>CM055116.1:732515640-737315640 GCA_029206835.1 Rana muscosa
TAGTAGTAGTAGTAGTAGTAGTAGCAATATTATTGTTATAATTTTATTATTATTATTAGTTGTAGTAGTAGTAGTTGTTATAGTAGTAGTAGTAGTTGTATTATTAATATTATTTCTTTATTATTATTATTATTATTAGTAGTAGTAGTAGTAGTTGTAGTAGGTAGCAGTAGTATTAGTAGTTGTTATAGTAGTAGTAGCAGTATTATTATTTTATTATTATTATTATTAGTAGTAGTAGTAGTAGTTGTTATAGTAGTAGTAGTAGCAGTATTATTAATATTATTTCATTATTATTATTAGTAGTAGTAGTTGTAGTAGGTAGCAGTAGTATTAGTAGTTGTTATAGTAGTAGTAGCAGTATTATTATTATTTTATTATTAGTAGTAGTAGTAGTTGTAGTAGTAGTAGTAGTAGCAGTATTATTATTAGTAGTAGTAGCAGTATTATTATTTTTATTATAATTAGTAGTAGTTGTTATAGTAGTAGTAGTAGTAGTAGTAGCAATATTATTGTTATAATTTTATTATTATTATTATTAGTTGTAGTAGTAGTAGTTGTTATAGTAGTAGTAGTAGTTGTATTATTAATATTATTTCTTTATTATTATTATTATTATTATTAGTAGTAGTAGTAGTAGTAGTTGTAGTAGGTAGCAGTAGTATTAGTAGTTGTTATAGTAGTAGTAGCAGTATTATTATTTTATTATTATTATTAGTAGTAGTAGTAGTTGTAGTAGGTAGCAGTAGTATTAGTAGTTGTTATAGTAGTAGTAGCAGTATTATTATTTTATTATTATTATTATTAGTAGTAGCAGTAGTAGTTGTTATAGTAGTAGTAGTAGTAGTAGTAGCAGTATTATTAATATTATTTCATTATTATTATTAGTAGTAGTAGTTGTAGTAGGTAGCAGTAGTATTAGTAGTTGTTATAGTAGTAGTAGCAGTATTATTATTTTATTATTATTATTAGTAGTAGTAGTAGTAGTAGTTGTTATAGTAGTAGTAGTAGTAGTAGTAGCAGTATTATTAATATTATTTCATTATTATTATTAGTAGTAGTAGTTGTAGTAGGTAGCAGTAGTATTAGTAGTTGTTATAGTAGTAGTAGCAGTATTATTATTTTATTATTATTATTAGTAGTAGTAGTAGTAGCAACAGCAGCAATAGTAGTAGCAGTATTGCTGCTATTAGTATTATTATTATTTTGTTATTATTGTGTAAAAATGTATTTGTCACATAATACATTTTTTACAAATTGATTTGTTTAATCTGTAGTATCTGTCAATAAGAAACAAACTCAACACACATAAATGGCAATAAAAAAAGCTTGCATTAATATTTTTTTTTGTCTCTTAGCACAAGTAAGTGTCAAATATTTTGTGCCGTTGTGTATGAAAGACTGATAGATATGATCTATCTGGGTAAACTCTGGAACAATGTATGTGCACCACAGTTTAATTACTTTAGAAAGCAATTCACAAGATGTATTTTTTTGTCACTAAGCCATGAAAACTTTACCAAGCTGTTATTGGTGCCAGATGGCTGATATTGCAGGAGACTCTGTGCTGTACTCGTTCTGCAGTCCCAGAAATTACATGGGGCTTTTTTGAACAGTTTCCAGAGTGGTTTGGAAAGCATGAATCCCTACTCTCAGAGGGATTGCAAGCTAAAGTAATTGTGGTCAGTTTATGTCTCAGTTACTCACTTAACTGACAGTCTTTTCTTAGTTGTAGAAATAGCTTACGTTATTGTCTGGGTGCCTGGTACTGGCACGTTGACACCCATCTTAGTGCCGTTTGCCTTGTCATTTCAGGATCTGGTCTTGCAAAACAATCAATAGCATTTTTCACAATAGAGTTTCATTTGACAGGTAACATTTTGGGGGTGATTCACTTAAGAAGTGTTTTAGCCAAGTACACTTCATTCAAACATCCAATCAGACTGAGAAAAAAAGGGAGGTGATTGACAAATTCATTGTGAGTTGCTTTGGCTTTTGAACTGAACACCATTTTGCTTACAAGTGATAAATGTCATTAGTAACTGACCTCATTATCTTTTTCTCTGATGTGTATCATTTGAAAGATTCTTCACGGAATGTTTAGCTATTGCAAAGGTTAAAACTTTTAGCAGTTCCACGCATAGGAAGGAAAGAGTTCTATCGCGCGCTGCAATAGAGTAAACGATTGCTGTGACCGTTTTAAGAACAGTCCTGTTACTCACAGCAGTGACCGAAAGTTTAAAACTTGACACTTTTTTTATTTTTTATTACAGCTTTCTAAGCAAAGTGTAATTACAGCTGAGGACCAGCCTCCCAGCCACAGTCCGTACACCACTTTGTAATAGATTAAAAGATTTGGACTTTTATTCTTTACCCTGCACTTTTCTTCATGGTGGAAGCTGGAACCATTGTGTGTCTTAAGCCCCGTACACACGGGGCTTAAGACACACAAAATGAAGTTTGCCAACAAACTTCATTTTGAGCAAGTCTGACAAAAAATCCGACCGTGTGTATGCTCCATCGGACAAACTTTTTTGGTTTTCATCGGACAAAAGTTGGGTCTGCAAACGGACAAACTTTTGGCCAACAAAAGTCCAATAGAGCAAAGTCCGACCGCGTGTACAGAAAACCATCGGACTTTTGTCAAATAATGTTAAAATCAACCAACAATAGCAGAAGTTGACCAAAGGGTGGCGGTAAAGAGCAGAAAAACCACGTGATGTTGGAAGAAGTTTTGGGAAAGTTTGCAGAAAAGTCCTGTGGTGTGTATGCTATGGGTGTTCCCGGCCAACTCCGTTCGGACAAAAATCCACAGAAAAGTCAGATGGAAGTCCGACCGTGTGTACGAGGCTTTATGCAGGATCCCACAACAGCTTTCTTCCATAAAAACTCATTGCTGCCCTTATGTTTCCTACATTATCCCAATGTGGAAGTCATTGGGAAATGTGCTGATGTTGTCAGACATGCAGTGCTACTTGGGATCAGATCACAGCGACACAGGTGAATTTGTCGTTTGCATTCGTGTTTTGTTTTGACTTGCATTTTTGATGAATGCAGTGTTTGAATTGGATCACATAATAAACTGCATTTACTTTTATTTATTGTTGGACTGTCATGCTTTTATTTTTTCCTCTCTTTTTAAAATTTTTACTGTGGCAGCATAAGTAACCACCTCTCCTAGTCCCTAATTGAACTCTATTGCAAGCTTTTCCCCCCCAAAAGCACCAGAGAATGCGGCATCTGACACGCTTCTGAGTCTGATGACTGTGTACATGTACCATTAGTGCTCTCTATTAATAGATACAGTAGAGAAGAAGAATCGGGTCAATTGTGGAATGCTTTCAGATGGCTTGTATGTAAAATTGTATCCAAGATACTTTTGATTTTAATCACAATGCCTTCCAGGGGGAAAAATGTTCTGATTCAGCAGAATAGAGCAAATTAAAAACATTGATCCTGATTTACTAAAGGAGTAAAGAATGTCCCCTAAAAGTGAATTTTTACTTTTGTTATGGAATGAGATGAAACAAAGCAGAACATTGATTTTGGAAAGATGTGCAAAGGAAATAAAATAACTGTATTTTTCCTTGCAAGTTACTGGATGTTTGGAGTCAGTACAACTTAAAGGGGAGTTCCAGGATTTTTATTTTTATTAAAAGTCAGCAGCTACAAAAAGTGAAGCTGCTGACTTTTAATAAACAGACACTTACCTGTTCCACGGTCCAGCGATGCGGCCGAACGGAGCGTCGCTCCTCTTTCCCTCCTCTCCGCCGGCGCCTCCATTGCCACTCTGGGCACCCGGCTGTGACAGATTTCGGCTTCACGGCAGGGCACGCACGGCGCATGCACGAGTCACGCTGCGCTCCCGGAGTGGACAGGCGATCTCCTGGGACCTGTCACGTGTCCCAGGAGATCGCCTAGAGGGAGGGGCCGCCTAAGGCGAGAGGAGGAGTCGCCTAGGCGGTCCTTGGACGGAAGGAGGAAGTGGGACAGGAAGTCTCACTCCTAACGAAGCCCCCACTCTCCCCCCAAAAAAAATTACGTGCCAAATGTGGGGGGAGGAGTGCTTAAAGCGCTTAAAGCGGAAGTTCCACTTTTGGGTGGAACTCCGCTTTAAAGAGGAAGTAAACCCTGATGGGTTTTACTTCCTCTTTTTTCCCCTGCAAAGTAAACGCATAAAGGCGCTAGTATGCATCTAATACTAGCCCATTATATGCCACTTTCCTGCAAACGACTAAAGGAAGAGGTGTTCCTCTAAGTGGGACTTTGGGGGGCAATATTACTCTGGGAGTCAAAAGCGTTCATTACGCTTTTGACTCCCAGAGTAATATTGCCCTCCAAAGTCCCACTTAGAGAAACACCTCTTCCTTTAGTAAATTTGTCCAGTTCAGGGATGTGGGCAATATATTTCTCTCATTCTGGATACACCAGCACCAATCAGTAAATTACCTGCAAACAAAGGCCGCAATGTCCCCGCTGGTGGCCATATCCATCTTTACCCCTCTTCCTTCCGGGGCCGTGGATTCCGGCTCTGTGACTGGCCGGAGTCACGTAACGTCACTCCGGCGCATGTGCGTGGGAGCCGCCGGTCGCGGCACGGGCCCTTTAGAAACGGCACAATCGTGCCCTTTCTTCAGTGCGCATGCGCCGAAGCATATATGGTAAATATCTCCTAAACCGTGCAGGTTTAGGAGAAATTTCCAGTACCTTCAGGTAAGCCTTTTTATAGGCTTAGCTGTAGGTGAAAGTGGTGTAACTAGGTTTACAACCACTTTAACCTCATTCACTTTGCAGAGGGAAAATTCCCTTAAGTTAGTAAATGCACTTAAGTCTTGCTTCAATCACCCAATCACGTTCAAGCAAAATTCAGTTTTTTACATTTCCCTTGCATATGATCAGGTTTTCTTTGCAAAGTGTATTTTCACTTTGTTTAAGCTCATTCACTAAGAAAAGTAAACATTACCTTTGAAGTTGAACATGCTCTACTCTTTTAGCAAACCAATCTGGATTGTTTTATGTGTCAGCAAAATAAAATAAACACTTATGTATTCAATCTCTGAGTCCCGATTCACACCAGTGCACTGTGCAATATCCGATGTGATGCGCTCCGCTCTGCAGAGCAAATCACATGCGATGTCCGTGCGATGCGATTTTGAATTTGCATCGCATTCGGACCAGGACCCTTTTTTTGGTCCACACCAGAATCTGATCCCATGGGTGTCTGCATGGGTGTTCACACTGACAGTTCACACTGCGATATGCAAACTGATTTGGTGGTGTCCTTAACTTTCTATTGACACTCCCAGCAGTTTGCATAGTGCAGTGTGAACTGCCTTGCGCGTCAGGTGCGATGCGGGGACCCGCAGTGGATTCACAGAGTTTCCGCATCGCACTAGTGTGAACCGAGCCTTAGGTCCCTTTCACACATGTGGACCGTTTTTGTTAGTTTTTCATCCATCCGTTCACGGATGAAAAACAGACATCAATGATATCATCCATTTGCAACCGCTTCCGTCAACATCCACTTGTTGGAACGGATCAAAGCCCAATTTTTCTTCAGGATTGGATGAAAAACTGATGTAAACGGACAAACGGTCTATTTTTGCATGAAAAAATGGCTCCAGGACTCAAGTAGTTAAGGACTCTAGCTGGAGGATGTGAAAACTGATGTAAAAATGGATGAAAAACTAATGTAAACTTATTTTTTTTAATGAAAAAACGTGAATGAACTAATGATACTAAACGAACAGTCCACATGGGTGAAAGAGGCCTTAGGATCACATCAGATGCTTATAGAGTTGCGTTCCAAATACATTTTTTAATGCATTACATAGTAACAAGAGGGTGTGATCATTTTGACAGATGGGGCTCAGTACAGTATCTCTGCCCCTTCTGAAACTGTTCAGTGGCATATTATTTTGGTAAATGTGGTGCTACTGGCACCTCACCCAAGACTCCCTTGCTGATCAATCCTCTGTGTATCAAAGTATGACATCAGATGCTTATAGAGCTGTGTTCTTCATTACTTTTTTCGAATGCATTACATAGTGACAATTGGGTGTGGGTCAGATGGGACAGGTGGGGCAAAGTACAGCATCTCTGCCAAACTGTTCAGTATCATAACATTTTGGCACATGTGGTGCTACTGGCACTTCAGCTAAGAACCTCTTTCTGATCAGTCCTCTGTGCATTACAGGATGACATCAGACACCTTTAGAGTTGTGTTCTTAACCGCTTAAGGACCGCTGCACGATCATTTACGTCAACAGAATGGCACGGCTGGGCAAATGGGTGTACAGGTGCGTCCCCTTTAATTTGCCGCCGTGTGGTGGCGCGCATGGCACTGGCGGCGCGCTCGCGACCCTGTCGCGAGCTCCGTGACCGTGCCCGCGGGATCCGCGGACTCAATGTCCGCCGGTGTCCCGCGATCGTGTCACGGAGCTGAAGAACGGGGAGATGTCTGTGTAAACACAACATCTCCCTGTTCTTCCTAGTGACATGTCACTGATCGTATGCTCCCTCTCATCGGTAGCAGCGATCAGTGAGGTGTCATATGTAGCCACGCCCCCTAACAGTTAGAATCACTCCCTAGGACACACTTAACCCCTTCCTAGCCCCCTAGTGGTTAACCCCTTCACTGCCATTATAATTTTTACAGTAATCAGTGCATTTTTATAGCACCGATCGCTGTAAAATGAAAATGGTCCCAAAATGGTGTCAGCCTAAACTGAGGAAATTTTTTTTATATATATATTTTTTGGGGATATTTATTATAGCAAAAAGTAAAAGGATGTTAGAATTTTGATGGATGGGGCTCAGTACCTGCCACTAATGAAACCGTTCCGTAGCATTTATTGTTGTCAGACGTGACACTACTGGCGCCTCACCTAAGAGTTCTTGCTGATCAGTCCTCTGTGCATCACAATGACTTCTATGTGACCTAGCACAGATATTTTAGCTACCTGACTCTGCAGCTTATTTTGCTTAGGGCAGAACAATGTCACAGGGGAAATTTTCACGTCAGTGATTTTTTTTCATAGAAAGTTACAGCATGCAAATTTTTACCGAGCTTGCAGGTACCTAGTGATAAAGTCACTGGGACATGCTGTGGTTTTATCAGATCTGCAGAATTATTTGGGGAGAAAACTCTGTGCAGGAATGTAGGTATGACAAACTCTGGTCTGACGCTAGCCTCTGGTAACATGATTAATTGCTCATTCTTGAGATTGTTGAGTGATTTTCATTGAAACCCTGTAAGAATAATCTCAGTTAGGCTTTGTGCAGACAGGTGCTATAAAGGTTCGCTGCTGCGTTGGTCAGGCCCAGTAAGTGCTTGGCTGATGCTGGGGCTGAAATGGTATATTGAGCCTCACAAGAACTATGTCACAATAAAAGGAGCATTGTCTATGACAACGGAAGATAAATTGGAGGCTTAGGCACTTTATTTTAATGGCTCTTCCAAGCTGGATACTCTGCCAGGAGATCCTTGACAGCTAAGTGGAACTTGTTCGGGTAGCCACGTGTGATGGATGCATGTCTACATTCAACATATGTGTACTGGCCCCAATATTGTAACATCATGTAACAATCTCATTAAGGCTTCATGTACACGGGACGTTACTACAACCTCTCCTGAACGATTTAACTTGACAGATAGTAACCCACGTTTAAAACGTCCGGTTTGCCGCGTTTACATACCGCGTTCAGCAGTGTTTTGCCGCGTTTGCGCTTAAAAGCGTTTTTAAAATAGCAAAAAATTAAAAACGCCTGTAAACAAAATGCGTTTAGAGGCGTTTGGCGCTTGAAATGCCTCTAAACTCAGCTTCTGAACCCATTTTTTTGTGTTCCAAAAAAAGCCTATAAACTCAACTGCCTAGAAACGACTGTAAACGACCCTGTGTACATGTACTGATAAGATCACATAGAGAAGAGTTCAGGAGCAGTTGAAAAAGATGCCCAACTGCTCCTAAACGTCCATTTACCAGCAGCAGTGTACATGATGCCTTAGTAGAACACACTAGAACACACTGAAGAAAAATGCAAATGCTACATATGTGGAGGAGCCTCCAGTCATTGCCCCCTAAAGCTGCGTACACATGGACCAAAAATCATCTGAGAACGGTAGGTTCGGCAGGAACCTGTCAAATTTCGGCCCATCTGTACAGCTTATTTGACAGAAGCCGGTCTCACTAAGAAAAGTTTTATTTTTTTCATTCAGCCCGCTGGGTTGAGCAAAAAAAAACTTACTGTGTCTACCCAGTATAAGGCTTTACTAGTCACTATTTTATTTCCATATTTTTTTTACTGTAGTCCTATGAACCTGTGTTTGCTGTAAGCAGAATAAGATTCCCATGTATAATAAAGTGATATTTCTTATCATATCCATTTGTGCGATCTCTGCACCATTAAAAGTCCTATCTATACTTTTTGTTCTTTTTGAGTTTCTACACTCAGATTTACCTTAAAATCTAATTGAAAAAGATTCAGATTTCAGTGTTTCAGGATGTGAGGGTCACAGTCGGGTTGATTTACTAAAGGAGTAAAGTGGGTTCACTGCAAAGTGGTTGTTAGTAATAAAGTGATTCTTTGTTCGCCTGAAATACCCTATCATTTATGAAGAATATTTAAAAAACAGGATTTTGGCTAGCACTATATTGAATATTTAGGGCAAATACAGCCTTGCAATATTTAGTAACATATGGTTAGCAAAGTAAAAATACACTTTGGAAAGTTAACATTTACATTGCTAAGTGAACACCCTCTGCCCCCCATTGTGTGTAGTGCTGGGACCTATTTATAAAGTCCTAGCACAAAGTAAAATGGAAGTGTTCCTGCCAGCTAAGGTCATCAGTTTGAGCTTTAGTTTTCTATTGCAAATTGGAAAAAAATGCTAACAGTGATGGTTGCTAAGGACAGGAACCTTTTATGTAAAAACTTGGAAATTTATGTCTTCAATGCTACTAAAACATTCCAGTGTTTGCCTTTTTTTTTTTTTCGTTGGTGGAAGGATACATACTCTGCCATCTAACACACGGCTTTTCTACTCCTAGAAACCTGCTGCATGTCTTCCTTTTTCTCAACTGCATCATCTATGCATTAAAACAAAGATTAGAGTTCACCAATGTGAACACGCCTGTCTTCCTTGTCAAAGTATTTTATTGATTGAATAAGCAAGTAAATTACAATACAGTTGTAATAAATATTACAATGAGCCATACGTGTATAACAGATACGGTAAAACTTTAAGGTCAACAGTAAACTACCAATTGGTAGGTTATTTAACTACTATAGAAAAAGAAAAAGTACATTAGTTAATAAAACTCGAGATATCTAACTGCGGTGGAAATTATGCTACCGTAAGAGGTAATAGCTTGGACCAGAACTATTAAAACCATTAAGTAGAATAATACTTTTTTTACTCTTTAGAAGACAAGGAAAAAAATAAGATAATACCAAAAAGAAATTAAAAAAAAGGGGGGGGAGAAAAAAAAAAGGGGACACACAGAAGCAGAGTCACAAGGAAGAGTATGAAAGAGTAGTAGGAGAGATAGAGAAGAGAGTACAGGAGTTTACTGGATTGGCACGAGTAACATGGCTTTTTGCCTGGAACACGCCTGTCTTCCATGCAATGACTGCCAGTTTTCTGAATACTCCTTTTTCTTAATGTGGGCCTTGTATCCATACAATACTTTGTGCACGTGCTGTTTTACACTTTCTGTTCTGTATTGTGAAATCTACTAAATTATATTGAACAAGAAAAGTAAGATTAGCGATATGCAGTCTGTTTATTTTAATACTGCTTAGGGCAGTGGTCCCCAACCTTTTTGACACCGGGGACCGGCATTGTGGATGAAAATTGTGCCAAGGCCCGGGGGGAAGGGGGGGGGGGGGTGTGTCTGGGTGACAATGCGGTTTTTCGCGGCCAATTTGTCAGGAAATGGCTGGTGTTAGCACTTCAATCATCACAACACCATGGATAATATGGTGTCAGGATGATTGAAGCGCATTATTTTTATTATTATATTGTAATATAAAATTAAATAGTCAAACTCACCATAATGCAGAATCTGCCACCAGATGCAGCTTGTCACTTGCCACCAGATGCAGCTTGCCACGGTGCCTGTCACCAGATTGCCACTTGCCACATCGCCTGCCACCAGATGCAGATTGCCACATGCCACAGTCACATGCCACCAGATGCAGATTGCCACATGCCACCAGATGCAAATTGCCACCAGATGCAGATTGCCACAGTCACTTTCCACATGCCACCAGATGCAGATTGCCACAGTCACTTTCCACATGCCACCAGATGCAGATTGCCCTATGCCACCAGATGCAGATTGCCACAGTCACATGCCACCAGATGCAGATTGCCACATGCCACCAGATGCAGATTGCCACCAGATATAGATTGCCACAGTCACTTGCCACATGCCACCAGATGTAGATTGCCACAGTCACTTGCCACATGCCACCAGATGCAGACTGCCACATGCCACCAGATGCAGATTGGCACATGCCACCAGATGCAGATTGCCCATGCCACCAGATGCAGATTGCCACAGTCACATGCCACCAGATGCAGATTGCCACATGCCACCAGATGCAGATTGCCACCAGATATAGATTGCCACAGTCACTTGCCACATGCCACCAGATGTAGATTGCCACAGTCACTTGCCACATGCCACCAGATGCAGATTGCCACATGCCACCAGATGCAGATTGCCACATGCCACCTGATGCAGATTGCCCATGCCACCAGATGCAGATTGCACATGCCACTGTCTCCTGCCTCCTAGATGCAAATTGTACAGCGAGTTCCACGTGAGAGAGAACAGTGGTGACGCGGGTGGGCGGTGGGAGATGATGTCATCTCTCTGCTTCACCCCTAACAGTGTGGCGGCGTGGCTGTGTGGGCGGAAGTGCGGGGGGGCTGTGTGGGCGGAAGTGCGGCGGGGCTGTGTTGGCGGAAACGCGGCAGGGCTGCGTGGGCGGAAGTGCGGTGATGGCGGCGATCTCTCTGCTCGCCCGCCTCCGCCGCACCTCAGTGCAGACTTTGCACCCGCCGGTAAACAGGCTGCGGCGTGGTAGTGGGCCGGGGGTTGGAGACTTCTGGCTTAGGGCATTCAGTTTCCCAAAGTGCTGCATTCTGTATCAACTAATCTGAGTGTTTGCTAATTACAGGTGCAAGTGTTCGCCTTTTTTTGCAACCTTTTCCAAAGACTTTTTCTTTGAACCTTTATAAAAATATAATTTTAGAAGTAAACATTACAAGAATTTACAATTTATTTAATACAGATTATAATAATGAAATCAGCTTCAAAGTCATAGGGTAGCTGAAACATTGAAAGAATTTCGAGTTTATTTAATACAGATTATATTTTTAAAATCCCCTTTAAAGCGATTGGTTAGCTGAAATAAATGTATATTACCATTGCAAAAATAAATTACTGCAAATCCTGTAATAAGACAATTAAAATAAAATGCCAAGCTAGCAAATGCCTTTAACTAACATTAGCTGGCAGATTGCTTGTTTACAAGACTCTAAAAAGCTTGCAATAACTGTACGTAGACTTTGCTGGAGAACTACGGTAATTTACAAGCTACTGTACGAATACAAGTAGACTTTCACAAATGCAGATGTTTAACCACTTTGCGCCAGCAGCACTTCATATGACGTCATGGACTTTCAGTGGAAATATCTCAATGATGGATGCAGCTACAGGCATCATCCAGATATAATTTTTTTCCGCCGGCGATTCTGTGCACCGTAAGAACAATCATAGCGGCAGTTTAGCCGCTTGATTGTTCTTACAGTCGGCGGGAGGGGACATCCCCCCCTCCCGCCGCCCTCTGGTGCTTCTTCTGTTTTGCCCATGCGATCGGTGAGCCGGAGAATGAATCAGTCGCTGCCCGAAGTTAGCCATGGAGATTTCTGTTGACCAGATCACGTTGCGCCTTTACAGATGTAAAAAATGCCAGGGACTCGCCTGGAAAGGCCGAGGCAGTTTATTTAATTTTTTTGATCTTGGTCTTTCCAGCCTGAAGGAGAGATTATAGACCCCACATCCCTCCAAAAAGAGGACCTGTCATGCACTTTTCCTATTACAAGGGATGTTTACATTCCTTGTAATAGGAATAAAAGTGTTAAAAAAATAAAAAAAATAAAGAGAAGAAATAAAAAATAAAAGTAAAATAAAGAATAATAATAATAAAAAAAATCAAGCGTCCCCGTCCCCGCGTGGTCGTGCACAGAAGTGAACGCATAAGTAAGTCACGCCCACATGGCAAAAGCGCCCACTTAGCAAAAACATTAAATAAAAGTAAAATAAAGAATAAAAAGAAAAGTAAAACGCCCCACGTCCCCGCGTGCTTGCGCACAGAAGTGAACGCATGCGTAAGTCGCGCCCACATATGTAAACAGCATTCAAATCGCACATGTGAGTTATTGTCGCGTGCGTTAGATCAAGAGCAACAATTCTAGCCCAAGACCTCCTCTGTAACTCTAAACAGGTAACCTGTAAACATTTTTAAAATGTCGCCTAGGGAGATTTTTAAGTTCCAAAGTTTGGCGCCATTCCAAGAGTGTGCGCAATTTTAAAGCGTGACATGTTATGTATCTATTTACTTAACGTAATATCATCTTTCACATTATACCAAAAAATTGGGCTAACTTTACTGTTTTTTTTTTTTTAATTCATGAAATGGTTGTGCAAATACTGTGTGACATAAAAAGTTGCAACGACCGCCATTTTATTCCCTAAGGTCTCTGCTAAAAAAACATATATAATATTTGGGGGTTCTGAGTAATTTTCTAGAAAAAAATTATGACATTTACATGTAGGAGCGAAGTTCCAGAATTGGCCCGGATGGGAAGTGGTTAATAGATAATATAAATAAAAGAAAAGTCTGGTGTCACCAGTGGTTAATAGATAAGTAAATAAAATAATAAAGATTATACATAAATACATGTATTTTGAGTTAAAATAATACTAAAGCCTCTTTTTCATTCGTTTTTAAAAATAAAAACATGTTTGTTTTTGATTGAAATTGATTGACTGCATCGGGAGCCAATGACACTTTGCTGCTGTCTCAGCCAATGGGTCAGGAGAGTCCAGGACAGCTGAGACTCTTGTGCAACATCGCCGGATCGAGATGAGACTCAGGTAAGTATGAGGGCGCTTCTGCACACAGAAGGTTATTTATCTTAATGCATAGAATGCATTACGATAAAAAACCTTCTGACTTTAGAACCACTTTAACTATCAATAGGCATTTGCATTTACTCAGCGAGAGTTCCTTCACATTTGTGAAAAATACTTTTCAAGTGGACTTTTATTTAAAAATTATGCATTTAATAAATCAATAGGGAAGTAAAAAGTTTAAAGTACTGTATATACGCGAGTATAAGCCAAGTTTTTCAGCACATTTTTTTGTGCTGAAAATGCCCCCCTCGGCTTATACTCGAGTCTGTGTCCATCTTCAACTTTGTGTGCCTGATCCTGGCCAGCCGTAGGTCCCCTGGACCCCAATCTTGGCTCACATGTAGCCCCACTTTTCCTCTACAAGTGTGCAAAGTTTGTTGTCCGGGGGACCTACGGCCGGGGAGCACCGATTTTGCAAAGCCGGGCACCCCTTCCATAGACTCCAATGTTAAACGTCAGTCTAGTCACACAGCCCCGGAGATCAGGTAGGGAGATTGGGTACAGTGAGGCATGGGCACAGTGACAGTTAGGCATGGGCACAGTGAGGCATGGGTACAGTGACAGTTAGGCACAGGCACAGTGAGGCATGGGCACAGTGAGGCATGGACACAGTGAGGCATGGGCACAGTAAGGCACAGTGAGGCATAGACACAGTGAGGCACAGTGAGGCATGCACATGGGCACAGTAAGGCATAGTGAGGCATAGACACAGTGAGGCACAGTGAGGCATGCACATGGACACAGTGAGGCATGCACATGGGCACAGTAAGGCATAGTGAGGCATAGACACAGTGAGGCACAGTGAGGCATGCACATGGACACAGTGAGGCATGCACATGGGCACAGTAAGGCATAGTGAGGCATGGGCACAGTAAGGCACAGTGAGGCATAGACACAGTGAGGCACAGTGAGGCATGCACATGGGCACAGTAAGGCATAGTGAGGCATAGACACAGTGAGGCACAGTGAGGCATGCACATGGACACAGTGAGGCACAGTGAGGCATGCACATGGGCACAGTAAGGCATAGTGAGGCATAGACACAGTGAGGCACAGTGAGGCATGCACATGGACACAGTAAGGCACAGTGAGGCATGCAGATGGACACCCTAAGCTTATACTCGAGTCAATACATTTTCCCATTTTTTTGTGGTAAAATGAGGTGCCTTGGCTTATATTCGGGTCAGCTTATACTCGAGTATATACTGTACCTTTCTCTCTCGGCTAATTGTAAGTTAAAGGCAAAACAAAGATACCAGTGTCTGAGACAACCAGCATTTTATTGAGAATATTTCACTTCATGAGAAACTGTAAAGTCTTTTGTTTTGCAATTAAACAGGCCCTGTCTGGTGAATTTGCCAGAGATAGGAGGATTGTCAAGGAACAATCATTGTGCAGTCCAACATATTTATATGTATGCATTTAAATAGATTATAAAAAATATATAGACTAGATATTAAATATAGATAGAAATTTACATATAAATGATGAACGCACATCGAAGTTATTACATGTAGATCTAAAAATAAAATTAAAAACTACAATGAAAGTAAGGAAGAATAAATGATGGGGTGTGGCGCTGCTCTCTGACCCTAATGACAGGGTCAGTGTGTCTACTTCATAGGTAGAAGGTAAGTGTATAACAAAAAATATTAATATTAGATAAATAGATGTGAGTAGGTAAACAGTGATTAATAGTCACATATGGCTAGGCCACCCATTAACAGTGGAAAAAACACTATGTGCATAAATTCAAAAAAAAAAAAAAAAAAAAAAAAAAAAACCCAAACAAAATCCCCTCAATAACCTTAGGGGCAATTACCAGTAGTAAGGGTGTCAAACTATCTCTGTGCTACTTCCAAAGAGTGCTATCAACTCACACCTAGTAGCACTAACTGGAGACCAATGAAAATTAATCATCTAAAGCACAGAGTAATAGGACACAATACACCACATTGAAATTACAAATGTGACTTGTGCAGATTGGCTCTAAGCCACAGATCCACTCCACAGCTGTAGATACCTAGCTCTGCCAGATATTAATGTATGAACCACAGTCCAGTATATATAGATGCACGATCACAAGCCAATACACATAGCAGTCCTAATCTTGGGTCTGCAAGGATAACATTCTGCTCTTCAGTTAGAGTGCAACCCCCACATTTGTCCCCACTCACCAGATCCTTTCACCCCCACAGGGGTAGACAGCATAAGGGGACAGCCGGGTCACAGATCTGGAGATGAAATATCAGCTGGGCAAGTTCTTCCCGTAGATTCCAGCTGGGCAAGTTCTTCCGATAGATTAGAAGGTTCCGTGGAAGGAAGGGTTCCCAATTACCTCTCAGGAAATCAGAAGTCGGGTGTGATGTGCTTCACAGGAGGTCATCAGCCTCCTGTGAAGCACATCACACCCGACTTCTGATTTCCTGAGAGGTAATTGGGAACCCTTCCTTCCACGGAACCTTCTAATCTATCGGAAGAACTTGCCCAGCTGGAATCTACGGGAAGAACTTGCCCAGCTGATATTTCATCTCCAGATCTGTGACCCGGCTGTCCCCTTATGCTGTCTACCCCTGTGGGGGTGAAAGGATCTGGTGAGTGGGGACAAATGTGGGGGTTGCACTCTAACTGAAGAGCAGAATGTTATCCTTGCAGACCCAAGATTAGGACTGCTATGTGTATTGGCTTGTGATCGTGCATCTATATATACTGGACTGTGGTTCATACATTAATATCTGGCAGAGCTAGGTATCTACAGCTGTGGAGTGGATCTGTGGCTTAGAGCCAATCTGCACAAGTCACATTTGTAATTTCAATGTGGTGTATTGTGTCCTATTACTCTGTGCTTTAGATGATTAATTTTCATTGGTCTCCAGTTAGTGCTACTAGGTGTGAGTTGATAGCACTCTTTGGAAGTAGCACAGAGATAGTTTGACACCCTTACTACTGGTAATTGCCCCTAAGGTTATTGAGGGGATTTTGTTTGGTTTTTTTTTTTTTTTTTGAATTTATGCACATAGTGTTTTTTCCACTGTTAATGGGTGGCCTAGCCATATGTGACTATTAATCACTGTTTACCTACTCACATCTATTTATCTAATATTAATATTTTTTGTTATACACTTACCTTCTACCTATGAAGTAGACACACTGACCCTGTCATTAGGGTCAGAGAGCAGCGCCACACCCCATCATTTATTCTTCCTTAACCTTAGGACTTTGTTAAAGGTCCCAATAGGGGGGCTGCAGCTCTCAACACTAACCAACTAATTTATTCTATTATTATCACTACAATATATATATATATATATATATATATATATTTTTTTCATATTACAGATAGGAGTCATATCCTAGCACATTATTCTAAGCGCAGGCACACAACACTTTAATTATTACAATGAAAGTAAATCTGTTATGAGAAAAATATGGAGGCTGCCATTGCTGACTGCTACTGAAAAGTGACCTAGTTTTCTTACTGATCCATAGGACTCAGTACACTATATTTTACCTGGAACAAGGGTGCAGAAAAGAACTTCTGACTAGGGATGAGCTTCGTGTTCGAGTCGAACATACGTTCGACTCGAACATCGGCTGTTCGATCGTTCGACGAAGATCGAACGATTTGGGCCGTTCGCGCCAAATTCGAGTGACGCGAACGGCCCACAATGCACTACGCCATCGCAGTGTCATCCAGGCGCTGTGATTGGCCAAGCATGCACTGTGACCCCGCATGCTTGGCCAATCACAGCGCCGGCAGCGAGGAGAGCAATGATTGGCCACAGGCAGGATGCCTGTGGCCAATTATTGCTGAGGGTGTTTAGTACACGCCCCACACTATAAAAGGCCGCCAGCACGGCGGCCTAGTGTAGTGTGTTCCGGAGCAGGGATAGAGCAGCATAGGCAGGGACAGTGACTTTTATTTCTTTCTTGCTTAACCTGGATTCCTTTAGTTTAGGGAAAGAGAAGGATAGGTAGGGAGAGTGTCAGTGTGTTTTGTGCTTGTGCTATAGTGTGCTTAAAAAAAACATTTTTTCTAGGGACAGAAAACTGTAGGTAGGGAGAGTGTCAGTTTCTTTCACTGTGTAAGTCCTTGTTTCTAGGGACCTGGAAGGACAGTGAGTGAATTCTCCTTGTGCTATATTGTGCTTAAAAAAAACATTTTTTCTAGGGACAGAAAACTGTAGGTAGGGAGAGTGTCAGTTTCTTTCACTGTGCAAGTCCTTGTTTCCAGGGACCTGGAAGGACAGTGAGTGAATTCTCCTTGTGCTATATTGTGCTTAAAAAACATTTTTTTCTAGGGACAGAAAACTGTAGGTAGGGAGAGTGTCAGTTTCTTTCACTGTGCAAGTCCTTGTTTCCAGGGACCTGGAAGGACAGTGAGTGAATTCTCCTTGTGCTATAGTGTGCTTAAAAAAAACATTTTTTCTAGGGACAGAAAACTGTAGGTAGGGAGAGTGTCAGTTTCTTTCACTGTGCAAGTCCTTGTTTCCAGGGACCTGGAAGGACAGTGAGTGAATTCTCCTTGTGCTATATTGTGCTTAAAAAAAACATTTTTTCTAGGGACAGAAAACTGTAGGTAGGGAGAGTGTCAGTTTCTTTCACTGTGCAAGTCCTTGTTTCTAGGGACCTGGAAGGACAGTGAGTGAATTCTCCTTGTGCTATATTGTGCTTAAAAAAAACATTTTTTCTAGGGACAGAAAACTGTAGGTAGGGAGAGTGTCAGTTTCTTTCACTGTGCAAGTCCTTGTTTCTAGGGACCTGGAAGGACAGTGAGTGAATTCTCCTTGTGCTATATTGTGCTTAAAAAAAACATTTTTTCTAGGGACAGAAAACTGTAGGTAGGGAGAGTGTCAGTTTCTTTCACTGTGCAAGTCCTTGTTTCTAGGGACCTGGAAGGACAGTGAGTGAATTCTCCTTGTGCTATATTGTGCTTAAAAAAAACATTTTTTCTAGGGACAGAAAACTGTAGGTAGGGAGAGTGTCAGTTTCTTTCACTGTGCAAGTCCTTGTTTCTAGGGACCTGGAAGGACAGTGAGTGAATTCTCCTTGTGCTATATTGTGCTTAAAAAAAACATTTTTTCTAGGGACAGAAAACTGTAGGTAGGGAGAGTGTCAGTTTCTTTCACTGTGCAAGTCCTTGTTTCTAGGGACCTGGAAGGACAGTGAGTGAATTCTCCTTGTGCTATATTGTGCTTAAAAAAAACATTTTTTCTAGGGACAGAAAACTGTAGGTAGGGAGAGTGTCAGTTTCTTTCACTGTGCAAGTCCTTGTTTCTAGGGACCTGGAAGGACAGTGAGTGAATTCTCCCTGTGCTATATTGTGCTTAAAAAAAACATTTTTTCTAGGGACAGAAAACTGTAGGTAGGGAGAGTGTCAGTTTCTTTCACTGTGCAAGTCCTTGTTTCTAGGGACCTGGAAGGACAGTGAGTGAATTCTCCTTGTGCTATATTGTGCTTAAAAAAAACATTTTTTCTAGGGACAGAAAACTGTAGGTAGGGAGAGTGTCAGTTTCTTTCACTGTGCAAGTCCTTGTTTCCAGGGACCTGGAAGGACAGTGAGTGAATTCTCCTTGTGCTATAGTGTGCTTAAAAAAAACATTTTTTCTAGGGACAGAAAACTGTAGGTAGGGAGAGTGTCAGTTTCTTTCACTGTGCAAGTCCTTGTTTCTAGGGACCTGGAAGGACAGTGAGTGAATTCTCCTTGTGCTATATTGTGCTTAAAAAAAAACATTTTTTCTAGGGACAGAAAACTGTAGGTAGGGAGAGTGTCAGTTTCTTTCACTGTGCAAGTCCTTGTTTCTAGGGACCTGGAAGGACAGTGAGTGAATTCTCCTTGTGCTATATTGTGCTTAAAAAAAACATTTTTTCTAGGGACAGAAAACTGTAGGTAGGGAGAGTGTCAGTTTCTTTCACTGTGCAAGTCCTTGTTTCTAGGGACCTGGAAGGACAGTGAGTGAATTCTCCTTGTGCTATATTGTGCTTAAAAAAAACATTTTTTCTAGGGACAGAAAAGTGTAGGTAGGGAGAGTGTCAGTTTCTTTCACTGTGCAAGTCCTTGTTTCTAGGGACCTGGAAGGACAGTGAGTGAATTCTCCTTGTGCTATATTGTGCTTAAAAAAAACATTTTTTCTAGGGACAGAAAACTGTAGGTAGGGAGAGTGTCAGTTTCTTTCACTGTGCAAGTCCTTGTTTCTAGGGACCTGGAAGGACAGTGAGTGAATTCTCCTTGTGCTATATTGTGCTTAAAAAAAACATTTTTTCTAGGGACAGAAAACTGTAGGTAGGGAGAGTGTCAGTTTCTTTCACTGTGCAAGTCCTTGTTTCTAGGGACCTGGAAGGACAGTGAGTGAATTCTCCTTGTGCTATATTGTGCTTAAAAAAAACATTTTTTCTAGGGACAGAAAAGTGTAGGTAGGGAGAGTGTCAGTTTCTTTCACTGTGCAAGTCCTTGTTTCTAGGGACCTGGAAGGACAGTGAGTGAATTCTCCTTGTGCTATATTGTGCTTAAAAAAAACATTTTTTCTAGGGACAGAAAACTGTAGGTAGGGAGAGTGTCAGTTTCTTTCACTGTGCAAGTCCTTGTTTCTAGGGACCTGGAAGGACAGTGAGTGAATTCTCCTTGTGCTATATTGTGCTTAAAAAAAACATTTTTTCTAGGGACAGAAAACTGTAGGTAGGGAGAGTGTCAGTTTCTTTCACTGTGCAAGTCCTTGTTTCTAGGGACCTGGAAGGACAGTGAGTGAATTCTCCTTGTGCTATATTGTGCTTAAAAAAAACATTTTTTCTAGGGACAGAAAACTGTAGGTAGGGAGAGTGTCAGTTTCTTTCACTGTGCAAGTCCTTGTTTCTAGGGACCTGGAAGGACAGTGAGTGAATTCTCCTTGTGCTATATTGTGCTTAAAAAAAACATTTTTTCTAGGGACAGAAAACTGTAGGTAGGGAGAGTGTCAGTTTCTTTCACTGTGCAAGTCCTTGTTTCTAGGGACCTGGAAGGACAGTGAGTGAATTCTCCTTGTGCTATATTGTGCTTAAAAAAAACATTTTTTCTAGGGACAGAAAACTGTAGGTAGGGAGAGTGTCAGTTTCTTTCACTGTGCAAGTCCTTGTTTCAAGGGACAGAGAAGGACACCTGAAGGTAGCCCTTATTGCTTTTTTCCCATCTCCCTGCAGGCCATCTATTAGAATGTCTGGAGGGCAAACAAGGAGAGGCAGACAGTCAGGAGGCAATAAAAGAGGGCAAGCAGGCTCTGTGTCTGGGGGCAACAGTGCTGGTCATGGACGCGGTGCATTGTCATCAGCACATGGCCATGGGACACGCTTGTCCTTCTTTTCCGCAGCTGGACATGTTGAGCCACATCATGCCGAAGACTTGGTAGAGTGGATGACCAAGCCCTCCTCCTCCTCCTCATCCTCTCTCACCCAGGCTCAGGGTACTGGCAAAGCAGCTGCCAAAGCGTCCTCTTCCCTGGTATCAATGTCAGACTCATCATCAGTCACTCCTTCCCTAGACCCACCATGTCCTCCTCCTGAGGAGTCCCCCGAACTGTTTGAGCACAGTGTTGGGTACATGCTCCAGGAGGATGCCCAGCGTTTCGAAGGGTCTGATGATGAAACCCAGCTACAGGAAGGCAGTAGGGTGAGAGCAGACAGAGGGGATGCTCAAGAAGGACACCAATCTGGCAGTCATGTTCCAGCAGCTGCAGCATACTGCCAGATTGGCTCCAGTGATGAGGAGGGAGGGGATGATGAGGTCACTGACTCCACGTGGGTGCCTAATAGGAGAGAGGAGGAGGAGGATGAGGAGGAGGCACATCTCCAACGAGACAGGATGCCCTTTGGTGGCCAGCGTAAGGGCAGTACACCGACGGAATCACACCGCAGAGCTCCGCCTGTGCAGGGCGCTGCCTCTGCCCGTCATTCAAAAAGTTCCTTGGTGTGGGCCTTTTTTGAGGCTAGTGCATCAGATCGCACAGCTGCTGTTTGCAACATATGTCTCAAGCGTATATCGCGTGGCCAAAACATCAGCCGCTTGGGTACCACATGCCTGACCAGACATATGTTGACCTGCCATGCAGCTCGTTGGCAAGCCTACCTGAAAGACCCACACCAAAGAACAAAGCGGACCTCTCCTTGCACCGCATCAGCTGGGATTTCCAACCCCACTATAACTTCAGTCCTCTCTGAAACATGCACTGAGAGGAATGAAGGTGTAGAATTAGGTGTGTCACAGCCAAGTACTTGCGGCCACTCTGCTAGCAGTACACCGACGTCCGATTCTAGCAGGCAAATTTCCCTGCCCCAGCTGCTGGACCGTCGAAAGAAGTTCACTCCCAGCCATCCACATGCCCAGCGGTTGAATGCTAGCTTGGCTAAATTGCTAGCGCTTCAACTGCTGCCTTTTCAGTTGGTAGACTCGGCCCCCTTCCGTGAGTTTGTGCAATGTGCGGTTCCTCAGTGGCAGGTTCCCAAACGCCACTTTTTCTCACGGAAGGCTATTCCGGCTCTCTACCGGCATGTGGAAGGCAATGTCTTGGCCTCGCTGGACAGGGCGGTCAGCGGTAAGGTGCATATTACCGCTGACTCATGGTCCAGCAGGCATGGACAGGGACGTTACCTTTCTTTCACGGCCCATTGGGTCACTCTTTTGGCAGCTGGGAAGGATGCAGGACAAGGTGCAGTAGTGTTGGAGGTTGTCCCACCGCCACGCCTCCAAAATGCTACTACTGGTTGTGACACACCTCTCTCCTCCACCCCCTCCTCTTCTTCTTCCTCCATGGCCTCTTCCTGTGGTTTGTCCTATGAACCAGCGGTGCTCCGTAGCCGTTCACGGGGCTACGCAAGTACGCAGGCAAAAAGATGCCATGCCGTGCTTGCGCTGGTGTGTTTGGGGGACAGAAGCCACACTGGGGCAGAGGTCCTGTCTGCTCTGCAGGGCCAGGCCGAGAGGTGGTTGACGCCACGCCAGCTTAAGCCAGGAATGGTGGTTTGCGACAATGGCACCAACCTCCTCTCCGCCCTCCGACAGGGACAACTGACCCATGTGCCCTGTGTGGCTCACGTCCTTAACCTGGTGGTGCAGCGGTTCTTGGGCAGGTACCCGGGCTTACAGGATGTCCTGAGGCAGGCCAGGAAAGTCTGTGTGCATTTCCGCAGATCTTATAATGCCAGTGCTCGCCTGGCTGAGCTGCAAAAGGAGTTGAACCTGCCCAAGAACCGCCTTATATGTGACATGCCCACCAGGTGGAACTCAACGTTGGCCATGCTGCAGCGGCTGCACACGCAGCAGAGGGCCATCAATGAGTACCTGTGCGACTACGGCACCAGGACAGGGTCAGGGGAGCTTGGTTTTTTTTCTCCACGCCAGTGGGGCATGATCAGGGATGCATGCACTGTCCTGGCACCATTTGAGGAGGCCACGAGGATGGTGAGCAGTGACAGTGCATGCATCAGTGACACTGTACCTCTTGTCCACCTGTTGGAGCACACGCTGCGTGGAATAATGGACAGGGCACTTGAGGCAGAACAGAGGCAGGAAGAGGAGGACTTCCTTGCCTCTCAAGGCCCCCTTTACCCAGACAGTGTTCCTTCTGTCCCACCCATCGCACAGGAAGAGGAAGAGGAGGAGGAGGAGGAGGAGGAGGAGGATTGTGTCAGCATGGAGGTGGAGGCTGGCACTCAGCATCATCAGCAGCAGTCTTTTAGGGATGATTTACAGTCCCAAGAAACCAGTGGACTTGTACGTGGCTGGGAGGAGGTGACTGCGGATCATGTCGTCCTTAGTGACCCAGAGGACTCCGGAGCGAATGCCTCAGCAAACCTACGCTGCATGGCCTCCCTGATCCTGCAAAGTCTGCGGAAGGATCCTCGTATTCTTCAGATCAAGGAGAGGGACCATTACTGGCTGGCCACTCTCCTTGATCCACGGTACAAGGGTAAGGTTGCGGACCTTATGTTACCGTCGCAGAGGGAGCAGAGGATGAGACAACTCTGGGAGGCCTTGCAGAAAGGTCTGTGCAACGCGTTCCCAGAGACTGGGAGGTTACAAACTCCTGGTCCAGGACAACGAGTTGCTGAGGCTTCGGCCAGTCAAAGAAGGAGCGGTGGGGAAGGTGGCCGTCTGACCGATGCGTTCAGACAATTCTTTAGTCCGCAGCCCCAAAGTATGATTGGTTCCAGCAACCATCGCCAGCGTCTGATAAACATGGTGCAGGAATATCTAGGGGCAAGGTCAGACTTGGACACCTTCCCCACCGAAAATCCTCTGGCTTACTGGGTCTTGAGGATGGATCACTGGCCAGAGCTTGCACAGTATGCAATTGAGCTACTGGCCTGTCCTGCATCCAGCGTTCTTTCGGAACGCACATTCAGTGCTGCTGGAGGATTTGTCACGGATCACAGGGTGCGCCTGTCCACCGACTCGGTTGATCGACTGACTTTCATCAAGATGAACCAGTCTTGGATCACCACCAGCTACCACACACCTGATGCTGATATAACAGACTAATTGATTTTAACATGTCACGTCCCTTCAAGACTGATGCTGATGCTGAGTGCCTGTGCTGTTATGTTGACTGGCTATCCTCCTCCTCCGAGTCCTCAATGATACGATTGATGATGATAGCTTGGAAGATCATTTTTGTTTATGGGTGCCGCCACCAGTGGCTAAGGCCCAATTTTTCAGCCCCTGTTTTACAGGGGCGTGTACTTACAATTTTTTTTGCAATAATTTGCCATAGGGCTCATTGCTGTGCTCCAAGTACAGTATCTGTGAGGGGTTGTAGTGTTGTGCCACCAGTGCCTAAGGCCCAATTTTTCAGCCCCTGTTTAACAGGGGCGTGTCATTACAATTTTTGAAGCAATACTTTGCAACAGGGCTCATTGCTGTGCTCCAAGTACAGTATCTGTGAGGGGTTGTAGTGTTGTGCCACCAGTGCCTAAGGCCCAATTTTTCAGCCCCTGTTCAACAGGGGCATGCAATTACAATTCTTGATGTAATAATTCACAGCAGGGCCCATTCCTGCACCCACCAAGAGTAAGTCTGAGGGCTTACAGTGTTGTGGCAACGCCACCACCACCACCACCACGAAAGGCCCAATTTTTCAGCCACTGTTCAAAAGGGGCATGTAATTACAATTCTTGATCTAATAATTCACAGCAGGGCCCATTCCTGCACCCACCAAGAGTAACTCTGAGGGCTTACAGTGTTGTGGCAACACCACCACCACCACCACCACCACGAAAAGCCCAATTTTTCAGCCCCTGTTCAACAGGGGCATGCAATTACAATTCTTGATCTAATAATTCACAGCAGGGCCCATTGCTGCACCCACCAAGAGTAACTGTCAGGGCTTACAGTGTTGTGGCACCAGCACCACCATCAAAGCCCCAATTTTTACTACCACTGTTCAACAATTATATGTAATTAAAATTCCTGATATAATAGTTGACAGCAGGGCGTTCCAGCACCAACCAAGAGTAACTGTGAGTGCTTACAGTGTTGTGCCAACACCAACAACTAAGGGGCCTATTTCTGCAGAGTATATACGGCAGGTCCCTACTTTCAAACATCCAACTTACAAACGACTCCTACTTGCAAACGAAAGAAGACAACAGGAAGTGAGAGGAAATCTACCCCTAGGAAGGAAAATTCTCTCCTGTAAGAATAAATATGGGAGAAAGGTGTCTCCTCTGTACTGATGCTTTATCAGCAATCCTTGTTTCAAGAAAAACACCACATTTCAAAAACAGTTGTCATTGGGACGGAAAGTGAGGTGAAATGTTCTGAACAGGGGCACAGACAGCAAAACAAATGTTACAGGGGTGATAACCCTTACCTATGTTTCCCAAAAAGTTTAAAAATAGATTTTTGGGCTGGAGCTACAGTTCAACAATGTACCTGTTCAAAATTACAAACACATTCTACATAAGAACAAACCTACAGTCCCTGTCTTGTATGCACCGCCTGTATACGGCTGTTCAGAGTATATAGGGCCTTTTTTATTTTATGTGCGGGGTTCCCCTTAATATCCATACAAGACCCAAAGGGGCTGGTAATGGGCTGGGGTAGGGGGGGGGGGGTCATGGGGTAGCTATGCCATTTTTCTTAAAGATTTTCATCCATATTACCGGGACCAGACATTACATTAAAGCCGCAAGAAGTTTTAAATGGCTTTTTTTTCCTTTAGAAGTGTCATTTTGTGCAGGGACAGTTCTAAACACGGGAAACACGTGGCACTTCACAGGCATACTTTAGACACCCCCCAGGTACGATATTTAAAGGAATATTTGACTTTTTTTTTTCACTTTATGCATCATTAAAATGACTGCTCCCGAAAAACGACCGTTTTTAAAACTTCTTTTTGCATTGATACATGTCCCCTGGTGCAGAACCCGGGTTCCCAAACCCTTTTTAGGACAATAACATGCATAATAGTTGTTATAATTAGCACTTTAGAATTCGAACGTTCGCATCCATTGTATTTAATAGGGTTCTAATGTTCGTACAAACTTTCGGTCCGTTCGCGGGTTCTGGTGCGAACCGAACCCGGGGGTGTTCGGCTCATCACTACTTCTGACTTTCCTGATCTGATTTCTTGTTTCTGCACAGTGAAGCCAAAGGAGAGGCGTAATACCCAGGCAATTAGCATTTTCAGAAATAGATCAGCAATAGCAGCCCTTGTATTTCGCTTTACTGCCAGGAAACATGTTTAATGTAGCTTACTAGTGTATTAAGACGCAGCAACTGCTTTAGATAGTTTTGTGCTTAGTTGAACTCAGTTCTTATGTAACCAAAATCCAGTACAACTACATTTGAGGAACCAAAAGAATGTTTACGTCCTCCCTTTTAACTAATGGAGAGGTTAAAAATGCAGTATTAATTGGACACAAAGGAAAGAAAGTTGACAGCTGTCAATTGACAATATAACCTGCATGACAGGCAGGTAGAATTTACAATTAACTTGAGTGATCAAAGCCATTCAATCCTCCTGTTGTTTTTTCAACTCATTAAAGTGCAGTTTTGTGTAGATTGCAAGTATCCAAGAGCCTACCAGTTATATGTTCAACCCAAACCAAAACCTTAAAATGTAACAATAGGCAAAGCATTTTTTTTCATTTTGGATAGCGTAAGGGAGGATAACCCCTGTCATGCCGCGTACACACGACCGTTTTTAATGACGAGAAAAATTACATTTTTTAAAATGGTCATTAAAAATGATCGTGTGTGGGCTTCAGAGCATTTTTCACGACGTGAAAAACGGCCATGAAAAAATTGGAACATGCTCTAATTTTTCACGTCGTTTTTTACATTGTCGTTTTTCTCTTCATGAAAAACGTCCGTGTGTGGGCTTTAACGACGTGAAAAAAAATGCGCATGCTCAGAATCAAGTATGAGACGGGAGCGCTCGTTCTGGTAAAACTAGCGTTCGTAATGGAGATAGCACATTCGTCACGCTGTAACGGACTGAAAAGCACGAGGCTGAAAAGCGCGATTCGTCGCTCAACAAACTTTACTAACATGAAGGGTGGCGCCATCCGAATGGAACTTCCCCTTTATAGTGCCGTCATACGTGTTGTACGTCACCGCACTTTACTCAAGCATTTTTCTTCACGATAGTGTGTAGGCAAGGCAGGCTTGAGAAGAATCACGTCGAGAAAAATGCTGTTTTTTCAATGATATTAAGAACTGTCGTGTGTACGTGGCATTAGGGTCTTATTTCTAAAAAATTATAGCACAGTTTATTTCTTAATATTTGAAAGAAATATGTATGAAATATGTATGGCCTAAAGGAATGATTTATGGTTTTGTACATATTTAGAACTTAGATAAATATAAAATATTGCATATTAATTAAAAAAATAAATCCTGTCTACAAAGCTCAGTAGATAAAGCTGTGCATTAGCAAGTGAATGAATCAAAGCAAAAGTTCAGTGAAAGGCAATAATCTTGAAAGATGATAACCATTTCTTTATTATGAATTAAATGTTTATTTGTTAAAATTACTTAAAAATGTCAACATTTGTTAAACTTTTGTATAAATCATCAGTTTAAACATATAGTTGAAATGCAATTGACCAAAAAGCATTAGTTTCACTTTAGAAAAGTACTATGATCCAACAAAGAAGTAGGATATTTACAATATAGTTAGAAAGTAAGCAGTTGATGTCTTATTAAATCCAAAGAACGCAGCCCACCTTTAGAAACATATGAAATGGAGGTCACTTTGTTCAGTTGTTCTCTATAGCAGTTGTCGCCAATCTTTTGGACCTCACGGACCACTAAACTCACAATTGTGAATCACGTGGACCACTAACATGAATTTGACATGCCTTATATACACAGTGCTCTAGCTCTCTGCCCCCCCTCTGCACCCGCACTCTGCATTACACTGCTGCCTTACACAGACTCATCACCGCCTTATGCCGTCATCTGCTCGAGCCCCGTGCTCCCTCCCACTGTCTGTTAACTGTGATGCCATTGGAATTCCTCTCCTTCTTTACCTCCCGCTCTCTGCACTACGCCCGGCGCCTCCCACTGAGTTCACATGAGCAGGAACTACAAAGGAGACATCGGGTATCAACTGTATTGACTGTCAGCGTGCATTAAAGTGGTTGTAAACCCTTCCGGGGAAGTTACACCTACAGGTAAGCATAAATTAAGGCTTACCTGTAGGTGTTTGCAATATCTCCTAAACCATGGATATGCAATTAGCGGCCCTCCAGCTGTTGCAAAACTACAAGTCCCATCATGCCTCTGCCTCTGGGTGTCATGCTTGCTGCTGTCAGAGTCTCGCTATGCCTCATGGGACTTGTAGTTTGGCAACAGCTGGAGGTGCGCTAATTGCATATCCCTGTCCTAAACCTACACGGTTTAGGAGATATTTGCCAAAAGGAATACACCATTGTCTACGGCGCATGCGCGCCGTAGATAACGGCGCAGGCGCTCTGAGAATCCCATTCATAAAACCGGCAGAGCCGGCTTTTACGGCTCCCGCGCACATGCACGGAGTGACGTTTTCGCCGCTCTGGCCAATCACAGCGCCGGAGCGGCGATACCCGGAAGTGACCTTCCGTAGCAATGTCTGCGGCCGGAGGGGGAGACGAGGACGGCTTCGGGGGCTTCAATCTAAGGTAAGAAATGCATAATGAGCTAGTATGCTAGTCATAATAGCTCATTATGCCTTTGTCTTGCAGGTTTTAAATAATAATAAAAAAAATCGGGGTTTACAACCCCTTTAAGAACAACACTGGAAACAACATTGGCGGTATACATCCACCACAATGTTGATTTGCGGCAGAACCAATGGAAACCACT
Source organism: Rana muscosa (assembly GCA_029206835.1). Classification (NCBI taxonomy): domain Eukaryota; kingdom Metazoa; phylum Chordata; class Amphibia; order Anura; family Ranidae; genus Rana; species Rana muscosa. The sequence continues at coordinate 732,544,168 of CM055116.1, forward strand.
GGTTGGCGACTGCTGCTCTATAGCATGGATATCTATATAATAGCAATAAAAAAACTTGTATTACATTATAGATGCAGACCTTTTACATGGTTCAGAGGTGCCTGCTGAGTAACTGTTGATAGAAAAAAAAATGGAAAGTTCTCCACATATGTCATTTCAGTTTTATGGAAGCACCGTCATAAAATTATAATGACATTTTATGTGACCATTTTAAATACAAATAATATTCTGATCCTGATGTAAGTAAGTGCGGTAAATAAACTCATGCTGCTCTAGATCACACAGACTTTCTTGTTCAATGTTTTTTTTTTTTTTAACCATCTAAAGTGTTACACAGAAAATAAACAGAAATCAAGGGAAACGCAACTTGAGTGACATTGGGATTGATTCTCTATTGCTGTCCTACATTTAAATGCCTGACACTAATCTGGCAAAGCAGCCTGGTGTAGGAACGCCAGATTTATGGCATTGGTTTGGAGTGTGGCTTCCAAAAATCTGCTAGCTAGTTAGTGGTGATCCAATTTTTGCAACTACATTTGTATGTGGACTGGTTCCTTTTCAATCAGGAAGATTGATATGATAGCTATGTCATTTGATAGCAAATGACATAGCTATCAGTCTTTTTGACTCCAAATGACAGTACTTTGCAGTCTGAAAACATTAATAACAGACGTAATTCCAACAGAGTGCTGATTGAAAGCAAGATGGAATAGTGGCCATGTGCAGCTGTATTTTTTGTTAACTTTGTGTCTGTCCACCACAGTGAACGATCGATGCTTCATGACACATTTAGGAAGTGTCCTCAGGAATTAATAGAGGCTTACATTTCTGCATTCCTTTATCTCTGGCTGTTTTTCTGATGCTTCAGCAGCAATGTTGTATAATTGGTCGTCTGTAACAAATATAGAACTCACTTAGGGAGACGAGCAAATGGCAGCACCCATACCTCTCTCCAGACTGCCACTTGGGTCAATCTGGGCTGTCACAGTACACTTGGGGCTTTTCCTAAAAAATCGGAGACTCTACAATCAGAGTAGTTCAGTATCACACTATACCTGAAATTATTACCATATTGTCCAGATGCCTTACTTTTTCCTGCAAATAATAATTGCTTGTAGGCAGAATGGTGTGATGTGTTCTGGAAGGTATCTAAATCAAGGTATCTTGATAAAGTAAGGTATATAAGGTAATAAAGTTTCAGAATATTTTCTTGTAAGGCGCAATGTCTCAGTATAGAGGTAAAAAGGCCTCTCCTCCACATCCAGTCTCCCAAAAAGGATTTAGGATTTTTAGGGGGGCTTCCGGTGGAATCTGTAAAAAAAAAAAAAAAAAGGTCCTAGATATCCACCCAAAGACCCCATTAACACAGGGGCGACTCGTCAGGCGACTCAGCCGCCTGACAAGTCGCGTCCCGTTCTGTACAATGGAACCGTTCTAATAGGAGCGACTCAAGTCGCTCCGACTTAGAAAAAGGTTCCTGTACTACTTCAAGACGACTTCAGGGCCATTGACTTCAATACAGAAGTCATTTTTGAAGTCACCTCTGAAGTCGTGTTAGGATCGCCCGGCAAATATATATATATATAATTCATATATTCAATTTATAATGTGTGTGTGTATATTTTCACTATTTTTCAATTGTAAATAAATAAAACATTTGGGGGGGGGGGGGTTTGATTAATACATACAGTATATATATATATATATATATATATATATATATACATAAACACATTATATTTCTCTATTATTCCTAAGTCCCCCCTAAAAATAAAAATGTGTGTGTGTGTGTAGTGTATACATATAGGCCTATATTTCAATAAAGATTGTTTTCATTTGTTGAAATTTAATTTGTATAAACAGCAGCTGTCGGTTTTAATGCCAGATAATGGAGTGCCTCCATGACTGCCTATAGAAGTTGTTGTTGTACCGACCAACAATGCTGCAGTACCTGGCCTGCAAGTAAGGTTTTTTGTGTGGGGGGAGGGAGGAGTTGAAATTAGTTTTGTTTGGACTGTTTCTAAGCCTATATACCCTCTAGCCTCTGTGTGAGGGCCTGGACTTGAACCTGGGACTTCTGCTGTGTCTGGCGATGACTCTTCCCACTGAGATACCTGAGATGCTGGACAGTGCCCCGGTTCTATCGGTATGGGTCCGCAGTCGAATAATGCCCGGGCGGGACTGCGTAGGCGGAGCGCTTGCGCAAATGGAGCCGTCAAAATTTTTCGAGGATAAACAGCTGTTCTGTACGTATACATGGCACATTCGCAATCAACACGCCGCTCGCTCCCGATGCTCGGGGCGGGTTATTCATTGCATACAACAAGGGACGAAATAGAACAAGGGGCAGATGCTTTTCTCAAAGGGGTGGATGCTTTTCTCAAAGGGGTGGATGTATTCTTGAGCAGTGTTATTTTGGGGATTGGTTTTCTCAATAAACTACACGTCTTTACGCCCTTCAGTTGTGTGAACACGCCCCGCAAAGACGTGTAGTTTATTGAGAAAACCAATCCCCAAAAGAACACTGCTCAAGAATACATCCGTCCCTTTAAGAAAAGCATACGCCCCTTTGAGAAAAGCACCCCTCCTTGTTCTATTCCGTCCCTTGTTGTACGCAATGAATAACCCACCCAGAGCATAGGGAGTGAGCGGCGCGTTGATTGCGCATGCGCCGTCTACATGTACAGAACAGCTGTCCATCCTCTGAGATTTTCGGCGGCTCCGTTTGCGCATTCGCTGCGCCTGCGCAGTCCAGCCTGGGCATTATCCGACTGGAGACCCATACTGACAGGACACCCCGTCTGATCCATTGGACAAGCCTGCCTTGTGCCTTGACTTCTGCTAAACCTTGAACTATTTGCTCCCATGCTCCCATGCACTTCCTGATTCAAGCCATATCTCTGCACTTCCTGTTTGCCATTTGCGCCCCTGGACTTGTTCTTCAACTACGCTTCTGACTGATAGCAAACCTGCAACTACACGTTACTGACCTTTGGCTTGTTTTACTGACTACAATTCTGTTTGAATTTCATCAAACCCGGAAATAGTGGCGAACCACAGTTATTGTCAAAAAAGGCACGGGGAGCTGGACAGTGCCTTTGGGGACATGTATCACTGCATAAAAAAACAAGAAACAAATACCATTTTGCTAGGGGAGGGTCTTTATTGGTGCCTTAAAGTGGTTGTAAACCTCAGTCATGAAATCTGAGCAAAGCACATATATCTGTAGTGTTTACTTATCTCTCTTCAAAGCTCTTAGCGTTGTTTCTCTATGGTGCTTCTTTCCTCTATTATCAGTATGAGTCACTTCTGAGAAGTTTTCCTGACACATAATATAAAATTTGTGTCGGGGAGGGAGCTCAGCACACAGCTTGTCTATGCACAACACGGTTCTTTTGCTTTGTGGAGGGGGTGTGTTCCTTTCCTCCAATCAGCACTTACACACTGTAACTGCAGTTGATCCACCCCCTCTGTGCTCCTGACAGATGGAAAAGGTCTTTAACACTTTTCTGTCCTTTTCAAGGGGTGTAGTGAAGAGTGGGCTGCAGATAAACAAGTAAAACCTATGTAGGAGGGTTTGTTTTATCTCTGTGTATCATCTGAGACTTTTCACTTCACTGGGTATACGTAAGGGTTTACAAGCACTTTAAGGGCAACATTGAAAATCCTTCACATAACAGGATCGTCTTTGTAAGTATGATATCTCAATTATAATGCTTGGCTTGACATTCATATTGATAATCACAGAGTATACACAGACTTCCAAAATGGGGTTTCTGGTCTTATTCTGCGCAATAACTAGTATAGCTCAACTGGAATAGTAAAGGTTGCAGTAATCTATACCACATTTTTATAGTCAAAACAGTTATGATCAGTGGCGACTGGTGCTCAATATTTTGAGCACCAGCTCCCTGTCGAGAGACGGACGTGAACGCAGTGAACACCACCACCCCTCCCTGTATGGGAGACGGACAGTAAGGCGCCAATCAGAGGCAGTGGTGGCTGGTGCTCCAAATTTTTTTGGGGGGGCAAACAAATTGAAAAATTCTGGAAAAAAAACACATCAATTTCAGCCTCACTGTGCCCATCAAATGCAGCCACTGTACCAAACGCAGCCACTGTGCCATCAAACGCTGCCACTGTGCTCATCAAACGCAGCCACTGTGCCCATCAAACGCTGCCACTGTGCTCACCAAGCACAGCCACTGTGCCCATCGAACGCTGCCACTGTGCCCATCGAACGCTGCCACTGTGCCCATCGAACGCAGCCACTGTGCCATCAAACGCAGCCACTGTGCCATCAAACGCAGCCACTTTGCCCATCAAACGCTGCCACTGTGTCCCAAATGCTGCCACTGTGCCCATCAAACGCTGCCACTGTGCCCCAATTGTTGCCATGTGCCCAATAAATGTGCCCTAAATGCTGCCACTGTGTCCCTAATGTTGCCACTGTGCCCCAAGTGCTGCCACTGTGCCCCAAATGTTGCCACTGTGCCCCAAGTGCTACCACTGTGCCCCAAGTGCTGCCACTGTGCCCCAAATGCTGCCACTGTGCCCCAAGTGCTGCCACTGTGCCCCCCGCCTGCCGTCTGCCTGGCACTTATCTTGTCTCGGGTGAGCAGCGGGTGACTGTGGCGAGTGGTGTCCGGTGTCCTCCATTTCTTCCCCGACCCCGATGTCTTCTCCCGCCCGCTCCTCCTCTCGTCCTCTGCTATGATTGGACGCCTGATAGGCATCCAATCACAGCGCCTGTCGTTTCAGCCAATCAGGTGACAGCACAGACCCGGTGCACCTGATTGGCTGAGAGGCGGTTAAATGTTAGCAAAGCGAATTTCTTCACTTTGCTAACATACAGCTGAGTGAGAAGCAAACGCACAGCGTTGCGCCCGCTTCTCACATTTTGGGCGCCTATTAGAGCCTATGGCTCTAATCAGGTGCTTCCAAAAAACATCCCCACCACTGTAATTCAGGTGTCCGGTGCCCGAAAAGGGGTCGGACACCGGAATAGGGGGTGTCAGCAGCGACCATAGATAGATTCATGCAATGCATGAATTCTGTTCAGATCCGTTGTATGTACCATTTTTTCACCTGATGCAAATGATCCCATATATCCACCGTGGATATGTTTCTTTTTCCCTTTCTTTCTTTTCCCTTTTGTCCATGTGGTGCTTTTGTGTATATGACAATCTGTACATTTCTGTTCCACAATTTGAAAAATCTATAAAAACCATTGTAAAGCAGAATAGTTCCACACTGTTACAAATAGAATGTTTTAACAAAGTCCAAAGCAGAGCCATAGTACCACATGTGCTATATTACAAAGGTTTGGTCACCCTATCTCAAGTATATTTTGATGTGGGTACATTTATTACTTGCAATTACAAAATGTGTGTATTTGTAAAATAATCTATGGATTTAAATAATTTGAAGTTAAACTCCAGTATAAAGCTAGCCATAGCTTGTATACATTTCGCCTGGTTCACGATGAACCAGCCAAAATTCTCTTAGTGGATGGCCCTGTTTGCACCCTTCTTCCCAAAATCCTTCAATTGAAAAATCGATGTGGCCTGTTGGAAAATTGTCAGTTGAACAATGGCTGCATGCAATCAGATTGTATTGGGTGTTCTGAGAGGCACTGGCTGTCAGAATGCAATAGCCCAGCAGGGCAATTCATTTATCCATGCTATAAAGTGTGGATAGAAAATGTGTTTGATTATTTTCGCTCAGCCTACAGCAGGCATGTCCAAAGTCCGGCCCGGTTTCGAACGGCCCGTCTGGTCATTTTGCCATGTATATCTTTTGTGGCCCCCAACGAATCCCTGAGCGCCGGGGGCCACAAAAGAAATACATGCTGGCTGCCTTGGAGAAGGCGGGACGAGCGCCGTGGATACAGGAGTATTTACTGTTTGCACGGCGACCTCTGTAAAAGAAAGTCCCGCTGCCATTGGACTACTGTTCTGTAAATCATAGGAGGCGGGACAATCTATTAAAGAGGCCGCCGATAAAACAGGAGTTTCTCCTGTATGTCTGTCGGCGCTAGTCCCACCCCCTTCCTGTCTCCTCCAATGCTGCAGATGGGCATGAATCAGGCTGCAATGGTGAGTCTGCATTCATGTCAAGGGGGTGCTGCATTCTGGAGAATGGGGGGTGCTGCATTCAGGACAACGGGGGGTGCTGCATTCATGACAATGGGGGTGCTGCATTCATGACAACAGGGGTTCTGCATTCAGGGCAACGGACTAGGGCGTCCGGCCACTGGTTATTTTACTCCCGCAGTCCTCCACAGAGCTCCACATGTGCCCTGACATGTCAAGCAGCGTCGTCAAGCAGTTTTGCCAAACCCCCGCCCCCCCAGCGCGGCTTGCTCGAGTTCTCCGCTGCTCTGGACATCACAGACAGTGTCACATGGCATATGGGTCCCGGCTGCCCCCCTCCCCCGGGCGCTCTCCGGTCTGATGTGTGTTGTGTTAGTGCCCCCCTATCGATGAGAAGATGAGGGGAGAGAGCCGGGACAAGGAGCTGCCGACCGGAAGTGCTGCATGATCAATGAAACCGGCTGGGGCAGATGAGATGGAAGCCCTGCATACAGGCTTGCCGCGATATCCGCTCCCCCTCCTCCTGGTCGCTCAGGAATCTGTTGTGAGAGGACAGGCAGGCAGCAGCGCCGCTCTCATGGAGTAAAGTCATCACCCACCGCTGGCTCAGGTATGGAAGCACAGGCAGCACGCTCAGAGCTGCAGCCTGCAGTCACATAAACATTTTTTACTCTGCTGTCAAGTTTATAGTGCATTGCACTGTGTACAGAGGGGGAAACAGATATATGTGTTTTGGGAGGGGACAAACGTGCACGGCCCAGGGGTACCGTACAGATATGTGTGTGGGAGAGGGTACAGAGGGGGAACAGATATATGTGGGGGGGGGGAACAGATATATATATGGGGAACAGATGTGCAGGGGGGTATAGAGGGTTAACAGATGCGTGGGGGGGACAGAGGGGGAACAGATGATATGTGTGTGTGGGGGGGACAGATGTGCAGGGGGTACAGAGGGGGAACAGATATGTGTGTGGGGAGTGGGGGGGCAGATGCACAGGGGGGTACAGAGGGGGAACAGATATGTGTGTGTGTGTGGGGGGGGGGACAGATGTGCAGGGGGGTACAGAGAGGGAACAGAAGTTGTGGGGGAGTACAGAGGGGGAACAGGTGCACAGGGGATACAGAGGGGGAACAGATGTGTGTGTGTGGGGGGGACAGATGTGCAGGGGGTACAGAGGGGGAACAGAAGTTGCGGGGAGTACATAGGGGGAACAGATGCGCAGGGGGTACAGAGGGGCAATAGATATGTGTGTGGGGGGTGCAGAGGGGAACAGAGGTGCGGAGGGGGGTGTGCAGAGGGTAACAGGCATTTAGGGTGATACAGTGATGGGGTGATCTGAGGTGTGAAGGTGGAAGAATTGGGGTGATCTGAGAACCTGAAAGAACAGGAATTGGGGTGATCTGAGGTGTGAAGGTTCAAGTTCACCTTTGTAAAAAAATAAATAAATGCAGATCTTTTTGCAGGTACAAAAATGCATTTATTATTATTTTTAGTAGGAGCCTGTAAAACATTGTCAGTGTATCTGTCTGCTCTTACAGACAGGCAGTTACACAGTTAACCTGTCTGTATACTGCCCTAGCCTGTGGACCACGGCTGGCACGAGGAAGCGAGCTGGTGCCATCCACTATTTGTCTTCATGCCGGGTCCAGAGGCAGAGGTGCAGACCTGTGGACCACGGCTGAACAAATAGGTGAAGGGGCGCTGCAAAAATCTCAGTGAGGGGCGGAGCAAATTGGGGGGGGGGGGGGGCGTCAAAATTAGGTTTCGCCTAGGGTGTCAAAAATCCTTGCACCAGCCCTGAACGGGGGTGCTGCATTTATGGCACTTGTGAGGCTGTATTGATGGGCAGTGACCCTTTTTTTGATTCACAGTTCTTTATTTAAAATTTAGGATTTTAAAGTGAAGGTGCGTGTTGTACGCTGATAAATACGGTATATCCAAATAACACGCCTGAGCTCATCTCTTCACCACACACAGCCACAAAGGCAAGAGAATTCTTGTTGGGCAGTGTATTGGTGCTCGAACGAACACACTTAGACCGAATTTTAATGGTTCACAGAATGCCAGGAAAAATGGTCCTCGCGCATGTTCACTTCATCAAATCTGGCCCTCTTTGAAAAAAGTTTGGACACCCCTGGCCTACAGTAATAGTGTAATAGCTTAAGATTAAATTTAGATTATCACACACCTTCTGTGACTGTATGAGCCAACAATAGACTCAGTAAAGATAGATTTAATCATCCATTATCTTTGTGCTATTTTTCAAATGTTTGTGGTGCATTACCGTATTATTGTACATCTGTGTACCTATTCACATTGGTCTGCAATCAAAATAAACAAGTAGAAGTCAGTTTGTTTAAGTACAAAAATCCTTTTTTTTAAGTCAGCACGACTAAGAAAAACAGTACTTTGTTAACATGAGCCAGTAATCTTCATCGTTAGTCATTTATTGACACACTGATGAAAATGAAAATCAAAGTTAGCTCTAAAGTCATTAGAAAGTGACTGTAGAAAACAAAGGGTAGCCAGGCAGATAATTGCTTAGAATTTTCATAAACAAATATTTCTCAATCTACTCCATCTTTTTTGCATTCACACTTGGCAGTCATGATTCCAGGTGTTTTATGTGCTTACCAATAAATTATCACCTAGCGATGAGAATCCATTCCTTCACACAATTGTACAAATCTCTGATAGCTTTGTGTGTATATAACATTTGTATGACCTCCTTTTAGGATTAGTTGTAATGTTACACAAATAAAGCATCATGGGCTCTGTCCCAGAAGTTAGCTTAAGTCAACAATAGTGTAAAAAAATGTGATTTTAATTGAAATATTTTGTTTAAGTCTTTGCAAATCTTTAAAGTCATTTTTAAGGAAATTCTAACGTGCTACAGGGCTAAGGGTCTTTTACTGTATGTTAAACTGTGTTTTTTAAAGAGGGGTTCCAGCCTGTATTAAAAAAAAACATTAAAAGTCTGCAGCTACAAATACTGTAGCTGCTGATTTTTAATATAAGAACACTAATCTGTCAAGGGAGCCCGCGACGCCGGCACCCGAAGCTGACCCGTCCATCGGCTTCAGGTGCAGGTGTCGGCATCCTTACTAAGGGAAACAGAAAGTGAAGCCTTGCGGCCTGTTTCCTACTGCACATGCGCGAGTCACGCTGCGCTTTCTGAATGGTCCAAGGGGGGCGAAAGAGGGGTCTTAAATGACGTAGGTCACCGCTGTGACCTTACACAGAAGTGGGACCGGAGGGGAGGAGGAAGCAGAAAAACGGAGCTTCCATTCTTGGGTGGAACTCCGCTTTAAATGCATACAAGCCACATGAGGGGTCAGAATTCGAACCTTTTTTTTTGATGGGCGCATTGCATTAACAGTCATTTTTGTGCATTGATTGCATGCATTTTTTCTCAATGCACATACACTGTATAGAAATTGTTATAGAGTGTCCTTATGGTGATAAACACAAATGAAAGCAGCTCAATGCAACTTGTGTGAACAAACCCTATGGGGAGGATTTACTAAAAATGGAGCAATCAGAATCTGGTGCAGCTGTGCATCGTAGTCAATCAACTTCTAACATCAACGTGTTCAATTAAGCTTTGACCATAAAACTTGGAAGCTGATTGGTTTCTATGCAGAGCTGCACCAGATTTTACACTCTCCAGTTTTAGTAAATCTCTCCCCAAAGGGTCTGGCTATAAAAATGGATACATTGCAACCGGACAGATTTCAGCTTGTATTCTTCAATCTATAATCAATAAAGTACTGAATGCTCCCCCTTGTGATGTATGTTACAGAGTGTCTTAAGTTAAAAGGTGACAAACCCTATAAATGTCGATATTTGAGTTTGATAGGATGGAGAAGTCACATTTTTTGTTGTCTATGTCTGTTCTGGGAAGATCTTTCCTCACTTCCTGTCCAGGTGACTATTGGTAGACAAAACAGGGAGTGAGGGAAAATCTCTTAAAAGAGACATAGACAGATTTAAAACCTTACTTCGGTTCTAAAGCCTAGCACACACGGCCGAGAATCTCGTCAGGAAAAAACCTGTTGTTTTTTCTGACGAGATTCTTGACAAGAATCTTGTGCCTGCCGAGTGTACATACGTACGATTCAAAAGAACTACCATTCTTTTGAATCGCACGAACGCTGTGACATCATGGACTACGACGAGCATGTGCTCGTCACATTCGATGCCGTCGCCGCCATCTTGCTTCACCCTACCTATGTCTTTGAAGCTACCGCGCATGCGTCAAAGTTATTTCGAGCATGCACGGGTTTCCATGGAGGCAGGTAAGTATACACACGCTCGGGTTTCTCATCTGGAAACAGGCCGAGAAGAATCCCGACGAGAAAATAGAGAGCAGGATCTCTATTTTTCTTGTCGAGATTCTGGGCAGATTTCCCAACGACAAACCTGAAAGCCTCGTCCACACACACGGTTTTCTTGGCAAGAAAGCTCTCCCAGCTGTTTTCTTGTCGTCTCTTGCCGAGAAAACCGGCCGTGTGCACGAGGCTTAACCCTTCAAAAAGATTTTGGCTGAAGTTGGACTCTAAAGTCACCCTGAAAAAAATACTCTATGAAAGCTTAACCTGTAAAAAAAAAATTGTAAATACATTTTCTGTTGACCACATCTCTGAATACCACTCCAATCACAAATTCTCACCCCTTGAGGCCTGGTTTCAACCTCTGAACTAAAGTCACCGTAGGATACAGCAGTGATATGGGTCAGAGTGATGAACAAAGTTGAACTGCAGGACACATAGAAGATTGCTTTCCCAGCAGACTTTGGGGGATGAGAATAGAGATCGATGTGGTGTTTGATGGCATAGTCTCTGAGAAAGGAGAGTATTTACACTGTTCTTTTACAGGTAACATAACTTTTAGAGCCCATTCACACAGGGGCAACTTTGGATCCGACTTCAAGTCGCCCCAGCTCGCCCCTAGTCGCCTCAAGTCGCGCTGCATGAGAAAATCAATGTAAGTGAATATGCACACTATGCACACTACCGTCTTAATGCACGCTACTGCAGTCGCTCCGACTTCCAAAAAGGTTCCTGTACTACTTCAATCCGACTTCTAGGCAACTGCTAGGCGACCTGTACCCATTGATTTCAATGGAAGTCGCTCAGAAGTCGGATCCCATGTCTTAATAGAAGCAACTTTCCAGGAAGAGAACATACATTTCTCAGGCAAACCCCTCCCTCCCCCCTCCCTCCCACAGAGCTGATTCTTGTTTGATTGGCCACTGGAATGTCTCCTGTCCTGGAGGCAACTTGAAGTTGCCTTGTAAGTAGCTCCAGGTCGCGCTGTGATTCATACTTAAGTCGTGTCCAAGTTGCCTACCAAAGTCGTGCTGGAAGTCGTGTTGCCCCTGTGTGAATGGAGTCTTAGTGATAATTGTTTGCAACAGGGTTGTTTTCTACCCAACTTTCAGTTTAAATCCACTAAATATAATCCAGGTGCAGTTTGTTTTCTTTAGAAAGCAGCCACTGAAAAGAAGAGTCTGCCCCCTACCAGAATGCTGCGGAGAAGGACCCTAGCTTTCTGTGTGGATCAGTGGTCTCTCTGAGGAGGTCCAACATTCCACCTGTTGAGTCAGAGGTAAAACTCAATTAACACAATCATCAGGCAGCCTGAGTTTTTCTGATTGCAGTGCTATAGGTCTGACTCAGTCTAGAGATATATAATCTTACCAGATATAAAAAATAATTTGTCAGGATAGAAATGTGGGATTTGCAATTGATGACATCTTGCGCTGAAACAAGCATGTCAGGATGACAGTCACAGAAAATGATCCTTTAAAGCAGTGGCAACTCCCTAGTGTGAAAGACATGGCATCAGACCCTGGCCACCTTCACCAACTTGTGACAAAATGACTGGTCAGACTCACACCGCGCTGTCACTGATATGCGATAATGACACCCTCAGCCTCACCATGCACAAAGATGTTCCAGTTCACGGGACTACATAAGTGCCAGCAAACTGTGAGCGATTGTCATTGGGTTTTAATAACTATGCAGTTAACCCTTTATACCCCAAATCAATCACTGCCTCCAGATATTTTATCATAAAATATCAAACGTTCACACTAACAATTATGATTTATAATAAAAGAAAGCCCCCGTAGCTAACTTGAACAGTATCAGTGGAGGGGGGACATGACAGGGTGGTAAGGGTATCCAGGAGAGATGGGGTTAATTATTAGGTGTGGCAGAGGGGTGTTGTTTTAAGCCTATTGGGCAATTAAGGGGTGTGTGGGGGAGGAGCCAGGTAGATATTAGGCCGGCGATGGGGGGTGGGGGCCCTAACGGTTATCCAGGCAGCCAGGACAGATCATCCCTCCCTCCCGCCCTAATAGTAGATTTTTCTTTCGAGGGTAAATTTTGGGTTGGCGTTTTTTGGGGTCCTTGGCGGTGGTATAGAATTAGGTCCATTTGGGTAAGCGGTGGGGAACCATCTCAGGTATGGTATCCTCGAGTGGGAACGATTCACTGGCTAGTGAACGGAGAGGGGTAAGGACCCTGGGTGGCTGAGGTCAGCTGGGTTTAGGCCCTGAGCGACTGGGGTGGCAACTCAGCTAGGTGGTGCCTCAGACACAATAAAAGGGGAGGTTTAGATTGGTACCGTCAAGGATCTCAAATATCAGTATATCTGTTTTCTTGTTTGGTCATTTTAAATGTTTATGATGGTTAATTTTATTACAGTAATTGTTTGTTAATAAAAGGCCGGGCTCGGCCATTTTACCCCAAAAAGAAAGTTGTGGTCTCTCAATCATTGGGAGGGTCGGGTTTAGCAAGGAAGGGGTAATGTTGAAAGTATGGTTATCTCTTAGCTACCCTTGTCATGTATTTAATACCCACTGACACCACAAACAGGAAAACCCAGAGATTTACCATATTATTATATTTTTATTATGATACAGGATTTATATGGCGCTAACCATTTGCACAGCACTTAACAATGTTAGGGCAAACTGTACAGTTACAATACAATTCAATACAGGAGGAATCAGAAGGCCCTGCTACACTCTAGTAGCGCTCTTCAAACAGACAGGGATTCTTTAAGTTCTACATTAAAGCATTAAAGACAATATTATCACTTTTCAAAATATTGTTTAATAATAGAAAAGGCAAATAAAATATTTACATAAAAATAGTATTACAAAGTAAAAAGAGACAATAATGCAAAACATAAAAACAAAAGGCGTTAAAAGTGAAAAATACTTAACAAAGTCTAGTTTGGAGAGTTTGGCAGAGTCCAGTTAGAGCAAGATGGATTAGTGGCTCTTATAGATCTTGGCTGATGTTCTATGTTTGATGATAAAAGAGAGCTCCAGACTGCTGATTGGTCTTTCTTTTCTGATCCCTGAGGAGGGTGCGGACAGAAATGACCTGACCAATGAGAAGGTCTGAGCAGGGGCCGACGGGATGTCAAAGTCTTTACGATCATTCAGCTGTCCCAGTCAGATGCAGTTTCCTAATGTGGTAATGTCTTGAAATACCTGCGGGTTGCATTCTGGTAACTTAAATATTATTGTCCAGCATGAAATTATTGTTTGAATAAATATAAATATGATGGGTAAGGGATGGCTATTTCAGCTTGTGGAGGTAATGGGCCTGATAGGCTTCCAGTACCTCCTGGGATAGCGGTCTTTGGGCTTAAATTGCTGCTAATTAACTGATACAGGTAAATATGTCCTCATTCTGGTTCTACTATTATCAGCTCAGAAGTTATGAAATACACTGAAGTTTTGATTCTTTGGCCAAAAACGGCCAAACAGGGATGCATATTCAGCCATTCCACTAGCTGAGCTACTTATGACAGGTGATGAGTCTGAGACTGGTATGGATATCTGTTAAAATTCTAGTTATTTAAGCCTGAAACCTTGATGGTTTTATGATGGCCATTAGAGTGAGACAGAGATGTGTATTGTGTTCATTTCTGTCAAAGCGGTTTTATGAGGGCTAAATCAAAGGATTTACATTTTGCCATGCTTTGTTTTGATGTTGGTTGGTATGGTTTGGAGGTTCTGCTGTGTCTATCAATATGCTGATAAAGATGTTTGCAATGCAGCTAATAAGTTGAGATTATAGAAGATGCATGTACTGAGGTTATGGAAAGGGAATCACTGCTATTACATGTCCCTATTTTACAAAAATTTTATGTCTGACTTAGGAAATCTGAACAAATTGGCTGCCCTGGGTCCTCTTACGCAGCTTTTTTGGGGTTCCCAGTTCACGTTATCATCAAGCCTAGTTCTAATCTGATAAATATTATTTTAAGTTTATGTAAAGCCAAAACTTTCAGTTTTGGGTAGAGTAGAGAAGCATTGAAACCCTTTACTTTCTGTCTAGGAGGACCAACAGGAAATAAGGGAAAGTCCACCCAAAGTGAGGCTTATATAAATCTTAATCAGTTTTCCCAATCATAGACATTTGTCTCTACTAGAAGATTTCCCCTTGCTTCTTGTTCTGGGTACAACTCCAGAAATTTAAGATTTCCAATGGTCACCAATTTAGATAGTGGGGTGAATCTCCACAGCAGGGACACACGGCAGTTAACTTGGTAGAGGGTCTAACTCCTCACCAATTTTTCTGAAATAACTATATATTTTTTGCCCTTACACACACTTTAAACCCCAACTCCCCTGGGACAGCTGAAGCCCAAGGATTCGTGAATCTTATTCTTCTGCTGAGTAATGTTGTAACATTTTCCTGGAATGGCAGCCAATGACAGCTACTGGCTATTTGTAAATATTCTGTACAATGCCCAAATGTTTTATAAATTTAGTGCATTTTAATTGTTTTATCAGTTAAACCTTTTGGACTTTTTTCATCGGACAAACCTATCGTGTATGGGCCCCATCGGTGTTCTTTCCAAAAAATAGAACATGTTTTAAACTTATCCGATGGAAAAAAAAAACGATAGCAAATTACTATCGTCTGTGGGGAACTCCATCGGATAAAAAACCCACGCATGCTCAGAATCAAGTCGACGCATGCTCAGAAGCATAGAACTAAATTTTTCTTGGCTCGTCGGAGTGTTTTACATCACGGCGTTTGGGACGATCGGTTTTTTGACTGATGGTGTGTAGGCAAGACTGATGGAAGTCAGCTTCATCGGATTTCCGATGGAAAACATACATATCCAGTATACCAATACTTGCAGACCCTCGCGAAAGATGTGCACCAATTTAACACTGCATTTAACTACGGTACACAATGGAAACATAGGGGTTGAGTTACTAAAGGCAAATACATTGTTTACTTTAAGGCTCGGTTTACACTGGAACCCCTATGCGGATTGCACAGGAACGCTGTGCGTCCCCATTCTCCAGTTCAGGGACGAATCTTTGCCTGAATTCTGCCCTGAAACTGAGCCAAAGACGCACAGCGTTTCTGTGCAGTGCGCTCCGCAGCCACCCCGGAGATATGTGAACCAGCTCCACAGAGAGCCGGTCACATTCTCCTGCTATGCTAATTGGAATGCGGGGAAAGCTGCATCCAATTTGCATAGGTGTGAACCCAGCCTAAAAGTGAAGTTGCATTCTGCAAGGGAATTTTCCCTGGGGTTTAGTGGAAGTGGTGAAGCCTCACTTTATAAAGAATGCCCAGTCACATGCAAACCCTAGGGTGTGCGTTGAGGAACTTTTAGCACAAAAGTTCATGTTACTTAGAGATCTTTTTGAAATGTTTATTTGGTAAGAGCATCAAATACAGCCAACGTATTTTGGGGAAAAGGCCTCCTCCTTCACCAGGGTTTAAGCAGTGAATGTTAGAATCATGATGCAAAGTAATAGGAGGGCTTGATAAAAACTGTCAAATCTTAACGGCATTATGAACTGCTGGCAGTTCATAGTGCCAATAAGATTAAGCAGTCTTTATGAATGGATCGTGGATTATATCTTGAATAATATCATTGACTGCAAAGATATTTTATGGGTTTTTACTATGTGTAAAAACTCAATAAATGGTCTGGAGTGAGAGAGTGACACTCACTAGACAGGGTAACCTCAGGAAGTTTGTGAGGATGTGGAAACCCTGGCTAGATGAGATGGAGTGCCCCATATAAGAGAGGAGTAAGGGGACCGTATCCGCACCCATTGGCCGCTCCATGCTTTTTCTTTCAGTGTCCAGTTGGTTTGTGCATTGCCCACGAGAGCGAGGGGGATTGCCCCCCTCCCCCCCAGGGATGATTTAATTCATAAAAATATATTCACAAAAACGCACGGAAGTGGTGTGGATAAGGGAGGGAGGGTGAGGAATGGAGAGGGAGGGTCAAATAGCGCAGGGAAGGGGGGGAGGGGGGATGAGAGGGGAGATATAAGAAAACTAGTAACACTTTTTTCACTGTACAACACTGTTTTTACTGGATACACTTTTGTACACTTTTGTACTGAATGATGTTGTGTATATGTAAGCAACAATAAAAATGTATGAAATAAAATAAAAAATAAAAAAGGAGTACCGTATATACTCGAGTATAAGCCGACCTGAGTATAAGCCGAGGTACCTAATGTTACCACAAAAAACTGGGAAATCTTACTGACTCGAGTATAAGCCGAGGATCAACAATGCCCATTTGCACGCCTCACTGTGCCCATTGCAACTTCACTAAGCCCATTGTCAGTGCCCATCCTCACTGTTCCCATCCTTACTGTGCCCATCCTCACTGTTCCTCACTAGTGATGAGCCGAACACCCCCGGGTTCGGTTCGCACCAGAACCCGCGAACGGACCGAAAGTTCGAACGAACATTAGAACCCTATTAAATACAATGGATGCGAACGTTCGAATTCTAAAGTGCTAATTATAACAACTATTATGCATGTTATTGTCCTAAAAAGGGTTTGGGAACCCGGGTTCTGCACCAGGGGACATGTATCAATGCAAAAAGAAGTTTTAAAAACGGTCGTTTTTCGGGAGCAGTCATTTTAATGATGCATAAAGTGAAAAAAAAAAAGTCAAATATTCCTTTAAATATCGTACCTGGGGGGTGTCTAAAGTATGCCTGTGAAGTGCCACGTGTTTCCCGTGTTTAGAACTGTCCCTGCACAAAATGACACTTCTAAAGGAAAAAAAAGCCATTTAAAACTGCTTGCGGCTTTAATGTAATGTCTGGTCCCGGTAATATGGATGAAATTCTTTAAGAAAAATGGCATAGCTACCCCATGACCCCCCCCCTACCCCAGCCCATTACCAGCCCCTTTGGGTCTTGTATGGATATTAAGGGGAACCCCGCACATAAAATAAAAAAGGCCCTATATACTCTGAACAGCCCTATACAGGCGGTGCATACAAGACAGGGACTGTAGGTTTGTTCTTATGTAGAGTCTGTTTGTAATTTTGAACAGGTACATTGTTGAAGTGTAGCTCCAGACCAAAAATCTATTTTTAAACTTTTTGGAAAACATAGGTAAGGGTTATCACCCCTGTAACATTTGTTTTGCTGTCTGTGCCCCTGTTCAGAACATTTCACCTCACTTTCCGTCCCAATGACAACTGTTTTTGAAATGTGGTGTTTTTCTTGAAACAAGGATTGCTGATAAAGCATCAGTACAGAGGAGACACCTTTCTCCCATATTTATTCTTACAGGAGAGAATTTTCCTTCCTAGTGGTAGATTTCCTCTCACTTCCTGTTGTCTTCTTGCGTTTGCAAGTAGGAGTCGTTTGTAAGTTGGATGTTTGAAAGTAGGGACCTGCCGTATATACTCTGCAGAAATAGGCCCCTTAGTTGTTGGTGTTGGCACAACACTGTAAGCACTCACAGTTACTCTTGGTTGGTGCTGGAACGCCCTGCTGTCAACTATTATATCAGGAATTTTAATTACATATAATTGTTGAACAGTGGTAGTAAAAATTGGGCCTTTGATGGTGGTGCTGGTGCCACAACACTGTAAGCCCTGACAGTTACTCTTGGTGGGTGCAGCAATGGGCCCTGCTGTGAATTATTAGATCAAGAATTGTAATTACATGCCCCTGTTGAACAGGGGCTGAAAAATTGGGCCTTAGGCACTGGTGGCACAACACTGCAACCCCTCACAGCAACTGTACTTGGAGCACAGCAATGAGCCCTGTTGCAAAGTATTGCTTCAAAAATTGTAATGACACGCCCCTGTTAAACAGGGGCTGAAAAATTGGGCCTTAGGCACTGGTGGCACAACACTGCAACTCCTCACAGATACTGTACTTGGAGCACACCAATGAGCCCTGTTGCAAAGTATTGCTTCAAAAATTGTAATGACACGCCCCTGTTAAACAGGGGCTGAAAAATTGGGCCTTAGGCACTGGTGGCACAACACTGCAACTCCTCACAGATACTGTACTTGGAGCACAGCAATGAGCCCTGTTGCAAAGTATTGCTTCAAAAATTGTAATTACACGCCCCTGTTAAACAGGGGCTGAAAAATTGGGCGTTAGGCACTGGTGGCACAACACTGCAACTCCTCACAGATACTGTACTTGGAGCACAGCAATGAGCCCTGTTGCAAAGTATTGCTTCAAAAATTGTAATTACACGCCCCTGTTAAACAGGGGCTGAAAAATTGGGCGTTAGGCACTGGTGGCGGCACCCATAAACAAAAATGATCTTACAAGCTATCATCATCAATCGTATCATTGAGGACTCGGAGGAGGAGGATAGCCAGTCAACATAACAGCACAGGCACTCAGCATCAGCATCAGTCTTGAAGGGATGTGACATGTTAAAATCAATTAGTCTGTTATATCAGCATCAGGTGTGTGGTAGCTGGTGGTGATCCAAGACTGGTTCATCTTGATGAAAGTCAGTCGATCAACCGAGTCGGTGGACAGGCGCACCCTGTGATCCGTGACAAATCCTCCAGCAGCACTGAATGTGCGTTCCGAAAGAACGCTGGATGCAGGACAGGCCAGTAGCTCAATTGCATACTGTGCAAGCTCTGGCCAGTGATCCATCCTCAAGACCCAGTAAGCCAGAGGATTTTCGGTGGGGAAGGTGTCCAAGTCTGACCTTGCCCCTAGATATTCCTGCACCATGTTTATCAGACGCTGGCGATGGTTGCTGGAACCGATCATACTTTGGGGCTGCGGACTAAAGAATTGTCTGAACGCATCGGTCAGACGGCCACCTTCCCCACCGCTCCTTCTTTGACTGGCCGAAGCCTCAGCAACTCGTTGTCCAGGACCAGGAGTTTGCAACCTCCCAGTCTCTGGGAACGCGTTGCACAGACCTTTCTGCAAGGCCTCCCGGAGTTGTCTCATCCTCTGCTCCCTCTGCGACGGTAACATAAGGTCCGCAACCTTACCCTTGTACCGTGGATCAAGGAGAGTGGCCAGCCAGTAATGGTCCCTCTCCTTGATCCGAAGAATACGAGGATCCTTCCGCAGACTTTGCAGGATCAGGGAGGCCATGCAGCGTAGGTTTGCTGAGGCATTCGCTCCGGAGTCCTCTGGGTCACTAAGGACGACATGATCCGCAGCCACCTCCTCCCAGCCACGTACAAGTCCACTGGTTTCTTGGGACTGTAAATCATCCCTAAAAGACTGCTGCTGATGATGCTGAGTGCCAGCCTCCACCTCCATGCTGACACAATCCTCCTCCTCCTCCTCCTCCTCCTCCTCCTCTTCCTGTGCGATGGGTGGGACAGAAGGAACACTGTCTGGGTAAAGGGGGCCTTGAGAGGCAAGGAAGTCCTCCTCTTCCTGCCTCTGTTCTGCCTCAAGTGCCCTGTCCATTATTCCACGCAGCGTGTGCTCCAACAGGTGGACAAGAGGTACAGTGTCACTGATGCATGCACTGTCACTGCTCACCATCCTCGTGGCCTCCTCAAATGGTGCCAGGACAGTGCATGCATCCCTGATCATGCCCCACTGGCGTGGAGAAAAAAAACCAAGCTCCCCTGACCCTGTCCTGGTGCCGTAGTCGCACAGGTACTCATTGATGGCCCTCTGCTGCGTGTGCAGCCGCTGCAGCATGGCCAACGTTGAGTTCCACCTGGTGGGCATGTCACATATAAGGCGGTTCTTGGGCAGGTTCAACTCCTTTTGCAGCTCAGCCAGGCGAGCACTGGCATTATAAGATCTGCGGAAATGCACACAGACTTTCCTGGCCTGCCTCAGGACATCCTGTAAGCCCGGGTACCTGCCCAAGAAGCGCTGCACCACCAGGTTAAGGACGTGAGCCACACAGGGCACATGGGTCAGTTGTCCCTGTCGGAGGGCGGAGAGGAGGTTGGTGCCATTGTCGCAAACCACCATTCCTGGCTTAAGCTGGCGTGGCGTCAACCACCTCTCGGCCTGGCCCTGCAGAGCAGACAGGACCTCTGCCCCAGTGTGGCTTCTGTCCCCCAAACACACCAGCGCAAGCACGGCATGGCATCTTTTTGCCTGCGTACTTGCGTAGCCCCGTGAACGGCTACGGAGCACCGCTGGTTCATAGGACAAACCACAGGAAGAGGCCATGGAGGAAGAAGAAGAGGAGGGGGTGGAGGAGAGAGGTGTGTCACAACCAGTAGTAGCATTTTGGAGGCGTGGCGGTGGGACAACCTCCAACACTACTGCACCTTGTCCTGAATCCTTCCCAGCTGCCAAAAGAGTGACCCAATGGGCCGTGAAAGAAAGGTAACGTCCCTGTCCATGCCTGCTGGACCATGAGTCAGCGGTAATATGCACCTTACCGCTGACCGCCCTGTCCAGCGAGGCCAAGACATTGCCTTCCACATGCCGGTAGAGAGCCGGAATAGCCTTCCGTGAGAAAAAGTGGCGTTTGGGAACCTGCCACTGAGGAACTGCACATTGCACAAACTCACGGAAGGGGGCCGAGTCTACCAACTGAAAAGGCAGCAGTTGAAGCGCTAGCAATTTAGCCAAGCTAGCATTCAACCGCTGGGCATGTGGATGGCTGGGAGTGAACTTCTTTCGACGGTCCAGCAGCTGGGGCAGGGAAATTTGCCTGCTAGAATCGGACGTCGGTGTACTGCTAGCAGAGTGGGCGCAAGTACTTGGCTGTGACACACCTAATTCTACACCTTCATTCCTCTCAGTGCATGTTTCAGAGAGGACTGAAGTTATAGTGGGGTTGGAGATCCCAGCTGATGCGGTGCAAGGAGAGGTCCGCTTTGTTCTTTGGTGTGGGTCTTTGAGGTAGGCTTGCCAACGAGCTGCATGGCAGGTCAACATATGTCTGGTCAGGCATGTGGTACCCAAGCGGCTGATGTTTTGGCCACGCGATATACGCTTGAGACATATGTTGCAAACAGCAGCTGTGCGATCTGATGCACTAGCCTCAAAAAAGGCCCACACCAAAGAACTTTTTGAATGACGGGCAGAGGCAGCGCCCTGCACAGGCGGAGCTCTGCGGTGTGATTCCGTCGGTGTACTGCCCTTACGCTGGCCACCAAAGGGCATCCTGCCTCGTTGGAGATGTGCCTCCTCCTCATCCTCCTCCTCCTCCTCTCTCCTATTAGGCACCCACGTGGAGTCAGTGACCTCATCATCCCCTCCCTCCTCATCACTGGAGCCAATCTGGCAGTATGCTGCAGCTGCTGGAACATGACTGCCAGATTGGTGTCCTTCTTGAGCATCCCCTCTGTCTGCTCTCACGCTACTGCCTTCCTCTAGCTGGGTTTCATCATCAGACCCTTCGAAACGCTGGGCATCCTCCTGGAGCATGTACCCAACACTGTGCTGAAACAGTTCGGGGGACTCCTCAGGAGGAGGACATGGTGGGTCTAGGGAAGGAGTGACTGATGATTTGTCTGACATTGATACCAGGGAAGACGACGCTTTGGCAGCTGCTTTTCCAGTACCCTGAGCCTGGGTGAGAGAGGATGAGGAGGAGGAGGAGGGCTTGGTCATCCACTCTACCAAGTCTTCGGCATGATGTGGCTCAACATGTCCAGCTGCCGAAAAGAAGGACAAGCGTGTCCCATGGCCATGTGCTGATGACAATGCACCGCGTCCACGACCAGCACTGTTGCCCCCAGACACAGAGCCTGCTTGCCCTCTTTTATTGCCTCCTGACTGTCTGCCTCTCCTTGTTTGCCTTCCAGACATTCTAATAGATGGCCTGCAGGGAGATGGGAAAAAAGCAATAAGGGCTACCTTCAGGTGTCCTTCTCTGTCCCTTGAAACAAGGACTTGCAGAGTGAAATAAACTGACACTCTCCCTACCTACAGTTTTCTGTCCCTAGAATAAATGTTTTTTTTAATCACAATATAGCACAAGGACAATTCACTCACTGTCCTTACAGGTCCCTGGAAACAAGGACTTGCAGAGTGAAATAAACTGACACTCTCCCTACCTACAGTTTTCTGTCCCTAGAATAAATGTTTTTTTTAAGCACAATATAGCACAAGGACAATTCACTCACTGTCCTTACAGGTCCCTGGAAACAAGGACTTGCAGAGTGAAAGAAAAAAAACACTCTCCCTACCTACAGTTTTCTGTCCCTAGAAAAAATGTTTTTTTTAATCACAATATAACACAAGGACAATTCACTCACTGTCCTTCCAGGTCCCTGGAAACAAGGACTTGCAGAGTGAAATAAACTGACACTCTCCCTACCTACAGTTTTCTGTCCCTAGAATAAATGTTTTTTTTAAGCACAATATAGCACAAGGACAATTCACTCACTGTCCTTACAGGTCCCTGGAAACAAGGACTTGCAGAGTGAAAGAAAAAAAAACACTCTCCCTACCTACAGTTTTCTGTCCCTAGAAAAAATGTTTTTTTTAATCACAATATAACACAAGGACAATTCACTCACTGTCCTTCCAGGTCCCTGGAAACAAGGACTTGCAGAGTGAAATAAACTGACACTCTCCCTACCTACAGTTTTCTGTCCCTAGAATAAATGTTTTTTTTAATCACAATATAGCACAAGGACAATTCAGTCACTGTCCTTCCAGGTCCCTGGAAACAAGGACTTGCAGAGTGAAATAAACTGACACTCTCCCTACCTACAGTTTTCTGTCCCTAGAATAAATGTTTTTTTTAATCACAATATAGCACAAGGACAATTCAGTCACTGTCCTTCCAGGTCCCTGGAAACAAGGACTTGCAGAGTGAAATAAACTGACACTCTCCCTACCTACAGTTTTCTGTCCCTAGAATAAATGTTTTTTTTAATCACAATATAGCACAAGGACAATTCAGTCACTGTCCTTCCAGGTCCCTGGAAACAAGGACTTGCAGAGTGAAATAAACTGACACTCTCCCTACCTACAGTTTTCTGTCCCTAGAATAAATGTTTTTTTTAAGCACAATATAGCACAAGGACAATTCACTCACTGTCCTTACAGGTCCCTGGAAACAAGGACTTGCAGAGTGAAAGAAAAAAAACACTCTCCCTACCTACAGTTTTCTGTCCCTAGAAAAAATGTTTTTTTTAATCACAATATAACACAAGGACAATTCACTCACTGTCCTTCCAGGTCCCTGGAAACAAGGACTTGCAGAGTGAAATAAACTGACACTCTCCCTACCTACAGTTTTCTGTCCCTAGAATAAATGTTTTTTTTAAGCACAATATAGCACAAGGACAATTCACTCACTGTCCTTACAGGTCCCTGGAAACAAGGACTTGCAGAGTGAAAGAAAAAAAACACTCTCCCTACCTACAGTTTTCTGTCCCTAGAAAAAATGTTTTTTTTAATCACAATATAACACAAGGACAATTCACTCACTGTCCTTCCAGGTCCCTGGAAACAAGGACTTGCAGAGTGAAATAAACTGACACTCTCCCT
Source organism: Rana muscosa (assembly GCA_029206835.1). Lineage (NCBI taxonomy): Eukaryota > Metazoa > Chordata > Amphibia > Anura > Ranidae > Rana > Rana muscosa. Next base: position 732,567,999 of record CM055116.1, read on the forward strand.
ACCTACAGTTTTCTGTCCCTAGAATAAATGTTTTTTTTAATCACAATATAGCACAAGGACAATTCAGTCACTGTCCTTCCAGGTCCCTGGAAACAAGGACTTGCAGAGTGAAATAAACTGACACTCTCCCTACCTACAGTTTTCTGTCCCTAGAATAAATGTTTTTTTTAATCACAATATAGCACAAGGACAATTCAGTCACTGTCCTTCCAGGTCCCTGGAAACAAGGACTTGCAGAGTGAAATAAACTGACACTCTCCCTACCTACAGTTTTCTGTCCCTAGAATAAATGTTTTTTTTAATCACAATATAGCACAAGGACAATTCACTCACTGTCCTTACAGGTCCCTGGAAACAAGGACTTGCAGAGTGAAATAAACTGACACTCTCCCTACCTACAGTTTTCTGTCCCTAGAATAAATGTTTTTTTTAAGCACAATATAGCACAAGGAGAATTCACTCACTGTCCTTCCAGGTCCCTGGAAACAAGGACTTGCAGAGTGAAAGAAAAAAAACACTCTCCCTACCTACAGTTTTCTGTCCCTAGAAAAAATGTTTTTTTTAATCACAATATAACACAAGGACAATTCACTCACTGTCCTTCCAGGTCCCTGGAAACAAGGACTTGCAGAGTGAAATAAACTGACACTCTCCCTACCTACAGTTTTCTGTCCCTAGAATAAATGTTTTTTTTAATCACAATATAGCACAAGGACAATTCAGTCACTGTCCTTCCAGGTCCCTGGAAACAAGGACTTGCAGAGTGAAATAAACTGACACTCTCCCTACCTACAGTTTTCTGTCCCTAGAATAAATGTTTTTTTTTAATCACAATATAGCACAAGGACAATTCAGTCACTGTCCTTCCAGGTCCCTGGAAACAAGGACTTGCAGAGTGAAATAAACTGACACTCTCCCTACCTACAGTTTTCTGTCCCTAGAATAAAGGTTTTTTTTAATCACAATATAGCACAAGGACAATTCACTCACTGTCCTTACAGGTCCCTGGAAACAAGGACTTGCAGAGTGAAATAAACTGACACTCTCCCTACCTACAGTTTTCTGTCCCTAGAATAAATGTTTTTTTTAAGCACAATATAGCACAAGGAGAATTCACTCACTGTCCTTCCAGGTCCCTGGAAACAAGGACTTGCAGAGTGAAAGAAAAAAAACACTCTCCCTACCTACAGTTTTCTGTCCCTAGAAAAAATGTTTTTTTTAATCACAATATAACACAAGGACAATTCACTCACTGTCCTTCCAGGTCCCTGGAAACAAGGACTTGCAGAGTGAAATAAACTGACACTCTCCCTACCTACAGTTTTCTGTCCCTAGAATAAATGTTTTTTTTAATCACAATATAGCACAAGGACAATTCAGTCACTGTCCTTCCAGGTCCCTGGAAACAAGGACTTGCAGAGTGAAATAAACTGACACTCTCCCTACCTACAGTTTTCTGTCCCTAGAATAAATGTTTTTTTTAAGCACAATATAGCACAAGGACAATTCACTCACTGTCCTTACAGGTCCCTGGAAACAAGGACTTGCAGAGTGAAAGAAACTGACACTCTCCCTACCTACAGTTTTCTGTCCCTAGAATAAATGTTTTTTTAAGCACAATATAGCACAAGGACAATTCACTCACTGTACTTCCAGGTCCCTGGAAACAAGGACTTGCAGAGTGAAATAAACTGACACTGTCCCTACCTACAGTTTTCTGTCCCTAGAATAAATGTTTTTTTTAAGCACACTATAGCACAAGCACAAAACACACTGACACTCTCCCTACCTATCCTTCTCTTTCCCTAAACTAAAGGAATCCAGGTTAAGCAAGAAAGAAATAACAGTCACTGTCCCTGCCTATGCTGCTCTATCCCTGCTCCGGAACACACTACACTAGGCCGCCGTGCTGGCGGCCTTTTATAGTGTGGGGCGTGTACTAAACACCCTCAGCAATAATTGGCCACAGGCATCCTGCCTGTGGCCAATCATTGCTCTCCTCGCTGCCGGCGCTGTGATTGGCCAAGCATGCGGGGTCACAGTGCATGCTTGGCCAATCACAGCGCCTGGATGACACTGCGATGGCGTAGTGCATTGTGGGCCGTTCGCGTCACTCGAATTTGGCGCGAACGGCCCAAATCGTTCGATCTTCGTCGAACGATCGAACAGCCGATGTTCGAGTCGAACGTATGTTCGACTCGAACACGAAGCTCATCCCTATTCCTCACTGTTCCCATCCTCACTGTTCCTCACCTCACTGTTCCTATCCTCACTGTTCCCTAGCTCACTGTTCCCTAGCTCACTGTTTAAATTTAACATTGTAAATTGTACATAAAAAAAGTTGAGAGGCTGCGGCGTCCATCGTTTAAAACTCGCGGTCTTTTCCTCTTCCCTTCCGTGATAGGCGTTTTCTAAGCACACAGTTCCGCCTATCACGAACGTTCTCTCATCCTCAGTTTCCCAGCAGACGTCTGTGATTGGCGGAACACTGAACACATGGGTGAGGATGAGAGAACGTTCATGATAGGCGATTCTCACTAGACACTCTCCGCCTATCACGGAAGGGACCAGGAAGAGACCGCAAGATTTAAACGATGGACGCCGCAGCCTCTCAACTTTTTTTCTAGTACAATTTACAATGTTAAATTTCGCTGACTCGAGTATAAGCCGAGGGGGGGGACTTTCAGCCCAAAAAAAGGGCTGAAAATCTTGGCTTATACTCGAGTATATACAATACTCAAAAAGGATACTGGCCACCTTGTGTACAGCCATCAATATGACTATAGGAAACCTTTCTGCTTTTTCAACCAGGCATATTTCTCTCCCTATGCAATTTTGTAAGTATGCATCTTACATGCCTTCTCAACTTTTTTGGAGCAACCATATATTGAAATGTTATTACTGCAAAGATAATGTGGTTTTGACATTTTATTAATTTTACACTCTTACTTTATAGAATGTGATACCCAACTGACTAAAATATAGAAGACCCTTTGAGGTCTGAAACATGTAAGGTGTTCACACCTGGAATGTACAGTGGTTTGCCCTATCAACATGTTCCCCTGGGCAACCACCATCTTGTATCCATGGTGTGCATGTTGGGTCCCTTACTGAGTGCTTTTATACAATTTTTTGTCATTTTGTATACTTTTTCTATGTGATATTCATGTTTGTTACATATTTCATAATAAAATATTTTGTACTTTTTTACCTAAAAAAAAAAAAAAAACTCAGTAAAAATGATTGAACCAAAAAAGCAAGGGCACCCTAAGCTTACCAACTCAGTTTTCAAAAGAAAAAAAAACATTCAGGTTCACTGGGGAATAACTAAGGGACACAGCCGTTGATAGAAGAACAAGGGGACCAGAAAACAGCTTGCCCAGAAGATAAAAATAAACCAGTTTACTAAAACACATGTTCTTTATGTAGAAAATTAAGCACAATGCTTTTATTTCTTTTCTAGCATAATTATCTTATATTATAATAAGGTACTCCCAGTTGTTACAAGGGTGGCTTTATGAATACAGTCTTAAAATGAAGCTTGGCAGGATTGGAGGCAGAGTTTACAGCTGGCCAAATGTATGGAGCTTTGGAAGAATGCTTAGCATTATATATGCCTTTTTTTGTTTTGGAAAAGCTACAGTTACAAATAAACTTGTGGATGGTTGCAGTTGGATAATTTTTAGATATGATTGAACAATACCCACGTCTAAATGGATGGTACTGGAGTTAGTTAGCTGTGGCTGATAAACTTACCCCTGGGAGAAAACAATTTTTGGAGTCTTTATTTAGCTATATATATATATATATTTTCAAGAAGATATTGAAAATTGGATTGGATGAGTTGGATTGAATTGGATATTACTAACCAGGAGCACAGTTAGGGCATAATGAAGAATCCATTCAACCTACCCTTAGCATCGAGCAGTCTGTATTGACAGACTTCTGCATAAAAAACAAACTTTTTACACATGAACAGATGATTGTATGGGAAACCAGGCTTTAAGAAACTGATAGCCTACTAGTTAAAGAATATGAATGGACAGTCTTTTAATTTTAAGAAAAATGTTTAAAATAAAACAATTTATAGTACTGTGTTTTTTTTTTTATAATACATGGAAAAAACTGGTGTTGTTATTCCGAGACATTTCATATTGTTTAAAAATAAGGGGAATTTACTAGGAATGGAGCAGGCAGAATCTGGAGCAACAGACTGGGTGGGTGCAAATGGAAAGTACCTCATCCTAAATCATTTGTTTATGACACTATTTTGGGCAAGCATATGGACTTTATATGGTGCATAAAGAACTGTTAGACAAAAACTTGTTTTAAAAAATACATCCAAAATCTTTATTCATAGAAAATGCAATCAAATCATATTATGGATTAAAAAGCCTTCCTGTATAGCTTAAGACATATTAGCAGGACATAAGGAATACAGACACCAATGGGGTTCCAGACCCACGCAAAACAATTAGAAAAAGGCACAAACAACAAGTGAATTACAATAATAACAATAATAAAGAGCTGCACGTTGTAAAGTGCAACAAACCCTGAATTGTGAGGAAACCAAAGATAACCGTGCTCTAAAGATGTAGGAATAAGCCCTAACAGGGCATAAGTACCCCCCGGTACAATGGGATTTTAAGGGCAAACAAAAAACCCAGAAATTTATAAAAATATTATTTATTAGAAAAATTCTTATTATTTTTTAAAATAATAATTTTACTGTATGCAAATATCGAAGTATGTCTATCATATTAATAATTTGCACAGTATACATAGAATACAGTCATAATTGAAACATTGAAACATATGTACAAATTTCCAGTGAGAAAAGTTTTACTCCTTTAGCCTAACATGTTTCAGGAATACCAATCCTTTCTTCGGAGGCTCTTTGTAGGAGAACCATAATAAGAATTTTTCTAATAAATAATATTTTTATAAATTTCTGCTTTTTTTGTTTGCCCTTAAAATCCTGTTGTACCGGGGGGTACTTATGCCCTGTTAGGGCTTATTCCTACTATTTGGGATGGTGGCAACATCTGAAGAAAAACACTTTTGTTTTGTTTCTCTTCAATGTGGTTCATTACTTATATCGTGCTCTAAAGATGTAGTTTCAATTAAACATTACCACAGTGAATAAACAAATACATATAAAGTACTTCAAATATGCACATAAATAAAAAACAATTGTGAAGTCCATATATGTCCCAAAATGGTGAATGGCATCCTTACTGAGTATAGGAAAGATTCCTCTCCACCAGCATGCAGTCACACAATGCATTCACCGAACTTAATTGATCCCTATTACAGGGAGTAAATTGACACATATACGGAAAGCCGAAGATGTCACACATGAAGTCACAGAGATGTTTCCGGATCGCTATTGCCCTCCATTCAAAACTCCAGTATTGCCATATAGATATAGAGAGGGAGAGGAAAGAGCACTATCATAGTGTAGTATTTTGAGTAGTTTATTTAAAAAAAGTTATATTACACTTACATATATTGAAGATCAGCATATAAAATGTAGGAGCTGCCGGTTTGTGCTCCACCTGCGTTTCAGCTGACCAGAAATTACGTATCTCGAGAACACTACCCAATGCCGTTTCGTCAGCCCATGTCTGACGTCATCAGGACATGATTGTTTAGTTCCTTCATATGACAAAATCGTCTTGGAATCCACAGTACAGAGTACAGAGTGAAACTCATAAGTACTACATCTTTAGTGCCTCCAAAACTATTTCATACATGAATCGTAGGATTTCCAAGTGACTTTGGAAGTTTTTTTTCTCTACACGTTTTATGGACATGTCAACTGCTTCTTCAAGAGAGAGGAAGAGTCCTGATATAATTCAAACATAAATCCATTAATCAAAGTTTACATGAACATGTATAGTACAAAACAGGAATAGTTGTTCGAAAGGTGGTAGACACCGTTCATTATAGGTGGGACCAATTAGCTGGATTCATTATTTTCAATTCCAAGGAAGGTACAGTTCAAATAACGCTGTGACATAATACCAATATGAGAGTTTAACGTAATAAAAACATACCATGTTTACAGTAATTGGTAATGGTGTCAATAGTGGTCATGAGATACCCATTCTTAACATAGGATGCATATTCCAAAGCACCCTGTCAATTGCAATGATTGTTAAGTGAGATATCCCACAGTTCTTCCATAACAAGAGATTTGTCTGAACTGTCCAGTCCCTGAATATTCTAAAATTAAAAAACACAGAAAAAGAAAAGGAAAAGAAATAGAAGGGGGAACACCAAGTTCCCTTGAAGATAAAGAGGGAATCTAACTGTCAGGGTTGAGTTCACCTGCTGGTGGCACTGGGGTTCACTTTGCCGATGGCTGCAGTTCCAGTGTCCACCGGCAGGTGTCTCCCAGAAGCCAGCAGGTTCTGATCAGCCACACCTGGCTCCAGCTGCCAGGTGGATATTTAAGGCTGCTCCTCCCTTCCCCCCAGGGCGTCACTATCCTGTCTGATTGCCTCCTTGCTACCAGATTGGGCCTGATACCTTTCTGAACCTTCCTGTGTCCTGATCCGTCCTGCACCCCTCTGCCTTGTTCCATGCTCTTGTACCCAGTCGTGTTCCCCTTCCTTGTATCCCTGTTACCCTTGTCCCTTATGTTGTAGATATTGTATATAGATAGCAGTTAGGTTCATTAGTTATTTTTGTTCTTGTTTGCTGGAGTGATTTATGTTTTCACTGGTTGCTGTGTATGTTTATTTGTGTGTGTGTTCACTGTAAATAAATATCACTTTAATGATAAATACTTTGTTTGGTCTCAGTTCCCTTGTCTAGCTATGTGTCTGGTCTCCTTAGACGCTGATCCCTGACACTAACAGTTTTTTATGCACCATATAAAGTCCATATGCGAGAACCTGGAGCAGCTGTGCATGGCAACCAATCAGCTTCTAGCTTTCATTTTCAAAGCTTAAAGTGGTTGAAAACCCTAAAAAAATGGGGAAAAAAACCCCTGCAAGACAAAGGCATAATGAGCTAGTATGCACAGCATACTAGCTCATTATGTATTACCTCAGATCGAAGCCCCCGCAGCCGTCCTCGTCTCCCCCTCCGGCCGCCGACATCTCTCCCGGGGCTTACTTCCGGGTATCGCGGCTCCGGCGCTGTGATTGGCCGGAGCCACGATGACTTCACTCCCGCGCATGCGCGCAGGAGCCGCCGGTAACGGCACATGGACTGAAGCAACGGCACATAGGTGCCATTGCTTCAGTTTGCCCCAGTGCGCATGTGCCGATGACATCGGCACATGCAGGGGACAGGGGATATCTCCTAAACCGTGCAGGATTAGGAGATATCCTGGGTAGCTACAGGTAAGCCTTAATATAGGCTTACCTGTAGCATAAAGTGGTTGTAAAGGGTTTACAACCACTTTAACCGAACAAGCCAAAGTTTAAAGCTTGGTTACTATGCACAGCTGCCCCAGATTCTGTCTCAGTCTTAGTAAATTTCCCAATTGTATTTTTCTAAAACAATTGTGTTTTAAATGAACTGAATTATCTTTAATTATCTGATCTCAACATACGTTCTGTTAAAAATCAAACAAACAAGAAAGTTAATGTTTTCACAAACATACAACATTCCTAAAATACCAGCTGGTTTTATTTTCTAATGGACATCTTTAACTGCTTATTTTACCCTGTACAATTCCGTAATTTCTGTAAACACATTTCACTCATGTCTAAAGATGCAAAACATAAACACTTTTCCCCCTACACAACCTAGCTTGTGTTTTATGTAGATAAACAAAAGCAAAGCACACATTTGGCAAAAAAAAAAAAAAAAAAGTATGCTTTGAATTAATCATTGTTCTCAAACACTGTACTATATTGGTTTGACAGAGAAATATGTAATTAATCGAATCCAGAATAAATAACATATGGTGGCTTTAGGTGTTGGAAAACACCTTGCTATCCTGTGATTTTGCGTTGGTGGATATCTATATTGAAACTGTCAAAAGAAGTACAGGAAGTGGTTTCCACTAAAATTCATAGCTTTTTCTGTTTAAAATATATTCTAATTAGATAAGAAAATGTGTGTTATTGTCCACAAAAGTTTACTTTGAATATATAAAACCATTTTCATTGATTTTTTTTTCATACTGTCTGCTAGAGCTGCAGGATTAACCATGATCTCGATTCAAACCCCCCCCCCCCATACGATCTTAATCCAGCATTTACATGATTCATGTAACAAGTGCAGAGCAGTTCCCTGCTCACAACTGTCAAAAAAAGTCAGAGATATTTATCAACAACATTGCTCAGTTGAAAGAGAGCTAAAAAGAAACATTGCATCTTTCTGTTCATTTACAGATCAAAGGGATGAACTTTGTTCTGTAAATGAAGTCAGTTAAAAGCAACCTTGCCAAGTTTTTTTTTTTCTTTTTTATTAAATTGTTCCTCTATTTAACTCTAATCAGCCTTATTAACTCCGTATTCTCCTTCTCCATTTAATTAAATTAAAATTCACTTCTATTTCATAAACTATTAATAATTAAAACTTTTTTTGTTTGTGTACTTTGTTCAATAATCTTTTTACACCTTTAACATATATTTACACGTTTCACATTGAAAAAAGCGCAACATTTAATAAAATACATTTATTTCATTTGTAAAATAACTTTTTAATGCTTTGTACCATTGCTGACAGCTCAAGTGTAAACCAAAAAAGTTGCGGTAGGTATCGGTAATTGGTATCTGCGAGTGCAAAAAAAAAAAAAAGGACCCTAATATGACTTAATGCTCATTTTTTTATTTCTTTACACATTACATTTCTTTAAATTTTATTGAAGCAAAGAGTATTATTTCTTATTTTATTGCCCTCTTGTTTGATAACCTAATGTTACGGGGTTGTAAATCTTTAAAATAAAAAAAGTTATTCAGAATTGTGAGAGAATCGTAATCTTTATTCTAAGCAAAAAAATTGTGATTCTCGTTTTATCCAGAATCGTGCAGCTCTACTGTCTGCACTCTCTGATAGACAACTTTTAGGGCATAAGGCCCCTTTCACACTGGGGCGGGCAGGTGCGGTGGCGGTATAGAAGCGCGATTTTCAGCGCTGCTACACCGTCGTTCTTACCACGGTATGCGGCCGCTAAGGGGGTGAATTTAACCCCCGCTAGCGGCCGAAAAAGGGTATTACCGCGGTGTCCCATTGATTTCAATGGGCAGCCGCGGTAAAGGAGCGGTGAACACACCGCTCCTTCACCGCTGTAAAGAAGCGGCTAACAGGACTTTTGGAGCGGTCCTGCTAGCGCACCGCTTCAGTGTGAAAGCCTTCGGGCTTTCACATTGAAGGCTACAGGCACAAATTTTTCATGCGGTATAATAGCGCTAATATTAGCGCTAAACCGCATGAAAAACGCCCCAGTGTGAAAGGGGCCTAAGGCAGGGCTTGACAAATTTGCTTGGAATCTAGGAGCCAGCTAAAAAAGTTAGGAGCCAGGAACGTGCCCCGTCCCGCCGAGCTTGCGTGCAGAAGCGAACGCATACGTGAGTAGCGCCCGCATATGAAAGCGGTGTTCAAACCACACATGTGAGGTATCGCTGCAATTGGTAGAGTGAGAGCAATAATTGTAGCCCTAGACCTCCTCTGTAACTCAAAACATGCAACCTGTAGAATTTTTTAAACGTCGCCTATGGAGATTTTAAAGGGTAAAAGTTTGTCGCCATTCCACGAGCAGATGCAATTTTGAAGCGTGACATGTTGGGTATCAATTTACTCGGCGTAACATTATCTTTCACAATATAAAAAAAAATTGGGCTAACTTTACTGTTGTCTTATTTTTTTTATTAAAAAAAGTGTATTTTTTCCCAAAAAAGTGCGCTTGTAAGACCGCTGCGCAAAGACAGTGTGACAGAAAGTATTGCAACGACCGCCATTTTATTCTCTAGGGTGTTAGAATAAAAAATATGTATAATGTTTGGGAGTTATAATTAGAGGGAAGGAGATGGCAGTGAAAACCGACAGGGGAAGCTCCATTAGCATTGCTGGTTGTCTTGTCATACCAACGGCCACCACAAGATGGCACCAGATCACAGAAGGAAGCATAGGCCTGCAGAAGGCTGTAAAGCCGCGGCCTTAATTACCGGCTGGCGTGGCCCGACGCGATCGCGCGGCGTGGGGGCGCACTGAGAAACAGGATACCCCAGCTGTGCCGCCCCAGGTGCCAGGTCGCTAATTCTAGTCGCAATGGCGACCTGGCGCCCGGGGTTTGTCAAACCCTGGCATAAGGCATACCCTCACTCCAACCTCTTGCTTACAGCAATACCTTACACCAGTGGTTCTCAACCCTGTCCTCAAGTACTTCCAACAGACCATGTTTGTAGGTTTTCTTTTATCTTGCACAGGTGCTTTAAATCAGAGTCAATGGCTTGGTATTTTGGACAGCTATTTTATCTAAGAGAAATTCCCAAAACATGGCCTGTTAGGGGTACTTGAGGACAGGGTTGAGAACCACTGCCATACACGACACATCTACTACAGGCCTAAGCTCTGATGTTGCTCACTCTAGCTGTATCCAGTTTCTTGATGATGTGTTTGTTTTACAAATCCCTGCAATGCTGCCCACTCTGAAACATCTGATTTTAGCATAATTGGGTGAGTTAGGCTATTTTCACACTGAAGTGCTGGGTGCGCTGGCGGTAAAACGCCGCTATTTTTAGCGACGTTTTACAGTCGTGTTTGCCGCGATTTGCGGGCGCTAGCGGGGTGATTTTAACCCCCGCTAGTGGCCGGAAAAGGGTTAAACCCGCCCGCAAAAACGCTGCATTGCGGGCGTTTTGGAGGCGCTACCCCATTGATTTCAATGGGCAGGGGCGCTATAGGAGCAGTTTTTACCGCTCCTACCGGGCCTCAAAGATGCGGCTTGCAGGAGTTTTTTTACCCTCCTGCCAGCACACCGCTCCAGTGCGAAAGCCCTCGGGCTTTCACACTGGATACAAAGGAGCGGCTCTTTCAGGGTGCATGCAGGCGCTATTTTTAGCGCAATAGCGCCTGCAAAGCGCCTCAGTTTGAAAGCAGCTTTAGGCTGGTCAAAGGTTATGCAGTTTTCTTGTACAATTTTCCTTTAGATTTACCAAAACCATATAATATGAGATCAGCCTAAACACTTTACAAATGTTATGCAATCAGGCAGGCTCTTGCACTACACAGTTGAAGTTAAATCTAAAGTAATGTGAATAAGAAAATTGTATAATGTACGGCAATATAGGAGAACAGGGTTCTTACATTTCATCAGGTCTGGATTGTGGTTAAGGTACATCGGAAGCACCTAGGGATTTGTGTCATTTGTAAACCATAATCTCACAGCATGTAGAATACAATACAATATTTGTTATGAATTTGACATGTGTTGCTATCAAAATCTGTAGTGACAGGGGGCAACCCTGTTAAAGTGGCCTGGTTGGGGGTGGGGTAGGGGGAGGGTTCAAACAACTGAAACCTGACATTATTTTTATACCACATTTGTGCTAATGGAATAGCATAAATAATATAACATTTATTTTCAACTCAATAAAACTTAGAGGGACAGTAAGGGATGTCGATACACAAGCAGGGCCTTTTCAATAAGTAAATTTGGAATGTGGGTCCCAAATGTTTATTTTACCCTTTGTTGCCAATCTGTTAAGTAAAAAAGATCATTTGGACCAGGATAGGATGGACACTTTCAGTACTGGAGCAAGAACCACAGATGACTGAAGTGGTAGTAAACTCTGCCACCCAAATAATGAAAATATAGCCAGTACACAAAAGCTTATTAAATCATGCCACCTAATTAATTATCCCCCTGTAAATTTTTGGACCTTATTTTGTGTTTTATACCTCCTGTCCGAAGCCAGCACCATGTTATCTGCTGTCTTCCGCATCTATACTGTGTGTTACTTCCTCCCTTCTTTGCAGTAATGACGGAAATCTTGCAAATTCGCGTTACAGTGATCGGTGATGTATGGTCTCTCCTCTATGCTTTTGCCGTGATCAGCACCGATGTTTACACCCCCTGGTGACGTGGCAAGCCACATGGGGTGTTTTTAGGAAGGTGTGTACGGGGCTGTTTTCTTGCCGGATTGCAATGTCGGCAGAGAGTGGATAACACAAGCACTGCATCTTCTCGGATGGATTGACGGCACACAGAGCATGCCGTGAATCACCACAGATATGCACATATACTGGTGACGTCATTCAGTGAACAACACTGGATTTCTGCACAACAGCAAAGGTTAGGAAGAATGTAAACACAGCGCCATGCACATTGTTTATGAAAGATTGCAATAGAGGAAAGTCAAAATGGAAAGTTTACTACCACTTTAAATGACAATCAATCAGTAACAGTGGGCAATGTGAAAATGAAAAAAGTAGAAAAAGAATAACATGGGAGGCAAGAGAAAGAGGAGCCATTAGTGGTAGCACAGGACATTGTTTGCTAGTAACAGCTGACTGGCAGGATACAGAAACTGGAAAACATGCAGAAATGTAACATGATTGCAGGGTAATTGAGTAGATATGGTGAACTATGCATATATAGACATAAAAAATACAAGGTATGTAGAAGGTTAGTCAATGAAGCTTCAAAAACAAAGGTAACCAAACTGAAAGAAGAAACGTCAGCCATATCATGTAATGGTAAAACAAACACCACAAGGGAACCAGACAGAAAACCATCTAGAATGCAGGGACCAAACAACACCACAACAAAGCAAATTGGAGATGACGCATACTAGCTCACAGGAAAAACCAGAGTAGCAGGCTGAGAGGCTGGATTTGCATACTTTAGTCAGAGACTAAGGTTATGAGAACTATAGTAACAAGTATAAATATAATAGGTAGTCTTGCGACTAACTAGAATACAATCTGTGTAATATATGCAAGCAGCAATATAAATGTGCAAATAAAACTCAATACAAATAATGCTGAGCTGGTGTTGATAAATGTATCCAACCATTTAGGGTCTCAATTCTCCTGTGCCAAGATGAGTGCCATCATAATAACATGTGAATAAACAATAATATATTACAATAATATAATGCATTCATGTATATTTCTTCTTATAATGATATAAATCCCATGCTTAAGTTGATTATTTTTTCTACACCTAGGCCTTCCCTATTTTTTCCTTACCCATTGATTGCCTTAACAAGAAAAGACTGACAATTTTGAAAAAAAATGCATTCATCAGTTTATAGCGTCTACAAAATAGGGGATAGTGTGATGTTTTTTTAAATTGTTTTTACTAATAATGGCAGCGATCTGCGATTTTTTGCGGGACTGCAACATTCCGGCGGACAAATCTGACCCCAAGTGACACTTTTTGGGAACCAGTGACACCAATACAGTGATCAGTGCAAAAAAAATGCACAGATCAATGTATAAATGACACTGGAAGGGAAGGGGTTAACACTAGGGGGCGATCAAGGGGTTAACTAATCACTGGGAACAGCAGAGTTTTCCCCTGTCAGAACAGGGATCCGCGGGTGGCAGGCGGACATTGAGTCTGCCAGACCCTCGGAAGCACTCCCGCGGCGCGCAGTGGGCATGCACCGCCGGTGGGGTGCGCCACATGCACAGACCCGTGTACAGGTACGTCGGTTTGCGCAGCCGAACCGCCTTGCCGCAGTATACATGCGGAAGGTGGTCGGCAAGTGGTTAAACTGCAATACTGCCTACTGGCTCCAAAAAAATTTTTGTTTTTTTAATCTGTTGACTTTGACAATATATGGTAACATTTTAACTTCATATTTCTTATTATCTAAATCCAATTCTCTTAACTGAGAAATTTAAACCAGTGCTGTGCAACAAAAAAAATCTGCTGGCCACCGTCTAAACTATTTTTACTGTATTATTTTACATGCCTAGCACTTAAAAATCAGTGTTAAAAAAACATGCTACGTTTATGTAGTTTTTAATCATTTTATTGCTACACTGATGTCTCATTAATTAGGTACAGTAAATCAAGTTTAGAAACACACGTTCTTAATAAAATAATTTTAATACCAAAGTTTGCTTGCTCTTACTTTGGGAATGTTCAAATGCTTGAATATGGCTAAATCTGAACGATATGAAGCTGGAAACTGGAACTTGGCGTTACAAACAATCTTCGAGAATACTACAAACCACATTATGTACACTTCTTTGTAATCTTCAGCCAATAGGCAATCAAAGGAATGTTTCTCAGGTCTTATGAATTCCTCTACTTCCTTTAGGTGTCAGCATGAGTGACGCCAGCTTCTCTGTTGGGATGACTACACCTTCCATCCCCACAACTTTTTGGGGAAAAAAAGAGAACCATGTAATAGGGGGAGCCAAGAGCATGTGACTGTGTATTTTAGAGTCTGTGCCGACAAGCTATGATGGGCAAATGACATCAGTTTAAGACACTTCTGAGAGCATTCAAATTCAGTGTGGGTACAGTTGAGCTGCAGCTGACTTGCATTTGACCTGCTTCAGCTGCATTTCTATAGATTTCTATAGAAGGAAAAGCAGTTATGAAGTTAACAAAAGCCCGTCAACACCGGCTCTCCGGCTCTTACAGTGTGAAAGTGTATGAGTGTCATCAAAAATATATGATTTTATAGGAGGACATCAGTAAAAAAGAGAATACGTGTGACTATGTGCACATAATATCATACTTACGTGTTTCTATGACAGCATATATGTGTGTGTTTAGCTGAGTACAAATATTTAGGTGTCAAAGTATCCATGTGGTTGCATGTTATGTGGCCTAATATTCCCAGGGCACAGTGATGGAAGGTCTGACGTTATCAAAGCGGAATTAAACTCAAATGAATAGCAACTATTTTTATTCCTAATGTTGCTAGCCTTTGTAAATAGATATGAAGGTATATTAAATTTGCTTTTTTTTTAATATATGTCTTCCGTTGCTTTCTGGTTTCTGGCCTGGGCCAAAATTATGCCATACATCCCAGGATTCTTCATGGGCATTTTTTTAATTTCAGCTAGTGGATGGGAGGAGGGACTTTCTCAGCTAAGAACGCCCTCCTGTCTGCATGCCTGAGCTAAGGGCAGATGCATTTCAGGAAATAAATGCTAAATGAATAATCTGTCCTTACTCAAGATGCTAGGGAGTAGCATTTCAAAGCTGTTTCTCAACAAAATAAAGAATGGAGACATGGATGGATGTGTGCGTTTGTTTTAAGTATTAAAAATGTGTTAAATAGCGTTTTCAGTTTGTAGTGTTAAGATACAGATAGCTACTCTTTAAGATGCAAATTTTCAAAATACAGTAGGTTTCTTTGTCAGGTACAATGCTTGACAAAAAAAATCTAGTATGTTTTGAAGCATACATCTTTAGTAGTACAAACTGCCAATAAAGGGTAACTAATGAAATGCCAAACTATCTGTATATTTGTAACTAATCCATATTTATGGACATACTTCCCTAGTGTAACTGTCCCATGAATATGCACAGGGATAACACCTGGCTTCCCATTCTGTAAGTAAGCCAGCAGAACACTAAACGGTATTACAGATAGTAGGTTAAGATAGAAAGGTACCGCATCCAATATAACTGAATGATTTTATCAACAAAAGAAAAGTACAGTGGAACCTCGGATTGCGAGTAACGCGGTTAACGAGCGTTTTGCAATACGAGCACTGTATTTGCTAAAATCCTAACTCGGTTTGCGAGTTTTGTTTTGCAAAACGAGCAGGATTCAGACCAAAGCGGGTGCAGTACCGCGTTTGGCCTGAGGTGGGGGGGGGTGCAGAAGCCGAATGGCGGCGTTCGGAAACGGCCGGAAGGCCCGAGGACAGTTCGGCTACCCTCGGCAAACCTCGGAAAGGCTTGTGAACGAAGTTTCTCTGGCCTTTTCGGCCGTTTTCCGAGGTTCTCTGGTGCCCCCCGTCTCTGGCTGCATGTGGTATTGCATACCATTAAAGTCAATGCGGAACAAATTATTTTCGTTTCCATTGACTTCACTGGGGAAAATGGCTTTGATATGCGAATACTTTGGATTACGAGCATTCTCCTGGAACGGATTATGCTCATAATCCAAGGTTCCACTGTAGCAGACTTTTGAGGTACCCAAACAATACAACTAATATTAGTAAAAGATCTATCAATTTTATTAATATCACTTTAAATAAGTACATAACATGGTTTAAATAATATGCTCCAAAATGCAATCACCATAGTGCTTTAATCCCATATTTAATCCCATTCATCACCTACTAGCATTCTCTATATGATTTCTAATTCATCATGTGCTCCAGAAATGTTGAATATCTTCATTACATATTGTATTACCTGTAAGCAACTCTACAAATTAGGATTTTGTTAGAGAAACAGAGCTGTTGAGGGAAAGACCCATAGCTAGTGGATATAGTAAAAACCTATTTAAAAAGCATTTTAGACAGCAATAAACAAAACACAAACAAGTCTCTTGTTCGACAAACAACAAGCGAAGAACGAGGAAACTGTAAAATTGATCTCCAGATTCTTAGAACAGCACTGTTATATTGTTATATTCATGATATAATACAAAAATGCTGGTATTTACTGTCCACAATGATACTATTGTCAGTAAGTATATTAATGATTATCCCAAATTTGGATACAGGTGCTACATGTCCATTAAGGATAAGGTGACAGAGCCACTATGTATGTAAAATTAGAGGGGAACCTTGCTCTACACAATGGACTTTTAGACTTGACCAATGCACATGATGTTCATGGGTATAGGAGTGCACCATGGTTACATTACCTACTAATGCATTGTTTCAACCTAAACATTATGTTGGTGGCGACACAATGGAGACCTGCAAGTGTGAATCACAGTAAGGCAGTTTTGGGGCAGAATATATGATAACTATTGACTCCAGCCAGTAGGCATGTGCGCCTGAAATACAGTTTTGAGGCTACCACTTGAGGATACCAGAGTGTTACTGGGGTTGATTTACTAAAACTATATAAATCAGGTGCAGCTCTGCAGAGAAACCAATCAGCTTTCAGTTTGTTTTTGTCAAAGCGTAATTGAACAAGCTGAAGTTAGAAGCTAATTGGCTACCATGCAAAGCTGCACCAGATTACACATGCCCCAGTTTTAGTAAATCAACTCCACAGAGTGTTGCAGCGAAATGTGAAATGGATTCAGACTTTGCAAGCTACCCAAGCCTCAGGTCTGAATGACATCCTACAGTATGTTTTAAATCTTTGTTATAAATTACATCCCTATAAATTGGCCCTGCCCAACTCCAATAAGGCAGGCCATAGACGGTGGGTTGCAGGAATAAGATTTGCACGGTTCCCCCATCAACACAGACAGTGTTGACAGGGGGATCCCTCCTGCTGAGTAATTGTCTTCTCTCGGTGGGAGGGGTGGGAGCAGATGGGGAAGCCGTCCCTGCAGGGAGAAGACAGTGATTATACAGGTCCTTCTCAAAAAATTTGCATATTGTGATAAAGTTCATTATTTTCTGTAATGTACTGATAAACATTAGACTTTCATATATTTTAGATTCATTACACACAACTGAAGTAGTTCAAGCCTTTTCTTGTTTTAATATTGATGATTTTGGCATACAGCTCATGACAACCCAAAATTCCTATCTCAAAAAATTAGCATATCATGAAAAGGTTCTCTAAACGAGCTATTAACCTAATCATCTGAATCAACTAATTAACTCTAAACACCTGCAAAAGATTCCTGAGGCTTTTAAAAACTCCCAGCCTGGTTCATTACTCAAAACCGCAATCATGGGTAAGACTGCCGACCTGACTGCTGTCCAGAAGGCCATCATTGACACCCTCAAGCAAGAGGGTAAGACACAGAAAGAAATTTCTGAACGAATAGGCTGTTCCCAGAGTGCTGTATCAAGGCACCTCAGTGGGAAGTCTGTGGGAAGGAAAAAGTGTGGCAGAAAACACTGCACAACGAGAAGAGGTGACCGGACCCTGAAGAAGATTGTGGAGAAGGACCGATTCCAGGCCTTGGAGGACCTGCGGAAGCAGTGGACTGAGTCTGGAGTAGAAACATCCAGAGCCACCGTGAACAGGCGTGTGCAGGAAATGGGCTACAGGTGCCGCATTCCCCAGGTCAAGCCACTTTTGAACCAGAAACAGCGGCAGAAGCGCCTGACCTGGGCTACAGAGAAGCAGCACTGGACTGTTGCTCAGTGGTCCAAAGTACTTTTTTCGGATGAAAGCTAATTTTGCATGTCATTCGGAAATCAAGGTGCCAGAGTCTGGAGGAAGACTGGGGAGAGGGAAATGCCAAAATGCCTGAAGTCCAGTGTCAAGTACCCACAGTCAGTGATGGTCTGGGGTGCCATGTCAGCTGCTGGTGTTGGTCCACTGTGTTTTATCAAGGGCAGGGTCAATGCAGCTAGCTATCAGGAGATTTTGGAGCACTTCATGCTTCCATCTGCTGAAAAGCTTTATGGAGATGAAGATTTCATTTTTCAGCACGACCTGGCACCTGCTCACAGTGCCAAAACCACTGGTAAATGGTTTACTGACCATGGTATTACTGTGCTCAATTGGCCTGCCAACTCTCCTGACCTGAACCCCATAGAGAATCTGTGGGATATTGGGAAGAGAAAGTTGAGAGACGCAAGACCCAACACTCTGGATGAGCTTAAGGCCGCTATCGAAGCATCCTGGGCCTCCATAACACCTCAGCAGTGCCACAGGCTGGTTGCCTCCATGCCACGCCGCATTGAAGCAGTCATTTCTGCAAAAGGATTCCCGACCAAGTATTGAGTGCATAACTGAACATAATTATTTGAAGGTTGACTTTTTTTGTATTAAAAACACTTTTCTTTTATTGGTCGGATGAAATATGCTAATTTTTTGAGATAGGATTTTTGGGTTTTCATGAGCTGTATGCCAAAATCATCAATATTAAAACAAGAAAAGGCTTGAACTACTTCAGTTGTGTGTAATGAATCTAAAATATATGAAAGTCTAATGTTTATCAGTACATTACAGAAAATAATGAACTTTATCACAATATGCTAATTTTTTGAGAAGGACCTGTATATCGCTAGCGGCTATTGCAGCCGCTTGTGATAATCATAAGCAAATCCGGCAGGCTGGTTGTACCCAAGTTGATCAGTTGATCAGCTTGGTACATTCAGCCTGCCCATTAATAGTTTGAATCTCGGCCAGTTCCTGCTGAATTGCTGGCCTAAGTGATGTATAAAATAGGCTTTACTGCTATATTATGGACATATGGACCCAGGGTAAAAAGGGTAAAAATATCTAATGTTGATTTTGTGAGGTTATGAGCTCATGCCTACTGGGAGATATCTTCAGAAATAGTTTTTTTTAATGGTGTATATGTGATTCAGCTTTAGTATGCCGATAAGATCATATGTATGTAAAAGAAAATGTTAACCCATCACCGCCGAGGATGTGGTATACAAATGTAATAAATTAAAAATGTCTTCATTATTATATACATAAGAGATGTATTACATAGTTGTCTTTTTAATGTATATGTTAGACAATAGTATATATAAGACAATAGTTGTCTTTTTGATGTATATGTTATGTAATGTTTGTTGTGGCTCTTGGGGAAGCAGAATGGTCACTGGAAGTTCCCTGGTGGAGCAAGTATATAGATGCCTGTAAGGGGTAGTTAACAATTGAGCCCAGGGGGTCTCTTTTCCCCAGACAGGTACATGAATCTGTCAGTGCTTGAAACAGAGGTTGAAGTGTCCATACTTGTGGCTACCTTGAGAGCTTTTTTTCCTATGTCCCTGGGTTCGACACAAGGATATTTTTATTGATAGTGATTCTTTGAGTTTGTAATTATTGATATATGTATGTAAATTTGTATTTGGAATATATAAGCACATGATAGATAAGAAGTTATATAGAACGCTAGTAGGAGCTGGATGAGATTCAGTCTCTGATTGCGAGCATATGTTTTAAATCATGTTATTTACTTTTTAAAGTGATATTAATAATTTTAGTTGTATTGTTTAGGTACCTTAACAGTTTTAAACAGAACAGTGATTCAGAATTTGGGTCTTAACTATCTTTTAACCTCCCTGGCGGTAATCCCGAGTCTGGCTCCGGGTGAGTTTTTACTACCAAAAGCGGTAACCCCGAGCCAGACTTGGGCTGCATCGCAGTATCCAGGGAGAGTTACTTACCTTGTCCCTGGATCCTGCGATGTGTCCCCGCAGTGTGTGCAAGCCGTGTCTTGCTCGATTCACAGTGCCAAGCTCCGTTCCCTGCGACGTTGCGACGTACGGGGACAAAGTTTGGTGCCAAATTCAAAAAGTGAAAAACACAGTATATATACTGTACTGTATCAAATAATTACACATCCCCTTTGTCCATAGTGGTCTGTCCAGTGCCCTGCATGCAGTTTTATATTATAAAAACTGTTCTTTCTGCCTGGGAACTGGAGATTGTACATAGCAACCAAAAAGTGTCCCTTTATGTCAAAAGTGGTTTTAGACCAGCTAGAAAACAGCGATAATAAATTAGAATCACTTGCAGAATTGAGCGATAGCGATTTGTGGGGAAATTCATCATCAAACACTAAATCTAATGACAGCGACAATTCTGCAACTCAGCAAATTTTTGTATTTTTGATTTGATTACATTATTGAATAATTTTTATTATTATTATATTATTATTTGTTGACAGAATTATACCGCCAGGGAGGTTAAACCCTCTATAGCAGGGTTGTCAAACTCAATTTCGTCGAGGGCCGCATCAGTATTATGGTTGCCCTCAAAAAGCCGGTTGTATTTGTAAGAGTACATACATTTATCCAGGGCTTTTCTTTTCTTAGAATTGGTGCAGGAACTCGACCACAAATTGCACTACCAGTGGGAGGATCTTAAAGGAGCAATAAATACCAGGAGTGCGTTATGTGCAGAGTTCAGGGGGGCGCTATGTACCAAGTGTAGGATTCAGGGGTGTGCTATGTACAGAGTGCAAAGTTCAGGGGTGCAATGTGTACAGAGTGCAGGGTTGAGGAGTGTGCTATCCACAGTGTGCAAGGTTCTGGCAAAAAAAAAAAAGGTAAAAAAAAACCCTAGGTGCGAGGGCCACATGAAATGGCCTGGCAGGCCGGATTCAGCCCGCGGGCCTTGTGTTTGACATCTGTGCTCTACAGCAATGTAAAATATAACTTCGTCCTAGTAAATGTATGTGTGTGGGGGTATAAAATATATACATTCCTTGTATTGTGATATTAGTATACAAACATTCCATCATTGTTAGAGTATACAAATGGAGAGGACAAGGCGCTTGCACTAAACTGCGCGTTGAATTGTGCATTGGGGAATTCTCCTCTATAGATTACATTTAAACCTTATTCAGAACTGTTGGAAGGTCAGTTCAGCCTTTCGTGAACTTTTACATCTGAAATATGTTATAGCAAGAGGTCTGTGTAGACAAGGCGTTACACAATTACTGTCTTAAATTTCAGCAGCATCATAATTTCTTTTCCTGTCAATTGATGGCATCACATTACATTAAATGATCAGTGATTAGAATTCTCTTGATGGAATTTGCTCTTTTAAGATTTAATGAAAAAACTTGTTTAGAAAGTTTTAAACCTAATATATAACTTAACTATTAACAGCATTTTTTAACATTTTTGGAAACGTGTTTACTGTATTGAGATAAAATATATTTATTATGGGGAGCTTTTTCACTATACACAATTTCTTTGTGCTGACCATACACAGCAAGTGATGTCACTGATTAATATATAGTTAAACCATGTACAGGTTGAAGGTAAAAAATAGCTCATATTCAGTAAATTATTATTGCAGTGTTTGTTTGTAATTTTTGATGTGACCTTTACATTTTAGATGCTTGCCAGTTTAGTTTTTTTTTTTTATAATTAGATATGGACAATTGCAGATAAGACACTAGAGGAAGATCTTAACAACTGTTGCATGAGGCCTTACAGTTATGTTGGGGTCTCTGTCAGGACTCATTGCAAGGATAGCAACACTATATTAATTAACAAAACTGAATAAAGAGAACATTTATGCATAATATTGTATATATGTTTACATCCTACCAAGGTCATACATTATAGGATTTAATAAATCCAAAGCATAGATTCTCCTCTATAACGAAACTGCATCACAAAGCAGAACATCTGTTTTATTAGGCTCACGTAGACGCAGCCATTCTGTTAGTTCTGCTGCTAAGGAAATTTTCCCTCATTTCCTTTGTGGTGACATGACTGGAAGCAAGAAGAAATCTTGAAGCTTGTCAGAATTAGAGGAAATCATGTCTAGTGTTAAAAACTACTGACACCCTGATCGAGTGCTTGTGTGACACTTTACTAGCAGATCCCATATACAACAACATTTCACATTAAAAAAGAACAAGCTCTACAGCAAATGTAAAAGTTAAAGTAGAACTATAGGCAAAACTTATTTTCTTTTCATTTTTGAACCCCTGTCAGATTTTTTTTCCCCCGGCTGTGCTCCATTGCAAAAATAGAAAAAAAGTTGGGACTTTACAAGTGCCAAAAACCTCCTTTCAGAATGATCCTCCATACAAAATCATAAATTGAAAAGCTACATTTTATTGCACAATTCATTAAAAATCTGTCTAATGTTTGATGATAGACACCCCTTAAAAACATAAGAGATCATCACAACTCATTATAGTACCAAAACCCGAAGATAGTAATTTCTCCCCAAGAAAGTGTATAATGGGACCCATATAAAATATTTGATCACACTATATAGGCACAGAACAATTCATTTTGTCACATTAGGATAGTCACTTCACTGGGTATATGTAAGGGTTTACAACTACTTTAAGCATGGAAAGGAGGAAGTTTGGTGACACACAAATGCTAAAATTCATCTTAGTATTCACTTCCTTGCCAGTTTGAAACATGGACAGAAGAAAAACGGAGGGGTTTGTTTCTGAAATAGTATTGACTTTGTGTAGCCATTTTAAAAATGGTGGTTGGTGCATTATATTAGAACAGGGGTCTCCAAACTATGGCCTGCCAGTTGTTCAGGAACTACAATTCCCATCATGCCTAGCCATGTCTTTGAACGTCAGAATTTTACAATGCTTCATGGGATGTGCAGTTCCGCAAAAGCTGGAGGGCCGTAGTTTGGAGATCCCTGTATTAGAAGATAATGTTTAGTGTTACAGAATATTTTTTCAAAAGGTGTATGCTTCTGTGCATGGATTTGGAAAGAATGGCAAAAACGTGCATCTTGAAAATTTAAATATGAGCCAAGGAACAAGGATCATGCTATTAAAAGGAAGGACCATTATTGTTTAGACTTTCTAATAGATAGTCTTCATATGCACCTCATCATAACTGGTCATAACTGAGCTGTGGGCATACACATGTATTTTTATTTCATGAGTACAATTCCTTTCCCTAATGTTGTAGGAACTTCTGATCCAATAAGCACTGTACTCTTTGTACTGTTAGGATATACTAAGCCTGCATTACAGTAATTGGTGCCACTTGGCAGTGTACCATTAACACTTCCAGCCAAATAAATGGGCATACTGAAATTGGCATGATGTAGAAGAACTGTTTGCTAAGACTATTGGCGTTTATTTAGGATCTGAGCAGACTTTAGCTCCAGATGTTCTGCTTCAACATACACAGTGTTAATTGACATAGTTTGTTGTCATAGATGAAGTCATGTTAAATAACTTAGGTATACATAAGGTGAAAGGTTCTGGGCTTCCTTTAGGTGGTAAGTGGTTTAGTGCAGCTGCAAATCTCAACAATAGCAGAATGTTCTGGATTGTGAACCAGCCACATCTTGTTTGAGATAGTTCTTTTATCAGTACTGATCTACTATAAATGTGTTAGATATGCAATAAAAAAATGCAATATCAGCATATTTGAGAAAGGGACGAACTAGAGATTATGAGCTCCAAGTAACCTTATTTTCCACTAAGACTTTACTATTTAGAACTGGCTCATTAAAAGCAAACGTCTGTGTTTCCTTCAAAAAAGAACTGTAATAAGGATTACAGTAAGTTGGGTAAAATCGATCAAAAATCAGTTAACTAAAGATATATAGATACATGCCCATGCCTTTTAAAAACGAAAAGGGCTCATGTCACTTCTTCATTAATCTGGAAAGAGGAGTTTTTATTTTGGAATACAGAAACCTGCAAACTATCAGTTATGCTCCAGTGGCAAACTCTGCCAAAGTATTCGAATTTATAACGCATCTACACCTGTTTAAGCTTGATTGCAGTTCAAGATAAACCACGTTGTATAATGTTTAGAACAATAGAAAACTGCAAACTTTAAAGTAAACTTCCAGTTTTTCTGGGAAAAACACACCTTCCGCCAATTCAGCCAATTCAGCTTTACAATGCAAGCTGTATTACAATGACTTATTTGCTACTGTCTGTGAATACTGAGATAGCCACTTTGAAAATGAGTGCTATGTCAAAGGTTCTGCATTTCCTGGACTCACGTGTTTTGTAGTAAGAAACCACTAAATATGAAAATACCATTAGACCAGACAATAATTCAAAGTTTTTAAATTTCATTTAGCTATCTGTCTGGGAGAGGCAGTGAACCAACTGAAGAACCAATGGGGTAAGGTTTTAGGGAAACCTGCTCTATAAGCCTAAAATGATATTAAACCCAAAAGCAAATCAAATATTTGTTTTATTGCAGCTTACCAGTTCTTAGATGTGGTGGCTGTATTCGTTTTCTTTTTCAAGCTTTCTTTCCTTTACTTTCACCTGGTTATTTGGCCAGTAAGTCTGTTGTTTTTCCGCAGAACAAGCTCTCCAGCAAATGTAAAAGTTAAAGTAGAACTATAGGCAAAACATTTTTTTTTTCATTTTTGATAGTGTAAGGGAGGGTTAGAACCCCTGTCAGATTTTTTTTACCATCTGTGCTCCATTGCAAAAATAGAATTTTTTTTGTGACTTTGCAAGTGCCGAAACCTTCTCTCAGAATGATCCTCCATACACAATCATAAATTGAAAAGCTACATTTTATTGCACAATTCATTACAAATCTGTCAATGATAGACAACCATTAAATACATAGGAGATCATCACAACTCATTATAGTACCAAAACCTGAAGATAGTAATTTCTCCACAAGAAAGTGTGATGGGACCCATATAAAATATTTGATCACACTATATATGCACAGAACACTTTATTTTGTCACATTAGGGAGGAACAACACAAATCGACGCATTTCACCTTGTCGGCTTCTTCAGAGGCTTGGAGGGGGAATGATAGAATAAAGTTGCTGAAAATGAAAGAAATATAGATACACATAACATACATCCAAAATACATATATTCATAACATATTCATTTGTATACAAAAAAATTGTTTGTATTCGTTTGATACAAACAAATATGTTATGAATATATGTATTTTGGATATATGTTATGTGTATCTATAGTTCTTTCTTTTTCAGCAACTTTATTCTATCGTTCCCCCACCAACACCCTGAAGGCGAAACGTGTCGGATTGTGTCATTCCTCCCTAATGTAACAAAATAATGTGTTCTGTGCCTACATAGTGTGATCAAATATTTTATATGGCTCCCATTATACACTTTCTTGGGGAGGAATTACTATTATCGGGGGGTTTTGGTACTATAATGAATTGTGATGTTCATCTGTGATGAACATTAGACACATTTTTAATGAATCGTGCAATAAAATTTACCTTTTAAATTTATGATAGTGTATGGAGGATCATTCTGAGAGGAGGTTTCTGCACTTGTAAAGTCCCAACTTTTTTCTATTTTCGCATGTCTTTATTTTGGGGATGTGGTGCCGATTTTTCGACATAGCTCATGTCTTTGTTGACAATTTGTGTCCCATTACGGAGATTTCCCTTCACTTCCTTTCCCATTGCCAAACAAGAAGTGAGAGGAAATCCTTGCAAATGAAGGGAATTCCTTAAGGGCCCCCAGGTCACCAGAACTAGTGTCCCCATCCGAAGATCTATTACCTTTCTGGGGACAACCCAAAATTTGAAAATTCTTTTACTTTCACTTTCAATGATAATAGTAAACAAGACAATTAGAGAGGGTCAATCTCCCTAACGGGGACACAGACATCAATAAAAACTGACAGGTGTTCTAATCCCTTCCTACTCCAACCAAAACTAAAAATAAAAGTTTTGCCTTTAGTTATACTTTAAGAGTATTGAGACAAACCTTTTACCACTGACAAGGGTGCCTACAATGAACAGCTTTTATTTATGTATGTCAAATTTTTAGTTAAAAAAATAAAATAAAAATAGTTACTTGTGTAATTGCAGTGTGAGCTGGAGTTTGGCTTCAGTTTGTTAGCGTATTTAAATCTGCTCGTACATGGGTGTCAAACTCAATTTCATTGTGGGCCGCATCAGCATTTATTGCCCTCAAAAGGGCCGGTTGTATCTGTAAGATTAGATGTCCAGCGCATCCCCTCCCCTTACATTGGATGTCAAGAGCCCCCCCACCATCAGAAGTTGAGTCCCCCACTCTCCCTTACATCACAGTGCACCCCCCCTTTCCTTATGCTGCTGCTGGGAAGAAGCTGGATGCATTGCTTGAAAGCAGAAAGTAAGGGTCTGAAAGAGGACCAGAGGAGGGCTGGAGCTCTCCTGCAGTAGCAGGAGAGGTATGAGGGCCACATGAAATGGCCTGGAGGGCCGGATTTGGCCCACGGGCCTTGTGTTTGACACCTGTGTGCTAGTACATTTAACACTCCCCTCCCTCTAGACCAGTGTTTCTCAACTCCAGTCCTCAAGGCGCACCAACAGGTCATGTTTTCAGGATTTCCCTCAGAGAAAACTGCTGTGGTAATTACTAAGGCAGTGAAACTGATCAAATCACCTGTGCAAAATAATGGTAAACCTAAAAACATGACCTGTTGGGGCGCCTTGAGGACTGGAGTTGAGAAACACTGGTCTAGACTGACAATGCTGCTATCTAAAGGTGCCCCCTCTGCTCCTTCCAAAGTGGGGGGACTCTAATACAGGAGGTGTGCTACTGGCCAGATCGCTAGGTGAAAACACAGGGGAAAAAAGCTTTAAAAAAAATATACTAATGCAGCCACCACATCTAATGATTGATAAGCTGCAATATATTACATTTTTGCTTTGGGGTTTAATACCACCTTAAAGCTGAAGTTTAGCTGTCTTCTCCCTGTCTCTGAAGCTCCGGTGCTTCAATGGTTAACAGCTTTGGGTCTTCAGGCTTAACAGTAGTACAGATGATCCGGGAAGAGGGGGGCACGGGGCACGCCCCCTCATTCCTCCGCGTCCATTGAGAAAAGTCGTTTCATTGATTACACTGCTTGTACGTGATCTGTGAATAGGGGAGAGTCTAATCAGTCACAGGATCATCTTACCCATTCACAAATCGTGTTACAAGCAGTGTTAACTTGTTCAGGGACATAAAGAGGACGGGCATCTCTGCAGTGAAGATTTCTCTAAGATCCAGCTGTCTGCAAAACGTGGGGAATATGTCATTACAGGTAAGTGAGGTGACTAAAGCTGTAGGGATTTTTTTATGTACACTTCAGCTTTTATACTATTACAATAGAGAAATTTTCGTTTTTGGCTGAAATAGAAATCATGACTGGATGCAGAATAAAATGAAAAGATAGATTAAAATTAAATCACAAATGGCTGTGTAGCAACTATACAGTACATGCAATAGCACTTTGGAACAAAATTGAAGTTTTGCTTCATTTCTCTCTATGCCATGCTTTGTGTTAAAGTGATTGTAAACCCTGGTGCCGCATACACACGATCGAGATTCACGGCGGTGAAAACACCGCAGTGAATCCCAACGGGAAAAACGAGGAACTGCTTGTTCCCCTACACACGGCCGTTTTTCCTGTCATTTTTTCTCTTGGTCGAGAAAAACTACCGTGTGTAGGCTCCCCGGCAGTGTTGCCCTATGGAAAAACTGCCGCGGAAAAAAATGCTGTGAATCACAACGAGAAAAATTAGAGCATGTTCTAATTTTTCTCGTCGTGATTAATGCCGTTTTTCTCGTCGGGAAAAATGACCAAAAGCCCACACACGGTCGTTTTTCTCGTCAAAGAGAAAAAATTTCATTTTTCCCGACGAGAAAAATGGTCGTGTGTACGCGGCATTACATATACCATTGAAGTTACTGGCCTCAGGTGATACACAAAGATGAAACAAATCCTCCTACATATGTTGTATCTGTTTACCTGCAGCCTTCTTTCCTCTATAGGTGACACTTCGTGCTCTGGATTGAGACAAGGCACACTATACAGGAATAAGCTTTGTTCATATTTCATGTTAGAGGTTTAGAACCACTTTAAAACCGAACATGCCTTAAGGCATGCTGCATGAGCAAAATCTTTCATACATTTTCCCTGTAGGTCTTGGCATGTTGGAGTGTTCATGATGGCCTTTTTGGCTGTCTGTTGGAGTAAGGAATAGAAGATTTATTTTATAAGGCAAGGACGTCAGATTACATAGTAAAAATGGCTTTTCTCATCCCCAGCTCGCCAGGCCATGTAGAGCAAAACATAGGAGATATGTGCAGTGGCTGCAAAACTAAACTTAGCTCATGGCAATTCACAAACTTTTGTGCATCCATTTAAAAAACAAACAAAAAAAAAACCTTATGACATCTTCTTGGTGAACCAAGTTTCAGTGAAACAAAAATTAGCAGATGAAGATAATATAATTAGAAATAAAAGCCTATTGCAAGCTTTAGTTAATCAGGTCATCAGACAGCAATAAAAACATTTGGCAATCCCCACTGGTCGCTGATGCTCCTCCTTCCTTCGGGTGCCTCTTGTATCAAGCCAGGCACGAAAGAAGCACCTGCGCATGTGCAAACTCGTAGTGTCCTGAGCTGGGCTGTGTGTGTCCAGAGACACACACAGTGCCAGTAAGCCACACCTATAGCTTTCACAGGGTTTGTCCTGGGAAATCAGGAAGTGGAGGAAGCTGAGAGAGAAGTCACTGGAGCAGTGACATAGAGCTAGGTGAGCATTTAGGGATATGGGGGAAGGACATGCACTGGGGCATTTTTTCCCTTAAAGTGGTTCTAAAGGCTGAAGTTTTTCCACCCTCATTATTTCTATGCATGAAGATAAAAAATATTCTCTGCGCAGTGCCCCCCCCCCAATCCTTACCTGAGCTCCCTCTGATCCAGCGATGTTCACGATAGCGTCAGCTGTCCCAGGACTCTCCCTCCTCATTGGCTGAGACACTAGCCGGAGCCCATTGGCTCCCACGGCTTTCAATCACAGCCAGTAAGCCAATAAGAAGAGAGCGGGGGTGGGGCTGAGCCACAGCTCTATGTGTCTTATGGATGCATAAAGCAGCGTCTCGGGAGCTAGCACGCAGCAGTGCCCCCAGAGCAAGCGGCTTTCTCTGGGGGCACTGCTCGAGGGGGAGGAGCCAGGAGTGCCGGCGAGGGACCCGAAAAGAGGAGTATCGAGGCTGCTCTGTGCAAAACCCCTGCACAGAGCAGGTAAGTATAACATAGATCTGCATGATTAATCGTTAATAATCCTTTCCCCCTTGCAATCTTACCAAAGCATTTTCCAGATTCTATGCAGAGTTCTCTGCTCAAGCAGACAGCTATCCAGCTAGAAAACAGCGATAATAAATTAGAACACTTGCAGAATTGAGTGATAGTGATTCGTGGGGAAATTCTTCATCAAACACTGAAAGTGACGACAGCGACAATTCTGCAACTGAGCAAATTTCAGTGTTTTTTATTTGATTACATTATTGAATACATGTTATTATTATTATTATATTATTATTATTTTTTATAATTATTTATAGTTTTTTATTATATTATAATTTATGATTTTGTGTTTCAAAATGTATCATACCCGGGATGTCTACTAGACTTTTGTTTGGACAGATTTAAGTGAGTTATTTCTAAGAATTACAGGCCTACAATATAAAACGCCAAATTTCCATGCAAAATAATTGTACCGCTTTCAGCATAAAAAATCGGACATAATAATACTGCCAGGGAGGTTAAAGCAAACCTGTCTATTTACCATAAATAGGCAAAGCACAGGCTTGTTTTATATCAGTGTTTTTTGTTACTGAGTTATCCCTGCAGTGATTTACTGTGGCAGATGTGACAATCCATGACATCTTGTCAGCTGACCATTATAATTCAATAAAAACTGGAGGCATTTTAAGGCACTTTGAGTTATATGAAGGATGTAAAATGAAACCCGCTCAGTTATTACGATTCATTTCTGACTTATGCATTTACTCCACTAGGCGACCTTGCAGCTTTAAGGAAATGTTTTGCTTATGTTTAAAGTATACCATAGCAAAATGTAATATTTTAAGCAAACAGCAGAATATTATGTGCCCTGGAGCTGAGCAAAACAGAAAAGCTTTGACAGATGGAAATCAGATATTGTTTTTTTTCTGCAGTATTAAGCGGTGCCTGTTTCTGTCAATCATCAATCATAGTAGTGAAGGCACGTAAATCAGATTGAACTCATAATCCTTATTTTCAAAGGGGCCATTTATCAGTGTTATTGTGGGACACACCACAAGGGTGACTTTATAGCTGCAAGCAGGAAACTATCATGGTTTGGGGTTAATTTTATTTTATTTATACATTTTTAAACTGATGATTTATATCTGTTTGCTTTTTTTTATGCCATTTTCATAACCAATGCATGTTTAACTTTAAACTAAACTGTAACATTTATCATTAATAAGGCATATATTTTCAAAATGGATGTGAAAGAAAGTTCTTCTAATCAATTAGTTCTGCGCCTTTAAAATAAAGTCATTCAGTGTGGGGTTCTATATGTAAAATTAAAAACATGAAAAGTCTATGGATATTTTAAACATTAACCATATAGTATCTATGCTATTTAAAAGAAAAAAAAGGAGGTTGTCGCTTTGAAGTAAACTTGTCATGAGAAGAATATGGATGCTGCTACTGCTGACTTCCTTCTGAAAAAGATAGTTTTTTGGCTTCTATATGTACTTTCTGTACCCACAGCAAGTTTTGTGTCACTGGCCTGGATCAAGTATGCCAATCATAAAAGTGAGAAAAAAATTACTTACCTACTAGTAAATAATGACACGTATGGGCACGAGAATGACATTCAGACAACTATCATTTTTAAAAGTTGCGTTTAACCACGCCAACTTCCATTTTCTCCCATGACAGTTTCCTTTCGATGATAAGAGTTGGATAACCTCTTAGCCTAGGTTCATACATATGCGGTGCGGGAAACCCAGAGATACCTATGCTCTTTCCCACACTGCATTGCAATTGCACTGTGTTTGCGACCTGCTGTGGGTGTCAATACAAAGTTAACAACGCCCCAAACACATTGCAAATACAGTGCGTTTTGGCGGTATCGGATGGCATAGTACAAAACAACTATGCGATCTGGTTGCGTTGCAGCTCCAAAAAATATGCCTTTGCTTCTTTGGTGCGATACAGTGCGATCTGAGCCCATTCAAATGAATGGTCTCTAATCGCACGGCACTGGACTGCATGTGAATTGTACAGGAATGCCGTGCTGTTCCTGTGTTATTCACATACAAGTTATACTGTGAACCCTGGGCTTAACCGTAAAAATACTCCCTCCTGGCCCTCTATATCATATTACAGTGAAAAACACTTACCGTATATACTCGAGTATAAGCCGACCCGAATATAAGCCGAGGCACCTAATTTTACCACAAAAAACTGGGAAAACTTATTGACTCAAGTAAGCCTAGGGTGTCCATCTGCATGCCTTACTTTGTCCATGTGCATGCCTCACTGTGCCTCACTGTGCTCATGCCTCACTGTGTCCATGTGCATGCCTCACTGTGCCCATGCCTCACTGTGTCCATGACTAGACTGACGTTTAACATGGGAGTCTAAGGAAAGGGTGGCCAGCTTTGAAAAATCGGTGCTCCCTGGCCGTAGGTTTCCTAGACAAAAAACTTTACACATTTATAGAGGAGAAATGGGGCTACATGAGTGCCATGTGTTAGGTCCAGGAGACCTACGACCAGCCGGTACCGGGTCCCCAAATCACAGGAGAAATTACTGTTTAACATGGGAGTCTATGGAAGGGGTGCCCCGCTTTGAAAAATCGTTGCTCCCCAGTTGTAGGTCCCCTGGACAACAAACTTTGCACACTTATAGAGGAAGAGTCGGGCTACATGTTTGTCAAGTTTGGGGTCCCTAGGACCTACTGCCGGCCGGTACCAGGTCCCCAAAGTCCGGGAGATCAGGCGCAAAAAGGTGACATGAGTATAAGCCGAGGGGGGCATTTTCAGCACAAAAAAATGTGCTGAAAAACTCAATTTATACTCGAGTATATACAGTATTTTTAAAAACAGAAAATGCTGCCTGGCAGTCACGTCCTGGTTTATTCCTCTTTAATCGCTTCAAGCACCCTGTAAACCAAGGCTGTAATTGATTCCTGTCTTTTTTTGCCAACACATATGTTGACGGTAATAAATGATTAAACAAATTAATTAGGACTGCCAGGCAAATATGCAAAATTAAGAGTGGGTCTGCTGTGCTTGTGTTTCTGTGGAAGCCCTTAATGATTAAGGGCTACATTCAAGCAGTGGTGGCTGGTGCTCTATTTTGGGGGGGGGGGCGCAAACAAACCCCCACTCCCCCGTTGCTCAGTCGATCGCCAAACAAACCTCCCCCCCAGACGCTCGCCCGTCCACCCATCAGCCCTGCACTTACCACATCCAGGTCACGAGCAGCTTCGGCAGCTTCCCCCTGCGTCTCCTCCTCTGTGCTTCCCCCCCTGCTCCCGGTCAATACAGTCGCTTTTCCTCTCAGCCAATCGGGTCTCAAGACCAGCTTCCTGATTGGCCGAGAGGAGAAGCAGGAAGACAATTGCGAATAGCTCACCCTTTTTTGAAGCCAATTAGAGCCTCAGGCTGTAATCATGAGCTTCATAAAAAAAAAAACCCCATTGAAATCCATGTGTCCAGCACCCTACATGTAGATGAGGGGTCGGGAACATGGATTAGGGGGGCGGCGCCCTTGTGCCCCTAATGGAGCGGCTGCCACTGCATTCAAGCCATATCTACTCTCAATGTATTGATTGCTATATACAGTATAGTATGTCCCAAGTTGGGAGCTCTGTTAGGGGTTGTTTACACTTGTGGCAGCCTTCTACTGCCTCTGTGAAAAGTGATCCGCGGTGGTTGGTAGCCATCTGGGAGGCAGTATGGTGCCTCCTCACCACCTGTTTTAGACCTGAAGAGCTTGCAGGGCAGTTGTGCCATGGACCCATTCTAAATGAAAAATATAATTTTTGCCCTGGCCAAGAAGCAAAGCATCACAACTGCTGCATGTGTCCTGCACCCTCTGGCCACTGTGTATGAATGAGCCCTTAGACTAGACTTAGGCACCATACTTTGCAGAGGAGCCTTGGTACCGTATAATGGCTTCTCATATAATAGAAAATGCAACAAAAAGCCTTGTTTTAAATTAATTAAATAATTTAGACAATATACTGCTAGAAATTGTTTGTTTTTTTTAGACCACTTTAACTTTGAGGCGCTTTTCAGGCGCTTTCACGCTAAAAAAAGCGCCTGAAAAGCTTATGAAAACTTATTTCCATTGAAATCAATGAATGCTTTCACACTGGGGCAGTGCGCTGATAAAACGCCCCTCTCCATTGAAATGAATTGAAAGCGCTGCAAAAGCGCCTGAAAATCGCTTCAAAAGCGCACAGTGTTTTACTGGCAGTTTTTCAAGCGCCTCAGTGTGAAAGTGGCCTTAGTGTCCACTACATTTTAAAAATAAAAAACTTCCATGTGCACGCCCGAATATGAATATACATGGGCATGGACAAAATAAAAATACAAACATAGATCATCGGGGCATCAATCTATTGTTAAGGGTTAGGACAGGGTTTATGTATATAATATACAGTATCTGCATCTGTGTGTCTTTTTTTTTTTGCTGATTCATTTCTGTACTGTTTGGATATTTAAACATTTTTTCATGTATTATTTTTTATGTTACTGTATTTGCATGTTGTGTTATTTTTATTGCTGTTGTATGTTTTTAAGGTGAAATCTTTTTTTTTTTTTTTATATCATTAATAGCTTAGGGTAAATAAGGTATTATAAACACCAGCAGATGTTAAAAGATTTACTGCTTTATGATACATAAATAAAGACACATTGAGACAGTAAGACAATAGGAGATGAAGTATATTGATTACTAGAGAATGTGTTATGTAGAGGAAAGTGCACTTGGCATGCAAAGTAAAGCTATGCCTGGCATGTTTTTCCAGAATTCTTGCATTCCTTTTTTAATGAAAATGCTTCCGTTTTGAGAGAGTATTTATACACTTTAATATTCTTAATATATTCAAACTGCATCCTCTGTCAGTGTTCCAGAATACTCTTTTTGCAGAAATGCTCTAAGATCCACTTTAGACTGTAAACATTATCACTCCACTTAATCAACATTGATTATTTTTTTATTTTTTTTACCCCTTGACAGATGTGTTTCTCTCAGGACAACCAAATGGGAACACTTTAACAACTGGGAAATTGCCCTTGTACCCACATATTAGAAGAGTAGTACGACAGAAGCAAAATGAATGGAAGAACTTGCAATATGAACCACAGAGCAACTGGCACCCCTCAGGGACCTGGAATAATCAGTGGACAGCAGATACCACCCATTAGAGTACACACAGGGACTCCATGTCCATCTTCTAACAGTGCAACCCCCAGTCCAGCAAATGGGAACCTGTACATGAAAATGCCTCTTGGAGGTGGCGTAGCACCTCAGAGCAGTGAAAGCACTATTCACTTACCTGCTATAAGTCCAAGGCGGCAAGTCATAACTAATGGGAAGCCCATTTTCCAAGTGCCACAGGCACCAAATCTGCAGCCGTCCTCATCATGCAAGCCAAAGCAGCTGGAATATGGTCCACCATTTTCTGCGAGCTGTTTAAAAGGTTAGTAGTAATTAAATAAATAGAATATAGAAGCAACCGCAATTGTAATATAACAGTTTTTTTATTATTTAAATATATTGAGGTTGTTTTACTAAAACTGGAGAGTTCAAAATCTGGTGCAGCTGTGCACAGTAGCCAATCAGCTTCTAACTTCAGCTTGTTCAATTAAGCTTTGTCAAAAAAAAATGGAAGCTGATTGGTTTTTCTACAGAGCTGCACCAGATTTTGTACTCTCCAGTTTTAGTAAAGCAACCCCACTTTAAAAAGTAGAACACTATATTTGGACGGTTCAGTAAAAATTGATGTATTCCATTTATAATAATTTGTATTTATACACTTTCTTTTACTTTTATGGCATATAAATCAACCACCCCCCCCACACACACACACACAAATTATTTAAGCCGCGTACACACAAGTCGGATGTCAGGAGTCATTGGGCGGTTTAAAAAAAAGGGCTGACTTAGGCCTGTATGTATGCCACCATGTTTGACAGAAGCCAGCCGTTTGGCTGGTTTCTGTCAGATGAGCATTCTGGAAAACCAGCAGCCGTCCAACTCCTGATCTGCGCTCTCTGCCAATGGCGGAGAGCTTTGATCAGAGTGTTCTGGCGGGGGGCTGACTATTGATCCTCATGACTAACTATGTAAAGTTAGTGTAGTAGCTCCAACTGGAGCTGACAGTTTTTTTTTTGTTCACCGCTCCTAATGCGCTCCAAAGAAGCTACTGGCAGGACTTTTTCTGACGCCCTGCCAGCGCACCGCTCCAGTGTGAAAGCCCTCAGGCTTTCATACTGGAATGAATAGAGCAGCTGTTTTAGGGCGGTTTGCAGTCGCTATTTTTAACGCTATAGCACCTGCAAAATGCCCCCAGTGTGAAAGGGGTCTTAGTGTCTCACCAGAAGGTCCCTGATAGCCCTTGCAAACTTTGTGCTGGGAA
Organism: Rana muscosa; assembly: GCA_029206835.1. Taxonomy (NCBI): domain Eukaryota; kingdom Metazoa; phylum Chordata; class Amphibia; order Anura; family Ranidae; genus Rana; species Rana muscosa. The sequence goes on from CM055116.1 coordinate 732,603,877, forward strand.
TCCTCCTTGTTAACTAGTCTATCAGTTTTCAAGCTTTTATTTGATATGTGTGCTTCAGATACTTGTCTGCTAATCAGCTGTCACTAGTAGGGCAAACCTGAGGGATGTAAACTGTAAAACCTAGTCCACACGATTATATTATTGGACAAATGATTGTCCATTTTTTTGCATTCTAGTCTCCATATCGAAAACAAAGAGGTTTCTAAAATACAAAAATTCTTGCACGACAGAATAAAAATTCAGGAATTGATGTATTGTATTGTACTTGTATTGTATTTTTGGATGAAAACTGTACTGATTAAACGAAAATCGGACGATCTAGTATCGTATGAGAAAAGTTTACGCCTTTGTCCCTTCTAATAATTTCAGACGAAAGCTGTGTACTAAAGATCAGATTGTCATACAATCACTTCTTAAACAGTATTTTTTGTACATATTTCTGATCGTGTGTGTTTGTTGTGATATATGTAGAGAGACAGCACAAACCATTACTGTACATAAGCCATATTTACTGAAAGAACCAGCAGGAAACAGGAAACACAACACAGGAAGAAGTACAACAGAGATGCACCATAGAGTTGCATTTAAAGAAACATGTCATCCATAACATCTCCCCCTTTTAGTGTTAATAAATGAACATTGTGAAATTTAAAAGAGACAAAGTAATAACACATTCTACAGGTTAAGTCTCATAGGTGGTTTTGAACATCTACCACTACGGATGAAGACTGGCCCTTATACAAGGATTCCTTTAGCCCTTTCTGAAGTTACTGGGCTCCTCTCATCACGTACTGGCATGCTCTGCGCTTGACAGCTGTCGGGTATACTTGGTTGCCCAGAACTGTCATTGCCGTTGGTATGAGGCATTCCCTCTGTACATGCCTCACTGTCAATGGGTGAGTCTGATCCATCAACGGGATACTGAGAATCAGTCTGCTCTGCCACTCTCAAATCCACTCGATTGCGGCGATAGAGAGTTCCTTCAACGTCCACAAGATAGGAGCGTGGTGCAACCTTTTGCAGACAAGTACCTATTCTCCAATGGCCTGTTCGATCCCCAGGTAATGGTTTTATACGGATTCGTTCTCCAATATTTAATTCTGGCAAATCTCTGGCCAATGTGTCATATCGTGCCTTTGACACTTGTCTCTTAATCCTTATCTTTTCTGGAACACCTTGTATAACAGAGGGTTCAAGCAGCCTATTTGATACTGGTAAGGAGGTCTTTAATCTCCTTGACATCAGTCTTTGTGCCGGGCTACTATCCATGCCTTCAGTCGGAGTGTTTCTCCAATGTAAAATGGCCTTCCATGGGTCTTTACCATCACTTTGTGCTTTCTTGCATACATTTTTAGCAATCTTTACAGCTGATTCAGCTTTGCCATTAGCCTGTGGATGATGTGGTGAGGAAGTAACATGCTCAAACTCCCATTCAGTGGCAAATTTTCTGAATTTTAGGCTTGCAAACTGAAGGCCATTGTCGGAGATCACTGTATCTGCTTGGCCATGACGTGCAAACTGAGCCTTGCACCTCTTAATTGTAGCTTCAGTGGATAAGTCAGGAAGAAGGTCTATTTCCCAGAAGTCTGAATAATGATCGACTAAAAGCAGGTATTCCTTGCCTGCGTAGTTGAATAAGTCCATACTGATAATCTGCCACGGACGTGTAGGTATCTCATGTGACATCATGGTTTCTTTCTGTTGCAAATGGGCATATTCATTGCAGGTGGGACAATTACTGACAAAGTCTTTGATTTCACCATGCATGTTGGGCCAGTAAAGAGTATCACGAGCTTGCCTGTAGCATGCTTCACCACCAATATGGCTGGAGTGTATGCGTAATAACATCTCTGCTCTCAGTGACTTCGGCACGATGACCCTTGGACCTTTGTACAAGATACCATTTTGAATGCTGATCTCATCTCTAAAGGACCAGTATTCCCTTACAATTCCAGGTACTGCATCCTTTTCATCTGGCCACCCACTCAAAACAATAGACTTCAAAGCTTGTAAAGTTGCATCACTGTCAGTGTGCTGTATGAGTTGATGTAGTCGTTGATCTGTGACATTAAGATAGTCTGCTTGATTGATATCGGCAAAGAAATTTTGTTCCTGTTCCAGCAGACAAATTGTACGATGCTCATGCTCACCTCCAGGTGCCACATTATCTGACGTAGCTCTGCTCAGGGTATCGCTGATATACATTTCACATCCTGGCTTGTAGACAACATTGAGGTTGTAATGCTGCAATGTAAGCATCATGCTCTGCAAACGCTTGGGAGCACACAAAAGGGGCTTTTTGAATATGGCTATCAAAGGTTTGTGATCAGTTTCAGCTGTAATTGAATCCCCTCCATAAAGATAATGATGGAAACGCTGGCAAGCAAATACAATGCTTAAACATTCCTTCTCAATTTGAGCATAATTTTGCTCAGCTGATGAAAGAGCTCTGGACGCATATGCAACTGGCTGACCTTTCTGCAAAAGGCAACAGCCTAGACCATTTTTATTGGAGTCACTTTGTATGGTAACAGGCTTTGTGACATCATAGTATTTCAACACTGGGGCAGAGGTGACCAAGTGTTTTATATCCTCTACTGCCCGGTCATGCTTGGGAAGCCAGTGCCAAACTGCATCTTTGTCCAGAAGTCGTCTTAGTGGCTCACACACCTCAGATAAGTGTGGCAGGAATTTTGCTAGGTATGTAACAAAGCCAATAAATCTCTGTACCGCTTTGGCATCAGCAGGTTGTGGCATGTCCACAATGGCTTTAATCTTATCCGGGTCAGCTTTTAAGCCTTGTGAAGACAGGATATGTCCATGGAAACGGACTTCTTCCACCTTGAACTGCAATTTCTTCACACTAAGCCTCAGCATCACCTGCCTACAACGATCCAGTAGCGCTATTAACTTTTCATCATGGTCTTGCTCAGCCTCCTCATCTGTATTGCCGCAGCCAACTATAAGAATGTCATCAGCTATTGGCTCAATTCCGTCAAGACCACCTAATAGTTCATGCTGCTTTCGCTGGTATACCTCTGGTGCTGCAGAGACTCCAAATGGTAGTTTGAGCCATCTCTTTCTGCCCCAAGGAGTCCAGAACGTGGTCATGTAGCTACTCTTTTCATCCAGTTTGCACTGTAAAAAGGCATCTCTAGCATCCACAAGTGTGAAGACACGTGCTTTAGGTAGTTTGTGCAAAATATCATCGAGTGTTGGCATTAAGTAGTGTGATCGTTTCAGGGCCATATTCAGAAACTTGGGATCAATGCATATTCTGATCTTCTCAGGCTTTCTGATAACAACCATGTTACTGATCCAATCTGTAGGCTCTGTTACTGAAGTTAGATGTCCTTCAGCTTCATATTTATCTAGTTGAGCTTTAACCAGTGGCTTAATGGCGATAGGCACATTGCGTGGGGCACATTGTACAGGTTGAATGGTAGGATCAAGTTCAAAACTAACCTCTCCTGGAACAGAGACTATCGGGCCCTCAAACACATCACTGTAGGTGTGAAGAATTTGCTGTTTTGTCAGTGGCCTAGTCAGAGATTTTGCAGGCTGATTATCAACATTATGTAGCTCAGAAGGAATGGTGAACAGCATCAGTCCAAGGCGCTCACATGTTGAACCTGATAATAGCGGTTTCTGATCGGCATCAACAATCTCAAAGTTCAGTTTGTGTATACAATCACGTATGCTGCATTCTGTTTGGAATAGCCCCAATGATTCCATTAGTTCCCCTGAATACAACTTTAGTTTGGTGCTACTAGGCTGAAGGGGTGCTCTGGGTACCAGTTTCATTTTGTCCTTTATACTCATGACATCACACGTTGCACCCGAGTCCAGCTGGCAGGGTTGGATTATATTGTTTAATCTGAGGTTTACAAACCATTTTTTGCCCTTTGTGTTTACAGCACCAATGCATTCTGAGGAGTAAACCATATCAGTGCTAAGCAGGTGTGCATTCTCCGGATCTGACATTTGCTCAATTGTGTGCAGCTTCCTTGCTTCCATTTTACTGGAGAGACACACTCTTGCAAAGTGATTTGGTTTACCACATGCAGTACAGATTTTCCCATATGCAGGACACTTTTCTTTCTCTCGTACATGCACATTGCCGCAATACTTGCATGATGCAGGCTTCCTCCCAGGTGAGTTGTGTAGGTGACCCTTGTGCTGAAACTTATGCTGGTGGTTTTTGAAGTTTTGCTGTTGTTTAGAGGCTGCATTGATATCGTCAATCAGTTTATCCTGCTCCATAGCTTTCATATGTTTGTCAGTAAGTTCAGCAGTGCGACATATCTCAATTGCTGTTTGTAGATCTAAATCATGTTTCCTCAATAGGTGGCGGCGTGTGCTTTCACTGGTGATACCCAAAACTATTTTATCACGAATAAGTTCATCTCTCAGAGAGCCATACTCACAGCTTGCAGCTTTTGCTCTTAGCCGTGTGACAAACCTGTCTATTGATTCACAGTCTTCTTGCTTACAGCAGCCAAATATATATCTTTCATAGATGACATTTTTGGAAGGTCTGAAGAAAGCTTCTAATGCATCCAGAATGGTTTTGGTGTCACTCTTTTGCTCCTCTGTGAGGTTCAGATTATGCTTGTAAACATGGAGGCATTCACTGCCCATTATCCTTCTCAGCGTGGCTGCTTGCACTGCTGCAGACTTCTCATTTAACCCTGTGGCTAGGGAATAGTCCTGAAACTCAGCCCTGAAATTGTCCCAGTTACTGCCAACATCTCCACTCACCCTCATTGCCTCAGGCAGTGGAATGCTGTTAGCTGCCATGATGCTGTTTTCCTTGCTGCAAACACTCAGCATCCAGAACAGGACTGCAATTGTCAGGAGGCACAATCAGTTCCAAGAACACTCACATGAAGGCTGGCAGGCTCTCAGCATCAAATGTGTAGAAAGAGCATGGATCCAAATCTTCTGACACCATGTTTGTTGTGATATATGTAGAGAGACAGCACAAACCATTACTGTACATAAGCCATGTTTACTGAAAGAACCAGCAGGAAACAGGAAACACAACACAGGAAGAAGTACAACAGAGATGCACCATAGAGTTGCATTTAAAGAAACATGTCATCCATAACAGTGTGTACAGGGCTTAAGTGCCACGGTTTGATAATCTTATCATCTCGCAGGGGTCTCTAAGAACACTTGCATACCATGCCTAAAGCCTGGTACACACTAACAGTTTTTTTTCCCCGCTGGGTTGAATGACAAAAACCTGACAGCTCCGGTCAGAGCCACTGTACTAACCATCTGACAATAGTCCAGCGGTCTCCCCCGCAATCTCCCCCGCTGAGCTGTTTTTTTCTGACTGGGGAACGGCCCCGCCAGAACACTCCGATCAGCGTTCTCCGCCATTGGCTGAGAGCGCTGATTGGGAGTCGGTCATCTGTTGGTTTTCCAGCATGCTCGTCCGACAGAAGCCGGCCAAATGGTCGGCTTCTGTTGGACAGACCGATATATACACAGACTGGCAAATGTCTCATGACATTTGGACCATGTGTACGGGGCTTTAGGGTGTTTATTGACTTAATGATATATTCTCTATGGCAGCATAATATATACAGTATATTCAGAGTAACCATGATGTTCTCATTGTTATCATTGGATACTCATTCAGCCTAATAAATTATTACATAACTACAGAATTCCCCTATAAACATGCCAGTAACTGCTTCCACACTGTATGTTCTGTGAAATAAGTTCAAGATTTTTTTTTTATTAGCAAGAACACACCAGGTAGTTATTAAATCCCTCTTTTTTTGCTGACTATTACAGCTTTATAGCAGGGCATCTAAGCAAATGCATTGTTCCTTCTTAATATCTAAGTACTTTAGATGTGTAATTTTTCATTTAAAATGAGTCTCTAAACATGTGATTCATTCTTACTGGGTTTGTTCAGAAAAAAAGGGCTAAGAACAGTGAGAATGTGCAAAAATCCATTTCAGCCAATCATAATTCACTTTTCTGGAGTTAGATCAGTTAAGGCATCATATCTAATTCCTATGGGTGGCTGCTCTCTGCACATCCCTGTTGCTCCATGACCTGTGTTAATGAATATGCTTACAAGAGCCAGACAGTCATTTAGATGTAGTCCAGATTTGTTTTCTTTTTAATAGAGCAGAAAGGCTAGAAAAGTAAAATGCTTATGAAATTAACAAGGGCTGCCTATCTGTAGCATATGGGAAAGTACAATCCTTCTGAGTAGAAGAATGTATAGCGGGTTTATAGGTGATTTATATACAAACAGTAGTAAGACATCAGAGTAAAAGACTCCAATGAGTACACTGCAGCTGTAGTGAGCTCAGTCATTCCAATAAGCAAGTGTTTCATGCCACAACTAATATTTGTTCAAATTGCTTATAAAATTTGTGTATGTGTGTTCAAACCAATTGATGTGGGATGAAGAAGGATGAGGATATTTCAGATCCCTGCCTGCTTTTCTCGCTGAAGTCAATTAACAAGCCTTCTGATATAACCTATAAATGAGTTATGCATTGGTAATTTTTTTAAGTAAACACATACGCTTTTTAGGGGTTAATGTATATTAATTTTATATATTTTTAAATCTACAGCTTTGACTAAAATAATACCTAGTAATCCTGCCATAAAGGTTCCATATTCAGGCATCTCCTATTATACAGTGAAAAAATGTTTTTCCTGTCTACTAAAGCCATGTACACACAATAGGTTTTACAGATGAAAACAGTCCGATGGACTGTTTTCATCGGACAAACCGATCGTGTATGGGCCCCATCGGTCTTTTTTCCATTGGTGTTTAAAAATAGAACATGTTTTAAATTTATCCGATGGTTAAAAAACCGATAGCAAATTACTATCGTCTGTGGGGAACTCAATCGGTTAAAAACCTCACGCATGCTCAGAATCAACTCAATGCATGCTCAGAAGCATAGAACTTAATTTTTCTTGGCTCATCTGAGTGTTTTACGTCACCGCGTTTGGAACGGTCGGTTTTTTGACTGATGTTGTGTAGGCAAGACTGATGGAAGTCAGCTTCATCAGTTTTCCGATGGAAAAATCCATCGGTTTAAAAACCATAGGAAATCCAATCGTGTGTACAGGGCTTAAGTGTCTACTAATTGCTCTGCTGTGGTTTCGCCCTGTCACATGCTATCCCAATGGAAATCAAAAGCAACCATGCTGCATCAAGTTCACAGGCAACATGCAATGTTACCACCTTCAAGAAACCTACACTTTAAAATTACAACAAGCCACCTCTGGACTGAGTGCATATAGATAGGAAGTGGCTGCATGCAATGTTGATCTACAGCAAAGGATGAAAAAAAGTTTGGGCCCCCAGGCTGCGATTGCCTTTCATTTTGGTTTTGTTTTGCACGGTGCAGCAACAGTAAAATACTGAGGGAGGCAGTCCTGTCTTTCTTGGCCCTTGTCATATGCCACAGCTGAACAGAGGAGTTCCCTTCAATATGAGCTGCAGTCCAGTGAGTGAGTTTAAGGGCAGGATAAGGGAGATCTGTACGGGAAGAGGTGGGGGGTGGGGTCTGTGCTGAAGGGAGGTGTCTGTACTGGATCGGTGGGTTGAAAGGGAAAGGGGTAGGCTGTACTTGGGGGTGGGCTGGGTGTGGGGGCCTTTTACTAGGGATCTGTACTGATAAGGTGGGTTAGGAGGGAAAGAGAATCTGTGCTGGGGGTAATTAGGGCTGTGGGGGGAGATTTTTAAGGGGTGGGGTTTGGGGCTGTTAAGGAAGATCTGTGGGCATAAGACAGATGGCCTGGAATGGAAAGGAAGTATAATATATCTGGTTATGGATGCAAACTATAATGGATTTTTCTTTATAGCCAATTCCATAGGTAATCCCTTTCAGATTATGATCGCTGATCATGTGCCAAGGTTAATTTTGATCTATGTAAAGATTACTCACAAAGAAGAGGCTTTGTAGCTTACTCTTCCTGATAATACAGGTATGGCCATTGCAGACCTACCTAAAATGCTAGTTACCTCAAAAATGTGTTTTAAGCCAATGACACAAAACAACCATGGCACAAAGCAGGACTGAATTAAACCAGCACTCTTTTTCATGTCCTGGTTCAATACTGGAAAATAGTATTTTCAAAAGGAGAGCTTGTTTGTTAGAATGACTATGATTGTACTATTATTCAAATTTAGTTTAGTTTTCTTCAGTGATGTCAACGTGGTTTTCATTACATTTGTGTCCACTTTCTTTTATGTAAAGTTTCAGTTGGTTAATTCTGTTATGAACAACGGTAGATCATTTGTCACAATCCAGCATTGATTCATAGTATTTTAGTGACCAAAGATTATAAGATTATGGTTGAATAATACAGGCTATTTTTGTTGGCAGTAACCATATACTCATCAACACTGGGCTGGTATTCTTTTTACAGGAAAAGGGAAAAGAATATTTGCATTCAAATACTGCCACTGACAAAGTAGTATATCAGGATCTCTGTAATTCTATAAAGACAAAAAAATGAAAAGAAAGAACAACCCTAGCACAGTAAATCCTTTAAATTCCAAGAAAACCAATGCACTCACATTTCATAGAGGATTGTTCAGCTTCACCAGATCACTGTATTATGCAGTTTCTGCATGTGTGTCCACATTTCGAATTGCGAGTGCAGTGGTTTTATTGGGATTTTTATATTCATATAAAGGATTTACTTTGCTATGGTTGCACATTCTTTTCTATTTTTTGTCTATTTAGTCTGTCTATTGCCCTGTGTACTATTGAGAGTTGCAAGGCCCTGGAACTAAACCCGTATATTATTTAAATTCTTGCTTGGTGAATTACCATAAAGAGTATTGGGATATTTTTTTGGTTGTCTATACATTTATTTCATTTCTTGTATTCTCTATACTTTTTTGCCTGTGGAATCACAGGGAAAGGGGGTCCCCTGGTCACTGGAAAATGACCATCCCCTCTTTGGCAGTTAAATTTTGAACTGTCTCTAATCTGACACAGAATTACTCTTTAAAGTGATACTAAAGTCTTGTTTTTTACCCTTAAAAATAACAAACATGTTATACTTACCTGCTCTGTGTAGGGGTTTTTCACAGAGCAACCCCAATCCTCCTCTTCTCGGGTCCCTCTTTGGTGCTCCTGGCCCCTCTCTCCTGTTGAGTGCCCCCACAGCAAGCAGCTTGCTATAGGGGCACCCGAGCCGAGCAGCAGCTCCCTGTGTCCATTCAGACACGGAGCCGCGACCATGCCCTGTCCCCTTTTTCTCCTCATTGGCTCACTGACTTTGTTTGACAGCAGCAGGAGCCAATGGCACCGGGCTGCTGTCTCAGCCAATGAGAAGTGGAGTCCTGGACAGCCGAGTCTCTCGTGCAACATCGCTGGATCTAGATGGACCTCAGGTAAGTATTAGAGGGGTTAAGGGGGGCTGCTGCACACAGAAGGTTTTTTTATCTTAATGCATAGTATGCATTAAGATAAAGAACCTTTTGCCTTTACAACCACTTTAACTATGCATATTGAAATAGGTTAGAAAGAAGAATTCTGCGATTCCATCTACAAACATCACAATCTTTCTTACTGTTCTACTGATTCTACATCTGATCCATTTTTTGCAATAACAATTCAAATTCAAGAATTCAAGATTAAAGAAAAAATAGGGAATATAATTAACTGTGACATTGTCACTACTTGCTGTTATCTTGTATTTTGCTGTTATCTTATAGTTTGTATTATGGGAGGTAGCACACTTGCACATACAGTGGAACCTCGGATTACGAGCATAATCTGTTCCAGGAGAATGCTCATAATCCAAAGTACTCGAATATCAAAGCGAGTTTCCCCATTGAAGTCAATGAAAATGAAAATAATTTGTTCCGCATTGATGTCAATGGGATGCAATACCGCATTCGGCCAGAGGCGGGGGGCGCTGGAGAGGCTCGGAAATGGACGAAAAGGCCCGAGGACACTTCGGCTAACCTTGGCAAACCCGGAAAGACTTCCTACCCGAGATCTACCAAGGTCAGCCGTGCTGTCCTCGGACCTTTCCGTGCATTTCCGAACGGCGCCGATCAGCTGGGATCGGCGACGTTCGGCTCTGCTGGGCTCCGACGCCCCCCACCTCAGGCCAAAAGCGGTACTGCACACCACTTTGGCCTGAATCGTGCTTGTTTTGCGAGACAACACCCGCAAACCGAGTCACGATTTTTTAAAATACAGTGCTCATATTGCGAAATGTTCGCTAACCGTGTTACTCGCAATCCGAGGTTCCACTGTATGTCTATTTACCCCCATTTTTCCATAACACTTTGATACAGCTTAGAGTGACAAAAAGGTCTTTCCTGGATAGACTGCATCTGAATACAATTGGCCAATGCTAATGCCCACCAAGGAAGTAGAAAACACTAAACCATGACCATAAATGATGCAGTTAAGGAATCAATACATCCCTAGCAGGATATAGAATCAAATTATTGAAGGTGGGAAAAACCAATACATTTATTTGGAAGGCCAATTAGTGAATGGATAAAGAGGATAAAGGCTTTGTAAATGCAGATAGTTTTTCACACAGGAAATGGAAATATCGCCGGGAGGTATTGCATAGTGCTAATACTTTATTGCACAAATGACAGCTGACAGACAATTAAAACTGGCTATACACTAGTAGGTTTTTTGAGCGAAAATTCCTACAAAAATTTGTTTGAAAGTTCTCTGTACATTAAATGGTTTGACAAATGTCATTCAAAAGTAGGTACATTTTTTGTTTGCTTTTAACATTTGATTTAGGAACAAATAGACTTTACTGAACAAAAAACACATTCAATGTTAGAAATTAATTCATTTGAGAAACATTTTCCATCCTACTCCTTCAAATTTTCTCATCACTGCTGTCAAAAACAAACGTTCCTAAAAGAAAACATTATGAACAAAATTCTACTAGTGTTTTGCCAGCTTAAGAGCATAGCACATGCATTGCTACTTGTCTGCAAAGAACGGGGGAAAGGTGTCACAGCACACACCACACACCACCATGAAGTAACCCATGCCCATAAGTTCTCACACTTGGACCATGCCTACAAGTTCCCAACAGGCAGTGTGCTTTGTATGCCTCAATCCCTTCAAGACCATGTAGAGCATTGCATTTTTCTTCTCAATACCTTCAAGGTATCCCTCCTAATTTTCAAATGTTGGTAACTGTGGTTTTGTTTTCATACCCACTGACACCAATTATAGAACAGATTTTTGTACTTGCTTACCATAAGGTAATGGACACAGTTACATACTTCTGACCATTGTACACTTCAATGTGTTTAAAAGGGGCTACAGTCTTTGCTCTTATTACACTGTGAATAGTTTCTACCTAACTTTGCTTCTTTCAATTTCTGACTAAGCATTTCACATTATGGTCTGTCTGCTTTTATTATTACATATGATCCAGGATCAGAGGATCTCCCTCACTTATATTCCCAGTACAAGCAGAGCAACCCCACCGACAAGATTGTCTGGAATTATCCCTGCCTAAGGTTGGCTAAAGACGAGTACATTCTCTTTTCATTCAGCCAGTGGGTTGATCAGAAAAAAAAAACAATGAGATTCCTCCATCCACACAAATGAGGTAGATGGAACGAATGCCCCCCACAGAGACATATTCTGAAAACAGCTGCTCTGCTGTCAGAATACACTGCTCAGCATCTTCAGATGCTGATTAACAAATGTTTTTAACTTGTTTGTTCTAACAATCGACTTATTTCAAATAGGGATGGCCAAACACTGATTGACATTTGTATATGTGCACCAATATGCTGCGGTAAACAATAAAATAGAAAACTAGTATCATTGCTCAATAATATATGATTCAAGTCCACTGTGGTGTAATACCCATGAGAATAAAAAGTGAAATAAAGTGACCAAAATACTGTCCTTAATATCAGACGTGAAAGTCCCTTATACCAAAGAATCACAAAGATCTCAACAATATACAGTGGGGATCGAAAGTTTGGGCACCTCAGGTAAAAATGTCTATTAATGTGCATAACGAAGCCAAGGAAAGATGGAAAAATCTCCAAATGGCATCAAATTACAGATTAGACATTCTTATAATATGTCAAAAAAAGTTAGATTTTATTTCCATAATTTACACTTTCAAAATTACAGAAAACAAAAAAATGGCGTCTGCAAAAGTTTGGGCACCCTGCAGAGTTAATATCTTGTACTGCCCCCTTTGGCAAGTATCACAGCTTGTAAACGCTTTTTGTAGCCAGCCAAGAGTCTTTCAATTCTTGTATGAAGTATCTTTGCCCATTCTTCCCTACAAAAGTCTTCCAGTTTTTTGAGATTTCTGGGCTGTCTGTCACGCACTGCTCTTTTAAGGTCTATCCATAGGTTTTCAATAATGTTGAGGTCAGGAGATTGTGAAGGCCATGGCAAAACCTTCAGTTTACGCCTCTTGATGTAATCCCCCGTGGATTTTGAGGTGTGTTTAGGATCATTATCCATTTGTAGAAGCCATCCTCTCTTTAACTTCAGCTTTTTCACAGATGGCATCAAGTTACCATCCAAAATTTGCTGAAAGTTTATTGAATCCATTTTCCTTCTACTCGTGAAATGTTCCCTGTGCCACTGGCTGCAATACAACTCCAAAGCATGATTGATCCACCCCCATGCTTAACAGTTGGACAGAGGTTGTTTTCATTAAATTCTGTGCCCTTTCTTCTCCAAACGTACCTTTGCTCATTCCGGCCAAAAAGTTCTATTTTAACCTCATCGGTCCACAGAACTTGTTTCCAAAATGCCTCAGGCTTGTCTATATGTTCATTTTCAAAGTTCAAACGCAGTTTTTTGTGGTGAGGACGTAGAAGAGGTTTTCTTCTGATGACTTTTCCATGAAGACCATATTTGTACAAGTATCTCTTTATAGTGGAATAGTGTACCACAACTCCAGTGTCTGCCAGATCTTTCTGGAGGGATCGTGCAGTCAAACGTGGGTTTTGAATTGCTTTTCTCACAATCCTGCAAGCTGTTCTGTCTGATATTTTTCTTGGTCTTCCAGATCTTGCTCTAACTTCCACTGTTCCTGATGACTGCCATTTCTTAATTACATTCCGAACAGAGGATATTGACATCTGAAAACGCTTTGCTATCTTCTTATAGCCTTCTCCAGCTTTGTGAGCGTCAACTATTTTCAGTTTCAGTTTTCTAGACAACTGCTTAGAAGAACCCATGGTGCTGATTGTTGGGGCAAGGTCAGATGAGTCTGGCCATTTAAAACCTTTGAGATTGACATAATTTGGTCTTCCCAGATGACGATTGAGAACAATCCATGACACTGGCAAGTCTCAGCTTTGCAAAGGGGGCAGTGCATGCTATAAATTCAGCAGGGTGCCCAAACTTTTGCAGACACCATTTTTTTGTTTTCTGTAATTTTGAAAGTGTAAATGATGGAAATAAAATCTAACTTTTTTTGACATATTATAAGAATGTCTAATCTGTAATTTGATGCCATTTGGAGATTTTTCCATCTTTCCTTGGCTTCGTTATGCACATTAATAGACATTTTTACCTGGGGTGCCCAAACTTTCGATCCCCACTGTATGTGCAACTTTCAAAGTTATTTTATTGTTTAGCGCAGCAAATTGGTGCACATATTTTATATAGAAAGTTAGCGCAGCACATTGGTGCACATATTTTATATAGAAAGTTAATTAACTTCACGTGCTACAGTTGTTTTTATATTATTTTCACTAATTATTGGTGAACTTTAAGATTTTTGATTTAATTCTTATCCAAATTTGCCTGGGCTCTGTTGAACCAGCCAAATTTCGACTTGTCTATGGCCAGCTTATGTCCCCAGTTAGTAGATGTATCTGTAGTGTTTGTCCTGATGACCACCGGAAGAAAGTGATGTCAAATCCAAAATATTATAGTTGTCACTGAAACAGGAGGTGAAGGGAAACCATCCAGCAAGGACACCTATTCTAGAGACAACTGTCTAAGGCCATACATGGGTCAAATTCTGAACGCATTTTCTTTCAAAAATCATAGCTAAGAAGTTTTGTTTGAATTTCGCACCATGAGTGGGCTGCAGCAACAGCAATTTTTTGTGTGGCCATCGAATTTGAGCGCATGTTGGAAAATTTTTAACAAATTTCCAATAAATGATGGGGGAATTGTGCGAGAAATATAATCGAAAAAGAAATGCGCATGAGCTGTGACATGGAAAGAAAAGAAGATTCCCGACCACAAAAATTATTTTCTGTAGCAACATGAGGTGAAATTGAAGGCTTAATATGAATGGACTAAAGAATGGACTTTAGGCGGCACATGGATAGATATTGTAAAAAACTAAGGGTTTTTATTTTAGAAAAAGTAATAAGAAAATACATATAAACATTCAAAAAATGACAGTCTATTCGTACTTAGATACAAGGCTCAGGCTAATGCTCTATAATGCTTCAGAATTATACAACATATATGCACTCAATCCTTAATGAAATACGTAACCAGCAACCAAAGGCTAGTGAAACAGTAAACGTGTGAAGCAGGTGGCGTTAGCCATGGGTCCAATGTATCAGATGTAATCTTGAATTGCTCTACCAGTTTCGGGAATTAACGCTTCTTCAGGAGCATAATAGTCTGTTGGGCATATATATAAACAACACAAAATATATTTAACATCTTTTTAATACATAAAACAAAATATGAAACAGCATATAAGACAAGAAACTTATTTAAAAATAAGAATTACAAAGTTGCTGGCCCCATATAGCCTATATACCAAAGAGCAAGCCAACCATGTGACACCAACCCCACACATGAACTAGCCCCCAGTGGGGCACTAGAAGATGGTATGGTGCTGTACTCCATTGATTACTATAGGGAGTTGGTCCTCTGTACCTTCCTTCACTATTCATCTCTTTTTTTCAGTTCTCTGTTTTATTTAGGTTCCCTTTTAGGTACACTTTGCCTTCCCCCATCTTCCTTGCTTCATTCCTCCATTCCCCTCCCCCCCCCCCCCATCCTCCATGTTTTCCTCTTTCCTTCCTTTCCTAGGCACCACTGCCAGCACCATACCATCTTCTAGTGCCCCACTGGGGGCTAGTTCACGTGTGGGGTTGGTGTCACATGGTTGGCTTGCTCTTTGGTATATAGGCTATATGGGGCCAGCAACTTTTTAATTCTTATTTTTAAATAAGTTTCTTGTCTTTTATGCTGTTTCATATTTTGTTTTATGTATTAAAAAGATGTTAAATATATTTTTCGTTGTTTATATATATGCCCAACAGACTATTATGCTCCTGAAGAAGCGTTAATTTGCGATACTGGTAGAGCAATTCAAGACTACATCTGATACATTGGACCCATGGCTAACGCCACCTGCTTCACACGTTTACTGTTTCACTAGCCTTTGGTTGCTGGTTACGTATTTCATTAAGGATGGAGTGCATATATGTTGTATAATTCTGAAGCATTATAGAGCATTAGCCTGAGCCTTGTATCTAAGTACGAATAGACTGTAATTTTTTGAATGTTTATATGTATTTTCTTATTACTTTTTCTAAAATAAAAACCCTTAGTTTTTTACAATATCTATCCATGTGCCGCCTAAAGTCCATTCTTTAGTCCATTCATATTCTTCCTACTATATCGGGACGTTGGCACATTTATACTTGTGCATCCACAGTGTCACCCTGTGAGGATGCACGTTTAACCACTTCCCTACTGTGCACGAAAACCCCCTTCCTGCCCAAGCCATTTTTCAGCTTTCAGCGCTGTCACACTTTGAATGACAATTGCGCAGTCGTGCGACGTGGCTCCCAAACGAAATTTGCGTCCTTTTTTCCCACAAATAGAGCTTTCTTTTGGTGGTATTTGATCACCTCTGCGGTTTTTATTTTTTGCGCTATAAACAAAAGAATAAATACACATTTTTTTTTTCAAATAAAATTTTCCTCAGTTTAGGCCGATACGTATTCTTCTACATATTTTTGGTAAAAAAAAAAAAATCGCAATAAGCGCGTATTGATTGGTTTGCGCAAAAGTTATAGCGTCTACAAAATAGGGGATAGATTTATAGCATTTTATTTTTTTTATTTTTTTTATTAGTAATGGCGGCGATCTGCAATTTTTATTGTGACTGCGATATTGCGGCGGACACATCGGACACTTTTGACACATTTTTGGGACCATGCACATTTATACAGCGATCCCTGCTATAAAAATGCATTGATTACTGTATAAATGTGATTGGCAGGGAAGGGGTTAACCACTAGGGGGCGGGAAGGGGTTAAATATGTTCCCTCAATGTGTTCTAACTGTGGGGGGAGGGGACTGACTGGGGGAGGTGACCGATGGTTGTCCCTATGTACAAGGGACACACCATCGGTCCCCTCTCCCTCACAGGACGTGGATCTCTGTGTTTACACACAGAGATCCACTTTTCTGCTCGTTTCCCGGGCAATCGCGGGTGCCCGGCGGCAATCGCGGCCGCCGGGCACGCGCATCGGGGCCTTGGGAACGCGGCGGGCGCGCGCGCGCGCCCCCTAGCTCGTTTTAAAGGGAGGATGTCATATGACGTCCTCCCAGAACGAGAGTGTCCTCCACCCGCCGTCAATTGACAGTGGGCGGGGGACAAGTGGTTAAGCAATTTCTTCGAAATTGAAGGCTTGGTTGGTGGAATTTTGAAATCAATCTTGGCACCATCGGATCACAAAATGAACAAAATTTCTGATTTTTTTTTAAAGATTTTTTTTTTCGGAATTCGACCCATGTATGGCCTGCATAAGGGGCAGTTTATTTTTGTTATGTTACCAGGAATAGTAGTGAAGGGGTATTTCCACAACAGAGGACAGACAGACAGACAACATGAATATGATAGGAGTTTTGACCATCCCCTATTCTGTGTGCTACAAAAAAAATGTTTTTGGCTATAGATTCATTTTAATTCATTAGGTGTTTCTCAATTGTTATTGTTTTAGAAACCAGAATGGTGTAATAAACATGGAGTAATATACATATAAACATAGGATGTAATTATAAAAAGAAAACATAGATTCTATTGAGTTATAGTAGTTAGTTAAGGCATTAGTGCTCTGATTATACTCAGTGGATTGGTCTTGTTGGGGTGGTAATTCTCGATGTTTGATTAGAGTATACTGTGACAAAAAGCAGATAAATATAAAGTTGAACAATGTGAATGTAAAATGAGCTCAAACAAAACAAATGTACTTTTTGATTGTTTAAAGCCCTGTTAATTGTTTTCCATATTAGTTCCTCACAAATTAGAAACATGTTTTTGGCTTTGGAGAACCTCCAACCTTGACAACATTCTTCTTTTATGGGTTTTTATTATTATTTTGTTGTTATTTATGTGTTTTTTTTTTTAGATTGTAGCTTTTGCTGACAGTTTTAACATATAATCAGGCAACTGACATCATTGCTGTGTTATCCAGAGACAAAAAGCCTTCTCTGTAAACAAAGCCTGGTTGTCGTGGTGACCCTCATACCTCATTTGCTCAAGCATGAGGAAACTGTGCTTGTGTGACCATGAGGCGTTTTACAAAGTACATATTAACTAGCTAATAACGAATGTAGGTCCTTTATAAAGCAATAGTAGTTTAGTGAAAAGGATGCATACTTACTCTCCAGAGTATGCATAATGCCATACATTTTAGAGTTGCCCAATATGCATTGCTTATATTAGTTTGGCTCCCCTCTTTTCTGCTGGCATTTCCCATCTACTGACCACAGGGGCTGCCAATGAAAGCAAATGGGTAAACAAATAGCTATTTTAATGTCTCTAAAAAGCATTTTAGTTATTAGTTCCTTTTTATGTCCCCAAAAGAAGCACTATCTAGTGTTGCACTTATTAGTAATGAATATACAATAATACAGTTTCATTTTATTTTGTAGGATAAAAGCAATAGTAAAATGCTTAGGTAAAGGTTGACAGTAAATTCATAGAAATAAAAATATACAATATTAGAATTAATGTTTAGTGATTTTATAACTAATTTATTTCTTTATTATTGTTACGATTAAAATAATTGATTTTAAGTAATGATTGTCTAGATTACATAAAAAAGTGGGGGGCATAAGGAGAGGTAGAAGGAATTAGGAGAAGTAAAGGGATTAAAAGGATATAAGCAATGATTTATAAAATGTTACATTTGTAAACATTATGGACTGGATAATTAAACAATACATTTCTGATTGTAGATGAATAGGTTGACTGGGTTGATATCAATATGTTGATTATAATATGATGACTCAAAGAGAGTAAATCACCAGCATATAAAAAATAATTATAAGGCACTATTGAGGTTGTATTTAAAATGCCCAATGTAATTCAGCAGAAAAACTGGTCATTCTTTCACAATTGTCTGTTTTTAACATTTCAGATTCTAAATTATGCCGCGTACACACGATCATTATTCACGGCGGTTAAAAAACCTCCGTGAATAATTACATTTTAAACAAGGGAACAGCTTGTTCCCCACACACGGTCATTTTTCTCGTCATTTTTTAAAATGATGAAAAAAACGATTGTCTATGTGCTCTGCGGCAGTGTTTTCCTATGGGAAACACTGCCGCAGAAGAAATGTCAGGAAAAACGACGAGAAAAATTAGAACATGTTCTAATTTTTCTCGTCGTTTTTAATGCCGTTTTTCACGTCGAGAAAAACGACATAAAGCCCACAGACGATCGTTTATCTCGGCGAAAGGAAAAAATGCAGTTTTTCTCGTCGAGAAAAACGGTCGTGTGTACGCGGCATTAGAGATGTCAAAGACAAGATTTTCTAACAATATTTTTCTTTAATTTTCTTTAATCATGTAGCTATGAAATATTTCACATAAATACTACATATCCTTCCATTTAGCCAGCAGATGAAGCACTGGTCAGCCTTTCACGTTACCTTTCAACTGTCCTTAACTTAAAGTGATATTTAAGTCTTTTTTTTCGTTTATGTTATACTTACCTGCTCTTTGCAGTGGTTTTGCACAGAGCAGCCCGGATCCTCCTCTTCTCGGGTCCCTCGCCAGCAATCCTGGCCCCTCCCTCCTGCTGAGTGCCCCCACAGCAACACAGCAAGCAGCTTGGTATAGGGGAACCCGAACTGAGCCGCTGCTTTGTGTGTCCATTCAGACTCAGACCTGCATCTCAGCCCCATCCTCTATCTCTCCTCATTAGCTCACTGAATTTTATTGACAGCAGCGGGAGCCAATGGGACCAATGAGGACGGAAAGTCCCGGACAGCTGAGACTCTCGTGCAACATCGCTGGATCGGAGGGAGCTCAGGTAAGTATTAGGTGGACTGAGGGGGACTGCTGCACACAGAAGATTTTTTTTACTTTAGAACCACTTTAAGTGACTTTGTCACTTGAAAAAATAAAGCTGCTGGGAGGTGAGAAGTGCAGGTAACTAGAGGTCACTCTATGGCTGAACACTGGGTCATTCTAATTAGGAAAAGCTTCCATGTCCTGCAGGATGCCCCGATGAAGTCACGTGGGTGGGACGATACGCGTCGGGACTAAGTGACAGGCATACCGGAAGTGACACGGGAGGACGAGCTCGCAGCTCGTGGATGTTTTGTTTACGTCAGTTATAGGTAAAAGTGAGTACCTTATCAGCTGTTTATATAAATAAATATCCTAAACGGTATCACACTATAAGGGATTTTTTTTTCTCACACATCATCATTACGGAGGTCATTGGGACGGACCCCCAGGAAGCACTATCCACTATAGAGATCCACAAGCTGGGCCAATCCTAGCAGGACCCATGGAGACAGGTGGAAACACACAGATCCTCATATAGAACCATCTATTCAATGCTGGTACCTTACAGCAGTAAGGTGGGAAGTTTGAGAGCACAGAGGTGTCACCATACAGAAAAGGCACCAGTCACTTTATTCACCATGATGAACTATTATCACATTGCACTTTAATTTATCAGACCCTTAAGGGTTGATTTACTAAAGTAAAAAAGGCAGTTGCTCCAGAGCTTAGTAAATGAGTTAAGGCTTCATGTTGCAAAGAGTACCCAATCACATGCAAGGAAAATTAAAAAAACAGCATTCTTGCTTGTACGATTGGATGATGGAAGTCAGCAGAGCTTCTGCTCATTTACTGAGCTCTGGAGCAACTGCACTTGCAGAGTGCAACTGCACTTTTCAAAGTGCACAGTCTATTTGCTTTTAGTAAGAGCCGGTTCACACAGGGGCAACACGACTTCAACACGACTTCAGACTTCAACACGACTCAGACACGACTTGAGCATGAATCACAGAGCGACTAAGTGGTGATTTACAGCACGACTGAAGTTGCCTCCAGGACAGGAGACATTCCAGTGGCCAATAAAACAAGAATCAGCTCTGTGGGAGGGAGGGGTTTGCCTGAGAAATGTATGTTCTCTTCCTGTAAAGTTGCCTTCAAAATGAACACTGATCAGACTTCTAAGCGACTTCCATTGAAATCAATGGTACAAGTTGCCTACAGGTCGCCTAGAAGTCTGATTGAAGTAGTACAGGAACCTTTTTTTGAAGTCGGAGCGACTGCAGTTGTGTGCATTAAAACATCTCCATTCACTTCAATTCGTTTTAAAAATAGCACGACTTGGGGCAACTCGGGGCGACCAGAAGTCGCGTCCGGAGTCGCCCCTGTGTGAACCGGGTCTAAATCAACCCCTTAGTGTCTGTTTTTTTAACTTGACACTATATTATTAATATTTATATAATTTGCACTATATCTCTGGTCTAAATACCACAATTGCTGTACTGTTATGAAGTTGTTGTTTATGCATGACTAGCACATATTTTTTGCACTACCTATGGTGTGAACTTGTTTGTTCATTTGCACAGTTATTGAGAATTATTTTTGTATAGTATATTTATGAGGAGCAATTTCGGATTTACCACATTTTTTTACAATCTTTTTACAACATATATGCTGTATTACACCTTTATTGCATCATTACCTGACAACGCAGCATCATCATTGCACTAGATAACATACCCTCTCTCTTTTTGCTCTGCCACACATTCCTGTTGGCCCATCACTATGATAGGCTGTATCACGGGCCAGAAGGTTGGAGGGACAGGCAAGCTCAGTCAGCACCTGGAAGTTACAAAGCTTTGTCAGAATGAAGAAAGTGGGCGTTAATTAGTGCCCACAGCATGGGATTGCGGCAATCAAAAAAAAATAATAAAAAATTGTGTCACTATCACTTTAAATCGGCTTATCTGACAGGCACATGAATCTGAGTGGGAAACATGTGATTTTATGTGGTAAAGTCACGTGTTTCTGGACATGTTCAAACATGAGTTTGGGCGGGAAAAACACGTGGGTTGCGTACAGGTACACGTGAGTTAGGGGCGGGGCCAATCCGCCCTATACGCTTGCTACACAAGCTGCGTAGGGCCCCGAGTAATTACTAGGGGCCCCCGAATAACTCCGCCGCCGCTAGAGGTCCGCGGGCCGGGTGGAGACAATGTCTCCGCCAGCCGCCATTTTCTTGTAGACCAAGAGGAGGGTCAGGGTGGCTGCCAATAGGAATTGAGCTGCGGCACCGCCCACCTCCTGCCCCGCTGATGTCTGTGAGTGAAATGTGGGAAGGGGCGGGGGTTGGCAGCCACCCGGCCGGCTCCTCCACTGTCCCCTCTGCTCTGCGTAATGGCGGCGGAGAGAGTCTCGGGGCATCACACCTGATGTAAGGGGGGCCTCCGCTGGGAATGCCTGATGTAAGGGGGGCCTCCGCTGGGAATGCCTGATGTAAGGGGGGCCTCCGCTGGGAATGCCTTGGTGTAAGGGCGGCCTCCGCTGGGAATGCCTGATGTAAGGGGGGCCTCCGCTGGGAATGCCTGGTGTAAGGGGGGCCTCCGCTGGGAATGCCTTGGTGTAAGGGGGGCCTCCGCTGGGGAGGCCTGGTGTACGGGGGGGCCTCCGCTGGGAAGGCCTGGTGTAAGGGGGGCCTCCGCTGGGAATGCCTGGTGTAAGGGGGACTCCGCTGGTAAGGCCTGGTGTAAGGGGGGACTCTGCTGGGAAGGCCTGATGTAAGGGGGGACTCCGCTAGAAATGCCTGGTGTAAGGGGGGCCTCCGCTGGGAATGCCTGGTGTAAGGGGGACTCCGCTGGTAAGGCCTGGTGTAAGGGGGGACTCCGCTGGGAAGGTCTGATGTAAAAGGGGACTCTGCTGGGAATGCCTGGTGTAAGGGGGCCTTCGCTGGGAATGCCTGCTGTAAGGGGAACTCTGCTGGGAAGGCCTGGTGTAAGGGGGGACTCCGCTGGGAATGCCTGGTGTAAGGGGGGACTCCGTTGGGAATGCCTGGTGTAAGGAGAGACTCCGCTTGGAATGCCTGGTGTAAGGGGGGACTCCGCTGGGAATGCCTGGTGTAAGGAGGGACTCTACTGGGAATGCCTGGTGTAAGGAGGAACTCTACTGGGAATGCCTGGTGTAAGGAGGGACTCCGCTGGGAATGCCTGGTGTAAGGGGGGACTCCGCTGGGAATGCCTGGTGTAAGGAGGGACTCCGCTAGGAATGCCTGGTGTAAGGGGGGACTCCGCTGGGAATGCCTGGTGTAAGGAGGGACTCTACTGGGAATGCCTGATATAAGGAGGAACTCTACTGGTAAGGCCTGATGTAAGGAGGGACTCCGCTGGTAAGGCCTGGTGTAAGGGGGACTCCGCTGGGAATGCCTGGTGTAAGGAGGGACTCCGCTGGGAATGCCTGGTGTAAGGGGGGACTCCACTGGGAATGCCTGGTGTAAGGAGGGACTCTGCTGGGAATGCCTGGTGTAAGGAGGGACTCTACTGGGAATGCCTGATATAAGGAGGAACTCTACTGGGAATGCCTGATATAAGGAGGAACTCTACTGGGAATGCCTGATATAAGGAGGAACTCTACTGGGAATGCCTGGTGTAAGGGGGACTCCGCTGGGAATGTCTGGTGTAAGGAGGGACTCAGGGCTTCCACTGATTCGGCATTATGGTGAGTTACAATGTAATAATAGAAATAATGCGCTTCAGTCATCCTGACACCATAACAACCATGGTGCCGAGATGATTGAAGCGCTAACACCAGGTGTTTGGAGTATCTTTATCTGCTGATTTGTTAAACTTTCTGGAATACACACATTTCTATTGTGGTGTAGGATCTGGGCCTGCTGTCCCTCCACCCCTCTTTCTTCCTTTCACTCTCTTTCTTTCTCTCCCTCTTTCTTTCTCTTTTTCTCCCTCCATCCCTCATTCATCTCAGACTCTAACCACACCCCCTCCGAGCCACGCCCACGTAAGCCACACCCACTATTCCGCGTAAACCACACCCATTTTTTGCCACCGTAGAGGGCCCCTTAGCAGAATTTTGCTTAGGGCCCCAGGGAGGTCAGGATCGGCACTGGTTAGGGGTATATAATACCCTTGACTTCTAGGCTCTAGTCACAGTTGACCTCATAGCAGTTTGGCGAGCTCCATAGGCTATAATACTAAGGCTATAATACAGGAGCTCGCCTGCCACTTGGGTCATGAAGACGCTGGTAAGGAGGATCCTGGAAAGGGCGGAGTCGGAGGGAGGAGAGGAATGGCTGAAGAAATGCCTGGCCGGAATGGAAGAGGAGCCAGAGAGGGGTACAGTTTTAGCGGAGATGTCGGCGCACCCATTGGCGCTTGTTGCAGAAGATGTAGAGGTCTTACCTCTACCTGAGCTCCCGGCATCCGCTCCTCCATCTCAAGCTCGCAGGCCCCAGCTCAGCCAACCTCCAGAGCGTCCGATGTCTGCGGCATCACGCGCGGAAGAGGCGTCCCGCCCACTGGATGAGGAAGAGGATGACGTCAGGCCAGTACAACGTAGCAGCCGACGCAATTGGAAGAAGAGGACCTTCTCCCCGTCTCCTGTACGCGTCAGCAATGGGAGGGGCAAGGCTCTGCCCAACCCGCCTCCCGGAACGGATGTTTTTTCTCCCTTACAGGTACAAGCGAAGGACGTTGCCATGCCGTCGGCGTCACATGTTTCCAGGCTGTCACAGCTGGATGCGGTGATGGCTTCTCAGAGGATGGAATCTCCCTACAGGCTCAGCTGCTCTGAGTGCCTCAGCTCAGAGCAATCCTCAACTGGAGCAGCAGTCGTCTGTGGGAACCTTTCAGGCTGGTGAGTCAGTACAGCAACATTTAATAACACAATTGCTTCTTTCTTTAGCTAGTCTCACTGATTCTTTGGGTAACCCACAGTTGCCAGTACCCAGGGCCGGCCCTACCATGGGACCCGGTGGGACCATGGTCCCAGGCGGCACTTTAAGAGGAGCGGCAACAGGGGCGCACTGCCTGAGGACCTGGGGTTCCCTCCATGATCCATCTAGTGTGTCACTGTCTGTCACTGTCACTGGCCGCAGTGGCAAGACCCACTTCAAGGGTCTCACCAGCGGCCCCTGCTTGCCTGACCAAACTGGTTGCTAGCCGCGGTCCGCTTTGTGTATAGCAACCAGTGACGTCAGCAGAGAAGGAGAGAGAGGCTCACCATTCATTGCGGAGGAGGAATTAACTTCCTCCTCCTCCGCTAGCTCCACCCACCTCCTCCCTGCATGTCTTCCTCTCAGCAAATCTAATGAACGGCGAGCGCCGAGCGGTCCAAAGATCAGAAACTGTGCAGCCTACTCCCAACCCCCCCCCAGGCGCTGCTATCAGAAGAGGTCAGTTGTTTCATGCCCATTCTCCCTTCTATTAGCAGGCACAGGCAGCAGAACAGCATGAGATCGGAGCGGCTGTGTGTGTGGAGAGAGCAGCTGCGGGCTCTTCTCCCCCCTCCTCCTCTTCATGTTGCTGTTCCCTGCTATGTTTCTTCCCCCTTTTCCTCCTATTGGTCAGGGAAACATTATTGTAGTCCCAATAAATGGCTGGCCCATTGCAATTCTAGGGGGGAAACTGCAGCCCCCAGCATGCAAAGCTGAAGGGGAGGGAGGGAGAGAGAGCCAGGCTATGAGTGACACGCTGCATTTGGTGACAGGCATTGTTGACAAGTGACACGCTGCATTTGGTTACAGGCATTGGTGACAAGTGACACGCTGCATTTGGTGACAGGCATTGGTGACAAGTGACACGCTGCATCTGGTGACAGGCAATGGTAACAAGTGATGCGCTGCATTTGGTGACAGGCAATGGTAACAAGGGACACGCTGCATTTGGTGACAGGCAATGGTAACAAGTGACACGCTGCATCTGGTGACAGGCATTGGTAACAAGTGACACACATTTGGTGACAGGCAATGGTAACAAGTGACACGCTGCATCTGGTGACAGGCATTGGTGACAAGTGACACACTGCATTTGGTGACAGGCATTGGTAACAAGTGACACGCTGCATTTGGTGACAGGCAATGGTAACAAGTGACAAGCTGCATCTGGTGACAGGCATTGGTGACAAGTGACATACTGCATTTTGTGACAGGCAATGGTGACAAGTGACACGCTGCATCTAGTGACAGGCATTGGTGACAAGTGACACACTGCATTTGGTGACAGGCAATGGTGACAAGTGACACGCTGCATCTGGTGACAGGCATTGGTGACAAGTGACACACTGCATTTGGTGACAGGTAATGGTGACAAGTGACACGCTGCATCTGGTGACAGGCATTGGTGACAAGTGACACGCTGCATTTGGCGACAGGCAATGGTAACAAGTGACACGCTGCATCTGGTGACAGGCATTGGTGACAAGTGACACACTGCATTTGGTGACAGGCAATGGTGACAAGTGACACGCTGCATCTGGTGACAGGCATTGGTGACAAGTGACACACTGCATTTGGTGACAGGCAATGGTGACAAGTGACACGCTGCATCTGGTGACAGGCATTGGTGACAAGTGGCACACTGCATTTGGTGACAGGCAATGGTAACAAGTGATACGCTGCATCTGGTGACAGGCATTGGTGACAAGTGACACACTGCATTTGGTGACAGGCAATGGTGACAAGTGACACGCTGCATCTGGTGACAGGCATTGGTGACAAGTGACACGCTGCATTTGGTGACAGGCAATGGTAACAAGTGACACGCTGCATCTGGTGACAGGCATTGGTGACAAGTGACACGCATTTGGTGACAGGCAATGGTGACAAGTGACACGCTGCATCTGATGACAGGCATTGGTGACAAGTGACACACTGCATTTGGTGACAGGCAATGGTGACAAGTGACACGCTGCATCTGGTGACAGGCAATGGTGACAAGTGACACACTGCATCTGGTG
Organism: Rana muscosa; assembly: GCA_029206835.1. Classification (NCBI taxonomy): domain Eukaryota; kingdom Metazoa; phylum Chordata; class Amphibia; order Anura; family Ranidae; genus Rana; species Rana muscosa. The sequence goes on from CM055116.1 coordinate 732,630,105, forward strand.
ACAGGCATTGGTGACAAGTGACACACTGCATCTGGTGACAGGCAATGGTGACAAGTGACACGCTGCATCTTGTGGCAGGCTATGGGTGGCAAGTGGCACAGCTGCAACTGGTGGCAGGCTATAGGTGGCAAGTGACACAGCTTTGGAAGGCAATTGGCACAGTGCATCTGGTGGCAGGCAACGGTGGCAAGTAACAAGCTGCATCTGGTGGAATGGTGGAAAGTGACAAGCTCAGGGGCTCCCACTGATTCAGCATTATGGTGAGTTGAACTATTTCATTATATATTACAATGTAATAATAATAGAAATAATGTGATTTGATCATCCTGACACCATATCAATCATAATGTTAGGATGATTTAAGTGCTAATACATCTTTTTTTGGGAAGGAAGGGGGGTATCCCTGAATGGCAGTTTGGAAATGTGGTCACCCTAGCCGCCACTGCAGCGCTGCTGTTGCAGCATGTTGCATCACTGAGCTGAGATCAGAGCGTAGCTGGTCGGTGGCAGTGGAGAGAAAGGGGGAGCTTTCGTGGTGCTACACAATTCCCTTTGCAGGAAGGGGCATGTCTCTTTGCAGGAGGGGGCACGTCTCTTTGCAGGAGGGGCATGTCTCTTTGCTTTATGAAAATGTCTCTTTGCAGGATGGGCGTAGGATTTTTTTTTGGGGGGGGCAGCATTTCATTTTTGGGCCCAGGCAGCACAATGTCTTGGGCCAGCCCTGCCAGTACCTGTTTCTACTCCTGCTACTGTTGTTTCATCTGCTTGTATTGCTAATTCTAATGTTAGCAATACTGTGTGATTGGTCCAGTGTTATCCCAGGTCCCTGAAAGTTGTTACAAGGAGGTGTTACCTTGTGACATTTCACCTTTGGGTTTTCACTTGGCTATTAATATTAAAGAAAAAATATGGAGTTGTGACTTTATTGATTTATTGTCATTACTCCCTAATGCGAAAGAATTTTCAATTAAACATGAAAAAAGGAGTAAGGATGAAGACAGGCGTCGCACAGCTCCTAGGTCTTTTCATAATTGGCTTAAAGCCTTTTGTATTTTTTCTGCAGTTATGGGTGAAAAATTCCCTGAAAAATGTAGTGGTTTATTTCAGTATCTGGAACATATTCTAGAGGCTTACAAGAGTTTTGGCAGTTTTGGTTGGTACAATTATGACGAATCATTCCGCCAAAAAATGGCAGTTTATAAAAATCTTAAATGGGGAATGAAAGATGTCGGTTTATGGTTAAACCTCATCCTTCCACAAAAACAAGTTTTTACTAAACAACCTGTTCTAACTCAGAGTCTCAGTGCAAATGGTCAACATCATGCCGTTATAAGCATGAGAGTTCATCTTGTTTTGGGACTCATCCTGTCACAAAATCTTTTAAAAGGTCCTATTCCTATACTCAGTCAAAAGATAATTCCAAAAGCTTGCACGCCGGTGATGTTGGAAAAAATGTACCCGTCGCTTCTTCTTTACCCAGACAAGGAGAAGGCGGGAATTTTAATTGACGGCTTTTCTTCAGTTTTCAAGCTTCCAGTTTTTCAGGGACCCGGGTGTACTGTGGTAAGTAACCTAAAATCGGTTTTGTTGCATAGCCAGGTGGTTAGACAAAAGTTGATAAAATAAATTTTAGCTGGACGAGTGGCTGGCCCTTTTGTCTCTCCACCTTTCACAAATTTTCATGTATCTCCTTTGGGTTTGGTACCAAAAAAGGAGCCTAATTTGTTTAGGTTAATTCATCATTTTTCTTTTTCTAAGGGCAATTCATTAAATGACGAGATCGATAATGAATTGTCTGCAGTATCATATGCTAGTTTTGATGATGCTGTAAAGCTTATGAGGAAATATGGTACAGGTGCTTTATTAGCAAAATCTGACATAGAATCTGCTTTTAGGTTGCTGCCTATTGTGCCCGAAGCTTTTAATTCTTTAGGTTTTTGTTTTGAAAATTATTTTTTCTATGACATGTGTTTACCTATGGGTTTTTCACTGTCATGTCAATATTTTGAGACTTTTGCAACTTTTCTACAGTGGGTTTTTATGCACGAATCAGGCTGTGATGGAATCATACATTATTTAGATGATTTCCTTTTTGTAGGTCCTCCTGATTCACCACTGTGTGCATTGTTATTAAAATTATTTTTAGCCATTTCTAAAAAAACAGTTCTTCCTGTTACGTTTATCGAATTTTTAGGGATCAGTATTGATACTACATTGTTTCAGTATCAACTGCCTGTTTTAAAGATTTATCGAATCCAAGCGTTAATCTGTCTCTTTTTACGTAGAAAAAAAGTTTTATTAAAAGAACTGCAATCTTTTTTAGGGTTAGCTTTTGCATCTCGAATTATGCCTGTTGGCAGAATTTTTTCTAGGAGACTATCGATGGCTTTATCCGGTTTTAAATCGCCTTTTATACATATTCACCTTACTTAGGATCTCAAAGATGATCTTTTAGTCTGGTCTCAATTCCCTACGGATTATAATGGTCAGACTTTTTTCCAGGAAGAATTTGTTTTTTCGGCAGATGTGGAGCTGTATACGGATGCTGAAGGCTCACTTGGTTTTTCTACAATTTGGCACACTCAATGGTGTTGTGGCTCGTGGCCTCCTTCTTGGGTTTATAGCAAAGCCACAAAAATATTGTCTTGTTAGAATTGTTCCCCATAATAGTGGCTTTTGAGCTCTGGGGTGAATTTTTTGCTAACAAGAGTTCATTCAGACAACAAAGGCGTGTTGTTTGCTTTGAATTGTCTTTCTTCAAAATCTGAATGCTTTATAAAATTGTTACGTTATTTTATTTTGTTATGTTTGAAATTAAATATTTGGGTAAAAGCAAAGTATGTGCCTGGTAAGCTGAATATAGTAGCTGACGCATTATCTCGTTTTCAGATGACGCGTTTCAGGCATCTTTTTCCAGAAGCGGACCTAATTGGTTGCAATTGCCCAAGTCATCTATGGGATTTAATTTAACTTCTGTCTTGTTAGCCATTCAAAATTCTGCTGCTCCTAGAACATGGATCGAATATTCGGTCGCATGGAAAAAATGGCTGTTGTTTAACGATGATTTAGGTTTTTCTGGTTTATTACCTACAGAACACACAATGTTGGCCTTTCTTGGTTCATTTATGGACAAGAAATTGTCTTTTAATCATATTAATAAAACTTTAGTAGGAGTCTCCTTTTTCTTAAAATTGCATAAATTACCAGTGTGTAATAGTTTTTTCTCGGTACGACATGCCCTGAAAGGCTATAAAAAAAAAACTTTTACGCCAGATGTGCGCAGACCTATTTCTATAGAGTTATTAAAGAAACTTTATTTAGCTACTCCCATTATATGCTGCTCGGAATATGAAGCGTTGTTATTTCATTTAGCTTTTGTGTTGATTTTCTTTGCAGTACTTTGTATTTCTGAGCTAGTTCCTTATAACAAAAAGGGTGGTTCAGGATTAAAGTACGATGAGGTTATATGTTCTCAAGGTAAAGTTCAAGTTTATATTAGCAGTTCAAAAACTGATATTACTGGTAGAGGTTATTGGCTCATTTTAAATGCTTGTGGTGACTCTCTTATTTGCCCTTTTGCTGTGCTTTCACAATATAGTGCTGTTAGGCCTTCTTGTTCAGGTAATTTTTTGGTTCATTCAGACCACTCCCCTCTTACTAGGTTTCAATTCTCCGCCATATTTCATCGTTGTTAAGCTCACTTAGGCCTTTCCCATTTAAAATTTTCCTCTCATTCTTTTCGTATTGGAGCCGCCACGGAAGCATCTAGAATGGGCCTAGCTGATGCAGTTATTATGAGGTTAGGTAGGTGGGAATCCAAGAGGTTTAATCTTTATGTGCGTCCTAATTTATCTCTTTAATTCTTAGGTTACAAGTCTTCTGTTTGGATCATTGGACATTCGTTTGTTCATTGGGCTCATAAACAAGCTTGCCAGCGATGTTAAACTTCTAATTTATCTTTTTCTCCTGATTCCTTTCACATTTTTTGGAAGGGCTTTGGTGGACTTCAATGGCATAATCTTTTCTTTCACCTTTCCAAATTGGCTAAGTCGTGGCCTTCCCCTGATATTTTAATAATTCATTTAGGTGGCAATGATGTTGGTAAGCAGTCTACCTTGGATTTAATTTTTATGAATAAACAGGATTTACATAACATAAATCTTTCCTTTCCTGGTTCTCGAATAATTTTTTCTGAAATGGTTCCGCGTCTTATATGGTTGTCTTCTTCAGAGGCAAAACCTTTGGAAATGATTAGGAGGCAAGTGAACCATTCAATTGAAAAATTCATGCATCTCTTGGATAGTTTTTCTTTCCGTCATATCGATCTGGAGGGAGGTTTCTCAGGCCTTTAAAGACGAGACAGAGTTCACTTGTCTGATATTGGTTTAGATATTTTTAATCTCGGTCTCCAAACTATGATAGAAAAGGCCGCGGTTGTGGGGTAGGCCGTTTTTTGTTTGTTAACAAAAACCGGCTGGTGGGGGACTTTTATTGAATATTTTATTTATGGTACTCGCTCGAGTTCTATGACTGAGTGAGATTTGGAAAGATATTTGAAAATTTTCAAGTTTTATTTATTTGATGAATTTTAATAAAGATAAATTTGAAATAAAAATAAAAATTTGTTATGTTAGATTATATCAATAAAGGTGCCGCAGCCATTTTATCACCATTCAATAATGGTTTTAGTTTGGAGTGTTTTATTTACCTTTTTTGTATAGCCTACATTCCCATGATCTGGTATTAGGGCGAAGGGTTAGTAATGAAAATTGCTGCTATGTGTAGGGATCTCTAAATGCATTTAAATTGACAGCCACTTTTATAGAAGCAACGTGTTTTATAGAAAATAAATGACTTATCAGAGCATTAACTAATCCTTTTATCAGACAGCTGAGTCCAGTGAGGTCAAAAGCAAGTTTCTGTGCTGTGCTATTGCTTTGGATAACTAGTAGAGCTCTGGGAATTCTTTCTCATATAATAAATGTTTATTTGTAAAAAATAAATACGGTAAATAAATGAGTATACAGTATAGTCTATGAGATACACTGGGGGTTGATTAACATAAACTGGAGAGTGCAAAATTTGGGGCAACTGTGCATGGTAGCCAATCATTTTCTAACTTCAACTTTTTCAATTGAGTTTTGACAAAAATAACTGGAAGGTGATTGGTTTCTATGCAGAGCTGCACCAGATTTTGCACTCTCAGATTTTAGTAAATTAACCCCACTGGGTGAGAAAGAATTCAAGAGGAGCAAGTGAGAAAATCAGATTACTAGACCTGAGGTAAGGTAGAGGTCAAGCCTAGTTTTGCAGTCAAAGTGGTCAAAACAATTATCAAAAAGAAAATGATATGGTCAAGGGTCAGCAAGACAAATGACAGGGTAACCCTAGGCAAAGGTCAGGGTAACAATGAGTTTGAAGTCTTGTTAGGTTAACTTAGTAGAAATTTGTCAAAAATGTATACACATATTACAGAAAATATTGCAGACAACTAAACAAATTCAGCTTTAATTTAAAGAGAGCTAAAGTGAGTAAAGTTTGCTCCTTGGCATCCAGAAAGCTGAACTCCAAGCAGTTAAATAATGAGTTAAAAACATATTTAAAAACTTTAATTTATGAACTGCTAGTGATTTGTAATAATGTACCACCATTTTGAAATTCGTAAACCATTGCCAGATAGTTCCACGAAAATTGTGGCACCATTTTTCTGTTAGAAAACACAGTGGTGACATCTCCACTTGCAGATTATTGACCGCACAAAGGAGCACCAACACATTGATAAGTCCTTCCATCAGCGGTTTCCTTGTCAGTACATCTGCATGCAGCAAAACCTGATTAGGTTCTAGTGCTACCCCTTCCTCGCTGTCTGTGTTTTGCTTTGTCAGGGATAACGGGAGGCAAATATCAAGACAGACTTAGGTACTTGCTAGCTATATCTAAAATGTGTATATTTACATAATTGCATACAGCCCCCTTCCATTTGTTGCTAGCTTTTGGAGCAAGATCAGACTATTAATGAGCATCATGGATTAGATTGACACCTCTCAAAACTGCACCCTTTTTTTTACTGTCTCACAGTAAAAATGGCAGCTATTATCACTTACTATTGGGAACAAAATTATGCCTTTCTTTGTTCCTTGTGAATCAAGAGGCCTGCACAACGTGCAGAAGTGAAACACAATATGCAGTATAACAAACAACCAGATTTCAGCTTGCAAAAACTCTGATAAATAAAAAATGATTACTATGATTTACTGTGCTCAGCACATGATTATGGCAAACTGTAAGCCAGTACATGAGCCGCAGATTTAGTTCAGATTTGGACATCCGTTATACTTATCCCTTGTACCGATTGTTCTTTTCTTTTTGCAGAATCACACATTTCATTCTGATTCCAGTAGTCACTTGCTTTTACTGTATGCTCTATAAAATAGTTAATTATGTAATGTAATTAGGGTTTTATTAGCCAGTAATATAATATTGTAAATGTGTGTTACCACTTACCTCAGCTATGATGTTAGGAAACAAAAAAGCAGCAGGCAGTTCCCAGTTGATAACTTACTTTTCTATGTTTGCTGAGCGGAAACTCCCTACTAAGCCTGGGCTAACAGTGTGAAAATTATCTTAACCAGTCTTCTCTAATTGAAAACAGAGAGCTAGAAATAAGTCAGCTGAAGTTGAGGGCTACCTTTTTTTTTTTCATTGGTAAAAATAAATTGTGACAAGATACCTGAGATAAATGTGGAAAAGTTACATACTTTTTCCTGTGTTTAAAGTAGAACTATAGGCAATTTTTTTTTCATTTTGCATAGAGAAAGCGAGGGTTATAACACCTGTTAGATTATTTTTTTGCCATTTTTTGCCCATTGCAGAGATTTTCCTTCACTTTATGTCCCATAGCCAAACAGGAAGTGAGAGGAAATCCCTGCAAATTAGGGAATTTCTTGGGACTCCCAGTTCACCAGAACTTGTGTCCCCATTGGAAGATTTTCCCTCTATTCCTTTTCTGGGGACAACCGAAAGATTGGTATTTTCTTTTACTTTCACTTTCAATAATGGTAAACAGGACAAATAGGTAGGGTGAATCTCCTTATCGGGGGGGGGGGGGGCACAGGGAGCAAAAAAAACTGACAAGCGTTCTAATCCCTCTGCACTAAAATAAAAGTTTTGCCTTTAGTTATACTTTCAACTATACAGTATATAAATCAAGTGTTTTTTATTTTTCTAAAACCTAAAAGTGAAGTTTAACCTAAAGTGAAAGTATGGGAAAAATAAAAATGACATGTATGGGGCAGGCTGTCACTAGCATTGACACAGCAGTTTTTGTTTTTCTAAGTCCTCCCAGCGTCTGATCCTGCTAATAGGTCTGTTATTTTTTAACTTTGTTCAAGAAGATAAGGCTGTCTAGCAAATGTGGCATTTAGATTGAGACTATTAATGAGGAATGTTTTTTACAATGGTCATCTGTTTATTAGTTAAAATGCTTATCCCAAAAGCTATATAGAACGTTGCTGTACCTGCCTAAAAAGTGTTAGCTACAGTTAGGCTGCAAATAGTTTGTAAATTCTAAGTCTAATCTACTAGTCCATCCAGTGGCGTCACTAGGGTTGGTGTCACCCGGTGCAAAAAAAAATGGTGTCACCCCCCAACAACTATAGTCCCCCCTCAGTACAGACCCCCCTCCACTAACTACAGACCCCCCTCCCACAGTATAGATCCCCTCCCTCAGTACAAACCCGCTCCACTAAGTACAGACTCCCCGCCATCAATATAGACCCGCCTCCCTCAGTATGAACCTCCCCCTCAGTACAGACACCCCCACCTCAGTGCAGACTGCTCCATAAGTACAGACACCCCCACCTCAGTGCAGACCGCTCCATCAGTACAGACACCCCCACCTCAGTGCAGACCCCCTCAGTTACAGACACCCCCTCAGTTACAGACCCCCCTCGTACAGACACCCCCCTCAGTACAGACACCCCCCTCAGTAACAGACCCCCCTCAGTAACAGACACCCCCTCAGTTACAGATCCCCCCTCAGTTACAGACCCCCCCTCAGTTACAGACCCCCCCTCAGTACCAGACCCCCCCTCAGTACAGACACCCCCCTCAGTACCAGACCCCCCCCTCAGTACAGACACCCCCCTCAGTACCAATCCCCCCTCAGTACAGACACCCCCCTCAGTACAGACACCTCCCTCAGTAACAGACCCCCCTCAGTAACAGACACCCCCTCAGTTACAGATCCCCCTTAGTTACAGATCCCCCCTCAGTTACAGACCCCCCCTCAGTACCAGACCCCCCCCCCTCAGTACCAGACCCACCCTCAGTACAGACACCCCCCTCAGTACCAGACCCCCCCTCAGTACCAGACCCCCCTCAGTACAGACACCCCCTCAGTACAGACACCCCCCTCAGTACAGACACCCCCCTCAGTACCAGACCCCCCTCAGTACAGACACCCCCCTCAGTACAGACACCCCCCTCAGTACCAGACACCCCCCTCAGTACAGACACCCCCCTCAGTACCAGACCCCCCTCAGTACAGACACCCCCCTCAGTTACAGCCCCCCCCTGGTGCAAACTCCCTCTTGTGCAGACCCCAGCAGTACAGACACCCCCTCCCCCCATCAGTAAAGATGCCCCCCTTACCTTTCAGACCTCAAAACAGAGCGGCAGATACACACAGCGGTGTGTCTCTCGAGCGCGGGCTCCTCCTCCTCCTCTGTGGATGTAAACATAGAGGAGGCAGAGGGGGCGGCGGCTTCCTTCCGCTCCACTGAGGGACACAGCCGCAGCGTGAGCCTAAGGCACAGGGCAGCGGGCGGGCGATGTCAGTGTGGCCGCTGCGCTACCCACGGGTGTCACCCCTCTGGTGGGTGTCACCCGGGTGCGGCCCGCCCCCCCCGCACCTGGCTAGCAACGCTAGTGAGTCCATCTAACATTACCCTCCCCACAGGTTGACTGCATTGCTGTCCAAGGGTGGCTAAGTGGCTTCTGCATTGATACAATAAGGTAGTGAGCATAGCCAGGCTAAGGCAGTAGGGGTTTTACTGGCTGAATCACCAGGTAAAAATCAAGGAAAAAAACTTCAAACAAGAAAACATGTTTAGCCTTCACATCTGAAGGCTGGTAAGCTTCTTAAACTCTCATTCCTGTACGCATCCTCCATTCCACAGGTTACACAATGTATATATCACATTCACCTCTGTCTTCTCCCTATTTCTGCACTTGTCACCTCTTGTTAATTCTCAAACTACATGCTGACATTACCTCCAGAACACTGGGGCAAATACAAGCATAAAAATGTCACCCTCATCTTATTTCCCTCACCTTTCTGCTTCTCCTTATTTTTGGGGATATTTTGCCCAATCGTGGTCCTTAGCTATCTAACATTAACTTCTACACCTGGAACTTTTTTTCCTTCCTTCCTTCCTATTTCTATTTCCCTACTTCCAAGAATCATCCCGTCCCTCTTCTCATGTGCCCTCTGGAGTGACCACTTCATCTGTAACAAGCTCACCTCTTTCTATTACCCTTTCTTCTCCCAATCCCTTAGCCTACTTGCTGTTACCTGACTTCAGGAATCTGACTCTGCCTATCCAGCTGGTGTTCTCTACTGAACTCGCTCACTCAGACCCAGATTATGAAAAAGAGATGGTGGTGGAATTTTTCTATCCCCACAGTGCACCTTTCAGGTTCTTCCTACACCTCCCTCATTATGCCTCTCCTCGTTTGAAGCTCAGTGTATTCATCTTTTTTCCCAGTTTTTATTATGGTTGCTGTGATTTATTGGCCTCCTAAATTGATATCATGCTTCCTTAACACCCTCTCTGCCTGGCTACCCTACTTTCTCTCCTCTGAAATAACCACTGTCATTCTAGGTGGCTTTAACATCCCTGTTAATGGTACAAATTGGCTACCTTTAAACTTCTCAACCTAACCTCAACTTTGACCTAATACAATTCACACGCACTCCTACTCACTCTGATTGCAACACTCTTGACCTTGTATTCTACTGCCTCTGGACAACCTGCAACCTGTTCAACACCCCTTTTGTTCTCTCTGCCATTAACACTCTCTCATTCAGTCCTCATCAAATCTACATTTAACTCTCTACATCGTACCCTACTGCCACTGATCTGCCAAGCTTGTTCCGCCTATCTGTATGGTTCCAAGCTTGACTGCGCAGGCGCAATCCGAGGCGACGGAAATCTCCAAGCTTAAACAGCTGTTCGGCAGTGCCTGCGCAGTCAAGGGGGGAAGCATATCGATAGGACGCGCTCGCTCCCGATGCTTCATTACACACGCTGCTTTCCTATTCATACAGCAAGGGGCGGCTCAGATGTGATAATGATCAGTGCGATTTGTTTTTTTATCCACGGCGCTCTATCCAGCAAGGGGCTGGATAGAGTGTCGTGTATAAACAAACAAATCGCACTGCAGAATATGACATCTGAGCCGCCCCTTGCTGTATGAAGAGGAAAGCGACGTGTGTAATGAAGCATCGGGGGCCAGCGCGTCCACAGTTGCCGAGACTATGGTTCCTCCTATCGCTATGGTTCCCTCTTTACAGCGCAGGCGCAAGCCAAGCCGACGGAAATCTCCGAGCTTCAACAGCTGTTCAGCTGCGCCTGCGCAGTTGAGCTTGGAACCATACAGATAGGGGAACCAGAACGACAAGTCACCACCACCCATTAGCTCATTCACTGCCTAGGACTTTGCCATCTATTTCAAAAGAAAGATAGATGGAATTTCTGATGAGATTGCCAATGTCCAGTCATCTCTACTAGTTAACATACTATGTCTACAGGCATATTTAAGTAAAATGAAACAGAAACCTACTAAAAAAAATACTTTATTAAAGAATGCCAAAACAGGGCCTGGATTATACATCAAATACTTTCATTTTACATATTAGCAGTGAATTGAATACTTTGAACATGTAAGCAAAAAACAGGGACACCCGCCCTCTTTCGCTGTAGCATCAACAATAAGTTTACACCAAAGCAAAGCAGGTAATCTAAAAGATCTGAAAAAAAAAGTCACTCTGGACAAACAAAGTATAAAAAAATGTTAAGGATTTGCTAAAGCTGTTACACATGAATGGATTTGTCATAAAAGTAGAGGAAGAAAAATACTAAAGTAATAACATTAACATCCAAAATGGCATAGATGGCATAATTTCTATATTTTTTCCATTTCTTAGAAAAATGTCAAGTCAAACGTTTAGCTGTCTCTAGTGCATTGTTCAGGCCCTGAAGGGATTAATATTACACATCAGGCTCTGGTAGAGAAAAATGAATTTGTTAAGCACTCCTGGCAGGATTCCAACTCATGCAGCAAACGTTTTCATTCACAGCAGCCAAAAAGGTGGGAAACAATGTTTACTTTAGTTTTAGGTCTTGGCTGTATAAACTGTACGTTAGGTACATTAATTAGCACCAGTGTACATCAAATTAATGCATTGTACTTTTACTAGCAATGGTAAATAAAGCATTTTAAGATTTGTTCCAAGGAAAATAAATAGAGTGCATTTGTCAAAGGCAATTATCCATTTAACCCACTAATTGCTCGTTTTTGCAAAGTCAACACAAGTAGAACTGCTAAACTTTGGATGGGATGTAGAGATTTGTTTCTTAGATTTTGTTTTCACTTAGATTTGCTTTTTCTAATAGGAAACTTATCAGATAGCCCATGATTGTGACAATTCTTATGATTTGCACCCCAGACGTTATTTATATTTGTCTAGTTTGCTTGTCTAGTTTTTTTACATGCTAAATTCCCATTCACATTTGCATTCTACCAATAAGTTGCAGTGTGGTAAAAAAAAAAAAAAAAAAGTCTCACTTGCTGTTGAAGTTTCCATGAAAATGCACGTTACATAGATTTCAATGGTAATGTGCCTAAACTGCGCCTAAAAGCACAATGTGCAGACAAAGCATGAATGTAAACAAGGACTAGATATTAAAGTATACTGGAAGAAAATAGAACATAAACTCAGCTCCTTGATCATTTGTCAAAGCCAGTGAATATAAGGAAGTGAAATCTTCCTTAAAGCAGATCTTCAGTAATTTTTTCAACTTTCCATCTATTAAATCTTCTGCCCTTGTAGTTTTAACTTTGGATAGTAAAACATTTTTTTTCTGCCAGTAAATACCTTATACAGCCCACTTCTGTTTCTTGTCTGGTAAAAAGCCTAGGCTTATGACATAATGCACAGCTCTCTCTCTCACTCTCGTGAGAGTTTGCTAGGGAGGGGAGGGGGGGTGAGTCATAAGAGGGCCAATGAGAGCTGCAGGACTGCAGATCTGGAGGTGTGGCTCTGTGTGTCTGTGTAAGTCCCGGCAGTGAACAGACAGCAGCTTCAGCTGCCCACAGTTAAAATGGTTGAAGCCAGACACAGTGGAAGCAGATTTCTGCAGCATATTTGGCAAGTACAGAATCACAGTATATATAAAATAATATGCAAAGTGGTTGGAGGGAAGCTTCAGAATGGCAAAGATGTTTTTATTACAAATTATGTGCGCAGACTGCAGTTCCTTTTTAATTCAATACAGTCTTGTTGCAAAACAGTAGCCGCAAGTGCAGCAGACACTAATGCTATATATGTATATATATATATATATACATATATATATATATGTATATATATATATACAGTACTAGAGCTGCATGATTAATTGTAAAAAAATCGTTATCGTGATTCATTCACCCTCAAAAACTTAATACAACATTTCTCCGATTCATGTTAAATAAGTGCAGAGCCGAGCAGAGCTGTCGAAAGAAAAAAAAAACTCAGCAGGCAAATGTTTATCAACAGCAATAAAGAGAAACAATGTATCTCTCGGTTCTTTTAGCCCAAAGGAATGAACTTCCGTCTGTAAGGCCTGGTTCACACTTGTCCGACAAACGCTCCGACATTAGGCGCTCATGTCGCATGACGTGTGAAAATCAATGAATCCCTATGAGAGCCGCCTTAACTGGTCCGACACAAGTCGGTCCGACATTAAAAAAGCTCCCTGTACTACTTCTGTCCGACTTTGATCCGACTTCAGCCCATTGAATATCATTGAAGTCGGATCAAAGTAGGATCCTTGTCCTAACCATCCGACATTTGACATCCGACATGGTGATTACAGCAGCAGTAAAAGGAATTTATCTCACCCTGGGATTGTTTTGATTGGTCAAAGGACAAGTCAGACTATCACAAAGTCGGATCAAAGTAGTATCCTGTTCATGAATGTCGGATGGATGTCGGACCAATGTAGGATCAATGTAGGACTGATGTCGCAGAGCAAAGTATGATGAAAGTCGGATGAATGTCGTGTCGTATCAGTGTGAACCCAGCCTCAGGGCCGGTTCACACTGCTGCAATGCGGGAACCCTGCGCATCCACTGCGGGTTCCCCCATCGCATGTTTTTCCGGCGGCAGTTCACACTGCCCTATGCAAACTGCTGGGAATGTCAGTTAAAAGTTAACGACACCCCCAATTCAGTTTGCATATCGCATTGCGATCTGCAAACTTGGACACGAATTGGATCGCATGGGTGTGAACACCCATGCGATCCGATTCTGCTGCGGACAAAAAAAGGGTCCTGTGCGAGTTTGATGCGAATTCAGCCATACGATCTTTATGGCTGAAATCGCTTCGCACAGAGATCGCATCTGATTTTCACTGCAGTGCGATGCGAATCACATCCGATCTCTGACATCGCACCAGTGTGAACGGGCCCTTAATGAGGTCAGTTTAACCACTTAAAGACTAAACCTTTCTTGACACTTTTGCTAGAAAATTACTTAGAACCCCAAACATTTTATCAATTTTTTTAGCAGAGACCCTAGAGAATAAAATGGAGATTGTTGCAATATTTTAAGTCATACTGTATTTGCGCAGTGGTCTTTCAAAAGCAATTTTTTATGAAAAAATATACTTCAATGAATTAAAAAAAAAGGAAACCGTAAAGTTAGCCCAGTTGTTTTTGTATAATCTGAAAGATGATGTTACGCAGAGAATCGTATTCTTTATTCTAAGCAAAAAAAAATGTGATTCTCATTTTATTCATAATCGTGCAGCTCTGTACTGTACATATATATATATTATTCATCTCAGTGTCTAAAAGGCCTAATTGCACCACTCAGCACTCAAAAAAAGTAAAAAAAAAAATCATATATAGAACACATATACTGTATATAATATAATATAGTATATATAATAATATATAATATAATGTATATGATGTATATGACACACGTCTATGTACATAAAAGCAGCCGCTAAATATAAAAAAGAAATATACATATAAGTATAAAAAAAAAGGTTCCAATACTCAAAGCAGTGCTTCAATCAAATAAATAAAGTATGACCAGCATTCACATGTAAAAACATACAAGAAATCGGTTGTATGTTGATAGGTGATGAGTTCAATTGATAGGTAAAATATTCTACTTAATGATTCATAGGCATATACCATCCACCAGAGTCCACACCACATTGGAACATTTAAAAGCCTTAACCACTTAAGCCCCGGACCAATATGCAACTTAAAGACCAGGCCCCTTTTTGCGATTCGGCACTGCGTCATTTTAACTGACAATTGCGCGGTCGTGCGACGTGGCTCCCAAACAAAATTGACGTCCTTTTTTTCCCACAAACAGAGCTTTCTTTTGGGGGTATTTGATCACCTCTACGGTTTTTATTTTTTGCGCTATAAAGGAAAATAAAGCGACAATTTTGAAAAAAAAACAATATTTTTTACTTTTTGCTATAATAAATATCCCCAAAAAATATATAAAAAAAAACATATTTTTTTTTCCTCAGTTTAGGCCAATACGTATTCTTCTACATATTATTGGTAAAAAAAAATCACAATCAGCGTTTATTGATTGGTTTGCGCAAAAGTTATAGCGTTTACAAAATAGGGGATAGTTTTATGGCATTTTTATTAATTATTTTTTTTACTAGTAATGGCGGCGATCAGAGATTTTTTTCATGACTGCGACATTATGGCGGACACATCGGACACTTTTGACACATTTTTGGGACCATTGTCATTTTTACAGCCATCAGTGCTATAAAAATGCACTGGTTACTGTAAAAATGACACTGGCAGTGAATGGGTTAACCACTAGGGACGCTGAAGGGGTTAAGTGTGCCTAAGGGAGTGATTACTACTGTTAGGGGGCGTGGCTATGAGTGACACGTCACTGATCTCCGCTCTGATTACACAGAGCCGAAATCAGTGACAGTGTCAGTAGGGGAGCGGGGAGATGTTGTGTTTACACTAACATCTCCCCACTCTATCCCTCCGTGAGACGGTCGCGGTCGGACTCATGGGTAAGGTAGCGGGGTTGCGAGCACGCCGCCGGCGGCACGCGGGCGACCCCCACGTCGGGCAGTTAAAGGGCGACGTACAGGTACGTTGATGTGCCTGTACGTGCCATTCTGCCGACGTATATCTACTAGAGGGGGTCCTTAAGTGGTTAAACACACCAGATACTTTCAACGCAGTGGATGCGGTGGATGGCAGACCGCATTCCATACTGATTGGTGATAATACATAGTTTGATTATTCAACCAAATGCCTGTTACAACCTATGTTGTGCAAGTGTGGTTTTAAGGGGGTGGTCATCTTGAATAAACAATTAAAACAATATCACGCTATGTGTAGCCTTTTTTTAAATGACTAAACCAGGGATATGCAATTAGCGGACCTCCAGCTGTTGCCAAACTACAAGTCCCATGAGGCATAGCGAGACTCTGACAGCATCAAGCATGACAACCAGAGGCAGAGGCATGATGGGACTTGTAGTTTGGCAACAGCTGGAGGTCCGCTAATTGCATATCCCTGGACTAAACCATCCTGGGCGATGAGCTGTTTGAGATAACCAGACCAAACGGGAGACACCTGGTATGTTCAAGGCTTTTAAATGACATCCCTTTGGTGAGTGTAAACCGCTAGGGGAGTGTGTTTCACGTGGTGTGGACTCTGGTGGATGGTATATGCCTATCAGTCACTCGCTGCGCAAAAAATCTCACAACAATAAAAGCCTGAAAGAGGCTCACAAAAAAAAAAAACATTCCTCCTTCCCTCCAGCTGGATAGAAAAATACTGTTTTCAGGACTGAGAACAGTGTATATCAGAAAATGTACATATATTTCCCCAAACAAACCTTTGTAATTTTCAGGTCGTGGCTCATCTCTTTCTCTCTTGGAAGTGTGTTGACTTGTTTCTTAAAACTCTATTTTCTGTAGAACGTTGACTGTGTAGGAAACGCGAAACGTGAATATACCCTGGTTTGCTTGCATCTTGTCAACAAAAGCTAGTTTCAGCATGAATACTAAGTGTACAAATTTTTGTGTAGACTAATTTACAATTGTGTTAGTCAGCGAGCGCTGGTGCCTCTCACAAAATCTCTTCCAAACATATTGCTTTTTTTTTTTAAAGATTTAATAATACATTTACTAAAGGAACATAGCAGGAAATTAGATGTCTTTAGTATGCAGTAGACAGTTCACATTATCGACTTAATCTTATTTCCTAGTTGTCCTCTTATATCAGCTTTCACTAGTGCTTGTACCGTTTACTGATTAAAGTACAAAGTACATCATTCATAAAGAAAGGTCAGTCTTAAATGTAATATTTTTTCTTTCTCCTAAGCCATTTTGTGGGCCAAAAAACAATCAAGATAGCATATAAGCTAGAAGTTAAATATAGTATTTCATGCATGGTTTTATAAAGGTAGAACTTTCGGTTTTTGTTGTTATTAGGTATTTTTGATCACTGTTTTTTTACTTTAAAGGAGAAGGCGAACCCCTTACTTTTTTTTTAAATAGGGTATGCTTTAAACGAGAAGTTGCTGAAATCGCCATGAACAATCTGAGACTCTGATTATTGGAGAACACTGAAACCACCAAAACTCCAACCTTTTTCTTAAAAAATGTTAATGTAAAAATCTGTCTGGACTGGAGATCACTGCTATTGCAGTCCCTTTACATATCAGTGTTTTCATATTTGTGCTCCCTATAGCCCCCTTAAAAAACTCTTGTGCCACACCTGATATTTTTGTTTAAAAGATCATAGGAAAACAAAAATTAAAAATAAAAATGTCCCGTGCAGTGGGGCTGTGCCTGCACTGCATGGATTAACTGCTCGTTTTGTCTAGGGGCGAGCAAAAAGTTTATACGCACCTGACTAGCCGATCCCCCAGAAAACCGCACTTCCCCACCTCCAGCGGAAGACTGTTCCTGCCGTCCTCACATCCAGGGCCGGTCTATGGGAGTGATGATGTCAGGAACTGTTCACCGCAAAAGACTGCAGGGGGCAGGAGTGGCATGGATCGGTCTTTCTCTGAGAAGATCGGCGGATTAGGTAAGTATATCTCCGCTCTGCAATCCCCTAGACAAAAAACGAGCAGTTAACACATGCAATGTGGGCACAGCCCGACTGCATGGGGAGAAAAGTTTTTCCCGGAGTTCTGCTTTAAAAGAGAAAAGGACAGCATAGAAGTATAGTAAGATACCGTGATAGGAAACAGAAAACAAGCCATTTAACTACTAGAAGCAATCTAAAGAATATTTTCTTTTTCTGGCCTGAGTAAACACTTAGACCTGGTTCACACCAGGGCGGCGACCTCGGCGGCGCGATCTCAAGACGACTTGAGACACCCGCCGAGGCGATTTGCATAAGACTTCTGTATAGAAGTCAATGCAGGTCGCCTTGGGTCGCCCCCAAAAGTAGTACAGGAACCTTTTTCTAAGTCGGAGCAACCTGAGTCGCTCTTACTTAGAACGGTTCCATTGAAAAGCGTGGGACGCGACTTGTCAGGTGACTGAGTCGCCTAACGAGTCACCCTGGTGTGAACCGGCTCTTAGGTAAGAAACAGACTACTGTCAACGGGAGTCCTGGTTATCACTCAATAAGTGAATAACACTCAATAAGTGCCAATGGTTCACAAGTTGGGAACCAGAGCCTTAAACCTTTATGTAATAGTGCTAGTATTTATATAACCAAAATATTGTAAATGTATACTATTTAAAGTCTTTCTATTTTACAGTATAATAATGTACAGTATACTAAAACAGTTATTTAATCATAAGCTATGCAAGGTTCATTTTCAAAAAGGTATTTGGGCTGAATCAGAAGCTCTAAAGGTAATAAATCTGCTTCCAAATGGGGAAGAGGGTTGGACTGTACTGTTGGGACATCCAGCAGCCTTTACAACAGCTAAACAAATTCTGCTTGCTTAAAAAAAAAAAAAAAGAAAAAAAGATAGCTGTAACTAGTGATCATGAAAACTCCTCCTGATCTCCTGATGTCAGCTCTCCTAAACTGGAGACCCCATAGGAGATCAGGGTCAGCGTCAATTGCAATTTCTCTATCCCATAATGATACTGTACTGTATCTTTAATATCTTCACATGCACACATATATTCTGTGTTTAATTTTCCAAAATCTCCCAATTGGCATCAGTTTCTCCCACCCCCAGGCCGATAGCATCCAAGTGGACTGCTATGACTATAGTTGCACCACTGCACTGGAGTTCTTAACATACCAGTAGATGTATTAGTCTGGCAACTTTCATCCGTAACTGAAAGATACATTTTTGTTGGATTTACTCTTTAATTCCATGTATTTGTGTGTAGTGACTACATTTTATAGGTAACTTTGCTCTATAATTCCATTCAAACTGTGATACACTGGGGCTGATTTACTAAAACTGGAGAGTTCAAAGTCTGGTGCAGCTCTGCATAGAAACCAATAAGCTTTCTGGTTTTATTGTCAAAGCTTAATTGAACAAGCTGAAGTTAGAAGCTGATTGGCTACCATGCACAGCTGCACCACATTTTACAGGTTTCAGTAAATCACCCCCACTGTGACATATAACACTGGGGTTGATATGCTAAAGGAATAGGGAATGTTCACTTGGAAAGTGAGTTTTCACTTATCTTGGCGAATGAGTTGAAACAAAGTGAAAATTCACTTTGCAAAGAATACCCAATCATGCGCAAGTGGAAATTTGCTTGCACATGATAGGCGATTTAAGTCAGTACAACTTCAAAGCATTCACTAAGATAAAATAAAATTCCCTTTGGAAGTGAACATGCTCTGCTGCCTATTGTCAATGTGTTGTATTGTGTTGTATTGTGTTGTATTGTGTGTTGTATTGTATAAATTCATGTATTTGGCTGTAGGGAACAGGTTCTTTCTAATCATTACTATCCTCAAAGGGGCCATTTTCAGGTTAATAGGTATCATAGGTGTGCACAGCCTTTTGCATTAGGGTGTGCACCCCAAAGCTGAAACACACATGTCTTTCTCTGCAGCCTCAGCTGCACTGGACAGTGAATGAATAGGAAGTGCTCTGTGCTGAGCAGCTTCCTCCCCATTTACAAACTGATGAACACGGTGAGTGAGTGTGTTCACTATGTTCATTTAGAAAAGGAATGGGACGGTAAATTACATATTTACCAGACCCTTGCCCCACTCTCCATCCTGAAACACAGGGGGGGGGGGAAGCCCAGGAAATAGGGGGAATCGGCACCACACACAGTGATTAGGGTGTGCCCAGGCACACCTGGCACACCCCCTGTGCATGCCTATGATAGGTATATTAATGCATTAAAAAAATAGTGTAGGTGTAATTTGGGAAGTTTATAATAATAATAATACACTTCTGGGGTGAAATAGTGCCAAATTGCTGTCAAAACTTCACTGACAAATACCTTACCTCACTCAAAAATAGCACACCATAGGAATTCCAAGCTAAGAAGAAGCTGCGTGGACAGTTTTTATTTTATTTTTACTTTTTAGGCAAGGATAAATAGCTCATATAAAATAATTAACATCTCGATCTACAATATATTGATAACTTTATAAAATGAATAAACCAAAGTGCTGAATATTATATTAGTAGTTTCATCCTTGTCCGCCCATTATATTTACATTTCACTTCTCCAATGGCTAAAGATGTAGAGAAAATGTTCTTTAGTTGCAAATGTACAGTTTGCTTCATTATATGTAATATTTAGTTTTGTGTTCTTAGTCAGACTTGAACAGGCATATCATGCTGTTTCCCACTGTTGGAAATATATAAAGGGGTTAAAGTTAATAGACTTCATACCTACATACATCTGTTTTATACTGCCAAGCAGTGTTGAACTGGAGTATGCAAGGGCTATCAGTAAATATATTTGTAAGGTGCCATACTCAAAGACCTCTAAATAAGGTTCTCTGTGGGTGTCCTTGACTTCATATTGCCTGGGGCAGAATGTAGGATCTGAATAACTATATACATTAGTACTTGGCAAAGATTTGGCTATAAGAAAATCCTTCCCATTCTGATAGTTAATCCTTCTTTTCTCAAATCACAATGGCTATCCCTTGGCAATGAATCTTTATTTTCTAAATGTTTATACTTGCTATACGTAAAAATAGGAACAAGGCTACTACAAATGTTTTATATTAGTTTTTTTTTTTAAACTAAACAAGGCTCATACTTTTTACCTTTTATAAAATTTCAGTCTTTACATAAATTTTATGTTGGCTAAATATCTGTGCCTAATATTAAAGTGCTTTTAAAAGCTAGCATCTTTTTTTTTTCCCATTTGGGTTGGGTAAATATACCATTAAAATGTTTGGGATATTTATCTGTTTGATAAGTGTTAGGCCCCTTTCACACGGGACTGATCCGTGATGATCCGCCCCGTGAACCTCCGCTTGCTCAGCGGGAATCGCTCCGTTGATCCCCGCTGAGCCGGCGGATGACAGGACGGTCCCCGCACACTGTGCAGGGACCGCCCTGTCAGATCTCCGTTCTCCCCTATGGGGGGATCGGATGAACACGGACCGTCTGTTCGTGTTCATCCGATCTGCTCTGCAGACGGATAGAAAAATAGGATTTTCCTCCGTCTGCAGAATCAGGGGATTGCGGACACGGAGGAGATTGGGTGTCAGCGGATATTTCATCCCCTGACACCCGCGATCTCATAGGGACCAATGTATGTCCCTTTTTCATCCGTAAACGGATGGATGAAAAAGCGGACATACGGTCCGCTAGTGTGAAAGGGGCCTTAAATACAACCTACTGCTCTCTGTCCATCCTGCAATATTATCAGTTTGCATATTTTCCAGATTTCTTTGGGGAGCACAGAACACCTCTCCACATGTTATGTAGAAGAAGAGGAGGGTGGGGGTTGTTCTGTGGTTCTAAACACTTGCTAGGTAAAAATGCTGCTCCTTCATAGATGCAATACGGTGAGTGAGCATTGTCACCATAGTCCCTACCATTACTGATGGGGTCCTCTTATTTACTCTGACTGTATTTACAAATCTGTACACTCATAAATACTTTTAAAATTGTAGTAACCCGCATAACAAAAAAAAAATGGTCTCCCCTGCAGGGTAACGTCATAATGCGCTAGTATGGACTGCATACTAGCACATTATGACAGACTTGCCTAAAAAACGGATCCCTTCAGTGGCATCCTTTATAAAAAAAATTGTAAAAATGGCTTAAACAGAAGGTTGTAAAAGTGTACTGTCCCAGAGATACTTCAGAGAAAAAATATCAGCAGCATGATGGTAGTTTAATGTATACAGGTAAATTAGTCCAAGTTGTGCAGATATAAACTAGGCTGGGCTTTAGCCGAGAATCCCCGCTGCGCATGCGCCACTGCAGTCAGCGGCTCATTGCGAGGGGAATATCTCCCAAACCGTACAGGTTTAGGAGATATTCTTTTTACCTACAGGTAAGCCTTATTATAGGGTATTGTAGGGTATACAACCGCTTGAATAATTTTAACAAAAATGAAAGTACAATAAAAAATTGTGATGGCAGGTAGAAATATGTTAATGCAGACCACCAAGGCGAGGAACTTGAGGAAGGCAGCTGTTTTCACCAGTTCTTCACTATGTATGATTCTGGGTTGCACTATTCTCTGATTCTCCTAGGTGTTAATGCCACAGAAGAGACTACAAGGTTACAGTCCTCTGCAAGTAGAAAAAAACAACTTTACGGTTTAAGATTTTAAAATACTTAAGTTACTGTTCCTGTCAATTTTTGTTTGACTAGGAGAGGGGTGGCCTTACAAGTTAAAAACGTATAAATAAGTTTAAGTAATGAAATAAAAAAAGGGACGATGGGTGGGAATATGTTAATGTTGGAACCTTGCGTTAAATATAAGAGGAGTTCTCCAACTATTGACTTTCAATTACAGATATAATTTGTTTGGTATTTTTATATTACCCTGTACAAGAATTATGATCTTATTGGCGACCTCACGCCTAAACTGTTATCAGGCTCTATAACACCATGCCAGATGTCAGATTTTTGCTCTGTATGTACTGTCTTGTTTGTCTAAAAAAAACTTTTCTGTTAAAAAAAAATATAAGAGGAGTTGCAGTGAATGTTTTTTATGAGTGATTCTATTAGGCCACACATTATCTGCTCTAAGAGGAACACAAAAAGAATTATGTGCCTAAGGCCTGCATGATTGCAACCAGGGGCGGGCCGAACATCTCCCTGTTCAGTTTGCAGCCGAACTCTCAAAAGGGGAAATGTTCTAACCCAAATGGCGAACATTAAAGTCTATGGGAGCCAAACAGGAAAAAATCTAAAGTGCCCATTTTGAAGGCTTATATGCAATTGGCCATAAAAAGATTTTTTTTTCAGGAGCAGTGATTTTAATTATGCTTAAAGTGCAACAATAACAATGACAATTTCTTTAAATATAGTGCTTGGGGGTCCCCTTAATGTGCCTGTAAAGTGGCACATCTTTAGCATGCATAAAACATGCTACAGCAAAAATGACATTTCTGAAGAAAAAAAACCGAGTCAAATCCCATTAAAAATTACTCGCAGTCACAATTGCTGGCACCCGGCCAAAATTGAAAAAACAAAATGGCATGGGGTCCCCTGCACAATCCATACCATATCCTTATCCGGACATGCAGCCTGGCAGGTCAGGAAAGGGGGGGAGGAGATGAACAAGCGCCCCCCCCTCCTGAACCATAAAAGGCCACATTCCCTCAACATGGGGGAGTGGGTGCTTTGGGGCAGGTGGGGCTCTGCCAACCCACCCCAAAGCACCTCATCCCCATGTTGATGGGGACAAGGGCCTCTTCCTGGCAACCCTGGGCTGTGGTTGTCAGGGTCTGCGGGCGGGGGGGCTTATTGGAATCTGGAAGCCCCCTTTCACCCATTTACCAAAACAGTGGACAAAAGTAATAACAACAAGAGACACGTTTTTGACAAAATCATTTATTAAAAAATAAAAAAATAGTGTCCCTCGATGTAAATCCATCGTCAATCACGCCGACCCGCAAAATATAATTTTCTTTTTTAAATGCTCTACCTCCTTGGAGGCCTCCCACCGTATACCCGCTCTGCACTTTGACATTTCTTATATAGGTAAGGGGCGGGGCCACCTGGCTACATCACCTGGTGAAACCGCCCCCTTCCGACATCACGTGATGTCACATGATGGTACCAAACCCATTGACAGCTGATGACTCAGCGGTTGTTAAGGATGCCTCAGCCGGCTTCTTGGCCCTGCTCCTTAACAACCAGCTTACACTGCACCCTGATTGAGCAATGCTTTGCCCAATCAGGGCGCAGAATGCACTGTGCAGTGCTCAGTGTAATGCAGGGTGTTCGTCGGGGTGAACACCCTGCAAATTCAGACGTTCGATGACCTGCCAAACAGGCAAATGTTTGGCCCTAACTCATGCTCGGGCCTATCCGTTCACCCATCCCTAATCTGTTCGCCCATCACCATTTCTGCCGCCATTTCAAAAGGGGACAGATTAATACAGGCATCTTAGATTTTGAGTCACTGGAGTTAAAAAAAATTCCAGCACCCCAGAACATCACCTTCTGCTATAATCTCGCCACCTACTACTTTCATATGGCACCACCACTACCTCTTCTTTAAAACTCCCTTGTCATTTTTTTTTTTAGACTGTCCTTATTTGGGGAAAGGCTGACAGCCTATACTCCCAAAAGTTTACTCCCTGTAGCTATGCCTATTGTGCTCTATCTATAATGAAAAAATAGGGAAGAGAATAATTATGTGAATTTTCTACTCTGGGGCAACCAAGACCAGGATTAATGATTATAGGGGCAGTTGCAGTGCAAAGAGCTTCCACAAAGTGTGGTCCAGACTGCTGGGGGTGGGCGTGGTTATAGTGTAGCTTTTTTTCCCTGAAGCTTCTGATGGCAGCTGATGCTCACTATACACTGCCACACACCCCTTTCTCTTTCAGGACATTATTGTTTTCCCAACTCTGCCTCCTCAAGGGATGCCCTGCTCTTGCCACCCAAGTGCAGTCTGATACATCATCTTTAAACTGCTCATTAGGGCCCAGCTTTCAGAAAGAACCAGCTGCTGCCCCTTTGAAAAATAAGCGCTGCTGCATGGCTGCTGCATGGCTGCTGTCCTCTACCTTGGAGGCATTTGAATAGTTCCTAAGATGGATAGAGGCTTCATACAAACATCCCACAGTAAAGCTGTGCATTATTATTATTTTATCACAACCATTTTAATTATTTATAGGAACAAGACAGGGATGCCTGATTTCACCCCTGTTATTTGTGCTATCATTAGTACCCCTGTTAGCTACTCTCCTGGCTACAATCATGTTGGCTAAAGCAGATTGTCAGCTGACATCACAGAGCCAGTCTAGGCTCTGCAGGGATCTCCATAATGTCGGGACCCACCCAGATGCCTGACTGGCAGCTGGCTCAGTCTCTTATGCCTTGTACACACGATCTGAATTTCCGATGGAAAAAGTCAGACGGAATTTTTTTATCGGATATTCCGACCGTGTGTGTGCCCCATCTGACTTTTCCCGTCGGAGATTCCGACGGAGTTAGAAAGAGAACATGTTTTCTTTTTTTCAGACGAAAAAAAATTCTATCGGAAATTCCGTTCGTCTGTATGGAACTCCAACGGAGAAAAAAACACGTATGCTCAGAATCAAGTCGACGCATGCTCGGAAGCATTGAACTTCATTTTTCTCGGCTCGTCGTAGTGTTGTACGTCACCGCGTTCTTGACGGTCGGAATTTGGTGTGACAGTGTGTATGCAAGACAGCTTGAACGGAAAAATCCATTGGAGTTTATCCCAACGGAAAATCTGATCGTGTATACAAGGCATTAGAGTGCCAATGAGAGCCTAAGACTCTCCAGCCTGGTGCTTCAATGAGCGCTGGAGGGGCTGATTGACCTTCCATTTGATGGAATGTTGGAATTCTGACCATCACTGTAAGTCACAATAACAAGCTAAGTGCTGCGTGAAGCTATAATTTTCTGCCACATCCCCAAATATAAATACAGAAGATTTGGAAAACAAACCCCATTGGGACTTTAAAGGCAGAATATGAAGTAAAAACTATGTGCAATGAAATAAAATATGCAAAACTTTATTGATATCCAATAAAAAAGTGATCCAAAAGGTTACAATATAAACACAATGAAAACAGATATACTGCCAGTATACATGTGGAAATACAGACTACAGACCATCACTGTATGGGGCAGCATCCTTCCCATTGGTCAGAAATGTAAGACACATGTTTCCTACTGACCCCTGATGAATTGGTTCTAGCAGGTTTGAAAATTATTTCAAGGGTTCCTCTGGCATAAAAGGTTGGGAGTGGCTGATGTAGAAAATATCAGCAGTGGCAGGCTCCATATTTCTTTCATGACATATATCTTTGACTTTTGTTCTTGCTCACTCTTGATGCCCATACAGCTATATAGTTTTATACTTTTGGGGAGCTGTTTAAAAATTAGGAGGGCTTGTCCAAGTTTGTTTTTGTTCTCTATCCTGTTCAGTCTTGATGCACATCCATTGATATAGCTTTATACGTTGGGGATCTGTTTAAAAATTTTAAAGGACATGCCCAATTACTTTAAAGAATACCATAGTGTTTATTTTGGCACACTAAAGTAGAATCATTTTGTTTGTCAAGATGCTAAATAAAAGTCTATTTATTTGTGTTGAAAGAATTTGTTTGGTAAGTGTCAACTAGCATAATTCAAAGTGCAGCATCTTACTCAGGCAACAAGTGACAACAGGTAAGATACAGCATGAGTCACTACACTTACAGTAACACAATCTATATCCAAGATTAAAAAAGAAAGGTTTGGCAAAGATTAAATTCATGTTTCAGAATAAGATATGTTAGTAGACAGTGCCACCTATTATTTAGTTAGTCCTGCAGTGGAGCAATTGTATGGAGATGTCACCATGCTGCCATCATAGCAAATCACATTATAGTGTCTACAAAATAGACCCGGAGCTTGTGACAGGCGTGCGCGACCACACGGCTGCAAATTAAAGGGGACGTATATATACGCCCATTTGTGCAGCCGTGCCAATCGGTCGATGTAAAAACTTGTGCGGCGGTCGGCAATCGGTTAAAGCAGAGTTCCACCCTAAAATGGAAATTCCACTTTAAGGACTCCTGACCCCTGACATGCCACATTTGGCATGTCATTTTTTTGGGGGGGAGCGGGTACCTAGTTTTGACCGGTACCCAGCTCCCACTTCTGCTTGAAGCACCGTGGCGCCCCGAGCGGAAAATTCTCCTCTCACCCTCCCTCCCTGCAATCTTCTGGGACATGTCACCGGTTCCAGAAGATTGCCTGGACCCTCAGGACGTGCAGCGCACCTCGCACATGTGCAGTTCACACCCGGCTGTGAAGCCACAAGCTGTCACAGCAGGGTGCCCACACTAGTGATGTGGGCATGGGGGAGAGGCGGGGGAGAGAACCGAGGCTTTGGGCGGCCGCATCGCTGGGCAATGGGACAGGTGAGCGTGTGTTTATTACACTTTTTGTAGCTGCTGACTTTTAATAAACACAGAAAAGGCTGGAACTCCTCTTTAAGTGGTTAAACTGACCTCATTTACAGACCGAAGTTCATCCCTTTGATTTAAAAGAACCAAATGATACACTGATGCACTTGTTACATAGAATCGTGGAAATGCCGGATTAAGATCGCAAGGGGGGTTGAATTGAGATTGCAATTTTTTAAAGATTAATCGTGTAGCTCTAATATATAGCAATAACTATGCTGTAATTTTACATACTTTTTGTAGTTCCAAAACCTGTGGCAAGTGTTAAATACCTTATGCTGGCAGAAGCTTTTTTCTCCCAACAGTCCAACGCACCCCCATGCACGCTGCTCCAATCAATAGTTTAGCAGCAGCTTTAGGGGTCTAGAGAAAGCATCCTGTTGCTGATCCTGAAGTACCTGGGTTAAGAATGTTATTTTACACTTATCATACACGTAAGGAAATTCTCAGCAGTAAGAAAGTTAGGAAGCAGACACCGACACGTTATTTGAATATTTAGCCTCCAAGTACTAGTGTTTTTTTTTTCTTTTGTTTGTGCTGCTGTAAAAATAAGTATTAAGAAGCAGACAATGGCGTTATGTGATAAAAGTCATATATTGCCATGGAATTTTAATTATATGTTACTACTAGATTGTTTCCTACTTTTCCCAACCACTGTGATGGTAACAGAAAACTGCACTACACACTGCTCAAACAAACTACGTGTGCTATAAGGTGGCCGTTTTTATATGACCCGCTTAGCCGGTTTTTCTTCAGCTTGGATTTACGCCAATTAAATGTTTGTGTCTGATTAAAGTTTATTCTTGATGCGGAAAATGTATAGAAAAGGAGAACCAGTTTCTTGGTAGGCAACTTCTAATGAGGATTGACAGTAGTAATTGTTTCTGTATATTCAGTGACTGCTGCAAAACTGTTCATGCATGCTGCTTATGTTGTTTGGTCAATGTTTGTAAATGTACATGTGGATTAGGTGCGATTATTAGGTATAGCTTTGGATAAAAGGCGATATTAAGTTGTTGACTACATTCTTCACAACTGCCAAAGATCCCACAAGTTTTACCGTAAAAAATAAATAAAAATGTGTTGTCCTTGCATTTTGAAGTAACCGTTGTGCATTCTTTCATGAATATGATTGATTTTGAGCTGTTTATGCTGCTAGCTGCAATTTATATATAATCTGCTAGTGTTAGTATTGACATTATGGTAAAATGACCCTTAAATGTGATTTGTCTTACTGTTCTGATTATGACTCACATCCTCAGAAGAATACTGCCGTTAAAGATTAGGAATACAAAATCAATGTTGCTGTGAAACAGAACGGCTGTTCCTTCGCAACTAGAGATGAGCAAACTTTGAAAAATCGCCTGCAATTCCCTAACGTGCGGACCATGGCAGTTTGGTTTAAGTCTTCATCCAACACAATCCAGTTGTCATCTCTGTGTTGCAAAACCCATTTTTCTTGAATGTCTTTGGAACCTGGTCCAAAAGTGTGACTTGTATTTTACTAACACTTTGATTCAAAAGTTATTGCTTTTATTGCATAGAATAGCACAATAGCATACACTCCCCTTCAGCTCTCCCCATGCTTTAAAGTATATTAGTACTTATATTCTTTTTTTTTCTTTTTTTTTGGTACAGTGGGGAAGGATAAGAACTGTTAGTTTTTAGGCTGTCTGAGACTCTGCTAGAGAAATTTTCCCTAATGCCGCGTACACACGATCGTTTTCTCAGATGAAAAAAGGCCAATGGACTTTTTTCATCGGACAAACCGTTCGTGTGTGGGCCCCATCGGTCTTTTTTCCATCGGTATAAAAAAATAGAACATGTTTTAAATTTTACCGATGGAAAAAAAAACTATAGCAAATTCCGATTGTCTGTGGGGAACTCCATTGGAGAAAAAACCCACGCATGCTCAGAATCAAGTCGACGCATGCTCAGAAGCATAGAACTTAATTTTTCTTGGCTCGTCGGAGTGTTTTACGTCACGGCGTTTGGGACGATCGTTTTTTTGACTGATGGTGTGTAGGCAAGACTGATGAAAGTCAGCTTCATCGGATTTCCGATGGAAAAATCCATCAGTTTAAAATCCATAGGAAATCCGATCGTGTGTACAGGGCTTCAGTTTTTAGGCTGTCTGAGACTCTGCGAGAGAGATTTTCCCTTACTCATTGTCCCCGGAATAATCTTTTTTCCTGAGCAGGAAGTGAAGGAAACTCAACAGCAACATAGACAGAAGTAAAAAGTATTTATTTTTCAGTTAAAATAGAACTATAGGCAAAACTTTTTTATTTTTATTTTGAATAGTGTAAGGGAGGGTTATAATCCCTGTCAGATTTCTTTGCGCCATTAGTGTCCTATTGTGGAGATTTCCCTTCACTTCCTGTCCCATAACTAAACAGGAAGTGAGTGGAAATTTCTGCAAATTAAGGGAATTCCTTGGGGACCCCCAGGTCCCCAGAACTAGTGTCCCCATAGGAAGGTTTACCTTCTATTATGTTTCTGGGGACAACCCAAAATTGGTGGTTTTCTTTTACTTTCACTTTCAATGATAATAGTAAACAGGTAAAAAAATAAAGGGGGCAAATCTCCTTAACAGGGGCACAGACAGCAATAAAAACTGACAAGCATTCTAAAAAGTCTCCCTTTAGTTATACTTTAAAGTGGAGCTCCACCCAAAAGGGGAAGCTCCCTGCTTGTTTGATTCCTCCCCCCCTCCGCTGACATATTTGGCACCTTTCGGGGGGAGCGGGTACCTGTTTTTGACAGTTACCCATCCTCACTTCCGGGAGACCTCATTGCGGCGAGGTCCCCCAGAAGATCGCCCCCCTTCCTCCTTCCCCCGCCACCAGGCCATTCAGACATGCGCAGTAGGGAACTGCCGGGCTTCCTTACAAGGAATGGCAGTGGCAGCATCTGAGAGCTGATTGAAAAATCGGCTGGGGTGCCGACATCGTGGGACCCCTGGACAGGTAAGTTTCCTAATATTAAAAGCCAGCAGCTACAGTATTTTTGGAAGGGGGGGGACTCGTGCCCTGCTTTAAGTAGGAAAATGCTGGAACTCCAGCACCCTCCCATTATTCAATGTCTGGCCACTAGTAACTGGACGCAGCAGTGGAAAAAACCCCACCCAAATCAATGGGTGTTGTCTACTGTGCATGCCCATTACATGCCTATTACTATGTAATGACACGCAGTGGGAGAAAGAGTCTTTACCCCCACAATGTGCAACTACTGACATAAACATGCCTCAGTCTGCCCACAAATGGTCGGTTCCTCCAGTCAGAGTGAAGCAGCAGTTTCCCTTTAATTTAGCCCTTACTAACAGTACATACCTACCTTTCTTTTGCTTCTCTACTGCTCTGTTTAGTCATTGGAAGTAAAAAAAAAATTGCCTGAGCTATAGCTTACACCAGAGTAGGAACTTCTCATGTGACATTTTTGATTAGCCCAGCGCTGTCACGTGGAGTTAGGCTACTTTCACACTAAAATCGCCGGCGTTAGCGGTAAAGCGCTGCTAGTTTTAGCTGCGCTTTGCTGTCGTTTTAGCTGCGCTTTTCGGCTGCTAGTAGAGCACTTTTAATCCCTGCTAGCAGCTGAAGAAAGGGTTAAAAGTGCTGTGTTGCGGCGCTGCCAAAGCGCTATGCAGGCACTTCGGCAGCGCTGCCCATTCATTTCAATGGACAGTGCGTTTTGGGAGCGGTGTATACACCGCTCCCAAACCGCCCCAAAGATGCTGCTTGCAGGACTTTTCAGAACGTCCTGCAAGCGCACCGCCCCAGTGCGAAAAGACACACTGAAATGAATGGGGAGGCGGTTTTCAGGCGTTAGAAGCTATTTATAGCGCTAAAACGCCTGAAAACCGATTCAGTGTGAAAGCAGCCTAAGTGACATGCTTCTCCATACCTGGAATTACTAGGTATTTCCTTATACTCCCAATGCTGAAGACAATGGTTGGGGAGGGAAGGAAAGCTAAGAATACACTGGGGAACGTTGCTTTACCCTGAATGGACATTTTGGGGCACTGAAGCCTAGGGGAGAGGTACTTATGCAGTTTACAAGAGTAAACATTGCTAATGTGGTATTGCCATTTTTTAGTTCATTTTAAAAAAATGCAGGCTCTAAATAGTGGTGTCACCTACCTTTTATTATATAGTAATCAATTGTTTAACCACTTCCTGCCCGTAGGACATCATATGACGACCTAGACTTGTGGAAGATATCGATATTGATAGTGGAGATATCGGGATGATGCCTGCAGCTACAGGCATCATCCAGATATCTTTCTTTTCAGATGGAAATTCTCTCTAATGTAAAAGCCATCCTTGTGGCTGGTTAGCTGCTGAATGGCTTTTACAGGCAGCAGAATGGGACCCCCCCCCCCACCGCCGCCCACCAGCGCTGGGTTACCATAGGGCTGGCCGAAGACTGGATGGCTCCCAGTCATCTCTATGATCCTGGGAGGCCGGAAGCGACGTCATGATGTAAATACTTTTTCACTGGGAAGCAGAGATCAATATATATTTTTTTGATCTCATGCTTTCCAGGGTAGAGGAGACATCTGTGGTCTTATAGACCCCAGATGTCTTAATAAGGAGACACCTTTCATGCCATATTCCTATCACAAGGGATGTTTACATTTCTTGTGATAGGAATAAAGGTGATCAAAAATAAATAAAAGGAATAGTGTAAAAATAAAATAAAATAAATAATATATATATATATATATATATTTTAAGCACCCCTTCCCTCTTGCTCTTGCTCTTGTTTCTTTACAGGTGTTTTTTTTTTTCCAGAAAAAAAAAACAAGTTTATTGATTCAAGTTTGACACTTACAGTCCAAAGTACCATAATCTCTTCAAATACAGTCAACATGAGCGTACTACTTACAATACATGCAATGAATTTTAAACACAATTGTCACCATCCTGAGTATGCATACTGCCATGAGCGGCCACCGCACCTCCCCCAAGTCACTGACTGTGCCCGGACAATCTGCCCATTATACTCCCGTGCCTACGCACTTAAGTAGCATATCAACCCACATTTAGTCTCAAAAGTTTGTCCATAATTAGGTCGTCCGGAGCTAGCCCCGGTGTTCCCAACCACAGGTCCCATAATTTTTCAAACTTTCCAGAGCATCCCCTATGCTGGTATATAACCTTTTCCATTCTCAGTGTGTTACCAAGTGCATTAATCCATTCCTTGACTGTGGGGGGGTGATTCAGACTTCCAATGTTGCATAATCATTTTGCGGGCCATGAAAAGGGCCCTGGTGAGGGCTTCCCTAATATGGGGTTCCCATTCCAGCTCATCTAGCAGATTCAGAAGACATTGTTTCGGATCTAATGGGACTGACACCTGGAATACTGTGTTCAGCGTGTCTGTCACCCCCTTCCAATAGGTATGCAACTTGGGGCAGCGCCAGAGCATGTGTATCAGGTCCCCATGGTCTCTTTTACATCTCGTACAGGTCGGTGCGGGCAGCAGTCCCATACCGTATAGTATGTGAGGCGTGTAGTATACTCTCAGGAGTGTATATAGTTGCGTCAGCTGCTGTGTCACATTGGGGGAGCATACGGTAACCGACTGCAGGGCCTCCTCCCACTGATCCTCATCCAGGGACCCCACATCCATTTCCCATTTCCCTTTAACAGTCAGGGGGTGTTTTGTGAGAAATTTACAAAGCAGCGTGCCGTAGCTCTGGGAAATGAAGCCCTTAGACGTCTCTGCACCCCTAAGCTGCAAGAGAAGCGGAGGGGAATCTACATGCCACTCCGAGACCCTTGACTGAGCTGTAAATGCATGCCGAAGCTGCAGATAGTAGAAAAGCATGTTCGCAGGCAAATGATATGCCTCCCTTAAAGTCTCAAAGGGTAGTAACTTGCCGTTCCCAATAATTTGTGTCAGGTAGCAGACTCCATACCTCTTCCACCTGTCCCCATGCTGTAATTTGGCTAGCTCGGGATAGGAATAATTTGCCCAGATAGGGCTGAACTCCGTAATACCTGAGGCCCCCTGTAGATATTTAGTTTTATTCCATATCTTCTGTATTAAACTGTACGTAGGGAAGCTTTTGTGAGGCCTTCCAAAAGCTAGGGCCTCAAGCGCTGTCGGAACTGACTTTCCCCCCCACTGTCCAAAGCATAATATGTTCAGAGGCGCCATGACTTCTACCCGCCGTGTCACCCTCCAAAACCATGGTACCTATCAGATACTGCAATTGCGACGCCAGATAGTACAACCACGGATTCGGCAAGGCAAGGCCACCTTCACCCTTGGGGCGTTGCAAGTGCTCTAATTTTATCCTGGGGGGACGATTTTTCCAGATCAGTTCGCGAAATATGGTATTCACTATTCTGAAGATCTTCAGTGGGATCACTACCGGGGAATTGTGGAGCATGTACAGCAGTTGGGGCATAAGAATCATTTTAATTAGATTCACTCTGCCCGCAACCGACATACACAGAGTGCTCCACGTTTTAACCCGAGATCGGAATCTGGCCAGC
This sequence comes from Rana muscosa, assembly GCA_029206835.1. NCBI lineage: Eukaryota > Metazoa > Chordata > Amphibia > Anura > Ranidae > Rana > Rana muscosa. The sequence continues at coordinate 732,663,476 of CM055116.1, forward strand.
AGCGGGGAGATATTGAGCTGACTGTATTCCCTGATATGCGGCGTCACTTGTATCCCCAGATATTTGAAGGAGGTGGCTACAGGAATACCCCCCACCCGGTCTCCGTGATGTAACAGGACATCATCCAGTGGCATTAAGGCTGACTTGGTCCAATTTATTTTAAGGCCCGAGAACTCCCCAAACCGAGCCACCGTCTCCATCGTCTCGCTCAGGGATTGCTCTGTATCACCCAGCAGAATCATTGTATCGTCTGCAGAAAGCATCACTTTCTCCTGTCTGTCCCCATAGCAGAAGCCAGTGATACCCCTATGGTCTCTAATCCGAATCGCCAATGGCTCTATAGCCAAGGCAAACAGCAGGGGGGACAATGGACACCCCTGCCGCGTACCCCGGCCCAGAGCAAAGGCCGGCGACACTCTCCCCGCCTCTCTAATAACCGCCTGGGGGCAGTGGTACAGCAAACGCACCCAAGAAATGAACACCTCCCCGAAACCAAATCGCCTCAACACCTCCCAAAGGTACGGCCACTCAACGCTATCAAAAGCTTTCATAGCGTCAAGCGACAGCAGAGCTCTCTTACCCATGTTATCAGCCTGGGATTGCATATTAAGAAATAGTCTCCTGAGGTTTATTGCCGTGGATTTGTTGGGCATAAATCCCGCCTGATCTGGGTGTATGACAGAGGTAATCACTTTATTTAGCCTGAGGGCCAGTACCTTCGCCAAGATCTTTATGTCTGTTTGTAATAGCGAAATCGGCCTATACGAGGCCGGGTCCACTGGGTCCTTTCCTGGTTTGAGGATCAACACAATATGTGCCTTTGCCATAGATGGCGGGAGGACGCCAGACTCCCTTGCAGCATTAAAGACCCCCAACAGCTTAGGCAACAGGACCTCAGAGTACTGTCTGTAAATCTCCATGGGGATTCCATCCCCCCCTGGAGCCTTACCGTTAGGGAAGGCCGCCACCGCCACCTGCATCTCCTCCAAACTCAACGGAGAATCTAACTCCATGCTCCGAGTAGGGGAGAGACGCGGGAACATAATTTCGTCCAGGTAGCCAGACAGCTCCCCCGAGCTATATTCCGAGGCTGGGCGATACAGTGATTCATAGAAGTCTGCCAATGTCTTTATTATGAGATCAGGGGAGTTAACCAGTCGCCCCTCCGTGGTTCGCAGGGTACCAATAACCGGGGATTTCTGTTCTGAATTAGCTATTCTAGCCAAGAGACGGCCCGTTGTCTCCCCCTCCTCAAAAAATGCTGTTTTGGTAAAGAACCTCTTTTTTTCCGCCGAAGAGGCGAGCAGGTGCTCATACGCAGATTGAGCCGACTGCCACGCCCCCTTAGCCGAGTCAGTGGGATCCTGCACGTACTGAGCCTCCAGAGAATGGACTTGCCTCTCCAGAGCTTCCCTGAAGGCCTCAGAGCGCCTCTTGACCTTATTGACCTCATTGCTAAGTAAACGTCGAAGGTAAACTTTAAATGCCTCCCATTCAGCAAGGAGAGACCTTGGATCAGGCTGGTCGGAGAAAAACCTCTGAACGCTCCCCTCTAGTTCCTCTGGGGCAGTAAATAGCTTAAGCCAAAAGGCGTTAAATTTCCAGGGTGCTCTGGAGAGTGTAGATAAATGAGTCACCGTAAGACCGATCACCATGTAAGAGTGATCAGAAACACATCTAGGTTTGTAGGAGACCTCCAAAACCGAGGGGAGCATCGCAGGGTTACCCACCGCCAAGTCTATTCTAGATAGTGACCCATGGGACTTAGAGAAACAAGAAAATTGTTTAACTGTAGGGTTTCGGTGCCTCCATATGTCTAGCCAGCCCACCTCCCGAAACAGTCTAGCCAGAGGAGTAGGCCTACAAGAGCTCGCCCCCGGTATCGGATGCTTGTCCATCCCCGGATCCAACCAGCTGTTAAAGTCTCCCACCAGAAGCATCGGGAGCTCTGGCCTGCCCCCCAAAAACTCCAGGAGAAGCCGCAGCACCCGAGCATCAAACGGGGGAGGTATGTAAACACAGGCTAATATACAGTTCAAAATACCAATGCGGCAATGTAAAAACACAAACCTGCCCTCAGAATCAACCCTAGAGGCATACTCCTGGTAGTCCAGAGACCTGTGCACCACCACGCTCACCCCCCGGGAGAAGGAGGTGTGAGTGGAGTGGTACGCCCAGCCCACCCAGGAGTATTTCATACAACCTTTAGTGTCAGGTGTCAGATGCGTTTCCTGAAAACATAAGATAGCAGGGTAGAACTTTTTCATACAAGTAAACACCATAGTCCGCTTAAGGGGGGAGTTCAGGCCCCTAACATTCCAGGAGATCAAGGGGGTACCCTCCATGGCAGAGGCAGAAATAGTGACAGGGTGGGGCCCTTGGGCACCCCCAGCTCGGACTGTTCCAGTGAGTCAAAGTTAGTGGGGCGATGAAGAACTACGGTAGCAACAAAGCGATAGGTGACCAGAAAAAAGTACATCTTTGGACTGTAAGGTAGCGTACACTGTAGAACACAACAAGGCACAACGGTGCCAACAAACAGTAGAGCAGTTGTTGATAGGTAGTCCCCAGTCCGGTGGAGAATCCTCACAGTAGGAAGCGCCTGGACGGGGCTGAAATATACAGTCAGCCACAGTAACATCGCCAACAGGGCAACTCCTGGAACCGCAACCCAGCCCAACAGTGGGCTAACTGAAGGTCGATGTATTTCTACTAGATTCAAGATTAAACCTAAGTTGAATTCACAGTTCTTGTCCTAGCACATTTGAAAATTAAGTTTTCCCCCCGGCACAAGAAGAGGAACCGAATAAAATGAAAGGGTGTCCTTGAAGCCAGAACAGCATCCCATCAATGCAAGGAGATCAACAATCCAGGTATAAATGCACATTTTGTGTTACACGAGTTGTCAGGGTCAGTCTCCTCCAGCATCCACCCTGCGACGACGTAAGGCCTGCTCATTGTGATCCAGCCAGGCCGCCGCGTCCCTGGCCGACTCAAAGAACTGCGCCTGGCCATCCGCCGTCACTCGCAGTTTAGCTGGGTAGAGCATTGCATATGGCAGTTGCAGGGCTCTCAGGCGTTTCTTTACGTCACCAAACTTTGCTCTACTCCTCTGCACCTCAGCAGAGAAATCGGGGTAGAATGACACTCTGACTCCGTTAAATGTGACGTTGCTCTGCTCCCGCGCGCAGCGAAGAACTGTCTCTCTGTCACGGTAATGTAGGAGCTTGGCCAGCATTGAACGGGGAGGGGCCCCCTGTGGGGGGGGGGGGCGGCCCGGCACTCTATGAGCTCGTTCCACTGTAAAAAATGGGGAAAAAGCTTCCCTTCCAAACACCTCGATAAGCCAGTTCTCCACAAACATGGTGGGGTCTCTGCCCTCTGATTTCTCTGGGAGACCGACAATACGGACGTTGTTCCTGCGCAAACGGTTTTCTGTGTCCTCTGCTCTGTTAAACGTGTCTTGGGCCATGCGGTGTGCTGCCCTGGCCTCACTTGCTAATGGGGGTAACTTGTCCTCTAAATCGCTCACTCTGCTCTCCACAGCTGTCGCCCTTTCCCTGACCTTTTGAAGATCTTGCCTCAGAAGGGACACCTCTTCCCTCAGACCCCCAAACTGCGCCTTCATGTCAGCATTGCCCATCTGCACAGCCCTCAGTATGTCTGCTAATGTAGGCTCTGGTGTGTCTTCCGAAGGGGGGGGGGAGGGGGGCTGAACCGCATCAGCCTCAGAGCGGTGGGGGGTGTCCTCCATATCATGGCCCCAGTCTGCCTGCGTGGCCTGGTTTCCTCCATCCCCATCATCCACTGTCCCCCCAACGTCAGAAAGCACAGGGCCCTGTACCTTCTGGGTGTAGTAGAGCATGTCCCTCGTCTGAGCCTTTGGAGCTTTCCTACTGCCAGTTTCCTTAGGCTTGTCTGTCAGCCGCGATGAGCGCTGTGCTGCGTCGGCGCCATCTTGGGAGTCCGGTCCCGCCATCTCCAGCATACCGCAACGGGTCTTCCCCCGTGTACAGAGGGCCGGCGGTGGGTCCGGACAGTGCAGGGGTTCGGTAGGCAGCTGGGGAGCCGAAGAGAGCAGGATCAGAGATGCCGGGGTAGGATCAATGGACGGATCAGGCAGGAGCTGTGAGAAGTGCGTCCTCTCACATGCCGGTCTTGGCCACGCGCCCCCTTTACAGGTGTTTTTAATGGAGATAAAGCTTTGAATATTAAAAAAAAAAAAAAACCACTCCTAAACGCAAACACGGCTAAACGCGGCATATAAACGCCACAAAACGGACGTTTTTAAACGTCGTTTACTATCTGTCAAGTTAAATCGCTCAGGGGAGGTTTTAAAACGTCCCGTATACATTAGGCCTAAGTGTAGCAATATGGTTACATTTAATGAAGGTACAACATTTAGCAACTCACAAGGTTGATGATTAAAAGAGGCACATCTAAGTATGCAGGCATCCGGGGTAAAGCTGTCCACATAGACCATCCTCCTCACTCTCACCGCTGTCAGTCTGCAATCATGACTGGGAAGACTAGCCTGCAGTAGAACGATCTGAAAGCGAAGCTTGAAGCGCTTGTAGATCGCAGAGTGGAAGGGATGACGTTGATGGTGGAGGATGGTCTATGTGGACAGCTTTACCCCGGATGCTTGCATACTTAGGTGCCTCTTTATATCGTCAACAATGTGAGTTGCTAAATGTTGTACCTCCATTAAATGTAACCATATTGCTACACTTAGAGGCGCCTCTCTTCTGTTTTATACTCAGTTGTGACATGACACTACTTGTATATCAAGACATCGCTTGTTTATCAAGTCAAAATGTAATAAAAAATTTTGCTTGTCTTGCAAAACGCTCTCAAACCAAGTTACTCTCAAACCAAGGTTTTATTGTACTTATACTTGGATTTGCACAAACGTTCATGGGAAAACCCCTTAAGGCCTTTAGAGGCAGAGAAATGTTACAATGTGTATATAAAAAGTATACATTTTATTAAACAAATGGGAGTAAAAATGGGAAAATAATCCCTATAAGAGAAGCATAACTATAGCATATAGAAAATAGAAAAAGCACATATACAATATATATGTCATATATATGATATTATATATATATGATACAATATACAAAAATATCCTTGTACCATCTAAACCATCCATATGCCGCCTGTAAGGTAAAGATCAGCCAGGGTCAGTATTAGTGGTCAATCCAACATGTTTCGGACAATTAGTCCTTCCTCAGGGCATAGGGTATATTTGTTTAACATAGGTAGGAGACAAAGGATATAAACCAGAGACATGTATGTTCCCATCTAAGGAGAAGCTGCATACTGCTGCCCAAGGGGAGGGGGAGGTACGGAAAAGAAAGGCCAGGGTAGGGCAGCTCCAAACTAGCGCTCATTGCTGCATACACAAGGAACCCATCCGAGGGGGGGCAATGAGGCAAACCTCGCCCTCAGAAGCACCAGCTGTGGTTTATTTTACCTTGGAGGTAGTAACAGGCATGTTCACTCAGCGTCTGCACTTATTGAACTTTGCATTACAACAGAGTACCTGGATTTTGGTTGGATGTCCTTAACTTATGAATCTCTGGAATTGGTTTTGTTATAATCATATATGGAAGGGTGACTTGGGCATATTAAAAATAGGGTTAAGGCTTTAATAACTGTAGATTTTAAATATTGGGTATGTTATTATGTCATGTAATGTTTAAATCTACTTACGATGTAATGATTGTAAAAATACTTTATAACTCCTTTATAAGTCCTGTTTACCAAGAATGAAGGCTGATATTTTACTGTTATTGTTCAATTTTGCTATGTGAAGTGTAAATCCAACTGTTTTGCATATTTGTAAAGGTTCTTTGGAAAAATGCTATGCACATTTCTGGCATTTATAATAAAATCTGAGAGCATTCCAGCAGAATTTACCCTGCACATAAATTGTAGCAATTTATGAAAACTCTCTGTTTTTGGTTTTCATTTCCCTAAAAATGTTTGCCACCCCGCACCTGTTGTAATGTTTTTTTTTTTCAGCAGACAAAAGATACCACCAGGATAATACACAAAAATGTAATCAAATTGTTAGCAGTCTTCTGATTGGCTGTACTCTGGAATGAATGTGCTGCTAGCAGTTAAAAAGGAACCGTAGTCTGCTCGCATAATTTGTAATAAAAACATCTTTGCCATTTGAAGCTTCCCCCCAACCACTTTGCATATTATTTTATATATACGGTGATTCTGTACTTGCCAAACATGCTGCAGAAATCTCCCTTCACTCAGTTTGGCTGCAACCATTTGGACTGTGGGCATCTGAAGCTGCTGCCTGTTCACTGCCTAGATTTAAACAGACACACACCTCCAGCTCTGCAGCTCTCATTGGCCCTCTTATAACTCACCCCCCCTCCCTAGCAAACTCTCACAAGAGTGAGAAAGAGAGAGCTGTGCATGATGTCATAAGCCTAGGCTTTTTACCAGACAGGAAACAGGAAGTGGGCTGTATAAGGTATTTACTGGCAGACAAAAATGTTTTACTATCCAAAGTTAAAACAACAAGGGCAGAAGATTTAATAGATGGAACATTGAAAAAATGACTGAAGGTCCACTTTAAATCTCTCATAAGTAAGAGATCAAAAATGCCTAAACAACAACCTATCATGAAAGTGTTAATTTTTTAAGCTGTTATTAGTATTTTTTTCTGCTCATAGAAGCTATTAGTGTTTATTAGCATTTTCAGCACTCTATTAGCATTTTTAGCTATTCCTATTAGCTTCAGCGTCTAGAAGCAGAAAAAAACGCTGAATGTTCCTAAACACCCATAACTGCTTCTAAATGCTACTAAAATGCTCCTAACAGCTATTTTTGAGTTTTTTTTTATGTACTGCAAAACCACTAATAAAATGCTAATGCTCCTAAATGCTTATAAGCGCTTTTATAAGCTACTAAAATACTACTAGAAGCTGGCACAAAAATGCTATTATCAGCATTTTTCATCCAGTGTTTTTTCTAGCTTTGTTTTTGAGCTTATTAAAAATGCTAGTGTGCATGGAGCCTTAGCAAGTTTTATTTTTACGTTTCCCCATCATTTATTCTTAGGCCCCTTTCACACGGAGGTCCGTTCAGGTCCGCCTGTCAGTTTTTTAGGCGGACCTGAAACGGATCCTCCATGTACCCCTATGGAGGCACGGATGTCAGCGGAGACATGTCCGCTGACATCCGCTCCGCCAAAGTGTGACGGAGGAAAACCCTATTTTTCCTTCCGTCGGCGGAGCGGATCGGATGACAACGGACTCTACGGTCCGTCGTCATCCGATTCCCCATAGGGGAGAGCGGCGCTCTGACAGGGAGGTCCCTGCACAGTGTGCGGGGACCGCCCAGTCATCCGTCGGCTCAGCGGGGATCAACGGAGCGATCCCCGCTGAGCAAGCGGAGCTTCACGGGGCGGATCTGCACGGATCCGCCCCGTGTGAAAGAGCCCTTAATTTGTTTGCGCTTCACTTCAAAATTCTAGCTTTCAATGCAATCTTTCAGCAACAGAAAAAAAGAAAAGAAAATTCAAATATAAATATTTTCCAAATACTTTATAAATTGGGTCCTCAAAGATACCCTACATTCCATAATTTGAAACACATGTTTTATGTATAAGAAGTTTTGACATTTCTACCAGTTTAAATATGTTTTATCTTCATTCAATCATAAGTACTACTGATTCTTATAAAAAAAAAAATCAGATTCTTTAAAAACAATATTATGCTGTCCCATTGTACGGATCAGTTTTGACTAGAATTTAAGGTCAAGTATTGTGCTAGAAATTTCTTTTGTGATCAGAATAATTTATAATAAAAATCCTACCTCTAATTCCTTTTGCTTCTGAGTTACTTTCAAGAAGATACATATAGGCTTTTTTTCTTGGAAACAAAAAAAAGTCTTAGAAAATTCCAATTAATTAGCATGCCTTGAACTATTGAAAAGGGTGGACTGAAAAGAGAAATGCCTTACTCTTTGTGAAAAGTGTAAAACATGGTTAACAATGCAGTTTTCAAATATTTGGGGCTGTTTGTATAGTTTTCCCATGACTGGTTTTCCTGTGACTTGACTAGATGAGAGTGGAACAAGAGCGAGGCTTTATTTGAAACATGAATGTGACCAAGCTTCAGACTTTTCTAAGCAGCAAAATAAGGTGTAAAAATATTTAATGGATATTAGTGAAATCTGAGTTCCTGAAACAAGGATGCAATTTGGAAATGACCATTTTTTGAATTTTTCTAATTTTCACATTACACTTAATGAAAATGTAGCTATTAAAGAAACGGTTATACATAGATATGGTGGGAGATATGTTAGGTTAAAAAGGTCTTTAAAGAAGTTATATTCCCTGTAGTCTATCCTCATTGCCACAGTAAAAAATGGAGAGAAATGTGCAGAGGGAAGCGTTCAGCAAAGGTGGTGGGGTCAGCACCCTCAGCCCCCTTTAGGAAGGCCCAAAATGCGCAGATTGTTCCTTCTATTGCGATTTTTGGCATCTTCAGCCCGAGCCTCCAGTGCCTTAACTTTAGTTTTAAGGGTATGTAAATCAGCCCCATGGTGACGTACCGTATCTTCGGCCTGGGAGACTCTCTGTTCTACCTCAGTCATCCGGCCATATAAATTAATAAAGTCCTTCCTGATGAATTCCACATTGGCCTGTATGTGATCCACCTTATCAGTCAGGGTAGTAATCGCCTGCATGACCGTTTTAAAATCGGCCTCCGTAGCAGGCAGCTGTTCGGGATCCTCGGCCTGGCTCTCCATTCGGGCAGGATTCTTAGGCGAGGCCACAGCTGCGGCCTTACCCTCGATGTTTGGTGCTGTGGCCTTGCGACAAGACTTTGGCTGCGATCTCCATCTGTGCATGCCCCGGAGGTGCTACCAAGGTAGGGGGGCCACAGGCACGTTGTTGGGGTTGGGTCTGCACCCGATAAAAGCTGGATACAGAGCCGGTCTATGGGAGCTCAGACACTACACGTCTGCTCCCAGCGCCATTTCAGACACGCCCCCTAGTCTATACTCATCTCACATAGCCAAAGGATTTTTTTTCCAATTCCTCTAAACTAGATTGGGCATTTGCAGTAAACAATTGCTAGTGTAAAGTTATTTCTTTAGTAAATCAACCCACGTACTTCTAATATCTACAGTACTAATGAGATTTTAGGTGGTTTGGATAATTAGACTATCTCTGTAAACTTAAGCCGGCCATAGATGGATTGAAATTTGGCCGATTCAGCAGTGACTGGCCAAATTTCAATCCAACTATGGGCAGGCTGGTTGTACAGAAGTCGATCTCTCAATTGACTTCTGTACAACCAGCCTGTTGGAAAATGTTTGCTCAATCAGTTTGCTATAGCCAGCGGTACTGATGAGTATATTCTGTCGGCAGGGAAGACTCCCCACTGTCAGACTACAATAGCCCTGCGGGAGGGACTCCCCAATCCACAATGAATGTGTGGATGGGGGAATTGATTCAATTTCTTTCATTCAACTCACTGGTTGAACAAAAGAATGAATCATGTATTGCCAGCCTCAACATTCTCAACACAAGTTCTCAACATTTTCACAACACCAACTGTAGGGAAATAAAGCTGTTGGCAGGATTACAATTTTTCCTATACTATATTGTGGTGTGGCTTAACAGTGAACAGAGCATTGTTTGTGCTTATATTTAATTAAAACAAATCGCATATAAAAATCCACATAATGGAACACAGACCACAGGAATACAAAATGGACTCATATTTGTTATTGGTACTATACTAGGTACTTTTTGCTTTGTTCCTTGTAAAGTTTTATTGGGCAAGCCTCTTCATATTTATGGCCAGCTGTAGATAAAGACATACTGTAGTAGTATATGAATGCTGTAGTAATGTTTTTAAAGATCATCAGCTTTCAAAATATCACCACCGTTAAAGGGTAACTAAAGGCAAAAATAAGTATTAAAACTATACAGCGCTATTCTTATGTGTATCTACTGCTTACTCCTATTATATATATATATATATATATATATATATATATATATATATTGTGAGGGGGTTAGCTCGGTAGCGGGTGTGTGTGACCCCCTGGATGGGCTCCCCACACAAAAACAGGCCCAGCAGACGGAGGTTGTGGTTTTCAAGATCAAAAGGTGCGGTTTATTTCTCTATTTACAGTGACAAAAACACAGCAAAGCAAAAAGAAACATAAACAAAATAAATCCTGGTCAGCTTGACCTCTGACTAAACATGCAGGTTTCCCTAACTAACAACTGGGATCAGCCTGGTGCTGTCCTAGTCCCTAAGTCCCTGGTTTAGTAAATGTCCAAACAAATAGCCACACAGGCTTTGCCTCACCGCACAGGGATTCACTCTCCCTAGACAGTCCACACAGGTCTGGTTCCAGGCATGAGCAAACACCTAATGAATCTGGGAGTTTTTATAGAGGCCTTAAACGAGCTGACAAGCTTCAGCTGGTCTCATCAACTCCCTGTCTGCACGACGCCCCACACTCTCCCTAGAGGTATGAGTCATCCATGAACCCACTAGCCTCAGCTGGGCTTATACAACTCTCCACCTAGTTGTATAAGTCGGCGTAAAGCCTGAATCTGGGCGAAATATATCTACCCCCCTGGATGCAACCAGGTGACTTTACCTTCCTGCTGTCACATACCCCCCCCCCCTCTTGTTTTAACCTCGGGGTTGGAACACCAGCAATCAGGCATTCATGTACTCGAGACAAAGCATCCACATTCCCCATTTGAACGCCAGGGCGATGCTTTACTGTGAAGTTGAATTCCTGGAGGGCCAGGAACCACCTATTCACTCTTCTATTTGTTTCCTTGTTTTGAGCCATCCACTTTAACGGAGCGTGATCCGTAACCAAGTCAAAGTGCCTACCTAGCAGGTAGTACCGAAGGGAATCTAGAGCCCACTTCACCGCTAAACACTCCTTTTCAACGGTGGCGTAATTTACCTCATGGGACTTCAACTTCCTGCTGAGGTAAATGACTGGGTGCTCTTCCCCGTTCCAGACCTGGGACAATACTGCTCCTAACCCCACATCTGACGCATCACTTTGTACGACAAAGTCTTTAGAGAAGTCGGGTGAGTACAACACTGGCTGGCTACATAAGGCTTGTTTCAAGAATTGGAATGCTGCCTCAGCCTCGGGGGTCCATTTAATCATGACCGACCCTTTCCCTTTCGTCAGGTTGGTTAGGGGCACAGCCTTAGAAGCAAAGTGGGGAATGAAGCGCCGATAATAACCCGCGATTCCCAGAAAGGCTCGTACCTGCTTCTTGCTGTTGGGACGTGGCCAACTCTGGATGGCCTCGACTTTGTTGAGTTGGGGTTTTATTACTCCCCTGCCAATGGTGTACCCAAGATATTTGGCCTCCTCCTGCCCAATGGTACACTTCTTGGGGTTAGCCGTAAACCCCGCTTCCCGGATAGAGTCTAGGACTGCTTGCACTTTTGGCAGATGTGAGGCCCAATCTGTGCTATGGACAATTACGTCATCCAGGTAAGCCGCAGCATACTTCCGATGGGGCCTCAGTATCTGGTCCATTTTCCGCTGGAATGTGGCCGGCGCATTCTGTAACCCGAACGGCATTCTCTTATATTGGAACGCCCCGTCTGGGGTTACAAATGCGGTTTTCTCTTTGGCCGACTTGGCCAGGGGAATTTGCCAATACCCTTTTGTGAGGTCAAGAGTCGTCATGTATCGGGCTGTTCCCAGCCGGTCGATCAACTCATCTATACGTGGCATGGGGTAGGTGTCAAATTTTGTAACTTTGTTCAACTGACGAAAATCGTTACAAAATCGCCAGCTCCCATCCGGTTTAGGCACCAACACAATGGGACTAGACCAATCACTTTGGGACTCCTCTATCACCCCTAAGTTCAGCATTTTCTGTACTTCCTCCCGTATTGCCTCCCGTCGGGCCTCTGGGATCCGATAGGGTTTTAACTTCACCCTTTCACCGGGCGGGGTAATGATGTCATGCTCTACCCCAGATGTTTGTCCCGGCAGCTCAGAGAACACCTCCTTGTTGCGAAGCACAAACTCCTTAACCTCCTGTTGTTGGGGTTGTGACAAGGTGGCTGCTATTCCAACCTCCAGAATCACGCAACCAGTTTGAGCTGGTGACCAAGTTTCTGCGACTAGGGACTCTCTATCCCTCCAGGCTTTCAACAGATTAACGTGATAGATCTGTTCGGGCTTTCGCCTTCCTGGTTGTCTGACCTTGTAATTCACTTCGCTCACTTTTTCCATTATTTCATAGGGGCCTTGCCATTTGGCAAGGAATTTACTTTCAACTGTAGGGACAAGTACCAATATCCTATCCCCCGGGGAAAAGGTACGGGTCTTGGCTCCACGGTTGTACACTCTCTGCTGTGCCAACTGCGCTTGGGCCAAATGTTCCTTCACGATGGGCATTACCTGTGCAATTCGATCTTGCATCAGGGCGACATGCTCAATCACACTCCTGTGGGGAGAACTCTCACTTTCCCAAGTTTCCTTGGCAATATCCAACAGCCCTCTTGGGTGTCTCCCATACAGTAACTCAAAGGGGGAGAATCCCGTAGAGGATTGGGGCACCTCCCTAATAGCAAACATCAAATAAGGAAGTAGACAGTCCCAATCCTTTCCATCTCTATCCACCACTTTCTTCAACATTTGTTTTAGGGTTTTGTTGAATCTTTCAACCAGCCCATCGGTTTGGGGGTGATACACAGACGTACGCAATTGCGTCACTTTGAACAATTTACACAGCTCTTTCATAACCCGGGACATAAAGGGTGTACCTTGGTCCGTAAGCAGTTCTTTACAAATACCCACCCGGCTAAAAACAAGAGATAGCTCTTTGGCTATGGTTTTGGCCGAGGTATTTCGGAGAGGGATCGCTTCTGGATAACGGGTGGCATAGTCCATTATAACTAATATGTACTGGTGCCCCCTAGCGGACTTGATTATAGGACCTACCAAATCCATTGCGATCCTCTCAAACGGGACCTCAATGATGGGTAGAGGGACCAGCGGGCTACGGAAATGTGGCATCTGGGCCGACCTCTGACACACAGGGCAGGAGGAACAATAATCTTCTATGTCCTTCATCACCCCAGGCCAATAGAATCTCTGTAATACCCTCTCTCGGGTTTTCTCTGTCCCCAGATGACCTCCAAGAATGTGCCCATGGGCCAACTCCAACACCAACTTCCTGTAAGGTTTGGGCACCACAAGCTGCTCAACGGTTTCTTCTGCCCTTTTTGCCACCCGATACAGTAGGTCCTTCTCTACGCTGAAGTATGGGTAAGTGCAGGTATTATCTGGGTTCACTAACTCACCATCTATTTCCACTATGTTTTCCCGTGCCTTTATTAGGGCGGGGTCTTTTAACTGTTCTGTGGCAAAATTTTCCCTGTGAACCTCAAGATCAGAAAACTCCACAGACGGTAGGTTTTCGTCTGAGGAGGTGGGCTCCTCTCCAGTTTCTTGAGTCTCGCCTGCCAATACTGACAAGGGAAATTCTGGAGAGTCCTCACCACTCTCAGAGGAGTTCTGGCTATCACCTTCCTGGTACATAGGGGCACCAGTGGGGGGCTCAGGATCATCCCACAGTTCCCAGAACTTCGGAAAATCCCTTCCCACAATGGCATCATGCGGTAGTTGAGATACTAACCCCACTGGATGAGAGAGGGTACCTTTGGGGGTCTTGAAGCACACTGTAGTCACTGGATACTCTCGGGTGTCCCCATGCACACAAATAACAGCTACCTTGCTATTCCCAGAGACCTCTGTTTTAACTAATTCAGCCTTTATCAGGGTCACAAGGCTACCTGAATCCAGTAATACCACAACATTTCTACCATTAATACACATTTTGCATAAATGTTTCTCAGTTCCCCGAATGGCAGTGCATGCGACTGTCGCACACAGCGACTGACGTCTGTCCGTCAGAAAGTCACATTGCATGGGTTCCTCCACAACCGGGCAATTTGCTGCAATATGTCCCGCTTGCCGGCAGCGGTAGCAAACAATCCTTTTGGCTGCCTCTTGAGCCCCCGACTTCCCAGGCTGTTCTCGCCAAACCCTGGGCAGAGCTCCCACCCTCTCACTCTCTCCACCCTCACCCCTTGGAATCATCTTATCCGCCCCTGGGGATGGTCTGGTCTTAGGGTGGAAAGTCCGAGTGTCTCTGGAAGAGGCCGTCAGGTTCTCTGCAGCCAAGTATCTCTCTACACGATCCACAAGTTTACCGGCCGTTTCTGGGTCTCCATGGCTTACCCACTTTTGAATGGCGGTAGGAAGAGCTCTCAAGAAACGATCCATCACAACACGTTCCACAATCTCCGGGGAGGAAAAAAGTCTCTGGCTGTAGCCACTTCCTGCTCAGGTGAATGAGATCATACATTTGAGACCTGGGGGGTTTTCCAAGCTGGAAAGTCCAGTTATGCACACGCTGAGCCCGGACAGCCAGGGTGACACCCAGCCTTGCCAATATTTCAGCTTTTAGCATCACATAGTCTTTTGCTTGGTCAGGCTCTAGGTCATAGTAAGCTTTCTGCGATTCACCAGTTAACAGAGGAGCCACCAGTCCAGCCCACTGCTCCTCAGGCCACTTTTCTCTTTCAGCAGTCCTTTCAAATGTGGTCAAAAATACCTCTGGATCATCCTCTCCAGTCATTTTTGTCAATAAACGACTCACCCCAAAGGACGCGGTATTAGTGGGACGGCTTTCCTCACTGGTCTGCGGACGTTGCTGCATTACTGCTTCCATCTGTTGTTGTAGTCTCTGCTCTTGCTTCTGCAACAGGTCTATGAAGCGGGCCTCAGATTGCTGCTGGGCTTGTTGCTGGGCTGCGAAGCTCTGTTGTTGAGCTGCAAGGCTCTTTTGCAAACCTGCATTTGTCTGCTGTTGATTGGCATTTGCTAGAGCCAGCTGTTTCAGTATCTCCTCCATGCTGGCTTAAAAAAAACTGCCACTGGTTCTCCACCAACTGTGAGGGGGTTAGCTCGGTAGCGGGTGTGTGTGACCCCCTGGATGGGCTCCCCACACAAAAACAGGCCCAGCAGACGGAGGTTGTGGTTTTCAAGATCAAAAGGTGCGGTTTATTTCTCTATTTACAGTGACAAAAACACAGCAAAGCAAAAAGAAACATAAACAAAATAAATCCTGGTCAGCTTGACCTCTGACTAAACATGCAGGTTTCCCTAACTAACAACTGGGATCAGCCTGGTGCTGTCCTAGTCCCTAAGTCCCTGGTTTAGTAAATGTCCAAACAAATAGCCACACAGGCTTTGTCTCACCGCACAGGGGTTCACTCTCCCTAGACAGTCCACACAGGTCTGGTTCCAGGCATGAGCAAACACCTAATGAATCTGGGAGTTTTTATAGAGGCCTTAAACGAGCTGACAAGCTTCAGCTGGTCTCATCAACTCCCTGTCTGCACGACGCCCCACACTCTCCCTAGAGGTATGAGTCATCCATGAACCCACTAGCCTCAGCTGGGCTTATACAACTCTCCACCTAGTTGTATAAGTCGGCGTAAAGCCTGAATCTGGGCGAAATATATCTACCCCCCTGGATGCAACCAGGTGACTTTACCTTCCTGCTGTCACAATATATATATATATATTTTTTTTTCTCTCCACAAAGCTTCAAACAGTACAACATATATAAACATATCACATAGAAACGTATCATACATATACAAGTGCACCAGTGGTTTGTGCTAAAAATAAAGTGTTCAGTGCTTTGTGCAAAGACTTAGGGTTTGATTTACTAAAGGCAAATAGAATGTACACTTTGCAAAGTACAGTTGCAATCTGCAAGTGCAGCTGCTTCAGAGCTTAGTAAACGAGCAGAAGCTCTGCTGACTTCCATCATCCAATCATGTGTAAGCACAAATGCTGTTTTTTTTAAATTTACCTTGCACGTGATTGGGCACTCTTTGCAAAGACAAGCTCTACCTCATGTACTAAGCTCTAGGAGAAGTGGTTCTCAACCTGGGGGTCGGAACACCCTTGGGGGTCGAATGAGGATTTGCCAGGGGTCACCGAATCCTAGGCTGTTCCTGAAGCCCGCACTGTTTTCCCAGCCTTTTCGCGGCCGCCCAGCAGGGCTGTTCCTGGAGCCGCCCATTCAGTTCACGGCATGGCTGGGGGACAGAGTCTAGAGGTCAGCTGACTGGTGAGGAATGTGAAGTGGGAGGGGCTGGAGGAGACCCTATCTCCTGATTTCGGCATAGGTGTCACTGCTGCGAGACACCACAGTAAAGCCGGAGACACAGTGAGTAACACTACTTGTGATTATAGTTGCCAATAAAAATCCCCACTACAGTTCTCTAGATCAGCACTTAAGTTGGCTGATCAGAACCCCCGCATTGCCACTCATCCCAACTCCCCGCCAGCACTGCCACTGATCCCAGCCCCGCCCCCCACCAAGGAGTAAGAGAAGAAATAAAAAAATAGAGAATATATGGAAGGGAGATGAAAAGAGGGGGAGGAACAAAGAAAAAGGGAGAGAAAGAATAAGAGAAACAACAAGACGGCTAGAGAGAGGAATGAGAAATAAAACAAGAAATTAAAATGTACCATAAGGGGTTTTAATATTGTACGAGTGGAAGGGACTCAGGGAAATGTCCATGGGTTAGGGGCGCAAATGACTTGTCTTGCCTTGGGTGTGGACAACCCACTCTACGAAAATAATTTTTCTGTTAGGGGTCCCCACAACTTGGGAAATTTCATCAAGGGGTCACGGCACTAGAAAGGTTGAGAACCACTGCTCTAGAGCAACTGCACATGGAGAGTGCAAGTGCACAGCCTCTTTGCCTTTAGTAAATCAACCCCTTACAGACAGTAAACTCCACAATTTCCTGGTGCATTATTCACAAGTTCATATTAACGTGCAGAAAGAATATAATGTGCAAAGCCTCCTATTAAAGTGCTTCCATTTGCTCCCTGCTTGATTATTCAATTAACAAATTATGTGCCTTTATTTGCTCCATGTCTCCACACCACTCTTTTTCTCCTGTGTCCTCAGCAACCTCATTTGTGCCCACCTGGGAGAACTCACCAGATTATATTGACCTCTTTCTATATAGAGAGTGGGTTACAAAGCACCTTTTCCCCTCAGAGATTGCCCGCTGTTTCCTCCTCGGGAAGCACTGAACACTTTAATTTTAGTGCAAAACACTGGTGCACTTGTGTATATGTTTGATATGTTTCTATGTGATATGTTTACATATGTGGTACTGTTTTGCATTTTTGTTTTATTTTTTGTGGTTAAAGGAAATTATACTTAATAGGAGTAAGGAATAGATGCACTTAAGAATAGTGCTGCATATTTTGAATACTTAGTATAAGACCCCTTTCACACTGGGGCATTTTTCAGGCGCTTTAGGGCTAGAAATAGCGCCTAAAAAAAGCTTCCCCTGCAGCCCCAGTGTGAGAGCCTCAGTGCTTTCACACTGGGGTGGTGCGCTTGCAGGACGTTAGAAAAAGTCCCGCAAGCATCATCTTTCCGCTCCTCCACCGCTCCTGCCATTGATATCAATGGGCACCGCTGCCAATCGCCTGCTTTGTGGGCGCTTTTAACCCTTTTAACCCTTTATTCGGCCGCTAGCAGTTGTTAAAAGTGCCTCGCTAGCGTCCGCAAAAAAGAGCCTCTATTACAGCGCTAAAGTGTCGCTAAAATTAGCGGCGCTTTACCGCTGACCGCCACCCCACCCTGCCCCAGTGTGAAAGTAGCCTAAGGCACAATTGCGGCCTGGCTGCAGCAGCTTTTCCCAAAAAAATAAATAAATTATTATAATACAGCTAACCAGTCATGTTGTGGCTGAATTCATTTTCTTTTTTTGGGCTAAGAATATTTTCAGCAAGTACAGAAAACACCTATTGATCTTGCCACAAATACAATGCCATTGTCACTTACTTTGAGCTGACCTGGAAGCATACAATAATGTTATCTTCCTTTTGTAAACTACTAATATCCACCCCCTCATGTAAAGGAGATGAGCAAAGGCAGACATGTCCAGCCTGGTTGACAGGCGTGGCTCCCTCTATAAATTTTTGAATGAACATAGCCAACCAGACACAGGCAGAGTGTTATTCTCAGGATTACCATATAAAAAGAAAAAAGAAAAAGCATCAGGAAAATGAATGTATCTACCACATTTAACCTCTTGCCGACTGGGCCATAGCCGAATGACAGCTACAGCGTGGTTGGCTAGTTCTGGGAGGGCGTACTATGACATCCTCCCAAACCGGATGTGTCCATAATCGGGGTAAAGGGCCGATGACAGCGGCCCTTTACCACATGATCGCTCCGTCCAATGACGGAGTCATCACTTGTCAACAAACCGGCGCATATCCGGTTTAGCTCTCTCTTCTCACACGCGATCGGTACAGCTGCAGCGACGCTTTGCGGGTGGTTTTAACCCTTTTTTTAAAGCGCCCCGCTAGCGGCCGAATACCTCATGGCAGTTTTTATTGCTGTCTGTTCACCCTTGCTATTGGTCCTGTTTACCATTATCATTGAAAGTGAAAGTAAAGGAAAATCCCAAATTTTGGGTTGTCCCCAGAAAAAGTAATAGAGGGGAAATCTTCCAATGAGGACACTAGTTCTGGAGACCTGGGGGTCCCCAAGAGATTCCCTTAATTTGCAGGGATTTCTTCTTACTATCTGTTTTGTTGGGGACAGGAAGTGAATGAATATCTCCGCAATTGGGCACAGTTGGTAAAAAAAATCTGAACTGGTATAACCGTCCCTTAATCTAAAATGAAAAAAAATTTTTTTTACCAGCAATACTTTACTTTTAAATTTTCGGATTTAGATACATTTTGGAGCCCATGTTTTGGCTAATTTAATGTCCAGTATGTGCACAGGCTGTATGGATGATTCAAATTAAGGTGTGTTACGCTGGTTACGTAAACCTGCTTTCTTGTGTAGTAACACATCACATTATGGGCAGTAAAAGTGGAAATTACCTTACAAATCTCATCCTGTTTTTTTATTGCTATCATCTCTGTATTAGCCCAGGTTCACACTGGGCTGCGGGAGTGAAGCCGTGCGAGTTCAGCTGAACTCGCACGATTTCACTCCTGCCTGTCAGTCCCGATTTCAGCCGCGATTACAGGGACATCTGTGCAGGTTTCTGCACAGACGTCAATGTAAATCGCGGCCCGAAATCGCAAAAAGTAGTACAGAAACTACTTTTTGAAATCGGTGCAGCGTCGCAGATGCGGCGTCGCACCGATTAGGACGGTGCCATTGCCCGCAATTTGCGGCAAATATCGCCGATTTGACATGCGATTTGACATGTCAAATCGCATGTCAAATCGCACCAGTGTGAACCAGGGCTTAGAGGACAAATTTACAACTTGCGGTTTTGTTAGAATTCTAATACCATGTATTTAAAATATATACAAATAAAATACAAAGTATTTTAATAAATATAAATTACTATATGACAAGTAATAAACAAACTGGTTGAACTACTGATTTTGTGTTTCACAAACCAGACAAACCAGTTATGCAGAATATTACACGAACAGGACACAATTTCAGAAACGTCTTCAAGGCAAAGATATCTTGATATTTAACGAAGCATAACACTTTCTAACGAAGCATGAAATCAATACTCAACCCAAATCACTGAGCTTAGCAAAACTGACACATATCTACTGTATATTTTATGTGCTGAAGAACTATACCCATATGTTTGCAAGCCTGTTCAGGATGATAATGCAGCTAACAATTAAGGTATGCAACATGCAGTAACCCATAGCAACCAATTATTTCAGAAAACTGCAATTAGCTATGCTGCTCTGTAAATTTCTACCCTTCCCTACCCCACTGTGTGCCTCCAAATTTTAATTGAAGGGCATTGCAATAGGCACACTTCCTGTCTGCAGATGACCGGTCTCCCACAAAACCCACTGACTGTCTTAAGCCCCATACACACGGTCGGACTTCCATCTGACTTTTCCGTGTTTTTTTGTCCGAACGGAGTTGGTCGGGAACACCCATAGCATACACACGCTCGGACTTTTCTGCAAACTTTCCCAAAACTTTTTGCAACATCACGTGGTTTTTCTGCTCTTTTCTGCTCTTTACCGCCACCCTTTGGTCAACTTCTGCTATTGTTGGTTGATTTTAACATTAGTTGTTTTGTCCATCGGACAAAAGTTCGATGGTTTTCTGTACACATGGTCGGACTTTGCTCCATCGAACTTTTGTTGGGCAAAAGTTTGTCCGTTTGCAGACCCAACTTTTGTCCAATGATATCAAGAAAAAAGCAAAAAAAGTTTGTCTGATGGAGCATACACACGGTCAGATTGTTGGTCCAACTTGCTAAAAATGAAGTTTGTTGGCCAAACACACCTCTTAGGCTTCAGGGTTGTCAATCACAGCTGCTGTGTCCTACATGGTATACAACTGCCATAGTCCTAGTTCAATCTAAAAGCGGAACTTCAGTAATTTTTTCATCTTTCCATCTATTAAATCTTCTGCCCTTGTTGTTTTAACTTTGGATAGTAAAACATTTTTTTTCTGCCAGTAAATACCGTATACAGCCTTGTTCCTGTTTCTTGTCTGGTAAAAAGCCTAGGCGTATGACATCATCCACAGGGCTCTCTCTCACTCCCGTGAGAGTTTGCCAGGAAAGGAGGGGGGGTGAGTCGTAAGAGGGCCAATGAGAGCTGCAGAGCTGGAGATGTTCCTTTGTGTGTCTGTGTAAATCCAGAAAGTGAACAGGCAGCTTCAGCTGCCCTCAGTTAAAATGGCTGCAGCCAGACTTTGTGGAGGACCATTTCTAGAGCATAGTTGGCAAGTACAGAATCACAGTATATAAAAAAAAAAATGAAAAGTGGTTGGAGGGAAGCCTCAGAATGGCAAAGAGGTTTTTTATTACAAATTATGTGAGCAGACTGCAGTTCCTCTTTAATGAGAAAAAGTTGCTGCAGAGCCCAACCCCTGTGCACACTGAATCCTAGGAACAGCAGGTTAGAGCACGTGCTGTAAGTTACTGTGCTGATCTCTGTGTGTGATTGCAGTGTTGTTACTTAGTGAGTAGAACGGACTTGGCGGGGTAATAGAACTGTGAGTTTGATTAACTAAAGCTGGAGAGTGCAAAATGGCTACCATGCACAGCTGTACCAGTTTTTGTAAATCTACCCATTTGTTCCTTGTCGTAAAATGGCATGTATGAGTTTATATTAGCATTGTGACTGCTGAATGGCAATCACTGTCGAGTGGGTGTTACTGCAATGATGTTCACCTTACTCACTGGCATTCACTTTTCTAGGTGAACAGCCTTTGTTCCTTGAAGAAATCAACACCAGTTAATTCAACACATAGGGGGAGATTTACTAAAACAGGTGCACACAAAATCAGATATGCGGCCTCGGCTTTCGGGGGTTATACCGGGATGATGCCCGCAGCTGCAGGCATCATCCCGGTATCATTTTTTAGAGCCGGCGATTGGCTTTCCAAAGATAACAACCGATGTGGCTAAAAGCTGCTCAGTTGTTATCCCGGAGGAGCGGAAGGGAAACCTCCCGCCGCCTCCGCCGCTCTTACCGGGCCTCCCGTCCCACCGGGAGACCCGATCCACGATGCGCCACCTTCGGCGCCTAGAGAGAGACTGAAACGAAGCCGCGAATGGCTTTAATTCAGTCTCTTCAAAGTAAACACGGAAGCGACGTCATGACGTTACGTCCGGGTTACTCGACTGCCAATGGCGCCGGATTTAAAAAAATACAAAGTATTCAGAATCGCCGTTTTCGGTGATCTGAATACTTTGAAGTGCAAAGGAGGGATTGGGGGTCTTTTAGACCCCCGATCCCTCTATAAAGAGTACCTGTCACCACTTATTACTGTCACAAGGGATGTTTACATTCCTTGTGACAGCAATAAAAGTGATCAATTTGTTTTTGTTTTTTAAAACACAATTTTATATTATAAAAATAAATAAAATAAATAAGAAAAAAATGATTTTTTTTTAAAGCGCCCCCGTCCCCGCGTGCTCCCGCAGCAAAGAAAATGCATACGGAAGTCGCGCCCGCATATGTAAACGGTGTTCAAATCACACATGTGAGGTATCTCCGCAATCGTCAGAGCGAGAGCAATAATTCCAGCCATATACCTCCTCTGTAACTCTAACCTGGTAACCGTAAAAAAAAATTAAAGCGTCACCTATGGAGATTTTTAGGTACCGTAGTTTGTCGCCATTCCACGAGTGCGTGCAATTATAAAGCATGACATGTTTGGTATCTGTTTACTCGGCGTAACACCTTTGTTCACATTATACAAAAAAATTGGGCTAACTTTACTTTTTATTTTTATTTTTATTCATGAAAGTTAATTTTTCCAAAAAAGTTGCGTTTATAACACCGCTGCACAAATACAGTGTGACATAAAATATTGCAACAATCGCCATTGTATTCTCTAGATTCTCTGATAAAAATCATATATAATGTTTGGGGGTTCTAAGTCATTTTCTAGCAAAAAATACTGATTTTAACTTGTAAAGACCAAATGTCAGAAATAGGCTTAGTCATGAAAGGGTTAAGCTTTGGCAATAAAACCTAGAAGCTGATTGGTTACTGTGCATAGCTGCATTAGAGTCTGTGCGCTCCAGTTTTAGTAAATCTCCCCCATAGAGACTTATAAGAGACTAGTAAATAATTGCTTGTTTATCTTACAATGATCCCCTCTATATTATTATTTCACTTGACTATGGAAATGCACTACTGTGAATAAATTACTGTCAGCCAACTTGTCAGCACTTTTTCAGACATTTGAAAACCAAAAGCCGGTGCAAGTGATGCCTAGACACTGTCAACCAAATTATTAAATGTACCCTAAAAACATGTTAAAAGCGATTGGAATGCAATTTGCCAGTCAAGCGTGTACATTTTGTGAAAGATCTAGTTTTTCTAGAATAAGCTTGAGACTATAATTCACTCTGACGTATATTATAAATTGCACATATTTAAAATGTTCCTTTGCTACTTTGAGATTTTGTCGCCACTATGCTGTTTAGCAAGAAATGTCCAAAAGACCAGTACACAGAATAAATAACATCAACTCCAGCATATAGGGACCCATTCATTTCGATGGTGGTCACCATTATCCTTTTATCGATTGATCTAGACACACCCTTAACCAACGTAGAGCTCTAAAGCCTACGCTCATTCTGCTATGGAGACATGATATTCCATAGAGATAGTATGCCCTTCATACCTTTATTATCTGCATCCCTCAAGACATCCCTGGGGTTCTGCTGGCACTGGAGCTTCCTTCATTTTGAGCGATTGATTGACCACCAGCAGGATATAATAGAAGTGCACTTTCCTGGTTTGAGGTTGAGGGCCACATCAGAGAGCACCGAGGGCCACAGTTTGAGCACCCCTGCTTTAGATTTACCTGTAACTATGTAATGCAAGGGCCTGTCTGATTGCATTCAAATTGAAAGCTTTAGGTTTGACCTCATATATGGTTTTGGTAAATCTAAAGGAAAATTGTACAAGGAAATTTTATAATGTATGGCTAGCCTAAACCAGTGTTTCTCAACTCCAGTCCTCAAGGCGCCCCAACAGGTCATGTTTTCAGGATTCCCCTTCTTTTGCACAGGTGATTCGATTAGTTTCACTGCCTTAGTAATTACCACAGCCATTTCATCTGAAGGAAATCCTGAAAACATGACCTGTTGGGGCGCCCTGAGGACTGGAGTTGAGAAACACTGGCCTAAACCACAGCACTACTCTACCTACTAGTTTTAAAGCCTCATACACACGGTCTGACTTTTTTGCCAACAAACTTCAAAATGAGCACGTTTTTCAAAAAATCCGACCGTGTGTACACCTAATCGGACAATCTTTTTCGGTTTCCATCGGACAAAAGTTCGCTCTGCAAACGGACAAACTTTTCGGCATAAGTCCGATGGTGCAAAGTCCTATCGTGTGTACAGAAATCCATTGGACTTTTGTCCGAGGTACAAATACGCATACCCAGATCCAATGTTAAAATCAACCAACAATAGCAGAAGTTGACCAAAGAGTGGTGGTAAAGAGCAGAAAAGAGCAGAAAAACCACATGATGTTGGGAAAGTTTTGGGAAAGTTTGCAGAAAAGTCAGAGCGTGTGTATGCTATGGGTGTGCCCGGCCAACTCCCTTCGGATAAAAATCCACAGAAAAGTTTGTTTGAAGTCCGACCGTGTGTACGAGGCTTTAGAGCAGGGGTCTCAAACTGGTGGCCCTCCAGCTGTTGCAGAACTACAATTCCCATGAGGCATTGCAAGGCTAAACAGTTACAAGCATTACTCCCATAGGCAGAGGCATGATGGGACTTGTAGTTCCGCAACAGCTGGAGGGCCGCAGGTTTGAGACCCCTGCTTTAGAGTGACAGCCTTCTCTGTATACTGCAGCACTGTACTGCTCACCAGTACTTAGATTGACAGCTGGTTCTGTTCCTATACATGTGATGCGTACAGTGCTTGCTCCCGACCCAAAGTTCTGGAAAGAGTCGTGGGAAGTCAAATAGGGTCAGTCATCTTTTCAAAGGGTAAAAAATATGCTTTTTTTTCATCTGGGAGTTTTAAAGTATTTTTACCGCTTGTTAGGAATATGTAAATACTTATGTGAACATGATCTGGGCATAAGCTTTACAGCAGGTGAGCCATGCAGCTTGGTAAAATGCTAGATTAAATGACTGCAGCACTGAACTGTATATCTTACAGCAATCAGCGAGTGGTCTGGTCTCGTTTTTTTCAAGTGAATTGGGTATTGTGTTTTGTACTGGTTTTAGTGGGCTCTGACTGTGCTTTTTTATTCTATTGGGCTTGTGCTTAGTGCATGTTTTAATGACATTCCAGCAGCAAATAGCATCTGTGTATTGTTGCATGTCAGATGGAGGTTTAGGTATTAACTAAAATTAGGGGTGAGCAAAGAGGGGAAGGATTCTCTGGAATGAGGAAATCTACACTGCAAAATTGTTTCATGCCTCGCATTCAGTTAGAAACTGTTAATAATTAGTACAAACGATCAATGACATTTTTGTTAAGTCATGTACATAGAATTTAGTTTATAATTTGGTGTACTGACACATGCTTTTATATAAAATTCTGTTTACAGTGGGGTTCTGTTGTGTATGCTGTTTACATTTATAGGAAACCTCAGTAAATATGGAAATGCTGTGTGAAACACGAAGGCTGTATTTTTTTTTTTTTCTTTTTTTACCTCTTTCTACTAATATAGATCCTCTGACTTCAGCACATTTAGTCAATATTCTGGAACAAGCAAGCAGCCAGTGAACTGAACATAAACAAGTAGATTTCTAGTTTGCATACCTGTTCTGGCCTGGTGACTTTAAAGTGGAACTTTTGGGCTCACTTACAAGTGCAGTAGGCATTGCCGGTCCTCTGAAAAGCGATCCACGCAATATGTCACCCCTTTACCACCCTTTTTAACCATATACAGTATTTGTCGTACTACTGCGCCACAATTGCATCCATTGCGCACAGTTGTGGTACAGTTCCAGCATGGCCCCAAAGAACTACATTAGTCACGCTCTGCAGCATCACTGCCTACTATTCAAGTAACATGCTGCCTAAGTTTTGCTGCGGGCATGAAGCACAACATTGCAGCCACGGCATGTGTACAGCCATGAGTGGCTGTATGTTTAGTGTTCAGGTGGGTGGTCAGGGAGTAGTCAAACCGCAGTTCAACTGCCTGGTTTTATCTCTCTTCACCTCACGTTTACATCCAAGGAAGCTGCCATTTTAGCCTCTGTTTGATCTGCAGATGCCACGGTGCTACACCAGTGTTTCTCAACTTCAGTCCTCAAGGCGCCCCCAACAGGTCATGTTTTCAGGTTTTTCCTCAGATGAAACGGCTGTGGTAATTACTAAGGCAGTGAAACTCATCAAATCACCTGTGCGAAATAATGGAAAGCCTGAAAACATGACCTGTTGGGGCGCCTTGAGGGCTGGAGTTGAGAAACACTGTGCTACACATGAGATCAGTTATGGCACCAGCCATTTAATGGCTTGACAGTTTGGTTTAGAACAGAAGAAACTGTGACAGTTATCATTTAGGGCTAGTTTACACTTGCTTCAAAACATGGCTTCGGACAGGCTTTGTTAAAGCGAACACGCGAACACCGTTAAAGTCTATGGGACACAAACAGGAAAAATCTAAAGTGCTCATTTTAAAGGCTTATATGCAAGTTATTGTCATAAAAAGTGTTTGGAGACCCGAGTCCTGCCCCAGTGGACATGTATCAATGCAAAAAAAAAGTTTTGAAAACTGACGTTTTTTCAGGAGCAGTGATTTTATTAATGCTTTAAGTGAAACAATAAAATTTTTATATTTCTTTAACCACTTGTCAACCGCCCACCGTCAAATGACGGCGGGCGGAAGACTCTGTTATTCTGGGCGGATGTCATATGACATCGCGCCTTCCAAAGCCACTAGGGGCCGCGTGCGCATGCCCTCCGCATTACTGGGGACCCGATGCGCGTGCCGGGCGGCCGCGATGGCCGCAAGGCACCCGCGATTGCCCAGTAACCAAGCAGGACCGTTGATCTGTGTGTGTAAACACACAGATCCACGTCCTGTCAGGGAGAGGAGACCGATGGTGTGTCCCTTGTACATAGGGACAACCATCAGACACCTCCCCCAGTCAGTCCCCTCCCCCCACAGTAAGAATCACTTCCAGAGAACACATTTAACCCCTTCCTCGCCCCCTAGTGTTAACCCCTTCCCTGCCAATCATGTTTATACAGTAATCAATGCATTTTTATAGCACAGATCGCTATATAAATGTGAATGGTCCCAAAAATGTGTCAAAGTGTCCCATGTGTCCGCCGCAATATCGCAGTCACGATAAAAACCCCTGATCGCCGCCATTACTAGTAAAAAAAAAATATATATATTAAAAATGCTATAAATCTATCCCCTATTTTGTAGTTGCTATAACTTTTGCGCGAACCAATCAATATACGCTTATTGTGATTTTTTTTTACCAAAAATATGTAGAAGAATACATATCAGCCTAAACTGAGGACATTTAAAAATATTTAAAAAAAATGGATATTTATTATAACAAAAAGTAAAAAATATTGTGTTTTTTTTCAAACTTGTCGCTTTTTTTTTTTTCAAACTTGTGTTTATAGCACAAAAAATTTAAAACCGCAGAGGTAATCAAATACCACCAAAAGAAAGCTCTGTTTGTGGGAAAAAAAATTGTTTGGGTACAGCGTCGCACGACCGCGCAATTGTCATTCAAAGTGTGACAGCGCTGAAAGCTGAAAAATGGCATGGACAGGAAGGGGGTGAAAGTGGCCTGTAGGCAAGTGGTTAAATATCATGCCTGGTGGGTGTCCTTAGTATGCCTGTAAAGTAGCTCATCTTTCCCATGTTTAGAACAGTACCACAGCAAAATTAAATTTCTAAATTAAAAAATATCATTTAAAACTGCTCGCGGCTGTAATGAATTGTTGGATCCCGGCAATATAGATAAAAATCATTGAAAAAAACGGTATCCCCCCCCCCAGTCCATTACCAGGCCATTTGAGTCTGGTATGAATATTAAGGGAAACCCCGCACCAAAGTTTTTAAAAAATTGCGTGGGGGTCCCCCCAAAATCCATACCAGGCTCTTCAGGTCTGGTATGGATATTAAGGGAAACCCTGCACCAAACTTAAAAAAAATGGTGTAGGGGTCCCCCCATAATCCATACCAGGCCCTTCAGGTATGGATTTTAAGGGGAACCCCAAGCCAAAATGTAAAAATATGGCGTAGGGTCACCCCAAAAATCCATACTAGACCCTTATCCAAGCACGCAACCTGGCAGGCCGCAGGAAAAGGGGATGAGAGAGCGCCCCCCCTCCTGAACCGTACCAGGCCACATGCCCTAAACATGGGTAGGGTGTTTTGGAGTCCCCCCAAAACACCTTGTCTCCATGTTGATGGGGACAAGGGCCTCATCCCCATAACCCTTGCCCGTGGTTGTGGGGGTCTGTGGGCGGGGGGCTTATGTGACGTCACGTAACGTCAGAGGGGGTGGGGTAGCCCGTTTGCGTCACCGGGTAGCCCCGCCCTCAGCTATATAACAGCTGCCAATGCAGAAAGCCTGCAGTAAGCAGGAGCCTACCATGGAGGCAACGTCGGAAGCTGTGATCAAAGATGAATGGACATCGTGGGACACTTTTTTCTTTTTTTTTGTTATAAAGGACTTATTCCAAACTGTCTCTTGTAATTTTTACCATTTTGACACTTTTTTTGGTGAATGTGGAGGGATACAATGTACCCCATTTTTTTGAATTTTGGTTTAGGGTTCTCCTTAAAATCCATACCAGATCTGAAGGGCCTGGTATGGATTTTGGGGGGACCCCTACGCATTTAATTTTTTATTTTGGTGCGGGGTTCCCCTTAATATCCATCCCCACTCTTCTCCCTCTTCTCTGTGCAGCATTCAAGGAAAGATCGGAGTGATTCACTATGACGGCACTGACCAGTCAGAATTGCTCTTGTCCGTCCTGGAAGCCCTGCACAGAGAAGAGGGAGAAGAGACAGGATTTCAAATTTCCTGACCGCATCCTCAAGGTAAATACAGCAGAGGGTGGGCATACAAATGTTAGTACAACTTTATATTTCTTCTGCAAAAGTGAACTAACACTTTAAAACAGCAGCCAGGAGAAAACCCTTAAATATTGTGCATTTTCTGAGCTTCCCTGGGGACCTGACAGCTATGGTAGTAACTAATAGTAAAAAAAGGCTTTTGGCATTAACAGTTTGGAGGGGATGGAGGAACTGATGTTTGTAGTGCAGGACAGAATCAAAGCCTATACAACTAAGAAGGCTTGTTGGTTGCATTTTAAATCTCTGGATGATTACAAACATCTGATGTCCTAACTGCTGAGATACAGTTGAGTTGGGTATCGGGGAGTTCTGTGAGGCCAGGATTGCGGTATAGTTGTACTGGGTGGACGGAGGTTATCTGTCTGGCGAGTTTTCAGTAGCCAAACAAGTGGCTTGTCTTACTCCCTGCAGGGGGAGGGCTCCCTCTCTTTCTGATGGGATTTTCTGCTGGACCTTTGAGTTCCCTTATTTGTTTTCTTCCTTCCCTCTTCTTTTCCTTCTTCTCCTTCTTTTTTTTTTTTTTTTAACCTCCCCAATACCCCTCATGGGGCAGTTGTGTTGCGTTTTTTTTCCTCTCTCCCAGGAACCCATCGGCTATGGGGTGCTCAAGGCATGGAGGGTTGGCCTGGCATCTCCCTAAAAGGACTGTAAAGAGTTGTCAGAGATACCGGAGCTATGGGTAATCGCTAGCCCTAACTGCTCTACATTTGATGTATGATGTACTTTCCTGTGTCCCTGATTAGTGTGTATTTTATTTTTTACTTCAATTTAGTTACTGTTATATCATTTTGCTAATGATTATGGATTCTTGCACCCCTTATGGAGTTTTGACTCCACAGACATGCTTGTGATTACACATTGAGACTAAATTGTGTATGATTCCTCGTGGCATTATAGCTGTTGACCTTTATTTTATGTGTCTGAGGACAACTTTCTTTATTATTTTATTTTTCATTGAACAAAAATTTATTATGGAAAAAAAGGCTTTTGAGAAGCTATAGTAGTGCTTGGTGCAGCTTAAATACTATTTCTCTTCCATGTGTCATGACCCCAGTAGGGGTTACTGTAAGAAAACCAATGCTTAGGTTATATATTGACCAAAGCAAGATTTAATAAGATTTCACAAATGTGAAAGGTTATATTTTATACTGATATACTGTATTTATTGGCGTATAACACTCACTTTTTTAACCTGAAAATAGAGGGTAAACTGTGCCTGCGTGTTATACGCAGGGGGCTGTGGAAAGTTTTTTTCCTGAAACTACCCTCTTAAAGTTAGGGTGCGTGTTATATGCCCGTGCGTGTTATACGCCGATAAATACGGGTAATTAGAAAAGTTTGGGTTCAAAAAAGACTACACTTACCGTTGGTGTTTTTGTAGAACCAGGATCATACAGCTATGATCACAAAGTAAGTGCTGTAATCCAAACAACATCATCCTACAGAACCTTACTATGTGTGCAAAAAGCTTATGGTGACAGCTAATTTTTACACAGACCCCACTCAGTTTTCCAGGCCCATAACCTGTTTATACCATAGTAGTCTGACAAAGGACAAAGACTATTTCAATTCATTCATCTCTGGATTCTGGTTAGCTTCCTCCTGCCTGTTTGGGTTAAAGATAGAGTAGAACTAAGCTGGTAGAGTTAAGTACTTATATCTTCCGTACAGTATTTCTCTAAAGTGCCCTTCACCCATTGCTTGTGTGAGGATGAGCTAACGTACATTTGTCTCTCCGAGTGTATTTGGCTGTTACTGAAGTGTAAAGAATTAACTGAAGTGTAATGATCCTTGGATGCTAAGTTTCCATTTCCAAGCCCTGTTGCGTTTTGGAAAATCTTGTTTGTTTTGATATGCACAGTTGCCATAGAAAGGGAATAGGTGCCCAGTCACTATAATAGCAGAAATTACTTTGCAGAGAACCTTTTGTGTTGTAGCTGTGCCCTAATGATTGTTTCATGCGAATTGTTTTACTGGCAATGGATTCCATATGCTCTATTATATCCCTTGTTAGAGAATAATTAGAGTGTAAAACTGGTTTGGGGTTATTTATGGAAATATGAGACGTATAGGGTTTCTTTGCCTGTAAATGTTCCTTGTTTAATAAAGTGGTCTTAAAATATGCTACGTTACACCAATCATGAAAGTCTAGATAATGATTACCCTTGGTTATATCAACATGTTTTAATAAGATACAAAAAAATTGTTGACTTGTTATTGAGAACTTAAAAAAAATGATTGGCTAAACTTCCTTGCCAGTTTTGTAACATTTGATGCCTTATGTAGGCAGTCAACAATGTCTCCTGAATTTCCATAGTGTCTTGGTGCTGTCAAACACAGAATTCCCACACTAGTGCTACTCTGGTTGTGTCATAGTTACATAGTTACATAGTTACATAGTTAGTCAGGTTGAAAAAAGACACAAGTCCATCCAGTTCAACCGTAAAAAATAAAAAATAAAAAATAAAAATAAACATATATCGTACAATCCCATATACCCAATTCTATACCCACAGTTGATCCAGAGGAAGGCAAAAAAACCCAGAAGAGCATTATCCAATTTGCTACAGCAGGGGAAAAAATTCCTTCCTGATCCCCCGAGAGGCAATCGGATATTCCCTGGATCAACTTTACCTATAAATGTCAGTACCCAGTTATATTATGTACATTTAAGAAAGAATCCAGGCCCTTCTTAAAGCAATCTACTGAGCTGGCCAGAACCACCTCTGCAGGGAGTCTATTCCACATTTTCACAGCTCTTACTGTGAAAAAACCTTTCCGTATTTGGAGGTGAAATCTCTTTTCCTCTAGACGCAAAGAGTGCCCCCTTGTCCTTTGTGTTGACCGTAAAGTGAATAACTGAACACCAAGTTCACTATATGGACCCCTTATATATTTGTACATGTTGATCATATCCCCCCTTAATCTCCTCTTCTCAAGAGAGAATAAATTCAGTTCCTCTAATCTCTCCTCATAGCTGAGCTCCTCCATGCCTCTTATCAGTTTGGTTGCCCTTCTCTGCACTTTCTCCAGTTCCCCAATATCCTTTTTGAGAACTGGGGCCCAAAACTGAACTGCATATTCCAGATGAGGTCTTACTAATGATTTGAACAGGGGCAAAATGATATCTCTCTCTCTGGAGACCATACCTCTCTTAATACAAGAAAGGACTTTGCTCGCTTTGGAAACCGCAGCTTGGCATTGCATGCCATTATTGAGCTTATGATCTACCAAAACCCCCAGATCCTTCTCCACTACGGATCCCCCCAGTTGTACTCCCCCTAGTATGTATGATGCATTCATATTATTAGCCCC
Source organism: Rana muscosa (assembly GCA_029206835.1). Classification (NCBI taxonomy): domain Eukaryota; kingdom Metazoa; phylum Chordata; class Amphibia; order Anura; family Ranidae; genus Rana; species Rana muscosa. The sequence goes on from CM055116.1 coordinate 732,695,448, forward strand.
CAAGTGCATAACTTTACATTTATCAACATTAAACCTCATCTGCCACATAGTCGCCCAATTAGACAGAGCATTGAGGTCGGCTTGTAAATTGGCGACATCCTGTAAGGACGTTATTCCACTGCATAGCTTGGTGTCATCTGCAAAGACAGAAATGTTACTTTTGATCTCAGACCCAATATCATTTATAAACATATTAAAAAGTAAGGGTCCCAGCACTGAACCTTGGGGTACACCACTGATAACCTTGGACCATTCAGAGTAAGAATCATTAACCACTACTCTCTGAATTCTGTCTTTTAGCCAGTTTTCTATCCATTTACAAACTGATATTTCCAATCCTGTAGACTTTACCTTACACATGAGCCGTGTGTGGGGAACTGTATCGAACGCTTTTGCAAAATCCAAGTATACCACGTCCACTGCCACCCCTCTGTCCAAGGTCTTACTTACCTCTTCATAAAAAGAAATCAGGTTTGTTTGACAACTTCTGTCTTTCATGAATCCATGCTGTCTGTTGCTTAAATAGTTTTTTTCCAGCAAGAACTCATCTATGTGGTCTTTTATTAATCTCTCCAGTATTTTCCCAACTATAGAAGTTAAACTAACAGGTCTATAGTTACTTGGTAAACACTTAATTCCCTTTTTAAATATAGGCACCACATTGGCCCTGCGCCAATCCAGTGGTACTATTCCTGTCATTAATGAGTCCCTAAAAATTAAATACAATGGCTTTGAAATTACAGAGCTCAATTCTTTTAGGATCCGTGGGTGTATGCCATCTGGTCCAGGTGCTTTATCCACCTTTATTCCATCTAAATATTTCTGGACCATATCACTTTTGAGCCATTGTGGATTTGGGGCTGTGTCACTACCACCCCCATTTTGGACATGAGCTCCCCCATGCTCCTTTGTATACACAGAACTGAAGAAAGTATTTAATAAATTAGCCTTCTCTTTGTCCCCAGTCACCCACTCTAGATTATTTTGTAAAGGGCCTACATGCTCAGACTTGACCTTTTTACTATTAATATATTTGAAGAATTTTTTGGGGTTTGTCCTACTATCTTTTGCAATCTGTCGTTCATTTTGAATTTTTGCATCCTTGATTTCCTTTTTACATATCCTGTTATATTCTTTGTAACATTTAAATGACACTAGTGTTCCCTCATTTTTATATTTTTTAAAAGCTCTTTTCTTATAGTTTATAGCTTTTTTAACTTTGTCAGTGAGCCACATAGGTTTTATTTTTAGCCTTTTAAACTTATTGCCCATGGGAATATACTTTGCAGTGAGTTCCCAAACAGTCTTTTTGAAGAATTCCCATTTCTGTTCTGTGCCCATTGATGCCAATATTCCTTCCCAGTCTAAGTCCTGGAGAGCAGCACTCATCCTTGGAAAATTTGCTCTCTTGAAATTAAGTGTTTTTATCTTTCCTGTATGTGATTTTTGCGTACAACTAACATCAAATGAAATCATGTTATGGTCACTGCTACCCAGGTGTTCCTTTATCTGAACATTAGTAATACGCTCTGCATGGTTTGAGATTACCAGGTCCAACAGAGCATCATTCCTAGTTGGGGCCTCAATAAACTGGACCATAAAATTGTCCTGCAATAGGTTTATAAATTTTTGCCCTTTAACTGTCCCAGCAGTTCCATTACTCCAGTCAATTTCTGGGTAGTTAAAATCCCCCATTATTATCACCGTCCCAGCCCTTGCAGCCCTTTCCATCTGTGCAAGGAGCTGAGTCTCTAACTCCTCATTAACATTGGGTGGTCTATAACAAACTCCAATGATTAGCTTTGAACTACGCACATCTGTATGCAGTCCTACCCATAATGCTTCAGACTCATCACACTCTCCATCCACCAGGTCCTCTTTCACACTCGCTTTGAGATCACTTCTCACATAGAGACAGACCCCTCCACCCTTCCTTTTTACCCTGTCTTTCCGAAAGAGTGCATAGCCAGGAATATTAATAGCCCAGTCGTGTGAGGAATGAAGCCAAGTTTCAGCAATACCGATTACATCATAGCTCTCCTCATGCACCAGAGCTTCCAACTCACCTATTTTGCTTGGCAGACTTCTGGCGTTGGTGAACAGACACTTTAATGCATTAATATTATTTGACCGGTCACATACTATCCTCTTGGGTGTTCCCAGATTGCAACTAGGACTTGCTACTATACTTACCTTGGGTTTATGTTCTTTGGTTACCCTACCACTAATGCCCCTAACACTACCCTTTAGAATATGTTCCCCGCTGACTCTCACTATCTCTGGACCCTCCTCCCTGTCACCTAGTTTAAAAACCCCTCTAACTTTTTGGCCATCCTTATTCCCAGCTCGTTTGTTTAAATTTTAATTTGATATGCCCTGGGTTTAGTGAGAATTTGGGATATGCAAAATGAGATGCTTTCTATCAAAATAAAAGTGTATGTCAAGCCAAAAAACTTTAGAATTAGAATTTCTGTCAGGTTTTTACTGCTGTAAAGTGATTTGCATTCACTTCCTGTCCTACTTACAGTAGTGTCACCAATCACCAGACAAGAAAGGAGTGAAAATTTGCAACATACTGAAATAAAAATCTGATAGAGGTTCCAGCCTTCTTCTGCCCTACTAGAGGAAATCATTTTTATTTACAGTATGTCTGTGTTTCTGCTGGAGAGTTTGCCTCACTTCCTGTCTGGTAAAATATTGTCAGCAGAACAGGAAACAAGGGGGAATCTCTCTAATGGCACTTCAAATAGCACTAAAAACCTCTATGGAATTCAAATTTCCCTATCTATCAAAAATGAATAAAAAACTGGACATTCACTTACAATGTTGCCAAACGTAGACTTTATGGAGTTGTAAGGGTTTTTTGGCGAAAGTAGTTGCTAGCTAAAACTGGTGAAGAGACAAGAGTGCACTTGTACTGTATGGCAGAATGGTTCAAAAAGAACCAGTGGTTCAGTCTTTAGAACCAATAATTTATGGGTGATTGGTTTTAGACATTTGAAATTCCATTTCAAAATTGAATTGTAAAGCGGAGTTCCACCCAAAAGTGGAACTTCCGCTTTAAGCACTCCTCGCCCCCTTACATGCCACATTTGGCATGCCATTTTTTTGGGGGGGGGGGAGTGGGGGCTTCGTTAGGAGTGGGACTTCCTGTTCCACTTCCTACTTCCACCTACGGGCTGCCTAGGCGACTCCTCCTCTGCCCCTAGGCGGCCCCTCCCTCTAGGCGATTTCCTGCTACACGTGACAGGTCTCAGGAGATCGCCCGTCCACTCTGAGAGCGCAGCACGACTCCCGCATGCGCAGTGCGTGCCCGGCCGTGAAGCCGAAAGCTGTCACAGCCTGGTGCCCAGAGTAGCAATGGAGGCGCTGAGGAGAGGAGCGGGGAGAGGAGCGAGGCTCCGTGTGGCCACATCGCTGGACCGTGGAACAGGTAAGTGTCTGTTTATTAAAAGTCAGTAGCTACACTTTTTGTAGCTGCTGACTTTTAATAAACAAAAAAAGGCTGGAACTCTGCTTTAAATTTGACTTGTAATCAGAGAAACTTGAATGCTGCCATTGCCAATGTCTCCATCTGAAAATGCAAGTTGCCCGGCTTGACGACTGCCCCTTTGCATCAATGTTATTTACATAAAACAAGTATACAGATCAGGGACAGATTTAGAGCTTGTAGCCCACTAGAACTTTTAACCTGAAGTAACACCCCTCTGCTAGGTTCACCTCTTTCTTATGCAGAGCTTTAACTTGTTTTACTGTTCTTAGCTTGGCTTAGAATATTGCTTCAAGGTAATAAGTAGATGCCTGAATTGCAATTGACAATGAGACAATTGAAAATAAAAATTAAGAGGTTGATAAAGGGAAAATTGGCCTCTTTGCCTCTATTGTCTATAAGTACAAGTCTACTGTGTCTAATGGTAAATCTGACACTGATGCAGATAATAACTTCTGACTTTTCTCTGACTTTCCCAATCTGCATACTTATTACAGGTCAATTACTCAGAAAGTATTAAGCCTAGTTGGTTAGTATAACAAGCAGTGTAATAGAATTTATCAAATTAAGTCAGCAATGCAAGCCCCTATATTTCTCTTGACTAAGAAGGCCTTACTGCTTATCGTTGGCATCCTGCTTTCTCTCTCTGCCTGGGAAATGGAAGAAAATGAGGACTATATGTACAGGCAAGGGTGGGAAGACCTGAAGAGGAAGAAGAGACACAATATATGTGAATATGCTGAATTAAGATTAAAGGAGTAATACTAGGGTTGCTGCTCTGGTAATGTAGGGAAACGTTACAGGGGAAAGTTAGGGAGAGGTGTAGAACAGATGAAAGGGGTTGGAGGTGTTAAAGGCTGGAGGCAAATGAAGGGAGCTGAATAAGATTAGAGGTGGGGGAGAGGGCACTCCCTCACCTTCCTGTTCCTGTGCCTAAAGCATATATATATATATATATCTATATATATATATATAGATATATACATATATCTATATAGATATATTTATATATATATCTACATTTATAGATACAGATATATATATGTTGTATATATGAGAGAGGGGGATAATGTATATACTATATACACTGATCAAAAAAGTTAAAGGAACACTTTGAAAACACATCAGATCTCACCGGGGCAAAATCTCATGGTGGATATCTATACTGATATGGACTGGGTAATGTGTTAGGAATGAAAGGATTGCACATCATTTGATGGAAATGAAAATCATCCACCTACAGAGGGCTGAATTCAAAGACACTCCGAAAATCAAAGTGAAAAAATTATTCAGCAAGCTAGTCCATTTTGCTGAAATTTCATTGCAACAACTCAAAAGGGTCCTCAGTAGTTTGTATGACCCCCAAGTGCTTGTATGCATGCCTGACAACATCAGGGCATGCTACTAATGAGACGACAGATGGTGTCCTGGGATATTTCCTCCCAGATCTGGACCAGAGCATCACTGAGCTCCTGAACAAACTGAGGTGCAACCTGGCGGCACCGGATGGACCGAAACATAATGTCCCAGAGGTGTTCTTTTGGATTTAGGTCAGGTGTGTGTGGGGCCATTCAATGGTATCAATTTCTTCATCCTCCAGGACCTGGCTCCATGCTCTCGCCACATGAGGCCGGGCATTGTCGTGCACCAGGCGGAACCCAGGACCCACTGCACCAGCGTAGGGTCTGACAATGGGTCCAAGGATTTCATCCCGCTACCTAATGGCAGTCACGGTGCCATTGTGTAGCCTGTAGAGGTCTGTGCGTCCCTCCATGGATATGCCTCCCCAGACTATCACTGACCCACCACCAAACCGGTCATGTTGAACGATGTTACAGGCAGCATAAAGTTCTCGGCCGCTTCTCCAGACCCTTTCACGTCTGTCACATATGCTCAGGGTGAACCTGCTCTCATCTGTGAAAAGCATGGGGCACCAGTGGCGGACCTGACAATTCTGGTGTTCAATGGAAAATGCCAATCGAGCTCCACAGTGTCCAGCAGTGAGCACAGAGCACACTAGAGCACGTCGGGCCCTCAGGCCACCCCCATGAATTCTGTTTCTGATTGTTTGGTCAGAGACATTCACACCAGTGGCCTGCTGGAGGTCATTTTGTAGGGCTCTGGCAGTGCTCATCCTGTTCCTCCTTGCACAAAGAAGCAGATACCGGTCCTGCTGATGGGCTAAGGACCTTCTACGGCTCTGTCCAGCTCTCCTAGAGTAACTGCCTGTCTCCTGGAATCTCCTCGATGCTCTTGAGACTGTGCTGGGAGACACGGCAAACCTTCTGGCAATGACACGTATTGCTGTGCCATCCTGGAGGAGTTGGACTGCCTGTGCAACCTGTATAGGGTCCAAGTATCACCTCGTGCTACCAGTAGTGACACTGACCCTAGCCAAATGCAAAACTAGTGAAAAACAGTCAGAAAGATGAGTAGGAAAAAAATATGTCAGACACCTCCACCTGAAAAAACATTCCTGTTTTGGAGGTTGTCTCATTGTTGCCCATCTACTGCACCTGTTGTTAATTTCAATTAACAGCAAAGCAGCTGAAACTGATTAACAACCCCCTCTGTATACACCCCTCCCCCTCTGCTACTTAACTGACCAGATCAATATCCCAGGAGTTCTGGTTCAAAAGTAGGGATGAGCTTCGAGTCGAACTCATGCTCGACTCGAACATTGCCTGTTCGCCCAACAACGAACAATTTGGGGTGTTCGCGGCAAATTCGAAAAGTCTATGGGAGAAATCTAAAGTGCTAATTATAAAGGCTTATATGCAAGTTATTGTCCTAAAAAGTGTTTGGGGACCCGGGTCCTGCCCCAGGGGACATGTATCAATGCAAAAAAAAGTTTTAAAAACTGCCGTTTTTTTAGGAGCAGTGATTTTAATAATGCTTAAAGTGAAACAATAAAAGTGAAATATTCCTTTAAATTTCGTCCCTGGGGGGTGTGTATGATATGCATGTAAAGTGGCGCATGTTTCCCGTGCTTAGAACTGTCCCTGCACATAGTGTCATTTTTGAAGGAAAAAAAGTAATTTAAAACTCACTCGCGGCTATAATGAATTGTCGGCTTTTATCAATACATAGAAAAGTCATTGATAAAAGAAAAAAAAAAGCGTGGGGTTCCCCCAAATTCAATTACCAGGCCCTTTAGGTCTGGAATGGATATTAAGGGGAACCCCGCCGCAAATTTAAAAAAAAATGGCGTGGGGTTCCCCCTAAATATCCAGACCAGGCCCTTGAGATCTGGCATGGATTTTAAGGGGAACTCCACCCCAAATAAAAAAAAAATGGCTTGGAGTCCCCCCAAAAATCCATACCAGACCCTTATCCGAGCACGCAACCTGGCCGGCCGCAGGGGAAGAGGGGGGGGACGAGAGAGCGCCCCCCCTCCCTCCTGAACCGTACCAGGCCACATGTCCTCAACATGGGGAGGATGTCCCCATGTTGATGGGGACAAGGGCCTCATCCCCACAACCCTTGCCCGGTGGTTGTGGGGGTCTGTGGGCGGGGGGCTTATCGGAATCTGGAAGACCCCTTTAACAAAGGGGACCCCAGATCCCGCCCCCCCCTATGTGGATATGAGTCACAGGCTGAAGTGCTGTATCTCCCACACTCGTCACCATTTTAACTTTGTGTGTCGGGAAAAGCTGCCAGAAGTGACACGTGCTGCTAAGAGAAGAACAATGCAGCAGAGAGAAATGACAATCAGTGCTTTGGAGAGAGACAAGTACACAGTAGAGAAAATGTGCCTTTTTCATAGTTCATGTCTGAGGTTTACAACCACTTTAACAATGACACACACAGTAATAGTCAAAGTACTTTCAGTGGAGTAATTAAAACTGAAAGAAGGAGACCCATGTTACCAAAATTTGCATTTTAGGGACAGCCAGCTATATAAATTGCCCTTAAGCAAAGATTTGGATGGAGTCAGTCTGACTGTCTATAATTTCTAGTTGGGTTGACATTTTTAAATGTAATTAACATGGGAGCTTAAAGTGAACTTGTACTCTTCTTTAAACTGTTAAATGTAAAACTCCTGCCTTAGGGCAGATGCAACAAAACTACTGTGACCATTATACACTGCTCATAAAAATGAAAAGAACACTTTTGAACAGGGATGAGCCGAACACCCCCCTGTTCGGTTCGCACCAGAACCTGCGAACAGACAAGTTCCCCATCAGGTCCGCCCCCTCGGTATGTCGGACCCCGCCTACGTCATTGGCCTGAGCGGGAAACTTCCATCACTGTGTAAATTTAAATTACACAGTGAAGGAAGTTCCCCGCTCAGGCCAATGACGTAGGCGGTGTCGGACATACCGAGGGGGCGGACCTGATGGGAAATTTCATTCGCTGTGTAATACATGTATAGACCCGTCCCTTCTCATGTTCCGCATCTGGTCCGCTGAGCGGACCTGATGGGGAACTTTAGAAGGGGCGGGTCTATACATTTATAACACAGCGAGGAAGTTCCCCATCAGGTCCGCACAGGCACAACCAATGACGGACAGCGCTGGACATCGGGATCGCCGCGGGACACTGGATTTCATCGCTGGAATGTTTTTTTTTTATTATTATTTTTTTTTTTTTAATAAAGGACTTTTTCAAGGTGTGTGTGTTTTTATTTACATTTTTTGACACTTTCTTCATGAAATGGTAGGGGTAAAATGTACCCCTTACCAATTCACATAGGGGGGGCCGGGATCTGGGGGTCCCCTTTGTTAAAGGGGTCTTACAGATTCCGATAAGCCCCCTGCCCGCAGACCCCCACAACCACCGGGCAAGGGTTGTGGGGATGAGGCCCTTGTGCCCATCAACATGGGGACATCCTCCCCATGTTGAGGGCATGTGGCCTGGTACGGTTCAGGAGGGAGGGGGGCCGCTCTCTCGTCCCCCCCTTTTCCCCTGCGGCCGGCCAGGTTGCGTGCTCGGATAAGGGTCTGGTATGGATTTTTAGGGGGACTCCACGCCATTTTTTTTAAAATTGGGGTGGAGTTCCCCTTAAAATCCATGCCAGATCTCAAGGGCCTGGTATGGATATTTAGGGGGAACCCCACGCCATTTTTTTTTATTTGCGGCGGGGTTCCCCTTAATATCCATTCCAGACCTAAAGGGCCTGGTAATTGAATTTGGGGGAACCCCCACGCTTTTTTTATTTTTATCAATGACTTTTCTATGTATTGATAAAAGCCGACAATTCATTAATAGCCGCGAGTGAGCTTTAAATGACTTTTTTTCCTTCAAAAATGACACTTTGTGCAGGGACAGTTCTAAGCACGGGAAACATGCGCCACTTTACATGCATATCATACACACCCCCCAGGTACGAAATTTAAAGGAATATTTCACTTTTATTTTTTCATTTTAAGCATCAAAATCACCGCTCCCGTAAAAATGTCTATTTTTTAAACTTTTTTTTGCATTGATACATGTCCCCTGGGGCAGGACCCGGGTCCCCAAACACTTTTTAGGACAATAAATTGCATATTAGCCTTTTCAATTAGCACTTTAGATTTCAAACTTTCGATGCTATTGTATTTAATAGGGTTCTAAAGTTCACACGAACATTTTGTCTGTTCGCAGGTTCTGGTGCGAACCGAACAGGGGGGTGTTCGGCTCATCCCTGTTCAAAAGTGTTCCTTTCATTTTTATGAGCAGTGTATAATGGTCACAGTAGTTTTGTTGCATCTGCCCTAAGGCAGGAGTTTTACATTTAACAGTTTAAAGAAGAGTACAAGTTCACCTTAAGCTCTCATGTTAATTACATTTAAAAATGTCAACCCAACTAGAAATTATAGACAGTCAGACTGACTCCATCCAAATCTTTGCTTAAGGGCAATTTATATAGCTGGCTGTCCCTAAAATGCAAATTTTGGTAACATGGGTCTCCTTCTTTCAGTTTTAATTACTCCACTGAAAGTACTTTGACTATTACTGTGTGTGTCATTGTTAAAGTGGTTGTAAACCTCAGACATGAACTATGAAAAAGGCACATTTTCTCTACTGTGTACTTGTCTCTCTCCAAAGCACTGATTGTCATTTCTCTCTGCTGCATTGTTCTTCTCTTAGCAGCACGTGTCACTTCTGGCAGCTTTTCCCGACACACAAAGTTAAAATGGTGACGAGTGTGGGAGATACAGCACTTCAGCCTGTGACTCATATCCACATCTGTGCTTCTTCTCAGTGTACTGTGTGAAGGAGGGGGGGGGGGGGGTGTCCCTTTCCTCCAATAAGGGCTCTGAGCTGTCGGCAACATGGAGATTTCACTGTCCCCTGATCCTAGAACTAAAGAGAAATCCTTTCTTCTGTGTGTTTTCAGAACGATCTACAGAAGAAATGGCTGCAGATACACAACTACAACTTATGTAGGAGGATTTGTTTCACTTTAACACTTTAGGTTGATCTAGTGGCATGACCCTATAATTAAGAAATTTTACATTTGTTATATTATAGGCATGCAATAAATAGATAAATGTCTTTCTAAACTCATTATGTAGAGATGAAAGTATTTGGCAAACATTTCCAAAATATCTAGAATGTTTACTTCTGTGTACTTTACAAAATGATTATCTCTTAACTGTCAAAATTATTAGCCCTTAAAGTGATTGTAAAGTTTCGTTTTTTTTTTTTTTAAATAACAAACATGTTATACTTACTTGCTCTGTGCAAGGGTCATGCACAGAGCATTCCCAATGCTTCTTTTCTGGGGTGCCCAGCGGTGCTACAGGCCCCTCCTCTTCATCGGGTGCCCCCATGGAGAGCGGCTTTCTATGGGGGCAACCGCTGCTGTGTTCATTGACACAGACAGCAGGACTCGGCCCCGCCCCCTGCTCTCAGGTCACTGTATTTGATTGACAGCAGCGGGAGACAATGGCTCCTGCTGCTATCAATCTATCCAATAAGGGCAGAGGCAGCGGCTGGAACCTCTGGGCCATGCTCGTCGCCGGAACGAACGGGTTCAAGTAAGAAGGGGGGGGGCTTTGGGGGGCAGCTGCAGCACAGAAGGTTTTTACCCTTAATGAATATAACTTTACAACCCCTTTTACTGTGAGCTCATAACTGTCAAAAAAAGCTTGCCAATAAAGTGTATCATGTATTTCTATACTTTCTTGATTTATATTGTTATATACTATATATTATTATATTTATACCCATCCTTTGAGGTTCCTTGCAAATTTGAGTCTGTATTTCTGCAAACAGAGTTTGAGATTTGGTCAGTATTAATGTTGTCCTCAATGCTGAGAAATACAGCTAGATATTTATCCATTATGCCATACCATTAGGAAAGCATGTAATTGGCCCCAAACGTATTCTGCAGCAGGACAACAACCCCAAACATGCAGCCTAGGGTTGTCCCGATACCACTTTTTTAAGACCGAGTACAAGTACCGATACTTTTTTTCAAGTACTCGCCGATACCGAATACCGATACTTTTTTTTAATCTCATGTGTCAGTATTTTTTTTTTTTTTTTACTATTTATTTTATTTATTTTTTACAATGCTTTATTTTTTTAAGGGGGGGGGGGGGGCTGGACAGTGTCAGTGTGTGTGTTTTCTTTTCTTTTATTTTTTTTACAATTCATTTTTATTTTATTCTTTTTTTTTTTCAGCCCTGTTGTGGGGGGCTTTGGTGAGATATCAGGGGTCTTAACAGACCTCTGACATCTCCCCTTTGAGACAGAGAAAGGGACTAGGGACACATATTCCCCAGTCCCTCTCTCAGCAGCCTCAGCTGCGCTGAAAATGAATGGAGAGAAGACAGCGGCTCTTCTCCATTCATAAACTGAAACATTGTAAAACACAGTTTACGATGTTTCAGTTATGTGAATGGACAGAGTCAGTGATGACTCTGTACATTCCGACAAGTAAGGAGCCGGATTTACCGGCTCCTACCTCCGCTCTCCATCCTGAGATACCAAGGGGGTGGAGGAGGAGCACGGAGGGGGCGGCAGCACGGAGGGGGACGGCGGCATGGAGGTGAAGGGGGAACAGGTAGCATTTGAGCAGCAGACAGGCAAGGCAATTGGATCAGATTAATTTTACTTACCCGCCTCAAGACCCGCTCTGCTCTCTGCTCTGGTCTCTGCCACGCTCTCCGTCTTGGTCTCCGCCCCCCGCCCCGCTCTCCGCCCCCGCCACGCTCTCCGCCCTGCTCTCCGTCCCGCGCCGCACACTCTCCGCCCCCCGCCGCACACTCTCCGCCCCGGTCTCCGCCCTGCTCTCCACCCCCCGCTCTGAGAAGAAAAAAAAAGTATCGGACCATTTGCGCGAGTACAAGTACTCGCGCAAATGCTTGGTATCGGTCCCGATACCGATACTAGTATCGGTATCGGGACAACCCTAATACAGCCTATGCTAATAAGTAGGGATGAGCTTTATGTTCGGGTCGAACATGAATTAGACTCGAACATTGGCTGATCGCCCGTTCGCCGAATAGCGAACAATTTGGGGTGTTCGCGGCAAATTCGAAAGCCGCGGAACACCCTTTAAAAGTCTATGGGAGAAATCAAAAGTGCTAATTTTAAAGGTTAATATGCAAGTTATTGTCATAAAAAGTGTTTGGGGACCCGGGTCCTGCCCCAGGGGACAAAATGTATCAATGCAAAAAAAAAGTTTTTAAAATGGCTGTTTTTTTCGGGAGCAGTGATTTTAATAATGCTTAAAGTGAAACACTAAAAGTGAAATATTCCTTTAAATTTCATACATGGGAGGTGTCTATAGTATGCCTGTAAAGTAGCGCATGTTTCCCATGTTTAACCACCTCCCTACTGTGCACTAAAACCCCCTTCCTGCCCAAGCCATTTTTCAGCTTTCAGCGCAGTCACACTTTGAATGACAATTGCGCGGTCGTGCGACGTGGCTCCCAAACAAAATTTGCGTCCTTTTTTCCCACAAATAGAGCTTTCTTTTGGTGGTATTTAATCACCTCTGCGGTTTTTATTTTTTGCGCTATAAACAAAAGAAGAGCGTCCAGTTTGGAAAAAAAACACAATATTTTTTACTTTTTGCTATAATAAATACCCATTTTTTTTTTTCAATTAAAATTTTCCTCAGTTTAGGCCGATACGTATTCTTCTACATATTTTTGGTATAAAAAAAAATCGCAATAAGCACGTATTGATTGGTTTGCGCAAAAGTTATAGCGTCTACAAAATAGGGGATAGTTTTATAGCATTTTTAATTTTTTTTTATTTTTTTTATTAGTAATGGCGGCGATCTGCGATTTTTATTGTGACTGCGATATTGCGGCGGACACATCGGACACTTTTGACACATTTTTGGTACCATTCACATTTATACAGCGATCCCTGCTATAAAAATGCATTGATTACTGTATAAATGTGACTGGCAGGGAAGGGGTTAACCACTAGGGGGCGGGAAGGGGTTAAATATGTTCCCTCAATGTGTTCTAACTGTGGGGGGAGGGGACTGACTGGGGGAGGTGACCAATGGTTGTCCCTATGTACAAGGGACACACCATCAGTCTCCTCTCCCTCACAGGACGTAGATCTGTGTGTTTACACACACAGATCCACTTTCCTGCTTGGTTCCCGGGCAATCGCGGGTGCCCGGCGGCAATCGCGGGCGCCGGGCACGCGCACCGGGTCCTTGGGAACGCGGCGTGCGCGCGCACGCGCCGCTGGCGGCGCGCACGCGCGCGCGATCCCCCTCCTTCTGAGGGACGTTCCGGAACGTCCACTCAGAAGGAGAGAGCACCCACCCGGCCGTATATGTACAGTGGCCGGGTGGGAAGTAGTTAAAACAGTCCCTGCACAAAATTTAATTTCTAAAGGAAAAAAGTAATTTAAAACTACTCACGGCTTTAATGAATTGTCAGATCCCGGCAATACAGATAAAAGTCATTGAAAAAAACGGCATGGGTCCCGTCCCCCTAGTCCATTACCAGGCCCTTTGGGTCTGGTATGAATATTAAGGGAAACCCCAAACCAAAATAAAAAAAATGCGTGGGGGTCCCCCCAAATTTCATACCAGGCCCTTCAGGTCTGGTATGGATATTAAGGGGAACCCTGCAGCATTTTTTTTAAATGGCGTAGGGGCCCCCTCAAAATCCATACCAGACCCTTTAGGTCTGGTATGGATTTTAAGGGGAACCCCCGCGACAAAATCAAAAAAAATGGCGTGGGGTTCCCCCCAAAAATCCATACCAGACCCTTTTCCGAGCATGCAACCTGGCAGGCCGCAGGAAAAGAGGGGGGGGACGAGAGAGTGGCCCCTGAACCGTACCAGGCCACATGCCCTCAACATGGGGAGGATGTCCCCATGTTGATGGGGACAAGGGCCTCATCCCCACAACCCTTGCCTGGTGGTTTTGGGGGTCTGTGGGCAGGGGACTTATCGGAATCTGGAAGCCCCCTTTAACAAAGGGGACCCCCAGATCCCGCCCCCCCATGTGAATTGGTAACGGGGTACATTGTACCCCTACCATTTCACCCAAAAAAGTGACAAAAATGGTAAAAAAACACACACACAGCTTGGAACAAGTCCTTTAATGAAAAAGAGAAAAAAAAAATTCAGCGATGTAATCCTTCTACGACCGACGATACACGCCGCCACGATCGATTCCGCCTCCATGGGAGGCGGCCCGCCGAATGACGCGAGACCCGCTTGACAGCTCTTATATAGCCGAGGGCGGGGCCACCCGTGACGTACGCTGGTGACCCGCCCCCTCTGACGCAACAGGGGTTGTGACCCGCCCCCTCTGACGCAACAGGGGTTTGCCGCGAGGTTACCCAGTGACATGTACGGGTGACCCAGCCCCCCTCTGACGCCACGGGAAACCCACGTTTCATCAGAGGGGGGCGGGGTCACCCGTACATGTCACTGGGTAACCCCGCAGCAAACCCCGTTGCATCAGAGGGGGCCAGGTCACCAGCTTACGTGACGGGTGGCCCTGCCCTCGGCTATATAAGAGCTATCAAGCGGGTCTCGCGTCATTCGGCGGGCCGCCTCCCATGGAGGCGGAATTAATCATGGCGGCGTGTATCGTCGGTCGTAGAAGTATTACAGGAATTTGCTGTATTTGTATTGCTGGAATTTTTTTTATTTTTTATTAAAGGACTTGTCCCAAGCTGTGTTTGTGTTTTTTTACAATTTTTTTTACTTTTTTGGGTGATATGGTAGGGGTACATTGTACCCCATTACCAATTCACATGGGGGGTCGGGATCTGGGGGTCCACTTTGTTAAAGGGGGCTTTCATATTCTGATAAGCCCCCCGCCCGCAGACCCCCACAACCATCGGGCAAGGGTTGTGGAGATGAGGCCCTTGTCCCCATCAACATGGGGACATCCTCCCCATGTTGAGGGCATGTGGCCTGGTACGGTTCAGGAGGGGGGGCGCGCTCTCGTCCCCCCTCTTTTCCTGCGGCCTGCCATATAAGGGTCTGGTATGGATTTTTGGGGGGAACCCCAAGCCATTTTTTATTATTTTGGCGTGGGGTTCCCCTTAAAATCCATACTAGACCTGAAGAGTCTAGTATGGATTTTGAGGGGAGCCCCTACGCCATTTTTCTTTTAAATTGGCGCAGGGTTCCCCTTAATATCCATACCAGACCTGAAGGGCCTGGTATGAAATTTGGGGGGACCCCCACACATTTTTTTTTTCATTTTGGTTCGGGGTTCCCCTTAATATTCATAACAGACCCAAAGGGCCTGGTAATGGACTGGGGGGGGGAATCCAATGCTGTTTTTTCAATGACTTTTATCTGTATTGCCGGGACCCGACAATTCATTATAGCCGCGAGTAGTTTTACCTTTAGAAATTACATTTTGTGCAGGGACTGTTTTAAACACGGGAAACATGCGCTACTTTACAGGCATACTATAGACACCCCCCAGGTACAAAATTTAAAGGAATATTTCACTTTTATTGTTTCACTTTAAGCATTATTAAAATCACTGCTCCCGAAAAAACAGCCGTTTTAAAAAAATTAATTTGCATTGATACATGTCCCCTGGGGCAGGACCCGGGTCCCCAAACACTTTTTATGACAATAACTTGCATATTAACCTTTAAAATTGTCACTTTTGATTTTTCACGTGTCCCATAGACTTTAACGGTGTTCGCGTGTTCAAACAAATTTTTTGCCTGTTCGCATGTTTTGCTGCGAACCGAACCTTAGGGTGTTCGGCTTATCCCTACTAATAAGAACTATCTTCAGTGTAAAGAAGAATAAGGAGTCCTGAAAGTGATGGTTTAGCTCCCACAGAGCCCTGATCTCAACATCATCAAGTCTGTCTGGGATTACATGAAGAGAGAAGGATTTGAGGCAGCCTGCATCCACAGAAGATCTGAGGTTAGTTCTCCAAGAAGTGTGGAACAACCTACCTGCAGAGTTCTCTCAAAAACGATGTGCAAATTTATATAGAAGAATCATAGGTGTGCGCAGCCTTTGGCATTAGGGTGCGCACCCAAAGCTCAAACACACTCTACCGATCACTCACGATCTTCATTCAGAAAGGGAAGTGGCCGGTAAATGGCATATTTACTGGCCCCTTCCCCCACTTTGCTTAAACATCCACAACAACAACCAGTGGGAGAGGAGGGAAGACGGTAGTGCTGTGGGGGGAAGGAGGGGGAGCCAGGTCAGTAGGGGGAATCTGTTCTGCACAGGGTGATTAGGGTGTGCCTGGGCACACCTGGCACACCCTGTGCACACGCCTATGAGAAGAATTGAAGAACCAATGCTGTTTTGAAGGCAAAGGGTGATCATAGCAAATTTTGATTGATTTTGATTTCTCTTCTGTTCACTTACTTTTCATTTTGTTAATTGATAAAAATAAACTATTACCGCTTCTACTTCTGAAACCCTAAGACTTTTGCACAGTACTGCGTATGACATAGTTCTCAGGGGAAGCATCATTTATGTAATGTGTTATCAACTTAATTTCTATGTATAGTTTGTAATTATCCATTTAGATTGGGAACACATTTTTACTCTCTTATCTCACTGCTGATTAAAAATAGACTTTTTTTTTAGTAACAATTGGTAGAGAGAAAGACCTCCTGCTCTCTAGCTCCCTTGTTACCTCCACCCACACTCGCTTCCAGGACTTCTTCAGAGCCTCTCCTATGCTGTGGAACTCCCTGCCCCAATATGTCCGGTCAGCCCCTACGCTTTAGGCGATCCATGAAAACTCACTTATTCAGGGAAGCCTACCCCACCTCTACCTAAGAACTGTACCCTAGTCACCTCCATCAGATCATCCCCCGCAGCTATTACCTTTTGTACCACCTCCCTTTAGATTGTAAGCTCCATGGCCCTCCTATTCCTTCTGTATTGAACTGTACTGTCCCCCTTCTACATTGTAAAGGGCGTTGTAAACTGTTGGCGCTATATAAATCCTGTATAATAATAATAGTTATAATAATGTGATCTAGGCTGCCTAGGCTGGAAGCTGTGGAACATTTTGTAGTGAAAATGTTCATGACAGGTCTACTTTAGCTATAAGACAATACAGGTTATTTGAATGACAGGCACCCTTTAATACCAGAAGTTCATGGGAATGTTACAGAAACACTTTTAAGAGATTTTTTAAACTTGCTTTTCTATACTGTGCTGTAGAATTGCTAAACAATAGGTTTGTATAGATTAAATTCTCTTTCTTCACTCCTGGTTGGTCTTTATGTCATTCACAAAGCCCTGAGTTCACACTGGTGCGTTTTGACATGCGATTTGGCATGTCAAAACGGCGGTATTTGCCGAAAATTGCCGGCAATGGCACCGTCCTAATCGGTGCGACGCCACATCTGCGGCGCTGCACCGGTTTCAAAAAGTAGTTTCTGTACTACTTTTTGTGATTTTGGCTCACGATTTACATTGACATCTGTGCAGAAACCTGTACAGATGTCTCTGTAATCGCTGCTGAAATCGGGACTGACCAGCGGGAGTGAAATCGTGCGAATTCAGCTGAACTTGCACGGCTTCACTCTCACAGCCCAGTGTGAACGTGGGCATATTCACAGTTCACAGGATGCAACTTACTGATCTGCATTCTCTCTATTCTTACACAAGTTCATGTTATTTTGCATTATTGCCAAAAGCAGAATTGGCAGCAAATAAAGCCCAGTGTCAGGCAGAAGGGACTAAAGCCCTGTACACACGATCGGATATCCTATGGATTTTCGTCCGATGGATTTGTCCATCGGATATCCGATGAAACTGTTTTCCATCAGTCTTGCCCACACACCATCAGTCAAAAAACCGACCGTTTCAAACGCGGTGACGTAAAACACTCCGATGAGCCGAGAAAAATTAAGTTTAATGCTTCTGAGCATGCGTCGTCTTGATTCTGAGCATGCGTGGGTTTTTGATCCGATGGACTTGCCCATAGACGATCGGAAATTCCCATCGGTTTTTTATCCATCGGAAAATTTTAAAACAAGTTCTATCTTTTACAACCGATGGAAAAAAGACCGATGGGTACCATACACAATCGGTTGGTCTGATGAAAACCATCCATCGGACGGTTTTCATCAGTCAAACCGATCGTGTGTACGGGGCTTAAGAGATTTCACAAGTGGTTCCTACAGATTCCCGGTAGCCACTTCCAGAACAGATAATCTGCAAAGATCTGCCCGTGTATGGGCAGTTGAAGTGTTTATTAAGACCTGGGATTGAAGCGTTTTGTGTAGATGACAGGTCCCCTGAACCAAACATCAGCAAGTTATTTGTTGTGCCACATAATTGTATTGGACGCTGAAATAATTATTACAGCATTGACATACAGTTCTTCTTGTGAGTTCCAGCATTGTTCTTTTTTAAACAAACATAAACAAACAAAACACTTCTCTGTATTATTCTCCACAAATGTTCTGGCAGAATTCTGTCTTCATTTAATTGTGGTCGCTCAACTACATCTTGGCAGCCTCTTACAATATAACTCAGCTTGGAGATAATGTGTTTGCAGTGTGCATGTCTGCCCATTGTTTGGGAATGATTACATAGTTCTTTTTATCTATATCTACACAATTAAAAAAAATGCGTAACTGATGTTAAACTTTGATGTCACCTCGAGTAAAATTGCTAAATGGGAACAAAACTGCTATAAGGACCCCATTAATTACTCCTACATAAAACACATGGGTATCTCTAAGACTTCAAATAAAAGCTGTGATTGATTGCGTGTTGGGAACTGTAAGGAATTGTTTTAAGTACAGTTCTTTGTTTGCAAAAAGACACTTAACGTAGGACATGTTAGGCACATTTCTCCAATGTGTGAAATTCTATTGTGTTAGTATGTTTTTTGTTTCAGCAATAACTAGTTGTTAGCAGTAGAAAGTGCACATTACGTCCTACCTTTCCATTTCTGATAGTGGAAGTCTCATGCCTTGAATGTCAAATAACTGGGCTTGGCTAATGGGCATGGTCAAACCCATACATGGTCAGATCGTGGGTGGGATGCTGTTGACTGATGAGTAAATTACCAGATTTCCAGGAGTTGTGCAGTGTTAAGTACTGTATTTATTGGCGTATAACACTCGCTTTTTTACCCTGAAAATAGAGGATAAACTGTGCCTGGGTGTTATACGCAGGGGGCTGTGGAAAGTTTTTTTCCTGAAACTTCCCTCTTAAAGTTAGGGTGCGTGTTATACGCCTGTGCGTGTTATACGCTGATAAATACGGTATATAACCCCTAAATATAAATCAAGAAGGTATACAGGCATACCCCACTTTTAAGTACACAATGGGTTTTATTTACTAAAGCTGGAAAGCCCAAAATCAGGCTAATTTCTGCATAGAAACCAATGAGCTTCTAACCCCAGCTTGTTCAATTAAGCCTGGTAATAAAACCTGGAAGCTCATTGGTTTTTATGCAGAAGTGAGACAGATTTTGCGCTTTCCAGCTTTAGTAAATAAAACCCATTGTGTACTCAAAAGTGGGGTATGCCTGTAGAGATACATGATACATTTAAAGCGGAAGTAAACCCATCGATTTAACAGTTTCAAAAAGCAGTTACATTCCCGGCATGCCGGGAATGCCAACTGTCACATTGGTTGTGCTCTCAACCAAATTGTCAAACCATCCAATGGCTGGTGTCATAACTGATCACATGTGCAGCATCATGGCAGTTGAAGCTCATTAAACAGAGGCCAAGATGGCAGCTTCCTTGCCTGAAAATGATAGGAGGGTTTACTTCCACTTTAATTGGCAAGATTTTTTGACAGCTCAGGTTTTTTGTTCATGTTTGAAGAAGACACCTGGAGGTGATCAATTCTGTTTTCACTCAAGGTCCATACAACTTTCATTCAAAATTCACACATTTTTCTAATTGGAATATATTTGGTTGATTTTCTCGGAAAATTCACTTTTTAACCACTTAAGGACCGGCCACGGCATATATACGTTGGCAGAATGGCACATACAGGCATAATCACATACCTGTACGTCCCCTTTAACTGCCTGCCGTGTGGTCATGCGCGCGCGCCGCCAGCG
Organism: Rana muscosa; assembly: GCA_029206835.1. Lineage (NCBI taxonomy): Eukaryota > Metazoa > Chordata > Amphibia > Anura > Ranidae > Rana > Rana muscosa. The sequence goes on from CM055116.1 coordinate 732,715,398, forward strand.
GCGCGCTCGCGACTTTGCCGCCATCCCCGTGAGTCGGACCGCGGGTCCCGCAGACTCGATCGCCGCGGGGATCCCCGCGATCGTCTCACAGATCGATGGAGCGGGGAGATGTTAGTGTAAACACAACATCTCCCCGCTCGCCTACTGACACTGTCACTGATCTCCGCTCTGTGTAATCAGAGCGGAGATCGGTGACGTGTCACTCGTAGCCACGCCCCCCCTCAGTTATAATCACTCCCTTAGGCACACTTAACCCCTTCAGCGCCCCCTACAAGTTAACCTCTTCACTGCCAGTGTCATTTTTACAGTAACCAGTGCATTTTTATAGCACTGATCGCTGTAAAAATGACAATGGTCCCGAAATGGTGTCAAAAGTGTCAGATGTGTCCTCCATAATGTCGCAGTCGCAATAAAAATCGCCGATCGCCGCTATTACTAGTAAAAAAAAAAAATATTAATAAAAATGCTATAAAACTACCCCCTATTTTGTAAACACTATAACTTTTGCGCAAACCAATCAATAAACACTCTTTGCAATTTTTTTTACCAAAAATATGTAGAAGAATACGTATCGGCCTAAACTGAGGAAAAAAAAATGTTTTTTTATACATTTTTGGGGGATATTTATTATAAAAAGTAAAAAATATTGAATTTTTTTCAAAATTGTCGCTCTATTTTTTGTTTATAGCGCAAAAAATAAAAACCGCAGAGGTGATCAAATACCAACAAAAGAAAGCTCTATTTGTGGGAAAAAAAGGACGTCAATTTTGTTTGGGAGCCGCGCAATTGTCAGTTAAAATGACACAGTGCCGAATCGCAAAAAGTGGCCTGATCCTAAACCAGCCAAAATGGTCCGGGGCTTAAGTGGTTAAATTTGCAAGGAAAGTTGCACTTTGCATGGGAATTTTACCCAGAGTTGAGGTGACGCTCTGCTGATTTCCATCTTTTAATCATATGTAAGCAAAAATACTGTTTCTTTATTTCCTTGCACATGAGGAAATTCCCCTTGCAAAGTACAACTTCACTTGCAAAGTGAACAGCCTATTTGCCTTTAGAAAATCAACCCCACTGTGTCCATCCTGGGTGAAAGTTGTGTAAATCTTTGGTAAACACATTTTTAAATCGACCCCATCCCTTGTAAAATTCTGCTGTCTTAAGTTTGCCATGGATGGAGCGTTTTTCTCTGCTTTATAAAAACCTAATTGGCAGGTCCATTGTATCCACCTAAATACCTGATTAACCATCAGCACAGGTGTGTCAAGCATCAAGGCTGTTAGTATCCTCCAAACCTTTCAGATCACAAAAAAAATCATAATAAATGAACAGGTGGATTTGGCAGACCTGTTTTGATAAAGCATTTTGTGGTGTGAAACGCGTCAGTTTCTGCCTCCTCTGTCTGCTATTTGTGGTGCTTTTTATGATTTTTTTGCTACAATAAATTAGATTTTAGCAATTTACGTTTGGGTGTGCAGTCATCTAAAAAAAATTCTATGAAACTGGTTATACCCAAGTTAATTGCTCGATCAACTTGGTTACATTCAGTCTGCCCATGCATGGTTCGAATCTCGGCCGGTCCCTGCTGAACCGGCCAAGATTCGAACCGTCTATGGCCAGCTTTACTCCACCATGTCACTGAATGTACTATTATTCCCTAGATACGTATACCCTTAGTTTTATATGTAGGAGGAAATGAGCATTGCTTAAACCCAAATTTTGAAGCAAAATAAATTCAAAGTACTGACAGCTTTGGTTTAATCCCTTCTCACTTACCACATGCATATATGTTGCAGAACGGGGGTAGGCTTTAATGCTGGGCTGACACTAGGGTTGCACCAATACCGATACTAGTACTAGCTCGGTGCCGATACCAAGCATTTGCACGAGTACTTGTACTCATGCAAAAGCTTTGATGCTTAATCCGACACCTCCAGCATCTTCCAGGAATGAAGAGATGTCGCGCGAGGGAGTTGGAAAAGGAGGTCGTGAGACACACGTCATAGGGGCCCAGGAATATCAGGGGAATCAGCTGGTGACTGAGAGCAGAGAGCCTCACTGAGGATTCCATCCCTCCGCAGGACCAGGATGACCGAACTGAGGCAGAGGCTGGCCCAGGAGCCAGAGGAGAAGTTAGATAAGGGCTTTGCAGGGGACTCCCTGGATCAATGGGTGACAGATTATTGTCTACGCTGTTATAGCAGTGGGGGAAGGGATGGGGCACACTGGGATCATCCAATACATGGGGGGGGGGGCTTTATCATATTCTCCACACCACCGCCAGTGCTGCAGGGCTTTCCCATTCTACCCCCCCTCCAGGTTAATTTATTAATTGAATGTCAATAATCAGGATGTTGGAGATTCCAGAAGCACACTTATCATTGTGTCTGCAGGGACTGTCCAGCTTGCTGGACAATGTTTGTCATACAGAAGATCAGGAAAGTGACATTTAGCCCTGACATGGACATACATTGTGTATTCTTTTTTTCTTTGTAGGGAAAAATATTCCACTGCAAAGAAGTAAATGCTGCTTATTAAAGCTGTTTATACCCCGACCAGCTGTAACGTTATTACCACTGACAGTAGGGTTGTGGTGCCGATGCCGAGCAGTTGCACAAGTATTTGTACTCGTGCAAATGCTCTGATGCTTAATCCGATACCTTCAACTCTTCAGCGACGCATGACATTAAAAAAGGTATCGTAATATGTATTGGCGAGTACTTGAAAAAAAGTATTGGTACTTGTATTCGGTCTTCAAAAAGTGGTATCGGTTCAACCCTAGCTGACACATATGTGCCTACAGCCGTAATGCTGATTTTTGCTTGGAGACCACTCACTTGCTACCCCCAGAATTGTGATTGTGCTGTTACTGACATCTCCCAATTACTGTTTACAGTCAGGAGCCAGAAGGATGGGCTACTGATCATGAGACAGTCACAGTGACCACTGGATCTGAAGCCTGCCTACTGGCCTCTGGTATTAAAGTGGTTCTTAACCTCCCTGGCGGTATTCCCGAGTCTGGCTCGGGGTGAAATTTCAGCACCAAAAGCGGTAACCCCGAGCCAGACTCGGGATTACATCGCAGTAATCCAAGCAGAGTTACTTACCTTGTCCCCTGGATCCTGCGATGCCTCCCCGCTTTGTCTCCTCGCTCGATTCGCACACTGCCGAGTGCAGCCGGGCTCCATTCCCTGCGACGTTACGACGCACGGGGACGGAGATCGGCGCCAAATTCAAAAAAAGTTAAAACACAGTACACATACAGTACACCTTAATCTTACAGATTACAGTACTGTATAAAATAATTACACACCCCCTTTGTCCCTAGTGGTCTGCCCAGTGTCCTGCGTGCACTTTTATATTATAAAAACTGTTCTTTCTGCCTGGAATTTGGAGATTGTCCATAGCAACCAAAAAGTGTCCCTTTATGTCAAAAGTGGTTTTAGACCAGCTAGAAAACAGCGACAATAAATTAGAATCACTTGCAGAATTGAGCGATAGCGATTTGTGGGGAAATTCGTCATCAAACACTGAAAAACACTTTTATTATTATAATATTATTATTGGTTATAATTATTTTATAGTTATTTATTATATTATAATTTACGATTTTGTTTTTTGAACTTTATCATACCCGGGATGTCTACTAGACTCCTGTTTGGACAGATTTAAGTGAGTTTTTCCTAAGAATTACAGGCCTACAATATAAAACGCCAAATTTCCATTCAGAATAATGGTACCGCTTTCAGCACCTAAAATCTGACAGAATCATACCGCCAGGGAGGTTAAGCCACTATAGTATAAGCATGCCATGCCCTCTGTAAAAAACATTATGTGTCCCAGTGCCTGTGCTGTATATTATTATTATTATTATTATTATTATTATTATACAGGATTTATATAGCGCCAACAGTTTGCGCAGCGCTGTATAAAAAAGATGCTAATTTCTACCTATATCAGAGTGTCTCCCGGCGCTCACATGACTCCTCGGCTCTCTCCTCTCCCCAAATGATAGCCATAGTGGGAGGGGCTGAGAACTCCCGCTGACATCAGCCAGGGAGGAGCGCAAGAGAGAGGAGAGAGAGAGAGCCATTGGAGTCTCCTGAGTGGCGGGAGACGCTCTTGATAGAAATCGGCATCTTTTTTATATAGCACAGGGACACATGTTATTTAACAAAGGGGATGGCATGCTTATACTATAGATATGATAGCAGCAGGAGGGGAGGATCGTGGAGTGGATGGAGCTGACAGGCAGGGAGAGGGGAGGAGGACACATGAGAGCAGAGAGAAGAGCTGCGGATGATGGAGGCATGTAAACTGACCACGGTGTCAGGGGCTTAGCAGCCATGATATACCGTGGTCAGTTTACAGGGTGGAGGGTATAGCCAGGCAGGATCAGCCAGGTATTTCAGGTGACACGGGGGGGGGGAGGGGGGCCAATTACACAGCACAAGCACTGTGCTGTATAACATGCTTTAAGGGAACAATTTTTGTTTTTAGTGTAACAAACACTTTAAGACTCCTTGAAGTGCCAGCTCTTGTCAGCAGAAAAGGATTAGTTAATTAGTGTCTTTTTCTGTCATTACCTTTACTACATCATGTTTAGTGTAGTAGTGCTTGCTATATAATAAGCTATCAAATGTGTGTGTGCGTTTGGTGTATTAAGTATTGCAGTGGTCCTTATGTAAGTTGTTAAATAACAGCTGTTTATTATCTGAGATTATGAGACATGTATGAACATTAACTCAGCCTTGTGTTTTATACTGTAAGGGAGTGCAAAAGTCCTTATCTTCAAGCTACACAGGCCCAATTGATATAAATGTCCAAATGAGTACCGTTTCCTGTTATTAATACCAATAAATGCACATTTTTTAATTACATTTATAACCAAGTCTTGGCCATGTTTTACATCACAACATATTTTTCCATGCTGGGCTACCTACCTGATTTTCAGAGCATTGTTTACTTTCCAATGCTGAATCAATTAATGATATTTACCAAAGGAACAGGGACAGTTCACTAGGTAAAAGTGAAACACTCCCAGAGTTTAATAAGATGGAGTTGTGTTTCTCTCAAACAACCAATCATGTGCTAGCAACAATCCTGTTTTTTATTATTGTTTTGCACATAATTGGGTAATGACAGTGAACATGCATTCACCTTTTTACTCTCAAGATATTATACACTGTGAAAGTCTGCACTCCTTTAATAAATCAACCCAAGTATATTCTGAATGTAAGATTAATAATAATCGTATCAATAATTATTAATTAAAAATAGAGTTATATTATATAAATATCTGCTTTTCTATAGGCATATTGCCAGGGGCGGATCCAGAGTCTTTTCTCGGGAGGGGCACTGCCAAAAAAAGATTTTTTGTGGGAAATTTATCGGGGAAATGGTTGGTGTCGGCGCTTCAATCATCCCAGCACCATGGTTGTTATGGTGTCAGGATGATTGAAGCACATTATTTCTATTATTACATTGTAATATGAAATTAAATAGTTCAATGCAGAATCAGTGGGAGCCCCGAGTGTGTCACTTGCCACCGTCACCTGCAATTAGTGGGAGACCTGAGCGTGTCACTTGCCACACGTTGTGGATTGTCACTTGCCACGTCACCTGCCACATCTTGTGGATTGTCACTTGCCACACCTTGCGGATTGTCACTTGCCACGTCACCTGCCACACCTTGCTGATTGTCACTTGCCTGCCACCAGATGCAGATTGTCATTTGCCACGTCGCCTGCCACACCTTGCGGATTGTCACTAACTTGCCTGCTAAGGTGTAGTTTTGGTTGTCTCTTGCTGTGTCCCAGACTCCCAGAGTCAGGCAGCAGAGAGATAATGTACTGTAATCTCTCTGCTGCCTGCACAGTGAGGGCGGAAGTCACTGCAGGAATGCAGGGCAGGCACGAGCGGCACGAGCGGTGAGAGATAATCTCATCTCTCTGCTCCCCCGCTCCCGGCTAGCTGATTGGCCAGCTGCCACACTGAGCCTGCTCTCTCACTCTCACCTGCGCTGCCAACACACTGAGCAGCACGGTCTGCCCACGAACCGCGCCGCCCCCCGACAACAAACCGCGCCGCAAGCGGAGCCGCCCGCTTTCTTACCCGTCTGTGGAGCCGCACGCTATTGCACCTGCCCGCAGAGCGGCCCGACGTGACTCACTGATGTCACTCGTTGCTAGACGCCAAGCGGCCAAGGCGTTAGCAGCGAGTGCAGGGAAGAGGCTCCACCCACCTCCTTCTCCGCTCCTGGTATCGTGTCAGTGCGCCACGTAACTACATTAGACGAGTCTCTCTCTCAGCGCCGCTGATCGACTGATGTGAGAAACTGAGAGAGAGACTCAGAGAGGCAGCGGCAGCCGCAGAACAAGTACTGTATATACTCGAGTATAAGCCAACCCAAATATAAGCCGAGGCACCTAATTTTACCCAAAAAAACTGGGAAAACTTATTGACTCAAGTATAAGCCTATGGTGTCCTAGGCTTATACTTGCCTCACTTTGCCTCACTGTGCCCATGCCTCACTGTGCCCATGACTAGACTGATGTTTAACATGGAAGTCTATGGAAGGAGTGCCCGGCTTTGAAAAATCGGTTCTCCCAGACACCAAACTTTTCAAACTTATAGAGGAGACATGGGGCTACATGTGTGCCAAGTTTGGGGTCCAGAGGACCTACGACCGGCCGGTACCGGGTCCGCAAAAAATCACTGGAGAAATGACCGTTTAACATTGGAGTCTATGGAAGGGGTGCCCGGTTTAAAAAATCAGTGCTCCACGGCCGTAGGTCCCCCAGACACCAAACTTTGCACGCTTGTAGAGAAGACATGGAGCTACATTTGTGCCAAGTTGGGGTTCAGGGGACTTACGACCGGCCGGTACCGGGTCCGCAAAATCACTGGAGAAATGACCATTTAACATTGGAGTCTATGGAAGGGGTGCCCGGATTTAAAAAATCGGTGCTCCCCGGCCGTAAGTCCCCCAGTCACCAAACTTTGCACACTTGTAGAGGAGACATTGGGCTACATGTGTGCCAAGTTTGAGGTCAAGGGGTCCTACGGTCGGCCAGTACCGGGTCCCCAAAGTTCAGGAGATCAGGCGCAAAAAAAAAACAGAGCAAGCAAGTGAGTGTGACAGATGGTCTCGGGGGGGGCAATTGCCCTGTTGCCCCCCCTGGATCCGCCACTGCATATTGCAGCAAAAAAACAAGCAAAAAAAATAGTCTCTGCTCAATAGCTCAACAATAATGTTATACATTAACAATAGCATGGCCCAAAATTTATGCACCATCTTTTACTGCTAAAATAAATACTGAATATGTGTCACATCTGTGTTTTAATTTGCTATACTACAATTTTATGCATGAAAGAAATAAATGAATATATACCTCCCCCCCCTCCTAAATTAATACCTAAACCATATTTTACTGCCTGTCAAAAATCAAAATCTATTGCAACTCTGGAGCTCAACCCAAGAGCTGAAATAGACCGATTTGCATGTTCTATGGGCCTAGCTTCATAATGTTAATAACCAAGTACCTCTCTGTGTTAATAAGTTATGCTGCTGTCATAGCTCTGATTATTTTTTTTTACAGGGAGTTCTGCCTATGGGCCACAGAGCAAGACTCACGGAAGAGGCAGCTGCAACAATCTCATGGTCACTAACAGTCCAATGATGGTGCAAAGACTGGGCCCAATATCCCCTCCAGCAAACCAAGCAGCAACAGCTTGTAATCAGATCAGCCCCAGCTTTCAGAGGAATCTAAACCTCCAGCACTTAGCAATACCTCCATCTGATACCAGGTCTTTTTAATAGTTTTTTTTTCATGACCCGCTTTTTTATGCAATGTAATTTGGAAATCATTTGTGTGAGAATACAGTTCTTAGAAAAGTAACTGTCAGAGAAGCTAGTAGACCAGACTGTGTGACTGCACGGAGGAGACCAAACGGATGTAGGTGAAAATATAATAATTTATTAAGATCAATGAACAAACACACAACCACCTCCAACAGAACACTGTGCAATAATTTAACCAATAAACAGTTACTATAGACAATATGTACAATAATGGGAGATACCAGAATCATAGTAAAGCCAGGCCGAGGTCATACACAAGGGGATGTCAGCAGATGGGTAAGGACGGGAGACAAACAGGAACAGGGAGGGGACGGATGGCTATGCTGAAGAGCAGGGATCCAAAGTACTCAGGAAACAGGAGGACAGGTGACCGTGGTTCTCGGGAGACAGAAGGGACAGGTGCAGGATGGACTCGGGATAGGGATGGGGTCAGATTGGGTCAGGTAGGATGCAGGCTTAAAGTCAGGATCGCAGGTTCTAGGTCCAGGAGAGAGATACCAGGGCAAGGTATGTTTGTACTTGCCAGGTATAAATAGATAGGCTTGTAATTGGCTTTAAGTCACACCTGAGCGCAGGAAGAGCAGTTTGCTCCACACTGCCAGGATCCATCCGCTGGTGGAGACCAGTACTGCTTCCAAAGGATAATATATTACCAGCTGGGAGAAATTCTCCTGACAATTCCACACTGCCAGGAGACACCTGCTGGTGGACCACAGTACTGCAAGCCAAATAATAAATGTCACCAGCGGATGGAACCTTTCCTAACAGTAAAGCATAGTAAACGCGGCCGAGATTCTCGTCAGGAAAAAACCCGTAGTTTTTCCTGATGAGATTCTTGACAAGAATCTTGTCCCGGCCGAGTGTACACACACTCCATTCAAAAGAACCGCCGTTCTTTTGAATGGAACGAACGCGGTGACGTCATCAACTACGACGAGCATGCGTCACATTTGATGCCGTCGTCTGCATCTTGCTACACCCTACCTATGCCTAGGAAGCTACCACGCATGCGTCAAAGTCATTTCGAGCATGTGTGGGTTTCCACTGCGACAGGTAAGTATGCACACTCTCGGGTTTCTCGTCGGGAAACAGGCCGACAAGAATCCCGACGAGAAAATAGAGAGCAGGTTCTCTATTTTTCTCGTCGAGATTCTGGGCAGTTTTCTTGACGAGAAACCTGAAAGCCTCGTACACACGCACGGTTTTCTTGGCAAGAAAGCTCTGCCAGCAGTTTTCTTGTCGTTTCTTGCCGAGAAAACCGGTGGTGTACGAGGCCTAACAAGCAGACATCATGACAGATCAGTGCCGCTTCAAGCCTCCAGTATCTCCCAGATTTACACTCTGTATTCAGGTGCTTGGCAGAGATAGATCACATCTCACTGCAAAATACAATGTGCCATGTAGGTACCACCACACACTGTATTCAACTCCAATTTAAAGTAAATAAAAGAAAGGCTTCAGGTCAGATCCCAACCCATCGGTCATGCCCCACATTGGGCTTAACCGTAGAGTTGAATACAGTGTACCTGCATGCCATACCAAGCAAACATGTCATGTTTCCAGCAATTCCATTTCAGTGTGGTACCACCCAGGACACTTGACTCATACTAAATGTGTTATGATAAATCTGATCGCTCAAAAGTAAAGCATGTACAGAAACATAAGCTAAAATGATTGTAAAGCAATGTTTTCTTTTTCTTAAAATAATAAACATGTTATACTTACCTGCTCGGAGCAATGTTTTTGCACAGAGCAGTTTCGATCCTCCTCTTCTTGGGTCCCCCCGCCGGAGCTCCTGCCTCCTTTGCTGGGGGGCCCCCATAGCAAGCTGCTTGTCACGGGGTGGCACTCATGCATGTTCAATACCGAGACACACTCTGAGCGCCCAAAAGACACTGGCTCTGGTTGACAGCAGTGGGAGCCAGTGGCTCCTGATGCTGTATCTGAGCCAATCAGTAACGAGAGACCCGGTAGAGCTTTGGCTCTTGTGCCCATGGCTGGATCGTAATCCGCTCAGGTTTATATTTAGGGGATGCTGTAGTCTCCCTACAAGTTTTTTTTTTTTTTTTCTTACTGCATAGAATGCAGTAAGATAAAAAAAACCTTCTGCCTTTACAAACACTTTAAGGCAGGGCCTCCTAAACCAATTCTCCAAGGCAAAAGGGTAAAAAACCTTCTGCCTTTACAAACCCTTTAAGGCAGGGCCTCCTAAACCAATTCTCCAAGGCAAAAGGGTAAAAAACCTCCTGCCTTTACAAGCACTTTAAGGCAGGGCCTCCTAAACCAATTCTCCAAGGCAAAAGGGTAAAAAACCTTCTGCCTTTACAAGCACTTTAAGGCAGGGCATCCCAAAACAATTTTCTAAGGCTCATGGAAGCCAATGTTTTTCAGAGCTCTTTAGAATCGCAGGTGAAATAATGAGTTTGCATCATTTACGCAGTGAATATTCAAGACAGTTTTGTAACTGCTGGAAGTCTGGAAACCATATTATTTTGGTGGTCCTTGAAGAATAGAGTTGAGAAACACTGTTGTAAGGAATGCTGGGCCCCAAGCCTAAATGTTTTTCTAAATGGTCTAAATGAAAACAGTGCCTTGGTTGTCTGCAACACCTAATCAGATTAAAAATGGCATCTTTCCACTACTGGATGAGACAGTAAAAACAAGAATCTGGTGGCTACTCAGCCAATTTACTAATAGACACTTTTCAGATGCCTACAAGCTCACTAAAAAGGCAAGAGAAGAATCATTGATGAAGATATGTTCCTCTGAAATCTTTTGAGTCACACATGTTATTGCTGTCTGTAAGGACAGCAGAGGGTGCTGTAGAATAATGATGAAATAGATCTCTATGATGTGTTGTTTGTCAACCTAAACTCCTACTGTTAGTACCGTTAGTATTAATGACAACCAATTGTCATCACAGTCACAATATTTCAAGGCACAGCTCTATACCTGAAACGTAATTTCAGAAAGTATTGCACTAGAATTTCCCTAAAAAAAAATACATTTATTCGTTTCAGTTTTTTATGAATCAAAAAATAAATAAAAAATAATTTATTTATTTTTTGGTGCCTTCTACAGTGTAAAGATCCATTCCTCTGTGATCATGTTCTTTTTACATCGCCTTGATTTGTTGATCACTGACTAAAGTTAGATTAGATGTACTAGTCCCTGTGTACTTAAATGAGGAGTGCTGGAACAAAAATAAAATAAACACGCATACTCATCTAGGTGGATGCAGCATCTGTCCCCCACTAACTGAGCAATCAAAGACTGCTGATCGCTCAGTTTTTGGTTTTCACTGAGCAGAAAGCCAGAGGTTGTCAGTCATCGGCTCTCTGCTCTGACCCACCGGGCTGTGGAGGGGGTGGTGGCTGGCTCAGGTTCTCAGCAACTCACTGAGAGGCTTAGCCCGCTGCCGCTGAGGAATCTGGGTGTATCACGACTGTAAAGTTGGGATCAATCCAGAGCTGAGTGATGTCAGCTAAAGGCTGCTGTCGGCTGAAAATGGGTCACAGGAGTGCAGAATAAAATGCACTCCTGCGATCCGGTTGATGTCACAATGCAGAGTATAATATTTCCTATCATCTGTGCCCAGTATTGCCACACAGAGTTAATCCAGCTCTGAGCAATCCTCTTTTCTTTGTTCAGTGAGTTAAAACGGACAAACAGAGAAAAACTTTGTCTGTTCCTCCCCCTTGCTGTGAGTGACAGGTTATATACATATCTCATGCACTAGCCTGAGACAGGCACATCCTGTGTAAAAAGTTCACAATTCACATCCCCTTCTCTCCCCTCCAGCTCTCCCAGGATTGGCTGCCTTTACTGTGTTTTGACTGGATGTTTATCATCATGGGGTGTGATCCACAGTTCAGGGTGACGAGGAAATGTATTGTGCAGTGAAAACACAGAACAGCCAGCAGAATATACACAGACAAGTGGTTTGATTTAGGTTAGATGTATCTAGTGAGAGCTGGGTAGAGGAGAAGCTCGAGTGATCTGATGATTGTTATAGTGCAGTGTGTGTGAGGTCACCTGATCACAGTTGAAACATTCCTTTTCATCACCAGGATGTGTTATGTGGGGGAGGGGTGGATTTCTCACTTTTTATAATTACACCCAGTAAGGCTGAATGAGCTTAGGGCCAGTTTACACTAGTGCGCTGTGTGATATTGCATGTGATTCGCACCGTACTGCAGTGCAAATCATACGCAATGTCCGTGCAGTGTGATTTCAGCCATACAGATAGTATGGCTGATATCGCACCGCACTCGGACCAAACTCGCACAGGACCCTTTTTTTGGTCAGAATCGGATCGCATGGGTGTTCACACCTATGCGATCCGATTCATGTCCTAACTGTCAGTTCACAGTGCGATATGCGAGCTGGAATGGGGGTGTCGTTAACATTGTATGACACTCCCCAGCAGTTCACATATGGCAGTGTGAACTGCCATGCGACTCGGGTGCGATGTGGGAACTCGCAGTGGATTCGCAGGGTTCCCGCATCACACCAGTGTGAACCCAGCCTCAAAACATACAGCCTACAAATGTCACTTGACTGCTCCCACCAAGGCTCGGTTCACATGCGATGCGGGAACCCGGCGAATCCACTGTGGGTTCCCACATCGCACCCAACTCGCACGGAAGTTCACACTGCCCTATGCGAACTGCTGGGGTCATACAACATTAACGACACCCCCATTTCAGCTTGCATATCGCACTGCGAACTGACAGTTCGGACATGAATCGGATCGTATAGGTGTAACCACCCATGGGATCCGATTCTGGAGCGGACCAAAAAAAGGGTCCTGTGCGTGTTTGGTCCGAATGTAATGTGATTTCAGCAATACAGTTTGTCAGTGGACGGTGTCAGTGGTCGGTCTCAGTGGGGTAGTGGTCGGTGTCAGTGGTCGGTGTCAGTGGGATAGTGGTCGGTGTCAGTGGGATAGTGGACGGTGTCAGTAGTCGGTGTCAGTGGGGTAGTGGTCGGTGTCAGTGGACGGTGTCAGTGGGATAGTGGACGTGTCAGTGGTCGGTGTCAGTGGTCTTGGGGCTCTTGACCGTGTCGGTATGGGGGGGTGGATGTGGTGTCAGTTGTTTTTTTTTAATTTTCAATTTCATTTTTTTATCTTTTTTTTTTTTTACAGTTTTATTTTGGAATATATATATATATTTTTTTATCAGCCCTGTTGGGGGCTTTGGTGACATGTCAGGGGTCTAAACAGAGACCCCTGACAGCTCCCATTTGAGTCAGAGAAAGGGACAGATGACAGATTCCCCAGTCCTTTTCTCTGCATTGAAGATGAATGGAGAGAACACAGCGGCTCCTCTCCATTCATAAACTGAAGCAGAGTAAAACACAGGTTACTCTGCTCAGTTATCACAGAACACAGAGCGATCGGTAACGAACGTTCTGTGTCCCATTCAGAAAAGAAAGGGGCCGGTAATTGGCTCCTTTCTCCGATCTCCATTCTGACAGATTCAACCTCCCCCTCGCAGCCTGCAGGAGAGGAGAGGAGAGGGAAGCCGGCGGCTGCGGGGGACGAGGGGGGGGGTCGGAGGAGGAAGACAGTGGGGGGATTTGGACACACGGATCGGGACGAGGGGGGCGGAGGACGAAGAAACGGCGGGGGGGATGTGTACACACGGAGCGGGACAAGGGGGATGGTGAAGGAGAACGGGGCGCTGGAGGATGAAGACACTCGGGGATGATCGGTGCGATGGGTCCAGCTGTGAGCACTGATCCCCCTGCATGCTTTTCAGGTGAAAGCCGCGAGAGAGAGAGGAAAAGCGGTTGATGAAAAGCATGCAGGGGGGATCAGTGCTCACAGCTGTCCCTGTCGCACCGATCATCCCCGAGTGTCACTGGACATCAATGTGTAAAAATGACAGGGGGCTGTGAGCGCGCTCTGCTATTACCCAGAATGCGCTCTGCCTCTCCTGTGCGCTCTGGCCAAGGGGAGTGTAGAGGTGGGCGGGGAGTCTGCTGACATCATGACTCCGCCCACTGAGTGCCGAATAACAGACCCACCCACTGAATCCAGACTTTTTAGGGGTTTTAAACAGCTAAAGGGGGGACATTTGACAGGTAAGGATACATGCAGGAGGCATGTATATCCTTATAGATAACCACTATGACAGTACTTTAGAATTGACAAGAGTGGGTTTACATCCACTTTAAATGAGCCACTGTGGGTCATTACATGTGCAGATCAAGAAATCTGAACTAAACTCATCAACCAAGGAAGCTGCCATCTTAGCCTCTATTTTATCTGCAGTTGCCATGGTGCTGCACATGTGATACATTATGCCCCAGTCATGTCATGGCTTGACAGTTGAGAGCTTAAGCAACTGCGACAGTTATCAATCATGTCATACCTTGAATGTAACTGTTTTGCGGAACAGTTAAAACAATAGGTTTAGTTCTAAATTTACCTACAAGAAAAAAGCAAAATATAGCATCTGGCATGACTATAGGCTGCATATTCTGAAAATGAAGCTAAAATATGCAAATATAATACAACTTGACTGCTGAGACGCAATGAGCCCAGGTACCATTAAATGTAACATATATGTATTATAAACCTTCCCCCTTGCCCCCTCACCCTATTAAATAAAAATGCTTACAACCATTAGGTTGGAAAGGGCAAGGCCACAGCTTTATTGATTCCAAACATAACATGTGAACAATATTTCAACAAGTACCAGTCACAGTTGTACTGTGAGCACACAATACCAAAGGGGTGTGGGAGGAGCCTGTCATTACCATAAGTGCTGGACAGGCTGCCTACTTCCGATATCCATCAAGGGCATGGCCCATTACCGCCATTTTATGCTGGCAAGGTCAAGAAAAACTGCAGCAAGCTATGACATACCACCGAAAGAAGGGGCGGGAGGGTGGGCACCTCTTCCCAGCACGTCTTCCGAAAGGACCCCAGAATTCCCTGGGGCAATCCTTTACCCGAGCTCAGACCCAACCCATCCCCCACATTGACCAATCCTTGGGTGACCAACGCCTTGTCCTGCACCTGGCCATGCCCCCATCAGTCAAGGCTCTCTTTCCCTAGGGGGGGTCAAGAGGCCTTCATTTTTAGTTTTGAATTGCCGGAAACTGTCTTTTGGGTCCCAACTATTACATTTACTTAGTGGACTGCAGTGAGTGCTCTACTCACTTCCTTGTAGCAAGCTCAAAAACCTATAGCCCTAAACTCAAAAAAGTGAAGATTTCCCGTTTTATATGGAACATGCAGAAATGTTAATTGTGCCCAAGCAGTACCCCGGAAAACCCCTCCTTAAAAAAACAGTGCACCTATTGGTATTTGAGAAGACCTAGGCACTCCTGTGCTTGCAACCTAATTGCTGTTTATTGCAGTGTGAAATCTAAGGCACTCGTGTTATTAGGTGTGAGATTTGGTAATGTCACTTTTGTGCTGCTCAAGCCTCGTACACACGGTCGGACTTCCATCGGACTTTTCCGTGTTTTTTTGTCCGAACGGAGTTGGTTGGGAACACCCATAGCATACACACGCTCGGACTTTTCTGCAAACTTTCTTAAAACTTCTTACAACATCACGTGTTTTTTCTGCTCTTTTCTGATCTTTACTGCCACCCTTTGGTCAACTTCTGCTATTGTTGGTTGATTTTAACATTAGTTGTTTTGTCCATCGGACTAAAGTCCGATGGTTATCTGTACACACAGTCGGACTTTGCTCCATCGGACTTTTGTTGGGCAAAAGTTTGTCCATTTGCAGACCCAACTTTTGTCCGATGAAATCCAAAACCAAACTAAAAAAGTTTGTCCGATGGAGCGTACACACGGTCGGATTGTTGGTCCAACTTGCTCAAAACTAAGTTTGTTGGGCAAAAGTCCGACCGTGTGTACGGGGCTTCAGTGTTCTCCTTGCTGGAGACTGTGAAATGAGGAAGAAAAGCCCTACCTCTATCAAGATGGCTACCTTCACACAGAGGCGCAGTGCAGGGCAAGACATGGTAAGTCAGTAATGGGGAAAGGTCAGCTGCAGGGAGACCACAGGCAATACTGGTGACTAACCCTTTGCCCTCTATCATTTTTGGGCACAGCTTCCAGAGTTCCTCTGTAAGAGAATGAACAAATACAAATGACAGAGATTTTATATTACCTACTGTTGGGAGCAAAAAAATTGATCAACAGCAAAATACAGATGTTATAATGAAATATTTTATACAGTTTAGTCTTTTTTTTTTCTTTTTTTTTTCAAGTATCTATTAAATTACACACTAATTATTGCCTAACCCCTGGGAGCAAAACAATCTGATAATTTGCTTGAAATATGCAATTACGGTACTTATAGTCACAATCATTATTATACATTACCAACTAACCAAGGAAGTAATTATTTTTGTGTAGATAGCCAATATTAACAAATGTGAGGCCTATCTATTTTTTGGGAAGGAGTAACATTTCTGGGCCATGAGATAATTTTAAAACTTGGTGTTAACAATGAAAGAGAGACTTTCAGATGTGAAAAGATTTTGCTGGGAGCCAACCTTTGTAATAGATTTTTGATAATAAGCTTAAGCTGGTTTCAGTTTATTTTATTGCAATGACAAGATTTTTCTGTAGGTGCTTCAAAGCTGTTGGCACAGTAAGACAGCTTGGAGAATAATTGAATAGCACTTATCTAGGCTGCCCTGCACTGATTACCCCTTTTATCTCCGTTCTCCCATACCAAGTTCTATGTAATAATTTTCTTATGTGTGAAGCAAAGACAGTTTAATAAATGACAGTGGGACATTGGAATCAGAGCTGCTGCTTATGATTTACAGTAATTAGTTGTAATGTTTAATGTTTTCTTTGACTATGTACAGAGATATGTACAGAGATTAGCCACTTCTAATTATTATTGTACAGACAGTATAGGAGTAGACAGGAATAGAAAAAATCATCACGGTTTCACAAAAAACTGTCTGATTATTGACTATATTGTTACTGGATGATCAGAATCCTCATTGTATGTCTCAAAAATGTCATGTTACCAAATTAAAATGTACATTGCAACAAGCAAATTGAAAATCCAATCTTATTACAAATACATCCGCCTATGAATACAATTTATATATAGTTTTATTGATACACAATATAGATGTCTTGCCTTTGATCAGTAAGATGTCTATAATTAGACTGATTGACTAAATTAACAACTTCAACCCCACTGAGTTATATAAACAAGTGGCTTTTTTTCAGCATAGCTGATTAATACAATGCTTTAAGCGTGAAATGGAGACTACAGTTTCACACGCTAGCTAAATAGAAAACTATGACTAAACACTAGATATAGCGTGAAACGCGTCAGCTGTCCGAGTTTTGTTTGCTGTGGCTTGTAGTGCTGTCCTAATTTTAATAAAGGCAACTATTGTTCAAGAGTGCGGCTGTCGAGAAATACATCCTTGCTATTCCTGCTAAGCGTGAAAAGGAGACTACATTTTCACACCCTAGCTAAATAGAAAACTGCTATATATATATATATATATATATATATGTACACTATTTTACCAAAAGTATTCTGACGCCTGCCTTTACACGCATGTGAACTTTAATGGCATCCCAGTCTCAGTCCGTAGGGTTCAATATTGAGTTTGCAGCTATAACAGCGTCAACACTTCTGGGAAGGCTGTCCACAAGGTTTAGGAGTGTGTCTATGGGAATGTTTGACCATTCTTCCAGAAGCGCATTTGTCAGGTCAGGCACTGAGGTGGACGAGAGGGCCTGGCCTGTAGTCTCCTATCTAATTTGTCCCAAAGGTGTTCTATCGGGTTGTGGTCAGAATTCTGTGCTGGCCAGTCAAGTTCCTCCACCCTAAACTCGCTCATCCATATCTTTATGGACCTTGCTTAGTGTACTCCTGGTCCAAATCATTTGGTGGAAGGGGGATTATGGTTTGGGGTTGTTTTTCAGGGGTTGGGCTTGGTCCCTTAGTTCCACTGAAGGGAACTCTTAAGGCATCAGCATACCAAGACATTTTGGACAATTTCATGCTCCCAACTTTGTGGGAACAGTTTGGGGGTGGCCCCTTCCTGTTCCAACATGACTGCTCGCCAGTGCACAAAGCAAGGTCCATAAAGACTTGGATGAGCGAGTTTGGGGTGGAGGAACTTGACTTTCCTGCACAGAGTCCTGACCTCAACCCAGTAGAACACCTTTGGGGACTGCGAGCCAGGCCTTCTCGTCCACATCAGTGCCTGACCTCACAAATGCGCTTCTGGAAGAATAGTCAAACATTCCAATAGACACACTCCTAAATCTTGTGGACAGACTTCCAAGAAGAGTTGAAGCTGTTATAGCTGCAAAGGGTGGGCCAACTCAATATTGAACCCTACAGACTAAAGCCTAGTACACACGACCGAGAATCTCGTCAGGAAAAAACCTGGCGTTTTTCCCTGACGAGATTCTTGACAAGAATCTTGTCCCGGCTGAGTGTACACACACTCGATTCAAAAGAACCACCGTTCTTTTGAATGGAACGAACGCGGTGACGTTTTCGACTACGACGAGTGTGCGCTCGTCACATTCAATGTCGTTGCCGCCATCTTGCTACCCCCTACCTATGCCTAGGAAGCTACCGCGCATGCGTTGACAGGTAAGCGTACACACTCTCGGGTTTCTCGTCAGGAAACAGGCCAACGAGAATCCCGACGAGAAAATAGAGAGCAGGTTCTCTATTTTTCTCGTTGAGATTCTGGCCAGTTTTCTTGACGAGAAACCTGAAAGCCTCGTACACACGCACGGTTTACTCGGCAATTTTCTTGCTGGTTCTTGCCGAGAAAATCGGTCGTGTGTACGAGGCTTTAGACTGGGATGCCATTAAAGTTCATGTGCGTTTAAAGTAGGGTTGCACCGATACCACTTTTTTAAGACCAAGTACAAGTACCAATACTTTTTTTCAAGTACTTGCCGATACCAATTACCAATACTTTTTTATAATGTAATGCGACAGTGGTATTAATATTTAGAATTAATGAGCACTGATAGGTGGCACTGATGGGCACTGATGAGGCGTGGACTGTGTCAGTCATTTTAATTTTTTATTTAATTTTTTACAATTAATTTTCTTAATTATTTAAAAAAATAAAAATAATTATTATTATTTTTAACAATGCTTTCTTTTTTTGGTGGGGGTGGGGGGGAGGGTTTCAGTGTATTTTTATTCTATTTTTTATTTTTACAATTTAACCTTTTAAATATTTATTTATTACAATTCTTTATTTATTTTCAATTTTTTTAGCAGCCCTGTTGGGGGGGCTTTGGTGAGATATCAGGGGTCTAAACAGACCCCTGACATCTTCCTTTTGAGACAGAGAAAGGGACTGAAGACACAGATTCCCCAGTCCCTTTCTCTGCAGCCTCAGCTGCACTGAAAATGAATGGACAGTAGACAGAGGCTCCTGTTCATTCATAAACTCAAGCATCGTAAACAGTTTACGATGCTCAGTTATGAATGGACATTCAGAAAAGAAAGTAGCTGGTAAATCACATATTTATTGTCTCCTTCCTCCCCTTTCTATCCTGACAGATTCAGGATGAGGGGGGACCGGGGGGAGGACAGAGGGGGAAAAGAGGAGGACACAGGAAGCCAGAGGAGGACCCGGGGAGCCAAAGGAGGGCCCGGGGAGCCGGGGGAGGACACAGGGGACAGTTGGTACAATCAGTGCCGGCAGCTACAGGCACCGATCTCCCTGTATAGCTTTCTGTAAAGCAGCTGACAGCCATGGGAGGGAGAGGAGGAGAAGTGTCTGTCAGCTAATTTATTGAAAGCCACACAGGGAGATCAGTGCTTGTAACTGCCCGCACTGATCATCTGTGAGGCTGCCCGGTCCCCCCGCTATGCTGAGGACACAGGTATCGGATTAAGCATCACAGCATTTGCATGAGTGCAAGTACTCGTGCAAATACTCAATATCGGTGCAACCCTAGTGTAAAGGCAGTGTGTATATACAGTATATATATATACTGTATATACTGTATCTCTCTCTCACACTATATATATATATATATATATATATATTGTGACAGCAGGAAGGTAAAGTCACCTGGTTGCATCCAGGGGGGTAGATATATTTCGCCCAGATTCAGGCTTTACGCTGACTTATACAACTAGGTGGAGAGTTGTATAAGCCCAGCTAAGGCTAGTGGGCTCATGGATGACTCATACCTCTAGGGAGAGTGTGGGGCGTCGTGCAGACAGAGATGAGGAGACCAGCTGAACCTTGTCAGCTCATTTAGGCCTCTATAAGAACTCCCAGCTTCATTAGATGTTAGCTCATGCCTGGAACCAGACCTGTGTGGACTGTCTAGGGAGAGTGAACCCCTGTGCGGTGAGGCAAAGCCTGTGTGGCTATTTGTTTGGACTTTTACTAAACCAGGGACTTAGGGACTAGGACAGCACTAGGCTGATCCCAGTTGTTAGTTAGGAAACCTGTATGTTTAGTCAGAGGTCAACTTGACCAGGATTTATTTTGGTTATGTTTCTTTTGCTTTGCTGTGTTTTGTCACTGTAAATAGAAAATAAACCGCACCTTTTTGATTTTGAAAACCACAACCTCCGTTTGCTGGGCCTGTTTTGTGTGGGGAGCCCATCCAGGGGGTCACACACACCCGCTGCCGAGCTAACCCCCTCACAGTTGGTGGAGAACCAGTGGCAGTTTTTTTTTAAGCCAGCATGGAGGAGATACTGAAGCAGCTGGCTCTAGCAAATGCCAATCAACAGCAGACAAATGCAGGTTTGCAAAAGAGCCTTGCAGCTCAACAACAGAGCCTTGCAGCCCAGCAGCAGACAAACGCAACTTTGCAACAGAGTCTGGAGGCTCAGCAACGAGCCCAGCAGCAATCTGAGGCCCGCTTCATAGACCTGTTGCAGAAGCAAGAGCAGAGACTACAACAACAGATGGAAGCAGTAATGCAGCAACGTCCGCAGACCAGTGAGGAAAGCCGTCCCACTAATACCGCGTCCTTTGGGGTGAGTCGTTTATTGACAAAAATGACTGGAGAGGATGATCCAGAGGTATTTTTGACCACATTTGAAAGGACCGCTGAAAGAGAAAAGTGGCCTGAGGAGCAGTGGGCTGGACTGGTGGCTCCTCTGTTAACTGGTGAATCGCAGAAAGCTTACTATGACCTAGAGCCTAACCAAGCAAAAGACTATGTGATGCTAAAAGCTGAAATATTGGCAAGGCTGGGTGTCACCCAGGCTGTCCGGGCTCAGCGTGTGCATAACTGGACTTTCCAGCTTGGAAAACCCCCCAGGTCTCAAATGTATGATCTCATTCACCTGAGCAGAAAGTGGCTACAGCCAGAGACTTTGTCCGCACCAAAGATTGTGGAACGTGTTGTAATGGATCGGTTTTTGAGAGCTCTTCCTACTGCCATCCAAAAGTGGGTAAGCCATGGAGACCCAGAGACGGCCGATGGTCTTGTGGATCGTGTGGAGAAATACTTGGCTACAGAGAACCTGACGGCCTCTTCCAGAGACACTCGGACTTTCCACCCTAAGACCAGACCATCCCCAGGGGCGGATAAGAAGATTCCAAGGGGTGAGGATGGAGAGAGTGAGAGGGTGGGAGCTCTACCCCAAGTTTGGCGAGAACAGCCTGGGAAATCAGCGGCTCAAGAGGCGGCAAGAAGGATCGTTTGCTACCGCTGCCGGCAAGCGGGACATATTGCAGCCAATTGCCCGGTTGTGGAGGAACCCATGCAGTGTGACTTTCTGACGGGCAGACGTCAGTCGCTGTGTGCGACAGTCGCATGCACTGCCATTCGAGGAACTGAGAAACATTTATGCAAAATGTGTGTTAATGGTAGAAATGTTGTGGTATTGCTGGATTCAGGTAGCCTTGTGACCCTGATAAAGGCTGAGTTAGTTAAAACAGAGGTCTCTGGGAATAGCAAGGTAGCTGTTATTTGTGTGCATGGGGACACCCGAGAGTATCCAGTGACTACAGTGTGTTTCGAGACCCCCAAAGGTACCCTCTCTCATCCAGTGGGCTTAGTATCTCAGTTACCGCATGACGCCATTGTGGGAAGGGATTTTCCGAAGTTCTGGGAACTGTGGGATGATCCTGAGCCCCTCACTGGTGCCCCTATGTACCAGGAATGTGATAGCCAGAACTCCCCTGAGAGTGGTGAGGACTCTCCGGAATTTCCCTTATCAGTATTGGCAGGGGAGACTCAAGAAACTGGAGAGGAGCCCACCTCCTCAGACGAAAACCTACCGTCTGTGGAGTTTTCTGATCTTGAGGTTCACAGGGAAAACTTTGCCACAGAACAGTTGAAAGACCCCGCCCTAATAAAGGCACGGGAAAACGTAGTGAAAATAGATGGCGAGTTAGTGAACCCAGATAATACCTGCACTTACCCATACTTCAGCGTAGAGAAGGACCTACTGTATCGGGTGGCAAAAAGGGCCGAAGAAACCGTTGAGCAGCTTGTGGTGCCCAAACCTTACAGGAAGTTGGTGTTGGAGTTGGCCCATGGGCACATTCTTGGAGGTCATCTGGGGACAGAGAAAACCCGAGAGAGGGTATTACAGAGATTCTATTGGCCGGGGGTGATGAAGGACGTAGAAAATTATTGTTCCTCCTGCCCTGTGTGTCAGAGGTTGGCCCCGATGCCACATTTCCGTAGCCCGCTGGTCCCTCTAC
The DNA here is from genome assembly GCA_029206835.1 of Rana muscosa. Lineage (NCBI taxonomy): Eukaryota > Metazoa > Chordata > Amphibia > Anura > Ranidae > Rana > Rana muscosa. The sequence continues at coordinate 732,737,931 of CM055116.1, forward strand.
CCATCATTGAGGTCCCGTTTGAGAGGATCGCCATGGATTTGGTAGGTCCTATAATCAAGTCCGCTAGGGGGCACCAGTACATATTAGTTATAATGGACTATGCCACCCGTTATCCAGAAGCGATCCCTCTCCGAAATACCTCGGCCAAAACCATAGCCAAAGAGCTATCTCTTGTTTTTAGCCGGGTGGGTATTTGTAAAGAACTGCTTACGGACCAAGGTACACCCTTTATGTCCCGGGTTATGAAAGAGCTGTGTAAATTGTTCAAAGTGACGCAATTGCGTACGTCTGTGTATCACCCCCAAACCGATGGGCTGGTTGAAAGATTCAACAAAACCCTAAAACAAATGTTGAAGAAAGTGGTGGATAGAGATGGAAAGGATTGGGACTGTTTACTTCCTTATTTGATGTTTGCTATTAGGGAGGTGCCCCAATCCTCTACGGGATTCTCCCCCTTTGAGTTACTGTATGGGAGACACCCAAGAGGGCTGTTGGATATTGCCAAGGAAACTTGGGAAAGTGAGAGTTCTCCCCACAGGAGTGTGATTGAGCATGTCGCCCTGATGCAAGATCGAATTGCACAGGTAATGCCCATCGTGAAGGAACATTTGGCCCAAGCGCAGTTGGCACAGCAGAGAGTGTACAACCGTGGAGCCAAGACCCGTACCTTTTCCCCGGGGGATAGGATATTGGTACTTGTCCCTACGGTTGAAAGTAAATTCCTTGCCAAATGGCAAGGCCCCTACGAGATAATGGAAAAAGTGAGCGAAGTGAATTACAAGGTCAGACAACCAGGAAGGCGAAAGCCCGAACAGATCTATCACGTTAATCTGTTGAAAGCCTGGAGGGATAGAGAGTCCCTAGTCGCAGACACTTGGTCACCAGCTCAAACTGGTTGCGTGATTCCTGAGGTTGGAATAGCAGCCACCTTGTCACAACCCCAACAACAGGAGGTTAAGGAGTTTGTGCTTCGCAACAAGGAGGTATTCTCTGAGCTGCCGGGACAAACATCTGGGGTAGAGCATGACATCATTACCCCGCCCGGTGAAAGGGTGAAGTTAAAACCCTATCGGATCCCAGAGGCTCGACGGGAGGCAATACGGGAGGAAGTACAGAAAATGCTGAACTTAGGGGTGATAGAGGAGTCCCAAAGTGATTGGTCTAGTCCCATCGTGTTGGTGCCTAAACCGGATGGGAGCTGGCGATTTTGTAACGATTTTCGTCAGTTGAACAAAGTTACAAAATTTGACACCTACCCCATGCCACGTATAGATGAGTTGATCGACCGGCTGGGAACAGCCCGATACATGACGACTCTTGACCTCACAAAAGGGTATTGGCAAATCCCCCTGGCCAAGTCGGCCAAAGAGAAAACCGCATTTGTAACCCCAGACGGGGCGTTCCAATATAAAAGAATGCCGTTCGGGTTACAGAATGCGCCGGCCACATTCCAGCGGAAAATGGACCAGATGCTGAGGCCCCATCGGAAGTATGCTGCGGCTTACCTGGATGACGTAATTGTCCATAGCACAGATTGGGCCTCACATCTGCCAAAAGTGCAAGCAGTCCTGGACTCTGTTCGGGAAGCGGGGTTTACGGCTAACCCCAAGAAGTGTACCATTGGGCAGGAGGAGGCCAAATATCTTGGGTACACCATTGGGAGGGGAGTAATAAAACCCCAACTCAACAAAGTCGAGGCCATCCAGAGTTGGCCACGTCCCAACAGCAAGAAGCAGGTACGAGCCTTTCTGGGAATCGCTGGGTATTATCGGCGATTCATTCCCCACTTTGCTTCTAAGGCTGTGCCCCTAACCAACCTGACGAAGGGGAAAGGGTCGGTCATGATTAAATGGACCCCCGAGGCTGAGGCAGCATTCCAATTCTTGAAACAAGCCTTATGTAGCCAGCCAGTGTTGTACTCACCCGACTTCTCTAAAGACTTTGTCGTACAAAGTGATGCGTCAGATGTGGGGTTAGGAGCAGTATTGTCCCAGGTCTGGAACGGGGAAGAGCACCCAGTCATTTACCTCAGCAGGAAATTGAAGTCCCATGAGGCAAATTACGCCACCGTTGAAAAGGAGTGTTTAGCGGTGAAGTGGGCTCTAGATTTCCTTCGGTACTACCTGCTAGGTAGGCACTTTGACATGGTTACGGATCACGCTCCGTTAAAGTGGATGGCTCAAAACAAGGAAACAAATAGAAGAGTGAATAGGTGGTTCCTGGCCCTCCAGGAATTCAACTTCACAGTAAAGCATCGCCCTGGCGTTCAAATGGGGAATGTGGATGCTTTGTCTCGAGTACATGAATGCCTGATTGCTGGTGTTCCAACCCCGAGGTTAAAACAAGAGGGGGGGGTATGTGACAGCAGGAAGGTAAAGTCACCTGGTTGCATCCAGGGGGGTAGATATATTTCGCCCAGATTCAGGCTTTACGCTGACTTATACAACTAGGTGGAGAGTTGTATAAGCCCAGCTAAGGCTAGTGGGCTCATGGATGACTCATACCTCTAGGGAGAGTGTGGGGCGTCGTGCAGACAGAGATGAGGAGACCAGCTGAACCTTGTCAGCTCATTTAGGCCTCTATAAGAACTCCCAGCTTCATTAGATGTTAGCTCATGCCTGGAACCAGACCTGTGTGGACTGTCTAGGGAGAGTGAACCCCTGTGCGGTGAGGCAAAGCCTGTGTGGCTATTTGTTTGGACTTTTACTAAACCAGGGACTTAGGGACTAGGACAGCACTAGGCTGATCCCAGTTGTTAGTTAGGAAACCTGTATGTTTAGTCAGAGGTCAACTTGACCAGGATTTATTTTGGTTATGTTTCTTTTGCTTTGCTGTGTTTTGTCACTGTAAATAGAAAATAAACCGCACCTTTTTGATTTTGAAAACCACAACCTCCGTTTGCTGGGCCTGTTTTGTGTGGGGAGCCCATCCCGGGGGTCACACACACCCGCTGCCGAGCTAACCCCCTCACAATATATATATATATATATATATATATATTGTGAGGGGGTTAGCTCGGCAGCGGGTGTGTGTGACCCCCGGGGTGGGCTCCCCACACAAAAACAGGCCCAGCAAACGGAGGTTGTGGTTTTCAAAATCAAAAAGGTGCGGTTTATTTTCTATTTACAGTGACCAAACACAGCAAAGCAAAAGAAACATAAACAAAATAAATCCTGGTCAACTTGACCTCTGACTAAACATACAGGTTTCCTAACTAACAACTGGGATCAGCCTAGTGCTGTCCTAGTCCCTAAGTCCCTGGTTTTAAATGTCCAAGCAAATAGCCACACAGGCTTTGTCTCACCGCACAGGGGTTCACTCTCCCTAGACAGTCCACACAGGTCTGGGTCCAGGCATGAGCTAACATCTAATGAAGCTGGGAGTTCTTATAGAGGCCTAAATGAGCTGACAAGCTTCAGCTGGTCTCATCAACTCCCTGTCTGCACGACGCCCCACACTCTCCCTAGAGGTATGAGTCATCCATGAGCCCACTAGCCTCAGCTGGGCTTATACAACCCTCCACCTAGTTGTATAAGTCGGCGTAAAGCCTGAATCTGGGCGAAATATATCTACCCCCCTGGATGCAACCAGGTGACTTTACCTTCCTGCTGTCACATACCCCCCCCTCTTGTTTTAACCTCGGGGTTGGAACACCAGCAATCAGGCATTCATGTACTCGAGACAAAGCATCCACATTCCCCATTTGAACGCCAGGGCGATGCTTCACTGTGAAGTTGAATTCCTGGAGGGCCAGGAACCACCTATTCACTCTTCTATTTGTTTCCTTGTTTTGAGCCATCCACTTTAACGGAGCGTGATCCGTAACCATGTCAAAGTGCCTACCTAGCAGGTAGTACCGAAGGGAATCTAGAGCCCACTTCACCGCTAAACACTCCTTTTCAACGGTGGCGTAATTTACCTCATGGGACTTCAACTTCCTGCTGAGGTAAATGACTGGGTGCTCTTCCCCGTTCCAGACCTGGGACAATACTGCTCCTAACCCCACATCTGACGCATCACTTTGTACGACAAAGTCTTTTGAGAAGTCGGGTGAGTACAACACTGGCTGGCTACATAAGGCTTGTTTCAAGAATTGGAATGCTGCCTCAGCCTCGGGGGTCCATTTAATCATGACCGACCCTTTCCCCTTCGTCAGGTTGGTTAGGGGCACAGCCTTAGAAGCAAAGTGGGGAATGAATCACCGATAATACCCAGCGATTCCCAGAAAGGCTCGTACCTGCTTCTTGCTGTTGGGACATGGCCAACTCTGGATGGCCTCGACTTTGTTGAGTTGGGGTTTTATTACTCCCCTCCCAATGGTGTACCCAAGATATTTGGCCTCCTCCTGCCCAATGGTACACTTCTTGGGGTTAGCCGTAAACCCCGCTTCCCGAACAGAGTCCAGGACTGCTTGCACTTTTGGCAGATGTGAGGCCCAATCTGTGCTATGGACAATTACGTCATCCAGGTAAGCCGCAGCATACTTCCGATGGGGCCTCAGCATCTGGTCCATTTTCCGCTGGAATGTGGCCGGCGCATTCTGTAACCCGAACGGCATTCTTTTATATTGGAACGCCCCGTCTGGGGTTACAAATGCGGTTTTCTCTTTGGCCGACTTGGCCAGGGGGATTTGCCAATACCCTTTTGTGAGGTCAAGAGTCGTCATGTATCGGGCTGTTCCCAGCCGGTCGATCAACTCATCTATACGTGGCATGGGGTAGGTGTCAAATTTTGTAACTTTGTTCAACTGACGAAAATCGTTACAAAATCGCCAGCTCCCATCCGGTTTAGGCACCAACACAATGGGACTAGACCAATCACTTTGGGACTCCTCTATCACCCCTAAGTTCAGCATTTTCTGTACTTCCTCCCGTATTGCCTCCCGTCGGGCCTCTGGGATCCGATAGGGTTTTAACTTCACCCTTTCACCGGGCGGGGTAATGATGTCATGCTCTACCCCAGATGTTTGTCCCGGCAGCTCAGAGAATACCTCCTTGTTGCGAAGCACAAACTCCTTAACCTCCTGTTGTTGGGGTTGTGACAAGGTGGCTGCTATTCCAACCTCAGGAATGATGCAACCAGTTTGAGCTGGTGACCAAGTGTCTGCGACTAGGGACTCTCTATCCCTCCAGGCTTTCAACAGATTAACGTGATAGATCTGTTCGGGCTTTCGCCTTCCTGGTTGTCTGACCTTGTAATTCACTTCGCTCACTTTTTCCATTATCTCATAGGGGCCTTGCCATTTGGCAAGAAATTTACTTTCAACCGTAGGGACAAGTACCAGTATCCTATCCCCCGGGGAAAAGGTACGGGTCTTGGCTCCACGGTTGTACACTCTCTGCTGTGCTAACTGCGCTTGGGCCAAATGTTCCTTCACGATGGGCATTACCTGTGCAATTCGGTCTTGCATCAGGGCGACATGCTCAATCACACTCCTGTGGGGAGAACTCTCACTTTCCCAAGTTTCCTTGGCAATATCCAACAGCCCTCTTGGGTGTCTCCCATACAGTAACTCAAAGGGGGAGAATCCCGTAGAGGATTGGGGCACCTCCCTAATAGCAAACATCAGATAAGGAAGTAGACAGTCCCAATCCTTTCCATCTCTATCCACCACTTTCTTCAACATTTGTTTTAGGGTTTTGTTGAATCTTTCAACCAGCCCATCGGTTTGGGGGTGATACACAGATGTACGTAATTGCGTCACTTTGAACAATTTACACAGCTCCTTCATAACCCGGGACATAAAGGGTGTACCTTGGTCCGTAAGCAGTTCTTTACAAATACCCACCCGGCTAAACACAAGAGATAGCTCTTTGGCTATGGTTTTGGCCGAGGTATTTCGGAGAGGGATCGCTTCTGGATAACGGGTGGCATAGTCCATTATAACTAATATGTACTGGTGTCCCCTAGCGGACTTGATTATAGGACCTACCAAATCCATGGCGATCCTCTCAAACGGGACCTCAATGATGGGTAGAGGGACCAGCGGGCTACGGAAATGTGGCATCGGGGCCGACCTCTGACACACGGGGCAGGAGGAACAATAATTTTCTATGTCCTTCATCACCCCCGGCCAATAGAATCTCTGTAATACCCTCTCTCGGGTTTTCTCTGTCCCCAGATGACCTCCAAGAATGTGCCCATGGGCCAACTCCAACACCAACTTCCTGTAAGGTTTGGGCACCACAAGCTGCTCAACGGTTTCTTCTGCCCTTTTTGCCACCCGATACAGTAGGTCCTTCTCTACGCTGAAGTATGGGTAAGTGCAGGTATTATCTGGGTTCACTAACTCGCCATCTATTTTCACTACGTTTTCCCGTGCCTTTATTAGGGCGGGGTCTTTCAACTGTTCTGTGGCAAAGTTTTCCCTGTGAACCTCAAGATCAGAAAACTCCACAGACGGTAGGTTTTCGTCTGAGGAGGTGGGCTCCTCTCCAGTTTCTTGAGTCTCCCCTGCCAATACTGATAAGGGAAATTCCGGAGAGTCCTCACCACTCTCAGGGGAGTTCTGGCTATCACATTCCTGGTACATAGGGGCACCAGTGGGGGGCTCAGGATCATCCCACAGTTCCCAGAACTTCGGAAAATCCCTTCCCACAATGGCGTCATGCGGTAACTGAGATACTAAGCCCACTGGATGAGAGAGGGTACCTTTGGGGGTCTCGAAACACACTGTAGTCACTGGATACTCTCGGGTGTCCCCATGCACACAAATAACAGCTACCTTGCTATTCCCAGAGACCTCTGTTTTAACTAACTCAGCCTTTATCAGGGTCACAAGGCTACCTGAATCCAGCAATACCACAACATTTCTACCATTAACACACATTTTGCATAAATGTTTCTCAGTTCCTCGAATGGCAGTGCATGCGACTGTCGCACACAGCGACTGACGTCTGCCCGTCAGAAAGTCACACTGCATGGGTTCCTCCACAACCGGGCAATTGGCTGCAATATGTCCCGCTTGCCGGCAGCGGTAGCAAACGATCCTTCTTGCCGCCTCTTGAGCCGCTGATTTCCCAGGCTGTTCTCGCCAAACTTGGGGTAGAGCTCCCACCCTCTCACTCTCTCCACCCTCACCCCTTGGAATCCTCTTATCCGCCCCTGGGGATGGTCTGGTCTTAGGGTGGAAAGTCCGAGTGTCTCTGGAAGAGGCCGTCAGGTTCTCTGTAGCCAAGTATTTCTCCACACGATCCACAAGACCATCGGCCGTCTCTGGGTCTCCATGGCTTACCCACTTTTGGATGGCAGTAGGAAGAGCTCTCAAAAACCGATCCATTACAACACGTTCCACAATCTTTGGTGCAGACAAAGTCTCTGGCTGTAGCCACTTTCTGCTCAGGTGAATGAGATCATACATTTGAGACCTGGGGGGTTTTCCAAGCTGGAAAGTCCCGTTATGCACACGCTGAGCCCGGACAGCCTGGGTGACACCCAGCCTTGCCAAAATTTCAGCTTTTAGCATCACATAGTCTTTTGCTTGGTTAGGCTCTAGGTCATAGTAAGCTTTCTGCGATTCACCAGTTAACAGAGGAGCCACCAGTCCAGCCCACTGCTCCTCAGGCCACTTTTCTCTTTCAGCGGTCCTTTCAAATGTGGTCAAAAATACCTCTGGATCATCCTCTCCAGTCATTTTTGTCAATAAACGACTCACCCCAAAGGACGCGGTATTAGTGGGACGGCTTTCCTCACTGGTCTGCGGACGTTGCTGCATTACTGCTTCCATCTGTTGTTGTAGTCTCTGCTCTTGCTTCTGCAACAGGTCTATGAAGCGGGCCTCAGATTGCTGCTGGGCTTGTTGCTGAGCCTCCAGACTCTGTTGCAAAGTTGCGTTTGTCTGCTGCTGGGCTGCAAGGCTCTGTTGATGAGCTTGCTGCTGGGCTGCGAAGTTCTGTTGTTGAGCTGCAAGGCTCTGTTGATGAGCTGCAAGGCTCTTTTGCAAACCTGCATTTGTCTGCTGTTGATTGGCATTTGCTAGAGCCAGCTGCTTCAGTATCTCCTCCATGCTGGCTTAAAAAAAAACTGCCACTGGTTCTCCACCAACTGTGAGGGGGTTAGCTCGGCAGCGGGTGTGTGTGACCCCCGGGGTGGGCTCCCCACACAAAAACAGGCCCAGCAAACGGAGGTTGTGGTTTTCAAAATCAAAAAGGTGCGGTTTATTTTCTATTTACAGTGACCAAACACAGCAAAGCAAAAGAAACATAAACAAAATAAATCCTGGTCAACTTGACCTCTGACTAAACATACAGGTTTCCTAACTAACAACTGGGATCAGCCTAGTGCTGTCCTAGTCCCTAAGTCCCTGGTTTTAAATGTCCAAGCAAATAGCCACACAGGCTTTGTCTCACCGCACAGAGGTTCACTCTCCCTAGACAGTCCACACAGGTCTGGGTCCAGGCATGAGCTAACATCTAATGAAGCTGGGAGTTCTTATAGAGGCCTAAATGAGCTGACAAGCTTCAGCTGGTCTCATCAACTCCCTGTCTGCACGACGCCCCACACTCTCCCTAGAGGTATGAGTCATCCATGAGCCCACTAGCCTCAGCTGGGCTTATACAACCCTCCACCTAGTTGTATAAGTCGTGGTAAAGCCTGAAACTGGGCGAAATATATCTACCCCCCTGGATGCAACCAGGTGACTTTACCTTCCTGCTGTCACAATATATATATATAGTATCTCACAAAAGTGAGTACACCCCTCACATTTTTGTAAATATTTTATTATATATTTTCATGTGATAACACGGAAGAAATTACACTTTGCTACAATGTAAAGTAGTGAGTGTACAGCTTGTATAACAGTGTAAATTTGATGTCCCCTCAAAATAACTCAACACACAGCCATTAATGTCTAAACCGCTGGCAACAAAAGTGAGTACACCCCTAAGTGAGAATGTGTCCCAAAGAAACCCAAAGTGTCAATATTTTGTGTGGCCACCATTATTTTCCAGCACTGCCTTAACCCTCCTGGGCATGGAGTTCACCAGAGCTTCACAGATTGCCACTGGAGTCCCCTTCCACTCCTCCATGATGACATCACAGAGCTGGTTTATGTTAGAGACCTTACGCTCCTCCACCTTCCATTTGAGGATGTCCCACAGATGCTCAATAGGGTTTAGGTCTGGTGAAATGCTTGGCCAGTCACCTTTACCCTCAGCTTCTTTAGCAAGGCAGTGGTCATCTTGGATGTGTGTTTGGGGTCGTTATCATGTTGGAATACTGCCCTGCGGCCTAGTCACCAAAGGGAGGGGATTATGCTCTGCTTCAGTATGTCACAGTACATGGCATTCATGGTTCCCTCAATAAACTGCAGTTCCCCAGTGCCGACAGCACTCATGCAGCCCCAGACCATGACCCTCCCACCACCATGCTTGACTGTAGGCAAGACACACTTGTCTTTGTACTCCTCACCTGGTTGCCGCCACACACGCTTTACACCATCTGAACCAAATAAGTTTATTGTGGTCTCATCAGACCACAGGACATGGTTCCAGTAATCCATGTCCTTACTCCTTAGTCTGCTTGTCTTCAGCAAACTGTTTGCGGGCTTTCTTGTGCATCATCTTTAGAAGAGGCTTCCTTCTGGAACGATAGCCATGCAGACCAATTTGATGCAGTGTGCGGCGTATGGTCTGAGCACTGACAGACTGACCCCCTACCCCTTCAACCTCTGCAACAATGCGGGCAGCACTCATACGTCTATTTCCCAAAGACAACCTCTGGATATGATGCTGAGCACGTGCACTCAACTTCTTTGGTCGACCATGGTGAGGCCTGTTCTGAGTGGAACCTATCCTGTTAAACCGCTGTATGGTCTTGGCCACCACGCTGCAGCTCAGTTTCAGGGTCTTGGCAATCTTCTTATAGCCTAGGCCATCTTTATGTAGAGCAACAATTATTTTTTCAGATCCTCAGAGAGTTCTTTGCCATGAGGTGCCATGTTGAACTTCCAGTGACCAGTATGAGAGAGTGAGAGCGATAACACCAAATTTAACACACCTGCTCCCCATTCACACCTGAGACCTTGTAACACTAATGGGTCACATGATATCGGGGAGGGAAAATGGCTAATTGGGCCCAATTTGGACATTTTCACTTAGGGGTGTACTCACTTTTGTGATCAGCGGTTTAGACATTAATGGCTGTATGTTGAGTTATTTTTAGGAAACAGTAAATGTACACTGTTATACAAGCTGTACACTCACTACTTTATATTGTAGCAAAGTGTAATTTCTTCAGTGTTGTCACATGAAAAGATATAATAAAATATTTACAAAAATGTGAGGGGTGTACTCACTTTTGTGAGATACTGTATATATATATATATATATATATATATATGAAATATTTTACAACTGCAGTGTTACATTTGTATTTATTAAGTCTTGATCCTAAGAATAAAAAATATAAAAACACAACAGAGACTCTTCCATTTTCAGATAACTGAGTCTTGAGGCAAGCTTGTTCTGCAGTGATGCCTCTTTAGTTCACCCATGGTGCTTTAAAAGTCCTTTTAATAATACAGTAATGTTTATTTACAAAGATTATATATCCTGGGAAACTGGATATTAAAAAGTTTGAAAATGTATATACTTAAAAAAAAGCAATTAAAATAAAACCAACCCAGAACTATTATAGTTTCTTTTAAAATTCCCATTCTTGTAAGTGTTGTATATTTATACATAATATAACCAATTTAAACAGTTTAGAATTTGGAAATAAAACTTTTCCTCTGTTGCAGTATTGGCAGAGAGTCATGGGAGGGGTAAATTAACATGTGTTGATGTTTGTTTAGTGCAGGGATTTATTCATCAAGACTGATTAATTGAAAGTAATTTATGAGCAAGCATACATTGTGTAGAATTGTGCTTTTTGACAGTTTTACTAATTTAGAAGGTATTGTGATCCATGAGAACTAACACTTTCCAATTTGAAGTAATTCTAACAATGTACAATCTAAATGAGAAAATAAATGGTTCCATGTATTAAGGATTTATTATGTTCACGAAAAAAAGAAAAGAGCTAAATAGATCTTGTATTTTTGCCCCTCTAGGTCCCTAATGTCAAGAGAATCTCTCGCTTCAACAACTTTAAGCCTTTCCGAAAGTCATTCTACAATGAGCGTGAAACAAGAGTGGTCTCACGCATATAGGATCATTCCATCTAATCATGGTTCGCAGAATAGTAGTGAGACAGGTGACATGCTTAGCATTCCTCCAGGGACATCTATGTCTAATAATACTGTTACCAATCCTCTGCCCTCATATTTATTTGGCTTAGAGAATAATTCTTCACCTTATCCTAGTCCAAGACATTCTTCTCCAAGATCACATTCAGCTCGATCAAAGAAAAGAGCTCTTTCGTTGTCCCCTTTGTCTGATGGTATAGGAATAGATTTTAATACCATTATCCGAACTTCACCAACCTCATTAGTTGCATACATAAATGGCTCAAGAGCTTCCCCAGCCACTATGTCACCTCAGCCTGAAGTTTATGGACATTTTTTAGGAGTCAGGGGAAGCTGCATTCCTCCAACATATCCTGGAATAAACTCTCAGAAAAGTCTTCTCGCCATCAGTGATAATATATCCATTCCTGAAAATGAATATCAGCGAATGCAACAGCTGGAACAAAGCAACTTACAAGCTAATGTTATGAACAATATGGTAGTTCGACATGGCATAGGGCTAAATGAAGGACAGACAATGGGAGTTTTAAAGAGTGAAAGGATGGATGACTTTCCAAGTGGCACAATTGAAATGTCGTCACACACTTCCCTTCCCATAGCAGCTCCTTCTCCTCATCATGGCCCACCACCTCCTTATCATGCCCATCAACACATGCACCAACATGAATTGTTAAATCAATCCCACCAGCTATCTCTTCCACCTCCTGCACATGTTCCTCTACTTGAAGAGGAGGGAGAAATAGATGACTTTAATGGTAAGCACTGTTGCAGATGGATTGACTGTAGTGCTCTGTATGATCAGCAGGAAGAACTTGTACGACACATAGAAAAGGTTCATATAGATCAGAGGAAAGGGGAGGACTTCGCTTGTTTTTGGGCAGGCTGTCCCAGAAGATATAAACCCTTTAATGCACGTTATAAGCTTCTTATTCACATGCGAGTCCACTCTGGGGAGAAACCAAACAAGTGCACGGTAAGTACTGAAAACTTTAATCAGTTCATGCAAGTCTTGTTTGCAAATAATTTTGTTTATTACTTTAAAATATTCTGACTATCTCAGATATCGAAACATGATGCACTTTATGCCCGAAGGCTAGTCTTACTTTGTTATAACTGGAAGATGTTCATACTACACAGCTAAAAGGCTTCTTGGTAATCTAAAAGATTCAGTTGCATTCGTTAGATCTTCCAGGTGTTAAATGTGCTTAATGGCACCAATAATGTTTAATTTAGCTAAAATATTTGTTGTAACGTCTGTTGCATAAATTGTATGAGACCAAACTGTAGATTGCCTTGTCTTGTTTTTAAAACTTAACACAACCTGATAGAAATAAGGGTTCTCCTTCATTTAGTATTTGCCAGTTCCCCAGGTGTTATGCTTGTCCTGTAGCTTCTCTATTTTCTTGATCATTGAATTGGATCAAGTATGCAAATATGCAGCCCATGAACTTGGAATTTCTGACCTCTGTATTTGTTACAGGTCAGTGACAATGTGTGTGTTTATGACAGTAAAAATGTTGAACATATACAGATCACCTATAAATCATATGCTTTATCCAGTTCATATCTGATATACACTTGTTTTTTTATTGGTGTCACTATAGTGTTATTTACTGTTTAGCTGGAATATTTATCTGCGTAGACCTAGTTTTTGGGTAGAGTGAAATCACACTGAAAACTGCTTTGTTGTTTTTAGTAAAATAAATATAGGGGTTGCCAATCCTGAGTTCTTTAGAAATTGGTTGATCCCTAACTACTTGACCAGTCACTGAACTCAGAACTGCTTGCTGCATATGGTACTTTTTAAGAGAAATCTTGAGAGGGAACTAGAGATTTCAACATGACGGCACATGTATTTACGCCACGACATGTTTGCGTTATGGTATCAAGCAAAAGGGGTGGTAAGCAGTTAGATAGCAGTCTGATAACAAAAATATATTGTACTCTCTTATTTGATATGCATGTACAAGTCCCACAAGAAAATATATATGCCATTTAGGCCCCTTTCACACTTATACGACTCGTCCCACGATTTGTGATGGAAAAGTAGCATGACAAGTCGTTTCTTATGGTTTCCAATGACAACCATTCATATTAGTACGACTTTAAGTCGTTCCGAATTCAAAGTAGTCCCTGCACTACTTTGGTCCGATTTTGATGCCACTTACACAGGCATTCCCTGAAATAGCGGGGGCGAATCGCGGCCGCAAAATCGCGCGACTTTGAAGTCGCACTAGTGTGAAAGGGGCCTTAAGGTGAGTGACTCATCTCAGGCTCCATTGCAAAAGTCCTGGATGCTAGTCAAGTTTGCTATATTCTGGCAAATCGATCAGAAATGGAAATTAATTACCGCACTCAAAGCTGCAGCAACTTTTCTTGTTTACAGAACAGAAGCATTGGTCACCTTTAACATGTTTTAAACCATGTTAGAGGTGACCCCTCCTGCTATTGAATAAACATGAAAAGATACCGCAACCTGGAGAACAATGATTCATTTCCTTTTTTGACATACAGAACATGTACAAGCTTGTATCCAGTGTGTATGTATGTGTTTTAATCTCAGCAATTTTACCACATAAAGAAGGGTGAATGAGGAAGCAAGTCTGACACTCTGTAGTCCATTTTTTTTAAAATTATGTGAAAAATCTACTTTTGGGAGAGACACCACAATTCAAGCTCAGCCTGTGATCTCCGTTCCAGGGCATGGTGGAGATTTCACCAGTATCCCTCATACCTGTAAAGGTAGAGGGCATCACCTTGCAACATTATAGAGAATTCTTTTTTAATGATCTAAGAAGGAAGATCAGTGGCCCTTCTGCTAAATGGTTTAAAGACCAACTGTTGTCTTAACCTGTCAAATTTGCAAGCATCAAATTAGAGCATTCTGATGGTTTAAATCATTTCTCAATAAAAAGGACATTTGTAATACAAAAGTACATAACAATCAGTCAGTTAGGATTTTAAACAAGAAACATCTGATAGCTAATGTTAATGAAGCACTGAATTTTTGCACATCACAATTGCTTTTTTGTATTCATTATATAATATCATAGTTTTATTAAATGATATTAAAGGTATTTTTTTTATTTTTTCAAAATAGCAAACATGTTATACTTACCTGCTTTGTTCAATGGTTTTGCACAGAGCAGCCCTGATCCTCCTCTTCTCAGGTACCCTGCCAGCACTCCTGGCCCCTCCTCTTCTCCGAGCTTCTTGCAATGGGGGCATTCTTGCATGGTCACTCCCGAAACTCTGCCCTGTGTGTCCACACAGGTGGCTGTGAGCTGTGATTGACAGCGGCTCCCACTGCAGTCTCTCACTCAATCAGGAGCCAGAGACCGGAGAGAGCAGCTGCTCTCATACACATCCATGGATCACGTTCGGGGCCCGTGTAAGTATTAGGGGGGCTGTGGGGGAGCTTCATACGGAAGGTTTTTTACTGTAATGCATAAAATACATAAAGGTAAAAAACCTTCAGCCTTTAGAACTACTTTAATTTGCCCATGAGTGCCAAGGGATATTACATTCCCAGTTTTTTAGAATATAATAAAGTCTTCATATTGAACAGCCTCTTTTTGTACAGAGCAAATCTCCTTTATCTTGTACTGCTTTCTATGTTAAAAGAGAAGAAAATATTTTTTTTTATAGATTCATACTTACCTACGTGGAGTGAGCATCTGTCCCCCGGCGCCTCTGCACTGAGAACCGAGCGATCGAACACTGCCGATCACTCGGTTTTCAGAGCTCAGTGAGCAGAGAGCTGCTGACTGTCAGTCACAGCTCTTCCACCTCCTTGCTCATTGGAGCGCTGGGCTGTGGAGGGGCGGGGGCGGCCAGCTCAGGCTCTCAGCGGCTTGCTGAGAGGCTGAGCAGGGTGTTAGTCCAGGCACCTGGCGGATCCAGACTTTTTTGCCACGATGACGCCGAGCCTGGACTGACATCCGTGACATCAGCAGAGAGCGGACTTCAGCCCACTCTCTGCTGAAAACGGGTCACAGGAGTGCAAAATGAACTGTACTCCTGTGACCCATATGAGAAGTACAGCCAAACGAGCTCAGGCTGGACTTCTCATTTAATTTTAAAATGCAAATTTTTAATATGCCATAGCCATGGTAATATCCATTTCAAGTTTAGATTTTTTTGTTTTGCTGATTTAAATGGCAGTTTGTTAGACTCTTTTTTTTACATGATAACTTGCCAAAAATGTGCACCATAATAAGCCAAACAAATGTTGTGCATCTAAATGCACACATATTGTACTCACCTTGATTTTATTATTATACATTTTGATTTTACACTTTCTTTCAGTTCTTACTCCCATTGCCCATTCTCTCTGTTTTATACTTCCATGTCTTTCTTACCGAAATTGATAGGTATCACTTTTATGAAAATTTTCTCAACGAAAAAATCTGAGTTTACACTGGTTATGGCAAAAGGAATTTTTAAGTTTTCTGTTTGTTTTTGCTAAGGCAGGCAAAAATTGTATGTGTTGCTAAAGTACCTATTGTAAGAATATTTTATCCTGAATTTCTGTACACATAATTTGGTGATAGGAATAAGATGATTTACTTGACTCTTAAGGGTAAATACTTTTGTGCACGTGCAAAGTAAAAACGTTTTTTTTAAAATAAACTCTAGAACCATAAATTGGGACTTTTCGTAACAGTTTGGATTTGTAATTTGTAAACTGTTATCATTAATATTTTCTAAATTGTTTCAAAGTAAGCATTTGTTATTCAGGGATATACTAGATGTTGCCACATCCTAAAGAGACATAATGGTACGTTGTGCTTCATATTTGTCAGGGATGTCATTTTCTTTTAAATTTATAGTTCGTAAAAGAGATTCTTTCATGAGTCCCCAGAGGGGTTGCCATTTATGCATGATTGGATCTCACATAACTTACATAACAAGTCTGAGTTTCAAATAGAGATGAGCAAACCAATACAATTTCATTATGTTCCCTAATCGCACAAACTAGACTTCATCTGGGAAGATTTTTCCTTTGAATCCTAGATTTTAAGACAAAAACATGTACAGTATTTTTTAATTTATATGATATTAAGGATGATGAGTCTGAATAAGATGATGGTGTGCATCAGGCAGGGTAAAGTAAATAAGTAAGTAAACACAGGCAAATTAACTTTGGTTAGCTACTTCTTGTTGTGTCGATATGTTCTTCAACTCCATGATTTGTGGTTTTCCCTTCCTGATTGCTGTTCTACCAATAGATGTACCATCACCACCACCAGACATTGAGAAAGATGCATCATAGAAATCAGTACTTGCCATTTGGTGCACCTACCGCTGCTTTGAGAGATGTAAACGATAATAATTATGCGGCGCTCCATAAGAGCATTAATTTTACGTGAAACTCACTGTGTCACCAAAGTTTATAGATATATGTAACATGTGCATAAAAACAAACATAAATCCATACTACAAAATAAACAGTCCAAAGGCACACTTCACTGATAATTGCAAAGATAATCAATAATATAGTGCAAGTCCGTGAAATAGTTGCTCTAGTTCCAATACAAAATATTCTTGTCCCAGAGGTGCAAGTTAATGTGTGCAAATTACATCTTCCTCCACTGTGTGCTCAAAGAATTTCATACATCCACACCGTCATGTAAGTGGGTCCCTCCCCCTTCAATCCAATGAGCTCACCTTATGGTATGGACCTAAGAACATACGTTGTTAGGTCTAATGCGCTTATTCACTTTTTTCGGGTATCGGTATGGTGACCTCTCTTTTCCTGGGTGTCCTTTGGGATGATACCTTTCTTAATGGTTAGTGTCTATTTAAGAGGCTGTCTATCTCTGTCTCCTCTGCTGCCAGTGGGCTCAAAAGAACACAAGGTGGCCTCTCACAAAATGAGGTGGTAGAGTGGTGGTAAATCACATAATGAGCATTTATTAGATGTAATTGTACTTACTACAATCTAGAAGTATTTGTGCCTTTAAAAACTATGTTATACCGACGCGATCCAGCAGCATCGGTGTCACCTGATTCCCCCCCCCCCAGGTGTTACGTCACTTACCTTGTGACTTCCTCAGGGCTTTGCCAGTTGTGTCAGATAAGGCCTGCTTGAAAAACCTAGACTTCAACTGGAGAATTTAAAATGACACCCTGGAGTTATATGAAGAATACTGACATGGATCAAAGTAAACAGAAAAGTACTGTGTGTCGGAGACATCACCATTCTCTTGGGACTACAGAGATGTGAAAATGCTTTAAAAGATTGCACCATCAATCTAAAATGATTAAGTCAGAGAAATTGTGGCCTCTTGGAGGTTTATGAGAATAGTGGAAGTCCACTGCCAATCTGCTTACCACTGCTAAATGCCTGGCCTTTTGTAACTTGGGTCATGGGATGTACCCATGACCTACTACTCTTTTACTTGCAAAAGTCTTGATGCAGGTATTATTTAATATTATAGTGTGTATTTATTAAAAAAATGCAGAATTATTCATCCTGTAAATCTGCATGCACATTTTTTCTGTGCTAATTGGGGCAAAACCAATTGGTACTATGCTATTTTCTTTCCAGGTTAAATGTTTTTTGTTCATACAGAATACAGTGAATCAGAAAAATAGCTCATTATGACCACTAGATGGAGCTGAAGGTCATAGTAAATAAAAACTTATCGACATCTAGTGGCATAATGCCATATTTTCCCGAGCCACTTCTAAAAACAAACATTTTCAGTACAAATTCTACTAGTGTATGGCCATATTTAGGCTAGTGGAGATGTATCCAAAAAGCAGCAGGCAAGTATTTGACTCAGACAGGAAAATAATCATGCAACCAACAAATGTCTGCTTTTTTTTGGCAAACAGAACAATGTACTCTATTCTAAGTGCAGGCTTTAAAACCAAAAAGTGAGATAAAAAAATACTAATGCAAAAATGTGTGTGTGTGTATATATATATATGTATACGTATATGTATATAAAGAGAAATCCAGGGATTTCTGCACTTTATTGTAAAAGGTTTACATGTAATTAATTACATATTGTTCCAAATACAACAGTTTCTGACTATATAGTTTACGCCCTTCTTCAAGTAGAAACAAGATATACAATGGTAATATTCGTACATCCTTTTATATTGTTACATTTCACACCAGGAATCAATTAGGTGTCAATTTAACAATTATTGTATTTATTGGCGTATCAAGCCTCGTACACATGAACGAGTTTCTCGGCAAAAACCAGCAAGAAACTTGCTGGCAGAGATTTTTTGCCGAGAAACTCGTTCGTGTGTATGGTTTCTCGTCAAGAAAAGCGACAAGAATCTCGACGAGAAAATAGAGATCCTGCTCTCTATTTTCTCGTCGAGATTCTCGTCAGCCTGTTTCTCGACGAGAAAATTGTGTGTGTGTACACTTACCTTTTCGCCGGGAAGCCCGCGCATGCTCGAAATGACTTTGACGCATGCGCGGTAGCTTCCTAGGCATAGATAGGGTATACCAAGATGGCGGCGACGGCATCGAATGTGACGAGCGCATGCTCGTCGTAGTCGATGACGTCACCGCGTACGCTCCATTCAAAGAACCGCGGGTTCTTTGAATCGAGCGTGTGTACACTCGGCCGGGACAATTTTCTTGTCCAAGAATCTCGTCGAAAAAAACGGCATGTTTTTTTCGACGAGAATCTCGGCCGTGTGTACGAGGCCTAACACTCACTTTTTTACCCTGAAAATAGAGGGTAAACTGTGCCTGCGTGTTATACGCAGGGGGCTGTGGAAAGTTTTTTTCCTGAAACTTCCCTCTTAAAGTTAGGGTACGTGTTATACGCCTGTGCGTGTTATACACCGATAAATAAGGTAATCAATACAAATTGTCAGAATTACCTAATCCTAAATCCCAGAGAGAAGTTTTAATGAGATGCAGTCACCCTCCAAATCACACAGAAAATGTTCCATTAACCTAATATCAGGATATAAATATATACACAAATGAATCAACAACCGTATTTGCCGGGCATATAAGACGACCCCCTAATTTTACAGTTTTTTTAAGATTTTTTTGCCTGTACTCACCGTATAAGACGACCCCCCCTTCTGAGGCTTCCGACGCTTCATATTTCTTCCTTCTGGAGCCATATTCTTCTTCATTCTTGCTGGAGCTGGAGCCATATTCTTCTTCCTTCTTGCTGGAGCTGGAGCCAATCACGGCGAGCAATGTATTCTATTAATGAATACAAAGCCTGCTTGGATTGGCAGAGGCTGTAACATCATCAGCCCACACCTTTCTGACTCTCAAAGCCAATCAGAGTAGGCTACTGTATGTAGCCTGCTCGGATTGGCAGAGGTTGTTACTCCAATCCGAGCAGGCTCTGTATTCATTTGAATACATCGCTCACCTGGATTGGCTAAATGGTATACTGTATGTATCCGAAGCTACATACAGTATAACCGCACATCCAGCAGACATCCGAGCAGCTGACCCGGCGTATAAGACGGCCCCTGCTTTATGGCCAGTTTTTTTAAGTGTAAAAGGTAGTCTCATACGCCAGCAAATACAGTAATAAAAAATAAAGAATAATGTTACCTATGAAAAATGCATTTTATTTACAATCTATGTCCACAGGTGTTTAAAATAACACCAATGAACATAAATTACATAATTGGGGTATCTTGAACCAGAACTTCACTCTCCTTTTTAGATAACACCCCCAAACATGCTCCTTTTTCCACAAGTTCAAAAAATTTACAGTGGAATTACTTTTTAGTGTATAATATGTGTCCTGATCTGCCAATTGTCGAAGGGCTTCTTCCTTATATGTATTAGCATCTTGAACAACAACTAGACCTCCTTTGTCTGACATCTTAATACCAACAGAAGTATCCATACTAAGTGATTTGTGTTTGTGTCATATGAATTGTTTCAGTGATGCTTTGCAAGTTCTAAATATGCATATGACGGGACTTGCAACAGAAATGCAATTATGTGATTAGGAAAACCTGGGTTAAAATTCAAAATTTCACATATATACTGAGCTAGCGATTGCATTCCCATGTGGTTTTGACAAAGCACAACTTTTGTGTGAAACGCGTTAAACTTGCCCCCCCCTGCCTGTCTGTGCCTGGTTATTTTTAAGGATTTGGGATATCAATAAAGACGATATTGCACTGTGTGGGTGTGCAGCCATTTGCCTTTTTGTTTCAATTTTATCTCTGCTAGCAGTGGCATCATGCTCTGTGGACTATGGCCTGTGTGACTTACCTGTGAGCAGCGGTTATCTCGTTACTCTATAGCCCGAAACTGTCATATTTGGAACAATATGTAATTTTTTACATGTAAACCTTCAACAATAAATGTTTAAGTGCAGCAATCCCTGGATTTCTCTACATATATGGCCGTTGGGAAGGCTTGATTGCTTGCACTAGGAAGTATATTGTGTGCTGTCTACCTCACCTGTGAAATTATATATATATATATATATATATATATATATATATATATATATATATATAAAACCACGGTATAAGAATAAAACAGTTCAGTCTCTGTGATATTAAAATACACGAAACAGCGCTTAAAAATCATTAATGATAGGCTCGTGGAAAAACCACTGAATAAAGAAAGTCTTAAGCCTCATACACACGGTCGGACTTCCATCGGACTTTTCCGTGGATTTTTGTCCGAACGGAGTTGGCAGGGCACACCCATAGCATACACACCACAGGACTTTTCTGCAAACTTTCCCCAAACTTTTTCCAACATCACGTGGTTTTTCTGCTCTTTTCTGCTCTTTACCGCCACCCTTTGGTCAACTTCTGCTATTGTTGGTTGATTTTAACATTATTTGTTTTGTCCATCGGACAAAAGTTTGATGGTTTTCTGTACACACGGTCGGACTTTGCTCCATCGGACTTTTGTTGGCCAAAAGTTTGTCCGTTTGCAGACCAAACTTTTGTCCGATGAAAACAAACAAAAAAAAAAACAAGTTTGTCCGATGGAGCGTACACATGGTCGGATTGTTGGTCCAACTTGCTCAAAATGAAGTTTGTTGGCCAAAAGTCCGACCGTGTGTACGGGGCTTTAGATGTAGTCAAGGTGATGTAAACAATCCAAAGTGCTGAATGGTGTCTTAGTAGTAATCCTAGCGTGCACCTTCCACCAGGGAGAAACAATAATCTCAATCCACCGCGTGATGCACTCTCCCCAAGGGGGTTAAACTCACCAGAAAACTAAAAAATCTGAGCTTTAAGCAGATACACCAGCCACTTTTTCACGGACCATCACCAGCAGGCGGGGTCAGCAGGCACAGGAGCTCCACACAAGGTCATAAAAACAAGGAACAGCAATATAGTGTAATCCTGTTTATTATTCCAAAGTAGCCCATACACTGAAAGCCCCCTTAAACCTATCTACGTACATCAAATCACAAAAAATTTGCATATAAGTGACCCCAGAGGGCGCTATCACCAGATCCAGCTGTCCATGGAGAGCAGGCGAATCCTTGTAGACACCGCAGCAGCTTCCTAGTAGGAGAGCGGAGTGTGTGAAGCGCACACGTCACTTCCGGGTTAGCGGTGATGTCGTGAGTCACGCTCTGTATATATAAAATATTTTTACAATTTTTTCTCTCTGTTTGTACTGCTTAGAGGTCTGTGGGTTTGATCTGGCGCTGAGTGGGTGTTGTGCAGGCCTTTATCTACACTTCTTTATACATATTGTGACAGCAGGAAGGTAAAGTCACCTGGTTGCATCCAGGGGGGTAGATATATTTCGCCCAGATTCAGGCTTTACGCCGACTTATACAACTAGGTGGAGAGTTGTATAAGGCTAGTGGGCTCATGGATGACTCATACCTCTAGGGAGAGTGTGGGGCGTCGTGCAGACAGAGATGAGGAGACCAGCTGAACCTTGTCAGCTCATTTAGGCCTCTATAAGAACTCCCAGCTTCATTAGATGTTAGCTCATGCCTGGAACCAGACCTGTGTGGACTGTCTAGGGAGAGTGAACCCCTGTGCGGTGAGGCAAAGCCTGTGTGGCTATTTGTTTGGACTTTTACTAAACCAGGGACTTAGGGACTAGGACAGCACTAGGCTGATCCCAGTTGTTAGTTAGGAAACCTGTATGTTTAGTCAGAGGTCAACTTGACCAGGATTTATTTTGGTTATGTTTCTTTTGCTTTGCTGTGTTTTGTCACTGTAAATAGAAAATAAACCGCACCTTTTTTTTGATTTTGAAAACCACAACCTCCGTTTGCTGGGCCTGTTTTGTGTGGGGAGCCCATCCCGGGGGTCACACACACCCGCTGCCGAGCTAACCCCCTCACAGTTGGTGGAGAACCAGTGGCAGTTTTTTTTAAGCCAGCATGGAGGAGATAGTGAAGCAGCTGGCTCTAGCAAATGCCAATCAACAGCAGACAAATGCAGGTTTGCAAAGGAGCCTTGCAGCCCAGCAGCAGACAAACGCAACTTTGCAACAGAGTCTGGAGGCTCAGCAACGAGCCCAGCAGCAATCTGAGGCCCGCTTCATAGACCTGTTGCAGAAGCAAGAGCAGAGACTACAACAACAGATGGAAGCAGTAATGCAGCAACGTCCGCAGACCAGTGAGGAAAGCCGTCCCACTAATACCGCGTCCTTTGGGGTGAGTCGTTTATTGACAAAAATGACTGGAGAGGATGATCCAGAGGTATTTTTGACCACATTTGAAAGGACCGCTGAAAGAGAAAAGTGGCCTGAGGAGCAGTGGGCTGGACTGGTGGCTCCTCTGTTAACTGGTGAATCGCAGAAAGCTTACTATGACCTAGAGCCTAACCAAGCAAAAGACTATGTGATGCTAAAAGCTGAAATATTGGCAAGGCTGGGTGTCACCCAGGCTGTCCGGGCTCAGCGTGTGCATAACTGGACTTTCCAGCTTGGAAAACCCCCCAGGTCTCAAATGTATGATCTCATTCACCTGAGCAGAAAGTGGCTACAGCCAGAGACTTTGTCCGCACCAAAGATTGTGGAACGTGTTGTAATGGATCGGTTTTTGAGAGCTCTTCCTACTGCCATCCAAAAGTGGGTAAGCCATGGAGACCCAGAGACGGCCGATGGTCTTGTGGATCGTGTGGAGAAATACTTGGCTACAGAGAACCTGACGGCCTCTTCCAGAGACACTCGGACTTTCCACCCTAAGACCAGACCATCCCCAGGGGCGGATAAGAGGATTCCAAGGGGTGAGGGTGGAGAGAGTGAGAGGGTGGGAGCTCTACCCCAAGTTTGGCGAGAACAGCCTGGGAAATCAGCGGCTCAAGAGGCGGCAAGAAGGATCGTTTGCTACCGCTGCCGGCAAGCGGGACATATTGCAGCCAATTGCCCGGTTGTGGAGGAACCCATGCAGTGTGACTTTCTGACGGGCAGACGTCAGTCGCTGTGTGCGACAGTCGCATGCACTGCCATTCGAGGAACTGAGAAACATTTATGCAAAATGTGTGTTAATGGTAGAAATGTTGTGGTATTGCTGGATTCAGGTAGCCTTGTGACCCTGATAAAGGCTGAGTTAGTTAAAACAGAGGTCTCTGGGAATAGCAAGGTAGCTGTTATTTGTGTGCATGGGGACACCCGAGAGTATCCAGTGACTACAGTGTGTTTCGAGACCCCCAAAGGTACCCTCTCTCATCCAGTGGGCTTAGTATCTCAGTTACCGCATGACGCCATTGTGGGAAGGGATTTTCCGAAGTTCTGGGAACTGTGGGATGATCCTGAGCCCCTCACTGGTGCCCCTATGTACCAGGAATGTGATAGCCAGAACTCCCCTGAGAGTGGTGAGGACTCTCCGGAATTTCCCTTATCAGTATTGGCAGGGGAGGCTCAAGAAACTGGAGAGGAGCCCACCTCCTCAGACGAAAACCTACCGTCTGTGGAGTTTTCTGATCTTGAGGTTCACAGGGAAAACTTTGCCACAGAACAGTTGAAAGACCCCGCCCTAATAAAGGCACGGGAAAACGTAGTGAAAATAGATGGCGAGTTAGTGAACCCAGATAATACCTGCACTTACCCGTACTTCAGCGTAGAGAAGGACCTACTGTATCGGGTGGCAAAAAGGGCAGAAGAAACCGTTGAGCAGCTTGTGGTGCCCAAACCTTACAGGAAGTTGGTGTTGGAGTTGGCCCATGGGCACATTCTTGGAGGTCATCTGGGGACAGAGAAAACCCGAGAGAGGGTATTACAGAGATTCTATTGGCCGGGGGTGATGAAGGACGTAGAAAATTATTGTTCCTCCTGCCCTGTGTGTCAGAGGTTGGCCCCGATGCCACATTTCCGTAGCCCGCTGGTCCCTCTACCCATCATTGAGGTCCCGTTTGAGAGGATCGCCATGGATTTGGTAGGTCCTATAATCAAGTCCGCTAGGGGGCACCAGTACATATTAGTTATAATGGACTATGCCACCCGTTATCCAGAAGCGATCCCTCTCCGAAATACCTCGGCCAAAACCATAGCCAAAGAGCTATCTCTTGTTTTTAGCCGGGTGGGTATTTGTAAAGAACTGCTTACGGACCAAGGTACACCCTTTATGTCCCGGGTTATGAAAGAGCTGTGTAAATTGTTCAAAGTGACGCAATTGCGTACGTCTGTGTATCACCCCCAAACCGATGGGCTGGTTGAAAGATTCAACAAAACCCTAAAACAAATGTTGAAGAAAGTGGTGGATAGAGATGGAAAGGATTGGGACTGTTTACTTCCTTATTTGATGTTTGCTATTAGGGAGGTGCCCCAATCCTCTACGGGATTCTCCCCCTTTGAGTTACTGTATGGGAGACACCCAAGAGGGCTGTTGGATATTGCCAAGGAAACTTGGGAAAGTGAGAGTTCTCCCCACAGGAGTGTGATTGAGCATGTCGCCCTGATGCAAGATCGAATTGCACAGGTAATGCCCATCGTGAAGGAACATTTGGCCCAAGCGCAGTTGGCACAGCAGAGAGTGTACAACCGTGGAGCCAAGACCCGTACCTTTTCCCCGGGGGATAGGATATTGGTACTTGTCCCTACGGTTGAAAGTAAATTCCTTGCCAAATGGCAAGGCCCCTACGAGATAATGGAAAAAGTGAGCAAAGTGAATTACAAGGTCAGACAACCAGGAAGGCGAAAGCCCGAACAGATCTATCACGTTAATCTGTTGAAAGCCTGGAGGGATAGAGAGTCCCTAGTCGCAGACACTTGGTCACCAGCTCAAACTGGTTGCGTGATTCCTGAGGTTGGAATAGCAGCCACCTTGTCACAACCCCAACAACAGGAGGTTAAGGAGTTTGTGCTTCGCAACAAGGAGGTATTCTCTGAGCTGCCGGGACAAACATCTGGGGTAGAGCATGACATCATTACCCCGCCCGGTGAAAGGGTGAAGTTAAAACCCTATCGGATCCCAGAGGCTCGACGGGAGGCAATACGGGAGGAAGTACAGAAAATGCTGAACTTAGGGGTGATAGAGGAGTCCCAAAGTGATTGGTCTAGTCCCATCGTGTTGGTGCCTAAACCGGATGGGAGCTGGCGATTTTGTAACGATTTTCGTCAGTTGAACAAAGTTACAAAATTTGACACCTACCCCATGCCACGTATAGATGAGTTGATCGACCGGCTGGGAACAGCCCGATACATGACGACTCTTGACCTCACAAAAGGGTATTGGCAAATCCCCCTGGCCAAGTCGGCCAAAGAGAAAACCGCATTTGTAACCCCAGACGGGGCGTTCCAATATAAAAGAATGCCGTTCGGGTTACAGAATGCGCCGGCCACATTCCAGCGGAAAATGGACCAGATGCTGAGGCCCCATCGGAAGTATGCTGCGGCTTACCTGGATGACGTAATTGTCCATAGCACAGATTGGGCCTCACATCTGCCAAAAGTGCAAGCAGTCCTGGACTCTGTTCGGGAAGCGGGGTTTACGGCTAACCCCAAGAAGTGTACCATTGGGCAGGAGGAGGCCAAATATCTTGGGTACACCATTGGGAGGGGAGTAATAAAACCCCAACTCAACAAAGTCGAGGCCATCCAGAGTTGGCCACGTCCCAACAGCAAGAAGCAGGTACGAGCCTTTCTGGGAATCGCTGGGTATTATCGGCGATTCATTCCCCACTTTGCTTCTAAGGCTGTGCCCCTAACCAACCTGACGAAGGGGAAAGGGTCGGTCATGATTAAATGGACCCCCGAGGCTGAGGCAGCATTCCAGTTCTTGAAACAAGCCTTATGTAGCCAGCCAGTGTTGTACTCACCCGACTTCTCTAAAGACTTTGTCGTACAAAGTGATGCGTCAGATGTGGGGTTAGGAGCAGTATTGTCCCAGGTCTGGAACTGGGAAGAGCACCCAGTCATTTACCTCAGCAGGAAGTTGAAGTCCCATGAGGTAAATTACGCCACCGTTGAAAAGGAGTGCTTAGCGGTGAAGTGGGCTCTAGATTCCCTTCGGTACTACCTGCTAGGTAGGCACTTTGACATGGTTACGGATCACGCTCCGTTAAAGTGGATGGCTCAAAACAAGGAAACAAATAGAAGAGTGAATAGGTGGTTCCTGGCCCTCCAGGAATTCAACTTCACAGTAAAGCATCGCCCTGGCGTTCAAATGGGGAATGTGGATGCTTTGTCTCGAGTACATGAATGCCTGATTGCTGGTGTTCCAACCCCGAGGTTAAAACAAGAGGGGGGGGTATGTGACAGCAGGAAGGTAAAGTCACCTGGTTGCATCCAGGGGGGTAGATATATTTCGCCCAGATTCAGGCTTTACGCCGACTTATACAACTAGGTGGAGAGTTGTATAAGGCTAGTGGGCTCATGGATGACTCATACCTCTAGGGAGAGTGTGGGGCGTCGTGCAGACAGAGATGAGGAGACCAGCTGAACCTTGTCAGCTCATTTAGGCCTCTATAAGAACTCCCAGCTTCATTAGATGTTAGCTCATGCCTGGAACCAGACCTGTGTGGACTGTCTAGGGAGATTGAACCCCTGTGCGGTGAGGCAAAGCCTGTGTGGCTATTTGTTTGGACTTTTACTAAACCAGGGACTTAGGGACTAGGACAGCACTAGGCTGATCCCAGTTGTTAGTTAGGAAACCTGTATGTTTAGTCAGAGGTCAACTTGACCAGGATTTATTTTGGTTATGTTTCTTTTGCTTTGCTGTGTTTTGTCACTGTAAATAGAAAATAAACCGCACCTTTTTTTTGATTTTGAAAACCACAACCTCCGTTTGCTGGGCCTGTTTTGTGTGGGGAGCCCATCCCGGGGGTCACACACACCCGCTGCCGAGCTAACCCCCTCACAATATATATATATATATACTTAAATAATAAATATATTTACATATATGTACCCTTTTCAACACATTTGTTACAAGATCTTAAAACACGAGATAAGTGTTGTGATGTTTTTCATAATGCTGTATGCCTCCATTCAATTTATAAATCTTGTTATCCCGTAATGTAAAAACATTATAATAGGAAATAACAATGAATTGGGTTTACTTTACCTTATTAAATGATATTTAACCTAGTTTATGCTACAGTGTATAGCATCAGTGAAAAAGGCAAGTCTTAATGGTATGCAACAAGTGAAACTGATCCTAAACAAGTTAAAGAGGCCAGAAGCATCTTTGATGACATTATCACAAAGCATCTAGCTTCTGTTACTGACTCCAGATGAAAGAGAGAATTGTCTGTTGGATCTGTTTATTTGGCTACATACCCAAGTGTTTAGTTAAGTGGCGAACCCTGGTGTAGATTTAAACAAATGCCCAGTGAATTGTTCTCTGATTAAGCAAAGAAATGTCTGTCTGGTTTCAATAATACCTGTCCAATCTTCAAAAAATTTGTAGTTGCTCCTGACATTTCTTTTTTTTTAAAACTGTAGGTAGATCAAAAATATTAAATTTTGCCTTTCATCTGATGTACTTGGTATGATTAAATAAATAAAGCTCCCTCTAATATCATTCTTGTCCGTCAGGGGTGAAAATTATGCTGCCTTAACATCTGGTAAATATCAAATGCATCACAACTCCTAACCTCATGAGACACGAAGGTCTATGAATCGCACATGACAAAACTAGACACAGGACAAAATCCAATGAAAACTGTATGATTGACAGTCATACAAGAATCGTGAAAGCAGCCTGATGGAAAGCTCAGAAATCCACACCAGATGTGACTGTGATGGCCCCAGAGAAGCACAGATGCTAAAATCTAAAATCTGAAACTTAATTTAGCAACCTTGGCAGCATTTTAACATGCCTTGCCTATTTGAAAGCATTATGATCTGTGTTTAATGGCTTACTAGGCCTCAGTAGCAGCAGATCTATTTATAACTGGTTTCGTATTTTTGTATTGTCATTATTATTATAGAATAAAATGTAGGCAAGCAACCGAATACAAATTGGTGCAATACATACTGAACTTTCTTACCTACCAAGAAATTGGAATACCTGTTTAGCCAGTTTTCTAAACTAGACATTCCTGCCAAGCACCATACAGAGTCCAGACCATTTACTTCTCACCACTGCAGTCAAAGCAGTGCAATGTGATCAAAACTGCGACTTAATAAAGGAAAGGCACGTAAGTTATGAGGTCATTCCTGTGCGCTCTCCTCCAGTCTGTAGGAGATTCACTGTAGCAATGGGCAGTGCAGTAAAACCTAATTAGTCTACAGTCCTGAACCTTTCTTTCTCTGTCTGAACTCACAGAAAACAAAGATATGCTAAAGTAATCGAAGTGCCACTGCTAAAAATGATAAAATAATATCAAAAAAAGTTTAAAAAAACATTTGTTGGTCCAGTTTTGTAATAAATGTAATGTAAAGTATTGCCCTCAGTGTCCTTTTTCGTGGTCCAGCTCTGTTCTTCTTCGAAGTTGAAGGAAAGATGTAACATGACTAGCTAGAAGACAGCTCAACAAAGTATCTGTACTTATAATAATAAAAAAATTAAGGGTCTGCCTGATCTGGAGTTGGGCTTTAAAATACTCTTACTATAAATGTCTAAAATCTATATATCTTCCCGCAATCCTCTTTTACAACAGACATCAACATATATCTGAGATTAAGGCCCCTTTCACACTGGGGTGGGCAGGTGCAGTGGTGGTATAGCGGCGCGATTATTAGCGCCGCTATACCGTCGTATTCACCGCGATATTCGGCCGCTAGCGGTGCGGTTTTAACCCCCGCTAGCGGCCGAAAAAGGGTTAATACCGCCCGCAAACCGCGGCAACAGCCGCAGTTTTCGGGCGGTATTACCGCAGTGTCCCATTGATTTCAATGGGAAGGAGCGGTAAAGGAGTGGTATACACACCGCTCCTTCACCGCTCCAAAGATGCGGCTTGCAGGAGACTTTTTTTCCTCCCACCAGCGCATCACCTCAGTGTGAAAGCCCTCGGGCTTTCACATTGAAAATACTGGGGCAGGAGTATTTCAGGCGTTATTTATGCGCTATTTTTAGTGCTAAAACTCCTGAAATATGCCTCAGTGTGAAAGGGGCCTAAGTTTATGTCAATCAGTTTCTGGTGAATTGCACTGTGCTGACATATTGTCAATCAGTGGGAGTTGGAGTGGGAGGTGTTGGGGTAACTTTTATTATCTAGTTAGTAGGTAGATAACACAGGACAGTGCATTACTACAGCAAGGTCTAGTGGGATAACTGCTCATCACATAGTTTAGCAGATGTGAAATGGAATCAACAGATTCACTGAACACAATTACAGTCCCCAAAGAGAGGGAAGCTAAAGGTAAATATATGCTGATGCTCCTAATTCATTATGACAAAATTAACTCCCACACTATTAAAGTTTTCCTTTATTTCCTGCAGACTGTTGTCTCCAAAGTAGAAATGCCAAATGTAAATTATGGCCTAGATCAGGCCTTAGACAGAGATTGTCAATTACTTTTAGCCCTGGTTCACATTGGTGCGATTGGTCAAATCGCATGTCAAATCGGCAAAATTTGCCGCAAATTGCGGCCAATGGCACCGTCCTAATCGGTGCGACGCCGCATCTGCTTCACTTTTGCTTTTTCTGTCTTGTCCCGCCACCAGTTGGAATTGATTTTGGCATACGATGTTAACCCGCCATAAAAATGCATTCGGTAGCACATGTATAGTATCTCATAGACTGCCTGCACACAGAACTACACAGGACCTCTGAGATGTACAAAGGACAAATTGCTTGCAGCTCTTACTCATCCACATCCTCAGAACTTATAACACACAGCAGCCGAGCGACTTCATCTCAGTTTTTGTAACCATTTATTTATCCCTGAATCCCTATCATTCTTGGACAAACTTCTGTATCAGCTTTGGCTTAGACACTATGGAGTTGATTTACTAGTGCAGAATCTGGTGCAACTGTGCATGGTAGCTAATCAGCTTCTAACTTCAGTGTTTTTAATTAAGCTTTGACAATAAACCCTTGAGGAGTACAAAAAGAAAGAACAGTTATCCTAAATAATTATGATTAATATTATTTTAGGCAAAACAAAATGCTAGTGCATTACAAATATATCATATGTGGAGATTAATGTAATACTTTCCTTTTTCGAGATTTACAGAAACGGAATATTAACTGCTCTCTTTTTCCCAAAAATGAATTATTCCCCCATGGGGCTGCCATCTTGGCACATGCACAACATAGAGATGGTGAAGCCAGATTGTCAATTACCCTGCATGTAAAATACACCTCTGCCCTTCCTTCAGCAGCCACACTTCACATGCCACACGTCCAACAGGCGTATGTCAGCAGCCAAAGTTAATCATTAGAAAAGGAGACCAAGTTAAATTTGCATATTTGTAGCAGCAAAGTTTTAATGTTTGTATTGTTATGGGCCAGGAAAAATATATTTTTGTACACAATTTATATACTACCTTCACAGAATCTATCCAATATTTACTGAAGAGGCTGCACAAAGAAGATAGTATACATAAATATTTTTTTAGCAATATGACCTTTTGTCAAAAATATGTTGCCCCCTTCCCTGCCCCTCAGTACATAAAACCACAATATTGTGCATATGCAGAATGTGCAAAATAATTATATAAGTATATCAATATCATGTTCATCAATATCATTTGTGCAAATAAATGTCTTAAAAAAAAAAATCCACTGCTTACAAAAAAAAATCCACTACTACAAAAAATAGAGGCTGATTTACTAAAACGGGGGAGTGCAAAATATGGTACAGGTGTGCATGGTAGCCAATCAGCTTCCAAATTCAGCTTGTTCAATTAAACGTTGACAAAAAAAATGATTGGTTTTTATGCAGAGCTGTGTCAGATTCACTCCAGTTTTAGTAAATCAACCCCAGTGTGCCCATAAATTCATCCATAAAAATCCAAACACAAATCTTCCAAATTGCAATTCAAAGTACAGTATATTTTTGTCCAGCCTTGCTAAAGAAGCTGAGGGTAAAGGTGATGGACCGGCCAAGCATGTCTCCAGACCTAAACCCTATTGAGCATCTGTGGGGCATCCTCAAATGGAAGGTGGAGGAGCGCAAGGTCTCTAACATCCACCAGCTCTGTGATGTCGTCATGGAGGAGTGGAAGAGGACTCCAGTGGCAACCTGTGAAGCTCTGGTGAACTCCATGTCCAAGAGGGTTAAGGCAGTGCTGGAAAATAATGGTGGCCACACAAAATATTGACACTTTGGGCCCAATTTGGACATTTTCACTTAGGGGTGTACTCACTTTTGTTGCCAGCCGTTTAGACATTAACGGCTGGGTGTTGAGTTATTTTGAGGGGACAACAAATCTACACTGTTATACAAGCTGTAAACTCACTACTTTACATTGTAGCAAAGTGTCATTTCTTCAGTGTTGTCACATGAAAAGATATAAGAAAATATTATATATTTTATTTCTGCTAAACAAAGTAATGCTGTATTCTGTTCCAAATGTATTACCCTGTCAATATACTTTTATATTTGTGGTATCTCAATCAGGTATTCATTATAACTATAATTTATAATTGGGAAGCAACCAATTATGGTAATCAGAATGTCATTAGCAGAACAAGAAAGGCAGAAGAATCTATGGCAATGATTAAGTCCATTCTAGTGGCACCACACACATACATAAGATGGCAGTGCCTGCAGCAAAAGTAGCAGCAGCAGTAGCAAGCATGTGTCTTTGCAGTTCCTGCAGCATGAAGAATCAGAAACTAGTACTTCCATCCAGACTATAACCCAGTTCTCCTTCTCAGTATAGGGAGAAGGTCATTCAGTGCCCAAGTCAACTGCGCCCCCTTTCTGCTACCTTATTTCTCATTAACCAGTGTCTTTTCAAGAAAAGCATTTACAGGGGAACCTCGGATTGCGAGTAACGCGGTTAACGAGCGTTTTCGCAATACGAGCAATTTTTTTTTTAAATCCTGACTTGATTTGCGAGTGTTGTCTCATAAAATGAGCAGGATTCAAGCCTCTGCGGTGTGCTGCATTTGGGCAGAGGTGCGGGGGCGCCGGTGACACTATGAGCCGTTCAGAAATACTCGGAAATGATCATAAACACTCAGAAATACTCCGTTCCCGAGTGTTTCCAAGCCTTTGAGGGTTTCTGAGTGCAGCCGAAAGGTCTCTGAGTATTTCCAAGTCTCTCCGGTGCCCCCCCACCTCTGGCCACATGCGGTATTGCATGCCATAAAAGTCAATGTGGAACGAATTATCTTGCTTTGATATGCGAGTGCTTTGGATTACAAGCATTCTCCTGGAACGGATTATGCTCATAATACAAGGTTCCACTGTATTGAATGTTTTTTTTTAAATAAAATAGGTTTATTACATAAGCAGTGAGTATATTGCACATGTCAGGGTGTGTACATGACAGACTGTATAAAGCTGGCATGTAGCAACTAAAGTGCCTCTTGTTCATTTATGAGTATGGTTTGTGTGTCGATTCACAATCTAGCTCTCATTATCTTACGTACCCCAGAACTGTGCTGCACAACAACAAACATACTGCTAGTGACATCCATTTAGGTTTTCATCTGATTCCGAAGGATATCACCAATGGATCCCCTGCTGAAACAAAATAGAGGCACCCATAAGAAAGTGTATAAAACTACAAGCAGTGCAGGGCAGCGGGTGAAATGTGCCACCCATAACATGACATTAGGCCAGGCTGGTCCTCCTGCTCTCCCTCTTCATGAAATACAGGGTGAACATAGCCGTTGGAGTGTGCACACCTGGAGGAACTCTTGGGTCTTGGGTCTAAGGTGTACACAGTCTGACAGCAGTAGATAAAATGTGTCATATACTGTATATTCTTGGGGACCCCCACATAAAAACATTACACTAGGGCAACCTAGTCCCTCCTGGCTGTCTTCTTATTCTGGCCCTGCTCCTCCTTACCCTTTTAAAACAATCTTCCTCCTACATCAAGATTAGTTTAAACACAGTCTTCCTTTACAATAGAAGCATTGTAAAAGTCTCATAATGCACGTATTATGTTATAAATAAAAGTGGCACTGCTTTAAAGCTTAACCATCTATGCAGGTATCTGTTTGACTTGGTATCAGCCTTTTGCAAACTCGTTTACAAAAGAGCCCAGACTTGGAGAGGGAGATGCAGCTCTATGATCCAATTCGTTGTAGTGCATGTGCAACATTGCTTTGCTGTGAAACAGAACTAAACTACTAAAGTGGTTGTAATGGTAAAAGTTTTTTCCCCTAATGCATTTCCTACATTAAGGTAAAAAAACAAAACCTGTGTGCAGCTCTCCCCCCAGTCGCCACCAAATACTTACCTAAGCCCAATCTCGATCCTGCCCTATGCACGGCTCTCTCTGCTCCCTCACCTCACTGGACTTGGAGGCAGCATTGGGGGCCATTGGCTCCTGCTGCTGTCAATCACAGCCAAGAGGAGGAGCCAGGGGACCCTAGAAGAGGAGGATCGGGACTACTCTGTGCAAAACCATTGCACAGAGCAGGTAAATAGGACATGTTTGTTATTTAAAAAAAATACGTTTACAATCACTTTAATAATTGTCCAGTACTGTTTTAAAAGAAAGAACCACTGTTTAGAAAGAGAAAAGACAGAAAAGTAACTCATCACAGTGTAAGCAAAAATAAATAACATTATGTGGCGAACAAGATAAATTGAAAGTATAACTGAAGGCAACATTTTTTGGATAAAGTGGTGAAGTAAAAGAACCATTGTCAGGTTTTGCTGTCTGTGTCCTGAGATTCACTCACTTTAGTTTTTTCTAATCACAAATGTCACATGGAATAAAAGTGAGGGTTAATTCAAAATTTTAAGTTGCCAACAGAACAGTATATTAGGGAAAATCTTGAAAATTGGGACTCTTTTTCTTGTTCCCTCACATTGGAAACAACCTCTCATTTCCCGTTGAGTCTGTAGGACAGGAAGTGAAGGGAAATCTCCCTATCAAGACACAGACGGCAAAAAAAAAAAACAGCAGCGTTAACCCTTCCCTGCCCTACCCAAAATTATTAAAAAAAAGTTTTTTTCTTGGAAACACTGTGTACTTTAAGCAGTCATCTTAGGATACTGACAACTTGTGTTTCATGGATTTTTTTGATTTTGTTAATACATTAGGATTATATGATTATCTTATTAAAAGTAAGTTATTAAAGCTGCCATTTGGTTTTAATTTCAGTCTCAATCAAATGCACTGAATATTAAAGTGCATTAAAAGTTGGATAAAAGAGGAATTTGTCAGTTATAAAAAACTCTAGAAATTATTATTATTTTTTTTTAGAATGCTTAGAATTTCCTTTTATAGGTCTGTTTTGCCGTCTGTATAATTTTAATACTCCCCATCTGTTCACAAATATGTAAACTGAATAAAACAATTGTTTTCACAACTTTCTTCTCATTGGATGCTTTCCTTGGGCCATGAGTTGGCAGGAACTCAAGGAAAAAATGACAACTTGGGCACTTTCAGTACATTTCCATAAATGTATTCAAGCCTAATGAAATTGCATGACGCTATTTTCATGTATTTGTTAGTGCTGTAAACTTTCAACACTACCCCCTATGATGGTGAAGAGTAAACATGATGCAAAAACCCATAGTTCAAGGACTAAGAGAGTACTTTATAGTGAGGTGTTCCTGGTAACGTCTAACTGTTTCATTGAGTGTGCAGCTATGCAAACAGACTTATCAGAGCTGTAGTTAAAAATCATTGATTTTAAGAAGGAATCATCTCCATCTTACAGTACAAGGCTCCCTTTGTTTATTAATAAGCCTACTTGCCTGGCCGCTAACATGGAAAGGATTTCTTTACAGTGGCTTTAGGTAATCAGGATGACAAAATTTCAGTCCTGTGACCTGATAGCTCTTTTCAAGCGATTGAGCCGCACTTGTTGGAACTTGTTTGACATGTTTGTTCGATAGCAATTAGGAACAAAAGTTGTTACATGGTGTAACAATGAGTTTTTCATCATCTGTTTGTAGAAGTATTCAGAATAAACCAAGCTATTCAATGTCCTCGTGATTTGTACACCTTGGTGTTTATCCGCATTATCTATGGTGACTCTCTTGCATGTCCATATTACGCACACATTAAGCTTGACTTGGCAAGAACTGGTGGTTCTTTCATTGTCTGGGTCACCATGATCTACTTAAAGCATGTGAACTTACAAAATTAGGTGGTAATTATGAGACTTTTTTTCCCTCTATAGTTTACATAAAGGTTGTCTACCATCCTTTCACATTCCAGCATAATAGTATGGTGACACAATCATTAACCCATTTGGTACAAAGCTTTATACTACTCTGGAACATCATAGCTGTTTGCCAGTGCAAAAGACTTGCAGTCTTAAGCCTTTTCTCTAGCGCTTCTTTTGAAGTTTCTCACTTTGGCCCATGTAACCTGATTCTGCAAATTTTTAGGACAGAAAGCAAATAATGCACAGTGTATGAAAAACAAGTCTAATT
The DNA here is from genome assembly GCA_029206835.1 of Rana muscosa. Taxonomy (NCBI): domain Eukaryota; kingdom Metazoa; phylum Chordata; class Amphibia; order Anura; family Ranidae; genus Rana; species Rana muscosa. The sequence continues at coordinate 732,773,981 of CM055116.1, forward strand.
TACAAAAAAACAAATTATGTGTCTACATTGACATTTGCCCACTGAGCACAAAGTTACAAGTTTTCTTGAAAGAATAACTCACCGATACTTACTTGCTCTGAGCACCACCACCACTCAGTTCCAACATTAGAGTTGGTTGATGTCAAAGCTTATGTAGGGTTAATGACTTCCTCTCCTTCCTCATGTGACAACAATTGATTGGCATCTCTGGATTGAGTGCTGCATCCTGGCTGGATGGGTATGAAGTCTGATGGTCCCCTATAACCATAAGGAATAGGTATTTGCCATGGACTCCAAAGGAGCAATGGAATAGCAAGCAAATGCAGGAAAGGTGAGTATCAGTGAGTGAGTTGTTTTTATTTTTTTTAAGAGAGCCTGTCATTTGGCTAAGGAAAGTGACAGAGTTTCTTTATTTAAGTGACATCTCATTACTATCCTCTTACGTACAGGATAATGAAGCATATGCAAGTATAGAATTTAATTATACTAGTTAACTTTTTTCCAGTGGTCTACCATGTAAGGTTGTGAAAACAAAAACCCACAGCAACTTGCAAATGTTGGTCTCTTAGAAATCCAAGGGCTGATGTCCAAGTAAAATTAAAGAGCTGGCTACGTGTATAGGGACTCACACTAAAAGTTTCAAGAAGTGTATTGAAATAAAATAAATATAAGCTTAACACTTACTGCTTGTATTCTGCTTAGAATAGTGCAGAAATGCCATTTAAAGCAGAACTTTACTTTCTCAATCAACATTACCTATTTTTAATCCTTATACTGCTAGGCCATAGTAAATAGATAGTAAGGTATATTATATTTACATTTTTTAAACTTTTTTAAATATATTTCTTCAGTTGCCTTCCAGTTTCTGGCCTAGGCCAAAATTATGTCATACTCCCCAAGAGTCTTTATGGGCATTTTTTTTCTTTCAGCAGGAGGAGAGGAGGGGATTTGTCGTTTAAGCACACCCTCCTGCCAGCTACATGCCACATGAATCATCTGCCCTTAGTCAAGATGGCTGTGGCTAGAAATGCTAGAGGGGTGTTTTTCAAAGTGATTTGTCGACAAAATAAAAACAAAACATGGGTGAATGGGTTAATTTTTTTTGAAAATTAAAAATGAATTAAATGGTGTTTTTGGTCTGTGGGGCTCAGATACAGTTAAGTTTCACTTTAATTAATAATCGAAATGTGTTTGAACGGTTTTCCATCAGACTTATGCAAATGCATGCTAATATTCCACAAACGTTGTGAGCCCTGCAACTGATATCTGACCTAAAAAAGTAAAAATTACATACAAATCACATACAACTGAATTTAAAACTTACAGGTATTAGGAATAGTGTATCTCTACGATGCAGTGAAAAGAATGTATAGCATTTAAAAAAAAAATGATATACACATAAAAGAGATCCTCTTGTGAATAAAATTATCAAGATGAGTTATTGTATTTACCGTATATACTCGAGTATAAGCCGAGTTTTTCAGCACATTTTTTTGTGCTGAAAATGCCCCCCTCGGCTTATACTCGAGTCACCTTTTTGCGCCTGATCTCCCAGACTTTGGGGACCCGGTACCAGCTGGTCCCCAAACTTGGCACACATGTAGCCCCACTCTTTTTCTACAAGTGTGCAAAGTTTGTTGTCCGGAGGACCTAAGTCCGGGGAGCACCAGTTTTTCAAAGCCGGGCACCCCTTCCATAGACTCCCATGTTAAACGGTAATTTCTCTGGTAAATTTGGGGACCCGGAACCAGCCGGACGTAGGTCCCCTGGACCCGGAACTTGGCACACATGTAGCCCCATTTCTTCTCTACAGGTGTGCAAAGTTTGTTGTCTGGGGAACCTACGGCTGGGGAGCACCGATTTTTCAAAGCCGGGCACCCCTTCCATAGACTCTGATGTTAAACGTCAGTCTAGTCATGGACACAGTGAGGCATGGGCACAGTGAGGCATGGGCACAGTGAGGCATGGGCACAGTGAGGCATGGACACAGTGAGACATAGGCACAGTGAGGCATGCACATGGACACAGTGAGGCAAAGTGAGGCACAGTGAGGCATGCAGATGGACACCCTAGGCTTATACTTGAGTCAATAAGTTTTCCCAGGTTTTTGTGGTAAAATTAGGTGCCTCGGCTTATATTCGGGTCGACTTATACTCAAGTATATACTGTAAATACATTTTTTCTATGTAAACAATGCATTCATTTAAAAAATTGTCAAGCAGGAATGTAAAACGAATGCAGTACTCCCTCTAGTGACTAATCTACAAATCTCTATATTTAAGGCAACAAGAAAAATATGAAACACCAAAAATGTGGAAATATTAAAATGACAACAAAAATTACAGATAAACATAAACATTGGAATAGTCATTAAAATATGTGCTCACTAGTAATACACTATACTTTCCCTTTAAATATATATATATATATATATATATATATATATATATATATATATACATACTATAACGTAGTTATTCTATTTTCTAGACAAATTAGATGCCCACTGCTGTACCCTTGACTGGCAACACCTAATCTGTGTCCTGGTTGTCAAGGACATAACTCCAAGCTGTCTTGAATTGAGAGTATTGATATAAATGTGCACGTTGTATATCCTGTGGATGTTACTAGATGCACTCTACAGTAACTCTCTACCTGGCCAGTATACCATAAAAAATTGATAGACAACACACAAAAGCCACGGAATATTTTTGTTTGAGCTTTAAAAATGAAATTCCACATTTTTGGTATATAGTATAATGAAGCCACTGCAGAGGTTCATAAACTTTCACCCCCCACTTCACAGAGCTTTACAGTTGATCTTGTTTGACCAGTTGTTTGGTATTTGTAAATCTTCGATCATGCAAAAGTTTTAAAAAAGTGCATTTAATGGGTTATTTTTAATGGTGTATTATCATGTTGCTTCATTTTTAAAGATATGTGTGGGATTCAAGATAATCTTACACATTACTATGTCTTTATTTTTCCTATGTAATATCTTCAATGAAGCTGACCTTTTTTTGTGGTCATTAGCAAATCAATGTACTGCAGCTTTAATTTATTTGGAAAAAAACTGACATTTTCCAAATTGCTCTTATACCCTACAGCCAAACTGTAGCAGTTTTACTGAAAGCATTCAGGCTAAAAGATAAATAAAATATCTAGGATTCCAATGATAAAATACATGTATATACATACCTCTGAATGAACCAGACTAAAATTCATGAGCTTTATGTTTCTGTTAAGCTCTGTGTTTTTTTTTGTTTTGTTTTTTTAAGTATGATTAATTTTTAGAGCTCTGACTAACACATTTAAATTACTTTATAAGTATAACTGTTTCTTCTTTTGATGTAATTGCCAGAGTTGATCCTAGTCTTTATGAACTGAGTTGGTGACTCTCATTTATGCCACGTACACACAGTCGGAATTTCCGATGGAAAAAGTTTGATGGGTGCTTTTCATCGGATATTCCGACCGTGTGTATGCCCCGGACTTTTCCTGTCGGAATTTCCGACGGACTTAGATAGAGAGCAGGTTCTCTATTTTTCCGTCGGAAATTCCGACTGAGTTTTGCCCGTGGCAAATTCTGACCGTGTGTACGCGCCATTACCTTTCCTTGTTGATCCCTGCTTTCCTTGTCTGGCGTCCTTTAATTAGATATGATGTTTTAGGCACAGCCTCCCACACCCTCTACTGGCCAACTGGTATACAGTACTAAATGTTGGCATATTGACAGAATGGCTATGGCATCACCAGAGCAGTTAGTGCTGTCTCAGTTTGGCTTAGTGCGCTTCATCAGTATCTGCAAAAAAGTTTTGCTGGTTCACGTTAGTGAGCTTTAGTATTTTTCTTTTAATCCTGATCAGAGATCACTATCTTGGTTTAATCCTAGTCTATTGTTGGATTTGCTTGCTTGTGTGCTGTCTGTTGTAATCTGCAGACTGGTTCTGTGACTACATCTGTCTATTGTATGTCCTGGCCTTATGCCTAGTTGATTGCCCAGTCCTTACCATATCCCCCTTTGAACTGTACATTTTAATTATAGCTTATTACTTTGATGGGTCCTTTGTCCAATCATCAGCTTTCACTAACATTATGGATCCACAATCAGGGAGCTGCTACACAGTCAATTCCAATCCACTTTGTAGTAGGCAAAAACAAAGACCAAGAACTCCTTAAAATGTACAATTTGATGTGAGTTTATGTCTATTAGAGTCTGTCTAGATAGTTGTCCCTGGGACAGGTGCCCCTATTTCAACATTTCCCTTTACCTCCTGTTCTGGGGACAACTCTAACATTTAGGATTTCCCCACATTTTCTTTCTCGGTGACAATAGTCACCAGGTCTAATTGAGGGGTGAATCTTCACATAGGGACCCAGACAGCTTAATCTTAGTTAAAAAATATCAACACCGTATATTTTTGCCTGGAGGTTTGAGGGCCCGGTCACTGAAGGGGGCCCACCATCCCCACCTTGCTGAAACTCTCAGGACTCCTGCGGGCCCCAGGGCTGCCTCAAAGGGTAAGGGGGAGGGCGAGCGCCACCGGATTACACAGAGCAGGGATGTCCCGCTTACTGAGCAACCGCTGTCATCCGATGTCCCGCCTCCTGGCTTTTTTGACAGACATCACACTGGTCCAATGCTGGGTGATGTGTGACTTCTATCAGGCGGGTCATCGGAGGACAGCGGCCGCCAGGTGTCACTGCGGGAGATCTGTGTGATCCGGCAGCTCTCCTCTCTAACCCCCATGCACTGATCAGGCTGCATTGAGGGGCACTGGTGGTGAGGCTGCATTGAGGGACACAGGTGGTGAGGCTGCATTCATGGACACAGGTGGTGAGGCTGCATTCATGGGCACAGGTGGTGAGGCTGCATTCATGGGCACTGGTGGTGAGGCTGTATTCATAGGAACTGGTGTTGAGGCTGCATTCATGGGCAAAGGTGGTGAGGTTGCATTTGTGGGCACTGGTGGTGAGGTTGCATTCATGGACACAGGTGGTAAAGCTGCATTTATGGGCACAGGGAGTGAGGCTGCATTCATGAGCACAGGTGGTGAGGCTGCATTGATGGGCACTGGTGAAGCTACATTGATGGGCGCTGGTGAAGCTGCACTGAAGGGCACTGATCAGGCTGCATTCATGGGCATTGGTGAGGCTGCATTGAGGGGACAGTGCTATAAAAATGCACGGATTATTGTATTACTGGCAGGGAAGGGGTTAACACTAGGGGGCATTCAAGGGGTTAAATGTGTTCCCTGCACATTGATTATCAGCACAGCCCCCATCAAATGTACCCATCAGCTGCCAATCGGAGCCCAGTAGCTGCCCTTCAGTACCCCATCATAACCTCCTGTCAGTGCCCAATAAAGTGCCAATCAGTGCCCACCACAGTGCAAATCAGTGCCCAACATAGTGCCAATCAGTGTCCATCACAGTGCCAATCAGTGCCCAGCATTAACACCTGTCAGTTCCTGCACAATCAGTGCTGTCCATCGATGCCACCTGTCAGTGCCAGTCAGTGCCGCCTATCAGTACCAATCAGTGCCGCCTATCAGTGCCCATCAGTGCCGCCGGTCAGTGCCCATCAGTGCCGCCGGTCAGTGCCCATCAATGCCGCCGGTCAGTGCCCATCAATGCCGCTGGTCAGTGCCCATCAATGCCGCCAGTCAGTGCCTATCAGTGCCAGTGCCCATCAGTGCTGCATATGACTGTCACCTATTGGTGCCCATCAGTGCTGCATATCAGCGCCACCTATCAGTGCTGCATATCAGTGCCGCCTTATCAGTGCCAACTCATCAGTGCCCATCCTTGCTGCCTCATCAGTGCCCATAAGTGCCGCCTCATTAGTGCCCGTCAGTGAAGGAGAAACTAAATTTTATAACAGAAATGAAGAAAAACATATTTTTTTTCAAAAAATTTGGTCTTTTGTTTGTTTAGCAACAAATAAAAACCCCAGAGGTGATCAAATACCACCAAAAGAAAGCTCTATTTGTGGGAAGAAAGTGATTGAGTACAGTGTTGCATGACGGCGCAATTGTCATTCAAAGTGCGACAGTGCTGAAAGCTCAAAATTGTCCTGGTCAGGAAGGGGCGAAAGTGCCTGGAATTAAAGTGGTTAAAAAAGTTAGAAGCTGATTGGCTACACAACAATGCAGTGTTGGGTAGCTTATATAAAGAAGTTGTATATTAGAAACCGAAGGGCACCTTTTCAGATATTGCATAATTTAGTGTGCATCTAAGAAGAGAATGTACAATATATGGATTATGAGTACCTTAGTATTCATGCCTTGTATTGATGGGTAAGAATGGTCAGCAAAAAAGACAAGATGTGCCATTTGTGTGTACTTTTCCTTTTTACTCCTAAACTGGGAACATAAAGTTGCATTCAGTATCAAAACGGTAGAATCTCTGTAGCTCACATGAAACAATCTCCTCTTTTTCTGTAAACTTATATGGCGATCCATTTAGCTCTGCCTATAACCAGCTAGCACAAAAACTGGTACATTCTTGTTTTAATTTTTTCAGTTGTAACCGTGCATCTTGTCGGGGAATAAAGGGATGTCATCATGCAAATTTGCCCAGGGCAAACTAAACTTTAACTATAGTCCTGTTAATAACCCATTTGTTTTGTTTTTTTTACTCATCTCTGTGTTTTGTTTTGGACTGTGCTTGATCAATTTCTTGGTGCCACTACAGTGCTTGATCTTATTTTGTGCTGAATATTATCATGAAGCATTTAACATTTAAATAGATATAATCTAATCTGTACATGGGTTGCTGTGTTTTAAGAAAAGTGAAAAATCAATACCATATTTTCTGACATAGCCTATTGTTATAATTTTAAACTAAATTATACAGAAAATAACAAAGGTTACCAAAGCCTAAAATACATCAATAAATATTACTAGGATTCCAAACAAACTCTAGCTATGTGCAGTAAATGTTTACACATTTTTTTTTTCTTAAAATAAATTGCATTTGATTCAGTGCCATTGCAAATATAGATAAAAGAAAAGGCAAGCTCGAAGTCTGGGAATTCAATCAAAGAAAACGTTTGCACATAATAAAAGTGTAAACACAAAAAATACATAGAAGTTAAGAAGTGGCTGTTTGTCACCCTAAAAGGTACCAGTGATGTCCATCACCCTAAAACATACAAGAAACATAAGAGAGAGCCATAAACTAAATGGATATACATTTTGTTTTGTTAAATTGTATTTTTTGTTTGATTTTCAAAAGTTTGACAAACCTGACAATACAAAAGGAAAAAGATTAATATGCTCATATGAACAATTTTGTCATTGAAAAGTGGTATAATAAAGCATTGCACATTCAAAGTACAAGTAAACCAGGGCTTTTTTTTAAATAAAAAGCAAGAAATTATACCAGGTAGGAGGTGTTACTTTGTGGTCTACAAGGCAAGAGAAAAAAGGTAAAAAGAAGGATGGAGAAAAAAAAAGAAAGAAAGAAAGAAAGAATTGTTTTTCAGTACCCACGCATCTCTCGCTTCCACTTTACAGGAGCAAGAATTCTGGATTAAGAGGGCGACATATAGGATTGAATCAATGGTTCCCATTTTTTAAGAAATTTAGCTAGGTTGTGGTTTTGTCGAACAGTCATTGTTTCATTACTGTTTGATTATGTTTTATCACTTGGGAGACTCAGTGCTTGCCTTCAGCAAAGGGGACAGTCAGGGTCTTCCATGCTTTTGCTTTAACCACTTCAATACAGGGCTTTTATACACCCTTCCTTACCAGACCAATTTGTAGCTTTCAGCGCTCTCACACTTTGAATGACAATTACTCAGTCATGCTACACTGTACCCAAACCAAATTTTTATCATTTTTTTCTCACAAACAGAGCTTTCTTTTGGTGGTATTTAATCACCGCTAGGTTTTTTATTTTTTGCAATATAAGCGAAAAAATTTAGATTTAAAAAAAAAAAACACATTTTTTTTGTTTCTATTGTAAAATTTTGCAAGTAAGTAATTTTTCTTCATAAAATTGGGCCAAAATGTATACTGCTACATATCTTTAGTAAAAATGCTCAAAAAAAGTGTATATTATTTGGTCTCTGTGAAAGTTATAGAGTCTACAAGCTATGGTGCAAATCATTGAAAAATGATCACATCTGATCACACCTGATGTACTGAAGGCCTATTTCATTTCTTGAGACCCTAACAAGCCAGGAAAGTACAAATACCCCCCAAATTACCCCTTTTTGGAAAGCAGACATTCCAATGTATTTAGTAAGAGGCATTGTGAGTTTTTTGAAGTTGTACTTTTTTCCCACAATTCTTGGGAAATATTTTAAATTTTTTTAAATTTTTTTTTTTTTGCACAAAATTGTCATAATAACAAGTTATTTCTCTCACACAGCACATGCATACTTGCAATGACACCCCAAAATACATTTTGCTACTCCTCCTGAGTATGGCGATACCAAATGTGTGAGACTTTTACACAGCCTGGCCAAAAACAGAGGCACAACATTGAAATAGCACCTTCAGGCATTCTAGGAGCATAAATTACACATCTCATTTCTCAACCACCTATTACAGTTTTGAAGGCCCTGGAGCACCAGGACACTGGAAACGCCCATAAAATGACCCCATTTTGGAAAGCTAACACCCCAACGTATAATCTATGAGGCATAATGAGTCTTTTGAACAGTTCATTTTTTTCCAGAAGTTTTTGGAATATGTGGGAAAAAAATGAAAACGCATTTTTTTTTATACAAAGTTGTCCATTTATAAGATATTACCAACACATAGCATGTACATAGTAAAAATGACACCCCAAAAATACATTCTGCTACTCCTCCTGAGTATGGCGATACCAAATGTGTGAGACTTTTACACATCCTGGCCAAATACAGAGGCCCAACATTGAAATAGCACCTTCAGGCATTCTAGGAGCATAAATTACACATCTCATTTCTCAACCACCTATTACAGTTTTGAAGACCCTGGAGCACCAGGACAATGGAAACGCCCATAAAATGACCCCATTTTGGAAAGCTAACACCCCAACGTATAATCTATGAGGCATAATGAGTCTTTTGAACGGTTCATTTTTTTCCAGAAGTTTTTGGAATATGTGGGAAAAAAATGAAAACGCATTTTTTTTATACAAAGTTGTCCATTTATAAGATATTACCAACACATAGCACGTACATAGCAAAAATGACACCCCAAAATACATTTTTCTACTCCTCCTGAGTATGGCGATACCAAATGTGTGAGACTTTTACACATCCTGGCCAAATACAGAGGCCCAACATTGAAATAGCACCTTCAGGCATTCTAGGAGCATAAATTACACATCTCATTTCTAAACCACCTATTACAGTTTTGAAGGCCCTGGAGCACCAGGACAATGGAAACGCCCATAAAATGACCCCATTTTGGAAAGCTAACACCCCAAACGTATAATCTATGAGGCATAATGAGTCTTTTGAACGGTTCATTTTTTTCCAGAAGTTTTTGGAATATGTGGGAAAAAAATGAAAACGCATTTTTTTTATACAAAGTTGTCCATTTATAAGATATTACCAACACATAGCATGTACATAGCAAAAATGACACCCCAAAATACATTCTGCTACTCCTACTGAGTATGGCGATACCAAATGTGTGAGACTTTTACACATCCTGGCCAAATACAGAGGCCCAACATTGAAATAGCACCTTCAGGCATTCTAGGAGCATAAATTACACATCTCATTTCTCAACCACCTATTACAGTTTTGAAGGCCCTGGAGCACCAGGACACTGGAAACGCCCATAAAATGACCCCATTTTGGAAAGCTAACACCCCAACGTATAATCTATGAGGCATAATGAGTCTTTTGAACAGTTCATTTTTTTCCAGAAGTTTTTGGAATATGTGGGAAAAAAATGAAAACGCATTTTTTTTTATACAAAGTTGTCCATTTATAAGATATTACCAACACATAGCATGTACATAGTAAAAATGACACCCCAAAAATACATTCTGCTTCCCCTCCTGAGTATGGCGATACCAAATGTGTGAGACTTTTACACATCCTGGCCAAATACAGAGGCCCAACATTGAAATAGCACCTTCAGGCATTCTAGGAGCATAAATTACACATCTCATTTCTCAACCACCTATTACAGTTTTGAAGACCCTGGAGCACCAGGACAATGGAAACGCCCATAAAATGACCCCATTTTGGAAAGCTAACACCCCAACGTATAATCTATGAGGCATAATGAGTCTTTTGAACGGTTCATTTTTTTCCAGAAGTTTTTGGAATATGTGGGAAAAAAATGAAAACGCATTTTTTTTATACAAAGTTGTCCATTTATAAGATATTACCAACACATAGCACGTACATAGCAAAAATTACACCCCAAAATACATTCTGCTACTCCTACTGAGTATGGCGATACCAAATGTGTGAGACTTTTACACATCCTGGCCAAATACAGAGGCCCAACATTGAAATAGCACCTTCAGGCATTCTAGGAGCATAAATTACACATCTCATTTCTTAACCACCTATTACAGTTTTGAAGGCCCTGGAGCACCAGGACAATGGAAACGCCCATAAAATGACCCCATTTTGGAAAGCTAACACCCCAAACGTATAATCTATGAGGCATAATGAGTCTTTTGAACGGTTCATTTTTTTCCAGAAGTTTTTGGAATATGTGGGAAAAAAATGAAAACGCATTTTTTTTATACAAAGTTGTCCATTTATAAGATATTACCAACACATAGCACGTACATAGCAAAAATTACACCCCAAAATACATTCTGCTACTCCTACTGAGTATGGCGATACCAAATGTGTGAGACTTTTACACATCCTGGCCAAATACAGAGGCCCAACATTGAAATAGCACCTTCAGGCATTCTAGGAGCATAAATTACACATCTCATTTCTTAACCACATATTACAGTTTTGAAGGCCCTGGAGCACCAGGACAATGGAAACGCCCATAAAATGACCCCATTTTGGAAAGCTAACACCCCAAACGTATAATCTATGAGGCAAAATTAGTCTTTTGAACGGTTCATTTTTTTCCAGAAGTTTTTGGAATATGTGGGGAAAAAATGAAAACGCATTTTTTTATACAAAGTTGTCCATTTATAAGATATTACCAACACATAGCATGTACATAGCAAAAATTACACCCCAAAATACATTCTGCTACTCCTACTGAGTATGGCGATACCAAATGTGTGAGACTTTTACACATCCTGGCCAAATACAGAGGCCCAACATTGAAATAGCACCTTCAGGCATTCTAGGAGCATAAATTACACATCTCATTTCTCAACCACCTATTACAGTTTTGAAGGCCCTGGAGCACCAGGACAATGGAAACGCCCATAAAATGACTCCATTTTGCAAAGCTAACACCCCAACGTATAATCTATGAGGCATAATGAGTCTTTTGACTGGTTCATTTTTTTCCAGAAGTTTTTGGAATATGTGGGAAAAAATGAAAACGCATTTTTTTTATACAAAGTTGTCCATTTATAAGATATTACCAACACATAGCATGTACATAGCAAAAATGACACCCCAAAATACATTCTGCTACTCCTACTGAGTATGGCGATACCAAATGTGTGAGACTTTTACACATCCTGGCCAAATACAGAGGCCCAACATTGAAATAGCACCTTCAGGCATTCTAGGAGCATAAATTACACATCTCATTTCTTAACCACCTATTACAGTTTTGAAGGCCCTGGAGCACCAGGACAATGGAAACGCCCATAAAATGACCCCATTTTGGAAAGCTAACACCCCAAACGTATAATCTATGAGGCAAAATTAGTCTTTTGAACGGTTCATTTTTTTCCAGAAGTTTTTGGAATATGTGGGAAAAAAATGAAAACGCATTTTTTTTATACAAAGTTGTCCATTTATAAGATATTACCAACACATAGCATGTACATAGCAAAAATGACACCCCAAAATACATTCTGCTACTCCTACTGAGTATGGCGATACCAAATGTGTGAGACTTTTACACATCCTGGCCAAATACAGAGGCCCAACATTGAAATAGCACCTTCAGGCATTCTAGGAGCATAAATTACACATCTCATTTCTCAACCACCTATTACAGTTTTGAAGGCCCTGGAGCACCAGGACAATGGAAACGCCCATAAAATGACTCCATTTTGCAAAGCTAACACCCCAACGTATAATCTATGAGGCATAATGAGTCTTTTGACCGGTTCATTTTTTTCCAGAAGTTTTTGGAATATGTGGGAAAAAATGAAAACGCATTTTTTTATACAAAGTTGTCCATTTATAAGATATTACCAACACATAGCATGTACATAGCAAAAATGACACCCCAAAATATATTCTGCTACTCCTCCTGAGTATGGTGATACCAAATGTGTGAGACTTTTACACAGCCTGGCCAAATACAGAGGCCTAACATCTAAGTAGCACCGTCATGTGTTCTAGGAGCATAAATTACACACATAAATTCGTGACAACCTATCACATTGTTGAAGGCCCTTCATATTTCTAAAACATAGCATGTACTGTACATACCAATTATAAACCAAAATACATTCTTCTGAGAAAAGGGTAAAGAAAAGATTACCTGCGGTTTTAGTAGTGCAGTGGTCCAAAGAGGAGAGCATCGGTCCAGGCAGCAGGCAGGAACGTGGACAGCGACAGCAAAATAGGCAGCAGGCAGGAATAGTCAGTACAGGTAGGGATGATGTCAGCACAGCCAAAGCATTGGTCCAGATAGCAGGCAGGGATGTGGTCAGCAGCAGCAAAAGGAACAAAGGATCGTCCATGCAGCAGGCAGGAATACTGTCCATAGTTAGTACATGCAGCAGGCAGAGGTATGGTCAGCACAGCCAGAGTATTTGTCCAGGGAGCAGGCAGGACCATCAAGCTTAGGGCAACGGTCAGGAAAGAATGGGGACACGGGTAGAGGCTTCTCCCACCCAAATCGCTTTGAAGCCTCCGGACAACCAGACCCTGTTCTGGGAACACAGAAAACCAAAAACTGGTTTTCTGAACTCAGAACACTATTCTGGAGCCCCTCACATATGTGAGACCCCTGTGTAGCAGGGTGAAAGATCAGTCCAAGGGGGCAGGCAAAAACATGGTCAACAGGCTGAGGTCAGTGCAGGTAAAAGGCAGAAATAAACGGTAGGCAGAGGCATAATCCATACAGTCCAGGGTCAGTTCACGTGAAAGGCAGAAACATGGCGGATAAACAATGCAGACGGTAGGCAGAGACATAGTCGAGAAACAGGCCAGGGTCAGTTCACATGGAAGACAATGATATGGTTGGTTGAGGCAGGGAAATATTCAGGACATATTGAAAACGGAAAAATGGCAGTATTAGAAATATGGGCTAATAGTTTTCGAGAGTGTGATATCGCTTGAAGCATTTTCCGATGCAAAGGCCAGGTTGGGAGGGACAGTCGGGACAATGGAAGCTGGTGTCTTTCCTAATTCCTCTTCTGGTGCACACCCGACATTTTTTTTGGCGTCGTCTTTCGGATCGTGATGGTGGAATATGGTCTGAAAAATGGCGCTCATGTAGTCTGCTGACACAATCTGAGTGAATGCTTTCTGGGGGGATGTTTGTTGGTAGATCAGGGCAGTGACAATGTCTTCAATAAATCTCATGAAGGTGGTGGGTCTTTGTGTGGATTTTTGGTAGACTATGAAAGAATTTAACAGGGCCAAATGAAAAAAGTAAATTGCGATTTTTTTATACCAGAAGAGGGATTTTCGAGTTGAAAGATAGGGCTGCAACATTTGATCATTTAAATCCACACCCCCCATGAATTTATTGTACTCATTGATGCAGGAAGGCTTGCGAACGGTACTGCGTCTTCTGTGAAGTTCCACCGAGGTGTCATCGTGGATGGTGGACATGATGTACACATCTTTCCTATCCCTCCACTTCACAGCCAACACTTCCTCGTTCCTCAAGCTTGCCGATTCCCCCTTTTGAATGGTTGTGGTGACAAGACGCTGTGGGAAGCCCTTTCTGTTTGTTCTTGTTGTACCACAGGCCAGAGTTTTTTTTAGGTAGAGGTGGCGGAGAAGGGGCAGGCTGGTATAATAGCTGTCCATGTAAATATGATACCCCTTTTGGAGGAGTGGGAATACCAACTCCCAAACTATTTTTCCACTTATTCCCATGTACGATGGACACTCAGGGAGCTCGAGCTGGGAATCTTTGCCTTCGTACACGCGGAATGAGTGCACATAACCAGTGGCGCTTTCACAGAGCTTGTTGAGCTTCAAGCCGTACCTCGCCCGCTTACTGGGGATATATTGCTTGATTCCCAGCCGGCCTGTGAAATGCACCAGGGATTCGTCCACAGAAATGTTTTGGTCAGGGACATTAAGTTCGGCAAACTTCTTGTAAAAAAAATTAATTAGGGGGCGAATTTTATATAATTTGTCAAAGTTTGGGTGATCTCGGGGGGGGGGGGCACTGTGAGTTGTCACTGAAATGCAGGAACTGCATTATAAGTTCGTATCGGGACCTGGACATGGCCGATGTAAAAATTGGCATATGGTGGATAGGTTTCTTCGACCAATATCTATTCATTTCATTTTTTTTTGTAAGCCCCATGTTAAGCGTTAGGCCTAAAAACAATCTAAGCTCCACCACTGTTAGGGGTCTCCATTCAAAAGGGCGGGCATAGCTGGAGCTGGGGTTGTTTTCAATAAATTGTTGAGCAAAAAGATTAGTTTGCTCCACAATGCCTTGAACCAATTCATCAGGGAAAAATAAATTAAAAAAATCAAGTTTGGAAAAACCCTCAGTGTTGACCTGCACACCTGGCTGTGCTGTAAAAGGGGGGATCATGGCTGACCCTGAGGTAGAAGGCAGCCACAATGGGTTTGCCAAGCCATCTGGAAGCTGGGTTCGGGTCCTACTTCTTTGGCGTGTACTTGCACTGGGCCTTTCCTCCTGGGGTCTAGCAGCGCTTGCACTGGGCCTTTCCTCCTGGGGTCTAGCAGCGCTTGTACTGGGCCTCTCCTCCTGGGGTCTAGCAGCGCTTCTACTGGGCCTCTCCTCCTGGGGTCTAGCAGCGCTTGTACTGGGCCTCGCCTCCTGGGGTCTACCAACGTTGGCACTGCTGGTCGCTGCCTGGTGTTCAGACCGTCTTCTTTTTGGACGGACTGTGTCCTCCTCTAATTCGGATCCGGATGTGCTGCCTTCGGGGGGTTCATATTCCGAACCAGAATCGGAATCAGAACTGAGCGGTGAGAGCTCCCGTTGCTCTCATCGGTCAGACTGAGTATTTGGTATGCTTCTTCTGGGGTGTACACCTTTCTGGACATAGTGGGTACGCTGGTGAGGTGGCAGGTACTCTGGTGGCAGGTTCTCTGGTGAGGTGGCGGGTACTCTAATGGACAGGTACTCCTGATGGACTGGTGGTGGGTACTCTGGTGAGGTGGCGGGTACTCTGGTGAGGTGGTGGGTACTCCTGATGGACAGGTACTCCTGATGGACTGGTGGCGGGTACTCCTGGTGAGGTGGCGGGTACTCCTGGTGAGGTGGCTGGTACACCTGATGGACAGGTACTCCTGATGGACAGGTACTCCTGATGGACTGGTGGCGGGTACTCTGAGGTGGCGGGTACTCAGGTGAGATGGCGGGTACTGCTGATGGACAGGTACTCCTGATGGACAGGTACTCCTGATGGACTGGTGGCGGGTACTCAGGTGAGGTGGCGGGTACTCCTGATGGACAGGTACTCCTGATGGACTGGTGGCGGGTACTCTGAGGTGGCGGGTACTCTGAGGTGGCAGGTACTCAGGTGAGGTGGCGGGTACTGCTGATGGACAGGTACTCCTGATGGACAGGTACTCCTGATGGACTGGTGGCGGGTACTCTGAGGTGGCGGGTACTCAGGTGAGGTGGCGGGTACTCCTGATGGACAGGTACTCCTGATGGACTGGTGGCGGGTACTCTGAGGTGGCGGGTACTCAGGTGAGGTGGCGGGTACTGCTGATGGACAGATACTCCTGATGGACTGGTGGCGGGTACTCTGAGGTGGCGGGTACTCAGGTGAGGTGGCGGGTACTCCTGATGGACAGGTACTCCTGATATACTGGTGGCGGGTACTCTGAGGTGGCGGGTACTCAGGTGAAGTGGCGGGTACTGCTGATGGACAGGTACTCCTGATGGACAGGTACTCCTGATGGACTGGTGGCAGGTACTCTGAGGTGGCGGGTACTCTGAGGTGGCGGGTACTCCTGATGGACAGGTGGCGGGTATTCTGGTGAGGTGGCGGGTGATCTGGTGGCAGGTACTAGATGACAGGTACTCTTTATTTAGGGGGGCAATCTGGGCACAGTAGTACATATGTATATGTGTATAACATATGTGTAACTCACTGTTAGCTGATCTCCTCCTCACAGGTGTGTGAAGAGGAGAACCAAGCAACAGTGAGTTACACACAATGGTGTGTTTTGTTTACATTTAGTGACCTGCTGTGATTGGACACAGCCGGTCACGTGGTAAAGAGCCAATTTCATTGGCTCTTTACCCTGATCAAGGCTGGGCTGTATCCAAAGAAAAAGCCTCAGCCCCGATCGCCGCGCTGCGCGCCCCCGGGGGGCGCGCGGGCGCCGTGCACGCCGCTGCGCAGCTCTGCATCATCAATTCCGGTAAGTTTATACCGGAATCTCCACTGCCCGCCGCCACATTACTTGCATCGGTGTGTCCAGATCGCCGCGCTGCGCGCCCCCGGGGGCGCGCGGCGCCGTGCACGCCGCTGCTACAGCTCTGCATTTGGGAGCCGGTAAGTCGCCCCGCTGCGCCACACAGAAAGCTCCGCTGCCTGCCGCCACCGCTCTGCCGCCACTCATTTACCCCCTTCAGGGAACGGCTGTGTCCTAAGGAACACACCGGTACCTGGGAGAGCCGGCGAAGCACCGGATGGCGGCGGGAGGGGGGGTGTCCCCTCCCACCGCCTATAAGAACGATCAAGCGGCGGAACCGCCGCTATGACCGTTCTTATGGTGCAGAGAATCGCCGGCAGAACAAAAGGATATCTGAATGATGCCTGTAGCTGCAGGCATCATTCAGATATCCCCCCTCAAAGCAGAGGACGTCATATGACGTCCACCCAGGATGGGAGATCCCATCTGTGGACGTCATTTGACTATAGGCGGGTAGGGAAGTGGTTAATGAACAGATGTATTCCTACTGGTCAACAAAAAGTTTTGTTTTGGTATTTGCTGTTTCCTGTCACATTCAAGAAGATACATAACTTGCAACACTGAAACCAACCAAAGTAGTTCAACTAGCCTTCCTTAACCTGAAATAACACATAATTTGCTTTATTATTATTATTAGGTATCATTATTTTACATTGTTGACTTTGAAACCTGTACTAAGAGGCATATGGAGGCTGTCATTTGCTTCTAGAAATGTCATTATGCATCTAGAGAGTTTTGGATCCTGGATAGAGAGTCTATATTAACTCAAAATAATCAGGGCATTCTGATTTCTGTTTACCATTTTGTATTGTGTCATCTGGCCTGGTATTATACCTTGTGTGCATGGGCGTCTGCTCCATAGGGCAAGGGAGGGCGTTTGCCCCCCCCCCCCCTGGAATCCAGTGCCATGATTCTCGGTTAGGAAAACAGGCAGCGGGCAGGAAGCAAGGCAGCGGCGCGACAAATTCAATTAGAGCCGCTCTCTCTCTCTCTTTTCGGCTGACAGAAAGGGGGAGGGGGGAGATATACAGACAGCCCGCAGCTCTCCTCTCCCTGTCACGGCGCCACTGCCAAGTTCTCTGGTAAATGGAGCAGGGGCGCTGCTAGTTGCTTGATAGTTGCATCAGGTTTCTCAAACCTTTGCATGCCTGTGCTTTATGTGATAATGACTAAGCCCCTTCCCTTCAGGACATTGTCAAAAAGGGACCGAGCATGGATGACCTTAAAATGATGCCCCCCCCCCCTGAAAAAAGTTCAGCGGACGCCCATGCTTGTGTGTGACTTAAATATGAGCACATAATGGGGTTGAATTACTAAAGGCAAATGGACTGTGAACTTTGCAAAGTGCAGTTGCACTCTGCAAGTGCAGTTGCTCCAAAGCTTAGTAAATGAGTAAATGAGCAGAAGCTCTTCTGACTTCCATTTTATTTCCTTTGCACGTGATTGGGTATTCTTTGCAAAGTGAAGTGTAGCGGGGTCTCTAAATTTAGGTGGGACACTCAGGTGTGTAAGTATAGGAATAGTGGACCACTTGTGTTCGTGGAGGATTGGATGGTGCAATAATCTCCTTGGCCTCTGGGTGGCGGGGTACCTGGAGGCCCAAGGTAGATTTGCCATTACAGTGCTACCCTTTTTGTCCCTTTCCGGAGATGGTACGGCGAGGGCGGGGAACCTGCGGTGGTGTCAATGGGAGGAGATAAAAGGGGGAGACGCCCTAACCACGAGGTCTTCTGGAGGAAGTTCTTCACGCGCCCAGGCACCTTAGGCCTGGGTGCGGGCGGGTTCTGGATTCCGGCTCAGGTGCCCTAGGCCTGACTGGAATGGAGTTGGAGTCCATCCCAGGCACCTTCAGCCTGGGGTGAGGTACTGAACTAGGAGGCCTGGGGTCCAGTGACTTCGACTGGATCCCGCGAGGGTGGAGACGTCCGAGGGTCCCTGAGGTGGACGGGGCCAATGTCTGAGGTGAGGAGGCCGGGGAGGTTACCCGTCCGGAGAGTCTGGAGCAGCATCAACCCAGTGACGGATGGGCCTCTGGTAACTCCCTTGGAGGGACATCTTCCCCTGATAGGGGCCACAGCGCAGCGAAGGTACTTCTATCTACGTTCTCTTGAGTCGCTGGTGGAGACTCTCAGATTCTAAGTCCTTTCTAGCTGAATGCTATAGTAACCGCTGGCGAGATCGCAGTGGTTTAGTTGATAACCAGGGTAGTGCCTCGACCTGCTCACCCCCGTATCAAAATGTTATCAAGTCGCAACCAGATGGCTACTGAAGCACTGTTTATTGTAAGATGTACAATAAAGCAAGAGTTGGACTGTGATCGGTGTGTGGAACTCTGGTTAATGGGAGCAGAGGGAAGTGTTGACACAGCAGGACTGTATTCTAGAACAAAGCACATAGGCCCAAGGAAATATCTGGTGCTGGCCTTCACCTCACCCACAGCTATGGGGAGGACATGGGCCGTAGCGCATCTCACCCTGTCGTGTGACATACCCCTAGACAATGGAGATGGGGTGAGGCCGCTACAGAAGCTTTAACTCATGTTCTAAGCTCTGGAGCAACTGCACTTGCAGAGTGCAACTGCACTATGCAAAGTGCACAGGCTATTTGCCTTTAGTAAATAAACCCCATTACGCTGCTGTGAATCTAAACTAATTGTATTTTTCTCTTGAATCCTATTTTACTGTTGTTTTTCCTACAGTTTATGCATCTTGTTTTTTACTGCCAGTGCCACTACTTTTTACAAGTAGATTTTTTTGTCTCCTATGAGTTACAGTCACAATGTTTGTTTCTTGTCACTTCCAAAGCAGCCAGCAATCTCTAATGATCCTCGTATGTAGGAGGACCCTCAAAATCCTCACACATGGATAGTCCTCCACTCTCTATGATGTCATTAGAGAAGGGACAGCTGGTAGTACAGAGAGGAAGCCTGTGGGATTGAGAAATAGGATAATTATTTTACCTTGCAATGGGGAGAGGGGTCATACTGCCTGATTAATTTTTACTGCTGACTGGAGTTCAGCTTTAAATCCCATATGCCGCGTACACACGATCGGAAATTCCGACAAGAAAAGCGTGTTTTTTTTTCCGACGGAATGTTGGCTCAAACTTGTGTTGCATACACATGGTCACACAAAATTCTGACCGCCAAGAACGCGGTCATGTAAAACACTACAACGAGAAAAATGAAGTTCAACGATTCCGACCATGCGTCAAA
Organism: Rana muscosa; assembly: GCA_029206835.1. Classification (NCBI taxonomy): domain Eukaryota; kingdom Metazoa; phylum Chordata; class Amphibia; order Anura; family Ranidae; genus Rana; species Rana muscosa. The sequence continues at coordinate 732,793,912 of CM055116.1, forward strand.
TTAATTCAAAGCATGCATTTTTTTTTGCGTGTTGGAATTGCATACAGACGATCGGAATTTCCGACAATAACTTTTATTGTCGGAAAAATTGAGAACCAGCTCTCAAATTTTTGTTGTTGGAAATTCCGACAGAAAAAGTCTGATGGAGCCTACACACGGTCAGAATTTCCGACCAAAAGCTCACATCGAACTTTTGTTGTCGGAATTTCCGATCGTGTGTACACGGCATAACACTAATCACATTAGTGAACATTAAAAAGCATTATAAAGGTTAAATTCTGATATTTTAACTTCTACTAGAAATCCTAAAACAACGTAGTAAACTACGCTTTTTCACTTGTACCTACAGATAAGCTTATAATACAATTTACCTGTCGGTACCAAGAATATCTCCTAACCTTCCTTCATTTAGGAGATATTCACAATTTCAGCAACCAGGGATGTAATCAGCTCATGTGCACTGCGCATTGCGTTGGGGGCACACTGTATATGTACAGTGGATATAAAAAGTCTACACACCCCTCTTAAAATGTCAGGTTTTTGTGATGTACAAAAAATGAGACAAAGATCATTTCAGAACTTTTTCCACCGTTAATGTGACCTATAAACTGTACAACTCAGTTGAACCACAAACTGAAATCTTTTAGGTGGAGGGAAATAATAAAATAATAATAATAATATGGTTGCATAAGTGTGCACACCCTTAAACTAATACTTTGTTGAAGCACCTTTTGATTTTATTACATCACTCAGTATTTTTGGGTATGAGTCTATTAGCATGGCACATCTTGACTTGGCAATATTTGCCCACTCTTCTTTGCAAAAACACTCCAAATCTGTCAGATTGCGAGGACATCTCCTGTGCACAGCCTTCTTCAGATCACCGCACAGCTTTTCAATCAGATTCAGGTCTGGGCTTTGGCTGGGCCATTCCAAAACTTTAATCTTCTTCTGGTGAAGCCATTCCTTTGTTGATTTGGATGTATGCTTTGGGTCGTTGTCATGCTGAAAGATGAAGTTCCTCTTCATGTTCAGCTTTCTAGCAGAAGCCTGAAGGTTTTGTGACAATATTGACTAGTATTTGGAACTGTTCATAATTCCCACTACCCCTGTTCCAGCTGAAAAAAACAGCCCTAAAGCATGAAGCTGCCGCCACCATGCTTCACTGTGGGTATGGTGTTCTTTTGGTGATGTGCAGTGTTGTTTTTGTGCCAATGATCTCTTTTTGGAATGATTGCCAAAAAGTTCAACCTTGGTTTCATCATAACACATTTTCCCACATGCTTTTGGGAGACTTGAGATGTGTTTTTGCAAAATTTAGCCGGGCTTGGATGTTTTTCTTCGTAAGAAAAGGCTTCCATCTTGCCACTCTACCCCACAGCCCAGACATATGAAGAATACGGGAGGTTGTTGTCACATGTACCACACAGCCAGTACTTGCCACATATTCCTGCACCTCTTTTAATGTTGCTGTAGGCCTCTTGGCAGCCTCCCTGACCAGTTTTCTTGTCCTCTTTTCATCAATTTTGGAGGGATGTCCAGTTCTTGGTAATGTCACTGTTGTGCCATATTTTTTCCACTTGATGATGACTATCTTTCACTGTGTTTCATGGTATATCTAATGCCTTGGAAATTCTTTTGTCCCCTTCTCCTGACTGATACCTTTTAACAATGAGATCCCTCTGATGCTTTGGAAGCTCTCTGCGAACCATGGCTTTTGCTATAGGATGTGACTAAGAAAATGTCAGGAAAGACCTACTAGAACAGCTGAACTTTATTTGGGGTAAATCAGAGATACTTTAAATCAGGCATGTCCAAAGTCCGGCCGGCGGGCCAATCGCGGCCCAGGTTTTGGTTTAATACGGCTCCCCTGGTGATTTGGATATATATCGTATTTATCTGCGCTGCCTCGGAGGGGGCGGGACGAGTACCGCCAGATTACATACAGGAGAATCTCCTGTTTACTCGGCGGCATATGTAATAGGAAGTTCCGTGTCCTGGGCTGCCATTGGATGACTGTTCAGTCTATCATAGAAGGCGGGACTTTGAATGAAAGAGACCACTGAGTAAACGGGAGATTCTCCTGTATGTAATCTGTTGGCACTCGTCCCGCCCCCCCCTCCCTGTCCCTTCCGAGGCTGCAGATGGGCATTGATCAGGCTGCATTCGTGGCAATGGTGAGGCTGCATTCGTGGCAATGGTGAGGCTGCATTTGTGGCAATGGTGAGGCTGCATTCGTGGCAATGGTGAGTCTGCAGATGGGCACTGATTAGGCTGCGTTGATGGGCAGTGACCCTTATTTTGCTTCACAGTTCTTTATTTAAAATGTCAATTTTTTCCTGAAACTTCCCTCCTTGAAGTGATAAATAAGGTATATCCAAATAACATGCCCAAGCTCATCCTTATTCCTGAGCGGCGCTCGGGAATTTGTGGGGGTCCACAAAAGAGATGGTTAGAGATATATCTCCATCTCTCTCAATCTCTAAGATCTCCTAGATCTCTATATCATTGGACAAACACACTTAGACCACATTTTATTGGTTCAAAGAACGTCAGGCAAAATGGTCGGCCCTCACGCATGTTCACTCCATCAAATCTGGCCCTTTTTGAAAAAAGTTTGGACACCCCTGCTTTAAATGATGGCAGGTGTGTACTGACCCTTATTTAACATGAGTTTGAATGTTATTGTTTAATTCTGAACACAGCTACATCCCCAGTTATAAGAGGGTGTGCACACTTATGCAACCACATTATTTTTTTTTTTTTTTTTTTACTTCCCTCCACCTAAAATGTTTCAGTTTGTTTTTCAATTGAGTTGCAGAGTTTATAGGTCACATTAAGCCCTGGTTCACACTGGTGCGATTTGACATGTCAAATCGCATGTCAAATCTGCGAAATTTGCCGTAAATTGCAGGCAATGGCACCGTCCTAATCGGTGCGACGCCGCATCTGCGGCGCTGCACCGATTTAAAAAAGTAGTTTCTGTACTACTTTTTGCGATTTCAGACGCGATTTACATTGACATCTGTGTCAGATGTCTCTGTAATCGAGCTGAAATCGGGACTGACAGGCAGGAGTGAAATCGTGCGAGTTCAGCTGAAATCGTGCGAGTTCAGCTGAACTCGCACGGCTTCACTCCCGCAGCCCCAGTGTGAACCTGGGCTTAAGGTGAAAAAAGTTCTGAAATTATTTATCTTTATCTCATTTTTTTACATCACAGAAGCCTGACATTTTAACAGGGGTGGGTAGACTTTTTACAGTCTGCACATTTTAGAGCGGCCTTTTATTGTGGCCAGCCTAAGGCACACCTGTGCAATAATCATGCTGTCTAATCAGCATCTTGATATGCCACACCTGAGGTGGATGGATTATCTCGGCAAAGGAGAAGTGCTCACTAACACAGATTTCGACAGATTTGTGAACAATATTTGAGCGAAATAGTCCTTTTGTGTACATAGAAAAAGTCATTGATCTTTAAGTTCAACTCATGATAAATAGGGGCAAACACAAAAGTGTTGCATTTATAATTTTGCTCAGTGTATATTCACTGTATATGTACAGTGGCCTGGAGTGAAAAGCCTCATTCTGGGAAGATGTACCTATACGTCCTCCCTGTGTAGCTGTTCGTGCGCACACTCAAAAGCGAGCAGCCGCTCAATCTATGATTGCTGTATCCCCCAAACACATCACGGATCATGGATTGGTGTACAGAGCCACCGTGGTTGGCCCTGTACCATGTGATTGCCTTGACCAATCAAGGAGATCACAATAACAGTAGTAAACAAAGGCTGTCAATTATGTAGCTGTTGTAACTGCTGGGATCACTATTATTGATCACAGCAATCACATGATGCAGTGCCAATAAATAAATGTTGGTGCTTTGGTACACACTTTTTTACTGTACATGTTTAATACACTGGATCCATAGCAAGCCAATGGTAGCAGTGAACAGGAACTTCCCTAATGCCTAATTATCAATACACTGTATCTGTACTATGTACTGTAATTCAGTTTTTTATGCGTTCATTTGACTGTATTCAGTATTACTTCCTAATGTGTTTTTCTACTTTGATACACCATCTTATATTACACCCTGTTCTAACCCGTTTGATGTGTGATTCTACCTTGTCTGTTCCTTTTACTCCATGCAGTTATTTTGTGGACAGTTGGCAGTCTGAGTGGCTCTGTACTGTAAACACCAGTATCTATATACTGAAACGAATCAAGGTTCTTTAAAACATGATAATGAAATGGCAAGTCCAGGGATAAAGTTATATTATTGTCTTGGTTCAGCCAGAGCCTCCCGTTGATACTTGGCCCAGGCTTAATGGAATATTAGAATAAATTCAGGTCACAGTCTTATAGTATGCTCTTTCTTTATTACTGTGCTTGCCAATGGGGATTTATATAGTGAGCCAACATTTTTCATATACTGTGAAAGTTAGAAAATGAAAAGTTGTCAATTGCTGCAAAACGTGTATATAACACATTTTTTTTTAATTTCACGGTTTCGGAGAATCCAGTCTGCAGTATTTGTGCATTCATTTACCAGGACTGTGAACCATGAACACACCGGGTCTGCATCAAACTCCATTCTTATGTACACTAAACATGCAAATGAAATCAAAAGTATACAAATATTTAAATTTGTAATAGATTTACTTTAAGTTTATGTTCTTGTTTACAAATCTAGTGCAGCTCTGCATAGGAACCAATCTGCTTCCAGATTTTATTTTCAAAGCTTAATTAAACAAGCTGAAGTTAGAAGTTGATTGGCTACCATGCACAGCTACGCCAGATTTTGCACTCTCCAGTTTTCATAATTCAACCCCACCCTGTGCATAACTCAAGGAAACTCTATTGCTTAAAGAGAAGTTGAATTTAAAATAAAAATCTATAAATGTTTAAGGGCCCGTTCACACCAGTTGCATTGGGACAGCCCAGCGCAGTCCCAAAGAAAGCCAAGACAATTTGCCTTGTTTACGATCAGCTCAGTTCACCCCAGTGCTGTCCGATGGTTGTGCTGAAAAAAGTACAGCATGCAGTACTTATTTTCAGCACAGTATGATTCCACGTCACCCATCACATTACACGATGCTGCGGCTAACAGAAGTGAATGAAATGTCATTTTGTGACAGTCCATCAAAGTTAAAAAGAAAAAAAAAATTCGGTGCGATGAGCTTTTTCCAGCGTATCGGTACTGCAGCCTTCTTACCACACACTAGCAGCTGTGTTCTAACACAGCTATTGGTGTGAACGAGCCCTTGATGTTAATTATTTTTAGTTTATTTGTATGTTCTTTTTTACAAAGCATACTGTATTATCCCTAACTACATTTTTGGAGCCAAAATCTTAAACTAAATGTAAATTGTATCAGATGATTAACTAGAAGGTGTTTTTTTTTTTGTTTTGTTTTTTAAAGCAGCAAACTACTGTATGTCCACATGAAACATTTATCAGGTTAAGGTAAAATAAATGAATTGAATGCAGAAAATGTAAAAAATAAATGTACAATTGTTGAGTTGTCAAATGTTTTTTTAGTGAACCAACCTTAACCTGGAATTAAACTACTGTATTTATTGGCAGATAACACTCACTTTTTTACCCTGAAAATAGAGGGAAAACTGCACCTGCGTGTTATACGCAGGGGGCTGTGGAAAGTTTTTTTCCTGAAACTTCCCTCTTAAAGTTAGGGTGCGTGTTATACGCCTGTGCGTGTTATACGCCGATAAATACGGTATTTGTTTTAAACATTTTCCAAGTATATTCTGTCAGCAGTGTTGTAATTTGCACTGTTTTATCTGTTGTAAATTTAACTCAGCCATAAGTGTTTTTAAAAGAAAAGGGTACTTTTTAATGTGTTTAACATGAGAACTTTGTAAATATAAATCAATTTTATAATAATATTAATAATAATAATATTGCAATGTATAGCTATGACTGTTTTATTAAGTTAACTGAAAGTATTAGCTGTTTTATAAATGAGCACATACAGTTTATCAGTTATATACATATATGTGCTGATAATGTCACAAATAACAACATTGTAGTACAGAATGAGAAAATTCAGCAATTGTTTTACTCTTTAAATTCATACTGCCTTTGTCAAGCAGTGGAAAATCTGTGTTATTGACACATTTTATTTAAACCTCAAACACTTTTTCGGAAAGCCGTCTATAAACTGCATAGAAGTTGCATACGATTAAACCTCCATACCACCCTATGCCTGGATAGTGCAGATAATTACTTATTATGACAGTGCCTAGAGTGAATTTATAGTACATTGTAATATTAATCTAAATGCTAACAGATACATCAAAATGTTTATTTTTGGAATTGATGCAGGACTGCATGCCCAGGTGAAGGTGACATATCCCTTAATTTCTTAACGTTTTCTGTTTTTGTGTTTTCTTTTACATGCTGTTATCAGCAATTTTCTTTGCTACTATAATGAATTGCCTTGTATGGCAATGTGCAGGCTGAAGTTCCAGAACAGTCCCATGTGTAGTTACCAGCGTTGCGGTTGTACATAATCCATTATTTGTGACCCAGGCATACCCTTATTGGTTAATAACTCATTTACTTAACCACTTAAGGACCGCCGCCTGTACATATACGTCGGCAGAATGGCACGGCTGGGCACAAGCACAAGCACGTACAGGTACATCTTCTTTAAGAAGCCCAGCCATGGGTCACGCACGCACCGCCGCCGGCGCGCTCGCGACCCGGTCCTTAGCTACGTGACCCCGCCCCCGGGACCCGATCGCTGCCAGTGTCCCACGATCGGGTCACAGAGCTGAAGAACGGGGAGAGGTAAGTGTAAACAAACCTCTCCCCGTGCTTCCTAGTGAGACTGTCACTGATCGTCTGTTCCCTGTCATAGGGAACGACGATCAGTGACGTCACACGCCAAGCCACGCCCCCACACAGTAAGAATCACACATTAGGTCACACTTAACCCCTCTAGCGCCCCCTACAGGTTAACCCCTTCACTGCCAGTGTCATTTTCACAGTAATCAGTGCATTTTTTTAACACTGATCGCTGTAAAAATTACAATGGTCCCAAAATAGCGTCAAAAGTGTCCGATGTGTCCGCCATAATGTCGCAGTCACGATAAAAATCGCTGATTACCGCCATTACTAGTAAAAAAAAAAATATTAATAAAAATGCCATAAAACTATCCCCTCCTTTGTAGACGCTATGACTTTTGATCCACTTCATGGCTTCACCTCCACCTTCTTCTTCTGCCCCACCCCCTTCTGCTACACCTCCACCTTCTTCTTCTGCCTTACCCCCTTCTGCTACACCTCCACCTTCTGCCCCACCCCCTTCTGCTACACCTCCACCTTCTTCTTCTGCCCCACCCCCTTCTGCTACACCTCCACCTTCTGCCCCACCCCCTTCTGCTACACCTCCACCTTCTTCTTCTGCCCCACCCCCTTCTGCTACACGTCCACCTTCTTCTTCTGCCCCACCCCCTTCTGCTACACCTCCACCTCCTCCTCCTGACAGGAGTACCCCTCCAGTGGGCCAGCCTCCAGCCAAACGAAGAAGGAAGGCTGCAGGGAAGGCTTCAGGAAAGGCTGCAGGGAAGGCTTCAGGAAAGGCTGCAGGGAAGGTTGCCAGGAAGAAGAGGAAGTGATGGCCTTGCTTCATTGTGGTCGGACAGAAGGCAGCCTGTTGTAGCCTGTTGTAGTACCACACACTTGTGACATATATATCACCTGCTGCTGTTCCTGACCTCTGGGAGGCCAGCATCAGATTGTGTTCAGAAATGTTGGCCTTCTCAAGCTCCCAATTTTAGTGTCCACACAGGGTTGCTGTGTGCTCTGGGGTCCCTGGGATGCACAAATGGCAGCAGCTTCTCCAGCGCTGCCTTCTCTTTATTTAATTTATAAACATGAATAAATGTGATTTTTGTTTAAGTTCATACTTGACTATGTGTATTTTTAAATAAACAAAATCAAGCTTTGGAGTAAGCAGATACATTTGACTGACAATAAAAGGGACAGATATCACCCCCCCAAAAGAATAACTAAATCTGATTAGCACAAAAACATGGTGGGAAATTTAAATAATATAGATTCCAAAATTAAATGGGAGATCACTAGCAAAACATTGTGAAATTATAATTAACATCATTTTGAAAAATCTAACCATTTAAATTATTCCTAAAAACTTGCACGATATAATACACATAAATCTTATAAAGAGCAGCATGAAAAAGGTTAAAAATAAGGCATAACTCTGTGTGAATATCAGCAGCAAAAGAAGGTCACTCGTTTTGATTAATGTAACATTCTAACGAAGATTTCAATGCAGAACATTTAAACGATGAAATATTTTTGAGCGTGACGAATATGCTCTCTCCATTACGAAGGCTTGTTTTACCAGAAGATGCGCTCCCGTCTCATAGTTGCTTGTGAGCATGCGCGCTTTTGGAAGAGTCGTAAAAGCATACACACGAACCATTTTCTCGTCACAAAACAGGCCGACGAGAAACACGACAAGGAAATCTGGAATCCTGACGAGAAAATAGAGAGCAGGTTCTCTATTTTCTCGTCGAGATTCTCGGCAATTTTCTCGTCGTAAAACCATACACACGAACATTTTTCTCGACAAAATAACTCTCGCGGCACTTTTTTTGACTGTTTTGGACGAGAAACTCGGTCGTGTGTACGAGGCTTTAGAGTCGGCAGGGAACAGATGCAGCATCGGACCGATGCTGCATCCACCTAGAATACCTATACTTCTCTTTTAAAATGGATTTTGGAGTTACATACACTTTAATGGGATGACTTGGCAGCCCTGCTGCTGTGACCAATGTTTGTTTGATGTTTTTGTAAATTAAAAGCAGTAAAGACCATCATGTGTATTATAATAATAATAATAATAGAATCAGCTAAGAAACTGGTGCTGTTTATCACAACCAATTATTTTATGTTCACAGTTTGATAAAGGAGGAAGCTGCTATCCTAAATTACATCCCTCAATTAACCTATTAATTTGTTGTGATCCCAACAAGGGGGTTCCCCAGGTATTGTACATAAACATCTGTAGCCAGCACTTTGGCATTTGTAATTATGGGACCCATTTATAAAAAGTCAGATATGATATTTCACCTCTTTTATGGAAGTTATTGTTTTCTACCCGTTTACCTATTTATACAGCTGCTTTGGGATATTTCACAACTCAGTTTAAACATACTTAACATACTTCAACATAAAACAATCCAGCAATATCTATTTTGAAGATTAATTTCACCAATTTAGAATGACATACTGTTTTACTTGGAAAAAAATTTCATTATTAAACATATTGTCTTCTTTGCATTTGCTGCATTTTACCAGTTGTTAAACCCTTTTGACAGTTTCTCTACATTACATTTTTTTACACTGCAGAAACAAGTACAAAGTACAAATTAGATGTCAAATAGGGGTAAAAAAAAAAAGAAACACATCTTATAAAAGCTTTAACACTCAAGGTGGTTCACATCACTTGCAGTGTGGAAAACGCATTGCACGGTAATGCACTGTCCTCTGCAGATGTGTACAGGTGCCATTAAAGTATCATTTTTTTGCCATCTGTGTCCTTTTGGGGAGATTTACCTTCATTTTCTGTCCCAAAGCCAAAACAGGAAGTGAGAGGAAATTCCTGCAAATTAACCCCTTCAGGTCCGCCCTATTGCTGTTTTACTGCTACAGGGCGGCACCGGAATATATCCCATATATATATATAAAAATATTTATATATATATATATTAGGGCTGTTACTGATTGAAATTTTCATATTCGATTAATCAATTTTTTTTTAAATCGATTAGTTGACTAATTTCGATTAATTATAACGCACATACAGATCCAACTACTTTTAGCTGATCTCCTTGCAGGCCGATTCCCAGTGCAGCTACCAACCACTGGAAAAATGGATAGCAGGATACAAAAAACACACACAGGCAGCGCTCGATGGGAATAGCATTAAAAACTTTTATAGTCTTCAAGTAGGTAACAAAATAAATATTGCACTGGAGATAAAATCAATGTAGCTACACAAACTGTAAACATGGTGCGAGTAATACCAAACGGTAGCAAAAGCAGTCATGAAAACATGTATCTAAGTATGATACTGGTATAAAAATGTGTACAACGATACCACTGCTGAATCCAGATGAGGAGGGGCTAACATCAGTCCGTCGGCATGTAGATGTCCCGTGAAGGGAACTATCACAACTCCCAGTGGATGGCTGTAGAATCCCAGGTTGATAGAGGGAAGTGTAACAGCCCTTGCGTGTGGCAGATAGTAGGGTCCCGCTGGCATACAGGTATGAAGGCACAGCAAAGGAGCCCTTCAGATGGACACGGCAAGCCCCGCCGGTGTCTGTGACGTCACCAGATCTCCAACAGAACTCCCTGAAGACCCGGAAGCGGGCGGAGAGGTGAGTACCGATCAAAAGAATTTTGATTGATCAAAAAAATTTATCGATTAATCGAGGGATTAATAGTTAATTTTCACAGCCCTAATATATATATATATATATATATATATATATATATATATACACACCTCTGGGTAGGGGGCTCGCATTACTAGTACAAAAATAAAAATAAAAGTACATAAAATGATCCCATAGTTTGTAGACACTATAACTTTTGCGCAAACCAATCAACATATGCTTATTGGGATTTTTTTTTACCAAAAACATGTAGCAGAATACATATTGGCATAAATTTATGAAGACATTTGGGGGGGGGGCAATGGAGTCCCTTAATTTGCATAGATTTCCTCTCACTTCCTGTTTGGTTATGGGACAGGAAGTGAAGGGAAATCTCTGCAATGGGACAGGGATGGTAAATAATAAACTGACCGGGGCTCTAACCTTCCATTACTCTATCCAAAATGAAAAAAAAAGTGTTGCCTATAGTTCTACTTTAAGCACAAATTTCTGATAATTTTATGGAGAGGACTAATAAGATATAACCATGCCAATGGTGCAGCAGAAAACATATAGCACAGTGAGGAAGGTTTGTGGTCCAGGATGATAGGACAGTTAAAATTAGAAGCAAACAATTGCAGAATGCCGGCCGCCCACATACCGGAAGCAGTGTGGCTGCTTTATGGGAGTGCTAGACTAATTTGCCTCTCTGCCCAGTCTGCCCCATAAGACTGGAGCTACACTAACTGTGTAGCGCAAGCTGGCGGGGACTCTTTCCGTGCTGCCCCCTGCAAAGTGCTGCCCTAGGCCTGGGCCTTGTTGGCCTAGGCCAGGATACAGCGTTGCTCTTCTTTAGTAATTTAAGCCCTGTAAATACAGATGGAATGTGAGCATAAGCCCATTACAGTTAAAGCTTATATGCTATATTTGTGTTAAATAAATTGTGTTTCAGACATGAAGATGATACTTTGAAACAGATTTATGATTTTGTAATAGTGACTCAGTTTTGCTGTCCATTTTACAAACGCTGGCTCTATGCATGAGACTTATAATGATATACCAATCCCCTCAGAGCGGTGACAGGTCCATCTGTTAGAGACGTAGATATTTACGTTAATGTGAGTTTACTTGGCCCTTGGAAACTCAATAAGCTACTTACAGCTACCAAATTTTGTGAAGGCTCCACTACGATGGACTGTCAAGAGCCAACAAAATATTGGCCACTGAGTGAGGGGCCTCTCTGAAATGTAATTAAGTACTCTCGATTAAGTGAAGTCTTCTTGGCTTTGGTTTACTATAAAATAGAGCTGTATTATTCTTGTTTGGAAAGGTTTCTGCACTATATAGTAGAAATGAGCCTTGTATTTCCTAACAAAATGGAAGATTATTTCACAGAGATTTTGGACACATTTTTAAACAATCTTTTCTTGGCCGTGCACATACTCGGTCCTCTTGAGGTGTTTAACCAATACTTTGTGCCTTTTTTTTTATAATTTCTGTGTTTTTCAGGACAGTTATTAGTAAGCTCTAACAATCAATGTCTCTCATATTAAACTTTTTTTTTTTTTCAAGCAATAAACCATATGTGGTAAGATGTCATTACAAATCATTTAGAAAAAGAGCATATTATCATTAACAACAGCATACAGAAATGTGGCAAACTATAGCACATAAAACATATAACAATATAGAGAACACATACTTGTGTAGCCTAAAATCTAAGGGTTATAAATCCTCAGTTAGTAGGAATGTACCATATTAAAACCAGCTTAGACAGCCTAGACAAATAACAAAAATAATAAGAAAAAAAGCTAATGTTCTATACTCATTATGGTTGTTTTTTTTTCTAAATACAAAAATAAATTGACCCCTTCTCAGACATAATCAAATGAGTTTCTATGCAATGTGATTTTCCTCTGTATACCATTACTCATCATACCTTTACATTGCACATGTGGTAGCTTGGTTAGGGCCCATTTACACCACTGTATTACAATAACACACATGTTAAAATGCAATAATGCACATTACATACATAAGTGCATTTCATTTCCATTCAATTTAAATAGCTCCCTAATGCAACTTTGGAACACATGTGCGTGCCGCTGCAGCAGAGCACAATGCATAATGTCCTGTGCATTGTAATGTACCGTAATCAAATGCATCCTGACCTATTTTAGTGTGTGTTTCCGTGCATTTTAAAATGAATGGGCTGTTTAATGAAGAGCACACAGTGTTGTGGTGAAAATAGACTCTTATTTAGCAGCACCTTTCAGTGACTGTTGTTTCTTTTTAAAGCGGTGTTCCGGCCACGAAAAAATAATTAAAAGCCAGCAGCTGCTGGCTTTTAATAATAGGACACTTGCCTGTCCTGGAGTCTCTCGATGTCGGCACCGCAGCTGATGTTTCCATCAGCTGTCGGGTGCTGCTGCCGCCATTGCGGGTAAAGGAACCCGGCAGTGTAGCTTTTCGGCTTCACGCCGGGAACCCTACTGCGCATTCGCAAGGCCCCACTCCGGCCGGGGAGGAGGAGGGAGCCCTGAGCCCTGAGGTGATGTCACGGGCCGCAGCCCAGACTCCCAGAAGTGGGAAAGGATACCTGTCAAAGACAGGTATCCTGTCCCTCCGAAAGGTGCCAATTGTGACACCGGAGGGGAGGGAGGAATCAGATGAGCGGAGTTCCACTTTAGGTTTTTTTCTTTCATGGACTGGATTGCATTGGAGGTAGGACACAAGCCCATTTACGCCCATCAGTCCATAGGGGTGAATGGAGGGTCCGATCAGATCTGTCTGAAAAACTGATCATGTCAAAGGTGCCTTCAGCAATTTTCCTTTGGATTTACCTTAAACTGTGTAGTGCAAGGACCTTCCTGATTGCATACAAATTGAAAGAACTTCGTTTTGACCTCATAATATGGTTTTGGTAAATCTACAGGAAACTTGTACAAGAAAATTGTATAATAAAACTTATTGTCAAACTTAAAGCGGAGCTCCACCTGAATTTTTTTTTTTTATTAAAAGCCAGCAGCTACAGCTACAGCAGCTGCTGACTTTTAATATTTGGACACTTACCTGTCCTGGAGTCCAGCGACGTCCGCAGCAGAGGACGAGCGATCGCTCGTCACTCTGCTGCCCCCTCTGCCATCCTCGCTGAGGGAACCAGGAAGCGAAGCCTTGCGGCTTCACTGCCCGGTTCCCTACGGCACATGCGCAAGTCGCGCTGCGCCGTTCTGATTGGTGCTCCTGTGTTCTGGGAGCCGAGTGTCTCCCAGAACACTACGGGAAGTCTGCGGGAAGTGACGTCACTCCCGCAGATTCCCGGAGAGAGGACTCCCGGATGTGGGTGAAAATACCTGTCTTAGACAGGTATCTGCACCCCCCTCCCCCCTGAAAGGTGTCAATTGTGACACCGGAGGGGGGGAGGGTTCCGATGAGCGGAAGTTCCACTTTAGGGTGGAGCTCCGCTTTAACTGAACAAGCTGAAGTTAGAAGCTGAATAGTTACCAGGCACAGTTGCACCAGGTTCTGTGTGCACCCGTTTTAGTCAATCTCCCCCAATGTTTTTGTTTTTTGCTTTTGTATTATTTTGTTTATTATGCAAGCATTATGCAATTGTATTCAGAACTTTGCAATACAAATGCAGCTCTAAACTATTTTGTAGCCTTGTGTAAGCAGAAGCTGTGATGGAGAATATACTTTTTGATGGCAATTGATACTATAGGTGTCTGTGACACTTATAACAAACTGATTATTAGCAGACTATATTATATGCTAAAACAAATTTGTTTTTCTTATCTTGTTAATAATTTAGCCACTGTATTTTTGCAGTTGTAATGTTTTGGGTCTTTATCTCACCTGCATTTTAAACAACAGACACTTCACCTAAACAAGCCCGTTTGATGATATTTAAAAGGACTGGCTAAAGGGATAGTTTGCCTTTTGCCTTGAATTATAGTTCTGAAATAGCGCATCATTTAGGCGTGGGCCCCATTCACACTGCATTTTGCTTTTCAAAGGAGAGTGATCTGGGCAACTTTTTTGCTTCTCAAATCAGATTACCGCATATACTCGAGTATAAGCCGACCCGAATATAAGCCGAGGCACCTAATTTTACCACAAAAAAAATTGGAAAACGTATTGACTAGAGTATAAGCCTAGGGTGTCCTTCTGCATGCCTCACTGTGTCTCACTGTGCCCATGCCTCACTGTGTCCATGCCTCACTGTGTCCATGCCTCACTGTGTCCATGCCTCACTGTGCCCATGCCTCACTGTGTCCATGCCTCACTGTGTCCATGCCTCACTGTGTCCATGCCTCACTGTGTCCATGCCTCACTGTGCCCATGACTAGACTGACGTTTAACATGGGAGTCTATGGAAGAGGTTCCCGGCTTTGAAAAATCGGTGTTTCCCGGCCGTAGGTCCCCCGGACAACAAACTTTGCACACTTGTAGATGAAGAGTGGAGCTACATGTGTGCCAAGATTGGCTGGGATCAGGCACACAAAAGTGAAGATGGACACAGACTCGAGTATAAGCCGAGGGGGGCATTTTCAGCACAAAAAAAATGTGCTGAAAAACTCGGCTTATACTCGAGTATATACGGTACATTTACTTTACACATGTGTCTTTCTTGGATTACATATTTTACTAAGTGTCTAGGTTATAGGTATTTTTCTGATGTTTTTTAAGAGCTCAATATACAATAATGTGGGCATACCTTTGACAATTTAGGCCAGAAGCCCGTTATTCTAAGACCTTGTTGCTTTATGTGTAAGTTCACGCAAACAGATAAATATGTGCTTGAAATACATATCTGTAAACTGTCTTACCTACCAAAAAAATTTGCAATCCTGGTCAGCCAATTGTCTAACCCAGACACCACTAGCAGACACAATGCAAGAACGGCATTGCTGTAGTCATATCAATACTGCTTGGTCAAGGCTCACTGATGTTGTCATCCTTTTGCTTTCAGCAAACTGCATTAATTAGAGTCACAGCACTCCACTATTCAGTAAAGCTTGATTGTGAATGTTTTTTCCACTCTGAAAGCTTATGTGCAACAGTTTGCAGGAGGCCTGTACAAATGACTGTGCTATTTAAAAATACATTTACTGTATGTATTTAATAAAAAATAATTAAAAAAATTATAAATGAAAATAAAATGTAATAAATACATAACTACCGTAAATAGGGTAGGGTGACCAGACATCCCCGGTTTCAGGGGACAGTCCCCGGATTGAGGACACTGTCCCCGGACCAAGTCTGTCCCCGGTTTTGTCCCCGGATTGGATTTGAACAGGGGCTGGGGCAATTTCAAAGACAGTCAGTGCAAAAAGAAAAGAAAAAAAAAATCTGAATTACACCCCCCCGCTCTGCCGCGCCTACTAGCTTAGGGGGTTCATTTTTTTCCATTATCTGTGCCCCTTTCTGATGATCATGTGCTGGTCGGAGCGGATGGAATATTTCCTCAGTTTCGGGTGCATGCCCATTCAGCTCCGCTCACATGTTTTTCTGCCTTGGCTCAAGTAGTAGTCTTACTCTCCGGGCCCCAGTAGTAGCCGGGGCCCGGAGAGAAAGACTTGACAGGCTGTGAGGCAGGTGGCGACGGGCAGAGAGTCACTGATTGCTGCCATTACTAGTAAAAAAAAAAAATATGTCCCCAGATTTCATTTTAAAAATCTGGTCACCTTAAAATAGGGGCTTCTTAAGGCAAGAGGGGGATTTTGACACAGCAGCATTATGATAGCCATAGCAGCCCACACAACTGCTATGGGGCTTGGGGGGTGAAAGGGGCCCGATAAGGGGGCTGTTGAGGTAATTTTAGCATAACACTTTTTGTGCCTATGAAGGTAACACATATCCATGACTGTTTTAGTCAGGTTTGAAGTTGCTGTTGACACTGACTCTGTACCTCTTTCCATTCAAAGAGAGCTGACATCAGACATTCAGCAGGAGACTTCAGAATCATTGATGCTAGTCACTTATCCTCTTTGCAGACTGTGTAGTAAAGAGAATTTATTTAGCTGTCATAATAGTGAAGTGTTATTGTTCGCAGAGCTTCCTGTAATCCTGGCCAGTACTGAAGTCAACCTTGTATACCTAACATAATCTTTCTCAGGCTGTCCCATCAGCTGAAAACTGACAGCTGTTTGAGGTCCTGCAAAAAACTCCATAGTTTAGAGAAGTTTGTATTAGGGCTAAAGAGTAATAAAAAGTACTAAAAAGTATGTCTTAATATAAAAGATTGTGAAAAGTATTATTGCTACCTTCAGGGGTCTTCAGGCTGTATGATAACAATTATAAGTTGGCAGCTACTAATAATGTAGCTGCTGACTTTTATTAAAAGGACATTTACCTGTCCAAGGAGTCAGTGCCGTCCTCACCCAGGCTGGTTTTTCACCGGTCTTCAGGTCCCTGGTGTCTGAATGTTTACTAAGGGAAGCCGGCTGTCACAGCTGACTTCTCACTGCTCATGCATGAGCATTGCTGTGCTTTGTGAGTGCTCCCACAGCCTTCTGGGACCTGTGAAGTGTCCCAGAATGCTGCAGGCAAATGGGGGAGGAGAACTTCCACTCAGATCTCCTAAATGATCCCAGTGAGTACCTGGTACCTAGTCAAAGCCAGGTACCCACTTCTTGAAAAAAGCTTTAGTTTTTTTCTTTTAACTGACTACTCTGCCACCTCTTTTTGGCAATTGCTTGCTGTGGCAGTGGAAGAGGCAATTTTTAGTAAGGCCCTGAGATCTAGGATGATGAAAAAGGATACTGTGTCACTGCGAAGAAAGCAGTTAGCTGGAAAATTAATGTAAAAGTTAATTCCCTACTCCCCTGTTACCTGACAACGTCTGTCCACCGCACTGGTTCCTAGTAGCACACTGACTATGCTGACAATTCTGCTTTTACCTGGCCTTGATTTAGATATATTTTATGTTAAATCTGAACTAAAGGTAACCCACTTGCCGACCAGGCCATAGCTGAATGACAGCTACAGCGTGGTTAGCTAATTCTGGAGGGGCGTTCAATGACATCCTCCCAGAATCACGCTTCCCACATGCCCCCTGGGGCGCTCACCCGGAAGCGTCCGTGATCGCTGGGTCCGGATCATGGCCGCGGCCCTTTACCACATGATCGCTCTGTCCAATGACGGACCGATCACTTGTCAGCAAACCGGCGCATGTCCGGTTCAGCTCTCTCCTCACATGCGATCAGTCGGTGCAGTATGTCAGGAGAGGAGGGAGCCAGTGCAGCAGCGCTTGTGGACTGGATCTGAAATGCCCACAGCGCTGATCTGTGCCAATTCACACCTCATCCGTGCCTCAAACATGCCCATCTGTACCTCAAACATGCCAATCCGTGCCACAAACATTCCTCATTCATGCTTCAAACATGCCAAACCGTGCCTCAAACATGCCTCATCCGTGCCTCAAACATGCCAATCTGTGCCTCAAACATGCCAATCTGTGCCTCAAACATTCCCATCTGTGCCTCAAACACGCCTCATTTGGGCCTCAAACATTGCCAATCCATGCCTCAAACATACCCAGCCGTGCCTCAAGCATGCCCATCTGAGCCTCAAGCATGCCCATCCATGCCTCATACATGCCCATCCATGCCTCATACATGCCTCATCTATGCCTCATACATGCCCATTCATGCCTCATACATGCCTCACTCGTGCCTTATCCATGCCCATCTGTGCCTCATACATGCCCATCCATGCCTCATTCGTGCCTCATACGTGCTCATCGGTGCCCATTCATGTCTCATCTGTGCCCATCAATGCCTCATCTGTGCTCACCCATGCCTCATCTGTGCTCATCCATACTTAATCCATGCTCCATCCATGCCAAATCCATGCCTCATCCGTACTAATCCATACCTCATCCGTGCCTCATTCATGCTAATCCCTACCTCATCTGTGCCTCATCCATACCTCATCTGTGCCTCATCCATGCTCATCCATGCCACATCAGTGCTCATCCATGCCACACCAGTGCTCATCCATGCCCATCTATGCCACATCCGTGCCACATAAGTGCTCATCCGCGCCACATCCATGCTCATCTGTGCCACATTCATGCCACATCAGTGCTCATCCTGACGGTGCTCCCTGCATGTTGGGCCTCTGTATGTGACCAGGCTGTGTAAAAGTCTCACACATGTGGTATTGCCATACTCAGGAGGAGTAGCAGAATGTATTTTGGGGTGTAAATTTTGCTATGCACATGCTATGTGTTAGAAATATCTTATAAATTGACTACTTTGTGTAAAAAAGAAAATGCGTTTTCATTTTCTTTCCACATTTTCAAAAACTTGTGGAAAAAAATGACATGTTTAAAAGACTCATTATGTCTCCTAGATTATACATTGGGGGGTTTGCTTTCCAAAATTGGGTCATTTTGTGGGCGTTTCCATTGTCCTGGTGCTTCAGAGCCTCAAAAGTTTATTAGGTAGTCAAGAAATTAAATGTGTAATTTATGTCCCTAGAACACCTGACGGTGCCTGTATGTGGCCAGGCTGTGTAAAAGTCCCACACATGTGGTATCTCCATACTCAGAAGGAGTAGCAGAATGTATTTTGGGGTGTAGTTGCAAGTATGCATTTGCCATGTGAGAAATAACTTGTTATTATGACAATTTTATGAAAAAAAAAAGAAAAGAAAAAAAATCGTAATCTTGCAAAGTATTGTGTTAAAAAATTACAACTTCAAAAAATTCACCATACCCTGGAATGTTTACTTTCCAAAAATGGGTCATTTGGGGGGTATTTGTACTTTTCTGACATTTCAGGGCCTCGAGAAATGAAAGTACATCAGGTGTGATATTCAATGATTGGCACCATAGCTTGTAGACTCTATAACTTTCACAAGGACAAAATAATATACACAGATTTTGGTTATTTTTACCAAAGATATGTAGCGGTATAAATTTTGGCCAAAATGTATTAAGAAAAAATTATAATTTGCTAAATTTTATAACAGAAACTATGAAAAATGCATTTGTTTACAAAATTTTAGGCCTTTTTTTATTCATAGCGAAAAAAAAAAAAAACACAGTGATGATTAAATACCACCTAAATAAAGCTCTATTTGTGTGAAAAAAGGACAATCATTTCATATGGGTACAGTGTAGCATGACTGAATAATTGTCATTCAAAATGTGAGAGAGCACTTTCTTGGGAAGAAGTGGTAGATCTGTTGAATTCTATTACTTCTGCTCCATTGCCGGTTTCAATGTCTGTATGTTTGTTGGGTCTGGTGGAGGTTACTCTTCCTACATTGTCAGAGCGAGTGTTTGCTAATACTACGTTATTCTATGCGAGAAAAGCTATTGCTTTGCATTGGAAGAAATCTTCTTCTCCTACGCTTTTATAGTGGAAACAATTGGTAAATAATAATCTCCCACTGTATAGAGATCCCTACACGAGTAGGGGTTGTCCCAGTAAGTTTGACAAAGTGACGGGATAAGCCATATATGGCATCTAATGCTCATGGGGGGACCTAAGTTTATTGCATATGGGTTGATTGTAAATTTGCTAAACGGTATGGCCTAGATTTCATTTGAGTCAAAATATATTTATTTTCTGTTAACTATTTATTTTAATTTTTTTGTTATGACTTGCTATTTTTAATTGATGGCTATTATGCAGTGTGACTGGGTTTTGAAGTTGCTTCATTCTTTTTGATCCAATGTGTATGATGTTTTATTTTGTCTTGTTTTGTCTGTTTGTTTATTAAGAAAATAAAATAAAAATGTGAGAGCAATGAAAGCTGAAAACTGGCCTGGTTAGGGGGGGGGGGGGTATAAGTGACCAGTGGGCAAGTGGTTAAGCTGTTACATGCTGTGAGCAGGCATGCGAGGTCTCTTCTGCAATTAACTACACCTACTGTAACTGCCTGTTCTCAGCAACCCTTGGACTGTAAACTGAGCTGTGCATGTGCTGGAATGACTAGCTCTTGTGCACTCACAGGAGTGACATCATCCCGCGCTGGCCAAAGAAGAAGATGGCCAAAAACTGGCACACAGGAGAAGGAACGGTTGGAAAGGTGAGTATTTATCCCTTTAGTTACATTAAGATCAAAGACAGTAGAAAGGTTGCCAGGTAGCCCAATAAAAACTTTGCTATAGGGCATAGGTGTGCGCAGCCTATTGCATTAGGGTGTGCACCCCAAAACTTAAACACACACATATACTATATATATATATATATATATATATATAGCAGCAGGGCAATGGACAGTGTCAGTAGAGGAGCAGTGGATGGTGTCAGTAGTTTTTTTTATTTATTTTATATATATATATATATATATATTATATATATATATATATATATATATATATATATATATATATATATATATATATATATATACTGTATTTATTGGCATATAAAACTCACTTTTTTATCCTGAACATAGAGGGTAAACTGTGCCTGCGTGTTATACGCAGGAGGCTGTGGAAAGTTTTTTTCCTGAAACTTCCCTCTTAAAGTTATACGTGTTATACGCCGATAAATACGGTATATATATATATATATATATATATGTATATATATATATATATATATATATATATATATATTTACTATTAACATTTAATTTTTATATTTCTTTTACCATATTTTTTATAATAATTTTTTATTATTATATTTTTTTACAGTTTTTTAAGAGCCCCATTGGGGGGCTTTGGTGAAATATCAGGGGTCTAAACAGACCCCTGATGTCTCAATTTTGAGACAGAGAAAAGCACTGGGGACAGAGATTCCTCAGTCCCTTTTTCTACAGCCAAGCACCAGGGGGAATCTGCGCAAAACAGGGTGATTAGGGTGTGCCCAGGCACATCTGGCACACCCTGTGCGCACGCCTATGCTATAGGGCCTAATAATCTGTAGTTACACACTTGCCTTGATATGTCGTCATTTACACGGCATGTTTTTGACAATCATTGCTCCTATCAAGTTTGGAACCTCCTCAAATATAGGAATCCTCATCAAGACCACTGATCCTCAAGAACAGGTGCAAGGAGGTCCCATCAAGTCTCTTGGGGAGTTTCTGTATCCTACTGTATTTATACCACTGGCAGGAGTTTTAATTGCAAACCACTGCAAAGCAATCAATAAATATAATACATATAAAATAATAAATAAATCTATCATTTTCACATTTACATGTAATAACAGAAACTGAACCGATGCTGTGACATTGCAGTGCAGAGGATTTTGTCAATTGATTTAATAAATAACATTTGTAGCAGCACTAGACATTACAGTACATACCATGTTATGGAATTCTGTTTTTTTTTTTTTTTTTTTAAAGCAAGATCATGTTATTGTTAGCAGACCATTTTTGCTAAATAGTTTATGTCCCGGCCTCTGCATAGCTTCTGTACCATGTGGATTGGCTTTCTGGAAGTCATTTGTGTCACATTTGGGCAGAGTTATACACTGCTGTGCCTCAGCTCCGTGTTCTGTGAACACACCATTTGTGTTTGGGGAAAGAGAAGTACTTCTGGTAACAATTTAGTTTTATGGTGCTGTGGTATTTGAATAAAATAAATATATGTTTCAGTGTTTATCTCTGTTCACGTGTTAGTCACAAAGTTGTGTCTTTTGAATGCACATCAATGAAAATATGTGCTTTTTCAGCTGTTGTAATTTGTTAGTCAACGTCTGGATTATTCACTGTCTCTGAGAAACTGTGTTTATGCTAATCTGTGAGTAATGAGAAATCGATGTAAGGACTAAAGGAGGAAAAACATACTTCTGTGTATGAGTATCTTGTCTAGCAGTCACTGGGGAGTGCTGTCATACAGCTGAGTGTACCGGCTGTCAAATAGTCAAGGTAGGATTTATATTGGCAGGAAAAGGCTTTATGAAGTCTTTAAATGGTTCCTATGTGATTCTATGTTGATTAATGTAAACAGTGCTTCTTATTTCTTGAGTAAGTTCAAAGTCTCTGTTTATAATAATATAACAGCTATCCTTGGTAAATCACGTACTCATATTAAAACACAAACGTGCTGTGCTTTTCTAACTACTACTGAGCATCTCCATGTGTTGAATATAGAGACGTTCTTTACAATAGTATAGTATTCAGCGTTGCAAAAAAAAAATAAGGTTTTGGTACTGATAAAAATAAAATACCCTGCATGTCTTGATCCTTTACTAACACTTCACCATTACCCTCTTCCAAACCCTAATATGGCAAAAATAGGAATAGCACATTCAAAAAGAAATGGCCAAGAACTCATTGGGATGGTTTGCATGCATTTAAAACAATTAATCAAAAGATGTAATAATTATTACAGAGCTGAATTAACTGTGTTTATATGTGTCTAGCATTTAGCTTTAAGCTCTAAAATAAACTCTTAGTACCTATCAAGAGGTATGAGAACATTAAATGATATACTGTAGTTTAAAGTGGTTGTAAACCCTTTACAACCACTTTAAACTACAGGCAAGCCTATAATTAGGCTTACCTGTAGCTGCCCAGGATATCTCCTAAACATACACAGTTTAGGAGATATCCCTGTATTTGCATGTGCCGACGTCATGCGGCACATGCGCACTTAAGCCAACTGAAGCAATGGCTCTATGTGACGTCATCACGACCCCGACCAATCACAGCGCCGGAACAGCGATACCCGGAAGTCACTCCGGGACAACATGTCGGCGGCCGGAGGGGGAGACGTGGACCGCTGCGGGGGCTTCAATCTGAGGTAAGTAATACATAATCAGCTAGTATGCTATACATACTAGCTGATTATGCCTTTGTCTTGCAGGGTTTGTTTTTTTCTCTTTTGTTTTTTTGGAGGGTTTACTTCCTCTGTAATATAGTGTATATTTTTTGGAGAACACTGTAATGCCTGTAAACTTTTTTCTTTACCTTTCCTTTCTTTTTCATTCTAGTACATGCATGGAAAATGTAACCTCTGTAGTGTATAAAGTTCCATGCTGCTATTCGTTGTGATCAACACAAGCCAACAAATAAAGGTTTCAGAATGAAGCACATTTATTAAAATCATGGCTTAAAGAGGAGTTCCAGCCACCTGTGAAAAAAATGGAAGACTTTAAAAAACAGCCACTCATCTGTCAGACCTGTCAGTCAAGACTGCAAGGGGGGAGGAAGGAGAACTTTAGGTTCTGACAGCCACGGTGCCCGTAACGGAAGTGGGAAGCAGGAGGTACCTGTCAAAATTGGTTACCTGCCCCCCCCCCCCGCTCCTCAAAAGTGCCAATTGTTCAAGAGGAGTCCTTAAAGCGGAACTTCCCCTTTTGGGTGGAGCTCCGCTTTAAGTACATTTTCTTTCTCATCCATTGAGGGACAAAATAATTCTTAGACTGTTGAGTTATACTGCCGCCTACAGGATAAATGGAAGCTGGGAACAAAAAGGCCTTAGCTAGCACAGGATAACCCCGCCCAAAACTATCATACCTAGGACAGTTATGCTAGTGTCCTTTGGAGCGTTGGCATGTTTGTTCTCTGTTCATTTGAAAGTTTTTTTTTACTATAAACAGCAGCTGGTAGATTAATGCTGCATAGTTTAAATCCAGGAAATCTCTCCATTCAGCCAACAAGTACTGGTAGTAGCTGATTTGTTAAAATATGTACGTCTTTACAGTGAGCCAACAAGAGCAGAGCTAGCTGCTTTTTACTGGCATTCTCTTTGCGACAGTCTGGATATTCTTGAAGATTTTCTAGTCATCTACAGCTACTAGTAGTTTCAGGTCAGATATAGAAATACTGAACAGCTCCTCAGTTGGCCAAAAAGTGCAGCTTCCCAGGTTATTGTCTATACTGGTGTTCTCTCTGCAACAGTCCATCAGTCGGCGATAACTAGCTTTCTGTGTTGTAATTTACAAAGGATTCTACTATTCAGGTCTAGAAATTTTAAGAGACTGGGTCATCTCTGAATCTGTGATTCTAAATTCCCACTAAGTCTGTCATCAGACATGGAAGGCATACTTCATTTGATGTCAGTCTCAAGTCTTCCATCCTAGAATTCATTTAGGTACATCTAGGGTACTCTAAAGCCCTGTACACACGATCGGATTTCCTATGGATTCTAATCCGATGGATTTTTCCATCGGAAATCCGATGAAGCTGACTTCCATCAGACTTGCCTACACACCATCAGTCAAAAAAATCGACCGTCCCAAACGCCGTGACGTAAAAGACTCCAACAAGCCGAGAAAAATGAAGTTCAATGCTTCTGAGCATGCGTCGACTTGATTCTGAGCATGCGTGGGTTTTTTGTCCGATGGAGTTCCACACAGACGATCTGAATTTGCTATCATTTTTTTTCCCATCGGATAAATTTAAACCATGTTCTATTATTTCTCACCGATGGAAAAAAGACCGATGGGGTCCATACACGATCGGTTTGTCCGATGAGACTGTGTGTACACGGCATAATGGATGAGTGGATGACCCAGCTTAAGATTCATACATTCTATATAAATAAAAGCGCATTTAGCCTATCATGAGAATGAAAGACAATACATTCTGGTTAGCGAGTGTCCTACAGGGAGCGAGTGTCACTAAAGCATGTGGTGGATTGTTGAAAAGGATTCAATTATTGAAAAAGAATCTTTATGTTCATTTTGGACTTGGTCAAATGTAATAATGTGTGGACATATTTTATAAATTTTTTGTTTCTTTATATACAGTTGGGTATGTTTTATTTTTTGGGTACAAATGTAGATGGTATAGTGCTACTTTACCTGTATAGTTAAGTAGTGATTGTGATATTTATTGAGTTTTAACGTGTTACTAAACCCACAACAGTAAAATCAGTCTGTATATGCAGTAAAGCATGCTTGTTATACTTACTGTGCAACCTAAGGGGTTAATCCTCTGCATTGTGTAAAAGGCTGTTTGATCCTGTCTTCTCTGATCCTCCCCTTTTTCCACTGTCCCCTAACCTACTCCTGATAAGACGGAGCCTTTGAAGACAAAGATTGGTGTGTATTGCTATAGAGTTTTTTTTCTTGGGAGGGTGCATGTAATCGGCATAGGACCACAGGGCCAATCAGCACTGTCTAGACATAGGACAGTCAGAGTAGAATGAAAACTCCTACAAGCTTTAACCACTTGCCGACCAGCCGTCCGCATTATACCAAGAGGTCGGCTCTCCTGCACAAATCGCCGTAGCTGTACGGCGACTCGCACAGGCACAATAGCGGGATGCATGCTGCGGGACCGTGCCCATGGGTCAGGCGGACTCGATGTCCGCCGGCGACCTGCGATCGCTCAGTATAGAGCCAGAATAGGGATCTGCCTTTGTAAACAAGGCAGATCCCCATTCTGACAGATGACATGACAGAGATCTACTGTTCCCAGTCACCGGGAACAGTGATCTCTGTCATGTCCCTGCCAGCCCATCCCCCGAACAGTTAGAACACACCCAGGGAACACAGTAAACCCATTGATCCCCCCCCTAGTGTTAACCCCTTGCCTGCCAGTGTCATTTTTACATTGATCACTGCATTTTTATAGCACTGATCAGATTTGTCCACTGCAATGTCGCAGTCCTGCTTAAAATCGCAGCTCACCGCCATTACTAGTAAAAACAATAATAAAAAAAAGTCCCTAAATCTATTCCATAGATTGTAGACGCGATAAGTTTTGCGCAAACCAATCAATATACGCCTATTGCAGGGTTTTTTACCAAAAATATGTAGAAGAATATATATTGGCCTCAACTGATGAATACATTTTTTTATATATATTTTATTTGGATATGTATTATAGCAAAAAGTAAAAAAAAAATCGTTTTCAAAATTGTTGCTCTTTGTTTATATCGTAATAAAGAAAAACCACAGAGGTAATCAAATACCACCAACAGAAAACTATATTTGTGGTAAAAAAAAGGATGCTAATTTTGTTTGGGTGCAATGTCGCACGATCGCGCAATTGTCAGTTAAAGCGACGCAGTGCCGCATCGCAAAAAATGGCCTGTTCATTAAGGGGGGAAATCCTTCCGAGGCTTAACCAGACACTGATAGAAGCCACAAGATTGCTGTATACTGCTGATGAGAAAAGATATTTGGCAATTTATATTTACTAAAATAATTGCATTTCCATGTTATATGTACTGTGGGAGACCAGATAAATGCAGGGTCCTGGGTTTAGTAACACTTCAAGGTGGCAGCAATAACTGAATTCATTTTTTCAAAAGGGATTTTCACTTCAAGGCATGGGGTTCAAAATTTGTTAGGTTTGTGCACATAACAAATGTTGTGGCTAGATATACTTGTTTATTTTAGCCTTTCTTTTACTTTAAAATTTCCAGATCTAATTTACGGCTCAGTACACATCACTAGGAAAACTATTAAAAATAGACATTTCTGTGTTAACAGCCTTCGCCATAGATTCGGAACCTTTGTGTCCCACATCGACTTTGCCAGGTTAATTAGTATCAGCTCTGGTTGTACATGTCTTGATCTTGGAGAAGGCAATGCTGAAAGGAGCTTTTTGATCAATATAAAATGAGGTAGTAGCACAGATGCACTATGACTACAAGGGTCACATTACTGCAGTTACTACATTTACTACATTTACTGCAGTATTCATTGGTTTATGCAAACATATCTATACTTAATGTGTCTACCTGCAAAAGGCTGCTATTTTTCTGTAGTGCTAGAAGACGATGAAAAATATATTATCTTTTATACTTTCAATGAGACGTCTGCAGTCCTATGCACACTAAAGCTGGCCATACACTGATAGATTTCTCCAACAGATTCCTTCTTCCACACAAATGGTGTGAATGGATAAATAGCCTCTGCCAGACCATTGTATTCTTGACTAGATGTGTCCCTTGACTCAATGCTGAGGACTGTAGTTTTTGTTTGTGACAAATTGTTTGGAGGAGCCTTTCCGAAATTTGTCTCTTTCATAGTTGATGGTCCTAACTAATGTATTCTTGTTCAACTCTGTATGTTTTTTTGTTTTTTTTTTGCCTTCTTCACATCGTAGTACCTGATTTAAAACTACCACTTTGTTTTCTGGTTGCTGTAGGTCAGGGGTCTCAAACCGGCGGCCCTCCAGCTGTTCTAAAACTACAAATCCCCATGAGGCTTTGCAAGGCTGACAGTTACAAGCATGACTCCCACAGGCAAAGGCATGATGGGATTTGTAGTTTTGCAACAGCTGGAGGGCCACCAGTTTGAGACCCCTGCTGTAGGTGGTGGTCCCAGTGTAATTAATAGAAGATGATCCGGATCATCTACTATTAATTATCGCGTTGGCAGCTGAGTGACTGCTTATCCTGCACCTGACAGCTCAGGAGGATTCTGGGATGATTTGGGGTTTTCTTTTGTGGTCCCAGTGTGCTGTTAGTAAAGTTCCTGGAGGAGATGTTGGTGCTTGGTTGTGTACAATGAGTTGTCTGTGATGTTGTTGCAAGGGTCTCCAGGGGATTTTTCTCATTAGTCCCCTTGAGATCGCATGTGTTACATTGTGATTGTTGAATGTGCTTGAAATATCATTCATAAGTGCATGAATGTGTTTGAAACATAATTCATGTGACACTAATGCCGGTTGTCAGAATGATCAAGCAGTTCCTGCAACTCATCCGCTGCAGGTGCTGTTCTGCTGAAAATGTTGGGCCCAGCACTAAACTTGCACTAAATAAATAGTTGGATCATTGAATAGTCTGACCATTAATGGGCCACTGTGAATTGAACTGAAGATCTCAGGGGGCAGATTTTGATGTTACAAGAGATCAGTGGGTTACAAATGTTGGCTTTTTATCTCTGCATTGGCATAGCTGAAATTACACTATATCAGGCATATGCAATTAGCGGACCTCCAGCTGTTGCAAAACTACAAGTCCCATCATGCCTCTGTCTCTGGGTGTCATGCTTGCTGCTGTCAGTCTCGCTATGCCTCATGGGACTTGTAGTTTGGCAACAGCTGGAGGTCCACTAATTGCATATCCCTGCACTATATTATATTACTAAATTGCACTGATGGTAATAGTGAGCTTGGCTATCAATCAAAAAATTGTGGTTGTGAATTCTGAGTTGGTATGGATATCAGGCAGTTATGAAACAAAATATCAGATTCCTCTGTGTGTGCGGCCAATAATGATTCATATTGGCAAATGACTGTATGTATGTGGGCGTTCTGTGACCTTTGCCGACAGCAGAATGATATTGAAGAGTAATGGCTAAATAAATGAGGAGAGGAGTGGATTTTCCAAGATAATTGCTGGCATTCTCCTATGAAAGGCTTTTCATAGGAGATTCAGAGGTGTCTACCTACTGCCAAACCATGTACACATCTACATAATATGAATTTAATTGAAGGAAAATCCATCAAAAATTTGAAGCACATGTATTATAATGGATCACTCACTGGTTGGATTTGTGCAATGTACTCTTAATAGTCCAACATAAGATGTGATAAACAGTCATATAGAATATAGTCATAAAGAATGATGTTTCATAACATTTTTAAAGAATATGTACCTGATTATGGGATAAAGTGTCTACAAGGTGGCCCGTTGGATGAAATGATCTCAAGTAGCTTGTTGTTAAATAGTGAGATCTGTTTCATATAAAATATATTATTATAAATTCTAATCTGTAATTATGAAATGACTTTAACAAGCAGAGGTGTCCCTGGAACCCATTAAATGTACCCCAGGAATACACATACCACAGGTTGAGAACTAAAGGCACAAAAACTTCTGCACACAATTTTTATTTAAAACAATTGGAAATGTATTTAAACGAAATGCCAATGTAGATTCCCCAAATCTGAGCCTGCGATATAGCTGACTGTGACCTGTGGGTCAGCACATGGATAGCAATGCTGAATAATCAGTCAGTATCTCATTGCACCAGAGTAAACTGAACTGAGTCAGACATACTCTGCCCCGAAGCTTCCACATGTGCTTGTTTACCTTGATCCATTGATGTTGCAAAAAGCACATGGGAATAATTCAATATCAGTTGATCTAGTAACAAAACGGACAGTTTATTTCTCAAGATGATCACTGTGGTCTAAGATGAAAAAATATGTTTGACTTGATTAAGCATATCATATTTTATCAAATACTTTAACAAATTCTCTATTCCTAAATATAAATGCTATGTTAATTGAGAATATTTCAGTTCCATTGAACAAAATGTAATGAAAACATGTAAAGTTGAACTCTAGGGAGATATAAAAGCTAAACATATAAAAACAGCAGTTATATAGCTATTAAAATAATTTTATGTATTTTTCCTTTTTTTTTTTTTCTGACTCTGTCTTGATATTAGCTTCCTGTAATCCCCTGTATAACAGAACATCTAAATGGAGCTGACAATGTATTCTTTCAAAAGCTAGGAAGCTTGAGGCAGGGTACTGTGACAAGTACACGAACCTGCCAGCCCTTCCCACCAAACTCAGTCTTGCTATTGAGCAGTGGCAGCAGATAGACTTACTGATGTTGTCACTGGGTGATGGTCACAAAAGAGGCATTTCTTGAAAATGAAATTATTTGATTAAAAATGTTTAATTGCTTTATGATCAGTGCATCATTGGGGAACGATGGAAAGTATTGGATGCATACATTACTATACTGCAGTATAGAAAAACTAGGTCAACCACCTGGCTATGCTGTTTTGTAACTGTGCATTATTTTTATTATATATATATATATATATATATATATATATATATATACAGTATCTCACAAAAGTGAGTACACCCCTCACATTTTTGTAAATATTTTATTATATCTTTTCATGTGACAACACTGAAGAAATGACACTTTGCTACAATGTAATGTAGTGAGTGTACAGCTTGTATTAACAGTGTAAATTTGCTGTCCCCTCAAAATAACTCAACACACAGCCATTAATGTTTAAACCGCTGGCAACAAAAGTGAGTACACCCCTAAGTGAAAATTTCCAAATTGGGCCCAAAGTGTCAATATTTTCTGTGGCCACCATTATTTTCTAGCACTGCCTTAACCCTCTTGGACATAGAGTTTACCAGAGCTTCACAGGTTGCCACTGGAGTCCTCTTCCACTTCTCCATGACAACATTACGGAGCTGGTGGATGTTAGAGACCTTGCGCTCCTCCACCTTCCGTTTCAGGATGCCCCACAGATGCTCAATAGGGCTTAGGTCTGGAGACATGCTTGGCTGGTCCATCACCTTTACCCTCAGCTCCGAAGAGAGGGGATCATGCTCTGCTTCAGCATGTCACAGTACATGTTGGCATTCATGGTTCCCTCATTGAACTGTAGCTCCCCAGTGCCGGCAGTACTCATGCAGCCCCAGACCATGACACTCCCACCACCATGCTTGACTGTAGGCAAGACACACTGGTCTTTGTACTCCTCTTTGATAACAGAAAACAAAAACTCCTGCTCACGAGTGGAATACCAGACAGTCTGTAAGTCACTTGGCCTTGCTGCCTTCACAGATAGGGGTATCCTAACGTTAAATGACAAAGAGAAAAAAGAAAGGCGCACCAGCCTCGTGCATTATCCTTAGGTGGATTTATTCAAAATGAACAAAAGAAAACTACTTACAAACATAAGTGAGTATCTCACATTAAAATAATCCACAAAGTCGCAGCAATGCGTCCGGACCGAACCCACTCCAATAGGTCACAGAGGGATTGACGGGGGTCACTGCCGGTTTACGCGTTTCGAAGACAAGTCTTCTTACTCAGAGCTCAGCAGTGTTTTCTCTCTCAGCTCTCCTGATATATAAACACATATGTATGCATCACCCAACAAATGAACTAATTTGTTGGGTGATGCATACATATGTGTATATATATCAGGAGAGCTGAGAGAGAAAAGATTGCTGAGATTCTTTTAATATGAGATACTCACGTATGTTTGTAAGTAGTTTTCTTTTATTCATTTTTAATAAATCCACCTAAGGATAATGCACAAGGCTGGTGCGCCTTTCTTTTTTCTCTTTGTCTTTGTACTCCTCACCTGGTTGCCGCCACACACACACTTGACACCATCTGAACCAAATACGTTTATCTTGGTCTCATCAGACCACAGGACATGGTTCCAGTAATTCATGTCCTTAGTCTGCTTGTCTTCAGCAAATTGTTTGTGGGCTTTCTTGTGCATCATCTTTAGAAGAGGCTTCTTTCTGGGACGACAGTCATGCAGACCAATTTGATGCAGTGTGTGGCGTATTGTCTGAGCACTGACAGGCTGACCCCCACCCCTTCAACCTATGCAGCAATGCTGGCAGCACTCATACGTCTATTTCCCAAAGACAACCTCTGGATAGGACGCTGAGCACTCAACTTCTTTGGTTGACCATGGCGAGACCTGTTCTGAGTGGAACCTGTCCTGTTAAACCACTGTATGGTCTTGGCCACCGTGCTTCAGCTCAGTTTCAAGGTCTTAGCAATCTTCTTATAGCCTAGGCCATCTTAACCTTCCTAGCGGTATTCCAGAGTCTGGCTCGGGGTGAAGTTTCAGCACCAAAAGCGGTAACCCCGAGCCAGACTCTGGATTGCATCGCAGTGATCCAGGCAGAGTTACTTACCTTGTCCCTGGATCCTGCAATGTGTCCCCGCTGTGTGTGCGAGCTGTCTCCTCGCTCGATTCACACAGTGCCGAGTGCCGCCGAGCTCCGTTCCCTGTGACGTTACGACGCACGGTTGCGGAGATCGGCACCAAATTCAAAAAAGTTAAAACACAATACACATACAGTATACTGTAATCTTACAGACTACAGTACTGTATGAAATAATTACACACACCCTTTGTCCCCAGTGGTCTGCCCAGTGTCCTGCATGCACTTTTATATAATAAAAACTGTTCTTTCTGCCTGGAAACTGAAGATTGTCCATAGCAACCAAAAAGTGTCCCTTTATGTCAAAAGTGGTTTTAGACCAGCTAGAAAACAGTGATAATGAATTAGAATCACTCGCAGAATTAAGCGATAGCGATTTGTGGGGAAATTCGTCATCAAACACTGAAAAACACTTTTATTATTATTATATTATTATTTGTTATAATTATTTTATAGTTATTTATTATATTATAATTTATGATTTAGTTTTTTGAACTTTATCATACCTGGGATGTCTACTAGACTCTGGTTTGGACAGATTTAAATGAGTTATTCCTAAGAATTACAGGCCTGCAATATAAAACGCCAAATTTCCATGCAGAATAATGGTACCGCTTTCAGCACCTAAAATCTGCCAGAATCATACCGCCAGGGAGGTTAATGTAGAGCAACAATTATTTTTTTCAGATCCTCAGAGAGCTCTTTTTCCATGAGGTGCCATGTTGAACTTCCAGTAACCAGTGAGAGTGAGAGCGATAACACCAAATTTAACACACCTGCTCCCCATACACACCTGAGACCTTGTAACACTAACGAGTCACATGACACGCCGGAGATAAAATGGCTAATTAGGCCCAATTTGGACATTTTCACTTAAGGGTGTACTCACTTTTGTTGCCAGCAGTTTAGACATTAATGGTTGTGTGTTGAGTTATTTTGAGGGGACAGAAAATTTACACTGTAATACAAACTGTACACTCATTACTTTACATTGTAGCAAAGTGTAATTTCTTCAGTGTTGTCACATGAAAAGATATAATAAGATAGTTACAAAAATGTGAGAGGTGTACTCACTTTTGTAAGATACTGTATATATCAATCAACTGTCTGGTTGTTTTCCTGGATTTCAGCTTTAATTCACCTTTTCATTTTGTGAATTTAGGCATCTGTGATTCAACCTTTTATAGGTTTACTTTCTTGAAGTGGTTACAATTTTAATACCATTCAGTGTCCGTTGCGTATGAAGAAATTACTGGGAAATGTTAAATCAACATCCTTGCTATTTGTTTGATCTAGGTATGTATCCTCTGTTAAATTGTACTCTTTGGCTGTGGTTTTAAAAATTTCAAGAATGGGAAGTTTGTGGTCTTCAAAAGTCTTTTCCAGAATGGACCAGCTGCAAACCAAAGCAGTCTCTTGCCAGTTAAAGGCTGAATGCGTGCAATGTAATTACATGTTACTGATACTAAGGTCAAAATGCTGTTGATTGCTACTAATAAACTACCTCACTCAAACCAAGTTTCTTAAAGGCGCATAAACAATCATGGCACTTAGTTAAAGGGTCATATACCTGTATGTATTTGGGGACTACAACAGCAAGATTTCCCTGTTGAGTTTCCAGTGACATCCGCCAGTCATGCCACCTTCCTGCTGCACCATTAAAGTAAGTAATATTTTATGTTGTAATGGCTACGACAGGTTGGAGGCCTTGTTAGTCTTTTTTTACTTAGAGTAGTTAAAAGTTCAAAAGTTCTTATGTCCTCAAGACCCCTAGCTCATTCAAAAATATTAAGAGCTACATTTTACGACTGCAGCTGTCCAGATATGAAAACATGCTAGGTCATTCAACCTACTGAGACAAGAATATTTTTGAATTATCAGCTTTGGATGCACTGACTGTTTAAGACACTAGGGGTATTTATTGTTAGGGTATTTTGTAGTAGAATACATTAAGACTAGTCCTGGAATAGTTGCAGTGATTACTGATTGTACTATTGAGTGTCACTATTCCCATATCATTAAAAACTATCAATAAACTGTATAACATGCTGTCCATACTCAGTCACTATGAGATTAATTTTCTGTATTCTGCAAAAAACCTGGTTGATCCTGCTGCTCTCTATCTCCACCTTCTGTCCATGTCCCAAATTCAGCTAGTGACTTCGCAGCTGTAGTGGCAACTCTGTACATGCTCAGTTTTTAGTGAGTTTCTGTGCTGAGCATTTCTTTACTGACATATCTGAGCAGCCCATTGAACCATAGAGTCACACTTAGTGCCCATCAGTGCCGCCTATCAGGGATGCCTATCAGTGCCGCGTATTAGTGTTAGTGCCCAACAGTGCCACCTATTAGTGCCCATCAGTGTTGTCTATCGGTGCCCATCGGTGTTGCATATCAGTGCAGCTTCATAAGTGCCTCTTCATCAGTGACCACCAGTGCCGCCTCATCCTCTGCCCTGCTGACCCTGTCCTATGTCCCGCTGACCCCATTCTCTGCCCCATTGACCACATATGTGGCACTTAGACAAATCATGTCTCAAGGTCTGATGAGGAAGCCGCAGCTGTACACTGAATGGCTGCAGCTTCCTCATTAGACAGTAAAGTTTTTCCATGGCTGGGGTGGGACACATTTAGATGGGGGGTGTCCTATTTTAGTCTTGTCTAGGGCAGCATGAAAACAAAATACCCTGCGGCCCAACCGTTTATTTCAGCAAAAATCTTGCCATATAATGTTATGTGTGCATTTACTATTATTTATGCATGTTATTTACCTGAAAGAGCTTTCACTGCATTGACCTCCAAAAGGACTGAGAATGCTGCTGGGCCTTGCCATTGTGGATGTGATGTCAGCAGCCCCACCAGACTCAGAGTTGTCACTGAAGTGACATTGTATAGTATTTTTCTCCTCCCCAGCAGCTGCATAAAAGGAAGGTTAGGGGAGAATGGCAGAGCTGGGCCAGCACAGAGAGCAGAGGGCTATGGCATGCAAGCAGGGATATGGGCTGGGGGATAGAGTTAACCCTTCCTAGAGTAGTCAATTTTTCTACTAAATCCAAAGGCACATTGCAAATTATTAAAAAATCATTCATGGAAAGGAAAAATTCTGCTTTACTTGCATTTTTTTTAAAGTTTGTAACAGTTTCTCTATTAGTTCCATCAAAGAAATAATCATCAAAGAGCCACTGGGATGTGGATTCATATAAGTTAAAAAGAGGAAAAAAACATTCAAAGAGCTAACTGGCTAAGGATAGGCTGCTCACAACAGACAGGGCTACCCTCTGATGGTTACCTAGCATGTCACCAAAAAACATAACCACAACCAACAGAAGCAGTGCCAGACTAATTGATGAAAGAGTCCAAATTAATTTGCTAGTTCACATGTAAAAGACATCCAACGTGTTTCGGGGGGCCAAAAACATTCTCCCTTCATCTAAGCCTCAGCGCAATGCAGACAGCTGCCAGTGTGGGGTTTGGTAGGGAGTGGTGCAATACACATTTTAGCGTATCTCACTGATTTATTTTTTCTTTTTTTTTCTTTTTTTTTTTATACTTTATGAGAAGTGTCACAGTGACACTTCATTTATGTGTCACGGTGCATTGCAGTGTGGTGACTTGCTGTGTCATCCAGTGAGCTGTGTTGTGTTGTGAATGGAGCATATAGAAAACCATTGTTATCTATGTGCCCTTGTGGTGGCTGGTGCTTATCCGTTGCGGAAAAACACCAGTAACCATGCACAGTGTGAATGAGTCCTTGTCAGACACTTAAATAGGGCTTCCATGTGCTCATCTATGTAAAAACATTTATTGCTGAGCCAGGAGAGTTTCTAGCTAGCACCATCTGCATTTTTTAGAAGTTAGTGCCAGTGTCGCAATAAACTCTATGACTTTTTTCTTTCAATAATTAAGTTAGCCTCAGGAAAAGAGTTCATCATGCTTAACTTCAACATTGGGCTGAAGGATTGTTGTATAATTTGGCTTCAGTGAGTAACACAATGCATTTCGAGGGCATGCCCCCCCATTCTCAAATTCTTGAGAAAAGAGGGGACACGCCCCTGAATAATGGCAACCTGCCACGCCTAACCAGGAAGTACCTTGATGGTCACTACGGCCAATTATACCTATCACCCATTCTACAAGCCCTGCAAGTACAGCAGATGGACGCTGGGAGCGATTGCAGATTATTTTTCATAGTCTTCCTGTACAACGTATGTGCGTGAGAGGAGAAGTTTTGTTTGACATGCTGCATCTCTGGCTAGGCCAGTTGTGCATTTTGACAATTATTTAGGGTGTATGAGAGGGGTAAGCAGTATTGTTCACAGGAAGGATATTTGGGTCAGCCCTTGCTAGACAACTGGCATGCCAGTAAACAATAGCGCATTGTAGTTTTATAGTTTGTTTTAAATCTTAGCACTCAAAGTTGTACTGTAAAAGACAAGTTAAATTCATTCAGATCCACCCAAATTTATAGATCTTCTAACTTCAGGTCAGCCCCAGTTCCATTAATTCCAGACCTCGGATCAGCCACAGTTCTAGCACTTTCAGAACTCAGATCAAACTCAATTCCTGCATCTGCAGACCTCAGATCAGCCTCATTTCCAGCACCTTCAGACCTCAGATCAGTCCCAATTTCACTATCTTTAGACCATTTCCAAATAATGGACAATCAGATTTCAGATCAGCTCCATGTCCTGTTCCTTCTGACCTCAGACAATCCTCAATTCCTGCACCTCCAGACCTCAGATAAGCCGTAATTCATGCACCTTCAGACGTCAGATCAGACCCAATTCACACATGCACTTGAGAACTAAGATTAGCCCCAATGCATGTATGCACTTCAGACCTCAGATCAGCTACAATCGATGCACCTTAGCCTTCAGATCAGCACCAAACTCTACCTTTGTAGATGCAGGATACCACTGCACCAAACTCCTCAACCTATGGTCAGCTTTCAGTGACATCAGGGAGGTGGGTGGGCCAGGCTTTGCAATTGACAGTCTAGGGCAGTAATTCTCAACTCCAGTCCTCAAGGCGCCCCAACAGGTCATGTTTTCAGGCTTTCCATTATTTTGCACAGGTGGTTTGATCAGTTTCACTGCCTTAGTAATTACCACAGCTGTTTCATCTGAGGGAAATCCTGAAAACATGACCTGTTGGGGCGCCTTGAGGATTGGAGTTGAGAAACACTGGTCTAGGGAGCTGTAGTTTATAACCAATGTCATTGTGTGTCAGTGTAGAAGGCATTATATGCTCAACCGGCTAGGATTGTCGGCTTTTGTTGTATGATGTCCTTTATTCACTTATAATCATAAGTGCCCCTGGATGAAGTAAGCTGTTATGAAACCGACGTAGGGCGGAGCGACGCGCTGACGTCACCTCGTGCTCCATACGATTTCCAGTAGGACAGGTGTCTGTGGTTTGTGCACCGGTCGGCACACCAGACTCAAAGGCCTATTTTATCTGCAACATTGTAAGTGCAATACAAATTGTTTTATTAAACCTTTTTACGTTTAATGCACTATATGGAGCGTTTATATTTTCCATGTATCGGGTGCATCTGCTGATGATCTATTGGTTGAGATTCACTGCTTAAAGATTCGTGTTTGGGGTTGCTGGTTCTTGGAGAAAGCTGACTGATTATAGGCATACATTAATCCTCTGTCATGGGGGATCGTGGCAAGCTGGTAAGGAGTAATTTCTGCTGATTGGTGGTGGACCCTACACGATTGTTTTTGGAAATGACATCTCACAATATATGGACTTTTTTCACAGAGCACTAGTGTTCAATATATTATCTAGGGCTGGATGCACTAATAATTTATGGACAATATCTATGTTTATTATGCACCAATGATTTATGGACAATTTTTTTTGTTTCAAGTTTGTGTGGTCATAATTATCAACACTTTGAAGGATTTTATATATAGAATTTTTATTAATTCTATATATAAATTTTATTACCACAATATTGATTCATTTAGGGGTTAATTACACCATTGGTGACAATATTGTTTTTTTCTTTTCAATTAATATTGAACGGTCACGGGGGCAGCGCATTTTATATTTTCTTCCATTCACTTATAATAGCCTTCTAAAACTGTAAATCATTTAAACTTTTTAGGGATGTTTTCATGCCAAGCCTTGTTATATCCCGATTCTGTATCTAAACTTCAAATAATTTTTAAATGGTGTTAAACCTTAAGAAATGACTAAGTCCGTGCATAGAGGTAAAATCTAGACAGATGCAGCAGTGTAATCATTATTGCATCATGACATTTATTTTTTATTTTTAGATTCAAGCAGTGTAAGTACCTGCATTTGACCTGGTATCAGCCTTTTGCAGTCCCAGTGCAGCAGGATTGGAGTGTAAAAGGAAAATACAGCATAACAAGTAGGGATGAGCTTCGTGTTCGAGTCGAACATACGTTCGACTTGAACATCGGCTGTTCGATCGTTCGACGAAGATCGAACGATTTGGGCCGTTTGCGCCAAATTCGAGTGACGCGAACGACCCACAATGCACTACGCCATCGCAGTGTCATCCAGGCGCTGTGATTGGCCAAGCATGCACTGTGACCCCGCATGCTTGGCCAATCACAGCGCCGGCAGCGAGGAGAGCAATGATTGGCCACAGGCAGGATGCCTGTGGCCAATTATTCTTGAGGGGGTTTAGTACACGCCCCACACTATAAAAGGCCGCCAGCGCGGCGGCCTTGTGTAGTGTGTTCCGGAGCAGGGAAAGAGAAGCATAGGCAGGGACAGTGTCATTTTTTTTCCTTTACTAATCCTGGATTCCTTGTGTTTAGGGACAAATAAGGATAGGTAGGGAGAGTGTCAGTGTGTTATTCTGTGCTAAACCTTGTTTGTAGGGACAGAGAGGTACAGTGAGGGAAAGTGTCAGTGTGCTATTCTGTTCTAAACCAATCTTGCTGAACCATATTTGAAATCCTTGAGTTTAGGGACAGAGAGGTACAGTGAGGGAAAGTGTCAGTGTGCTATTCTGTGCTAAATCTTGTTTGTAGGGACAGAGTAGGACAGTGAGTGAAACTGACAGTGTGCTATTCTGTTCTAAACCAATCTTGCTGAACCATATTTGAAATCCTTGAGTTTAGGGACTGAGAGGTACAGTGAGGGAAAGTGTCAGTGTGCTATTCTGTGCTAAATCTTGTTTGTAGGGACAGAGTAGGACAGTGAGTGAAACTGACAGTGTGCTATTCTGTTCTAAACCAATCTTGCTGAACCATATTTGAAATCCTTGAGTTTAGGGACTGAGAGGTACAGTGAGGGAAAGTGTCAGTGTGCTATTCTGTGCTAAATCTTGTTTGTAGGGACAGAGTAGGACAGTGAGTGAAACTGACAGTGTGCTATTCTGTTCTAAACCAATCTTGCTGAACCATATTTGAAATCCTTGAGTTTAGGGACAGAGAAGGACACTCGTGGAAACTATCAGTGTGCTATTCTGTGCTAAATCTTGTTTGTAGGGACAGAGAGGTACAGCGAGTGAAACTGACAGTGTGCTATTCTGTTCTAAACCAATCTTGCTGAACCATATTTGAAATCCTTGAGTTTAGGGACAGAGAAGGACACTCGTGGAAACTCTCAGTGTGCTATTCTGTGCTAAATCTAGTTTGTAGGGACAGAGTAGGACAGTGAGTGAAACTGACAGTGTGCTATTCTGTTCTAAACCAATCTTGCTGAACCATATTTGAAATCCTTGAGTTTAGGGACAGAGAAGGACACTCGTGGAAACTATCAGTGTGCTATTCTGTGCTAAATCTTGTTTGTAGGGACAGAGTAGGACAGTGAGTGAAACTGACAGTGTGCTATTCTGTGCTAAACCAATCTTGCTGAAGCATATTGCAAATCCTTGTGTTTAGGGACAGAGAAGGATAGGCAGGGGACAGTGTCAGTGTCATTGTTGCAAAGCCTCCTGCACAGTATACACCTGAAG
The DNA here is from genome assembly GCA_029206835.1 of Rana muscosa. Taxonomy (NCBI): domain Eukaryota; kingdom Metazoa; phylum Chordata; class Amphibia; order Anura; family Ranidae; genus Rana; species Rana muscosa. The sequence continues at coordinate 732,833,844 of CM055116.1, forward strand.
GTAGCCCTTATTGCTGTTTTTCCCATCTCCCTGCAGGCCATCCATTAAAATGTCTGGAAGGCAAACAAGGAGAGGCAGACAGTCAGGAGGCAAAAAAAGAGGGCAAGCAGGCTCTGTGTCTGGGGGCAACAGTGCTAGTCGTGGACGCGGTGCATTGTCATCAGCACATGGCCATGGGACACGCTTGTCCTTCTTTTCGGCAGCTGGACATGTTGAGCCACATCATGCCGAAGACTTGGTAGAGTGGATGACCAAGCCCACTTCATCCTCCTCATCCTCTCTCACCCAGGCTCAGGGTACTGGCAAAGCAGCTGCCAAAGCATCCTCTTCTCTGGTATCATTATCTTCATTAGTCAATCCTTCCCTAGACCCACCATGTCCTCCTCCTGAGGAGTCCCCCGAACTGTTTGAGCACAGTGTTGGGTACATGCTCCAGGAGGATGCCCAGCGTTTTGAAGGATCTGATGATGATACCCAGATAGAGGAAGGCAGTAGCGTGAGAGCAGAGAGAGGGGATGCTCAAGAAGGACACCAATCTGGCAGTCATGCTCCAGCAGCTGCAGCATACTGCCAGATTGGCTCCAGTGATGAGGAGGGAGGGGATGATGAGGTCACTGACTCCACGTGGGTGCCTAATAGGAGAGAGGAGGAGGAGGAGGATGAGCAGGAGGCACATCTCCAACGAGGCAGGATGCCCTTGAGTGGCCAGCGTATGGGCAGCACACCGACGGAATCACACCGCAGAGCTCCGCCTGTGCAGGGCGCTGCCTCTGCCCGTCATTCAAAAAGTTCTTTGGTGTGGGCCTTTTTTGAGGCGAGTGCATCAGATCGCACAGCTGCTGTTTGCAACATATGTCTCAAGCGTATATCGCGTGGCCAAAACATCAGCCGCTTGGGCACCACATGTTTGATCAGACATATGTTGACCTGCCATGCAGCTCGTTGGCAAGCCTACCTTAAAGACCCACACCAAAGAACAAAGCGGACCTCTCCTTGCACCGCATCAGCTGGGATCTCAAAACCCACTATACCTTTAGTCCTCTCTGAAACCTGCACAGAGAGGAATGAAGGTGTAGAATTAGGTGTGTCACAGCCCAGTACTTGCGGCCACTCTGCTAGCAGTACAACGACGTCCGATTCTAGCAGGCAAATTTCCCTGCCCCAGCTGCTGGACCGTCGAAAGAAGTTCACTCCCAGCCATCCACATGCCCAGCGGTTGAATGCTAGCTTGGCTAAATTGCTAGCGCTTCAACTGCTGCCTTTTCAGTTGGTAGACTCGGCCCCCTTCCGTGAGTTTGTGCAATGTGCGGTTCCTCAGTGGCAGGTTCCCAAACGACACTTTTTCGCACGGAAGGCTATTCCGGCTCTCTACAGGCATGTGGAAGGCAATGTCTTGGCCTCGCTGGACAGGGCGGTCAGCGGTAAGGTGCATATTACCGCTGACTCATGGTCCAGCAGGCATGGACAGGGACGTTACCTTTCTTTCACGGCCCATTGGGTCACTCTTTTGGCAGCTGGGAAAGATGCAGGACAAGGTGCAGTAGTGTTGGAGGTTGTTCCACCGCCATGCCTCCAAAATGCTACTACTGGTTGTGACACACCTCTCTCCTCCACCCCCTCCTCTTCTTCTTCCTCCATGGCCTCTTCCTGTGGTTTGTCCTCGGAACCAGCGGTGCTCCGTAGGCGTTCAAGGGGCTACGCAAGTACGCAGGCAAAAAGATGCCATGCCGTGCTTGCGCTGGTGTGTTTGGGGGACAGGAGCCACACTGGGGCAGAGGTCCTGTCTGCTCTGCAGGGGCAGGCCGAGAGGTGGTTGACGCCACGCCAGCTTAAGCCAGGAATGGTGGTTTGCGACAATGGCACCAACCTCCTCTCCGCCCTCCGACAGGGACAACTGACCCATGTGCCCTGTGTGGCTCACGTCCTTAACCTGGTGGTGCAGCGGTTCTTGGGCAGGTACCCGGGCTTACAGGATGTCCTGAGGCAGGCCAGGAAAGTCTGTGTTCATTTCCGCAGATCTTATAATGCCAGTGCTTGCCTGGCTGAGCTGCAAAAGGAGTTGAACCTGCCCAAGAACCGCCTTATATGTGACATGCCCACCAGGTGGAACTCAACGTTGGCCATGCTGCAGCGGCTGCACACACAGCAGAGGGCCATCAATGAGTACCTGTGCGACTACGGCACCAGGACAGGGTCAGGGGAGCTCGGTTTTTTTTCACCACGCCAGTGGGGCATGATCAGGGATGCATGCACTGTCCTGGCACCATTTGAGGAGGCCACGAGGATGGTGAGCAGTGACAGTGCATGCATCAGTGACACTGTACCTCTTGTCCACCTGTTGGAGCACACGCTGCGAGGAATAATGGACAGGGCACTTGAGGCAGAACAGAGGCAGGAAGAGGAGGACTTCCTTGCCTCTCAAGGCCCCCTTTACCCTGACAGTGTTCCTTCTGTCCCACCCATCGCACAGGAAGAGGAGGAGGAGGAGGAGGAGGATTGTGTCAGCATGGAGGTGGAGGCTGGCACTCAGCATCATCAGCAGCAGTCTTTTTAGGGATGATTTACAGTCCCAAGAAACCAGTGGACTTGTACGTGGCTGGGAGGAGGTGGCTGCGGATCATGTCGTCCTTAGTGACCCAGAGGACTCCGGACTGAATGCCTCAGCTAACCTACGCTGCATGGCCTCCCTGATCCTGCAAAGTCTGCGGAAGGATCCTCGTATTCTTCGGATCAAGGAGAGGGACCATTACTGGCTGGCCACTCTCCTTGATCCACGGTACAAGGGTAAGGTTGCGGACCTTATGTTACCGTCGCAGAGGGAGCAGAGGATGAGACAACTCCGGGAGGCCTTGCAGAAAGGTCTGTGCAACGCGTTCCCAGAGACTGGGAGGTTACAAACTCCTGGTCCTGAACAACGAGTTGCTGAGGCTTCGGGCAGTCAAAGAAGGAGCGGTGGGGAAGGTGGCCGTCTGACCGATGCATTCAGACAATTCTTTCGTCCGCAGCCCCAAAGTATGATCGTTTCCAGCAACCATCACCAGCGTCTGATATACATGGTGCAGGAATACCTAGGGGCAAGGTCAGACTTGGACACCTTCCCCACCGAAAATCCTCTGGCTTACTGGGTCTTGAGGATGGATCACTGGCCAGAGCTTGCACAGTATGCAATTGAGCTACTGGCCTGTCCTGCATCCAGCGTTCTTTCAGAACGCACATTCAGTGCTGCTGGAGGATTTGTCACGGATCACAGGGTGCGCCTGTCCACCGACTCGGTTGATCGACTGACTTTCATCAAGATGAACCAGTCTTGGATCACCACCAGCTACCACACACCTGATGCTGATATAACAGACTAATTGATTTTAAAATGTCACATCCCTTCAAGACTGATGCTGATGCTGAGTTCCTGTGCTGTTATGTTGACTAGCTATCCTCCTCCTCCTCCATGATCCGATTAATGATGATAGCTTGGAAGATCATTTTGGTTTATGGGTGCCGCCACCAGTGGCTAAGGCCCAATTTTTCAGCCCCTGTTTAACAGGGGCGTGTAATTACAATTTTTGATGCAATACTTTGCAACAGGCCTCATTGCTGTGCTCCAAGTACAGTATCTGTGAGGGGTTGCAGTGTTGTGCCACCAGTGCCTAAGGCCCAATTTTTCAGCCCCTGTTCAACAGGGGCATGCAATTATAATTATTGATCTAATAATTCACAGCAGGGCCCATTGCTGCGCCCACCAAGAGTAACTGTCAGGCCTTACAGTGTTGTGTCAACACCACCACCACCACCACCAAAGGCCCAATTTTTCAGCCCCTGTTCAACAGGGGCATGCAATTATAATTATTGATCTAATAATTCACAGCAGGGCCCATTGCTGCGCCCACCAAGAGTAACTGTCAGGCCTTACAGTGTTGTGGCACCAGCACCACCATCAAAGGCCCAATTTTTACTACCACTGTTCAACAATTATATGTTATTACAATTCCTGATATAATAGTTGACAGCAGGGCGTTCCAGCACCCACCAAGAGTAACTGTGAGTGCTTACAGTGTTGTGCCAACACCAACACCTAAGGGGCCAATTTCTGCAGAGTATATACGGCAGGTCCCTACTTTCAAACATCCAACTTACAAACGACTACTACTTGCAAACGGAAGAAGACAACAGGAAGTGAGAGGAAATCTACCCCTTGGAAGGAAAATTCTCTCCTGTAAGAATTAATATGGGAGAAAGGTGTCTCCTCTCTACTGATGCTTTATCACCAATCCTTGTTTCAATAAAAACACCACATTTCAAAATCAGTTGTCATTGGGACGCAAAGTGAGGTGAAATGTTCTGAACAGGGGCACAGACAGCAAAACAAATGTTACAGGGGTGATAACCCTCCCCTATGTTTTCCAAAAAGCTTAAAAATAGGTATTTGGGCTGGAGCTACACTTAAACAATGTAGCTGTTCAAAATTACAAACAGATTCTACATAAGAACAAACCTACAGTCCCTGTCTTGTATGCACCGCCTGTATACGGCTGTTCAGAGTATATAGGGCCTTTTTTATTTTGTGTGCGGGGTTCCCCTTAATATCCATACAAGACCCAAAGGGGCTGGTAATGGGCTGGGGTAGGGGGGGGGGGGGGGTGATGGGGTAGCTATGCCATTTTTCTTAAAGATTTTCATCCATATTACCGGGACCAGACATTACATTAAAGCCGCAAGCAGTTTTAAATGGCTTTTTTTTCCTTTAGAAATTTAATTTTGTGCAGGGACAGTTCTAAACACGGGAAACACGTGGCACTTCACAGGCATACTTTAGACACCCCCCAGGTACAATATTTAAAGGAATATTTGACTTTTTTTTTTCACTTTATGCATCATTAAAATGACTGCTCCCGGAAAACGTCCGTTTTTAAAACTTCTTTTTGCATTGATACATGTCCCCTGGTGCAGAACCCGGGTTCCCAAACTCTGTTTAGGACAATAACATGGATAATAGTCGTTATAATTAGCACTTTAGAATCCGAACGTTCGCATCCATTGTATTTGATAGGGTTCTAATGTTCGTGCGAACTTTCGGTCCGTTCGCGGGTTCTGGTGCGAACCGAACCCGGGGGTGTTCGGCTCATCACTAATAACAAGCCAATTAGTTAATGTGCTGGTACTAAGAGAAAGCGGAGTGACAAAGAAATTAGCTCATCACTGGGCTGCTTCTCTTTTCACTGTCCATTCACAGCCTGGGGTTGGTTCAGGGCAACCTCAGAGGAAGTGGGTTAAATTATGCTGACCATCAGATTAAGGACATCTAGTGGCAGAAGAGGGTACTGCAGGGGAAATTTATGAATTGAATGCGGATATTGTGGCAAAAGCTTGTTTTGTTATTTTATCTTTTAATGGCCTATTGGTTTTTATTGTGTTAATTGTAGCCGGAGATCTGCTTTTAAGAACCAATTGTAAAGCTGTGAAGTAGAGATAACTAAGCTTCTTTAAGTCTACTTTACCAACAATTTACTATGTCTTTCCTGATCATTCCATAAAAAAATGCCACAATTCACAAGTCTTTCAATATAGGTCGTACAGGACTATATTTTTTCTGCAATCATCAGATAAATACTGTAAATACATCCTATTGTATTTGTGCTTTCTTTACACATCAATAAGAGTCTGTTCACACTTGGTAGCTTGTCATGTATTATGCTACATTTTTAATAGCAGGTAAATGCATGGCAATAAGAAACTCAGTTGTTTCATTTTGGTGCATTGGGCTGCCTCAAAGTCAATGGAATGCATGACAATGTATGTTAAAGAGGAAGTAAACTATTTTTTTTTTCTTTTTTAAAAACCCCTGCAAAAGAAAGGCATAATGAGCTAGTATGCATAGCATATTAGCTCATTATGAATGACTTACCTGAGATCAAAGCCCCCGCAGCGGTCCTCGGTCACCTCCACCGCCGCCGCCATCTTGCCTCGATGTCCCGTCACTGCCGTCAGTGTATCGCCGCTCCGGCGCTGTGATTGGCCAGAGCAGCAAAGACGTCACACGCATGCGCGCTCGGGCCGGCAAGATCCCATTCAGAAAACCGCCAATGATGCCGGCCCGCTAGTGCGCATGCATGTGATGTCATCGGCGCAGTGTTTATAGTAAATATCTCCTTAACCGTGTAGGTTAAGGAGATATTTCTTGCACCTACAGGTAAGCCTTAATCTAGGCTTGCCTGTAGGTGCAACTTGTCTAAGTGGGTTTACAACTACTTTAATGCAGTGTCTGTTGTGATCCTAACCTAAATGTGTTCAAATAAAATTATTCTAGTGGTATATTGTTATGCTAAGACCATTGCCAATAGTTTTGTTTTACAGCTTTACCTTAAATAAAACCAGGTATTTTTTTTCTGTGGTGAAGCAGCACCAGATAGCAGCATCATGGACTGATAAGCAGTTATCCCCATCAGCATCTTGAAAGGAGGCTGATCAGTAAACAACAGTTCTTTCACATATTTTTTTTTACAATAGTGGCAACATGACAGTAAAGCTTTAGAGAATGATACAATAGAGCTTGTACATAATTTTGTACAGATGTAGTCATCAATAATGCAGTGGGCCTGGTATAGGTTGATGTGAAGGGTAGAGTAACTCGGAGCTCTACATGTTTCGCGCTGGCGCGCTTCTTCAGGCGCTTGAAGTACAAATTCTATATAAGGTAAGAAATCATAAATAAATACAATTCAATGTAGGTAGCTACATAGAACAGAAGTATATAGCAGAGAGGAGTGACTCAAGATATCATCAGTGTGTGTATATCTGGCCAGTACACCAACGCAAGGGAAATGGGGTGGGGGCACAAAATGGGTGTGAGGACACAGACAAAGGAAAGCATCCGCCATCACAGCGAGCAAAGACCATGCACCAAAACTAGATTGAAAGCAGAACAGGTTTAGACAATGAGTGTATAAACAGATAATCATATACACCCCCAATAATAGGAGCTGGAAGTGGAAGAAAAATAGAATATTTCAACAAAGCCTTTAAATGTTAGTATTTGCTGTTTTTACTTTGTGAAGATTTTATTTTTCTGCTAGCCAATAGCACACCATTGTTCAGTACATTTAGATTATCGCTGTAGACCCATGCACTTGAGGCTTTAGTAGCATTTATGAAAGACTTTCCAACAATGATGATTACTGAAATCCATCTCTGCGCCCCAGACTAGGTAGTTTCTATTTACTTATTTCTGACTCATGGCAAGCAACAGAAATATTGAATGCCATCTGCTAATTTATTATTCTAAAGAAATGTAAATGAGTACTAAAATAATGTGAGTGCTAAAGGCCAAAATTCCAATCACTCAATATCTTTCTATATAAAGAAGAGCAAAAAGTGTGCTGGCATAGTGTAGTATTAAAGGCACCTTTAGTAAATGGTTTAAAAACAGATTATATAAAATGTACTTGTGACAGTACCAGAGTTATAACTTGGCTGAGGCATGCAAGTACATTTTGTCAACCTGTATACTAAAAGATTGTAAGAATGAATTGAACATTACTGGCGGACTATCAACTTTTTACCAATGCCTAAGGCCTTGATGTATAGAGCAGCTTTGAACTAACATCAAATCACGTGGCTTACTTAAAGGGTAAGTCCATTTTCGTGAGGAAAAAATTGCAAGTAAAAACATTTAGTATATTCAATTGCTACACAAGACATATTGTAATTAAATGTTATGAAAAATTACCTTTTCTTTTCAGTCTGCAGCTCTGTAATTTTCTGTAGAATGCAGTGCAATATGGCAACCTATTGGTGTACGGAATGCCCCCCTAGAAATGTAAATTCCTTCTTGTGTGATTGGCTTACTGATTTTCCCAGAAGTCTGCACTAAGAAACAAGCCATACTTAATTTTTTTGGTGAGATACTCCCAAAGGGAAAACACATCTAAAGGGATGCAGACCCTGCCACTTTCCTCATTAGAACCCTGCAAGTGCAGCAGTTAATTGATGACTATAAAGTTACCCCCATTCACATTCATTTTGCACATGGACACAGATAAACAGTTATTTCTTTAGCATACCAAAAGGTAGGAACCTGCTACAAAGAACACATGCAATTTTCTTTTACTTGCTGTAAAGCCTTTTAGTGTGCGATTACTGCCAGCGGCTATAGCTGCTAGCAGTAACCACTGGATTCTCCCGTCAGGGATGACTCCCCACGCCACCTCTCTGGGAGAACACAATAGCTCTGCAAGAGGGATTCCCCCATCAACACTGACTGTGTTGATGTGGAATCAATTTTCTTCTCTGCAACCCATGGAGGTGAAGACATTCAACACACACATATGGATGTTGGATATGTAGATTCTTCAGGCAATATAGCACTGCTACAAAGTAAAGATTTCATGGACGGGCCAAGCACAAAGCCTATGGAGATTAGCGTGCCAAATTAACCCCCAAATTGTTCCGCTATGAGACACCACCACACGTAAGGGTTGATTTACTAAAACTGGAGAGTACAAAATCTGGTGCAGCCTTGTATGGTAGCCAATCAGCTTCTAACATCAATTAAGCTTTGACAAAATAGAAACTGGAAGCTGATTGGTTTCTATACAGAAATGCACCTGATTTTTCACTCTCAGGTTTTATTAACTCAACCCATTGGTTCGAATCCCAACCACGACACTACCTGCCTGGAGTTTGTATGTTCTGCCTGTGGCTGCGTGGGTTTCCTCCGGATTCTCTGGTTTCCTCCCACACTCCAAAAACATGCTGGTAGGTTATTGGCTCCTGTCTAAAGTGGTCCTAGTATGTGTATGTATGAATGTGAGTTAGGGACCTTACATTGTAGGCTCCTTGAGGGCAGGGACTTGTGCAAATGTATAATAATTATGTAAAGCGTGGCTTAAATTGACAGCGCTACATAAGTACCTGAAATAAACGAATACACAAATAAAAATAAACCCCATAGTTATGGCCCTGCTCCCACTCTTTCATTGATTGTCATGTATCTGAATACTTTTTGATCTGCACAGACATTGATAATCACATTAACCTCTACAGTGTACCCATGTTGTAAAAAGCTCTTTCTGCCTTGTCCCTGGTCAGTATTGAATGGTGTCATTTGGCTTGTCATTAGATGTTTTCTTCTGTGTCCTATCTTATCTGTTTTTCAGTTGTGTTTCAAACTTTCTTCCTGCTTTTCGAACTTTGTCTGTTGAAGTGCTGAGCAATAAATCTCCACCACTTGACTGAACAAGATGCCTGAGGGCTTTCACTTCATCTCTTTTAATTGCACCCGAAGACTTATGTCATGTTGAAAGGACAAGATCAAGTGATTACTTTTCATCTGCACTTGTCAGTTTGCTGAAAAAGTTATATCATATTACACCATTTATCCTTCAAGCATGCAAAGCTTTTCCACGGGGCCTGTCAAGTTAGAGGCACAAACTAGTCTTGCTGCCTTCCTCTTCAGTGACACATTTTTCATTCTAGTCAATGGTATAGTCAGTTGTAGAAGTGCTGTATCCAAAACGCACATAATTAGTGATTAAGTGTCAACAGGTTGTGCAACTTGTGGCAGTCCTAGGCGCAACACATTAGTCATACGGAACAAAACTAGCACACTGCGAATGACATGTAGGCATTATTGTATAGGCTAGAAATAGACTGTATATTATAGGGCCTGGGAAAAAATCGGGAATCGAGTTGCGAGGCCAAATCGATTCAGAATTCGATCAAATAGATTTTTTAGATTTTTTTTCCATAGGACCGGCGCTCCGCGGACTAGGCCGAAGCCGCAGCCTCGCCTAAAAAATCCTACCCGCAGCTCGCCGCGATCCTGGGAAAAGGCCACAGGGCCGGACGGCGTGGACTATCAGAAAAGAAACTCGATTCGAAACGTGAATCAAGTTTTTTTTTAAAAATCGCAGATTTTTTTTGGGGCCAAAATCGCCCAGCTCTAGTATATTATACTTTACTTTATATAAAAAAATTTAATAGTAAATACAGTTTTGAAAGATAGCTGCAGTTTAGTTTATTGGTACATTTTGAATAACGTTTTTCTTGTTAGAGAGCTTTGGCTTAGTAATTAAAGTGTTACTAAACTTGGGACCCTGCATTCACTTTATCTGGCCTCCCACAATACACAGAACACTGAAATGCAATTATTTTTGTAAATATAAACTGCTAAATACCTTTTCTCATCAGCATTATATAGCAGTCTTGTGACTTCTATCATTGTCCTATGAGGCTGCAGGACCCCTGCCCCTCGGTCTGGACAATGCTGATTCGCCCTACATGCACTCTCCCAAGGAAAAAAAAACTCTCTAGCAATACACACAAAACTGAGAATGTGCAGAGTGACCCCACGGCTCTTTACTATCAGGAGATGGATTGCGGACAGTGGAAGAAGGAAGAAGGGGGATCAGAGAAGACAGGATCAAACAGCCTTTTTACACAATGCAGAGAATTAACCCCTTAGGTTCTACAGTGAGTATAACAAGCATGCTTTACTGCATATACAGACTGATTTTACTGTTGTGGGTTTAGTAACACATTAAAGTACAACCAAAGGCATCTTCATATAAAATAGCACTAGCAGTAACCCTTTAGTAAAGTTAATCTGTAAGCTCTTTTTTAAAATAAAAAGCAAATGTAGTCAGGGAAGTGTACCAGTTTATTATCCTGAACACAGAGATATATTTAGAAATCAGTATTTCAAGGACAGAGTGGAACATACAGCTTTTTCTTACAGACAGAAACAGGTGATATCTTCTTCATCACAATGATTAGTGTGTCTTGTGCTGCGCCTGAATACAGCAATCTGGAATCATTGAATTTTCAAAGCTGAAATAGGAGAAGAGCGATAAGGAAATGCGAAATCAGTCAAATCTATGAATTGAATACTCTTGTCTCATTATGGCTTTTGTGAATAGTATTAGTCTTCCGCAGATTTCTCTGTAAAATTTATTGGTAAAAAAACTACAAATGGTGCCTTACACTAGTCCATAGTTGTACTTTAATAATTAAAAGTGTTTTGGGATTTTAGTTTTTTTTTTTTGTTCCATTGGAAGCATTACCGATCCTTCTTGCCCATAACAATGGCTAATATGGGAGGGAGGTGATCTCCATCTCTGACAAAGGGTTCTACTGAAGTTAGGGTGCTGACCTTTTCCTGCAGGGAAAGTCATCTTGTACTAAATGTGTATGGCTAAGATAATCCAAAATGTATTACTTTAGCTTCAAGTAACGGCAAAAGGGGCATATATTCCTGTGGCGAGCCCAGCAAGGAGTATATGACATAGGTAAGACCATTTATCTACCAAGGTCTCTCATGGTTTTGATGGTTAAGAGTTGGATTTTTGGAATGGAGATCTCCTTGCCCTCATTATGGAGACTGCTTATCTGGTCAAAATGTATCCAGTGCCGAGCAAGGCATTTTGAGCAGACTTTTCTTTAATACGAGTGTGTTACATGGGTATGATCAGTCATCATGCAAAGTACCTTGTAGCTTTAATGAGCTGGGCTAACCTGTAATAGAAGGTGAGGGTAAGCTTACCTTCAGCAACATTTTCCAAAACGATCCCTATGCCATTTGATATCCTCTGAATAGTACATACCAATAATAATAGAAAAAAAAACTGCGCCAAAAAATTATATAAATATATCCCAATCTGAGATATCTAAGTCCAAAGATGTATCCTCAAGATGGGAAAATCCAGAGGGGGAAAACCAATGGGCTACAGTGTATCCGACAATCTTGTACGTTAGCACATCTTGCTTGGCATAAACACTATTAAAAATGGCTGCTTACCAGATGGAAGGTAACTAAACACAGTCGACTGTGACCCAGCCGCGGCCTTTACAAACAAGGGAGATCCAGAGATACCACAAGATGTTCACACTCCTCCAATACTTAGGAAACTCTTGATGGCTCAATGGTACAAAAAAAAATAATAACATAGAATAATACCTTTTGACTGGTATTGGAAAGTCAAAGCACCACCACCGTGAATAATACAATCAACGTGATAAGCACCCTGATAGAAATGGCTCCTTACCAACCGCAAGGATAAAGCTCACGTTCACTGCAACCTGTCCACGGCCTGTGTCCTGCACGAGCTGGCCCAATACAAGTCCACGGAGCTCTCCTCACAAGTACCAGAGCGTCATCAATTTGCCATAAACCATACCAAAAAAGGGAAGGAGGAGACCATAGAGTAATACCCTTTGAGGCGTTTATTTAAGTAAAAGTATCGTACTTACAAACAACGAATAATGTGAAGCATAAAAAACATGCCGGCCGGCATAAGCGAAAGCCCTTCCTCGGTCGAGCTGCGCTGTGACGTCACTGCGTGTTCCCAGACGCGTTTCATCATATATGACGTTCTCAATGTGATGGGACATACCAATGCTGCTCCTAGAGTGGTGCCGTCCTTCTATTATAAATGAAGGTGCTGAGGGGCTTCTCCACAAAAAAATGCTAGTCCATACACCCCCATCCATCCAGCCATTTGCAGGATGGATGAACATTACAAGTGTGAACCTCTTAGCTGCCCACTCCAAGCTGTTCAAACTGTGTGCGTGCACAGTGCATCTCCCTGTTTAAGTTGAGCTCATAGTAGCCGCTAAAGGGCCGTTCAAAACTGCATGCATGTGCAGTCTCTTTCTCTAGCTGAGCTTATATTGCTCATGTGTGCATGTCATGTGATTTTTCTTTCTACAAAAAAATGTGCATGTAAAATGACTAACGGCAATCAGAAAGACTCAGGGGCATTAGAGAAAATCGGATTTTTATTTGAGGTATGACACTGCCGGAGAGTGCACTTCACAGCAAACACACTTTTTAAATTTGCTGAATGTACACTGGACCTGTGTACGCTTCTACATATGCATCACAGGTGCATAGCAAATGCTGTGCAAATAAGATTTGCTTGTTTGCACATAATCAATGTGCTGGAGTACCATCATAATGTTTGGTAAATCAGGCCCAGTAGAGCTTAATATTTATGCTATTTATGCAATGCCGTGGAGGATTTTTCTGAGCAGGTTTTGCACCTGTAAAGCTTATAGACCTAACCTGTATATCCTACAGTATGTAGATAAATACATGATCAACTGCTTTACCTCAGGGTACTGCACTGTAGCAGAAAACAATACCTTTGTGTTTATAAAGGTTAACAACCTGGCATGGATAATGTAGTGTTTGGACAATCTTTCTTTTGTGTAAGCTAGTGGACTGTGACAGCTCAAGTTTTATTGGGGCCATAAGCGATTAGCTTGCATATTCTCCTATGACTTGTCTTTACATAGCAGCTCATTTTTAAAATGTACTTTAAATACAGTTGAAATTCTAAGTCTTAACAAGATTGCTATGCTGTTGTCAAATCATATAGACTTAAAAAAAAAAGCCCCGTGAAATGGAAACGACACCTCTTATATTGTTGTTCTATTCACTCCTAAAATTGGTTCATTTTTTACAAATAAATGTTGACGGTAGAAACTGACATTGGGTAATTGAGAAGCAAATTATTGTGGACATGCATGGAATAGAATTGCCTGATTTTCTGCTGTTCCAGATAATTCTCTAAGGATCAAGTAACAGCAAATCAACCTGTTGAAGGAGGCTCACAATGGTGTATTAAATATTGTTTTCATTGTGTAATTGCTCGTGTACTCTGTGGTTGTCATCTGATCCTCTCTATTGTAATGGAACTGTTACTACTCAGTAGACCAATTGATCCATCAGTCTAGTATTCAATGTGACAGATACACCTAGCGGCAAAAGTGGGTTAGACTACTAGCACAGCAAGTAAAATATGTGCCAAGAAGATTACAATGCAGGTTATTCCTTTATACAAGGTACATTTTATTGAAATGATTAAACTGACACTTTTTTTTTTTTATATTTTGCTTGCATGTCGTTTTATAGTTTTTTATAATTTTTATATTTTTTAAGTATTTATATATTGCCAACAATTTATGCAGCGCTTTACATATTGTACCTTACCCTTGCATCAATCCCTGTACTCAAATTGCTTACAGTCCCCTATCTCACACATAGTAGGGAAAATTTGGAAAACAGCCAATTAACTAACCAGCGACTGTAGCACCCGGGGGAAACCCACACAAGCACAGGGAGTTAGTGCCCTATTAGGGATTCAACTGGGAACCCCATTTCCGCAAGCCAGAATTACTGGCCACTGTGCTGTCCAATTTATTTTCAATTCACCCCCTACATTTTTTTTAACCGCTTAAGGATCGCGCACTGTAGATATACGTCGGCAGAATGGCATGGACAGGCATAATCACGTACCTGTACGTGGCCCTTTAAATGCCTGCCGTGTGGTCACGCTCGCCGGCGGCGGCGCGCTTCCGACCCTGCCGCCTTCCCCGTGAATCGGACCGCGGGTCCCGCGGACTCGATTGCCGCGAGGATCCTCTCGATTGTCTCACGGAGGTATAGAGCAGGGAGATGCCTGTGTAAACAAGCATCTCCCTGCTCTGCCTAGTGACAATGACACTGATCTCGGCTCCGTGTACACGGAGCGAAGATCAGTGTCATGTGACACAGAAAAAAAGGGAGAATATGGGTGGGACTTTAAATGAAGCATACATCTCAGGAGATACCCGACAAGAAATAACTATGGCAGTATACTGTTGCACTGGAACTTGAACCGTTAAAGGAAAGCATTGCATAACAATTGGCAGTCATTACTTTAATTGGATAATAAATATGACAACAACAAAAAATAACACAGCATACCTAGTATATTGGTTAAAAGTTGGGATGTACATAAAACACAACAATAATGGTAGCATGGTATAATAACATGATCAGTTCATACGTGTCTAGGCTCTACCTACTTACCACGGAGACACCCCACGAACTGGCTCTGTTTCAATGTTTTTATTATGAACTGATCATGTTATTATACCATGCTACCATTATTGTTGTATTTTATGTACATCCCAACTTGTAACCAATATACTAGGTATGCTGTGTTATTTTTTGTTGTTGTCATATTTATTATCCAATTAAAGTAATGACTGCCAATTGTTATGCAATGCTTTCATTTAACGGTTCAAGTTCCAGTGCAACAGTATACTGCCATAGTTATTTCTTGTCGGGTATCTCCTGAGATGTATGCTTCATTTAAAGTCCCACCCATATTCTCCCTTTTTTTCAAGTATCGGGGATGGAGGTGCATGGCTCTACATGCCCTGTGCCTCGTACAAAGTCCCAACTCCTTTTGTTATGCTCATTCATCCTAGTAAGTTGAATGCTTTATCGTGTGACACAGAGCCCAACCCCCCTTCACTGCCAGTGTCATTTTCACAGTAACCAGTGCATTTTTATAGCACTGATTGCTGTGAAAATGACAATGGTCCCAAAAATGATTCAAAAGTGTCCACCATAATGTCGCAGTCACGAAAAAAATCACTGATCACCGCCATTACTAGTAAAAAAAAATAATAATAATAAAAATGCCATAAAACTATCCCCTATTTTGTAAACGCTCTAACTTTTCCGCAAACCAATCAATAAACGCCGATTGCGTTTTTTTTTACCAAAAATATGTAGAAGAATACGTATCGGCCTAAACGGAGGAAAAAAAATGTTTTTTTTTATATATTTTTGGGGGATATTTATTATAGCCAAAAAGTTAAAAATATTGCATTTTTTCAAAATTGTCGCTCTATTTTTGTTTATAGCGCAAAAAATAAAACCTGCAGAGGTGATCAAATACCACCAAAAGAAAGCTATATTTGTGGGGAAAAAAAGCCGTAACCTTGTTTGGGAGCCACATCGCACGACCGCGCAATTGTCAGTTAAATCGACGCATTGCCGAATCGCAAAAAGGGGCCTGGTCTTTAACCAGCCAAAATGGTCCGGGGCTTAAGTGGTTAAACAATTAAGGGTAGTGACTGTGCTATTTGGAGTATGTGGAAAATATAAAAAAATATATATATTTACTGTAAGATTACCTACTACTAAAAGGGTGAATAAAAAAAAAAGCCAAAGTTGCCACCAAATGCTTGATTTTCAATATACCGTAAATGGTCAATTAATTCATAAAACAGAAAGTAGTATAATAACTTTAGAAAGGATCTTATACCCTTATAGTGAACCCAGATGATCATTGTACCTTAGCAATTAGTGTGCAATAATTGTGTTACAAACTTTTAGTGTGTTACAAACTTGTCTGCTTACTTCCAAATATTTATTAAGGCAAATTACAAAATACTTTCAGTAAGTAAGCATGTCAAGCTTACCCTACCATATTTGTTTACGTTTTATTTGCTATCTGTATCTTGCTTTAAGGCGGAAGTAAACCCAACGATTTAATTGTTTCAAAAAACAGTTACATTCCCGGCATGCCTGAAATGCCAACTGTCACATTGGTTGTGCTCTCAACCAAACTGTCACACCATCCAATGGCGGGTGTCATAACTGATCACATGTGCAGCATCATGGCAGTTGAAGATTAAACAGAGGCCAAGATGGCAGCTTCCTTGCCTGAAAATGATAGGAGGGTTTACTTCCACTTTAAATAAGTATTAGGTAATTTGCAGTAATTTGCAGCTTTTGTAAGTAACATGTTAATGCAAATTTCTCACTTGCTAATTGTCTGCTGTGATAAGGCAAAGTAAACACGGAGAATGTGTGTTTTTTAACCAGTCTGAGCTGACTGATACATTTTCATTATGAAAGCAGATCAGTAAAGCACAAATATTGTGCAGCATTACAAGCAGAATGCACAGGCATCATGTGTAATAAACAGAAATGGTTTTTTTTTTTTTTGATGATTGAAATGAATAAATAAGAACATTTTAAATTATTATCATACATAATATGTATGTAAAATAATCCATACATTATTACATTCTCATATATATCTAAACAAACGTTAAAAAGATGAAAGATTTTCTTTAAGGCCACAGTAGTCTTAATGCATATAAGCATCATGCTTGGTGGTAACATTGTCAGGGATCATTCTTCTAAGAGTGAAAAACAAAGAAGTTGAGAGATCACTTATTCAGTGATGGGGAGGTGGAAAGCCTGAATGATCTTATTGGATTCAGCTACTGAGAACTATTGGCGTTCCCTGCATTCCTCTTGTCTGTTCAGCTAAACTTGGCTTACTCACACATCTTTTTTAATTTAAGCATTTGTGTGTGGCATACCTAGGAAAATCCATGTCCATGATAACTTTTAATAATCTCATATTAAACACTCCACAAAAAGATTGTGCTAAGCAGTGTGGGAATAGTATAATAATGTAAATGTCAAATGCAATCGGGGACTGCTTCTGTAAAAATACCTGTGATATGATGGTTCTATATCGTTTACTGTACTATTGTATTAATTCAATCTCTTATGTTTGAGCTGTCATTTATCTTATATTGTATGCAGTATTGTCTTTTTTACCAGAATTTAAGGTAAATGCAATTTTAGACAAAGAGATTGATATCACCTTGTAATGACTGGTCAATAGAGGACAGCTTGCAGCTTCAATCCCTATACAGTATGACAAGCAAATAGGTGATTAAGCCCATGAGCATTGACTCAAAAACTGAAATATCAGCTTTGTACTAGCTGGCTCTGAAAATATGCAGTGCATTTTGCATATGGACTTACTTACTGAGATAAAAAAAACAGTGTACAAGTTGTAAAAACCCAAAGCAAGCAATCAAGGTGTTCTACTAAGAAAAAATCTGCCTGGACCTACAGACAAGTCATCGTCATATTTAGGTGTGTCTAGTGTTTAAGTGCAAATGATATGTTGGGTGGAGACCAGTAGACTCTACCAAGTGACAAGAGCACTGCTAGGCAAGTCAGCATCAGAGTCAAATCCGATGATAGAGGTTGCTCAGGAGCAGGCCAGGGTCAAACCAGAAGAGATTATAATCAGACAACTAATCCAGAGGGTCAAACGAAATTCACAATCAAATAATTGGCATACATTCCACCCAGGCAGAGTAGGTTCAGAGCAGGCTCTAGGTAATAGAGCACACCCGTGAATCAGGAAATTTGGACAACACTTAAGAGCCGGTGAGGTCTCTTTAATGGGGTGTCAAGCAAATCAAGACAAGGCTGGGAAAGCAGGAACCAAAATTCTGGGATTCTGTTTCAGAGGTCCAGAAGATTGCTAGATGTACTGAGCGGCAAGTAGGGAAAGTCCAAGCAGAAATTTGTTGGTTATTATTGGTGCTCTCTCAGAAGAATGACATAGTTGCTGAGAAGTAACAAGAAGCATATGTGCTTTTTGTTCCTAAAAGTGGTGAAGAATGCACACAATTAATTTACTTGTCTAGAATTTTTACTTGAATTTGGCTCATGCTGCGTCACATTTAGAATGCACGAAAGACACTTTACCAAAATCTGTCCCAGCCATTTCTTTCTTTGTATGATAAAACAGAGTTAGTCTTAATTAGCTCCACTTTTACCTTTGGCGCATTCAATGCGAAACAATGTAAAAGTGCCACATTCAGTGCGTCACAATATAAAAGTGGCACATTTTAGAACTACCTGGATTTGGTACATGTGTTGCTGCCAGAACCAAAAGTGGTTTGTATGCTTCATTAACCGCTTGCCGACCTACGCTCGCCGATTTATGACGGCACAATGGCACGGCTGGGCAAATGGGCGTACCTGTACGTCCCTCCGTTGAAGCTGGCTAGGTGGCCTGCGATTGTGGCGAGGAGAGGCAGAACAGGGAAATGCCTATGTAAACAAGGCATTTTCCTGTTATGCCTAGAGACAGTGCTGCTACCAGTGATCGGGAACCGTGATCTCTGTCATGTTCTAGTGAGCCCATCCCCCCTACAGTTAGAACACACTGGGGGAACACACAGTTAACCCCTTGATCGCCCCTAGTGTTAACCCCTTCACTACCAGTGACATTTATACAGTAATCAGTGGCTATTTTTTTATCTCTGATCGCTGTATAAATGTCAATGGTCCCAAAATAGGGTCAAAAGTGTCCAATCTGTCCGCCGGAATGTTGCAGTCCCAATAATAATTGCAGATCTATCCCCTATTTTGTAGACACTATAACTTTTGTGCAAACCAATCAATATACGCTTATTGCGATTTATTTTACCAAAAATATGTAGAAGAATATATTTGGCCAAAACTAAGGAAGAAATTCGTTTTTTTAAATATTTTTTGGGGATATTTATTATGGGAAAAGGTAAAAAAAAATAGCTTTTTTTCCAAAATTGTCAGACTTTTTTGTTTATTGCACAAAAAATAAAAACCGCAGAGATGATCCAATACCACCAAAAGAAAGCTCTATTTGTGGGAAAAAAAGGGCATCAATTTTGTTTGGGTGCACCGTCGCACGACCGCACAATTGTCAGTTAAACCGACGCAGTGCCGTATCGCAAAAAATGCTCTGGTCAATAAGGGGGTAAAATCTTCTGGGGCTGAAGAGGTATTAACACCAGAAAAGTGGCGCAGCAGCTTTATTAAATTCACAGTTATTTCTAATATGTGGCAGAATAGCCATTAGGGCCTGGTGGATTTCAGTGCTTTAAAGGCAGCCCCAACTTCAAGGAGGGTTATTTTGTTTTCCAGTGAGTCAAGCTAAGAAGAGAAAATTTACTAAACCCAAGACAAATATTTGTGCGCTTGCAAAAAAAAAACTGTAAACCTTAGTGACAAAAAAATTATAATTAAAACGAAATTAAATCAAATGGACAGCAACATCTAAATCACCAATCTGAGTAGAATGTTTAACAAGTTTTAACCAAACAATAATTAAAAGTGCGCTACGTAAAAGTTATTAACTCACATAAGAGACACAATAAAGATGCATTAAACATATGATGAACTCATCCTAAGTTGACATATCTGTGTAAATACAGTCCTTATAAAATGTCCAAATATTGTGCAAAAAAATAAATATATATATCTATATATATATATATATAGATATATAAAGATATATATATATATATATATATAAGGTGCAAAAAGGTGCTCAGATTTTCTAAACATCAATAGTTCCTCTTTCTTTGCCCTGAAGGAATATTGGCAATGTGCACCATCGAAGAAAAAGTGTTTCCAAAAGGAATCACCACAGACAATTAAATGAGCTTCTTACCAGCTGCTCTTATCCCACAAGGAGACCATCAGACGCCTTGCCACGCATGCAAAGGTTCCACGATCTCTTAAGCCAAGATAGACATTTTGAAGGGATTACACATCATGTATTACAAACAACCAGCAGGTCCAAGCGATCAGGCCGTCATGTCAGAGGGCCCTCCTAGCGCGTTTCTCTGTAACTAACGTCGATGGCTCTGGTTACAGAAAAACGCATTGGGAGGAGCCTCACACGTGACGTTATTCTGCAAGTTGGCCTGATCGCTTGGACCCATTGGTTGTTTGTAACACATGCTGTGTAATCCCTTCAAAATGTATATCTTAATAGGAGATTTTGGAACCTTTGTCTGCGAGATCGTGGTGTATGTGTCTACTATGCAGCAAGGTCTCTGATGGTCTCCTTGTGGGATCAGAGCAGTTGGTAAGGAGCTCATTTAGTCATTTGTGCTGATTCCTTTTGGGAGCACTTTTTCTTCGGTGGTCTACATTGTCATCATTTCTTCACGGCAAAGAAAGAGAAACGTTATTTTTGAACAGTGTTTGCACATTTTATATGGACTTTATTTGCACAGATTTGTCAATTTAGGATGAGTTCATCATATGTTTAATGCGGTTTTATTGTACCTTTTATGTGACTTGATAACTTTTACGTAGCACAGAGGTAGCGCAATTTTAATTAGTGTTTGGTTAAAGAAGAGGTAATAGTCAGAAAGTATTTGTGAAGGTTAAATGATTGTTGTTTTGAGTAGATGGCTGACACGTTGCCAGAATAGCTCAATTATTTTAAGTTGATAGATAGCTCATCAAGTAACCATCCAACATTCTAAATGTAATTGGTTTATAGGTCAAGTTGGGTTGCCAAAGACATTTGGTGAGCATGCTATCTGCTTTGTTTCCCTTTGTTACCTGCTTTGTAATACTTGTGTTTGGACCATCAGATTTCCTTTGCAGCCTGGTGAGACAATGTAAAGTTTAAGACCCATTTATTATAAGTAAGTCATGTCTGGAAGTCTATACTGGGGGAATATGTTTTTATTTATTTTTTCGGCTCCATTCACACTGGTGCAATTTCAATACTGGGGGAATATTTAAATTGAGTTTGAAGAACTTGTCAGTCAGCCTCAAGTTTGGAAAATTTCTCAGTTTCTCCCATTGTGTGGCTAGCTGTAAAAAAATACCTCTAATGCCCTGTACACACGACCCGTCGGAAAAACTGAGAGCTTTTGGCCGGGAATCCCGGCCGTGTGTATGCTCCATCTGAGTTTTTCCGTCAGGAAAAAATCCTAGCGGAAAAAACGCTCGTCTGTATGCTTTTCCGACGGGGAAAAAACGCGCATGCTCGGAAACAATTCAACGAATGCTTGGAAGCATAGAACTTCATTTTGTTGGCTCGTCGTATTCTTTTACGTCACCGCGTTCTTGGCAGTCAAAAGTTCACCGGACTTTTGTGTGACCGTGTGTATGCAAGGCAGGCTTCAGAGGAATTCCGTCGGGAAAACCATTTTTTTTTCAGACGGGAAAACCAGTTATGAGTACAGGGCATTGTAGTGGTCTCATGTGCTTCCTAAACAGTAAATTAAAAAATATATATATTGGATGTATTAGATAAATATTTATATAAGGGGGTCCTCCCAAAAAAAGGCATATCGGCCTGCTTCCAGCCACAAGTGAGTGGAGGCTCAGATGACTGTGATGGCGAGGGGCTCCCCAGGGCACATCTGGGTCCAGAATGCCAGGTCCAATTAGCCAACAGTCATGGTAATATTAATAAAATCCCAGATAGAGGTGGCTGTGGGGGGCCTGAGATGAAGCCCAGGGTTGGGAGCAGGTTTTGGCTTTTTTAGGATTAGAGAAGGAGTGAGACTGGCTAAAGTATAGAAAGATGAGTTTGAAAGGGAAGCCCAACTTATATTTGATACCATAGAAAAACAAACTTGTAAATGGGGCTACAGGTTGAGGTATTTAAGAATGGTACAGGGAGTCAAGTCTGACAAGAGCTGATATTTGTCGCTTTGGATAGAGAGGTCAGGGGCTTCTCAGGCGATTAAGTGATATTTGGAGCTGTAATAGTGAATATGTGGAGCAGTAGTGGGCTTATTTGTTAGGGCTTTGTGCAATTGGTCCATCTCCAGTTGGTCAGTGGTTATGTCTGTGGTGAGCTCCTGGAAAAAGGTAGTGACCATAGACTGTAAGTCAGTGATCTTAGAGGTCCTTCCAACTGGATCTGTGATTCTTGTTCTTGGCATCCTCCTGGTTATCTCTCAGGAGCATCATTTCAGTCTTTAACGGCTCTATATCCTCATACTGTTTTTTAAGAACCATAGTGTTGTCAGATAGATGAGATTTTAGTTGAGTTGTTCTGTTGCCCAAGTCTAAGATTTTCCTGGAGATCTGTGTAGTGATCTTTTTTGCATGCAGTCCAGGGACCTCTGAAGTAACAATTCAAACTCATTCTGGGCCAGGCACTGATCCTGTGGAATTTGGGGCTGGACTTGGTTAATAGCATGGGGGTCAGAGGAGGATTCTGTGACCAGCAAGCTGGATGGATTTGCGTGCAATGAATTTGTGGCTGGTTTTCGAGCTGGTGAGAACCATTGTGAGAACCAGCTGACCCAAAGTATGCAATTCGAGTGCATTTAGGCTTATGTTTGCTGATAGAATCAACACGTTTTCTCAGCTCTTGGAGTGACATTAACGTGACACTAAACTCTAGCTTTAAATGAAAGAACTCTATTCAAGTATGTACTTATAACTCAGAAAAGCACATGCTATTGATCGCAGACTCCTCCAAACCCCCAAATTCCTCTTATTTTTCTGTTGTGAACATACATACTCTACTTTGCTAACTCACAAATTGGATTAGGAACTATGAACTATGGGAAATGTAGTGTACATAAAACAGTACACATGACCACAACCAACATGCAATACTTGTGGCAAAAAAAATGTAGTGGGGGGGGGGGGGGAGAGAGATTAGGGAGCTCAAAGAGAGCATTACAAGGAGGCAAAAACACAGAAAGGAACAATTTAATGAAAAATAGATTACAAGGACATTAAAGCAGAAGGTTGGAGTTTGGTATAATGCTGCAGCTGTCCCACATTGGCTCTAACCTCTCCATTTTGCTTTATCAGCATTCCACGGAGCGCTGGGCAGGAGAAGAGGCAGGAGTGGCTGGCTTCAGCTGTCAGCTGCAAGCTGAGAGGGGCGGAGCCAGCTGTCAATCAGACAGCTAGGTGGATTCCGATAATATGGTTGGCATCTTTCCAGAGCCTGGAGCGGCTCTTTTATGCCAGCTGACTCTTGGTCACAGGGGAGCAAAAGTAAGCGCACTACTGTGGCCCACAAAACAAGTATGGGCAAAAAAGATTTGTGGTAGTGGATTTATTTTTAGAAAGCTGGTCATCAGGGTCACTGCGCTTATATGCCCCCTCTTTATTTCCTTTATTGCTGTTCTCTAAAACATCCTTAAACAACAACAAAAAGCACAAATATGCAAGGAAAAGGAAAAACTCATATACTGTATGTTGTAACCTGTATTACTTGGCATTTTATGATTCAACCTAATGGAAAATGACTAAATGATGTGTGTATATATTACAGGTCATTGATAAACTGTTCCATTGGTAAAACACTGACTTAGATGACTCTGACGTCTTTCCTTCTTGCAGCACCTGCTCCTGGCCATCAGTAGAGGGAGCTGAAGGAAAGACAAAAAATGACAGCGTGTTGGCATAGATAAGCAACATGTCCCTTGCTTTTCATTTAGCTCCCTGTAGTGGTGGCTGAGAGCAGCTGCTGTAGGAAAATAAGCCTTACTGTACACTGCTTGAAGGCTGAAGGGTTTGATAACAACAAAACAGGGTACCTATTGGAACTGACTTATTGGAGCATATGGTAGTGAAAAGTAAAAATAAATAAGTTAATAAAAAGAATAAGCATAGAATCATACACTTATCCCTGGCTGATGTCACATCATTTAGTTTAACATGGCATATTACACTAAATGTGTTCATACTAATTCTACTGTAGAAGGTAAAAAGAACCGTATAATGATTCAGATCAACCAGCTTGACCCTCTACTGATGTTTTGCAATTGTTTAAAGGCACTATGGACTATTCCCAGAGCTTCTCTCTTTTTAAATGTGAAGCAACTCTAGTATTGTAAACTCGTCGAAAGCAGACAAAAAAATAAAAAAATGAATCTAAGTGGTAATTTTAGCACAAAGGAACATTTGGCAGATCTGCACGCACGAAGGGGTTTCATTTGATATGAATCTGTAACTTTACTCATAAAAGCTATAAAGTTCCTCTAGAAGTATTTTAGCGTGTTCATATTGTATTTACAGTATGCACATTATTATGTGCCTGCAATATTATTCCTACTGTGAACAGAGATATACGTTTCTAAAGTCCTACCTACTTTGGAGTTGATTAATCTCAGATACATTATTGAGGACATGGGTAATGAAGAATGTGCCTAATAAAAGACCCAACATAATAAGTGTGTGGGTGAGACAGAGCGTGCTGTTACTGTGGCTCTGTTCAATCCACTCAGTAATGAGGTTAAATGCTCAGATGGGTTAAGGGAGAGCTCATTAAGCTTTAGCTGCATTTCAGGTAATATCCCATTGTAAAAACAGCAGGTATTCTTTAAGTTCATTTACAGTCAATTGAAGTCATTTTCACTTGAAAAAAAAAAATATTATTTGCCTAGATTTATTGTAATGCATGGCTATTACATTAAAGCTGACATCCAGGTGTGTTGCTCCCTTTCCCTAAAACCTTCACACACTGCCTATGATGTGATTATTCAAAGGACATTTCCTCCTCCAAGTCCTCTGGCCTTTTGGGATAGCTCAGGGTAACTAACCTTAATGCAGCCCTGTACTGCAATAGTTGTACTGCCTACAGTGTTGGTCATCTTACTTTAAAAAAGTAATTACCGTATTTGCCGGCGTATAAGGCGACTTGGCGTATAAGACGACCCCCTAATTTTCCAGCTAAAATTTTGGTTTTGGGATATAATCGCCGTATAAGACGACCCCCCTTCCGACAAGCCATGCCTCACCTCACCTCACTGTGCCATTGCATGCCTCACTGTGCCATTGCATACCTCACTGTGCCATTGCATACAGTACCTCAATGTGCCATTGCATACCTCACTGCACTGTGCCATTGCATACCTCACTGCACTGTGCCATTGCATACCTCACTGCACTGTGCCATTGCATACCTCATTGCACTGTGCCATTGCATACCTCACTGCACTGTGCCATTGCATACAGTACCTCAATGTGCCATTGCATACCTCACTGCACTGTGCCATTGCATTCCTCACTGCACTGTGCCATTGCATACAGTACCTCAATGTGCCATTGCATACCTCACTGCACTGTGCCATTGCATACCTCACTGCACTGTGCCATTGCATACCTCACTGCACTGTGCCATTGCATACCTCACTGCACTGTGCCATTGCATACCTCACTGCACTGTGCCATTGCATACAGTACCTCAATGTGCCATTGCATACCTCACTGCACTGTGCCATTGCATTCCTCACTGCACTGTGCCATTGCATACAGTACCTCAATGTGCCATTGCATACCTCACTGCACTGTGCCATTGCATACCTCACTGCACTGTGCCATTGCATACCTCACTGCACTGTGCCATTGCATACCTCACTGCACTGTGCCATTGCATACCTCACTGCACTGTGCCATTGCATACCTCACTGCACTGTGCCATTGCATACCTCACTGTACTGTGCCATTGCATACCTCACTGTACTGTGCCATTGCATACCTCACTGTGCCCCTGCATGCCTCGACAATCACATACCTTTTCCCTGACATGTAGAATCTCAGTCAGACCGCGGCCGTCCATTTTTCAGAAGCCACGCCTCCTCCTCCTCGTACTGTTCTGTGATAGGTGGTACACTCAGCTTCCCAGCAGACACTGTGTTCAGTGTTCCGCCTATCACAGATGCCCTCTCATCCGAGGCCGAGGACGAGAGGGCATCCATGATAGGCGGAACACTGAACAGAGGCTCTGCTGGGAAGCTGAGTGTTCCGCCTATCACGGAACAGCACGAGAAGGAGGCGCGGCTTTTGAAAAATGGACGGCCGCGGTCTGACTGGGATTCTACATGTCAGGTACCGGCGTATAAGACGACCCCCGACTTTTGAGAAGATTTTTATGGGTTAAAAAGTTGTCTTATACTGGTAGCTGAAGACCACAATATACATTTTTACTACAGAGCTACTGTTAACCCCCTTTTGTTCTTCCTGACCCTTTTACAACAGACTATTGTTGCCTAACCTAAAGGTGATCCTTCAGGTAGCTGGACTGTGCTTAAAAGGAGCCAATCAAGCCATGGTTATAACTGTTCTTACTGAATGTTTGTTATTTGCCTTGTTGTGGGTCTGTGGGTTGAGGTACAGGGTGGAGATGTTTGACACAGTTTAAAGGGGTCGGTCCTCTGCCGCTCTACTACCTGTTCACATAGGTATCAATAGTGTGAACTGAGGTTCTGCTGTGTTTAACTGCACTGTGTACTGAATCATTAATAGTAATTTGTCACTTAAACTAAGATTTTAATCTGACGTACATGTTTACGCTATATATTTCTTTGTGTCACCTTTGTCTCAGTAAACATACCTTCTGGTTTACCACAGTTGTGTTTCTTCTCTACTGCTGTGTTTCGCACTAATACTGCAGATTAGGTGTGCCAGAGGGGTTGGGACTGTTCTTGGGGTTGAGAGGCAGAGTGCAGAACCAAATATACATTTAGCGGCTTCTCCGGGGGTAGCGCTACATATCTATACACAATGGTGTTGCACAAGAGTACCCAATGGACCTAAGGCCTCACTATTCCTTATCATGAATGGTAAAATTAATAAAGGCCACTGCCTCATTTAAAGTCCTAAACCTTATTTCTCTCCTTTTTGTACCGAGACTATCATAGATTGACCTCTGAGAATGTGTCACCATGTCAGCCTGGAGTCACAGTACAATATAGCAGAGAGCAATGCTGGTGTTATAATGCCAAAGCCACTCCCAGCAGGTTTAATGTTAAACCACCCCTGCCACGGAAGAAGAAGAAGAGACCCTCGGAACATGATGTTACTGGCCAGAAGACTGATTAAGTTAAAGTGTATATACAGTATATGGGATTTTTTTTTTAAATGATGTGTGTGTGTTTTTTTTTAATTTGAAATCTGCTTTAAAGTGGTTCTAAAGTTAGAAGTTTTTTTTTTATCTTATTGCATTCTATGCATTAAGATAAAAAAACCTTCTGTGTGCAGCAGCCTCCCTCAGCCCCCCTCAGCCCCCCTAATACGTGCCTGAGCCTCACATTGATTCAGTGATGTTGCACGAGAGCCTCTGCTGTCTGGGACTCTCTTTCCTCGTTGGCTGAAACAGCAGCAGGGCATCATTTGCTCTGTGTCAATCAAAGTCAGTGAGCCAATGAGGAGAGAGAGGGGGCAGGGCTGAGCTGTGGCTCCATGTCTGAATGGACACACAGGGCAGCGGCCTGGCTCGGGTACCCCATAGCAAGCTAATTTTTTAAATAACAAACATGTTATACTTACCTCCACTGTGCAGCTCGTTTTGCACACAGTGGCACCGATCCGGGTCTTCTGGGGTCTCTCGGCGGCTGTCTCGGCTCCTCCCCGCAAGGACTCCACATGGTGTGGCGTTATTGCGGGCGCGCTCCCGTGATACAGCGGCGGCCATAGCCGCCGACTGTATCACTCAGCCCTGCCCCCTGACGCGCCGCGTCATTGGATGTGATTGACAGCAGCGCCAGCCAATGGCTGCGCTGCTTTCAATACATCCAGTGCAGTCAATCGACGGCCAGGCTGAGAACCGAGGAGGATGACGGGGACGAGCGCGGGACTTTCGAGGGGTAAGGTAAGTACGGGGGCTGGGGGGGGGGGGCGGTACTGTCGGAGGTTTTTTCACCTTAATGCATAAGTGCATTAAGGTGAAAAAACAATTACCTTTACAACCCCTTTAAAAGGGAGGATTTGGTCATGATAGAAAATATCACACTGACACTATGGAAAATTTTAAGTCTCCTAAAAAGTAAGTTGATGTAGGTTTTTTGTCTGTGCCCGGTGATATAAAACTTCGATATAGCAACATTTTACATATCACATTAGGAACCTGACTGCAAGCCAAACTACCTAACAATACTGTATACCAGGGATATGCAATTAGCGGACCTCCAGCGGTTGCAGAACTACAAGTCCCATCAGGCATAGCAGGACTCTGACACCCAGAGGCAGAGGCATGATGGGACTTGTAGTTTGGCAACAGCTGGAGGTCCGCTAATTGCATATCCCTACTGTATACCAATAAATAATTGAAAAATTCTAATATATTCAAATAAAAAACAAATGTATCGGTACAAGAAGGAAGTTTTGACTTCAGTCAACGTGAGCCTAAGTAAAATTATTTGCAAAGCTTTGCTTGATTCTTTTATTAATAATTTTGTGTTCTTTAAAGCCATTCCTTATCCGTAGGGTCAAAGTGCAGGGAATAGAACACCTTTTGTTTTCATATTTGCAGAGAATTTAGTTGAAATTGGAAGTTTGGAATTCCTCTAATAACTTGCTTATCCTTCTTCTAAATGCAATGTAATCTGTAAGTAGTAAGCTTTTAACACATTAGTGCAAATGAGATCATTTACACATGCAATTATGGGTCATTTCGATTTTTTACATTTTTTTTAGGCAGGCTTCTAATAGGTGTATGGCAGTTAGTTTGAACATTTTCCAAATAGCTTTTTTTCTAAGTTTAAAATTGAAAACTTGGAATCATTTTGTGGAAATTACATTAGGCATTGAGCATAATCAGCATTCCCTGACAATTCACAATAAAAACCTATAGTGTCAGTAAACCCAAAGTGGCATTTTGGTGGAACGTAGACCATGCTGGGCTTAGACAGTCCCCAGCTTTTTATATGTCTTGCATACTCCAAAAGTGAGCTTTCCCTGTCATAATTCCCAACTCTCTTCCTGCTTGCCTTGGAGTTTCACACTGAGCTTTCACACTGGAGTGAATTGAGCGGCTCTTTCTGGGCGCTTTGCAGGCGCTATTTTTAGCGCTATAGCGCCTGCAAAGTGCCTCAGTGTGAAAAGGGTCTCAGGGATTGATTTACTGAGGTCCCATTCACACTGATCTGCAGTCCAAACCTCTGCTGCTGCACAGGATTTTGAGCTGCAGAGCTGCAGGGGGCCGTATGATGTGCGTTTTACCTAATTTTTTTTTAACAAACTTTATTTGAAGTGCACAAACAGACTCTTCAGATTCATATCACTACACAGAAGTGCAGTGCACTGACCTTTTGTACAGTGGCATGTGGCACTGAGCATAGTGGTTCCATGTTATACAAACATATTGTGTAATATTATTAGACACAATTTATATAGCACCAACAGTTTACGCAGCGCTTTACAATGTAGAGGGGGGACAGCACAATTAAAGTACAGTTCAATACAGAAGGTACAGGAGGGCCCTGCTCGTAGAGCTTACATTCTAAAGGGAGGGGGTGGTGGTACAAAAGGTAATAGCTGCAGAGAATGATTTGATGTGGGGGGGGGGCTCTGGGACAGTTGTTAGGTGGGTGTGGAATAGGCTTCCCTGAATAAATGCGTTTTCAGGGATCTCCTAAAGGTGGACAGGGTAGGGGCTGATCGGACATACCGGGGCAGGGAGTTCCAGAGGATGGGAGAGGCTCTGGAGAAGTCCTGAAGGTGAGCATGGGAGGAGGTAACAAGGGAGCTAGAGAGCAGGAGATCCTGGGAGGAGCGGAGGGGACGACTTGGGCGATGATATCGCTTTGCTCTGGAACGCAGTGTAACCCAGCATTCTTGTCTGAACATGACAAACAGAACACTATTGTTTTCTGGGTCATTGCAGTTACCTCCTTTTTTCCACATGGAAAAACTAACTGCATCTTGTATGAATGTGTCTGGCTAAACTAATACCAGGGCTGATACTAGGAGGGGGGAGGTATGTGTCCCGAGGCTGCATTGGGAGGGGTTCCGCTGCCCCAGAGAACAGTACCGACAAGTTTCAGCACCAGGCTCAAGTAACTGGCCTGGCAGGGGGCGTGCTAGCGTGGACCCTGGCCCGCTGTCCTGCCTCTGCTGCTAGGTGATACTGTCTGTGTAATTCTCCATGGCAGCCAGTATTTCTCCCTGCCGGCTGCCTATACAAGAAATTGTAGAGCTGAGATGGAAACCTCCTCCTCGGCTCTGACGTTTTAAAGACACAGACCATAAGGAGAAGCCCGGGAGGATAGGACACTGCTGTGCTACAACTGCTCCGATCTGAGGTCTGTGATAGATATAAATAGAGAGTTGCTAAGGGAGGGAACACAGTGACAGGTAAGGGGGGGTGCAGGTAACCATGATTTACGGATATGGGGAGTAAGAGAATATGTGCTGGGGGGTGCTTTGTTGGGGGGGACTTGTGCTGCGGGGTCTGATTTGAAATAGGACCCCAAAAACCCAACCTTCTATCACAAGTTCTCTCCTCTACTAAAGCCCCCCAGCACATCTCCTCTTCCTCTTCCCCCCTTTAAATTTAAGCGATGCAGCATCTGGGACCCCTTGGTATGTGCCCTGGTGCTCACACTAGCGCGCCCCTGCCAGGCGCTTCAGGGCCAGTTCACACTGCCTGCACACTAAAACTTGTTTAGTGTGTGAGCAGTGCTCTGTTCCATTGAGCTGGCAGTAGGGGCCGTGTGATGTGCATTTTAGCACAGCTCCCTTTTTTTTCTTACGATTTTTCATTCATGTCACTGTACAGCAGCGCAGCGCAATGTGATGTCTTTCTTCATGCTGTGATAAAATGCAGCAATGTTAGGGTCACTTCTGAAATAAATTTGTTATGTGCAATACTAGTTATTGCATATCATCTATACACTAAATAAAGCAGTGGTACAATGTTGAAGCGATAATTTTTAATGAATAAAGTATTATCTGGATTGGTTTGTGAACAGCCATGATTGCCTTTTTTAAAGGATAAGTTCACCTTTTAGAGCATGTTACTCGTTACACCCATAATTCGGGTGTAACATGTAGCATGCGCCAGATCTGCCAAACCCCCTCATCCCCGATCCCCCCTGCCTGTGACAGTGGGTTGGGGATCGTCTCCCCACACTGCCTGTCACATTTTGAAAATAGTGCAATTGTGCAGGGCCCTGTATCTGTGATCTTAGCGTTTAATGTTATTAAATAAAGATGCTATGTGATTTTACAGATTTTTGTATATAATGTGTAGTGTTTACAGTGCCTTGAAAGTCCCAGCCACCTATTTTTTGGGGAGGGGAGGGAGTGGAAGTTTTTTCTGAAAAAGTAAAGTGTGTGTGTGGGGGATAGGAGTATTCCTAGCAGTGGGAATTTTGCACTTTCCTAAATCCACACTAATCCTTGAACACATTGCATTACGCACCCTGGACCCATGCAATCTGTGTTTTTTATTCTAAACTTGTCACTGACTGCTGCACTCTGTTACGTAATCCTGACTGCATTGCACACTTATGCACTATATACACTATGTTGTTCATTACTTCTCACCAAAGTGTTTATTCTCTCAACAGGTGCTGTCTGTTAGGCAATCCCTGACTATTTTAGTTAAGGTCTTTTTTAATTACTTGCAGACCGTGCCATGCACATATATGGCGACGGGGCAGCCGCTCTTTGCCAGATCACATACCTGTACGTCATCTGGCATTTCCAGGTAGGGGGCGCATGAGCCCGCCGCCCTGTCTGTGCTGTGATTAGGTACAGCACAAGTTGGTCAACAGGTCCCGCTTAGTGATTTATGGCCAGGACCGGCTGATCAGCTTAGCGAATCACCGTACAGAACCCTCTATTTACTTATAAAATAGGGCTCTGTACACAGAGCAGAGATGTGGCTGTTTTTTCCTCCCTGCAAAGCAGAAAGAAAAATCAGCCACATCTACTGGTAAAAGAAGCACTTCTTGCAAGCATTGCACTTGTTAGATACACAGTTAAAGCGGAGCTCCACCCTAAAGTGGAACTTACGCTCATCGGAACCCTCCCCCCCTCCGGTGTCACAATTGACACCTTTCAGGGGTGAGGGGGGTGCAGATACCTGTCTAAGACAGGTATTTGCACACACTTCCGGTAGTCCTCTCTGCGGGAAATCTGCGGGAAGTGCGTCACTTCCCGCAGAATACCCGTTGTGTTCTGGGAGACACTCGGCTCCCAGAACACACAGGGACCAGTCAGAACGGCGCAGCGCATGCGCCGTAGGGAACCGGGCAGTGAAGCCGCAAGGCTTCACTTCCTGGTTCCCTCACGAGGATGGCGGTGGGGGCAGCAGAGTGACGAGCAATTGCTCGTTCTCTGCTGCGGACATCGCTGGACTCCAGGACAGGTAAGTGTCCTAATATTAAAGTCTTGTTTTTTTTTGTTTTTTTCTATAAATGTAATAATGTTATACTTGCTCTGTGTAGTTGGTTTTGCACAGATCAGCCACAATCCTCCTATTCTTAGGTCCCTGTTCGGTGCTCCTGGCCCCTGCCTCCAGTTGAGTGCCCCCACATCAAGCAGCTTGTTGTGGGGGCACCTCAGCCGAGCCCCAGCTCCCTGTGTCCATTCAGACATGGATCCGCGGTTTAGCCCTGCTGCCTCTCTCTCCTCATTGGCGAATTGATTTTGATTGACAGCAGCGGGAGCCAATGGCGCCACGCTGCTGTCTCAGACAATCAGGAGGAAGAGTCCCGGGCAGCCAAAGCACTCGTGGACATCGCTGGATCGAGATAGGGCTCCGGTAAGTATTAGGGGGGCTGCTGCACACATAAGGCTTTTTATCTTAATGCATAGAATGTATTAAGATAAAAAAAATTCTGCCTTTACAATCACTTTAACCCTTTCATTGCTCCTAGATGCTAAACCCTTCCCAGCCAGTGCCATTACTACAGTGACAGTGTATATTATTAGCACTGATCACAGCATTAGTGTCACTGGTGATGTCAGTGTCAGTTATTCAGTTCCCACGTAGTGTTAGTCAGTGTCAGATTGTCTGCCGCACTATCACAGTCACACTATAAGTCGCTGATCACTGCATTACTAGTATAAATAAATAAATACAAATTCCAGTATATAAAGTATATACCATGATTTGTAGACACTATAACTTTCATGCAAACCAATCAATATGCACCTATTGGGATTTTTTTTCACTAAATAAATTAGATAATTTTTTTTTGGATATGTTTTATAGCAGAAAGTAGAAAATATATTTTTATTTTTTTATTTTTTTTTAAAGTCTGCCTTTTTTCATTTTTATAATAAAAAAATAAAAACACAGTGGTGATCAAGTACCACCAAAAGAAAGCTCTGTTTGTGTGGAAAAAAAAACACATAAATTTAATTGCATTTAATGTTGCATGACCACAAATTTGCCAGTTAAAGTAGCTCAGTGCTGAATAGCAAAAAATGCTCTGGTCATGAAGGGGGCAAAACCCTCTGGAGGTCAAGTGGTTAAGGTAGGCTCAGACAAAGTGTTAGCTGAGGTTTATATGTGTTTGTTAGACTCTTGTTGGTGGCAGAGCAATCAAAGCATATTTTATAGGTACAAGGAAGCCTTGGTTCTGTTTAACCATGTCTCTTAAGCCTCTCCCACAATTAACAGTTTGGCCACGTCCATTTTTTTGCAGTGGCTCGCATAGCATGCCATGGGTCACTACCTCCCTAAGATGTCCCTTATACTTAAGTTCTAAAGTTTGAAGGTATGCAGGTCCCACAGACAGAGCCTGGGGTGTGCTGAGTGTGCTTGGGCACACCCTAATCTTGAGGTCAGAAAACCATTGGTACCTGGAGAGAAGGGGCGGAGGTGGTGTTTGTGAATTAGTCCCTTTCTGTCTCAAAAGTGAGACATCAGGGGTCTCTTTAGACCCCTTATATTTTACCTAAGCCCCCCAACAGGGCTCCTAAAAAACAAAAACAAAAAAACGACTAATGCCCCATACACACGATCGTTTTTCTTGCCATTTTTTACGTCGTTTTTTTTCATGTTTCCTCTCAAGCCTGTCTTGCGTACACACGATCATTTAAAAAAACGATCAAGCAAAGTGCAGTGACGTACAACACGTACGACGGCACTATAAAGGGGAAGTTCCGTTCGAATGGCGCCACCCTTCATGTTAGTAAAGTTTGTTGAGCGACGATTCGCTCTTTTCAGTCTCGTGCTTTTCAGTCCGTGACAAATGTGCTATCTCCATTACGAATGCTAGTTTTACCAGAACGAGCGCTCCTGTCTCATACTTGATTCTGAGCATGTGCGTTTTTTTTCACGTCTTTAAAGCATACCCACTATCGTTTTTCACGTCGTTAAAAAAAACGACATGAAAAACGACGTGAAAAAAGAGAGCATGTTCGAAATTTTTAATGGCCGTTTTTCACGTCGTTAAAAATGCTCTGGAGCCTACACACGATCATTTTTAATGGCCATTTTTTTTAATGGCATTTTTAACGGCATGAAAAACGATCGTGTGTATGGGGCATAACACAATCTTCCCACCCTCTTTGCAAGGGGGGGGGGGAGGTGCCGAACTGAGTTTCTGCCCTGGGTGAGAGAATGTCTTTTTAAAGGTTGTTTTGTAGATAAATACATATAAAATATAGAAACAATGATTCTTGCATACTTGAAGAATAACCACACTAATTGGTGAAAGCTAGGGACAAGGTTCAAGTTTGAGACTACCAGTGCATTGCTTTTTTGCTAGAAAATTACTTAGAACCCCAAAACATTATATATATATATTTCTAACACCCTAGAGAATAGAATGGCGGTCAATGCAATACTTTTTGTCACACCTTATTTGCGCAGCGGTCTTACAAGTGCACTTTTTTTTTTAGTTAGCCCAATTTTTTTATATTGTGAAACAAAATGTTACGCCGAGTAAATTGATACCCAACATGTCACGCTTCAAAGTTGCGCCCACTCGTGGAATGGCGACAAACTTTTACCCTTAAAAATCTCCATAGGTGAATTCTACAGGTTCCATGTTTTAAGTTACAGAGGAGGTCTAACGATCGCGGCGATACCTCACATGTGTGGTTTGAACACCGTTTTCATATGCGGGCGCTGCTCACGTATACGTTCGCTTCTGTGCACGAGCTCGCCGGGGCACGGCGCTTTAAAAATGTATTTATTTATTTTTCTTATTTATTTTACTTACATTTTTTGGTTTTGACACAGTTTTTTTTTTTTTTAATTGAGTCAATTTTATTCCTATTACAAGGAATGTAAACATCCCTTGTAATAGAAAAACCATGCCAGGGCCTCTTAAATATGAGATCTGCGGTCAAAAAGACTAAAATGCAATAAAAAACAAACAAAAAAACAGTTTGTTATTAAAAAAAAAAAAAAAAAAGTCCCTTTAAGAGCATTTGGTGGAAGTGACATTTTGACGTTGCTTCCGCTCTGCAATGATATGGAGACGGGTGGGAGCCATCTTTCCCTCACTCGTCTCCATACCCAGGCAGGGACAGCATCCGATCGCCTCTGCCGCTGCCGGGCCCCTCTATCGCCGCCGATAAAAACAATCTTGCAGCGCGGATCCGCCGCAGAGACCACTTTTTTTTTTTTTTTTTTTTTTATTTATCATAAGGAGCAGATCCCGCAAGGACCAACAGGTTACAGGGTAATATGTACTATATACCATACAGTATAAAACAGTAATCAAACAACATGAAACTTGCATGTACAGCAGGTTGGTCCCCTTAAACATTTCCTGTGGGTTTAAGTAACATGTGTCATACCAGGGTATAGTGCATTGCCTGCTGCTGTGTGTTGATAGAGTGTGGTGTGCTTGGGGTTCTGTGTGAACTTACGTCTCTATGTGTGTCCTGCACTGAAGTTTCCCCTGCATGCAGCTTAAGTTGTCTGGCTCTGTAGGGAGTTTGTATGAGTGTTTGCAGTCCCGCGGAGTCCGCCCTCCGTTTTTATTGTATTTTTTTTGTACAAAAAATTCCCCCCTCCTCTCCCCAAACCCCCCGGCCGCGGTCCCCTATCTCAGGGGGAGCTACCGCAGCACGGGGGAATCAAGGCAGGGGCGGGAAATAGAATAAAGAAACTAGTGGTGTAGGGGGAAAAGTGGGTGGGATTAGGGAAAGAAGACAGAGGGAGTAAAGGGGAAAGGGGGGAAGACCGTCCGCGGCCATGGAGTCTCTATCATCCATATGCCCTCTTCCATTTACTGACTGGTCTGTCTTCCCGTACAGTTTTTGGTTTTCCCTACTACTGCGTTGTATTGTGATTAAGTTATTATGTCGGTTCCTCTCAAGGTCTGGCCCTCCTCAGAGTATATGAACGTATGCCATGTTTGCCAGGTTTTAGTGAATATCTCTTGTCTCTTTTGCCCCGAAAGGGTAAGATCCTCCATTTGCCTTATTTCTTCTACCTTTCGGAGCCACAGATCGATGGACGGCAGAAGGGCAGACCTCCAGCAAAGCGGAATGCATGCCTTAGCCGCATCAAGCAGGTGGCGTATCACTGATTTTTTATATTTCCTGATGGGGATGTCATTCCCGTGCAGGAGAAAAAATGCTGGATCGGCCGGGATGGGCCGCTCCGTGAGTTTTTGTATTGTCTCATGAATGACCTTCCAGAAATGTTGTAGCTTGGGGCAGGACCAAAAGATATGTAGTAAGGTCCCTTTTTCAGTTTGACATCGCCAGCACCTATCCGATGTCGTCGGAAATATTTTTTGTAGTAGGACTGGGGTTTTGTACCAGCGTGATACAATTTTATAATTAGTTTCCTGTATCTTGGTGCAGATTGAGGTTTTGTGTGTGTGTTGGAGTATGTGCTGTCTTCTGGTGGAGCTAAACTGTGTCTCTAACTCCTCTTCCCATTTAAGTAAACCAGGGGGAACAAAGTTTTCTGGGGGATTGTTCAGGAGGGTGTAGGTCAAGGAAAGGGTATGGGACAGGACTCCCGTGTCCTCGCAAAGGTCTTCTAACGTCGTACGCGGTTGGTCAGCGTCTGAGGGTGGTGGGATAGTGCTGAGGAAGTGGCGTATCTGTAGAGCTCTCAAAAAATCTAGGTGGAATGGACCCGTGGGGTCCGATAGTTCCTCAATCGATTTCCATTCCCCTCCAGAGCTAAAGTGAGATGCCTGATATATCCCTGACTCCTCCAGGGCACGGAAAGGTCCGTCCCCCAGCCCTGGTTTGAAAAAGGGGTTGCCTAGTATCGGATATAGAGGAGAGTTTGGGGTGAAAAGGGTCAGTTTGGACATGAGGCTTGCGCATACCTTCGATGTGTTCCCTATTAGCGGGTGTCGCTTGACTTCTGGTGGTAAACCCATATAGCACCATGGTGTACTCTGAAGAGGGATCGTGTGTTGAGCCTGCTCCACCTGAGTCCACAATTTGGTCTCTTTATGGCGGTACCAGTCCAACAGCCTTCCCAAGTGAACCGCCTGGTAGTAGGCGCGTAAGTTCGGTAGTGCTAGGCCCCCGTGCTGCTTGGGGAGGACGAGAATTGTGTTGGCTATTCTAGGTCTCTTCCCGGCCCACACGAACTCCGTGAACAGGGATTGTACTTGCCTAAAGTATGTGGTTGGTAGATGTATGGGCAGTGCCTGCATTAAATATAGGAATTTCGGGAGTATAGACATCTTCAAGATGTTGCAGCGTCCCAGCCATGAATGAAGACCCGTTTGCCATTGCTGTAGCAATGTCCTGACCTTTTTTAAAAGGGGTGGGAAGTTCAGATCGTATACTTTCGAGATTTTTTGAGGGAGGTATGTGCCTAAATACTTCAGGGCCGTTGTTGTCCATTTCAATTTAAAGTTGGATTGGAGGTGCGTGAGTTGGGACGGTGTTACATTTACCCCCATCGCTTCTGATTTGGCAAAGTTAATCTTTAAGTTGGAAAGTGTGCCGTATGTTGTGAATTCCTTTAGCAGGTTCGGGAGAGAGATCACTGGATTCGAGAGCGTGAACATAAAGTCGTCGGCGTAGGCCGACACTTTGTATTGGGCTAGCTTAACCCGTATCCCTGTTATGTCCGGGTTCTGCCGTATGTGGGCTAAGAATGGTTCAAGGGATAGTGCGAACAGGATGGGTGAAAGAGGGCATCCCTGACGTGTCCCATTGGTGATCAGGAATGGGTCTGACATGACTCCATTGACTCTGACCCTTGCCGCTGGCCGTGTGTATGCTGCTGCAATCCAGTTCAGCATGTTACCCCCCACACCCATATGTTTCAGCGTGTTGAACATAAAGTCCCAGCCCACCCTATCGAAGGCTTTCTCAGCGTCTGTGCTGAGAAATACACTTGGCGTTCTGGTAAGAGTTGCCTGGTACAGCAGGCTCAGCACTTTGGTGGTATTGTCCCTCGCTTCCCTGGAGGGAACAAATCCCACCTGATCCAGGTGGATGATTCGGGGTATGTATGTCTGTAGTCTCATGGCTAGTATCTTCGTGAACAGTTTCAAGTCTGTGTTTAACAGAGATATCGGGCGGTAGCTCCCACATTGACTCAGGTCCTTCCCCTCCTTGGGGATCACCGCTATTTGGGCTTGCATCGTGGTATCATAAAGTTTTGTCCCCTTGCCCAGGGCATTCAGGAGTGTAACTAAGTGATTACCCAGTGAGGGGAGGAGTGTCTTGTAATACTGCACCGTGAGGCCATCCGGCCCCGGTGCTTTACCTTGTTTAGTACTCCCTATCGCGCCCTGCAACTCGGATAGCGTTATAGGCTCTTCTAACAGTTGACAGATTTCTGCCTCCAGGGATGGCATATTAGAGTTCCCTATATAGTCCCTTATCTGTTCTGTCGATGGTCTCGCGGTGTTTAAGTTATATAGTGTTTCGTAGTAGGATTTGAACTCATGGGCTATTTGTTTGGGCAGTGTTCGTTTTTGACCCGTTGGGGCGTGTATGTGTGGTATATAAGATGCCGCTGTCTGTGTTTTTAAAGTCCGCGCTAAAAGCCTGCTACATTTGTTTCCCGACTCATAGGACTTCCTTCGTGAGATCTGCAGTGCCGCCTTGGCTTTGAACTGTAGCAGGTCTGTCAACTGTGTTCGGACTGTGTCGAGTTCGCTCCCTATGGCTCTGGTCGGTGCCTGTTTGTGTTCTGTTTCTAGCTTCTGGAGTTTGTTAAGTAGCATCTCAGTCTGGGCCGTTCTCAGTTTTTTGATCCTTGCCCCGTGTTTTATTAGCACTCCACGGATCACCGCTTTGTGTGCCTCCCATATAAGCCCCATGTCGCAGTCAGGAGTAATGTTTGTACGGAAGTAGTGACCAAGTTCCTTAGTGACGTCTGCTAATGTTTCTGGGTCTTGGAGGAGGTTCTCATTGAGCCTCCATGATTGCTTTTGTTTTATATTATAGTCGGTCAGTGTGTATTGCATTGTAACTGGGGCATGGTCTGACCAAGTAATAGACCCTATGGCCGTATGTTTTACCGCCTGTAACTGATGGTGTGGGATCAGGAAATGGTCTATCCGTGAGTATATCTGATGTGTACGGGAGAAAAACGTGTAGTCCCGTTCGCCGGGGTGGAACAGACGCCATACGTCCACCAGTCTCGCATTGTGTAAGGCTGTGTGTATTGTTTTACGTGACCCCCTAGAGGACGAGGATGTTCCTGTGGATGTGTCCTCTGAGGGAATCAGGGGGGTATTTAGGTCTCCTCCTACAATAAGTTGGCCCTCCGAGAAGGCATGTAGGATGTCTAGGTGTTTCCTAATGAAGGAGTCCTGTTGGTTGTTCGGGGCATAAAGGTTCGCAATAGTCACCTTCACTCCCCCGATCAGCCCCTTCAAAAATAAAAATCTCCCAGCCTTATCTGTCTTCCTATCAACCAGAGTCCACGGGACTCTTGCTGCAATCTGGATCGACACTCCCCTGGATTTAGCATCCGAGTGGGTGGAATGGTACACTGTGGGGTAGAACCTATTCTTCAAAATCGGGTATTTGTTTTCTTTAAAGTGTGTCTCCTGTATGAGGACAATATCAGCCCTCATCTGTTTCATGTCATGCAGCAGCATCCTCCTTTTTTCCGGGATGTTAAGTCCCTTGGCGTTCAATGTGACTATTTGCATCGTGTCCATGGCCGCGTGGGGTCAGAAGGGGGGGAGGGTTGTATAGAGGTGTATAAGGTGGAGGTAGAAAGGGAGAGAGGTAGGGAAAAGGGGGGGGTGGGGGATGGGGAAAGCGAAAGTGTGGGGTAAAAGAGTAGAGAGTGAGAGAGGACTTCCCTAGTCCGTCCCAGGTGCTGCTCGAGCAAGTATGCTCTTGGTGTACTCCGACCAGCGGAGCCCACCCTAAGTTGTCAGCGTATCCGCTGTACAAACGTCTGTCGGCACCAGCCGGCAAGGCGTCTACCTAGTTGGAGGTGTGTCTAGCGAGGGATCCCGGGGGGAGCTCCCTCCCTCTCCAGGTCCCCAGACCTTTTTTTTTTGTGTTATGAAGGTGTGAGAGTTTGAGCAACAACATAAAAGTGAACAATTTCTAAAGTGCAGAGAATCTATCTTCATATATTATATCAGCCACATATATATCTTCTAGACCATTTTCTCTACAGACAGTCAGCCTAACAGTATAATAACATACTAACATCATAACATAACATGTTAACTTGGTAACATGCCGTCTGGCTCCCGTATAACTGAGCCTTGTAGAGACCTTAACAAGACCCCCCCTTCCCCCCCCTGCGTGCACCCATCGACCCACCCCTCCTCCTCCATGTCTCTGGGCATCCCGGTATCTTTAACCTTAGTGGAGTTAGGTCTTCTGTGGAAAACATGAAAGGAGAGCAGCGTCCTGCCGTAAACCCCTCCCCCTCCTCCCGAGGTCCCACATCTGTATATCGTGGCCTCAGCCATCCCCAGACCGTATCTTACCCCTTTTGTGGGTTCGCTGTCACCTAGAAAGCAAAAGTGTTCCGGGTTTTGTCTCTGTTCAACTCCTCGCTCAGGTGTAGCGTTGTACTGGCGAGGCTCCCTCTCTCCCTCCCCCACCTCCCTTCGGTTCGGTCTCCACACCTCAGGAGACAGACATTAGCATGGTACTCTGCTGCGGGAAGTCTCGTCCGATCCCTACTTCTTAAGTTTCTCTGAACGTTAGCTCTTGCAGAGATCAGACAGGGGCCCCGGCTGTTTGGCAGTGGTGGGTGGTAGGATGCAGAGGGTCCGTGCCTGGCGCCGTGGGTTCCCGTGAGCCACAACTTCCATGGGGGGGTTCGTGGGGAGGTGGGGCAGAGTCCACCCGACTGTACCTGTAATGGTTGCACATTGTCTAGACTGTACAGGGCTAGATAGTGGTTTACTCATAGGGTATGGTGAGCCCCCAGTACCTTTGCCCGCTAGGTGACTCCCCCCTCTCCAGGTAAGTGTGTGTTGTCTGAGTGTCGGTGCGCCCTCTTCATGCGCTTCTCACAGAGAGGTTTGGGTGTGAGACAAAGCCCTGGAACCGGGGGGGTGGTTGGCAATCTGGGGGTAGTCTAATTGGACGGGCTAACTCATTGCTGACTGTCTGTGGGTACGTTTGTGGCATATTTATGACTCACGTGGGCCCTCGGGGGGT
Organism: Rana muscosa; assembly: GCA_029206835.1. Taxonomy (NCBI): domain Eukaryota; kingdom Metazoa; phylum Chordata; class Amphibia; order Anura; family Ranidae; genus Rana; species Rana muscosa. The sequence continues at coordinate 732,875,527 of CM055116.1, forward strand.
GTCGATCGGTTCCTTCCTCTGGATCTCTGCGGGCGCCCATGCTGGTTGGGGCCGTTACGTGCGGTGCCTGTTCGGCCGGGTGGTCTCGATAGTGGCGCCAGCCAGTTTGGTATGGGAAACGGCTCTGCTCCTATAAAGGAAAAGAAGGCTGGTAGGTCTTCGCAGAGACCACTTTTATTTGAAAGCAGACCGCCCACTCTTGAAGACGGTACCGGGGTTATGGTAGCTAGCTGCTACCATAACAACGGTATTCCTCTTCAAAATAGCAACATATTTCTGCGGCGGGCGGACCGTAAGTAGTTAAAGCAGCCCCCTCTATATAAATGCAGCAACCATATTGTTAGTGTGTGTTGGAAGTTTTAGGGAGAGCTGCTGGCTCTGTATAGGCAAAGATAGTGTTTTTTCCTAGTTTTATTTTCCTAATTTTGCCATTCATGCATGTTCCAAATGACAATGCCCAGTTTACCATGCCCTTTGTTTGACAATAATTTGCTTATTAGCTCTACAGAGGGAACGGATTGAATAGCAACTTCATTTGGTGTTGCTGCAGAGTTTGCCAATTTCAGGAAAGTTTTGCAAAACTGTTCATGAACCACTTAGATTTACTAATCCCTAGTTACAGCTGTGTAAGTAATTTTAAAACTGTGAATCAAATAAATAAATGTGGTGCTTACTCAAATAAATAAACAATGAAAACTTCCTAAAGTCAAATAAATGTAAATAGATGTGCAAAACGTAGCAAGAGCACCAAACAATTGTTCAACTTATGATGCAAATGTGAATGACAATATACAATACATGTGAACAAATAAATCCAACATGAATTTTTTTTTCAAAGATAATAAATGAATATAAAGTGCTTGTGTAAAGATCCTTGGTAATAAATGTGCAATCAAGTTAACATCCACAGTGCACCAATAGTGTGCCCCAGCCTCTCATCTCAAATGAAGACCCCTACAGGTCTAGTAGCACTTTTGTTGTAAGATATCCTCAATGGCAACCAGCTGACTCTTCTCCTTGGAGCATCCGGCCAGGTAAGGTATAATCCAATAATTGGGAAGGAGATTCCACTTTAAACTTAAACCTTCTTAGGCCCCTTTCACACTAGTGCGACTTCAAAGTCGCGCGACTGTACCGCGATTTTGCCGCGATTCGCGGCCGCGATTTCAGGGAATGCCTGTGTAAGTGGCATCAAAATCGGACCAAAGTAGTGCAGGGACTACTTTGAAGTCGGAACGACTTAAAGTCGTACTAATATGAATGGTTGTCATTGGAAATCATGGGAAACGACTTGTCATGCTACTTTGCCATCACAAATCGTGGGACAAGTCGTATAAGTGTGAAAGGGGCCTAATGCCCTGTACACACGATCGGAATTCCGATGGGCTAAAATCCGATGGAATTTTTTGTCGGAATTCCGTTCAAAGCTGTCTTGCATACACACCATCAGACAAAATTCCGACCATCCAAAACAAGGTGGTGTACAACACGTACAACATCACTATAAAGGGGAAGTTCAAATCCAAAGGCGCCACCCTTTGGGCTGCTTTTGCTGATTTCGTGTTACCGTGTGTTTGGAAAAGTTTAGTGTTAGCCGATTTGCGCTTTTCAGTCTCCGTGCTTTTCAGTCCGTTACAGCATGACGAATGTGCTATCTCCATTACGAACGCTAGTTTTACCAGAACGAGCACTCCCGTCTCCTAATTTAGTCTGAGCATGCGTGGATTTTTTCTCCGATGGAGTTCCACACAGACGATCGGAATTTCCTATAGTTTTTTTTTCCATCGGAAAAATTTAAAACATGTTCTATTTTTTAACACCGATGGACTTATTTCATCAGAAATTCCGATCGTGTGTACTAGTGTGTATTAGTCTTTTCCATTCTCCTCCATTCAAAGCTCTTAAGGAATAAAAAGAGATCACTCTAAAACTCCAAAAACACTCCGGTCAGCCTCTCAGCCATTGGCTGAGAGTGCTGACCGGGAGACGGTTGGCAGACATTTTTCGGTCATGACCCTTCAACAGAAGCCGGCTTCTGCCGGACTGACTGCAGTACACACAGGCCAAATGTTGGCTGGTTTCTATTGAACCAGCCGATGCCACCTGACATTCGGCCCGTGTGTACTAGGTATGGCTCTGGATATTTGCATCCAAGCTGCATATTGCAGTCATAAGGGGGTAGGTAACAGTCAAGTAATTTCTACACACACTAACAAAGGTGTATAAGCAACTTATTCCCTATCCTAATATATTTTTTTCAAACACAGTAGTGGTATGCACTCTTTGTAATTAACATTAATTTAGGTCTAAGATAACTTAACCACTTGCCGACCAGCGCACGCACTTTTACGTCGGTAGAATGGCACGGACAGGCAAATGGGCGTACAGGTACGTCCCTTTAAATTTGCCGCCGTGTGGGCGCGTGCGCGCCGCCCCTGCCGCAAGCTCCGTGACCGTGCCCGCGGGACCCGTGGACTTGATGTCCGCCGTTGTCCCGCGATCCTGTCACGGAGCTGCAGAACAGGGGAGATGCCTGTTCTGCCTAGTGACAGGACACTGATTGTCTGCTTCCTGTAATCGGGAGCAGCGATCAGTTTCATGTCACAGTAAGCCCACCCCCCACACAGTTAGAATCACCCCCTAGGAAACACTTAACCCCTTCCTAGCCCCCTAATGGTTAACCCCTTCCCTGCCAGACACATTTATACAGTAATCAGTGCATTTTTATAGCACAGATCATCGATGTATAAATGTGAATGGTCCCAAAATAGCGTCAAAAGTGTCCGATGTGTCCGCCATAATGTCCCAGTCACGATAAAAATCGCTGATCGCCGCCATTACTAGTAAAAATGTTTTTTTATAAAAATGCCATAAAACTATTTTGTAGACGCTATAACTTTTGCGCAAACCAATCAACAAACGCTTATTGCGATTTTTTTCACCAAAAATATGTAGAAGAATACGTATCGGCCTAAACTGAGGAAAAAAAATTGGTTTTTTTAATATATTTTTGGGGATATTTATTATAGCAAAAATTCTAAAATATTGCCTTTTTTTTCAAAATTGTCGCTCTATTTTTGTTTATAGCGCAAAAAATAAAAACTGCAGAGGTGATAAAATACCGCCAAAAGAAAGCTCTATTTGTGGAAAAAAAAGAACCTCAATTTTGTTTGGGAGCCACGTCGCACGACCGCGCAATTGTCAGTTAAAGCGACGCAAAAAGTGGCCCGGTCATTTGGGAGCCAAATCCTCTGGGGCTGAAGTGGTTAATCTACCTTGGCAATCTAAGTAATGATGGTTTCCTGGCATTTTGCGAGGAAACAGGTTTGTGAATAGGTAACCTTGCAATCTTTAAAGAAGCCACACTTGTGCTAAAGACCACTAAAACACATTTATTTTAAATACATTGTGGCCCCCTCTCTGGTGCACAGGTTGTATTGATAACATCCGTAGTTTGAATAGAATGTCTTTGAAAATTCACATACGGCTCTCATAGGAAATATATACCTGATAAATAGTGATTAATACCCTACAGTACATGTTTGCCATCGTAAATCCATTAATCATTTGATGTGATCCTTTAGACTGCTTTGATTTGTAGGCTGCATTAGAAAGGGCCCCTAAATGCTCTGTTTGAAACCAGGTAAAAGTCGTTGAAAATGTGAAGCAGATGTGCCTGAGAAGTCCCAGGTTTACAACAGTGGCAAAGTGCTTATCAAAGCCAATATTTCTCAATTCCTGCTGCAAAAGGTTTCCTCATGTCTTCACCTTCAGGAAAATCTATTTGAAACTTAACCTTTTTTCTGAAGATTCGGCACTTCCCATTGACATTTCCTAGTTTAACCAAAGCTTTGCAACAGAGAGACAGACATTAATATTTTCCAATGAGGACATTTCATGCATTTCAAGTCACTTTTGTTCCACGCGATATTGAATTATGCATTGCACCATATGTTTGACATTACTTATATGGCTTTGTAGAAAGAATCAAGGGGAACGGCCTTTTTTATGTCCTGCGAACATAAGATTATACTTATAAAAGTATTCAGTGGGGTGCAGTATTGGTATGCAGTTTATTAGGAGATTAGGGTTAGAGCGTTTTGTAGTGTCCACTGTTAAGCTTGGTGCTTGTGTCGTTGACAGAATCAGAGGCATGTATTCTGCTGAAAGACTTCCCAAGGCAAGATTTATTTCTATTCACAGCTGGTGTGATAAAACATAGAATGCAATGGCTATGGCTATGGCCCACTGCTGGATGGAATTTACTATGCACTGTATTATGATTATCAAAGCTGACAGCAATTTGCATCAGTGTTCTTTCATTCCTTTTAACTGTTTCATTCAATCACAATACATGCATAGGGTATAAAAGAGCTAAACATAAGTGTTTTGTTTAAATGCTTACACTGATGCAGAAGGTTGAAACTTATACAAAAGCAGCTACAGTTTTACTGTGCACTAGTACCTAATTCCAGATTTGCTTCTGGCTTGAGATGAGCAAACCAGTTTGCATTGATTTTGACTTTGACTTGTTAAAATCAGCCCAAAACTCACCAAAATTACAAATACCTCCATTAACTGAATATTAGGCTGGGTGTTGTAATGTAAGTGGCAGAAGAATAAAGGCGGACAGGCGAGTGCTTCTGTGGTAAGTTGGGCAGTCCATTCGTTTAGATAAACCATGACCATTCTGTCTACTTATTGTAAAGAACTGACACTTTTCCAGATACGCTATATTGTCAAATGTATTGGGACGCCTGCCTTTACATGCACATGAACTTTAATGGCATCCCAGTCTTAGTCGGTAGGGTTCAATATTAAGTTGGCCCACCCTTTGCAGGTATACCAGCTTCAACTCTACTGGAAAGGCTGTCCACAAGGTTAAGGAGCGTGTCTAATGTTTGACCATTCTTCCAGAAGCGCATTTGTGAGGTCAGGCACTGATGTGGACAAGAAGGCTGTCTCGCAGTCTCCACTCTAATTCACCCTAAAGGTGTTCTATTGGGTTGAGGTCACGACTGCAGGCCAGTCAAGTTCCTTCACCCCAAACTGGTGTGCAGTCACGTTGGAATAGGAAGGGGCCATCCCCAAACTGTTCCTCTAAAGGTGAGAGCATGAAATTGTCTAAAATGTCTTGATATGCTCTTTCACCAAATGAATTGGGTCAGTGCACAAAGCAAGGTCCATAAACACATGGATAAGCGAGTTTGGGGTAGGGGAACTTGACTGGCCTGCATAGAGCTACTGTAAGTCAGGACAAAAGTAAAGGAATTTTTTTTGGAGGAAGCACACAAAATAATTTATACCAAGACAAAGCAGCAAGTCACTACTCTGCTACATAAAGAAAACATTTACAGCATAATTTATAAAGTGGCAGCAATCAAAATCTGTTTTGCAGTGCACAAAAAATGTAAATGTCATTGCAAGGGGTGTTCACAAAGTGGGAATTGGAGAGCAGAAAGTCAGGAGTCTAGTGCACATGAACAGTGGTTCATTTCAAGAAAGACCAGCAAATTGGGACTCCAGAACACAAAGAAAAGAACTGAGACCTTTTCAAGCTCAAAGTGGTTGATGCATGGAGTGAACATCAAACCAGGACTTCAGTGCCTAAAGAAAGAAATTGCCATATTTGCATTAGTGTTTACAAAGTGGGTCATGTCAAGATAGAGCAGGAAGCACTCCAATGCACCAAGAAAAGTAGTGACACCTTTACATCATAGTTTTCTAAGTAGTTAAAGCGGAGCTCCCGCTCCTTCAGAAAAAAAATTAAAGTCAGCCACTACAATACTGTAGCTGCTGACTTTAAATATTAGAAAACGTACGTGTCCACAAATCCAGCGCTGTCTTCACCTAAGCCGATTTTTCAATCTGCTCTCGGGTGCTGCCGTTGCCATCTTGGGTACGGGAACTTGGCAGTGAAGCCTTGTGGCTTCACAGCCAGTTCCCTGCTGTGCATGGGTAAAGTGCGCTACGCTTTGTGAATGGCCCGGTGGGCGGGGGAAAGAGGAGGGGGGCACAACTTCCAGATGACTTTGCCGCAGCTAAGTCAGCCAGAAGTGTAAGCGGGTGTCTGTGAAAAACAGGTACCTGCTCCCCCATTCCCCCCAAAAGGTGCCAAATGTGGCAGTGGATGGGGGGAGGATGCAAATAAGCGGAACTTACCCTTTTGGATGGAGCTCTGCTTTAATACTAATGGAGAACAGCAAGCTGGGGATCTAATGGACCAAGAAAATAGCTGACACCTTTCCAGCAGAATTCACAGAGTGGGCTTTACCAAGGAAGGGCAGTAAGTCAGGACTCCAGTATAGTAGAAAATCAGTACTTAAAACCAAATGTGGATTTGTTTTTTTTTAAAGAAAAGAAAAACAAAGTAACTTCCCTATGCAAAGGTCCTAGGATTCAATAGCATAGTTGCGACTGAGTACCCCAGTTCAGTGTTTCTCAACTCCAGTCCTTAAGGCGTCCCAACAGGTCATGTTTTCAGGATTTCCCTCAGATGAAACAGCTGTGGTAATTACTAAGGCAGTGAAACTGATAAAATCACCTGTGCAAAATAATGGAAAGCCTGAACAAATGACCTGTTGGGGCGCCTTGAGAACTGGAGTTGAGAAACACTGCCCCAGTTCACCATTCGCCAAAGCCACATCTCTTTGCAATACTGAGATGCAGACTCATAAAGATATTAGCTGTACAGTCTTTGTAGTGTTAGTACATTCTGTAGTTATGCGTACTGACTAGTGATGAGTGAATCTGTCCGAGTTTGGTATGCAGAATGTTAAGTAATTCCTGTTGGGAATTTAAAGGCAAATGTCACTGAAGATTATGGAGGGGGAGATCGTGTTAGTAAATTCTAGCTATTGCTAGGGCAGATATGTGATTATCAAAAAATTACAGTGCCATGATTGAAACACCACATTTTTTAATTAAAAAAAAAAAAAAAAGCTGCATAGTTGGGAGAAGGTTTTTTTATGTGGATTCAATGACAATGTGGAAAATACACAAATCCTTTCAGGTACAGGTTTTGAGATGCCTTAAACCTGTACTTGGTGTTACAGAAAAGTACAATTTTCATGGACAGCCTTAGTGAAAGCATACTTTCACACTGCATATCATGCTGTTGATCTGATTTTTTTTAATTTTACCATTACCATGGCTTACAACAGCACACCACTGATTAATTTCAGTTTAAAAAAAATATTTTTTTTAGCAGCGGCACGCTTCTTTATTAAGCAGCAATAGACCTGTTTTGACCAGCAGGTAGAAATTGGTCAGGGGTTTGCGGTTCTTGCTGAATCAAGAGTTCTGTCACTGTCCAATTTCTCATTAAGAATTGGGAAATGCAGATGATACAGCAGTGTAGAAACTTCAAGCTGCATTAAAAGTTTTGATGAGGGAAAATTAACTGAAATGTAAAGACACAAGGCACAGGTAGGTGCTTACCTTCAAGAAATAACAGCGTTAAACCAAAAAGGATATAGTTCAGTTGTGTAAGAAATGGCTAGCGGCAGGGCATAAGCAAGAGTAGATCATGACGAACTTGTTGCTAACACAAAAAATTGTCTTATTAGGGTCTTTTGGGTTAAATAAGGCATTGTGAACCCAGGGGATAGAGCAGTGTTTCTCAACTCCAGTCCTCAAGGAGCCCCAACAGTTCATGTTTTCAGGATGTCCCTCAGATGAAACAGCTGTGGTAATTACTAAGGCAGTGAAACTGATCAAATCACCTGTGCAAAAATAATGGAAAACCTGAAAAAATTGACCTGTTGGGGCGCCTTGAGGACTGGAGTTGAGAAACACTGGGATAGAGGACAGATGATTGAGGAAAATCCCACAACTGCAATTCAGAAAAGTAAAAGCACTTTAAAGTTTGTCACCTCTCCCTATCCTCTCCCTATAGGCTGATGCTAAGGCTTCTCAAAGCAACCCCTTTTTATAGTAAAGGGACTGGCTTATCCAAAAGTCCCATATTGGCCCTTTTAAACCTGCTGGCCATAATTTAAAGGCCATGCAGTGCATTATAATTAAACAAAAATTCACTCAGTCGAATTTGCACAAAATTCACCAGGACTGTATATTTCAAGACCACAAGATTTGGCATGAATCCATAGTTGTGGTGAACCCAAACCTCACCTGTAATGCTGATCTATGTAAATATAAGCACTTGATTGACTAATTTTAACCCAGTTTTATAGGAGGTATCATTGGTAACTATTTTGCTTTACATTGTAACTGTAACCCCACCCTCTTTCAGGTGTATTTTCTGTTGTCAAATGGGTAACAATCTAAGAAATTTTTCTTCTACTAGGATAATTTCTTTGAGCAAGTTAAATAAATATGTGGCTTTTACGATCAAAGGAACAATAAGTCTATGACACAGGTTGTTTATACATTTTATAAGCCCAGAATCTGCTGGATTGTGGGCTTGCTTAAACATTCTTGACTATCATAAATGGCCAAGAAATTAAATATTTATTATGACAATCCAAAGGCTTAGTTGTTAAAGGCAGTATAGTAAAGTAAACACTCTCTTTCTAGTTAAAGGAGAATTCTGCTAAGCCTTACTTATGTCTAAAATGGTAATGACAACTGCGCTAAGTCAAGCTAAAATCCAAAAGCAAACAGCTGCAGCATACTATGTGATACAATAACATGAATAGCACATAGCATCAGAAATTAAATACAAAATGTTGCGCTAAAAAAAGAAAAGGAGAAGATAAGAAAGTGATCACCTATCACCTAGATAGTGATAGGAAATAAAGTCCACAATAGTTCCAGTGATCGGATATCAATCTGTGATTGTTGAAAAGAATCTGAAGTGTAATAACAGCTTCCAACCGAAACATGTGTGTTGTGTCCACACCTCCACCCAGTGATCAAACACGAGGCTTACCAGATAAAAATTGACCATCCACTACAGATAGGTCAATTTGGGCATGTAGTGTAGCGATATCCTATGATCCTCTATGGTGATTGCCCGTCATGGGCAATCACCACACACATCGGTAATCAAAGGCTCCGCAGTTTATATGTTTAAAAATAGACAGAGAGACCGTGCATAGCGTAACTCCGTATATAAAAGGTTTATTGAATAGAGAAATAGTAACATTTACATATCCTCCAAGTAAAAAGCGCTTTTTGGTATATGACTAGCCACATACCCCCAGTGTAAAAAAAACTCACAAAAAACAAGCTGTTGTACCAAAAATACTGGTTGTTACTGTTTGTGCCTGTCATGTTGGGGCAATGTATACAACAGCAACAAAATAGTTTACTCCTGTAGGACTCAAAGCACACTCCATGCATTTGCATCTATTTTAACATCATAATATAACACCAGTGTGATTTCCAGAAAAAAACAATGCAAAATGTGAAACCAGCTACTGTTTATAGGGTTTCAATGCCTTTAATTTGAGCCATGTGTTTAAGTACTTAAAAATTATAGGATCTGCAATGACTCCCTTTCCTGTTCAGTATTTAAAAGAGCATTGCTCCTATAATGGTTTATGGATGCTTCCCATGCCTTAAATTGTGTAAGCAGTTTGATTCTAGCTTTATAAACCCAGAGTAGGCAAACTGAAGGTACACAGCAGATTTGCCACCAACAAAAAATCAAGCAAGTGTGCAGGGACAGCACCAACGGGGACCCAGCTTGATTACATTGGCAGGCAGAGCAGCAGTCTGGTACTGTGCATTATAAAATGGAATGTGTTACTGACAGCCAGAAACCTAATGTGTAAGCAGCTACTTGGCAGTCCTGCTGACTTAGGCTACAGCTCATATTGGCTATACAGAAATTTAAATCGGAATATGATTAACTTGCATAATTTTATTTGTAAGGATCTGAGATAACCTTCTAGGATACTGTTTGTCAGATAATTTTAACCGCTTAGCGACCGCCCACCATAGATATACTGCGGCAGAGTGGCTGCTCTGCACCAGATCACGTACCTGGTACGCGATCTGACACTTCCGAATCTGGAAAGAGCGCGTGCGCCACCGGTGACCCACTCCCGCTGTGATTTGACACAATGTGATTGGACACAATGTGATAGGACGCGATGTCCGCCGGGACCCACCGATCGTGCAGGAGAAAGGCAGAGCGGCATCCTGCCTATGTAAACAAGGCAGATTGCCATTTTGTGAGAGGGGAATGTGCTGATCCTGTGTTCCTGCTAAGCATGAACACGGATCTTTACAATCTCCCTAGTCAAAGCACCCCCCACACAGTTAGTAATCACTCCCAGGGAACACATTTAATCCTTTGATCGCCCCTGATGTTAACCCCTTCCCTGCCAGTGTCATTAGTACAGTAACAGTGCATATTTTTTTAGCACTGATCATTGTATTAGTGTCATTGGTCCCCAAAAGAGTCAAAAGTGTCAGTTAAGTGTCCGATTTGTTTGCCGAAATATCGCAGTCCGGCTATAAGTCACTGATCGCCGCCATTACTAGTAAAAAATAAATAAAAATATACCATAGTTTGTAGATGCTGTAACTTTTGCGCAAGCCAATCAATATACACATATTGGGATTTTTTTTACCAAAAATATGTAGCAGAATACATTTTGGCCTAAATTGATGAAGAAATGCGATTTTTTTTTTTTTTATATTGGGAATGCTTTATACCGCTTAATTCCCCATCAGGGGGAACGTGAGAAGGGGCAGGGTCTATTCATTTATTACACTGCGGAGGAAGTTCCCCATCAGGTCCGCTCAGCCAATGATGTTCCGTGTGGAGTAGAGACTGCAGCGATGGACATCGGATCACCGCGGGACACTGGAGTACATTGCTGGAATGGGTTTTCTATTTTTCATTTTTCTTATTTTTAATAAAGGACTTTCCCAACTGTGTCTGTGTGTTTTTTTACAATTTTGTACACTTTCTTTGTGAAATGGTAGGGGTACGATGTACCCCTTACCAATTCACATGGGGGGGCCGGGATCTGGGGGTCCCCTTTGTTAAAGGGGTCTTCCAGATTCCGATAAGCCCCCTGCCCGCAGACCCCCACAACCACCGGGCAAGGGTTGTGGGGATGAGGCCCTTGTCCCCATCAACATGGGGACATGGTGCTTTGAGGGGTCACAGACCCCCAAAGCATCCTCCCCATGTTGGGAGCATGTGGTCTGGTACGGTTCAGGAGGGGGGGGCGCTCTCTCGTCCCCCCCTCTTTTCCTGCGGCCTGCCAGGTTGCATGCTCGGATAAAGGGTCTGGTATGGATTTTTGGGGGGAACTCCACCCCATTTTTTTTTTTAATTTGGCGTGGAGTTCCCCTTAAAATCCATACCAGACCTGAAGGGTCTGGTATGGATATTTGGGGGGAACCCCACGTAATTTTTTTTTAAATTTGATGCAGGGTTCCCCTTAATCTCCATACCAGACCTGAGGGGCCTGGTAATTGAATTTGGGGGAACCCCCACGCATTTTTTTTTTTTTATCAATGACTTTTCTCTGTGTTGCCGGGAGGCCGACAATTCATTATAGCCGCGAGCGCTTTTAAATTACTTTTTTTCCTTCAGAAATGACACTTTGTGCAGGGACAGTTCTAAGCAAGGGAAACAAGCGCTGCTTTACAGGCATACTATACACCCCCCCAGGTACGAAATTTAAAGAAATATTTCACTTTTATTGTTTCACTTTAAGCATTATTAAAATTACTGCTCCCGAAAAAAACGGGTGTTTTTAAAAAAAAAAAATTGCATTGATACATGTCCCCTGGGGCAGGACCCGAGTCCACAAACACTTTTTATGACAATAACTTGCATATAAGAATTTAAAATTAGCACTTTAGATTTCTCCCATAGACTTTTACAGGGTGTTCCGCGGCTTTTCGTATTTGCCGCGAACACCCCAAATTTTTGGCTGTTTGGCGATCGTGCGCACAGGCAATGTTCGATTTGAACTCAAAGCTCATCCCTAATAACATGTTTGGAGATCAAATGGCACTGCACATCACCCTAGAAACACTCCCATACCAACAGTGAAGTTTGGAGGTGGGAACATCATGGTGTAGGGCTGTTTTTCAGCATATGGTACTGGCAATTTTCATATCATTGAAGGAATGATGAATGGAAAAATGTACCAAGACATTCTTGATAAAAATCTGCTGTCATCTACCAGGATGATGATGATGAAGATGAAACGAGGGTAGACATTTCAGCAAGACAACGACCCCAAACACAAAGCCAAGGAAACTCAACTGGTTTTAAAGAAAGAAAATAAAGCTGCTAATATGGCCCAGCCAATCCCCTGACTTTAATCCAATAGAAAATCTATAGTAAGAACTAAAGATCAGAATTTATAGAAGAGGTCCACGGAACCTTCAAAAGTTGAAGACTGTGTGGAAGAATGGGCCAAAATCACACCTGAGCAATGCATGTGACTTGTTTCTTCATACAGGAGGCATCTTAAAGCTGTCATTACCAACAAAGGATTTTGTACTAAATATTAAATAAATTTCAGTTAGCGTGTTCAATACTTTTTCCCTGTGTCATTCAATTTTATTATACATAACTTAATTTATGAACTAATTTGTTTTGGTTTCTTTGTATGTATGTATGAATTGCATCGGTTGTTACCGACATGTGCTGAAAATTTCATGTCAATAGCACCTTTAGAAATATAATTACCTAGAAAAATGGTGACGTGTTCAATACTTATTTTACCTGCTGTCTGTGCGACTTAAAGTTGCAGCTACTTCAAAGTAGTTCATGCACTACTTTGGTCCAACTTTTATGCAACTCGAGGGTCATAGAATTCAATGTTAACCCTCAAAATTTGCATAAAAAGGCCTACCTGAATGTTTAACATGCGACAGTGGGTCTGTCTTTGCAAACCACATCCAAGTCGCACATCCAAGTCACATCCAAGTCGCACTCATCCAAAGTTGCACTAAAGTTGCACTCCAAAGTCGCGCAACTTTGGAGTCCTACAAGTGTGAATGTAACCTTACAGAGTGCTAGTATTTTTAAGGTATAGTATGTACAATATTGCACAAAGCATATCAATTACTACACAACAGTTACAGCAAAAGGTAAGACTTTTACCTTACACAGATGAGGTATAGTGCTGAATTCTTTGAAATACTTGAAATAACAGATATACAATGTAACAGGCTTATGTACTAGAGCACAATAATCTACAGAACACATAAGAGAACCTCTTTCAAAGTGCTTCTGCTAAACAGACTTAAAGTAAATATGACAAATAAAGTGCTTCCATAAAGCCAATCAGATAAGCATATGCCTATCATGCTACTGTGTGTACCTCAGATTAGAGCCTTTCATATGCAGGCTTTGGCTTATGTTCTTGGCAGTCACTCCATTTGCTGAAGTTTTGTGTTTTTTTTAATCTAGCAAATAATTTATCAACCAACCTTTTCCTGTTAGCTTAGGACTGCAGCCATAGTTTTATGGATACCACTAGATTTAATGTATCTGTAGATTCAAAATAAACCATGTTTAAAAGGACCATACAGACAGTGACACGTTGGTTTTAACACATAATAATAAAGTTAACAGGTTTTGGAATAATCATCTTCATTCCCCTTAAAAAAAGTCCTCCAACTTCTGTGCACCTAAAGAAAGAGTCGCAATCAAGCGTATGCAGTACTCAACTTATTATAGCTGTGCAGGCTTACCTATGAGTGTCAGGGCTCACACTAGGAATCACACAGGAACATAGCATGTGATTCACATGCGGTTCAGTGCTGTTTAAATTTGAGCCCATTCATTTTAGTACATTTTGCATGCACTACGTTTGGAAAAAAACACTGCAATTGGATTGCATGGTACTTCTGTACAGAACAGTTCCCTGCTCCTTAACAGTATCAAATAACAGAGCTCAGAAGTGACTAGGATTGTACCAAACTACAGGACTCTTATTTTGTTGTGCACACATTGTAGTCAGGCAGTTGACAGAGCAGGAATGGTCAATTTTCTCATCTGATTAAAGTGGTTGTAAACCCTTACATATACCCAGTGAAGTGACTGGCCTCAGTTCATACACAGAGATCTTCTCTACATTCGTTCAAAGTCCAGAATTTATAAAGCTTGTCTGAGCTGTCAGAAAAACAGGGGGCGGTTGATCTTACATTACACTTTGCAGAGCACAGTGAGGAGAGCTCTAAGAGCTGATTGGAGGGAAGAAACACACCCCCTTCACACATTACACAGAAACAGATTCCTCCCACTGTCACTGTCAGATGTGACACCAAAAAGATGATATCAGAGGAACAAATCAGCAGACAGAAATGACATATGGTGATCTTAATTGAGACAAGTACACACTATGAGGGATATGCTTTGCTCATATTTCATGTCTGAGGCTTACAACCACTTTAGAGTGGTTGTAAAGACTGAAGTTTTTTTTGCTTTCATAGATAGATAGATAGATAGATAGATATACTTTATTGTCATTGTATACATACCACAAAATTTTCCGGGTACTCTTTGCATTCTATCTTCTGTGTGCAGCTACTCCCACCCTCAGCCCCCCTAATACTTACCGGACCCCGATCTCTGGCTCAGAGACAGCAGCAGGAGCAATCAATCACAGCCATTGAAGGAGAGGATGGGGCTGAAACCCATTCTGCGTGTCAGGAGATACACAGATTGGGGCTGGGGAGAGAGCATGCATAAAAATTAGCTTGCTATTAGGGGAGGGGCCCAGACCACTGGCCTGGGACCCGAGAAAAGGAGGATTGGGGGTGCTCTGTGCAAAGCAATTGCACAGAACAGGTAAGTATAACTGGAGATTTCAAATTTCCAGAATTTTGAAACCATGGGAAGAAAAGGTTTTTCTCCCTGGAAAAAAAGTTTTAACATTTAATTTTTTTATTACAAATAGAATAACAAGGATTGTATATGTTAAGAACATTTCAGCTATACATGTGAACAGGTAGCCTTCTTTCCTCCATAATAATGTAAAATCTTCCTGTCAATATGCATTTTTCAGTTCTTGACAATGCTGATCCAGAAGCATGTATTGCTCTTACAAGAGCTTGATCAATGTTCTCCTGATTTTCAGGTGTAATTTTCTCTATAAATGAAAGGATTGTGTATATTTGGGAGGCTGTAGTTTGTAACACTTCCTTCCTTGAAGATTCTGGTGGTGAAGAAACACTTTGTGATGTTTCAGCAACCACAGAATGAGTGTTCCTAGAGTGAGAACTCTGGATGGAAAATCTACTTGCCCTTTCATTCTGGTCCTCACCATTTCATTCCATAAAGTATTTTTTAATGTCTTTAGGGCACCTCTGGCATGCCAGGACGTGTTTTGTCATTTTTGTAGCATTTGGAAAAGAATATTTATTCTCATGCCGCGTACACACGACCGCTTTTCTCAACGAGAAAAACTGCATTTTTTTTTTCGCCGAGAAAAACGATCGTCTGTGGGCTTTATGTCGTTTTTCTCGTTGAGAAAAACGGCATAAAAAACGACGAGAAAAATTAGAACATGTTCTAAATTTTCTCATCGTTTTTTCCAGCATTTTTTTCCGCGGCAGTTTTCCCATAGGGAGACACTGCCGCGGAGCCCACAGACGGTCGTTTTTCTCGTCAAGAGAAAAAATGACGGGAAAAACGACCGTGTGTAGGGAACCAAGCGGTTCCCTCGTTTTTCCTGTCATTATTCACGGCGGTTTTTTAACCGCCGTGAATAATGATCGTGTGTACGCGGCATCACAATATTTGCAAATTGCAGCTTTGCTCTTAGCAGAAATTGCACTATGGAAATGTTTCCAAACTCCAGATGTTGGTCTCATCATTTTACAGAGAGGAGGAAAAGAAAAAACAATTTACTGAGATTAGATTATAGGTAAACGTTATGCTGCGATAGTGGAGAACATTAATAGAAATTATTTCAAGGTTACAAAGATAAACTAATTTGTCAGACAAATTGACCCTCCTACCTGTCAATTAACGCCTGAGAGGACAGAAACTACTGTATCTCAACAATTACCCAAATGTAGGAGGTAAAAGGTGGAGCCCACAAGTAAATAAAACTGGAGCCTTTCCCCTGAAGTGCCCCCTAGTGGAGAAAATGCATATTTCTCTGGTTTGAACTGCATTGAGAAGTACAGTGTTACTTGAGTTGTATTCTAGGATTTCCTTATCTTCCGCTGAGAGAACTTGCAATAATTGAAGTCTTTACATAAAGTCTCAGAAATCTTTCATTAAGGTCTTTATGATATTATGTAGTTTGGATACCATGTCATAGATATATTAATTATCATTGTAAAAGAACATATCCCATTCATTTTTCCAGGAAAAAAAAAAAATTTTAAGAACACAAAAGAAAAAATAATTTCCCCCACCAATTTTTTAGTTCTTTGAGGCAAGTGGCACGTTTAACTTCTGCAGTTACAATAATTTAACCCTGAAAATTCAGATTCTTGGATAAGCCCAATGATGAATGGTTCTTTTGAAAACTCTTTTCTTTATACAAGAGAAGCACATCTGCTGCAGTTTTCAGTGGCTGCAGTGGAGGAGCCATTGGCTAAGATACTGTATCTTTATAGAAGCACCAGTTTAGCCTGATACGACACAGCAGTAGGGATAAGCTCGGTGTTCGAGTCGAACATAAGTTCAACTCGAACATCGGCTGTTCGACCGTTCGGCGAACATCGAACGATTTGGGCCGTTCGCGCCATATTCGAGTGGCGCGAATGGCCCACAATACACTGCGCCATCGCAGTGCAATCCCGGCGCTGTGATTGGCCAAACATGCACCGTGACCCCGCATGCTTGGCCAATCACAGCGCCGGCAGCTAGGAGAGCCATAATTGGCCACAGGCAGGTTGCCTGTGGCCAATTATAGCTCAGGGGGTTTAGCACATGCCCCACACTATAAAAGGCCGCCAGCGCGGCGGCCTTGTGTAGTGTGTTCCGGCGCAGGGAAAGAGTTACATAGGCAGGGACAGTGTCAGTGCTATTTGTACCTCAAACTTGTGTGTAGGGAGAGAGAAGGATAGGCAGGGAGAGTGTCAGTGTCATATTCTTTGCTAAACCTTGTGTGCAGGGAGAGAGAAGGATAGGCAGGGGACAGTGTCAGTGTCACATTCTTTGCTAAACCTTGTGTGCAGGGAGAGAGAAGGATAGGCAGGGAGAGTGTCAGTGTCATATTCTTTGATAAACCTTGTGTGCAGGGAGAGAGAAGGATAGGCAGGGGACAGTGTCAGTGTCACATTCTTTGCTAAACCTTGTGTGCAGGGAGAGAGAAGGATAGGCAGGGAGAGTGTCAGTGTCATATCCTTTGATAATACTTGTGTGCAGGGAGAGAGAAGGATAGGCAGGGGACAGTGTCAGTGTCATTGTTGCTAAGCCTCCTGCACATTATACACCTGAAGTTAGCCCGTATTGCTGTGTTTTCCTGGTGTGTTACACCAACAGGCATTTGCAGCACTTACAGCGGGCGGAGTGTGCCTCCTGCACATTATACACCTGAAGTTAGCCCGTATTGCTGTGTTTTCCTGGTGTGTTACACCAACAGGCATTTGCAGCACTTACAGCGGGCAGAGTGTGCCTCCTGCACATTATACACCTGAAGTTAGCCTGTATTGCTGTGTTTTCCTGGTGTTACACCAACAGGCATTTGCAGCACTTACAGCGGGCGGAGTGTGCCTCCTGATCATATTACACCTGAAGTTAGCCCGTATTGCTGTGTTTTCCTGGTGTGTTACACCAACAGGCATTTGCAGCACTTACAGCGGGCGGAGTGTGCCTCCTGCACATTATACGCCTGAAGTTAGCCTGTATTGCTGTGTTTTCCTGGTGTTACACCAACAGGCATTTGCAGTACTTACAGCAGGCGGAGTGTGCCTCCTGCACATTATACACCTGAAGTTAGCCTGTATTGCTGTGTTTTCCTGGTGTGTTACACCAACAGGCATTTGCAGCACTTACAGCGGGCGGAGTGTGCCTCCTGCACATTATACACCTGAAGTTAGCCTGTATTGCTGTGTTTTCCTGGTGTTACACCAACAGGCATTTGCAGCACTTACAGCGGGCAGAGTGTGCCTCCTGATCATATTACACCTGAAGTTAGCCTGTATTGCTGTGTTTTCCTGGTGTGTTACACCAACAGGCATTTGCAGCACTTACAGCAGGCATAGTGTGATTCCTGCAAAATATACTCCTGAAGCTAGGCCTTATTGCTGGTTTTCCCATCTCCCTGCAGGCCATTAGAATGTCTGGAAGGCACACAAGGAGAGGCAGACAGTCAGGAGCCAATAAAAGAGGGGAAGCAGGCTCTGTGTCTAGACAACAGTGCTGGTCATGGACGCGGTGCATCGCCATCAGCACGTGGCCATGGGACACGCTTGTCCTTCTTTTCGGCAGCTGGACGCGTTGAGCCGCATCATGCCGAAGACTTGGTAGAGTGGATGACCAAGCCCTCCTCATCCTCCTCATCCTCTATCACCCAGGCTCAGGGTACTGGCAAAGCAGCTGCCAAAGCGTCCTCTTCCCTGGTATCAATGTCATCATCAGTCACTCCTTCCCTAGACCAACCATGTCCTCCTGAGGAGTCCCCTGAACTGTTTGAGCACAGTGTTGGGTACATGCTCCAGGAGGATGCCCAGCGTTTCGAAGGGTCTGATGATGATACCCAGCTAGAGGAAGGCAGTAGCGTGAGAGCAGAGAGAGGGGATGCTCAAGAAGGACACCAATCTGGCAGTCATGTTCCAGCAGCTGCAGCATACTGCCAGATTGGCTCCAGTGATGAGGAGGGAGGGGAAGATGAGGTCACTGACTCCACATGGGTGCCTAATAGGAGAGAGGAGGATGAGGAAGAGGCACATCTCCAACGAGGCAGGATGCCCTCGGGGGGCCAGCGTAAGGGCAGCACACCGACGGAATCACACCGCAGAGCTCCGCCTGTGCAGGGCGCTGCCTCTGCCCGTTATTCAAAAAGTTCTTTGGTGTGGGCCTTTTTTGAGTCGAGTGCATCAGATCGCACAGCTGCTGTTTGCAACATATGTCTCAAGCGTATATCGCATGGCCAAAACATCACCCGCTTGGGCACCACATGCTTGACCAGACATATGTTGACCTGCCATGCAGCTCGTTGGCAAGCCTACCTTAAAGACCCACACCAAAGAACAAAGCGGACCTCTCCTTGCACCGCATCAGCTGGGATCTCCAACCCCACTATACCTTCAGTCCTCTCTGAAACCTGCACTGAGAGGAATGAAGGTGTAGAATTAGGTGTGTCACAGCCAAGTACTTGCGGGCACTCTGCTAGCAGTACACCGACGTCCGATTCTAGCAGGCAAATTTCCCTGCCCCAGCTGCTGGACCGTCGAAAGAAGTTCACTCCCAGCCATCCACATGCCCAGCGGTTGAATGCTAGCTTGGCTAAATTGCTAGCGCTTCAACTGCTGCCTTTTCAGTTGGTAGACTCGGCCCCCTTTCGTGAATTTGTGCAATGTGCGGTTCCTCAGTGGCAGGTTCCCAAATGCCACTTTTTCTCACGGAAGGCGATTCCGGCTCTCTACCGGCATGTGGAAGGCAATGTCTTGGCCTCGCTGGACAGGGCGGTCAGCGGTAAGGTGCATATTACCGCTGACTCATGGTCCAGCAGGCATGGACAGGGACGTTACCTTTCTTTCATGGCCCATTGGGTCACTCTTTTGGCAGCTGGGAAGGATGCAGGACAAGGTGCAGTAGTGTTGGAGGTTGTTCCGCCGCCACGCCTCCAAAATGCTACTACTGGTTGTGACACACCTCTCTCCTCCACCCCCTCCTCTTCTTCTTCCTCCATGGCCTCTTCCTGTGCTTTGTCCTCGGAACCAGCGGTGCTCCGTAGGCGTTCAAGGGGCTACGCAAGTACGCAGGCAAAAAGATGCCATGCCGTGCTTGCGCTGGTGTGTTTGGGGGACAGGAGCCACACTGGGGCAGAGGTTCTGTCTGCTCTGCAGGGGCAGGCCGAGAGGTGGTTGACGCCACGCCAGCTTAAGCCAGGAATGTTGGTTTGCGACAATGGCACCAACCTCCTCTCCGCCCTCCGACAGGGACAACTGACCCATGTGCCCTGTGTGGCTCACATCCTTAACCTGGTGGTGCAGCGGTTCTTGGGCAGGTAACCGGGCTTACAGGATGTCCTGAGGCAGGCCAGGAAAGTCTGTGTGCATTTCCGCAGATCTTATAATGCCAGTGCTCGCCTGGCTGAGCTGCAAAAGGAGTTGAACCTGCCCAAGAACCGCCTTATATGTGGCATGCCCACCAGGTGGAACTCAACGTTGGCCATGCTGCAGCGGTTGCACACGCAGCAGAGGGCCATCAATGAGTACCTGTGCGACTACGGCACCAGGACAGGGTCAGGGGAGCTCGGGTTTTTTTCACCACGCCAGTGGGGCATGATCAGGGATGCATGCACTGTCCTGGCACCATTTGAGGAGGCCACGAGGATGGTGAGCAGTGACAGTGCATGCATCAGTGACACTGTACCTCTTGTCCACCTGTTGGAACATACGCTGCGTGGAATAATGGACAGGGCACTTGAGGCAGAACAGAGGCAGGAAGAGGAGGACTTCCTTGCCTCTCAAGGCCCCCTTTACCCAGACAGTGTTCCTTCTGTCCCACCCATCGCACAGGAAGAGGAGGAGGAGGCGGAGGAGGATTTCAAGAGCATTTGGAGGAGGCCAGCCAAATATTATTCCAAGCAGCCCGCTCCAGGGCTGTACCAAGGTCCGCTTTCCACCTCACCATATAGGAAGGTTTGCTGAAGCCCAGCCCTAAGTCAGTGAGGAAGGAGTAGATGGCAGAGGCTAGGCCCTTTAAGTGAGGGTTCTTTTAGCATCAGAGACAGATGGGTGCTCTCCGCAGTAAGTCTGGGATACAAGCTGGAGTTAAAAGGCACTCCTCCTGCCCAATTTATGAGGTCAAACGTGCCAAGAGATCCCCAGAAGAGAGGATCCCTCCTTCTGGCACTAGAACAACTATTGCTCCAAGGTGTAATCATGAAGGTTCCCCTGGAAGAAAGCGGATTCGGGTTTTACTCGAACCTTTTCACAGTCCCCAAACCAAATGGGGACGTGAGGCCCATATTAAATCTAAAAGGGCTAAACAAGTTCCTAAATATCAGGACTTTTCGGATGGAGTCGATCCGATCGGTGGCCACCGCCCTACAAGGGCAGGAATGGTTAGCCTCGATCGACATAAAGGATGCTTATCTGCATATTCCCATCTTTCCGGCCCACCAGAAATTTCTACGCTTTGCAGTAGAAGGGCGCCATTTTCAGTTCAGAGCCTTACCTTTCGGTCTGGCCACAGCACCACGAGTGTTCACAAAAATTCTGGCCCCATTATTGGCCAATCTAAGAACACAGGGTGTAACAATAATGGCATATCTAGACGACCTGCTACTAATAGACCACTCAGTGGAAAAGCTGGAAGTAGCTATTCACAAGACAATCAAGTATCTGGAATATCACGGTTGGATTATCAACCGGGACAAGTCAGCTCTAAGACCAGTCAAAAGTCTGGAATACTTAGGGCTAAGGCTGGATTCAAATCAGAGAAAGATTTTCTTACCTCCAGAGAAGGTGTCGTCTTTAAAAGATTTGACCCACTTAGTGGGTACAAAAAGAAAACCATCCATACGCCTCTGCATGAGGCTGCTGGGAAAAATGGTGGCTTCATTCGAAGCGGTACCCTACGGTCAATTCCATTCAAGGAATTTGCAAAGGGCCATACTGTCAGCCTGGAACAAAAAAGTTCAGGCTTTAGACTTACCAATGTCCCTATCCCCTTCCGTTCGCAAGAGCCTCCATTGGTGGTTGGTGCCCCAGAATCTGGAAAAAGGGAAACCCTTCAGTCCGGTTTCTTGGAAGGTAGTCACTACAGATGCCAGCCTCATAGGCTGGGGGGCAGTACTGGAGCAATGGTCTCTCCAGGGCAAGTGGTCAGAAGCAGAAAAGGCCCTGCCCATCAATCTCTTAGAGATACGAGCAGCCCGGTATGCCCTAGTAGCATGGACATCCAAACTCCAAGGGTCCCCTGTCAGAATTCAATCAGACAATGCCACAGCTGTGGCATATATCAATCACCAGGGTGGCACCAGGAGTCGTGCAGCCCAGAGGGAAGCAAATTGCATCCTGGAGTGGGCAGAAAAATATGTCCCAGCCATATCCGCGGTTTTCATCCCAGGAGTGGAAAATTGGAGAGCGGACTTTTTAAGTCGCCAACAATTATGCCCGGGGGAATGGTCTCTTCACCCCGAGGTTTTCCAGGCAATATGCCAGCGGTGGGGAACACCGGATGTAGATCTGCTAGCATCCAGATTCAACGCAAAGGTGGACAGATTTGTGTCTCGCACAAGGGATCCTCTAGCTTGCGGCTCGGATGCCCTAGTGTTCCCTTGGGATCAGTTCAAGCTGATATATGCATTCCCACCGCCACAATTGTTACCGCGATTACTCCGCAGAATCAGGGTAGAAAAGAAACCAGTGATTCTGGTGGCTCCAGCGTGGCCCCGAAGGGCATGGTACGCGGAGATTGTAAAAATGTCAGTGAGGAGTCCTTGGACCCTCCCACATCGTCCGGACCTGCTGTCGCAGGGACCGATATACCACCCTTCCTTACCAGCCCTAGGTTTGACGGCCTGGCTATTGAAGCCCACATTCTGAAAAAGAGAGGGCTCTCTAATTCTGTGGTATCTACCATGATCAATGCCAGGAAGCCGGTATCCAGGCAGATCTATTATAGGATCTGGAAAGCGTACATTACGTGGTGTGAGGCCAAGAAATGGCATCCACGTAAGTACGTGATAGGGAGGATTTTGGACTTCCTACAGTGGGCTGTAGATAGGAAGCTGGCCTTGAGTACTATCAAGGGTCAGATTTCGGCCTTGTCAATATTTTTTCAAAGGCCCTTGGCTTCGCATTCACTAGTCAAAGCTTTCATACAAGGAGTGATGCGTATTAGCCCTCCGGTTAGTATTCCCATATGTCCTTGGGACTTAAACCTGGTTCTGTCAGTTCTACAGAAACAACCGTTTGAACCATTGCAACACATTTCCTTGGTTCTTCTCACCAGGAAATTGATTTTCTTAGTAGCCGTTTGTTCGGCTAAAAGAGTATCGGAATTAGCCGCCTTGTCCTGTAAGGAGCCATATCTGGTTGTCCATAAGGACAGAGTAGTATTACGTCCTCATCCAGCCTTTCTTCCTAAGGTGGTATCGAGGTTTCATTTGAACCAAGATGTGGTTCTTCCTTCTTTTTTCCCCAAACCTAGCTCGGTAGAGGAAAAATTATTACATTCCTTGGATGTAGTAAGAGCAGTTAAAGCTTATCTAAAAGCCACTGCTCAGATTCGCAGAACGGATACTTTGTTTATTCTGCCGGAAGGCCCTAAAAAGGGTCAGGCAGCATCAAAATCCACTTTAGCCAAGTGGATTCGACAGGTCATAATACAAGCCTATGGCTTGAAAAAGAGACCGCCTCCGTTCAAAGTTAGGGCACACTCCACAAGAGCAGTTGGAACTTCATGGGCAGTGCATCACCAGGCCTCCCTGGCTCAAGTATGTAAGGCCGCAACATGGTCTTCGGTACACACGTTTTCTAGATTCTACCAGGTAGACATTAGAAGTCGGGAGGATGTCGCCTTTGGGCGCAGTGTGTTGCAGGCCGCAAAAGATCCTCATGCCTGATGGCGCCCAGCTTATGTATCCCTCCCCTCATTTGGCATTGCTTTGGGACGTCCCATTAGTAATGACTAAGTCGCTCTGTGTCCCGTGATGTACGAAAAAGAAAAAGGGATTTTTATAACATATTACCTGTAAAATCCTTTTCTTGGAGTACATCACGGGACACAGAGCTCCCACCCCTCTTTTTGGGACACTTATTGCTTGGCTACAAAACTGAGGTGCTCCCGGATGGGAGGGGCTTATATAGGGGAGGGTACTTCCGGTTTGGAATTGGCCAGTGCCAACACCTGAAGGTAATCTATATAACCCATTAGTAATGACTAAGTCGCTCTGTGTCCCGTGATGTACTCCAAGAAAAGGATTTTACAGGTAAGCTGTTATACAAATCCCTTTATTCCATATGAATAACTAAGAAATTAAGGTAGGTGGGGCCAGAAGGTTGAAAAGGGAGAATGGAAAAGAGAGAAAAAGAGGAAAAGAGGGATTATGGAACCTATCTGAGTAGGGGGGGGGGGAGTGTTCCTGGGAGGCCTGACCAGGCTGAAGTGTCTGCGAAAGACTATACACCCTCTCATACCAAGAGCAAGGTGCAATCTAAATTCAGATGGCCACTGTAAGTTATCCATAGGTCCCAGACCTTTAGGAATTTGGTAGGGGTATCTGTAGGTATGGAAATAAGCTCCTCATGGACCATGGTCCCCATGAGCCTTTGTTTAACCTCAGTAAAATTGAGAAATGGTTGTCGCCAGGCTCTAGCTAGGGTTTACTGGACTACCAGGAACACAAATCCCACCAGCTTCCTCTTGTTCTTAGTGAGAGTTAGGATTGGCTTACGCTCATGGATTACAAATGAGGTTAACGTTGCCTGCATCCCTGGTTAACGCCTAATCATGGCATATACCCCTATGCAAAAGTGAGTCGCTCTACGGCAGGACCACTAAATGTGGAAGAGGGTACCACATTATTTGAAGCCCCAAAAGTACATTGAGGGAGCGTTAGGGACAGGTTAGTTATACATTCAGTTAGGGTTAGCTAAACATTCAGGGATCATGTACCATTTTAAAACTGATTTGTAGGCATTTTCTAGGGCCAAAATATTTCAAGAGCATTTGGAGGAGGCCAGCCAAATATTATTCCAAGCAGCCCGCTCCAGGGCTGTACCAAGGTCCGCTTTCCACCTCACCATATAGGAAGGTTTGCTGAAGCCCAGCCCTAAGTCAGTGAGGAAGGAGTAGATGGCAGAGGCTAGGCCCTTTAAGTGAGGGTTCTTTTAGCATCAGTTTTCAAATGGAGTCAAGTGTATGGGTGGCCCTATCTGGTGTCTAAGTAGGCTACAACTATTATGACATATTTTAACATACCAAAAGGCCTCCTCGGCTGGCAGTTGCCAGTGTTCCTGCAGGTATTGGAAGGGTTTGATGTTATCAAAAGTAAAAAGTTTGTACTGTAGATATATTTGACTCTTCTCTTGCTCTACCAACGAAAAGCCATGGGGTTGTTATAGGCTTGAAGAAATTGAGCAGTATGCAGCATGCTCAAGAGGGACAAATGGGGAGAGAGCAGGTTGAAAGAATACTTCACTGAGTCCCATTGGTGTATTGATTGTAATAATGAAAGGTCAGAGATTCTGGTTTTATGACAATGGGGGGGGGGGGGGTCCATAGAAGATTGTGGACAGGGAAAGGGGAGCATTCAGCAATTATCAGATGGACCCTGTTGGACATTTCAGAGGTGGTATGGAGGGAGATGAGGGGGTGATTTGAGCAGCTGTATAGTAGGGCTTAAAATTTGGTACTGCCAGGCCTCCCGCCAACCTCCAACAGTATAATACAGGTGCAGGCAACTTTGGCCTGTGGTGCTAAATGAAATGGAGCAATTTGAATTGTTCAAATATTAGTATATGGTAATCTTGGAATATGTAAGGTGAGGAGGCTGATAGGACCCTAAAAAGTACAGGAGTTTTGGCAAGTAAGTCATTTGAAGAGCGTGAATTCTCCCAAACCAGGATATTGGCAAGGGTTCCAAGAGGTAAGAAGAGCTACTAGGTCTCTAAACAAAGTGAAGTAACTTGTCCGTTGGAAAGATTCAAAGGATGAGGTCAGTCGAATTCTGAGGTGGGCTAGGGAGGTGGGCCAGGCAAAGTTATAATTCTCCTGGACCCCCCTAAGTTGGTCAGGAGCCAGGGAGAGGTTTAGTGCCTTAGATTTGGCTTCATTGACACATAGTTGTGATATGAGCCGCAAGCTTGGGTAGAGATATGTGGGGCAAGAAGATATACAGTACGATGCAGCGAGGTCAAGGCTGTGGATGTTCGGATATTCCAGAACAGCCAGAGGTTCTAGGGCCAGTATAAATAAGACATTGGACTGAGAAAGGATCAGAGGTGAAACCTGCATACTTCAACATGGCAGAAGGCTTAGCATAGAGGGCCAAGATCCAGGACAAACAACATGTAGTCCCCACTTATATGAATTCTGATGCATTCATTTATATGATTTTATATGCTTGGAAATGTATTCATTTTAGTTTTATTGTCATGTTTCTGATAGATTAGGGGGAGTTTTGTACTGTTTTATATGTGAATATTGCAGTATATTTTAGAGTTACTAAAAACCAAGCACCAAAAAAATCCCTGACTAATATATATAATTATGCTTATTTCTTTCCTGGAATATACACAAAAATAAGACAAATAAATTGGTGTATTTGTTAGCTCATATTCCTCTTTTTTTATTGTAAAGACTGTTTTTGTAATTGTTCCTTCATAGACATGACATCAGGACTTCCATTTGGCATTGGAATTGGCTTAGTGAGGCCTACTCAATAGAAGCATTTCAGTGTACAGTAGTGGGGTAATGTACAGCTATTTTCTCATGTATCCTGATGTGGAGGATTTAGCTTCAGATATCACATTGAAGATTACTTCAATTATGTTGTCATATTCTAGTGGAAAATGTTCCGCTTAATATTTCTGTTAAAAGACATTTTGGTTTAGGTTCCGCTCTCAGATTCAGTAAAGTTGTTAAACGTTTAGCAAAAGGTATTATCCCCACCGGAATTGCATTTTAGGCATCACTCTTGTTTTGCTTGTTTTTTTGTTTTTTTTTCTTTTATGAAAAGAGTCATGCTAATTGGAAAGATTCCTATTTTGTATCTTCAAAATATAATTATTTTACTGGAATTATGATATTTGGAAAGGTTCTGCCTTTTTCAATGGTGTTTTTGTAACTGTTTGACTTGATAGTTAATGTTCTTTGCACAAAACAATTGGTAAAAAAAGAGTTTATATGTATTAGGAATATGCAAAGAATGATTGGTTACCCACATTTGTATTTAAAAATAATTACTTTTCCTTTACTTTGGCCTATCAAAACAATAAATGTAATAATGAAGAGGTTGGATAAAATAACCTTCCTGTCCGGCCTATTGTGAAATGATGGCTGGGCGGGAGCACTGTTGTTCTGCGAGGATGTCATATGACATCCTCTCAGGATCGTGCTTCGCCCACGGCTGCGCTGCGGTGCGATATGTCCACCGGATGACAGATCACTGTACTGGCCCTCTGCCGTTACCATGTGACCGCTGGGACCAATCACAGAAGATAACATGACAGTTGTGCACAATGAAAGGCTTTGATTCGTGCCTTTCATTGTGTACTATTTTCCTGAGCTCTGTGATTGGTCACAGTCATCACATGGTACAGACAGGGCCAATCACAGCCCATCTGTACCATGTGATTAACTGTGGCCAATCACACCTAATCACAATAGTAAACAATGAATGAGTAGTTTTCTTCAGAAAAAAATGGTAGTACTGTAACGCTATGAAACATACTCCTTATGGCTGCACACTGTACACTAGGTTTGTTCCCTGACTTCTATACTTTATGTGCTATGTAGTATGTTACATAGAAATCCCAACTGCACTCTATACACTAAGGGGTTGATTTACTAAAACTATAAAAAAAAATTGCTTTGGCTATACTTTTCCTTTAAGGTAGGCTCAGACAAAGTGGTAACGCTCTGTGTATATTCGGTTTCATGTTTTTATTGATCCCTTAGATTTATATAATTGGGACTTTCACTCATAGCACAGTGATTGTGGAGTTTGGGTACAGGGATCACAGATTTATACAGTAAATAGCGTATGTAGGGTGAGACTCTATTTAGCTATGCTCCTTTAAGCCATGCCCACTATTCATTGCAATACAGCCAGACAGATTTTTTGACATGGCACACACAGTGTATCTTTTTCATCTTAGGTTATCCCTCTTTTTCAAGTTCCAACACTGGGAGGTATGGTGTGCAGTGGGCCCCTGTGAAAAAACCCTGAGCTCCACTCCACACCCTTTTGCTACCAATGGAGATACAAATTTTTATTTTTATTTTATTTCTTGCAGTAGGTTCAGGGAATTATAGGTTGTTATATACAGCCCTCTCTGATGTCATTGCTCCTTATAAGGATGTGTCATACTTGCCCTTTGGATGTTACTAAGTAAATTCACACTGCATACAATACACAAAGGGGTTGATTAACTAAACCTGGAGAGTGCAAAATCTGATGCAGCTTTGCATAGGAACCAATCAGCTCCCAGGTAATTTGCCAAAGCTTAATTGAACAAGCTGACATTAGAAGCTGATTGGCTACTATGCACAGCTACACTAGCTTTTGCACTCTCTAGTTTTAGGAAATCAACCCCACTGCATTTGTTGCTTAATCTGCAAATTGAAAGTTAACTGGGACTGGTATGTGGTTCCAGATGGTGGATATCCATTTAACTAAACAAATCTTGATGAAGCAAGATTACTGGTCTGTGTTTATCTCTAGAAATTCCTATGGAATTTGCAGATACTATATTACTGAATAAAATAAATACAGCCACATGAAAATGTAAGTGCACGCCATGGAGACTGTTGACTTTTTCTACGTAATTAAACAAGCATAAAAGTTATCTACATGGACAAATGACACCTAAAATTTACATGCTGTAATTATTCTCATTATCTACAGTAAATGAACAAAAATGCAGGGAAAACAATGTGCTCCCCTATATTTACCACAATTTCCAATTCATAAAATTTTGAATCAGTTGTTCCAGATTAGGTTTCAGTGATTAGAACCTCTTTAGGTTGAACCTGCATTATTAAACCCCAGATATCTAGGGTCTATTTTTCAGTTTGCTATTTATATGTATTATGTCATCATGCTAAGATAAGGCCCTTAGAATCTATGTTGTGGATGCCTATGAGTTTGGCAAGGGATTTAAAAAAGATTGCCATTTTAAACTGATGATTGCACTGTAATTGAAATAAAATATTTTTCAACAAGTAACATAAATTTTAAATGTCTGCTAACTGATTCAGGACTGGTTGACACAGCCAATGCAGACCAAGAGCTGTCATTTTGATGCTAGAAGAAGTCTCCAAAGAACCCCAAAATTTAATTGCAGGATCTGTTGGAAACTCTTACAACAGTTGGTGTCAAAGTGTCAATCCACAAAGAAAGAGATTGCACCAGTAAAACCTTGGTTTGAGAGTAACTTTGTTTGAGAGCGTTTTGCAAGACAAGCAAAAATTTGTAATCAATTTTGACGTGATAAACAAGCAATGTCTTCATATACAAGTAGCGTCATGTCACAACTGAATATAAAATAGAAGAGAGGCTCCTCTAAGTATAGCAATATGGTTACATTTAATGAAGGTACAACATTTAGCAACTCACATGGTTGATGTTTAAAACAGGCTCATCTTGTAAGGTACCTGTGATAGGTAGTGTCCGAAGTGGAACTTGTGTGCTGAGGATTCAGGCGAAAACGTAGTCAGGCAGATTAGGTTGGCAACAGATCAGGCAAAATGGTACACGATCGAAATCCAGAGAGTGGTCAGGCAGGCAAAGGTCATACACGAGCTGGCAGTGAAGTACAAAATCAGCAGGCTGGAGAGTAGTCAGGAATTCAGGCAGAAGTTCAACACGAAAATCAGGATCAAAAAGCAGTCACAACACCCAGAGAGCTATTCCACACAAACGGGCGCTGAGAGATAGCATCACTTCCTTTTTAAGGGCTGCTTTGATTGAAAATTGTCCACAGCTGGCAGTAGGTGGGGCTAGTGAGTCCAAGGTAATGTTTAATACTGAGAGGACATTTCCAAAAGTCTAGATCTGCTCAGTAGCGCAACAGGTAAGGCTGCAGCTTTGGGACCAGGAAGATCCCGGTTCAAATACACCCAAGTACATGACAGGGCCCCCTCCCCAGTGGACCCCTCCAGGGGCCTAGCGGGGCTTAGTGGGAAAGGAGGCATGGAAGTCTCGAATAAGAGAAGGGGCATGCAGATCTTTGGCTGGAACCCAGGAACGGTCTGTGACAGGATATCCCTTCCAATGAACCAGATACCGAAGGCCACGACCCTGTCTTCTAGAAACAAGAATCTTGGAGACTTCAAACTCATTTTGTCCATCAACAAGAACAGGAGGAGGTAGCTGTTGCGTTCTGGAGTAGCGATTGAAAATTGCTTTTTTGAGGAGGGAAACGTGGAACACAGGATGAATCCGGAGAGAGGAGGGTAATTTCAACCGATAGGAGACTGGCCCGACTCGAGCAATAATTCTGTAAGGACCAATGAATCGAGGGCCCAATTTGGTAGAAGGTTGTTTCAGTCTCACATATTTGGTTGATAGCCAAACTCTGTCCCCCACCACATATGGAGGTATATGGCGTCTTCGTTTGTTGGAAAAAAGTGCATACTTGCCTGCTGACTTCCGTAGTAGTAAACAAATCTTTTTCCAATGTAGCAGAATATTTTTAACCCGCTGATCTGCTGCTGGTACACCAGAAGAAGGCTGAAGTAGGGGAAAAGTCTGAGGGTGATAGCCTAGGGCTGCGTAGAATGGTGTGGTATGAAGAGCACTGTGCCAACGGGAATTAATGGCAAACTCAGCTAAAGGCAAATACTCAGACCAGTTGGAGTGTAAGGCATTGACATAATGTCGAAGATAGGTTTCTAGGGTCTGGTTCATGCGTTTGGTTTGACCATCTGTTTGAGGGTGATGTGAGGTAGAGAGTGAAAGCGTTACTCCCAGTTTCTTGCAGAACGCTCTCCAAATTTGGGAAACAAACTGGGATCCGCGGTCTGAGACGACATTGGTAGGTATGCCATGATATCTCACAATATGGGAAAGGAAGAGAGTAGACAGTGCTTCCGCTGTAGGTAATCCCGGGAGCGGCACAAAATGAGACATTTTTGAAAAGCGATCCACTATGACCCATATAGCAGTCATGCCCTCGGACTTGGGTAAGTCTGTAATGAAGTCCATAGTCAAATGGGTCCAAGGCTGACGAGGTGCTGAAAGTGGTTGTAACAGTCCAGTAGGCAATGTACGGGGTACTTTATTAGCAGCACAAGTTGGACAGGCAGCCACATAGTCAGTAACATCCCTTTTCATATGAGGCCACCAGACATGACGCTGCAAGGTCTTAAGAGTGATGGTGACACCAGGATGACCAGATAAAACACCATCATGTGCCCAGAGGAGTACAGGTTTTCTGAGGCTAGGGGCTACGAACAGGCGACCTGGTGGTATCTTCAAGCCTTGGGGAACACAATTCTGGGTTTCTTGTAACTGTTGGGAAAGAGCCGTAGAGATCTGTGCGACAATCTTGTGAGGTGGGATTATATACTGCTCGGTAGGTTGGTCTTCTTCAGAGGTAGCAAACTGTCTGGAAAGAGCATCGGCTTTCTTGTTTTTATGCCCAGGAACATAAGAAAGAACAAAATTAAAACGGGAGAAAAACAGAGCCCATCGAGCCTGACGTGAGTTCAAACGTCTTGCAGTCTGAAGGTACAGTAGGTTTTTATGGTCAGTGAGGATAGAAAAAGGTTTGGGAGCCCCTTCCAGAAGATGTCGCCATTCAGACAATGCCAATTTGATGGCCAGTAGTTCTCGATTCCCAACATCGTAATTCATCTCCGCTGGAGAAAACTTTCTAGAAAAAAATGCTACTGGATGGATTCTACCAGACTTAGGCTGTCTCTGGGAGAGCACGGCACCTGCTCCTACCTCAGAGGCATCAACCTCAACTATGTACTGGAGATCGGGATTTGGATGCTGAAGAATTGGAGCTTTGCTGAACATGTCTTTTAATTGCTGGAAAGCCGATTCTGCTTCTGAGGACCATACCTTGCAATTTGTACCTTTCTTAGTCATAGCAGTAAGGGGGGCCGCAATGGAGGCAAAACCTTTGATGAAGCGTCTGTAGTAATTTGCGAACCCTAGAAAGCTTTGGAGCCCTCTTAAAGTGGTCGGTTGGGGCCATTGCAAGACAGCGGAAAGTTTTTGAGGGTCCATTTGGAAACCGGCAGCACTTATAATGTATCCAAGGAAAGGAATACGGCTTTGATGGAAACTGCATTTCTCAATCTTCGCGTAAAGATGGTTTTCTCTCAGTCGTTGCAATACCTGCTTTACATGCGAGACGTGCTCTAGATGAGTCTTGGAAAAGATTAAAATGTCGTCCAAGTAGATGATCACAAAACTGTTGCTGAAATCATGAAAAATTTCATTCATGAAACGTTGGAAGACAGCAGGGGCGTTACACAACCCAAATGGCATAACCAGATATTCAAAATGTCCATTACGAGTGTTGAATGCTGTCTTCCACTCGTCCCCGTCTTTAATTCGAATTCGATTATAAGCCCCTCGTAGGTCTAGCTTGGAGAAGATAACAGCCCCCTTAAGTACATCAAACAGTTCAAGAATGAGAGGCAAAGGGTAGGAGTCTTTTACAGTGATTTGATTTAACCCTCGATAGTCTATGCATGGTCGAAGACCCCCATCTTTTTTTTCAACAAAGAAAAAACCTGCCCCTACTGGAGAAGAAGAGGGTCGGATAAAACCTCTTTCCAAGTTGTCTTTTACGTATTCCTCCATGGATTTTTGTTCAGGCAAAGACAGGGGATAGGTCCTTCCTTTGGGAAGAGGTGCTCCAGGAATCAATTTAATTGCACAGTCAAAAGAACGATGTGGAGGTAAAACCTCTGCCTTTTGCTTGCAAAATACGTCTGCAAACGCATGGTATTCATGAGGCAAGGTAGGTGGGACGGCCACGGAAGCCAACATACAAGCAGGAAGTCTTTTGGGTTGAGACAAACAGTTTGAATGACAGAACGACCCCCAAGAGGTTAGTTCTCCATTTTCCCAATCAAAAGAAGGGTTATGTTGTTGTAACCATGGGTAACCAAGGATAACAGGCAGAAGTGGAGAATCAATAAGAGACAAGACAACTTCCTCTTTGTGGAGTACGCCTACCTGAAGGGTGATTGTCATAGTCTCAAATTTTACAATGCCATCTCCCAAGGGTTGTCCATTCACGGTGGTAATGTTCAGGGGTCTAGATTTTGGAACAAATGGGATATTATTTTTTTTTAGCAAAAGTGTAGTCCAAGAATATGCCAGCAGCTCCAGAATCCACAAAAGCCTCACAGGAGACAAGTTTAGAGGGTAAATGCATAATTGCAGGAATGGTAATCTTGGTCTTGGAGGATATACCTGTAAGGTCTAAGCCAGCTAGTCCAACACTGGTTAGACCCTGCCTTTTACTGGACGGGAAGGGCAGACAGATAATAAATGTCCTTTAAGTCCACAGTATAGGCATAGGCCCAATGCACGCCTCCTTTGTTTCTCAGACTCAGTTAGGTGGAGACGGCTTACATCCATGGGTTCCACAGGTGTCTGGGGTTCAACTGAGATTTCAGGTTCTGGCTGAGGTGGTGCTTGGAAGTTAGGGGCCAAACGGTAGACTGGCCGAGGAAACTTGCGAGTTCTAAGTCTCTCTTGGCACCTTTCATGATACCGGACATCCAGACGAACACAGAGCTCTATGAATTTCTCTAGGTCTTCTGGGGAATCCTTATAGACTAATTCGTCTTTGATGCGATCTGCAAGACCTTTTCGGAAGGCTGCACGTAATGCCCTTGAGTCCCAAGTAGTCTCAGCAGCAAGGGTACGAAACTCAATAGCATATTGTGCCACAGACCTGGTGCCTTGTTGCATGTCCAAGAGTGAGTACTCAGCTGCAGAAGCTCTATCTGGCTTGTCAAATACAGTCTGGAGAGAAGCCAGAAATTTGTCAGCGTCTTGCAGCACAGGATCATTGCGTTCCAGATA
The DNA here is from genome assembly GCA_029206835.1 of Rana muscosa. NCBI lineage: Eukaryota > Metazoa > Chordata > Amphibia > Anura > Ranidae > Rana > Rana muscosa. Next base: position 732,909,333 of record CM055116.1, read on the forward strand.
AGGAGAGACCCAGGCCAGGGCCTTCCCCTTTAACAAGGAAATTACAAAAGTCACTTTGGCAGAAGAAGTGCTAAAGGTCCCAGGGTTGTTGCGGAAATGCAAACGGCAAACATTTAAAAAGCCTCTGCAGTCCTCAGTATCACCACCAAATTTGTCAGGCATAGGAAGTTTGGGTGGTACAGAAGAGGTGGGTTGGATCGTAGCAGGAGTAGGATCCAGAGTCTGGACCGTTGCAGAGGAAGCAGGCAAACAAGATTTAAGCATAGTACAAAGTTCATCTAACTTGGCATCCAGGGAAGAAAGATGCTGTTCATGAGCTCCAATCAATTGTCCCTGACGTGAAATCGCCTTAACAATCTCAGCAGGGTCCACTGTCATTGTGGCCCGTTTGTAATGTAAGGTACCTGTGATAGGTAGTGTCCGAAGTGGAACTTGTGTGCTGAGGATTCAGGCGAAAACGTAGTCAGGCAGATTAGGTTGGCAACAGATCAGGCAAAATGGTACACGATCGAAATCCAGAGAGTGGTCAGGCAGGCAAAGGTCATACACGAGCTGGCAGTGAAGTACAAAATCAGCAGGCTGGAGAGTAGTCAGGAATTCAGGCAGAAGTTCAACACGAAAATCAGGATCAAAAAGCAGTCACAACACCCAGGGAGCTATTCCACACAAACGGGCGCTGAGAGATAGCATCACTTCCTTTTTAAGGGCTGCTTTGATTGAAAATTGTCCACAGCTGGCAGTAGGTGGGGCTAGTGAGTCCAAGGTAATGTTTAATACTGAGAGGACATTTCCAAAAGTCTAGATCTGCTCAGTAGCGCAACAGGTAAGGCTGCAGCTTTGGGACCAGGAAGATCCCGGTTCAAATACACCCAGGTACATGACACATCTAAGTATGCAGGCATCAACGTCATACCTTCCACACTGCACTCCACGAGCGGTTCAAGCCTTGCTTTCAGATCGCTCTACTGCAGGGTAGTCTTCCCAGTCACGATTGCAGACTGACAGCGGTGAGAGTCGACAGTACGGAGGAGGGTCTATGTGGACAGCTTTTCTCTGGATGCCTGCATACTTAGATGTGCCTGTTTGTGAGTTGCTTAATTTTGTACCTTCATTAAATGTAACCATGCTGCTACTCTGAGAGGAACCATTCTTCTCTTTTATTCTCTTTAGCTCCTGCTAGATTTTGCTTCTAATACCCTTGCGGTGGCTGCCATCACATTGCTATAATATTTTTATATGGACTATAAACTGAAAGACCTATGAATAAATGGTTGTGGAACGAATCATCTGAGTTTCCATTATTTCTTATGGGGAAATGTGCTTTGAGACACAAGTGCTATGGATTCCAAGCATGTTTCCGGAACAAATTATGCTCGCAATCATAGGTTTTGCTGTACTTACTTTTATAAATGACTGTACATGCATATTTTATCATATTACCTCATAGTTACAAAGATTATCTTGCATCATGCTGGAAAATCTGTGCAACTAAGGATAATTCCCTTTCACCAAGGAAAAGGTAATAATCACTTTTTCTTTTCAAATCAACCAGCTTTATTGTTCATTGAGAATAACATATCATTTCAGACTGAAGAGGTATGTAATGACTGTTGAATTAAAAAGAAAAGAGTTTCAGAAAAAATTTGGTCTGCATGTATTGTTGAATAATTATAGGGGATGGGTGAACCATGCTGAGACCAAGAGCCTGTGACTGGCAGTGTAGCCAGAGTCCGACTGGTCAATACCATTTCTGGCATTTGGTTAAAGATAATGATCCTTTCATTGCACTAAAGCATTGTCTGTGCCATATAAAATACAGCCTTTTTGGTGGTATGGAATTCATAACAAAGATGAGTATATCTATCCTCATCCAGCCCAGTCGATGAGAAATTTGGCTAACTACAGATGGCTTTGCACTATTGATTTAGAAGAATGTACAACAGAAGAATGAAGGAAAAGAATCTTCACTGTGATCATTGATGACATTAAGATTAATCCCAGGCCAGGGGAAATCAGTAAACTGATAACATCTAATAAAATTTAGCTGCAGGTACCATTTATGAAAAAAAGGAATTCAATACTCTTTATGGGACTTATTTTTTAACAAAACAATGCTGGAGGTATTTCTAGACTGTAAGCTCTATCGAGCAGGGCCCTCTGATCCCTCTGTATTGAATTGTATTGTGATTGTACTGTCTTCCCTGATGTTGTAAAGCGCTGCGCAAACTGTTGGCGCTATATAAATCCTGTATAATAATAATAATAATAATATTGGTAATGATGACTGATTTTCCAGGTATCAGTAGCTTCAAATATGTTTTGAAGAAAGAAATGTTATAGAGTCTATTGCCTAATGATGTTCAGCAGATCCTGTAAGAAACACTGTTTTGTTATAGAAATAAAACTTTGTTTTGTACAGACTTTGTCAGCTGTATCTTCCAACAGAGAAACCTCTTAAAGCACACCTAAAATAAAGGCCTAATTCACAAAGCTAATAAAAGTAAGCAAATGGCAGAAATCAGTAATGGAGACAAATGGCTCAATACACACAAAGCACTCAGTAAAGCATCTTCTTTGCTCCATCATGTCCTGCTGTGCTCTAAATATTGCTTACAATGCAAACTAATGCTGAATTTATTCCAGTGCTTGCGTGAAGTAGGAACGCAAAGTGCTCATAAAACACAATAAATATAATCAAAATAAAAAGTTACCCTTCACTTTCTCTGTTGCTTGTTGTTTGGCACTGTCATCTTTGAATGAGGTCATCTGAGCCCACCTCCTGCCTTAAATCTATCTCAGCTCCTTATTACTTCTGCCTGGAGCCTAAAGACTGTCTAGCAGATCTAACAAAAACGAAATTGTGCTCTTTCAGAAACAATTTGTACATTCTTATGTATAAAAAAATTAGCCTGAGAAAAATGATAATACTATAAAAAAAACACTCATCTGGTGCCAATGCATTGGACACTTAGGAGTGTATTTATATGAAATTGGCAAAACTGTTTATTCTGTGAAACTACATGCACATTCATTCTGTGCGAATTGGGGCAAAATCAAATGATACTAGGCTATTTTCTTTTCAAGTCAAATGTGTGAATCTGGAAAATACTGCATTATGGCCACTAGATGGAGCTGATGATCACATTAAATACTTATCTTTTTACTATTAAACTTTTTTTGTTTGTTTTGGATAGAGAATGGGGAAACTGTGAAGTTTTGGAAGTTGTCTATGTCCTCGTTGGGAAATTTTACCCACTCTTTTTGTCTTGGTGACCATTGACAATGATAGAAGAAAAACAAACTTTTACAATTGTCACCAGAATAGAAATGAAAAGTTTTATTCAAAACATTCAATAAAATGTTAATGCGATCGTCTAAAAGAGAGCAACAATAGGGGGGGGACTATGCAACAGCATAGGTGGGACTTTGAGTGAGCCACATCTCTGTGCCTCCATCCCTGGTACAATAGTAAAAAAAAGGGGTGTTGGGACTTTGAATGAGGTTCAGAACAAGGTGGGGTATGGTAAAGGAAAACATGTTTATTGACATGAAGAAAAATGTGATGTACTGTCTAGGTCAATGGGGCTGTGCATAAAAACATAAATACAATGGACATTGAGGACACATATTAATATCAACTTGGAAACTCATGGCACATGACATTACATATGAAACATGGACATCAAGGATATACAATGATATCGATCAACATTACATAACAGTATAGAAAGAATGGACAGCTCCCATGGGTACATGATTACACACACATAGATCCTTAAAATGGCACAGTGCAAGTATGGTGATATACAGTAAAAGTTTGTAAATCATGATGCTAGTGAATCAGTGGTTGGATCATTAGACTGATGTGGGGGTGCGTTAGCATCCTGGAAATGCCCGACACGTTTCGTATTTGCACACTCATCAGGGGCAAATGCTCCCAGATCTAAAAAATATAGACATGTGTTGGAGTCCAAAATAGCACTAAGCATAAAATGAGGAGCATGTATACATAAATCCTAAGGTTACATACCACAGGTGAGTGGTGTGTAGGGACAGGTAGATTTTGAACTAGAGTCGTCCAGAGGGTGTCAGTCCCGGAAGCTAAGGGGATTGCGCCAACTGCAACAGGGACGCAGGTCCAGAGTACCCCAGGAAGGGGATGACCAAAAAATGGTGCTGCACCAAAATTGGTGGTCAGGTTTACAGGGACACGCCAGAAGGTCTGCGTTCAAAGAAAATGGAAAGTTAAGTAAAAGGGAATATCCAGCAAACATACTGGGTAGTATCCAGAACAGATGCCAATATTAACAAAATTACCTGAAAGTCTAAAAGAGAGAGAGAGAGAGAGATTTTTTTTATTTCTAATTTGTCTCCAAAATATGAAGCAAATAGAAATCTCCCCATAAGGACGCAGAAACCTAAACCCTTTTATTGGCAACCCACAGTAAAAGTGCACAACATTCTTTAGAATGATTTTAGTGCTTGAGGCAGAGTTTATGCATATTAACATTGAGATGGGGTAGATTGTGACCAGAGCAGTCAATCCACAAAAACGACCACCTGCTTGTAAATATACAAAAACTCAGCCCCAAACATTGAGATCACACACAGCGAATGCTCTGGGCCCACATATTGCACATTGATTAGGGAACAAATGGATAATAAGCATGTGGTCGACCTATAAAAGATTGATATCAAAGTGTTTAAAGCCATTCTAATGATAGGATTTATGGTCCATAATTTTTAAGATACTACACACTATTCATATCTTAAAGGAGAAGTACAACCAAAGCTCATTTGACTGTACTCCTCTTGTGGATCTGGGAGTGCAGTTTGTTTTGCACTCCTGTGACTCGTTTTCAACAGACAGTGGGCTGAAGCCCGCTGTCGGCTGATTTCACAGAGCCGGTCCAGGTTCGGGAAAGATCGCAACCATATGGTTAGGATCCGCCCACATGCCTGATCTGGCACCTAGCTCAGCCACTCAGTGAGATGCTGAGAACCTAAGCCAGCCACTACCGCCCCCTCCACAGCCCAGCGCTCCAGTGAGCGTGTGAGGGGGGAGAGGAGACAGCCAGTGACTGACAGTCAGCAGCTCTCTGCTCATGAAGCTGTGAGAACCGAGCGATCGTCAGTGTTTGATCGCTTGGTTGTCAGTGTTAGAGCCGTCAGGGGACAGATACAGCATCGGACCGATTCTGCATCCAGCTATGTAAGTATGATCAAAAAAACGAAAAACAAATCCCATACTTTTCTTATAACGTGTGTGTAGATAGGTTTAGATGCACTTAAAAGAGTTTGCTTTTTTAAATGGTGAGTGGGCCATAAAACATGCAGTCTGCATTGAGTGCCAAAGCAGCATCTTCAGTTTTCAGTTTTGTGATCTAGACTTCATAAACTCTTCAAACCATTATAGTGCATGTTGTTCACTAAGTCACTGATTAGAGTCATACCCATGTAATCAATTCTCTAAGATATTCTATTAACAAATGTATCTTAGCGCAATCTAATAATTCATTTTTGATATAACCCTTTTTTAGGCTTTGGACCCACATCTCCAAAACTGTTTAATTATAACCACCATCTTCTTTGTTCTTCTTTTCCTTATCTCCCTTTGTTTTTCCCTACTTATTTGTTTTCGAGCCACCTATTTCTTTTTATATCAAGTGTGTATTTTTACAATGACCTGTTGGAAGTTTAGAATGTCTGGATTGAAAGAAAAAACCCTCCACCTTGTTCACATTTAATTTTATCCTCAAAACCCATTTCGTTCTTGTCTTTTATGTTCAGTCAAGATGTTTAGGTCAGAAGTAATGTTATGTATACTTCCATCTTAAATGTTGATCAGCTGGAGAAAGCTATATTAACAAGGTGGTGCTTAGTATTTTCTACAACATATTTACTATAAAACAACCCACTTCTAACTCATATTATCTTACGCTAAACCACATGAGTCCATTTTGTGAAGAGTGCTCCTTTACATTGTAATGTTTCTGTAGACACATAATTTTTTGTCAAAATTGTACTCTATTAATTGAAACATAATGACTATATTTCTTCTTATTTGTATGCTGATATGGCGTTGATACATGGAAGCCCAATAATAATCTATTGGGATGGGATTTTCCATCTATTCCCTTTCTGCAAAAATAATAAAAAATATTGCAACATAATCAGAACCTTCCCAGCCCTGTGCGAATACATGATGCTGTCCTAGGCATGCGTAAATTATGATGCCTTTTTTTACAAGCTTCACCCCTTGTGTCATGATTATTTTAGATTGTTATACTTTTTAACTGGAGGGACTGTAATTCAGAGGAAAAGAGAGAACTATAAAGAGCCTCCTGACTTCTCTTAACATGTCCTGGATCATTTCACGCTACCTTTCTATACAAAATTTAGCCACAAATGTCCAAAGTTGGATAGAAAGAGACAGTAGGAAAGAAAAAGTTAACCTTTGAAATGTACGTGAACCTTAACAATGAACTCTCTTACTTGCTCCCTTTTGGTTTGTCAAATATAACACTGAAAACTTTAGAGCTGTCTTGTGTCTACTGCTCACTTCCTGTGTTATCCCAAGAAGAGTAATTAGCCCTCCCAATCCTTATCTTGGGAGTACAAAATGTTTGGCCTTTACTTTGTGGGGATGGCAGAATAAGTGGGTCCGTGTAGTTTGACAAGAAAAAACTTGGCAGGCCTGACAACACTAGTCTACTAAACTGATTTGTGTTGGCAGCCCACAACAGCACTTGGGAGCCCATTCCTGTCAGATCGGTGCGTATTTAGCTGTACTTACAGGGTCTTTAAAGGGATAAAACATAAGGAAATGTGCATGTATTGCAGGAATGTACTACATGTCTTTTTTATTTTGCTCTATACGCTTTAAGCACGCTGCTACCTCCCTCTAATCCCACTGCCCTAGGCACCTGGGCACCAATGCATTATGTTAAATACAGCCTTGACCACCCCTTATATTATTTTAATATTGCTTATTTTGCATTTATTTAAATACTTTTATGTGCATATGTTAATATCTGAATTCATCTTGCAATACACAAACTAATACAAGGCATTGAAAAGGGTTAAACATGCTTCAGGATATATTTCATGTATTTGGGTTCACACTTTTCAGTGCTTTCACATCCTTCATAATACAATTACGTGCAAATAATTTGTGAAACAAATTTTTAATTCAGACCCACACTATTCTCAAGTGTTGCTTGGGAGCCATGCCAGCTGTTTAGTAGCCTTTATTTCTTGAGTGGGAATGGTGTACATGAAAGCACTTTAAGTCCTTTTGATTAGCCTTTTTTGGAAGTTTGAGCGACCTTAGTATGTGACTAACCTACTTTCTAGGTGACCTGATTTTACATTTGCTGCTGAAAAGTCCAGCCAAAGCCTATTTCAGATTGTTCACATCCCATAAAATGTTATTTTATTTTTAATATATCATTACGTGTTTAAGCATTTTGTGAATATACTATGTGATGCACAATAAATACCATACAGGTACAACCAGAAAAAAAAAAGTTTATGTAGCATTACACTGTATTTAGCCAAACATTTCCATACTGGATGTAGCCAAGTGTTTTCCTGGAAGGTTTTCAGCTTTCTTTAAATTACGGGACCATTATTATAACATAAAATACATCAGTAGAAAAACATTATTTGTGTTTTTACTTCACCTATTAATAATATCCTGTATGTATCTAGCATTAATGGTGCTATCCTAAAAAGAGATAAGCCCTGTACACACGATCGGTTTTACCGATGAAAAAAGTCCGATGGACTTTTTTCATCGGACAAACCGATCGTGTATGGGACCTATCGGTCTTTTTTACATTGGTTTTAAAAAATAGAACATGTTTTAAATTTTTCCGATGAATCAAAAACCGATGGCAAATTCCGATCGTCTATGGGCAAGTCCATCGGATAAAAAACGCATGCATGTTCAGAATCAAGTCGACGCGTGCTCAGAAGCATTGAACTTAATTTTTCTCGGCTCATCGGAGTGTTTTACGTCACTGCGTTTGGAACGGTCGGTTTTTTGACTGATGGTGTGTAGGCAAGACTGATGGAAGTCAGCTTCATCGGATTTCCGATGGACAAAACCATTGGATCAGAATCCATAGGATATCTGATCGTGTGTACACGGCTTTAAGGAAAAACACATCAATTTACTTTTCCTGCTTTCCCATTCATAGAATGCCCACGTAGGAGGGCTGTTTGTATAAATGACTTTTTTCATTTTGGTACAAGTTTGGCATAAATATTTTAATAGTATGGTGTCTTAAAATGGCAGTAGACTGCATCAGAAATTCATAGAAGATTGATTTCTGGGTAGAACTATCTGCTATGTTGAATTTTTCCAGCTGATAGTTTTTCTTTTTCTCTTCAGGATAATGCCAGTCCTGGATAAGTCTGTCAATTATGTAGATATGGAAGCTCAGGCTATAGAAGTCCACATTGCTATACAATATTCATTTAGTAAAGATACAGGGGTTGATTTACTAAATTTTGCATCAACCAAATATAAGAGCTATTAGTGCTGTGGTTAAATAGTGACAGGCCTGCAGAGGATTTTATTATAGTAATATGGTTGTGTAAAAAACAGTATACACTATATTACCAAAAGTATTGGGGCGGCTAGCTTTACATGCACATGAACTTTATTGGCATCCCAGTCTTAGTCCATAGGGTTCAATATTGAGTTGGCCCACCCTTTGCAGTTATAACAGCTTCAACTCTTCAGGGAAGGCTGTCCATAAGGTTTAGGAGTGTGTCTATGGAAATGTTTGACCATTCTTCCAGAAGCGCATTTGTGAGGTCAGGCACTGATGTGGACGAGAAGGCCTGGCTCCCATCCCAAAGGGGTTCTATCGGGTTGAGGTCAGGACTCTGTGCAGGCCAGTCAAGTTCCTCCACCCCAAACACACTCATTCGTGTCTTTATGGATCTTGCTTTGTGCACATGTCAAAATCATTTGGTGGAGGGGGGATTATGGTGTGTTTTTTTTTTCAGGGGTTGGGCTTGGCCCCTTAGTTTCAGTGAAGGGAACTCTTAAGGCGTTAGCATACCAAGACATTTTGGACAATTTCATGCTCTCAACTTTGTGCGAACAGTTTGGGGATGGCCCCTTCCAATTCCAACATGACTGCGAACCAGTGCACAAAGCAAGGTCCATAAAGACATGGATGAGCGAGTTTGGGGTGAAGGAACTTGACTGTCCTGTGCATAGTCCTGACCTCAACCTGATAGAATGCCTTTGGGATGAATTAGAGCGGAGACTGCGAGCCCAGCCTTCTCCTCCACATCAGTGCCTGACCTCACAAATGCACTTCTGGAAGAATGGTCAAACATCCCCATAGAAACACTCCTAAACCTTGTGGACAGCCTTCCCAGAAGAGTTGAAGCTGTTATAGCTGCATAGGGTGGGCCAACTCCATATTGAACCCTACAGACTGGGATGCCATTATAGTTCATGTACGTGAAAAGGCAGGCGCCCCAATACTTTTACGTGTATGAGACGGAGGCATAAAAAGGTGTTCCTGACAATACTTTTACTACAAATGAGCAATTGTTAGAAACAAGGGCAGTAAATGGGCAATTCTGACAATGAGTGGACAATAAACAGGCAATTGTGACAATAAACGGGTAGCAAACAGAAAATTGTGACAATATGCAGGGAGCATTTGGGCAACTGTGACTATATGTGGGCCAGTTGTGAGGATATGCAGCAATTACAATAACAGTGACAATAATGGTGACAATAACAGTGAAAATAACTGGAGCTCAGTCTGATCAGCCCACCCTCCCCCTTCACTTACCTATCTGAAATGCTGTGGGGACACAGACTGCCCATCTGTATCTAGGGTCTAAGCACATGCATGTGCCAAATGGAGAAAGAGAGAGCACAGCCCGCTATTACTCCTAGCTCGCTTTTTCTTTCCAGTGCTCACTCGCTGCATCTGCTACTAGCTGAAAAGAGTAGTGACCATTGCTGTTATTTAGTAGACATGTGCATTCGTTTTCGTCCGAATGCATTTTCGTCCGAATTTCAGCTATTTTCGTTATCGTTTTAACAAACGAAAACGAAAGCACAGAATCCGAAAACCGAAAGATCCGACATAAACAAATGCTTTATTTTCGTTTTCGTTGCTAAAACAGTTCGATATAGATAGGAGATTCGACGTGACGCTGACAATAACAATCTGTGTCTATCGAACCTGTCTGCCTAACCTTAACTCTATTAGTCCAAGATTATTCTACATAGGAGAGAAAAGATTCGACATTATAGAGAGAAAAGATTCGACATAGGAGAGAAAGATTCGACATAGGAGAGGAAAGATTCGACATAGCAGAGGAAAGATTCGACATAGGAGAGGAAAGATTCGACATAGGAGAGGAAAGATTCGACATAGGAGAGGAAAGATTCGACATAGGAGAGGAAAGATTCGACATAGGAGAGGAAAGATTCGACATAGGAGAGGAAAGATTCGACATAGGAGAGAAAAGATTCGACATAGGAGAGAAAAGATTTGACATTATAGAGAGAAAAGATTCGACATAGGAGAGAAAAGATTTGACATTATAGAGAGAAAAGATTCGACATAGGAGAGAAAAGATTTGACATTATAGAGAGAAAAGATTTGACATTATAGAGAGAAAAGATTCGACATTATAGAGAGAAAAGATTCGACATAGGAGAGAAAAGATTCGACATAGGAGAGAAAAGATTCGACATTATAGAGAGAAAAGATTCGACATTATAGAGAGAAAAGATTCGACATTATAGAGAGAAAAGATCACTGCTTGTGGGCGGAACATTCGACCGGAAATGTATGATTGCAGAGTCGTACAGTTTCGCTGCTCCGTCGAATCTTCTTTGAACATTCGACAGACACCATAAGCCTTCAATGACAGATTCGACCTTAATTCATTCAGATTTTCGGACTAATGCAATTTTTAACGAAAAACGAAATAAATAAAAACGAATTTCGGGAGTAACTAAATAAATTTATTTTTTGGACGAAAACGAAATTCCGAAACGAAATATTTCAGTGTGCACATGTCTATTATTTAGCAGTATTTATTTAGGTAGTGTATGTGTATGAATTTTTTTATTTAAATTTTTTGGAAAAAAAGGACATTGTTTATTGTCACTTTAATATTTTTTTGCCTTGCCCTCTACAGAAGCTATCACCCATTCACATTAGGACTTTGGAACAAGTTACACAAATGTGTGTGTGTGTGTGTAGCAACAAAATAACTTCCTAGGGACATACTATTGCTTGTTACAAGAGATAGTCAAAATGAGACAGGAAAAAGGAACCCACAGGTAGAGTGGTGGGGCTGGGGCATACATTTCTTTCATGCTGGACGGCAGTACAAGCTGTACAGTCTGTATAATGACAACTGTGCCTAATTCAAATGTACAGAGCCTACTGTTAGAGCAATCACCATACAGCCTGATTCTCTTGTGATCCTGCTAATATTGTAGGCTGTGAATGACAAGTAATATCCTCAGGTTCTTTTTCTTATTTATTTAAATATCTGCCGCACAGATAATACAAAGAAAGCATACCTATTTGCCTGTCTGTATGTATTGCTAACGCAGAGCTTTTAGCATAGAAAGAGCTTTACAAAGTTACAATTTCAATGGTAAAGTGTATGATAATAACAAGAAACAGGAAATTAGACTTCCTGAATAAAAGAGCTTAATATTTTATACTTCATACATATAACCACGCAATGCAGCTTTTTCACACAGAACTCGCATTTGTCATTTGGACTACGTACTCCATTATATTGTTTTTATTGTTTTTTTTTCTACTCAACTAGGGGCTTTCATGCTTTTAGTGTGCTAAGTAGTTATTCTGGAAAAGTTCCCACCTCTGTCAGGGTCAGGGTGCTCCTTCATGCCATCAAGTCATAACACACTGTAGGCTGTGATCACTCACTTGCTTCCTTGTAAGACAGGGCCCTGTTTAGTGTGATACTTGTGCTGCTGTCAGAAGCAATGAGGGTCAGCAGTTGTGAAGACAAATTCGTTTAGACAAGCTTAATGACCCTAAGGAAAGAAAAAAAAGGTGCAACTTTGATAGGGAATGAAGTATAATCGGTTGGCTCAATCAAACAGGCAATGTGCTAAACCCACCAAATCCCCTCTAGCTGCCCAATTACCCCATTCAGAAAAAGGTGGAAGATTGCCATGATTTTTCCGGGGATTACAAAAGCATCAACAAGCTGTATTTAAATGGCCATGACTCTAGTGAGACTATGAAACTTTGAAAGAAACAAAGAATCTTTTAGAGACAAAAATTATCATAATTGTTTTGCCAAATAGTTGGGTAATGTAGTAATAGTCTAGGTTCTATCACGGACTGTATAAATATACAATATCCATCTAAATGCCTAATTTTGTGGATTTGTGGCATGTTTTATATGTATGCTGTTATTTCCAAATTGGGAAATTAATTATACATCAGTTCTAATTAGAGCCAAGGATTAACAGAAGCCTAACATTACTGTGTTCACTAAATTAGACAAAATTTGTTACGTTTGAGCACCTAATTGAGTCAAAAAGACACATACAGTATCTCACAAAAGTGAGTACACCTCTCACATTTTTGTAAATATTTTATTATATATTTTCATGTGACAACACTGAAGAAATTACACTTTGCTACAATGTAAAGTAGTGAGTGTACAGCTTGTATAACAGTGTAAATTTGCTGTCCCCTCAAAATAACGCAACACACAGCCATTAATGTCTAAACCGCTGTCAACAAAAGTGAGTACACCCCTAAGTGAAAATGTCCAAATTGGGCCCAAAGTGTCAATATTTTGTGTGGCCACCATTATTTTTCAGCACTGCCTTAACCCTGTTGGCCATGGAGTTCACCAGAGCTTCACAGGTTGCCACTGGAGTCCACTTCCAATCCTCAATGATGACATCACGGAGCTGGTGGATGTTAGCGATCTTGCACTCCTCCACCTTCCGTTTTAGGATGCCCCACAGATGCTCAGTAGGGTTTAGGTCTGGAGACATGCTTGGCCAGTCCATCCCCTTTACCCTCAGCTTCTTTAGCAAGGCAGTGGTCATCTTGGACGTGTGTTTGGGGTCGTTATCATGTTGGAATACTACCCTTCGGCCCAGTCTCCAAAGGAAGGGGATCATGCTTTGCTTCAGTATGTCACAGTACATGCTGGCATTCATGGATCCCTCAATGAACTCATGCAGCCCCAGACCATGACACTCCCACTACCATGCTTGACTGTAGGCAAGACACACTTGTCTTTGTACTCCTCACCTGGTTGCCGCCACACAGGCTTGACACCATCTGAACCATATAAGTTTATCTTATTCTCATTAGACCACAGGATATGGTTCCAGTAATCCATGTCCTTAGTCTACTTGTCTTCAGCAAATTGTTTGCCGGCTTTCTTGTGCATCATCTTTAGAAGAGGCTTCCTTCTGGGACGACAGCCATGCAGACCATTTTGATGCAGTGTGCGGTGTTGTTTAGAGGACACGAGGAGGAGGGAGCGAGTGAGATGTCATTTATCCAGAGTGTATATGCCCTCATGTGTGACTCTATATTCACATGGGCTACACAGATAAGAAAAATAAGGAAATTAACAACTTAGAAGGGAACTGAAACTGGAGCATGCTCAGTAGATGCGGCAAAAGCTGGTCTACACAATCTCTGGCTGCAACACTACTGAAAACAAGGAGGGGAGGGACAGTGGCAGCAGGATCAACCAGGTTTTTGCATTAAACAGAAACTGAATCCCATAAATGTAAACAGCATGTAATACAGCATATGCTGATAGTTGTTGATGATGTCGATTTAATGACACTTCAAAAAACAGTTCTGTGCAACATGTAACTCAACAGGTTACTAATACTATCAAGTAAATTCTGCACTGCATTGAAATTAGAAATCAAAATTAGATGAGCAAGTAATGGAATTGGCAGAGTGGTGTCCTTCACTCACTTCACCAGGCAAATATATGGCTTACCGTATATACTTGAGTATAAGCTGAACCCGAGTATAAGCCGAGGCTCTAGTTTTACCACAAAAAACTGGGAAAATGTATTGACTCGAGTATAAGCCTAGGGTGAGAATGCAGCAGCTACTGTAAGCGGAAAAGAGGGTCAACAATGCCCATTTGCAACTTCACTGTGCCCATTTGCACGCCTCACTGTGCCCTTTGCAACCTCACTGTGCCCATTTGCAGCCTCACTGTGCCCATTGCAACCTCACTGTGCCCATTGCAACCTCACTGTGCCCATTTGCAACCTCACTGTGCCCATTGCAACCTCACTGTGCCCATAATCACTGCAGCCTTACTGTGCCCATTTGCAACCTCACTGTGCCCATTTGCAACCTCACTGTGCCCATAATCATTGCAGCCTTACTGTGCCCATTTGCAACCTCACTGTGCCCATAATCATTGCCACCTCACTGTGCCCATAATCATTGCAGCCTTACTGTGCCCATTGCACCCTCACTGTGCCTGAGTCAGTGTACCTGTATTAGTGTACCTGTATGACAGTATACCTGTACAGGCTGCGGGCGTCCATTTTTCAAAACTCGTGGCTTCCTCCTTGTCCCGTTCCGCTCTGTGATAGGCGTTTGACACTGTGTTCCGCTACTGCCTATCATGGAGGTCCTCTCATCCTCGGACTCAGTTTCCCAGCAGACACTGTGTTCAGTGTTCCGCCAATCACGGACCTTCTTTCATCCTCGGACAAGAGGACGTCCGTGGTTGGCGGAACACTGAACACAGTGTCTGCTGGGAAAGTCCGAGGATGAGAGGACCTCCGTGATAGGCGGTAGCGGAACACAGTGTCAAGCGCCTATCACGGACCAGGAGGAAGCCGCGACTTTTGAAAAATGGACGCCCGCGACCCGACAGGTACACTGACTCGAGTATAAGCCGAGGGGGCTATTTTCAGCCCTAAAAAAAGGGCTGAAAAACTCGGCTTATACTCGAGTATATACGGTACTTGCAGTTTTACTGATTTGTCATTAAGATTCCCTCTGTGTGCACTTTACTGTGCTAATAAGGAAACACATTTTTTTCCTTAGTAGAATAGCACATACTTTATTATATTCATTTCTTGTTACGCCACAAAAGCCCCATAATATGTCCTATAAGCTGTTAAAAGTGCTGTAATCCAGTGGATGACTGGAACTGGCTACCATGCCCAGCTCCACCAGATTTTACACTCTCCAGTTTTAGTAAATCAACCCCTATGTCTCATGGACTAAAAGGGATATAGTGAGGTTTACATACATTTTTAGCAGTCAAATTGAAAAGAAGGGTATCTGCAAACAAAGGGATTTTGACAGTGGGGACATCAACCTGCAGAAGGGAAATGCAGAAATATAAATTAGAGTCTTCAACAAGTAGGCCATGCTCCTCAGGCAAGTTTAATAAAAGCAAAAAAATTACTTAGAGTGGAATGTTCCTTTAATGGCCCTCTTCTGCTGGCTTTAAGTCTCCTTAAATGGCAAACTCAAAGCATATATCAGGGCAAAATATGCATTACAGTACATCATGGCAATGTATGCACTTTTCCTCATTTTTTATTCTTTTGCAGATCCTGCGAGTACAGAATTTCAATCCATCTATGACTGTTCCCTTTCATGAAATGTTGAACTAATGATAGACTTCTTATGAATGGGCTTGCAGCACTGATCAGTGTATTCTGGCAGTGGATGAGTTCCATTACATTCCAATCCATTGTTAGGATTTACATACACTTTATTCTGTTTCCATAAGATCTGGTATAATGAGTGTGTTTGATATCCAACAAGGGTATACAGTTATATTGCTCTAAAAACTTTACAGGATGTTTCCTTGAGAAAATAGTGCCTGTCTTACAAAAGATAAATAAATGCTAATGTCAGCAAACCTAAAGTCCATCTTGTGCCTATGCCATTCAGGTGACTGTGCTTTGCCATGAGAACACTGTGAACCTCTCAAGCATTGGGAATTAAATTAATATGTCAGTTTGTGATGTATCACACAATTGCATCTAGTGTTCCCAATTTGTCATACAATTCATGAATGAGTCACCTCCAGCCAAATCTAACCAGATGTGGCAGACCTTAGATTTATTTAACAGTTACTTTTTGATTTGGAATCATCCTTTTATGCATAAAATAAAAGAACAGTCAGGGGAAACACTGTGAAAAGTACATTGGAGTCTAGTCCGTAGGTGTCCAACCGAGAAACAAATGTGCAGAAAATATTCCCCTTTCTTTCGCTTATCCTTATGCAAATTTGGTGTGGAATTCAATATGCACTTTCTAGTTCAGTCATTGTTTTCTATTCTTTTACTCCTAAACTGTCTCAGCTTTTTTCAATTAGATTTTGTGTATTAAAAAAGTGCCTGAAAAAAGCATTAGTTCATTATCTGAGAAATAAAATATATTTGAAGTGTTTCTGTGCTCTAAAGAATGCATTTTCACTTGCCAATTTTTCTGTGAAGTGCGCAGATGTAAAAACGCAAATGAAATACATTAATTAGATTTCTGTAAAACATTTTAAGTCTTAGAGCTCTGCGATTAAATTTAGATTTTCTATATTTGGCACATCACTTGCAGGAACTTGGCACTGTTACTGCACTGTAAAATAGGAATTATCTCTGAAATTTAAGAATAACTTTATATGGCAGTGCTTCACTATTATGTTTTCTCGCAGTGGAGTTACATTTTTAGCAGCTTGCAAGGTCCTGGACTAAGACTGATGTGACGAATGATGACATCATTTGGTCAAACAGGACAATGCCATTGATACAAGAGTTTTTGAAAATTCTGAATACCTTCAAATACAGAACTGTGCTAATGTTTTAAGAAGGTGTGAATAAATGCTGCAAAGTAAGAATGCTTTCAAAAACACATATTTTAATTATTTACTTTTATCAATTGTGACAGCAGGAAGGTAAAGTCACCTGGTTGCATCCAGGGGGGTAGATATATTTCGCCCAGATTCAGGCTTTACGCCGACTTATACAACTAGGTGGAGAGTTGTATAAGGCTAGTGGGCTCATGGATGACTCATACCTCTAGGGAGAGGGCTGGGCGTCGTACAGACAGGGAGTTGATGAGGCCAGCTGAAGCTTGTCAGCTCATTTAGGCCTCTATAAGAACTCCCAGCTTCATTAGATGTTAGCTCATGCCTGGAACCAGACCTGTGTGGACTGTCTAGGGAGAGTGAACCCCTGTGCGGTGAGACAAAGCCTGTGTGGCTATTTGCTTGGACATTTAAAACCAGGGACTTAGGGACTAGGACAGCACTAGGCTGATCCCAGTTGTTAGTTAGGAAACCTGTATGTTTAGTCAGAGGTCAACTTGACCAGGATTTATTTTGGTTATGTTTCTTTTGCTTTGCTGTGTTTTGTCACTGTAAATAGAAAATAAACCGCACCTTTTTTGATTTTGAAAACCACAACCTCCGTTTGCTGGGCCTGTTTTGTGTGGGGAGCCCACCCCGGGGGTCACACACACCCGCTGCCGAGCTAACCCCCTCACAGTTGGTGGAGAATGCGGGCAGTTTTTTTTAAGCCAGCATGGAGGAGATACTGAAGCAGCTGGCTCTAGCAAATGCCAATCAACAGCAGACAAATGCAGGTTTGCAAAGGAGCCTTGCAGCCCAGCAGCAGACAAACGCAACTTTGCAACAGAGTCTGGAGGCTCAGCAACGAGCCCAGCAGCAATCTGAGGCCCGCTTCATAGACCTGTTGCAGAAGCAAGAGCAGAGACTACAACAACAGATGGAAGCAGTAATGCAGCAACGTCCGCAGACCAGTGAGGAAAGCCGTCCCACTAATACCGCGTCCTTTGGGGTGAGTCGTTTATTGACAAAAATGACTGGAGAGGATGATCCAGAGGTATTTTTGACCACATTTGAAAGGACCGCTGAAAGAGAAAAGTGGCCTGAGGAGCAGTGGGCTGGACTGGTGGCTCCTCTGTTAACTGGTGAATCGCAGAAGGCTTACTATGACCTAGAGCCTGACCAAGCAAAAGACTATGTGATGCTAAAAGCTGAGATATTGGCAAGGCTGGGTGTCACCCAGGCTGTCCGGGCTCAGCGTGTGCATAACTGGACTTTCCAGCTTGGAAAACCCCCCAGGTCTCAAATGTATGATCTCATTCACCTGAGCAGAAAGTGGCTACAGCCAGAGACTTTGTCCGCACCAAAGATTGTGGAACGTGTTGTAATGGATCGGTTTTTGAGAGCTCTTCCTACGGCCATCCAAAAGTGGGTAAGCCATGGAGACCCAGAGACGGCCGATGGTCTTGTGGATCGTGTGGAGAAATACTTGGCTACAGAGAACCTGACGGCCTCTTCCAGAGACACTCGGACTTTCCACCCTAAGACCAGACCATCCCCAGGGGCGGATAAGAGGATTCCAAGGGGTGAGGGTGGAGAGAGTGAGAGGGTGGGAGCTCTACCCCAAGTTTGGCGAGAACAGCCTGGGAAATCAGCGGCTCAAGAGGCGGCAAGAAGGATCGTTTGCTACCGCTGCCGGCAAGCGGGACATATTGCAGCCAATTGCCCGGTTGTGGAGGAACCCATGCAGTGTGACTTTCTGACGGGCAGACGTCAGTCGCTGTGTGCGACAGTCGCATGCACTGCCATTCGAGGAACTGAGAAACATTTATGCAAAATGTGTGTTAATGGTAGAAATGTTGTGGTATTGCTGGATTCAGGTAGCCTTGTGACCCTGATAAAGGCTGAGTTAGTTAAAACAGAGGTCTCTGGGAATAGCAAGGTAGCTGTTATTTGTGTGCATGGGGACACCCGAGAGTATCCAGTGACTACAGTGTGTTTCGAGACCCCCAAAGGTACCCTCTCTCATCCAGTGGGCTTAGTATCTCAGTTACCGCATGACGCCATTGTGGGAAGGGATTTTCCGAAGTTCTGGGAACTGTGGGATGATCCTGAGCCCCTCACTGGTGCCCCTATGTACCAGGAATGTGATAGCCAGAACTCCCCTGAGAGTGGTGAGGACTCTCCGGAATTTCCCTTATCAGTATTGGCAGGGGAGACTCAAGAAACTGGAGAGGAGCCCACCTCCTCAGACGAAAACCTACCGTCTGTGGAGTTTTCTGATCTTGAGGTTCACAGGGAAAACTTTGCCACAGAACAGTTGAAAGACCCCGCCCTAATAAAGGCACGGGAAAACGTAGTGAAAATAGATGGCGAGTTAGTGAACCCAGATAATACCTGCACTTACCCATACTTCAGCGTAGAGAAGGACCTACTGTATCGGGTGGCAAAAAGGGCAGAAGAAACCGTTGAGCAGCTTGTGGTGCCCAAACCTTACAGGAAGTTGGTGTTGGAGTTGGCCCATGGGCACATTCTTGGAGGTCATCTGGGGACAGAGAAAACCCGAGAGAGGGTATTACAGAGATTCTATTGGCCGGGGGTGATGAAGGACGTAGAAAATTATTGTTCCTCCTGCCCTGTGTGTCAGAGGTTGGCCCCGATGCCACATTTCCGTAGCCCGCTGGTCCCTCTACCCATCATTGAGGTCCCGTTTGAGAGGATCGCCATGGATTTGGTAGGTCCTATAATCAAGTCCGCTAGGGGGCACCAGTACATATTAGTTATAATGGACTATGCCACCCGTTATCCAGAAGCGATCCCTCTCCGAAATACCTCGGCCAAAACCATAGCCAAAGAGCTATCTCTTGTTTTTAGCCGGGTGGGTATTTGTAAAGAACTGCTTACGGACCAAGGTACACCCTTTATGTCCCGGGTTATGAAAGAGCTGTGTAAATTGTTCAAAGTGACGCAATTGCGTACGTCTGTGTATCACCCCCAAACCGATGGGCTGGTTGAAAGATTCAACAAAACCCTAAAACAAATGTTGAAGAAAGTGGTGGATAGAGATGGAAAGGATTGGGACTGTTTACTTCCTTATTTGATGTTTGCTATTAGGGAGGTGCCCCAATCCTCTACGGGATTCTCCCCCTTTGAGTTACTGTATGGGAGACACCCAAGAGGGCTGTTGGATATTGCCAAGGAAACTTGGGAAAGTGAGAGTTCTCCCCACAGGAGTGTGATTGAGCATGTCGCCCTGATGCAAGATCGAATTGCACAGGTAATGCCCATCGTGAAGGAACATTTGGCCCAAGCGCAGTTGGCACAGCAGAGAGTGTACAACCGTGGAGCCAAGACCCGTACCTTTTCCCCGGGGGATAGGATATTGGTACTTGTCCCTACGGTTGAAAGTAAATTCCTTGCCAAATGGCAAGGCCCCTACGAGATAATGGAAAAAGTGAGCGAAGTGAATTACAAGGTCAGACAACCAGGAAGGCGAAAGCCCGAACAGATCTATCACGTTAATCTGTTGAAAGCCTGGAGGGATAGAGAGTCCCTAGTCGCAGACACTTGGTCACCAGCTCAAACTGGTTGCGTGATTCCTGAGGTTGGAATAGCAGCCACCTTGTCACAACCCCAACAACAGGAGGTTAAGGAGTTTGTGCTTCGCAACAAGGAGGTATTCTCTGAGCTGCCGGGACAAACATCTGGGGTAGAGCATGACATCATTACCCCGCCCGGTGAAAGGGTGAAGTTAAAACCCTATCGGATCCCAGAGGCTCGACGGGAGGCAATACGGGAGGAAGTACAGAAAATGCTGAACTTAGGGGTGATAGAGGAGTCCCAAAGTGATTGGTCTAGTCCCATCGTGTTGGTGCCTAAACCGGATGGGAGCTGGCGATTTTGTAACGATTTTCGTCAGTTGAACAAAGTTACAAAATTTGACACCTACCCCATGCCACGTATAGATGAGTTGATCGACCGGCTGGGAACAGCCCGATACATGACGACTCTTGACCTCACAAAAGGGTATTGGCAAATCCCCCTGGCCAAGTCGGCCAAAGAGAAAACCGCATTTGTAACCCCAGACGGGGCGTTCCAATATAAAAGAATGCCGTTCGGGTTACAGAATGCGCCGGCCACATTCCAGCGGAAAATGGACCAGATGCTGAGGCCCCATCGGAAGTATGCTGCGGCTTACCTGGATGACGTAATTGTCCATAGCACAGATTGGGCCTCACATCTGCCAAAAGTGCAAGCAGTCCTGGACTCTGTTCGGGAAGCGGGGTTTACGGCTAACCCCAAGAAGTGTACCATTGGGCAGGAGGAGGCCAAATATCTTGGGTACACCATTGGGAGGGGAGTAATAAAACCCCAACTCAACAAAGTCGAGGCCATCCAGAGTTGGCCACGTCCCAACAGCAAGAAGCAGGTACGAGCCTTTCTGGGAATCGCTGGGTATTATCGGCGATTCATTCCCCACTTTGCTTCTAAGGCTGTGCCCCTAACCAACCTGACGAAGGGGAAAGGGTCGGTCATGATTAAATGGACCCCCGAGGCTGAGGCAGCATTCCAATTCTTGAAACAAGCCTTATGTAGCCAGCCAGTGTTGTACTCACCCGACTTCTCTAAAGACTTTGTCGTACAAAGTGATGCGTCAGATGTGGGGTTAGGAGCAGTATTGTCCCAGGTCTGGAACGGGGAAGAGCACCCAGTCATTTACCTCAGCAGGAAGTTGAAGTCCCATGAGGTAAATTACGCCACCGTTGAAAAGGAGTGTTTAGCGGTGAAGTGGGCTCTAGATTCCCTTCGGTACTACCTGCTAGGTAGGCACTTTGACATGGTTACGGATCACGCTCCGTTAAAGTGGATGGCTCAAAACAAGGAAACAAATAGAAGAGTGAATAGGTGGTTCCTGGCCCTCCAGGAATTCAACTTCACAGTAAAGCATCGCCCTGGCGTTCAAATGGGGAATGTGGATGCTTTGTCTCGAGTACATGAATGCCTGATTGCTGGTGTTCCAACCCCGAGGTTAAAACAAGAGGGGGGGGTATGTGACAGCAGGAAGGTAAAGTCACCTGGTTGCATCCAGGGGGGTAGATATATTTCGCCCAAATTCAGGCTTTACGCCGACTTATACAACTAGGTGGAGAGTTGTATAAGGCTAGTGGGCTCATGGATGACTCATACCTCTAGGGAGAGGGCTGGGCGTCGTACAGACAGGGAGTTGATGAGGCCAGCTGAAGCTTGTCAGCTCATTTAGGCCTCTATAAGAACTCCCAGCTTCATTAGATGTTAGCTCATGCCTGGAACCAGACCTGTGTGGACTGTCTAGGGAGAGTGAACCCCTGTGCGGTGAGACAAAGCCTGTGTGGCTATTTGCTTGGACATTTAAAACCAGGGACTTAGGGACTAGGACAGCACTAGGCTGATCCCAGTTGTTAGTTAGGAAACCTGTATGTTTAGTCAGAGGTCAACTTGACCAGGATTTATTTTGGTTATGTTTCTTTTGCTTTGCTGTGTTTTGTCACTGTAAATAGAAAATAAACCGCACCTTTTTTGATTTTGAAAACCACAACCTCCGTTTGCTGGGCCTGTTTTGTGTGGGGAGCCCATCCCGGGGGTCACACACACCCGCTGCCGAGCTAACCCCCTCACACAATATACAAAATGCAAAGTGAGCGAACAGAAGAACAATCTAAATCAAATCAATATTTGGAGTGACTACTACCCTTTGGCTTTAAACCAGCATCAATTCTTACACTTGCACAATTTGTACACCTGCACTAGGTCAGGGATCTTGTAGGATTAGGCCGGGTTCACACTTGTGTGACACAACAGCCCTCCTACTTTGGATCCGACTTTGCCCTGCGACATGAAGCCGACAGATGTCCGACTTTCAATGAACGGGGATCCGACTTGGATCCCCGCCAATACCAGGCAGTGTGTTTGGTATGAATCCAGAGCGGGAACTCCAGGCCAAATTTTAAATAAAAAACCGGCATGGGTTCCCCCTCCAGGGGCATACCAGGCCCTTGGGTCTGGTATCGATTTTAAGGGGAACCCCTACGCTGTAAAAACGGCGTAGGGGTTCCAACAAAATCCAAACCAGACCCTTTTCCGAGTACGCAACCGGGCCGGAGGGGAAGAGGGGGGGGGCGAGAGATCGGCCCCCCTCCCTCCTGAACCGTACCAGGCCGCATGCCCTCAACAGGTCGCCCCCCTGCCCCAAAGCACCCTGCCCCCATGTTGATGAGGACAGGGCCTCTTCCCGACAACCCTGGCCGTTGGTTGTCGGGGTCTGCGGGCGGGGGGCTTATCGGAATCCGGGAGCCCCCCCTTTAATAAGGGGGCCCCCAGATCCCGGCCCCCCACCCTATGTGAATAAGTAAGGGGTACATCGTACCCCTACCCCTTCACCTGGTGGAAAAAATGGCAATAAAAAAAACACACACAGGTTTTTAAAGTAATTTATTACACAGCTCCGGGGGTCTTCTTCTGACTCCGGGGGTCTCTTCCGTCTTCGGGGGTCTCCGGTGTCGTCTCCGCACTCTCCGGTTCTTCCTTCCTTCTGCTGGGCCTCTGCTATCTTCTTCCAGCTCTTTTGCTAGCGGGGCCCGGTCTTCTCCGTCGCCTTCTTCCCTCGCTCTCCGGTTCTTTCTTTCTTCCTTCTGCCGGCCCCTCCACTATCTTCTTCCAGCTCTTTTGCTAGTGGAGGGGCCGGTCTTCCCGTCGCCATCGGCGTCTTCTTTCCTCTTCTCCTTCTCAATGTTGACACGTCGCTTCCTGCCACTGTAATGCTTGGCTGTTCGCTGCGCAGCGATTTATATAGGCTTCTCATGACGTCACAGTCACATGCTCCCATGACGTCACAGTCACATGCTCCGGGGCCACCCGGAGCATGTGACTGTGACGTCATGAGAAGCCTATACAAATCGCTGCGGAACGAACAGCCAAGAATTACAGTGGGAGGAAGCGACGAGTCAACATCAAAAAGGAGAAGAGGGAAGAAGACGCCGACGGCGACGGAGAAGACCGGCCCCTCCACTAGCAAAAGAGCTGGAAGATGATAGTGGAGGGGCCGGCAGAAGGAAGAAAGAAAGAACCAGAGAGCGAGGGAAGAAGGCGACTTAGAAGACCGGGCCTCTCCGCTAGCAAAAGAGCTGGAAGAAGATAGCGGAGGCCCGGCAGAAGGAAGGAAGAACCGGAGAGCGCGGAGACCCCCGAAGTCGGAAGAAGACCCCCGGAGCTGTGCAATAAATTGCTTTAAAAAGCTGTGTGTGTTTTTTTATTGCCATTTTTTTCCACCAGGTGACTGGGTAGGGGTACGATGTACCCCATACTCATTCACATAGGGTGGGGGGCCGGGATCTGGGGGCCCCCTTATTAAAGGGGGGCTCCCGGTTTCCGATAAGCCCCCCGCCCGCAGACCCGGACAACCAACGGCCAGGGTTGTCGGGAAGAGGCCCTGTCCTCATCAACATGGGGGCAGGGTGCTTTGGGGTGGGGGGGCCGCAGGTCGCCCCCCTGCCCCAAAGCACCAAACCCCCCATGTTGAGGGCATGCGGCCTGGTACGGTTCAGGAGGGAGGGGGGCCGCTCTCTCGACCCCCCTCTTTCCCTGCGGCCTGCCAGGTTGCGTGCTTGGATAAGGGTCTGGTTTGGATTTTGGGGGAACCCCCACGCCGTTTTTTCGGCGTAGGGGTTCCCCTTAAAATCCATACCAGACCCAAGGGCCTGGTATGCTCTTGGAGGGGAACCCATGCCGGTTTTTTATTTAAAGTTTGGCCTGGAGTTCCCCCTCAAGAGCAGCAGAGCACAAGTCGCATGCCAAAGTCGGATCATGCAAGACTGCGGTCTGACTTTGATCCGACTTCAATGATAGTCAATGGGCTGAAGTCGGATCAAAGTCGGACCAAAGTAGTACAGGGAGCATTTTCAAAGTCGGACCGACATGTGTCGGACCAGTTAAGACGGCTCCCATAGGGAAACATTGATTTTGACACGTCATGCGACATGAGCTCCCAATGTCGGAGCGTTTGTCACCCCAGTGTGAACCCGGCCTTAGAGTCGGCTGTATGATTAACCAGTTATACCAACCAGGTGCTATTGATCATCAATTTAATATGCAGGTTGAAACACAGTCATTAGCTGAAACAGAAACAGCTGTGTAGGAGGCTTAAAACTGGATGAGGAACAGCCAAACTCTGCTACTAGGTGAGGTTGTGGAAGACAGTTTTCTGTCACAGGTCACACATCATGGCAAGACAGAGCATAGCAGCAAGACACAAGGTAGTTATACTGTATCAGCAAGGTGTCTCCCAGACAAAGATTTCAAAGCAAACTGGGGTTTAAGATGTGCTGTTCAAGCGCTTTTGAAGAAGCACAAAGAAACGGGCAACGCTGAGGACCATAGATGCAGTGGTCAGCCAAGAAAACTGAATGCAGCAGATGAAGTACACATCATACTTACTTACCTTTGACATTGGAAGATGTCTAGCAGTGCCATCAGTACAGAACTGGCAAAAACCAGTGGGACCCAGGTACACCCATCTACTTTCCAGAGAAGCCTGGCCAGAAATAGTCTTCATGGAAGAATTGTGACCAAAAAGCCATACCTTCGACATGGAAACAAGGCCAAGTCACTCAGCTATGCACAAAAACATAGGAACTGGGTGCAGAAAAATGGCAGCAGGTTCTCTGATGAGTCAAAATTTTAAATATTTGTCTGTGATAGAAGGCGGTGTGTTCATCGAAGGGCTGTAGAGATGTACATTAATGGGTGTCTGCAGGCAACAGTAAAGCATGGGGAAGGTTTCCTGCAAGTTTGGGCTGTATTGTATTTCTGAAAATGGAGTTGGAGATTTGGTCAGGATCAGTGGTGTCCTTAATGCTGAGAAATACAGGCAGATACTTACTCATAATGCCATACCATCAGAGAGGCGTGTGATTGGCCCCCAAATTTATTCTGCAGCAGGACAATGACCCCAAACATGCAGCCAATGTCATTAAGAACTATCTTCAGTGTAAAGAAGACCAAGGAGTCCTGGAAGTGATGGCTCCCACAGAGCCCTGTTATCAACATCATTGAGACAGAAGAGACAGATGGATTTGCGCTCCCGTGATCCCGGAAGCTCGGGTGTATGCTCGTTCTCTTTGCCGACAATTGTTTTTATCTATGCGCATCTCGTTTTTAATATCTGTAAGTAGCCAATTGGCATTTTTTTTTTCAATAAACCTATCCATATGGTATTATACTATTGGAGCCTTTTGTTTTCTATGACCTATTTTTACTCCTGGATGTTTTGGACGTCCCACTGTGAGGAGAGACTCACTCTTGCCTTGTCCTGGATGATTGGTTGTTACCATTAACCTAACCCGCAGAGGTATAATGCCTACTCATTTGACCATCCTAGAGATAGGTGGTCCCGATGATTTGGTAAGAGTCCCTGACTACCGTGTGTGGTGTGTCACCGAAAAGTTGACAATCAAGTCACTTTGGTGGTGGAAAATTGATCTAATATATTTTGGACTACTAAATTAGGGCTGTGTTTTTTCATTACAATTGTAATGTTTTTTTTTTGTTTTTTTTCTCAGTTTATAAATTTTTCATGTCATTTAGATTTATGTTGTTTTATTATTCACTCTGCTAAAATTTAAACACTATAGGATTTTACTTACTAGTGTGTCATAGCACTAAAACACCTATTGACTTTGTTTTTTTAATTAATTAGAATTCCAATTTGTGCATTTTTATTTGTTTTATTTGAACAAACGAGGCTACGATTACTATAGATTCATATGTCGACCTATCAGAAACACATTCACAACCCAGTTTGTGTACTGACCTATAGTTAAAAGGACACTGCTATAGATGAATAAGGTTTGGCAGGATGACAGTCAAAGAAATATTGCATTTCTTTACTTTAGGATATAACATGCAAAAGCCCCTTTGCGCAGAATCTATTTAAAAAGGAGCTCCACCCAAAAGGGGAAGTTCCGCTTTAACCGGCTACCTGATTTTGATAGGTACCTGCTCCCATTTCCACTCCGACTGACAGGTCCCAGAAGACTGCTCGACCATTCATGACGTGCAGCGCTGCTTGACTGTGAAGCCAAAAGGTGTCACAGCTGGGTGCCCATAGTTTACTCTTTAGAGCCTGCTCCCGCTGTCCCTTTAAGGGCTTTAGAATGCCGGGAGGCGGGCTTATGGTCATGTGACCGCATGCGATTGGCTGTCACGGCAGTCACATGATCGGAAAGCTCCATTTCGCAAGCAGCGAACGGGAGCTTTCAGTTAGCTGCCAGTAACTGTGCCTGAAAGGCACACACTAATGGCACAGCTCTATCGGTGCTATTGTAAGCAAATATGCGACCACTCAGCGCCAAAGCCCAGCCGCCGAGAGGCCGTATATTTGCGGGCACTCAACACAAAGAGATTAAGATGCCAGCACCAAGGAAAGAAGGCAACCAGTGAAACAAGCTGGGGTGAGCGCACCGCTGGATCATGGGAGCGGTTTTTTAAAAGTCAGCAGCTACAGTTTTTGTAGTTGACTATAGCTGACTTTTATTTTTTTCACAGGAGATCAGAGCTCCCCTCTAAAGATTAGGCGTTTAGAGTTCCTGCTATCCATTTTTCCTTAAAACTTGAAGATGACACTAATCGATAGCATGAAACAAGCTATTTGATTTGATTCCACCTAATAACAATTTAAATTCTTTTAATCATTGGTGTTGTGAGCTTTTATATATCATCTAGTACATCCCTTTTCAAACAGGACACCCTGGGGGGCAGCCTGGGCTTTTCATGGGTGCCCTGGCAAGATGCCTAAAAGTTGTCCCAAATTGAGCAAAAAGTGTCAATAAGCCAAGAGGTGGATGAAGCCTGCTTTTTTTTTATTATACAAAAATCCAGGTTTCTATTTTGCAGCATTTGAACCTTTGATACTGTGCAGGCCAACCGTGTCCTTGTTTGCTCTTCTCCTGCCCCTGCCCCTCTCCAACAACACTGGGGTCATGGTAGCTGCATGAGGGAAAGAAACTGAGAGAGAAGACAAAACATTAGTCAGTACTAGTGTGCAAATGTGTATTAGCTTCGTAAAAATAAATCACCTCTAGTGTTGGTTGTCCTACGTGTCTGGAAGTAAAAATTGTCGTATTGTGCAAAAACTATTAGTTTTGTTTTTTTACATTTTAGAATGGGGTGTCTCGAGATTGTGCGTAATTTTAGAGGGTGCCTTGACTGAAAAAAGGTTCAGAAACACTGTTCTAGTACATACTATGCAGGAAATAGAATAGCCTTTACCCCACAAAAGATTGATTGATTCCACCTGAAGATGGCATTTACATTTCCCATTTTTTAATGATAGTGATTTAAAAAATGACAAGCTTCCAACCAATCCTCTCAGAATGTCAGTGTTATTTCCACTCTGCACTGCACTATTTATCTAATATAGGGTTCTCTGAGACAAATGGAGACCTGACCTATGCTTAGAGCATTCTGGGCTGCTTTACGGTATATTATATATTTTTTCTCCTACCTCTTACTCTCATTCCCTCTCTTCTCTTTTCTTTCATTCAACAATCCTAGCTAAAGTGTATCTAATGTCGAAAGATAGAGTAGAAAGGATCAAGTTTTATCCCCTCTAAGGGTATTCACCCTCTCTATTTGCTCTGACCCTGTCACAGGGACTGAAAGAGATGTTTCCTGCAATAACAGATTTTTTTTTTGCATCTGTCCCTTCAACCACTCTTTTTTTTCCGATCGAGTGGAACAGTAATTCCCGTGAAAGCAATCTAGGGTCACAGTGCCTATATTAAAGTATAAGGAGACAATATGATGGTTGTGCCGCTGCTCTAAGATATGTAATAAACCTTCAATAAACCAATATAAAGTGACACATGCTGATCAGTGAACCTTAATAGGAAATGTGATATGTACCTTGATTAAACCAATATAAAGTGACACGTGCAAGTATATAAACCTTGGTAAATATAAAATGACAAAGTGAATGTTATTATAAAAAATATATATATGGTACAGTAAAAAATCCAAATAATTGTGCTTGTGCTAAATATAGCTGAGCTGGAAAAAAATATAAATAAAAAATAAAGTGTTCAAGTAAGTACACAGTCCATATAAAAGTGCCAAAAATACGTTCTTCAGAAACAAATCAGGTGACTGGTGACTTATTCCTCTCCGTGCCTTGACAGAAACAACTTATTTGTGCAGGTGCTCCACTCCGTGCTCTTCTCATGTGTTTGCACTTACCAGAGAGCTCTCCCCTCTAGGGGGTGTTGCGCCTTCTCAGCCACAATGCTGTATGCTGGAACAGACCTCCAATAGTAGTACCTCTTATCATCTCCTTCTCCTCGTTGTTGCACAATATAGGCAAAAAGAAAATGATACTCTGTAGTGCAATAACGTTTAAACAAAATGTATTTCCCATACAAGTGTGGGTATGCACTTACATTGTATAAAATCAATTGAGCAGTGAAAAAATGGGAAGTCTATGCTTTCTCTGCGTTCCACGAACGAAAAACAGTAAGTGACGCAATGACGCTGTGGCTCCGCCCAGTCCCCTGATTTGTTTCTGTGGACTGTTTACTTACTTGAACACTTTATTTTTTATTTATATTTTTATCTCAGTTCAACTATATTTAGCACAAGCACAATTATTTGGATTTGTCACTGTTCCATATACAGTGGGGAGAACAAGTATTTGATACACTGCCGATTTTGCAGGTTTTCCTACTTACAAAGCATGTAGAGGTCTACATAAAGGTCTACATGCAAATTAATTACTTAAAAATCATATAATGTGATTTTCTGGGTTTTTGTTTTAGATTTCGTCTCTCATAGTTGAAGAGTACCTATGATAAAAATTACAGACCTCTACATGCTTTGTAAGTAGAAAAACCTGCAAAATTGGAAGTGTATCAAATACTCGTTCTCCCCACTGTATATAAATATAGGGCAAAGCCACAAGAATAGAGATCCAAGCTGTTAAGAGCATCTGATTTTATATTTATCAAGGTTTATATACTTGCACGTGTCACTTTATATTGGTATAATTAAGGTACATATCACATTACCTGTCAAGGTTTACTGATCAGCACGTGTCACTTTTTATTGGTTTATTGAAGGTTTATTACATATCTCAGAGCAGCGCCACAACCACCACTACCCATATTATCTCTTTACACTCAGACCCTACCTAGGTAGGTGTCACAGTGGAGGCAGCAGCTCCTATTATAGGAAATTTACCATCAGCACGGGACATCCCTTTTTTATGAACTATATTAAAGTATATCCAATGCCAAAACCTTTTTTTCATTTTATATAAAGTAGGTACAGATTTAAGCACCTGTCAGATTTTTTTGACCATCTGTATTTCCATTATTAGATTCACCTTAATTTCCTGTCATATAGATACAACAGTAATGTTGAATGTCCCTCTTATACAGTTGTCAACAAAATCAGCGTCCTCACTGAAAAGTTTCTCCTCTTTTAATGTTTTGGTGACAACATCAAATTTTGTATATTTCATGTTGTTTAAAGCGGTAGTAAACTCAAATAAAATAAGAAAAAATTTCCCTTGCATTTTCCGTCAATTTAACATCTATACTAGAAATGAAGAGTGTGATAATCACTGGGGTAGGCAAGCTTGAACAGCAATATCACCATAGTCTAAAACTCTAACCCTTCCGGGCTACTGTAAATATGATTTTGTTTTTGTCTATATTCTCATTGGAGAAATTTCCAATCATTTCCTTTCATGAGAGGAAGTGAGGTGATATCTTCTCGATAGGGACAGAGATGACAACAAAAACCCAACAAAAGCTATAACCTTTTCCCTGCTCTATCCAAAACAAACCAAAAAATGTTTCTGGAGTTGGATTTTCATGGTTCTGTGAATTGACATGGCAGGGTTAGCAACTAAAACTTTTTTTTTTAATGTAAATAATACCAGCAGCAAAAGAGTCACACATTTAGCCTCTTTATTTAAGTTACGAAGCATACTCAGCGTCTGACCTAATTTAAGTTGTATTTCAGTCATCACTTACATGTCATTACCCATTTTCTAAACTACAAAGTATAAATCATACTGATTTAATTAGATTTATTAACCCGTGAAAAAGAAAGTACATTCTAAAGCTCCGTGGCCTTTTGAAAGACATACATAAAAATCAATTTTATCAAAACAATGCGTTGTTAACAAGATCCTCTGCCAAACACTGTTATAACAGAAACAATAACTCCAGAATACACACTTTCAGTATTGCCACATGGACTTCATAACCCACTGCATGAATGCTTAAGTGAAAGTGTATGTCTTCAAGTTTTTGATCAGTTTAAGGCAAAACGAGCCATGGCTCCAGTGCCGAATTTAATATCTGCAATTGCAAAAAAAATCTTGCACTGATCTCTGGCCAAACTATCAGTAGCTCATTCTTTTTAGATATCAGTCAGTTGTCCATGTCAATCAAATTTCTTTTAAAGGAATAGTAAATTTTAATAATGAAAAACACATATACTACTCAGTCTTTCATTATGCAATGCTCCCCAACTTCTCCCTTGAGGAAAGCTTCATGTTCTAAGTTAGAAGATAATCTATCTGCACTCTAATAGATAACTGATTCAGCTGCCATCTATTGTAAATATTTTAATGGCAAAGATGAAATATTATCTAGAAACAATTCAGTTTCTACAAGTCCAAGAAAAGTACAGTATTTTAGGAGCTTTAATGGAAAGGCTCCTATTGTGATATGATATAGACATGTGCATTTGTTTTTGTCCCAATGCATTTTCGTCCGAATTTCAGGTATTTTCGTTATCGTTTTAACAAACAAAAACGAAAGCGCAGAATCCGAAAACCGAAAGATCCAAGAAAGGAACTGTGAGGGGCACTTGTGCGGACCAGACATAGGGAATACCTATACATTGCTGGATCAGCTCAGTGCCGGCTTGGAGGCACAGATAAATGTGAGTGTATGACACATATATTTTTTAACTTTAATAAATGATTTTTATACATACTGCACCATGATGGCCCTTTATATCTTATGAGCAATCATAGAGTGACATTCACCACCGACATATGGGGAGAAACTGCTGGATAAATCTACAACACGGAGTGGTTATCCATATGAAACAAAGGCGCACATATTCAGCCTATCTGGTGAGTGGCCAATTTACCTGGTGGTGGTTTATAGCACAACGTGGTGGAGGTGAAAATCTAGAGAATATCTAGCAAGTCACTGGGAATAGAACATATCACCGGCACTGGATTACATGGACATTTTTCTTGGAAATCCATCCACATAATATCTCCATTCAGTTCACTGGGAGGATTTCATGAACTAAAAATATTTTATGGTTTAATTTTATTTCTCAAATGTATTTCTTATATTTATTGAACAAGGGATTGTTAGTTCATTGCACATGCACTTTTAAAAAATCACAGCAGGATTTTTGCTACTAATGGCACACGGAATGGTATACTAATTGTGGTTTAAGGTTTAGAACACTGAGTTCACATATTGTTTAATTGTGGTTCTAATTAATAATGTTTAGAGCACATAGTCCACATATTGAGTAGAAGATCACAGGTTTTAGGGTTTAAGTTAGCGCAATCCTACTTTTATATATATTTTTCATTTAGATAACCTATATGGTTACAATTGATTGCAGCAGACTTTTTATATTTTTTATAATAAATTATTGGCGCCGGTAACACATAATAAGTCACATGATCTTGTATGGCTATTGGGACTTTGATCAGGACCAACTTTAATGGTAAGAGGCCTCATGGCCACTTGCATTTATATTACTCTAATTTAGCACTCCAACACACTAACTAGGGCCCCAATACAGGCAGACTTTACTTAGGTTCACTGACTATTGGCATAGGCAGAGCCTTTTACTTAGATAGGCCACCTATCGCTATGTATAACTACATATATACACATGTGGAGACCAGCTATTGGGAAGAAAATGCATTGTACAGGCTGCCTTGTGCATCAATGATTAAAACTGCTGATTGGCTGATTGGAGACAGGCTTCTACTTGTTGACTGAGTAGGTAAAATTCCACCAGTCTGGTGACAGTAGTCACTCAGAGACTGATGGAAAGAATAGGAACTGGAGTTCAGTTTCCTCTGGAATTAACTAATCTTCCCCAATGGAAAGTAGGCTCCAGAATAAAACATTTGTCTTCTGGAAAACATTAGAGGGTTCTTAATCACTACATTGTAAGAAAGTGAGAAAAGGCACCTAAAGGTATGCTTGATAAGTTTGAAACTTTTATGTGTGAGTATACAGTATTAACAAACCGTTTTAAGAAGATATGTTATAGAAGAGTTTTTAAATTGTGTTTCCTAAAAGAGTATGAGTCCTGTTTTGCAGCACCTTCTGACTGGAAAAATAGGTTAAGGATAACTTCTTGGCAACAGTACGAGAGAGTCGTACAGTTGCCTTAAAAATGCTAATGACTGGCAATACCAGTGTAGTTGTTCACACACATCCAAGTAACTTGCATTGCAGGCTCTTTCACAGTGTAAGCTCCTTGTCTGCCAAATATGTCCAGGGGTTAAAGTGGTTGTAAAGGCTAAGCGTTTTTTTTTTATCTTAATGCATTCTCTGCATTAAGAAAAAGACTATTGTCAGTTCCCTTCCAGCACCCCCTAAAAACTCACCTAAGCCCGATCTCAATCCAGCGTTGTGCCCGAGAGCAGCAATGCTGATCTCTTATTATAAAGAAACTAAAGCTGCGCAACAACGTATCAAAACGTGGTGAATGAATGATGAATGGGTGAAAAAATTATTCTGTGTATGATCACACTATGATATCACCTGACTATGCAATAAAACATAAATAATGAAAGATAATCCTTGAGCCTCTAGGCAGAGATATTGAACAGTGTCACACTCTTTTCCTTAGTATTGGTACACAATGGCAGTTCATGCATAACAAAAAGTCCTCAGGAGAAAGAAATGAAGTGCATGGGTACAATCTCTTTGAAATTAATTAGTGACTTCAAACTGGAACACCATAGAAAAAGTGCTGATACGACAGAAAGGAATCCACCACTTTGTCCTTCTCAGGCTGCTTACCAGAAATCCTGATCCCTAAAAGAGATCAGTCTGAGCAGATGGCTATTATCCCCACCAGGGTCTCTAATTGGCTCTCTCTGTACTTTATATTCAGTTGGGTTTCAGTCTGTAGTCCCCCGATATCTCCGCAGATCATATTTAGGGTGAAAAAGAAAGCCCCATAGTGTAATCCAGTAATTTAAAACATTTATTCAAATAAAATAATGCACTTACAGCTTATGCGGTAAAAAACAGCAGTGGTTGTGTATAGGGCCGGCCGGCTCTCACTACCCATTGCTTCCGGGATTCGTATTGTGGTGACGTCAGCACGCCGCTCCTCCCTACGTCGTTTCAACAGACCTGTCGTCATCCAGGGGCATGCTGATCTCTGCCTCCTTAAGGGATATAGAGGCTTCTGTATCGTGGACTGACAACAATAAGTATAACACACTTCAAGTGTGCTTTAAATATAAATTAAATTTGTTGCTTTTAATAACAGTATAAAAATAATATAAACATGTTTTACTGTCAGAGTCCTTCATGTTGCAGTGGCATCACTGTCTAAGCATGTGTATACCAATTGGATACAGACAAATTTATGAATAAAAGCTGTTTTGTTTCCTTTTCATGGCCTGAAATCCGTTCAGCTTGACTTCTGACATTTCTGATGATGTTGATTTATTAAGGGTAGATGTAAAGCAATGCTGCATTTGGTTTTGCATTTTTTTGGTAATTCTAACATAACCCTTTTTTCATTTCATATACTGTACATTTCAACAATTAACTTTTTGATATACTAGAAAGAGATTGAAGTTTCATTGGCTACTCATTACAGCATAAATTGCATCCATCCATAACCCTGAATTGAATGTAAATGTATTCTAAAGTAATGCCAGATCTAAATAAATTTTTAATTGGATCATATTTATGGTTTCCATTGAACTTTGAATGGAAAGCACACTTTTTGGACATAACGTTGTCTATATGTATGTACCGGTAAATTAAATTCTTCATGATTATAGGGCAGGATTACAGAGCCATATGTTGTATAACAACCTTTTTTTCTTTCTATATGCTATAAAAAGTATCTTATATGAGAACACGATTGGATTTAATTTTGAGTATATGTTTTATTAGTGAATAATGAAAGTAATGAAGTAGGGCCTAGTAAGGGTTATGTGTAGCTCTGAGACACAGAGGAACATCGTAGTTTTGTTGCAGGCTTGTAATGGTTTTAATATGTTCACCCTGGAGAACCAAATCTAACATGACATTTTTCATGTTTGGTTGATCATCTAAAAGTTTTATTTTTTTCAGTAATGAAAATATTACATTTAGGGTCATCCCCCAACTAGCAAAACCCAGGAGTCAACCAATCTCATGATCTGGTCATTCAAGTTCAATGCAAGTAAATGCAAAACAAGGGTTTACATACATTGCTTTCCAATTCGGTAAGGCTAGTATTGCAATGTAAGTACTAGCAAGATTACTCTATCCTATCTTTCTGCTTGAGCTTTATCGTTTTCTAGGTGATCTAATTGCTAATTGGACATAGGTGACGATTCTGGTTTGGTGTCCAGTGAGCAAAGTGAAGGTGACATAGTAAGCTATATTGCTGAATCAAAAAATATGTGTGTCACGTATCTGACCATACAATATCACAGATGGGGCTGCATATAATTACAAATCCTACAGCAGACAAAGCAGTAAACATGTATGCATTTAAATTATGCATTTAGGTGTTGTCCTGGAATCCCACCTTAAGTTTCCAGGGCTCTTAAATAAAAAAAGAAGCACAGGAAAGAATATACTGTAGGTGGTACTAATAGCAATGGATATTAATAATTATATGTAAATATATATATATATATATATATATATATATATATATATATATATATATATATATATATATATATATATTAGTATCATTTTATTGGTAAAGCTTGTGTGTAAAAAAATATTTTAGTATTTTAGATATCATTTATGGCAATATACAGTACACTACACTGAATTCTTTCTGTTAGAAAACATTATGACACCATTATTAACTGAGAAAAAGAACCTCAGCATTGTCTGCAACTGCAGATTAGCAGAACTTGGAATCTAAAAAACTAAAGTACTTTTGTTGTAAGAAATTGACTAGAGTAGACATTGTTAAAAAGCCACAGTACAATAAATACAGATGTTTGTAATGTTAAACATAGAGGATTATTTGTTAATGCTGCCTGGCTCTGAAATGCACATAAATATAACCAATAACAAATGGATACAGACAGTTTTTTCTTTTGCCTATCTTCTTTACTGCTGCGGGACTAAGATTGGCCAATGTGATCTCATGATCAAGAACAATTCTAGCAGTGGAAATCCTGTAGGAGGACAAATTATATTTTAATGTACCAAGTGTCTTAGTCTGATGGAAACTTGGACATTCATTTCTAGACAGCTTCTTGAGCCAATTGGGGTAATTTGCAAGACATAAAAATACCTGGATCTCACAGTGCTGTAATAGTTTGCAATCACACGTGTTTGAAGGCTAATTCTTGTTCATAGCTAGCAATCAGTTGTTAACTTTCAGGTTTTAATGGAGGAGAATGAAAAGGAGGATCCGATCAGGATCCTTTTGAGACTTTTTTTGTTGTTGTGAGGTTAGTAGGGTGCAGGAGAGGTCTCTTGCTTCCTCTAGGTCAGTGACATATCAAGTAAAGAAGCAAGGATTAGCATGACAGGGTAAGCTTCTATAAAAATGCATCAACAATGGAATTCCCTATATTTCTTTTCTTATGATGTTCCATTTAATAAAAATATAATGGTGTGTAAGCAGATTTTTGAAGGTTTAATAAATCTGTCGGAGTTCCACGTTTGCAGACTTTGTTGGCAAACCCCATTGAAACCAATTGGGGGGGGGGGTTGTGGAAAGGGGGCTGGGCTATCAATTTCTTCAAATTATTGTCTGTTGTCACTCAGCTTACCTGGGTGACCAAGGCTATGCACTGCATTATCTATTGTTCCTTACTTATGACAACAGATCTGTTAGGATTTCAGCTGTAATTCATGAACTTTGCAAATTCTAGAGATTTGCCATGAACTCATAGCAGCAGTGAACCAAAACCTTTTCCCTAATGATGTCATGTTAACAAAGTTCAGATGTTCCTTCAAACAATGGCAAATTGGCAATCTCATTAAACAGTATACAGATTTTTCAATTACTATAATTTGAGGTTTGATATATGACGAAATAACATGTAGTGGCAAAAATTGACAACCTTTAGAGCTTTCATAAAAGTCAATACTTTGTATTCTCTCGTTTTGGATAAATAAGTAATAGCAATGTATCTCCACTCATTCTCAATGAGCCTAATAGTAATATATAAAAACTTTTATTTTGCTTAAATATATTTTATTTCTTTTGTTATTATTAATAAAATGTACAAACTGTTCTAGGATAGCTCTGAGAACTTAAGAAATTGCTAAATATCCAGCAATTCTCTTCTTGAAAATAACTGTAGGTTGTGTGCTCCTAAGCTAAAACTGGCAGGGCAGCTTGTTATGTATGCCAGCCTTCAGAAAGGTTTAATATCTTGAAATAAGCAAATAGAACTCATTTTTATAGGAATGATGAAACATGAACCACTAAACAGTGCCTTCTAGTTTGCAAAGTACATTACAATCTAAAAGAAAAAATACTCAATATTCTGTTTCTCGTTACAGTTTGAAGGCTGCAAGAAAGCATTCTCTAGGCTTGAAAACCTGAAGATTCACTTACGGAGTCACACAGGAGAAAAGCCTTATCTGTGCCAGTATCCTGGCTGTCAAAAGGCCTTCAGCAACTCCAGCGATCGTGCCAAGCATCAAAGGA
Organism: Rana muscosa; assembly: GCA_029206835.1. Taxonomy (NCBI): domain Eukaryota; kingdom Metazoa; phylum Chordata; class Amphibia; order Anura; family Ranidae; genus Rana; species Rana muscosa. Next base: position 732,947,133 of record CM055116.1, read on the forward strand.
CACACCTGGATACCGTAAGGAAAGACACATCAAATAATATGCTTGTTCCGCAAGAAAAGGCTCCCATACCACTGCCAGCTTCCTGAGCTTCTCATGAGTAGTCTTTACAAATGACTGTTTCTCCCTTTCCTCTGTATAGCAGAGGCCATAACACTGACAAATGTGAGGACGGTAATTGTGAACATACCTCAAACTCTCTATGATACATAATTAGTGTAAAAGTTCACACATCTAGCAACCAGTTTATTTTTACATTAGCCTACATAATAAACTGTGAATGAAAATCAATAAATAGCCAAGTGACTTATGTACAAAAAAAATACTGTGGTCCACAGTTTATGACCAATGCAAAGAGCAGTGATGGTGTGCCACAGTATGTGCAAAACACTAGGAGCATTGCTATATAGCTATAGTAGTAGGGCTTAGGGACAGAGGTGACCTGGGTTGGGGTGCAGAGTGTTTGTTAGGAAACCAAACAGTACCCCCCTCCCTCTGGCTCTTTTCATTGCTACCATATGCATTTATTAAGACTACCTTCAACTTTTTACTTCCTGTCCTAAAGACACAACAGAAAATGACTGAATTTGTGAACACAATTCTCACCTTGGGATGTCATAGGAACAGGTGTCCCTACTGGAGGATTTTCTCTCACCTGTTTCTCTGATGACAACTCTATTTTTTGGATTTCCTTTCACTTCTGTCTCACTAATAGTGGTCACTCGGATAAATAAAGAGACAGCAAATTTGACAGAGGGTTTAAACTTTCCCCACTCTATCCAAAAAAAAAAAAAAAAAATTGCCTTTGCATGCACATTAACGAAATAAGCATATTGCTTTTTGCTTTCCTAAAAAGAAATGAAAAGATGTTGTGCCAGTAATATTGGAATGTGAGTAAATGTGGGTACCAAAATCCAAGCGAAAGCTAACATTACTGTAAACCTAAAGTGTATCTAAAGACACAGCAGTAACTCCTGTCAAGTTCTTGTTGCTGCATTTGTTCTGGTGAACTGGAATAAAAGGGAAATCTTGTTCCGATTAAACCTTCTAAGAGGCGATTTATCTTTGGAGAAATTTCCTTTGCCCAATTGGACAAGTTTAGATCCCAGTGCTTAGTTGAGTAAAGAACTCATCATTATTCGGAAAACCTAAGTGTTTCAGCTAGGTATACTAAGATATTTGGGATTAACTTGTGTGGTAATGACAACATTTGCTTTCTTATTAAAAGAAGGAGAACTAGTTTACAAGAGTTGACTAGTGCCATAGAAGCATATGTACTACCAAGCTATTTACAACCAGCGGCTAGTAAGACATAAATGTCTCTTAGCCTCATTTAATATTGCTTGTGACAGCCTCCCAAAGTCCTTTTGCGTTATGTTTAATGCATGCTTGAAGTCTAGAAAAGGTTTCCTAAATTATATCACATTATACTTCATACAAATTACTGTCACTTGTTGTACTGCATTACCTGTTACATTATTTGCATGAGGGCCGGTTCACACCACAAAAACACGCTCCAGATCCGTATCTGCATGTGCGGTATTTATCACGTTTTTGGCACGTTCTGGTTCATTTTTGATGCGTTTCCGGATGCATTCCATGTGCTTTTTTTCTTATTTTTTCCTGTTTTTTCACTGACTGGGGTCCAGTGAGTTTTTGATGCGTTCCAATGCATTCCGGTGCATTTTTGATGCATTTTACTGCATTCAAGTAGAGTCCAGTGCAGGAAAAATTCAGCATGTTCTACTTTTTTTTCTGGAATTGGAAAGCCCTGGAACTGACTGCACTGGTGTGAACTATGCGATTGGAAACCATATAACCTACTTTGCATGCATTTTTAATGCAGAAAAAAAAACACACTGGACTGCATGTGGTGTGAACTGGCCTTTAGAGAAAACTCTTAAATATAAGGGTCAAAAGGTTATATCTCACACAAACATGACAATGGATACATTTTCAGATAAGTAACGTGTATTACATATTAAAATCACTGTCATGCAAAATAATGCCGTGCTAAAATCATATAATTATCTGTTAATATTTTTCTTACTGCTGTCTGCTTGCCACTATGACCTTTTTGTTTCACCTTTTTTTCTGTGTCTATAGCAGGATTCTGCTCTAACCTTAACCAATGTTTTCTGGATAGTCACTGCTGTTAGACTGCTTCACTAATCTGCTGTATCTGATTTTGCTAATCCTTCCTTGAGCAAATGATTCCTATGCTGTAAGTACCTCTGGGAATGTTCATTGATAACAAATGTGAAAAGAGAGTTACAAGTGAAGTAATGTGATTACCTTACCCTATGCCTTTTTTGTCTAGAAACCCTATGCCTGTCAGATTCCAGGATGCAATAAGCGCTATACAGACCCAAGTTCATTACGAAAGCATGTAAAAGCCCATTCTTCCAAAGACCAGCAGGCCAGGAAAAAGGTAACAATGATACAGCCATATGTCATATGAATACTGTGCAATTAATTGTGCAGAAATGAGCTGTACCCCATTGCAACTAGATTGAGACTGTAATTTTCTAGTACAGTTTATATAAAATGTCCAGCTGTGAAGTCTCTTAATTGTGAAACTCAGAGACTGTGTACTTTATTGGTGCAGTACTCAAGAGAAAAGCCTGTATTTCTTGAAAAAAGACTGCTATAGCAGGTTTTCTGTATTACTGAGGATGTAATTGATATTCCATAGAGAGTACACACAGCCAAGAGCAGCCATACATGACCCAAACTGTGATAGTTGTTAAACTAATCTAGGCATTCATATGAGAATTTGATAATATAGTGGTTAAGATATGAGTGACACTAGGGGCTGATTGTTACTTTCTCACTATGATGCAATTAAATGCAACATAACACAACTATATTGTCATTTAAAAGTACCATTACAATCTTGTTTGGTAATAATGTAATTTTTGTAGTCTTTATATCATGTTAGGAAACATATGAGAAAGTTTAAATAGCCTTTCTTGTGTCCAATTTCTCCTCCTTCTCCACATGTCATGCCTACAATAAATAAGTGTTACAAAATACCTTAGCTCTTATAATTATTAATACAATGCAGGTTTTTAGTGCTTCACTATGTACACTGAGCAAAATTATAAACGCAACACTTTTGTGTTGCCCCCTATTTAGCATGAGCTGAACTTAAAGATCTATGACTTTTTCTATGTACACAAAAGGCCTATTTCGCTCAAATATTGTTTACAAATCTGTCTAAATCTGTGTTATTGAGCACTTCTCCTTTGCCGAGATGCTGATTAGACAGCATGATTATTGCACAGGTGTACCTTAGGCTGGCCACAATAAAAGGCCACTCTAAAATGTGCAGTTTTATCACACAGTACAATGCCAGAGATATCGCAAGTTTGGAGGTAGCGTGCAATTGGCATGCTGACTGCAGGAATGTCCACCAGAGCTGTTGCCCTTGAATTGAATGTTCATTTCTCTACCATAAGCCGTCTCCAAAGGCGTTTCAGAGAATTTGGCAGTACATCCAACCGGCCTCACAACCGCAGACCAGGTGTAACCACACCAGCCCAGGACCTCTACATCCAGCATCTTCACCTCCAAGAACATCTGAGACCAGCCACCCGGACAGGTGCTGCAACAATCGGTTTGCATAACCAAAGAATTTCTGCACAAACTGTCGGAAACCATCTCAAGGAAGCTCATCTGCATGCTCGTTGTCCTCATCGGGGTCTCAACCTGACTGCAGTTCATCGTCGTAACCGAATTGAGTGGGCAAATGCTCACATTCAATGGTGTCTGGCACTTTGGAGAGGTGTTCTCTTAATGGATGAATTCAGTTTTTCACTGTACAGGGCAGATGGCAGACAGCGCGTGTGGCATCGTGTGGTGAGTGGTTTGCTGATGTCAACGTTATGGATCGAGTGGCCCATGGTGGCGGTGGGGTTATGGTATGGGCAGGCCTATGCTATGGACAATGAAGGTGCATTTTATTGATGACATTTTGAATGCACAGAGATATTGTGATGAGTTCCTGAGGCCCATTGTTGTGCCATTCATCCACGACCATCACCTCATGTTGCAGCATGATAATGCATGGCCCCATGTTGCAAGGATCTGTACACAATTCCCGGAAGCTGAAAACATCCCAGTTCTTGCATGGCCAGCATACTCACCGGACATGTCACCCATTGGTGGTTTGGGATGCTCTGGATGGGCGTATGCGACAGCGTGTTCCAGTTCCTGCCAATATCCAGCAACTTCGCACAGCCATTGAAGAGGAATGGACCAATATTCCACAGGCCACAATCAACAACTTGATCAACTCTATGCGAATGAGATGTGCTGCACTGTGTGAGGCAAATGGTGGTCACACCACATACTGACTGTTTTTTGAACCCCCGACACCCCCAATACAGTAAAACTGCACATTTTAGAGTGGCCTTTCATTGTGGCCAGCCTAAGGCACACCTGTGCAATAATCATGCTGTCTAATCAGCATCTTGATATGCCACACCTGAGGTGGATGGATTATCTTGGCAAAGGAGAAGTGCTCACTAACACAGATTTAGACAGATTTGTGAACAATATTTGAGAGAAATAGGCCTTGTGTGTACATAGAGAAAGTAATAGATCTTTGAGTTCAGCTCATGATAAATAGGGGCAAACACAAAAGTGTTACGTTTATAATTTTGCTCTATGTAAAAATGGTATGGTTATTCAGCAGGATATATAAAGAAGGCGGTGGGTATAAACACAAAATGTTCAAAGATGTCATTACTGGGTTTGTAAAGCACCTACAGTTTCTTTTAGTGTAAGAAATTAGGGACAGGCTGGATTAGGAGGCAGGGTAGCACCCCCATCTAAAGGTCAAAGTGTATCTTTAGTGTTGAGTAGAGGCGGAAATGATTTAACCCTTGATATTGTCCCCATACTTCCTGCCCTGGGGACAGAAGAGAAAGTAAGAATACATTTCCACAAAGTGTGAAGAAATACCTCTTAGACAACTGTCACAGAGACAAATATCCACTAGGAAGATTTCCCATGACTTTCTGTTCTTGTGACAACTGTAAAATTTTGTAGGAGAAGGGATAGTGACATGGATATGTGACAGTCCCAAAAAGAGGCACCAACATCCTTCAAATTTAGATATAGACAGAGAGGTTTTTGTGGGACTTTAAAGGTGCCAGCAAATAATGGATTCAACATTTTTTTACATAAAATATAACAATAATTTTATTATTACGAACAACATATAGTTAAAAAGTTTATACTTTGAAACAAACATAGACAATAAAATAAATAGAGCTTGTCTCTTAACACATCATTGTGAAATACAGCAATTGACCTGTCACTTGTAGATGACAAGTAAGTAATTATCCCGACATGTTTCGCCACCGTGGGCTTCTTCAGGGGATATAGTCGTGACAAGGGATGTATCACCAGCTCAATTCTCCTTGCCTCCAGCCGGAAGTTAGGGAAGGGGTGATGGATACCATTGGGGATACACAGGGAAGCCAAAACAGCCTATAGAGACCAAAAGCACAAGCTGTTGAAACACAGATGAGCCAAGGGTGCCATGTGAAGTATATGATCTTAATTATCAAACTTGAGGACAAGCACTAAGAAGCTTTTGTGTGGCTGTAGTCAAGTATGGTCACCCTTGGATTTCTGATGACGTGACCATACTTGACCACAAGTTGTCCTCAAGTTTGATAATTAAGACCATATTCTTCACACGCCACCCTTGGCTCATCTGTGTTTCAACAGCTTGTGTTTTTGGTCTCTATAGGCTGTTTTGGCTTCCCTGTGTATCCCCAATGGTGTCCATCTCCCCTTCCCTGACTTCCGGTTGGAGGCAAGGAGAATTGAACTGGTGATGCATCCCTTGTCACGACTATATCTCCCGAGGAAGCCCACGATGGCAAAACATGTCTGGATAATTACTTAATTGTCATCTACAAGTTACAGGACAATTGCGGCATTTCACCATGATGTGTCAAGAGACAAGCTGTATTTATTGTCTATGTTTGTTTCAAAGTATAACGTTTTTTAACTGTAGCGACCTCACCCCTCTCACCCCTTCTCATTCACGGCTTGTTTGTCTCGTCTAGGGGTTAGTACTGGGGGGAGGGATGAGATACACCATGGCCCATGTCCTCTAGAAAGACTGGAGGTGAAGGCCAGAACTATCGGGTTTTGTGTGTATGTCCCAGAGTCAAATCCTTTACTAAATGACCCCCCCCCCCTTTGCTTCCAGTAACTGAAGTTCCACACACTGAAAATGGTCCAACTCGTATTTATTCTTCTCAATAAATAGACATTCAGCACAGACAGGTTGGGACCCAACGAACAGTTCAGTATTTGTAGGGAGTAGGTCGAGGCACAATCCTTTTAGATAGAGCTAACCACTGTGGTGTCACCAATGGCGAATAGTCACTGCCCCTGACTATATTGAACAGAACATGGATTACCTTCGCTAACGTAGCCCCTATCGGGGGGAAGACATCCGTCCAAAACAGTTACCGGAGGCCTCTCCGTCACCAGCAATGCTGCGCTGGACTCTCCGGAGAAGTTCCGCTCACCGGCCTCCTCGTCTCAGACACGGGCACCCAAGGAGTTAGGGCCCCCTCGGATTCCTCCACCCTCGCGGAACTCAGTCGAAGGTACTGAGCTCCAGGCTTCCGCCATAGTACCTCACCCCAGGCTAAAGGTGCCTGAGATGGACTCCATCTCCCGCTCCGGCCAGGTCAAGGGCACCTGGGCCGGGAACTCCGGAATGCCAGCACCCAGGCTGAAGGTGCCTGGGCGTGGCTGCGTCCTCCGACTCTGAACCCCAAGGTCAGGGCGTCCGCCCTTTTATCTCCTCTCCCTTTGCGTCACAACAGGTTCCCCGCCCCACTGTACCAGCGCCAGGAAAGGACAAAAAGGGATGCAGTCTTGCGGTGAGTGTTCAGCTCCGGCCCAGGGCGACAGCGCCACCTGCAGGCCGCAGGGAACCTCACACCACCAGAGTCCTCCAAGAACCACAAAAGGGTCTCAGATTCCCTAACAATCAATGCATCTGGGTTACACTACCACCCAGATGCCTCCCCTAAATTCAAATACCCGCTACATAACTATATGTTGTTCGTAATAATAAAATTATTGTTATATTTTATGTAAAAAAATGTTGTATCCATTATTTGCTGGCACCTGTAAAATTTTGTAATTTACTATATCACAACAAATAGAGAGAGGGATGCAGGCTGCAAAAAAAAAAAACAGTCCACGGTCACAATCTAAACCAGCAAAAACACCCTTACACCTATAATTCTTTTCGCTGAATATATAGTAATATAGTTGGAGCTACTGCATTGGCTTAGGAAGCTAGTTATTTATTGTTAAACAATGCATGTTGCTCATTATAACGTGGTATGTAAATCAATAAGGTCAACGAATTTTAATGCAGAAGAGATATGCTTAGTCTCTTCTCCATTAAAGTTACTCACCTGCCTGTCCGTCCTTTGTATAATGAGCCATGCATGTGCAGCTCACTGTACAAATCTGCCTGAACTACCGCGCAAGCGGCCGCCGATTAAGGCCTGGGAGCTGACAACCCGAAGATGTCAGTGGCTGGGTGGGAAGCTTGCTGGAGCAGGGGTAAGTAAGTGCATGAACTATATTGATAATTGGCTATAGAAAAAGAACCTCTTTAACATCTCCTAATGGTTCTTTAAAGGACTTTATTTAACCCCTTCCATACCGGGCCATAGCAGAATGACGCCGGCAGGAACCCCCTCTCCCTCCGGGTGGACGTCATATGACGTCCTCCGCTTTGAGGGGGGATATCTGAATGATGCCTGCAGCTAGAGGCATCATTCAGGTATCCTTGTTTGCAGCTGGCGATCCTGCGCACAATAAGGACGATCATAGCGGCAGTTCTGCCGCTTGATCGTTCTTATAGGCGGCGGGAGGGGACATCCCCCCCTCCCGCCGCCATCCGGTGCTTCTCCGGGCTCTCCCGTGCGACCGGGGACCCGGAGAGAATCGTCGGCGCCGTTGGTGGATCACGTGATGAGCATAGAGATGACTCACCAGATGGTCACCAGTCATTTCTATGATCGTCGGAGGACCCGGGCGCGATGTGATGACGTCACGCCTGGGTCCTCAAATGTAAACAAAGCCGCCATTGCGGCTAGTAAGTATGAGATCGGTGAAAAAAAATTCACTGATCTCATGCTTTCCAGCCTGGAGGAGAGATGTGGGGTCTTATTGACTTAAATGATGATTTAAAAGAGAAGTATGTTTTTTTTTTCTTTTTTAGTTTCATACTTACCTATGTGGATGCAGCATCTGACCGATGCTGCATCTGTCCCCCGGCATCTCTGCACTGAGAACCGAGCCACCGAACACCGCCGATGGCTTGGTTTTCACAGATCCCAGAGAGGAGAGCTGCTGCCTGTCAGTCAGCGTCTCTCCTCTCTGCTTTTCCACACTCACTGGATCGCTAAGCTGTGGAGGGGCAGGGAGCGGGCGTTTCAGCGGCTCGCTGAGACTGCCATGAATCAAAGCAGCTGGTGGATGCAGACTTCCCAAGTCGGGATGATGCGCTACCTCGACTGTTGGCAGTGACGTCAGCGGAGAACGGACTTCAGACGCTGAACACGGGTCACAGGTGTGCAAAACTAATTGTACTCCTGTGACCCAGAGGAGAAGCCCAGCCTAAAAAGCTCAGGCTGGACTTCTCCTTTAAGGGCTCAGTGATTTGTTTGAAGATGGTACCTACATGTCTCTGGCAAGTTAAAATTGTAAGCAATCATAATGCTAGAAATTTAAAAATTTTCACCAGTAAAATCGTTTTATAAATTTTATTAAAATCACAAATAACTAATTCTAAATCTATTTAATGAGCCATGTGTGTAAAAATATTGCTTGACATGCCAGACAACAATGCAAAATCTGAATCTATACTAAACGGAAAAGAACTGTAGGTAGTAATACCACTGAAACCCATAAGATCACAGTACGTGGGGTGAAACAATGGGGTTTATCTACTAAAGGCACTTGCTCTAGATCTTAGTAAATAAGTTGAGGATTCACTTTACAAAGAATACCCAATCACATACAAGGAAAATAATAAAAAAAAACATTTTTGCTTGCACATGATTGGATGATGGAAGTCAGCAGAACTTCCACTCATTTACTAAACTTTAGAGCAAATGCACTTGCAGAGTGCAACTGCATTTGCAATGGGCACAGTCTATTTGCCTTTAGTAAATCAACCCCACTACATTTTTTCTTTCCCACAATGCAGCTTTTTTCTGCCTTATGTAGTAATTACAGTCTTTGAACTTATATTTATAAAGCAGTGTATTTGACATTCCCCAATCATCCACTGCAGATAAATCAATCACTGGCTTTTAAAACATATGCACTAAAAATACATATACAGTATGCAGTAAAGGTTTGGTGAATGTCACACTCACCACTTTATAAATATACCCCTAAGGCTATGCATTCATTAATTCATTCAGGCTGGGTTCACAATGTGTGCAGCCGCAGCTCACAGCAAGGGTCCGGTCCGTCCCTGTTCTCTGTTTCATTTACAAATGGGGCCCAAATTTTTGCCTGAATTCGAACCTGAAACGGTGTCAAAGATGCACGGAGATGTGTTAACCGGCTTCATTGGCACACTCACCTGTCATGCGAATTGGATGCGGGGAAAGCCGCATCGAATTCGCATCAGTGTGAACCCAGCCTTAAAAAAAATCAACACAAAATTAGAGCTGCTGCCAATAACGACTAATCAAGTTTCACGTTACAATTTATGATGTAAGGGATACTGTTTTGCCACCTCTTGCTCTGATCTGGGCTATATTGTTTCTTACAGATTTCTTTAAGGTAAATTCTTACACTCTCTGTTATTTAATTGAAGGGCTAGTGTTAAACCTAAATGTATTCTGACTCTATCAGTGATCAAACCTATTGTATATAAATGTGCCAACGCAGTATGACTTTTTGGAAGTGACTTAGGACTACATATTTTTACTTTATTCATAGAGTTATGTCAACCTCAATCCCTTTTTGGAAGCATGCTTTTTTTCCTTGGGATGTTTATTAGTTAACCCCTTCCATACAGGGCTTTTTATACCACTTCAATACCGGGCCTATTCTGGCACTTCTCTCCTACATGTACAAATCATCATTCTTTTGCTAGAAAATTACTCAGAACCCCGAAACATTATATATGTTTTTTTAGCAGACACCCTAGGGAATAAAATGTCGGTCGTTGCAACTTTTTATCTTGCACGGTATTTGCGCAATAATTTTTCAAACGCCTTTTTTGAGGGAAAAAAATGGTTTCATGAATTAAAAAATTAAAAAACAGTAAAGTTAGCCCAATTTTTTTGTAAAATATGAAAGCTTATGTTACGCCGAGTAAAAAGATACCTTACATGTCACGCTTTAAAATTGCGCACACTCATGGAATGGCGCCAAACTTCGGTACTTAAAAATCTCCATAGGCGACACTTTGAAAATTTGGGATGAGCTTCATGTTCGGGTCAAACCCATGTTCGAGTCGAACCCATGTTCGACAGAAAAATCGGCTGTTCGCCGAATTGCGAACATTATGGCCCGTTCGCGCCAAATTTGAGTAGCGCGTCACGGCCCATAATTCACTGCGGCATCGCAGTACATTGCTGGCTGATGATTGGCCAAGCATGCACTATGACCCGCATGCTTTGGCCAATCACAGTGCAGAAAAAACGGAGAGCCGTAATTGGCCAAAGCCAGGGTGGCTTTGGCCAATTATGGCTCAGGAGGTTTAGTACACGCCCCACACTATATAAGGCCGCCGGCTTGGCGGCCTTGTGTAGTGTGTTGGAGTTGTTTAATGAGAGATTACAGAGACAGACTGTCATTTATATTGAGTTAGATAGAGCAGGCAGGCGAGTCAGTTAGCTGCAATTACAGTGTGTAGAGGATATATATGCATCCTAGGTGTTGTATATATATTTATATACTGTATTCAGTTTAGCTAGATCTGTTCCTGTTATTCTCTATACTGTGACAGGCAGGCAGGTGATTGTGCTACCTGCAGTCAGTGTTTCACTTAGTGTACTGTGTGCTTTGCATAGCGTTCACCTAAAGCTTACCTGAATACAGTTAGTGACTAATAGTGATGTTCTCATAATTAAACCACAGGCAGAGAGCTGCAAGTATTTTCAGTTAGTGTACTGTGTCCCTCTCTGCACAGTTTTCACCTAAAACTAACTGAAGACAATTGCTGCTTTCCCCATACTAATACCACAGCAAGCAGTTGATTCTGATAGCCGAATTATCAGTACAGATATATATATATATATATATATATATATATATACATATATATATATATATACATCCCACCTTTGTGCAGCTACATCTCACTGCAGGCCATTAGTATGTCTGGAAGGCAAACAAGGAGAGGCAGACAGTCACGAGGCATTAAAAGAAGGCAAGCAGGCTCTGTGTCTAGAGGCAACAGTGCTGCTGGTCGTGGACATGGTGCATCCTTATCAGCACGTGGCCGTGGGACACGCTTGTCCTTCTTTTCGGCAGGTGGCCATGTTGAACCTCAACATGCCCAAGACTTGGTAGAGTGGAAGACCATGCTGTCCTCATCCTCCTCGCCTCTCTCACCCAGGCTCAGGGTACTTTGGCAAAGCATCTGCCAAAGCGGCCTCTTCCCTCGGCTCAATGGCATCAGTCACTCCTTCCCTAGCCCCACCATGTCCTCTTGAGGAGTCCCCCGAACTGTTTGAGCACAGTGTTGGGTACATGCTCCTGGAGGATGCCCAGCGCTTTGAAGGCTCCGATGATGGAACCCAGCTGGAGGAAGGCAGTAAAGTGAGCCCAGAGAGAGGGGGTAGTAACGTGAGCCCAGAGAGAGGGGGTGCCCAACAAGGACAGATATCTGGCAGTCATGTTCCCCCAGCTGCAGCATACTGCCAGATTTGCTCCAGTAATGAGGAGGGAGGGGATGATGAGGTCACTGACTCCACGTGGGTGCCTGATAGGAGAGAGGAGGAGAAGGAGGCACATCTTCAATGAGGCAGGATGCCCTCCAGGGGCCAGCTTAAGGGCAGCACACAGACTGCATCACACCGCAGAGCTCCGCATGTGCAGGGCGCTGCTTTCTCTGCGCGTTATTCCAAAAATTCTTTGGTGTGGGCCTTTTTTCAACGTGTGCAGCAGATCGCACCGTTGCCATTTGCAACATATGTCTAAAGCGTATCTCGCGTGGCCAAAACATCAGCCGCTTGGGCACCACGTACTTGACCAGACATATGTCGACCTGCCATGCAGTCCATTGGCAAGCTTACCTGAAAGACCAACACCAAAGAACCAAGCGGACCTCTCCTTGCTCCTCATAAGCTGGGATCTCCAACCCCACTATACCTTCAGTCCTCTCTGAAACCTGCACTGAGAGGAATGAAGGTGTAGAATTAGGTGTGTCACAGCCAAGTACTTGCGGACAATCTGCTATCGGTACACCGATGTCCAATTGTACCAGGCAAATTTCCCTGCCCCAGCTGCTGCACCGCCGAAAGAAGTTCGCTCCCAGCCATCCACATGCCCAGCGGTTGAATGCTAGCTTGGCTAAATTGCTAGCACTTCAACTGCTGCCTTTTTAGTTGGTAGACTCTGCCCCTTTCCATGAGTTTGTGGAATGTGCGGTTCCTCAGTGGCAGGTTCCCAAACGCCACTTTTTCTCATGGAAGGCGATTCCGGCTCTCTACCGGCATGGGGAAGGCAATATCTTGGCCTCGCTGTACAGGGCGGTCAGCGGTAAGGTGCATATTACCGCTGACTCATGGTCCAGCAGGCATGAACAGGGACATCACCTATCTTTCACGGCGCATTGGGTGACTCTGCTGGCAGCTGGGAAGGATGCAGGACAAGGTGCAGTAGTGTTGGAGGTTATTCCGCCACCACGCCTCCAAAATGTTACTACTGGTGATTCTGACACACCTCTCTCCTCCACCCCCTCCTCTTCTTCTTCCTCCATGGCCTCTACTTGTGCTTTGTCCTCGGAACCAGCGGTTCTCTGTAGGCGTTCAAGGGGCTAAGCAAATACGCAGGCAAAAAGATGCCATTCGGTGCTTGAGCTGGTGTGCTTGGGGGACAGGAGCCACACTGGGGCAGAGATTCTGTCAGCTTTGCAGGGGCAGGCTCAGAGGTGGTTGATGCCATGCCAGCTTAAGCCAGGAAAGGTGGTTTATGACAATGGCACCAACCTCCTCTCCGCCCTCCGACAGGGACAACTGATCCATGTGCCCTGTTTGGTTCACGTCCTTAACTTGGTGGTGCAGCGGTTCTTGGGCAGGTACCTGGGCTTACAGGAGGTCCTGACGCAGGCCAGGAAACTCTGTGGGCATTTCCGCCGGTCATATAATGCCAGTGCTCGGCTGGCTGACCTGCAAAAGGATTACAACCTGCCCAAGAACGGCCTAATCTGTGACATGCCCACCAGGTGGAGCTCTACGTTGGCCATGCTGCAGCGGCTGCACATGCTGCAGAGGGCCATCAATGAGTATCTGTTGCAATATGGCACCAGGACAGTGTCAGGGGAGCTTGTATTTTTCCCCACGCCAGTGGGCCATGATCAGAGATGCATGCACTGTCCTGGCACCATTTGAGGAGGCCACGGACAGGGCACTTGAGGCAGAACAGAGGCAGGAAGAGGAGGACTTCCTTACCTCTCAAGGCCCCCTTTATCCATACAGTGTTCCTGCTGGCCCGGCTATCACACAGGAAGAGGACGAGGAGAAGGAGGAGGATTATTGTGTCAGCATGGAGGTGGAGCCTAGCACTCAGCATCAGCAGCAGTCTTCAAGGGATCAATTACAGTCCCAAGACACCCATGAACTTGTACGTGGCTGGGAGGAGGTGGCTGCAGATCATGTCGTCCTCAGTGACCCAGAGGACTCTGCACCGAATGCCTCAGCAAACCTACGCTGCATGGCCTCCCTGATCCTGCAAAGCCTGCGGAAGGATCCTCGTATTCGTGCGATCAAGGAGAGGGATCATTACTGGCTGGCAACCCTCCTTGATCCACGTTACAAGGGTAAGGTTGCGGACCTTATCTTGCCGTCGCAGAGGGAGCAGAGGATGAAGCATCTTTGGGAGGCCTTGCAGAAAGGTCTGTGCAAGGCGTTCCCAGAGACTGGGAGGTTACAAATTCCTGGTCCTGGACAACGTGTTGCTGAGGCTCCGGTCAGTCAAAGAAGGAGCGGTGTAGAAGGTGGCCGTCTGACCGATGCGTTCAGACAATTTTTTAGTCCACAGCCCCAAGGTATGATCGCTTCCAGCAACCATCGCCAGTGTCTGGTTTACATGGTGCAGGAATACCTAGGGGCAAGATCAGACTTGGACACCTTTCCCACCGAAAATCCTCTGGGTTACTGGGTCTTGAGGATGGATCACTGGACAGAGCTTGCACAGTATGCAATTGAGGTACTGGCCTGTCTGCATCCAGCGTTCTTTCGGAACGCACATTCAGTGCTGCTGGAGGCTTTGTAACTGATCACAGGGTGCGCCTGTCCACCGACTCGGTCGATCGACTGACCGTCATAAAAATGAATCAGTCTTGGATCACTACCAGCTACCAAGCACCTGATGCTGATGTAACCGAATATTTTATTTTTTAAATGACAGATCCTTTCAAGACTGCCTATGCTGATGCTGAGTGACTATCCTGTTATGCTGAGTGACTATTCTCTTCATCCTCAATGATCATGCTGATAGCTTGAAAGAACACTTTTGGTTATGGGCACCGCCACCAGTGGCTAAGGCCCAATTTTTTAGCCCCTGTTTAACAGGGGCGTGTATTTCCAATTTTTGATGCAATGCTTTGCAGCAGGGCTCATTGCTGCGCTCCAACTACAGTATCTGTGAGGGGTTGCTGTGTTGTGGCATCAGCACCAGTGCCTAAGGCCCAATTTTTCAGCCCCTGTTTAACAGGGGCGTGCAAATAGAATTTTTGATGCAATACTTTGTAGCAGGGCTCATTGCTGCGCTCCAGGTACATTATCTGTGAGGGGTTGCAGTTTTGTGGCACCAGAACCAGTGCCTAAGGCCCAATTTTTCTGCCCCGGTTTAACAGGGGCGTGTAATTACAATTTTTGATGCAATACTTTGCAACAGGGCTCATTTCTGAGCTCCAAGTACAGTATCTGTGAGGAGTTGCAGTGTTGTGGCACCAGTGCCTAAGGCACAATTTTTATGCCCCTGTTCAACAGGGGCATGTAGTTACAATTCTTGATCTAATAATTAACAGCAGGGGCCATTCCTGCGCCCACCAAGAGTAACTGTGAGGGCTTACAGTGATGTGGCACCACCACCACCACCACCAAAGGACCATTTTTTCTGCCCCTGTTTATCAGGGGCATGTAATTACAATTCTTGATCTAATATTTCACAGCTGGGCCCATTTCTGCGCCCACCAAGAGTAACTGTGAGGACTTACAGTGTTGTGGCACCAGCACCACCACCAAAGGCCTAATTTTTCCTACCACTGTTCAACAATGTCATATAATTACAATTCTTAATCTAATATTTCACAGCTGGGTCCATTCCTGCGCCCACCAAGAGTAACTGTGAGGACTTACAGTGTTGTGGCACCAGCACCACCACCACCAAAGGCACAATTTTTCCTACCACTGTTCAACAATGTCATGTAATTACAATTCTAAATCTAATATTTCACAGCTGGGTCCATTCCTGCGCCCACCAAGAGTAACTGTGATGACTTACAGTGTTGTGGCACCAGCACCACCAAAGGCCCAATTTTTCCTACCACTGTTCAACAATGTCATGTAATTACAATTCTTGATCTAATAGTTCACAGCAGTGCCCATTCCTGCGCCCACCAAGAGTAACTGTGAAGACTTACAGTGTTGTGGCACCAGCACCACCACCACCAAAGGCCCAATTTTTCCTACCACTGTTCAACAATGGCATGTAATTACAATTCTTGATATAATAGTTTACAGCAGGGCGTTCCAGCGCCCACCAAGAGTAACTGTGAGGGCTTACAGTGTTGTGGAAACACCAACACCTAAGGGACAAATTTCTGCAGAGTATATACGGCAGGCCCCTACTTTCAAACATCCAACTTACAAACAACTCCTACTTGCAAACGGAAGGAGACAACAGGAAGTGAGAGGAAATCTACCCCTAGGAAGGGAAATTCTCTCCTGTAAGAGTTAATATGGGAAAATGGTGTCTCCTCTCCACTGATGCTTTATCGCCAATCCTTGTTTCAATAAAAAAAAAAAATTCAAAAAACATTTGTCATTGGGACGGAAAGTGAGGCGAAATGTTCTGAACAGGTACACAGACAGCAAAACAAATGTTACAGGGGTGATAACCCTTCCCTATGTTTTCCAAAAAGTTTAAAAATAGATTAACTTAAAAATGTACCTGTTCCAAATTACAAACAGATTCTACTTAAGAACAGTAGGATTTTTAAAACAGCTTACCTGTAAAATCCTTTTCTTGGAGTACATCACGGGACACAGAGCGGCATAGTCATTACTATGTGGGTTATATAGAATTACCTTCAGGTGCTGGCACTGGCAACTTCCAAAACAGGAAGTACCCTCCCCTATATAAGCCCCTCCCATCCGGGAGCACCTCAGTTTTGTAGCAAAGCAATACGTGTCCCCAAAAGAGGGGTGGGAGCTCTGTGTCCCGTGATGTACTCCAAGAAAAGGATTTTACAGGTAAGCTGTTTTAAAAATCCTACTTTCTTGTTCATACATCACGGGACACAGAGCGGCATAGTCATTACTATGTGGGACGTCCCAAAGCAATGCCAAATGAGGGGGGGGATATACCATACATAAGCTGGGCGCCATCAGTCATGAGGATCTTTTGCGGCCTGCAACACACTGCGCCCAAAGGCGACATCCTCCTGACTTCTAACGTCCACCTGGTAGAACCTAGTAAACGTGTGTACTGAAGACCATGTTGCGGCCTTACAAATTTGAGCCAGGGAGGCCTGGTGATGCACTGCCCATGAAGTTCCAACTGCTCTCGTGGAGTGCGCCCTAACTTTGAACGGAGGCGGTCTACTTCTCAAGCCATAGGCTTGTATTATGACCTGTCGAATCCACTTGGCTAAAGTAGATTTTGATGCTGCCTGACCCTTTCTGGGGCCTTCCGGCAGAACAAACAAAGAATCCGTTCTACGAATCTGAGCAGTGGCTTTTAGATAAGCTTTAACTGCTCTTACTACATTCAAAGAATGCAATAACTTTTCCTCTACCGAGCTCGGTTTGGGGAAAAAGAAGGAAGAACCACATCCTGGTTCAAGTGAAACCTCGATACCACCTTAGGAAGAAAGGCTGGGTGAGGACGTAATACTACTCTGTCCTCATGAATAACCAGATATGGCTCTTTACAGGACATGGCGGCTAATTCCGACACTCTTCTAGCCGAGCATATGGCTACTAAAAATATCAATTTTCTGGTGAGTAGAACCAAGGAAATGTGCCGCAAAGGTTCAAATGGCTGCTTCTGCAGAACCGACAGAACCAAATTTAGATCCCATGGGCATATGGGAGCTTTAATCGGTGGAATAATACGAGTCACACCTTGCATAAAGGATTTGACAAGTGAATGCATAGCCAGGGGCCTTTGAAATAGTATTGATAAGGCCGAAACCTGGCCCTTGATAGTACTTAAGGCAAACTTCCTGTCTACAGCCCACTGCAGGAAGTCCAGAATTCTGCCTATAACGTACTTACGTGGATGCCATTTTCTGGCCTCGCACCAAGTGATGTACGCCTTCCAAACTCTATAGTAGATCTGCCTGGATACAGGCTTCCTGGCATTGATTATAGTTGATACCACAGAGTTAGAGAGACCTCTCTTCTTTAGGATGTGGGATTCAATAGCCAGGCCGTTAAACTTAGAGTTAGTAAGGAAGGGTGGTATATCGGTCCTTGCGAAAGCAGGTCCGAACGACGTGGAAGGGTCCAAGGACTCCCCACAGACATTTTGATGATCTCCGCGTACCAGGCCCTTCGGGGCCACGCTGGAGCCACCAGGATCACCGGCTTCTTTTCCAACCTGACTCTGTGAAGGAGTCGAGGCAACAATTGTAGCGGAGGGAATGCATATATCAGTCTGAACTGATCCCAAAGGAACACCAGAGCATCCGAGCCGCAAGCGAGGGGATCCCTTGTCCGGGAGACAAATCTGTCCACCTTTGCGTTGAATCTGGATGCTAGCAGATCTACATCCGGTGTTCCCCACCGCTGACATATTGCTCGGAAGACCTCGGGATGAAGGGACCATTCCCCTGGGCATAACTGTTGGCGACTTAGAAAGTCCGCCTTCCAATTCTCCACCCCTGGAATGAAGACAGCTGACATACATGGGACATGCTTTTCTGCCCATTCCAGGATGTGACTTACTTCCCTCTGGACTGCACGACTCCTGGTGCCTCCCTGATGATTGATATATGCCACTGCTGTGGCATTGTCTGATTGAATTCTGACAGGGGACCCTTGGAGTCTGGATGCCCAGGCTACTAGGGCATACCGGGCTGCTCGTATCTCTAAGAGATTGATGGGCAGGGTTTTTACTACATTTGACCATCTGCCCTAGAGAGACCATTGCTCCAGTACTGCCCCCCAGCCTATAAGGCTGGCATCTGTAGTGACCACCTTCCAGGATATCGGACTGAAGGGTTTTCCCTTCTGGAGATTCTGGGGGATCAACCACCAGCAGAGACTCTTCCGAACGGAAGGGGACAAAGCCATCGGGAAGTCTAGAGCCTGAATTTTTCCGTTCCAGGCTGACAATATGGCCCTCTGTAAATTCCTTGAGTGGAATTGGGCGTATGGCACAGCTTCGAATGATGCTACCATCTTTCCTAGCAGCCTCATGCACAGGCGTATGGACGGCTGTCTTTTTGCACAAAGCAGACGGACCAAGCCCCTCAAAGAGGATACCTTGTCTAGAGGTAAGAAAATCTTCTTCTGGTCTGAATCCAGCCGTAGCCCTAGATATACCAGGTTTTTCACTGGCTGTAGGGCTGACTTGTCCAGGTTGATGACCCAACCGTGAGATTCTAGATACTTGATTGTATCGACAATTACCACTTCTAGCTTGGCAACTGAGTGGTCCATCAACAACAGGTCGTGTAGGTATGCCATTATCGTTACACCTCGTGTTCTTAGATCGGCCAACAGTGGGGCCAGAATTTTTGTGAACACTCGTGGTGCTGTGGCCAGACCGAATGGTAAGGCTCTGAACTGAAAATGGCGCCCTTCTACTGCAAAGCGTAGACATTTTTGATGACCTGGAAAGATGGGAACATGCAAGTAAGCATCTTTGATGTCGATCGAGGCTAAGCATTCCTCCCCCTGTAGGGCAGCAGTGACCGATCGGATCGACTCCATCCGGAAGGACCGGACGTTTAGAAATTTGTTTAGACTCTTTAGGTCCAATATGGGTCTTATGTCCCCGTTTGGTTTCGGGACTGTGAAAAGGTTTGAGTAGAAACTCAACCCCCACTCTTCCATAGGAACCTCCATAATTACTCCTTGGAGCAATAGTTGTTCTAATGCCACTAGGAGACACCTTCTTTTCAGAGGGTCTTTTGGCATGCCTGACCACATAAAATGGGAAGGAGGAGACTCTTTTAACTCCAACTTGTATCCCCGAGTTACTGCGGAGAGCACCCATCTGTCTTTGATCGTCTCCCGCCAGGTCTCTGTGAACAACTGAAGTCTTCCCCCCACCCGTTTGAGTGGGGGCAGCCCTTCATAGGCTTGACTTGGAGGCTGGTTTAGTACCTCTTCGGATCCAGGGCTTTTTATTACCCTGTGACTGTCCCTGATTTTTACCTCCTGAGTTTGACCGAGGAGGCCGTCGGAACTGCTTAGTAGCAGACGTCCCAGGGATAGGAGAGGTAGTCCTCTTAAAAGACGGACACCTAGACCTCTTTTTAATTGGTAAGAGAGTACTTTTACCACTGGAAATCTTCTGGATATATTTATCCAGGTCTTCGCCAAAAAAGGCGTTCTCCATGAAATGGGAAGCTAACTAAGAGCTTCTTACAGGGAGCCTCAGCAGACCAGTTCTTGAGCCACAGAAGCCTACGCATATGTACCAAAGACAGCGTGAGGCGGGAGGCCTGATGGATAGAATCCTTGATGGCGTCAACCGCAAAGCATAATGCTCTAGGCAGATCAGCCAGAGCCTGGGCCTGCTGGTCTGGCAAATCCCTCAGGACCATTTTCAATTGATCCTTTAAAGCTTGGCAGACCCCAATAGCTGTCACTGCTGGCTGTGTAACAGCCCCTGCTGTGGAAAAAGCAGATTTTAATAAAGATTCCAATTTTTTATCTACTGGATCATTGAACATTTGAACATTATCTACTGGACATGTCAGTGATTTGTTCACAGAAGAAATGGCTGCGTCCACCGTAGGAACATTCCATCTCTGGGTGAATTTTTCCTCCATGGGATAGATCACCTGAAATTTCTTAGGTGGAACAAATAGTTTATCAGGATGTTCCCAGTCCTGGTATATAAGTCCTTCCAATAATGGATGAATTGGAAAGGAGCAATTAATCTGGGGAGCTTTTAGCGACCCCATCGAGGAGACAGCAGTAGTTGATGGTTCAACAAGAGGCATTTTAAATGCAGATCGAACCATGTCAGTTAGGGTCTGGACCCACAATCTTTCAGTCTGTGATGCTGAAAATGGTTCATCTACTGTCGATTCCTCAAAAACAGAGTTAACCTCCTCCTGATCCCCTTCAGGAAGGTCAGTCCCTTCCTGGGACTGTTGCTCTGCCAACAGGCACTCTAATGGAGGGGATGGAGATCTGGCGCGCTTTCTTTCCTGTAGAGAAGAAGCGATCAATGCTACCAATCTCTGCTCCAATCCCTCCAGAGTTGAGGCAAAAACCTCCTCTGTTATATATGCAGGAGCAGGTGGACTGAGGACAGCCGCAGTACCTGGCACTCCCGGGGGTTCCTTATGGGTATTAACCTCTGATTTCTCAGGGGAGGAAGGTGCAGATGACTGCTCCAGATCCTCAGAGCCCGATGGAGACCCCCTACACTTCCTGAGAGGTATATCTCGGAGTTTTTTAGGCGGCATATTCCTTAGTTCAAAGCTGAGGTATTCCAGCCGCAATACACCCCTTTACTGAAATAGTCTAATGCAATTTGCTGCTATGTACATCAGTGGGTGTCTACTAATGCATCTTTCTGGGGATGCCTGTATCAACCGCCCGCTGTAAGCCCCTATACCATGCTACCAGCTCCTTTTCATGCTCTGTGTCCATAGCAAGCAGCGTGGACTGAGTCCTTTTATCTTGCTGGGACGCCCGCACATGCGCAGAAGCGTTGGGCGCACAGAGCGCGTCATCCGCCAGGCTCCGCCCCCTTTTTTGAAGCTAAATCTTATAAAAAGAAAGCGTGTGTGCGCGCGCGTGCACGTGTGCGCTCTTGGTGCCATGTAGGGAGAGGTGCCAGGGTCCCTGTTTCACCAGGACTCGGGGATGGAAGGAAACTACTTGGCAGCATGACAGAGGAATGCAGCTTCCCTGATAGAGAGCTCACTCATCTGCCTGGACTTTCACCATGGAAGGAATAGTCCCAAGAAAAAAAGACGTTCCACAGTGGCCTCTAGTGGACAAACACAGGTACCGCACTTTTGTCTTTTTTTTTTTTTTTTTTTAAAACCTCCTTTATGAAAAACATTTCTAGGTTTACAGTTTTTAAAACTTCCTTTATGAAAATACATTTCTAGGATTTCTTAGGCATATACAGCTATTAGCGGGAATACCTTTAGGTAACAGGCAGAAAGACATATTAGGCTTGGGGGTCCGCTCAATAGAACCAAGTTCCTGAGGGGCCCCCACTTACCTTTTCCCCGCCGCAGGACTTTGTTTGGTCCACAGAAGCCCAAACTTCACCTCTCACGGCAGGCATTGTACTAGACCTTCAGGGACCGGGTTCCCAAGGATTCCACTCCCCTGGACCTGTATAGCACCCTGCACAGATAGCCTCTTGGTTTTGGGTATGACCAGAGCTCTGGATCCCAGGGTCCAGCCCTCCTAAGAGAGGCATTACAGGCAAAACCCTGCTCTTCTCTGCAAGGCCCGGGTACCGACCGTTTAGCTATGAAGCTTTTTTGGTCGGATCCGGAATAGCTTGCTAAGGCCCAGAGAACCTGTACACAAGCCCAGATGAATACATGTTAACCTTGGCCAACACCTTAGACACTGGCAAAAAACTGAGGTGCTCCCGGATGGGAGGGGCTTATATAGGGGAGGGTACTTCCTGTTTTGGAAGTTGCCAGTGCCAGCACCTGAAGGTAATTCTATATAACCAACATAGTAATGACTATGCCGCTCTGTGTCCCGTGATGTATGAACAAGAAAAACCTACAGTCCCTGTCTTGTTTTCACCGCCTGTATACTGCTGTTCAGAGTATATAGGGCCTTTTTTTTTATTTGGGTGCCGGGTTCCCCTTAATATCCATACAAGACCCAAAGGGGCTGGTATTGGGCTGGGGGGGGGGGTACCCATGCCATTTCTCTCAATGATTTTCATCCATATTGCTCGGACCAGACATTACATTAAATTCGCAAGCAGTTTGAAATGACTTTTTTTCCTTTAGAAATGTCATTTTGTGCAGGAACAGTTCTAAACACGGGAAACACGTGCCACTTCACAGGCATACTTTAGACACCCCCCAGGTACGATATTTAAAGGAATATTTCACTTTTTTTTTTCACTTTATGCATCATTAAAATCACTGCTCCCGAAAAAACGTCCAATTTTAAAACTTCTTTTTGCATTGATACATGTCCCCTGGGGCAGGACCCGGGTCCCCAAACCCTCTTTAGGACAATCACTAGCATATTAGCCGTTATAATTAGCACTTTTGATTTCGAACGTTCACGTCCATTGTATTTAATAGGGTTCTGAAGTTCGTGCGAACTTTCGTTTAGTTCGCAGGTTCTGGTGCACCTCCCTATTCACCATATTTATGGGCATACCTACAGGTTATTTTCTGCATACATAGGATCAACCTACATGGGATGATACCATATGTATATATTATGTATCCATCTGTCTTGAATCTGTTACTTGATTTTAAGTGTTTTTTTATAATGTCAAAATAAATTTGGATTTTTTATTCAATTGAGTGCTCTTTCTCCTTCATTTTGGTCTACTAGTGGCTACCAATTTAAAGTCCATTATTACTCCATGTTTTCTTGCTTTACATAAATGAATAAAAGCTGATAATTTAAAGTATCCCTGTCAGTATTAAACAGTCTCATCTCTGTAACTGCTACATTCTGCTAGAGAGCTTGTTCTTTTGAAAAACAACAGACTTACTGGCTGAATCACTAGATGAATATAGAAGAAACAAAGCCTAAAAAATTTAATTAACGCAGCCATCACATTCAAGAATAGGTAAGCTGCAATATATTAAATGTTTGCTTTTGGGTTTATTACCACTTTAAAATGGAAGGCAAGTCCAAACCTAACTAAACTTAAATCTACTTCACCCCCATTCTAAGCCTATACTTTTCTATTCTTAATTTGCTCCAGTCCTGTCACACAATCTCTGCTGCAGCAGCTTCAGGGTAGAGGAGAGATCGCTGACATAGAGGGGAGCCTGTGCAATGACGTCACCCATAGGCAACCAAGTTCCTATGTGTTCATGCACAGTTGAGTCGCTTAGCTTTGTTTCCATGTCCTATGCTCAAAAACATAGAAACTAGGGTGCAGAAAAGTGGCAGCAGGTGCTCTGAACTGAAGTAAAAATTTAAATTATTTGGCTGTATCAATGCAAAAAAAAGTTTTTAAAACTAGAGTTTTTTCAGGAGCAGTGATTTTAATAATGCTTAAAGTTAAACAATAAAAAACAAATATTCCTTTAACTTTCATGCCTGGGGGTCCACTTAGTCTACCTGTAAAGTATCGCATATTTCCGATGTGTTTTACAGTCCCGCAGCAAAATTACATTTTTAAAGGAAAAAAATGTAATTTAAAATTGCTTGCGGCTGTAATATATTGCCGGTTCCCGGGCTGTAATATATATACCAGGCCCTTCAGGTTTGGTATGGATATTAAGGGGAACTCCACACCATTTATTTCTTATTTTTTAATGGCCTCTTAGGTCTGGTATGTATTTTAAGGTGAAATAAAAAAATGGCGTGGGGCACCCCCCAAAATGCATACCAGACCCTTATCCGAGCATGCAACCTGACAGACCAGGATGGGGGGGGCAAGCGAGCGCCCCCCCCCCCCCCACCTGAACCGTACCAGGCCACATTCCCACAACATGGGAAGGGTTGATGGGGACTAGGGCCTCATCCCCACAACCCTTGTGCGGTGGTTGTGGGGGTCTGCAGGTGGGGGGCTTATCGGAATCTGGAAGCCCCCTTTAACAAGAGGGCCCCCATCAGAGTGCCCGACTACCTGTCACCATCAGAGTACCCGAGTACCTGTCACCAGCATCATAATACCGAGTACCTGTCAGCAGCATCAAAGTACCCTAGTACCTGTCATCATCAGAGTACCCGAGTACCTGTAACCATCAGAGTAACTGAGTACCTGTCACCATCAGAGTACCCGAGTACCTGTTACCAGCATCAGAGTACCCGAGTACCTGTCACCAGCATCAGAGTACCTGAGAACCTGTCACCAGCTCATCAGAGTACCCGAGCACCTGTCACCAGCCCATCAGAGTACCCGAGTACCTGTCACCAGCCCTTGCCTCATAGAATATACGTTGGGGTGTTTGCTTTTCAAAATGGGGTCATTTTGTGGGAGTTTCCATTGTCCGGGTGCTCGATGACCTTCAAAAATGTGATAGGTAGTCAGAAAACTAAATGTGAAATTTATGCTTCTAGAACGCCTGATGATGCATCCTGCATATTGGGCCTCTCTATGTGGCCATACTGTGTAAAAGTCTCACAAATGTGGTATCGCAATACTCGGGATGAGAAGCAGAATATATTTTGAGGTGTAATTTTTGCTTTGTACATGCTATGTGGTAGAAAAATCTTAAAAATTGACAACTTTGTGTAAAAAAAAATAGGTTTTCATTTTGTTTCCACGTTTTCCAAAAAACAAAGTCAAAGGTCAAAAGACTCATTATGCCTCATAGAATATACGTTGGGATGTTTTTTTTTTTTATCTCAAACCAAATGTTGTTTATTGAAAAAAAAATGTACATTACATCCATTATTGGCATCAGAGCAACACAATACATTAAACCTGTACAATGCTTAGTTTCAGAGAATACTGCACAGTTCACGCAACCATGTACATTGTATGCATCTTCACACTCAAAACAATTAACAATAACCTGAGACAGTAGTGCAACTAGCTACAAATGCAGTGATATAAGGAGATTCACAACAATTTATCCAATACCAGCTCCACCAGAACCAACCCAGGCACACATAACCATGGATCCCAGAGTTTGGAAAATGCTGCCGTGCTTCCTCTATGTTGGTAGATACGTTTTTCCAGTTTCAAAGTGTTACCCATTTGCTTTATCCACTCCTTTACAGTAGGGGGTTCTGTTGACTTCCAGTGCTATGGAATCAGCATCCGGGCCTGAAAGAGGGCCCTGGCTATCTCCTGTCTGGGCACCTCCTCAAGTGTGTCACCCTCAATAATACCTAACAAGCAAGGTTTGGGATCTTTTTCAATTTGAACCTGGAAGGTTCGGTTAATGACCCCTATCACCTCCGTCCAGTAAGCATGTAGTTTGGGGCAACGCCACAGCAAGTGTATCAAGTCGCCGTGATCCCGCATGCAACGTGTGCACGAGGGATCATCACGCACTCCAATTCTAGCCAGTCTGGCGGGCGTATAGTAAACTCAGAGAAGTATATACAACTGCGACAAGCAATGGGCAATATTCAGAGAACACTGAGAGACTACCAAAAGTGCCTTCTCCCATTGTTCCTCCTCAAAAGGCCCAACGTCTCCCTCCCATTGGGCTATCACTTTTCGAGTCAGGTCAGGCAGAAACAAATTAAGAAGCATAGCATAACTACAAGATATGAAGCTTTTATATGATGACACCTCCGCCATATAGTTAAAAATTGGAGCGTTAGTCTGAACCCAGGCATCTACATCATTTTCGGCCGTTACCGCGTGTTGGAGTTGGATGTAGTAGAATTGCATGGAACTGGGAAGCTGAAATTCCTCCTGGAGTAAAAAGTACGCAGCTCTCCATTTCGGAATATTTGATACAGGTAGTTAATACCATACTGCTGCCACCTTTTACTGTATTGTAGTTCTCCAACCTCCATGTATCGTGCATTGAGCCATATAGGGCTGAATTTAGTAAAACCCGTGACGTGCTATAATGTTCTGACTTTATTCCAAATTTTTTGCATTAAGTTATACGGGGGGTACAGTTTATTTGATTTACCCATCTGCAAAGCTTCCAACCCCTCAGCTACCCCCTGTCCAACAAAATATAAAGAAGGGCAGACTCAATCAAATCAAGAACACCTCATCCTGTTTAGTGAAAACAAGAGGAAATGGACAGGGGGTACAGAAGTACCCTGGGACTTTTAAGGCGGTGTTCAATAGAGATACACAAAGTGTTAAAATTTAATACATGTTTTTTGAAAAAAGTTAAAAACACACAAGCATTAGAATAAAATGACCATCCATACTATATACATGACTGGGATGCCTTTATGTATGAAAAACTGCCATAAAGTCACTCGACTAGTTTCGCTCGGATGAGCTTCTTCAGGAGTTTAATTGACGTTAAAGCAGATCACACCTAGCAGTCAGTTTCAGCCCATGAGTGACAGAAGGTCAGAAAAGATTGAATACAAGCGGTTCCAAAGTGTGTCATGCACCCAGTCCTTCAAGATAGTGGTCAGCCCACAATTTGAGCCACAGAAGGCAAAAGGCAGTGTAGATTTTAACCTGACTAACAGGCCGCAAAAACATGAAGAGTATGCCAATAGATAAATAGCCACTAGATTAGGAACACTGAGAACCAAAATCAATGGCAGACAGGTAAACTATCCAAAAAATATGTTGCATTGGCAACAAAACCAGTGCCGGCAGTTCTCATGGGAACACTGACATGCTGACTGGTGCATAAAGTGGACACATTCCATGGGGAGAGCAATAACCTCTCCCTATAGAAGGGAGCGTCCTGACCGAGCGAAACTAGTCGAGTGACTTTACGGCAGTTTTTCATACATAAAGGCATCCCAGTCATGTATATAGTATGGATGGTCATTTTATTCTAATGCTTGTGTGTTTTTTACTTTTTTCAATAAACATGTATTACATTTTAAAACTTTGTGTATCTCTAATGAACACCGCCTTAAAAGTCCCAGGGTACTTCCGTACCCCCTGTCTATTTCCTCTTGTTTACCCCCTGTCCAATCGTGAATTTGATGAGTGAAGTAGTAGAGTCTATCAGATTTAACTCCGGGTCGTGGGCTGGGTTGAGTGATCTAGCTATGTGTTGTAGCTGGGAGGCCAAGTAGTACAGCCAAGGATTTGGCAGTGCTAGTCCTCCAGCCTCCTTAGGTCGTTGTAGCTGTTCCAATCTCACCCTAGCCAGAGAAGAATGCCAGATAAGGGAGCGGAGCATAGAGTTAATGATTCGGAACTGTTTTAATGTGATTAGAGTGAGTAACTTGTATAGCGCTACAAATGCGAACTAAATCGCCTCAAGGCGCTTTTTGCATCCAGTGTCGTCCTGTGTCTTCAGAAGAGGTGGGTCTTTAGTTTTTTCCTGAAGGCCCAATGGTTTTCTTCCATGCGAATGTCTGTGGGTAGAGCGTTCCATAGCCATGGTCCTTGGACTGCAAATCTTCGTTCTCCTTTAGATTTGTAGCGGGTCTTGGGGATGTGGAGGAGGTTTTGGTTAGTTGACCATAGGGCGCGACTAGGGGTGTAGTGTTTTATTTTCTCGCATAGGTATTGAGGAGCGTTTATTTGTGTGGATTTGTGAGTGAGGCAGAGGGTCTTGAATGTAACTCGATCCTTCACGGCTAGCCAATGGAGGGTCCTCAGTGATGGGATGATTGATTCCCAGTTTTTTTTTTCCTGTTACCAGTCTGGCTGCTGTGTTCTGGACGACTTGTAGACGCAAAATTTGGTATTTGGGAAGTCCGAGGTAGAGGGAGTTTGCGTAGTCGAGTCGGGAATTGATGATTGTTCCAACTACTACTGCTGTGTCCTCTTCCGGGATGAAGGGGATGAGTCTACGCAGCAGGCGGAGAAGATAGTGAGATCCCCTGACTACTGATCCTATTTGTGCGTCCATAGTCATGTCTGAGTCAAAGATGACTCCGAGGCTTTTGACTTTGGTGCTTGGGGTGATGGCTTGTCCAAGGATGGTGGGTGGTGTGCTGGTGGTCCTAGAGTCTTTCTTTCGGTTTGCATGGAGAAAGAAGTTCTGTTTTGGATTCATTAAGTTTAAGGGAGCTCTCCGTCATCCAATTATCAATCAATGAGAGGCAATTTTCTAGTGCGTGGTATTGTTTTTTTTTGTTGGAGATGCGAAGGTAAAGTTGAGTGTCATCAGCGTAGAAGTGATAGAGCAGGTCCTGTTTGCTGATGATTTTGAGGAGTTGGCGGAGGTAGATGTTGAAGGGCATGGGCGACAGGGGTGATCCTTGAGGGACTCTGCATGTAATTGTACATGCTTCCGAAGTGAAGGCTCCTAGTTTCACTGTCTGGGATCGATTCTCTAGGAAGGATGCGAACCAGGGTAGATCAGAGTCTGCGACTCTGGCTACTTCTGTGAGACGAGTGAGCAGAGTTTTGTGGTCTACTGAGGTCCAGCAGCACCAGGAGACATGATTCTCCTTCATCTGCTGCTTCGAGGGCGTCATCCCATATTTTGAGAAGTGCCGTTTCTGTCCCGTGGCCTGGGCGGAAACCAGATTGTAGTGGGTACAGGCGTTTGTAGGTGTCCAAATGGAGTTGTAGCTGTTGTACTACTGCTTTCTCAATGATCTTGGAGATGGTGTTAAGGCTTGTTACTGGTCTGCGGTAGTTTGGGTCTTTGGGGTCCAGGTTGGGTTTCTTTATGAGGGGTTTGATTATGCCTTGCTTGAGGGAGATCGGAACAATACCTTCTTTGAACAATTGATTTATGAGGTGTGTTATGGTGGGTGCCAAGATGTCGGTACATTCTTTCAGAAGTTTTGTAGAAATAATGTAATTTGGTGATGTGCTGTCTCGGAGGCTTCTGATGATGATTTTGGTGGTGCCGATGGTGATTGGGACCAGAGTAAATTTTGTTGATTGTAGAGTATTTATATGGCTTTTTTCTTCTTGCTCTGGCCGAGTGAGGTTGATTGTTTTTTTCTGTTGAATTATTTCACGAATGTTTGTGATTTTGTCAATAAAAAAATCAGATAGTTCATTGCAGAATTACTAGTGGCGAGTTGTGTAACACGCAAAAGAATTTGTGGCATAAGAATCATTTTTATTAGGTTGATCCTACCCACTGGCGACATTTTTAATCTGGACCAAACCTTGATTCTATCACGACTGCGATTTAACAAAGGAGTGAGATTTAGCCTAAGATAATCCAAAGGGTCAGGGGTGACTTGTATACCTAGGTATTTAATCTTCTTGGACACTGGAATATCAAGAAGCCTTGGCAGTTGCTGGTCCGGGTTCACGTCAAGAAACATGAGTGAGGATTTAGTCCAATTCACTACCAACCCTGAATAAAAACCGAAGGTTTTCAACACCCTCATAGCTTCATTCAGTGACCTCTTGGCATCCCCTAGAAGTAGCATAGTATCATCCGCATACAGCATTATCTTTTCCTGTAGGTCCCCGCATTGAAAGCCTTGAATATCATTGTTAGAGCGGATGAGAGCCACGAGGGGCTCAATGGCCAGGGCAAATAGAAGTGGAGACAGGGGGCATCCCTGTCTAGTGCCGCTATACAAGCTAAAGTCTTGGGGTACTCTGCCTGCCTTCCCGATGGCAGCCTTTGGGGTGTGGTATAACAGCTGAACCCAGGAGATAAATTCCTCCCCAAACCCAAATTTTCTCAAAGTGGCCCACAAGAACGTCCATTCAATACTGTTGAACGCCTTGTGAGCGTCCAAAGACAGTAGCGCCCTGTCCCCCCCGTTATCCGCCTCTGACTGCATATTAAGAAAAAGCTTACGTAAATTTATTGCCGTAGATTTTTGGGTCATGAACCCTGCCTGATCAGAGTGTATAATAGTGGATATCACCCCATTCAAGCGCACCGCCAGGACTTTTGCTATCATTCGGTAGGAGGGTTATTGGTCTATAGGAACCCGGATCCAATGGATCCTTGCCCGGTTTCAATATCAGCACGATAATGGCTTTGGTCATAGACAGAGGAAGGCTCTTGTTTGCCTTAGCGGCTTTGAACACATTGAGCAGTTTGGGTAGCATACCCTTTAGCATATGGTTTGTACACTTCAATCGGGATACTGTCCTCCCGCAGAGCTTTAGAGTTAGGGAACATCCCGATCGCCGTCTGGAGCTCCTTCAAAGTAAGAGGGGCATCCAGTTGCTGCCTAGCAGCCTCAGATAATTTGGGCAGGTCTACGGACTCTAGGTATGTCTGTAGGTTCGTTGGGATGTTTGCTCTCCAAAATTGGGTAATTTTGTGGGTAATTCCACTGTCCTGGTGACTTCAAAGGGCCTTCAAATGTGTGATAGGTAGGAATGAATATAGATGTGTAATTTATGTCCCTATAATGCCTGATGGTGCTCCCTGCATGTTGGTCCTCTCTATGTGGCTAGGCTGTGTAAAAGTCCCACACATGTGGTATTGCCATACACAGGAGGAATAGCAGGATGTATTTTGGGGTGTAACCTGAAGTATGCATATGCTGTGTGTGAGAAATAACTTGTTATTATGACAATTTTGTGTAAAAAAAATAAAATAAATGTATTTCCTAAGAGATGTGGGAAAAAATTACAACTTCAAAAGACTCACTATGCTTCTTACTAAATACCTTGGACTGTCTACTTTCCAAAACGGGGTCATTTGGGGGGTATCTGTACTGTCCTAACATTTCAGGGCCTCAAGAAATGAGATGTTGGTGTGATCAGGTGTGATCAATTTTTAATGATTTGCACCATAGCTTGTAGACTCTATAACTTTTACACAGACCAAATAATATCCAAAGATATGTAGCAGTATAAATTTTGGCCCAAATTGATGAACAAAAATTACTTATTTGCAAAATTTTATAATAGAAACAAAAAAAAACTTGTTTCTGGTTAAAGCGGGCTTCCAGATTCTGATAAGCCCCAGACCTGCAGACCCCCACAACCACCGGGAAAGGGTTGTGGGGATGAGGCCCTTGTCCCCATCAACATGGGACAAGGTGCTTTGGGGGGACCCCAAATCACCCTCCCCATGTTGAGGGCATGTGGTCTGGTACGGTTCAGGAGGGGGGGTGCTCGCTTGTGTCACCCCATCCTAGCCTGCCAGGTTGCATGCTCGGATAAGGTCTGGTATGGATTTTGGGGGGGACCCCCACGCCATTTTTCTTGAAATTTTTGGCACAGGGTTTCCCTTAAAACCTATACTAGACCTGAAGAGTGTGGTATGGATTTTGGGGGACACCCCACTCCATTTATAAAAAAAATTGGCGTGGGTTTCCCCTTAACCACTTCAATACACTGTGTTATATATACTACACGCACTGACTGAATATAGAGTCTACACTGAATATCTAGTCTACACTAAATGCAGAGTATATATATATATATATATACTAGACTGTGTATATGTATGTATATATATATATATACACTGCCTGCATGCCACTAACTAACCTGCCTGCCTAATCTAGCTCAATCTATCTCCATACACACACTAAACACGGCCGCTATGTAAGCAGCCTTATATAGTGTGGGGCGTGGACTTAGTCCCGCTGAGCCATGATTGGCCAAAAGCACCCTGCCTTTGGCCAATTATAGCTCTCGCAACAGAGTGCGCTGTGATTGGTCAAAGCATGCAGGTCAGGTGCGGTCGTTCCATGGCACTCGAATTTCCCATGAACGCCCCATATGTTCGGTTCGTTTGCGAGCAAACCAACACCCAATGTTCGTCTCGAACCAAGGGCTCATCCCTAGTCCGCACGTCTGCAAATGGATTTGGAGATTTGGTCGGGATCAACGGTGTCCTCGATGTAGAGAAATACGGGCAGATACTTATTCATCGTGCCATACCATCAGGAAGGCATGTGACTGGCCCCAAATTTATTCTGCAGCAGGACAACAACCCCAAATATATAGCCAATGTCATTAGCAACTATCTTCAGTGTAAAGAAGAACAAGAAGTCCTGGAAGTGATGGTCTGGCCCCCAGAGCCTTGATCTCAGCATCGTTGAATCTCTCTGGGATTACATGAAGAGACAGAAGAATCTGTGGTTAGTTCTTCAAAATGTACTGTACTGTACTGTATATATATATACAGTGGGTACGGAAAGTATTCAGACTCCCTTAAATGTTTCACTCTTTGTTATATTGCAGCCATTTGCTAAAATCATTTAGGTTCATTTTTTTCCCTCATTAATGTACACACAGCACCCCATATTGACAGAAAAACACAGAATTGTTGACATTTTTGCAGATTTATTAAAAAAAGAAAAACTGAATTATCACATGGTCCTAAGTATTCAGACCCTTTGCTCAGTATTTAGTAGAAGCACCCTTTTGATCTAATACAGCCATGAGTCTTTTTGGGAAAGATGCAACAAGTTTTTCACACCTGGATTTGGGGATCCTCTGCCATTCCTCCTTGCAGATCCTCTCCAGTTCTGTCAGGTTGGATGGTAAACATTGGTGGACAGCCATTTTTAGGTCTCTCCAGAGATGCTCAATTGGGTTTAAGTCAGGGCTCTGGCTGGGCCATTCAAGAACAGTCACAGAGTTGTTGTGAGGCCACTCCTTCATTATTTTAGCTGTGTGCTTAGGGTCATTTTCTTGTTGGAAGGTAAACCTTCGGCCCAGTCTGAGGTCCTGAGCACTCTGGAGAAGATTTTCGTCCAGGATATCTCTGTACTTGGCTGCATTCATCTTTCCCTCGATTGCAACCAGTTGTCCTGTCCCTGCAGCTGAAAAACACCCCCACAGCATGATGCTGCCACC
This sequence comes from Rana muscosa, assembly GCA_029206835.1. NCBI lineage: Eukaryota > Metazoa > Chordata > Amphibia > Anura > Ranidae > Rana > Rana muscosa. Next base: position 732,980,280 of record CM055116.1, read on the forward strand.
ACCATGCTTCACTGTTGGGACTGTATTAGACAGGTGATGAGCAGTGCCTGGTTTTCTCCACGTGCACCTCGTGCCATGTGGGCCACGAGGCACGCTCACTGGACCAGAGGTCCCCTTGAACGCCTTGGGGTCCCCCCAAATGGCGTCTGCCCCTTTTGTACCCCCTCCCAGCATGCACATCGGGTAGACCACGCCCACTGCAGGCTGCCGAGAGAGGACACCCAAGGTAGCTGTGATACCCCCGTGATCCAGCCTGTGTCGGCGGTGACAGTGCCACCTGCAGGCAAAGGAGAATAACACTGCCGGGCAGTATCACACCCAGAGCAGAGCAAACAATTTGAACTATAATTGGTCTGAGCCCAACTACTGGCTCAGACTGCCCCTAAATTAAGGGGCACTACATATATATATATATATATATATATATATATAGATATATGGGGTCTTGAAAAAGTAAAAAAAAAAAGAGTTAAAAAAAAGTGTGGAAAGGTTTTGAAGAACCCTGATGCGATGCGGGAACCAGCGCTATTACAGCGCTGGTTCCCGCATCGCTCCTCTCCCGCAGGCAGTTTACACTGCCTTGTGCGAACCGCTGTGAGTGTCATTAACAAAGTTAATGACACCCCCAATTTTGTTCACAGATCGCAGTGCAAACTGTGATTTTGTACATGAATCGGATTGCATAGGTGAGAACACCAATGCAATCCGATTGTAGTGCGGGGAAAAGCAAGTCCCTGCACTATTCTCTGCGCAAATCTAATGCAAGTTCAGCCATACAACTGTATGGCTGAACTCACATTGCTCAAAGATCGCATGTGATCGGCACCTGCAGTGCGGGTCTGAATCACATGCACTCTCTGAGATCTTAGCAGTGTGAACCCAGGCTGAATGTATATCTATCTATCTATCTATCTATATATATATATATATATATATATATATATATATATATATATATATAGTTTATACACACACACACACACAATATACTGTATAATATATAGATATATAGATATATACACTATATTGCCAAAATATTGGGACACCTGCCTTTACACACACACATGAACTTTAATGGCATCCCAGTCTTAGTCCATAGGGTTCAATATTGAGTTGGCCCACCCTTTGCAGCTATAAAAGCTTCAACTCTTCTGGGAAGGCTGTCCATAAGGTTTAGGAGTGTGTTTATGGGAATGTTTGACCATTCTTCCAGAAGCGCATTTGTGAGGTCAGGCACTGATGTGGACTAGAAGGTCTGGCTCACAGTCTCCACTCTAATTCATCCCAAAGGACTCTGTCCCGGCCAGTCAAGTTCCTCCACCCCAAATTCACCCATTCATGTCTTTATGGGCCTTGCTTTGTGCATCAGTCCAAATCATTTGGTGGAGGGTGGAGGGGGGATTATAGTGTGGGGTTGTTTTTCAGGGGTTGGGCTTGGCCCCTTAGTTCAAGTGAAATGAACTCTTAAGGCGTAAGCATACCAAGACATTTTGGACAATTTTATTCTCTAAACCTTATAGGAATAGTTTGGGGATGGCCCCTTCCTGTTCCAGTGCACAAAGCAAGGTCCATAAAGATATGGATGAGCAAGTTTTGGATGGAGGAACTTGACTGACTGCACAGAGTCCTGTCCTCTGTCAACTCAATATTGAACCCTATGGACTAAGACTGGGTTGCCATTAAATGTCATGTGGGGGTAAAGGCAGGTGTCCCAATACTTTTGACAGTATAGTTTAAATATATATTTATCAATTATATTTTTTTATATGCAGTTTATGTAACAAATCCCTTTTTTTTTTTTTTGTTTTTGTATTTAAGATGTTTGTGTCTAATAGCAATGTTGTTCCATTTAATCTCATTTAACTGACTTAGATGTTAGCTAACATCAAGCAATGGAATTTGAAAAATTTCCAGGCAATAATAATAATAAAAACTAAGAAACATTAAACCTTTTAGGGTGGAATAAAGATTATTTATGGCTTTAATTAAATTTGAAATCGGCATAAGGTCACAAAGAGATTTTACACAACAACATGCAATTCTTAGTTTAAAAAAATAAAAAAACATAAAAATTCCAAGGTGATAAAGAAGCAGTCAAATAAATAGCTGCCCCCATGGGGGACTGTTGTCTTGAAAGGAGGGAACCCTCTGGCTGTCACAGCCTGTTAGTCATGGCCTTATTTAATATGTCCTGCATGTAATCCTTTCTAAAAGTCCTCAAAGCACTTGGTAAATTGTATTTTACAAAGTACAGTAAATACTGTAGATTATTAAAATGTCAAGATTGAAAAACGTTACAAAAATAAGTGTCACCAAAATTCAGTATCAGATTCCAGCGCTGCTTGAGAGAGCTGTTTAAGTACAGGCAGTATAAACAGAATGTAGTGACATTACAACCATAAGGTGCTATGGATGAAGTTCTTTGACTTGTAATACAAATTATGCTGAAAAACAATGATAGATAGATAGATCGCCTAATACTGCTTGCTTTTGGTATGATGCTGATATCTGGATGTGATAAGTATTGATTAAAAGGTAAGAATATGGGTTAGGTCTTGGCTAGTGATTGGAGTTAAAGGGATTAGGAACTTCACTATTAAAATTATAACAATGGCACCTTTAGAAAGGTTTAGTACTGGCAGTCTTCAAATAGATACTTATGGATAATTATTAATTATTCTTAATATTAGAGGAAGTAAACCCTCTAAAACATTTCCTTAAAAAAAAACCTGCAAGAGAAAGGCATAATGAGCTAGTATGCATAGCATACTAGCTCATTATGAATTACTTACCTGAGATCCTGAGCCCCCGAAGCGACCCTCGTTCCTCTCCTCCGCCGCCGCCATGATACCCGAGTGACTTCTGGGTATCATTCCTCCGGTGCTGTGACTGGCCGATGATGTCACTCCCGCACATGAGCACGGGAGCCGGCAGTGACGACATGATCGCCTTAACTGGGGCACGCTCAGTGCACCTGCGCCGTTGTCTACGGTGCGCATGCGCCGTAGACATCGGTGCAGTCTTTTCTGCAAATATCTCCTTAACCGTGTAGTTTAAGCAGATATTTCTTGCACCTACAGGTAAGCCTTAATCTAGGCTTATCTGTAGGGCCAAGTGGTCTGTAAGGGTTTACAACCACTTTAATAGGCTTTTCTTTTTTGCAATACCTTTATTTTTTTCCCCTCCCAGTTCTTCCCACGGTGCCCATTTCCAATAAGGGCAGATGAATCCTTACTTCCTGGAACTTTGACTGGAACTCTGGGCTCCATGAACATGTATCAATGTACATGGACTGAGGTGGAAGGCACTGGTGATGTAACCTTCCCAGTATGCACTTGTGAGGCTTTATTTACATTACCAGTGCCTCACTCAATCAGGAAGTGGAAAAACAGTAATTGTATATGTAGCACACAGATCCCTTAACCTGCTTATCTCCACCTGCAGAGTGGGACACACCATGCCACATGCCCAGTATCCTCCATCTTTTAGAGGGTGAGCAGTGTTAATAGTTTTGGGTCCTGCAGCGAGTTACCTCTTTCCATTGGTTCTCGTCCCTAGAGTGTAGGGAAAAGTCTATTCTCTCTCTCTTTGAAGAAGGCCATTGTCCAGACAGTATTAAACCCAATAAAAGAGTTTATTTTTCTTGCTCACAACTTGACAGGAAAGATTGGAGATAGAGAGATAGTTGAACAGGGAGGTAGGTTCAGGCACGCGGCACTTAATTACCCTCGTCGCCACTCAAGCCTCAGTGGGTTTTGCTCACCCGGATAGTCCCCTCTCACGGTCCTAGCAGCCAGTGTGGAGCACGAACATTCACTTTAAAGCGGAGGTTCAGGCAAAATAACATCCATATACAAGCACACTCCTTAAAGAACGAACATGTACATTAGCCACTTTTTTTTTTTTTTATGTAGTACATACCGTACTAATGTCATTTCCAATTTCGTCTTCCGGGTACTCACTCCCGCGGGAGTAGGCGTTTCTATTCACCCGCAATGCAATCTGGGAGTTCGCCCAGATGTGACATGTCCTGCAGAAAAAGTTCCCCGGCGGATAAGGTTCCCGCCCCTGTACTGCACATGCGCGGCACGAACCTCAACGGAGTTTCCGAAAGTAGCCGAACAGGAAGAGCTGCGAGTCGGCTCTACACAGCGCCTGCGCAGTCAGCTCTACATGACTCCTAGTCATTGCGCAGGCGCCGTGTAGAGCTAACTCGCAGCTCTACATGTTCGGCTACTTTCGGAAACTCCGTTGAGGTTCGTGCCGCGCATGCGCAGTACAGGGGGGGGAACCTTATCCGCCGGGGAACTTTTTCTGCATTACACCGTCCACCACCAGGAAGTCAGTGCTTGTGGGCTTCAAAATGCCCACAAGCAAAATGGAAAATTCAGACGGCTGATTTTAAAAGTGCATCTTTTGCCAGAAAAAAGACAGGGGAGGTTTAAAGTCACCAAACACGTGAGTACTAATTGGTGATCTACAAATACTTTGCATGCAAGCGGAAAAAAAAAAAAAAATGCAGCGGAACCTCTGCTTTAAGTTCTTTTCCTAAGGATACAATCAGGATATTAGCCTCTAAGTCCTGAACTTCCCAGCACTTGTAACACTTGAGACCTTAGGTGCAAATGGGGCACGTTACAAGGCTTTTGGCGGATAATGGAATCCTTCCCTCTGTCAGGTAACCAGGCCTCTCCCGAGACAGTGACTTCCTTCACCGATTTCCTTGATAGGTCCTCCCCTGGTTCCCTCTCCTTCAGAGCGGGTCACCCTCCCACGTGTACCCTGGGATTTCGCTGTTTGGCGTAGGCCTCAGCTAAAGGTGCTGGGCCTACCTGCAACAATGCAGCCTCAGGCTAAAGGTGCCCAGGACTGAACACACACACGCACCCCTGGCCTTGAGTGCCAAAGGGCGCAAACTGCTCCCCGAATAATTGCATCTGCCCCTTATGTGTCCTCTCCCAGCATGCACAGCGGGTAGACCACGCCCACTGCAGGCTGCCGAGAGAGGACACCCAATAGCGCTGTAATGCCACCTGTGGTTGGACCTGAGACCTGGGCGACAGCGCCACCTACAGGTCACAGGGAACTGTACTGCCAGGCAACATCACAACAGTGCAGAGGCCTATTAAAAGAATTCCAACAGCCTGAGCCTAACTATTTGCTCAGGCTAGCCCCTAAATTTAGGCATAGCGATCCCAATTTTGGGGGGTCCGCTACATATATAAAAGCAACATGTTTGTTTAATTAATGAATGTAAGATGATTTCATGTCATCATACAGAGCTGCTTTGTGTTGTTATTTTTAGCGAAGGGAAGAAAATATCTACTTTAAGGTTTTAGGGGATTGGGTGTTAGGCTTAGTTTTAAGGTTAGGGGTTAAGGCTTAATTTCAACAGTTAGGTTAAAATAAATTCAAGCTGAGTGTATAATGAAAATCTAAAAAGTCAAAATATTTGTAGATTTAGACCCCTTTCACACCGGGGTGGTTTTCAGGAGCTTTAGTGCTGGAAATAGCCTCTGCTAAGCGCCTGAAAACCGCCTTTCATTCATTCAAGTGTGACTTTTCACACCCGGATGGTGCGCTTGTGGGACGTTCCGAAAATTCCTGCAAGCAGCATCTTTGGGGAGGTTTGGAAGCACTGTATTTAGTGCTCCCCAAACGCCCTGCCCATTGGAATAAATGTGCAGCGCTTCCGAAAGCACCTGAAAAGCACTTCGGAGGCGCCCCAACACTGGAGTTTTTAACCCCTTCTTTGGGATTAAATGCGCCCCGCTAGCGGCTGAAAAAACTCTGCTTAAATAGTGCTAAAGCGCGGCTAAAACGAGCGACGCTTTAGCCCTAACGTTTAGAAGATATTTACTATATTCGCCGACTACATCGGCGAATGCGCTCTGAAGAAACGGCCGCCTGTGCCATTTCTTCAGGGCTGTGTGCCGTGACCAGTGGCTCCCACATGCATGTGTGGGAGTGACTTAATTGTGGCTCTGGCCAGTCACAGCGCCGGAGCCCACAAACCCAGAAGAAACTCTGGGTAAAATGTCAGCCGTCTCAGCGGTGTGCGAACGCTGCTGAGAGAGCTTCGTTCTAAGGTAAATATTTCATAATGAGCTAGTATGGGATGCATACTAGCTCATTATGCCTTTGCCTTATAGTTTTTTTTTGGGGGGGTGGGGGTTCCGCTATTACAACCTCTTTACCTGTGTGCTCAGCTAGTAGTTGTGCACTGTGTGGGAGGTGCTTTTACTAGGAGAGGGAATAGATCCATGTTCCTGCTTTGGAGGAACAATGGAATTAATGCCTTCCCTACTGACAGAATGGTGATCTGCCTTATTTACATGGCTCTCTGCCTAATGATCGGCGGGTGTTGGTGGACATCGAGTCTGTGGTACCCACAGATCTGCTCCCACTGTGTCTAATGCATGCGTGCCTCAGATCTGGACGTATCAGATCACTTACTAGGTTCCCTAATCTGGCGCAGAGCGCCTGGCCTGCCGCAGTACATGTATGGCGGGTGGTCCGCCAGTGGTTAAAGCGGAGTTCCACCAAAAAATTGAACTTCCACTTTTCCGAACCCCCCCCCCCTCCGGTGTCACATTTGGCACCTTTCAGGGGGGAGGGGGGTGAATATACCTGTATAATACAGGTATTTGCACCCACTTCCGGGGAGAGACTACTACGGGAGTCACTCCACTCCCCCCCCCCCCCCGCTGCCTTCTGGGAAACACACAGGTCCCAGGAGACAACGGGGACCACTGGAAACACGCCACACTACTCATGCATGCGAAGTAGGGAACCGGGCAGTGAAGCCGCAACGCTTCACTTCCTGATTCCCTCACCTAGGATGGCGGCGGGGGCAGCCGAGAGACGAGCGATTGCTCGTCTTCTGCTGCCGACATCGCGGGCACCCTGGACAGGTAAGTGTCCATTTTTTTTAAAAGTCAACAGCTGCAGTATTTGTAGCTGCTGGCTTTTAATATTATTTTTTTTTCGCGGGACCTCCGCTTTAATGTTAATGGTTTCTTTGCCTGGAGTGGTCTAGAGTTGGAACAAAAAATATATGTGACAATATATGTTCTTTGCATGTGATTGGGTATTCTTTGCAAAATGAATTTTCACCTCATTTACAAGCTAAAAGAAAATTTCCTTGCAACAAAGAGTCTATGTTGCTATAGTAAGTTGACCCCATGATTTATCATCAATCATTTGATATCTGTTAGATTAGGTGAAATGCATGAGTCTTTGGCCCAGGACCCCAACAGTTTTTTCTGCCATCAGCATCATTTTCCTTTATTATAGAACAGTTGGGACAAAAACAAAAAACTAAACAAACAATGTTTTCACTCAGTGTACAACTTAAGTTGGTTATCACTTCGGCCATATCAAGCTTGCTTTAGACATAGGACATTAGTATGCAGTCACAGGCTGAGTGTCTCTGTGCAGTGCCCATAGTAACCTGGAAACAATTCTTTAAAAATCATTTGGTGCAGAGAGTTCTAATCCTATCTTTAATCCTTTTACTTCCGTATCTGAAAATGTAATATAAATCAGGCACTGGGGTGTTCTGCAATTTTCTTCCTTTATTGAAAACAGTGCTGTCACCAAAGGATTAGCAATGGCCAGGAATTTAATCACACAATTTGTTGTAAAAAGTTTTCGTTTTTCTTAGTGAGATTATGCGATGCGGAGATCTGGAGACTGGCAGCAAAAATATTGTATGTAGGTGATTATTCATGGATTGAGGACACCTAGATCTTAGGTCCTTCTTTATTAGAATTGTTTGTCATGGCATGATGACTCTAAATTAACCGACAGGTACAGAAAGGCACAACTAGTTTTGAGACGGCCTTTGATGTTAAAAGCAAGAATAATAAAATATTCTTTAGTTCTGAATGTCTTTGTACCAAAATGTTATTTTTTCATGATGCACGCATTACAGGAATCAGTTTTTTTGTGGTTTGTCTTAGCATTTACAAGAAAGTTAAATTTTTCTGCTTTCTCTAAAGATGCCATGAGCTGTTGTGTACATTACAGTCTATTTGGCCAAAGAATTTAAAAGATGTGGCTTACCACATCTGAAAATTATGCAGCTTGATATGCCAGCTAGCTACAATTGTGTTATCGCATAAAATGTTATATATTCTTGTAAAGAATGGATTTCCTTTTCCAAACTCTTTATAGCTGGATTACTAAACTTTTATTCCCATATTTATCCAAGTCATCATCAATTTTCTGCAGTACAATCATATTACACTGTTCAATAAATACAAGTTCGTGTTACTGGAGTAAGATCAATTAAGAGGTGACAATAGTTCATGCGTTGCATTTAGGCATTAGAGTTACAGTTTTTGGCAATGCAGTGTCCCGCAATGCACATGTATGCATTATAGTTTGCCATCGAGGACTGTATATGTGTCTTGGGGTGGAATAATGAATGAATAGCAACCCACCACAATGCACTTATACAGTATGTTACTATGCGTCGCAGTGAAACACACTACAACACAGGTCTAACATATGGGCTTTGGTGTGAACAAGAGCTTTTTGTGTAAGCTCAATATTATTGTAGGGTTAAAACACCAACACCTAGTTTGCTAACTGTCCAAAGGATAAACTGTAAAAAAATTAAATAGCAGACCAATTAAGGTGGCTTATAAAGCCTGTTAAAAAAAATGAAGTGCTCATAAAAAAGTGTTTCTAATATTGGATAGGTCTTTGTATGTTGTGCTACACACACTCACACATGAGGGTTTGGTATAAAAACATAACAACAATGATAAATATGACTTATGCCATATCAGTGTTGTAAATTAAACGATTTGTATATAATGGCCAGTGTGATTCTGTTATAAAAGCAATTTTGTAAAATCTTTGAGCTGTCTGTTTTTTGAGCCTATATATATTATATTATATTATATATATATTACTGTATACACTCGAGTATAAGCCGAATTTTTCAGCACATTTTTTTGTGCTGAAAATGCCCCCTCGGCTTATACTCGAGTCACCTTTTGTGCCTGATCTCCCGGACTTTGGGAATCTGGCACCCATATAGCCCCACTCTTCCTCTACAAGTGTGCAAAGTTTGTTGTCTGGGGACCTACTGCCGGCGAGCACCGATTTTTCAAATCCGGGCACCCCTTCCATAGACTCCCATGTTAAACGGTCATTTCTCTGGTGACTTTGGGGACCCAGTACTGGCCGGTCCTAGGTCCCCTGGATCCGGATCTTGGCACACATGTAGCCCAATTTCTCCTCTACAAGTGTGAAAAGTTTGTTGTCTGGAGGACCTACGGCCGGGGAGCACCGATTTTTCAAAGCCGGGCACCCCTTCCATAGACTACCATGTTAAACGTCAGTCTAGTCAAGGACACAGTGAGGCATGGGCACAGTAGTGCATAGGCACAGTGAGGCATGGACACAGTGAGGCATGGGCACAGTGAGGCATGCAGATGGACACAGTGAGGCAAAGTGAGGCACAGTGAGGCATGCAGATGGACACCCTAGGCTTATACTCGAGTCAATACGTTTTCCCAGTTTTTTGTGGTAAAATTAGGTGCCTCGGCTTATATTCGGTTCCGCTTATACTCGAGTATATACGGTATATTCCTATAAAAAAATAAGAAAACTAAGGGCTGGCAATTATGACCAAATAATGGGTTAAAGACTGGTGCCAAGCTTTTAATACCTCCTCTACCAGCTTAAAATATTAAGAATTGTATGTGTTGTCATTGTGCACATGTGAGCCCAGTGTAATGGCAAAAATAATGCCTATAAGGCCCCTTTCACAAGGGCGGACCTTTCAGGTCCGCCTGTCAGTTTTTTCAGTGGATCTGAATTGGCGCTCCATACAACTCTATGGAGCGTTGGATGTCAGTGGTGACATGTCCGCTGACATCCGATCCAATCCGCTAAAATGAGACGTATGGCGATACGTCGCCATCCGTCCTGGCGGATCGGGTGAGATCTGATGAAAACGGACATGCTGTCCGTTTTCGTCCGATCTCTTCATAGAAAAGCAGCGGCTCTCGACAAGCCCCTCCCCGCTCAGGGAGCAGAGAGGGACCTGTCATCCGCTGGCTCAGCGGAGATCAACGGAGAGATCTCCTGCTGAGCTGGCGGACGCCGCTGATGGATCTGTCCCTGTGTGGAAGGGGCCTAACTAAAAGCAATAGGGAATGGGCTTGATTTGTTTATCATAACACAGGAGTCGGGACTTAACCTGTCACTGCATTTCTGTGCGTAAAACAATATCAATATCAAACTAATTTTCTTTGCTTGAACCCCCTGCAGCTTTCTGCCCTATTGTGCTAGTATGCAGCACATACTAGCACATTTTGACAGACTTACCTATTGAAGAAAGACCCTGGATGCTGCTCTGTGTTCCTTGCAGGTTCGCTCCATTCATCCGCTTGAATAGCTGGGCAACAAATATTTCACTCCTGTGCATGTTCACAGGAGTCATATCACCATGGCACAGAGCCAGTGCTATAATGTACTCTGAGATGTCCATGCAAGGCATAGTGTACATTACCCCTGATAGGCAGGAGAAAGTATTTATGGCAGAAGAGACAGATATGGCCTCCTCTGCCCTAAAAACCCTGTCTGTCCGTTAGGGCTGGGAAAAAAATCGATTTTAATCTTGAATCGAGTTTTGAGCTCAAATCGATTCAGTTTTGAAGAAAATCGATTTTTTTTTATTTATTTTTTATTTTTTTATTTTTTTTAATTTTTAAATTTTTCATTTTTTTTTCCCTTCAAAGTTTCCGTAGCAGGACTGCAGGGGGCGTATCCAGAATGGCACTGGGCAGCGTTACCCCAATTACATCTACTCGCTGCAGCCGCCCTCTGCCTACCTGATCAGCGTGTCATGCAGACAGACGGCGGCCATTGCAGTGTTAAAAAGCCGCGCCTCCCAAGTCCTCGTCGTCTGTGATAGGCGGAACACTTAATTTCACAGCAGGCAGTATTCAGCCTATCACGGACATCCTCTCATCCTCGTCTGTGTTATGAGGATGACCATGATAGGCGGAACACTGAATGCTGGGAAATTGAGTGTTCCGCCTATCACAGACGAGGAGGAGGCGCGGCTTTTGAATACTGGAATGGCCACCGGTGTAGCAGTAAAATCCGTATACCATGAAAATCTGCATTAGGTACGGGCACAGTGATTGAAGCATGGGCACAGTGAGACACGGGCACAGTGAGACAAGGGTACAGTGAGGCATGGACACAGTTCAATTCAACTAAGAGTAACCTCAGGATTTTTTGTTGTTTTATTAGCTAAATCCAAATACAGTATTAATAATTTGGATGTTTAACAAGCTTTGTTGCACACTGCAAAAAACAACAAAAGGTCACAAGCGCTAAATTGGTGGATAAAGAAAAAAATATAATGGATGATAATAATAATAATAAGAAAAAAATCCCAAATATTTTGGGAAGTACAAAGTATCCAAAAGGGGGAAAAAACAGGATCCAGTGCAGCAAGAAAAAATCCGTACCCAGAAGTACAAAATACACAACATGCACACAATATAATCCAGCGCTCATGGAACATACATTATTAACTATTGAAAACTCTTGAAGAATTGATAAAAAAGCTTAGTCCATTTATCACAATAAAGAGAGGGATCCAATCCCCATTGTGCAGAGGGCAAATGAATCTTAACTCTCCAGTTGCCAGTGGTGACAAACTTGTTAAACTTGCAGTGACATCTGTGGAGCAAGGAGGGGTTAAAAAAGTCAAAACAAAGCCTGTGGCATGATCTCCGTGTGAGCACAGTACCTTGAATGATGGACAACAGGCAGACCAGCGTGTGGAGGGCCCTCCAACCCAAAAGGATGCAGAGCCAGGATCGCAGCAAGGCTGGGACAGAAGGAATCACACACAGAGTTTCAAGAGTTTTCAATAGTTAATAATGTATGTTCCATGAGCGCTGGAATATATTGTGTGTTTGTTGCACACTGACTTTGCAGTTAGAGAAAGGGTTTGCCTTTGCAATTTTGTTTGTTGATGCACTTTAATTAATATAATAATAAAAAAAAAACGAATTGAATCGTAAATCGAGTTTTTTATAAAAAAATCGAAGATTTTTTTTGGGGGGAAAATCGCCCAGCCCTACTGTCCGTGTTTTTTTTAAATTTCTTTATAACATTTAATATCATTTTAACTTGTCACTGCAAATTATTGTATACATGGCTCCTGAATCAGGATCAGATGGTTATAAATAAAAGCAGTTGTATTAACCATAATGTTACCATTTGTCTCTGTTTCCTGGGCACTTTCCTTGTTGTGATGGATCTGTCCCTGGGAAATGGGCATCCCTAGATTTGTTTCCAGACATCATAAACATTGCAGTGGATAGGCCCCAAGTGGCCATATTGTGCCAGCCTCAATCTAAAAATGTGCACGTGCGACAGACCAGGCTCCCCTGCAGATGCAGGGAAAAAGCTCCACTGTTTAAAAGTGGCACTTGTACAATGTGGTGAGTTGGAGCCTGTGCACTGCATTGTTAACACCATAGTTTATCAAACTTTTTTTAGTCTAGGCACCCTTTAAAATTATAGGCAATCTCAAGGCACCCTTTAAAATTATGGACATTCTAAAATGTAAAAAACTATTCTAATAGATTTACATAATGCAGCAACAGCCATACATGTAGGACACCCAACGTTGGAGGTGATATTTTCTTCCAAAGCAAATACACTTTTGCACACTGGTACTGACTAGTATTCCAATGTTTCTCTTCCCCCTCAATTTCTCTCCATCAGTCAGCTAATGTGACCCCAGTGCTGAGGGAGAGAGGCAGAGAATTGTCAAACAATGATGCTGTGGAGGCGACAGACATCCTCCTCATCAACTGATGACATCATTGGTTGTAAGGATGCCAGTGTCTAGAAAATCATAATACTGCATAATAAAAACCTGTGGCTTTGTGTAACTAAAAGGCAGGCTTTATCCACCTGCTGGATTGTATACAATGTTTGATCAATTTTTAGCCATTTTGCCAAGGCACCCCAGGGTGGTTTACACTACACTGCTCAGCTCCCAGGAACAATGCTGAGAATGACTGAGACACAAGTTGAAATCTGTAAGTTACTTGATGATAACCTGACCTCTGAACTCTGTACATTAGTTAAACTTGATCCCTGAACTCTGCATTAGTTAATTCTGATCCCTCAACTTTGGTCATTACCTAATTCAGACCCCCGAACTCTATGCATTGTTTAATCCTGACCCCTAAACTCTGTACATTGCTTAATCCTGACCCCTGAACTCTGTGCATGGCTTAATCCTGACACCTAAACTCTGTGCATTGCTTAATCCTGACCCCTGAACATTACTTGGTTCTGACCCCTGAACTTTGTGTGTTACGTAATCCTGACCCCTGAGCTCTATGCATTAATTAAACCCGACCTCTAAACTCTGTGCTTTACTTACGTCCAATCCCTGAACTGTAGGCACTACTTTGTCCTGACCCCTGAACTCTGTGCTTTACTTAATCCTAGACCCTGAACTCTGGGAGTCACTTAATCCTGACCCCTGAACTCTGGTAGTCACTTAATCCTGACCCCTGAACGCTGGTAGTCACTTAATCCCGACCCCTGAACTCTGGGATTCACTTAATCCTGACCCGTGAGCTCTAAATGTGTTACTTAATTCCGACCTCTAAACTCTGGGCATTACTTAATTCTGACTCCTGAAATTGGTGCTTTAATTAATCTTGACTCCTGAACTGTGCAATACTTAATCCTGACCCTTGTACTCTGTGCATTTCTTAATCCTGGCCCCTAAATCTCTGTGTTACTTAATCCCTATCCTTGAACTCTGGAGGGGGGGGTTAATCCTGACCTCTGAACTCATAACCCCTAAACTCTGTGTGTTTCCCCTGTAGCTACATTCTAGTATTAAATTGTTACTTTGCCCTGCATTTAGACCCCTTTCACACTGGGGCGGTGCAGGCGTTAGCGGTATAGCGCTGCTAGTTTTAGCGGCCCTTTACCACTGTTATAGTGATGCTTTTCGACCGTTGGCGGGGCACATTAAACCCTCTCTAGCGATCAAAGAAAGGGTTAATAGGGCCTGTGTTGCGGCGCTGCCGAAGCTCTTTGCAGGCAATTTGGCAGTGCTACCCATTCATTTCAATGGCCACACACCCCCAAAAATGCTGCTTGCAGGACTTTTTTTCCAATCCTGCAAGTGCAATGTGTGAATGCACTCTAGCTTTTACACTGGGGTGGCTTAAAAGGCACTTTTCAGGCGCTTTATAGGCGCCATTTTTAGCGCTAAAACACCTGAAAAACGCCCCAGTCTGAAAGGCGTCTTAAAGTAACAGTTTTCCTGCCCACTTCATATACTTACCTTTCATTCTGGGTGTGGGAAGCATGATACTCTCTCTTTATTCCCATCATATATTTCTGGGTGTCTGAATGGTTAATCACTACATGCTGCCAGGTTGTGGTAGTGTGAGGCTCATTAGCCCTAAGGCTGCTTTTACACTGAGCGGCGCCGGGCGTCGGCGGTAAAGCACCGCTATTTTTTGCTGCAGCGGTGCTTTGCCAGCGGTTCAGCGGCGCTGCCTATTGATTTCAATGGGCAGGGGCACTTTAGGAATGGTGTATACACCACTCCTACAGCACTGCAAAGATGTGGCTAGCAGGACTTTTTTTACCATCCTGCCAGCGCACCGCTCCAGTGTAAAAGAAGAGGCTATTTCAATGTGCTTTGCATGCCCTATTTTTAGCGCTATAGAGCCTGCAAAGGTCCTCAGTGTGAAAGCAGCCTAAGGCTGGATTCACACCTATGCAGTTTTAGTGCTTTTTGCATTTTGCAGATTCGCACTACAGTCCATTTTACATGGTTTCCCATGGAACACAATGGGGGTTATTTACTAAAGGCAAATCCACTTTGCACTACAAGTGCAAACTACAAGTGCAAAGTGCACTTGAAATTGCACTGAAAGTGCACTTGGAAGTGCAGTCGCTGTAAATCTGAGGGGCAGATCTGAAATGAGGGGAAGCTCTGCTGATTTTATTATCCAAATCATGTGCAAGTTAAAATGCTGTTTTTTATTTTCCTTGCATGTCCCCCTCAGATTTACAGTGACTGCACTTCCAAGTGCAATTTCAGTGCAATTTCAAGTGCACTTTGCACTTGTAGTTTGCACTTGTAGTGCAAAGTGGATTTGCCTTTAGTAAATAACCCCCATTCTGTAGTGCAAATCTGCAAAATGCAAAAAGCAGCAAAAATGCATAGGTGTGAATCCAGCCTAAGAAAGCTCCAACCAGAATAACTTTCAGCACACACAGGGCTTTTTTAAATTGGCTTTGATAGCCAAAGAGAGTTAATGGGAGATGAGCTTTTAAGTGAAATTATTACTTTACTGTATGAACACAAGGAAAGGGTCATAGAACATAAAAAAATAAAAATAAAAATTGGTATATATTATGTAGTTTGTTATAAATGCATATAGTTAAATGCTGATTTTGTAACTCACATTTGAATACTTTGTACTATGCACTAATAGTCTAAAGGTCTGGGAATATTAACCTGGGATCGCTGTTTTGTATTACTATCACATGTAACAGAACTAGCACCCCCTAATCATCCCAACTGAATTATTAATAAGTATCAATATGGTAAAAAATCATCAATCTAGCTAAAATGTCCAACAAACTAGAAGAGGATTGGCCAGCAAAACAGCATACAGTGCATCTTGAAAGTAGTCACAGTGCTTCACTTTTTCCACTATTTGTTGTCTTAGCCTTATTCCAAAATAGATAAAATTCATTATTATCTTTAAAATTATACAAACAATACCTCATAATGACAACATGAAAAAAGTTTATTTGAAATCTTTGAAAATGTATTAAAAATAAAAAACGAAAACAAAAATCCCATGTAGATAAGTATTCACAGCCTTTGCTCAATACTTTGTTGAAGCACCTTTGGCACCAATTACAGCCTCAAGACTTTTGAGTATGATGCTACAAGATTGGCACACCTATTTTTTGTCAGTTTCTCCCATTCCTTTTTGCAGGACCTCTTTGCAGGACCTCTTAAGCTCCATCAGGTTGGATGGGGAGTGTCGGTGCACAGCCATTTTCAGATCTCCCCAGAGATTGTCAATCGGGTTCAAGTCAAGGCTCTGGCTGGGTTACTCAAGGACATTCACAGAGTTGTCCCGTAGCCACTCCTTGTTATCTTGTGCTTAGGGTCATTGTCCTGTTGGAAGATGAACCTTCACCCCAGTCTGAGGTCCAGAGTGCTCTGGAGCAGGTTTTCATCAAGGATGTCTCTCTACATTGCTGCATTCATCTTTTCTTGACCCTGACTAGTAGGGTTGCACCGATACCGATATTAGTATCAGCATGGGTGCTGATAGCGAACATTTGCAGGAGTACTTGTAATCCTGCAAATGCTCTGATGCTTCACCCGATACCTGGGCAGTCAGGGGTGATCGGTGCGGCAGTGGGGGGAGTTACAAGCAGCAATCTCCCTGTATAGATTTCAATAAAGCAGCTGAGAGCCTTTCCCCCCCCCCCACCCGCATCTTTCAGCTGCTTTTTGGGTTCTTGGTCACCTCCCTTTCCCCCGATCGCTCAGTTTGATCACCGCCCCTGGTGGTTCCAATTGTCTTCCATTTATGGATGATGGAGGCCACTGTGCTCATTTGGACCTTTAATGCTGCAGACATTTTTCTGTACCCTTCCCTAGATCTGTGCCTCGATAGAATCCTGTCTCGGAGGTCTATAGACAATTTTTTGGATTTCATGGCTTGGTTTGTGCTCTGATACACACTGTTAACTGTGGGACCTTATATAGACAGGTGTGTGCCTTTCCAAGTCATAGAATGCATTAAGATGAAAAACCTTCTGCCTTTACAACCACTTTAACCGCTTGCCGACCGTGTCCTGCACATATATGTCGGCAGAATGGCACGGCTGCGCAAAGTGACGTATATATACTTCACTTTGAATTTCGCGCCGTGCGCGCGTGCGTGCGCCCCTGCTGCGAGCTCCGTGACTGTGCCCACGGGACCCACGGAATCCATGTCCGCCGGTGTCCCGCGATCGGGTCACAGAGCTGCAGAACAGGGAGAGGCTAGTGTAAACAAGGCATCTCCCTGTTCTGCCTACTGACAGGACACTGATCGTCTTCTCCCTCTCATCGGGAGCAGCGATCAGTGTCGTGTCACAGTAAGCCCTGCCCTCACACAGTTAGAATCACTCCCTAGGACACACTTAACCCCCACCTAGCCCCCTAGTGGTTAACCCCTTCCCTGCCAGTCACATTTATACAGTAATCAGTGCATTTTTATAGCACTGATCGCTGTATAAATGTGAATGGTCCCAAGATAGCGTCAAAAGTGTCTGATGTGTCCGCCATAATGTTGCACTCACGATAAAAATCGCTGATCGCCGCCATTACTGGTAAAAATAAAATTATTAATAAAAATGCCATAAAACGATCCCCTATTCTGTAGACGCTATAACTTTTATGCAAACCAATCAATAAACGCTTATTGTGATTTTTTTAACCAAAAATATGTAGAAGAATACGTATCGGCCTAAACTGAGGAAAAAAAATGTATTTTTATATATTTTTGGGGGATATTTATTATAGCAAAAAGTAAAAAATATTGCTTTTTTTTCAAAATTGTTGCTCTATTTTTGTTTAATTTGGATAGAGTCCTCTATGGGACTTTAAAGGGTGGAGAGTCTTAAAGATCCAAGATCTATCAAAAAATATATTTATTTGTAATAATTTAAAACAATATCAAAAGTGTATAGAGACATTGAAAATTGGATGTACACTAGACAAGACAGACCATGATAAACAACAAAGGTTACAGTATCACATAGACCAAAAAAACACTGTCAGAATCCTGATATGTGAAACAGGACATTTTTTGTTTATAGCGCAAATTATTTTGTACAAAATAAAAAAGTTTGTAAACAAAAAAAAAACAAAAAAACGCAGAGGTGATCAAATACCACCAAAAGAAAGCTCTATTTGTGGGGAAAAAAAAGGACGTCAATTTTGTTTGGGAGCCACGTCGCACGACCGCGCAATTGTCAGTTAAAATGACGCAATGCCAAATCGCAAAAAGTGGCCCAAGCATTTGGCAGCCAAATGGTCCAGGGCTGAAGTGGTTAAGCTAATTATTATTATTAATATTGGTATTATCCAGGATTTCTATAGCGCCAACAGTTTGCGCCAATTAGAGGGCCTAATCGCTTTTAATTGTAATTTTATTCCAAATAGGGGAACTGGGGGGGGGGGGGGTGCCGGTTCTGTTTGCAGTTTTGTATCATATTGGCTGCTATAAGATGATATTGTACAACACACTTCCTTCTTCTGTCTTCTAGTCTGGATGAGATGTTAGCACTGGTACATTGTTGTTTACTAACTGTATCACCCAGCAACTACTTTTGTGCTTTTTCATGCTTGATTGACAATGGTGTTAGCTAATGATTCTTTCTCAGATTCACAGAGCATCACTGCCAAAATTCTGGAGCAATAGATACAATTAACAGGCTTAAAAAAAGGTATTGTGATTAGTCTGTTGACTTGACGTAAGCTTCGTTCCCACTTGAAGATAATAAATGCACGGGTCCAGACTTTTTTCCTGACAACATTCAAATTGCCGTTCACCAGAATATTCAGAGAATTTTTATTTATTGTTGGAATAGGAGGGACACAGAAAATAAAACATAAGCTGCTTGTAGAACAAATCCAAACAGGCTTTTTTTTTTAGCAGTGACCCGTAGCTAATGTGATCAGGGAAAATACAGCTAATCGCATGTAGCCTAGTATCTCAGTTTTAACCAATGAATGAGTTATTTACCTATTAATGATTCAGCGGTCTGGGGGATTTGTAAAAGCCCAGGGATAATTCCAATGCGTTAAACACGCCAATCATACATTTCACATTTACCTGCAAGAGAAATAAAAAAAAAAAAGTCTCTTTTAGAAAGCTAAACTGTCTGTTACCAAACAGCCAAGGACTATGAATATATTTAATTAACGTTGGAATAATTGCCTCACTCTTGGTCCGCCACCAGATCTCTGCAGCATTACTCAGCCATTACCATATTCAGTGGGCTTTCTAGAAAGATGAAAGCATGATCTGCCACATAAGACAGCTATTGAATGGCTGAGAGACGGAGCTGGGCTTTACAGCGGCCTGTTTTCTTTTTTGTCTGGTTGCTGTAGGGAAAACACAAACATCCTGTGTAAGCTACTTACAAATTGGGAGAGCGGTAAAGCAAATTAATTGCAAGGCAGCAGCTGCTCGAGTGAAAAATAAAAGCTTATGTGTAAAATGGTTTGCTGTGGAAAAATGTGGCTGTAATGTTTTGCTTACTTGGAAAGCAGGTTGAAGGAGAAAAAAAAAAAAACCTTTGCATAAACACAGTGAAATATTGGTCATAAAATTCAGTTGCACAATGATATGTTTGCAACATACAGTTCATGTATGAAGCTTTATAACCCTTCTAATGGAAACTATTACCCAGTGGGAATGATTCAGAACAACTTTTTTTTTTGTTAGGCCTATCAAATGGGTTTTTACTTCTTTATGCTTTTGCCATTTCTGCGGTGAGATTAACAAAATTGGCCATTTTTACTTTGACAGAATCTCAGCAAAAAATGTGAATATTGCAGCAAAATGTCACCATTTTGGCAAGTCAGTAAATTAGGTGAGGATAAAGAGTAAATTAACTTTTGATGAGCAAAATACAATCCCCTGTAATGAATGTACCTTGTGGGGATTTTAACCACTTCAATATTGGGTACTTCTACCCTCTTCCTGCCCAGGCCAATTTTCAGCACTGTCACACTTTAGGCCCGTACACACGATCTGACTTTTCCGACGGGAATTGTGTGATGGGAAAAGGAAAGAGCCCTGGACTGCCGCACTCTGTATAAACAATTTATTTTTCAAAAAAATAGCTAAGAGTAAGCATCAATTTCTGATGTGAAACGCGTCAGCCATCTACCCCTGCATGTCAACTTTCTGTTTTTTGCTTGTTTTTGGACTTATGGATTACATTTTGTTTTTTTATTATCATTTTTTGAAAAATAAATCGTTTATACAGAGTGCGGCAGTCCAGGGCTCTTTTCCTTTTCCCATGCATTAGTGCAGAGCCAGCACCTGTTTGAGTAACAGGGCGGGAGCAACTATTGGAGCTTTACAGCTTGAAGCGGTACAGGGAATTGTGTGATGGCAGGATGTTGTTTAGATAATCCGACCGTTTGTATGCTCCATCGGACAATTGTCGGAAATTTCCGACAACAATATGTTGGAAAGCATGCTTTAAAATTTTCCGTCAACAAATGTGTGATGTCGGATTATCCGATCGTGTGTGCACAAGTCTGTCGGAAAAAAATCCAAAGTACAAACACGCATGCTCCGAACCAATGCTAACCATAAGACAACATTAGCAGAAGTTTCCCAAAGGGTGGCGCTAAAGAGCTGAAAAACCACGTAGTTTTGTGTATGTTGGCCAACAATTCTTTGCCGTTTGTATGCAATACAAGGTCACGGCCAACGCCCTTCACACAAAATTCCATGGCTTTGTCCGATGGAAATACGATTGTGTGTACGAGGCTTTTGAATGACAATTTTGTGGTCGTGCAACATTGTACTCATATGAAATTTTTTGCATTTTTTTCACACAAATAGAGATTTATTTTGGTGGTATTTAATCAACACTGGATTATTTATGTTTTGCTAAATGAACAAAAAAAGACCAAAAAGTTTGGAAAAACTTGCGTTTTTGTTATAAAATTTTGCAAATAAATAATCTTTCTTCATAAATTTGGGTCAAAATGTATTCTGCTACATTACCTTGGTCAAAATAACCCAAATCAGTGTTTATTATTTAGTCTGTAGGAAAGTTATAGAGTCTACAAACTATGGTATATACAGTATATCTGAAAATTGATCAATCCTGATGTACTGATGGCCTATCTCTTTTCTTGAGGCCTGAAAATTCCAAGACATTACAAATATCCCCCTTTTTGGAAAGTACACAGTCCAAGGTATTTAGTAAGAGGCATGACAAGTTTTTTGAAGTTGCAATTTTTTGTCACAATTTTTTGGAAAATGAGGAAATTCACATTTTTTTTTACTAAAAGTACCGTATTTTTCGGACCATAATGCGCACTTAAAATCCTTTTACTTTCTCAAAAATCGCCAGTGCGCCTTATACTGCGGTGCGCCTAATGTATGGATGGATTCGTAGTCGGGAGGTACGGCCATCGTAGTCGGGAGGTACGGCCATCGTAGTCAGGAGGTACGGCCATCGTAGTCAGGAGGTGTGTGTAGAGGTGTGCACATTCATTCGTTCATTTTCTATACCCGCTGCCCCAAAAATGGCTCCTGGTAAGAGACATGCTTACGAAGCGGATTTCAAACTCAACGCTGTCAGTCACGCAGTACAACATGGAAATAGAGCAGCTGCGAGAGAATTCAACATTAATGAATCTATGGTACGGAAGTGGAGGAAGCAAGAAGACGCCCTGCGCCAGGTAAAGAAGACCAAACTGAGTTTCCGAGGGCACAAAGCGAGGTGGCCACAGTTGGAGGACAAAATCGAACAGTGGGTTATTGAACAGAGAACCGCAGGTAGAAGCGTCTCTACTGTCTCTATTCGACTCAAAGCAACAGCGATAGCACGTGACATGGAGATCAACGACTTTCGAGGAGGTCCTTCTTGGTGCTTCCGTTTTATGAAAAGGCGTAATCTCTCTATCCGCACAAGAACTACTGTCTCGCAGCAACTGCCAAAGGATTACAAAGAAAAGCTGGCCATTTTCCGCACCTACTGCACGAACAAGATCAACGAAAAGAAGATTCGGCCAGAACACATCACCAACATGGACGAGGTCCCCCTCACGTTTGATATCCCTGTAAACCGTACTGTCGAGAAAACAGGGACCAGTACGGTATCTATTCGCACTACAGGAAACGAGAAGTCGTCCTTCACTGTCGTTCTCGGTTGCCAGGCTAATGGCCAGAAACTGCCACCCATGGTCATTTTCAAGAGGAAGACTTTGCCAAAAGAAAAGTTTCCGGTTGGCGTCATCATTAAGGCTAACCCAAAGGGCTGGATGGACGAGGAGAAGATGAGTGAGTGGCTTAGAGAGGTTTACGTCAAGCGACCGAATGGCTTTTTCCACCAATCTCCGTCCCTATTGATCTACGACTCCATGCGCGCCCATCTGACCGATTCTGTCAAAGCCCAAGTGAAGAAAACAAATTTGTTGCTTGCCGTCATTCCGGGTGGATTAACCAAAGAACTCCAGCCGCTAGATATTGGTGTCAACAGGTCGTTTAAAGTTAAATTGCGAGCTGCGTGGGAGCATTGGATGACAGAAGGCGAACACACATTCACCAAGACAGGAAGGCAACGCCGGGCGAGTTACGCTACTATCTGCCAGTGGATCGTGGATGCCTGGGCGAAGGTATCAGTCTCCAGTGTCATCCGAGCTTTCAGGAAGGCCGGAATCATCACCGAACAGCTAGGTAACAGCAACGAGACTGACTCGAATAATGATAACGATGATAACGACGAGAGGGATCCGGGCATGCTTGATGCCGAAATCGCCCAACTGTTAAACTCAGACACCGAAGATGAAGAATTTGATGGATTTGAGGTAGAGGAATAAATTGAAAAAGTGAGTGTATTGTTTTGTATTTTATATAACTGAACAATGTTGAGAGTTATTGTTATTGTGAAAGAGTTGAATAAAGTTTGACTTATCAGACTTATCAGAGTTTTGTTTCATTTAATGCGCCTTATAACCCGGTGCGTCTTATGTACGAACATAAACCCGTTACCAGTCGATCATTGTTGTTGCGCCTTATAACTCGGTGCGCCTTATGGTCCGAAAAATACGGTATTGGGAGGTCTGCATTTACACATACATTAACTTTGATGGCATCCCAGTCTTAGCCCGTAGGTTTCAATATTGATTTGGCCCACCCTTTGCAGCTATAACAGCTTCAACTCTTCTGGGAAAGCTGCCCACAAGGTTTAGGAGTGTGTCTATGGGAATGTTTGACCATTCTTCCAGAAGCGCATTTGTGAGGTCAGGCACTGATGTAGAACTAGAAGGCCTGGCTCACAGTCTCCACTCTAATTCATCCCAAAGGTGTTCTATAGGGTTGAGGTCAGGACTCTGTGCTGGCCAGTCAAGTCCCTACACCCCAAACTCACTCATCCATGTATTTATGGACCTTGCTTTGTGCACTGGTGCGCAGTTATGTTGGAAAAGGAAGGAGTCATCCCCAACCTGTTCCCACAAAGTTGAGATTATGAAATTGTCCAAAATGTCCTGGTATGCTGACGCCTTAGAAGTTTCCTTCACTGGAACTAAGGGGCCAAGTCCAACCCCTGAAAAACAACCCCACATCATAATCCCCCCTCCACCAAATGATTGGGACAAGTGCACAAAGCAAAGTCCATAAAGACATGGATGAGCGAGTTTGGTATAGTGAAACTTGACTGGCCTGTACAGAGTCCTGACCTCAACCCGATAGAACACCTTTGGGATGAATTTGAGCAGAGACTGTGAGCCAGGCCTTCTCGTCCTCATCAGTGCCTGACTTCACAAATGCTCTTCTGGAAGAATGGTCAAACATTCCCATAGACACACTCCTAAATCTTGTGGACAGACTTCCCAGAAGAGTTGAAGCTGTTATAGCCGCAAAGGGTGGGCCAACTCAATATTGAACCCTACAGACTAAGACTGGGATGCCATTAAATGTAATGTGCGTGTAAGGCAGGTGTCCCAATACTTTTGGTAATATGTGTATATGTGAATTTTTAGCTGCCAAAAAATTCTGTAAAGTAAGTCTCGTGATACACACCTCTGCCAGATTACACCATTATATTCTGTGTCACCTGCTTGCTTACTGGACAATAGATTAGCAGTGTGATAATACTGATTACTTTTCCAGCAAGCAGGCAGGCAGGAAAAAAAAGGTTTACAGCTGCAGCATGGAATTGGGGTGCCATCAGATTGGCTGTGCTCTGTTGCAGATGTGTGTGAACCACAACATGTGCTTTTACTGTCACTTTTGCTAATTTCCTAAAGTTTTCTCTTCAATATTAAACTTGATTTAATATTCAAGTACATAGATTCAAAGAGGCACAAGTATTAGAATATGCCCTTTTACATTCAGTCATAATGAATCTTAGAGAATCTGAAGAGCAATAACATTTTGGCTGTGGAAGCACTGTGGAGACCTGGCATGCTCTGCTGCTTCTCCTTACAAAATATTTCTGTATCCATAGACAATGGAGAAAGCAAGAACTATGCTGACATTTTGGGATGCATAATTACACAAGGATTATTGGGTTTCAAACAGGGAACAAATCAGCTCATAACATTTACGGTTGTGTAAGAAATATTATTACAAAATTAAACGTTATTACCAATTTTTTTGTCTATGAAAGTTTTAAGGTCATTTAGGCCCCTTTCACACTGGGGCGTTTTTCATGCGGTTTAGCGCTAATATTAGCGCTATTATACCGCATGAAAAAATCATGCCCTTTAGCCTTCAATGCGAAAGCCCGAAGGCTTTCACACTGAAGTGGTGCGCTAGCAGGACCGCTCCAAAAGTCCTGCTAGCCGCTTCTTTACAGCGGTGAAGGAGCGGTGTGTTCACCGCTCCTTTACCGCGGTCTCCCATTGAAATCAATGGGACACCGTGGTAATACCGCCCGCAAACCGCGGCAATAGCCGCGGTTTGCGGGCGGTATTAACCCTTTTTCGTCCGCTAGCGGGGGTTACATTCACCCCCCTAGCGACCGCATACCGCGGTAAGAACGACGGTATAGCAGCGCTGAAAATCGCGCTGCTATACCGCCACCGCTCCTGCCCGCCCCAGTGTGAAAGGGGCCTTAAGATCAGAACTCAAAAAGTATACCCCAGGAAAAACTAAAATTTGAAGTAACACTAGTGTTTTTCCTTAGCAACTTTCTACCAAGCTAATGTTGGTTGCATGGACCCTACAAAAAAACATAACATACAGCTGAATGAGAGATACCGGTAATATTTGTATTTTTATTATTTTATCCTTAAATAGAAAAAAAAAATACATTACATTGCAAACATGGCTTCATATAAAGTTAGGCTTTAAACTATGGTGTTTTGCAAAATAATTCGATGTGGCAGCTTTTATTAGCAATTACATTCGTCTGTCTTGATGTCTGTCACTGTGTATGAATGTTGTACCTTAAAGTAGCTGTATATAACCCAGGAATTCTAAAAACATAATGTTGTGGATGCTCCTAATTATCTCCTTTATAAACTTGAATTCTTAGATCCGTGCTAAGTACCATGTAGCAGATGTGCTTTATAATCTCTTCGGTGCCACAGGGATTTGCTTATAAACTGTACACATGGTACATACCTCCATTTATTGCTGGTTTGAAATGTGAGATGACACACTATGAAAGCTGCACAGTTGCTTTTAAATAAAGCATTAAAAAGTCAAAATGAATGGAGCTCTCTGCTGATGAAGATAATGTGTTTGAATATCAATTAAAAATACAAGATACTACTTAGAACTCAAATGATATCTCATATACCCTTTACATGATCCACAGAACATGACTCCTTCATGACTAAGCCCTGTGAGTGGGGCGAAACATGTTGGGGTTGTGGCCTAGATGGAGTTAGGCTAAGGCTTGCTTGTCTTGTATGGTGTGCAGTGGCTGAGATTTTTCTCTGTTTGTTCTGCGGATTACATGGAGTCAGGGCAGACACCTAGCCTGACATGCACCCTCAGTGGAACTCACCAAATGGGGGACATAGATGCTGGAGTTTAGAGCCTAAAGTCAGTTTAGGTTCACCCCCAAATGATACCCTGAAACTTGTGCTTTACAGATTTTGTTCCATGTTTTCCAGAAATGCTACTTCTCGTGCTGTAGGTACCTGTTCCCATCCTGACAGTTCCTAAAACCCAATCACTTTTTAAAAACATAAAGATGGTGACCTAATAATTGTTTAATATTTTCAGCTCTCATCCAGTTACTTGTGCTTATTACAAAATGCTCATATCTTTTGTTTATCTAACAGTGTTAGATAAACCACTGGGTTTTGGGCTAGCTCAACACTACTCCTGTTATATTACATACATTCAAATCTAATAAAAACAAAATGGCTGCAATTTGCATATTATTTAATTAAAGCACCAGTGGTTCCAAGCATCTGGTATTTGATCATAACTTTGTACTGGACCATTACTGGTGAATGTAGAGCACATCACATCAGCATATCATACTGGGGTTGCAAATAGCGGTTTGGACCATAGGACATTCGAGCTTCAGGTTTTTCCTGAAAATGAGTGTGCATCTAAATAATAACTAATTTCAAGCCATCTGACCTGTTTTATTTATTCTTTGTTATGGGTTGCCATCAATTACCATTCACTATGTACTAGGTTTTGAAAGGGCATTTCCGCAATTATTAAGTGCTGCATGATTCCATATTATCATGTTCGCTTACAATACTATCAAGGCACTCTCACCTGTATTTTTTGTTTCTTTTGTTGTTACTGCTTATACCATGTTAGAGGCACATTAGTTTGTGGTATATACGTTGAAATTCTTATACCAGCTACTGGCCTAGGCGTATGTTCACTGTTTTGAGAGTTTGTCTTAATTAAATAAAAATATTTTGAAAGAAAGGACGTTTGCAGTGATGGATTTATGCATAGTCCACATCGTCCATAGCCAAGCATAGGCTGCTACCGGGGGTGGCATACAGGCATTAAAAAATTATGCTTCTGATATTAATTCTTTACCTTGTGTGATAAAATATTTTAGATTGGCACTCTGCCCGTCAGCACTTTTTGTCTGGATATGTATTTTTGTTTTTCCTGAGTACCGTTCGTCTGGTTTCCTACTGTTTCTTTTCTTGAATGGCTTTTTGTATTTTTGCACATATTGCACAGTGCACTTACAGCTTGATGTCTCTGGGTAAATAAACTTCTAACAGAGTAGGATAACAGTTTACATTACACTTCTGGTTATTGATTGTACGTATTTTGATGCAGAGTGGGAAAATAATCTCTTTCAGTCTCTCTGCTGTTAGCCTTAGTTTGACTTGTGTGTCTCTGATGTCTGATTTTTTTGGTGTGATACTTAGGCTAGACAGTCAACTGGGTAAGGATGGGGCCAGCGGCGGCCCGTCCATACAGGGTGCTGCCCCCCAAATCCATGTGCCCGACCCCTAATCTACATGCAGGGCGCCGGACGCATGGATTTCAATGGGGATTTTTTTTTTTTTAGAAGCACATAGAGCCCACCCGGTTATGCGACAATAGCAAATTAATATTGTCTTCCCGATTCTCCTCCTGGACAATCCCAACTCGGGAAGCGGGTCCTGAGACCCGATTGGCCGAGAGCAGAAGTGATCCTATTGGACGCCAGGGAGGAGACGCAGGGGAGGCCGTGCCGCCGTGAAGCAGAGGAAAGAGGAGATGCAGGGTGAAGCCGCCACATGGAGGAAGCCCGCGACATAGATGGGGTAAGGGCAGGGCTGGTGACCAACCGATCGATCAACCCCCCCAAAAAAATACCACCAGCTGCCACTGGATGGGGCAGAAAAAATGGTTGACTTAAACAGAAAGAAAGTATCATATTGATATCATGTTGTAAGAATTTATGTTACCAGATTCACTCACAAAACAAAATAATTTTGGATGGCCAATTATAGATACCCCTAGGTTATTATTAATTATACAGTACTATATATTATTCCACAGGGAACCCAAACACTTCACACTTTTGGGACGGTTTGGACAACGAATAGATATATACTAATAGGACCAAACATTTTTGTTACTAGCAAATAATATCAATATGTCTACAAACAGGATATCAAGACCATCAGGATAAATACCAACCAAATCCTTCTCTTGGTTCCTCCCGAGACCTCCTGCTCTCTAGCTCCCTTGTCACCTCCTCCCATGCTCGCCTCCTAAACTTCCCCCCAGCCTCTCATTATCTCTGGAACTCCCTACCCCAATCTGTTTGACTATCTCCTGCTCTGACCTCTTTTAGGAGATCCTTGAGAACCCTTTTTTACAAAGAAGCCTATTTTGCCCTCCCTAATAATTGTACGTTTATTTTCTCCATCAGCTCATCCCCCATGAGCAGTGCCCTCTGATTCTTCCTGTATTTAATTGTATTGTATCTGTACTGTCTGCCTTCACGTTGTAAAGCACTGCACAAACTGCTGGAACTACATACATTTTGTATAATAATAAGACAAGATAACAACAATAAAAATATACTGTATATGTATAAAGAAGTGTAGATAAAGGCCTGCAGAACACCCACTCAGCGCCAGATCAAACCCACAGACCTCTAAGCAGTACAAACAGAGAGAAGAAAAATGATAAAAATATTTTTCAATATAAAACCACTAAGCAGCCGTTTAAAAAATTAAAAGAAAAATAAAACCACGGTATAAGAATAAAACAGTTCAGTCTCTGTGATATTAAAATACACTAAACAGCGCTTAAAAATCAATAATGATAGACTCGTGGAAAAACCACTGAATAAAGAAAGTCTTGGATGTAGTCAAGGTGATGTAAACAATCCAAAGTGCTGAATGGTGTCTTAGTAGTAATCCTAGCGTGCACCTTCCACCAGGGAGAAACAATAATCTCAATCCACCGTGTGATTCACTCTCCCCAAGGGGGTTAAACTCACCAGAAGTCTAAAAAATCAGAGCCTTAAGCAGATACACAAGCCACTTTTTCATGGACCTTCACCAGCAGACACAGGAGCTCCACACAAGGTCATAAAAACAAGGAACAGCAATATCGTGTAATCCTGTTTATTATTCCAAAGTAGCCCATACACTGAAAGCCCCCTTAAACCTATCAAACCTATGTACATCAAATCACAAAAAATTAGCATAAAAGTGACCCCAGAGGGCGCTATCACCAGATCCAGCCGTCCATGGAGAGCGGGTGAATCCTTGCAGACACCGCAGCAGCTTCCTAGTAGGAGAGCGGAGTGTGTGAAGCGCGCACGTCACTTCCGGGTTAGCGGGGATGTCGTGGGTCACGCTCTTAATAATAATAATATACTGTATATGCCCAGAGTTTGTTCGTTCTTTCTCAGTTTGTAATCTAGTTTCCCACAGCATAAAATACACACTGCTTAGCCGTTGATCAAACTTGAAACACACAACTTTACTTTACTGTGCAGACTAGGGCAGTATCAGTTGCACTCAACTTTATTTGATGTGTCATTTATGTCACTGCACAGCAGCATGGTACATTGTGCTGCTGAGTAGTGATATACGATGACATCCAGTGCAGTGAAACAAAGTGCAGATATGCTGCATTTTCCTACATTGCACCACACTTCACATCACACCACCACTGTGGTTTAAATAGGGCACATAGAAAACAATTGTTTTTTATGTGCCCTAGATGTGACCTGTGTTTATCCAGTCTATAAAAACACAGATCACCGCAAATAATGTGAACAAGCCATTAGAGTGTTGTAGAGACAATGTACCATAATCTGCATCAAATGAAGAGGCCTACGGGAATGGTTTAATATGTCAACACTGTAAAAAAAAAAATATATATTATAATATGTAATAATAATAGTAAAATTAAGGAATTTTTACATTTTTCAAGCAATCCTAAAAACCATTGTTACACGAAAAGTAATAACCCACATAAAGTACCGTAATTTAGCCTACTTTGGACTGAAGAGCTGAATTAAAAATTCCTGTGCTCACCATGGAAACGCAACTTTTAGCTGTTAATAATTTTGAAACTTGGCAGATAGGCAGAGAGTGTCTGTGAAATTGAGTTTTAGCACGCAAGAAAACATAATCAGAAATACTATATTTATGCACAATAGAGGCATTTACCATGCTTAATTAGGGGATACATTTTGAAAAATACTCTGCTTTAATAAGACACTGCTAATAAACATTTTAGAAGATTTGAAGTGTATGTCTACCTAAAACTTTTTTTCATTTTGAATAGAGTAGGGACTGGTTAAAAACCCTCCCAGGTTTTTTGCTTGATATATTTGATATTTTCTATCTAAATATTTTTCCTTGGGTCGATTTCCCTTAGCCTCCTGTCCCAGAGTCACAACAGGAAGTGAGTTGAAATATTTCCAGAGTGAGAAGAATCCCCATCTTAGGCCCATTTTAGACCTATGAATTGTGGCACCACGCGTATTGTAGTGCGTCTGGATCTTCACTTTGAATGGCACCCTAGTACACAAAACCAGCAGACATTCAAGCATCTGTCTTGCAGCGTACAACACAATGTTAGCAACAGAATCCCACAAAATGTTGAAGATGTTGCTATCTTGAATCACAGGACAGATTTGTCCAGAGGTAGGAAAGTAAGGATGTAAACTGGGAATCCAGCCAAACCTTTTTTTTTGTCTGTTCTGATGATAGTCACATAGATAGCACTGACGTTTGCTACACCATTGTATGCAGCTCACAAAGCCACGTTTACCTTATTTTTTTATACTTTTTTATACATACAGTATTATATCTCTTTTACCTCTTTAACGGCCTATTTATTTTGTTTCTGTTGGCTATCAACTTTTCAGTGAACCCGTGGCCATGTATTTAAATGTTCTTATTAAGCTGTAAATCAACCATCACTGATTTCTCTAGCTGCAGACCCTGTGAAGCAACTCATCCTCAAACATGAAGTAGAATTCCTGCCTAACACTATGTTTAAAAATATTCCTTTCCCATTCCTGCTAACTATGCTACCTAAGAACAATGGGTTCTGAGGAGGGCTGCAAGACTTTAGACTTTGCCTCTAGACGGAACCACACCACCCGTGTGTTGACGATACACCGAGAGCGCATGAGATTTTTGTCTTAACTATGCTACCTAACCTGTGTAAAAAAATGTGTTTACTTACCTATTTTCAGCCTGCTCTGGTCCGATCATGTTATCCGCAGCTCTGACTTCCCTGTTTCATTCAGCGGCAGCTGCAGGGGAGAGGAGGGAGCACTGACAAGGGCTGGGACATGGGAGCCTATGTGTGACATCACTGCTCCAGAAATTCCCAGCGGTTGTTGGATGCTCCCTCCTCTTCCCTAAAGCCACCACTTACTGAAACAGGGGATCAATTGACCAGATTGGAGTGGGCTGAAAATAGGTAGGTATACATATTTTTTTACACAGGTTAGGCAGCATACGTAGCAAGAGGTTGGTACATTTTTAAACATAGATAGTATTAGGCATGAACACCACTTACCAGCCAAACCACTAAAGTTTGCAAGTCAATTCCCTCAGCACATACGCTCACACTGCTCTCCACTCCAGAACACCTACTCTGGGTATACTTTAGTGATTCAAAGGCCAAGAGAATCCTAAAAGTGGTCATACGTAATTTGAACTTTGGCTGATTTCTGCTGAATCGGACCAAAATTCAAGCTGTGTGTGCCCTTGTTTGCGTCAGCTGGCTTAAAGTGGAAGTAAACCCTCCTATCATTTTCAGGCAAGGAAGCTGCCATCTTGTCTTCTGTTTAATCTTCAACTGCCATGATGCTGCACATGTGATCAGTTATGACACCAGCCATTGGATGGTTTGACAGTTTGGTTGAGAGCACAACGAATTTGACAGTTGGCATTCCCGGCATGCTGGGAATGTAACTGCTTTTTGAAACTGTTAAATCAATGGGTTTACTTCCACTTTAACAATACAAAAACATATTTGGGGGGCACACCCTAAAATGCGTTCAAATTCAAGATGGTGCTGCTATAAGACCAAAAGACAGTACAAAACAGATTATAGCGCACACATTCAAGAATGACATTTATCCTGCAAGGCTAGTTAAAAACACCTGAACATATACATAAAAATATATACGGGGGTTTGGTCACACTATATGGTCATATAGTGCTAAGCCCACAAACTGCGACAAAGTACCCCGAATTGCCGGTGCTGCAGTTGCCTAAACACAATAGACCGCAGTGGAGATTCCTCCATCCACGCTGTTTAGCCTGTGAACTTAATGAGAAAAAACAAAATGTGCATGGCTATATTACTTTACTTCTGAGAGCGGGGTGTATTGTGAGCTGGACTGCCTAACGCAAGGTATACACAGTACACACAGTCTGTGTGTACTTCTGTCTCCTTAACAGAAGTTTAAATGATTTTTTTTTTTATATTTACATTTTTAGCATTAATAATTATTATAATTTTTAATGCATTTAAAAATGTACAAAGCTTTGTGAGAGAAATGTAGGTTTAGTGTCATTATACACAGGATAAATTATAGTATAAAATATGCATTATTAATCTACAGTAACAATAAATATTTTAAAACGAACCCTGGTTTGCAAGACAGTATTGTAAAGAGAACGCCTTGTTTGTACCAAAAACAAAAGATATGTGTATTAATTTGTTATCTTAAGTAGTGGCAAAGCTATGAGCAAATCAAAAGGCCCTTAGTCGAAAGGCAAAATTTGCTGTGCTCCATAAAGGGTATTGATGCAAAGGCCAGGTTTAGTCTTGGCCCATTTAAAAATAATTTTACATTTTATTTTATTTTTCTGCCCTTCCCGCACTTCATTTCAGCTTGCCAAAACTTGCTGGTACAATGACTATGATGAACGTCAACATTTATTATCACTAAACAAGGCAGTGCTGCAGAATATGTTGACAGCCTCTCAAACATTTGCAAAAATAACATTTAATGAAAATGTCCCAATCTTTTTATATTGGCATTCCATGAATTAATTAATTCAGGCTATGGTGTGGTAAACTGATTGTAAGTGAAACAATACACTGATATGGTATTTATTAGGAAATACATAATGAAGGGATCAACCACACTGAATAACATATTTGCTTAACATTGTTTTCATTATATACTCAAAAAAAGTTGCAAATGATCCTAATCTATCAAATAGAATACTTTTTTTGGTCTTTACATTGTTGGTGTATATAGATCTTTGCTTAGTGTGGCAGGACTTTTCATATTTTAACTACCTAGCTTGCTACTTAAAAAAATGTGTATGTAAACCCTTATGCACACGCTTGGAATTTCCGACAACAAATGTTCGATGGGAGCTTTGTACCGTGTGTAGGCTCCATCAGACATTTGCTGTCGGAATTTCCGACAACAAAAATTTTGAGAGCTGGTTCTCAAATTTTCCGACAACAAAATCCGTTCTCGTAAATTCCAAGCGTGTGTAGACAATTCCGACGCACAAAATTCCACGCATGCTCGGAATCAAGCAGCCGCACTGGCTATTGAACTTAATTTTTCTCGGCTCGTCGTATGTGTTGTACGTCACCGCGTCGGCTCGTCGTACATGTTGTACGTCACCGCAATCTTGATGTTCGGAATTTCCGACAACATTTGTGTGACCTTGTGTATGCAAGAGAAGTTTGAGCCAACATCCGTCAGAAATAAATCCACGGTTTTGTTGTCGGAATGTCTGATCGTGTGTATGCAGCATTTCAATTACCTTATCTTATTTGCACCTGTTTGGTCTGTTATGTATACATGGCAAGTGTTTTGTTATATCTGTTCAATAGGCAGAAAAAACCTTGATCGTGCCAGAAATCCAGTAACCTTTTAGCTTCCTGTAGTGACAGTGCTGCCCTGAATTCTAAAACATCCAGTGTTCTGTAGTCTTACTACACTTCCTGTCTTATGCCCTGTACACACGATCGGATTTCCGATGGATTTTTCCATCGGAAATCCGATGAAGCTGACTTCCATCAGTCTTGCCTACACACCATCAGTCAAAAATCCGACCGTCCCAAACGCCGTGACGTAAAACACTCCAAAGAGCCGAGAAAAATTAAGTTCAATGCTTCTGAGCATGCGTCGACTTGATTCTGAGCATGCGTGGGTTTTTTCTCCGATGTAGTTCCCCACAGACGATCGGAATTTGCTATAGTTTTTTTTTCCATTGGTAAAATTTAAAACATGTTCTATTTTTTTATACCGATGGAAAAAAGACCGATGGGGCCCACGCACGATCGGTTTGTCCAATGAAAAAAGCCCATCAGTCTTTTTTCATCAGAAAAACCGATCGTGTGTACGCGGCATAATACTCAGCTAAAATATGCACCATCACTGTACTAATGACACTGGCTAGGAAGGGGTTAAACATCTAGTACGATCAAAGGGTGTACTGCTTTCACTAATGGAAGAGATCATTTCTAGTTCCTTCTTTGCAGAGATACAGAATCAATCCCTTCCCCCTGTCTGAACTGAGATATGCCTTTTTTACATAAACATATCTCAGTTCTCTGTGTTTTACCGGCGATCGGCGAGCGCCAAAGGACTTTGAGTACCCGGGACCCACAGATCGGCTTCTGCTGTGAATTATTACAGAAGAAGTGTCCTGCTGGCGGCACGTGTTGGCTTCCTGCAAGCAGAAGTGTAGAATCCCAAATATATACGTGATCCTGTGCACAGCTGTCGCCCTGTAGCAGTAAAAGTGCTATAGGGCGGTCAGAAAGTGGTTAAAGTAGGCCAGTTTAGAATAGGCCATGTAAAATAGCATGACAAGGATTTGTGACAGCTTATCAGGCAAGCTATCCTACAATGTTTTTTTAGGTTTATTTTTGCTCACTGATAAATACCGTAAATCCCATACTCCGTTTTGAGTTGAAGTCATGACAAGATGAGCCTGACAGTTTTCAAGCTAGAGGACTATACTATGAAAGTATGCAAATCTTTCACAACATGTTTGGTTCCTGGAGTACACATGCAACTAATTTCATGATGAATACCCATTACAGCTGATAGCACTAAAACGTAAAGCTTAGTAGGTAATCGGAAGCAGACGTTCTTAGCTGTGTAAAGAAGAAAACATATGGCTTTCATAGAACTACTTAGAAGCCTCTTTACCGTGGAAAATAAATTATTGCTAATTACCAAGACTCATGCTAGACTTTAGTGCTGCTTAGATTGTAAAGGATCGCTAGACTGATGTCATTTATTGTACTGGTCCACATAACTGTGTTGTGATCCAAAAATCATAACAGGTGATTTGTATCATTTGCCTTTCTTGTAGTTACGCCCAAGGACAGAGCTTGACCAAGAAGTTCTCAATGAATGTCTCACTATTCAACCCCTTCAGCCAGCAATTTCTCCACAAGATCCTACAGAGAATTCACTGGGAAAGTCACCTGGCCCTGTACATGATGTGTATCCAGGTATGATGCAAATAATACTGGTGTATGACTAAAACCTTGACACGTTATTCCTACCATGTATGTTCATAATCAACAAAAGGCACTTTATGGCATCCTTGTCTATAGGGTTATCATAACATTTCATTATCTTTAATGTTGAACTCCAAGGAGATATAAAAATGCCAATGAATGCAATTACTGTATATACTCGAGTATAAGCCGAGTTTTTCAGCACATTTTTTTGTGCTGAAGATGCCCCCCTCGGCTTATACTCGAGTCACCTTTTTGCGCCTGATCTCCCGGAATTTGGGGACCTGGTACTGGCCGGGAGTAGGTCCCCTGGACCCCAAACTTGGCACACATGTAGCCCACTCTTCCTCTACAAGTGTGCAAAGTTTGTTGTTCAGGGGAACCTACGACTGGGGAGCACCGATTTTTCAAAGCCGGGCACCCCTTCCATAGACTCCCATGTTAAACAGTAATTTCTCTGGTGAATTTGGGGACCCGGTACCGGCCGGTCCTAGGTCCCCTGGACATGAAACTTAGCACACATGTAGCTCCATTTCTCCTCTACAAGTGTGCAAAGTTTGTTGTCTGGGGGACCTACGACCGGGGAGCACCGATTTTTAAACCTGGGCACCCCTTCCATAGACTCCCATGTTAAACGTCAGTCTAGTCATGGACACAGTGAGGCATGGGCACAATGAGGCATGGTCACAGTGAGGCATGCACATGGACACAGTGAGGCAAAGTGAGGCACAGTGAGGCATGCAGATGGACACCCTAGGCTTATACTCGAGTCAATACGTTTTCCCAGTTTTTTGTGGTAAAATTAGGTGCCTCGGCTTATATTTGGGTCGGCTTATACTCGAGTATATACAGTATGCATTCATTAAAAAAATATATTAAACATTTTTTTTTAAATTAAATTAGTGCAAGTATTTGAATTTGCCTTGATTTCAGCCTCTTTCTTGTTATTTATTGTAGGGGACAATCAGCTGCAGTGCTGCAGTTTACAAAAAAATCACAAGGAACATACTATAGCAGCCCATAGATGATTTGATTTTCTTTCCTTCCACCACTGGTGGAAGAAAAGAAAATCGCACAATTCCCCCATCAACACAGTGAGTGCATCATAGACTGGGGACAGGGAAATAAACAGAATCTATTAATTTCAATCAGGAAAAATCAGGTCACCACCTTTTTTGGCAGAGCTGTATAAATCTCAGGGACAGAAATTTAAAGATTTTGGTGGCTATCATATGTGCATTGCAGTAGTATACTTATCTAAGTATACTACTGCAATGCACATATGCCTGTCTGAAGTTCAGCATAAATATATTACTGCAGATATATTATATTCCACATACATTTTATTTTGGGAAGGAGAAAATTGCGCTGATAATAGTCCAAATATTGTATGATTAGTCCAATGTTGACGTCACCACGCCGTCTCTACCACCTGTGGAGTCAAAGATACCTGCAATTGGAGATCTTTCAATTATTTCCGGAATGTTTGGGTTATCCTGCAAAATAAAGGCCTGGGCTGGGTTTAAGCCACCTGCTCAATTGGCTTACTGTCCGGTAAGCATGTTTTTCACAAGGTGTTATTATAATTTCCTAAAGAAGATTTGAGTACACCGTATTTGCTTCCATTTGTGTTCAACTTTGGACTAATCATACAATATTTGGACTATTATCAGCGCAATTTTCTCCTTCCCAATTTATTTGTGCTATATCTCACATTAATTGCTGCTTTTTGGACTAATCCATCCATTTAATTTAAATTTTTTATTTATTTTCCTTATTTCGGATTAGCGCAATTTTTTACCCTTAAGCCTCGTACACACGAACAAGTTTCTCGGCAAAAACCAGCAAGAAACTTGCTGGCAGAGATTTTTTGCCGAGAAATTTGTTCGTGTGTATGGTTTCTCGTCAAGAAAAGCGACAAGAATCTCGACGAGAAAATAGAGAACCTGCTCTCTATTTTCTGTTCGAGATTCTCGTCAGCCTGTTTCTCGACGAGAAAATTGTGTGTGTGTACACTTACCTTTTCGCCGGGAAGCCCGCGCATGCTCGAAATGACTTTGACGCATGCGCGGTAGCTTCCTAGGCATAGGTAGGGTGAACCAAGATGGCGGCGATGGCATTGAATGAGCGCATGCTCGTCGTATTTGATGACGTCACTGCGTTCGCTCCATTCAAAAAACGACATGTTTTTTTCGACGAGAATCTCGGCGTGTGTACGAGGCTTTATACATTTTATTTGGTTTAGCATCTCCATAGGAAAAAACATTGTCCTAAAATATCTGCTTAAAGACCTAAATAAATAGAGAGTGAATATTCAAAAATGAAGGTTGTGGAAGCAGGTTAAAGGAACCACCTGGAGTAGATGTAAGGGTGGAATGGGTGGAGGTAAATATTTCTTCAGCACACAGCATGGGATACAGTTACAGCAGTACCAATTAGCAAATGAGTTAACAGTGATAACCAGCAAAATATCTGTATTAGAACTAAAGTCTATGAAGTCTATTGGATTTTCATAAATGCATTATCTCTACACTAATTTGAGAATCCTCTCTGCACAAAGAAAGGTATGGAAAAAAATTTGTAAATGTAAATATTCCCTATACAATAAATGACATGAGATACTGTGAAGGCTGATCAAAAGGATATACTGTATACCGATTTTAATGCACATGTCCAGTAATAGAAATCATGACTGGTTACTTTCTGAACCGGTACGCTGCATTTCATAGCACTGCATGTCACCGCACAGCAGCGCAACACCTCGCACTTTGTGCGCTTTAAAAATGTTGACAAAACGTGCTGAAACGTGCATCACACCGTCCCCTACCGCTGGCTCACTGCAACCAAAATAGACCACTGCCCTCACACTAAACCGCTCGTGCGTGGGCAGTGTGAACAGGCCCTTATGCTTGTTTAATTATAGTATTGGAGAATAAACAGTTTTGCTAGTTGTTATAAGTATTTCTACATCTGTCACTTGCACACTAGGCTGCATTACATATGCTTATTGACTACAATAGCCTTTTCAATTCATATAAACAATTTATTCTGAAATTTAAACCACTTTTTAAATCTTAAAACTGCAAGTTTTTTTTGTGACCAAAGGCAGTTAATTAGTAATAATATAAAAAAAATATAGAATTATAGAACTGTTCAATTCTCTTTCTTTTTATTTTTTTTATATAATATTTATTTTGGTTTTACATTACTAAAAAAAAAAAAGCACATAGGAAACAGCGTTATTGCAGTACAGTTAGTAGAAATGCCCCATAAGCGTATATAGAAAGTGTTCAATCCTTTTTCACAAGTAGGGGTTATTCTAAACCTAATGGGGAGTTAGTTTGTCAGGATAGTAAAATTCAGCTCTTTATAGAGCTAGTATATTGGTTTTGTGCCTAATTAATTTATTTTGTAAGAACTAAAAAATAATCCAGAATATTAAAATTTTTTATTAACCTCCCTGGCGGTATGATTCTGTCTGGAATTATGTACCAAAAGCGGTACAATTATTTTGCATGGAAATTTGGCGTTATGTATTGTAGGCCTGCAATTCTTAGTAATTACCTACTTAAACCTGACCAAACAAGACTCTAGTAGACATCTCAGATGTGATCAATTTGAAACACAAAATCATGAATTATAATCTAATAAATAATATAATTTTATTCAATAATGTAGAAGAAAATGATGACATTTGTCAAACAAAGAAAATTCAATAAACATCCTGAGTGTGATAAATTTTAAAGCATGGAACTAGACAAAGTCCAACGTCACAATCTGGACAATGGTATCTTGTTTCTTTTCGGACTTTCTTTCCATTGCCATCTCTCTTGGAACAGCAGACCACGCACATCCTGGTAGGTGCTTCCTTTTTTGCAGATGGTGGTATGTTGTCAAAAAAATGATGTCCAGTCAGGCGTTATGGGTTGACAACGCCAACAGCACATCGTCCGGGTCTGTTCACAGCTACTGATGGCGTCTGGTGGTTGACAAAAATCTGCTCAGCACCTTCCAGATAAAGTCGGAATGAACAAGAGGCATGCCTCTCTTTGCTTTGTATAGGATATACGCATTCCAAAGGCATCGTTCCAGTAGATGCCTGAAAATCTTTTTATAATATTTTTTTGCTGTTTGCGCATAGCCGGGTAAAATGTCATTGCCTGATCGGGTCTGTCGACACCTCCCATTGTATTATTGTAGTTCATCACGACTTGCGGCTTCAGCAGATCTTTCCCACCTTTTGTGTGGACCATGGCAGTGGCGGTATTGTGCACAGTACTTATGAGACACACGTCCTGCTTGTCTCGCCATCGCATTGCCATCATCTTACCCTTCTGCCAGGCAACCATTTCTCCGGTTTTTAGTTTTTTCTTGCCAAACATTGATGGCATGCCACGTCGGTTAGGCCTAACGGTACCATACCCATCAGTTTTGTTTTGTAGCAAAACCTCAAAAAGTTCCAGAGATGTGTAGAAATTATCCGTGGTCACACAATATCCTTGGTTCAGCAATGGCTTCAGTAGTGTAAGGACAGATGATGTGGCCATCCCATAGCCGCTGTACCTGGGGTTGAACTTCGTGCCTTTACCGGTGTAAATGACCGAATTCCAGATGTATCCGGTGGATGACTCGCAGAGCATAAAGAATTTGATGCCAAACCGCGCTCTTTTGGATGCAATGTACTGTATCCAGCTTAGGCGTCCCTTGTAGGCCATCAGACTTTCATCCACGCTGACATCCCTTTCTGGCATGTAGGTCCGCTGGAAATTGGCCACGATCATTTGGCATACCTCACAGATTTTTTTTAGCTTGGGCGCAGGATGCGTGGCCTCAGCAAACTCCTCATTGTTTGCGAAGTGGAAATATTTCATGATGAGGGAGAAACGGTATTCTGACATCACGGTGCCAAAAAACGGAGTGGCCAGTAGCTTATTGGTGGTCCAGTACCATTTCTGGAGCGGTTTCACCACCACCCCCTGAAGAATGATGAGTCCCAGAAACTTCCAGATGTCCTCTTTCGTCACCGATTCCCACTTTCTGCTTTGGGAAAATCTGGCATGCAGCGTAGAGGATTGCTGATCATGGTAGCGATTTGTCTCTGTGACAATTTTTTCAATTACCTCTTCAGTGAGGAATAATTGCAGGTATGCCAGCGGGTTGTCACACTCAACATCTACCTTCATCCCAGGTGATCCAGTAAAGGGAAATCTTGGGGGCGCTACCTGGTCCGTATCAGAGTCTATAGGGCACCAAGTGCGCACATCGCTAAGGTCGCTGAGGTCAGGTGCAGGATCATTGCCGTTGTTACTTGCCAGATTCGTGTCGGTGTCAGTGTCAGACGACAAATCTCCCTACGACTCACTATCGCTCACTTCTGCGAGCAACTCCGTGTCGCTGCCGCTGTCACTCATCTGGTCCAAAAGCGCCCTTGTGGTAAAGTGGCGCTTTTTTGATGCCATGTTTTTATGGGCACAGATGACAGGCAAGGGGCACTGTACAGGGCACTGTACAGTGATCAGAGATGATACAGTGTAATACAGTGTAATCAGATACAATATAACCTCTTTTATTTTTGTGTTGTGTTGTGTGAACTTTTGAACTTTTGAATTTGCCGCCCAGTTCCGCTCCCATGCGACGCTGCGACTCGCAGGGAACGGAACCAGGAAGTCATACTAAAGTGCCGACACTCGCCGGTGATCTCGCTGGCGATCACAGCAGAGGACATCATCGCTGGATCGCCAGGAGAAGGTAAGGAAACTCTACTGCGGGCTCTGCAATGTTACCCCGAGCGTGACAGAAAAAAACAACCCAGAGTCACACTCAGGATTACCGCCAGGGAGGTTAAGCAAATATTAAATACTACA
The DNA here is from genome assembly GCA_029206835.1 of Rana muscosa. Lineage (NCBI taxonomy): Eukaryota > Metazoa > Chordata > Amphibia > Anura > Ranidae > Rana > Rana muscosa. Next base: position 733,021,369 of record CM055116.1, read on the forward strand.
TAATAATCTTTTGCTTTTTACTTTTGAGCCAGCAGGTGGGGTTACAGGCTTCTTTTGCACATTTTAAAGGCTCTCAGTTTTCCACTTTGATGAAAAACATTGTGGTTTACACAGCTTAAGGATTCATCCAAAATACTATTTCACATTTCCAGACAGACAAATTGTGCAAGCGCTGTTGTGCTGTTTTATGATACTCTGGAAATCATTATTCTTTTATTTTCTATAGCTATTATCCTCATTTTCAAATGTTTATTTGTAAAACAAAGATTGTATACAGAGATAAAAAATTTTTTTTCAATTTTGCACATATAATTAAAAACATAGTAAAACTAACCCAAATCATTTTTTGAGCAGTTGTATGAATAAATGTGTTAAAACAGAAATACATTGCGCTCTTTAAGGTTTTGAGATCGATGCAAGCTTTTTTAACCTGGTGTATAAATTGTCTAACAACCTGGTCTAAACATCTTTTCCCAGATTTTTTTTTTGCTTGTACCCTATTTATAATTGAAACATGATCCAAGAATCCAAGATCTCCTCACCCATTCCCCTATTAAACTTCAGGGCTGCTATGGAATTAGTTAGGCCAATAGTAATTTAGTGCAGCCAGGTTAATAATGTCACATCCGGGTCAGACATATTGTTGGTCCAGCTTGCCCTGATGCATATGGGTCCCAAAGAATAAAAGGGCTCATCAAGGCTACTATTAGAAGAATGCAGAGGAAGTCTGGGTGGAAGTTTAAACTAGGGTTTCCCTCCACTAGATATCACCAATACCTAACCATGAAATCTCTGTTAGGATTTGAATTCAAATCTGTTGTCATTTGCTGCTGGAGAATGGATATCTTTATTATTATACTCCACATGGCTACACACACTGCAGCCTGCATTTTATGGACCATTCATAAAATGCAGCCTGCTGTATCAAGCCTGCAATGACCCACAGATTTCTGGTTTAGCGCAACAGTGAGAGCTCTGTGATTTAAGAGATTTTTTTTCATGTGACTTTTGCAACTTTTTTTATTAAATTGTGGTCAGACTGCTGAAGTTGAGAAAGCACTAAATCACATATATTATGACCTGTGCTGACAGGCTGCTGTTCACATCATGTGGATTTTGCATTCTCTACAATTAGTAGCAGATGAAATTTAGGTCAGTAGGAAGTCAAATGCAGGTCAAATGCACCTGCCATAGAATTCTGAAAGATCTTGGAAGTGTCCCAAACTGATGTCAACTTGACATAGGCCAAATCAGACCCCTAAGCACATTGCTGTCCTTTACAAATGTGCTTTAAAAATCAGCCCCTTAGTGAACTTCAACAAAACAGAGATACACTAGGTGTCACCCTGGCAAAGTACATATATGTCTAAATATATATATTTTTTTAATCAGAATAATGTTTTTTAAAGACAAACAGTTTGACACTCTAGGACAAGGTGGTACAAAACATTTTGTAAAAGAGAAGAGAAAAAAAAAGAAAGTACATTTGCACATATAGTCGAAAAAAAGATATAGGCGCCATCTAACCCATCTCCAGTATACCATCTACACAATGAAACAATCAGAAAAAGGTATTATCTTAGAAGTGTGTCTTAATTGAATGCAAGTCATACTCCTATGGCCTACCCGGGCACAGAAATAGTCTCCGGTATTCAAGCTCTCTTGGGCTGAGACCAGGGGTATCAAACCACAGTTCGAATTTACCGGTGCAGCCCCTACATAGGTAAATATGTTTTTCTAGAAGTAGAAAACTGCCTACAGAGGTTAGCCAAGACTTATGCATAGGGGGATCAGGGGATTTCCAAAGATTTAGAATTAGCTTCAAGCTATTGAGCATAAAAAAAGGCCATCAATACTGTTTGGGAACCAAAGCATTTCTCTTCCCAGTGGCCTGCTGCAATTTTTGAATGTTATTGTGTTTTGTTGCCAGTTGCTGCATATTTTACTCTCTTCTTTGACCTATTATAAAAGAGCGTGGATGCCTAAAATTACCATTATTTAAGACAAATCTTGTAGGGACCATTTCCTAATTAGAACCACTAATTCTGTGACATAAGCGCAAAATTGTTTGCAAATGTTGCCTCGTAACAATACTGTAATCTTCACATTTTATAGCTTATGTTATTTACATCACTAAATGCATATTGTTATCTTGGAAAAAAAAAAAAAAAAAAAGAAGACCAATGGCAGTTTTTACATTTTATGTTGGGAAACTACATTTGACAGACTTTGTTTTAGAAAACAGGTTTTATCAATTGTAACCATGTGTTTAGAAATTGAAATCATGTACAGTGTGGTGGAAATGGATGAAGGGTTATACTGGGGCCCACAATGAATGCAGAGAAGTCGTCTTAGCAGCTCCTGGGCAGTTGTTGAGTTAGCCATGTTATATGGACAGCTTGCATTCAGCAGGGGCCATGTGCTGTATATTTGTTTTGTAATCAGAGACACAAACGTGGACAAAGGTTTCATTTATTAAGATATTTTGCCCTGCAGGAGAACTATAAATCACCAAGAAAAAAGAAAAATCTGTGCTCACAAGTGATCTGGAATTCATACGTGCATTGAAAGCCATAAAAGTGTACGATGGAGCAAGTTAGCTATGTACAAGTTGGTAATAACAGTTTACGAGTGGTTAAAGCTTTTCATCAATTAGGCATCAAATGGGAGGGATATAGGTTTTTACGATTATTACAGCATAGGAAAATCTTAATTTATGTGGTTTATTTTTAAGTGTTGATGAACAAAGCAGTCACCGTTTTAGACAGGAAAAAAATATTATGAATCAGACTGTCGCAACTGTGAAAATTTTTAACTTTGATCTAAAAAAAAAAAAAAATACATTCATGTTTTAATGCTGACTGTTGCTTTAAAGTGGTAGTTTTTAAATTAGGAAATAGATTTTTTGCTAGCCTAAAGAAATCGCTGTTCACCTTAAACCAGCTTAAAGGAAATTTAAATTAATATAAATTTCTTGTGAAGGTAATTAAATGTTTGAAGCAAACAAAGCTTTGTTAGGTCTGTTAGGTATATTAACCCAGCATACATTTCTAAACTGGAGAAGCCCCCATGTGATATATAAAAATAATTCCATTCACTGTATTACTAATGTTCATGATTTCTGTAAATGCTTTCATTTTACCTTCAAATAAAAATTCACTTGGAAAAAAATAAATAAAAATAATTCCTACTCAAAGCAGTACATAAATGACATAATTTTTATCAGCACAATGTAGAAAAAGCATGCTCAAAGTGTCTATCTACAGTGCTGTTACTGAAAGCAGCACCACATAAGGCTGTGTGATTGCTAAAGGGCCCAACAGTTTGGGGCCCATTACAATCTGGAGACATTAGTCATACTGCCAACAGTAACATTTGGGATGTAATTCTGAATAATGTGAATTTTTTAAGTTCTGGCTCATTTATCAGAATACTATGAAAATAACGAGTCAGCTTTAAGTTAGTTATCGCTTGAAGCCCAATTCAAACCAAAACTTTTTTACGTTTTTTTATAAATTGTTAAAGGGTAAAGCCCTGTATACACAGACGGGAATCCCGTCTATTTGAAAACTGTCGGTTTTCTCGATGGGATTCCTGGCAAGCTTACCTTGCCAAGCCCTGTGTACAGACAGCCATTCAAAAGAACCGCCGTTCTTTTGAATGGCAGGAACACGGTGATGTCATCGACCGAACCGGCGCTCGTCACATTCGATGCTGTCGCAGCCATCTTGCTACACCCTACACTACCCTTGTATGCTACCGTGGATGCGTCAAAGTCTTATCGAGCATGTGCGGGCTTACCAGGGACAGGTAAGCATACTCACGAACGTTTTTCTCGGCAGGAAAACTCTGCCGAGAATCCCGACGAGAAAAATAGAGAGCAGGTTCTCTATTTTTCTCGTCGAGATTCCCGTCAGTTTTCCTGTCGAGAAACCATACACGGGAACGGTTTTCCCAGCAAAAAGCTCTCCCAGCTGTTTTCTTGCTGAGAAAACCGGTCGTGTGTATGGGCTTTAGACTTTGTATCACATTTTCTGCTTTTGCATCTTCATTTAAAAGATCTCTGTTTACATCCTTTCTATCTGATGGGTGTTAGACAGAAAAGGAATCCGGGAAAAATCTTCCCACTACCCGTCTAATTGATGGGCGTCAGAAAGAATAAGAGGTGAGGGAAAATGTCCCCATTTACTTTCTTTTTTACAAGTGGCAGACAGAACAGGAGGTTAGTGGAGCTTTCCACCCTTCCTTCCATGGGTGGTAGGAAAATCAAAAGGTGAGGGAAAATCTCCCCAATTTCCTTTTCTATTTGATGGGTGTCAGACAGAACATGAAATGAGAGGAAATCCCCCAAAAGGCACACAAGCACTAATTAATATACATTTTCAAGTAGAGTTAGGAAGGTTCAGAACCTCTGCTAAGAATGTATTGCTATATGTGTTTTCTGTCTCGGTGATGACTATCAGATAGACTATGAGAGAAAATATACTAACTAGATGGGGACACAATGGGGTTGATTCACTAAAGGCAAATAGACAGTGCACTTTGCAAAGTACAGCTGCACTGACTTCCATCATCCAATCGTTTGCAAGCAAAAATCGTGGTCACCCATGATCGTTTAGAGGAGAGACAGAACGGCGGTCTGCCTATGTAAACAAGGCAGACCGCTGTTCTGTCAGAGAGGAAGAGAGTGATCCTGTGTTCCTGCTAATCAGATGCCTCTCAAAACAGATGTCTCTCTTCCTCCAGTTAAATTATTCCCCACACCATTAGAAATCACTCCCTAGGGCGGTGCTGACAAACCTTGGCACCCCAGATGTTTTGCAACTACATTTCCCCTGCTGCTCAACTGCACTGCAGAGTGCATGAGCATAATGGGAAATGTAGTTCATAAACATCTGGGGTGCCAAGGTTCGCCATCACTGCCCTAGGAGCACACTTAAACCTTTGATCACCCCTGATGTTAACCCCTTCCCTGGCAGTGTCATTTATACAGTGACAGTGCATTTTGTTTTAGCACTGATCACTGTATTGATGTCACTGGTACCCAAAAAGTGTCACTTAGTGTCAGATTTGTCCGCCGCAATGTCGCATTTCCGCAAAAAAAAACGCTGCCATTACTAGAAAATACATATAAAAAAAATAAAAAGTCCATAAAAATATCCCATAGTTTGCAGACGCTATAACTTTTGCGCAAACTAATCAATATACGCTTATTGGGATTTTTTTAACCAAAAATATGTAGCAGAATACATATTGGCCTAAATTGATGAAGAAGTTCGATTTTTTACATTTTTTTTGGATGTGTTTTATAGCAGAAAGTAAAAAAATTATGCATTTTTTTCAAAATTGGCAATTCTTTTTTGTTTAAGGCTAGGTTCACACTGAATTTGAGCCGTTTGTGATTTCTCAAATTCACAAGTCATTAAAATAACATTGTTTTCCATTAGTGCCGTTCACATCAGTGCGGTGCGAATCTAAGCTGCGGGAAAAAAGGGTCCTGTGCGAGTTTGATCCATGTGCGGTGCGAATTCAGCTCTATAGACTGGTTTTCCCTGAAATCGCGGCCGCGAATCGCGGCAAAATCGCGGCAAATTTGTGGCAAAAACGAAGCCGCAAAATCGCGGTAAAATCGTGAGATTTTGAATTCGCAGCAGTGTGAACCTAGCCTTAGCCCTGGTTCACACTGGTGCGTTTTGACATGCGATTTGGCATGCCAAATCCCATGTCAAAACGCCGGTATTTGCCGCAAATTGCGGGCAATGCAACCGTCCTAATCGGTGCAACGCCGCATCTGCGGCGCTACACTGATTTCAAAAAGTAGTTTCTGTACTACTTTTTGCGATTTCGGGCCGCGATTTACATTGACATCTGTGCAGAAACCTGCACAGATGTCCCTGTAATCGCGGCCGAAATCGGGACTGACAGGCAGGAGTGAAATCGTGCGAGTTCAGCTGAACTCGCACGGCTTCACTCCCGCAGCCCAGTGTGAATCTGGGCTAAAGCACCAAAAAAACGCATTGGTAATCAAATCCTACCAAAAGAAAGCTCTATTTGTGGGGGAAAAAAATACAAAAAATTAGTTTGGGTACAGCCTTGCAGGACCGCGCAATTGTTAAAGCAATGCAGTGCCGTATCGCATAAAATGGGCTGGTCAGGAAGGGGGTAAAACTTCCAGAGCTGAAGTGGTTAAAGAGGAAGTAAACTTCCATCTTTTGCTTTTACCTATACTGTAGGTAAGCCTATAGTAAGGCTTACCTATAGGTAGTATAAATATCTCCTAAACGTGCACCTTTTAGGAGATATTTACATTACATGCAGCCAGTGACATTACTGCCGCATGCGCTCTGAAGGACTGGTCACCCATGCCATTCCTTCAGAGCCCCCCGGTCGGTCACCCGCATTCCCATTCGCTATTGTCTGGCTCCCCATTGGAATCCATGCGTCTGGTGCCCTGCATGTAGATTAGGGGGCCGGGCGCATGGATAGGGGGGCAGCATTACAGGCCGCCACTGGACCTGTGCCATGAACGGCGGCCTCCATGCGCATGCGCGGGAGTGACGTCATCGCGGTTTCGGCCAGTCACAGAGCCAGAGTCGGGGAACCCAGGAGTCAAAATGGGTGAAGATTGGAGCCCCTGCAGCGCTGACTTCTTGGTGCGGGAGGGCTTATTTTTAAGGTATGTTTATTATAATGTGCTAGTATGCGATGCATACTAGCACATTATGCCTTTACCTTGCAGGTTCCCAAAAAAAAGGCCATCGGTTTACAACCGCTTTAATGCACATAATGTAGGGAGACAAAACTCTAATCCTGGCACACATGGGTGGCTCCATAGGATACTGCAAGAGAAAGGAGCCACCCTGAAACCTGGGGCAGCAGAACCGGCTTAAACTGGAACATAGGCTGGGATTAAGAGATAAGGAAATTACATACTCAGTAAAAATGTAATATATTGCAGTTTACTAATCTTTAGATGTGGTGGCTGCATTCCTTTACATTTTTTGGGCTTTTTCCCTCTGTTTTCACCTGGTTATCTGGCCAACTTCCTTCCTTCCTTAGGATGCCTACTCTCTGGATGAAGGAGCAACAGGGACACCTTTGGACAGCAGCACTGTTAATCTGGGAGAGGGCAGTGTTAGATGTACTAACAGATTTAGATGCACTAACAAATTGATGCCGAACCCCAGCTAACACTTCTTAAGCAATTGAAGGAACATTTTTTTTTTCTTTTTGCGAGAAAGGTTTTACATAAATGAATTAAAGTTGATCATTGTAAACACCCCTGTCCGTGGTAAATCGTTTGACTTAACCCTTTAACTGCTAGTTTATCTACACAGCTTGTTCTTTCGAAAAACAAGACACTTACTGACCAGATCACCAGGTGATAATAAAGAAAGCCTAAAAAAGAAAACTAATGCAGCCATCATATTTAAGGATTAGTAAGCTGCAATATATTACATTTTTGATTTTGGGTTTAATACTGCTTTAGGCTTTAAAGTGATAACCTCCATGTTTTCTTTTGTTTTTTATATTGCTTTCGCACAACACATAAAACGAATTGAAATTGTACCACAATACATATGTGGGAATGAATCCTTAGAATGGTACAGATCATAGAGTTAAAGTGGTTGTAAACCCTTACTTATACCCAGTGAAGCGACTGACCTCAGGTGATACACACGGATTAAACAAATCCTCCTACATAGGTGGTACCTTTTTATCTGCAGATTTAATAAAATCCATAATCTGTAAAGCTTGTCTGAGATTTTTTTTAAAAGGGGGCGGAGAGCTGACATTTCACACTTCAGAGTTGAGTGAGGAGAGCTCTGAGAGCTGACTGGAGAGAAGGGACACACCCCCTTCACTCAGCACACAGGAACAGAGCTGTGTTTGTCAATCAGCTGGAGGTCCCTCCCCTGTCACCTTTTTTTCTCTTGGTGTCAGGAAAACTTGTCAGAAAAGATTCATGCTGATAGCAGGGGAACAAAGCAGCAGAGAGAAGTGATACTTAATAGAGACAAGTACACACTATAGAGGGATATGCTTTGTTTATATTTCATATCTGAGGTTTACAACCACTTTAAGATGAGGCTGGGGAGCTGGAGATAGGGGAAGGTATGTTAAGTTTTCTAAAGGTCTTGGTCATATATATTTACACTGCTGCCCTTACTGTATTAGTAAATCCTGTTCTAAATTGTTGTTCTTTAACAATGAAAAAAAGGAACAGGTACACACATATTTTTTCAGTATAGTATCTGAATTTTACGTTTATATTGGCAGAGCGACAACCATTCCATTTGCTTTGGAAAAATGTCATTTGAAACTGTTGTTAATGTATGAAGTATCATTCACAGTTGTTATAGAATACACTGTCAAGTCAGACAGTGTTATGATAAACTGGTATTAAATATATGATGACGCCTGAACTGTCCAGAGGGGCTTTTAATTTCTAATAAAAAAGCAGTTATATAAATTAGACTATGCTATATTTTAGCTTTTTTTTATATATATATTTTTTTTTCCTTGGTCTTTGCAGGGAATTTATAAAAAAAAAAGAAAAACAAGTCAGCTTAAACTAAACTCCAGCTAGGCAGCTAAATGCACATTTGGAAAACATATATGTTGGCTGCTTTACTTGCCAAAGGATCATTCTTTTTAGCCAGTTTTTTGATTAACAAATGTCTGCCATTTTTCTCTGAACCCTTTTCGTAAATAATATTATACAGCACATCACATGTGCTGCTGCTTCGACATTGGCAGGGCAGTCACATCATATTATGCTGCATTATATTACATATGATAAGGGTTCCTCTGCTTGGGACAAACCCCCACAATGGATATAGACGTGGCATTGGATCCATTGGTGGTTGTACATGGAGTGATAACAGGTCAGGGAACACTTGGGAACTGTTTAGGTTAACACACAGATGAAATGTGATGTTGCCCTTGCAGGTACTAAATATTTTAGGTTAATAATGAGTTCCTGACAAAGACCCACTTTGGTAAAGTGGCACAATGGAAAGATAGCAGATAATGATAGTTATTAAAGTGGTTGTAAACCCTCAGGGACAAATTACACCTACAGGTAAGCCTAGATTAAGACTTACCTGTAGGTGCTTGCAATATCTTCTAGACCTACACGGTCTAGGAGATATTTGCAATTTCCCTGAGCGACGCCTTCAACGGCGCATGCGCCGGCTTGAAAGGGCACGCTATGCCGTTTCAAGCTGGGGTCATGCCGTTAAAGGTGGCTCCCGCGCGCATGTGCGGGAGTGATGTCACGCGACTCAGGCCAGTCACAGAGCCGGAGTTCGTGCCCCCCGGAAGAAGAGGGGTGAAGATGGACGCTCGCTGCCAGTGTGGAAGAGGGTTACATTGCGGGCTTCTCCTGCAGGTAAGTGTCACGTAATGGGCTACTATGCGATGCATAGTAGCCGATTATGCTTTACCTTTGCAGGGAAACATAGAGGAAGTAAAACCCATCAGGGTTTACTTCCTCTTTAAAATTGGTCTCAGATTGTAATGAGAGCCATTACTGCCAAGAGGTGTGGTGATAATTTGTTGTCAGAGGTCTGTGGCATGGGATTAGCTCCAGTCTTCCCTTGAAGAAACCAAATGTACGACATCTACCAACAATTTTTTTTGCAACTTTCTACAACACATAATTACTTTCTCCAAAACAAGCCCCATTGTAAAGTGGGAAGAAGACCCCTGCACGTCTTACCCTGAGAGCCAATGAACATCAGCCATTTGCCGTACTCTTTCTATGTCGCATTGTGATTCCCACTGGGAACAACCCCAAAAATTGCTAACCCAATGGTATCTCACTCCAAACCAGTAAAGTGGGAGGAAGTAAACCCTGCACGTCTTACCCTGAGAGCCAATGAACATCAGCCATTTGCCGTACTCTTTCTATGTCGCATTGTGATTCCCACTGGGAACAACCCCAAAAATTGCTAACCCAATGGTATCTCACTCCAAACCAATTATCAAATTTCTCTAAATCCCAATCCCCTCTCTGCTGGAGGAAATGTGGTCAGATGGGCAATCTCATGCACATTTTTTGGTCATGCAAAAATCTCAGTAGCTTTTGGAGGAAATTGTTCTCTATTCCTTCAGAGACCACAGGCGTGTTGGCTAAACCCAACCCTGCCCTTGCTATACTACACCTCAGTATAGATAGCTTCCACTATAGCTTAAAAATTGTGCTGCTACACATCCTGGTGGCAGCAAAAACAGTAATAGCCAGGCATTGGACAAAAAAACTAGCACCCAACCCCTCTGAAGTAGTAGATCTGATTAATATGCAATTTTCACTGGAAAAAATGTACTCCCACAATAAATCCACTTGTGCTTCATTTAATAAGCTCTGGAAACCATGGATAGATAGTAAATATTATGTTGATGTTTCTTGATGACTTCTGATGTAACCTTGTTGTACCACCTGTTGGTTCTATTTCCACTGTACGAGAATGCTATATTGTTATACTGCTTGTAATCTGAGTTGTTTCAGCCCTGTTTGGAAATATGTTACCACATTTATAATGCTTTATGTACAATCCTAAAACTCAATAAAAATTATTGACACGGAAGAAACAAAATTTAAGCATGGCTTCCAAAACCAACCAAAAATTGTGGGAACGTGCTCCAGAGCAAGGTAAAAATGGCAGTATATGAAATCCACTGTACCACCACACTGATTGCTAGTTGTGGCCAAAAAGGTGGCATGAGCTTAGAGGGCATGGCTTATTGCGGCACAACTTTCTAAACCGTCTGAATGCTAAAATGTGGGTTGAAGGGTTGAACTTGATGGTTACGAGCCTCCTTTTATTAACTATGTGAAAACCAAATATAGCTCCTAACCTAAAAATGTTTTGAAACACGCAATAAAATGCAAAGTAATGATACTTCAAGAAAGCATCATTTTAAATATAGAGTAAACATTGGTTAACTGGTGGTGTGTTTAGGTTGTGTACATTTACAAGCATTACTCACTGAAACTCATGATTCCTAGTGACCCACAATTGAATGAGAGTTGAGTTGAGTTGAGAGGTATCTTGATTTAGCGCGGTCTTACCCCGAAGGGTCCCAACGCGCTTACAAACACATACACATACTAGGGCCAATTTATAGACAGGATCTTATTAACCTACCTGCATGTCTTTGGAGTGAGAGTGTCCCAGTATTTCCTGAAGTGACTTTTTGGTGTGCTGAATGACAGCTAAGGCTATGTCTTCTACAGGCTAACCTGCTAGGCTAAAGCTAGGTACAAACAAACTGATATTAGATAGTAACAATTTTTTAGGCAGAGCATCAGTGAGAAGTCTAGTGGAACACTGGTGGTACTGAGGGATACACCTATAGTGACTGAGAAGACAGCAAGAGGGTGCTAAACTAAGTGTAGTAAGAAGGTATGGTGAAATATTTGCAACTCACTACTCACTACTACAACTCACTACTGCAGTAATTCCAGATCCAGGAGCTGTCACTGCCACTATTAGTTGCTGTTTGGAATCCAGGGAGACCCATCAACCATAGGGGAGGGAGGGGGAAGCAACACGCTAAAGCCGGTGGAGTGCACACAAAACCGGAAGTGACATTTACGGGACTCTGCAACAGCAGACCGTTTTAAAACTTTTACATGCAATCCTTGCCAGTACCTGAGTGAATTGCTAATATTTCCAAAAGATACAAAACTTTTGCTGTACCTGCCTAGAAAGTGTGAGCTGGAGTTTGGCTTCATTCTGTTGGTGTATCTAAGTTTGCTAGAGCATCTAATACTGCCCTCCCCCCAGACTGACAGTGCTTCTGTCCAAATGTGTCTCTGCTGCTCCTTCACCCAAAGCGGGGGGGGGGGGGCACTCTAATACAGGAGGCATGTTACTGGCCAGATCACAAATAAAAACAGAGGGGAAAAAGCCTAAAAAAATAATGCAGCCACCACATCTAGTGATTTGTAAGCTGCAATATATTACATTTTTGGTTTTGGGCTTAAAGTGGTTATAAAGGCTCAATGCATGAAGGTAAAAAAAGACTTTTGTGTGCAGCAGCCCCCCACCCCAGCTCCCCCTAATACTTACCTAAGCCCCTTCTCCTTACAGCAACATCAACAAGAGCCTTGGCTCTCTGAGAACTTGTGTTCCTGATTGGCTTTCGGCAGCAGCAGAAGCCATTGGCGCCCACTGCTGTCAATCGCAGCCAATGAGTCAACCAGGAGATGGAGGGGGTGGGGCCTAGCCGTGTGAGAATGAACACACAGAGCTGCGGCTTGGAAGCATGCCTGCTTGGTTACCCCCACAGCAAGCTGCTTGCTGTGGGGGCACACAACAAAAGGGAGAGGCCAGAGCGCTGGTGGGGGACCCGAGAAGAGGAGGATCCAGGCTGCTCTATGCAAAACCACTGCATAGAGCAGGTAAGTATAACATGTTTTATTTTAGAAAAGAAAAATGAAGCTTTAGTATTTAATACCACTTTAAGATTATAGCTACAGTCTATGTAATCTTTAATTCTAATGTTAACTGCATCTAGGTAAAGGAAGACAATTGATTAAAATAATATACCTACTGCAATTTTTAGGCATTCTTCCATTTTATAAATAAAATAGACAGTGTTTACCTAACTTGATAGGAAATTCAGATTTATTAACAAATACAATCCAATTACATTAAAAAGATGCAGATTTAACACTGGAAAGGAAAATGCTCTATAAATAAAATATTTACAGTAGTTCTGTCTGTCACAAGAAGTTTACCTTGATGAATCTGCGTGGTACATGTTCAGTGAGTAGGCAGGCATCATTCTCTGCAGGGAACAAAATAAATAACTCAGCTCAGCTGCAAAATCCGTACATTTTTTTGCCATAACACATATTGCAAACATACTAAAGTCAAAATGTCATTTGGAAAAAAACATGCAAGTTTTATAGTACATGATTGCACGAGAGAACAATCCTATTAGACAAGAACAAGCCATTTGCTAAAAGATCCATGTCTAAAGATAGCAAAAAAGCAATTTTAAATTACCTGATAGCAGCAAACAAAGAATAACATTATTTGTAGGGAAAAAAAAAGTATTACAAAAGATGGTCAGAACTTTTATTTGCAGTTCCTATTGTCTGTAAGTTTCTTTCATGAATATGATATCGTGATGATGATGGTTTACTGTATTAAGAAGCAAACGATTTGCCATTAAGCATAAGAGGCTACCAGAGGCCAAGAGGCTGATTTGACCCTAATGCCGTGTACACACGACCGTTTTTAATGACGACAAAAGTTCAATTTTTTAAAACAGTCATTAAAAATGATCGTGTGTGGGCTTCCGAGCATTTTTCACGACGTGAAAAACGGGCAAGAAAAAATTGGAACATGCTCTAATTTTTCTCGTCGTTTTTCACATCGTCGTTTTTCTCGTCATGAAAAACGGCCGTGTGTAGGCTTTAACGACGTGAAAAAAAAATGCGCATGCTCAGAATCAAGTATGAGACGGGAGTGCTCGTTCTGGTAAAACTAACGTTCGTAATGGAGATAGCACATTCGTCACGCTGTAACGGACTGAAAAGCATGAGGCTGAAAAGCGCGAATCGTCTCTCAACAAACTTTACTAACATGAAGGGTGGCGCCATCTGAATGGAACTTCCCCTTTATAGTGCCGTCGTACGTGTTGTACGTCACTGCGCTTTACTCGAACATTTTTTTCCACGATAGGCAAGGCAGGCTTGAGAAGAATCACGTCGGGAAAAATGCATTTTTTTTTTCAATGACATTAAAAACGGTTCCTTAAAGGGACATTTTTTAAATTTTTCTGCAAACCCCCCTTCTTTTTTTTTTTTATTGCATTTTAGTGTAAATATGACATCTGAGGTATTTTGACCCCAGATCCCATATTTAACCTCCCTGGCGGTATGATTCTGTCAGATTGTAGGTGCTGAAAGCGGTACCATTATTCTGCATGGAAATTTGGCGTTTTATATTGTAGGCCTGTAATTTTTAGGAATAACTCACTTAAATCTGTCCAAACCAGAGTCTAGTAAACATCCCGGGTATGATAAAGTTCAAAAAACAAAATTATACATTATAATAAAATAAATAACTATAAAATAATTATAACAAATAATAATATAATAATAATAAAAGTGTTTTTCAGTGTTTGATGACGAATTTCCCCACAAATCGCTATCGCTTAATTCTGCGAGTGATTCTAATTTATTATCGCTGTTTTCTAGCTGGTCTAAAACCACTTTTGACATAAAGGGACACTTTTTGGTTGCTATGGACAATCTCCAGTTTCCAGGCAGAAAAAAAATGTTTTTATTATATAAAAGTGCATGCAGGACACTGGGCCGACCACTAGGGACAATGGGGGTGTGTAATTATTACATACAGTACTGTAATCTGTAAGATTACAGTGTACTGTATGTATACTGTGTTTTAACTTTTTTGAATTTGGCGCCGATCTCCAACCCCGTGCGTCGTAACGTCGCAGGGAACGGAGCTCAGCGGCATTCGGCAGTGTGTGAATCGAGCGAGATGACGCTTGATCACACAGCGGGGAAGCATCGCAGGATCCAGGGGACATAGTAAGTAACTCCTGCCTGGATCACTGCGACGCAGCCCGAGTCTGGCTCGGGGTTACCGCTTTTGGTGCTGAAATTTAACCCCGAGCCTGACTCGGGAATACCGCTAGGAAGGTTAAGAGGTCCTGTCATGCTTTTTTGCTGGGCGCTACACACGTATGCGTTTGCTTCTGCACACGAGCTCGGCGGGACGGGGCGTGTTAATTATTTTATTTTCTTATTAATTTTACTCTTTATTTTTTATATTTACAATGTTCCTTTAACCACTTGCCGACCGCTCACGGCATATATACGTGGGCAGAATGGCTCGTACAGGCACAATCACGTACCTGTACGTGGCCCTTTAACTGCCGACGTCGGGGTCGCGTGCGCGCCGGCGGCGGCGCGCTCGCGACCCCCCTGCCTTCCCCGTGAGTGGGACCACGGGTCCCGTGGACTCGATCGCCGCGGGGATCCCCGCGATCGTCTCACGGAGGCTCGGAGCGGGGAGATGTGTGTGTAAACACAGCATCTCCCCGCTCCTCTACTGACACTGTCAGCGATCTCCGCTCTGTGTAATCAGAGCGGAGATCAGTGACGTGTCAGTCGTAGCCATGCCCCCCCTCAGTTAGTAACATGCCCCTAGGCACACTTAACCCCTTCAGCGCCCCTAGTGGTTAACCCAATCACTGCCAGTGTAATTTTCACAATAACCAGTGCATTTTTATTGCAGTGATCACTGTGAAATGACAATGGTCCCAAAAATGTGTCAAAAGTGTCCGATGTGTCCGCCATAATGTCGCAGTCACGAAAAAAATCGCTGATCGCCGCCATTACTAGTAAAAAAAAAAAATTTATAAAAATGCCTTAAAACTATACCCTATTTTGTAAACACTATAATTTTTGCGCAAACCATCAATAAACGCCGATTGCGTTTTTTTTTTACCAAAAATATGTAGAAGAATACGTATTGGCTTAAACTGAGGAAAAAAAATGTTTTTTTATATATTTTTTGGGGATATTTATTATAGAAAAAAGTAAAAAATATGTAATTTTTTTCAAAATTTTCGCTCTATTTTTGTTTATAGTGCAAAAAATAAAAACCGCAGAGGTGATTAAATAGCACCAAAAGAAAGCTCTATTTGTGGGAAAAAAAGGACGCCAACTTTGTTTGGGAGCCACGTTGCACGACCGCGCAATTGTCAGTTAAAGCGACGCAGTGCCGAATCGCAAAAAGGGGCCTGGTCATAATGGCCCGTATTGGTCCGGGGCTTAAGTGGTTAAAAAAAAAATTGTGTCACTTTTACTCCTATTACAAGGGATGTAAAATTAATAGGAAAATAAAATAATTAACACGCCCCGTCCCGCAGAGCTTGTGTGCAGAAGCGAACGCATACGTGTGTAGCGCCCGCATATTAATACTGTACGGTGTTCAAACCACATATGTGAGGTATCACCGCGATCGTTAGAGCGAGAGCAATAATCTTAGACCTCCCTAGCCATAGCTCAACTCACCAACCAGTGATGGAACGCCTGGCCTGTTAGGCTGCCCTGAACAAAGTATGTTTCTGTAAAAACACCCAATGTACATAAGGCCGGTTTCACACTGGGGCGGTGGGGGCGGGTGGCAGTATAGCGCCGCTATTTTTAGCGGCGCTATACCGTCGGGATTGCAGAGGTATTCGGCCGCTAGCGGTGCGGTTTTAACCCCCGCTGACGGCCGAAAAAGTGTTAATACCACCCGCAAACCGCGGCTACAGCCGCGGTTTGCGGGCGGTATTACCGCGGTGTCCCATTCATTTCAATGGGAAGGAGCGGTGTAGGAGCGGTAAACACACCGCTCCTCTCACCGCTCCAAAGATGCTGCTAGCAGGACTTTTTTTTAAGTCCTGTTAGCGCACCGCTCCAGTGTGAAAGCCCTCGGGGCTTTCACATTGGAGAGACAGGAGCCGCTGTTTAGGCTTGGTTTGCAGGCGCTATTTTTAGCAAAATAGCGCCTGCAAACCGCCCCAGTGTGAAAGGGGCCTAAGTAGAATTCAAGCTGAAATCCAGGTATATCTAAAACAACACGAGTTAATGCAGCACATGAATTTGACAAGTTATCAGTCTGCTTTCGTTCCTTGCACAGCAACACTAAGATTGAGAGGGGCAGCCCTAAGAGACAATCAGGTGTATTGAAGTACATGTTCTGACAAGGAACATGCTGACAAAAGAATAGAAGAGAGAGGAGACCTCATCAGTCTTCTGCTTTTCCTTCCCTTCCCAGTCACAGGGGACAGAGGTGACCAGGTTGCATTGTATAACAGCAGTAATCAAAAGTAATGTATCCAGCCTGGCTTTGATTTCTAGTAGAGCTATGTTAGGACTGACTTGGCAGAAGTACAAATCATTTAGCGGGTAAAAAAAGCTCCCATGGATATATTCAGCTGTGTATTTAGCTGTCTGCCTGGAGTTCAGCTTTTAATAAAATGCTACTTATAATATTGATCCTGTTACACTTGCTAATAATATGATGCAAAGATAAACGCTGTGCAGTAAGCCATGGAAACTAATTGGATGTAAGATTGCATTAGGTTGACTAGTAAAAACCCAGAATGAATGATTTTATGTAGTGTTTTTATTGATATCTCTTTATCTTATTTGAATATACTGTAGGTATTAAGTTTACTTTTTTTTAAGGGTAACTCCACCTTCCTGGGGAAAAGAAAAAGAAAATAAAGAAAAAATAATATAGCACATATAATTGCGACACTAATCATATTGTAATTGAATGTTATTAAAAATTACCTTTCCATTTCAATCTGCAGCCACTGTAATTTTCTGAGAATGCATTGCAATATGGTTACCTGGAGTTGTTCTGTACACAGAGTGGGTACTGACCACTCCCCAGAAACATAATTTCTTGCTTGTGTGTTTGGCTCACAAATTTTCCCAGAAGTCTGTCTGATGCCTCGTACACACGACTGGTTTTCCCGTCGGGAAAACTGCCATGAGAGCTTTTGGCTGGTAAAACCGGCCGTGTGTATGCTCCATCACAGTTTTCCCGACGAGAAAACTGCGGAAAAAAAAAGAGAACCAGCTTTCTTTTTTCCCGTCGGGATTCCCGGCTGACTTTTTCCCGTCTGGAAAACCGGTCGTGTGTATGCTTTTCCGAGGGGAAAAAAACTGCGCATGCTCAGAATCAAGTATGAGATGGGAGCGCTCGTTCTGGTAAAACTAGCGTTCGGAATAGAGATAGCACATTTGTCACGCTGTAACGGACTGAAAAGCACGAGGCTGAAAAGTGCAAATCGTCTCTCACCAAACTTTTACTAACACGAGGATCAGCAAAAGCAGCCCAAAGGGTGGCGCCGTTCGAATGGAACTTCCCCTTTATAGTCCCGTCGTACGTGTTATACGTCACCGCGCTTTGGACGGGCGGTATTTGGCCTGAACGTGTGTATGCAAGGCAGGCTTGAGAGGAATCCCGTCGGGAAAAACATAGTTTTTTTTCCTGCCGAGAAAAACGGTCATGTGTACGAGGCATTAGATACAAGTCGGATTTCAGGCATCCCCTGCATCAAAAAATTGATTTGAAAATTGATTTTGGAGATATAGTTTCAATAAGAACATGTCTAACGGGATGCAGGCCCAGCAAATTTCCTCTTTAGTGCTCTGCAATTGCACACCTGACAGTTAATTATGAAACCACTCACATTAGACACACTCATTACAGAGGCACAAACAAACAAACACACGTGGATTACTTCAGAATAACAAAAGGTAGGAATCTGCAACAAAGGTTGTTATAATCCTTGCAATGTACATAGATCACCCAGAGGGGAATGTTTTTCTCAACAAAAGAGTTACGCTTTAACTGCTATTGTAACTAGTATCTTCTTCTTTTCTAAACTACGTTTAGACTTCTTGCACACTGTCCTCCTCCTCCTGTGCTTACAGCTTAAAAAATGCAGTAAAAGCCTAGTTTGAGTTTGCATGCTTTAAGCACGTTCGTGCGTCCGGCATTAATGCATTCTATTGGCCAGAATATTAATTCATTATAGCCATTAGAATGCATTAAGGAGCAAACACACCTAAACGCTCCTAGCTTTTTACGCACATTAGCGCATTTTTTTCTCTACATCTAAACGCTCCTGCCTCTAAATGCCTAGAAACGCCTAGTGTGCATGGACACATAGGCTAACAAGGAGGGGTGTTTAGAGACAGGAAAAAAAGTCTGATGTTTTTTAGCTGCAGTATGCATGAGGCCTTAAAAGCAAAAAGAAAGCATTTGGAGGTTGTGATCGATCATGTAGTAACATATTACTGCTTATGAATCAACAGTTTGGATAATCCACAATCAATGCAGCATTTTAACAACAAGAAAATCATGGTTGGCTAATGGTGACTGCACAACATATAGACACGATCTTATTTTGAAAGCTGCTTTTAAACACATCATTTAGAAACTGGAGAAATATTTCCGCATGTAAAAAACCCATGAATGCCTAGCTTGTTTACTATTTATAGCTAAAAATAGCTGTGAAATGACATCATTTATTAAAACCAAAGATAGCTGGAAATATGTTCACGGCATGGGTTTAACAAGATGATGTAAATTGGTAATTTTATCATTCCCTGCAGAGTTTCTGATGTTGTTTGCAGCGTTTGGTGGTGCTAATTTTTACAGGCTTCAAGCCTACAAGGATGGGTGTCATTAGTGATCTTACATTTTTGCTACGGATAAAGTTATTCTATTTCTGCGTGCTAAAATCAAATAATGTAAATATGTTTGCCACCACCAAAGGGTAGTTTGTACACGTTACATGTTTGTATTTTTTTTTTACTAAGTAAGAACAATACGCATGCAAGCTGACAATTTAATAATATTATACATTTTTTTTTTATTTAATTTTCATCAAAAAATTTAGAAATGTTTACAGTCTTTCACACACTAGCTTTAAATACAATTCACAATTTATTCAATAAATAATTGCTTTTGGCTTTAGGACAAATGCTAGAATGCACTAATTTGGCAGTAGGTTTAACTACTTAAAGTAGAACTGTGGTCATAATTCAAAGCAAAACACTGAAAAGGAAACTACAGATCACCAAACAAACTTCCTTTGATTTACTTTTCACAGCTATGTCTGCCCAAAAACCCTTCACCAGTTTCTAATCTCCTTGCTTCCAGATAATATTACCATATGTGGATGGTTACACCTCTCTTGTCTCCCTTGCTCCTTCTCTTCTGGTAATTGGATATCTGCTTGCATGATTTTTTTCATAGATTCCTAGGCTAGCATACAGCTACAATGGCAACCGATAAATAAATTACCTGGAAGCCATGACTGTAAAGCAAAGGCCCCCACTACCCTTTCATAGAACTACACACTACTTCTCTAGGCCTAAGGAACCTACTCTACAGTGTCCCAGCTCCTCCATCAGAATGCACATATGGTGGGTCTCTTTAATTTCCCGGGAATCCTAAGAGTGACATAGGAAGTCATGTGATCAGTCACAAGACCATTAGAGACTATAGTCCCCATGTGATCTTCTAATGATGCATTATCCTGTATATTAGTGCAGCTAAGAAAGCCATGGAAATAAATAGCATAATAATTGAAGTCAAACTACATTAAAAAAAATACACAAATGAATGCAGCTGGAAATGTCGTTTTTTTAATGCAATCAGTGCCTGAATATAACTTGGTCATAGGCGTGTGCACGGGGTGTGGCGGATGTGCCGGATGTGCCTGGGCACACCTCAATCACCCTGGGCAGTAGTGCCATACCATTCAGTTTGCAGAGGACACAGCCCCGAGGGAAGGGAGGGTCCACTGTGCCCTGTCACACAAGTAATCCATTGTATCAGCAGCACTGGATCTGCTCTTGATATATCTGATATTGCCGGCCGCTTTGTTTCTGCCTGCAAGCTGTGGGGGAGTGCACTGTGCCAATCCTCACTTACAGGATTGGCAGTACCAGTGTACAGTGTGCTATACAGAAAGACAGAGGAGGCTGCATCTGCCCCGCTATACTCCACCCCCTGACTTGCACACACTATCGCTCTGAAAAAGCTTGCTATGAAAGCAGCAGAATGAAATACAAAGTACACAGCAGCTCTGATCCTGACTGCCTGAGCCTAAGAGAGAGCAGCTTTGGACCATGATTGGGAGTAGCAGGCAAACTGAACACGCTTTTTCTCTCTCCCCCTCTTTCTCTCACCCTTTTGTCTCTCTCTCACCCTCACCCCCTCTCTCTTCCCTCTCTCTCTCTCACACCCCATCTCCCTCTCTCCCCATTCGCTCTTTCCCCTCTCCCTTTCTCTCTTACCCTCTCTTTTTCTCTTTCTCACCCCCCTCTCCCTTTGTCACCCCCCATCTCTAACCCTCCTCCCTCTGCCCACTTCTCTCACCCCCTCTCTCTCTCTTGGCCCCCCCTTTCTCACTTTCTCACCTTCCTCTCTTCCCCCATCCCCCCTCTCTCCCCTTCTCTCTCACCCCCTCTGTCTTCCACCTCTCTTCCCTCTCTCTTATTCACCCCTCCCTCTGTCATCCCCATCTCTCATGCCTCCCTTTTTTTCACCTCCTCTTTCTCACCCCTCTTTCTACCTCTCACGCCTCTTTCTCTCTCTCACCCTCTCTCCCCCCCCCCCCACCTTACTCTCTCTCCCCCCACCTCTTCCCCCTTCCTTCCTCCATTTCCTACTTTCCCATCTCTCCCATCTCTCACGCCCTCTTATTCCTATCTCTGTTCCCACTTATCCCTCTCCTTCCTTCTCCTTTCTGTTTCTATCCCTCCACCCCCTCTTCCCCTCTAATGCTTCCTCTAAACCCTGCCCTAATTTACTGCATCTGCGGCAATTCGCAAAAAATAGCAAAATTGCGCCGCAATTTTGCTGCATTTCGCATTTTCCCGTGGCTGGTAGTCAAGACATTCCTATCCTGAACATAATTCTTCCACTTTCAGGAGAGGGAGGTTGAGGGAGGATGAACCTTACCTAACCGCAGCAGCTCATAAACTCTGCTAACAGCCTATGTGTACATGGACACAGGCTTTTATGGAGTTGAGTTTAAGAGCTTTGGCAAAAAAATACCAAAAGCTCCTAAACTCAAATTTAGAAGCTGCTAGTGTACATGAAGCCTTTGTTTCTAATATGAGTTTCTGTCATATTTCAGGTCCTCGATACAAAATGTGCTCTGTCAGTAGATTTTATATTTTTGCTAGTAAAAAATATAAAAGTTTTGGAAGGTTGGCAACCCTGTCGGGAAGGAGCTGAAGGGGAGCCAAACAGCCACACAAAGCAATTTAGCCCTCAATCATCGGACATCTTTACTGTACTATGTAACCAGTGAATACTACCTACAGTGCCTGAAAACCACTCCCAACTTCTGCTACAGCACGCTGCGAGCACCTCACTTTTTTTCTCACTTAGATTAGGGCCAAATTAGGATCTTGCACTTAGGCCCACTGGTTTCATTAAATGACCCTGCCATGTCCATTAGCATTATCGCTCTGTGTGCGGAGATCAGAGATGGGAAAGATCTACCACTGAGTGCCTCTGCCATAAGATGAAGAATGTATGAAAACATTAAAAAATATTATACATTTATTTAAAAACTTTGTTTATATTTATTTAAAAGTGTGTGAGTGCATATATAGATATATATCTAAATATACACATATGCATATGTGTTTGAGCTTTTGGGGTGCACGTCCTAATTCATTAGGCTGTGCACACCTATGATCTTGGTATAAGCCTTTTGCAAACCAGAGATCATCTAGGGTGTGTAAAAAGCAGCAGAAGGAGCTAGTCAGTTGTGCTGCAGGGCTCACGTACTAACAAAGGATATGATGGTAGGAGGATAAAGCAGAGTGACAGAGAGATGAACTTATCAGACTCTAGCTTTTTTTTTTTTTTTACTGTCCAGACACAGGCTTAGGAAAGGACAAGATCATTAGGTTTTACGTAACTGCTAAAAAAAAAAAAGAAAGAATAATCTGATCTGTGCTCTGTGGCAGATCTGTGTGAATTTCAGACCATAAGCCCAGGTTCACACTGGGGCTGCGGGAGTGAAGCCTGCGAGTTCAGCTGAACTCGCGCGATTTCACTCTCGCAGGCAGTCCCGATTTCAGCCACGATTACAAAGACATCTGACACAGATGTCAATGTAAATCGCGGCCGAAATCGCAAAAAGTAGTACAGAAACTACTTTTTGAAATCGGTGCAGCGCCGCAGATGCGGCGTCGCACCGATTAGGACGGTGCCATTGCCTGCAATTTGCGGCAAATATCGCCGATTTGACATGTCAAATCGCATTTCAAATCGCACCAGTGTGAACCAGGGCTTATGGACAGAAATACAAATCCTTTGATGGTAAAACAGCCTCTCTTTATGTATTTCATCTGTCCATCTAACCATTTGCCTAGAGTTCAGTTAAATATACCCTTAAACTCCTGGAGTTTTTGAAGTAACTAAAAGTTTATAGTCTACATAAATTGTTCATTTAAATGATAATGCAGTTTGACTGAATGTTCTAGTCTATACAGATGATGTCATTCTTTGACCTTTAATTGTTTATCTGCATCATAAGGTTGCTGTAGTTCCCTCCTCTCTACCCTTTTAAAATAAAAAAGGATTTCCTATATGTTCATCTGCCATGTCTAATCAATTTTTGCAGTTGACAGTCATTGGCAATATCTTTGTAAAGGCACCTCTGAGCCATTTAAACCATTATGACCTTTTAATAACACGGAGATGTCCAAACGATGAACTCCCATTCCTCCATGCTAGTGACATATTGTAAAAAGGCTCACAGCGGGTCTGTAATCATTGTGCTATCTACTTGCTAATGCAAACAATTTCATCCTGCTCCTTACGTACCATTAGCATCTTGGTA
The DNA here is from genome assembly GCA_029206835.1 of Rana muscosa. Lineage (NCBI taxonomy): Eukaryota > Metazoa > Chordata > Amphibia > Anura > Ranidae > Rana > Rana muscosa. The sequence goes on from CM055116.1 coordinate 733,044,802, forward strand.
ACTATGATGACAAAAATCTGTTGCTGATTTATAAGAAAACATCTTTGCAAACTTTAATGAACTTCAATATGTTTTTGCTCTTTACCTCAACTAAAAATACCTTAAAAGGTTGCACACATATTTCATCATTTCTGTTTATAACTAGTATACCTTTATAGGGTTGCTATTTACATTGCATGGGCATTTTTAATAAGGTGCCAGCAAACTTACAGACTTTTTTTTTTTTTTGCAAAGTGAATTTTCCCCACTTCCCCTGTAAGGTGAACAGCTTATTTACCTTTGGTAAGTCAACCCCTATAAGTCAGAATATTAAATGATCCTTGCCAGGGGGGGAATTTTGATTAACCTTGCAGCAGAGAACTTGAAATGCATGACCTTTTTGTGTTCTCAGTTCTCAGACTCCCTGTCAGACAGATTGGTCATAATTATTGTCAGGTAATGGACACATACTAATATAAATTGGGATAATGATGACACTCAGACAATGATGGCAATGTGCCACCTCCTGTTCACTCAGCTCTTCTCAGTGGGCATTGCTTTCTCTGTTTCTCCTTCTGGGGCCAATCCAAACAACCACACTTATGGCAGGAAAATGGAACAGCATGTGTGAACTGGTACATACTCTTAATTTCTAAACTAGCCCTGGCACAGTGAGTATTTGTCACAGCTCTGTTTTAAAGCATTTGGGGAAGGGATCACCGCTCCAGGTGGATGTGTGGAAATGGCACTCTCCTCAAGGTGGGAGCATCAGGTGCAGGCTAAGCATATAGCAATTAGAAGAGGGAAGGTCTGGACAGCCGCACTCCAATAAAAATGCCTTTATTGTGCAAAATAACAAAAGTACACACCACAGCAGGGTACAGGATAAAAATCTGACGCGTTTCACACTCAACAGTGCTTAGTCATAGCTATACATGACTAAGCACTGTTGAGTGTGAAACGCATCAGCTTTTTACACATTGGGTTGAGTTTACAGAGGATAGGAAGTGAAGTTAGGGCACTTTATGCCAGTACAAAGGCAATTTTTCTTCTGCAGAGATAGATCCCTGCTATATTGATATTTTGCTGGCTTACTGCAGTATAATACATATGATTAGCTAGGTTAGACTACATATACTAAACAGTAAAAGGTGCATAACCAAAACACTTACAACATGTGAAACAAATGCTCTGGAATTTAAGGTAGATTTTGGAGGAGTTGGCTTAATTTGTAGCTAAAACTTGTTTCTTTTGGATAGAATGAAGAATGGGTAAAACCCCTGTCAGGCGAAATCCCCTCTGGAAGATTTACTTTTACGCTTGTTGATAATGGTCCTCAGGACAAGTGAAGGGTGGAAATCTTTACGCTTAGCTAGTGATATTTTTAAGGATACTTATCCTAAGGGGTCTTTCAGATGGTTGTCCTGGGGGGGCAGAAAAACAGGCTGCCGAGCCACGGTTTTACAGCCCCTTGCCACCCCCCACCATACTGACAATACAGCCAGAGAAGGCTGTACACAGGCAGAGTCTGACAGGGGGCAAACTCACCCACTGAGCAGAATGGGTTCGCTCCGCACCCGTATGCAACACATATGATTGTGGTGTGGCAGTGCAGCATTACAGGTTAAATCAAGCGGTGAGGAGGCAATATAACAGGGATATGCAATTAGCGGACCTCCAGCTGTTGCCAAACTACAAGTCCCATGAGGCCTAGCGAGACTCTGACAGCAGCAAGCATGACACCCAGAGGCAGAGGCATGATGGGACTTGTAGTTTTGCAACAGCTGGAGGTCCGCTAATTGCATATCCCTGCAATATAACATCTCCTTGCTTCCTTTAAAATGCCTCTGAAAAGTTGCCTGAATTCAGGTCGCTCTTCAGAGGGTAGCACAGGACACCAAAGGTGTGAAAGAGCCCTAAGGGAGACATGAAAACTGCCACTGCCGACTTATCATTCTACAAATTCTAGTTACCTTGCTATCAAGCTGGCCTCTGCGGTTTCAGTCATTTAGTCAAATCTGTAAGTGTGCAGATTAGGAATTCTGACTTCACACCTTGTTTCCTGATCTGTGTGCTTGTTCTGCATTAGTGGCTCAAAGCACTGTAGCATTATACCCAGGAAACTAGTATTTTTAGAAGTGCTGTAGGTTTGCAGTGGCAGCATCTGTGTATCTTTCAGAAAAGGTTTACTTTACCCTTTGTGTGCATTCCTGATTTTTTTTAGCTTATATTTGTTTTCCTGAAGCTCTCTTAAACTTCATTATCAAAAACGTCTTGATAAGATGTCTTTGTTCTTTTAAAATTTTTACATGAGAATCTTTATATTTTCACAAATCAGCGCAACATGTCATAAAAGCATAAAAGGTAGGAATTGTTGATACGAAAGTGCTCATATCAATAGGTGGCCGGAAGTAACTGCTGGGATGAGAGCAATCATCTCACATTTCACCCTGCTTTGTACTATGTTTAGGGACTTTTCAATGTGGTAGCACTTACAGTGAGAATGGTAAATATGTTTGATCTAATGGCAGAATACTTCACTATACTATCTACAATTTTTTAGAAATTGGAAACATCTGTGCAAAGTAATTTGTACTTTCTCAATTCAAAAGTAGAAGACAATGAAGAAGCAATTAGAGCAGCCAATTAACCTGTGGTATGGGAGCTTAACTAGTTCTGAGTACAGCACTTGTAATCTACTAAATGCTTATCCCCAATGCTTCATAACACTGCTACAGAATCCTTTTTAATGACTGCAGTGGGAATAATACAATTAGGGAAGGACGTAATCTGCAGAGTTTTATTGTGGAAGTCAGTATGTACAGTCAAAGAATACGTCCAGGGCATTACTTTGTATATACCAATGTTGCGTGATAAAGTTTGGTATGTTTAAAGGCCAGTAAACCTTAACTACAAGTTACTGCAAATAAAAAATGCTATTAATACTAGTCACAAATATGTACACAGAAGTAGCTTTAGAGCCGGTTCACACTGGGGCAACACGACTTCTAGCGCGACTTTACAAGGCAACTTCAAGTTGCCTCCAGGACAGGCGACTTTGCCAGTGGCCAATCAAACAATAATCAGCTCTGTGGGAGGGAGGGGTTTGCCTGAGAAAACTATCTTCTCTTCCTGTAAAGTTGCTTCAGTTAAGACACTGATCCGACTTTGGAGTCGACTTCCATTGAAATCAATGGGTACAAGTCACCTTGAAGTAGTACAGGAACCTTTTCTGAAATCGGAGCGACTTCAGTAGTGTACATTAAGATGGCTCTCATTCACTTGAATGTAATTTGTCATGTCGCGCGACTTGGGGCGACTTGGGGGCGACACAAGTTGGGTCCCAAGTGGGGATGAGCTCGGTGTTCGAGTCGAACATACGTTCGACTCGAACATCGGCTGTTCGATCGTTCGATGAAGATCGAACGATTTGGGCCGTTCGCGCCTAATTCGAGTGACGCGAATGGCCCACAATGCACTACGCCATCGCAGTGTCATCCAGGCGCTGTGATTGGCCAAGCATGCACTGTGACCCCGCATGCTTGGCCAATCACAGCGCCGGCAGCGAGGAGAGCAATGATTGGCCACAGGCAGGATGCCTGTGGCCAATTATTGCTGAGGGTGTTTAGTACACGCCCCACACTATAAAAGGCCGCCAGCACGGCGGCCTAGTGTAGTGTGTTCCGGAGCAGGGAAAGAGAAGCATAGGCAGGGACAGTGACATTTTTTTTTCTTGCTTAACCTGGATTCCTTTAGTTTAGGGAAAGAGAAGGATAGGTAGGGAGAGTGTCAGTGTGTTTTACTGTGCTAATCCTTGTTTCTAGGGACAGGGAAGGACAGTGAGGGAAATTCTCCTTGTGCTATACTGTGCTAAAGCATTGATCATCAACCATCTTTAAAAAATCATTTTTTCTAGGGACAGAAAACTATAGGTAGGGAGAGTGTCAGTGTGTTTTACTGTGCTAATCCTTGTTTCTAGGGACAGGGAAGGACAGTGAGGGAAATTCTCCTTGTGCTATAGTGTGCTAAAGCATTGATCATCAACCATCTTTAAAAAAACATTTTTTCTAGGGACAGAAAACTATAGGTAGGGAGAGTGTCAGTGTGTTTTACTGTGCTAATCCTTGTTTCTAGGGACAGGGAAGGACAGTGAGGGAAATTCTCCTTGTGCTATAGTGTGCTAAAGCATTGATCATCAACCATCTTTAAAAAAACATTTTTTCTAGGGACAGAAAACGATAGGTAGGGAGAGTGTCAGTGTGTTTTACTGTGCTAATCCTTGTTTCTAGGGACAGGGAAGGACAGTGAGGGAAATTCTCCTTGTGCTATAGTGTGCTAAAGCATTGATCATCAACCATCTTTAAAAAAACATTTTTTCTAGGGACAGAAAACTATAGGTAGGGAGAGTGTCAGTGTGTTTTACTGTGCTAATCCTTGTTTCTAGGGACAGGGAAGCACAGTGAGGGAAATTCTCCTTGTGCTATAGTGTGCTAAAGCATTGATCATCAACCATCTTTAAAAAAACATTTTTTCTAGGGACAGAAAACTATAGGTAGGGAGAGTGTCAGTTTCTTTCACTGTGCTAATCCTTGTTTCTAGGGACAGGGAAGGACAGTGAGGGAAATTCTCTTTATGCTATACTGTGCTAAAGCATTGATCATCAACCATCTTTAAAAAAACATTTTTTCTAGGGACAGAAAACTATAGGTAGGGAGAGTGTCAGTTTCTTTCACTGTGCTAATCCTTGTTTCTAGGGACAGGGAAGGACAGTGAGGGAAATTCTCCTTGTGCTATACTGTGCTAAAGCATTGATCATCAACCATCTTTAAAAAAACATTTTTTCTAGGGACAGAAAACTATAGGTAGGGAGAGTGTCAGTTTCTTTCACTGTGCTAATCCTTGTTTCTAGGGACAGGGAAGGACAGTGAGGGAAATTCTCCTTGTGCTATACTGTGCTAAAGCATTGATCATCAACCATCTTTAAAAAAACATTTTTTCTAGGGACAGAAAACTATAGGTAGGGAGAGTGTCAGTTTCTTTCACTGTGCTAATCCTTGTTTCTAGGGACAGGGAAGGACAGTGAGGGAAATTCTCCTTGTGCTATACTGTGCTAAAGCATTGATCATCAACCATCTTTAAAAAAACATTTTTTCTAGGGACAGAAAACTATAGGTAGGGAGAGTGTCAGTTTCTTTCACTGTGCTAATCCTTGTTTCTAGGGACAGGGAAGGACAGTGAGGGAAATTCTCCTTGTGCTATACTGTGCTAAAGCATTGATCATCAACCATCTTTAAAAAAACATTTTTTCTAGGGACAGAAAACTATAGGTAGGGAGAGTGTCAGTTTCTTTCACTGTGCTAATCCTTGTTTCTAGGGACAGGGAAGGACAGTGAGGGAAATTCTCCTTGTGCTATACTGTGCTAAAGCATTGATCATCAACCATCTTTAAAAAAACATTTTTTCTAGGGACAGAAAACTATAGGTAGGGAGAGTGTCAGTTTCTTTCACTGTGCTAATCCTTGTTTCTAGGGACAGGGAAGGACAGTGAGGGAAATTCTCCTTGTGCTATACTGTGCTAAAGCATTGATCATCAACCATCTTTAAAAAAACATTTTTTCTAGGGACAGAAAACTATGGGTAGGGAGAGTGTCAGTTTCTTTCACTGTGCTAATCCTTGTTTCTAGGGACAGGGAAGGACAGTGAGGGAAATTCTCCTTGTGCTATACTGTGCTAAAGCATTGATCATCAACCATCTTTAAAAAAACATTTTTTCTAGGGACAGAAAACTATAGGTAGGGAGAGTGTCAGTGTGTTTTACTGTGCTAATCCTTGTTTCTAGGGACAGGGAAGGACAGTGAGGGAAATTCTCCTTGTGCTATAGTGTGCTAAAGCATTGATCATCAACCATCTTTAAAAAAACATTTTTTCTAGGGACAGAAAACTATAGGTAGGGAGAGTGTCAGTGTGTTTTACTGTGCTAATCCTTGTTTCTAGGGACAGGGAAGCACAGTGAGGGAAATTCTCCTTGTGCTATAGTGTGCTAAAGCATTGATCATCAACCATCTTTAAAAAAACATTTTTTCTAGGGACAGAAAACTATAGGTAGGGAGAGTGTCAGTTTCTTTCACTGTGCTAATCCTTGTTTCTAGGGACAGGGAAGGACAGTGAGGGAAATTCTCCTTATGCTATACTGTGCTAAAGCATTGATCATCAACCATCTTTAAAAAAACATTTTTTCTAGGGACAGAAAACTATAGGTAGGGAGAGTGTCAGTTTCTTTCACTGTGCTAATCCTTGTTTCTAGGGACAGGGAAGGACAGTGAGGGAAATTCTCCTTGTGCTATACTGTGCTAAAGCATTGATCATCAACCATCTTTAAAAAAACATTTTTTCTAGGGACAGAAAACTATAGGTAGGGAGAGTGTCAGTTTCTTTCACTGTGCTAATCCTTGTTTCTAGGGACAGGGAAGGACAGTGAGGGAAATTCTCCTTGTGCTATACTGTGCTAAAGCATTGATCATCAACCATCTTTAAAAAAACATTTTTTCTAGGGACAGAAAACTATAGGTAGGGAGAGTGTCAGTTTCTTTCACTGTGCTAATCCTTGTTTCTAGGGACAGGGAAGGACAGTGAGGGAAATTCTCCTTGTGCTATACTGTGCTAAAGCATTGATCATCAACCATCTTTAAAAAAACATTTTTTCTAGGGACAGAAAACTATAGGTAGGGAGAGTGTCAGTTTCTTTCACTGTGCTAATCCTTGTTTCTAGGGACAGGGAAGGACAGTGAGGGAAATTCTCCTTGTGCTATACTGTGCTAAAGCATTGATCATCAACCATCTTTAAAAAAACATTTTTTCTAGGGACAGAAAACTATAGGTAGGGAGAGTGTCAGTTTCTTTCACTGTGCTAATCCTTGTTTCTAGGGACAGGGAAGGACAGTGAGGGAAATTCTCCTTGTGCTATACTGTGCTAAAGCATTGATCATCAACCATCTTTAAAAAAACATTTTTTCTAGGGACAGAAAACTATAGGTAGGGAGAGTGTCAGTTTCTTTCACTGTGCTAATCCTTGTTTCTAGGGACAGGGAAGGACAGTGAGGGAAATTCTCCTTGTGCTATACTGTGCTAAAGCATTGATCATCAACCATCTTTAAAAAAACATTTTTTCTAGGGACAGAAAACTATAGGTAGGGAGAGTGTCAGTTTCTTTCACTGTGCTAATCCTTGTTTCTAGGGACAGGGAAGGACAGTGAGTGAAATTCTCCTTGTGCTATACTGTGCTAAAGCATTGATCATCAACCATCTTTAAAAAAACATTTTTTCTAGGGACAGAAAACTATAGGTAGGGAGAGTGTCAGTTTCTTTCACTGTGCTAATCCTTGTTTCTAGGGACAGGGAAGGACAGTGAGGGAAATTCTCCTTATGCTATACTGTGCTAAAGCATTGATCATCAACCATCTTTAAAAAAACATTTTTTCTAGGGACAGAAAACTATAGGTAGGGAGAGTGTCAGTTTCTTTCACTGTGCTAATCCTTGTTTCTAGGGACAGGGAAGGACAGTGAGGGAAATTCTCCTTGTGCTATACTGTGCTAAAGCATTGATCATCAACCATCTTTAAAAAAACATTTTTTCTAGGGACAGAAAACTATAGGTAGGGAGAGTGTCAGTTTCTTTCACTGTGCTAATCCTTGTTTCTAGGGACAGGGAAGGACAGTGAGGGAAATTCTCCTTGTGCTATACTGTGCTAAAGCATTGATCATCAACCATCTTTAAAAAAACATTTTTTCTAGGGACAGAAAACTATAGGTAGGGAGAGTGTCAGTTTCTTTCACTGTGCTAATCCTTGTTTCTAGGGACAGGGAAGGACAGTGAGGGAAATTCTCCTTGTGCTATACTGTGCTAAAGCATTGATCATCAACCATCTTTAAAAAAACATTTTTTCTAGGGACAGAAAACTATAGGTAGGGAGAGTGTCAGTTTCTTTCACTGTGCTAATCCTTGTTTCTAGGGACAGGGAAGGACAGTGAGGGAAATTCTCCTTGTGCTATACTGTGCTAAAGCATTGATCATCAACCATCTTTAAAAAAACATTTTTTCTAGGGACAGAAAACTATAGGTAGGGAGAGTGTCAGTTTCTTTCACTGTGCTAATCCTTGTTTCTAGGGACAGGGAAGGACAGTGAGGGAAATTCTCCTTGTGCTATACTGTGCTAAAGCATTGATCATCAACCATCTTTAAAAAAACATTTTTTCTAGGGACAGAAAACTATAGGTAGGGAGAGTGTCAGTTTCTTTCACTGTGCTAATCCTTGTTTCTAGGGACAGGGAAGGACAGTGAGGGAAATTCTCCTTGTGCTATACTGTGCTAAAGCATTGATCATCAACCATCTTTAAAAAAACATTTTTTCTAGGGACAGAAAACTATAGGTAGGGAGAGTGTCAGTTTCTTTCACTGTGCTAATCCTTGTTTCTAGGGACAGGGAAGGACAGTGAGGGAAATTCTCCTTGTGCTATACTGTGCTAAAGCATTGATCATCAACCATCTTTAAGAAAACATTTTTTCTAGGGACAGAAAATTATAGGTAGGGAGAGTGTCAGTTTCTTTCACTGTGCTAATCCTTGTTTCTAGGGACAGGGAAGGACAGTGAGGGAAATTCTCCTTGTGCTATACTGTGCTAAAGCATTGATCATCAACCATCTTTAAAAAAACATTTTTTCTAGGGACAGAAAACTATAGGTAGGGAGAGTGTCAGTTTCTTTCACTGTGCTAATCCTTGTTTCTAGGGACAGGGAAGGACAGTGAGGGAAATTCTCCTTGTGCTATACTGTGCTAAAGCATTGATCATCAACCATCTTTAAAAAAACATTTTTTCTAGGGACAGAAAACTATAGGTAGGGAGAGTGTCAGTTTCTTTCACTGTGCTAATCCTTGTTTCTAGGGACAGGGAAGGACAGTGAGGGAAATTCTCCTTGTGCTATACTGTGCTAAAGCATTGATCATCAACCATCTTTAAAAAAACATTTTTTCTAGGGACAGAAAACTATAGGTAGGGAGAGTGTCAGTTTCTTTCACTGTGCTAATCCTTGTTTCTAGGGACAGGGAAGGACAGTGAGGGAAATTCTCCTTGTGCTATACTGTGCTAAAGCATTGATCATCAACCATCTTTAAAAAAACATTTTTTCTAGGGACAGAAAACTATAGGTAGGGAGAGTGTCAGTTTCTTTCACTGTGCTAATCCTTGTTTCTAGGGACAGGGAAGGACAGTGAGGGAAATTCTCCTTGTGCTATACTGTGCTAAAGCATTGATCATCAACCATCTTTAAAAAAACATTTTTTCTAGGGACAGAAAACTATAGGTAGGGAGAGTGTCAGTTTCTTTCACTGTGCTAATCCTTGTTTCTAGGGACAGGGAAGGACAGTGAGGGAAATTCTCCTTGTGCTATACTGTGCTAAAGCATTGATCATCAACCATCTTTAAAAAAACATTTTTTCTAGGGACAGAAAACTATAGGTAGGGAGAGTGTCAGTTTCTTTCACTGTGCTAATCCTTGTTTCTAGGGACAGGGAAGGACAGTGAGGGAAATTCTCCTTGTGCTATACTGTGCTAAAGCATTGATCATCAACCATCTTTAAAAAAACATTTTTTCTAGGGACAGAAAACTATAGGTAGGGAGAGTGTCAGTTTCTTTCACTGTGCTAATCCTTGTTTCTAGGGACAGGGAAGGACAGTGAGGGAAATTCTCCTTGTGCTATACTGTGCTAAAGCATTGATCATCAACCATCTTTAAAAAAACATTTTTTCTAGGGACAGAAAACTATAGGTAGGGAGAGTGTCAGTTTCTTTCACTGTGCTAATCCTTGTTTCTAGGGACAGGGAAGGACAGTGAGGGAAATTCTCCTTGTGCTATACTGTGCTAAAGCATTGATCATCAACCATCTTTAAAAAAAAAAAATTCTAGGGACAGAAAACTATAGGTAGGGAGAGTGTCAGTTTCTTTCACTGTGCTAATCCTTGTTTCTAGGGACAGGGAAGGACAGTGAGGGAAATTCTCCTTGTGCTATAGTGTGCTAAAGCATTGATCATCAACCATCTTTAAAAAAACATTTTTTCTAGGGACAGAAAACTATAGGTAGGGAGAGTGTCAGTTTCTTTCACTGTGCTAATCCTTGTTTCTAGGGACAGGGAAGGACAGTGAGGGAAATTCTCCTTGTGCTATACTGTGCTAAAGCATTCCTCATCAACCATCTTTGAAATCCTTGTTTTTTAGACAGTCAGGGAAGTTGTCGTTGTGCTATTCTGTGCGAAAGCAATCATCCTCAACCATATTTAGAAATCCTTAAGTAAAGGGACAGAGAAGGACACCTGAAGGTAGCCCTTATTGCTTTTTTCCCATCTCCCTGCAGGCCATCTATTAGAATGTCTGGAAGGCAAACAAGGAGAGGCAGACAGTCAGGAGGCAATAAAAGAGGGCAAGCAGGCTCTGTGTCTGGGGGCAACAGTGCTGGTCGTGGACGCGGTGCATTGTCATCAGCACATGGCCATGGGACACGCTTGTCCTTCTTTTCGGCAGCTGGACATGTTGAGCCACATCATGCCGAAGACTTGGTAGAGTGGATGACTAAGCCCTCCTCCTCCTCCTCATCCTCTCTCACCCAGGCTCAGGGTACTGGCAAAGCACCTGCCAAAGCGTCCTCTTCCCTGGTATCAATGTCAGACTCATCATCAGTCACTCCTTCCCTAGACCCACCATGTCCTCCTCCTGAGGAGTCCCCCGAACTGTTTGAGCACAGTGTTGGGTACATGCTCCAGGAGGATGTCCAGCGTTTCGAAGGGTCTGATGATGAAACCCAGCTACAGGAAGGCAGTAGCGTGAGAGCAGACAGAGGGGATGCTCAAGAAGGACACCAATCTGGCAGTCATGTTCCAGCAGCTGCAGCATACTGCCAGATTGGCTCCAGTGATGAGGAGGGAGGGGATGATGAGGTCACTGACTCCACGTGGGTGCCTAATAGGAGAGAGGAGGAGGAGGAGGATGAGGAAGAGGCACATCTCCAACGAGGCAGGATGCCCTTTGGTGGCCAGCGTAAGGGCAGTACACCGACGGAATCACACCGCAGAGCTCCGCCTGTGCAGGGCGCTGCCTCTGCCCGTCATTCAAAAAGTTCTTTGGTGTGGGCCTTTTTTGAGGCTAGTGCATCAGATCGCACAGCTGCTGTTTGCAACTTATGTCTCAAGCGTATATCGCGTGGCCAAAACATCAGCCGCTTGGGTACCACATGCCTGACCAGACATATGTTGACCTGCCATGCAGCTCGTTGGCAAGCCTACCTCAAAGACCCACACCAAAGAACAAAGCGGACCTCTCCTTGCACCGCATCAGCTGGGATCTCCAACCCCACTATAACTTCAGTCCTCTCTGAAACATGCACTGAGAGGAATGAAGGTGTAGAATTAGGTGTGTCACAGCCAAGTACTTGCGGCCACTCTGCTAGCAGTACACCGACGTCCGATTCTAGCAGGCAAATTTCCCTGCCCCAGCTGCTGGACCGTCGAAAGAAGTTCACTCCCAGCCATCCACATGCCCAGCGGTTGAATGCTAGCTTGGCTAAATTGCTAGCGCTTCAACTGCTGCCTTTTCAGTTGGTAGACTCGGCCCCCTTCCGTGAGTTTGTGCAATGTGCGGTTCCTCAGTGGCAGGTTCCCAAACGCCACTTTTTCTCACGGAAGGCTATTCCGGCTCTCTACCGGCATGTGGAAGGCAATGTCTTGGCCTCGCTGGACAGGTCGGTCAGCGGTAAGGTGCATATTACCGCTGACTCATGGTCCAGCAGGCATGGACAGGGACGTTACCTTTCTTTCACGGCCCATTGGGTCACTCTTTTGGCAGCTGGGAAGGATGCAGGACAAGGTGCAGTAGTGTTGGAGGTTGTTCCACCGCCACGCCTCCAAAATGCTACTACTGGTTGTGACACACCTCTCTCCTCCACCCCCTCCTCTTCTTCTTCCTCCATGGCCTCTTCCTGTGCTTTGTCCTCTGAACCAGCGGTGCTCCGTAGCCGTTCAAGGGGCTACGCAAGTACGCAGGCAAAAAGATGCCATGCCGTGCTTGCGCTGGTGTGTTTGGGGGACAGAAGCCACACTGGGGCAGAGGTCCTGTCTGCTCTGCAGGGCCAGGCCGAGAGGTGGTTGACGCCACGCCAGCTTAAGCCAGGAATGGTGGTTTGCGACAATGGCACCAACCTCCTCTCCGCCCTCCGACAGGGACAACTGACCCATGTGCCCTGTGTGGCTCACGTCCTTAACCTGGTGGTGCAGCGGTTCTTGGGCAGGTACCCGGGCTTACAGGATGTCCTGAGGCAGGCCAGGAAAGTCTGTGTGCATTTCCGCAGATCTTATAATGCCAGTGCTCGCCTGGCTGAGCTGCAAAAGGAGTTGAACCTGCCCAAGAACCGCCTTATATGTGACATGCCCACCAGGTGGAACTCAACGTTGGCCATGCTGCAGCGGCTGCACACGCAGCAGAGGGCCATCAATGAGTACCTGTGCGACTACGGCACCAGGACAGGATCAGGGGAGCTTGGTTTTTTTTCTCCACGCCAGTGGGGCATGATCAGGGATGCATGCACTGTCCTGGCACCATTTGAGGAGGCCACAAGGATGGTGAGCAGTGACAGTGCATGCATCAGTGACACTGTACCTCTTGTCCACCTGTTGGAGCACACGCTGCGTGGAATAATGGACAGGGCACTTGAGGCAGAACAGAGGCAGGAAGAGGAGGACTTCCTTGCCTCTCAAGGCCCCCTTTACCCAGACAGTGTTCCTTCTGTCCCACCCATCGCACAGGAAGAGGAGGAGGAGGAGGAGGAGGAGGAGGATTGTGTCAGCATGGAGGTGGAGGCTGGCACTCAGCATCATCAGCAGCAGTCTTTTAGGGATGATTTACAGTCCCAAGAAACCAGTGGACTTGTACGTGGCTGGGAGGAGGTGGCTGCGGATCATGTCGTCCTTAGTGACCCAGAGGACTCCGGAGCGAATGCCTCAGCAAACCTACGCTGCATGGCCTCCCTGATCCTGCAAAGTCTGCGGAAGGATCCTCGTATTCTTCGGATCAAGGAGAGGGACCATTACTGGCTGGCCACTCTCCTTGATCCACGGTACAAGGGTAAGGTTGCGTACCTTATGTTACCGTCGCAGAGGGAGCAGAGGATGAGACAACTCCGGGAGGCCTTGCAGAAAGGTCTGTGCAACGCGTTCCCAGAGACTGGGAGGTTACAAACTCCTGGTCCTGGACAACGAGTTGCTGAGGCTTCGGCCAGTCAAAGAAGGAGCGGTGGGGAAGGTGGCCGTCTGACCGATGCGTTCAGACAATTCTTTAGTCCGCAGCCCCAAAGTATGATCGGTTCCAGCAACCATCGCCAGCGTCTGATAAACATGGTGCAGGAATATCTAGGGGCAAGGTCAGACTTGGACACCTTCCCCACCGAAAATCCTCTGGCTTACTGGGTCTTGAGGATGGATCACTGGCCAGAGCTTGCACAGTATGCAATTGAGCTACTGGCCTGTCCTGCATCCAGCGTTCTTTCGGAACGCACATTCAGTGCTGCTGGAGGATTTGTCACGGATCACAGGGTGCGCCTGTCCACCGACTCGGTTGATCGACTGACTTTCATCAAGATGAACCAGTCTTGGATCACCACCAGCTACCACACACCTGATGCTGATATAACAGACTAATTGATTTTAACATGTCACATCCCTTCAAGACTGATGCTGATGCTGAGTGCCTGTGCTGTTATGTTGACTGGCTATCCTCCTCCTCCGAGTCCTCAATGATACGATTGATGATGATAGCTTGGAAGATCATTTTTGTTTATGAGTGCCGCCACCAGTGGCTAAGGCCCAATTTTTCAGCCCCTGTTTAACAGGGGCGTGTAATTACAATTTTTGAAGCAATACTTTGCAACAGGGCTCATTGCTGTGCTCCAAGTACAGTATCTGTGAGGGGTTGGAGTGTTGTGCCACCAGTGCCTAAGGCCCAATTTTTCAGCCCCTGTTTAACAGGGGCGTGTCATTACAATTTTTGAAGCAATACTTTGCAACAGGGCTCATTGCTGTGCTCCAAGTACAGTATCTGTGAGGGGTTGGAGTGTTGTGCCACCAGTGCCTAAGGCCCAATTTTTCAGCCCCTGTTTAACAGGGGCGTGTCATTACAATTTTTGAAGCAATACTTTGCAACAGGGCTCATTGCTGTGCTCCAAGTACAGTATCTGTGAGGGGTTGTAGTGTTGTTCCACCAGTGCCTAAGGCCCAATTTTTCAGCCCCTGTTCAACAGGGGCATGTAATTACAATTCTTGATCTAATAATTCACAGCAGGGCCCATTGCTGCACCCACCAAGAGTAACTCTGAGGGCTTACAGTGTTGTGGCAATGCCACCACCACCACCACCACGAAAGGCCCAATTTTTCAGCCCCTGTTCAAAAGGGGCATGTAATTACAATTCTTGATCTAATAATTCACAGCAGGGCCCATTCCTGCACCCACCAAGAGTAACTCTGAGGGCTTACAGTGTTGTGGCAACACCACCACCACCACCACCACCACGAAAGGCCCAATTTTTCAGCCCCTGTTCAACAGGGGCATGCAATTACAATTCTTGATCTAATAATTCACAGCAGGGCCCATTGCTGCACCCACCAAGAGTAACTGTCAGGGCTTACAGTGTTGTGGCACCAGCACCACCATCAAAGGCCCAATTTTTACTACCACTGTTCAACAATTATATGTAATTACAATTCCTGATATAATAGTTGACAGCAGGGCGTTCCAGCACCAACCAAGAGTAACTGTGAGTGCTTACAGTGTTGTGCCAACACCAACAACTAAGGGGCCTATTTCTGCAGAGTATATACGGCAGGTCCCTACTTTCAAACATCCAACTTACAAACGACTCCTACTTGCAAACGCAAGAAGACAACAGGAAGTGAGAGGAAATCTACCCCTAGGAAGGAAAATTCTCTCCTGTAAGAATTAATATGGGAGAAAGGTGTCTCCTCTGTACTGATGCTTTATCACCAATCCTTGTTTCAAGAAAAACACCACACTTCAAAAACAGTTGTCATTGGGACGGAAAGTGAGGTGAAATGTTCTGAACAGGGGCACAGACAGCAAAACAAATGTTACAGGGGTGATAACCCTTACCTATGTTTTCCAAAAAGTTTAAAAATAGATTTTTGGGCTGGAGCTACACTTAAACAATGTACCTGTTCAAAATTACAAACAGATTCTACATAAGAACAAACCTACAGTCCCTGTCTTGTATGCACCGCCTGTATACGGCTGTTCAGAGTATATAGGGCCTTTTTTATTTTATGTGCGGGGTTCCCCTTAATATCCATACAAGACCCAAAGGGGCTGGTAATGGGCTGGGGTAGGGGGGGGGGTCATGGGGTAGCTATGCCATTTTTCTTAAAGATTTTCATCCATATTACCGGGACCAGACATTACATTAAAGCCGCAAGCAGTTTTAAATGGCTTTTTTTTCCTTTAGAAGTGTCATTTTGTGCAGGGACAGTTCTAAACACGGGAAACACGTGGCACTTCACAGGCATACTTTAGACACCCCCCAGGTACGATATTTAAAGGAATATTTGACTTTTTTTTTTTCACTTTATGCATCATTAAAATGACTGCTCCCGAAAAACGACCGTTTTTAAAACTTCTTTTTGCATTGATACATGTCCCCTGGTGCAGAACCCGGGTTCCCAAACCCTTTTTAGGACAATAACATGCATAATAGTCGTTATAATTAGCACTTTAGAATTCGAACGTTCGCATCCATTGTATTTAATAGGGTTCTAATGTTCGTACGAACTTTCGGTCCGTTCGCGGGTTCTGGTGCGAACCGAACCCGGGGGTGATCGGCTCATCACTAGTCCCAAGTCGCGGTAGTGTGAACCGGCTCTAACTGTAGTGATGATCGTATACTTCACACTATTTACTAAATAAAATAAACAAGAGCAGGGATAAATCATGAAAGTATAGATGGATGGCAGGCCCACATGGATGTGTATACATTTTCTTGCATGCATAATCTTGATATATGAACCTATGTAGCTGATTTTATACTAATGTTCAATTTATATGGTGTGGTCTTATTTTGCTGTGCTTAGTAAATACACAAATGATATTTATTTTTTTGCTTTCTGTTCTAAATGTGCATGCCAACAATTTAAAAATAGCTGAAATAAATATAAATATACCGTAATAAAAACAACCCTGCCTTCCGGCCAGGGTTTGAATCCCCCACGGCTTATGATGTTGCCTGTATTCACAAACAGGTTGGCAAAGATGGAAAAAAATGTTTCAGGTGTTTCAAGATGAGTTGGATACCCTAAACAAAGACATTTTGCCTAAGTACTTGATTACACAAAGTATCAAATTGCTGGACAGTGGACCTATTTAACACCATTTGAACAGAAATGCTCTGCTCACATAACTAACACTCACCAATAATAAGTGCCTGGATAGGCACTTGATTAGTTTCATGGATGTCGCCAAACGGGCACCTTTTTCCATATCTGGTGGACTATAGCTGAGAACTTTTGGTACAAAATAATTACCATGTTACTAGGACATACAAGTTACCCAAATGCAAGCCCAGCATTGCTCAACATAAAACCTTCAGAACTTAACCACTTCAGACCCGGACCATTTTGGCTGGTTAAGGACCAGGCCCCTTTTTGCGATTCGGCACTGCGTCGCTTTAACTGACAATTGCGCAGTCGTGCGACGTAGCTCCCAAACAAATTTGACGTCTTTTTTTTCCCACAAATAGAGCTTTCTTTTGGTGGTATTTGATCACCTCTTCAGTTTTTATTTTTTGTGCTATAAACAAAAATAGAGCAACAATTTTTAAAAAAATTCTATATTTTTTACTTTTTGCTGTAATAAATATCCCCAAAAATATATAAAAAAATTATTTTTTCCTCAGTTTAGGCCGATACGTATTCTTCTACATATTTTTGGTAAAAAAAATCGCAATCAGCGTTTATTGATTGGTTTGCGCAAAAGTTATAGCGTTTACAAAATAGGGGGTCGTTTTATGGCATTTTTATGAATTCTTTTTTTTTTTACTAGTAATGGCGGCGATCAGTGATTTTTTTCATGACTGCGACATTATGGCGGACACATCGGACACTTTTGACACATTTTTGGGACCATTGTCATTTTCACAGCATCAGTGCTATAAAAATGCACTGATTACTGTGAAAATGACACTGGTAGTGAAGGGGTTAACCACTAGGTGGCGCTGTAGGGGTTAAGTGTTCCCTGCATAGTGTTTCTTACTGTAGGGGGGATGGGCTCTGTGTCACATGACACTGATCACCGCTCCGAGTACACGAGCCAAGATCAGTGTCATTGTTACTAGTCAAAACGGGGAGATGCTTGTTTACACAAGCATCTCCCCGCTCTATACCTCTGTGAGACGATTGCGGGGATACCCGCGGCGATTGAGTCCGCAGGACCCACGGTCCCACTCACAGGGATGGCGGCAGGGTCGCGAGCACGCACGACCACACGGACAGGCATTTAAAGGGGAGGTACAGGTACCTTGATATGCCCGTCCGTGCCATTCTGCCAACGTAAATGTACAGGAGGCGGTCGGCAAGCGGTTGAAGCAGAACTAAACTGCATCTGAGCACCACAAACCAAAAAAGCTATTTAATTTATTTTTTTTATATTCAAAGCAAACTCACCCATCCATCCCTGTCTCTATGCTTTATTTTGCTTGGAATTTACTTTGAAAAATAACCCCTATCGTTTCTGTCTGTGGCCACCTTGAATAAGAGCAGATGATTCACGTAAAATGTAATTCCTGGAACCCATCTGCCCGTAGCTCAGGCATGCAGGCAGGAGGGTGTGCTGAGAAAACCCCTCCTCCCCTCCTGAAGACTCCTGGGATGTATAACATACAGTAAGTTGCCTAGGTCTGGAAACCAGAAAGTAACTAAAGAAATGTAAAAAGAAAAAGTTTAAAACAAGTAAATATGATATACCGTACTTTCTTATATATTTACTAATGCTAGCAGCATGAAGAATAACAATATTTAATGTTGATTGAGAGAGTGAAGTTCCACTTTAATAACTTTTACTTAAAATTGATAATGCTTGTCCTTACGGCTGTAAAAGAGTATTGGTAAAACCTGGAAAAGTAGGACACTTCATATAGCCGAATCTAGACCCAAAGGTTAGGTACTCAACTAATGCTGTACCAGAAAATTTAAGCTAAACATTCTGATTGTATGGAGCCAAGGACAATGCGTTTCCTTCCATCTGGATTTAATACTGACCTTCTTTGTCTTTAAAGTAATACTAAAGCTGGTCCCATGCCAGTGCTCCGGCAAGCAGCTTGCTGTGGGGGCACCCAAGCAGGCACGCTCCCGAGCTGCAGCTCTGTGTGTCCATTCACACGTGGAGCCCCCTCCATCTCCTGATTGGCTCACTGGCCGTGATTGACAGCAGCAGGAGTCAGTGAGTATTTGGGGGGGGGGGGGGGCTGCACACAGAAGTGTTTTCACCAAACCTTGTGCCTTTACAACCACTTTAACACAATTGGTATACACGGTCTTGTCTCTCCTGTCCCATCCTTCTTCTTAATTTTCCTTCTTCATCCCTTCCTTTTACCCATTACCCTATATTTAATGTTCTTCACACTCCACACATTAAGTCATAGGTCTCTCTTAACATGTTGTCTTTTATTGTTGTGTACTATCCCAAGCTAAAGCACTCTGTAAACTGAAATGTGTGATATCCTTAATTAATGACAAAGTGCATTGCTTATATTCGCGAGCCCAATGTGCTCTTTCAAATACATATTTCCCTGATTGAAAACATTAACCATATATAATATATCATACAGAACTATCATATATTATTAATGTTACAAGCTCACTAGGCAATGAAACACACGCGCCAACCTATCATATGTGTAAAAAAAATAAAAAACCCTATATGCTATGATGTTGTGTGAAAAACGAATGTATGTACAAGCTTTTATAATCAGAACCTGTATTCTAAACCCCTTACCCCTTATCATGGAGCCTTATACACTGTCTAGTGTTTCTGAGCATGTGTATAGAGATCAGTGCACTTGCCCACTGTGCATGATTTACTGATGCTTTTTAAAAATAAAGGTATTTTACAGTCTCATTTAATAGCATTAAATACATATATTCCTATATGGAAGTGCATCTAAAAATGCTAACAATGCTTAGTGACCCAAAACCATAAAGAAAATCACATTTTTATTTTAGGGATGTCACAGCTTACATTTTGACTCTAGAGCACACATTGTAAAGCAAACCATCAATGTTAATAAATTCTGTATATATTCACAGTAACCAGTACATGCTCTTGCACATACCAAAACACATAATACATTCTCAGAGGAAAGGGTTTGCTAGCATATGACATCAATGCACAATCACATGCATGAGTGCATATTCGTTAGTAGACCGATCTAATTTTTTTTTCAATGTGTTGGTTAGCATGTTTTTCATGATTTTTGCAGATTTACAAAAGACAACTTGTAATTGGCATAGCTAAGAGGAAATCTACTATGTTTTTTACTAACACTTTTCTCTTTTACATCTACCGTATATACTCGAGTATAAGCCGAGTTTTTCAGCAAATTTTTTTGTGCTGAAAATGCCCCCCTCGGCTTACACTCGAGTCACCTTTTTGTGCCTGATCTCCCGGACTTTGGTGGACCCGGTACCAGCCAGCCGTAGGTCCCCTGGACTCTTCCTCTACAAGTGTGCAAAGTTTGTTGTCCGGGGGACCTACGGCCGGGGAGCACCGAATTTTCAAAGTCAGACACCCCTTCCATAGACTCCCATGTTAAATGGTCATTTCTCTGGTGAATTTGGGGACCGGGGTACCGGCTGGTCGTAGGTCCCCTGGACCCGGAACTTGGCACACATGTAGCCCCATTTCTCCTCTACAGGTGTGCAAAGTTTGTTGTCTGGGGGACCTACGGCCGGGGAGCACCATCTTTTCAAATCCGGGCACCCCTTCCATAGACTCCCATGTTAAACGTCAGTCTAGTCATGGGCACAGTGAGGCATGGACACAGTGAGGCATGGGCACAGTGAGGCATGGGCACAGTGAGGCATGGACACAGTGAGGCATGGACACAGTGAGGCATGCACATGGACACAGTGAGGCATGGACACAGTGAGGCATGGGCACAGTGAGGCATGCACATGGACACAGCGAGGCAAAGTGAGGCACAGTGAGGCATGCAGAAGGACACCCTAGGCTTATACTCGAGTCAATAAGTTTTCCCCGTTTTTGTGGTAAAATTAGGTGCCTCGGCTTATATTCGGGTCGGCTTATACTCGAGTATATACGGTATATCTCTGATTTATTTAGCTGTAATAACCGTTACAAATTTTTCTGAAGCTACTGTATTTTTTTGCAGCATTCAATTTATGCTTGATTGCCCTTTGGTATTGTGTAGCTAGTATATGGAGACTATCTTTCTTACCTTACAACCCCATTATCCTCCAAATTTTAAGAGAGAATCATCTTGTCAACATTCAGCATGTTATTCAGCTGAGATCATAAAACAAAAGGTGGACAGAAGCCACAACTGAAATTCCCCAGCAAACTTTTAAATATTATTAGGTTATGTTCTCTCTGCATTGTTTTATAATAGACACTTCACGTTTACTGAATTACTCCTGGAACACTTATATGGAAGGTTACCAATCGGTTCTGCTGACTTTTCGGGCAACATGTGGGCGAGATGTGCAATGACTCGTTATGCCCATAACTAATACAGAAAAGACTAGTGATGCGTGCATTGGTTCGAAAACTAGGTATATCGTTATTTTTTTGTTATTTGTCTTTCTGAATATATCTACAGTATATAGATTTTTCTAATCTAAAGAGATTCATGCAATTCATTAATCATGATTGCCTAGGTTCCTAAACGTTTTGCTATTCAAGAAATCAGACAGACCTACATACTGTAGAAATATCCTTGAGGATTAAAAAGTGATAAATCAGCAATGCTTTTTTTTGTTAAATCCAAGCTGTCATTGAGTGGCTATTATACTTGTATAGGCTGAAAGCTAGGGTAGAAATTACATTAATTCATTACATTATTCTGAATTTGAAACAGAACCCTGCATATCTTTTCAGAATATACTAGCAGCTATCCTCTTTGTACACTAATTTTATTAAACAATTCCCAAGTCTGAAAGCTCAACTCTAGCCAAACCCTTTTTCTAGTTTGGAATAGTCAGGGTATAATGTTGGCTTGTTCTTGTTACAGAGATGTTTCTGTTTTACACAGAGTTGTCTCTTTTCTTCTGGTTTTATATGATATCCATATCATGCATAAACACAAAGAGCGCAGGCCTCAGGAGTACCCAATGCACAGAGTGCAGGGCTTAGGAGTGCACAACACACAGCGTACAGGGTTCAGGAGTGCATCTTGCACAGAGTGCAGGGCTCTGGATTACATAATACATAAGGTGAATAGTTTAGGAGTGCATAATGCAAAGAGTGCAGAGATCAGGAGTAGGTAACACACAGGACAGTGTACAACTAAAAATCCCCCTCATCACCAGCCCAAATTTCCTCCAGTAAAGAGCCCCCCCCCCATAAATCCTCCCAGTACAAATCCCCCTCTCACAGTATACCTCCTCCACCTCTCTGAAATCCATTCACCAGACACCAGATACAGCGCAGAGCAGAGTGAGGGGAAGGCCATTCATTGACTAAATCATATGAGCAGAGCAGAGGTGGTGCTTAGGGAATCCACTGAAGCTGAAAAAAGTTAAAAACAAAAAATTTTGACCAATAGTAGCCTCAGGACCCAGGGCACCCTGCATGCCCATGGTGTTAATGCAATGCACCATGCACGTGTTACGTGTCATTATATAGGCACCCCAATGCACTAAAGGAATGCAATGCACCTCAAGGCATAGTAATGCACTAATGTGATGTGTGTTGTGAATTTTTTTTTAGGTTCATTGTACTGCATTGACCACTAATTTAAATAAATGACCGGCCTGAATGAACCACAAGTTACCAGACCAAATATATGTTTATGGGATCTAAGGGTTTAGTGTTAAGGATAAGTTAACTACTTATGGGTTAATTTTCAAGGTTTGGTGTTTTTTCATTGTGGAGGGGTAGGTTAATGTGTTTGTAAAGTCAAAAAGTCAAAAAGTTTTTTAGTTTTGGATAGAGTGGGGAAGGGTCCGAAGGGCCAGACCTCCTGTTGGATTGTTATGGCTGTCTGGGGTTCCAATAGAGATTTACTCTCACTTATTATCCTGTTGACAATGGTTTTACCAGACAGGAAGTGAAGGTGTTAGTCTTTTGATTGGTCAAAGTATGAAATGGCAGAGCCCAAGTAGGTGGTAGAGGCATTAGTATGTGCCTACTGCATTAATATGACATTAGAAAGGCTGTTTTATTGCTGGGTCAACCTTTTAATAAGTAAGAAGTTTCTCTGTGATTTGAAACAAATTTATGAATACATACCCTTTCTCTTTGGGTCTTCTTGATGGTCATGTGAAACACACAACTCTCCTTCTCTTTACCTCTTCAGTGGGTAATCTTCAATACTGCAGAGAGAGTTGCTGATATCAAGATATCAGTCCTACCTTCTTTAGTATTGTACTATATTTTATTGAAGTGGAGCAATTGATGCTGGGTGTCATTCATCCTGGAATAGGATTGGCAGCAGGGCACAGAAACTGTAAATCTGTGGAGGAAACCTGATAGAGTGGAGGTATTGCAGTGAAAATTTAATTTTTTTATTTTCAAAAGGCCTGGGCAATGATCTACAACCAAAACTTAAACTGCCTAACATGCAGGACTGATGTAAATGCAGCGCTTACCCCCATTTAAGGGACCGGCTTGCTTTATTTTGGGTCATGCAAACTACCTCCAAGGCTTCCGTTGTCAGGGTATAGAAAGTCTCTAGAAAAAGTCAATGTCCACACCAATGTAAAACCTAAACAGGAAGGCTTTATTTTCCTTTTCTCGCTGTGGGAACTTGTAGAGAAAGTAGTATTGCTCACCCGGATAGTCTCTTTCACTGGTCCTAGCAGCCGGGATGATGCACGGATCAACTTTACCTGAGAATTTAAGGATGCGATCAGGAATCCTCTGCCACAGGATTATCAAAGTCCCGAACCTCCCAGCCTAGCAATAGAGACAACCTTTATGCCAGATCGGCGTATTGCAGGGCTTGTAGTAATGGATCCCTCCTTAGGTGAGTCTCCAGGCCTCCTCCCAAGACAGCAGTATCGTCCCCAGTCTCCTCTGGGGCAGATCCTCCCCTGGCCTCCTTCCTTAAGAGTGGGCTTCCCGTCAAGTGGGCAGCTTGTGATCCCTTCCAAAGGCATAGGCCCCAGCCAGCAGAGCTGGGCCTACCAGGCAGCGATGCAACCTTGGGCTGAAGGTGCCCTGGGCTGGAACACACGCATGCACCCATGCCATGCGGGCCATGAGGCGCGCACACAGGAACGACCCCGATCAATGGCGTCTGCCCCTTATGTACCCTCTCCCAGCATGCACAGTGGGTTAACCACGCCCACTGCACGGGTGCCGAGAGAGGACATCCAATGTGGTGTGATACCCCTGTATTCCAGCCTGGGCCGGTGGTGGCAGTGCCACCTACAGGCGAACAGGGAATATAACTGCCAGGCAGTATCACACCCAGAGCAGAAGCAAATTTCAACACAATTATCCAGGCCTGAGCCTAACTACTGGCTCAGACTACCCCAAAATTTTACATATAGCGTCCCAACCATTTGGGAAGGGCGCTACATAAAGACTAACTATACATGCTCCAATTTGTAAAGTCGCTGTTCTTTCTACTTTAAATCTGCTAAAACACTGTATCACGAGTGCATATAAGACAAGTCCTTAGTGCATAGTAGTTGTTGGTAGATCTAAGATTGTAAAGTGTATGGTCAGGGAATCTTGCAATCATTTTGATCTTTGGTCAATAAAGCTTTTGGTAAAAAAAAAAAAAAAATGGTTAATAGCTGCATATATATACACAGTTTACTTATTGGTGGTTGTGTGTATTAGGCTCCATTCACACCTGAGCGTATGGATTGACTGGCGTTTTACGGGCGATTTTTAAGTTTTTTTGCAGGTTTTTACAAGGTTTTTTAAAGCATTTTTGGAAGTTTATTGCTAGCGTTTTACAGCTTTGGGTGTTTTTGTTTAGCCAAAAGAAAGCACTAGGGGAGGAGAGAGAAAGGAAATTAGAGGTAGAGAGCTGCTATTTAGTGTTTTACGAGCATTTTTATTGAAGTCTATGGGGCCAAAAACACTTGTAATCTCCTAAAAGGAAGCTTATGTACTTTTTTAAGCTTCAGGTGACAAAACACTCATATGTGAACAGGGGCCATTGAAATGAATAGGATTTTGCTTGTTGGGCATTTTGGAGCTTCAGAGCTGAGTGTTTTACAAGCTGAAAAACGCTCAGGTGTGAACAGGACCTTAGGCAAAATTGTACTTATGTTCTGTATGACATCTTGTTATCGTAAAGTAGTCATACATTTAAAAAAACAGCCGTTTAGTTGAACACATTGGGAAAAATGATTATTTGATGTTACATGTATAAAATAACATACTGGATTACATGAATATCAGTGAAATCTATAAATGTTTGGCTAAGAATTCCTGGAAACAGAAAAATGTGTTATTTAAGGATGTACTACTACCTATTACGCACAAATAAACTGGGGCATTTCAAGTGTTATTTTCAAAATTACTGTCTTACTTCCAATGGAGCCCCATCACTTCATTGCCAAAAAATTACACTTGAGCCACATCTATAAGGATGAGTAAGCTGCAAAGCCAGATGTTAAAGTATACTTCCCTAGAGAAAAAATAAAGAAAACCAGTCTCAGTTCTTGAAGCTGCAATTTCTATTACTCCATGGAAAAAGAAGTTGCTGTTAATATACTTAGATGTCTAGATGATTAACACTCCTAGGACTTCTACTAAAATGTAAATTGAGACATCAAGCACACATTCCATTTGTACCAAATTCTACTTTTACAGCAAACACTATGGAAACACTCAGTGTGATTTACTAAAACTGGAGAGTGCAAAATCTGGTGCAGCTCTACATAGTAATCAGCTTCCATAGTTGTTCAATTAAGCTTTGCCAAAAAAAACCTGGAAGCTGATTTTTGAGTTTTAGTAAATCAACCCCACTGTAGCAATATTAAAATTCTTCTAAAAGGTGTTTTGATAAATAAAGCCCATTGCACCACTTGTTACTGTATCTTTTTTTTTTTTTACATTCATTTGTAAGACACTGTAATCAATGACGCCTATCTTGGTGGTTAGCTTGATGTTCACCGAAGCCTATGGGAAGTCCTCAAATGCCAAACCTCAAAAGTGCATGAGCAGTTGGCCACTGCCATAGGAGACATGTACCAGTGCAAAAAAAAAAATATTCAGTGAAGAGCCATTTAAGGAGGCTTTTAAGCATTTAAAATACACACTTCCTTTAAATAACATGGAAATCCCTTAAATTAGAACTAAAAGCAAAACATTTCATTTTGGACAGAGTAAGGAATACTATAATTTTAACCCCTGTCAGTTTTTTTTTATTTCTCCTTTGCGACATAGAAACATAGAAGAATGATGGCAGAAAAACACCAAGCGGTCTATTGAGTCTGCCCCATTTTTGTATATATATATATATATATATATATATATATATAAATTGTTTGCTTGAATATAGACCTATGTATGTCCCAAGCATGTCTGAATCCACTTAAATAATACTATTTTATTTTATTTTTATTTGTGTAATTTGTTATTTTTATATAACTTTGCCATGCTTTGTATTAGAAACATAATTTTAGTGGAATTTTAAATTAAATAAACGATGTATGTTTTACGTTATAATCTTTCATAATGCTAAATAAACCTGCTCATAGTGGAAATGTAACAATTGCTCTGGTCCATAAAGGGCATACAGATATGAGAGCTAAAGTGGTTAACTGAACGCTACTAACCGGCATAAAATACAGGCACCCTAAGGCGTGTGCACATACCTGCAGCATATTTCCGTATATTCTGATTTGCCTGGATTCCGTAATGGGAAAAAACTTCACTATTAGTCCCCTTTCACACGGCAAGTCCGCTCGGATCTGCTGTTTTTCAGGCGGATCCGAGTGGGCCATCCATTGACTCCTATGAGGAGACAGGCGTCAGCGTAAATGTGTCCGCTGACACCCGCTTGCAATCCGATCTGCTAAAATCAGACATATGGCCATCCATCTTAGTGGATCAGATCGGATGAGATCTGATGAAAACGGACATGCTGTCTGTTTTCATCCAATCTCTCCATAGAAATCAGCGGCCCTCTGACAGGCCCCTCCCTGCTCAGTGAGCAGAGACGGACCTGTCATCCGCCGACTCAGCGGAGATTAACGAATTGATCTCCTGCTGAGCTGGCGGACTCCATTGAGCAGATCCGCCTCGTGTGGAAGAGGCCCTATAGTGATGGGCCAGTAGCAATCCCAATTGGCAGGGCTTAACAGCAAGCTGCAAAAGTACCGGGAAGTGTCAAAGGTTTTCAGATCAAACCAGCCCAGCTTTTAGGCAGAGCAGAGGTTACTAAAAACTGTTGGTTGATGGGGAGAAGTACCCTCATTAAAGTACAAACATAGTTATACATCAGACCTAGCACAAGGGTAGGATCATATACTAAAGCGAACCATACTACTAGTTTGGACCCATATGGGCTGATTTACTAAGTGTAAATAGGCTATTTATTTTCCATAGTGAACTGAAGAGCCTATTTGCCTTTAGTAAATCCACTCCATAGAGTCTGATTATAAAATATTATTTTCTGACATCATTAAATAAGTAGATAAAAAAAAACATGTAGTAGCAATAATTGGCAATTACTATAAGTATACAAGACACATATGTCATTTGTAAACATAGTATACAGTATTCATTTATGTTAAATAGTCCTGCTTAAAAGACAGAGCTGTGATGCTCAAGTTCAGTGGAATTTTTTTTTTCAAGAAAGGTAATTATTTTGGTCCTTCTAGTGGCCTTTTTTCCTTCTGTGGCAGATATCACATAAAGCAAATAAGCTGGATCATAGACTACTTCTTCAGATTTGCTCTAAGAGCGCTTTTCCTTTTCAGTAATAATTTCCCTCATTCTGATTGCCTAAATGTTGTTTACCTGTCTAATACCAAGCAAAACCAAAAAGCTTTTTTTGTATGTAATTTGTTTTCTCTTTTGTAGCTGCCCTGTTCTCCAGTTCTCATTCAAGTAGAAGTGGAACTGCTGGTGGGAATGTTCCTCAGCCTCAGCCTCTTGGTTCCAGCCATCCTTCTCCAGGGAGTAACTTGCAGTCCAGTCCTCATAACCCCTCATCCCAGCTATCCCCTCTCACACCTATGGAAACAGGCTCTGACAGGTATGGGTGCTTGAACCGTGGCTTTATGTATATTCAGAATGTTGACTGTTTATAAGAACTCTAATAAACGTATACTTTGTGAGCTGCTATTTTAAACACATGAACGCCATGTTTATTTTAAAAGTGCAATGAGCTGCTTTCACCTTAACACACTCTCATGTAAATGTGTCACAATATTATATATATAAAAACAGTCTTTTTTTAAAAACTTAGTTTAAAAGTTCAGAATAAAACTGTAGCAGCGCTACGAACAAAAGTTCAAATGTGCGTCTTCTATGATAATCGCTTATCTAGGTGATGAAGTAGTGAATGGTGAATCTAGTTGTATCCAATTCTTAGTGCTCCTTTCACCAGTAGTGTATTACACCGCGTGGGGGGATTTTTGAAAGTCCCCTTCAGGGGGCGCACTCACCAGATACAGGATAAATGTAAGCCTAGATCAACATTCCTCCTTCAGCAATGATACAATCAGATAAATTTTCCTTTTCTTCTCCACCATAAACTTCATGCGGTAACTCAGGTATAAATGCTGGCACTGTACCACAGTGCAAGGGATCCACAGCAGACAATGCTCAGCAATAGCAAACGGCAATGAGTGGCGGTAATGATGATAGCGGTGATACACAGCTCGAGACAGCAAGCATAGACGCGGGTGACGTCACGATCCCTGTTCACGTTCCGTACGCGTTACGTCCCCGATAGGTGGGCGGGACTTCATCAGCGGTCTTTATTATATATAACAAATTGGTGTAGCACTTAAATAATTATAATCAAACCTACATGATCATCATGAAAAATCAATAATGTATTCCAATTATCAAACATAAATAAATTCTCTCCAAAAAAATAATAATCTTGTGCTAAGTTATTTTTTCCCACTGTGAATTTGTGCTTACAAATGTTCCACACACTGTGCCACCATCACCAGCTGTGCCCTCACCTAGACCCCTATGACAATACATTTTATGTATGATCATAAAAGACTTTTGTCCTCTTTAATTGACATAATACATCCTTCCAGTCCCTTTGATGGTATTATAGGATGGTAGACCCATTTTCCAAACAACCTCTTCCTTCTTTGGATTATTCAGGTAATTTCTCCTCCGCTCAGCAAACATACAAGGAAACCAACTCTACATAGTGCTTTATCTTTAAAACCATGTATTTATTCCCTTCAACCTACATAATAACACTCACATTAAAAACCAGTAAGACATGCCTCAAATATTCAGCATATACAGTATAATTACTGTGCTCCTTTATTACACAATCTTTTTTTTTTTTTTTTTTATTCTTTATTTACTTATTTTTAACAACAGGGTTTCTAAACAGTAAGGTATTCCGGAAAAAATAAAAAAATAAAAATAAAAGTAAAAACATCATTCACCTCATAATCTATTTCTTATACATCACATCTTTCAGAGATTAATTCTGTTCCATCTTCATATTATATAAATTAATTGTTTATATTTAGACTTCAACCAGAGCATATTTCTTTCTTCATACTCTCTAATTTCTATCTGTATAAATTCCTTCATCTCTTATCTACATATTCTCATCTTCCCCTATTGTCTTCCCCTTATCCCCAATCTCCCCCCAATATCTCTATACCCATTTCCCATACCCATTTCCCATTCCTTTCAATCTCCATATTCCTCCCCTCTCAAAAAAAAAAAAAAAAGGAAGAAAGACAAAGTTTCTCCCCCTCTCCTCTCCCCCCTCCCTCCCCCTCTTACTCTCCTAATAGCCTTTTGCCCTCTTCTGATTGCATATATATCTCCCATGGAGCCCAGATTTCTTTAACTTGTTCCCTTCTATCTAATGTTATAGGTAACAATTTCTCCATTATTCCTATCCTCCTAACTTTGTTAAGCCACTCCGAAACTGCCGGAGCTTTTGTATCCTTCCAATTTGTTGCAATACAACTTTTTGCTGCATTTATTAGGTGGCACAGAATTGAATTAGTATATCTTTTAGGTGGAATTTGTACATTATGTAACAAGAAGAAATCTGGTTCCCTTGGGATTAAATATTCAGTAAATGTCTGTGTAATTCTATGTACTGTCTCCCAAAATTGTCTAATTACTGGGCAAGACCAAAATAGGTGTATCATTGTCCCTCTTTCCTTGCATCCCCTCCAGCACCTGTCAGATAATTCTGGAAAAAAATTATTTAGGGCCACCGGTGTATAATACCATTGTGTTAAAATTTTATAATTTGATTCTTGTATTTTAATACACCTTGATGATTTTGTAGCCAACTCTATTATGTTCTGACATTGTGCTGGAGAGAAGGCATGACCTATATCTCTCTCCCATTTACCCAGACATTCCATTTTAAAGTCATCTGGGGGTGCAATCAGCAATGCATACATTTTCGATATAACATGTGGAAGGGGTTCCCCTCCCTCACAGTAATCCTCAAATCTTGTCCGTACCCGTCTATATGTTTTCTAAATAGTGTCTGATCTGCCGAGCTTGCCAGGTCGGAATTTCATATTTACCTCCTTTTTTTGTTAGCATATCCATGGTTACCCATCCCCTTTCTCCTATGAAGTCTGACACTTGAAAAATGCCCTTTTCCCTCAATTTCCTAAACATTACTACCTCTATTCCAGGTAAAAAATCTGGGTTTCCTATTATCGGATATAGGGGTGATTTTTTATCTGTAAATTTAGGTTTCTGACATATTTTATCTCCTACCCATAAAGTCGTTCCTATCGTGGGATGTGATTTTACCAAGGGGGGCAAGGCTGTGTAGCACCATATTGCCCTATTTAGTGGGATTGGACTAATTTGCTGCTCCATATTTATCCATAGTTTATACTCCTTATGTCTGCTCCAGTCTAATAGCCTCCCAAGATGCACTGCTTGATAATATTTATATATATCCAGTGCAGATATACCCCCTAC
This sequence comes from Rana muscosa, assembly GCA_029206835.1. Taxonomy (NCBI): domain Eukaryota; kingdom Metazoa; phylum Chordata; class Amphibia; order Anura; family Ranidae; genus Rana; species Rana muscosa. The sequence continues at coordinate 733,075,193 of CM055116.1, forward strand.
TCTTTTTGATAAGGTTAAAAGTTTTCTGGCTATTCTTGGTTTCTTACTATCCCATATAAATTTCATAAACAAAGTTTGGACCTGGTTAAAGAAAGACTTAGGAATTCTTATCGGTAATGCTAGGAACAGGAAAAGGAATTTTGGCATCACACTCATTTTAAGGATATTACATCTCCCGAACCATGAGTGCATACCTTTACTCCAGCTTTCCAGTAATTTTCTTACAGTTCTAACTAATGGTTCAAAATTTAGTTCAAACGTTTTCTCCAAATTTGCTGGTATCTGTGTCCCTAAATAATTTAAAGCTTTCCTCGTCCACTTAAACTTAAAACTTTGCTCTATTACGTTTTTAATGGGACCCGGCAGTGTCACCCCTATCGCCTCCGATTTACTATAATTTATTTTAAGATTCGATATCTTTCCATATATTTCTACTTCTTTCATACAATTGGGTAAAGAAGTTTGTGGTCTTGATAATGAAAAAAGCATATCATCTGCATAAGCAGATACTTTATATTCCTTTCCCCCCAATTCAATACCCCTGATATCCGGGTTCCGTCGAATCTTATTTAAAAAAGGTTCTAGTGTCAAAGCATATAATAGGGGCGAAAGAGGGCAGCCCTGCCGTGTTCCATTTGTAATCAGAAAAAGCTTAGAATAAACCCCATTTACTTTTACCAGTGCCCGAGGGTTCGCATACACTCCCGTTATCCATTGTACCATCTTTTCTCCTATACCCATTTGTATTAATACTTCGATCATAAATTTCCAATTAACTCTATCGAATGCTTTCTCTGCATCCGTATTCAGGAAAACACTCGATATCTTTTTTTGATTGGCTTGATGTATCAAATTTAGTACTTTAATAGTACTGTCCCTTGCTTCTCTTGTAGGGATAAACCCTACTTGATCTAAATGTACTAGTTGTGCTAAATAAGGTTGAATCCGGCGTGCTAGAATTTTTGTCAAAATTTTTAGATCAACATTTAATAAGGATATTGGTCTGTAACTACTACATATCTCAGGATCTTTTCCCTCCTTTGGTATCAAGGTAATATGGGCGGTTACAGACTCAGGAGGTAGCACCACTGTTTGTCCTACTGCATTAAATACCTTAATCATATATGGCCCTAATTGAGTAATACACTTTTTATAATATTGTATGGTAAAACCATCTGGGCCTGGCGCTTTACCATGTTCAATTGTCTTCATTATTGATTGTACTTCTTCTATGGTGATTGGCCCTTCTAATTTCCTTCTATCTGGTGATAATAATCTGGGCAGACATGCCAACGTCACATATTCCCTTATCGACACAGGAGAAACTCCTGTTTCTGGTAAATTATATAGAGCAGAGTAATACTCTTGAAACTCTTGTGCTATCTCTTTTGGAAGTGACTTATTCAAATCTGCTTTCCCTTTGATAGTTGGAATATAAGATCGGGTCTGTTGTTTTTTTATTTTTTTTTGCCAATAGCCTACCGCATTTATCTCCTGAGTTGTAGTTCTCTTTCCTTCCATATTGTAGGGCCGCTTCCACCTTGTATCTGAGTAAATCTGCTATTTGTCTCCTTAAATGTGCTACCTCCTTTCCTAGTTCTCTTTCTGATGTCTTCTTATGTTGTGTCTCTAAGTCATGTAACTTTTCTAATAAATGTTTTAACTGTTCATCTCTGATCTTTTTTATTCGGGAGCCATGTTTAATCAATACTCCTCTAATTACCGTTTTATGGGCTTCCCAAACCATTCCCAGGTCGCTTTCTCCATTGTCATTTATTTGAAAGTACCACATAATTTTTTTGATTATATCTTCCATAATTTGGGGATTCTCTAATAAACTTTCATTTAACCTCCATCTCCATTCCGATGGGTGATTCCCCCCCACCAAGTTCATCTCCATCGTAACAGGTGCATGATCTGTCCAAGTTATGCTTCCTATTGAAATGTCACCTATTGAGTGTAACAAATGATGTGGGACTAAAAAAAGATCTATTCTTGAATAACTTTGGTGGGGGTTTGAAAATAAAGTGTAGTCTCTCTCCCCTGGGTGTATAATCCGCCATCCATCCACTAATTGTAGTTCATGTAATTTTCGTAGAATAGACTTTCTAATCCCCTTAGATACTGATGAAGTCCCATTAGAGGTATCTGATCTAGTGGGATATTTAAATCTCCTCCGCATATCAGTTTTCCTTCACTAAAATCCCTTAATTTTGACAACAATTTAACCAAGAAGCTATCTTGGTGTACATTTGGAGCATAAATAGTAGCCAGAGTCACTTTTTCTTTGCCTATCATTCCTTTAAGGAAAAGATATCTTCCCCCTGGATCTGAGCATTTATCTATAAGTATCCAAGGTATTTTATTTGAAATCAGGATAGCGACTCCCTTTGTCTTGGCTTCCTGATTGGAAGCTTGATAAACGTTAGGAAAATGTCTATTTTGTAAGTATGGGAAAACCCCTTCCCTGAAATGTGTCTCTTGTATAAATCCTACATCTGTATTTGAATGTTTTAGTTCGTTCAACAGCATTTTACGTTTTCCTGGAATATTAAGCCCTTTAGCATTTAATGAAGTTACTCGTATTCTATCCATTTTTAATTCACAGAGTATCGGCTATGCTATTCTTACTCCTGTATCTAGAGGGCGAGGGGGGAATAGGAGCAAAGAAAAGGAGGGGAAGAGAAAGAGAGAAGGAAAAAAAAGAAAAAAAGAAAAGGGCCCCCCAGGAGGGGAGGAAGTTTTTATGGAGAGAGGATGGGTATAGGGATAAAACCTCGGCTCCTACTTGGGACTTCAAATTTTCCCGTAGGTAGCCGAATTGGGGGTGTTGGTCTAGGTTTGGCGTGAGTGGCTGAGCTCCCTCCACACCCTTCTAATCCTTTATGACCCTGTAGTCTAGTCCCTTCTCAGCCTATGTTATTCCCCTTTTTTTACCTCACATCTCCTCCTTCCCTACATTTGCCTCCCTTCATTTATTAAATTCTTCATTTTATATCCACTTATATGACAAAATTTGGACAATTAAAATCTATTTTAATTCTGCCTTTCCTACTTTATTCCTTGACCCTCTTATTTATTCCTCTCTCACCCCTCCTTTCTTCCCTCTAAATAATAATATATATTAAAGGAGTAGTAAACAGTTACATGTTACATGTTTTTTCACCTTAATGCATCCTAAGGCTCTCACATACTACTGCAGCAGGATAGACACAAATTATATATGTGCTGTTGCACTTTCCATATCAATATAGCTCAGGCTCAGGTTCAGGTCTCATACCATACCATACCATATGGTCTCAGATACTACAGGGTGTCGCTTCTCTTACAGGGTTTTGGAGGATTTTTGCTCAGCTCACCACCTTACAACCTCCCTACTCCGCCATTGCCAGACCACACCCCCACTTATTACACAATCTAAATCTCCAGTGTATTTTACCAGCCCTTCTCTACTTCCAAGCGTGGATCCATAATAAAATGACACCGATAGGTACCTATATAAGAGAGAGTGAGGTGTCATCCAATCAGAACACCTTGATTAAGTCACATGAGCCAGGTGAAGAAACACGTACAGGTTGAACTTGCTAAATGACATTGCAACGCTCAGAAGTAGCGAAGGGCTGGTAAAATACACTAGAAAATTGTATTGTTTAATAAAGGAGCACCATTATTATTTATTTATGTTTGATATATGAGAGACATTATTGATTTTTCATGATAATCATGTAGGCTTGATTATTTTTATTTTAGTGCTACACCTATTTGTTATATATAAAAATAAACCTACCCAGAATGTTTTTCTCTGGTAGTGGTGGTGAGTATCAGCTTGGATTTCCTTGTTCTGGATGGAACAGAACTGGGTTCAATCCAACTATTTTCTGGTATTGTCCCCACTACTTGGCTCAGTAAAAACTACAGACCTGCCTATGTAGTTATATCCTTATATGACAATTTGTAGACTTGACTTGGTGACACAGAATGCAGACAGTTTATTATTTGTTCTCCAATTAATTCTCCAAAAAGACATAAAGAGGACATAGACTCACAATAGTAGCGACTTAGTTAAAAAGGATGGACTTTCTACTGTGGTCTCAGGAAACAACAAAATAGAATACTAAATGCAGTCACACTACACTCAAAATAAATGCAAGGTTCTGTGATTGAAGGAGGTACGGATCAATGTTATGATCTCCTCTCCTGCAATCACATATTGCTTTGCATTCATTGAAAAGTAGTGATGAGCCGAACACCCCCGGGTTCGGTTCGCACCAGAACCCGCGAACGGACCGAAAGTTCGTACGAACATTAGAACCCTATTAAATACAATGGATGCGAACGTTCGAATTCTAAAGTGCTAATTATAACAACTATTATGCATGTTATTGTCCTAAAAAGGGTTTGGGAACCCGGGTTCTGCACCAGGGGACATGTATCAATGCAAAAATAAGTTTTAAAAACGGTCGTTTTTCGGGAGCAGTCATTTTAATGATGCATAAAGTGAAAAAAAAAAGTCAAATATTCCTTTAAATATCGTACCTGGGGGGTGTCTAAAGTATGCCTGTGAAGTGCCACGTGTTTCCCGTGTTTAGAACTGTCCCTGCACAAAATTACATTTCTAAAGGAAAAAAAGCCATTTAAAACTGCTTGCGGCTTTAATGTAATGTCTGGTCCCGGTAATATGGATGAAAATCTTTAAGAAAAATGGCATAGCTACCCCATGACCCCCCCCCCCCCTACCCCAGCCCATTACCAGCCCCTTTGGGTCTTGTATGGATATTAAGGGGAACCCCGCACATAAAATAAAAAAGGCCCTATATACTCTGAACAGCCGTATACAGGCGGTGCATACAAGACAGGGACTGTAGGTTTGTTCTTATGTAGAATCTGTTTGTAATTTTGAACAGGTACATTGTTGAAGTGTAGCTCCAGCCCAAAAATCTATTTTTAAACTTTTTGGAAAACATAGGTAAGGGTTATCACCCCTGTAACATTTGTTTTGCTGTCTGTGCCCCTGTTCAGAACATTTCACCTCACTTTCCGTCCCAATGACAACTGTTTTTGAAATGTGGTGTTTTTTCTTGAAACAAGGATTGCTGATAAAGCATCAGTACAGAGGAGACACCTTTCTCCCATATTTATTCTTACAGGAGAGAATTTTCCTTCCTAGTGGTAGATTTCCTCTCACTTCCTGTTGTCTTCTTGCGTTTGCAAGTAGGAGTCGTTTGTAAGTTGGATGTTTGAAAGTAGGGACCTGCCGTATATACTCTGCAGAAATAGGCCCCTTAGTTGTTGGTGTTGGCACAACACTGTAAGCACTCACAGTTACTCTTGGTTGGTGCTGGAACGCCCTGCTGTCAACTATTATATCAGGAATTTTAATTACATATAATTGTTGAACAGTGGTAGTAAAAATTGGGCCTTTGATGGTGGTGCTGGTGCCACAACACTGTAAGCCCTGACAGTTACTCTTGGTGGGTGCAGCAATGGGCCCTGCTGTGAATTATTAGATCAAGAATTGTAATTGCATGCCCCTGTTGAACAGGGGCTGAAAAATTGGGCCTTTCGTGGTGGTGGTGGTGGTGGTGGTGTTGCCACAACACTGTAAGCCCTCAGAGTTACTCTTGGTGGGTGCAGCAATGGGCCCTGCTGTGAATTATTAGATCAAGAATTGTAATTACATGCCCCTTTTGAACAGGGGCTGAAAAATTGGGCCTTTCGTGGTGGTGGTGGTGGTGGCGTTGCCACAACACTGTAAGCCCTCAGAGTTACTCTTGGTGGGTGCAGCAATGGGCCCTGCTGTGAATTATTAGATCAAGAATTGTAATTGCATGCCCCTGTTGAACAGGGGCTGAAAAATTGGGCCTTTCGTGGTGGTGGTGGTGGTGGTGGTGGTGTTGCCACAACACTGTAAGCCCTCAGAGTTACTCTTGGTGGGTGCAGCAATGGGCCCTGCTGTGAATTATTAGATCAAGAATTGTAATTACATGCCCCTTTTGAACAGGGGCTGAAAAATTGGGCCTTTCGTGGTGGTGGTGGCGTTGCCACAACACTGTAAGCCCTCAGAGTTACTCTTGGTGGGTGCAGCAATGGGCCCTGCTGTAAATTATTAGATCAAGAATTGTAATTGCATGCCCCTGTTGAACAGGGGCCGAAAAATTGGGCCTTAGGCACTGGTGGCACAACACTACAACCCCTCACAGATACTGTACTTGGAGCACAGCAATGAGCCCTGTTGCAAAGTATTGCTTCAAAAATTGTAATGACACGCCCCTGTTAAACAGGGGCTGAAAAATTGGGCCTTAGGCACTGGTGCCACAACACTCCAACCCCTCACAGATACTGTACTTGGAGCACAGCAATGAGCCCTATGGCAAATTATTGCTAAAAAAATTGTAATTACACGCCCCTGTAAAACAGGGGCTGAAAAATTGGGCCTTAGCCACTGGTGGCGGCACCCATAAACAAAAATGATCTTCCAAGCTATCATCATCAATCGTATCATTGAGGACTCGGAGGAGGAGGATAGCCAGTCAACATAACAGCACAGGCACTCAGCATCAGCATCAGTCTTGAAGGGATGTGACATGTTAAAATCAATTAGTCTGTTATATCAGCATCAGGTGTGTGGTAGCTGGTGGTGATCCAAGACTGGTTCATCTTGATGAAAGTCAGTCGTTCAACCGAGTCGGTGGACAGGCGCACCCTGTGATCCGTGACAAATCCTCCAGCAGCACTGAATGTGCGTTCCGAAAGAACGCTGGATGCAGGACAGGCCAGTAGCTCAATTGCATACTCTGCAAGCTCTGGCTAGTGATCCATCCTCAAAACTAGGGATGAGCTTCGTGTTCGAGTCGAACATACGTTCGACTCGAACATCGGCTGTTCGATCGTTCGACGAAGATCGAACGATTTGGGCCGTTCGCGCCAAATTCGAGTGACGCGAACGGCCCACAATGCACTACGCCATCGCAGTGTCATCCAGGCGCTGTGATTGGCCAAGCATGCACTGTGACCCCGCATGCTTGGCCAATCACAGCGCCGGCAGCGAGGAGAGCAATGATTGGCCACAGGCAGGATGCCTGTGGCCAATTATTGCTGAGGGTGTTTAGTACACGTAGTGTACTGTAGTGTGTTCCGGAGCAGGGAAAGAGCAGCATAGGCAGGCACAGTGACTTTTATTTCTTTCTTGCTTAACCTGGATTCCTTTAGTTTAGGGAAAGAGAAGGATAGGTAGGGAGAGTGTCAGTGTGTTTTGTGCTTGTGCTATAGTGTGCTTTAAAAAAACATTTTTTCTAGGGACAGAAAACTCTAGGTAGGGAGAGTGTCAGTTTCTTTCACTGTGCAAGTCCTTGTTTCCAGGGACAGGGAAGGACAGTGAGTGAATTCTCCTTGTGCTATAGTGTGCTTAAAAAAAACATTTTTTCTAGGGACAGAAAACTCTAGGTAGGGAGAGTGTCAGTTTCTTTCACTGTGCAAGTCCTTGTTTCCAGGGACAGGGAAGGACAGTGAGTGAATTCTCCTTGTGCTATAGTGTGCTTAAAAAAAAACATTTTTTCTAGGGACAGAAAACTCTAGGTAGGGAGAGTGTCAGTTTCTTTCACTGTGCGAGTCCTTGTTTCCAGGGACAGGGAAGGACAGTGAGTGAATTCTCCTTGTGCTATAGTGTGCTTAAAAAAAACATTTTTTCTAGGGACAGAAAACTCTAGGTAGGGAGAGTGTCAGTTTCTTTCACTGTGCAAGTCCTTGTTTCCAGGGACAGGGAAGGACAGTGAGTGAATTCTCCTTGTGCTATAGTGTGCTTAAAAAAAAACATTTTTTCTAGGGACAGAAAACTCTAGGTAGGGAGAGTGTCAGTTTCTTTCACTGTGCAAGTCCTTGTTTCCAGGGACAGGGAAGGACAGTGAGTGAATTCTCCTTGTGCTATAGTGTGCTTAAAAAAAACATTTTTTCTAGGGACAGAAAACTCTAGGTAGGGAGAGTGTCAGTTTCTTTCACTGTGCAAGTCCTTGTTTCCAGGGACAGGGAAGGACAGTGAGTGAATTCTCCTTGTGCTATAGTGTGCTTAAAAAAACATTTTTTCTAGGGACAGAAAACTCTAGGTAGGGAGAGTGTCAGTTTCTTTCACTGTGCAAGTCCTTGTTTCCAGGGACAGGGAAGGACAGTGAGTGAATTCTCCTTGTGCTATAGTGTGCTTAAAAAAACATTTTTTCTAGGGACAGAAAACTCTAGGTAGGGAGAGTGTCAGTTTCTTTCACTGTGCAAGTCCTTGTTTCCAGGGACAGGGAAGGACAGTGAGTGAATTCTCCTTGTGCTATAGTGTGCTTAAAAAAAACATTTTTTCTAGGGACAGAAAACTCTAGGTAGGGAGAGTGTCAGTTTCTTTCACTGTGCAAGTCCTTGTTTCCAGGGACAGGGAAGGACAGTGAGTGAATTCTCCTTGTGCTATAGTGTGCTTAAAAAAAACATTTTTTCTAGGGACAGAAAACTCTAGGTAGGGAGAGTGTCAGTTTCTTTCACTGTGCAAGTCCTTGTTTCCAGGGACAGGGAAGGACAGTGAGTGAATTCTCCTTGTGCTATAGTGTGCTTAAAAAAAACATTTTTTCTAGGGACAGAAAACTCTAGGTAGGGAGAGTGTCAGTTTCTTTCACTGTGCAAGTCCTTGTTTCCAGGGACAGGGAAGGACAGTGAGTGAATTCTCCTTGTGCTATAGTGTGCTTAAAAAAAACATTTTTTCTAGGGACAGAAAACTCTAGGTAGGGAGAGTGTCAGTTTCTTTCACTGTGCAAGTCCTTGTTTCCAGGGACAGGGAAGGACAGTGAGTGAATTCTCCTTGTGCTATAGTGTGCTTAAAAAAAACATTTTTTCTAGGGACAGAAAACTCTAGGTAGGGAGAGTGTCAGTTTCTTTCACTGTGCAAGTCCTTGTTTCCAGGGACAGGGAAGGACAGTGAGTGAATTCTCCTTGTGCTATAGTGTGCTTAAAAAAAACATTTTTTCTAGGGACAGAAAACTCTAGGTAGGGAGAGTGTCAGTTTCTTTCACTGTGCAAGTCCTTGTTTCCAGGGACAGGGAAGGACAGTGAGTGAATTCTCCTTGTGCTATAGTGTGCTTAAAAAAAAACATTTTTTCTAGGGACAGAAAACTCTAGGTAGGGAGAGTGTCAGTTTCTTTCACTGTGCAAGTCCTTGTTTCCAGGGATAGGGAAGGGCAGTGAGTGAATTCTCCTTGTGCTATAGTGTGCTTAAAAAAAACATTTTTTCTAGGGACAGAAAACTCTAGGTAGGGAGAGTGTCAGTTTCTTTCACTGTGCAAGTCCTTGTTTCCAGGGACAGGGAAGGACAGTGAGTGAATTCTCCTTGTGCTATAGTGTGCTTAAAAAAAACATTTTTTCTAGGGACAGAAAACTCTAGGTAGGGAGAGTGTCAGTTTCTTTCACTGTGCAAGTCCTTGTTTCCAGGGACAGGGAAGGACAGTGAGTGAATTCTCCTTGTGCTATAGTGTGCTTAAAAAAAACATTTTTTCTAGGGACAGAAAACTCTAGGTAGGGAGAGTGTCAGTTTCTTTCACTGTGCAAGTCCTTGTTTCCAGGGACAGGGAAGGACAGTGAGTGAATTCTCCTTGTGCTATAGTGTGCTTAAAAAAAACATTTTTTCTAGGGACAGAAAACTCTAGGTAGGGAGAGTGTCAGTTTCTTTCACTGTGCAAGTCCTTGTTTCCAGGGACAGGGAAGGACAGTGAGTGAATTCTCCTTGTGCTATAGTGTGCTTAAAAAAAACATTTTTTCTAGGGACAGAAAACTCTAGGTAGGGAGAGTGTCAGTTTCTTTCACTGTGCAAGTCCTTGTTTCCAGGGACAGGGAAGGACAGTGAGTGAATTCTCCTTGTGCTATAGTGTGCTAAAGCATTCCTCATCAACCATCTTTGAAATCCTTGATTTTTGGACAGTCAGGGAAATTGTCGTTGTGCTATTCTGTGCAAAAGCAATCATCCTCAACCATATTTAGAAATCCTTAAGTAAAGGGACAGAGAAGGACACCTGAAGGTAGCCCTTATTGCTTTTTTCCCATCTCCCTGCAGGCCATCTATTAGAATGTCTGGAAGGCAAACAAGGAGAGGCAGACAGTCAGGAGGCAATAAAAGAGGGCAAGCAGGCTCTGTGTCTGGGGGCAACAGTGCTGGTCGTGGACGCGGTGCATTGTCATCAGCACATGGCCATGGGACACGCTTGTCCTTCTTTTCGGCAGCTGGACATGTTGAGCCACATCATGCCGAAGACTTGGTAGAGTGGATGACCAAGCCCTCCTCCTCCTCCTCATCCTCATCCTCTCTCACCCAGGCTCAGGGTACTGGCAAAGCAGCTGCCAAAGCGTCCTCTTCCCTGTTATCAATGTCAGACTCATCATCAGTCACTCCTTCCCTAGACCCACCATGTCCTGCTCCTGAGGAGTCCCCCAAACTGTTTGAGCACAGTGTTGGGTACATGCTCCAGGAGGATGCCCAGCGTTTCGAAGGGTCTGATGATGAAACCCAGCTACAGGAAGGCAGTAGGGTGAGAGCAGACAGAGGGGATGCTCAAGAAGGACACCAATCTGGCAGTCATGTTCCAGCAGCTGCAGCATACTGCCAGATTGGCTCCAGTGATGAGGAGGGAGGGGATGATGAGGTCACTGACTCCACGTGGGTGCCTAATAGGAGAGAGGAGGAGGAGGATGAGGAGGAGGCACATCTCCAACGAGGCAGGATGCCCTTTGGTGGCCAGCGTAAGGGCAGTACACCGACGGAATCACACTGCAGAGCTCCGCCTGTGCAGGGCGCTGCCTCTGCCCGTCATTCAAAAAGTTCCTTGGTGTGGGCCTTTTTTGAGGCTAGTGCATCAGATCGCACAGCTGCTGTTTGCAACATATGTCTCAAGCGTATATCGCGTGGCCAAAACATCAGCCGCTTGGGTACCACATGCCTGACCAGACATATGTTGACCTGCCATGCAGCTCGTTGGCAAGCCTACCTCAAAGACCCACACCAAAGAACAAAGCGGACCTCTCCTTGCACCGCATCAGCTGGGATCTCCAACCCCATTATAACTTCAGTCCTCTCTGAAACATGCACTGAGAGGAATGAAGGTGTAGAATTAGGTGTGTCACAGCCAAGTACTTGCGGCCACTCTGCTAGCAGTACACCGACGTCCGATTCTAGCAGGCAAATTTCCCTGCCCCAGCTGCTGGACCGTCGAAAGAAGTTCACTCCCAGCCATCCACATGCCCAGCGGTTGAATGCTAGCTTGGCTAAATTGCTAGCGCTTCAACTGCTGCCTTTTCAGTTGGTAGACTCGGCCCCCTTCCGTGAGTTTGTGCAATGTGCGGTTCCTCAGTGGCAGGTTCCCAAACGCCACTTTTTCTCACGGAAGGCTATTCCGGCTCTCTACCGGCATGTGGAAGGCAATGTCTTGGCCTCGCTGGACAGGGCGGTCAGCGGTAAGGTGCATATTACCGCTGACTCATGGTCCAGCAGGCATGGACAGGGACGTTACCTTTCTTTCACGGCCCATTGGGTCACTCTTTTGGCAGCTGGGAAGGATGCAGGACAAAGTGCAGTAGTGTTGGAGGTTGTCCCACCGCCACGCCTCCAAAATGCTACTACTGGTTGTGACACACCTCTCTCCTCCACCCCCTCCTCTTCTTCTTCCTCCATGGCCTCTTCCTGTGGTTTGTCCTATGAACCAGCGGTGCTCCATAGCCGTTCACGGGGCTACGCAAGTACGCAGGCAAAAAGATGCCATGCCGTGCTTGCGCTGGTGTGTTTGGGGGACAGAAGCCACACTGGGGCAGAGGTCCTGTCTGCTCTGCAGGGCCAGGCCGAGAGGTGGTTGACGCCACGCCAGCTTAAGCCAGGAATGGTGGTTTGCGACAATGGCACCAACCTCCTCTCCGCCCTTTGACAGGGACAACTGACCCATGTGCCCTGTGTGGCTCACGTCCTTAACCTGGTGGTGCAGCAGTTCTTGGGCAGGTACCCGGGCTTACAGGATGTCCTGAGGCAGGCCAGGAAAGTCTGTGTGCATTTCCGCAGATCTTATAATGCCAGTGCTCGCCTGGCTGAGCTGCAAAAGGAGTTGAACCTGCCCAAGAACCGCCTTATATGTGACATACCCACCAGGTGGAACTCAACGTTGGCCATGCTGCAGCGGCTGCACACGCAGCAGAGGGCCATCAATGAGTACCTGTGCGACTACGGCACCAGGACAGGGTCAGGGGAGCTTGGTTTTTTTCTCCACGCCAGTGGGGCATGATCAGGGATGCATGCACTGTCCTGGCACCATTTGAGGAGGCCACGAGGATGGTGAGCAGTGACAGTGCATGCATCAGTGACACTGTACCTCTTGTCCACCTGTTGGAGCACACGCTGCGTGGAATAATGGACAGGGCACTTGAGGCAGAACAGAGGCAGGAAGAGGAGGACTTCCTTGCCTCTCAAGGCCCCCTTTACCCAGACAGTGTTCCTTCTGTCCCACCCATCGCACAGGAAGAGGAAGAGGAGGAGGAGGAGGAGGAGGAGGAGGATTGTGTCAGCATGGAGGTGGAGGCTGGCACTCAGCATCATCAGCAGCAGTCTTTTAGGGATGATTTACAGTCCCAAGAAACCAGTGGACTTGTACGTGGCTGGGAGGAGGTGACTGCGGATCATGTCGTCCTTAGTGACCCAGAGGACTCTGGAGCGAATGCCTCAGCAAACCTACGCTGCATGGCCTCCCTGATCCTGCAAAGTCTGCGGAAGGATCCTCGTATTCTTCGGATCAAGGAGAGGGACCATTACTGGCTGGCCACTCTCCTTGATCCACGGTACAAGGGTAAGGTTGCGGACCTTATGTTACCGTCGCAGAGGGAGCAGAGGATGAGACAACTCCGGGAGGCCTTGCAGAAAGGTCTGTGCAACGCGTTCCCAGAGACTGGGAGGTTACAAACTCCTGGTCCTGGACAACGAGTTGCTGAGGCTTCGGCCAGTCAAAGAAGGAGCGGTGGGGAAGGTGGCCGTCTGACCGATGCGTTCAGACAATTCTTTAGTCCGCAGCCCCAAAGTATGATCGGTTCCAGCAACCATCGCCAGCGTCTGATAAACATGGTGCAGGAATATCTAGGGGCAAGGTCAGACTTGGACACCTTCCCCACCGAAAATCCTCTGGCTTACTGGGTCTTGAGGATGGATCACTGGCCAGAGCTTGCACAGTATGCAATTGAGCTACTGGCCTGTCCTGCATCCAGCGTTCTTTCTGAACGCACATTCAGTGCTTCTGGAGGATTTGTCACGGATCACAGGGTGCGCCTGTCCACCGACTCGGTTGATCGACTGACTTTCATCAAGATGAACCAGTCTTGGATCACCACCAGCTACCACACACCTGATGCTGATATAACAGACTAATTGATTTTAACATGTCACATCCCTTCAAGACTGATGCTGATGCTGAGTGCCTGTGCTGTTATGTTGACTGGCTATCCTCCTCCTCCGAGTCCTCAATGATACGATTGATGATGATAGCTTGGAAGATCATTTTTGTTTATGGGTGCCGCCACCAGTGGATAAGGCCCAATTTTTCAGCCCCTGTTTTACAGGGGCGTGTACTTACAATTTTTTTAGCAATAATTTGCCATAGGGCTCATTGCTGTGCTCCAAGTACAGTATCTGTGAGGGGTTGGAGTGTTGTGGCACCAGTGCCTAAGGCCCAATTTTTCAGCCCCTGTTTAACAGGGGCGTGTCATTACAATTTTTGAAGCAATACTTTGCAACAGGGCTCATTGCTGTGCTCCAAGTACAGTATCTGTGAGGGGTTGTAGTGTTGTGCCACCAGTGCCTAAGGCCCAATTTTTCAGCCCCTGTTTAACAGGGGCGTGTCATTACAATTTTTGAAGCAATACTTTGCAACAGGGCTCATTGCTGTGCTCCAAGTACAGTATCTGTGAGGGGTTGTAGTGTTGTGCCACCAGTGCCTAAGGCCCAATTTTTCAGCCCCTGTTCAACAGGGGCATGCAATTACAATTCTTGATGTAATAATTCACAGCAGGGCCCATTCCTGCACCCACCAAGAGTAAGTCTGAGGTCTTACAGTGTTGTGGCAACGCCACCACCACCACCACCACGAAAGGCCCAATTTTTCAGCCCCTGTTCAAAAGGGGCATGTAATTACAATTCTTGATCTAATAATTCACAGCAGGGCCCATTCCTGCACCCACCAAGAGTAAGTCTGAGGGCTTACAGTGTTGTGGCAACGCCACCACCACCACCACCACGAAAGGCCCAATTTTTCAGCCCCTGTTCAAAAGGGGCATGTAATTACAATTCTTGATCTAATAATTCACAGCAGGGCCCATTGCTGCACCCACCAAGAGTAACTGTCAGGGCTTACAGTGTTGTGGCACCAGCACCACCATCAAAGGCCCAATTTTTACTACCACTGTTCAACAATTATATGTAATTAAAATTCCTGATATAATAGTTGACAGCAGGGCGTTCCAGCACCAACCAAGAGTAACTGTGAGTGCTTACAGTGTTGTGCCAACACCAACAACTAAGGGGCCTATTTCTGCAGAGTATATACGGCAGGTCCCTACTTTCAAACATCCAACTTACAAACGACTCCTACTTGCAAACGCAAGAAGACAACAGGAAGTGAGAGGAAATCTACCCCTAGGAAGGAAAATTCTCTCCTGTAAGAATAAATATGGGAGAAAGGTGTCTCCTCTGTACTGATGCTTTATCAGCAATCCTTGTTTCAAGAAAAACACCACATTTCAAAAACAGTTGTCATTGGGACGGAAAGTGAGGTGAAATGTTCTGAACAGGGGCACAGACAGCAAAACAAATGTTACAGGGGTGATAACCCTTACCTATGTTTTCCAAAAAGTTTAAAAATAGATTTTTGGGCTGGAGCTACACTTCAACAATGTACCTGTTCAAAATTACAAACACATTCTACATAAGAACAAACCTACAGTCCCTGTCTTGTATGCACCGCCTGTATACGGCTGTTCAGAGTATATAGGGCCTTTTTTATTTTATGTGCGGGGTTCCCCTTAATATCCATACAAGACCCAAAGGGGCTGGTAATGGGCTGGGGTAGGGGGGGGTCATGGGGTAGCTATGCCATTTTTCTTAAAGATTTTCATCCATATTACCGGGACCAGACATTACATTAAAGTCGCAAGCAGTTTTAAATGGCTTTTTTTTCCTTTAGAAGTGTCATTTTGTGCAGGGACAGTTCTAAACACGGGAAACACGTGGCACTTCACAGGCATACTTTAGACACCCCCCAGGTACGATATTTAAAGGAATATTTGACTTTTTTTTTTTCACTTTATGCATCATTAAAATGACTGCTCCCGAAAAACGACCGTTTTTAAAACTTCTTTTTGCATTGATACATGTCCCCTGGTGCAGAACCCGGGTTCCCAAACCCTTTTTAGGACAATAACATGCATAATAGTTGTTATAATTAGCACTTTAGAATTCGAACGTTCGCATCCATTGTATTTAATAGGGTTCTAATGTTCGTACGAACTTTCGGTCCGTTCGCGGGTTCTGGTGCGAACCGAACCCGGGGGTGTTCGGCTCATCACTACTCAAGACCCAGTAAGCCAGAGGATTTTCGGTGGGGAAGGTGTCCAAGTCTGACCTTGCCCCTAGATATTCCTGCACCATGTTTATCAGACGCTGGCGATGGTTGCTGGAACCGATCATACTTTGGGGCTGCGGACTAAAGAATTGTCTGAACGCATCGGTCAGACGGCCACCTTCCCCACCGCTCCTTCTTTGACTGGCCGAAGCCTCAGCAACTCGTTGTCCAGGACCAGGAGTTTGTAACCTCCCAGTCTCTGGGAACGCGTTGCACAGACCTTTCTGCAAGGCCTCCCGGAGTTGTCTCATCCTCTGCTCCCTCTGCGACGGTAACATAAGGTCCGCAACCTTACCCTTGTACCGTGGATCAAGGAGAGTGGCCAGCCAGTAATGGTCCCTCTCCTTGATCCGAAGAATACGAGGATCCTTCCGCAGACTTTGCAGGATCAGGGAGGCCATGCAGCGTAGGTTTGCTGAGGCATTCGCTCCGGAGTCCTCTGGGTCACTAAGGACGACATGATCCGCAGCCACCTCCTCCCAGCCACGTACAAGTCCACTGGTTTCTTGGAACTGTAAATCATCCCTAAAAGACTGCTGCTGATGATGCTGAGTGCCAGCCTCCACCTCCATGCTGACACAATCCTCCTCCTCCTCCTCCTCCTCCTCCTCGTCCTCTTCCTGTGCGATGGGTGGGACAGAAGGAACACTGTCTGGGTAAAGGGGGCCTTGAGAGGCAAGGAAGTCCTCCTCTTCCTGCCTCTGTTCTGCCTCAAGTGCCCTGTCCATTATTCCACGCAGCGTGTGCTCCAACAGGTGGACAAGAGGTACAGTGTCACTGATGCATGCACTGTCACTGCTCACCATCCTCGTGGCCTCCTCAAATGGTGCCAGGACAGTGCATGCATCCCTGATCATGCCCCACTGGCGTGGAGAAAAAAAAACAAGCTCCCCTGACCCTGTCCTGGTGCCGTAGTCGCACAGGTACTCATTGATGGCCCTCTGCTGCGTGTGCAGCCGCTGCAGCATGGCCAACGTTGAGTTCCACCTGGTGGGCATGTCACATATAAGGCGGTTCTTGGGCAGGTTCAACTCCTTTTGCAGCTCAGCCAGGCGAGCACTGGCATTATAAGATCTGCGGAAATGCACACAGACTTTCCTGGCCTGCCTCAGGACATCCTGTAAGCCCGGGTACCTGCCCAAGAACCGCTGCACCACCAGGTTAAGGACGTGAGCCACACAGGGCACATGGGTCAGTTGTCCCTGTCGGAGGGCAGAGAGGAGGTTGGTGCCATTGTCGCAAACCACCATTCCTGGCTTAAGCTGGCGTGGCGTCAACCACCTCTCGGCCTGGCCCTGCAGAGTAGACAGGACATCTGCCCCAGTGTGGCTTCTGTCCCCCAAACACACCAGCGCAAGCACGGCATGGCATCTTTTTGCCTGCGTACTTGCGTAGCCCCTTGAACGCCTACGGAGCACCGCTGGTTCCGAGGACAAACCACAGGAAGAGGCCATGGAGGAAGAAGAAGAGGAGGGGGTGGAGGAGAGAGGTGTGTCACAACCAGTAGTAGCATTTTGGAGGCGTGGCGGTGGAACAACCTCCAACACTACTGCACCTTGTCCTGCATCCTTCCCAGCTGCCAAAAGAGTGACCCAATGGGCCGTGAAAGAAAGGTAACGTCCCTGTCCATGCCTGCTGGACCATGAGTCAGCGGTAATATGCACCTTACCGCTGACCGCCCTGTCCAGCGAGGCCAAGACATTGCCTTCCACATGCCGGTAGAGAGCCGGAATAGCCTTCCGTGAGAAAAAGTGGCGTTTGGGAACCTGCCACTGAGGAACCGCACATTGCACAAACTCACGGAAGGGGGCCGAGTCTACCAACTGAAAAGGCAGCAGTTGAAGCGCTAGCAATTTAGCCAAGCTAGCATTCAACCGCTGGGCATGTGGATGGCTGGGAGTGAACTTCTTTCGACGGTCCAGCAGCTGGGGCAGGGAAATTTGCCTGCTAGAATCGGACGTCGGTGTACTGCTAGCAGAGTGGCCGCAAGTACTTGGCTGTGACACACCTAATTCTACACCTTCATTCCTCTCAGTGCATGTTTCAGAGAGGACTGAAGTTATAGTGGGGTTGGAGATCCCAGCTGATGCGGTGCAAGGAGAGGTCCGCTTTGTTCTTTGGTGTGGGTCTTTGAGGTAGGCTTGCCAACGAGCTGCATGGCAGGTCAACATATGTCTGGTCAGGCATGTGGTACCCAAGCGGCTGATGTTTTGGCCACGCGATATACGCTTGAGACATATGTTGCAAACAGCAGCTGTGCGATCTGATGCACTAGCCTCAAAAAAGGCCCACACCAAAGAACTTTTTGAATGACGGGCAGAGGCAGCGCCCTGCACAGGCGGAGCTCTGCGGTGTGATTCCGTCGGTGTACTGCCCTTACGCTGGCCACCAAAGGGCATCCTGCCTCGTTGGAGATGTGCCTCCTCCTCATCCTCCTCCTCCTCCTCTCTCCTATTAGGCACCCACGTGGAGTCAGTGACCTCATCATCACCTCCCTCCTCATCACTGGAGCCAATCTGGCAGTATGCTGCAGCTGCTGGAACATGACTGCCAGATTGGTGTCCTTCTTGAGCATCCCCTCTGTCTGCTCTCACGCTACTGCCTTCCTGTAGCTGGGTTTCATCATCAGACCCTTCGAAACGCTGGGCATCCTCCTGGAGCATGTACCCAACACTGTGCTCAAACAGTTCGGGGGACTCCTCAGGAGGAGGACATGGTGGGTCTAGGGAAGGAGTGACTGATGATGAGTCTGACATTGATACCAGGGAAGAGGACGCTTTGGCAGCTGCTTTTCCAGTACCCTGAGCCTGGGTGAGAGAGGATGAGGAGGAGGAGGAGGGCTTGGTCATCCACTCTACCAAGTCTTCGGCATGATGTGGCTCAACATGTCCAGCTGCCGAAAAGAAGGACAAGCGTGTCCCATGGCCATGTGCTGATGACAATGCACCGCGTCCACGACCAGCACTGTTGCCCCCAGACACAGAGCCTGCTTGCCCTCTTTTATTGCCTCCTGACTGTCTGCCTCTCCTTGTTTGCCTTCCAGACATTCTAATAGATGGCCTGCAGGGAGATGGGAAAAAGCAATAAGGGCTACCTTCAGGTGTCCTTCTCTGTCCCTTTACTTAAGGATTTCTAAATATGGTTGAGGATGATTGCTTTCGCACAGAATAGCACAACGACAATTTCCCTGACTGTCCAAAAAACAAGGATTTCAAAGATGGTTGATGAGGAATGCTTTAGCACAGTATAGCACAAGGAGAATTTCCCTCACTGTCCTTCCCTGTCCCTAGAAACAAGGATTAGCACAGTGAAAGAAACTGACACTCTCCCTACCTATAGTTTTCTGTCCCTAGAAAAAATGTTTTTTTAAAGATGGTTGATGATCAATGCTTTAGCACACTATAGCACAAGGAGAATTTCCCTCACTGTCCTTCCCTGTCCCTAGAAACAAGGATTAGCACAGTGAAAGAAACTGACACTCTCCCTACCTATAGTTTTCTGTCCCTAGAAAAAATGTTTTTTTAAAGATGGTTGATGATCAATGCTTTAGCACAGTATAGCACAAGGAGAATTTCCCTCACTGTCCTTCCCTGTCCCTAGAAACAAGGATTAGCACAGTGAAAGAAACTGACACTCTCCCTACTGTGAGGGGGTTAGCTCGGCAGCGGGTGTGTGTGACCCCCGGGATGGGCTCCCCACACAAAACAGGCCCAGCAAACGGAGGTTGTGGTTTTCAAAATCAAAAAAAGGTGCGGTTTATTTTCTATTTACAGTGACAAAACACAGCAAAGCAAAAGAAACATAACCAAAATAAATCCTGGTCAAGTTGACCTCTGACTAAACATACAGGTTTCCTAACTAACAACTGGGATCAGCCTAGTGCTGTCCTAGTCCCTAAGTCCCTGGTTTAGTAAAAGTCCAAACAAATAGCCACACAGGCTTTGCCTCACCGCACAGGGGTTCACTCTCCCTAGACAGTCCACACAGGTCTGGTTCCAGGCATGAGCTAACACCTAATGAATCTGGGAGTTCTTATAGAGGCCTAAATGAGCTGACAAGCTTCAGCTGGCCTCATCAACTCTGTCTGCACGACGCCCCACACTCTCCCTAGAGGTATGAGTCATCCATGAGCCCACTAGCCTTATACAACTCTCCACCTAGTTGTATAAGTCGGCGTAAAGCCTGAATCTGGGCGAAATATATCTACCCCCCTGGATGCAACCAGGTGACTTTACCTTCCTGCTGTCACATACCCCCCCCTCTTGTTTTAACCTCGGGGTTGGAACACCAGCAATCAGGCATTCATGTACTCGAGACAAAGCATCCACATTCCCCATTTGAACGCCAGGGCGATGCTTTACTGTGAAGTTGAATTCCTGGAGGGCCAGGAACCACCTATTCACTCTTCTATTTGTTTCCTTGTTTTGAGCCATCCACTTTAACGGAGCGTGATCCGTAACCATGTCAAAGTGCCTACCTAGCAGGTAGTACCGAAGGGAATCTAGAGCCCACTTCACCGCTAAACACTCCTTTTCAACGGTGGCGTAATTTACCTCATGGGACTTCAACTTCCTGCTGAGGTAAATGACTGGGTGCTCTTCCCCGTTCCAGACCTGGGACAATACTGCTCCTAACCCCACATCTGACGCATCACTTTGTACGACAAAGTCTTTAGAGAAGTCGGGTGAGTACAACACTGGCTGGCTACATAAGGCTTGTTTCAAGAATTGGAATGCTGCCTCAGCCTCGGGGGTCCATTTAATCATGACCGACCCTTTCCCCTTCGTCAGGTTGGTTAGGGGCACAGCCTTAGAAGCAAAGTGGGGAATGAATCGCCGATAATACCCAGCGATTCCCAGAAAGGCTCGTACCTGCTTCTTGCTGTTGGGACGTGGCCAACTCTGGATGGCCTCGACTTTGTTGAGTTGGGGTTTTATTACTCCCCTCCCAATGGTGTACCCAAGATATTTGGCCTCCTCCTGCCCAATGGTACACTTCTTGGGGTTAGCCGTAAACCCCGCTTCCCGAACAGAGTCCAGGACTGCTTGCACTTTTGGCAGATGTGAGGCCCAATCTGTGCTATGGACAATTACGTCATCCAGGTAAGCCGCAGCATACTTCCGATGGGGCCTCAGCATCTGGTCCATTTTCCGCTGGAATGTGGCCGGCGCATTCTGTAACCCGAACGGCATTCTTTTATATTGGAACGCCCCGTCTGGGGTTACAAATGCGGTTTTCTCTTTGGCCGACTTGGCCAGGGGGATTTGCCAATACCCTTTTGTGAGGTCAAGAGTCGTCATGTATCGGGCTGTTCCCAGCCGGTCGATCAACTCATCTATACGTGGCATGGGGTAGGTGTCAAATTTTGTAACTTTGTTCAACTGACGAAAATCGTTACAAAATCGCCAGCTCCCATCCGGTTTAGGCACCAACACGATGGGACTAGACCAATCACTTTGGGACTCCTCTATCACCCCTAAGTTCAGCATTTTCTGTACTTCCTCCCGTATTGCCTCCCGTCGAGCCTCTGGGATCCGATAGGGTTTTAACTTCACCCTTTCACCGGGCGGGGTAATGATGTCATGCTCTACCCCAGATGTTTGTCCCGGCAGCTCAGAGAATACCTCCTTGTTGCGAAGCACAAACTCCTTAACCTCCTGTTGTTGGGGTTGTGACAAGGTGGCTGCTATTCCAACCTCAGGAATCACGCAACCAGTTTGAGCTGGTGACCAAGTGTCTGCGACTAGGGACTCTCTATCCCTCCAGGCTTTCAACAGATTAACGTGATAGATCTGTTCGGGCTTTCGCCTTCCTGGTTGTCTGACCTTGTAATTCACTTCGCTCACTTTTTCCATTATCTCGTAGGGGCCTTGCCATTTGGCAAGGAATTTACTTTCAACCGTAGGGACAAGTACCAATATCCTATCCCCCGGGGAAAAGGTACGGGTCTTGGCTCCACGGTTGTACACTCTCTGCTGTGCCAACTGCGCTTGGGCCAAATGTTCCTTCACGATGGGCATTACCTGTGCAATTCGATCTTGCATCAGGGCGACATGCTCAATCACACTCCTGTGGGGAGAACTCTCACTTTCCCAAGTTTCCTTGGCAATATCCAACAGCCCTCTTGGGTGTCTCCCATACAGTAACTCAAAGGGGGAGAATCCCGTAGAGGATTGGGGCACCTCCCTAATAGCAAACATCAAATAAGGAAGTAAACAGTCCCAATCCTTTCCATCTCTATCCACCACTTTCTTCAACATTTGTTTTAGGGTTTTGTTGAATCTTTCAACCAGCCCATCGGTTTGGGGGTGATACACAGACGTACGCAATTGCGTCACTTTGAACAATTTACACAGCTCTTTCATAACCCGGGACATAAAGGGTGTACCTTGGTCCGTAAGCAGTTCTTTACAAATACCCACCCGGCTAAAAACAAGAGATAGCTCTTTGGCTATGGTTTTGGCCGAGGTATTTCGGAGAGGGATCGCTTCTGGATAACGGGTGGCATAGTCCATTATAACTAATATGTACTGGTGCCCCCTAGCGGACTTGATTATAGGACCTACCAAATCCATGGCGATCCTCTCAAACGGGACCTCAATGATGGGTAGAGGGACCAGCGGGCTACGGAAATGTGGCATCGGGGCCAACCTCTGACACACAGGGCAGGAGGAACAATAATTTTCTACGTCCTTCATCACCCCCGGCCAATAGAATCTCTGTAATACCCTCTCTCGGGTTTTCTCTGTCCCCAGATGACCTCCAAGAATGTGCCCATGGGCCAACTCCAACACCAACTTCCTGTAAGGTTTGGGCACCACAAGCTGCTCAACGGTTTCTTCTGCCCTTTTTGCCACCCGATACAGTAGGTCCTTCTCTACGCTGAAGTATGGGTAAGTGCAGGTATTATCTGGGTTCACTAACTCACCATCTATTTTCACTACGTTTTCCCGTGCCTTTATTAGGGCGGGGTCTTTCAACTGTTCTGTGGCAAAGTTTTCCCTGTGAACCTCAAGATCAGAAAACTCCACAGACGGTAGGTTTTCGTCTGAGGAGGTGGGCTCCTCTCCAGTTTCTTGAGTCTCCCCTGCCAATACTGATAAGGGAAATTCCGGAGAGTCCTCACCACTCTCAGGGGAGTTCTGGCTATCACATTCCTGGTACATAGGGGCACCAGTGAGGGGCTCAGGATCATCCCACAGTTCCCAGAACTTCGGAAAATCCCTTCCCACAATGGCGTCATGCGGTAACTGAGATACTAAGCCCACTGGATGAGAGAGGGTACCTTTGGGGGTCTCGAAACACACTGTAGTCACTGGATACTCTCGGGTGTCCCCATGCACACAAATAACAGCTACCTTGCTATTCCCAGAGACCTCTGTTTTAACTAACTCAGCCTTTATCAGGGTCACAAGGCTACCTGAATCCAGCAATACCACAACATTTCTACCATTAACACACATTTTGCATAAATGTTTCTCAGTTCCTCGAATGGCAGTGCATGCGACTGTCGCACACAGCGACTGACGTCTGCCCGTCAGAAAGTCACACTGCATGGGTTCCTCCACAACCGGGCAATTGGCTGCAATATGTCCCGCTTGCCGGCAGCGGTAGCAAACGATCCTTCTTGCCGCCTCTTGAGCCGCTGATTTCCCAGGCTGTTCTCGCCAAACTTGGGGTAGAGCTCCCACCCTCTCACTCTCTCCACCCTCACCCCTTGGAATCCTCTTATCCGCCCCTGGGGATGGTCTGGTCTTAGGGTGGAAAGTCCGAGTGTCTCTGGAAGAGGCCGTCAGGTTCTCTGTAGCCAAGTATTTCTCCACACGATCCACAAGACCATCGGCCGTCTCTGGGTCTCCATGGCTTACCCACTTTTGGATGGCAGTAGGAAGAGCTCTCAAAAACCGATCCATTACAACACGTTCCACAATCTTTGGTGCGGACAAAGTCTCTGGCTGTAGCCACTTTCTGCTCAGGTGAATGAGATCATACATTTGAGACCTGGGGGGTTTTCCAAGCTGGAAAGTCCAGTTATGCACACGCTGAGCCCGGACAGCCTGGGTGACACCCAGCCTTGCCAATATTTCAGCTTTTAGCATCACATAGTCTTTTGCTTGGTTAGGCTCTAGGTCATAGTAAGCTTTCTGCGATTCACCAGTTAACAGAGGAGCCACCAGTCCAGCCCACTGCTCCTCAGGCCACTTTTCTCTTTCAGCGGTCCTTTCAAATGTGGTCAAAAATACCTCTGGATCATCCTCTCCAGTCATTTTTGTCAATAAACGACTCACCCCAAAGGACGCGGTATTAGTGGGACGGCTTTCCTCACTGGTCTGCGGACGTTGCTGCATTACTGCTTCCATCTGTTGTTGTAGTCTCTGCTCTTGCTTCTGCAACAGGTCTATGAAGCGGGCCTCAGATTGCTGCTGGGCTCGTTGCTGAGCCTCCAGACTCTGTTGCAAAGTTGCGTTTGTCTGCTGCTGGGCTGCAAGGCTCCTTTGCAAACCTGCATTTGTCTGCTGTTGATTGGCATTTGCTAGAGCCAGCTGCTTCAGTATCTCCTCCATGCTGGCTTAAAAAAAACTGCCACTGGTTCTCCACCAACTGTGAGGGGGTTAGCTCGGCAGCGGGTGTGTGTGACCCCCGGGATGGGCTCCCCACACAAAACAGGCCCAGCAAACGGAGGTTGTGGTTTTCAAAATCAAAAAAAGGTGCGGTTTATTTTCTATTTACAGTGACAAAACACAGCAAAGCAAAAGAAACATAACCAAAATAAATCCTGGTCAAGTTGACCTCTGACTAAACATACAGGTTTCCTAACTAACAACTGGGATCAGCCTAGTGCTGTCCTAGTCCCTAAGTCCCTGGTTTAGTAAAAGTCCAAACAAATAGCCACACAGGCTTTGCCTCACCGCACAGGGGTTCACTCTCCCTAGACAGTCCACACAGGTCTGGTTCCAGGCATGAGCTAACACCTAATGAATCTGGGAGTTCTTATAGAGGCCTAAATGAGCTGACAAGCTTCAGCTGGCCTCATCAACTCTGTCTGCACGACGCCCCACACTCTCCCTAGAGGTATGAGTCATCCATGAGCCCACTAGCCTTATACAACTCTCCACCTAGTTGTATAAGTCGGCGTAAAGCCTGAATCTGGGCGAAATATATCTACCCCCCTGGATGCAACCAGGTGACTTTACCTTCCTGCTGTCACACTACCTATAGTTTTCTGTCCCTAGAAAAAATGTTTTTTTAAAGATGGTTGATGATCAATGCTTTAGCACAGTATAGCACAAGGAGAATTTCCCTCACTGTCCTTCCCTGTCCCTAGAAACAAGGATTAGCACAGTGAAAGAAACTGACACTCTCCCTACCTATAATTTTCTGTCCCTAGAAAAAATGTTTTTTTAAAGATGGTTGATGATCAATGCTTTAGCACAGTATAGCACAAGTAGAATTTCCCTCACTGTCCTTCCCTGTCCCTAGAAACAAGGATTAGCACAGTGAAAGAAACTGACACTCTCCCTACCTATAGTTTTCTGTCCCTAGAAAAAATGTTTTTTTAAAGCACACTATAGCACAAGGAGAATTCCCTCACTGTCCTTCCCTGTCCCTAGAAACAAGGATTCGCACAGTAAAAGACACTGACACTCTCCCTACCTATAGTTTTCTGTCCCTAGAAAAAATGTTTTTTTAAAGCACACTATAGCACAAGGAGAATTCCCTCACTTTCCTTCTTTGTCCCTAGAAACAAGGTTTATCACAGTGAAAGAAACTGACACTCTTCCTTCCTATAGTTTTCTGTCCCTAGGAAAAAATGTTTTTTTAAAGCACACTATAGCACAAGGAGAATTCCCTCACTGTCCTTCCCTGTCCCTAGAAACAAGGATTCGCACAGTAAAAGACACTGACACTCTCCCTACCTATAGTTTTCTGTCCCTAGAAAAAATGTTTTTTTAAAGCACACTATAGCACAAGGAGAATTTCACTCACTTTCCTTCTTTGTCCCTAGAAACAAGGTTTATCACAGTGAAAGAAACTGACACTCTTCCTTCCTATAGTTTTCTGTCCCTAGAAAAAAATGTTTTTTTAAAGCACAC
The DNA here is from genome assembly GCA_029206835.1 of Rana muscosa. Taxonomy (NCBI): domain Eukaryota; kingdom Metazoa; phylum Chordata; class Amphibia; order Anura; family Ranidae; genus Rana; species Rana muscosa. The sequence goes on from CM055116.1 coordinate 733,100,949, forward strand.
TATAGCACAAGGAGAATTCCCTCACTGTCCTTCCCTGTCCCTAGAAACAAGGATTCGCACAGTAAAAGACACTGACACTCTCCCTACCTATAGTTTTCTGTCCCTAGAAAAAATGTTTTTTTAAAGCACACTATAGCACAAGGAGAATTTCCTCACTTTCCTTCTTTGTCCCTAGAAACAAGGTTTATCACAGTGAAAGAAACTGACACTCTTCCTTCCTATAGTTTTCTGTCCCTAAAAAAAAATGTTTTTTTAAAGCACACTATAGCACAAGGAGAATTCCCTCACTGTCCTTCCCTGTCCCTAGAAACAAGGATTCGCACAGTAAAAGACACTGACACTCTCCCTACCTATAGTTTTCTGTCCCTAGAAAAAATGTTTTTTTAAAGCACACTATAGCACAAGGAGAATTCCCTCACTGTCCTTCCCTGTCCCTAGAAACAAGGATTCGCACAGTAAAACACACTGACACTCTCCCTACCTATCCTTCTCTTTCCCTAAACTAAAGGAATCCAGGTTAAGCAAGAAAAAAATAAATGTCACTGTCCCTGCCTATGTTTCTCTTTCCCTGCTCCGGAACACACTACACTAGGCCGCCGTGCTGGCGGCCTTTTATAGTGTGGGGCGTGTACTAAACACCCTCAGCAATAATTGGCCACAGGCATCCTGCCTGTGGCCAATCATTGCTCTCCTCGCTGCCGGCGCTGTGATTGGCCAAGTATGCGGGGTCACAGTGCATGCTTGGCCAATCACAGCGCCTGGATGACACTGCGATGGCGTAGTGCATTGTGGGCCGTTCGCGTCACTCGAATTTGGCGCGAACGGCCCAAATCGTTCGATCTTCGTCGAACGATCGAACAGCCGATGTTCGAGTCGAACGTATGTTCGACTCGAACACGAAGCTCATCCCTATTGAAAAGAATGCAAGATGTTTTCTGAATGGTGGGAATGACGAGTAAGTGAACATCAGTACTCCAAACAGGACTGTAAATTAGATGTTCTTGCTTTAAAGCAGGTTTAGACAAGTTTTGGCAAATTTATACACATGTACATTCGCTTAGGCATGTTTATACTCTAAATGCAGCTAAATCTCAGTTTTTTTTGTCCTGTAGTTCTTCATACTGGTATAGTAGGATTCCAGTGGAAGGCTTTGGCATATCAAACTTGATGTGTTATCATGTTATCAAGCATTTTTAGACCTCTTCTCTCATGTGGTCCATCCGTTGAGTCACCCATCTATGCTTTTTGGTGTAGGTCACATTTGTCTGCTGTTTGATCTTCCTAGTGGTGTATAGAAGTTCCCCTCGGCTGAAGTGCTGCATTATCACAAAGAAACAGCATACACAGACTTTCTATCAATCGTATGCAGGGATGGACTGGCCATAGGGACTACCGGGAGTTTCCCGGTGAGCCGATTGCTCAGTGGGCCGTTTAAAAAAAAAATATTATTTTTTATTTTTTTTGTGGGCCGTTTTTTTATGCAGTTCGGCGGCAGCGGGAGCGTGGCAGCAAACAGAGGAGGGGATTCGGGGAAGGTGGCCATTGAGGAGGGCAGTTGGATGTAAAATTCCGAGGGAGAAGAGCTCCACCCCCTCCCTGACCACCGAAGAGGCGGACAGTAGCGAGCGCGGCCACCCCGGCGCTCCCAGAACCTCGATTCCTCCACCTCCTCTCTGCTCCAGGAACCATGCGGCCAGGGCCGGAGGGCATGCTGACTGGGAGCCCGGAGGAAGAGAACATGCGCCGCTGTAAGGAGCAGAGCAGCGTGAGCACCCCCCGGATCAAGAGGGAGACTCGGCGCTGCCGCTGATGGCCATCAGGTACCTGGCATCCTACACAAACATGCCAGAACACTGAGACAGTGGGGAGGTGAGCAGAGGAGGGACTGCAGAAAGGGACAGTGCTATGTGGTCTGTCTCAGCCCTCCCCTCTGTCTCTCTGCCTCCTCTGTCTCTCAGTCCCCCTACCTCTGTCCCTCAGTCCCCCCTCTTTCAGCCCCCTCCTCTGTCTCTCAGCCCCCCCACTATCTCTAAGCCCCCCCACTATCTCTCAGACCCCTCCTCTGTCTCTCAGATCCCCCCTCTGTCTCTCAGACCCCCCTCTATCTCTCAGCTCTCCTCCTCTGTCTCTCAGCTCTCCTCCTTTGTCTCTCAGCTCTCCTCCTCTGTCTCTCAGCTCCCCCCTCTGTCTCTCAGACCCCCCCACTGTCTCTCAGCCCCCTTCTCTGTCTCTCAGCTCTCCCCCTCTATCTCTCAGCTCTCCCCCTCTGTCTCTCAGCTCTACCCCTCTGTCTCTCAGCTCTCCCCCTCTGTCTCTCAGCTCTCCCACACTGTCTCTCAGCCCCCCCTCTGTCTCTCAGCTCTTCCTCTGTCTCTCAGCTCCCCCCTCTGTCTCTCAGATCCCCCTGTCTCTTAAACCCCCCCTGTCTCTCAGTCCCCCCTCTGTCTCTCAGTTCCCGTGTCTCTCAGTCCCCCCACTTTTAGCCCCTCCTCTGTCTCTCAGCTCCCCTCTATCTCTCAGACCCCCTCTGTCTTTCAGACCCCCCTCTGTCTCTCAGCTCTCTTCTCCTCTGTTTCTCAGCTCTCCTCCTCTGTCTCTCAGCTCTCTTCTCCTCTGTCTCTCAGCTCTCCTCCTCTGTCTCTCAGCTCTCCTCCTGTGTCTCTCAGCTCTCCTCCTCTGTCTCTCAGCTCTCCTCCTCTGTCTCTCAGCTCTCCTCCTCTGTCTCTCAGCTCTCCTTCTCTGCCTCTCAGCTCTCCCCCTCTGTCTCTCAGCTCCCCCCTCTGTCTCTCAGCTCCCCCCTCTGTCTCTCAGCCCCCTCCACTCTCTCTCAGCCCCCCTCTGTCTCTCAGCTCCCCCTGTCTCTCAGCCCCCCTGTCTCTCAGCTCCCCTCTGTCTCTCAGCTCCCCCTCTGTCTCTCAGCCCCCCCTCTGTCTCTCAGCCCCCCCTCTGTCTCTCAGCCCCCCCTCTGTCTCTCAGCTCCCCCTCTATCTCTCAGACCCCCCTCTGTCTCTCAGACCCCCCTCTGTCTCTCAGATCCCCCTCTGTCTCTCAGTCCCCCCTCTGTCTCTTAGTCCCCCCCTCTGTCTCTCAGTTCCCGTGTCTCTCAGTCCCCCCCTCTTTTAGCCCCTCCTCTGTCTCTCAGCTCCCCTCTGTCTCTCAGACCCCCCTCTGTCTCTCAGACCCCTCCTCTGTCTCTCAGCTCCCCTCCACTGTCTCTCAGCTCTCCTCTCTGTCTCTCAGACCCCTCCATTGTCTCTCAGACCCCTCCACTGTCTCTCAGCTCCCCTCCACTGTCTCTCAGCTCCCCTCCACTGTCTCTCAGCTCCCCTCCTCTGTCTCTCAGCTCCCCTCCACTGTCTATCAGATCCCCCCTCTGTCTCTCAGCTCCCCCCTCTGTCTCTCAGCTCCCCCCTCTGTCTCTCAGCGCTTCCCCCTCTGTCTCTCAGCTTCCCCCTCTGTCTCTCAGCTTCCCCCTCTGTCTTTCAGCTCCCCCTCTGTCTCTTAGCTCCCTCCCATTGTCTCTCAGCTCCCTCCCATTGTCTCTTAGCTCCCTCCCATTGTCTCTCAGCTTCCCCCTCTGTCTCTCAGCTTCCTCCTCTGTCTCTCAGACCCCTCCTCTGTCACTCAGACCCCTCCTCTGTCTCTCAGCCCCCTCCTCTGTCTCTCAGCCAATTATTTCAATGGGCAGGAGCGGTGTGTACACCGCTCCTCCACCACCCCAAAGATGCTGCTTGGAGGACTTTCACACTGGGACTGCAGCTGAGGCATTTTTCAAGGGCTTTACAGGCGCTACTTTTAGCCCAAAAGCGCCTGAAAAACACCTCAGTGTGAAAGGGGTCCTACACTCACCCCCTCTCTTTTACACTCACTCCCTCTCTCTTACACTCACCCCCCTCTCCCTCAACCCTCCCTCTCTCTCTCTCTCTCTCTCATTCCCCTCTCGCTCACCCTCTCATGATATACAATAATGGATGTAGGGGCCTTTTTAGTGGGCGTGATTTTTTGGGGGGGTGGGGGGCAGCATTTTATTGAATTAAAGTGGGCCGGTCTGGATGAAGTCCAGGGCCAAATTTTGGTCCCAGTCCAGCCCTGATCGTATGTGTGCTGGTGGTTGATTTTACATTCAGCACAGGCATTTACATTTACTTTATTTAGATTTGAAGGAAGCCTAATCTGTCTATTAAAGCCACTCTTTTGTCTCTTCTAAGATTTTACTGCCAAATGTACTTGGGAAGCATGATCAGACTTCCCATGAACTATTTTAGTTGTAACCTTGAGGCATTAATACATTTTTCCTAAATCATTTCTGCATGGTAATACATTTAAAATAGCAGTTTTATTGAAATATAAAAGAATAAATTTAATTTAGAGCAACAAATCATGTTTCAACAATAATCTTTCTTAACATTAATGCTTGGCTATGAAATAAAAAAACAATATGTCAAAGTGAAATATATAATTAGGATATAAAAAGCTAAGTTAATGAATCTTGTATAAAAGATGTGAGATTGTGCATGCAAATACCCATTTCCTTTATGGGCTGAAGCGGCACGGAGAGCTGGCTGCTAGATCATATAGCTACAGTAAAAGCTTAGATATGTCCACTGAATCACGTATACACTTTTTTTGTATTATGCTGGCCATACACTATACGAAAAATTGGCCAAACCCATTTTTCGAAAAACGAACATTCGGCCATGAGCGCAAACGATGGTGCCATCATGTAATGACCGATAAATAATAAAAAAATTGGTTCTTTTTTTTTACATATACCTAGTGCAGACAGTTTGGATGGTAAACACATTAACCTTTCAATTTATCTTTCGTTCGGCAGAAGTTTTCCAAACTTGCCGTTCGCTTTTTTTCCACAAAAACGTCACAAACGATTAACGATTTGTGCCCATTAACTTGCCGAAAAACTAACGAAGTGTCTACATGATCGATTTTCGGCCGATTTTTCGTATAGTGTATGGCCAGCATTAGGCTGTGGTTTCAGCCAGCGTTAGGTGGTGAAGTACTGAATAAAGGAGATTTATAAGGAACTGTCCTCTACAGTCTACCTAATGGTAAAAACAAAGGTTTTATACTCAGTATGGTGTTGCATTTACAAGAAAGCAGGACTTTTTTCAAAACATTAATTAATAGCAGCACTGCCATTAAAGCAATAAAATAGGAGCAGTCTTTATATTTTGCTGTATATTGACACATGATACAGATAACATATTACCATCACCCTATACCTTATAAAAGCACTTTTTTGCATCCTGATTCTACAGCATGCCCTTTTCAGTCTTTGCATAGGCCTACACGCATATCACTCTAACCCCATCACTAGAAGCAGATGCTTAGGGGACAACAGTATCTTGCCCTAATGTGAATGGAGCCTGACTAATAATTTTCATTGTTATATATTTATTTCTGTGTGATAACAAACACCAGTGGAACAGGAACAGTACGGAAAAATGCACACAAAATCTGAGGCCCCAGACAGAGGCCCCAGTGATTTACAACAGGAAACATAGATGAAATGCATGCAGCCTAAAAAGCATACAGCTTATGCTATGTGCTAACAGTATGCATTTTTGATAATTATATACCTTTCAAGCTAATAGTAAAAAAACAATTACTGTATATACTCGAGTATAAGCCGACCCAAATATAAGCCGAGGCACCTAATTTTACCACAAAAAAAATGGGAAAACGTATTGACTCGAGTATAAGCCTAGGGTGTCCAGCTGCATGCCTCACTGTGCCTCACTTTGCCTCACTGTGTCCATGTGCATGCCTCACTGTGCCTCACTGTATCCATGCCTCACTTTGCCTTACTGTGCCCATGCCTCACTGTGTCCATGCCTCACTGTGTCCATGCCTCACTGTGCCCATGCCTCACTGTGCCCATGCCTCACTGTCACTGTGCCCATGCCTCACTGTGTCCATGCCTCACTGTGCCCATGCCTCACTGTGTCCATGCCTCACTGTGCCCATGCCTCACTGTGCCTTACTGTGCCCATGTCTCACTGTGTCCATGCCTCACTGTGCCCATGCCTCACTGTGTCCATGCCTCACTGTGCCCATGCCTCACTGTGCCCATGCCTCACTGTGCCCATGCCTCACTGTCACTGTGCCCATGCCTCACTGTGTCCATGCCTCACTGTGTCCAATCTCCCTACCTGATCTCCGGCGCTGTGTGACTAGACTGACGTTTAACATGGGAGTCTACGGCCAGTACCGAGTCCCCACAATCACCTGAGAAATGACCGTTTAACATGGGAGTCTATGGAAGGGGTGCCCGGCTTTGAAAAATCGGTGCTCCCCGGCCGTAGGTCTCCCAGACAAAAAACTTTGCACACTTATAGAGAAAAAGTGGGGCTACATGTGTGCCAAGGTTGGGGTCCAGGGGACCTACGGCTGGCCAGGATCAAGTGCACGAAGGAGAAGATGGACACAGACTCGAGTATAAGCCGAGGGGGGCATTTTCAGCACAAAAAAATGTGCTGAAAAACTCGGCTTATAATCGAGTATATACGGTATGTGTCAAAAGTGATACTTAAAAAAGGGAAAATAGGCACTTTGATAAAACATAGCAAACATTGCTTGAATTTTAGCCTAGAGTACGTAAGGGCCCATACACTTTGCTATTAAGGTGTGTGCATTGTGGTGCCATTCATTTTTAATGGCACCCCAGTGCACTAACTCAATTGACAATGCATGTTAATGTGTGACACAATGCATGTTAATGTGCACTTGTTAACCCAATGCACCAGAACAGCAAAGTATGAATGGGCCCTACTAAATTCACCCTTATAATTGTTAATTGTAAGAGGGTCCTTGAATTAAAAGCATTTCCTGTTTTTATAAGATCTATACGTAAAAGCTAATATTCATTTTTTTCCAAATGTTTACTGATGCTATGTTTAATGTAATCTTAGTATGTTACAGTTAAGTTACGAATAGTGATGAGCCGAACACCCCCGGGTTCGGTTCGCACCAGAACCCGCGAACGGACCGAAAGTTCGTACGAACATTAGAACCCTATTAAATACAATGGATGCGAACGTTCGAATTCTAAAGTGCTAATTATAACGACTATTATGCATGTTATTGTCCTAAAAAGGGTTTGGGAACCCGGGTTCTGCACCAGGGGACATGTATCAATGCAAAAAAAGTTTTAAAAACGGTAGTTTTTCGGGAGCAGTCATTTTAATGATGCATAAAGTGAAAAAAAAAAGTCAAATATTCCTTTAAATATCGTACCTGGGGGGTGTCTAAAGTATGCCTGTGAAGTGCCACGTGTTTCCCGTGTTTAGAACTGTCCCTGCACAAAATGACACTTCTAAAGGAAAAAAAAGCCATTTAAAACTGCTTGCGGCTTTAATGTAATGTCTGGTCCCGGTAATATGGATGAAAATCTTTAAGAAAAATGGCATAGCTACCCCATGACCCCCCCCCTACCCCAGCCCATTACCAGCCCCTTTGGGTCTTGTATGGATATTAAGGGGAACCCCGCACATAAAATAAAAAAGGCCCTATATACTCTGAACAGCCGTATACAGGTGGTGCATACAAGACAGGGACTGTAGGTTTGTTCTTATGTAGAATCTGTTTGTAATTTTGAACAGGTACATTGTTTAAGTGTAGCTCCAGCCCAAAAATCTATTTTTAAACTTTTTGGAAAACATAGGTAAGGGTTATCACCCCTGTAACATTTGTTTTGCTGTCTGTGCCCCTGTTCAGAACATTTCACCTCACTTTCCGTCCCAATGACAACTGTTTTTGAAATGTGGTGTTTTTCTTGAAACAAGGATTGGTGATAAAGCATCAGTACAGAGGAGACACCTTTCTCCCATATTAATTCTTACAGGAGAGAAGTTTCCTTCCTAGGGGTAGATTTCCTCTCACTTCCTGTTGTCTTCTTGCGTTTGCAAGTAGGAGTCGTTTGTAAGTTGGATGTTTGAAAGTAGGGACCTGCCGTATATACTCTGCAGAAATAGGCCCCTTAGTTTTTGGTGTTGGCACAACACTGTAAGCACTCACAGTTACTCTTGGTTGGTGCTGGAACGCCCTGCTGTCAACTATTATATCAGGATTCAGGAATTGTAATTGCATATAATTGTTGAACAGTGGTAGTAAAAATTGGGCCTTTGATGGTGGTGCTGGTGCCACAACACTGTAAGCCCTGACAGTTACTCTTGGTGGGTGCAGCAATGGGCCCTGCTGTGAATTATTAGATCAAGAATTGTAATTGCATGCCCCTGTTGAACAGGGGCTGAAAAATTGGGCCTTTCGTGGTGGTGGTGGTGGTGGTGGTGTTGCCACAACACTGTAAGCCCTCAGAGTTACTCTTGGTGGGTGCAGGAATGGGCCCTGCTGTGAATTATTAGATCAAGAATTGTAATTACATGCCCCTTTTGAACAGGGGCTGAAAAATTGGGCCTTTCGTGGTGGTGGTGGTGGTGGCGTTGCCACAACACTGTAAGCCCTCAGAGTTACTCTTGGTGGGTGCAGCAATGGGCCCTGCTGTGAATTATTAGATCAAGAATTGTAATTACATGCCCCTGTTGAACAGGGGCTGAAAAATTGGGCCTTAGGCACTGGTGGCACAACACTGCAACCCCTCACAGATACTGTACTTGGAGCACAGCAATGAGCCCTGTTGCAAAGTATTGCTTCAAAAATTGTAATTACACGCCCCTGTTAAACAGGGGCTGAAAAATTGGGCCTTAGGCACTGGTGGCACAACACTGCAACCCCTCACAGATACTGTACTTGGAGCACAGCAATGAGCCCTGTTGCAAAGTATTGCTTCAAAAATTGTAATTACACGCCCCTGTTAAACAGGGGCTGAAAAATTGGGCCTTAGGCACTGGTGGCACAACACTGCAACCCCTCACAGATACTGTACTTGGAGCACAGCAATGAGCCCTGTTGCAAAGTATTGCTTCAAAAATTGTAATTACACGCCCCTGTTAAACAGGGGCTGAAAAATTGGGCGTTAGGCACTGGTGGCGGCACCCATAAACAAAAATGATCTTCCAAGCTATCATCATCAATCGTATCATTGAGGACTCGGAGGAGGAGGATAGCCAGTCAACATAACAGCACAGGCACTCAGCATCAGCATCAGTCTTGAAGGGATGTGACATGTTAAAATCAATTAGTCTGTTATATCAGCATCAGGTGTGTGGTAGCTGGTGGTGATCCAAGACTGGTTCATCTTGATGAAAGTCAGTCGATCAACCGAGTCGGTGGACAGGCGCACCCTGTGATCCGTGACGAATCCTCCAGCAGCACTGAATGTGCGTTCCAAAAGAACGCTGGATGCAGGACAGGCCAGTAGCTCAATTGCATACTGTGCAAGCTCTGGCCAGTGATCCATCCTCAAGACCCAGTAAGCCAGAGGATTTTCGGTGGGGAAGGTGTCCAAGTCTGACCTTGCCCCTAGATATTCCTGCACCATGTTTATCAGACGCTGGCGATGGTTGCTGGAACCGATCATACTTTGGGGCTGCGGACTAAAGAATTGTCTGAACGCATCGGTCAGACGGCCACCTTCCCCACCGCTCCTTCTTTGACTGGCCGAAGCCTCAGCAACTCGTTGTCCAGGACCAGGAGTTTGTAACCTCCCAGTCTCTGGGAACGCGTTGCACAGACCTTTCTGCAAGGCCTCCCGGAGTTGTCTCATCCTCTGCTCCCTCTGCGATGGTAACATAAGGTCCGCAACCTTACCCTTGTACCGTGGATCAAGGAGAGTGGCCAGCCAGTAATGGTCCCTCTCCTTGATCCGAAGAATACGAGGATCCTTCCGCAGACTTTGCAGGATCAGGGAGGCCATGCAGCGTAGGTTAGCTGAGGCATTCGGTCCGGAGTCCTCTGGGTCACTAAGGACGACATGATCCGCAGCCACCTCCTCCCAGCCACGTACAAGTCCACGGGTTTCTTGGGACTGTAAATCATCCCTAAAAGACTGCTGCTGTTGATGCTGCTGAGTGCCAGGCTCCACCTCCATGCTGACACAATCCTCCTCCTCCTCCTCGTCCTCTTCCTGTGCGATGGGTGGGACAGAAGGAACACTGTCTGGGTAAAGGGGGCCTTGAGAGGCAAGGAAGTCCTCCTCTTCCTGCCTCTGTTCTGCCTCAAGTGCCCTGTCCATTATTCCACGCAGCGTGTGCTCCAACAGGTGGACAAGAGGTACAGTGTCACTGATGCATGCACTGTCACTGCTCACCATCCTCGTGGCCTCCTCAAATGGTGCCAGGACAGTGCATGCATCCCTGATCATGCCCCACTGGCGTGGAGAAAAAAACCAAGCTCCCCTGACCCTGTCCTGGTGCCGTAGTCGCACAGGTACTCATTGATGGCCCTCTGCTGCGTGTGCAGCCGCTGCAGCATGGCCAACGTTGAGTTCCACCTGGTGGGCATGTCACATATAAGGCGGTTCTTGGGCAGGTTCAACTCCTTTTGCAGCTCAGCCAGGCGAGCACTGGCATTATAAGATCTGCGGAAATGCACACAGACTTTCCTGGCCTGCCTCAGGACATCCTGTAAGCCTGGGTACCTGCCCAAGAACCGCTGCACCACCAGGTTAAGGACGTGAGCCACACAGGGCACATGGGTCAGTTGTCCCTGTCGGAGGGCGGAGAGGAGGTTGGTGCCATTGTCGCAAACCACCATTCCTGGCTTAAGCTGGCGTGGCGTCAACCACCTCTCGGCCTGGCCCTGCAGAGCAGACAGGACCTCTGCCCCAGTGTGGCTTCTGTCCCCCAAACACACCAGCGCAAGCACGGCATGGCATCTTTTTGCCTGCGTACTTGCGTAGCCCCTTGAACGCCTACGGAGCACCGCTGGTTCAGAGGACAAAGCACAGGAAGAGGCCATGGAGGAAGAAGAAGAGGAGGGGGTGGAGGAGAGAGGTGTGTCACAACCAGTAGTAGCATTTTGGAGGCGTGGCGGTGGAACAACCTCCAACACTACTGCACCTTGTCCTGCATCCTTCCCAGCTGCCAAAAGAGTGACCCAATGGGCCGTGAAAGAAAGGTAACGTCCCTGTCCATGCCTGCTGGACCATGAGTCAGCGGTAATATGCACCTTACCGCTGACCGCCCTGTCCAGCGAGGCCAAGACATTGCCTTCCACATGCCGGTAGAGAGCCGGAATAGCCTTCCGTGAGAAAAAGTGGCGTTTGGGAACCTGCCACTGAGGAACCGCACATTGCACAAACTCACGGAAGGGGGCCGAGTCTACCAACTGAAAAGGCAGCAGTTGAAGCGCTAGCAATTTAGCCAAGCTAGCATTCAACCGCTGGGCATGTGGATGGCTGGGAGTGAACTTCTTTCGACGGTCCAGCAGCTGGGGCAGGGAAATTTGCCTGCTAGAATCGGACGTCGGTGTACTGCTAGCAGAGTGGCCGCAAGTACTTGGCTGTGACACACCAAATTCTACACCTTCATTCCTCTCAGTGCATGTTTCAGAGAGGACTGAAGTTATAGTGGGGTTGGAGATCCCAGCTGATGCGGTGCAAGGAGAGGTCCGCTTTGTTCTTTGGTGTGGGTCTTTGAGGTAGGCTTGCCAACGAGCTGCATGGCAGGTCAACATATGTCTGGTCAGGCATGTGGTACCCAAGCGGCTGATGTTTTGGCCACGCGATATACACTTGAGACATATGTTGCAAACAGCAGCTGTGCGATCTGATGCACTAGCCTCAAAAAAGGCCCACACCAAAGAACTTTTTGAATGACGGGCAGAGGCAGCGCCCTGCACAGGCGGAGCTCTGCGGTGTGATTCCGTCGGTGTACTGCCCTTACGCTGACCACCAAAGGGCATCCTGCCTCGTTGGAGATGTGCCTCCTCCTCATCCTCCTCCTCCTCCTCTCTCCTATTAGGCACCCACGTGGAGTCAGTGACCTCATCATCCCCTCCCTCCTCATCACTGGAGCCAATCTGGCAGTATGCTGCAGCTGCTGGAACATGACTGCCAGATTGGTGTCCTTCTTGAGCATCCCCTCTGTCTGCTCTCACGCTACTGCCTTCCTCTAGCTGGGTTTCATCATCAGACCCTTCGAAACGCTGGGCATCCTCCTGGAGCATGTACCCAACACTGTGCTCAAACAGTTCGGGGGACTCCTCAGGAGGAGGACATGGTGGGTCTAGGGAAGGAGTGACTGATGATGAGTCTGACATTGATACCAGGGAAGAGGACGCTTTGGCAGCTGCTTTGCCAGTACCCTGAGCCTGGGTGAGAGAGGATGAGGAGGAGGTCATCCACTCTACCAAGTCTTCGGCATGATGTGGCTCAACATGTCCAGCTGCCGAAAAGAAGGACAAGCGTGTCCCATGGCCATGTGCTGATGACAATGCACCGCGTCCACGACCAGCACTGTTGCCCCCAGACACAGAGCCTGCTTGCCCTCTTTTATTGCCTCCTGACTGTCTGCCTCTCCTTGTTTGCCTTCCAGACATTCTAATGGATGGCCTGCAGGGAGATGGGAAAAAAAGCAATAAGGGCTACCTTCAGGTGTCCTTCTCTGTCCCTTTACTTAAGGATTTCTAAATATGGTTGAGGATGATTGCTTTCGCACAGAATAGCACAATGACAATTTCCCTGACTGTCCAAAAAACAAGGATTTTAAAGATGGTTGATGAGGAATGCTTTAGCACAGTATAGCACAATGAGAATTTCCCTCACTGTCCTTCCCTGTCCCTACAAACAAGGTTTAGCACAGTAAAACACACTGACACTCTCCCTACCTATAGTTTTCTGTCCCTATAAAAAATTTTTTTTTTAAAGATGGTTGATGAGGAATGCTTTAGCACAGTATAGCACAATGAGAATTTCCCTCACTGTCCTTCCCTGTCCCTACAAACAAGGTTTAGCACAGTAAAACACACTGACAATCTCCCTACCTATAGTTTTCTGTCCCTATAATTTTTTTTTTTTAAAGATGGTTGATGAGGAATGCTTTAGCACAGTATAGCACAATGAGAATTTCCCTCACTGTCCTTCCCTGTCCCTACAAACAAGGTTTAGCACAGTAAAACACACTGACACTCTCCCTACCTATAGTTTTCTGTCCCTATAAAAAATTTTTTTTTTAAAGATGGTTGATGAGGAATGCTTTAGCACAGTATAGCACAATGAGAATTTCCCTCACTGTCCTTCCCTGTCCCTACAAACAAGGTTTAGCACAGTAAAACACACTGACACTCTCCCTACCTATAGTTTTCTGTCCCTATAAAAAATGTTTTTTTAAAGATGGTTGATGAGGAATGCTTTAGCACAGTATAGCACAATGAGAATTTCCCTCACTGTCCTTCCCTGTCCCTACAAACAAGGTTTAGCACAGTAAAACACACTGACACTCTCCCTACCTATAGTTTTCTGTCCCTATAAAAAAATTTTTTTTAAAGATGGTTGTTGAGGAATGCTTTAGCACAGTATAGCACAATGAGAATTTCCCTCACTGTCCTTCCCTGTCCCTACAAACAAGGTTTAGCACAGTAAAACACACTGACACTCTCCCTACCTATAGTTTTCTGTCCCTATAAAAAATTTTTTTTTTAAAGATGGTTGATGAGGAATGCTTTAGCACAGTATAGCACAATAAGAATTTCCCTCACTGTCCTTCCCTGTCCCTACAAACAAGGTTTAGCACAGTAAAACACACTGACACTCTCCCTACCTATAGTTTTCTGTCCCTATAAAAAATGTTTTTTTAAAGATGGTTGATGAGGAATGCTTTAGCACAGTATAGCACAATGAGAATTTCCCTCACTGTCCTTCCCTGTCCCTACAAACAAGGTTTAGCACAGTAAAACACACTGACACTCTCCCTACCTATAGTTTTCTGTCCCTATAAAAAATGTTTTTTTAAAAATGGTTGATGAGGAATGCTTTAGCACAGTATAGCACAATGAGAATTTCCCTCACTGTCCTTCCCTGTCCCTACAAACAAGGTTTAGCACAGTAAAACACACTGACACTCTCCCTACCTATAGTTTTCTGTCCCTATAAAAAATGTTTTTTTAAAGATGGTTGATGAGGAATGCTTTAGCACAGTATAGCACAATGAGAATTTCCCTCACTGTCCTTCCCTGTCCCTACAAACAAGGTTTAGCACAGTAAAACACACTGACACTCTCCCTACCTATAGTTTTCTGTCCCTATAAAAAAATATTTTTTTAAAGATGGTTGATGAGGAATGCTTTAGCACAGTATAGCAGATTGAGAATTTTCCTCACTGTCCTTCCCTGTCCCTACAAACAAGGTTTAGCACAGTAAAACACACTGACACTCTCCCTACCTATAGTTTTCTGTCCCTATAAAAAATTTTTTTTTTAAAGATGGTTGATGAGGAATGCTTTAGCACAGTATAGCACAATGAGAATTCCCCTCACTGTCCTTCCCTGTCCCTACAAACAAGGTTTAGCACAGTAAAACACACTGACACTCTCCCTACCTATAGTTTTCTGTCCCTATAAAAATTTTTTTTTTTAAAGATGGTTGATGAGGAATGCTTTAGCACAGTATAGCACAATGAGAATTTCCCTCACTGTCCTTCCCTGTCCCTACAAACAAGGTTTAGCACAGTAAAACACACTGACACTCTCCCTACCTATTGTTTTCTGTCCCTATAATTTTTTTTTTTTAAAGATGGTTGATGAGGAATGCTTTAGCACAGTATAGCACAATGAGAATTTCCCTCACTGTCCTTCCCTGTCCCTACAAACAAGGTTTAGCACAGTAAAACACACTGACACTCTCCCTACCTATAGTTTTCTGTCCCTATAAAAAATTTTTTTTTTAAAGATGGTTGATGAGGAATGCTTTAGCACAGTATAGCACAATGAGAATTTCCCTCACTGTCCTTCCCTGTCCCTACAAACAAGGTTTAGCACAGTAAAACACACTGACACTCTCCCTACCTATAGTTTTCTGTCCCTATAAAAAATGTTTTTTTAAAGATGGTTGATGAGGAATGCTTTAGCACAGTATAGCACAATGAGAATTTCCCTCACTGTCCTTCCCTGTCCCTACAAACAAGGTTTAGCACAGTAAAACACACTGACACTCTCCCTACCTATAGTTTTCTGTCCCTATAAAAAAATTTTTTTTTAAAGATGCTTGATGAGGAATGCTTTAGCACAGTATAGCACAATGAGAATTTCCCTCACTGTCCTTCCCTGTCCCTACAAACAAGGTTTAGCACAGTAAAACACACTGACACTCTCCCTACCTATAGTTTTCTGTCCCTATAATTTTTTTTTTTTTTAAAGATGGTTGATGAGGAATGCTTTAGCACAGTATAGCACAATAAGAATTTCCCTCACTGTCCTTCCCTGTCCCTACAAACAAGGTTTAGCACAGTAAAACACACTGACACTCTCCCTACCTATAGTTTTCTGTCCCTATAATTTTTTTTTTTTAAAGATGGTTGATGAGGAATGCTTTAGCACAGTACAGCACAATGAGAATTTCCCTCACTGTCCTTCCCTGTCCCTACAAACAAGGTTTAGCACAGTAAAACACACTGACACTCTCCCTACCTATAGTTTTCTGTCCCTATAAAAAATGTTTTTTTAAAGATGTTTGATGAGGAATGCTTTAGCACAGTATAGCACAATGAGAATTTCCCTCACTGTCCTTCCCTGTCCCTACAAACAAGGTTTAGCACAGTAAAACACACTGACACTCTCCCTACCTATAGTTTTCTGTTCCTATAAAAAAAATTTTTTTTAAAGATGGTTGATGAGGAATGCTTTAGCACAGTATAGCACAATGAGAATTTCCCTCACTGTCCTTCCCTGTCCCTACAAACAAGGTTTAGCACAGTAAAACACACTGACACTCTCCCTACCTATAGTTTTCTGTCCCTATAAATTTTATTTTTAAAGATGGTTGATGAGGAATGCTTTAGCACAGTATAGCACAATGAGAATTTCCCTCACTGTCCTTCCCTGTCCCTACAAACAAGGTTTAGCACAGTAAAACACACTGACACTCTCCCTACCTATAGTTTTCTGTCCCTATAAAAAATGTTTTTTTAAAGATGGTTGATGAGGAATGCTTTAGCACAGTATAGCACAATGAGAATTTCCCTAACTGTCCTTCCCTGTCCCTACAAACAAGGTTTAGCACAGTAAAACAGACTGACACTCTCCCTACCTATCCTTCTCTTTCCCTAAACTAAAGGAATCCAGGTTAAGCAAGAAAAAAAAAATGTCACTGTCCCTGCCTATGCTTCTCTTTCCCTGCTCCGGAACACACTACACTAGGCCGCCGTGCTGGCGGCCTTTTATAGTGTGGGGCGTGTACTAAACACCCTCAGCAATAATTGGCCACAGGCACCCTGCCTGTGGCCAATCATTGCTCTCCTCGCTGCCGGCGCTGTGATTGGCCAAGCATGCGGGGTCACAGTGCATGCTTGGCCAATCACAGCGCCTGGATGACACTGCGATGGCGTAGTGCATTGTGGGCCGCGAATTAGGCGCGAACGCCCCAAATCGTTCGTTGTTCGGCGAACGATCGAACAGCCGATGTTCGAGTCGAACGTATGTTCGACTCGAACACCGAGCTCATCCCTAGTTACGAACAAAGTTAGGTCATTACAAACATATGGATGTGCAATAGTTGCTAACATTAAGCATCTGCAGTACTCGTGTGTATTCTCATGTAATGTTTGACATTAATTCTATGAATTTCCTGGAAGTAGGACTTAATTAGTGCATGAATTTTCTATACTATAGTCCCGTAGCAGTGACATTATATAATGCATGGCATGATCCTGTGCTATTCTGCTTAGTATACATCTGCAATGGTTTTGAAAGCCCTCACATTTGCAGGGAGCATATGACTCAGTTTGATGTTACGTGAGTGCACTGATGGGTTTTGGGTAATCTGCATAATATAAATTATCAATAAGCTGTATATTGTCATCTGAATGTTTTCATCCAACAAAGAGAATAAGACCGTATGGTATACTGCATTCAAGAACCTAGAGTTTTATACAACAGCATTTATGATGCAATACAGTATGATATAATTTGAAACATATGCCTTTAAATTGTATTCTGTATTGACAGCACCAATTTTCAAACCCTGCAAACAGTTTGCAGATTTGGGGATTACATAAGTTAGCATTGGTTATTTTCAAAATAAAGTATACCAATTTAGTACCAATCATTCAAATGTAGGGTAGGCAGTTCTTGCCATAATGTGCAATATCACACAGCATACTTCTACATTATGGCAGACTTACCTATGGATTTGCCCTACTCCAGCAGAAGAAACGAAGGAGAAATTGGCAGCAAAAAGGGGTGAAGTAGTGACAGTGATCAAGGAGCTGTGTGACTCCTTGATCACTGTCACTACTTCACCCCTTTCTGCTGCCAATTTCTCCTTCGTTTCTTCTGGGTCTGACATCTGGCTACTGGGCAGTCACTGATGATGTAACTTTTGCAGATGTTAGCTGAAATTTTATCAGCCTGTCACCCAGCTCTAGTCTCACCATCTTACATATGCTGGGAATGGTCTTGGAGTGTACACTGCACTGTGCATGCACCACAAGCAGTATGCGCAAGAGAAAAAGTTATTTTTTTCAGCAGAAATGACACAAACAGGCATTCCATAAAGGTGTTCCTCCTAGATGTTTTTTGTTTCTAGTTTAGTTCCATTTTAATGCAATTTTAAAACTAGTGGCAAGAAGGTCATTGCTCAGGTACTTCATGTTATAGGCTGTTATAGGCTGACAACACTCTCTCCCTCTCTTCAAAGTTGTGCTCCTGCATTGTCACTTTGTCACAGAGGTTTCCAATGTAGGCTGTTTAAATGTACGTTATGCAGGCATGGTCCACAGTTGTCACCATCAGGAAACTTACCCTAAAAAATGCAATTCAGTAATTGCTAAAGTGCCTACATTGAGGGGTGGCTGCAGGGGCTGCAGTAGATCAGCAACACTAGGGTGAAATAAAGGACCAAAAGAGATTAAAACATTTATTTTTTTATTTAAAAAAATGGCAGTTGTTTTGATACACATATCATATACAAAGTATCATTTGCTTATGGTTAAAATTCTCTTAAAGCGGAGTTCCACCCAAAAATGGAACTTCTGCTTTTCGGATCCCCCCCTCCTCCGGTGTCATATTTAGCACCTTTCAGGGGGGTGCATATACCTGTCTAAGACAGGTATTTGCACCCACTTCCGGGCATAGACTCACGCCACTGCCCCCCCCCGCTGTCTCCTGGGAAACACACTGGTCCCAGGAGAGAGCGGGGACCAGTGAGGACGGGCCGTGCCGCTCCCGCATGCGCAGTAGGGAACCGGGCAGTGAAGCCACAACACTTCACTTCCTGATTCCCTCACCGAGGATGGTGGCAGGGGCAGCTGAGAGACAAGCGATTGCTCGGCCTTCGGCTGCCGACATGGACTGGACAGGTAAGTGTCCATTTTTTAAAAGTCAGCATCTGCAGTATTTGTATCTGCTGGCTTTAAAAAAAAAAATTCGGGTGGACCTCTGCTTTAAGGCCTCATGCACACTGCTGCTGTTAAACTCACATTTTTGTGAGTTTGGGCTTTTTTTTTTAACTGCCCTTAAACTCCCCTCTATGTTATCTTGTGTCCATACATGGATGTTTTTAGCAGTTTATCAGCAAAGTAGTTAATGGGCTGTTGTCTGAATGCCCTAAAATCATGTTCAAGAGCAGTTTTTCTGACCACCAAAAAACTCTGAATCCTGAAAAACGCTCAGAAACGCGCATAAACTCTAGACACATTAAGCACTTCGGTATTTATTTATTTCAATGGCCAGAATAAATTAAAATATTGGCCAATGAAATAAATAAACTCCCAAACTCTGTTAAACTCATCTAAACTGTTTTGAAAAAATGCAGCTTTATAACGCTGATTTTCTCCTGTCAGGATGAATAACATTTACAAAAACCAGTGTGCATGGGGCCTAATTATCAGGTTTATTTGTATTTACAGTTATTTTTTTGCAGTTATGCTAAAATAATTGTATAGAGATAAAAGCCTTCTATTGTAAGAGGGAATGTATAAATAAACCCTAACACGTTGCTGTTCTAGATTCAAACTTTCCATTGCTTCAATGTCACGAACTGGGGTATAAATGTTGTCACAAATACATATGTAGAATGTGAATAGTTGGTGAGTTTTTGTGTTTAAAACAGATGCTTGGCTAGTAAAGAAATTCTACGAAAGCATCAAACAGAGATAAGAGGACAGGAGGCTTACATTATCTATCATCACATTATGAATCAGCATGGAATACAATTCAAGATGGCAAGAACAATGCCTCTGTACCACTAATCCATACAATATGTTCCATGCCGAAATATAGAGGTTCCATGCTGTGAAAACCAAGGTATTTACAATATGTACAGTAGATATATGTAAATAAAATGGTGGTATTTACTATATATATATATATACATATATATATATATATATATATATATATATATATATATATATATATATATAAATACAGTGCTGCGAAAAAGTATTTGCCCCCTTTTGGTGTTTTTATTTTTTTGCATATTTGTCACACTTAAATGACTTAATGAATTGTATTATTATAAAAGATTAACCGAGTAAATACAAATTGTAGTTTTTAAATGATGGTTCAATTTATTATGGCAAAAAAGCTGCCCAAACCTGCCTGGCTTTATATGAAAAAGTAATCGCCCCATAAACATAATAACTGGTTGTGCCACCCTTGGCGGCAACAACTGCAATTTCACATTGCTGTGGAGCAATTTTGGCCCACCCTTTTTTGCTAAATTGTTTTAATTCAGCCACATTGGAGGGTTTTCCAGCATGAACAGCCTGTGTAAGGTCATGATACAGCATCTCAATTGGATTTAAGTCAGGGCTTTGACTAGGCCACTCCAAAACCTAAATTTTGCTTTGTTTGAACCATTTGGAGGTGGACTTGCTGTTGTGTTTCGGATCATTGTCAAGTGCACTTTAGCTGATGGCCGGACATTCTCCTTTAGGATTTTTTGGTAGAGCTCAGAATTTATGGTTCCATCAATTATGGTAAGTCGTACAGGTCATCCAGGTCCTGAAGCTGCAAACAACCCCAAACCATCACGCTACCACCACCATGTCTGACTGTTGGTATGATGTTCTTGTTATGAAATGCTATATTAGTTTATTAGTTTATTCGGTTTTTTATGCCAGATGTAACGGGACGCACACCTTCCAAAAAGTTTAATTTTTGTCCCATCAGTCCGCAAAATATTTGCCTAAAAGTCTTGGGGATAATCAAGATGTTTTTTGGTAAATGTGAGATGAGCCTTTTTGTTCTTTTTGGTCAGCAGTGGCTTTGACCTTGGAACTCTCCCATGGATGCCATTTTTGTGCAGTCTCTTTCTTATTGTTGAATCATGATGAACACTGATCTTACCTGAGGCAAGTGAGGCCTGCAGTTCTTTAGATGTTGTTCTGGGTTCTTTTATGGCCTCCTGGATGAGTCGTCGTCATACTCTTGGAGTAATTTTTGTAGGCCGACCACTCCTGGGAAGGTTCACCACTATTCCAAGTTATCTCCATTTGAGGATAATGGCTCTCCCCATGGTTCACTGGAGTTCCAAAGCCTCAGAAATGGCTTTGAAACCTTTCTTAGACCGATACATGTTTGTTTCTAATCTGTTCTTTTTAGATTGTGGCATGATGTATGGCTTTTTGTGATCTGTTAGCGTGCTTCACTTTGTCAGACAGCTTCTATGTATGTGATTTCTTGATTCAACAGGTCTGGCAGTAATCAGGCCTGGGTGTGGCAAGTGAAATTTAATGCAGCTTTCCAAAAAAGTGTGGTTAATCACAGTTCATTCATGATTCAGAATGGGAGGGGCAATTACGTTTTCACATAGGGCCAGGCAGGTTTGAACAGCTTTTTTCCCCTTAATAAATGAAATAATCATTTAAAAATTGCATCTTGGATTTACTAGGGTTATCTTTGTGTAATACATTGACGATTGAAGTGTGAGAAATATGCAAAAAAATAAAAAATCAGGAAGGAGGCAAATACTTTTTCACAGCACTGAGTACACCGCTCATATTTTTGTAAATATTTTATCATATCTTTTCATGTGACAAAAAATTACACTTTGCTACAATGTAAAGTAGTGAGTGTACAGCTTGTATAACCACTTGTCCCCCGCCCACTGTCAATTGATGGCGGGCGGAGGATACTCTCGTTCTGGGAGGACGTCATATGACGTCCTCCCATTAAAACGAGCTAGGAGGCGCGCGCGCCCGCCGCGTTCACAAGGCCCCGGTGCGCGTGCCCGGCGGCCGCGATTGCCGCCGGGCACCCGCGATTGCCCGGGAAACGAGCAGGAAAGTGGATCTCTGTGTGTAAACACAGAGATCCACGTCCTGTGAGGGAGAGGGGACCGATGGTGTGTCCCTTGTACATAGGGACAACCATCGGTCACCTCCCCCAGTCAGTCCCCTCCCCCCACAGTAAGAACACTTTGAGGGAACATATTTAACCCCTTCCCGCCCCCTAGTGGTTAACCCCTTCCCTGCCAATCACATTTATACAGTAATCAATGCATTTTTATAGCAGGGATCACAGTATAAATGTGAATGGTCCCAAAAATGTGTCAAAAGTGTCCGATGTGTCTGCCGCAATATCGCAGTCACAATAAAAAATCGCAGATCGCCGCCATTACTAATAAAAAAATAAAAAAATAAAAATGCTATAAATCTATCCCCTATTTTGTAGACGCTATAACTTTTGCGCAAACCAATCAATACGCGCTTATTGCGATTTTTTTTTTTACCAAAAATATGTAGAAGAATACGTATCGGCCTAAACTGAGGAAAATTTTATAAAAAAAAATAAAAATGGGTATTTATTATAGCAAAAACTAAAAAATAGTGTTTTTTTTCCAAACTGGACGCTCTTCTTTTGTTTATAGCGCAAAAAATAAAAACCGCAGAGGTGATCAAATACCACCAAAAGAAAGCTCTATTTGTGGGAAAAAAAGAACACAAATTTCGTTTGGGAGCCACGTCGCACGACCGCGCAATTGTCATTCAAAGTGTGACAGCGCTGAAAGCTGAAAAATGGCTTGGGCAGGAAGGGGGTTTTCGTGCACAGTAGAGAAGTGGATAATAGTGTAAATTTGCTGTCCCCTCAAAATAACTCAACACACAGCCATCAATGTCTAAACCGCTGACAACAAAAGCGAGTACACCCCTTAGTAAAAATGTCAAAATTGGGCCCAAATAGCCCTTTTCCCTCCCCGGTGTCATGTCACTTGTTAGTGTTACAAGGTCTTAGGTGTGAATGGGGAGCAGGTGTTTTAATTTTGGTGTTATTGCTTTTATGCCGCATACACACGATCATTTTTCCCGTCGGGAAAATGTCATTTTTTCCTTTGGACGAGAAAAACGATCGTCTGTGGGCTTTTTGCCATTTTTCCCGACGGGAAAAAACGGCATTAATCATGACGAGAAAAATTAAAACATGCTCTAATTTTTCTCGTCGTGATTCTTTTCATTTTTTTCTACGGCAGTTTTCCCATAGGGAAACACTGCTGCGGAGCCTACACACGGTCGTTTTTCTCGTCAAGAGAAAAAATGACGGGAAAAACGGCCGTGTGTGGGGGAACAAGACGTTCCCTCGTTTTTCCTGTCGTGATTCACGGCAGTGTTTTCACCGCCGTGAATCACGATCGTGTGTACGCGGCATCACTCTCTCATACTGGTCACTGGAAGTTCAACATGGCACCTAATGGCTAAGAACTCTCTGAGGATCTGAAAAAAAGAATTATTGCTCAACATAAAGATGGCCTAGGCCAGTGATGGCGAACCTTGGCACCCCAGATGTTTTGGAACTACATTTCCCATGATGCTCATGCACTCTTTAGTGTAGTTGAGCATCATGGGAAATGTAGTTCCAAAACATCTGGAGTACCAAGGTTCGCCATCACTGGCCTAGGCTATAAGAAGATTGCCAAGACCCTGAAACTGAGCTGCAGCACGATGGCCAAGACCATACAGCTTTTTTACATGACAGATTCCACTCAGAACAGGCCTCACCATGGTCGACCAAAGAAGTTAAGTGCACGTGCTCAGAATCATTTCCAGAGGTTGTCTTTGGGAAATAGACGAATGAGTGATGCCAGCATTGCTGCAAAGGTTGAAAGGGTGGGGGGTCAGCCTGTCAGTGCTCAGACCATACGCTGCACACTGAATCAAATTGGCCTGCATGGCTGTCATCCCAAAAGGAAGCCCGTTCTAAAGATGATGCACAAGAAAGCCCGCAAACAGTTTGCTGAAGACAAGCAGACTAAGGACATGGATTACTGGAACCATGTCCTGTGGTCTGATGAGACCAAGATAAACTTATTTGGTTCAGATGGTGTCAAGCTTGTGTGGCGGCAACCAGGTGAGGAGTACAAAAACAAGTTTGTCTTGCCTACAGCCAAGCATGGTGGTGGGAGTGTCATTGTCTGGGGCTGCATGAGTGCTGCCGGCACTGGGGAGCTACAGTTCATTGAGGGAACCATGAATGCCAACATGTACTGTGACATACTGAAGCAGAGCATGATCCCCTCCCTTCGGAGACTGGGCCGCAGGGCAGTATTTTAACATGATAACAACCCCAAATACACCTCCAAGACGACCACTGCCTTGCTAAAGAAGCTGAGGGTAAAGGTGATATACTGGCCAAGCATGTCTCCAGACCTAAATCCTATTGAGCATCTGTGGGGCCTCCTCACACGGAAGGTGGAGGAGAGCAAGGTCTCTAACATCCACCAGCTCCGTGATGTAATCACGGAGGAGTGGAAGAGGACTCCAGTGGCAACCTGTGAAGCTCTGGTGAGCTCCATGCCCAAGAGGGTTAAGGCAATGCTGGAAAATAATGGTGGCCACACAAAATATTGACACTTTGGACCCAATTTGGACATTTTCACATTTAGGGGTGTACTCACTTTTGCTGCCAGCGGTTTAGACATTAATGGCTGTGTGTTGAATTATTTTGAGGGGACAGCAAATTTACACTGTTATACAAGCTGTACACGCACTACTTTATTTTGTAGCAAAGTGTAATTTCTTCAGTGTTATCACATGAAAAGATATAATAAAATATTTACAAAAATTTAAGGTGTGTACTCACTTTTGGGAGATACTATATATATATACTGTATATACAGTGGGTACGGAAAGTATTCAGACCCCCTTAAATTTTTCACTCTTTGTTATATTGCAGCCATTTGCTAAAATCATTAATTTTTTTCCTCATTAATGTACACACAGCACCCCATATTGACAGAAAAACACAGAATTGTTGACATTTTTGTAGATTTATTAAAAAAGAAAAACTGAAATATCACATGGTCCTAAGTATTCAGACCCTTTTCTCAGTATTTAGTAGAAGCACCCTTTTGATCTAATACAGCCATGAGTCTTTTTGGGAAAGATGCAACAAGTTTTTCCTTGTCAAAGTATTTTATTGGACATATATATTAGTCACATACAGATCATATGTAATACATGTTGTTGATATTTGTCCAATTATTACAAATATAGAAAAATAACAAATAATACGGTCTACAGAATATATCCTAATGAAGATTATAAGGACTTAAATGAGATAGAAAGTAAATAAATCCTTGTACTAATATATTCAAGACTGTAGTTGAAAGAAATATTTAACATATTAATTATAAATTGATCTGTATCTTCGAAAAAAGTAATGTAGAGTAATACTGTAGCTTCAATAAGGTGCGTTATGAAGTAAGAATAATAGAGAAAAGAAAAGAGAAAAAGAAGTAAAGATATCAAAATAAAATAGGGTAAAATAAAATTAGATAGATAATATAAAATAAAATAGATGGAATAGAATAGTAGGAAACCAGAGGGGGGGGAGTGTAGGAGTCCACCTGAATGGCCTGAATGAATCGGTCCGCGGCTTGAGGGTTTAAGTAAAACACAGTGTTCACTATATTGAGCAGGGTAGCTCCCAAGCTTCAGAAATTTGGTTTAGTAGCTAGTTTAACCGATTGAGTCCTCCGGCTACCATGGCATGCAACAAGTTTTTCACACCTGGATTTGGGGATCCTCTGCCATTCCTCCTTGTAGATCCTCTCCAGTTCTGTCAGGTTGGATGGTAAACGTTGGTGGACAGCCATTTTTAGGTCTCTCCAGAGATGCTCAATTGGGTTTAAGTCAGGGCTCTGGCTGGGCCATTCAAGAACAGTCACGGAGTTGTTGTGAAGCCACTCCTTCATTATTTTAGCTGTGTGCTTAGGATCATTGTCTTGTTGGAAGGTAAACCTTCGGCCCAGTCTGAGGTCCTGAGCACTCTGGAGAAGGTTTTCGTCCAGGATATCCCTGTACTTGGCCGCATTCATCTTTCCCTTGATTGCAACCAGTCGCCCTGTCCCTGCAGCTGAAAAACACCCCCACAGCATGATGCTGCCACCACCATGCTTCACTGTTTGGACTGTATTGTACAGGTGATGAGCAGTGCCTGGTTTTCTCCACACATACCGTTTAGAATTAAGGCCAAAAAGTTCTATCTTGGTCTCATCAGACCAGAGAATCTTATTTCTCACCATCTTGGAGTCCTTCAGGTGTTTTTTTAGCAAACTCCATGCGGGCTTTCATGTGTCTTGCACTGAGGAGAGGCTTCCGTCGGGCCACTCTGCCATAAAGCCCCGACTGGTGGAGAACTGCAGTGATGGTTGACTTTCTACAACTTTCTCCCATCTCCCGACTGCATCTCTGGAGCTCAGCCACAGTGATCTTTGGGTTCTTCTTTACCTCTCTCACCAAGGCTCTTCTCCCCCGATAGCTCAGTTTGGCCGGACGGCCAGCTCTAGGAAGGGTTCTCGTTGTCCCAAACGTCTTCCATTTAAGGATTATGGAGGTCACTGTGCTCTTAGGAACCTTAAGTGCAGCAGAAATTTTTTGTAACTTTGGCCAGATCTGTGCCTTACCACAATTCTGTCTCTGAGCTCTTCAGGCAGTTCCTTTGACCTCATGATTCTTATTTGCTCTGACATGCACTGTGAGTAGGGATGAGCCGAACACCCCCGGGTTCGGTTCGCACCAGAACCTTCGAACGGACCGAAAGTTCGCGCGAATTTTCGAACCCTATTCGTTATAATGGACGCGAACGTTCGAAATCAAAATTGCTAATTACAACGGCCAATATGCATGTTAATGTCATAAAACAGGTTTGGGGACCCGGGTCCTGCCCCAGGGGACATATATCAATGCAAAAAGAAATTTTAAAAACTAAAGTTTTTTCGGGATCAGTCATTTTAATGATGCATAAAGTGAAAAAAAAAAAAGTGAAATTTTCCTTTAAATATGGTACCTGGGGGGTGTCTAAAGTATGCCTGTGAAGTGGCATGTGTTTCCCGTGTTTAGAACTGTCCTTGCACAAAATGACATTTGTAAAGGAAAAAAAGAAGCCATTTAAAACCACTTGCGGCTTTAATGTCATGTCTTGTCCTGGCCGCCATATGGCTGAAAATCCTTGAGAAAAATGGCATGGCTACCCCATCACCCCCCCCCCCCACCCCAGCCCCTTTGGGTCTTGTATGGATACTAAGGGGGACCCCGCACCCAAAATAAAACCCTATACCTACAACCCTATATACTCTGAACAGCAGTATATAGGTGGTGCAAACAAGACATGGACTGTAGGTTTGTTCTTAAGTAGAATCTGAACAGGTACATTATGAAGTGTAGCTACATCCCAAAAAAATCAATTTTTAAGCTTTTTGGAGAACATAGGGAGGGGTTATCACCCCTGTAACATTTGCTGTCTTTGCACATCTGTTCAGAACATGTCACCTCACTTTCCGTCCCAATGACAAATGTTTTTGGAAAAGTGGGGTTTTAATTGAAACAAGGATTGGTGATAAAGCATCAGTAGAGAGGAGATACCTTTTTCCCAAATTAAATCTAACAGGATAGAATTTTCCTTCCTAGGGGTAGATTTCCTCTCACTTCCTGTTTTCTCTTGCCGTTTGCAAGTAGGAGTCGTTTGTAAGTTGGATGTTTGAAAGTAGGGGCCTGCCGTATATACTCTGCAGAAATTTGCCCTATTAGATGTTGGTGTAGCCACAAGACTGGTGGGCACAGGAATGGGCCCTGCTGTGAGTTAATAGATCAAGATTTGTACTTGCATGCACCTGTTGAACCGGGCAGAAAAATTGGGCCTTTGGTGGTGGTGGTGGTGGTGGTGGACGGTGTTGCCACAAGACTGTAAGCCCTCACAGTTACTCTTGGTGGGTGCAGGAATGGGCCCTGCTGTGAGTTATTAGATCAAGATTTGTAATTGCATGCACCTGTTGAACAGGGCAGAAAAATTGGGCCTTTGGTGGTGGTGGTGGTGGTGGACGGTGTTGCCACAAGACTGTAGGCCCTCATAGTTACTCTTGGTGGGCGCAGGAATGGGCCCTGCTGTGAACTATTAGATCAAGATTTGTAATTACACGCCCCTGTTAAACAGGGGCTGAAAAATTGTGCCTTAGGCATTGGTGCTGGTGCCACAACACTGCAACCCCTCACAGATACTGTACTTGGAGCACAGCAGTCACACCTGTTGCGAAGCATCTTTTTAAAAAATTGTAATTACACGCCCCTGTTATACAGGGGCTGAAAAATTGTGCCTTAGGCACTGGTGCTGGTGCCACAACACTGCAACCCCTCACAGATACTGTACTCTGAGCACAGCAATGAGACCTGTTGCAAAGCATTGCCTAAAAATTGTAATTACACGCCCCAACAGGGGCTGAAAAATTGTGCCTTAGGCACTGGTGCTGGTGCCACAACACTGCAACCCCTCACAGATACTGTACTCTGAGCACAGCAGTCACACCTGTTGCGAAGCATCTTTTTAAAAAATTGTAATTACACGCCCCTGTTATACATGGGCTGAAAAATTGTGCCTTAGGCACTGGTGTGGTGGCATGGATCATTGAGGAGGAGGAAGAGGATAGTCAGTGAACATAACAGGACAGTCACTCAGCATCAGCATAGGCAGTCTTGAAGGGATGTGACATTATAAATTATTCCGTTATATCCGCTTCAGGTGTCTGGTAGCTGGTGGTGATCCAAGACTGATTCATTTTTATGAAGGTCAGTCGATCAACCGAGTCGGTGGACAGGCGCACCCTATGATCGGTGACAAATCCTCCAGCAGCACTGAATGTGCGTTCGGAAAGAACGCTGGATGCAGGACAGGCCAGTAGCTCAATTGCATACTGTGCAAGCTCTGGCCAGTGATCCATCCTCAGGACCCAGTAAGCCAGAGGATTTTCGGTGGGAAAGGTGTCCAAGTCTGACCTTGCCCCTAGGTATTCCTGCACCATGTATATCAGACGCTGGCGATGGTTGCTGGAACCGATCATACCTTGGGGCTGCGGACTAAAAAATTGTCTGAACGCATCGGTCAGACGTCCACCTTCCCCACCGCTCCTTCTGCTACTGACCGAAGCCTCAGCAACTCGTCGTCCAGGACCAGGAGTTTGTAACCTCCCAGTTTCTGGGAACGCGTTGCACAGACCTTTCTGCAAGGCCTCCCTGAGATGTCTCATCCTCTGCTCCCTCTGCGACGGCAAGATAAGGTCCGCAACCTTACCCTTGTACCGTGGATCAAGGAGAGTGGCCAGCCAGTAATGGTCACTCTCCTTGATCCGAAGAACACGAGGATCCTTCCGCAGGCTTTGCAGGATCAGGGAGGCCATGCAGCGTAGGTTAGCTGAGGCATTCGGTCCGGAGTCTTCTGGGTCACTGAGGATGACATGATCGCCAGCCACCTCCTCCCAGCCACGTACAAGTCCACTGGTTTGTTGGGACTGTACATCATCCCTAAAAGACTGCTGCTGCTGATGCTGAGTGCCAGGCTCCACCTCCATGCTCACACAATCCTCCTCCTCCTCCTCCTCCTCCTCCTCTTCCTGTGTGATGGGTGGGACAGAAGGAACATTGTCTGGATAAAGGGGGCCTTGAGAGACAAGGAAGTCCTCCTCTTCCTGCCTCTGTTCTGCCTCAAGTGCCCTGTCCATTATCCCACGCAGCGTATGCTCCAACAGGTGGACAAGAGGTACAGTGTCACTGATGCATGCACTGTCACTGCTCACCATCCTCGTGGCCTCCTCAAATGGTGAGAGGACAGTGCATGCATCCCTGATCATGCTCCACTGGCGTGGGGAAAAAAAGCCAAGCTCCCCTGACCCTGTCCTGGTGCCGTAGTCGCAAAGGTACTCATTGATGGCCCTCTGCTGTGTGTGCAGTCGCTGCAGCATGGCCAACGTTGAGTTCCACCTGGTGGGCATGTCACATATTAGGCGGTTCTTGGGCAGGTTCAGCTCCTTTTGCAGCTCAGTCAGCCGAGCACTGGCATTATAAGATCGGCGGAAATGCACACAGACTTTCCTGGCCTGCCTCAGGACATCCTGTAAGCCTGGGAACCTGCCCAAGAACCGCTGCACCACCAGGTTGAGGACGTGAGCCATACAGGGCACATGGGTGAGCTGCCCCTGTCGCAGGGCGGAGAGGAGGTTGGTGCCATTATCAGAAACGACCATTCCTGGCTTAAGCTGGCGTGGCGTCAACCACCTCTCGGCCTGCCCCTGCAGAGCTGCCAGAACCTCTGGCCCAGTGTGGCTCCTGTCCCCCAAACACACCAGCGCAAGCACGGCATGGCATCTTTTTGCCTGCGTACTCGCGTAGCCCCTTGTACGCCTACGGAGCACCGCTGGTTCCGAGGACAGAGCACTCGAAGAGGACATGGAGGAAGAAGAAGAGGAGGGGGTGGAGGAGAGAGGTGTGTCACAACCAGTAGTAGCATTTTGGAGGCGTGGTGGCGGAACAACCTCCAACACTACTGCACCTTGTCCTGCATCCCTCCCAGCTGCCAATAGAGTGACCCAATGGGCCGTGAAAGAAAGATAACGTCCCTGTCCATGCCTGCTGGACCATGAGTCAGCGGTAATATGCACCTTACCGCTGACCGCCCTGTCCAGCGAGGCATGGACATTGCCTTCCACATGCCAGTAGAGAGACGGAATCGCCTTCCGTGAGAAAAAGTGGCGTTTGGGAACCTGCCACTGAGGAACCGCACATTGAACAAACTCACGGAAGGGGGCCGAGTCTATCAACTGAAAAGGCAGCAGTTGAAGTGCTAGCAATTTAGCCAAGCTAGCATTCAACCGCTGGGCATGTGGATGGCTGGGAGTATACTTCTTTCGACGGTCCAGCAGCTGGGGCAGGGAAATTTGCCTGCTACTAGTGATGAGCCGAACACCCCCGGGTTCGGTTCGCACCAGAACCCGCGAACGGACCGAAAGTTCGAACGAACATTAGAACCCTATTAAATACAATGGATGCGAACGTTCGAATTCTAAAGTGCTAATTATAACAACTATTATGCATGTTATTGTCCTAAAAAGGGTTTGGGAACCCGGGTTCTGCACCAGGGGACATGTATCAATGCAAAAAGAAGTTTTAAAAACGGTCGTTTTTCGGGAGCAGTCATTTTAATGATGCATAAAGTGAAAAAAAAAAAGTCAAATATTCCTTTAAATATCGTACCTGGGGGGTGTCTAAAGTATGCCTGTGAAGTGCCACGTGTTTCCCGTGTTTAGAACTGTCCCTGCACAAAATGACACTTCTAAAGGAAAAAAAAGCCATTTAAAACTGCTTGCGGCTTTAATGTAATGTCTGGTCCCGGTAATATGGATGAAATTCTTTAAGAAAAATGGCATAGCTACCCCATGACCCCCCCCCCCACCCCAGCCCATTACCAGCCCCTTTGGGTCTTGTATGGATATTAAGGGGAACCCCGCACATAAAATAAAAAAGGCCCTATATACTCTGAACAGCCCTATACAGGCGGTGCATACAAGACAGGGACTGTAGGTTTGTTCTTATGTAGAATCTGTTTGTAATTTTGAACAGGTACATTGTTGAAGTGTAGCTCCAGACCAAAAATCTATTTTTAAACTTTTTGGAAAACATAGGTAAGGGTTATCACCCCTGTAACATTTGTTTTGCTGTCTGTGCCCCTGTTCAGAACATTTCACCTCACTTTCCGTCCCAATGACAACTGTTTTTGAAATGTGGTGTTTTTCTTGAAACAAGGATTGCTGATAAAGCATCAGTACAGAGGAGACACCTTTCTCCCATATTTATTCTTACAGGAGAGAATTTTCCTTCCTAGTGGTAGATTTCCTCTCACTTCCTGTTGTCTTCTTGCGTTTGCAAGTAGGAGTCGTTTGTAAGTTGGATGTTTGAAAGTAGGGACCTGCCGTATATACTCTGCAGAAATAGGCCCCTTAGTTGTTGGTGTTGGCACAACACTGTAAGCACTCACAGTTACTCTTGGTTGGTGCTGGAACGCCCTGCTGTCAACTATTATATCAGGAATTTTAATTACATATAATTGTTGAACAGTGGTAGTAAAAATTGGGCCTTTGATGGTGGTGCTGGTGCCACAACACTGTAAGCCCTGACAGTTACTCTTGGTGGGTGCAGCAATGGGCCCTGCTGTGAATTATTAGATCAAGAAATGTAATTACATGCCCCTGTTGAACAGGGGCTGAAAAATTGGGCCTTAGGCACTGGTGGCACAACACTGCAACCCCTCACAGATACTGTACTTGGAGCACAGCAATGAGCCCTGTTGCAAAGTATTGCTTCAAAAATTGTAATGACACGCCCCTGTTAAACAGGGGCTGAAAAATTGGGCCTTAGGCACTGGTGGCACAACACTGCAACTCCTCACAGATACTGTACTTGGAGCACAGCAATGAGCCCTGTTGCAAAGTATTGCTTCAAAAATTGTAATGACACGCCCCTGTTAAACAGGGGCTGAAAAATTGGGCCTTAGGCACTGGTGGCACAACACTGCAACTCCTCACAGATACTGTACTTGGAGCACAGCAATGAGCCCTGTTGCAAATTATTGCTTCAAAAATTGTAATTACACGCCCCTGTTAAACAGGGGCTGAAAAATTGGGCGTTAGGCACTGGTGGCGGCACCCATAAACAAAAATGATCTTACAAGCTATCATCATCAATCGTATCATTGAGGACTCGGAGGAGGAGGATAGCCAGTCAACATAACAGCACAGGCACTCAGCATCAGCATCAGTCTTGAAGGGATGTGACATGTTAAAATCAATTAGTCTGTTATATCAGCATCAGGTGTGTGGTAGCTGGTGGTGATCCAAGACTGGTTCATCTTGATGAAAGTCAGTCGATCAACCGAGTCGGTGGACAGGCGCACCCTGTGATCCGTGACAAATCCTCCAGCAGCACTGAATGTGCGTTCCGAAAGAACGCTGGATGCAGGACAGGCCAGTAGCTCAATTGAATACTGTGCAAGCTCTGGCCAGTGATCCATCCTCAAGACCCAGTAAGCCAGAGGATTTTCGGTGGGGAAGGTGTCCAAGTCTGACCTTGCCCCTAGATATTCCTGCACCATGTTTATCAGACGCTGGCGATGGTTGCTGGAACCGATCATACTTTGGGGCTGCGGACTAAAGAATTGTCTGAACGCATCGGTCAGACGGCCACCTTCCCCACCGCTCCTTCTTTGACTGGCCGAAGCCTCAGCAACTCGTTGTCCAGGACCAGGAGTTTGCAACCTCCCAGTCTCTGGGAACGCGTTGCACAGACCTTTCTGCAAGGCCTCCCGGAGTTGTCTCATCCTCTGCTCCCTCTGCGACGGTAACATAAGGTCCGCAACCTTACCCTTGTACCGTGGATCAAGGAGAGTGGCCAGCCAGTAATGGTCCCTCTCCTTGATCCGAAGAATACGAGGATCCTTCCGCAGACTTTGCAGGATCAGGGAGGCCATGCAGCGTAGGTTTGCTGAGGCATTCGCTCCGGAGTCCTCTGGGTCACTAAGGACGACATGATCCGCAGCCACCTCCTCCCAGCCACGTACAAGTCCACTGGTTTCTTGGGACTGTAAATCATCCCTAAAAGACTGCTGCTGATGATGCTGAGTGCCAGCCTCCACCTCCATGCTGACACAATCCTCCTCCTCCTCCTCCTCCTCCTCCTCTTCCTGTGCGATGGGTGGGACAGAAGGAACACTGTCTGGGTAAAGGGGGCCTTGAGAGGCAAGGAAGTCCTCCTCTTCCTGCCTCTGTTCTGCCTCAAGTGCCCTGTCCATTATTCCACGCAGCGTGTGCTCCAACAGGTGGACAAGAGGTACAGTGTCACTGATGCATGCACTGTCACTGCTCACCATCCTCGTGGCCTCCTCAAATGGTGCCAGGACAGTGCATGCATCCCTGATCATGCCCCACTGGCGTGGAGAAAAAAAACCAAGCTCCCCTGACCCTGTCCTGGTGCCGTAGTCGCACAGGTACTCATTGATGGCCCTCTGCTGCGTGTGCAGCCGCTGCAGCATGGCCAACGTTGAGTTCCACCTGGTGGGCATGTCACATATAAGGCGGTTCTTGGGCAGGTTCAACTCCTTTTGCAGCTCAGCCAGGCGAGCACTGGCATTATAAGATCTGCGGAAATGCACACAGACTTTCCTGGCCTGCCTCAGGACATCCTGTAAGCCCGGGTACCTGCCCAAGAACCGCTGCACCACCAGGTTAAGGACGTGAGCCACACAGGGCACATGGGTCAGTTGTCCCTGTCGGAGGGCGGAGAGGAGGTTGGTGCCATTGTCGCAAACCACCATTCCTGGCTTAAGCTGGCGTGGCGTCAACCACCTCTCGGCCTGGCCCTGCAGAGCAGACAGGACCTCTGCCCCAGTGTGGCTTCTGTCCCCCAAACACACCAGCGCAAGCACGGCATGGCATCTTTTTGCCTGCGTACTTGCGTAGCCCCGTGAACGGCTACGGAGCACCGCTGGTTCATAGGACAAACCACAGGAAGAGGCCATGGAGGAAGAAGAAGAGGAGGGGGTGGAGGAGAGAGGTGTGTCACAACCAGTAGTAGCATTTTGGAGGCGTGGCGGTGGGACAACCTCCAACACTACTGCACCTTGTCCTGAATCCTTCCCAGCTGCCAAAAGAGTGACCCAATGGGCCGTGAAAGAAAGGTAACGTCCCTGTCCATGCCTGCTGGACCATGAGTCAGCGGTAATATGCACCTTACCGCTGACCGCCCTGTCCAGCGAGGCCAAGACATTGCCTTCCACATGCCGGTAGAGAGCCGGAATAGCCTTCCGTGAGAAAAAGTGGCGTTTGGGAACCTGCCACTGAGGAACCGCACATTGCACAAACTCACGGAAGGGGGCCGAGTCTACCAACTGAAAAGGCAGCAGTTGAAGCGCTAGCAATTTAGCCAAGCTAGCATTCAACCGCTGGGCATGTGGATGGCTGGGAGTGAACTTCTTTCGACGGTCCAGCAGCTGGGGCAGGGAAATTTGCCTGCTAGAATCGGACGTCGGTGTACTGCTAGCAGAGTGGGCGCAAGTACTTGGCTGTGACACACCTAATTCTACACCTTCATTCCTCTCAGTGCATGTTTCAGAGAGGACTGAAGTTATAGTGGGGTTGGAGATCCCAGCTGATGCGGTGCAAGGAGAGGTCCGCTTTGTTCTTTGGTGTGGGTCTTTGAGGTAGGCTTGCCAACGAGCTGCATGGCAGGTCAACATATGTCTGGTCAGGCATGTGGTACCCAAGCGGCTGATGTTTTGGCCACGCGATATACGCTTGAGACATATGTTGCAAACAGCAGCTGTGCGATCTGATGCACTAGCCTCAAAAAAGGCCCACACCAAAGAACTTTTTGAATGACGGGCAGAGGCAGCGCCCTGCACAGGCGGAGCTCTGCGGTGTGATTCCGTCGGTGTACTGCCCTTACGCTGGCCACCAAAGGGCATCCTGCCTCGTTGGAGATGTGCCTCCTCCTCATCCTCCTCCTCCTCCTCTCTCCTATTAGGCACCCACGTGGAGTCAGTGACCTCATCATCCCCTCCCTCCTCATCACTGGAGCCAATCTGGCAGTATGCTGCAGCTGCTGGAACATGACTGCCAGATTGGTGTCCTTCTTGAGCATCCCCTCTGTCTGCTCTCACGCTACTGCCTTCCTCTAGCTGGGTTTCATCATCAGACCCTTCGAAACGCTGGGCATCCTCCTGGAGCATGTACCCAACACTGTGCTGAAACAGTTCGGGGGACTCCTCAGGAGGAGGACATGGTGGGTCTAGGGAAGGAGTGACTGATGATTTGTCTGACATTGATACCAGGGAAGAGGACGCTTTGGCAGCTGCTTTTCCAGTACCCTGAGCCTGGGTGAGAGAGGACGAGGAGGAGGAGGAGGGCTTGGTCATCCACTCTACCAAGTCTTCGGCATGATGTGGCTCAACATGTCCAGCTGCCGAAAAGAAGGACAAGCGTGTCCCATGGCCATGTGCTGATGACAATGCACCGCGTCCACGACCAGCACTGTTGCCCCCAGACACAGAGCCTGCTTGCCCTCTTTTATTGCCTCCTGACTGTCTGCCTCTCCTTGTTTGCCTTCCAGACATTCTAATAGATGGCCTGCAGGGAGATGGGAAAAAAGCAATAAGGGCTACCTTCAGGTGTCCTTCTCTGTCCCTTGAAACAAGGACTTTCACAGTGAAAGAAACTGACACTCTCCCTACCTACAGTTTTCTGTCCCTAGAAAAAATATTTTTTTTAAGCACAATATAGCACAAGGAGAATTCACTCACTGTCCTTCCAGGTCCCTGGAAACAAGGACTTGCAGAGTGAAAGAAAAAAAACACTCTCCCTACCTACAGTTTTCTGTCCCTAGAAAAAATGTTTTTTTTAATCACAATATAGCACAAGGACAATTCACTCACTGTCCTTCCAGGTCCCTGGAAACAAGGACTTGCAGAGTGAAATAAACTGACACTCTCCCTACCTACAGTTTTCTGTCCCTAGAATAAATGTTTTTTTTTAAGCACAATATAGCACAAGGACAATTCACTCACTGTCCTTACAGGTCCCTGGAAACAAGGACTTGCAGAGTGAAAGAAAAAAAACACTCTCCCTACCTACAGTTTTCTGTCCCTAGAAAAAATGTTTTTTTTAATCACAATATAGCACAAGGACAATTCACTCACTGTCCTTCCAGGTCCCTGGAAACAAGGACTTGCAGAGTGAAATAAACTGACACTCTCCCTACCTACAGTTTTCTGTCCCTAGAATAAATGTTTTTTTTAAGCACAATATAGCACAAGGACAATTCACTCACTGTCCTTACAGGTCCCTGGAAACAAGGACTTGCAGAGTGAAAGAAAAAAAACACTCTCCCTACCTACAGTTTTCTGTCCCTAGAAAAAATGTTTTTTTTTAAGCACAATATAGCACAAGGACAATTCACTCACTGTCCTTCCAGGTCCCTGGAAACAAGGACTTGCAGAGTGAAAGAAAAAAAACACTCTCCCTACCTACAGTTTTCTGTCCCTAGAAAAAATGTTTTTTTTAAGCACAATATAGCACAAGGACAATTCACTCACTGTCCTTCCAGGTCCCTGGAAACAAGGACTTGCAGAGTGAAAGAAAAAAAACACTCTCCCTACCTACAGTTTTCTGTCCCTAGAAAAAATGTTTTTTTTAATCACAATATAGCACAAGGACAATTCACTCACTGTCCTTACAGGTCCCTGGAAACAAGGACTTGCAGAGTGAAAGAAAAAAAACACTCTCCCTACCTACAGTTTTCTGTCCCTAGAAAAAATGTTTTTTTTAATCACAATATAGCACAAGGACAATTCACTCACTGTCCTTACAGGTCCCTGGAAACAAGGACTTGCAGAGTGAAAGAAAAAAAACACTCTCCCTACCTACAGTTTTCTGTCCCTAGAAAAAATGTTTTTTTTAATCACAATATAGCACAAGGACAATTCACTCACTGTCCTTACAGGTCCCTGGAAACAAGGACTTGCAGAGTGAAATAAACTGACACTCTCCCTACCTACAGTTTTCTGTCCCTAGAATAAATGTTTTTTTAAGCACAATATAGCACAAGGACAATTCACTCACTGTCCTTACAGGTCCCTGGAAACAAGGACTTGCAGAGTGAAAGAAAAAAAACACTCTCCCTACCTACAGTTTTCTGTCCCTAGAAAAAATGTTTTTTTTAATCACAATATAGCACAAGGACAATTCACTCACTGTCCTTCCAGGTCCCTGGAAACAAGGACTTGCAGAGTGAAATAAACTGACACTCTCCCTACCTACAGTTTTCTGTCCCTAGAATAAATGTTTTTTTTTAAGCACAATATAGCACAAGGACAATTCACTCACTGTCCTTACAGGTCCCTGGAAACAAGGACTTGCAGAGTGAAAGAAAAAAAACACTCTCCCTACCTACAGTTTTCTGTCCCTAGAAAAAATGTTTTTTTTAATCACAATATAGCACAAGGACAATTCACTCACTGTCCTTACAGGTCCCTGGAAACAAGGACTTGCAGAGTGAAATAAACTGACACTCTCCCTACCTACAGTTTTCTGTCCCTAGAATAAATGTTTTTTTTAAGCACAATATAGCACAAGGAGAATTCACTCACTGTCCTTCCAGGTCCCTGGAAACAAGGACTTGCAGAGTGAAAGAAAAAAAACACTCTCCCTACCTACAGTTTTCTGTCCCTAGAAAAAATGTTTTTTTTTAATCACAATATAGCACAAGGACAATTCACTCACTGTCCTTCCAGGTCCCTGGAAACAAGGACTTGCAGAGTGAAATAAACTGACACTCTCCCTACCTACAGTTTTCTGTCCCTAGAATAAATGTTTTTTTTAAGCACAATATAGCACAAGGACAATTCACTCACTGTCCTTACAGGTCCCTGGAAACAAGGACTTGCAGAGTGAAAGAAAAAAAACACTCTCCCTACCTACAGTTTTCTGTCCCTAGAAAAAATGTTTTTTTAATCACAATATAGCACAAGGACAATTCACTCACTGTCCTTACAGGTCCCTGGAAACAAGGACTTGCAGAGTGAAAGAAAAAAAACACTCTCCCTACCTACAGTTTTCTGTCCCTAGAAAAAATGTTTTTTTTAATCACAATATAGCACAAGGACAATTCACTCACTGTCCTTCCAGGTCCCTGGAAACAAGGACTTGCAGAGTGAAATAAACTGACACTCTCCCTACCTACAGTTTTCTGTCCCTAGAATAAATGTTTTTTTTAAGCACAATATAGCACAAGGACAATTCACTCACTGTCCTTAGAGGTCCCTGGAAACAAGGACTTGCAGAGTGAAAGAAAAAAAACACTCTCCCTACCTACAGTTTTCTGTCCCTAGAAAAAATTTTTTTTTTAAGCACAATATAGCACAAGGACAATTCACTCACTGTCCTTCCAGGTCCCTGGAAACAAGGACTTGCAGAGTGAAAGAAAAAAAACACTCTCCCTACCTACAGTTTTCTGTCCCTAGAAAAAATGTTTTTTTTAAGCACAATATAGCACAAGGACAATTCACTCACTGTCCTTCCAGGTCCCTGGAAACAAGGACTTGCAGAGTGAAAGAAAAAAAACACTCTCCCTACCTACAGTTTTCTGTCCCTAGAAAAAATGTTTTTTTTAATCACAATATAGCACAAGGACAATTCACTCACTGTCCTTACAGGTCCCTGGAAACAAGGACTTGCAGAGTGAAAGAAACTGACACTCTCCCTACCTACAGTTTTCTGTCCCTAGAATAAATGTTTTTTTAAGCACAATATAGCACAAGGACAATTCACTCACTGTCCTTCCAGGTCCCTGGAAACAAGGACTTGCAGAGTGAAAGAAACTGACACTGTCCCTACCTACAGTTTTCTGTCCCTAGAATAAATGTTTTTTTTAAGCACACTATAGCACAAGCACAAAACACACTGACACTCTCCCTACCTATCCTTCTCTTTCCCTAAACTAAAGGAATCCAGGTTAAGCAAGAAAGAAATAACAGTCACTGTCCCTGCCTATGCTGCTCTATCCCTGCTCCGGAACACACTACACTAGGCCGCCGTGCTGGCGGCCTTTTATAGTGTGGGGCGTGTACTAAACACCCTCAGCAATAATTGGCCACAGGCATCCTGCCTGTGGCCAATCATTGCTCTCCTCGCTGCCGGCGCTGTGATTGGCCAAGCATGCGGGGTCACAGTGCATGCTTGGCCAATCACAGCGCCTGGATGACACTGCGATGGCGTAGTGCATTGTGGGCCGTTCGCGTCACTCGAATTTGGCGCGAACGGCCCAAATCGTTCGATCTTCGTCGAACGATCGAACAGCCGATGTTCGAGTCGAACGTATGTTCGACTCGAACACGAAGCTCATCCCTACCTGCTACAATCGGACGTCGGTGTACTGCAAGTACTTGGTTGTGACACACCTAATTCTACACCTTCAGTCCTCTCAGAGCAGCTTTCAGAGAGGACTGAAGATATAGTGGGGATGGAGATCCCAGCTGATGAGGAGCAAGGAGAGGTCCGCTTTGTTCTTTGGTGTGGGTCTTTTATGTGTGCTTGCCAACGAGCTGCATGGCAGGTCGACATATGTCTGCTCATGCTTGTGGTGCCCAAGCGGCTGATGTTTTGGCCACGCGAGATACGCTTGAGACAAATATTGCAAATAGCAGTGGTGCGATCTGATGCACTCGTCTCAAAAAAGGCCCACACCAAAGAACTTTTGTGATAACGTGCAGAGGCAGCGCCCTGCACAGGCGGAGCTCTGCGGTGTGGTACAGTTGCTGTGCTGGCCTCTAGCTGGCCTCCAGGGGGCATCCTGCCTCGTTGGACATGTGACGCTGCATCCTCCTCCTCCTCTCTCCCTTCAGGCACCCACGTGGAGTCAGTGACCTCATCATCCCCTCCCTCTTCACCACTAGAGCAAACCTGGCAGTAAGCTGCAGCTGGTGGAACACTACTGCCAGATTGCTGTCCTTCAGCATCCCCTCTCTCTGCGCGCACACTACTGACTTCCTCAAGCTGGGTATCATCATCCGAGCCTTCGAATCGTTGGGCATCCTCCTGGAGCATGTACCCAACACTGTGCTCAAACAGTTTGGGGGACTCCTCAGGAGGACATGGTGGGTCTAGGGAAGGGGTGGCTGATGATGCCATTGAGTACGCGTTGGCAGCTGCTCTGCCAGTACCCTGAGCCTGGGTGAGAGAGGATGAGGAGGATGAGGAGGGCTTGGTCATCCATTCTACCAAGCCTTCGGCATGATGCGGCTCCACATGTCCAGCTGCCGAAAACAAAGACAAGCGTGTCCCATGGCCACGTGCTGATGACGATGCACGACCACGTCCACGGCCAGCACTGTTGTCTCTAGAAACAGAGCCTGCCTGCCCTGTGTTCTTGCCTCGGCACGCTCTGCCTCTCCTTGGCGGTCTTCCAGCCATTGTAGTCGGTAGTGTATATAGTATAAAAAATAGAACTCCTATGTGTGCTCACAACACACTGTAGGTCCTATGGGTGCTGACACTAACACACTATAGGTACTATGTGTGCTGCTGACAAGAAAATATAGGAGCTCTGTTTGCTGCCACTAACACACTAGAAGTCCTATTGGTGCTTCTGAGATGAAAATATAGGAGCTCTGTGTGATGCCACTAACACACTAGAAGTCCTATGGGTGCTGCTGAGAAGAAAATATAGGAGCTCTGTGTGATGCCACTAACACACTAGAAGTCCTATGGGTGCTTCTGAGATGAAAATATAGGAACTCTGTGTGATACCACTAACACACTAGAAGTCCTATGGGTGCTTCTGAGAAGAAAATATAGGAGCTCTGTTTGCTGCCACTAACACACTAGAAGTCCTATGGGTGCTGCTGAGAAGAAAATATAGGAGCTCTGTGTGATGCCACTAACACACTAGAAGTCCTATGGGTGCTTCTGAGATGAAAATATAGGAGCTCTGTGTGATGCCACTAACACACTAGAAGTCCTATGGGTGCTTCTGAGAAGAAAATATAGGAGCTCTGTTTGCTGCCACTAACACACTAGAAGTCCTATGGGTGCTGCTGAGAAGAAAATATAGGAGCTCTGTGTGATGCCACTAACACACTAGAAGTCCTATGGGTGCTTCTGAGATGAAAATATAGGAGCTCTGTTTGCTGCCACTAACACACTAGAAGTCCTATGGGTGCTGCTGAGAAGAAAATATAGGAGCTCTGTTTGCTGCCACTAACACACTAGAAGTCCTATGGGTGCTGCTGAGAAGAAAATATAGGAGCTCTGTGTGATGCCACTAACACACTAGAAGTCCTATGGGTGCTGCTGAGAAGAAAATATAGGAGCTCTGTTTGCTGCCACTAACACACTAGAAGTCCTATGGGTGCTGCTGAGAAGAAAATATAGGAGCTCTGTGTGATGCCACTAACACACTAGAAGTCCTATGGGTGCTTCTGAGATGAAAATATAGGAGCTCTGTGTGATGCCACTAACACACTAGAAGTCCTATGGGTGCTGCTGAGAAGAAAATATAGGAGCTCTGTGTGATGCCACTAACACACTAGAAGTCCTATGGGTGCTTCTGAGATGAAAATATAGGAACTCTGTGTGATGCCACTAACACACTAGAAGTCCTATGGGTGCTGCTGAGAAGAAAATATAGGAACTCTGTTTGCTGCCACTAACACACTAGAAGTCCTATGGGTGCTTCTGAGAAGAAAATATAGGAGCTCTGTGTGATGCCACTAACACACTAGAAGTCCTATGGGTGCTTCTGAGATGAAAATATAGGAACTCTGTGTGATGCCACTAACACATTAGAAGTCCTATGGGTGCTGCTAAGAAGAAAATATAGGAGCTCTGTTTGCTGCCACTAACACACTAGAAGTCCTATGGGTGCTTCTGAGAAGAAAATATAGGAGCTCTGTGTGATGCCACTAACACACTAGAAGTCCTATGGGTGCTTCTGAGATGAAAATATAGGAACTCTGTGTGATGCCACTAACACATTAGAAGTCCTATGGGTGCTGCTGAGAAGAAAATATAGGAGCTCTGTTTGCTGCCACTAACACACTAGAAGTCCTATGGGTGCTTCTGAGAAGAAAATATAGGAGCTCTGTGTGATGCCACTAACACACTAGAAGTCCTATGGGTGCTTCTGAGATGAAAATATAGGAACTCTGTGTGATGCCACTAACACACTAGAAGTCCTATGGGTGCTGCTGAGAAGAAAATATAGGAGCTCTGTTTGCTGCCACTAACACACTAGAAGTCCTATGGGTGCTTCTGAGAAGAAAATATAGGAGCTCTGTGTGATGCCACTAACACACTAGAAGTCCTATGGGTGCTTCTGAGATGAAAATATAGGAACTCTGTGTGATGCCACTAACACATTAGAAGTCCTATGGGTGCTGCTAAGAAGAAAATATAGGAGCTCTGTTTGCTGCCACTAACACACTAGAAGTCCTATGGGTGCTTCTGAGAAGAAAATATAGGAGCTCTGTGTGATGCCACTAACACACTAGAAGTCCTATGGGTGCTTCTGAGATGAAAATATAGGAACTCTGTGTGATGCCACTAACACATTAGAAGTCCTATGGGTGCTGCTGAGAAGAAAATATAGGAGCTCTGTTTGCTGCCACTAACACACTAGAAGTCCTATGGGTGCTTCTGAGAAGAAAATATAGGAGCTCTGTGTGATGCCACTAACACACTAGAAGTCCTATGGGTGCTTCTGAGATGAAAATATAGGAACTCTGTGTGATGCCACTAACACATTAGAAGTCCTATGGGTGCTGCTAAGAAGAAAATATAGGAGCTCTGTTTGCTGCCACTAACACACTAGAAGTCCTATGGGTGCTTCTGAGAAGAAAATATAGGAGCTCTGTGTGATGCCACTAACACACTAGAAGTCCTATGGGTGCTTCTGAGATGAAAATATAGGAACTCTGTGTGATGCCACTAACACATTAGAAGTCCTATGGGTGCTGCTGAGAAGAAAATATAGGAGCTCTGTTTGCTGCCACTAACACACTAGAAGTCCTATGGGTGCTGCTGAGAAGAAAATATAGGAGCTCTGTGTGATGCCACTAACACACTAGAAGTCCTATGGGTGCTGCTGAGAAGAAAATATAGGAGCTCTGTTTGCTGCCACTAACACACTAGAAGTCCTATGGGTGCTGCTGAGAAGAAAATATAGGAGCTCTGTTTGCTGCCACTAACACACTAGAAGTCCTATGGGTGCTGCTGAGAAGAAAATATAGGAGCTCTGTGTGATGCCACTAACACACTAGAAGTCCTATGGGTGCTGCTGAGAAGAAAATATAGGAGCTCTGTTTGCTGCCACTAACACACTAGAAGTCCTATGGGTGCTGCTGAGAAGAAAATATAGGAGCTCTGTTTGCTGCCACTAACACACTAGAAGTCCTATGGGTGCTGTTGGGGTGCAATGCTGTGCTAACAGCACTGCGGTTGGTACTACTGCAATACTGTACTAACAGTAAGCACGCACCAGACTAATCCCCAGCAGCAGCTAATAACACGCTAACTGTGCAATCAGCAGCAATGAACGATCAATGACTTAGGTAGCAATGGTTTAGCAAAGAAATAGCCAATGGTTTAGCAAAGAAGAGCAAATCTTTCAGTATCAAGCAAAGACAGAATCAGCAGACTGATCTCTCCTAAAGCCGGAACTCATGTGACCGGGGCCGATGGCGTGGCGGCCTTTTAAATGGTGGGGCATGTACTAAAGCCCCTGAGCTGTAATTGGCTACAGGCGTCCTGCCTGTAGCCAATTATTGCTCTCCGAGTTTCGGGCGCTGTGATTGGCCAAGCATGCGGGGTCACAGTGCATGCTTGGCCAATCATCAGCCAGCAATGCACTGCGCCGGCCGCGCCGGCCGCAATGCATTGTGGGGCCGCTCGCATCACACGAATGTGATGCGAACGGCCCAAATAGTTCTGGGCTCGACGAGCGAGCGAACGCCCGGTGCTCGATTCGAACATGGGTTCGAATCGAGCACCGGGCCCATCCCTAACTGTGAGCTGTAAGGTCTTATATAGACAGGTGTGTGGCTTTCCTAATCAAGTCCAATCAGTATAATCAAACACAGCTGGACTCAAATGAAGGTGTAGAACCATCTCAAGGATGATCAGAAGAAATGGACAACACCTGAGTTAAATATGAGTGTCACAGCAAAGGGTCTAAACACTTAGGACCATGTGATATTTCAGTTTTTCTTTTTTAATAAATCTGAAAAAATGTCAACAATTCTGTGTTTTTCTGTCAATATGGGGTGCTGTGTGTACATTAATGAGGAAAAAAATGAACTTAAATGATTTTAGCAAATGGCTACAATATAACAAAGAGCGAAAAATTAAAGGGGGTCTGAATGCTTTCCGTACCCACTGTATATATAAAGATATATTTTATATGCACACGCTATATACATATTTAGTGTGGCAAGTTTTTAGACTTCACTTACATTTCATTCAGTTTTTTAGCCTCCGTTCTAGATTTTCTTTGCTTTTCACAAAAGAATGTTAATCTAAAGTTCATTTTTTTTTCTCCCTTCTCAGACACTAAACTAAATCAATCTGCA
The DNA here is from genome assembly GCA_029206835.1 of Rana muscosa. Classification (NCBI taxonomy): domain Eukaryota; kingdom Metazoa; phylum Chordata; class Amphibia; order Anura; family Ranidae; genus Rana; species Rana muscosa. The sequence continues at coordinate 733,145,451 of CM055116.1, forward strand.
GTCTTCTGAGTAAATACGCTCTGATTCATTCAGGGACAAATCTAGATTGAAAAAAAAGTTTCTTTATAACACAATTGTAGTCACATATGTGAGTAAGCACAGAATGCAAAGACGTGATTCATAAATCATTATAAAGTCTACAAAATTCTAGTAAGAGAGGCTTGTCTGGCAGCAGAACGCACTGTCTTATCATCTTACTTGAATGTAGGCTTACTCATAAGCTTCTTGAGGGAGCAGAAGAACATGAAATTAAGAGGAACTCTGTGAAATGGGAATGGTATGCATGATCCCGACCCCCAAAAAAAACAAAAAAAACACATTTCTTTTAAGTTAGACATGGAAATGTAATCAAGGCAAGAAAATATCTCATGTTTGAAAATATGTTGCTTTACTTACTTGCCTGTAAAATAAGATGTACTGTGTACACAAGCAGTCCGACGCACTGTAATCAGCTCATGGTCACTCCGGGTAAGTGACTTAACCTGGGTGTAAAACAGTGTATTCAGAACTGTGTACACTTTGCTGCTCAGTGGCAATGCTAGATTGTCATAATTCATCATTCATAAAGATGTATTCATATCACCTAACATTAAGCTTAATGAATCCTGTTGAAGAAGTACTGATTTAACCCCTACGAAGTGTTCCAATTGGCTTGCCTTGCACTTTAATAATAGGCTTGCCAGCTGCCTTCTGTTTTTGCTTAATACATTGTGCTGTCCAACTGAATCTGGAACAGCGGCCTACAAAATAAAAACCACAAACAGCAACTAGCAGGGCATTCCCATAAACACAAAAAGAACCTTATATGGGTTGCAATACTGGCTTGCGTTGTAATAAAATTCACTGTAATTCTAATGTGACTGTATGTTTCATAGTATTGATGCATTTCAATGTTTTGTTGTGCGTGCTATGTTCCATTTAGTATGCCAAGTGATTTTCCTACCATCAACTGCTCTCTTATTTAAAATGTAATTAGCAATTTTAGACTGTAAGCTAGTTTTGTAGAAGGAACTCTTTACTGTATTTTATATAATGTCATACAGTATACTGTGTACTGAAAGTTAGTATGTATATGTTATTTATTATTATGCCCTTGTTTGTTAGTAGTGTTTAGTCCTACCTCAAATGTACATTTGTTAATATAATACCCATTAGTAGATATTTTTCTCAGATTCCTGGATGAAATGTTTTTTGACTCTTAAGCCTCGTACACACGATCGGATATCCTATGGATTCTAATCCGATGGTTTTGTCCATCGTTAATCCGATGAAGCTGACTTCCATCAGTCTTGGCCACACACCATCAGTCAAAAAACCGACCGTTCCAAACGCAGTGACGTAAAACACTCTGATGAGCCAAGAAAAATGAAGTTCAATGCTTCTGAGCATGCGTCGACTTGATTCTGAGCATGCGTGGGTTTTTTATCCGATGGACTTGCCCATAGACGATCGGAGTTTTCGATCGGTTTTTTATCCATCGGAAAAATTTTAAACATGTTCTATTTTTAAAAACCGATGGAAAAAAGACCGATGGGTCCCATACACGATCGTCGGTTTGTCTGATGAAAACAATCCATCGGACGGTTTTCATCGGTAAAACAGATCGTGTGTACAGGGCTTTAATGTCCATTATAAACTAATCAACATTAGTTTATAATGGATTCACCCACAAGCAGGGGGAAAAGGGTTGCAGCATTATCCCTGGTTCACACTGGTGCGATTTGACATGTTAAATCGCATGTCAAATTGGCGGCATTTGCCGGCAATGGCACCGTACTAATCGGTGCAACGCCGCGTCTGCGGCGCTGCACCGATTTCAAAAAGTTGTTTCTGTACTACTTTTTGCGATTTCAGCCCGCGATTTACATTGACATCTGTGTAGAAACCTGCACAGATGTCTCTGTAATCGCTTCCGAAATGGGGACTGACAAGCGGGAGTGAAATCGTGCGAGTTCAGCTGAACTTGCACGGCTTCACTCCCGCAGCCCAGTTTGAACCTGGGCTTAGGGTCCTCGGTGTGACTTTTATCGAGAACTTGCATTACATTGGATCTGTCCTGAGTCTGGTGTGTTTTCCCATTTATTGAAAATCAGATGTGTCGAGGCTGTTCTGTCTGTATGCATTTCTGCGGTTTTATACCTGTGTCTTTTCTGTCCTGCAATTGTTGTTGTTAAGGGTCTCTGCTGTCACTAGCCAGTTCTGGTAAAGCTGGATGGGTTAGTCAGTACTGACTCTCAAAGTTCATCCTCTGTTTGCTTGTGTGTTTAGGCTAGGATCTTCTGCCTTGTATATCCTAATCTCAACTGTAGTAGCCTATCTGTTCATACTGACTTTGTCTTCTGATTCTGATTTTCTTTCTATATTGACATCAGTCTCTGTGCATGTATGTTTACATGTGTAGCCTGTTGGTCTTGGTTATGCCCAGATTGTTCTTGTATATTTGTTGTATACTGGTACTCTATTCCATATCCTAGCAAATCTTTTGTCCCTTCAGTGGTTCTGGCAAAAACCTGAATTCCCCAGTCCATGCACCCTGATGAGAACCACTTTCGTTCACCTGCCAAATGCATCAACTCCTTTTTGCCCTGATTTTGTTCCTGCTCCCCTATGTGTCTGTAATATGTTCAGAGTTCTGTTCTTGCTGTGCCCTGGGTTCCCGCTATACTCCTGCCATTAGGTCTTTCTAGCCAGGGAGTTCCCAGGGATAGAGAAATTATGTTTCCCCAGTGTGTGTCTGTGTTTTTGTCTGATGCTTTGCTCTTCTAAACCAGTGGTCTCCAAACTGCCACCTGGGGGCCAGATGCGACCCTTTGCCTGGTTTTATCTGGCCCATGGGGCACTATTTCATTTACTGATACCAACAATAGGGAATAATTCCACCCACTGACACTAATAATAGGGCAAAATCCCCCACACTGACACCAATGATGGGGCACAATTCTTCTCACTTACACCAATACTATGGCCCAATGACATCAACGATTGGCACAATTCCTCTCACTTACACCAATAATTGGTCGTAATTACTCTCCCTGAATCCAACAATGGGGAATTATTTTTTTTCCCACTGATGTCGGGACCTTTTCTACTCCCTCCTAAAGTCTGAAGGCCAGTAAACTAGCAGTTTGTTTAGAAAGTTTGGAGACCCCTGTTCTAAACCACAGAGACTTTCAGTGAGGTACTTGATCTGCTTCAAAAAACATACATAATCTGTGATAAAGACAGTAGATTGTAGCATTCTTTAGAAGTGGGGAAATGCCAACAGCCAGCATTTTCATTTAACAAACCACCCCTTTTAAAAGTATGTTGAATGTTATATTTACTTATTAGATATATTGCTACAATTTTTTTTTTTTTATAAACTAGTAGAGGGGTCTTTTGGAACACTTATCAGTTTAATTTACAGCAACTAGTGTGTTTTCTTTTATAAGGAAGCAAAATGTAGTACCATTTCTTGCTCCCTCGAGGCCAAGAAGTAATAGAAACTATTGCAGTGAAATATTAATGGATGGACCCTGGAACTAAAGCCCCTATTCTCCATCATTCATTGTGAGAGGTATTAATAGGAGGTATTTTAACAACAATTCTTCCTCTTAGAAATTAATCAGATAATAAGTGACAGGGAGTCATTTGACTTTACTGAAAAGTCACCGAGATGGCCTTCAAACATCACTGTTAGAAAAAGCACAGTAAAATCCATGATCAAAATTAAGAAGATCTTGAGTCCAATGAAGCAATGTTCCTTTCTTTTTTCAAAATCTTATTTAATAAACAACACATACACAATTTTAAAATGCCATGTCTTCATACAGCACAGTATTGTGAATTTATAAAAATAAACAGTACAAGCATACAGTCCTCAAATAGGAGAAAGATAATCTGAACATCTTTCACTTTAATATGTCGGGAGAAAAGAACTGTCTATTTTAATTTTGTTAAAAACCGCCTAGAGGTTCTACAGCACTACTGAAGAAAAATTAGGCAAAAGGTAAACTTTTTGATAAGTACAGCAATGCAAGCACTTCAAAAACTCTTCAAAGTGACATCAAGATCTCATTCCAGTTCTAAAGTATAATGGAGGGATCATAATGGTTTGAGGCTGCTTTGCTGTCTCAGGGCCTGGGCAGCTTTCAAACGTTGATCCTCGATATACCAGTAAATTCAGAATTGTATCAGAAAATTGTACAATAAAATGTTAAGCTTTACTTCTGCAGTTTAAAAAAAAAGAGGTTGGGTCAGGCAACACAGTAGTGATACTACACACATAGGAGTACTGTAAATGGATGTTGATAGTAGATATTCGGTATTTTAGAATGACTAAGCCATAATTCTGACCTCAGTCATATTTATGTAGCGGCCTCACCCCCTCTTCTCTGTCTAGGGGTATGTTGTACGTGAGGGGTGAGATGCGCTATGGCCCATGTCCTCCCCATTGCAGCAGGTGAGGTGAAGGCCAGTACCAAGTATTCTTCTCGGGCCTGTGTGTTTCTATTCACAGCCAAGTCTTGCTGTGCCGACACTCCTCCTTCACTCCCATCAACCAGAGTTCCACACACCGATAAGGATCCAATACTTCTTTTATTGTAACACACAATAAACAGTTCTTTGTTAGCCAATTAGTTGAGATCCATAAACAGTTCAATACGGTGGGGTGAGCAGGTCGAGGCACTGTCCTAATGATAGAACTAAACCACTGTGGTTTCACCAGCAGTTGCTATAGCCATTGGCTAGAGAGAGGAACCTGAAACGTATGAGTCTCTACCAGCGACTCTGAAGAACATGAATGGAGTACCTTCGCTGCGTTGTGGCCCCTGTCAGGGGGAAGATGTCCCTCCAAGGGAGTTACCAGAGGCCCCTCCGTCACCGGGTTGATGCTGCTCCGCATTCTTCAGACGGGTAACCTCTCCGGCCTCCTCACCTCAGACATGGGCCCCATCCACCTCAGGGTCCCTTGGACTCATCCACCCTTGCGGAGCCCAGTCGAAGTTACTGGGCCCCAGGCCTCCGGTGTAGTACCTCACCCCAGGCTTAAGGTGCCTGAGATGGACGCCAACACTGCTCCGAACAGGCCATGGGCGCCTGGGCTGGAACTCCGGACCGACCGCACCCAGGCCTAAGGTGCCTGGGCGCCGGATGTAGAAGACCTTGTGGCGAGGGCGTCTCTCCCCTTTATCTCCTCCCGTGATGCCACAGCAGGTTCTCCGCCCCCGCTGTACCACCGCCGGAACGGGACAAAAAGGACAGCACCGCCACCCCAGGCCAAGGAGAATAGTACACCACCAAAGTCCTCCACGACTGAAAGTAGTCCAAATCCTCTATGATTTACACACACCTGGGTCATACTACCACCCAGGTGTATCCCCCCTAAATTTAGACCCCCGCTACATTTAAATACTGTGAAAATACACCTGGAGTAAAACAGAAGGACCAACATGTCTCCTAACTGCTTTGCAGGTCTGATCTGCAGTTGCAGAACGTTTTTTCCAATAAGGCTACGTTCACACTGGCATTAAAAGCAGGCATTTGAGAGGAGTTAAACACCCCTCAAATCTCTATGCACATGATACAATAGTCAGCACATAGTGCTGTTAACACTATCAAAACATGAAGCGTTAGCGTCGCATCGCTTCAAAACTGAAGCCTCATTTTGAGTCAGAAGGCATTTGAAGCCTTTCAACACCTCCCATTCAAGTCTATGGTAATGCTTTGGCAAATACTCTGGCAGGCAGTTGCGGTGCGATTGTGGGACATTAAGATTAGTTAATTTGCTATAATGGAATAGGCATTTGTGGAGCGGTTTTACCGTGCCTTAACGCTCATCAAGCGCGTCAAAACTGCCCATAGCACATTTGGGGAGAATTTTTAAGGCTTGAAAAATGCCAGTCTAATGCTTATACTAAAGCTCATTATTGCGAGTCTAGCCTCCATTAGACATGTGCACACTGAAATATTTTGTTTCGGAATTTCGGTTTCATCCGAAAAATTTATTTATTTAGTTACTCCCGAAATTTGTTTTTCTTTAGTTTGTTTCGTTAAAAAATGCATTCTTCCGAAAATCCGAATTGATTAAGGTTGAATCTGTCAGTTGAAGGCTTATGGTGTCTGTCGCATGTTCTAAGAAGATTCGACGAAGCAGCTAAACTGTACGATGCCGCGATCGTACCTTTCTGGTTGAATTTTCCACCCACAAGCTATAGTAGAATTCTAATGTTGTATGACTACTAATAATTATAATTATTAATTATTATTACTAGTCAAACAACATTAGAATTCTTCTATAGCCTATGGGCCAAGCATTTGACCATAAATGTCAGTTTGTGGCGATTGTATGTTTTTAGCTGCTTCGTCGAATCTTCGTGTCTCTATAATGTCGAAATCTTTTCTCTCTATGTCGTATAATCTTGGATTAATAGAGTTAGCTTAGGCACATTCAGCCGAAGGTTCGCTAGACACAGATCGCTTATGTCACCGTCATGTTGAATCTTCTATCTATCTATATCGAACTGTAACGCAATGATACGAAAATATAATAAATATACGAAAATAAAGCATTTTTATATTTCTGATCTTTCGAAATTCAGATTCTGCGCGTTCGTTATCGTTTGTTAAAACAAACACGAAAATCCCCGAAAATTGGGATGAAAATGCATTCGGACATAAATGAATGCACATGTCTAATGTCCATACAAAAGCTACAGGAGCATTTGTTAAGAGTAATGCCCTGTACACACAGTCGGATTTCTGATGGGATAAAATCCGATGGAATTTTTCGTCGGAATTCCGATGAAGCTCACTTCCATCAGTCTTGCCTACACACCATCAGACAAAATTCTGACCATTCAAAACGCCGTGACGTACAACACATATGACGGCACTATAAATGGGAAGTTCAAATCCAATGGCGCCACCCTTTGGGCTGCTTTTGCTGATTTCGTGTTACCGCGTGTTAGTAAAAGTTTGGTGTTAGCCGATTCATGCTTTTCAGTCTCCGTGCTTTTCAGTCCATTACAGCAAAACTAATGTGCTATCTCCATTACGAACGCTAGTTTTACCAGAACGAGCGCTCCCGTCTTGTAATTTAGTCTGAGCATGCGTGGATTTTTCTCCGATGGAGTTCCACACAGACGATCGGAATTTCCTATCGTTTTACACCGATGGAAAAAAGTTTGATGGGGCCCACACACGATCGTTTTTTTCGATGAAAAAAGTCCATCTGACTTTTTTCATCGTAAAAAACGACCGTGTGTACAGGGCATTAGAAATGTAGTCAAGGGTGAACAAGCCCTAAAGGAGTTTCAACTTTTTTTGTAAAAGTAAATATTCATATAATCTTTCCATTAATGACCTAATAGATATAACAGCAGAAAACATTGTATATGTCATTTCTTAAATTTACTTTATAACTAAGATTAAAATTAGATCATATTTTAGAAGCCATTCCGTCAGAAATCCAGATATTTTTAATCGTTCACAAACTTTTTCTCTCAATTGTACCTAAGGGGATGCTGGTGGAAGCTTGGAAATCTATTCTTATATTGATGCTTTACTGTTACATTACTTTTGGTTGGTGTGCCATGGGCCTGTGTCTTCATCTACAGGGCATTGTCATTCTACAGTTCCACTGTTCATTGCAGTGAAGGATAATAACTACAGTTATTATGTATTCATTCATGTATCCCAGCAGGAAGAGCAATCTTAACCCACAGGTATTTCAATGCATTTGCTTCCAAACCCCCGGTAGTTACCCAATGTTGGCATATAGTTGCCTAAATTAGGTGACATCTGTTAAGGATGCATATGTTTGCAGGACAGTGCAAGACAGAAAACACTGAACAGTTGTGGACAATGTGCAGGGCCACTTATCACCTTCTGTTGTACGTTCATCATATATATTTCTTAATCAAAGACACATGTGGAAGTACTTCATTCCTTTTTCTGAAGGCTGTTTGTTCCTGAACATTACACAATATGAAGAATTATGTACGTCAGCAGATTAGCGTAGAGCTCATACATAGCTGGAATACAGTGATGCAGAAGTAATTGCTAACCTAGAAATATCAGAGCTGTTTCTTAATATACATTCTGCTACATAGCACATTTCTAGGGAGCATTAAATGCTGTTTATAGATAGAAGAACAGACTGAGTTATTGCTACAAATGTTCATAAAACACTTTTTGTTGGAACTACTTTTATATACAGTATGTACTTAAGAAAACTGTTTTTGAAACCTGAACTGTACATTGACTGCTTGTGGCTCTAAGAGGGACCTAAAAGCAGGGGGTGACGATGGGCCAGATCAGACTTTTCTTCAACCTTGTATGCTATACTGACTATATGTAAAGTATTGATACAGTACCGTTAACCATATCACCTGTGTGGTTGCTTGGTGGAATAGCAAGGTTTCCTAATTTGAGGTCCTAAAGAGACTTGAATTGTAATTCCGCAATTTTTATCTCTCTTTACCTATCCTTTCTACACTCCTTGTACGCCACATAATTATTCTAATAGAAACATTTTTGGTAAAAAGAGAACTGTTTTTTTTAAATGCTGATTCCATACCTGTAATAAGTCAGTATGCATACTGATATAGCATTCTGTCCTGTGACCGATGAGGGGTATAATGTGTTGATATTTGAATTTTTACTTGAGTGTTCCGTTTTGGCAATTTACTAGAAATATTGTAATTGTTGTCTTGTAGATTTTCACCTCATCATCTAAGCCCAAGGAGAATGAATGCTTCCTTAAATATAATGCAGAGGCGAACTCCACAGCCCCCTCCAGGGCAGACAACAGGGGCAAATTACTCATACCCAATAGTAAATGCCTCAGTGCAGCAAAATGGCCTTTATGTGCAAGGTGAGTTTTATCACTGTGATTTCTAATTTATTTGGGTCTTTCATTCCATGCGGACATCCGCATGGAAGAAAACCATCGGGCCTTCAGGAAAAAACTTAAGACCCACCTCTTCTGAAGGATCAGGACGTCCATGGAGGCAAAGCGCCTTGAGGCGATTCAGTTCGCATTTGCACCGCTATACAAGTTATTCACTCTCTCACTCACTCATTAATCTGATTATCTATAATACATAATGCCTAAGGAAGTAGCTGTACATAAAAGATGCTCTCTAGAAATGTGACCAATTTTCAGTTATTATTATTATTATTATTATACAGGATTTATATAGCGCCAACAGTTTGCGCAGCGCTTTACATCAGGGAAGACAGTACAGTCACAATACAATTCAATATAGGAGGGATCAGAGGGCCCTGCTTGTTAGAGCTTACAGTCTAATTGTAAGTAGCAGGAAGGTTAAGCCATAAGAGTCAACAGAGACATTTAAGAATGCTGGAAAATCTTTGCTGATTTGGTGATTTTTTTTTTCAGTTCTTTCACTGTGCGCATTCAATAAAAATGCAGTTTAATTCAAAACAGAATGGCAATTACATTAGATATCATTAAGATTGTTGATACCATGCTGACTGTCTATAGCCATTTGAAAGAACACTGCTAAAAACTGTTTGAAAATAACATAAACCAGTGCAATTTAGAAAAAAAAAAAAATATTTTTAGTGGAAAAATACAATGTTTATGGTGTCCTTATGGCTCTGGAAGAATTCAAACAAGTTAGGAAATGTGTGTTGCCACTCCTCTTTTTAAGCTTGTAGAAGCTGACATAACTGAGTCAAATGATGATGAAGTGATGGAGATCAACACAGACAAAGAATAGCTCCATCTGACTTACAGTGATCCTAAAGCTGGCACTTAGAATAAAATGATATGAGGCGCAAAGGGTTTGAATGTTTGGCAAGTTCTACTTGGCTTCCCTCCCATTCATTAAAGATGACAGATCTGACTGAGAATAGACAATCTTGGCCTCCCTGGTCAGACTAACCCGTAAGTTAGTAAATATTACTGTAGAGTAGTGGTGGTATAATTAGTACCTTTTTCCTGCGCAGATATACTGTGTGTTGGTTTGTTCATATTAGAGAAGGTTTCTTATAATAACTCCACATTCAGTATTTGCAGAGATGTTTTTTTTTGTATGGTGAAGTCTTCAAGCTTGTATCTGTTGTAATATATGTTTCTGATTTCTTGACGCCAAGTAGAATGTTTTTTTTCTAACTCACCGAAGAGCTGTCTGTCAGAATCTGCTAAATGCACAGCTGTGATGACAAACTAACACCCGCCGCACATATAAAATATGTCACTTGTACTAGCCATAGGATATTGTGCTGTTGTGTTACAATGTACTCCTAGAAAGAGAAACAGTTCTGTCAAGCTGTGTGATTCTTTACCGATGACAACATACAGACTATAATAATAAACACAGGCTCTAAAGCTAGCATCACAATATTCTTTTTACTGTTAAGCTACATAACGTTTAAGGCATAGATAAATCCAGCCAAACGTATTACTATTGCATTAAAATGTGTAAATTACAGTAGGTATTTTACTACTCAATGCTTACATACATATAAATGATTGTCAGTGTATGAGATCCGACTGGAGAAGCTGTCATGGCATTTAAATTTTTACAGACAGGATGTTTTTCATATGAACAGATTAACATTGCCAACTTCTCTACTGCATGGTACATATGCAGCCTCAAGTATTTAAACACCTTGACATTTAAAGAGGATCTTCACCGTAGAAAGAAAAGATACTGTAGCTGCTGACTTTTAATAAAAGGACACTTACCTGTCCAGGGGTCTGGCTCTGTCCTCACCTGGCCGGTCCTTCACCGGTCTTTGGGTCCTAAGTGTTGGCATGTTTACCATGAAAATCCGGCAGTGACTTCTTGCACCTGCACATCCAGCATCCCAATGCACATGTGTGAGCCAAGCTGAGCTCTGTGAATGGGCCCACAGCCTTCTGGGACCTATGACTTGTCCTAGAAAGTTGTGGGCAAAGCGGGGAGAGGGCTGAACTTTTACCTAGATCACCTAGGTGATTTAAACAGAAGTGGGAGCGGGTAGCTATCATAACCTGGTATTTGCTCCCCCCCCAAAAAAATTATTGTTCCAAATGTGGTAGAGGAGCGGGGAGGAGGACATAAAGGATATCTTTCCCTTTAGGGTGAAGTCCTGCTTGAACTTGTCCCCTGTTCACCACTACACCATCTCCTCATCTGCTCAGTTGCATGACTTCTCGAGAGAAACTCCTTTAAAAGAGAGGTATGGCCAAGGCTTTTTTGGCCATACTTCTCTTCTTGATTACAGGAGTGTGCTTTCTGCACTACTGTGACCCAGATTCATTAGACATCATAGAGCCAGTCCCAAGCTGAGTTTGCTCAGCCTCTGTGAGCATCACTGAGAGCCTGAGCCAGCCGCTCCCGCTCTTGCCCCCTCCCCAGCTCGGTGCACCAATGAGCACTGAAGGGGCAGAGCAGGGGGAGGTGACTGACAATCACCGCTGCCTGCTTAGTGAAGACCAAGAACTGAATGATCATTGTTCATGTGATCATTCAGTGCTTTGCCTTATTCTGATGGGCCGGTTTCAAGCAAGCTGATGACCGCAACCGGCCTGTGGGTTGCAGTATGGGAACTGCTGCTCTAAGCCTCTTGTCTTGGTGCTTTAACCACTTTACAACCACCTGCCGACAAATAACGTCGACAAGGTGGTTGCTTAATTCTGGGAGGACGTTATATAACGTCCTCCCAGAATCGCGCTCCCGCGCGCCCCCTGGTGCGCGCACACGGGAATCTCCGCTGATAGCGGCCGTTTACCACATGATCGCTCCGCCAAATGACGGAGCAATCACTTGTAAACAGACCGGCATCATGTGATGATGCCGGTTCCTCTCTCCCCTCTCTGTACCGATCGGTACAGTGTGAGAGGAGAGGGGAGGGAGCGGATCATGTCCGCTCCCTCCCCCATGTCAGAGCATGTCAGCTGTGGGCTGGATCTGTGACAATTGCAGTCACAGATCCAGCAATCCATCCATCCCTGCTCAGCCATCCCTGTGCAATACTCTGCAAAATACTCTGCGCAATACTCTGCAAAATACTCTGCAATACCCTGGTGCAATACTCTGCAATACCCTGGTGCAATACTCTGCAATACCCTGGTGCAATACTCTGCAATACCCTGCGCAATACTCTGCAAAATACTCTGCAATACCCTGCGCAATACTCTGCAATACCCTGCGCAATACTCTGCAATACCCTTCGCAATACCCTGCAATACCCTGCGCAATACTCTGCAATACCCTGCGCAATACTCTGCAATACCCTGCGCAATACTCTGCAATACCCTGCACAATACACCCTGCGCAATACTCTGCAATACTCTGCGCAATACCCCCTGTGCAATACCCCGTGCAATACCCTGCCATACTCCGCAATGCCCGGCAATACTCTGCAATGCCTGGCAATACTCTGCAATGCCCGGCAATACTCTGCAATAACCACTTCCCGACCGCCGGCCGTCATATGACGTCCTTGACTTTGTGCGGGGATATCTGAATGATGGGTGCAGCTACAGGCATCATTCAGATATTAGCTTTTTCAGCCGGCGATTCCCTACACCATAACAACAATCATAGCGGCTGTTCCGCCGCTTGATCATTCATACGGGAGGCGAGAGGGGATGTCCCCCCCCCGGCACCCTCCGGTGCTTTTACTGACTCACCGCTATGATCGAAGCCAGGATTGTTTTTTTTGTTTTTTTAAGGCTTCCCAGCCTAGAGGTGAGATGTGGGGTCCTATTGACCCCATATCTCACTGTAAAGAGGACTGTCATGCCATATTCCTATTACAAGGGATGTTTACGTTCCTTGTAATAGGTATAAAAGTGATCCAAAAAATTTTTGGGGTGGAAAAACATGTCAAACTAAAATAAATAAAGTAAAATGAACAATAAAAAAATATATATTTTTTTTTAAGCGCCCCTGTCCCCGTGAGCTCGCATACAGAAGCGAACGCATACGGTGTTCAAACTACACATGTGAGGTATGTCTGCGAACGTTAGAGCGAGAGCAATAATTCTGGCCCTAGACCTCCTCTGTAACTCAAAACATGTAACCAGTAAAAATATTTAAAACGTCGCCTATGGGGATTTTTAAGTAGCGAAGTTTGGCGCCATTCCACGAGCGTGTGCAATTTTGAAGGGTGACATGTTAGGTATCTATTTACTTGGCGTAACTTCATCTTTCACATTATGTAAAAACATTGGGCTAACTTTACTGTTTTTTTTTTTTTTAGCACAAAACATTTTTTTGCCGTAAAAAACGCGTTAAAAAAATTGCTGCGCAAATATCGTGCGAGATAAAAAGTTGCAACGACCACCATTATATTCTCTAAGGTCTTTGCTAAAAAACATATATAATGTTTTGGGGTTCTATGTAATTTTCTAGCAAACAAATGATGATTTTTACATGTAGGAGAGAAATATCAGAATTGGCCTGGGTGCTCCAGAACGCCTGATGGTGCTCCCTGCATGTTGGACCTCTGTATTTGGCCACGCTGTGTAAAAGTCCCACACATGTGGTATCGCCATACTCGGGAGTAATAGCAGAATGTGTTTTGGGGTGTAATTTGGGGTATGCATATGCTGTGTGTGAGAAATAACCTGCTAATATGACAATTTTGTGAAAAAAAAAAGAGAAAAAAAAAATCTTGATATTGCAAAGAATTGTGGGAAAAAATGACAACTTCAAAAAACTCACAATGCCTCTTTCTAAATACCTTGGAATGTCTTCTTTCCAAAAAGGGGTCATTTGGGGGGTATTTGTACTTTTCTGGCATGTTAGGGTCTCAAGAAATGAGATAGGCCGTCAGTACTTCAGGTGTGATCAATTTTCAGATATTGGCACCATAGCTTGTGGACTCTATAACTTTCACAAAGACCAAATAATATGCACCAATTTGTACTTATTTTTACCAAAGATATGTAGCAGTATAAATTTTGGCCAAAATTTATGAAGAAAAAATTGTAATTTGCTAAATTTTATAACAGAAACGAAAAAAAAAAAAAATTTTACAGAATTTTCAGTCTTTTTTCTCTTATAGCGCAAAAAAAAAAAAACCCAACGGTGATTAAATACCACCAAAAGAAAGCTCTATTTGTGTGAAAAAAAGGACAAAAAATTCATATAGGTACAGTGTTGTATGACTGAGTAATTGTCATTCAAAATGTTAGAGCACCGAAAGCTGAAAATTGGTCTGGTTATTAAGGGGGTTTAAGTGCCCAGTGGTCAAGTGGTTAAACCAACCAAGTAGACAATTAATTACATGTAAAGCCCTGTACACACGATCGGATTTCCAATGGATTTTAGTCCGATGGATTTGTCCATCAGAAATCCGATGAAACTGTTTTTCATCAATCTTTAGCCACACACCATCAGTCCAAAAACCGACCGTCCCAAACGCGGTGACGTAAAACACTCCGATGAGCTGAGAAAAATGAAGTTCAATGCTACTGAGCATGCATCAACTTGATTCTGAGCATGCGTGGGTTTTTTATCCGATGGAGTTCCCCACAGACGATCGGTATTTTCTATCGGTTTTTGATCCATCGGAAAAATTTAAAACATGTTCTATTTTTTAAAACTGATGGAAAAAAGACCGATGGGTCCCATACACGATCGGTTTGTCTGATGAAAACAATCCATCGGATGGTTTTCATCGGTTAAACCGATCGTGTGTACGGGGCTTAACTTTTCTTGGACCTTCCGGATCTGCATACTGCATCCAGGACAGTGACTCAAAGCACTAAACCAAGAAGAAATGTGAAAAAGTATTTTAAATCAAAAATAGTGGCGCTAGTGTCACAATAATATAGTGAACCATATACTAAACAAAATTACATACAGTAATATAATTAATAATCATGAATTAACACCATGTGACAGGTGAAAAAATATGACCTATATAACATACAATAGTAAATTGACACCATGTGATAGTGAAAATCAAGAGTATAAAATACGTTATCACAAATACAATAGTATTGACAAAAATCCTAAATGTGAAGAAATTTCAATAAAAGTCCATAAAAGAATACATTTCCAAGTGATTAGCTTTATTGAAGAATCTTCTATGATACAAAACTGAACTTCCTTCCACCACACCGTTTGTGACAGTGATTCCGCTCCCCTTTAAGAAATGTACTCACCACATTGAAATGCCTTGCACTCTCATGCTCAGCATAATCACTTTTAAACCCACCCGGGTTCATAGTAAAACGATATCCAACCATGCACAGCAGAAGAGGATTACTCCACATGAAAATAAAAATGAGTGCTTCCAATAGTGAAATACCGTAAAAACTATTTATTGTGAAAAACGAAATCTTCAACCATTAAACTCACATCAATCCAATTCCAAACAGCATTTAGAAAGCAAACTCCTGTCAGCACACTGTAGCGGTGTATTGTGGTCACGGTGGACCCACGATGCAGCCTCTAAACCTCACCCTCACTCGCTCACTTGTCGGTATCGATACGTCACATCCGGCAAAATGTCATGCGTCACAGATAGTTGCCGTATAGCCACGCCCCGACATGTTTCGTCATCACGACTTATTCATAAAGCTAATCACTTGGAAATGTATTCTTTTATGGACTTTTATTGAAATTTCTTCACATTTAAGATTTTTGTCAATACTATTGTATTTATGATAACGTATTTTATACTCTTGATTTTCACTATCACATGGTGTCAATTTACTATTGTATGTTATATAGGTCATATTTTTTAACGTGTCAAATGGTGTTAATTCATGTTTGGTAATTCTAGTACTGTATGGGGTTATAGGAATACATTTTGTTTAGTATAGTGTTCACTATATTATTGTGACACTATCGCCACTATTTTTTCATTTAAAATACTTTTTCACATTTCATTATTATTTTAAGTGGCAGGTCCAGGGTAGTTTATTTGCATGAGCGCAGTGGTGGGACATCAAGTACAGGTGCGCTAGACTTGCTGACCAACAGTTGGATTAACCAAGAAGAAAGCCTTACTGATGAAAGCAGTACTTTTTCTGTTTTCATTAAAGTACTGTTTATCTAAACATAAGAACAGAAATGTAATATATTACAGCTTACTAGTCCTTAAGCTGGCCAAACTTGCATCAAACTGCAGCCAATTCAGTTCCGTTGTTGGCTTTGTCGGTGCCACTGGCTGTCAGAATACAATAGCCCACAGTGAGAGATTCCTCTGTTTGTGATGTTTGGTTGGATGGAGGAATCTGTTAGATTTCTGTTGCTCAGCCCATAGACTGAACAAAATATAATCTTTACAAGTATGGCCAGCTTTGGAAGTGGTGACTGCATTTGTTTTTGCTTTTCAAGCAAGGACGACAGATCATACTTTTTGATCTTGCCAATATTGCAGCTTTGTGGTCACTTCCTGTGAGAGGAATTGAAAGAACAAACAACATTATCTTTCTTCTGTAATTCAGATGAGGAAAGTAAGACATGTTTTTAGTCCAGCAAGGGAGGCAACCATGCCCCCCCCCCCCATATATACAGTGGAGGAGTGAGTGTAACCACCCAGTAATTGTAGGTGTGTTATTTGCAGGATTATCAAGTGAAAAAATAAAGGAAATAATCCTGGAAAAAAATGAAGGCAGTCACCTCATCTAAGCACTTGTGAGCTGCAAAAATTAGAATTTTTCTTTTTGGGTTTATATACGCTCTGAACCATTGGGAAATTGTACAGAGCTATGCGGAGTGATACTTTATAACCAACAAATACTATTAATAATTAATAAGGCATGAAAAGAATACACCAATAATATAAAGGAACTCTGCTGTTGAAAGCTGTTCATCTTTGTTGAATGGCTGCTGGTGTAAAGTCTGAGTGACAGTAGTGTAAAAATTAATTACACTGCAGGGTTTTCCCCATAGATGTAGAAGTAATATGTATTCTTATTTGCCTAAGACTTCCTCTGTAGAGCAACGCTGTCACTTCCATGACAACTTTTTGCTAAGGTCGTAGCCCCACTTAGTAATGATTTGTTAGACCTGCTGCAGAGCGAAACACTTCATATATATATAACAGTATAACATCTTGTATAATTTACCCATTCAGTGCCAGGCTAGGAAAAGTAAGGAACATTCTATCATTTAAAATTAAGCTTATGAGGCTGAAAAATAGCATTTAAAGACATGTATTGATCTGAAGCCAGAGCATTTGAATATACAGCTGGTTACAACACAAACTGCTGGCAGTATGGGCCATTGGAAATTATCTTCAGAGTGCTTTCAGAACGTAGCTTGTCTCATTTAAATGTTAATAGTTATCAGAGGAGTTAAACTTTTCCACACATCTAGCTTGTATTCCTATGAGAATGAAGCACAATTAGAGGCAGGACCTTTTAATAATGGATGCTAATAATTTGCTTCAAGACCTGCACCATTTGTCTTCAATGACTTCTTTTCCCTAGGATATAAATTTCTTGTGCATATGCTGCAACCTTACATTATTAAGTGATGAATACGGAACGGTATGTCATAGTCAGTTCATTTTTTTTACTTCGTACAACATACAAATTTACTTATGACTGTAGAAAATAAAATGTCAGGTTTGATTTCCATACATATACAGGTCCTTCTCAAAAAATTAGCATATTGTGATAAAGTTCATTATTTTCTGTAATGTACTGATAAACATTAGACTTTCATATATTTTAGATTCATTACACACAACTGAAGTAGTTCAAGCCTTTTCTTGTTTTAATATTGATGATTTTGGCATACAGCTCATGAAAACCCAAAAATCCTATCTCAAAAAATTAGCATATTTCATCCGACCAATAAAAGAAAAGTGTTTTTAATACAAAAAAAGTCAACCTTCAAATAATTATGTTCAGTTATGCACTCAATACTTGGTCGGGAATCCTTTTGCAGAAATGACTGCTTCAATGCGGCGTGGCATGGAGGCAACCAGCCTGTGGCACTGCTGAGGTGTTATGGAGGCCCAGGATGCTTTGATAGCGGCCTTAAGCTCATCCAGAGTGTTGGGTCTTGCGTCTCTCAACTTTCTCTTCCCAATATCCCACAGATTCTCTATGGGGTTCAGGTCAGGAGAGTTGGCAGGCCAATTGAGCACAGTAATACCATGGTCAGTAAACCATTTACCAGTGGTTTTGGCACTGTGAGCAGGTGCCAGGTCGTGCTGAAAAATGAAATCTTCATCTCCATAAAGCTTTTCAGCAGATGGAAGCATGAAGTGCTCCAAAATCTCCTGATAGCTAGCTGCATTGACCCTGCCCTTGATAAAACACAGTGGACCAACACCAGCAGCTGACATGGCACCCCAGACCATCACTGACTGTGGGTACTTGACACTGGACTTCAGGCATTTTGGCATTTCCCTCTCCCCAGTCTTCCTCCAGACTCTGGCACCTTGATTTCTGAATGTACTTTGGACCACTGAGCAACAGTCCAGTGCTGCTTCTCTGTAGCCCAGGTCAGGCGCTTCTGCCGCTGTTTCTGGTTCAAAAGTGGCTTGACCTGGGGAATGCGGCACCTGTAGCCCATTTCCTGCACATGCCTGTTCACAGTGGCTCTGGATGTTTCTACTCCAGATTCAGTCCACTGCTTCCGCAGGTCCTCCAAGGTCTGGAATCGGTCCTTCTCCACAATCTTTTTCAGGGTCCGGTCACCTCTTCTCATTGTGCAGCGTTTTCTGCCACACTTTTTCCTTCCCACAGACTTCCCACTGAGGTGCCTTGATACAGCACTCTGGGAACAGCCTATTCGTTCAGAAATTTCTTTCTGTGTCTTACCCTCTTGCTTGAGGGTGTCAATGATGGCCTTCTGGACAGCAGTCAGGTCGGCAGTCTTACCCATGATTGCGGTTTTGAGTAATGAACCAGGCTGGGAGTTTTTAAAAGCCTCAGGAATCTTTTGCAGGTGTTTAGAGTTAATTAGTTGATTCAGATGATTAGGTTAATGGCTCGTTTAGAGAACCTTTTCATGATATGCTAATTTTTTGAGATAGGAATTTTGGGTTGTCATGAGCTGTATGCCAAAATCATCAATATTAAAACAAGAAAAGGCTTGAACTACTTCAAGTTGTGTTTAACGAATCTAAAATATATGAAAGTCTAATGTTTATCAGTACATTACAGAAAATAATGAACTTTATCACAATATGCTAATTTTTTGAGAAGGACCTGTATAATTCATGTTTTTTTAAAGGACAACTCTCACTGAAATTCCCTCAAAATCATATAATTTAATATTAATTCTAAAATATAATTAGCTCCCGGATTGTAAAGCTCCTTGAATATTTAATATAAAGATATTTCCACCCATGGAATTCTTACAGGCCTTTGTTGGTATTAGATGTACCAGCAGTTTATCATCTTGCTGGCAGGGAAAATAAAGTAAGTATAAGCTTCCTAAAAACACATATGCTTTAAGATATGTTAACATAAATTATCCTATAGCATTAGCTGCGCTTAATGGGTAAAAAATCCACCCAATGTGTCTCCAATTAATGTGTTTTACACAAACAAATGTCCAAACAGATTAAGACTCAGTCCAAAAAAACATAATTCTGAAGCCCTGTACACACAGTTGGACTTTTGGCCAACAAACTTCATTTTGAGCAAGTTGGACCAACAATCCGACCGTGTGTACGCTCCATCGGACAAACTTTTTTTTTTTTTTTTTTTTTTTCATTGGACAAATGTTGGGTCTGCAAACAGACAAACTTTTGCCCAACAAAAGTCCGATGGAGCAAAGTCCGACCGTGTGTAAAGAAAACCATCGGACTTTTGTCCGATGGACAAAACAATTAATGTTACAATCAACCAACAATAGCAGAAGTTGACCAAAAGGTGTCGGTAAAGAGCAGAAAAGAGCAGAAAAACCACGTGATGTTGGATAAAGTTTTGGGAAAGTTTGTAGAAAAGTCCGAGCGTGTGTATGCTATGGGTGTTCCCGACCAACTCCGTTCGGACAAAAAAACACGGAAAAGTCCGATGGAAGTCCGACCGTGTGTACAGGGCTTTAGAAGGACAGCCAAATATATCCACGGATCCCATCAACACACCTTGTAAGACCTCTTCCCTAAGCTATTAGACTCACCAGAAGGATTGGGAAGTACGCCTGTGTTATAATTAATTCTTGGATCCGGGACCACCATTCCATCTAAATGTCACTCGTAACAGAAATAGTGCCCTCTGACGAAGTGATGACTAAACCGGTCAGAGCGTGACCATGCGGATATTGAAGGTGCAAGCAGGTGTTGTCTCTACCCGGGTAACACCGCTCTCCGAGATATCTGTGGAGCAGTGAGAGATAGACATACCAGCTGAACCGAATTATGTTTTATGCTTTTATTTTTGCTATCTTTGTAAGTGTACATCTGAAAGGGGGGATGGGTTTCCAATATATTTTGAAACTGTATCCCGCTATGTACACTGTTTCTGTTATGAGTGACATTTAGATGGAATGGTGGTCCCGGATCTAAGAATAGATTATAACACAGGCGTATTTACACAATCCTTCTGGTGAGTCTAATACCTTAGAGGAGAGGTCTCACAAGGTGTGGTGACGGTATCCGTGGATATATTTGGATGTCCCTCTAAGAATCACTTTTTTTGGACTGAGTCTTAAAGCGGAAGTAAACGCATCAATGTAACAATGTTTAAAAAAACTGTTACATTCCCGGCATGCCGGAAATGCTAACTGTCCCATTGGTTGTGCTCTCAAGCAAACTGTCAAACCATCCAATGGCTGGTGTCATAACAGATCACATGTGCAGTACCATGGCAGTTGAAGTTTAAACAGAGGCCAAGATGTCAGCTTCCTTAGCTGAAAACGATAGGAGGGTTTACTTCCACTTTAATTTGTTTGGACATTTGTTTGTGTAAAACACATTAATTGGAGACACATGGTGGACTTCTTTCCATTAAGCTCTGATAATGCTATAGGATATTTTATGTTAACATATCTTAAAGCATATGTGTTTTTAGTATTGTGCAATTTATAGTAGCTGCTATTGTGTCCATTTAAAAAAATGTATAGGTCATATTTTCTATGTGAGCTGAGAGAGAGGTATCTTTTAACCAAGGTTGAGTGATCCACTTGTGCTAGTTTTAAGTATAAAATTCCAATTTTTTAAATGTGCATGCTTCTTCCTGTTATCCATTGGGAAACACATGTGATCCCACTTTTTCCATTTCTGCCTCTGGCATTTACTAGCTATTGTGTATATATAGCACCTATAGAATCATAGAAATTATATGCTGTGAAGGAAACATGTAAAAATTTAGTCTTTTGCGATTGTTTTACATTTTTATTTGTGAAGGTTGTAGGACACTTTGTATGGTCTGTTAGAACTGTTGTGGTAGTCAGCAAACAGTATAATGGTCCATTCACGCCAATTGTGGCTGGTGTGTAGTGTAGTCCGGCGGGATGACCGCAACGCCGATGCACTGATTCCAAGGCATCACACTGTTCAGTTTTTTTTAAACAAACTTAAGTGAAATGTCACACACACATTTCATAAAGTTCAATTGCCGCCCATGTGTGCAAGGCATTGCCTTGCGCTGTGCTGAAAAAAGTACTGCATGCAGTACTTTCTTGGAGCACACACCACCACAATGAACCACAATGAATGGTATGAACCGGGAACACTGAAGACAAGGCTTTTTGCCTTATCATGCATTGGGACTGTGCTGGATAGTCACCCAACTCAGTCCCACCGCATCTTATGTGAACCTTTCCTAGAATTACAGCAATATTAAACCCAAAACCCAAAATGTAATATATTTTAGCGTACCAATCATTAGATGTTGCCGTTGCATTAGTATTCTTTTTCTGTTTTTATCTAGTGGCCAGTAATACACCTCCTGTATTAGAGTGCCCCCACTCTGGATGAAGAAGCCCAGGGGGCAACTTTGGACAGCGGATTTAGATACACTAACACATTGAAGCCAAACTTCAGTTTACACTTTATAAGCAGTTAGGGGATAAAGGTTTTACATAAATTAATGAAAGCTGATCATTGTAGGAACCCCTGTCAATGTTAAATAACATTTCTCCCCTCTGTAAACTGATACATCTGGAAGGTTGTTCTTTTGAAAAACAACAGACTAAGGCCCCTTTCACACGTGCAGACAGTATGTCCGTATTTCATCCATCCGTTTTCGGATGAAATCCAGACATACATGCATCCCTATGGGATAGCGGGTGTCAGCGGATGAACATCCGCTGACACCCGATATCATCCGTCCCCGCTATGGTCCGATTCTGCAGACGGAGGAAAATTCTAATTTTCTATCCGTCTGCAGAGCGGATCGGATGAACACGGACAGACGGTCCGTGTTCATCCTATCCCCCCATAGGGGAGAGTGGAGATCTGACAGGGACCGCCCTGTCATCCGCCGGCTCAGCAGGGATCAACGGAGCGATCCCCGCTGAGCAAGCAGACGTTCACGTGGGGGATCCTCACAGATCAGTCCCGTGTGAAAGAACCCTTACTAGATGGATCCCCGGGTGACAATAGAAGAAATAAAGTAAAAAAAAGAAAATGAATGCAGCCATCATATCATCATAAATGTTTTCTTTTGGGTTTAATACCACTTTAAAGTTGGTCTATTGTAACTTTTAAATATACTATAGCCTTCATCAGGTAAAAGGATACAAATAAAGCATCTAATTCTCATATTTTCCCTCTTCATAACATTGTGTTTGCTACAATTATTTCCATTACAGTACTCTGTAAATAAATGAAAGAAGGTAACAGGGAAGCACATTATAAGCCCAATTCATAAAGCTAAAATAACAGCATAAGGGTACTTATTGAAAAAAATAAAGTTGTTATTATTTACAGCCCAATTAGATTTGAAATTTACAGTCATATGTATAAAATAAAGATCCTATTTCTTGTGTTAAACCCTTGTGAATTGATTGTCACATATGTTCTCACCATTGCCTGATTATAAAATGATTTCCTCTGCAGTCAGTCGCCAAGTCTGTTCAAGCATATAAAAACAAACAATAGCACAATGAAACTGTGATACTGTTTGCATTACCAGTTAGTCCAAGATGTGTGGCACATGGGTCAATGCACTAATCCATCAGACATCTCCTTAAATTAGATTAATTTTTATGTGAACATGATTAAAAATAATTGATCTAAAAGGTGCGCAAAACCAATATCTCTGTAGTGATCAATACAAAAATATATGTGTGAAAAAATAA
Source organism: Rana muscosa (assembly GCA_029206835.1). NCBI lineage: Eukaryota > Metazoa > Chordata > Amphibia > Anura > Ranidae > Rana > Rana muscosa. The sequence continues at coordinate 733,168,619 of CM055116.1, forward strand.
AGTTAACTCATATTAAGCACTTGCCTACTGGGCACTTTCACCCCTTCCTGCCCAGGCCAATTTTCAGATTTCATCGCTGTCACATTTTGAATGACAATTGCATGGCCATGCAACACTGTACGCAAACAAAATGTCTTTTTTTTTAAACAGATAGAGCTTTCTTTTGGTGGTATTTAATCACCACTGGGGTTTTTTTTCTGCCAAATGAAAAAAGACCACACATTTTGAAAAAAAAAAAAGTTTTCTAAATAAGTAGATTTTCTCCTTCACTGATGGGCAATGATGAGGAGGCACTGATGAGGCTGCACTGATATGTGGCACTGATGGTCACTGATAGGTGGCACTGATGAGCATTGACAGGCATCACTGATGGCCACTGACAGGCAGCACTGATTGTCAGCACTGATCAGCACTGATTGTCAGCACTGGTGGGCCCAGATTGGCAGCACTTGTGGGCATTATTGGTGCTGCACTGATCATCAGGTCACTGATGATCAGTGCAGATATCCCCTGTGTGGATTTCCCAGGTATCCTCACGCACTGTCAGCATGAGGAGAGGATTGCTGATAACTGGAATATCCTGTTTACACTGTGATCAGCTGTGATTGGAGACAGCTGGTCACAAGGTAAAGAGCCGCTGTGATTGGCTCTTTACCTCGATCTGTGATCAGCTGCGTCCCACGGACACAGAGATCACAGATCCGCACCGATGCACGCTGCAGGGGGCACGCAGTAAGCGTGATCATGGGAGGATGTTGATGGATGCCCTGCCGGCAATGTGAGCCCGTGCTATAGCCGCATTTTGGCTATAGCATTGGTGGGAAGTGGTAAAACCATAATGAACAATGTGCATCAAATAAATTGTGAAAAAGCAGTCCCAAACCATATAATTCACTTATGCATAACAAAGAAGTAAACTTCAAAGACAAATATATAAAAGTTCAAATGTAAAATCTTGAATAGAATGAAAGTCTACTTGTAAGAATACCAAACTACCACACATACTAGTATGCCATTTCCCTTACCAAACAGTATAGATCATCAAATGATAAGAGATCAACAGGGCAGAAATTCTTCAATTGGGGGCCACCACCACCACTCAGGATACCACTGACTCTACTGCCTCCACAGTCCTTTACTGGTTATCCAAAGCAAGCACCTTAAAGTAACAGCAAAGGAACCTAGAGTAGTATGCTAAAACCACATAATTCATTAAAAGTAGATATACTCACAAAAGTTACACAGTAACACTGGCCTCACTCTACGCGCATTTCACCTGGTGCACCAGACAAAATGCACGTGCGGTGAGGCCAGTGGCATATGATGTTGTGCACTCGCTGTTGATCCCTGGTGTGGTGTCTTTTGCATGTGTTACTCTGTAACTTTTGTCAGTATATCTACTTTTAATAAATCATGTGGTTTTAGCATACTACTTTATGGTCCTTTGTTCTTTCTCCTACCCATTATTACTTTGAAGTGCTGGTACTGGATAACCACGGAAGGACCACGGAGGAGTCAAAGAGAGTCCTCAAGAGTGGAGTCAGTGGTATCTTAAGCGGTGTCCCCCAATTGGATGATTTCTGTGCTGTTGATCTCTTATCATTTGGAAATCATTACTGTTTGGTAAGGGAACCGGCTCACTTGTCTTTGAGGTGGTTTGGGATTCTTTGTTTTTTTTAAATCAGGTAGTTTTTAATAAACTGATCTTCTTTTAACAAGAACAACTTGTACAAAAACACACTTATTGAGAATGAGTAGATGTATCACATAGACTTCAAAATAAAATAAAATACAAAGTTTAAAGAAAACATACGACTTAGAGATTGTGCCATCACAGATATAAGAGACCTAAACCACTTGCCAACCGCCGCCTGTACATATACGTCGGCAGAATAGTGTGGCTGGGCAAAGTAACGTGTATATATATATATATGTCATTTTGAAGTGTCCCGCGATCGTGTCACGGACCTGCAGAACAGGGAGATGCCTTTGTAAACAAGGCATTTGCCTGTTCTGCCTTGTGACAGTACACTAATCTACTGCTCCCTGTCATCAGGAGCAGTGATGAATGTCGTGTCACATTTAGCCCAGCCCCCACACAGTTAGAATCACTCCCTAGGACACACTTAACCCTTCCTCGCCCCCTAGTGGTTAACCCCTTCCCTGCCAGTGTCATTTTTATATCACTGATCGCTGTATAAATGACAATGGTTGCAAAATAGCGTCAAAAGTGTCCGATATGTCTGCCATAATGTCGCAGTCACGATAAAAATCGCTGATCGCCGCCATTACTAATAAAAAAATAATAATAATAAAAATGCCATAAAACTATCCCCTATTTTGTAGACGCTATAACTTTTGCGCAAACCAATCAATATACGCTTATTGCGATTTTTTTTACCAAAAATATGTAGAAGAATACATATTGGCCGAAACTGAGGAAAAAAAAAATGTTTACATATTTTTTGGGGATATTTATTATAGCAAAAAGTAAAAAATATTGCTTTATTTTCAAAATTGTGGATTTTTATGTTTATAGCGCAAAAAATAAAATCCGCAGAGGTGATAAAATACCACAAAAAGAAAGCTCTATTTGTGGGGAAAAAAAGATGTAAATTTTGTTTGGGTGCAACGTTGCACGACCGCGCAATTGTCAGTTAAAGTGTCGCAGTGCGGAATCGCAAAAAATGGCCCGGTCATTGGGCAGCCAAATCCTCTGGGGCTGAAGTGGTTAAAGAAGAAGTACAGTCAAAGCTTGTTTAGCTATACTTCTCCTGTGGATAACAGGAGTGCAGTTCGTTCTGCACTCCTGTGACCCATTTTCAGCAGACAGCGGACTGAAGCCCACTGTCCGCTGACGTCACAGAGCCAGTCCAGGCTCTGGCAAGATCGCCACAATGAAGTCGTGATTCGACCACATGCCTAGACTAGCACCCGGCTCAGCCTCTCAGCGAGCCACTCAATTTTGGTCTCATCTGACCACAGCACTTTCTCCCAATCCTTCTCTAAATCATTTAGATGTTCATTGGCATGACTGTACATCTGCCTTCTTGAGGAGTGGGACTCGCTGTGTTTGGAGGAAGTAAAATGCTGACTATGACTTTAAAAACATCATCCCTACAGTCAAGCATGGAGGTGAAAACATTATGCTTTGGGGCTGTTTCTCTGCTAAATGTATAGACTGACTTTTCTGTATTAAGGGGCCAATGAATGGAGCCATGTATTGTAAAATCTTGGATGAGAACCTTCTTCCCTCAGCCAGATTACTGAAGATGGGTCATGGATGGGTCTTTCAGCATGACAATGACCCAAAACATACCGCCAAGGCAACAAAGGAGTGGCTCAAGAAGCAGCACAGTAAGGTCATGGAGTGGCCTAGGTTATGGAAGGGGCTGAAACTTTCAGTTGCCAAGTGACAGCCAAGAAACCTATTTAGAGAAGATCTGTAAAGAAGAGTGAACCAAAATCCCTCCTGAGAAATGTCTTACCTCTGTGCTTGCCAACAAGGGTTTTTCCACCAAGTACTAAGTCGTGTTTTGCTTGGAGATCAAATACTTATTTTACTCACTGAACTGAAAATTAATTTATAATATTTGTATCATGTTTTTTTCTGGATTTTTGGTTGATATTCTGTTTGTCTCATTTAAAATACACCTATGATAAAAATGATAGACCCTTCATTTCTTTGTAAGTGGGCAAACTTACAAAATCCGCAGGGGATCAAATAATTATTTTCCCCACTGTATATTGAGTATACCCTTCATGCAAGGTAATAACTTTCGTGGATTTCCATGGTTTGGGATTCTTATTCGTGGACTGTCGTCATTTTTGAGATTTCACATTTAGACTTTTGTATATTTCTCGTTGAGGTTTACTTGGTTATGCATAAGTAAATTATATGTTATGGGACTGCTATTTCACCATTTATTTGATGTGCATTGTTCATTATGGTTTAATATGAGTTAACTTTATTTTTTCATACACATATTTTTGTATTGATTACTACAGAGATATTGTTTTTTCACACCTTTTAGATTACCGGTAATTATTTTTGTAATTCCTCTGTGTCCAGAATATAGGTTGCTGCAAGTTTTGCACTAAGCGCACAATTTTTTCTGTGTTTATATGATTAAAAATATACTTTTTTAGCTGGGGTTGACTATACACATGCACACACATAAACTAATGTATGTTAGCTACATGACTTGAACTTAAAATACTATAAATGGAGCTATCTTTTTCCCAACATAATTTTGATGAAAGCCTCCATTGTTAGCAGATGTATGTCAGCTACACGAGACAACACATGTTAAACAGGCAAATTATATTTTGTTATGAGTGTTGTAGATACATCCTTAGAACTAGATAAGTTGGGCCCTCTATAAGATAGCGTACCTAAAGTTTAAAAGAGAAAAAAAAACATCCTTAAAATGCATATTTATGTATGACCATCCTTTTTTTAACAATAGAAAATGTATGACCATCCTTAGTGCATCAATGCTTTACCAAGGAATGCATTGAATTTATTTAAACAGAAAAAAAAGACTTTCCTTATTACAAAGAATCGTCTCTGAGATTGGTTTTAATTAAGGTATAATTTTCCAAATGATTAGCTGGGGATATGGCATCACCCATTAGTGCAGTAAAGGTGAAAGTATTGCAGTACAAACTGATTGTGCTATTGAAGAGCACAGTAACGTCAAGACTGTTACTGCTTATTATTGAAGCAGGTCTTTTTCTAAAGCAATGTCAGCCTTGCTGGGATGGAAAGAACGACTAAAGAATTAGCTAAAACAGTCACGTTTGGTTACATGATTTCTGTTGAGGAGAGGATCAGCCAACCTGAACAATATTTTCCATTTTGCGACAGAACCTGACCAACATACATAGACTTTTTTTATTATATGTAGCAGAACTGGAGGGTACCAGAAAAAAAAAATATTCGAGAAAGTTTGTTTTTTTTGCCCCTTTTGTCTTCTTTACTTAACCACCCCAGCAAGACCTAAGTCAGATGATTTAAACCAGGGATATCCAATTAGCGGACCTCCAGCTGTTGCCAAACTACAAGTCCCATGAGGCATAGCGAGACTCTGACAGCAGCAAGCATGACACCCAGTGGTATTAAGCCCAAAAGCAAATATTTATTATACTGCAGCTTAACAATTCTTAGATGTGGTGGCTGCAATAGTTTCCCTTTTTAGGATTTAGTGTATCTAAATCTGCTAGTACATCTAACAATCCCCTCCCTACAGACTGACAATGTTGCTGTCCAAAGGTCCCCCCTGTGCTCATTTATCCAGGGTGGGGCAGTCTAATACAGGAGGTGTGTTACTGGACACATCACCAGGTGAAAACAGAGGGGAAAAAAAATAAAGTAAAATGAACAAATGCAGCCACCACATCTAAGGATTGGTAAGCTGCAATATATAAAATTTTCGGGGTAAAAAAAAAACCAAAAAAACATTTTGAGGCTTTAGTTGTATTTTAATATAGCTTTATTTTACCATTTGAGTAGAGGTGTAGTTTACCCCAGCGTTCTCAACTGGGGTGACATGGCACCCTAGGGTGCCACGAAGAGTCCTCAGGGGTGCAAAACATTTCCTGTATACTCCGATCTTAGTGTGTTCTGTATTAACTTCTCTGTACAGACAGGCAGGAGAGAGCAAAGCCTGCATTTCCTCCCAGCTCTCTCTGCCTTCTATCTGTACTCTTGACAACAACCGACTGAGCTGTGACGCCCACCCGCCTGTGTTCTACCAACTGATGATGCCATTGGTTGCTAAGGACATGTTGGTCAGCCCGCCCAGTTTTCTGTGTTGCTCACAGGAGTACACATAGCAGCAGAGTGGTGGAGAGAGCCAGGAGGAGGTGCGGGATGTGCACACTCTCTCTCCTGTCTGTACACAGGAGTTATCACAGGAGCACTCAGATCAGAGTGTACAGGGTCAGATTACCTGCCCCCTATCTCCTCCCTGGACTGCTCATGTCCCGGCAGCAGAAATTGTGGTTAGGGGATGGTAATCAAACCCTGTACAGTCCAGTCTGAACGATCCTGTGTTAAACTCTCTGGTTAGACAGGAGGGAGAGGAGCTGGAGAGGGAAGGAGTAGGGGGGAGAGCACAGTCCACACCGCCTCCCAGCTCTCTCCTCCTCTCTACCGCTTTTGAGCTGGGGGGGATATGTGCAAGAAGGGGGATTTGGGAGGGGGTGATTCGTGCAAGGAGGGGGATTTGGGAGGGGGTGATTAGTGCAAGGAGGGGGATTTGGGAAGGGGGAGAATTTGTTCTGGGGTAGGACCTGTGCTAGAAGGCAGGACTTGGGGATTTGTGCTAGCAGGAGGGATTTGGGGGAGAGGATTTACAACCTACAGACCACTGAACTCTGTTTCACAAACTACATTTTAGGGCTTTGCTCACACCAGATACAGAGCAGTAGCACATGCAAAATCGCATGTTTTCCCACTGCACAAAAATGTGCTGCGTTTTTTCAGATGTGCACGGGTGCCATTAATTCCTAATGGCACCTCCAGACATCTAGCAAATGCATGTGTGTGTTCACACCCACTAAAAAGCAGTGTACCGCAGTACCATGTATTTTGGTGTAGCACAATTTTAAAAATCATGCCAGCACCTTTTTTGCAAGTTTCACACACATAGAGCAGTCCATTCAAAAACACAATGGTGGGAACACACAAAAAAGCCTGTGCACTCGGGTGCAGATCCTGGTGTGAACGAGCCCTTAGACTGGATTGTGCCAAATTTTAAAGGGTGCCCAGACTGAAAAAAGGATTAGAAACACTGGTTTAACCAATAAAGTACTCACGATGCACCTTCACATCCTAGAGTCCTTCCACTTGGAGTCAAAATTTTGGTTGGCATTCCACTTTAAATAAAACAATCCATACAGTGAAGATATTTATATCTTCATATAAGACATGTTTTATGTATCATCAAACTGTCAAAATGAAGAAACCCTTCTAAATAAGACTATGGATCATTACCATTTCCATTTTCACCAAAATGAAACATGCCAAGGCATAGTTAACATCTTAATTAATGTGATCCAGGGATTAAAAGACTGTGTGATATCACCAGAGAATTAGATAATAAGAGACAATAATACATTCCAGTTCTTTTTTTTTCCCTCCAAATAATTGCCAACACATTTCAGTACACGTAATAATCAAGAGTGAATCTTGTTCTGGAAGGTTCACTGCACCTATTTCTAAGAATCACAGACATCTCGCTCTTCTATGAGCAGGAATTCCCCTCTAGGGCATACACATGTTAGCCAGAAAAGCCAGAAGAACTCATTTACTGGTTTCACTCTTCAGTGATACAGTATCCAGTGTTCAGCCTCTCACAAGTCATTACAATGATGCCTTTTTTTAACATCGTTTTTGAGTTAGTGAACTAATACTATATTTCTTATTTTTATGTTTCCTGATTATTTACTGTTTATATTGGTAACCAATTGCATAATGCATAACATCATGGCAAATCTTCTAAAATAACGCAGATTCCCCTGTAGGCCACATGTATGTCTACTGTTTTTCCACTCACTTTCTTGTCTGATATATTTCTTTCACCCAGAGAAATATGGCAACAAAGCAAACATTGAAATACACCACAATAGGTAACTTGGGCTAGCTGTGAACATGATATCATAATAGGAAGATGTGAACTACGAAAGACCTTTCCATAAACGCAACTGATTGTTTTGACCAAACATTCATGTTTAGCCATTGAGCAGACATCCTAGGTGCTGACCTTATACCAGGGAGACAATAGCAATATTTTAGGCAGAATCTTCCCGAATGATTGGATTTTTTCCAAGATTGGTTGGACAGCAAGGTGTTCCTGTGGGTTTCAGCATGTGCATAACTGATCATTTCCCTGTCTGGTCACTATTGGATGAATTTGGCAATGATCACCTTGTACTCATGGGTACATTTCCAATATTTGAATTCTTGCAACTATGATTGCACTTACTACAGAAGAGACATGCGATAACACACAATTACCTGCCTCCTCACAGTTCTGCTTTAATATGTTCTGTTCTGACCTGGGTCCTCAACCCTTGAGACTTTGTAGAGCTTTGGGGGGGATAAATTCTCCATTCCTAGGTCCACACCTTAGGCTGTATCCACACCTGAGCGTTTTCAGCTAATAAAACGCTCATAAAACACCAGAAAAATCGCCTGAAAAACGCCCAACAAGCAGAATCCCATTCATTTCAATGGCACCTGTTCACATCTGAGCGTTTTGTCACCTAAAGCAAAATGCCTGAAAAAACGCCTTAAGCTTAAAAAAGAACAGGGGGGAGATTACAGGCGTTTTCCTGCTTTTTACATGGGTGACCTGTACAAAATCGTGGCAAAAACGCTCAGGTATGAATGTAGCCTTACATAGTAAGACCACAATATTAGTCTCAACTAGTCAAAGGCCTCAGGTATGTGAACTGACTGCTGCTCAGTGTTTTCCCTCTGCTGTGGGAGCCTGCTGTTTTGTGAAAAGGCTGAGTGCTGCGGTATGTGTCTGAAGTAAATTATGTTACTAATTTGCTTGAATGTGAGGGACATGTTGACACCCCTACACCAAAGGCACCAAACAAATTCACACTAGCGGTCATGATTGGGGCATCTGAAGAAACTGCCACATTGTCTGAAATAACAGATATACTGGTGGTCAGGAAATACACGTCGTATTTTTGGACACAGTTGTGTGATCTCAATTTATCAAATGCATTGAAAAATGTAGAGGTGATAAACAGGGTAAAGCACATAAAGACTTACTGTATCGTGTAAAGAAGGAACTGGAGAAAGTTACAAGTTGTGGAGCAGCTAGTTGTTCTCTAGTCTCAAACAAGGATGGTACTGCCCATTTTCATGTCTTAGTTGGTCATTTAGGGAAAGAAAAAACAAAAGAGTGGCTCACGCCATTTGCTTGGGCCACTGTGGGGTCTGCCAGGGAGCAATAGCACATAGTAGTCCTATACTATTCCACCCAGTATGCAGAAGCAGTATCTCCCCAGTCTCTTCTAACAGAACAAGAAACCCCTTTCAGGTCAATGGTAAACAAAGAGTTATGTTGATTATTAAAAATTACTCACCTATGCTCCTCAGTGTACCACCCCAAAACTGATGGGCTGGTAGAACTATACTTATTGTTGTCAGTAGTGGAAGTGCCAAAGTCATTCACAGGGTATTCCAATTTTGGAATTTTGTACTGTAGATGTACTGTAGTATGTTTAATATGATCTGACTTTTTGGTAGGGAGTGGTAATCCTTAACCTCTTTGCGCCCGCGCTATAGACGAAAGACGTCTACAGCGCGGCGCTCAATTGCCGGGACGGTGTCCCTGGACATTCTCCTCTCTACATCCTCCCTGCACGCCGCAGAGGGCGCGCATCGGGGAAAAGCTGTGCCCGCCGTGTCACGCGGGTGCCGATGCGCGTGCCTGGCGGCCGCGATGTTTGCCAGGTACCCGCGTTTGGCAGTTACAGAGCCAGGGACGTGGATCTCTGTGTGTAAACACAGAGATCCACGTCCTGTCAGGGAGAGGAGACCGATGGTGTGTCCCTTGTACATAGGGACACAGATCGGGCACCTCCTCCAGTCAGTCCCCTCCCCCCACAGTAAGAATCACTCCCAGGGAATACATTTAACCCCTTGATCACCCCCTAGTGTTAACCCCTTCCCTGCCAGTCACATTTATTCAGTAATCAGTGCATATTTATAGCACTGTTCGCTGTATAAATGTGAATGGTCCCAAAATAGTGTCAAAAGTGTCCAATCTGTCCGCTGCAATATCGCAGTCCTGACAAAAATTGCAGCTAACTGCCATTACTAGTAAAAAAGAAAAAAATGTCATAAATCTATCCCCTATTTTGTAGACGCTATAACTTTTGCGCAAACCAATCACTATACGCTTATTGCGATTTTTTTTACCAAAAATATGTAGAAGAATACATATCGACCTAAACTGAGGAAAAAAATTGTTATTTAAATAAAAAAATTGGGATATTTATTATAGCAAAAAGTAAAAAATTTTGTTTTTTTCAAAATTGTCAGTCTTTTTTTTTTTATAGCTTAAAAAATAAAAACCGCAGAGATGATCAAATACCACCAAAAGAAAGCTCTATTTGTGTGAAAAAAATTATAAAAATTTAATTTGGGTACATTGTTGTATGACTGCGCAATTGTCATTCAAATTGCGTCAGCGCTGAAAGCTGAAAATTGGTCTGGGCAGGAGGGGGGTTTAAGTGCCCAGTAAGGACGTGGTTAAAGTGATATTAAAAGTTTGGTGTTTTTTTTTTTTTTTTTTTTTAACAAAAACATGTCATACTTACCTGTTCTGTGTAATAGTTTTACAGCCCCGTTCCTCTTCTTCCCGGATCCCCCACCAATGCCTCTGGCTCCTCCCTCTTGACTAGTGCTCCCAATAGCAAGCCACTTGCCATGGGGGCACTGGTGCGTAGAATGCAAGGTAAAGAACCTTCGGCCTTTATAACCACTTTAAAGTGGTTGTAAACCCACTTACACAACATGCACCTACAGGTAAGCCTAGATTAAGGCTTACCTGTAGGTGCATGAAATATCTCCCTAACCTACATGGTTAAGGAGATATTTTCTTTTAAAAATGGCGCCGCTGACACATGCGCACTAGCGGGCCGGCATAGTAGCCGGATTTCTGAATGGATTTAGCCCGCCCGAGCGCGCATGCGTGTGACGTCATCTCCGCTTCGGGGCCAATCACAGCGCTGGAGCGGCGATACAGGGAAGGGACATCAAGGCAAGATGGCGGCGGCGGCGAAGGTGTCCGAGCACGGCTGCGGGGGCTTCGATCTAAGGTAAGTAATTCATAATGAGCTAGTATGCTAGTCATACTATCTCATTATGCCTTTGTCTTGCATGTATTTATTTTTTTATTTTTTTTATTTTGGGGTTTACAACCACTTTAAGGCATATGAAAGATGAGCTATTCACCACTAAAATGATGGATACTTGTATGCAGCTTTCTCCTGATGCGTGCATGTGTGCCTGGCCTTGCTCCGCTGGACTATTGTTACCTGCTGTGATCACACAGGCATTGACTCAAGAGAATACTGTTAATACTGACCATCGATATCATGTGTGTATGTATACAATGTGTACAGAAAGTATTCAGACTCCCCTAAATTTTTAACTTTTTGTTATATTGCAGCCATTTGCTAAAATCATTTAAGTTAATTTTTTTCCTCATTAATGTACACACAGCACCCCATATTAACAGAAAAACACAGAAATGTTGAAATTTTTTCAGATTTATTAAAAAAGAAAAACTGAAATATCACATGGTCCTAAGTATTCAGACCCTTTGCTGTGACACTCATATATTTAACTCAGGTGTTGTCCATTTCTTCTGATCATCCTTAAGATGGTTCTACACCTTAATTTGAGTCCAGCTGTGTTTGATTATACTGATTGGACTTGATTAGGAAAGCCACACACCTGTCTAAGACCTTACAGCTCACAGTGCATGTCACAGCAAATGAGAATCATGAGGTCAAAAGGAACTGCCTGAAGAGCTCAGAGACAGAATTGTGGCAAGGCACAGATCTGGTCAAGGTTACGAAAAATTTCTGCTGCACTTAAGGTTCCTAAGAGCACAGTGGCCCCCATAATCCTTAAATGGAAGACATTTGGGACGACCAGAACCCTTCCTAGAGCTGGCCGTCCGGCCCAACTGAGCTATCAGGGGAGAAGAGCCTTGGTGAGAGAGGTAAAGAAGAACCCAAAGATCACTGTGGCTGAGCTCCAGAGATGCAGTCGGGAGATGGGAGAAAGTTGTAGAGAGTCAACCATCACTGCAGCCCTCCACCAGTCGGGGCTTTATGGCAGAGTAGCCCGACAGAAGCCTCTCCTCAGTGCAAGACACATGAAAGCCCGCATGGAGTTTGCTAAAAAAAAAAAAAACACCTGAAGGACTCCAAGATGGTGAGAAATAAGATTCTCTGGTCTGATGAGACCAAGATAGAACTTTTTGGCCTTAATTCTAAGCGGTATGTGTGGAGAAAACCAGGCAATGCTCATCACCTGTCCAATACAGTCCCAACAGTGAAGCCTGGTGGTGGCAGAATCATGCTGTGGGGGTGTTTTTCAGCTGCAGGGACAGGACGACTGGTTGCAATCGAGGGAAAGATGAATTCGGCCAAGTACAGGGATATCCTGGACGAAAACCTTCTCCAGAGTGCTAAGGACCTCAGACTGGGCCGAAGGTTTACCTTCCAACAAGACAATGACCCTAAGCACTAAAATAACGAAGGAGTGGCTTTACAACAACTCCGTGACTGTTCTTGAATGGCCCAGCCAGAGCCCTGACTTAAACCCAATTGAGCATCTCTGGAGAGACATAAAAATGGCTGTCCACCAACGTTTACCATCCAACCTGACAGAACTGGAGAGGATCTGCAGAGGATCTGCAAGGAGGAATGGCAGAGGATCCCCAAATCCAGGTGTGAAAAACTTGTTGCATCTTTCCCAAAAAGACTCATGGCTGTATTAGATCAAAAGGGTGCTTCTACTAAATACTGAGCAAAGGGTCTGAATACTTAGGACCATGTGATATTTCAGTTTTTCTTTCTTAACCCTTTCCATACAGGGCTTTTTATACCACTTCCATACCGGGCCTATTCTGGCACTTCTCTCCTACATGTACAAATCATCATTCTTTTGCTAGAAAATTACTCAGAACCCCCAAACATTATATATGTTTTTTTTAGCAGACACCACGGTATTTGCGCAATAATTTTTCAAACGCCTTTTTTTGGGGAAAAAAATGGTTTCATTGATTAAAAAATAACAAAACAGTAAAGTTAGCCCAATTTTTTTGTAAAATATGAAAGCTTATGTTACGCCGAGTAAAAAGATACCTAACATGTTACGCTTTAAAATTGTGCACACTCATGGAATGGTGCCAAACTTCGGTACTTAAAAATCTCCATAGGCGACGCTTTGAAAATTTTTACAGGTTACCAGGTTAGAGTTACAGAGGAGGTCTAGTGCTAGAATTGTTGCACGCGCTCTAACGCACGCGGCGATATCTCACATATGTGGTTTTAACGGCGTTTACATATGCGGGCGTAACTTACGTGTGCGTTCGCTTCTAAGCGCAAGCTATTGGGGACAGGGGCGTTTTAATTTTTTTTTTTTTATTATTATTTTTTTTTATTTGACTTATTTTTTTTTTTTTTTTTTACTTTTTTTTTTTTTTGATCACTTTTATTCCTATTACAAGGAATGTAAACATCCCTTGTAATAGGAATGTGTGTGACAGGTCCTCTTTATGGAGAGATGCGGGGTCAATAAGACCCCACATCTCTCCTCCAGGCTGGAAAGCATGAGATCGTGGAAAAAAATTTCACTGATCTCATACTTACAGCCGCAATGGCGGCTTTGTTTATATCTGAGGACCCAGGCGTGACGTCATCACATCGCGCCCGGGCTTCCGACGGTCATAGAGATGACTGGCGACCATCTGGTCACCAGTCATCTCTATGCTCGTCACGTGACCCACCACCGGCGCCGGACGATTCTCTCCGGGTCCCCGATGGCACGAGAAGCACCGGAATGGCGGCGGAGGGGGGATGTCCCCTCCCGCCACCTATAAGAACAATCAAGCTGCGGAACCGCCGCTATGATCGTTCTTATGGTGCACAGAATCGCCGGCTGAAGACAAGGATATCTGAATGATGCCTCCAGACATGGGAGTAAGTCAAGTTTTTTCCCTCAAAAAAGGCATTTGAAAAATTATTGCACAAATACCGTGCAAGATAAAGAGTTGCAACGACCAACATTTTATTCCCTAGGGTGTCTGCTAAAAAAAACATATATAATGTTTCGGGGTTCTGAGTAATTTTCTAGCAAAAGAATGATGATTTGTACATGTAGGAGAGAAGTGCCAGAATTGGCCCGGTATTGAAGTGGTATAAAAAGCCCTGTATGGAAGTGGTTAAATTAGGGGGTGCACGAGTTTAGTCAGGCCTAGGGCAGCACAAAACCTAAATACACTACTGCCGGCCGCCATTCCAGTATTCAAAAGCCGCGCCTCCTCCTCGTCTGTGATAGGCGGAACACTCATTTTCCCAGCATTCAGTGTTCCACCTATCACGGACATCCGCTCATCCTCATAACACAGACGAGGATAAGAGGATGTCCGTGATAGGCTGAACACTGCCTGCTGTGAAATTGAGTGTTCCGCCTATCACAGACGAGGAGGCGCGGCTTTTGAACACTGCAATGGCCGCCGTCTGTCTGCATGACACGCTGATCAGGTAGACAGACGGCGGCTTGTGGTTAGTGTTAGTGGTGCCAAGTCATTGCAAGTCATATAGCCCAAGTGATTAGTGTCAAGTCAAAGTCAAGTCGAGTCATTTATTGAATTCTGTCAAGCAAGTCGCAAGTCCTCAAACAGGTGACTTAAGTCTGACTTAAGTCAAGTCATGTGACTCAAGTCCCCCACCTCTGGATGCCTCTAGCTGCAGGCATCATTCAGATATCCCCCCTCAAACCCAGGACATCATATGACGTCCACCCGGAGGGAGAGAGGGTTCCTGCCGGCGTCATTTTACAATGACCCGGTATGGAAGTGGTTAATAAATCTGCAAAAATGTCAACAATTCTGTGTTTTTCTGTCAAAATGAGGTGCTGTGTGTACAATAATGAGAGAAAAAAAATGAACTTAAATGATTTTAACAAATGGCTGCAATATAACAGAGTGAAAAATTTAAGGGGGTCTGAATACTTTCCGTACCCACTGTATATACTGTGTGTATATGTTTATAATGTTAATATGTTTTTTTTTTTTTTTTTTGTGTTTTAATGGGAGTTGGAATAGGATATAACAGACATGAAATGTTTTTTCATTATAAGTTAAACAGAAGATCCTGTTAACAAACTTCCCCACTGAAGCATAACCTTTATAATTAGCATTATTTATGCATGCCATTTCATAATTTTTTTTTCCCCTTGCAGCCGAGTTACTTTTTCTAAGTTCACAGAATTGTGAAAACTGTGAAAACTTGGCAATGTCATCCTTGGCAGAACGTGAATTGCATTTTAAATGTCATGGTTTGACAGCATGTATAGCAGAAAATAATTAAAGGTTATTTTTTGGTTTAAAGCCTTGCAAAGTTTAAATAGTTACAGTAATTGAAAACGTAAGTTGTCAGGAACTCTGGGGCTTGGAAGTGGTTCAACCCACATAAGCAGCCAGAATTCTATTAAGTAATTCTATGCAAAGCTTTGGACAACAAAAAATAAATAAATGAATTAGTAAATGCTGTACTGCTTCCCTTATAAGTAAAAAACAATGATCCTCACAATGATTATGTATCACTATATTCTTACTATTCAAATGTAGCTTTAACATGGTCAAATAATGCACTTCCAGAAAACCAAAGGCATTTCTTTTAGAAAGAGCCTTTTCCGTGTATGTTGCCCCCTCTCTTCAGGGCTAGATCTGCTAGGATGACCTCTTTACACAGAATATGTCTTTGTTTTACTGGTCCTAACCTGGTTTAGAGTACTGTGACAACATGTACATGAACTTACACAAGTTGACTGTACTTCTACAGAAGAGTGGACAATAACTATACTGGGAAAATCTGCTTCTTTGCCTCTGATGTCTACAGGCCTAATTTTAAATTTTGATCTGCCTCTCTCTATAAGTCATGTCTGTTAAGCCCTGTACACACGATCGGATTTCCTATGGATTTTTAACCAATGGATTTTTCCATCGGAAATCCGATGAAACTGACTTCCATCAGTCTTGCCTACACACCATCAGTCAAAAAACCGACCGTTCCAAACGCTGTGGCGTAAAACACTCCGACAAGCCGAGAAAAATGAAGTTCAATGCTTCTGAGCATGCGTCGACTTGATTCTGAGCATGCGTGGGTTTTTTATCCGATGGAGTTCCCCACAGACGATAATAATTTGCTATCGTTTTTTTTTTCCATCAGATAAATTTTAAACATGTTCTATTTTTTTACACCGATGGAAAAAAAAACGATGGGACCCATACACGATCGCTTTGTCCGATGAAAAAAGTCCATCGGACTGTTTTCATCGGTAAAACCGATCGTGTGTACAGGGCTTTAGAGTATTTTTGTAAAACTAACGATAACTGTGCAGCCACATGTCCTTCTCAGCATGACAATGATCCTCAACATACAGTGGAAAAGCCCAGCTCCTAAGCCTTTAACCTTTGTTCGGACAGTGTTCATATCCAATACAAGTGAGGAGATATCTGCCTCCAGAAAACGTTAACTACACTATATTGTCAAAAGTATTGGGACGCCTGCCTTTACAAGAACCTGAACTTTGATGGCATTGCAGTCTTAGTCCAAAGAGTTCTATATTGAGTTGGCCCACCCTTTGCAGCTATAACAACTTCAACTCTTCTGGGAAAGCTGCCCACAAGGTTTAGGAGTGTGTCTATAGGAATGTTTGACCATTCTCTTAGAAGAGCATTTGTGAGGTCAGGCACTGATGTTGGACAAGAAGGCCTGGCTGCAGTCTCCGCTCTAATTTATCCCAAAGGTGTTCTATCAGGTTGAGGTCAGGACTGCGCAGGCCAGTCAAGTTCCTCCATCCCAAACTCGCTCATCCATGTCATTATGGACCTTGCTTTGTGCACTGGCCCAAATTATTTGGTGGAGGGGGGATAGTGTGGGATTGTGTTTCAGGGGTTCGGCTGGGCCCCTTAGTTCCAGTGAAGGGAACTCTTAAGGCATCAGCATACCAAGACATCTTATACAATGTCATGCTCCCAACTTTGTGGAAACATTACTGCGCACCAGTGCACAAAGCAAGGTCGATAAAGAATACATATTGACCTAAATTGATGAAGAAATTTGATGTTTTACATTTTTTTATTTGATATGTTTTATAGTAGAAAGTAAAAAATTTTGTTTTTCTAAAAACAAATTGTCAGCCTTTTTTTGTTATAGCGCAACCAATAAAAGAGGTGATCAAATACCATAAAAGGAAAGCTCTATTTGTGGGGGAAAAAAGACAAAAAATTTCTTTGGGTACAGTGTTGTACGACCACGCAATTGTCAGTTAAAGTAACACAGTGCTACATCGCAAAAAATTACCTGGTCTTGAAGGGGGTAAATCTTCCAAAGTTGAAATGGTTAAATTTGGCTGCAAAGGTAGAAATGCGTTTTCAAGTGTGATTTCTCTTTGGAATTCCATTGGTTACAACACAACATTTTTTTTTTTTTAAATAGTTTAGCTGCCACTGGTAAGAAATTAATCTTCTCATCCCTGCCTACATGGTAACGTGCCTTTTGATTTTCAGAAATATGCTGTGTAAGGAGGTGAGGGCAGTGTCAGAGCTGACATAATTAGGTCTCAGCCAGAGTTGTACTTCTCAGACTACCTCTCCCGGTATATCTTTAAAACAAGTCACTGGAGGCCATGTTTACAATTGAATTGCAGCAAGTGGGAACAATCATGGAAACTGAAATAGAGACCATTTAAAAAGGGTACATACCGACACAGACTAAATTTGGGTGCCTGGTCTAGGTGAGAAATAATGTGTATTGTAGTAGCTGTCCCATGCTAAAGAACTGAAACAGCATTTATGATAGCTTAAAGGGGTAGTAAACCGCCAGCGTGTTTTTTTTAACCTGCAAGGCAAAGTTATAATGTGCTACTATGCATCGCATAGTAGCACATTATGTAAAAATTACCTTTAGAGCGAAGCCCTTCCAGGGGCGAGCTGTCACCACTGACAGGGCTTCCATCTTTACCTGTCTTCCTTCCAGGTTTGCAGACTCCGGCTGTGTGAGTGGCCAGAGCCACTATGATGTCCCTCCCACGCATGCACGCGGGAGCCGTTGTTTACGGCACAGGACTCTGAAGGAACGGCTCAGGTGGCCGTTCCTTCAGAGCGCATGTGCTAGTGATGTCACCAGCTGCATGTACAGTAAATATCTCCTAAACAGCGCATGTTTAGGAGGTATTTTCAATACCTATAGGTAAGTCTTATTATAGGCTTACCTATAGGTAAAATGTATTTATGGGAGTTTATTCCCACTTTAAAGTGTTACTAAACCCACAACAGTAAAATGAATTTGTATATGCAGTAAAGAATGCTTGTTATACTCACTGTGGAATATAAGGGGTTATTTCTCAGCATTGTTTAAAAAAGCTGTTTGATCATGTCTTCTGATCCTCCCCTTCTTCCACAGTCCCCGATCCATCTCCTGATAGTACAGAGCCTTTGGAGTCACTCTGCACAAGCTCAGTTTGTTGTGTATTGCTAGAGAGTTTTTTTTCTTGAGAGGGTGCATGTGATCAGCATAGGGCCAATCAGTACTGTCCAGACAGAGGGTCAGAGGTCATGCAGCCTCACAGGACAGTCAGAGGAGAATGAAAACTCCTCCTAAAAGCTTTTACTAGTGCTCAGCCGCACACTAATAGAAGTAACAAGACTGCTATAACTGCTGATGAGAAAAGGTATTGAGCAGTTTATATTTACTAAAATAATTTCAATTCCATGTTCTGTGTACTGTGGGAGATCAGATATAGTGAATGCAGGCTTCTGGGGTTAGTAACACTTTAAAACCAGGATTGGAAGCTTCATCCCATTCAATACTCTGCAAAGCTTCTAGGCTCCAGAACTCATACCAAGAAATAATGGGTGGGTTTATATGACTTAGGAATTATATAGTTTTCATGTGCGCCAACCCTGAATCCAAGTAGAAACTACTCCCACATCCAAAGTAAGTAGGGAATGTGTTATGTATTATATTTGTATATGTAAATGCAGGAACTAATACAAATTTAAGCCATATGTGCCTAGATTCATCTGTTTTTATTAATAAGCCTTAGTATGACTTTGTGAATAATGATTTATTTTATGTTTTGAAACATAATACTGTATAAAATATATGCTGCCCACAATATATTTATATTATACAGTGTCATTATATACATTACACATGTAAAAACAGTATTTATTATATTTTAAGTCATAATGATTTGGTTGTGTGTATTGCATTATTATTTTTATTGATTATTTTAAGATGATTGATGAGCATAGATTACCCTGATTTATGTATTTGTGGTTGTTTGTGTAAATTGGGGCTAGGTGCTTATATCATTCTTTGTGCACTTAGGTGGGGATGGCTGAATTCTTTTTTTCTGTATATATAAATCTAAAGTGTTTCATATAGCAAATTATAAAAAAAAAATTGTTAGGTTAATTCATTTTCCGCATTGAGGTAAAAAAGACTAAAGACTAAAGACTTAACTGAGTCTTCCCTTGAACTATCGCTGTCCCATGTGCAGCAGCACTGATCCTCTCTTCCTGCATTCTTTAAGTGCAGCGGGAGATATAGACTCCTGCTGCTGTCAGCAAAATCATGTGAAGAGGTAGCTGAGGGGTGTGGCTGAGCCGCACTGCGTGTGTCTATGGATGCACCCAGCTCAGCTTGGGAACAACATGCACAAGTGGACTTGGAGGGCACTTGGAGAAAAGGAGGCGCCAAGAGCACCAGCAGGGGATTCCAGAAGAGGAGGCAAGGGTTTGCACTGTGTCATAACACTGCACAGAGCAGGTAAGTATAATGTTTATTTTTTTAATCGAAAAAAAAAAGCTTTACAACTAGGGTTGCACTGATACCGATACTAGTATTGATATACCAAGCATTTGCATGAGTACTTGTACTTGTGCAAATGCTCTGATGCCTAATCCGATACCTGGGCAGTCAGGGACGATCAGTTCAGCAGTGAGGGGAGTTACAATCACCGATCTCCCTGTATAGATTTCAATAAAGCAGCTGACAGACACTTTTCCTCCTCTCCCTCCCGGGACTTTCAACTGCTGTATTGAAATCTATACAGTGAGATCGGCGCTTGTAACTGCCACCACCACTGCACCGATCGTCCCTGACTGTCCCCTGTGTTCTTTCTCCGTTTCCTCCTCCATGCTCCAAAGGTCGCCCCCCCCCCCTCCCCATGTCCTCCTCCAGTTCCCCTCTGTGCTCCTTCGCTCCCTCTGTCCTCTGGTCTCCCTCCGCTCCCCCCTTCATTACATGACATTAAAAAAGTATCGGAAATCGGTATCGGCGAGTACTTGAAAAAAAATATCGGTACTTGTACTTGGGTTTAAAAAAGTGGTATCCGTGCAACCCTATTTACAACCAGTATAAGCTCATGAATAGCACTCATTTTTCCATCAATCAACTCAATCACTTCCTTATTCACTTTCTCCTACATGTTCTTTTTTTTAAATTGAGTTTAACAGTGTATACCGTTTTATTTGTACAGTATGAGCTCACACTTCTGCTGTCATCACTCAGACATGTTTTCTCTAACCACTATTACTGTATTCCTTTTTTACTATGTCTCCTCAGGGCCCCTCTGACTATATAAGTCCTGTGGAATTTCTGAGGCTTTAGTCAGTACTAGCAATGACTTTCTTATATTGTCATACCTTCCATCTTCCACAGCATTCGTAAAGTGAATGTACATTCTCTGCCTGGAGAGATATATTATTTTCACAAATCTTTTTGCAACTAAATACAGTATTTATTTCATCTTCAATTGTGATGATCATTTGCAACATCTGCCTGTAAACCTACATTTGATGCAAATAAATTATACTATGCAAGGCAGGTAAATAAACTGGTACCTAAAGCATGCTAGCAGACCTTAATGGCACCTATAGATATATGCATATACTTTCATAACCGAGAACTATATTTTGTAATTAGCAGCCTTATTTTCCAAGGTCTAGCTATGGCCTTGTCTCTCTTTTGCCATCCACACCTTACCATTGTTCAGTAAAGTTCTCATCATGGTAAGGAACCCGTAGTGAGCTATAGGAGGACAGGAGCAGAGCTCTTACTTTGGATCTGAAACTGCTGTTTAGAGAACCTTGGGATGATACTCCTTAACCACTTAAGGACCGAGCCTCTTTCTGAGATTTGGTGTTTACAAGTTAAACAGTTTTTCTTGTTCATACATCACGGGACACAGAGCAGCATAGTCATTACTATGTGGGTTATATAGAATTACCTTCAGGTGCTGGCACTGGCAACTTCCAAAACAGGAAGTACCCTCCCCTATATAAGCCCCTCCCATCCGGGAGTACCTCAGTTTTTTGCCAGTGTCTAAGGTGTTGGCCAAGGTTAACATGTATTCATCTGGGCTTGTGTACAGGTTCTCTGGGCCTTAGCAAGCTATTCCGGATCCGACCAAAAAAGCTTCATAGCTAAACGGTCGGTACCCGGGCCTTGCAGAGAAGAGCAGGGTTTTGCCTGTAATGCCTCTCTTAGGAGGGCTGGACCCTGGGATCCAGAGCTCTGGTCATACCCAAAACCAAGAGGCTATCTGTGCAGGGTGCTATACAGGTCCAGGGGAGTGGAATCCTTGGGAACCCGGTCCCTGAAGGTCTAGTACAATGCCTGCCGTGAGAGGTGAAGTTTGGGCTTCTGTGGACCAAACAAAGTCCTGCGGCGGGGAAAAGGTAAGTGAGGGCCCCTCAGGAACTTGGTTCTATTGAGGGGACCCCCAAGCCTAATATGTCTTTCTGCCTGTTACCTAAAGGGTATTCCCGCTAATAGCTGTATATGCCTAAGAAATCCTAGAAATGTTTTTTCATAAGGGAAGTTTTAAAAAAACTGTAAACCTGGAAATGTTTTTTCATAAAGGAGGTTTTAAAAAAAAAAAAAAAAAAGACAAAGGTGCGGTACCTGTGTTTGTCCACTAGAGGCCGCTGTGGAACTGTTTTTTTCTTGGGACTATTCCTTCCATGGTGAAAGTCCAGGCAGATGAGTGAGCTCTCTATCAGGGAAGCTGCATTCCTCTGTCATGCTGCCAAGTAGTTTCCTTCCATCCCCGAGTCCTGGTGAAACAGGGACCCTGGCTCCTCTCCCTACATGGCGCCAAGAGCGCACACGTGCACGCGCGTGCGCGCGCACACATGCTTTCCTTTTATAAGGTTTAGCTTCAAAAAAGGGGGCGGAGCCTGGCGGATGACGCGCTCTGTGCGCCCAGCGCTTCTGCGCATGTGCGGGCGTCCCAGCAGGATAAAAGGACTCAGTCCACGCTGCTTGCTATGGACACAGAGCATGAAAAGGAGCTGGTAGCATGGTATAGGGGCTTACAGCGGGCGGTTGATACAGGCATCCCCAGAAAGACGCATTAGTAGACACCCACTGATGTACATAGCAGCAAATTGCATTAGACTATTTCAGTAAGGGGTGTATTGCGGCTGGAATACCTCAGCTTTGAACTAAGGAATATGCCGCCTAAAAAACTCCGAGATATAACTCTCAGGAAGTGTAGGGGGTCTCCATCGGGCTCTGAGGATCTGGAGCAGTCATCTGCACCCTCCTCCCCTGAGAAATCAGAGGTTAATACCCATAAGGAACCCCCGGGAGTGCCAGGTACTGCGGCTGTCCTCAGTCCACCTGCTCCTGCATATATAACAGAGGAGGTTTTTTCCTCAACTCTGGAGGGATTGGAGCAGAGATTGGCAGCATTGATCGCTTCTTCTCTACAGGAAAGAAAGCGCGCCAGATCTCCATCACCTCCATTAGAGTGCCCTTTGGCAGAGCAACAGTCCCAGGAAGGGACCGACCTACCTGAAGGGGATCAGGAGGAGGTTAGCTCTGTTTTTGAGGAATCGACAGTAGATGAACCATTTTCAGCATCGCAGACTGAAAGATTGTGGGTCCAGACCCTAACTGACATGGTTCGATCTGCATTTAAAATGCCTCTTGTTAAACCATCAACTACTGCTGTCTCCTCATTGGGGTCGCTATAAGCTCCCCAGGTTAATTGCTCCTTTCCAATACATCCATTATTGGAAGGACTTATATACCAGGACTGGGAACATCCTGATAAACTATTTGTTCTGCCTAAAAGGTTTCCGGTGATCTATCCCATGGAGGAAAAGTTCACCCAGAGATGGAATGTTCCTACGGTGGATGCAGCCATCTCTTCTGTGAACAAATCACTGACATGTCCAGTAGATAATGTTCAAATGTTCAAAGATCCAGTGGATAAAAAATTGGAATCTTTATTAAAATCTGCTTTTTCCACAGCAGGGGCTGTTACACAGCCAGCAGTGGCAGCTATTGGGGTCTGCCAAGCTTTAAAGGATCAAATGAAAATGGTCCTGAGGGATTTGCCAGACCAGCAGGCCCAGGCTCTGGCTGATCTGCCTAGAGCATTATGCTTTGCGGTTGACGCCATCAAGGATTCTATCCATCAGGCCTCCCGCCTCACGCTGTCTTTGGTACATATGCGTAGGCTTCTGTGGCTCAAAAACTGGTCTGCTGAAGCTCCCTGTAAGAAGCTCTTAGTTAGCTTCCCATTTCATGGGGAACGCCTTTTTGGCGAAGACCTGGATAAGTATATCCAGAAGATTTCCAGTGGTAAAAGTACTCTCTTACCGAGTAAAAAGAGGTCTAGGGGTCCATCTTTTAAGAGGACTACCTCTCCTATCCCTGCGACGTCTGCTACTAAGCAGTTCCGACGGCCTCCTCGGTCAAACTCAGGAGGTAAAAATCAGGGACAGCCACAGGGTAATAAAAAGCCCTGGATCCGAAGAGGTACTAAACCAGCCTCCAAGTCAAGCCTATGAAGGGCTGCCCCCACTCAAACGGGTGGGGGGAAGACTTCAGTTGTTCGCAGAGACCTGGCGGGAGACGATCAAAGACAGATGGGTGCTCTCCGCAGTAACTCTGGGATACAAGTTGGAGTTAAAAGAGTCTCCTCCGTCCCATTTTATGTGGTCAGGTATGCCAAGAGACCCTCTGAAAAGAGGGTCTCTCCTATTGGCGTTAGAACAACTATTGCTCCAAGGAGTAATTATGGAGGTTCCTATGGAAGAGTGGGGGTTGGGTTTCTACTCAAACCTTTTCACAGTCCCGAAGCCAAACGGGGACATAAGACCCATATTGGACCTAAAGAGTCTAAACAAATTTCTAAACGTCCGGTCTTTCCGGATGGAGTCGATCCGATCGGTCACCGCTGCCCTACAAGGGGAGGAATGGTTAGCCTCGATCGACATCAAAGATGCTTACTTGCATGTTCCCATCTTTCCAGGTCATCAAAAATTCCTACGCTTTGCAGTAGAAGGGCGCCATTTTCAGTTCAGAGCCTTACCATTCGGTCTGGCCACAGCACCACGAGTGTTCACAAAAATTCTGGCCCCACTGTTGGCCGATCTAAGAACACGGGGTGTAACGATAATGGCATACCTAGACGACCTGTTGTTGATGGACCACTCAGTTGCCAAGCTAGAAGTGGTAATTGTCGATACAATCAAGTATCTAGAGTCTCACGGTTGGGTCATCAACCTGGACAAGTCAGCCCTACAGCCAGTGAAAAACCTGGTATATCTAGGGCTACGGCTGGATTCAGACCAGAGGAAGATTTTCTTACCTCTAGACAAGGTATCCTCTTTGAGGGCCTTGGTCCGTCTGCTTTGTGCAAAAAGACAGCCGTCCATACGCCTGTGCATGAGGCTGCTAGGAAAGATGGTAGCATCATTCGAAGCTGTACCATACGCCCAATTCCACTCAAGGAATTTACAAAGGGCCATATTGTCAGCCTGGAACGGAAAAGTTCAGGCTCTAGACTTCCCGATGGCTTTGTCCCCTTCCGTTCGGAAGAGTCTCTGCTGGTGGTTGATCCCCCAGAATCTCCAGAAGGGAAAACCCTTCAGCCCGATATCTTGGAAGGTGGTCACTACAGATGCCAGCCTTATAGGCTGGGGGGCAGTACTGGAGCAATGGTCTCTCCAGGGCAGATGGTCAAATGTAGTAAAAACCCTGCCCATCAATCTCTTAGAGATACGAGCAGCCCGGTACGCCCTAGTAGCCTGGACATCCAGACTCCGAGGGTCCCCTGTCAGAATTCAATCAGACAATGCCACAGCAGTGGCATATATCAATCATCAGGGAGGCACCAGGAGTCGTGCAGCCCAGAGGGAAGTAAGTCACATCCTGGAATGGGCAGAAAAGCATGCCCCATGTATATCAGCTGTCTTCATTCCAGGGGTGGAGAATTGGAAGGCGGACTTTCTGAGTCGCCAACAGTTATGCCCAGGGGAATGGTCCCTTCATCCCGAGGTCTTCCGAGCAATATGTCAGCGGTGGGGAACACCGGATGTAGATCTGCTAGCATCCAGATTCAACGCAAAGGTGGACAGATTTGTCTCCCGGACAAGGGATCCCCTCGCTTGCGGCTCGGATGCTCTGGTGTTCCCTTGGGATCAGTTCAGACTGATATATGCATTCCCTCCGCTACAATTGTTGCCTCGACTCCTTCGCAGAGTCAGGTTGGAGAAGAAGCCGGTGATCCTGGTGGCTCCAGCGTGGCCCCGAAGGGCCTGGTACGCGGAGATCATCAAAATGTCTGTGGGGAGTCCTTGGACCCTTCCACGTCGTCCGGACCTGCTTTCGCAAGGACCGATATACCACCCTTCCTTACTAACTCTAAGTTTAACGGCCTGGCTATTGAATCCCACATCCTAAAGAAGAGAGGTCTCTCTAACTCTGTGGTATCAACTATAATCAATGCCAGGAATCCTGTATCCAGGCAGATCTACTATAGAGTTTGGAAGGCGTACATCACTTGGTGCGAGGCCAGAAAATGGCATCCACGTAAGTACGTTATAGGCAGAATTCTGGACTTCCTGCAGTGGGCTGTAGACAGGAAGTTTGCCTTAAGTACTATCAAGGGCCAGGTTTCGGCCTTGTCAATACTATTTCAAAGGCCCCTGGCTATGCATTCACTTGTCAAATCCTTTATGCAAGGTGTGACTCGTATTATTCCACCGATTAAGGCTCCCATATGCCCATGGGATCTAAATTTGGTTCTGTCGGTTCTGCAGAAGCAGCCATTTGAACCTTTGCGGCACATTTCCTTGGTTCTACTCACCAGGAAATTGATATTTTTAGTAGCCATATGCTCGGCTAGAAGAGTGTCGGAATTAGCCGCCATGTCCTGTAAAGAGCCATATCTGGTTATCCATAAGGACAGAGTAGTATTACGTCCTCACCCAGCCTTTCTTCCTAAGGTGGTATCGAGGTTTCACTTGAACCAGGATGTGGTTCTTCCTTCTTTTTTCCCCAAACCAAGCTCGGTAGAGGAAAAGTTATTGCATTCTTTGGATGTAGTAAGAGCAGTTAAAGCTTATCTAAAAGCCACTGCTCAGATTCGTAGAACGGATTCTTTGTTTGTTCTGCCGGAAGGCCCCAGAAAGGGTCAGGCAGCATCAAAATCTACTTTAGCCAAGTGGATTCGACAGGTCATAATACAAGCCTATGGCTTGAGAAGTAGACCGCCTCCGTTCAAAGTTAGGGCGCACTCCACGAGAGCAGTTGGAACTTCATGGGCAGTGCATCACCAGGCCTCCCTGGCGCAATTTTGTAAGGCCGCAACATGGTCTTCAGTACACACGTTTACTAGGTTCTACCAGGTGGACGTTAGAAGTCAGGAGGATGTCGCCTTTGGGCGCAGTGTGTTGCAGGCCGCAAAAGATCCTCATGCCTGATGGCGCCCAGCTTATGTATGGTGTATCCCCCCCCTCATGTGGCATTGCTTTGGGACGTCCCACATAGTAATGACTATGCTGCTCTGTGTCCCGTGATGTATGAACAAGAAAGTAGGATTTTTAAAACAGCTTACCTGTAAAATCCTTTTCTTGGAGTACATCACGGGACACAGAGCTCCCACCCCTCTTTTGGGGACACGTATTGCTTTGCTACAAAACTGAGGTACTCCCGGATGGGAGGGGCTTATATAGGGGAGGGTACTTCCTGTTTTGGAAGTTGCCAGTGCCAGCACCTGAAGGTAATTCTATATAACCCACATAGTAATGACTATGCTGCTCTGTGTCCCGTGATGTACTCCAAGAAAAGGATTTTACAGGTAAGCTGTTTTAAAAATCCTACTTTTTTTTGCTAGAAAATGACTTAGAACCCCCAAACATTATATATTTTTTTTCTAACACCCTAGAGAATAAAATGGCAGTCATTGCAATACTTTTTGTCACACCGTATTTGCGTAGCGGTCTTTATTGGGAAAAAAATTACTTTTTTTAATGAAAAAATAAGAAACAGTAAAGTTAGCCCAATTTTTTTTTATATTGTGAAAGATGATGTTACTCCGACTAAATTGATACCCAACACGTCACGCTTCAAAGTTGCGCCCGCTTGTGGAATGGCGAGAAACATTTACCATTAAAAATCTCCATAGGTGACATTTTAAACATTCTACAGGTTACATGTTTTGAGCTACAGAGGAGGTCTATGGCTGAAAAAAAAACATGAAAAGAGAAGATTCCAAGCTGATAGCTCAGTCAACATGCAGTGCTACTACAGTGCTAACCTCTATGTACTTTGTTATACTCAATGCATTTATTATATGAATTGGTAGTAAGCCTCAGTATTTATTTTATAAACTGCCAGGTAGCTAACATCTGTATACTGCATTTACCACACATGGGGAGGATCTTGAATGAGTTTTACTTTTTGTGTCTGTTCCTTTTGTAGGCATGAAACCTTAACTTTGTTAGCATAAAATAGGAGTTTATAGACTTAAAAAATATATAAAAAAAATCCTGTATTTTTTCAAGCTGTATATGTTTAATTTTGCTTTTTTATTTTTGTTACATCAAGGAACATCTAATCAAAACTCCCCATCCCCCACAATAAAAACGATTATAATAAAACCAAAAAGTCATCAGTGTACCAGTGAACCATCCCTAATTTTTTTCTGTTGCCTACTCAAGTGCTGGCATTGACCCCAGGGCCTTTTAATGAGATCATTTTATTTTAAAACTGAGTAGTGTCAAGAACATTCTAACCTTACCCAGAAGTGGCTATACTGCTCCATTTGAAAGGCAAAGCCTTCTACAGGCAGTCCTCAAGTTACAAACATCAGACTTACATATGTGCAAATGGAGGGAGACAACAGGAAGTGAGAGGAAATCTACCCCTAGGAAGGGAAATTCTCTCCAGTAAGAGTTATTATGGGAAAAAGGGGTCTCCTCTCTACTGATGCTTTATCACCAATCCTTGTTTCCACAACAAACCAAAATGTTCAAAATCCAATTGTCACTGGGACAGAAAGTGAGGTGAAATCTTCTGACCAGGGGCACAGACAGCAAAACTAACATTACAGGGGTGTTAAGCCTTCCCTGTGCTATCTAAAAAACGTAAACAAAAAACCACCAGAATCTTGTTTGTAATCCGGGGACTACCTGTACTACCCCACTCAACTTGTGTCATGAACTTGTGTCATGAAATGTTATGTTTGATCATCTTAATTGTATTATACAGGATTTATATAGCGCCAACAGTTTACGCAGCGCTTTACAATATAATGGGTAGTTGGGTATGGGTAGTTTTTTCAAATACAAAATGCCGAATATTTACTTTTTCTAGCAAAATAAGTTTAAAAAGCACAGTTAATGCTCTACATATATTCAAAAGATTTAATATATTTTAAAAGATGTAATTTGAAGCTGCACATTCTTTTGTGCTTTCTAGCAATGTTCACAGCAAGCACAAATATCAGTCCTGTAGATTTTACTTCGCTCCTGTAGTATGTGTATTACTTTTTAGTTAAAAATGTTTCAGCCATGCTCTCTGGACTCCAAACATAGCCTGTAATAATGCTAAGACTTTAGAAAGCTGTCTCTAGCACAGCTATTAAATTTTCAGCTTGAGCTGTTGCCAAACAATAGCGGCATTTTATCTGCAACCTGTCAGCTCATTTTAAATTGGCTGTAGCTAAAAAAAATAAAAAAAAAGGAGCTCTTAGCAGCCAATGTGCTTAGTGAACAGGATGGAGTCGTAAGTACTTCCCTGCTGAAAGGTTGCGCCTCTTGCAATCAAGTAGAAATCCTTAAGTGTTAATACTTTAAAGGAAACTATGACACAGGTCCAAGATAGACTAACCACACTATCAACTACAAGTATTACACAGCTGCAGATTTCCTTGAGGGAGAAAAAGCCAACTGTACAAGTCATCTAGAAAGTAGCAAGAAATTTTTCTCAGCTACTAATACAAGCTATAAATTGTAATGTACGTCAGTGTACATACTGTATACAGTAAAGTATATAAATTGTGAACATGTTCACATGTTATGTACAATATAAAGATTTTTTTATGTAAAGAAAGGACTGTTCACAGCAATAATTCATTTTAGACCACATTTGCTTTTGGACCATTGATAGTAATTATTTATAAATCACCATCATTTTTATTCTTTTGAACATTGTATTCATCTTTTATGTATTTTATATTGCTTGGGCACATAACAATGCTTAATTAACAAAAATCTGTTCAAAAGAAAAAAGTGCCTGAACATGCAGCAATTCACCATGCCTAGAGCAACATGGCGATTGCTAAACAGATCAAATTAATGGGTCTCTATGGTGTAAGCTACACTAGTAACATACTATATAGCAGCAGTTAATCTCACATTTTTGCATAATGTTCCAGGTACATTATATTATCAAAAGTATTGGGACACCTGCCTTTACACGCACATGAACTTTCATGGCATCCCAGTCTTAGTCTGTAGGGTTCAATATATATTTGGTTCACCATTTACAGCTATAACAGCTTCAACTCTTCTTGGATGGCTGTTCACAAGGTTTAGGAGTGTGTCTATTGGAATGTTTTATCATTCTTCAAAAAGTGCATTTGTGAGGTCAGGCACTGATTTGGACGAGAAGGCCTGGCTCACAGTCTCCACTCTAATTCATCCCAAAGGTGTTCTATCGGGTTTAAAACACCTTTGGACCTTGATTTGTGTACTGGTCCAAATCATTTGGTGGAGGGGGGATTATGGTGCGGGGTTGTGTGGGGTTGTTTTTAGTTCCAGTGAAGGGAACTCCTAAGGCGTCAGCATACCAAGACATTTTAGACAATTTCATGCTCCCAACTTTGTGGGAACAGTTGGGGATGGCCCCTTCTTGTTCCAACCTTGCTTTGTGCACCAGTGCACAAAGCAAGGTTCATAAACATGGGGTGGAGAAACCAGGGCCAACATAATACTGAACCCTACGGACTAAGACGGATGCCATTAAAGTTCATGTGCATGTAAAGGCAGACGTCCCAATACTTTTGGTAATAACGTGTATGTGTAATGTATGCTACCTGTTACTTGCATACCACAGGAATCCATGAGTTCTATCTGTTTAACCACTGATTGCTACTCTTAGCAATATAGTAGTGTCACTGAGCTACCTAACATTACCCAGCTCTGCTATGATTAGAAGAATAGAATATGCCAAAACGGCTTATAATTTGGCAATTGCAGCACAAACGTAAGAAGTTAACCGATTTTAGTGTAAATTCTTTCAAGCTGTCTTATGCTCCAGCAAACCACCCTCAATTACTATATGTTTGATGTATGTAGTGCAGAATCTGCTACTTCATGAAGTTCCCAGTTTTTCCACTCTTTGGGACATAATCCTCATAAAGAAACACAGGAAGGGCACCTGGAAGGCCAGAAGTAGCCCCCAGAATGCACAAAAGACTGAATTTTAGCTGTGGTATCCAAGGTCCTCCTAATCAGCCCGATCCAGATTGGATCTGCTCCTTTCCAGTAGCAACCAGCAAGGAGACTTTTCCTTTTAGAATGTTTGATAAGTAGGGCCCCATATAGGCCTAAAAATACACACTTCATATATTCTGCTCATGTCTTTTTCATTTTGCATTTTGGCATTTGTCTAAAAAATAATTCAGACAATTCAGTTCATACTGACTTAACCGTGTAGGTTAAGGAGATATTTCTTGCACCTAAAGGTAAGCCTTAATCTAGGCTTACCTGTAGATCTAAGTGGTCTGTAAGGGTTTTCAACCACTTTAAGAGGATTCAGGAGATGTTGAAATGTTGTTGTTGTATATGACTAGCCCAGTTCCTGCTTGGTTTAAAATCTTGAGCTTAGATTTGAATGCTTGTAGTTTCTGTATCTGCATTTCAAGTAATAAATACGATTGAGGAAAAGTGAGAATGTGATAAAGTAATGCTTGGAAATGCTGATAAACGTCTTGGTCCAACTAGAATGAGCCTTTTATTCTGTATAGTCGAGTCATGAATGCTTGCTCACCATCTTATATCCTACAGCTCATTCTAAAATGCTGACTTAATCCAAAGCATATGTTTGTCTGACACATCCAGAGAAAATCATATCTCATATTTGCTTAATTTAACCTTTGAATGACTAATTGAAAATGAAGTTCTTCAATATGAGAAGCTGAAGAAATCACTATTTCTGTGTATAACTAACAGTTTCACCTACTTTCTTTGAACTGAGTGAGCAGATAATGTAGGGCAGGATAATTATAGTTGCATGATGGAGTCTGAGGGAATTTTATCTTACATTTGGACCTGCTTTTACATGCTGAAGAGGAGGAGTGACTGAACATGTACTGTATAGCTAGGTCATTTCTGAGTGCATTCTTTTTTGGGTACGGGGATTCTCCTAACTATGTTGAACACTTCTGTCCAGATTCTAGTCAGTGATCACCTTTCACTGATCAATCGTAAATTAACTGATATTTACATGTGGAATTTCTCATAGCTTGCTACATAGTGTATTATTGGGCGTTGCAGACTTTATTGAACATCACATTTTGTTATTTGTATGCATTTTGGAAGAGACAAAGCCCCATAGTACATCTTGGAATTGTAGTAAGAAGAGCCGGCAAAACTGTAATCCTTGAAGTGTCGTTTATTGGTACATCAGAGTGACAATAAGACAATAAACTGACGTGTTTCAGCAATAGCCTTAGTCGTAGCTCTGTACCAATAAACGACACTTCAAGGATTACAGTTTTGCCGGCTCTTCTTACTACTGTTGCATTGGAGTGTGTTGGGACACATCGAGCCTCTGCACCTGTGAGTGGATCTGGTGTATGGATTGGGTTGTCCTTGCAGAGAGCGCTGTTACCTTACATCTTGCAATTGTGGCAAATACTAAATCTTAAAGCCTAGTACACATGAAAAATACCGCTTTTGAAGCGATCACACCATAATCTGATCGTTAGTACACAGCTTTCGAGAGCTGATGTTTAATCAGTACAGTATTTGGTTGAAAAAAATTGGAAGGCCAAGACCACGCATGCTCAGAAACGAAAGAATACATTACAATACAATACAATTTATTACATCACTTCTGAAGTTGTAATTCTGTCATACGATAATTTTCATAACTTTAGTACCCTCTTCATTTTCAATATGAGACTAGCATGCAAAAAAAAGCAGACGATCACTCGTTCGATATTCTCATCGTGTGTACGAGGCTTCACATTCATAAGACTCTAAAAGCACTCTAAAAACTCTCTTCAAACTTTTGTTTGCGTTATGCATAAACTTTAATGTGTTTTACTACTTCAGATATAACTACATACATGTGTTCTCTTACAGTATACAAGTGTTTAAAACCTACAACATCCTTTGTCTTTGCAGGAATTTATGGCCAGCTGCAGACATTTTGTTCTCCACATTTCAGTGATCCGCAGCGGAATATGCAGCATAGCAGTGCATGTAGTATGATGCCTCCCTTTGAAGAATGTTTGCCTCACAATGGTGGGAACAAATCAGATTTTGATGCATTTCACAGGGCATTTACTTCCCAGTCAGGTATTGCAGGTAAGAACTGTCTATAACTCTATGAGTGTTTTCATTCATTTACTTTTCTGACTGTGGACGCTGGTGTGCACTGTGAAGGGATCAGTGCTAATGCATCATAATTGACACATCACAATGTATACTTTTTTTTATGATTTTAGTGACATTTCCTTCATCTTTATTTATTGAAGCAGGTTTCAATGCTTCAAAATTGCAATACAACATGCTGCGCTAAAAACAAGTACAGCATGTCTTTTTCTTATTTTAGCACACTCCACTTAGTGAGGTTTATAGAACATTCCTTGAATGATCTCTGCATCTGCTCTGCAATTAGCACTACTGCATACTGGCAGTTTTCTTTCATACAGTCAGCATCCTTTATTTATACATTTCCACTGTGAAATAAGAATCACTTTGACACAAGTATGGTGTAAATTTTGGAGTATAGTGCTAAAAATACTCTAAAATGTAAAGTGCATGGACATTAAGGGAAAAACATCCATATAAATTTCCTAAGGAGTGTAGCTTTCTCAGTGTACTCTGTGAGCGCCTGCCCACAATGTTTGATTGTGACACAGTGCTGTACCATTGCCCAAATAATCAGAGAAGGACTTCGGAAGGAGCTCAAGTTGAGCAAGGGTACAGCACTGTGACATCATCATGCCAAGGAGTAAGTGGTGTGGCGTGTTGCAACCTGGGAAAGATTGAGCTTAGTGCTGGGTGAGCACTTGTGCTGTGTGAGTGAGTTTAATGGCTTTTGCTTTTAGTTTTTAATTAATTTTATTATTCTATGATGATCTCCTATCCATTATAAGAGTGTTATTTCGAGACCTATGGAGGAGCTGTTCCTGTATTGACATTAGTATATCTACAAATTTCAAATAAAAGCCTGCTAGGACCTACTTATTAGTTTTAGAAGTCATTTTGTTTGGGTGAGTCTCTGTCTATGGGGAAAATGTGTCCGTGGTGGAGGAATTAACTCTTTCTCTGGGGTGGAGTACCAATTGGAATTGGACACTTTATGAGCTCATCTGAACCGCTTACTGCTATTGCTGCACAGGATCTGCACTTTGAATTAAATTGCTGTATGAGAGAGTTTCACTCCTCTGGGAGTTCTATAATGATTTTTTTTTCCTCACCTAATAAAGTTGTAAGAAAAAAGAAAGTTGTACTCCTTATGGAGTTTTATATGGATGTTTTTCACTTAATATTTAGCACAGATTTTGTTTTTATTACATATACAGTGTATTGCACTAAGGTTCTATTGCTATTTTAGCAGTTTATCATATTAACACTATTGATTCTTTAAATGCTAGTTGTCATGTTTATTCACTGGCTTCAGTAGCTTCTGAGTCACTGATCTAAGACAGGTATGAGGAAAGTCAGAGTATAGTCAGGACTTATCTGTAAACTTTTTCTGGATTAGCGAATCAAGGTATCAAAGCCAGAGAGTCAGTATGATAGCCAGGTAAGAACAGAACAGAAACTGTGTTTCTCACTTAGTGCAGCTGGTGGCTCTCAATCCCAGCTGTCATTGGCAGGTTAGGTCCACACTGACAGTCAGGAACCAATCATGGGTCCTGATCATGTGGTCACTATGTCAGCAATGACATAGTGA
This sequence comes from Rana muscosa, assembly GCA_029206835.1. NCBI lineage: Eukaryota > Metazoa > Chordata > Amphibia > Anura > Ranidae > Rana > Rana muscosa. The sequence continues at coordinate 733,202,900 of CM055116.1, forward strand.
TTACATTATTGCTGAAGGCTTCATTTAAATAAATAAAAGCCTTCAGTTCACAGTTTCACAGTGCCACCTTGAGGCTTTAGTGCTCATCTGTATTGCCATAGTTGCGATGCTGTATTAAAAATAAAATACATTTGTTAAAACATAGATTCTTTTAATGCACTTATAAGTGTATAATAAATACACAGGGCAGTTTTTTATTTAAACAGTTTACAAAATATATAAATATATAAAAGCCAATTGGATATTCAAATTATTCATAGTTATTGTCTAGTTAACCAAAACATTCTGATGATGCAAAATTTTTACCAGGACATCTAGGCATCAATGATCCCAGGCACGAAGGGGTTTATCCACCACCAACTTCCAATGAAAGCCTGTAACCTAGAAAATTACTTGTTCCCTGTTGTTGAAGGCTGCCTAACGAACTCTGTTATGAACATTTGCTAAGCTTTTCTATTAAATTAAATTATATTTATGGCTAGCAAGTACACTAGCTTACACTTTGCATGTTTGTACAGACAATTTTAGGTGAGCTGTTTATTTCCCTATGGACATGCAACTAAATGTAGCAAAACATTATGGAATTTCTAGGATAGTTTATTCAATGTAATGTGACTTACGAATTCAGGCAAAAGCAGAGCGTCAAATTATTGCACAATAATGATGTTTTCATTGCAGTCCTAAAATGTTTGACCATATATATATATGACATAATAATGGAAGTAGATATTCTCAGAACCCAAGTGGATGGAAAAGGAATAGTGGAAACTCAAATGATGGACATAAATGCTAACTCCTATTGCTTTCTATTGTTTCTGCTAATACAGCAGAGATAGATCTGCAAATTTCTTGGCATGTGCTAAGCATTTGGATGTACATGTTTAAATAAGAACACTATCTATCTTATAGAGGAAGATTGTGCAACAAAGGGGAAAAAAAATGGCATCCCATACTACTTAGTCAGATGTTATTTCACTAAAGCCAGGTCACCAAAATATCAATTCTGGTTGCTTTGGACCTTGCAAAAACAATTTAATGGGAAAATTTGAGTTCCATTTACCTTGCATTTTACATTGCATTGTATATCGGCATTCTTATTTAATCCAATTCCAAGTATATTGTTTGTGCAAATACATTAAAGGAAAAAGATTTTATGAATGTGTGTAAGTGTAGGGAAGAAAGTATTTGACATTCACAGAAAGCCTCTGAGCATATTGTGAACATGTGCATACAATGTAAAAACCCAGAGAGCGCACCGGCATCATGAAGTACTTATAAACTGAGAGGATATAAAAAGTGAATCTCTTACAACAAACAATCAGCTGCTAATATATTTATATATATATATATATATATATATATATATATATATATATATATATATAGTATCCCACAAAAGTGAGTACACCCCTCACATTTTTGTAAATATTTTATCATATCTTGTCATGTGACAACACTGAAGAAATGGCACTTTGTTACAATGTAAAGTAGTGAGTATACAGCTTGTATAACAGTGTAAATTATACCTCAAAGTAACTCAACACACAGCCATTATTTTCTAAACTGCTGGCAACAAAAGTGAGTACACCCCTAAGTGAAAATGTCCAAATTGGGCCCAAAGTGTCAATATTTTGTGTGGCCACCATTAATTTTCAGCACTGCCTTAACCCTCTTGGGCATGGAGCTCACCAGAGCTTCACAGGTTGCCACTGGAGTCCTCTTCCACTCCTCCATGATGACATCACAGAGCTGGTGGATGTTAGAGATCTTGCGCTCCTCAACCTTCTGTTTGAGGATGCCCCACAGATGCTCAATAGGGTTTAGGTCTGGAGACATGCTTGCTAATAGCAACTCTTTTACAAACTCCAATTTGTAGAGGTTATTAAAGCAGTAGTAAACTGTGTTAAAAAAATAACTGTTTCCCCTGCAGGTAATATCATAATGTACGAGTATGCACTGAATACTCGCACATTATGAAAGACTTACCTAAAAACGTATCCCTCCAGCGGCACACTGTCACCACTGATAGGGATTCCATCTTCACCCAGTCTTCCTTCTGGGTTGACAGTCTCTGGCTGTTTGAATGGCTGAGCCGCGATGACATCACTCCCGCACATGGGGGACACTGAGAGTAGACAGAGTCTGATGGGGAAGCTGAGGGACTAGTTCCCCATCAGGTTCTATCTCTCCTTGAGATTGACAGAAGGCAGCAGGTGGATTCGATAGCCAATTGTAGGCCATCTGTTGCTGAAAGGAATCCACCCACTGCCCGCTATGGGACTAGTGTTACTGAATCCCCATCCACCCAGCCAGCTATAGAAATTCTTTAGCAGCTGTGGGGAGGAATCTCTTTTATGGACACTTCCGCATCAGTGTACCTCTGCACTTGGTATTTGCTTCAAATTCATGTACCTGTTTCCAACAGGTACATCAGTCTGTCACCCACACAAACATTTGTCATACATAGACGCTCTATAAACTCCCCAAATGTTTTTTTATATCTAAATACCTTTTTTATATCTGTGAGCAAAATTTGTTTGCTTAATCATTAAAACAAATGTCCTTCGTGATGCATGTGTGCTCATTCAGTTTGTTGTGATATGCCCAGTCTCGAGAGATGAACTACAAGGCTGTGAACAAATTGCTGCTACATGTGCAAAAAAAATTGGCATACAGCTTAAAAAAAGACACGTTAGGTTTAATTCACAAAGCTAACATTGCAGGATAAGGATCTTTATTTTGAGAAAAGTGACAGTTATTCTCTGCTGAGTCCAACAAGATTACAACATTACAGTTTTACAGCTGAAAATAAAATTTATTTAACCTTTTGTATTTTATTTTTATCCTTTTTTTTCACAAGCAATGTCAGTCTGTACTGTATCTCCATTATATGTATATATTCACAGTAGCCTTAATATATATAACATAATTCTTGTTTTTTTTATCACTTGTCTTTCAGTTTACGATTTTCCAAGTGGCTCAGCTGGGCTTTTTGGTGACTCCCAACGAAATAATGCAGACGATACTAGCTTCCTACAGATTAACATCATTGACCGCTGTCCTAGCCAGCTGTCATCTGTTTACACAGAGGGATGAGATCAGTTTGACTACATCTTTACCAAGGGTGACAATCCACTGGGCACATCATCACAGAAAGTAATTCATGTGAATTGAACTCTCCCACTCAAAGATAAAGAATATTGGAGTCCTGAAAGTGTGCTTTTAAAGTGCAAAGTGCATTTAGTTCATTTAGTACATGCACTAAGATAACCCAAAATGTTCATGGAACAGATTGTGTAGAAGTCTGTCAACCTCAGAAATGGAATTTAAACAAAAGTGTACTAAAATAATTTGAAGGCTACCATTGCTGATCATTCCTTCCAAGAATGCTAGCTTCCTGGCAATTACTGTGATCCCAACACCCGAGGCAACACCCCAGGACCAGTATGCAGACCAGGAGTTCTGACCTCACATTGACTTTCTAATCCGTCTGTTTGTCCTTAGTCAAGGACTTAAAGTACTTAAGTAAAAGACAGGCAGGAACTGACATCCTAGGAAGAAGGACAGCATTGACAGCCTATAAATTTCTCAGTATAAGTTTCCTATAAACTTTGTGTTGGTGTTGGATACAGTATGGAAGTTAGAATGCCTGTCAGGAATTTATTTCTAAAAATCGGGATTTGAAAATCTTACACAAAGGTATCCAGTTATATAATATAAACTAGACTAAGCCACAGCACCATTTGTTAATCAACTCAAGGGGGAAAGAAGGTTTAAGGGTTTGTAATAGTAGTTCAGCAAACAAGAAAAAAAACAACTTTACATTTTTTTATAATTAACGCCCTTAGCGGATGTACATGTAAAATAAACTTTTGGCTATAGGTTATATACTGAAGGGAATCTGTTAACCTTCTTTCTCTAGTTAGGTTTTTATTTCTCTATTTGTACTGGTGACCATTGTCTACTAGGAGTAAAAATGTTGGGGCATCTAAATTTTTAGAGATGGCACTGAGGCAGGAATGACGGGAAATTTTCCAATGGTGCCATTTTGTCTAATTAATATTGTCTAAGAGGCAATTTAAAGAGATTTTTCTTACTATTGGTTGTATCACCATTGCAGAACGTGAAGGAAAATGTTCCCAACAGTACACAAAGCAAAAAAAAAAAAAAAACTGACAGAGGTTCTAAACTTTTTCTGCTCTATCCAAAACCAAAAAAATAAAAGTTTTGAAAATATGTAATTTACACACAAATTTCATAGCATACATCAACATAACTTTAAATAAAGAATTTCTAGCAATACCTATTACAGTATGAACAGGTTTTACACAATCAGACATTTGTATGTCCATGTAGCATGAAAAGAGATAATAATTGTAATACACGAACCATGTAACCCTCTTACATTTTTACATTGTCTTTGGTATATATGGGATTTTGCTGATATCTGCAAGCAGAAAACATGATACATATACCTGCAGTGTAGAATAGTACATCTTATGTTGTAATTATGTTTGGTTGAATTTCTTTCAAAGGGATTAGGAGGACATAGTGTAGGTGGGCTAAGGGGGTTAAGGTAGCTAATTCAGTATTGCAGTGCTTGTGAGAGTAGATCTCATGAATGAAATGCCAGATTTTTTTACAAACGTAAACTTTTCAAGTGCAGTATACCATACTCTGTGGGCAACAGTAATTTTCCCAAGCACTCGGGCCTAGTGTCTTTATGATGTGCTGTTGGCTGTGGGAAATTGCAAAGGAATATAAAAAGTTTTCAAAACATTACAATTACACTAATTATGTCTAACTGGACATAATAATATAGTAAATTGCACTTAGGTGAGTGAAGGAAAATATTTAGACTGGCTTGTACTAGCTAAATGGCTTGGTTTACGTTTTTACACTATCTTCCTTTTTATGTGTTATCTATCCCCTTTTCCTTCTCGTTTTTTTCTGTTTTTCTTTTGGATCTTGCTGAGAGTAATATCAAATGTGGCACAATCCATTTTTAAGGAAGCTGTAAGGAGTACACATGTGGAAACACTGATTGTAAGGAGCTGTAATCTCTAAGAGTCTCACGTAACTCATCTGAAGGCTATTATTGACTCCTGAAACAAGTCATCAGTCTTCCACAGCTTTTATAGTATGTTCCCATTCTCTGACAATATCTTGTATAGGGATGAGCTTGGGTTCTATCAGAACATGAGTTTGGACAGAAACTAATCTCATCTTTACTCGTGTAGCAGGTCTGCTGTTATTGACCATCTCCTGTAATATGCCTGTCTGATAGCTTTCTGTAGCATTACATTCACTAAATATTATGTGGTTGTGTCAGTGGCCACACCTGAGGCCCCCTATATCAAGTACATTTACTACTGCTGATTTATGCCCATCCTCTGTTAGGAATGCCAGAACATTTACTTGCCCCTAGATGGATGTTTTAACAACGGTTCTCCTCAACTACCACAACATCTTAGTATAATGTCAGTTATTGACAATAAGTGTGTTCTATTGCTATCCAACAAACACAAAAACAGTGCTGTCAACATGTTTCTCAATGTATCTTTATTAATAATTCTTTGTATCCAGATTCTACAGACCTCCTTAGGCCAGCCATACATGGAGCAAATTTCTTTCCTTCAACCACGGGTTGCAGGAAAAAAAATTGCTTGATTCCCCCATCAACACAGACAGTTTTGATGCGGGAATCCCTCCTGCCGGGCCATTGTCTTCTCCTGGCAGGGGAAGCCGTCCCCACCGGGTGAAGACAGTAATTATTGCTAGCGGCTATAGAAGCCCCTAGCGATAATTGCAGGTAAAACCCGGCATGCTGGTTGTACATGGTTGTACATGGTTCGAATCCCCGCCGGTTCCTGCTGAACCATCCTGCTGAACCATCTGAGATTCGAACCATGTACTGCCTGCCTTACAGGGTGAGTGTGAGTGTACTTCCTGAGGTGCTGCGTAACTTCCTCTTTTGTTCATTGCTGCATTATCAGTCAATTGCAAACCTATATAACAGGCTGAATATGCTTGTTGGCTCTAAGATACTTCCTAATATTTAGCTTTTTTTTCTTCAGGCTGTGGGTTTGTGCATTGTAGCATAGAAGATTAAATGGGTATTCCAGCACTACCAGGAGATATATTCCAAGACCACCAGATTAAAGACAAAAGGGGGTAGAGTGGGTTACTGCAGAGCAGCTATGCCTGGATGAAAAACTGATATACAATGCAGATAGAGAAATATTCGGTAAAAGACGCTGACCTCTCACAGCCATAACATTGGTTCAAAATGAGCATCCTATTGTCTTCCACAGTGAACCAGAGAATTGCAGATTTAAAATAAGTTGCGCAACACTCTACTTTATATCTGTTTGGTAAAGTGAACCTTAAAAGTCCTTATTATACAGAAATTAATTACAAGGTGAAACATTGGTCGGTGCTGTATACTCTTCAGTCCTGGGAGCCCTATTAAACTTGCTTTATTTGACCTATCTATAAGAAAGATGAGGTTTGTTTCTCTTTCTGTAGCGAATGTAGTTCTTTCTAACTGTTCAACTTAAAAAATCTGAATTGTGGGAAAGATGAATTATCAAGCAATAAAATAGGAACTCAACACCTGTATTCATGCTTGCATGTGTGAGGTTTTGTGTACATATTCTAATGATGGTAATGAAACCGTTTAATTCACTGGCTCTGCCCCAGATGTATGCTTATAATGACAGAGTATATCACCAGCAAATCATTTGTTTTTGGCCCTGATACACTATGTTAAAAAAAAAAAAGTACAAATAGTGCATTCTTCGTAGTTGTGCAGTGCCAGGGTTTTTTAAATTTACAAGTTTATCCATATTCTTTTTTTTTTCACAAAGTGCAACGTGTGACTAATATAAGTTTTCTTTTCCAGCAATGACCATTACCAAATGGAAAACTGAATTCAGTTTGCAAGCTCCATATGAATAAAAAGAAACAAAATGCTCAGATAGATTTGACTCCAGTAACATGGAGCACTAATTGCAGTAATCCATATTTGCTTTCCAGACATCAGCCCCCCTTAGTATGAATAACTGACTCCTGAATGGTTGCCATGAGTGACTTTGTGTATTCTTCCCCATGTTTGAATATCTAAAAACATTCAGACATATGTGCAATTTTATGAAATAACAACTCTGTGATTCTTCCCAAAATCAGATTGAATCAAACTCAAGTAGAAACTCATAAAGAGCCACACACTTCTGGTTTTTAACTCTTATTTATATAACTGTGCAGACGGTTCTCCTACTGCTGTGCATAGGATAGCCCGGACTTAGTTGCAGACTAGGACTCTGGGCCATTGGAGAGGCTTGGCATTGGTTTGGCAGCTAATCCATCAGTCTTTGTGTACTGAACCATAGGTCTGGTGTGCAGCAAATCTGTCAGTGAACAAAACGGCAGGGAGTCATCCCTGCCAGGAGAATACAGTGATTATTGCTAGCGCCTTTAGCTGCTGTCAATAATTGCATTTAAAAATATTGCATGTAAAAATCCAAAATGCTGGTTATACCCAAGTTGATTGATTGGTACAATCAGCCTGCCTATAGATGGTTTGAATCTTGGGCGGCCCTGCTGAACTGGCCGAGATTTAAACCGTCTATGGTCAGCTTTAGAGTCCCTGCCTAACAATGTACAGTAGTGAGCAACAGTGCCCTGCTAGTACAGCAAACAATAGGCCATATGGCCTCAAAATTAACATTTCTGTTTTACAGAATAAAGTGGTCAGCTTAGGCATCTTGCTTATGAGATATGTCCCACAAATATTTCAAGCACTTGATAGGCACTCCTTTAAAAAAATATTACTAGCTTAGTTTTGGGGTACAAATATGTGTCATGGTTTGTTACTTTTATTGCCAGGATTCAACAGAAGAAAAGGGCTTGGCATTATATGTTATTCTTTTAATGTAATTAAGTATTACGTTTTACTTCCTGTCTTGACATTTGCACAGTCACCGAAATAAGATATAGTCTATGCAATATAGTTTTGTTTTAATTAGTCCTCAATATTTTGTTTAATTATGACTATACTGTCACTTTGTATTCCTAGGGGTACTTCACACAGATGCACAAAGAGTATGGTGTAGACTAACTGTAATAAATTAATTAATCTGTGTATGCAGTTAATATGTACAGCTAATGCTGAAGTACTAGTCATTAAATGCAAACACGTTTCTCTTTTATAGATCTTAAGTATAGAATATTTATAGCTTAGCTGGAGAGATGTTATAAAATCAGACTACTTAAAATGCAGAACACGTTAAACCTTAGTGACTTAATTTTGCTAGTATATATATTATTTTAGCATTATTGCTGCATTGCTTATCTTGTTTTTCTACTATTTGTACATTTATCTTATATATTAATGAAAATGTGAACAGTCCAACTATTTGTTTACAGCCTGCTTACGAGGTGCCAAACAAATCAGCAGAACAATAATTTCCCAGCGTATATTTCCAATTCCTTACTTGTACTGGTATCACTATAATTCCTCTATACCAGCAGTTAATTTACTTAATACTGATAATATTTATTATAGCAAAAAAGAAAAACTGTACTAGGTTTTACCAAGGCCACAACATTATAAGGGCTGGGAAAGCTTAAGTTAAAGTGATACTAAAGTCTTGTTTTTTTCTATAAAAATAACAAACATGTTATACTTACCTCCTTTGTGTAATGGTTTTGCACAGAGAAGCCCAGATCCTCCTCTTCTCAGGTCCCTCTTCGGTGCTCCTGGCTCCTCCCTTCTGTCGAGTGCCCCCACAGCAAGCAGCTTGCTATGGGGGCATCTGAGCCGAGTCACAGCTCCCTGTGTCCATTCAGATACAGAGCCGTGGTTCGGCCCACCCCCTCTCTCTCCTAATTGGCTTACTGACTTTGATTGACAGCAGTGGGAGCCAATGGCATCACTGCTGTCTCTCAGCCAATCAGGAGGGAGAGTCCTGGATGGCCGAGACACTCATGCAACATCACTGGCTAGAGATGGGGCTCAGGTAAGTATAGGGGGGGGCTGCTACACACAGTAGGTTTTTTATCCTACTGCATAGACTGCATTAAGATCTAAAAAAAAATTCTGCCTTCACAACCACTTTAACAAAAAATATATAAACACAATCTGGCTGCTTGTAAATTTCTAGTTACTGACATAATCAAGCCTGTAGCAATAAAGCTAAATGAAAACAATTTATTTTTTGGCTATCCTGCATTCTCCAGGAGGGATGCTAGCTATCTATGAAACAAACTGGAATGGGAGGGATAAGCCATTCTCTACAGTGCTTAATAGTCCCCCTCCCCTCTTCTGTGTTTTTTTCGAAACTACCAGACTCCTTAGCAGCTCATTCCTTTCCAATCTAGGTGTATGTTTTTTAACCTCCCTGGCGGTATTCCTAAGTCTGGCTCGGGGTGAAATTTCAGTACCATTAGCGGTAACCCCGAGCCAGACTCGGGATCGCATCGCAGTATCCAGGCAAAGTAACTTACCTTGTCCCCTGGATCCTGCGATGTATCCCCTCTGTGTGTGCGAGCTGTCTCCTCGCTCGATTCACGCAGTGCCCGAGTGCCGCCGAACTCCGTTCCCTGCGATGTTACGATGCACGGGGTCAAAGATCGGCGCCAAATTCAAAAAAGTAAAAACACAGTATACATACAGTATACTGTAATCTTACAGATTACAGTACTGTATAGAATAATTACATATCTCTTTTGTCCCTAGTGGTTTGTCCAGTGTTCTGCATCCAGTTTTATATTATAAAAACTGTTCTTTCTGCCTGGAAACTGGAGATTGTCCATAGCAACCAAAAAGTGTCCCTTTATGTCAAAAGTGCTTTTAGACCAGCTAGAAAAAAGTGATAATAAATTTGAATCACTCGCAGAATTGAGCGATGGCGATTTGTGAGGAAATTCGTCATCAAACTCTAAAAGTAATGACAGCGGCAATTCTGCAACTGAGCAAATTTTAGTGTTTTTTATTTGATTACATTATTGAATAATTTTTATTATTATTATATTATTATTTGTTATAATTATTTATAGTTATTTATTATATTATAATTTATGATTTTGTGTTTCAAACTTTATCATACCCGGGATGTCTACTAGACTCTTGTTTGGACAGATTTAAGTGAGTTATTCCTAAGAATTGCAGGCCTACAATATAAAACGCCAAATTTCCATGCAAAATAATGGTACCCGCTTTCAGCACCTAAAATCTGAAATAATCGTACCGCCAGGGAGGTTAAAGTGCAATGTAGAGGACCTATCGACTTTTCACCATGTATAAAGCTCTAAGAGATGGGCCTGTTTTTTATCAATTGTGCTTATCTTCTCTGAGGTGAGAAGTGAATGAAATATGCAGTGAGTGACTGCGATGTGTGGTAGAAGTTCAATTTGCGCCCCTGATCTCACAAGATCATGGACTCAAATGCTCCTCAGTGAAATTATAAGTTGATAAAATAAGACTTAATAAATAACATTAAAGTTAACAAAAGTAACTATGTGAAATGGATCATTCATAAATAATTGTGTTTTTGTATATCAAGTCATTTCTGTGATACTTGCAGCCAAGTGTGTTTACATAAATACACTCAGGGGTTGTTTTACTAAGCACAAATATACATGTGCACTGCAAGTGCACTTGCACAGAGCTTAGTAAATGAGGTAAAGTTTCACTTTGCAAAGAATACTCAATCAAGTACAATGACAATAAAAAACAACATTTTTGCTTGCACATGATTGGATGGTAGAAATCAGCAGAGCTTCCCCTCAGTTGTAGAGTAACTGCAATTGAAATGCACTTTTATTTTAATAAACAAAAACACAATTATTTATGAATAAAGGCCTTTTATTAACTTTATATTAACCTCCCTGGCGGTATGATTATGTGAGATTTTTGATGCTGAAAGCGGTACAATTGTTTCGCATGGAAATTTGGCGTTTTATATTGTAGGCCTTTAATTCTTATGCCCCATACACACGATCATTTTTAATGTCATTTTTAAAACTGACGTTTTTCTCATCATTTTTTTTCTTGTTTCCTCTCAAGCCTGTCTTGCGTACACACCATCATTTTAAAAAATGTTCAAGAAAAGCGCAGTGACGTACACCACGTACGACGGCACTATAAAGGGGAAGTTCCGTTCGAATGGCGCCACCCTTCATGTTAGTAAAGTTTGTTGAGAGACGATTCGCTCTTTTCAGTCTAGTGCTTTTCAGTCCGTTACAGCGTGACGAATGTGCTATCTCCATTACGAACGCTAGTTTTACCAGAACGAGCGCTCCCGTCTCATACTTGATTCTGAGCATGCGCATTTTTTTTCACGTCGTTAAAGCATACACACTATCGTTTTTCACGTCGTTAAAAAAAACGACATGAAAAACGACGTGAAAAAAGAGAGCATGTTCGAAATTTTTAATGCCCGTTTTTCACGTCGTTAAAAATGCTCTGGAGCATACACACGATCATTTTTAATGGCCATTTTTTTTAATGGCATTTTTAACGGCATGAAAAATTATCGTGTGTATGGGGCATTAGAAATAACTCATTTAAATCTGTCCAAACAAAAGTCTAGTAGACATCCCGGGTATGATAAAGTTTGAAACACAAAATCATAAATTATAATATAATAAATAACTATAAATAATTATAACAAATAATAATATAATAATAATAAAAATTATTCAATAATGTAATCAAATCAAAAACACTGAAATTTGCTCAGTTGCAGAATTGTCAATGTCATTACTTTCAGTGTTTGATGATGAATTTCCCCACAAATCGCTATCGCTCAATTCTGTAAGTGATTCTAATTTATTATCGCTGTTTTCTAGCTGGTCTAAAACCACTTTTGACGTAAACGGACACTTTTTGTTTGCTATGGACAATCTCCAGTTTCCAGACAGAAAGAACAGTATTTATAATATAAAACTGGATGCAGGACACTGGACAAACCACTAGGGACAAAGGGGATGAGTAATTATTTGATACAGTACTGTAATCTATAAGAATGTATGAATTTGTCGCCGAGCTCTGTCCCCTGTGCGTCGCAACGCTCGCAGAGAACGCAGCTCGGCACTGTAAATCAAGCGAAGGACACACGGCTCGCAGACACAGCGGGGAGACTTCGCAGGATCCAGGGGACAAGGTAAGTAACCTGCACATGGATCCTGCGATTCGATCCCAAGTGTGGCTCAGGGTTACCGCTTTTGGTACTAAAAATTCACCCCAAGCCACACTCGGGAATACCGCCAGGGAGTTTAACAGGCATATGCTAGGGTTTATTGTTGGAATATACCTACACTAAACCCTATTGAGCATCTGTGGGGCATCCTCAAACTAAAGGTGGAGGAGTGCAAGGTCTCTAACATCCACCAGCTCTGTGATGTCGTCATGGAGGAGTGGAAGAGGACTCCAGTGGCAACCTGTGAAGCTCTGGTGAACTCCATGCCCAAGATGGTTAAGACAGTGGCAAAAAATAATTGTGGTCACACAAAATATTGACACTTTGGGCCCAATTTGGACATTTTCACTTAGGGGTGTACTCGCTTTTATTGCCAGTGGTTTAGATATTATTGACTGTTGACTGACTAGTGTGTTGAGCTATTTTGAGGGGACAGCAAATTTACACTGTTATACAAGCTGTACACTCACTACTTTACATTGTAGCAAAGTTTCATTTCTTCAGTGTTGTCACATGAAAAGATATAATAAAATATTTACAAAAATTTGAGGGATGTACTCACTTTTGTGAAATACTTTTGCATTACGCCCACAATCTGCTGATCCTGGGTGCAATGCTTTACAGGTCCATTAGGCTGGGTTCACACCATCGCCAAATGCGGATCCCAGGGCATCCTGGTTCACCGTTTCAGATCAGATTTCAGTATATACAGTATATGCATACTCAGCCTGCTATATATTTTACCAGGGCTGCTGAGCAGTGACAGGGGAAGCAGAGGACATACTTCCAGGAATATACATTGCAGCTGGTTCCCTCTTCTCTCCCGGCTATTGCCACCTCTGAGGTGCAGAAGCAGGAAGCAAGATAATTGACAACCAGTGAGCTGCTTATGGAGCTCCTTATTAAACTGGCAATTTGTATTGAATTTACTGGCATGAAACAGCAATGAGAAGTGGCGAATATCATCTCCACTCCTTGCACAGTGGAGATAAGCCTTGATAGTCACTATTTCGGCATATCTCAGTTTATTAAATGTACACCCTACTGTATGTTAACAAGCCTAGGCAAGCCTATTAATGGAAGTAATGTTTTAACTTAACTGGCATTACTAGAGAGCTGCTTATGACCCAGCCTGTGCATTAAAAAAAAAAAAAAAAAAAAAAAGCTTTGTGGTGCATTTAACAGGTGTTAAAGGATAAGTTCACGTGTGTAACATGTTACTTGTTACACCCACATTCAGAGTGTAGCATGTAACATGTTACAGATGCACCGCCCCCTGCTCCTCCCATAACCCCAGTCTGGGATCTTCTCCCTCCCACCCGCTAGCTGTCACAATCTGTAAAAAAGCTGCCCGGCTGCGTCATCCATTCACAATGTTCTGTGAATCAGAAAACTACAAGGTCTGACAGCCTTTGCGGCTGTCGGCTTGTAGTTCTTAATGAACTACCACGGTCCTGTTGAGCGCTGTGGTAGTTCATTAAGTCTTCCTGTCACAGTGTAACTGTCTGGCCATATCGAAGGTACGGCCAGACAGATACACAGACAGTCTGTAAGACTGTGGCATTATGCCCACAATCTACTGATCCTGGGTGCAATGCTTTACAGGTCCATTGGACTGGGTTCAAACCATTGCCGCATGCGGCTCCCAGCAGGGGTCTGGTGCACCCTGGTTCACCGTTTCAGGTCCGATTTCAGACCGAATTTTGGGCTGAATGCTAACCTGAAATGGACCAAAAGATGCACAGGGCTCCTGTGCAAATTCGCACCAGAGCCGCAACGGAGATGTGTGATCGGCTCCATAGAGAGCCGGTCAAAATCTCCAGCTTTTGCGAATTGGATGCGGTCAACCCGCATCCAATTCGCAATGGTTTGAACCCAGCCTTACAGAGAAAATAATAAATGCATATATTTTTACCTGCAAAAAAATGTTTATTTATTATTTTTTTTGTAAAGGTGAACTTATCCTTTAATTCACTTTGCAAGAAGGCAGCCCAATCACTCTAAAACCCCCAAAAAAGGTGACTGTATCATTTTTGATGTTGCCCTGCAATGCTGCTTTTCAATGCACATCAGCAACAAAGATGCATTAGTGTGTTAGAATGGCAGTTTTTGAGCATTAACATCCTGCTAACACTTTTTAAGTGCCAAGGTACAGGTGTAAGCTAGATTTCTGCTTAAGGTAAAGTCAATCCACCATTTTGATTGAGTATTTTATTATGTGTTTATATGTTTTATCTAATCGCAGAAAAAATGATGCAAAGCTGTCTGCAGTCCTATCTTTTCTCCTCATGTGGTTTGGTAAAAAGCGGGGGAAGAAACCAGAAACTGACAGAAAGATAAGCATAAAAATAATAGTAGAGCACACTAGACCATTTCTTGAGAAGTCTTTGATGTCTCTGAATATGTTTGCAAATACAGTAGTTCTGAGATGGAACTATGAACCAATATTACTGTAGGCCTAGATAAATACTTCACAGATGATAATATGTGGAACTGTAAGTGGTAGACTGAGGCATGCTTGGTCTACATGTGCTAGTAGTAATTTACATACAGTTTACCAGTCACAATTACTGAAAGTTTGCAGTAGTGGGAAGACACGTTAGCACTTTCTAGGTCATGTTGCTACAGGTTTATGCAATCTCCTTATCTGGGCCTGTCTGAGTAGAGAATTCATGCAATAAAAAAGTAGAATGCAGAAAACGAAAACTCTGTGTTGTCAAAATGCTGTTATTTTTCTATCTTCTAAGCTTTTGTCTGTTATTCAGATTTCATTGTTACTGTAATCCAAGATACATATGGTATCTTCATCATTACAACCAGGAATGTTGAATAAGTTAATCATGGGCTTTTATTTATTTGTAGAACAAAAGATGCTTGCATAAAACATAAATACTGATTAAATTACTTATGTTTTACAAGATTTAAAGGGATTGTACAGTGTGTTTACAAAGTTTTACCATTGATGAGTTTCTATTACTGAATAAGTAGACACTGGACTCCTCTGTAATACCTGCTATAAAAATAAGCACAAAGTAGGCAATATAAAGTACATACCAAGAGGTTTTCCCTGGTGTACAAACTTCATCTCGTTATATTTCTTGTATCTGCACCAAAATAAAAGACAGATCTCTAGCTTTATTTACCGTTTTTTTTTTTTTTTATATAGAGCCCATAATCTAATAAAATGTAATTCCATAACTTCCAACATCTTCAGATTCCAGATTTGAAGTCTGGCGCTGGTCTGAACACCTCTTCCTAATTCTGTAGTCTAATCTTGTATCTAATATAGATACAAAACAAAACTGCTTTTGTTAAGCTCCACCTTTTTTATGAGGAAAAAGATGCTATGCCCCCTAAAATGAAAACAATATGAAAGTATATAATGTTTTTTTTTTAGATAATAAACCTTTTGGTTTTCAGTATACAGACAAAATTATTATTATTATTATTATTATTATTTTGATGACTGAGTCTGCACTGGGGACATTCACTCTCTCCTTTATTGTTTTAGTCATCCCATTGTCACAGCAACTGAAAGCAATGGAAAATCTAAAGTTTTGAGTTATCACTTGAACAGTATTAGAGGGAAAGTCCTCCAATTGGGAAGGACTTCTTTCACTATTGATAGATTTTTTTTCACTTCCTGATTTGTCTACAGGACAGGAAGGGGAAGATCTCCCCAAAAACGACACAGACAGCAACAAAAAACAAACAAACTGTGAGGGGTTTTAACCTTTGGATACTCTTAGCAGGATTAAAACAATCTTTGTGGCTTTAGATATATTTTAACTGTTATATTTAAGTGCCTTTCTACTAAAGACTGATATGTCATGTATAAGGATGACATGCTAAATGGCTTAGCTCTCATGAATTTCAGAAGCAATATTTTCCTTCTGAAGTTCCTGGCTTCATTCTTCCCACCCAGGAGTATCATTGCTACATCTGCAGGAGAGGAGCCTTATTCATGTAGTATGAAATGCATTTTTTGACAGACTAAACAGCCCGTAGCTGGTTGAATAAAAAAAAAACGTACTTGATTCCCCAATCCACACACTCAATATGAGTGGGGGAATCCTCCCCACTAAGCTATTGTATTCTGATAAAGGGGACTTTGTGGTACTGATCGGGGGGGCGGTAGGGTGTTTATACAGAAGTTGATCGGTAGATCGACTTCTGTACAACCAAAGTGCCCCTGCATGGATTTAAATTTTGCTGGTCCCAGCTAAACTGCCCAAAATATAATCCATGTACTTAACACCCACTTATAAAACCTACAGCAGGTAGACAAAGCTAGAAACTCAAAAGATCTTTCCATCCTTACAAGATAAAAGTAGCAGATGTATTACTCGGACCTTCTGCATACAGTTTAGTTCAGACTGACTTGGTGAATACAGTAGTTGAGCCTTAGCTTTAACTTATTTCTACCTTACTAATCTGAATACAAAGGCAACCATATATGTTTTCTAAAGAACCTAGTTTGTTGACTTTCATTTATGGACAGTACTCATCAGTATGATAAACACAATGAACACATATAATGATTCTGCATGCAGTATTAATGTAGTGTTATATAATGTAATTTAATAAGTTTAAACAATCATCTGATTCTCCTCCTCTTGAATAAAATAATTATTAATATATTTTCAGATATTACAGAACTACAGTGTATGTCATTACATTTAAGTGTGTTTTTATAATCAAAGTACTGACAATTAATTTGTATGTCTGGGTTAAATCCCAAAGCCTGAGTGATTAATTAGACATACCTATATATTAACTGCAAGGTGATGTAGCCTTCAAAAGCTAAAACAAACAAGGGCTGATTTAGTAAAGGGGTGGTTTTTAACTCCAACTTGTG
Organism: Rana muscosa; assembly: GCA_029206835.1. Classification (NCBI taxonomy): domain Eukaryota; kingdom Metazoa; phylum Chordata; class Amphibia; order Anura; family Ranidae; genus Rana; species Rana muscosa. The sequence continues at coordinate 733,219,961 of CM055116.1, forward strand.
ATCACTTCAAGTGTGAAAATGACTCTTTTAATAAATCAGCTACACAGAGTTTACTTATAAAAAGCTGAAAACTATACTGTATGTGTATATGCACATTTTGTAATAAAAAAAAGAGGAAAAAAACAACTATTAAAACAGTTATGAACTGTAAAGAAAGCATTATAACTATATATATATATATATATATATATATATATATATATATATAAAATATTTCCTTATACCAGATGTTTTACTGAGCACTTTTTTTTTCTGTTTTAATGAAATTTAGAAAAGGAAACGCAAATTAAAAATAAGCTTCTTCGATCTAGAAGGGCTGGAATAATTACACAGAGCACATCTGTTAGAAAGTGGGATATGCGTGTGTATAAGAAAAAGAATCAAATAATTAAAGAACTGTACTGTACATACAACAGATTATTTTGTGTAATGTAGTTTATAAGAAGCACTTTGGGACAGGAAAATGTGGATATGTCTTCCATGATATCATAGAAATTCTTGTACATAATTATATGTAATCACATATAGATTTAAGCATCATACTGTATATCATATTGTATATCAGAATGATTTTTTTTATTGTTATTATGCATATATTTTGTATTGAAAGTCATCCAATGTTTTTAACATTTTCTATTAATATGTATAATTTTTATGATTTGTCACCGTTATATTTCTTGTAATCGTAAGTTATTTTGTCTTTTTCCATGAAGTTCTTGTTATTGAAAAATTACAAATGAAGGTTTGTGCACATCCTACATAATAAAACTGGAACTATGTTAAAGCACTCTGCCTATTTTATATTTCTACATGTTAATGAACTCAGAGGAAAATAAGCCCTTGATAGAGTACAATATTGGGGTTACAGTGTTGGCCAGCACTGCAGAGAAAAAAAATGGGGATATTTATTTCAGATGATTACAAAATGAGCAAACAGCTCACCGTGGGAAAAGCAAATAGAATTTTAGAGTGTATCACTAGCTCACCAGCAGGAACATGGAGGTCATGATTCCCCTATATAGATCTTTAGTTAGATCTCATTTAGATTACTGTGTCCACTTCATGAGACCTTCCATGCAAAAAGATATTGATAAGATAGAAAGAGTTCAACGATGGGCAACAGAAATGGTGGAGGTACTAGGGGATAACATATATCAGCATAGAGTTCAAGAACTTACCGGTAATATGCACAGTCTTGGGGAAAGAAGGGAAAGGATAGACATGATTGAAACATTAAACAACATTAAGAATGTGCATAAGATTCAGGAGGGCAGCATTTTCAATAGGAAACTAAGAGCAAGAATATAGGGATGACCTCAAGCTAGCAGGAGGAAAGTTCAAAATAAAACTAATCTTAGAAACTTAACATGTTTGGGACAAACATATCTACTGTATACTCAGACAAAGAAGGTAATAAATACATAACAAAAAAAGAATTGGAGCAGACTGAACTAACCACTGGTCTTTTTGTTAAGGGCTTCACTAAAAACGTATAGAACTTCAAAAACATATGTAGGAGTAAGGCTGGATTCACACCTATGCATTTTTAGTGCTTTTTGCATTTTGCAGATTTGCACTACATTCCATTTTACATGGTTTCCTATGGAACACGTTCTGTAGTGCAAATCTGCAAAATGCAAAAGCACTAAAAATGCATAGGTGAATCCAGCCTTACTAAAGGATTGAACGGAAAGCAAAAATTGATTTCTCTTTTCGTCCATGGACGGACGCAGCTCCTTAATTCTTGACCTTGGGTTATGTTCCTGTTCTATAGGAGAGGACTAGGCAGAGCATGTTAGATATTTAATACATGTTACTTTAACAGAGTTGAACAGCCCCGCCCAGGGGGCGGTCCCTCTGGACATAACCCTCCACCCTGCAGTCAGCAGCCTCAGTTTTTTTCTGCCTAGTAGAGGAGAAGGACCTGGCTCCCTTTGGGCCCAGAGTCCTGAAGAAATTTTTACTTTTTATTATTTTATTTTTTCAGAATCTATCAACTGCCGGCTGGGCATGACAGGCAGGATAATATAGATCCTTGTAGTCCCCCCAGTCCGGCCATCGAGCATGAGAAGGCCTTAGCTATGTGCGGGGTCGGCCATGACATACCCCATGGCTCCAGGGGTGGCCGGTGAGCTATGCTCCGGGGTTCACATATGACCAGGCTGCTTGCTAACTCAGTCACAGTGGACCGGGCCGACAGCTACTCCTTACTGCTCAGTTTTAGGTCTGTCAGGAACGCACCAGCAGGTCCTCGCAAGGACGGGTAAGTACAGTTCCTCCTGCTTCGGTGGGATGGAACAGCTGGGCATTCCTAAGGGGGTCATTAGGGGGTTCCCCTGCCCTCCCCTCTCTCCCTTTCACCCTTTTTCCTCCTTCCCTTGTGGGGCTCGCTGCGACCGGGGATTACCTTAGGGGGGCTCCAGGTCCCGGCGGAGGGCTGTGGGGGTGTCCAGGCCCGCTCTCTGTGGGGGGGCAGTAAAATTCTTGGAAGCCTCCGCTGCGGCCTTCTCGTCCACCTAGCTGCTTGGCGCCGTTTTTTTTAACCGCTGGCGCCATTTTTCTGGGGCCTGTGCATTGCATTGGTGGCCATTTTGCCGTGGCCGCGCTGTGATGCAGGTCTGCATTGCGGGCGGGCATTTTCTTGTGGTCCGGGTGTTTTTCTCTGGGGCACCCGGTGGCCATTTTGGAGTGGGTTTTGGCCTCTAGTACTGACTGGCTTCCTGAATGGCGCGAACAGCGCCATTCCCCTCACAGAGTTCCTCAGTGACACGCTGTGTGCGGATGAAGAGCGGGCAGCGGCACTGGACAGTCTCTTGCTAGGCGGTGAGTCCCCTGGGTAACCCCCCCGGTCAGTGCAGCATTTTTTTTTGTGTCAGGTTCTTGACTAAGTCCCTAAGGGCTGTCAGTGGGCAATATGGAGTCAGACGCTGGCGTTTTTTCCCCAAACATTCCACCGGCAGTAACCGGTGTCATTTGTTGCCAGGGTGGAAGCGACGTGCGGGCGTTAGGGGGGTACTAAGTGCCCCCTCCCCCCGCTATCTCCTGGGGAATGTTCTGACTCGGGCCTGGCTGCGGCTCAGGATCCCGGTTCTGGTATGTCAGAAGAGGCGGACCAGGACCCCTCCTCCGGGTCAGCTCAAGACAGGGCACTTGTAAGTGCACTTATCAATGCTGTGAGGGACACTCTCAAGCTGGAAGATGCAGCTGGGACTTCCACAGCAGGGTCTGTCTCTTTTGGGTCGCACAAACCGACCCGCTCTGTTAAGGTTTTTCCTTATGTTGATTTCTTTGACAAGTTCATAGATAAGGAAAGGGAATGGCCGCAGAGGCCCTTTGTGGTCCCTCAGCGCATGGCGATCCGTTACCCATTTGAAGAGAGCCTTTTGAAAAAATGGGCTTCTCCTCCGGTCGTTGATACCCCGGTCTCTCGGTTAAATAAAGTAACCACTATCCCGGTGGGGGGGACCCCTGCTTTTAAGGACCCTACTGATAGGAGGTCCGAAGCGGTGAGCCGCTCCATGTTCACCATGCTGGGGTCAGCATTGCGGCCTATATTGGCTGCTACCTTGGTGTCCCAGACACTCACTGAGTGAGCAAAAATATTGCACCAGACTGTGGAGGAGCATCAGCTCCCTCTAGAATGCGTGTCACTGGCCGAACAGTTGGTACAGGGACTCGTGTACGTCTGTTATGCAACCCTGGATGCAGCCCCTTTGATCTCCAGGGCCTCCGCATCTGCGATGGTATTGCGCCACCTAATATGGCTGAAATGCTGGTCCACTGACCAAGCTTCTAAGAAAACTGGCAGATTTGCCTTTCAAAGGTGGGAGGCTTTTTGGTGCCTCACTGGACGACATCATTAAGGATGTCACTGGATGTAAGATCACGCTTCTCCCTCAGTCCACTAAAGGGAAGGAGCCACGCCGTAAGCCGGGGGCCTCCTTTCCCACACAGAAGCAGTATTTTCGTCAATCAGGACCTGCCAGCAGACCCTCCCAAGTGGACAAAGGTCCAGCTGGGGGACAGAAGCATCCCTGGGTGCGCAAGCCCAACAAGCCAGCAAACAAGCCTGTTACCGCATGAAGTTTTGCCCCCGCCTGACTCCAGGGTGGGGGGGCGGCTTCGCGGGTTTGCAGCTCGGTGGACCTCCCTGCTCTCCGACCAGTGGGTCTGCGAGGTGGTCACCTCGGGGTACAAGATAGAGTTCCTTTCTTATCCACCAAACAGATTTTTTCCCTCAAATCTGCCTCTCCTTCCAGCTTGTCAAACTGCCCTCCAGGGGGCAGTGCAAGACTTGTTGAGGTGCGGGGTGATCATACCCGTACCACCACAGGACAGGTTTCAGGGTTTCTACTCAAATCTGTTTGTGGTCCCAAAGAGAGACGGAGTCTGTCCAATCTTGGACCTCAAGGTCCCCAAAAGATTCTAAAATTCCGTATGGAATCGATTTGTTCGGTGGTGGCTGCGCTCCATCCGGGGGACTTCCTGGCGTTCTTGAATATTAAGGACGCATACTTGCATGTCCCCATCTGCGTCAGGCATCAGAGGTTCCTGGGCTTTGCGATCGGCGAAGACCACTATCAATTTGTGGCTCTTCCCTTTGGCCTAGCATCGGCACCAACAGTTTTCACCATGGTGCTCGCCCGATTCTAGCTTTGCTAAGACAGCGCGGCATTGCTATCGTAGGCTACTTGGACGACCTTCTTCTAAGAGCTACTACAAGCTCAGAATTAGAGGAGGATGAATCCATAGCCAGTCAGACCCTCCGGGAGTTTGGTTGGATACTGAACCTCCAGAAGTCAGTGTTAGTACCGACCCAGCGCCTAGAGTACCTGGGGTTGATTCTGGACTCCTCGGAGGCCAGAGTCTTTCTTCCCTAGGAGAAGTTGCAGACACTCCAGACTGCGGTGAGGTTGTTGACATCCCGCAAATGGTAGACTCTCCGTTTTTGCATGCGAGTCCTGGGCCTCGTGGTAGCCTCTTTCGAGGCAGTACCATATGCCCAATTCCACACTCGGGTCTTGCAGAAGGAGATTCTCTCCAAATGGAACAGATCTCCGTTGTCTCTGGATCGTCAGATTCAGATAAGTCATCTTGTCAGGTCCTCTCTGAGTTGGTGGCTGAGATCCCCAGGCTCTTTGGTCCGGGAAGTCGTTCCTCCCCTTTCATTGGACTGTGATCCCGACAGACGCCAGTCTGACCGGTTGGAGGGAGTCTGGGGGGTTCACTCGGCCCAGGGCCGCTGGACTCTGACCGAATCCCAACTGCCGATCAATGTTCTGGAACTCCGGCCGATCAGGCTGTGCCTCTCCAGGTGGTCCCAGAGACTAAGAGGGCATCCAGTCAGGATCCAGTCAGACAACGCCACGGCTGTGGCATACGTCAACCATCAAGGAGGAACAAGAAGCTCGGCTGCAGCGTCGGAGGTCGCGCACATCCTACGGTGGGTGGAAAGGAGCGTGCCGGCCCTATCGGCAATTTACATTCCGGGCGTGGAAAACTGGCAGGCGGACTATCTGAGTCTCCAGATGCTGGACCATGGGGAATGGTTGTTACATCCGGAGGTTTTTTAACTAATTTGCCGGAGATGGGGCACGCCAGACGTGGATCTCCTGGCTTCTCGACTCAATCACAAAGTGTCGAGGTTCGTGACCAGGTCTAGAGATCTCTGGGCAGACGCGTCAGATGCGTTGGTGGCCCTGTGGGGTCAGTATCGGCTAATTTATGCCTTTCCCCCACTGAAGTTGCTTCCTCGTCTACTCCGCAGAGTAGAGACCGGGGGAATTCCGGTGATTCTAATCGCCCCAGATTGGCCCAGGCGTCCCTGGTACGCCGACCTTGTGCGGCTGGTGGCAAATGTGCCCTGGCGACTGCCACTGAGGGAGGACCTTCTCTCGCAAGGCCCCATTCTTCATCCTGCTTTACAGTCGCTGGCTTTAACAGCATGGCTATTGAAAGCCAGGTACTAAGGGACCGAGGCCTGTCGGATTCGGTCATTTCAACCATGTTGAGGGCACGGAAATCTTCTTCTAGGAAAATCTACCATCGCACATGGAAAGCCTACATCTCTATGTGTGAGGAGATGGAATGGCATCCACGGACTTATTCGGTTTCCAGGATCCTGCTGTTTTTACAGCGCGGAGTAGATCAGAAACTTGCCTTAAGCACCATTAAGGTGCAGATTTCAGCCTTGGCTGTTTTCTTTCAGCGACCCCTGGCGGCTCATTCACTGGTAAGTATGTTTGTGCAAGGCATCCGACATGTGGCTCCTCCAGGGCGTCCCCCACTACCTCCGTGGGATTTGAATCTGGTGCTCTCTGCGCTTCAGAAACCTCCTTTTGAGAACATCAGTGAAATTCCTCTTTTGACACTCTCTCAGAAGTTGGCCTTCCTTGTAGCCATCACATCCGTCAGGAGGGTTTCTGAATTGACGGCCTTGTCTTGCAAGTCCCCATATCTGGTTCTCCATAAGGACAAAGCGGTGCTACACCCGCAGCCTTCTTTTCTTCCAAAGCTGGTTTCGGACTTTCACCTGAATGAGGACATTGTACTTCCATACTTGTGTCCTCGGCCATCGCATTCCAAGGAGGTTGCGCTACATTCTTTAGACGTGGTACGTGCCTTGCGGGTGTACCCGTCTGCTACGGCTCCGTTCCGGAGGTCTGACTCACTGTTTGTGTCGGTGTCTGGTCCGCAGAAGGGCCTGACGGCTTCGTCGGCCACCATTTCTCGGTGGATCAGGCAGACCGTCATTCAGGCCTATGCCTTTATGGGGCGGGCGTCTCCCTTTCCCGTTACGGCGCATTCGACCAGGCTATTGGTGCTTCTTGGGCTTTCTGACATCAAGCATCTGCATCACAAGTGTGTAAGGCGGCGACCTGGTCATCCGTTCACACTTTTTCAAAATTTTACAAGGTTGACGTGAGTACATCTTCAGATGCCAGCTTCGGCCGCAAAGTTTTGCAGGTGGCTGTTTGAGATTGCAACTCCTCCATTGAGGAGCTCTGCTTGTTTGAGGTGAAATTGGTTTTGATTGCTGTGCCCACCCCTCGTTTTTTTTTTTACCTTGCTTTGGGACGTCCCAATGGTCAAGAATCAAGGAGCTGTGTCCGTCCATGGACGAAAAGAGAAAATAGGATTTTTTGTACTCACCGTAAAATCCTTTTTTCTGTCATCCATGGATGAACACAGCACCCACCCCTCCTTTTTTTTTAGTTTGTACTGCTTTTTACGAACTGAGGCTGCTGACTGCAGGGTGGAGGGTTATGTCTGGAGGGACCGCCCCCTGGGCGGGGCTGTTCAACTCTGTTAAAGTAACATGTTTTAAATATCTAACATGTTCTGCCTAGTCCTCTCCTATAGAACAGGAACATAACCCAATGGTCAAGAATTAAGGAGCTGTGTCCGTCCATGGACGACAGAGAAAAGGATTTTACGGTGAGTACAAAAAATCCATTTTTTTCTTAATCAAGCATGTTTGAATCCACTTACTCCTGACTGACCCACTACCTCTGCTACCTCTATCACTACCTCTGCTCTGGAAGCCTATTCCAAGCATCAACTACTCTTTCGGGAAAATAATATTTTATGTTTCAGTATTTCAAAATAGAAGAACATATGGTGCAAGGTGCAAAGATTAATCATGGTTAGCCTTTAAAAGTATGGTGGTGGTATCAAAGATAAATCCTGAATAAAGATAATTGACAATCAAGATACCTGCGTTGGTTACATAATTTTCAACCACATTAACACAAAAACTGTGCTATTATCACCAGGAGAAGAAAAGGAAAACAAAGGCAAAACAGGTGGATATAAATGTTGTTGACCTGCCACCTCTGAGCGAGGCAAGGTATTAATTGTGGCGACTATGAATATGGTTCAGTCAATAATTAGTAAAAGACCTATATCCATAACAAACGGTATATAAAACATAAACAAGGATGATCAACCTGACCTGCATATAGTACATCAGAGGAAAGAGGCCGGGGGAAAGGGGGAGGGAAGTGCAAATAGAGAATTAATATAGGGGGAGAAGAAAGATAACTAGGAGAATGGCAGGGTGTAAGAAAGCGGTAAAGTGTTACTCCACCCGGTCCTGCTCCAACAGCTCCCGTATTGTCCCGATATAAATAGGTAACTGTATCTAATCCAGGGATTCCAAACTGTTTCTAATCTAATCTATAGGATACTAGTGAGTTTTCCATGGATATTTTAAAGTGGTATTAAACCCAAAACCAAAAATGTAATATATTGCAGCTTACCAATCATTAGATACAGTGGCTGTATTAATTTTATTTTTTAGACTTTTTTTCCTCTGTTTTCTCCTGGTGTTTTGGCAAGTAACCTGTATTATACAGACACCACTCTGGATGATTAAGCACAGGCGGCACCTTTGGACAGCAGCATTGTCAGTCTGGGGGAGGGGAGTGTTATATGTCCTAGCAGATTTAATTATAGTAACAAATTGAAGCTGAACTCCAGCTAATACTTTATAATCAGTTACAGCATAAAAGGTTTTACCTACAGTTGTACTCATAAGTTTACATACCCTGGCAGAATTTTTAGATTTCTTGGCCATTTTTCAGAGAATATGAATGATAACACAAAAACATTTCTTTCACTCATGGTTAGTGTTTGACTGAAGCCATTTATTATCAAACAACTGTGTTTACTCTTTTTAAATTATAATGACAACAGAAACTACACAAATGACCCTGTTTAAAAGTTTACATACCATGGTGATTTTGGCCTGATAACATGCACACAAGTTGACACAAAGGGGTTTTAATGGCTATTAAAGGGAACCATCTTCACTTGTTATCTGCTTGCTTGTAATTGGTGTGTGTATAAAAGGTCAATGAGTTTCTGGATTCCTGACAGACCCTTGCATTTTACATCCAGTGCTGCACTGACGTTTCTGGATTCTGAGTCATGGGGAAAGCAAAAGAATTGTCAAAGGATCTGCGGGAAAAGGTAGTTGAACTGTATAAAACATGAAAGGGATATAAAAAGATATCCAAGGAATTAGGAATGCCAATCAGCAGTGTTCAAACTCTAATCAAGAAGTTGAAAATGAGTGGTTCTTTTGAAACCAAACCACGGTCAGGTAGACCAACTAAAATTTCAGCCACAACTGCCAGGAAAATTGTTCGGGATGCAAAGGAAAAACCCACAAATAACTTTAGGTGAAATACAGGACTCTCTGAAAACAAGATGCACAAGTTTCAAGATGCACAATAAGGAGGCACTTGAAGAAAGGTGGGCTGCATGGCCGAGTCGCCAGAAGAAAGCAATTACTACACAAATGCCACAAAGTATCCCACTTACAATACACCAAACAGCACAGAGATAAGCCTCAAACCTTCTGGCACAAAGTCATTTGGAGTGATGAGACCAAAATTGGGCTTTTTGGCCACAACCATATACGCTACATTTGGAGAGGAGTCAACAAGGCCTATGATGAAAGGTACACCAATCCTACTGTGAAACACGGAGGCGGATCGCTGATGTTTAGTGGATGAGTGAGCTACAAAGGCACAGGAAATTTGGTCAAAATTGATGGCAAGGTGAATGCAGTATTTTATCAAAAAATACTGGAGGAACATTTGCATTCATCAGCCAGGACGCTGCACATGGGACGTACTTGGACATTCCAACATGAAAATGATCCAAAACACAAGGCCAAGTCCACATGTCATTGGCTACAGTGGAATAAAGTGAAGGTTTTGAAGTGGCCATCTCAGTCTCCTGACCTCAATATCATTGAGCCACTCTGGGGAGATCTCAAACGTGCAGTTCATGCAAGACAGCCCAAGAATTTACAGGAACTGGAGGCTTTTTGCCAAGAGGAATGGGCAGCTTTACCATCTGAGAAGATAAAGAGCCTCATCCACGAATACCACAAAAGACTTCAAGCTGTCACTGATGTTAAAGGGGCAATACACGGTATGAAGAACTAGGGTATAAAAACTTTTGATTGATAATAAATAGCTTCAGCCAAACATTAACCATGAGTGAAAGAAACATTTTTGTGTTATCATTCATATTCTCTGAAAAATGGCCAAGAAATCATAAATTCTGCCAGGGTATGTAAACTTTCGAGCACAACTGTAAATACATATGTAGTACTGGGATAAAGATTTTACATAAATAAATAAAAGCAAATCGTTGTAAGCCCCCCTGCCAGCGTTAAATGGTTAGTCCCATCCCTGTAAAATTATATATCTGGAAGAGAGTTTGTTCTATTTAAAAACAACAGACTTACCGGCTAAATTACCACCTGAAAATAGAAGAAAACCTAAAAAGGATACTAATACAGCTATCACATCTAATGCCGTGTACACACGATCGATTTTCTCGACTGTGAAAACACCGTCGAGAAAATCGACGGGAAAAACGAGGAACGGCTTGGTCCACTACACACGGATGGTTTTCCTGACATGTTTTCTCTTGGTCGAGAAAAACTACCATGTGTAGGATCCCTGGCAGTGTTTCCCTATGGGAAAACTGCCACGGGAAAAAATGCTGTGAATCACGACGAGAAAAATTAGAGCATGTTCTAATTTTTCTCGTTGTGATTCTTGCCATTTTTCTCGTCGGGAAAAATGATGGAAAGCCCACACATGGTTCGGTCGTTTTTCTCGTCAAAGAGAAAAAATTTAATTTTTCCCGACGAGAAAAATGGTCGTGTGTACGCGGCATTAGAATTAGTAAGCTACAACATAATAAATGCATGCTTTTGGGTGTAATATTGCTAAGTCTAGGGATAATTTATCATTAGCGTTTTCCAAGCTCGGGCGATAGACATCTTGGCAGCCAGAACGATTAAATAAATGAAAGAGTGGCTCCCCCTCAAAGACCAATCCTGTGCCCCACACTGTCCCATTCTCTTCTTCTTTGGGACATGGCCAGTAAAACCTATCCCCTTAAAGTCTAAAATCATGGCAGTGGCTTTTTTCAAAAACCCACTCTTCCCACCAGGTCAATCTCCTTGCCAATTTCAATGGCTGATTAACGAAGGCCTATATAGGAATAGGACACTTCTTGGACCACAAAGGAGTTATATCCACCAAGTACTTCCTCCAAACTGTAAAGATGCCACCCTCTGAGTTGTTTCATCTCTGCCAAATAACTCACTTTCTAAAAGCCCTTATGCTTTTAGTGGAAGACATTACTATGAGACTTTTCTTTGAGAATAGATGTATAAGGTGTCCTGGAACAAAGGGGACATCTTGCAATATTCTCTATTTCCCCCCCCCCCCCAATTAAGCTCCCCTACCAAAGGGCATAGGAAATGAAAATAGGGTTGGAGACAGATTAGGAGGAATGGTCAGCCACAGTGCACAAAGGAATTGTTAACACCGCGCTTGGCAAGGCAAACTATAAAGTATTGTCTCATTTATACCATCAAGAATCTCCAAAATCTTCCCTAAAGCCTCATCCCTATGCTACAGGGGGCTGTGGGTAAGAGGGCAGTATGTACCACGACTGGTGTTCCTGTCTGAAGGTCCAATGATTTTGAACCAGAATTTCTACCCTTATCTACTTCGTGACTAATGTCAGTATTGTCAAAAATGCTAAGATTTGGATTTTCAGGGACCTTTCAAACAAAATACCTAATCACTCTCTTCACTCTTTACACGCACATGAACTTTAATGGCATCCCAGTCTTATTGCATAGGGCTCACAATTTGCAGCTATAACAGCTTCAAATCTTCTGGGAAGGCTGTCCACAAGGTTTAGGAGTGTGTCTATGGGAGTGATTGACCATTCTTCCAAGTGCATTTGTGAGGTCAGGCACTAATGTTGGATGAGAAGGCCTGGCTCGCAGTCTCCACTCTAATTCATACTAAAGGTGTTCTATCAGGTTGAGGGCAGGATTCTGTTCAGGCCAGTCAAGTTCCTTCACCCCAAACTTGCTCATCCATGTCTTTATGGACCTTGCTTTGTGCACTGGTCCAATGCATTTGGTGGAGGGGGGGGGGTTATGGTGTGGGGGTTGTTTTTCAGGGGTTGGGCCCCTTGGTTCCAGTAAAAGGAACTCTTAAGGCATGGGCATACCAAGGCATTTTAGACAATTTCAACCTTGTGGGAACAGTTTGGGGATGGCTCCTTCCTGTTCCAACATGACTGCACACCAGTGCACAAAGCAAGGTCTATAAAGACATGTGTGATAGGAGGGTCACTTTGGACACAGGGTGAGCCAGGAAATAATGGACATTAAGAAATATATCTTGGGCTACCTAAAATGGGTCTGTAATATTTATCCACCATATCCCCAAGGATATCTGTAAAGGACTATTTACTGTTTCTGAACTCAACAGGTTAATTGAGAGATACTGAGGTGTTCAGCCTCAATCACCTGTCTAGTGTAATGTTAATGAATTCCAGCTTCTAGAAGACCTGTTCATTGTTTGTGGTGATGTGGATTGGGGAAATTAAGTCTGTCCTTGTGTATATTGTAAAGTATCAGACAGTCTGGTAACTATAAAGGTCATGCATAGTCATTCAAACATAAAGGGGATTATTAAAGTCTGTTGTCTCCTAACAGATGTCAAAATAATGTCTTGAGCCTTGTAATGTGTGGGTGGAGCTGGGCCATTGTTCATGTTAAACTAATGTGTATTTGATGTATATAAAAGTTACAATGTTTCTCAATAAAGGGCATTCGATCCTGGAAGAGACAGAGTACGCCTCGTTTCTTCTGGAAGGATTAATCTTATGGGAAAGGGTCGCCTGGCTGTGGAAGATTGGTAGCGAGTGGGTGTCCAGGAGGGGGAACATCTTATACAGCGTTAACCTCCTTCGTATTTGGGGTGCCGTTACATTGGTTGGCAGCAGCGGGATTTTCCCTCCAGTTCCTGGGACACTCCAAACCACCACAGTGAATGACCAGCTATGCAGCCTGCAGGAAAGTCACGCTGAAAGACCTACTTGAGAGCCGAGATGACCAGAAGAAGGGTGATGCAGGACCCCGGTCAGTTGAAGATTTGCTTCAGCAACGAGTTCAACAGCGCTTGGCATTATATGGTGCTAACCCATCAGAGACCGCCATACAGGAAGCCATTAGAGGCATCAAGCTGCAGGATGCGCGACAAAAGAGAGAACTAGAGCGACAAGAGAGAGAACGAGAGCGACAAAAGAGAGAACTAGAGCGGCAACATGAGCGGAGAATGGCGGAAATACGGCAATCGGAGACAACGCCTAAAGAACCAGCCGCCATGGAAGAGGAATTCGGAAGGAGGTTGCGAGAGATGCAGATACAGCATAGAGGACCAGTATCAGAGGAGGTCCTGCTGGGATGGTCGGATTCGATCCGCTGCGAACTCTGGAAGAAAGTGCTAGCTCTCGAGCAGCAACACCAGGGAAAGATTCTCCCCTCCATCTATGTAAGGTACTGGTCGCAGTATGAATTACGAATGCCGTTATTGGGGGAACAACCAAAGCAGGAGTGGACAGCTGAGTTAAGCAGGCTGATCCGGGCAGAGATGCGGTTGGATGAGAGCTACAGAGCTCTCCGGTGGTATGTAGCCCAAGAGTGCCCATGGTCAGCGGATGACAGCCCCACAGAAGGCTTTGACTATGATGGCCTGGGATTGTTGTATTGGGGGCTGTCCAGTGACCCTGACTTTGGGAGTGATCGGGAGTGGCGTTTGGAGGAAATAATGGAGCACAGAGAGCGAAAACTGAATGTCTCGGAAGGGCACTGGGCAGAGGAAGATTTGGAATTTCTGGCCGTTCAGGAATGGGAGCTGGAGATCGCCTACAGACAGCTTCTAGAATCTGATCAGCAGCAGGGTGGTGCTACCTTTGCCTGGGACTATCAGGAAATACCAGTTGACAACTATGAAATCCTGGCTGAAGAATCAGCAGTGGAAAATCTGAAGATTGCCATCCCTAAAGCCGAAGTGAATGATACGGAGTTCCAGGGAGCTAGCCTGGCTGAAGAATCGGCAGTGGAAAATCTGAAGATTGCCACCCTTAAAGCCAAAGTGGATGATATGGAGTTCCAGGGAGCTAGTCTGGCTGAAGAATCGGCAGTGGAAAATCTGAAGATTGCCACCCTTAAAGCCGAAGTGGATGATATGGAGTTCCAGGGAGCTAGCCTGGCTGAAGAATCGGCAGTGGAAAATCTGGAGATTGCCATCCCTAAAGCCGAAGTGGATGAGGTGGAGTTCCAGGGAGCTAGGGCAGTTGGCTCATCCCCCCAGCTACAGATTACAGAAGGTATGGATTTAATGGGCTGTTCAGAGGATGTTAGGGATTATGCATCACCTGCCCAAGTACTGGCAGCAGGACAGAGTACTGCAGACCCCGGCTCTACACCCTTGGCAGTTTTGGAGGCCCGAGGTGAGAAGGTGATGGTTCCTCTTTCCCAGGGGATTTCAGAGATGCAGGGAGGAGAAGCAGCCCTTTTCCCTCCCCAACAGTTAGCCAGAGCAGATGGTGTGAAGTCCCCAGCAGAAGTGCTGGCAACAGGGCAGAGTGATAGCAACCTCTGCCCAGCACCGGAAACAACTGTGGAGTTTCAAGGAGCCGGGGCAGTTGGCCCCTCTCTCCAGCAACAAGCTGAGGTGGTAAAGCTTTTATCCCCAGCTGAATCACTGGCAGCAGGGCAGAATGCTACTGGCCGCTGCACACAACTGCCACTTGAGCGGATATCGGTGGATGGGACTGCGGTCTCCACTCACAGCAACCCAGCACAAGAGCTGGCAACAGAGCAGAGTGCCGCGGGCCTCTGCTCTCAACTATCAGAAGAGGGAGTTCCTGTGGTATTTGATGGGACTTCGGTCCTCACTGACACAACCCCAGAAAATGGTGTGACACTAAAACAGGAGGATGTCAGTCTTGCTTTGCAAGCACTGGGGGATTTTCACCTGTCACAAGGGGATGGGACTTCAGCCTCCACTTGTATACCCCAGGGATGCCAGGCAGTCGACCCAGATCCCCAACAGCATGACGGACTGAGCCCAGTCACCCTGTCTTCTCTCCAGCGGCTGAAAGGACTCCAGGGAGAAGGGCCAGTCCAGGCCTCTCCCCAGCAGCGGGTATGTTCTCTGAGAGAGGCAGAGGTTGGCTGGGTAAGTAATGCTCTGTTTGGAGCAATTTATTTGGGGTACTGTGTGGATACCAGAATTAGAGGAATGGACCTATGGACTAACTTCGGAGTCAACCCGTCTGGGGTTGCCTCCTCTGTTAGTCTCCTGCCGAAAGGGGAGATGTGTGACAGGAGGGTCACTTTGGACACAGGGTGAGCCAGGAAATAATGGACATTAAGAAATATATCTTGGGCTACCTAAAATGGGTCTGTAATATTTATCCACCATATCCCCAAGGATATCTGTAAAGGACTATTTACTGTTTCTGAACTCAACAGGTTAATTGAGAGATACTGAGGTGTTCAGCCTCAATCACCTGTCTAGTGTAATGTTAATGAATTCCAGCTTCTAGAAGACCTGTTCATTGTTTGTGGTGATGTGGATTGGGGAAATTAGGTCTGTCCTTGTGTGTATTGTAAAGTATCAGACAGTCTGGTGACTATAAAGGTCATGCATATTCATTCAAACATAAAGGGGATTATTAAAGTCTGTTGTCTTCTAACAGACGTCAAAATAATGTGTTGAGCCTTGTAATGTGTGGGTGGAGCTGGGCCATTGTTCATGTTAAACTAATGTGTATTAGATGTATATAAAAGTTACAATGTTTCTCAATAAAGGGCATTCGATCCTGGAAGAGACAGAGTACGCCTCGTTTCTTCTGGAAGGATTAATCTTATGGGAAAGGGTCGCCTGGCTGTGGAAGATTGGTAGCGAGTGGGTGTCCAGGAGGGGGAACATCTTATACGGCGTTAACCTCCTTCGTATTTGGGGTGCTGTTACAACATGGATGAGCGAGTTTTGGGTGGATTAATTTGACTGGCCTGCACAGAGCCCTGACCTCAACCCGATAGAACACCTTTGGGATGAATTAGAGCGGAGACTGCGAGCTAGGCCTTCTCGTCCAACATCAGTGCCTGACCTCACAAATGCGCTTCTGGAAGAATGGTCAAACATTCCCATAGACACACTCCTAAACCTTGTGGACAGCCTTCCCAGTAGAGTTGAAGCTGTTATAGCTGCAAAGGTTGGGCCAACTCAATATTGAACCTTATGGACTAAGACTGGGATGCAATTAAAGTTCATGTACGTGTAAAGCCAGGGGTGCCAATACAATAGGCCTGGAACTGACAAATTTTGGATATCCATATTTGAATGTATACTTTATCTTTTTTTGTATCTGAGTATATTCTGTGATCAGTTCTACGACAATAAAAAAAAGATTGAACAGAAAATGTTGATTTATGTTTGCATAGCACAGTAACATGCAATAGTTGATAGATTGATGTGCTTAATACAATTTAGCTGTATTTCTGTCAGATGTCATTTGACATTTATCAAAAAGCAACACCTGATTAATATATATTTATCTTTTAGACAATTATCACTTGTTATTTACAATAATTCATATTTAACCACTTGACAACTGGGCACTTAAATCCCCTTAATAACCAGACCAATTTTCAGCTTTTGGTGCTCTCACATTTTGAATGACAATTACTCAGTCATGCAACACTGTACCCATATGAAATTTCCGTCCTTTTTTTCACACAAATAGAGCTTTTATTTGGTGGTATTTGATCACCTCTGCGGTTTTTATTTTTTTCGCTATAAATGAAAAAAGACCGAAAATTTTGGAAAAAAATGCATTTTTCTTCATTTCTATTATAAAATTTTGCCAATAAGTAATTTTTCCTCATAAATTTGGCCAAATATTTATATTGCTACATATATTTGGTAAAAATAACCCAAATTAGTGGATATTATTTAGTCTGGGTGAAAGTTATAGGGTCTACAAGCTATGGTGCCAATTACTGAAAATTGATCAATTTGATCACACCTGATGTACTGACAGCCTATCTCATTTCTTGAGACCCTAACAAGCCAGTAAAGTACAAATACCCCCCAAATGACCCCTTTTTGGAAAGTAGACATTCCAAGGTAGTTAGTAAGAGGCATAGTTAGTTTTTTGAAGTTGTCATTTTTTCCCACAATTCTTTGCAAAATTAAGATGATTATTATTTTTTATTTTTTTCACACCAAATTGTCATTATAACAGGTTACTTCTCTCACATGGCATGTACATTCCACGAATGACACCCCAAAATATATTCTGCTGCTCCCCCCGAGTATGGCGATACCACATGTGTGAGACTTTTATACAGCCTGCACACATACAGAGGCCCAACACTGAACTGGCAACTTCAGGCGTTCTAGGAGCATAAATTACACATCTAATCTCTCAACCACCTATTACACTTTTGAAGGCCCTGGAGCACCAGGACAATGGAAACGCCCACAAAGTGACCCCATTTTGGAAAGCTAACACCCCAACGTATAATCTATGAGGCATAATGAGTCTTTTGAACGGTTCATTTTTTTCCAGAAGTTTTTGGAAAATGTGGAAAAAAAATGAAAACGCAATTTTTTTACACAAAGTTGTCCATTTATAGGATATTTCCAACACATAGCATGTACACAGCAAAAATGACACCCCAAAATATATTCTGCTGCTCCTCCTGAGTATGACAATACCAAATGTGTGAGACTTTTATACAGCCTGGCCACATACAGAGGTCCAACACTGAAGTAGCAACTTCAGGCGTTCTAGGAGCATAAATTACACATCTAATCTCTCAACCACCTATTACACTTTTGAAGGCCCTGGAGCACCAGGACAATGGAAACGCCCACAAAGTGACCCCATTTTGGAAAGCTAACACCCCAACGTATAATCTATGAGGCATAATGAGTCTTTTGAACGGTTCATTTTTTTCCAGAAGTTTTTGGAAAATGTGGAAAAAAAATGAAAACGCAATTTTTTTACACAAAGTTGTCCATTTATAGGATATTTCCAACACATAGCATGCACACAGCAAAAATGACACCCCAAAATATATTCTGCTGTTCCTCCTGAGTATGACGATACCAAATGTGTGAGACTTTTATACAGCCTGGCCACATACAGAGGTCCAACACTGAAGTAGCAACTTCAGGCGTTCTAGGAGCATAAATTACACATCTAATCTCTCAACCACCTATTACACTTTTGAAGGCCCTGGAGCACCAGGACAATGGAAACGCCCAAAAAGTGACCCCATTTTGGAAAGCTAACACCCCAACGTATAATCTATGAGGCATAATGAGTCTTTTGAACGGTTCATTTTTTTCCAGAAGTTTTTTGAAAATGTGGAAAAAAATGAAAACGCAATTTTTTTACACAAAGTTGTTCATTTATAGGATATTTCCAACACATAGCATGTACACAGCAAAAATGACACCCCAAAATATATTCTGCTGCTCCTCCTGAGTATGACAATACCAAATGTGTGAGACTTTTATACAGCCTGGCCACATACAGAGGTCCAACACTGAAGTAGCAACTTCAGGCGTTCTAGGAGCATAAATTACACATCTAATCTCTCAACCACCTATTACACTTTTGAAGGCCCTGGAGCACCAGGACAATGGAAACGCAAACAAAGTGACCCCATTTTGGAAAGCTAACACCCCAACGTATAATCTATGAGGCATAATGAGTCTTTTGAACGGTTCATTTTTTTCCAGAAGTTTTTGGAAAATGTGGAAAAAAAATGAAAACGCAATTTTTTTACACAAAGTTGTCCATTTATAGGATATTTTCAACACATAGCATGTACATAGCAAAAATGACACCCCAAAATATTTTCTGCTACTCCTCCTGAGTATGGCGATGCCACATGTGTGAGCTTTTTTAACAGCCTGGCCACATAGAGGCCCAACATCCAAGAAGCACCATCAGGTGTTCTAGGGACATAAATTACACATCCAATTTCCTTACAATATATCACATTTTTGAAGGCCCTTCATATTTCTAACACAGCATGTACATACCAAGAATTACACCCTAAAATACATTCTGCTGAGTAAACGGTAAAAAAAAGATTACCTGTGGTTTTGGTAGTGCAATTGTCCACAGAAGGAGAGCCCTGATCCAGGCAGCAGGCAGGGACGTGGTCAGTGACAGTGAATTGAATTGTCCAGGCAGCAGACAGGAATATTCTCCATAGTCACTACAGGCAGGAATACTGTCCATATACAGTCCAGGGTCAGTGTAAGTAGAGACATTGCCAGCAGTGCCAAAATATTGGTCCTGGTAATCAGCAGGAACATGGTCCAAGTAGCAGGCCAGGAAAGAATGGGGACAGGGGTAGGGGCTTCTCCCACCCAAATCTCTTTGAAGCCCCCGAGTCTCCAGACCCTAATCCGGGAATGAGAAAACTAAAAAATAGTTTTCTTCATCCAGAAAAACAATTCTGGAGCCCCTCACATATGTGAGACCCCTGTGTTCCCACTAGCATAGCAGGGTAAAAGATCAATCCAAGAGGCAGGCAAAAAACGTGGTCAAACAGTCCAGGGTCAGTTCCAGAGCAGGCAGAGGTAGGTACAGTTAAGCGTTAGGCAGAAGAGTGGTCGTATAACAGGCCAGGGTCAGTTCCGGAGCAGGCAGAGGTAGGTACAGTTTAGCGTTAGGCAGAAGAGTGGTCGTATAACAGGCCAGGGTCAGTTCCGGAGAAAGCAGAGGTATGTTTAGCGTTAGGCAAAAGCGTGGTCGTATAACAGTCCAAGGTCGGTTCCGGAGAAGGCAGAGGTATGTACAGTTCAGTGCAGTGGCATAAAGGGTGTGGAGGAAAATGACAGGAAATGAGAATTGCATTTACCATACTTCCCTAATAGTGTAGAAACGTATGGTAACGGCGGAAACATTCGCCTATACAGAGGCCTGGTTGGGAAGGACAATCGGGACAATAATACATGGTGTCTCTTCGAATTCCTCCTCTGGAGCACACCCGGCATCTCTTCTGACGTCTGTAGCCTGTTTCGCGGGGGCGGCTTTCTCAGGAAAGTGGCGCTCGTGGAGTCTGCTCACGGAATCAGAGCGAATAGTTTCTGGTGGGCTTTCAGGGTACAAAAGGGCGGAGATAACTTCTTCTTGGTAGAGTAGATAGGATACGGGGTTCTCTGTTGATTTTTTGTAAATAACATAAGTGTTATACATGGCCAAACTAAAAAAATAAAGGGACACTTTCTTATACCAGTGGCGGGATTTTCTTGTGGGAAGATAGGGTTCAATCATCTGATCGTTAAAGTCCACTCCCCCCATAAACAAATTATAATCGTAGACACAAGCTGGTTTCTGGATTGTGCCGTTTCTTTTGGGGACTTCCACGTAGGTGTCGTTGTGGATTGATGTGAGCATGTGGACGTTTCGTTTGTCCCTCCACCTGACAGCCAATATCTCCTGGTTCCTCAATGATGCCGCCTCCCCTCGTCGTAGCTTTTCATTGGCGAGTTTTTGTGGGAAGCCTTTTCTATTGGCTCTTATTGTGCCACATGCTGGGGTGTCCCTCCGGTAAAGAATGCGGAACAGGGGCAAGCTGGTATAAAAATTATCCACATAAAGGTGGTATCCCTTTCCAAGGAGTGGATAGATAAGCTCCCAGACCACTTTTCCGCTGACACCGATGTACTCTGGGCATTCAGGGGGATGCAGTTGGGAGTCCTTCCCTTCGTACACCAGAAAGGCGTAGATGTACCCCGTGGCTCGGTCACAAAGTTTGTACATTTTAACCCCATATCGGGCCCTTTTGCTGGGGATAAACTGTTTAATGCTCAGCCTGCCTGAGAATTTTATGAGGGACTCATCCACGGAGATATTCTGTTCAGGGATATATAACTGGGAAAATTTTTCAGAGAAAAAATTTAGGAGTGGCCGAATTTTATATAGTTTGTCAAAAGCTGGGTCATTTCGGGGAGGGCACTGGGTGTTGTCATTATAGTGGAGGAACCGCATAATCATTAGGTATCGGGATCTTGGCATAAGGGATGAGAAGAGTGGCATGTGGTGGATGAGTTTGGTAGACCAGTAGGAGTACAATTGGGGTTTTTTTGAGAGTCCCATACTAAAAGTTAGGCCTAGGAAAATTTTGAATTCCTCTACGGTAAGTTCTCTCCACTCAAAGGGACGGGCGTAACTAGACCCAGGGTTGCTTGCTATGTACTGCTGTGCATAGAGGTTGCACTGGGCCACAATGGAGGATAGTAAGTCTTCAGTGAATACTAAATTGAAAAAATCGAGCATGGAAAATTCATCGGTGTTCACCTGGACACCTGGCTGGGCGGTGAAAGGGGGGATATTTGCTGCTCCGGAATTAGGGGGAAGCCACAGGGGGTTTTGAAGGCCATAGGGAAGGCTGGCATGGCCCCTATCCCTTTGGGGCTGAGATGACACCCTACTGGTGCCTGGCCTTTGTTGCAGTGGCACTGCGCTTGGGGTGGACGGCACTGCGCTTGGGGTGGACGGCACTGCGCTTGGGGTGGACGGCACTGCGCTTGAGGTGGACGGTACTGCGCTTGAGGTGGACGGTACTGCGCTTGAGGTGGACGGCACTGCGCTTGAGGTGGACGGCACTGTGTTGCTGGTAGTAGGCCGCTTCTCCACGCCAGAACCCCTTGTTTTCACGGGCACACATTCCTCTTCTGATTCTGTATCAGACCCACTGTCTGTAACGGGTTCATAGGCCGAATCCGAATCAGACTGAGACTCCTCGCTGCTCTCATCGGTCATGATTAGACGCTGGTAGGCCTCCTCACAAGTAAAGAATTTTTTTGCCATGTTGGTGGCTGGTGAGGCTGCACTGCAGAGCACTGTGGTGGCACTGGTGAACACTGGCGGGCACAGGCGGCACTGATGTGGCACAGGTAGCACTGGTGTGGCTCTGGTTGCACTGGTGTGGCTCTGGTTGCACTGGTGTGGCTCTGGTGGCACACAGGCGGCACAGGCGGCACTGGTGGGCACAGGCGGCACTGGTGGGCACAGGCGGCACTGGTGGGCACAGGCGGCACTGGTGGGGACAGGCGGCACTGGTGGGGACAGGCGGCACTGATGTGGCACTGCAGTGGCGCTGATGGGCACAGGTGGCACTGGGCACAGGTGGCACTGGTGGGCAAAGGCGGCACTGATGGGCACAGGTGGCACTGATGGACACAGGTGGCACTGATGGGCACAGGTGGCTCTGGTGTGCACAGGTGGCTCTGGTGTGCACAGGTGTGGCTCTGGTGGGCACAGGTGTGGCTCTGGTGGGCACTGGTGTGGCTCTGGTGGGCACTGGTGGCACTGGTGGGCACAGGCGGCACTGGTGGGCACAGGCGGCACTGGTGGCACTGGTGGGCACAGGCGGCACTGATGTGGCACTGCAGTGGCGCAGATGAGCACTGATGGGCACAGGTGGCACTGATGGGCACAGGTGGCACTGATGGGCACAGGTGGCACTGATGGGCACAGGTGGCACTAGTGTGGCACTGATGTGGCACTGGTGTGGCACTGGTGACACTGATGTGGCTCTGGTGGCACTGGTGTGGCTCTGGTGGCACTGGTGTGGCACTGGTGTGGCACTGGTGTGGCACAGGTGGCACAGGTGGCACAGATGTGGCACAGATGTGGCACAGATGGCACTTTTTGCACTTTTGGGACACTTTTGGAGCACTGCTGGGCACAGCTAAAAGTAGTAAAAACTCACTGTGTGGCACAGGGTTGCACTGATGTCTCTCCTCTCCTCTCACGCTGCATCGGTGTGAGGTGAGGAGAGAGATGAACTGCTGCTGACCCTGGTTTGTTTACATTGTGATCGCGCCGTCATTGGACGGCGCGATCACGTGGTAAAAGGCCGCTGTCATTGGCCATTCACCCCGATCTGTGTTGCTACGGGTCCGGTGGACCCGGCGAGCACAGTCGTTTGCGTGTGCGCGCCCGCGGGCGCGCGCAGGAACGATTCTAAGGGAGGACGTTATATAACGTCCTCCCAGAGTTAAGCAACCACCTTGCCGCCGTTATTCGGCGGCAGGTGGTTGTTAAGTGGTTAAAGAGTAACTACACTTTTTTTAACCACTTAAGCCCCGGACCATTTCGGACCATTAGGACCAAGCCTGTTTTTGGGATTCGGCACTGCGCTGCTTTAACTGTAAATTGTGCGGACATGCAATGTTGTACCCAAATGAAATTTGCGTCCTTTTCTTCCCACAAATAGAGCTTTCTTTTAATGGTATTTGATTGCCTCTGCGATTTTTATTTTTTGCGATATAAATGGAAAAAGAACGAAAATTTTGAAAAAAAAAGATATTTTCTACTTTTTGTTATAAGAAAAATCGAATATACTCAATTTTAGTCATACATTTAGGCCAAAATGTATTCAGCCACATGTCTTTAGTAAAAAAAATGTCAATAAGCGTATATTTATTGGTTTGCGCAAAAGTTATAGCGTTTACAAACTAGGGTACATTTTCTGAAATTTACACAGCTTTAAATTTATGACTGCCTATCTCATTTCTTGAGGTGCTAAAATGGCAGGGCAGTACAAAACCCCCCCAAATGACCCCATTTTGGAAAGTAGACACCCCAAGGAAATTGCTGAGAGGCATGTTGAGCCCATTGAATTTTTTTTTTTTTGGTCCCAAGTGATTGAATAATGACAAAAAAAAAAAAATTACAAAAAGCTGTCACTAAATGATATATTGCTCACACATGCCATGGTTATATGTGGAATTGCACCCCAAAATACATTCTGCTGCTTCTCCTGAGTACGGGGATACCACATGTGTGGGACTTTTTAGGAGCCTAGCCACGTACGGGACCCCGGAAACCAAGCACCGCCTTCAGGATTTCTAAGGGCGCAAATTTTTGATTTCACTCCTCACTACCTATCACAGTTTCGAAGGCCATAAAATGCCAAAATAGCACAAAACCCCCCCAAATGACCCCATTTTGGAAAGTAGACACCCCAAGCTATTTACTGAGAGGCATGTTCAGTCCATGGAATATTTTATATTTTGCCACAAGTTGCGGGAATATGACAAACTTTTTTTTTTTGCACAAAGTTGTCACTAAATGATATATTGCTCACACATGCCATGGGCATATGTGAAATTACACCCCAAACTACATTCTGCTGCTTCTCCTGAGTACGGGGATACCACATGTGTGGGACTTTTTGGGAGCCTAGCCGCGTACGGGACCCCAAAAACCAAGCACCGCCTTCAAGGTTTCTAAGGGCATAAATTTTTGATTTCACTCCTCACTACCTATCACAGTTTTGAAGGCCATAAAATGCCAAGATGGCACAAAACCCCCCCAAATGACCCCATTTTGGAAAGTAGACACCCCAAGCTATTTGCTGAGAGGCATGTTGACCCCATTGAATATTTTTTTTTTTGTCCCAAATGATTGAATAATGACAAAAAGAAAAAAAAATGTACAAAAAGTTGTCACTAAATGATATATTGCTCACACATTCCATGGTTATATGTGGAATTGCACCCCAAAATACATTCTGCTGCTTTTCCTGAGTACGGGGATACCACATGTGTGGGACTTTTTGGGAGCCTAGCCGCGTACAGGGCCCCAAAAACCAAGCACTGCGAACGCTGCAGTTATGTGTGCTGTGTTTGGTAAGTGACAGTGATCGATCGATACTGCACTTGGGTGGGCTGGGCTGGGCTGGGCTGGGCGGAGGGGCTAAACGCAGGCGCTAGCAGGTATCTGGGCTGATCCAGCTAACACTGCGTTTTTGGGAACCCTAAACCGCTGGGGATGCTAGTATAGATCTGATCAGATCTGATCAGATACTATACCACTAAGGGGGGTGTATGCTTTGCGCGTGGGTGTTAGCGTTACTGTCACTAACCTAACACTGCCTGGGGCGACGCAGACCCTCTCTGGCGCTAAAACCTAATTGATCTCACCCGCCGGGCGATCAGGGGGGTTAAACCTTTATTGGGTTATATACGGCGGGTGCCCTGATGCTATAAAAAGCAAACTAATCAACCAGCGTCACCCGTAACCTATATATGGTGATCACTGGTGAAAGGGTTAACTAGGGGCAATCAGGGGGTTAAAACCTTTATTAGGTTAAATATGGGGGTACCTGACACTATATAAAAACCTGACGGGTAACCTAAATAACTAAACAACTTACTGGCTAACCAGTGACACCAGTGACGCTTATACGGCGATCACTGGTGAAAGGGTTAACTCTAGGGGCAATCAGGGGGTTAAAATAATATATGGGGGTACCTGACACTAATAAAAACCTGCGGCGAACCTAAAAAAAAATAACTGCCTATCTAAAACACCAGCGACACGAATACAGCGATCGGAAAAACAATCGCTTAGTGACGCTGAAGTTAGGGGGTGAAAGGGTTACCTGGGGGGTGATCAAGGGGTTAAACCTTTATTAGGGGGGGTTAGGGGGCTACCCTGGACCTAAAGGGGCCTAATCCTAACTGCCCTGCAACTTTTTACAATCACAGATGACACTAAATGCAGTGATCAGTAAAATAAATGATCACTGCAATCAGTGACACTGTGATTGGGGGCTTTGGGGTGACCTGGGGGGTGATCTGGGGGTGACTGGGGGGTGATTTGTGTGCCTATGTGTACCTACGTGTCAGTGGACTGTTGGTGCACTAACCTGCTTCTTCTCTGCTCGGCGCCGGGAACGGAAAGACCGCGGCGAGGGAGATGACATCACTTCCTCCAGCCTTGTTTACATCACATGGCGGAGGAAGCATTTTCATTGGCCGGGAGCGATCGCGAGGGGGGGGTGGAATCGAGCGGCCGCCCCCTCATGCCTGATCGCTCCCGAACACTTAACGGCCGCTCACTGCAGTGAAGGGGGGTCGGGATGGACCCCCCAACTGCACAAAGGCGATCACGTAGATCTACGTGATTCTGCCTGTCCGTGCCATTCTGCCGACGTAAATCGGCGGTAGGCGGTCGTTAAGTGGTTAAAGAAAAAAACATTCCCCACTGGGTGATCTATGTACATTGCAAAGATTTTACATTTTTATTACATTTTTGTTGCAGGGGATGCATGAATTCTGACTTGTATCTTAGTGCAGATTTCTGGGAAAATCTGTGAGCCAATCACACAAGCAGAAAATTATGTTTCTGGGGGGCGTTCTGTACACACTCTTTATACAGAACAACTCCAGGTAGCCATATTGCATTGCATTTTACAGAAAATTACAGAGCTGCAGATTGAAAAGAAAAGGTTATTTTTAATAGCATTCAATTTCCGTACAATATGACTTGTGTTGCAATTGTACATGCTATATTAATATTTATTTATTTTTATTTGCTATTTTTTTCCCCCCACAAAAGTGGGGTTACCCTTAAGCCCTGGTTCACATTCGTCCGAACGCAGACATCGCATGTGATTCGCACCCGCACTGCGTTGCCGATCGCATGTGATGTCTGTGCAATGCGAGTTCAGTCATACTGTTGTATGGCTGAACTCGCATTGGATTTGCACAAAAATAGTGCAGGGACTTTTCTTTTCCCGCACTGGAATCGGATCGCACGGGTGTTCTTACCTATGTGATCTGATTCCTGTGCAAGTTCACAGTTCGCACTGCGATCTGTGAATCGATCTGGGGGTTACATTAACATTGTATTGACACCCGCAGCGGTTCGCAGAGGGCAGTGTGAACTGCCTGTGGGAGAGATGTGATGTTTAAACCGGCGCCGTAATCGATTACACCGCCGGTTCCTGCATCGCATATGTGTGAACCCAGGCTTAATTGACTAAAAGAAAAAAACGTTTTTTTTGCAGGGTACTAATTTCAGCTTGTGCATTAATATATTTATTATTTATTCTGATAAGTTTGTAGTTGAAAGAAAAGTAAAAGCAACAAGCAGATTTTCACGTTGTACCCTCTAACTAAACATGAATACAAACCTATTGCCATGTTTAATGTTACACAAATCACAAAATATAACGAAAGCAATAAAACAATGAAACTGCTATTTCTTCATTAGATCCACAAACTCCCAGTGTAAGAAATACAGAGTTTCACAGACGATGATAAGATCTATAGCTATGCTACTTAATCTTATGTTTTCCTAGTTAGATATGAAAATCATTGTACCGCATCTTTCCCATGCCATTTATAGATTTACAGCCTGTGTAAATTTACCTGGCAGTATGTGCTATTAATGATTTAACGAAAGAGATGGCCAGGTTGTTGGACTGTGACAAAGAATGCATTTGTGTGTTCTTGCTGAAGAGTCTGGCATACCTTTCAAGCCACTAACCAACAGTGACCCCTTCTGTGACCGTGACTGCCAGCACAGTGTATAAGCCACTGCCTCCAATGGATGACAAATTTGTCTGTTCTTTCCCCTTCTCAATGGTTTAATAATTGCAAGAGCAACTCAGCATAGCGAATATTCTGTCAATGACGTAATACATACTGTAATAGGTATTTGCATCATTTACGAGTAGTTATTCAGAAGCAATTTATTGTAAAAGAATGGTTCCAGGGTGACATGTCCTATTGTATGGGTTTCTCTAATAGTTCAACCAAAAACTAAAAAATTAACAGGCTGCTGACGATACATTGTAAATGCCAGCAAATGTATATGTTACACTACTTGCAGTGCCAACAACTTGTGTGTATAGTTGCCTAGTGTTGTATTAGGTAATAACATTTTCTTTACACCAAAGCATCCACTTAATATTTAGCCCTTACCAATCTGAACACTTAGGCAGTCCATACACAGTGCAAATTTCTATCATGCAGCTACGGGTTGCAGGAAAGGAATTTGCATGATGCCCCCATCAACACAGACATTGCTGACAGGGGAATCCCTCCTGCAATTGTCTTCTCCTATAAGGGGGGGGGGGGCAGGGGGATTTATCGAAGACAGTGATTATCGCTAGTGAATAAATATATTGGTGCGCTAGAACCAACCCTAAAATGCAGCACAAATAATTAAAATATATACACATCCAATAAATAAATGGTGTGCTAATAATGCAATAAAAATGCAAAATGAAACATCAATAAATGTGACTGTGCAGAAAATAGAGCAGCAATGAATGGCTATAAAGTGCAAAATTGATAATATGCAGTATTATCAATAACAGCAGCAATGAATGGGTGTAAAGTGCAATATATAGCTAAATGCAATAACAACAATAAGAATAATGACATAAAAGCGAATCCAAATAAACATGAAAGGAATTCATGAAAGTTTATAACAGGTGTAAGATTCCACAATCTTCCACCGGAGGCACTAGACCAGCTTACAACGATAATAATGCTTGTATCTTGTTAATCCATATGTGAAGTGGACATATCAAAACAAGGGAAAGCGATCATAGTGCAGCATATTGTGATAATAGAATCACAGCCAACAGACTCGATTGGTATACCACTCACATGTACCAGGAATCAGAAGCGCATAACACAGCTCAGCAGAGCGATCTCCTCATTGAGTGTCTGTAGGTGATAGACACCTGCTGACAGCATCACGCAGTTCCTCCCTATGCATTACATCAGAGCCACCTGACTTAATCATGGGTCATTATCGCTAGTGGCTATAGCAACCACTAGCGATAATTTTAACAGATTTCGGCATGCTGGCTGTACCCAGGTTGATCGATCAATCAACTTGGTACATTCAGCCTGCCCATTACCAGTTCAAACCTCGGCTGGTAATGGGAGATTCAAACTGTGTATGGCCGGCCTTAACCTTAACACCTCTCCCCTCAAGCACACACAACAATAACAATGCTTCAACTTTCCCTACCCTTAATACTTAAAACAGTATTAACTGTTGGCAAACTGTTGGCGCTATATAAATCCTGTATAATAATAATAATAATAAAGTATTAAACCCCAAAGCAAACATTTATTGTATTGCAGCTTACCAATTCTTAGATGTGATGGCTGTGTTGGTTAGCTTTTTTAGGATTTCTTCTATTTTTAATCTGTTTATCCAGCCAGTAAGTTTGTTGTTTTTAAAAGAAAAAGCTCTCTTGCAAATGTATCAGTTACAGAAATGAGACAAACCATTTACCACTGACAGGGGTGCTTACATTGATTAGCTTTTGTTTATTTATGTAAAACCTTTATACCAAAACGAAAAAAAAACTGTTTGCTGTAACTGCTTATAAATTGTTGGATGGAGAGTGGCTTCAATTCGTATTTTTAAAGAATAACGTTTTATTACGTTTTCCAACAAGAAAAGACAGCAGTACAGCGTGGCAATAAAAACGTAAGACCTCGTATACAGCACCAGTTTTACAATACAGTACATGTTCCATAACTCAGTACAGACAATTTGTCATCATGTAACCTCCGTACATGTAAAGAAGAAAATTTGGCTCGATCAGAAGACCTAGCTGACCCAACGATAAAATGTTACATTATACTGTTCAGGAATTCAAAATGAAAACGGCGGCAATAGTGGCTTTAGAATCCCAGCTGGGGAGACCATAATATGTTAGGAGTCAGGCACAAAAACAAATGCACACTGTAAAGGAAGACAAGAAAGGAAAAGAGATCCAGAAAGGAGACAAAAGAAAGAAGGCCAAGAGGAAAAGAGTTGGAAGAGGGGGACAATGCCTGGCTAACGAATCGATCACAGTTCCAGCAAATAATCTAGGGATTAATTACAGAAATTGCAGCTTTGGGGAAGAGGAAAAGTCAATCCAAGCATACCATAATGCCATAAACTTTGTGTGGTTTTTGTGGATGCAAGCAGTCGATTCCACCAGTCTCATAATAGTGATCAGCTTTGCCACCCACTCCCTTATGGTAGGGAGAGTAGACAATTTCCAATGTCTGGGTATCAGCGCTTGAGCTTCCGACAGTAAGAATTGTAATAAGTTATTTTTGATCTTTGAAATCGATCTTGGCATAATAGACAAGAGGGTGACCTCCGGCGTTTCCGGCCAGGGGTGACCCATAGTTAGGTGGCAGAGCTGCAACACCGTATTCCAGAAAGGTTGAATGTGGAGACATGACCACCAAATATGAGCGTCACAGTAACAACAACAATCAGGGATGGAATAAATGAATTTGTGCAATAGTGCTGGGCTTCTGTACTACCGTGTTAGGAATTTATAGTTCCGCTCCCGAGTATGGGAGGCTATACTGGATTTAAAAGTGAGCAGGAAGGCTTTATCCCAGTCTGAGTCCGAGATAGTATGACCCAATTCTCTCTCCCAGTCTATTGTGTAAAACGGGTGTTGGGAAGGACCCCAAAAGGAGGATATTGTAGAGCTGAGATATAGTGTGCAGACAGTTCGGGTTGTTCAGACATAGAGCCTCAAAAAGTTTCAGGGTTCTGTTAATCAATCCCAGTCTTGCACAGTTAAAGAGAAAGTGGCGTAGTTGAAGGTATTGCAACCATCTCTGAGGGCAAGGAATACCTGGGTTCAGAAGAGCGTTAAGTGGTTTTATTTCTGATGCCCCAAATGCTTGGATAGCAGGGTAAGGGAGTGAGCCCTTCCAGCATAAACGTGGCTTCAATTTGTTAGTATATTTAAATCTTTTAATACACCTAACACTCCCCTACCCCCAGACTGACAATTCTGCTGTTCAAAGGTGCCCCCTGTGCTCCTTCATCCAGAATGGAGGCACGGTAACACAGTAGGTATGATCAGCAGGTGAAAACCGAGGGCTAAAAAAGCCTAAAAAAATAAAACAAATGCAGCCACCATATCTAAAGATTAGTAAGCTGCAATATATGAAATTTTTGGTTTTGGGTTGGGGTTTAGTACCACTTTAACCTCCTAAAATGAGCCCTTATCTTTTTATCTTCCGCTTTCATTTTTATGGAGTGAGTCATTAACCTTCCTGCTTATAACACTAACCTACCATATATATTCGAGTATAAGCCGACCCGAATATAAGCCGAGGCACAAAATTTTACCACAAAAACTGGGAAAACTTGACTCGAGTATAAGCCTAGGGTATCCATCTGCATGCCTCACCCAAAGTCCGGGAGATCAGGCGCAAAAAGGTGACTCGAGTATAAGCCGAGGGGGCATTTTTAGCACACAAAAAATGTGCTGAAAAACTTGGCCTTTACTCGAGTATATACGGTATGTATGCCCATAAAGTCATAATACTACTAATTAACCCCTATTCCATTGCATACTTACTTTATCTTGCACCAAAGACCCCTCTGTAGCAAGCTAGATTTCCAATCCCAAATGATTTGAGTGCCAAGATCTTGGTTTTAAATGTCCCCTCTGAGTACATTTTCATGTTTTGTTTTCAATTTATTTTTATGCATCTTTTTTACCAAATACAAAAACCATACTTTTACATTTATATTTATACATGATTCCTTTATAATTTACTACATGTGTGCCAAGTTTGGGGTCCAGGGGACCTACAGCCGGCCGGTACCGGGTCCCCAAATTCCAGGAGATCAGGCGCAAAAAGGTGACTCGAGTATAAGCCGAGGGGGGCATTTTCAGAACAACAAAATGTGCTGAAAAAACTTGGCTTATACTCGAGTATATACGGTATTTGTGTTTTTTCTGTTAATGATATATTTAGCATTTCAGATTTGTCATAATTAACTTTAAAGTTACTTGATTGCCCAAATCTTTTAAATTCTTTTATTAAATTAGGAAGTGTTATAATGGGGTTAGTCACATATATTAATAAGTCGTCTGCGTAGACTGCAGTTTTGTATTCTTTATCTTTAATGCTAATTCCTTGTATGTTTTTATTTTTCCTTATTGCTTGTATCAGATGTTCCATCACTAATATATATAATATAGGTGACAGAGGACATTCCTTTTGAGTTCCATTTGAAATATCTATATATTACGATAACATTCCATTTACTCTTAATTTTTTCATTATTTTCCTGTTTTCCTGTTGAGAGTTTAAATTATATAACTTAGTATAATACGTATGGAAATTTTTTGCTATTTCCATTGGTTCATATGCCATTTCCCCATTTGTTTTTAGAATTTTATTTATAGAGGTCATAGATTGTTTTTTTCTTGTTCATACATCACGGGACACAGAGCAGCATAGTCATTACTATGTGGGTTATATAGAATTACCTTCAGGTGCTGGCACTGGCA
Source organism: Rana muscosa (assembly GCA_029206835.1). Taxonomy (NCBI): domain Eukaryota; kingdom Metazoa; phylum Chordata; class Amphibia; order Anura; family Ranidae; genus Rana; species Rana muscosa. The sequence goes on from CM055116.1 coordinate 733,251,990, forward strand.
ACTTCCAAAACAGGAAGTACCCTCCCCTATATAAGCCCCTCCCATCCGGGAGTACCTCAGTTTTTTGCCAGTGTCTAAGGTGTTGGCCAAGGTTAACATGTATTCATCTGGGCTTGTGTACAGGTTCTCTGGGCCTTAGCAAGCTATTCCGGATCCGACCAAAAAAGCTTCATAGCTAAACGGTCGGTACCCGGGCCTTGCAGAGAAGAGCAGGGTTTTGCCTGTAATGCCTCTCTTAGGAGGGCTGGACCCTGGGATCCAGAGCTCTGGTCATACCCAAAACCAAGAGGCTATCTGTGCAGGGTGCTATACAGGTCCAGGGGAGTGGAATCCTTGGGAACCCGGTCCCTGAAGGTCTAGTACAATGCCTGCCGTGAGAGGTGAAGTTTGGGCTTCTGTGGACCAAACAAAGTCCTGCGGCGGGGAAAAGGTAAGTGGGGGCCCCTCAGGAACTTGGTTCTATTGAGGGGACCCCCAAGCCTAATATGTCTTTCTGCCTGTTACCTAAAGGGTATTCCCGCTAATAGCTGTATATGCCTAAGAAATCCTAGAAATGTTTTTTCATAAGGGAAGTTTTAAAAAAACTGTAAACCTGGAAATGTTTTTTCATAAAGGAGGTTTTAAAAAAGAAAAAAAAAAAAAAGACAAAGGTGCGGTACCTGTGTTTGTCCACTAGAGGCCGCTGTGGAACGTCTTTTTTCTTGGGACTATTCCTTCCATGGTGAAAGTCCAGGCAGATGAGTGAGCTCTCTATCAGGGAAGCTGCATTCCTCTGTCATGCTGCCAAGTAGTTTCCTTCCATCCCCGAGTCCTGGTGAAACAGGGACCCTGGCTCCTCTCCCTACATGGCGCCAAGAGTGCACACGTGCACGCGCGCGCACACATGCTTTCCTTTTATAAGGTTTAGCTTCAAAAAAGGGGGCGGAGCCTGGCGGATGACGCGCTCTGTGCGCCCAGCGCTTCTGCGCATGTGCGGGCGTCCCAGCAAGATAAAAGGACTCAGTCCACGCTGCTTGCTATGGACACAGAGCATGAAAAGGAGCTGGTAGCATGGTATAGGGGCTTACAGCGGGCGGTTGATACAGGCATCCCCAGAAAGACGCATTAGTAGACACCCACTGATGTACATAGCAGCAAATTGCATTAGACTATTTCAGTAAGGGGTGTATTGCGGCTGGAATACCTCAGCTTTGAACTAAGGAATATGCCGCCTAAAAAACTCAGAGATATACCTCTCAGGAAGTGTAGGGGGTCTCCATCGGGCTCTGAGGATCTGGAGCAGTCATCTGCACCCTCCTCCCCTGAGAAATCAGAGGTTAATACCCATAAGGAACCCCCGGGAGTGCCAGGTACTGCGGCTGTCCTCAGTCCACCTGCTCCTGCATATATAACAGAGGAGGTTTTTTCCTCAACTCTGGAGGGATTGGAGCAGAGATTGGCTGCATTGATCGCTTCTTCTCTACAGGAAAGAAAGCGCGCCAGATCTCCATCACCTCCATTAGAGTGCCTGTTGGCAGAGCAACAGTCCCAGGAAGGGACCGACCTACCTGAAGGGGATCAGGAGGAGGTTAGCTCTGTTTTTGAGGAATCGACAGTAGATGAACCATTTTCAGCATCACAGACTGAAAGATTGTGGGTCCAGACCCTAACTGACATGGTTCGATCTGCATTTAAAATGCCTCTTGTTGAACCATCAACTACTGCTGTCTCCTCATTGGGGTCGCTAAAAGCTCCCCAGGTTAATTGCTCCTTTCCAATACATCCATTATTGGAAGGACTTATATACCAGGACTGGGAACATCCTGATAAACTATTTGTTCCGCCTAAAAGGTTTCCGGTGATCTATCCCATGGAGGAAAAGTTCACCCAGAGATGGAATGTTCCTACGGTGGATGCAGCCATCTCTTCTGTGAACAAATCACTGACATGTCCAGTAGATAATGTTCAAATGTTCAAAGATCCAGTGGATAAAAAATTGGAATCTTTATTAAAATCTGCTTTTTCCACAGCAGGGGCTGTTACACAGCCAGCAGTGGCAGCTATTGGGGTCTGCCAAGCTTTAAAGGATCAAATGAAAATGGTCCTGAGGGATTTGCCAGACCAGCAGGCCCAGGCTCTGGCTGATCTGCCTAGAGCATTATGCTTTGCGGTTGACGCCATCAAGGATTCTATCCATCAGGCCTCCCGCCTCACGCTGTCTTTGGTACATATGCGTAGGCTTCTGTGGCTCAAAAACTGGTCTGCTGAAGCTCCCTGTAAGAAGCTCTTAGTTAGCTTCCCATTTCATGGGGAACGCCTTTTTGGCGAAGACCTGGATAAGTATATCCAGAAGATTTCCAGTGGTAAAAGTACTCTCTTACCGAGTAAAAAGAGGTCTAGGGGTCCATCTTTTAAGAGGACTACCTCTCCTATCCCTGCGACGTCTGCTACTAAGCAGTTCCGACGGCCTCCTCGGTCAAACTCAGGAGGTAAAAATCAGGGACAGCCACAGGGTAATAAAAAGCCCTGGATCCAAAGAGGTACTAAACCAGCCTCCAAGTCAAGCCTATGAAGGGCTGCCCCCACTCAAACGGGTGGGGGGAAGACTTCAGTTGTTCGCAGAGACCTGGCGGGAGACGATCAAAGACAGATGGGTGCTCTCCGCAGTAACTCTGGGATACAAGTTGGAGTTAAAAGAGTCTCCTCCGTCCCATTTTATGTGGTCAGGCATGCCAAGAGACCCTCTGAAAAGAGGGTCTCTCCTATTGGCGTTAGAACAACTATTGCTCCAAGGAGTAATTATGGAGGTTCCTATGGAAGAGTGGGGGTTGGGTTTCTACTCAAACCTTTTCACAGTCCCGAAGCCAAACGGGGACATAAGACCCATATTGGACCTAAAGAGTCTAAACAAATTTCTAAACGTCCGGTCTTTCCGGATGGAGTCGATCCGATCGGTCACCGCTGCCCTACAAGGGGAGGAATGGTTAGCCTCGATCGACATCAAAGATGCTTACTTGCATGTTCCCATCTTTCCAGGTCATCAAAAATTCCTACGCTTTGCAGTAGAAGGGCGCCATTTTCAGTTCAGAGCCTTACCATTCGGTCTGGCCACAGCACCACGAGTGTTCACAAAAATTCTGGCCCCACTGTTGGCCGATCTAAGAACACGGGGTGTAACGATAATGGCATACCTAGACGACCTGTTGTTGATGGACCACTCAGTTGCCAAGCTAGAAGTGGTAATTGTCAATACAATCAAGTATCTAGAGTCTCACGGTTGGGTCATCAACCTGGACAAGTCAGCCCTACAGCCAGTGAAAAACCTGGTATATCTAGGGCTACGGCTGGATTCAGACCAGAGGAAGATTTTCTTACCTCTAGACAAGGTATCCTCTTTGAGGGCCTTGGTCCGTCTGCTTTGTGCAAAAAGACAGCCGTCCATACGCCTGTGCATGAGGCTGCTAGGAAAGATGGTAGCATCATTCGAAGCTGTGCCATACGCCCAATTCCACTCAAGGAATTTACAAAGGGCCATATTGTCAGCCTGGAACGGAAAAGTTCAGGCTCTAGACTTCCCGATGGCTTTGTCCCCTTCCGTTCGGAAGAGTCTCTGCTGGTGGTTGATCCCCCAGAATCTCCAGAAGGGAAAACCCTTCAGCCCGATATCTTGGAAGGTGGTCACTACAGATGCCAGCCTTATAGGCTGGGGGGCAGTACTGGAGCAATGGTCTCTCCAGGGCAGATGGTCAAATGTAGAAAAAACCCTGCCCATCAATCTCTTAGAGATACGAGCAGCCCGGTACGCCCTAGTAGCCTGGACATCCAGACTCCAAGGGTCCCCTGTCAGAATTCAATCAGACAATGCCACAGCAGTGGCATATATCAATCATCAGGGAGGCACCAGGAGTCGTGCAGCCCAGAGGGAAGTAAGTCACATCCTGGAATGGGCAGAAAAGCATGTCCCATGTATATCAGCTGTCTTCATTCCAGGGGTGGAGAATTGGAAGGCGGACTTTCTGAGTCGCCAACAGTTATGCCCAGGGGAATGGTCCCTTCATCCTGAGGTCTTCCGAGCAATATGTCAGCGGTGGGGAACACCGGATGTAGATCTGCTAGCATCCAGATTCAACGCAAAGGTGGACAGATTTGTCTCCCGGACAAGGGATCCCCTCGCTTGCGGCTCGGATGCTCTGGTGTTCCCTTGGGATCAGTTCAGACTGATATATGCATTCCCTCCGCTACAATTGTTGCCTCGACTCCTTCGCAGAGTCAGGTTGGAGAAGAAGCCGGTGATCCTGGTGGCTCCAGCGTGGCCCCGAAGGGCCTGGTACGCGGAGATCATCAAAATGTCTGTGGGGAGTCCTTGGACCCTTCCACGTCGTCCGGACCTGCTTTCGCAAGGACCGATATACCACCCTTCCTTACTAACTCTAAGTTTAACGGCCTGGCTATTGAATCCCACATCCTAAAGAAGAGAGGTCTCTCTAACTCTGTGGTATCAACTATAATCAATGCCAGGAAGCCTGTATCCAGGCAGATCTACTATAGAGTTTGAAAGGCGTACATCACTTGGTGCGAGGCCAGAAAATGGCATCCACGTAAGTACGTTATAGGCAGAATTCTGGACTTCCTGCAGTGGGCTGTAGACAGGAAGTTTGCCTTAAGTACTATCAAGGGCCAGGTTTCGGCCTTGTCAATACTATTTCAAAGGCCCCTGGCTATGCATTCACTTGTCAAATCCTTTATGCAAGGTGTGACTCGTATTATTCCACCGATTAAGGCTCCCATATGCCCATGGGATCTAAATTTGGTTCTGTCGGTTCTGCAGAAGCAGCCATTTGAACCTTTGCGGCACATTTCCTTGGTTCTACTCACCAGGAAATTGATATTTTTTGTAGCCATATGCTCGGCTAGAAGAGTGTCAGAATTAGCCGCCATGTCCTGTAAAGAGCCATATCTGGTTATCCATAAGGACAGAGTAGTATTACGTCCTCACCCAGCCTTTCTTCCTAAGGTGGTATCGAGGTTTCACTTGAACCAGGATGTGGTTCTTCCTTCTTTTTTCCCCAAACCAAGCTCGGTAGAGGAAAAGTTATTGCATTCTTTGGATGTAGTAAGAGCAGTTAAAGCTTATCTAAAAGCCACTGCTCAGATTCGTAGAACGGATTCTTTGTTTGTTCTGCCGGAAGGCCCCAGAAAGGGTCAGGCAGCATCAAAATCGACTTTAGCCAAGTGGATTCGACAGGTCATAATACAAGCCTATGGCTTGAGAAGTAGACCGCCTCCGTTCAAAGTTAGGGCGCACTCCACGAGAGCAGTTGGAACTTCATGGGCAGTGCATCACCAGGCCTCCCTGGCGCAAATTTGTAAGGCCGCAACATGGTCTTCAGTACACACGTTTACTAGGTTCTACCAGGTGGACGTTAGAAGTCAGGAGGATGTCGCCTTTGGGCGCAGTGTGTTGCAGGCCGCAAAAGATCCTCATGCCTGATGGCGCCCAGCTTATGTATGGTGTATCCCCCCCTCATGTGGCATTGCTTTGGGACGTCCCACATAGTAATGACTATGCTGCTCTGTGTCCCGTGATGTATGAACAAGAAAGTAGGATTTTTAAAACAGCTTACCTGTAAAATCCTTTTCTTGGAGTACATCACGGGACACAGAGCTCCCACCCCTCTTTTGGGGACACGTATTGCTTTGCTACAAAACGGAGGTACTCCCGGATGGGAGGGGCTTATATAGGGGAGGGTACTTCCTGTTTTGGAAGTTGCCAGTGCCAGCACCTGAAGGTAATTCTATATAACCCACATAGTAATGACTATGCTGCTCTGTGTCCCGTGATGTACTCCAAGAAAAGGATTTTACAGGTAAGCTGTTTTAAAAATCCTACTTTTTTTAATGTTCTAGCCATTAATTTCCCTGTTTATTACCTTGTTGATACCATTGTGTTTTATTTTTATCCCTCGTTCGGCGGGAATCTTCATCAAGTAAGGATTGTAGTTGCATTTGTTTTTCTTTTAAAAGTATTTTGTCCTCCATTTTAAGGCTTTGTTTATGTTTCTTTTCTAGTTTTGTAATTTCCATCAATAACTGAGCCTCTTTCTGATTTTTTACCTTTTTCAGCCTAGATCCGTGCTTGATGAAAATTCCCCTCAGGACACATTTAAGTGTTTCCCATTGTATAGAAATTGAAGTGCAGTCGTTTTCATGATTTACCAAAAATTCTTTCACTGTCTGTCGTATGTCACTTTCACATTCTTTATTTTTTATTAAATTATCATTCAGTCTCCAAGTCCCTGTTGGTTTTTTAGAGTCCAATAGCTTAAGTTCCAAATATATCGGGGTGTGATCTGACCATGAGAAATTACCAATATCTGTTGAAGGAGTCATCATCAGACCAGATTGATTAATAAAGAGATAATCTAATCTATGATATGAATTATGTATGTTTGAATAATATGTATAATGTTTTGCCGTCTGATGCTGAGCCCTCCATATGTCTATCAATTGATATCTTCCCAATAGATATTTAAATTCTTTTCGTTGACTATTTTTATTTTGGGAACGAGTACTTGATGTATCTAACTTTGCGTCCAAAATAAAATTAAAATCTTTGCCCAGAATCACAGTCCCTTCTACTTTTTCCATTGCTTCCACAAGAGATTTTATTCCAAACTTAATTTGATCATAGTTTGGTAGATATAAATTTATAATTGTATTTTTTTTTCCATATATCATAACCTTTATAATCAATGATCTACCATCTTTGCCTTTCCAGCTTTGAATTATTTGGTGGGGTATATCTTTGTGGAACGCAATAGACACTCCTCTTGATTTAGAGTAGCAAAATGTATCATGAATCCAGGTAACATAATTTCTGTTATTTATTTTAGGGATGTGATTTGAGCGAAAATGTGTTTCTTGCAATAAAATAATTCCAATTTTCTTTTTATGAAATTAATTTAGTATTTGAGATCTTTTAATGGGTGAATTTAGGCCCCTCGTATTGAAGGAATTTTTTTTTACCCCTCCCATAGAAATAAATCGGGTGGGGGAGATCGACTCTAATTAATGGCTATAACGAGAAAATGGAAAAAAAAAAAAAAGCCAACCACTCACTCACACTTAATTCACTTGAATCTTACTCACGTGCCAACTAATTCACTCAACTCTCTACTAGGGATGAGCTCGGTGTTCGAGTCGAACATACGTTCGACTCGAACATCGGCTGTTCGATCGTTCGACGAAGATCGAACGTTTTGGGCCATTCGCGCCAAATTCGAGTGACGCGAACGGCCCACAATACACTGCGCCATTGCAGTGCAATCCCGGCGCTGTGATTGGCCAAGCATGCACTGTGACCCCGCATGCTTGACCAATCACAGCGCCGGCAGCGAGAAGAGCCATAATTGGCCACAGGCAGGATGCCTGTGGCCAAATATAGCTATGGGGGGTTTAGTACACGCCCCACACTATAAAAGGCCGCCAGAGCGGTGGCCTTGTGTAGTGTGTTCCGGTTCAGGGAGAGAGAAGGATAGGCAGGGACAGTGTTAGTGATATTTATTCATTTACCTTGTGTGTAGGGAGAGAGAAGGATAGGCAGGGACAGTGTCAGTGATATTCTGCTAAACCTTGTGTGCAGGGAGAGAGAAGGATAGGCAGGGACAGTGTCAGTGATATTCTGCTAAACCTTGTGTGCAGGGAGAGAGAAGGATAGGCAGGGGACAGTGTCAGTGATATTTTTGCTAAGCCTCCTGCACAGTATACACCTGAAGCTAGCCCTTATTGCTGTGTTTTCCTGTTGTGTAACACAGGCAGGCATCTGCAGCAGTTATAGCAGGCGTAGTGTGCTTCCTGCAAAATATACACCTGAAGCTAGCCCTTATTGCTGTATTTTCCTGTTGTGTAACACAGGCAGGCATCTGCAGCACTTACAGCAGGCGTAGTGTGCTTCCTGCAAAATATACACCTGAAGCTAGGCTTTATTGCTGTGTTTTCCTGTTGTGTAACACAGGCAGGCATCTGCAGCAGTTATAGCAGGCGTAGTGTGCTTCCTGCAAAATATACACCTGAAGCTAGCCCTTATTGCTGTTTTTTCCTGTTGTGTAACACAGGCAGGCATCTGAAGCACTTACAGCGGGCGTAGTGTGCCTCTTGCACATTATACACCTGAAGCTACCCCTTATTGCTCATAGTTTTTTTTCTTTTGTGTTACACTAACAGGCATCTGCAGCACTTACAGCGGGCGTAGTGTGCTTCTTGCAAAATATACACCTGAAGCTACCCCTTGTTGCTGGTTTTCCCATCTCCCTGCAGGCCTTTAGAATGTCTGGAAGGCAAACAAGGAGAGGCAGACAGTCAGGAGCCAATAAAAGAGGGCAAGCAGACTCTGTGTCTAGAGACAACAGTGCTGGTCGTGGACGCTGTGCATCGTCATCAGCCCTGTGGCCATGGGACACGCTTGTCCTTATTTTCGGCAGCTGGACGTGTTGAGCCGCATCATGCCGAAGACTTGGTAGAGTGGATGACCAAGCCCTCCTCATCCTCCTCATCCTCTCTCACCCAGGCTCAGGGTACTGGCAAAGCAGCTGCCAAAGCATCCTCAATGTCATCATCAGTCATTCCTTCCCTAGACCCACCGTGTCCTCCTGAGGAGTCCCCCGAACTGTTTGAGCACAGTGTTGGGTACATGCTCCAGGAGGATGCCCAGCGTTTCGAAGGGTCTGAAGATGATACCCAGCTAGAGGAAGGCAGTAGCGTGAGAGCAGAGAGAGGGGATGCTCAAGAAGGACACCAATCTGGCAGTCATGTTCCAGCAGCTGCAGCATACTGCCAGATTGGTTCCAGTGATGAGGAGGGAGGGGATGATGAGGTCACTGACTCCACGTGGGTGCCTGATAGGAGAGAGGAGGAGGAGGAGGAGGATGAGGAGGAGGCACATCTCCAACAAGGCAGGATGCCCTCCGGGGGCCAGCGTAAGGGCAGCACACCGACTGAATCACACCGCAGAGCTTCGCCTGTGCAGGGCGCTGCCTCTGCCCGTTATTCCAAAAGTTCTTTGGTGTGGGCCTTTTTTGAGTCGAGTGCATCAGATCGCACCGCTGCTGTTTGCAACATATGTCTCAAGCGTATCTCGCGTGGCCAAAACATCAGCCGCTTGGGCACCACATGCTTGACCAGACATATGTTGACCTGCCATGCAGCTTGTTGGCAAGCCTACCTTAAAGACCCACACCAAAGAACAAAGCGGACCTCTCCTTGCTCCACATCAGCTGGGATCTCCAACCCCACTATACCTTCAGTCCTCTCTGAAACCTGCACTGAGAGGAATGAAGGTGTAGAATTAGGTGTGTCACAGCCAAGAACTTGCGGGCACTCTGCTAGCAGTACACCGACGTCCGATTCTGGCAGGCAAATTTTCCTGCCCCAGCTGCTGGACCGTCAAAAGAAGTTCACTCCCAGCCATCCACACGCCCAGCGGTTGAATGCTAGCTTGGCTAAATTGCTAGCACTTCAACTGCTGCCTTTTCAGTTGGTAGACTCGGCCCCCTTCCGTGAGTTTGTGCAATGTGCGGTTCCTCAGTGGCAGGTTCCCAAACGCCACTTTTTCTCACGGAAGGTGATTCTGGCTCTCTACCGCCATGTGGAAGGCAATATCCATGCCTCGCTGGACAGGGCGGTCAGCGGTAAGGTGCATATTACCGCTGACTCATGGTCCAGCAGGCATGGACAGGGATGTTACCTTTCTTTCACGGCCCATTGGGTCACTCTTTTGGCAGCTGGGAAGGATGCAGGACAAGGTGCAGTAGTGTTGGAGGTTGTTCCACCCCCTCCTCTTCTTCTTCCTCCATGGCCTCTTCCTGTGCTTTGTCCTCGGAACCAGCGGTGCTCCGTAGGCGTTCAAAGGGCTACGCAAGTACGCAGGCAAAAAGATGCCATGCCGTGCTTGCGCTGGTGTGTTTGGGGGACAGGAGCCACACTGGGGCAGAGGTTCTGTCAGCTCTGCAGGGGCAGGCCGAGAGGTGGTTGACGCCACGCCAGCTTAAGGCAGGAATGGTGGTTTGCGACAATGGCACCAACCTCCTCTCCGCCCACCGACAGGGACAACTGACCCATGTGCCCTGTGTGGCTCACGTCCTTAACCTGGTGGTGCAGCGGTTCTTGGGCAGGTACCCGGGCTTACAGGATGTCCTGAGGCAGGCCAGGAAAGTCTGTGTGCATTTCCGCAGATCATATAATGCCAGTGCTCAGCTAGCTGAGCTGCAAAAGGAGTTGAACCTGCCCAAGAACCGCCTTATATGTGACATGCCCACCAGGTGGAACTCAACGTTGGCCATGCTGCAGCGGTTGCACACGCAGCAGAGGGCCATCGATGAGTACCTGTGCGACTACGGCACCAGGACAGGGTCAGGGGAGCTTGGTTTTTTTTCACCACGCCAGTGGGGCATGATCAGGGATGCATGCACTGTCCTGGCACCATTTGAGGAGGCCACGAGGATGGTGAGCAGTGACAGTGCATGCATCAGTGCGTGGAATAATGGACAGGGCACTTGAGGCAGAACAGAGGCAGGAAGAGGAGGACTTCCTTGCCTCTCAAGGCCCCCTTTACCCAGACAGTGTTCCTTCTGTCCCACCCATCACACAGGAAGGGGAGGAGGAGGAGGAGGAGGATTGTGTCAGCATGGAGGTGGAGCATGGCACTCACCATCAACAGCAGCAGTCTTTTAGGGATGATTTACAGTCCCAACAAACCCGTGGACTTGTACGTGGCTGGGAGGAGGTGGCTGCGGATCATGTCGTCTTTAGTGACCCAAAGGACTCCGGACCCAATGCCTCAGCTAACCTACGCTGCATGGCCTCCCTGATCCTGCAAAGTCTGCGGAAGGATCCTCGTATTCTTCGGATCAAGGAGAGGGACCATTTTTTAGTCCGCAGCCCCAAGGTATGATCGGTTCCAGCAACCATCGCCAGTGTCTGATATACATGGTGCAGGAATACCTAGGGACAAGGTCAGACTTGGACACCTTTCCCACCGAAAATCCTCTGGCTTACTGGGTGTTGAAGATGGATCACTGGCCAGAGCTTGCACAGTATGCAATTGAGCTATTGGCCTGTCCTGCATCCAGTGTTCTTTCGGAACGCACATTCAGTGCTGCTGGAGGCTTTGTCACGGATCACAGTGTGCGCCTGTCCACCGACTCGGTTGATTGACTGACCTTCATAAAGATGAACCAGTCTTGGATCACCACCAGCCACCACCACCAAGCACCTGAAGCTGATATAACAGAATAATTTATTTTCAAATGTCACATCCCTTCAAGACTGATGCTGATGCTGAGTGACTGTCCTGTTATGTTGACTGACTATCCTCCTCCTCCTCAATGACTTGGTGGTTGGCCGACGCCGGTGACGCCACTCCGCCCTGACGGACTGACGCATCAGCGATGGGACATGGCTCCTTAAAAACGCTGTTTTCAGCGTGTCAACTAGGTTACACAATATCACTGCCCGTTTGCTCCGTTGCCAGCCGTGCCGATATTACAGGTACACATCTTTCAACTTTGCTTTTCTTGTGATAACCATTCCTGCCTTAACATGGTCATTTCAGGCTAATGTGTGCACCCTCACAGGGCTCTGTTGTTTCTCCACACCTGTTTTGCAGCTTCCTATACCATTCGTATAACCAGTCACTTCTCTGTTACCATTCAGGCTAATTGCTAGCCACTTATTCAATGGTAAGGATACAGTTTTTTACCTTTTTGTTCTATGTATCCTGCTTAGCTGCTATTATTATTCTTTTGAATTTATCTGATATTAGTATACTGACGGTCTCCCTTCTTTTTATTATTTTTTCTTTTGGTTTTAATAGTGAATATACAAATCGTCTAAACCAATGTGGTCTATCCACTGACAACTGGACATTGCGGCTTGTTTAATTTCTGTTATGATATATATACACCCTCTTTATCAGTTTAATATTAACCATTTGGAGACCATCAGAATTTTGATCTATTACCAATCTAGTCTCACCCCAGCGATTTAGAGTGAGTACTACATTATACACACTGCTATTACAGGCATATTTTGTATACCAATCAGCTCATTCAAACTATTTTTGTTCTAGCTTAACAACTATTTGGCTTGTGCCTCACCATCGGCTCGGCTGGCATCGGTTCTAACTGGCAATTTTACCCCTTATCTCATTCCCTCCCACACCTTACCTTTCCCCCTTTTTCCCTTCCCCTCTCGTCCTTCTCCTATGTCCTATCTTCTGCCCTAGAATTGTTCCTTTCCTCCCTCTCCCTTCCCTCCCTACCTTCCCCCACCTTCCCCTCCCATTCCAATAGTCCTCAGCCCACCCTGTTAGGGCTTCTGTAATGATATTGGATTTTACTCCAGTGACATTCAAACGTAAAGACTTCTGAGTGTGAGTATTACTTACCAAGTAGTTGTTCAGTTATCTTTTCAATACTTTTCCAATTTTATGGTTATATTATATGCTCCATCGAGCACCCCAATTAATCTATATATTTACCAAATTCCCTTTGTCTATAATATATACATATCAATTGTTTTATTGTTTACCATGCCCCCATGATTGGTTTGTGTCCTCATGGACTATGTGCCTGCATGTCCTTTTTCTGTCCTGTGAGCTGCTGTTCGGCTGACTAGTTCCTTTTCTTTTCTTTTCATGTATGTATTTTTACTTATACAAGCATCCATTAGGTAACTATGATATTTCTAATACATTGTATTTCTATTTCATTAGCTTTGTATGCTGTTGCTTTCTGAAGAAGCGTGTTTTCACACGAAACTTGTTAAAGCTGTGGACCTACTGGGTACTATAATTCTAGTCTTCACTGTCGGTATCTAGCTAACCGTTTGGACTCTACGGTATTCAGAGAATCATTCTCCTACAGATCCTACTGTTATTGTATACTTTGTATCCCTCAGTGATTGTACCTGGTCGGCCCATACATATAATTGCTTAAATGGTTTTTAGGAAATCTTTTTAATGTAACTTTTTGTAAATTAATAAAATTGTTATATTTTTTCATAATTGTATTCTGCTTAAGTTGTGCCTATAATGTCCAAAGTCCCCCAAATTCCTTTTTCTATAACTATAGGACGCGGCACACACTTATCATGTATCCACAATACCACTATGTGTTAAGATACAATTAAATTCCTTTTCATAATTACAATTTTTGATGCAATACTTTGCAACAGGGCTCATTACTGTGCTCCAAGTACAGTATCTGTGAGGGGTTGCAGTGTTGTGGCACCAGTGCCAAAGGCCCAATTTTTCTGCCCCTTTTTAACAGGGGCGTGTAATTACAATTTTTGATGCAATACTTTGCAACAGAGCTCATTACTGTGCTCCAAGTACAGTATCTGTGAGGGGTTGCAGTGTTGTGGCACCAGTGCCTAAGGCCCAATTTTTCTGCCCCTGTTTAACAGGGGCGTGTAATTACAATTTTTGATGCAATACTTTGCAACAGGGCTCATTGCTGTGCTCCAAGTACAGTATCCGTGAGGGGTTGCAGTGTTGTGGCACCAGTGGCTAAGGCCCAATTTTTTAGCCCCTGTTCTACAGGGGCATGTAATTACAATTATTGATCTAATAATTCACAGCAGGGCCCATTCCTGTGCCCACCAAGAGTAACTGTGAGGGCTTACAGTGTTGTGGCAACACCACCACCACCACCAACACCACCAAAGGCCCAACTTTTCAGCCCCTGTTCAACAGGGGCATGCACTTACAATTCTTGATCTAATAATTCACAGCAGGGCCCATTCATGCGCCCACCAAGAGTAACTGTGAGGGCTTACAGTGTTGTGGCACCAGCACCACCACCAAAGGCCCAATTTTTCCTTCCACTGTTCAACAATGGCATGTAAATACAATTTCTGATATAATAGTTCACAGCAGGGCGTTCCATCGCCCACCAAGAGTAACTGTGAGGGCTCACAGTGTTGTGGCAACACCAACATGTTAGGGGCAAATTTCAGCAGAGTATATATGGCAGGCCCCTACTTTCAAACATCCAACTTACAAACGACTCCTACTTGCAAACGGAAGGAGACAACAGGAAGTGAGAGGAAATCTACCCCTAGGAAGGGAAATTCTCTCCTGTAAGAGTTAATATTGGAAAAAGGTTTCTTCTCTCTACTGATGCTTTATCACCAATCCTTGTTTCAATAAAAACCCCACTTTTCAAAAACAGTTGTCATTGGGACGGAAAGTGAGGTGAAATGTTCTGAACAGGGGCACAGACAGCAAAACAAATGTTACAGGGGTGATAACCCTTCCCTATGTTTTCCAAAAAGCTTAAAAATATATTTTTTGGCTGGAGCCACACTTAAACAATGTACCTGTTCAAAATTAAAAAACAGATTCTACTTAAGAACAAGCCTACAGTCCGTGTCTTTTTTGCACCGCCTGTATACTGCTGTTCAGAGTATATAGGGCCTTTTTTTATTTTGGGTGCGGGGTTCCCGTTAATTTCCATACAAGACCCAAAGGGGCTGGTAATGGGCTGGGGTAGGGGTGGGTGATGGGGTAGCCATGCCATTTTTCTTAATGATTTTCATCCATATTGCCGGGACCAGACATGACATTAAAGCCGCAAGCAGTTTTAAATGGCTTTTTTTCCTTTAGAAATGTCATTTTTTGCAGGGACAGTTCTAAACACTGGAAACACATGCCACTTCACAGGCATACTTTAGACACCCTCCAGGTACGATATTTAAAGGAATATTTGACTTTTTTTTTTCACTTTATGCATCATTAAAATGACTGCTCCCGAAAAACGGCAGTTTTTAAAACTTTGTTTTGCATTGATACATGTTACCTGGGGCAGAACCCGGGTCCCCAAACCCTTTTTAGGACAATAACATGCATATTAGTTGTTATAATTAGCACTTTAGATTTTGAACGTTTGCGTCCATTGTATTTTATAGGGTTCTAACATTCGCGCAAACTTTCGGTCCGTTCGAAGGTTCTGGTGCGAACCGAACGGGGGGGTGTTCGGCTCATCCCTACTCTCTACTAAATGACTAAGTATAACTTACTAAACGTAAGATCCCTAACTAAGGGCAAACCGAGGCTGCTGTTCTTGATCTGCCACTCTGAGACTACACATGCTGCATTCTTAACTTCCCCTTTCCTTTTCTATTTTCTCTTCCTTCTCCTTCCCTCTCCCTTTCCCTTTGAGAAAATTCCTTGGATGATTTGATTATTCTTTATATCATTGAGCATTATTTTCAAATACCAAGGTAATAAATTTCCTCCCCCAATCATTCAGAAATGGGGGAGGAGGGGGGGAAGGAGAGATGAGGATGAGAGGGTGGGGGACAGGAGGAAGAAATCTCTCTCCCCTGCCCCCCACCCCGCCCCCACCATCTCCACAACACAAAGATCCTTTCATATACAAACTATCAAGAAATAACAGGGGGGGGGTCATGGATCATGCCATGGTTAAAGGGAGTGAGTTATATGAAGGGGGGGGCAGGGAAGACGGGGGGAGAAAAAAAAAAGAAACACATCCATCGATTATTATTGTGTTGATATATGGTGTAGTCCTAGTCTATATTAATGTGTCAGTATTTTGGGTATACGGTGCATTCTTAAAAAAAAAAAAATGTGTAGACGCAAATTTACATTAAAAAAAATATACTAATTATTGTTGTGTTAATTTATAGTGTACTCCTATTATGTATTAGTGTAACAGTGCAGTGCTAAATTTCAGTTGCACCAATTTATGTGATAAAAAAAAAAAGAAAAAACAGAAGGGGTGGAAACCCCAATTGGTATATATTATAAGTGTATACATCCTATTTTTTGTCAGTGATCAAATATCCCATTAACCTCCCTCCCCCCCCCGCCACACCCAGCCCACCCCCCCACAACCCCAATCTCTCCTAAGGTTTTCTGTGTACAGCCATGTCCATCTTAGGTCAGGTAGTTGAAGTGTTCTAATAAATTCCGGCAGGTCCTCCAGATCCCTGAAACTTGTTGTTCCTCCCTCATGTTGAACCTGTAGTTGAAATGGAAATTTCCATCTATACTGATAGTTTTTCTTCACAATTTGTTCCAGAAGGGGTTTTAATGATCTTCTCCTATCAAGTGTGTATTTCGCTAGATCCTGGAAAAACAATAACTGTGTTCCCTCATATTGAATATTCTTTTTTTTGACGAACCGCTATCATGATCTTATTCTTAGTTTGGGCATAATGCATCCTGGATATTACATCTCTTGGTTTACTATCGGCTGCTCTTCTTGGACCCATTATTCTGTGAGCCCGATCTACAGATGTATCGTTTGAGTCCTGTAATAGATCATTAAAAATATGTTTTGCAGAGTTGTTGACAAGTCCCTTGAGTTCACCTCTTCAGATAGACCTCTGATTCGAATATTGTTTCTCCTATTTCTATTCTCTTGTTCATCAAGGGCATTTATATTTTGTTTTATCCGTTTTTCTTGCTCAGTCAGTCTTTCCTCTGTTTATCTCAATTTTCGTTCCATTTTATTTATTCGTTTGTCCGTTGAACTTACTTTTTCCTGTGTTTCTTGCATTGACATTTTAAGACGATGAACGTATTGGTATATATCCCCTCTGGTAGGGAGGGATCTAATATATGTTTGTATATCCCCAATTTCCTTTTCCTTTTGTTGTATATTTGGACTGATTGTATCAAATGTGTATCTATAGGGGAACTTTTTCTGGGGTGGCTAACCTCCTCAATTCCAGATATTCCCAGATTTGTAATTGATTCTGTTATATTCTGCAATTCCTGCGAAGTTTGTGATATTTGTGAGGTTTGTGAATCTTGGATTTGCTGAGAAAAGTCTTTAATATCTGTTGTTTGAGTTTGAGTGGTTTGGGCCCCTGTAGTGGTTTTCTTCTCCTCTTTTCCTCCCTTCCTACTCTTTTGTGATTGTGGTGTTCGATTACCCTTTTTGGGCCCCATTTCCTTTTCCCTTTCTCTCTCCCTCCCTCCTTGGGAAAGGGGGAAAAAATGTTTTATGTGACAATCATCCCCTGGACAGGTTGGTAAGAGGAGATAGCACAAAAAGCCAGTAGGGAGTTTGATCGGCACTGAATAAAATGTGTTTTGTGTCTTTAAATTGCCACTTACTCAGTTTGATAAAATTGGTGTCTGTGGGTACCCTGGACAGGAAGATAGTGGGAATCTCCCTTACAGGGCACGGAAAACTTTAACATCCTGACTAAGGTTGTAAACCTTTCCAGATTTCGTTGAAAACAGGATGAAGAGCTGTACATGTCTGCATTGGAAGAATTTCTCCTTACTTCCTGGCCTGGATCACACCAATCAAAGAGACATGAAGTAGGGTGAAATCCCACCAATAGGGACACAGTCAACAATAAAAAGTTGACACGGTTTCTATCCCTTCCTTACTGTATACAAAATAGAGTTTTCTTTACCATTACTTCTGTTATTTTACATTTTCAAATTATCTTCTATATCTTCACCTGAGCAAGGTAGAAGAGGCATTGAACCTATTTTAAAAGGTGTCTAAAAAAAGAAGTGCATTGTCAACAGAAGTGAAACATGTTGTTAAAGAGGAAGTAAACTTCCTCTGCAGACATTTACCTATAGGTAAGCCCATGGCTTTTTTTTCTCAAACAATAGGTGCTGGAACTTAACCACAGCCCCACAAACCCCCCCCCCCCCCCTACACACACCCTCCAAATCATATCAAATAGTGGGTATAGTCAGTCAAATTTCACAAAAACAGTAGGAGGGTCTTAAAGGGGCATTAAATACCAGGATTGCATTACATACAGAGTGCAGAGCTGTCACGTGTAAACACAGAAACCAGACTTCTGGGTGTACAAGTGATTGTATTGAGCAGGCACCAAAGGGTCTGAGCCAGAGGTGGTGAAACTGAGTTCCACCAAGTTCCCCCTGAAAAAAAGCCCTGGGTAAGCCTATAATAGGGCTTACCTATAGGTAGTGTAAAAAATCTCCTAAACATGTACAGTTTAGGAGATATTTACATTTCATGCAGCCAGTGCCATAACTGGCGCATGTGCTCTGAAGGAATGGACACAGGTGCCATTCCTTCCGAGCCCTGTGCTGTGAACTCCTGCGGGCTTCTGCTCGCATGCGTCGGAGCCCACAAACTCAGAATAAACTTCAGGGAAAATGTCAGCCGTCGCAGCAATGTGCGGACGCCGCTGGAAGGCTTCGTCATAAACTAAGTATTTCATAGTGAGCTAGTATGCATGCTCATTATGCCTTTGTCTTACAGGTTGTTTTTTTTTTTAAGAGTTGACAACCTCTTTAATTCCGTTATCATCTCCACATTATAAAAGAGATACATACAGTAACTACTAAAGGCAATATAAATAGTTTTTATGCTCTTTTATACTTCCATTGCAACATAGGCATGCACACAGGGTTGCCGGCTTTCCTCCTCTCCTCTCCCGATGGCTGCTGCTGCGGGCTCACACAGGGGGATGTTTTAGGATGAGTGGGGATTGGGGGCCGGTAAATATGAAATTTACCGACCCCTTCCTTTTGTAAATGAACACAGTGAGTAATCAGTAGCATGTGTTTGAGCTTTGGTGTGCACACCCTGGGATTTTTGCTCACCGTTCTTTTGATCATTTTGACCCCACGGGGTGAGATCTTGCGTGGAGTCCCAGATCGAGGGAGATTATCAGTGGTCTTGTATTTCTTCCATTTTCTAATTATTGCTCCCACAGTTGATTTCTTCACACCAAGCTGCTTGCCTATTGTTGATTCAGCCTGGTGCAGGTCTACAATTTTGTTTCTGATGTCCTTCGACAGCTCTTTGGTCTTCACCATAGTGGAGTTTGGAGTGTGACTGTTTTAGGTTGTGGAAAGGTGTCTTTTATACTGATAACAAGTTCAAACAGGTGCCATTAATACAGGTAATGAGTGGAGGACAAAGAAGCATCTTAAAGAAGAAGATACAGGTCTGTGAGAGCCAGAAATCTTGCTTGTTTGTAGGTGACCAAATATTTTCCACCATAATTTGCAAATAAATTCTTTCCAATTCAGACAATGTGATTGTCTGGATTTGTTTCCACATTTTGTCTCTCATAGTTGAGGTATACCTATGATGACAATTACAGGCCTCTCTCATCTTTTTAAGTGGGAGAACTTGCACAATTGGTTGCTGACTAAATACTTTTTTTGACCCACTGTATAAACATGCTATTACATTGGTGGTTCTGCAATGTATAATGAAGTCCCAAGATAAGAAAGGAAAGTTCCACTTATTATAAGCCAGTGCTCAGTAGAATGGGTAATTCATCTGTGTGAATAGCAGATAATAGTAACCCTAACAGGCTTATGTTCAATAGGGCAATATGGAAAAACGCAGTAACAACAGCAACCAATCAGAATTTACATATCTACTGATCTGATTTCAGTAACTTACTATAGACTACTGCACATTGCTTTAGTGTAAGGATGCCAACATACTGTACACTACTGTTTTGTTTCTGGAAAAAAAATCACAACTTAAGTGAGAAAAAGCAAGTTGGACATCCATTATTTTTTTTAAATGTGTCATAAAACTTCAAAGGTTAAAGGCCTGTCTGCTCTCTGGTTGAGGTATGCATAAAAAGTTGGCCTCTGTCCTGTAAATTTACCTCATTCTACAAGAATGTAACAAAGGCAGCATTATCCACTAACAACCAATTCTATTTTCTGAAAGAGAAAAATAAAGTGAAACAAAACATGGCGATATATACAAGAAGATGAAAATGTAATAATGTACGTAGGTGGCTTAGATATGCAGTTGTCTACATAATTTATAAGCATAAATAGGTAAATATTTTCCGCTGGGTCATTTGACTCAAAGCACAAAACATCTAAATACGCCAACGTACATAACTATTCAAACTATTTGACTGAGTAACTCCTTCCACACACTGAACATTAACCTATGTTAACATTTTCAAACTGCTCCGACTGCAATAATATTTGTGCAAGTTCACACTATATGGTAGGGTCAAATGAGTTTTGTGAATTTTGCAGCCATTATTTTAAAATTTGTGTGGATTAGGAGAAAGCAAATAGGAAATTTGTGTAAGCTCCAACACCTCTTTATCCTCATGGACATGGCAAGCAACATGATGATTCTTCTCATTTGAAATTGCTTTCTGTCTTCCCTCCAGATACTTCTATTACTCATTTGTAATTTTTAACGCCTGCTTCCTCACTGAACTAAATCTTAAAGTTACTGTAAAGTCTTGTTTTTTTTCCAATAAAATTAACAAACATGTTATACTTATCTGCTCTGTTGCAGTGGATTTGCACAGAGCAGCCCGGATCCTCCTCTCCTCGGGTCCCTCTTCTCTGCTCCTGGCCCCTCCCTCCTGTTCAGTGCCCCCACAGCAAGCAGTTTGCTATGGGGGCAGCCGAGCCGAGTCACAGCTCCCTGTGTCCATTCAGACACGGAGCCCTGACCCTGCCCCTTCTCTCCCCTGATTGGCTAGCTGACTTTGATTGAAAGCAGTGGCAGCCAATGGCGCCGCTGCTATGTCTCAGCCAATCAGGAGGGAGAATCTCGGACCGCTGAGACACTCGTGGACATCGCTGGACAGAGAGGGACCTCAGGTAAGTGTTAGGGGGGCTGAGGCGGGCTGCTGCACATAGAAGGCTTTTTACCTTAATGCATAATATGCATTAAGATAAAAAAAAAAAAAAACAGTTTTAGACTATGTGGATTCTTCCATTTTGATTTTATATTGAATTTTGTGCATTTATGGTCACCATTGATGTTACCATTGATTTGGATTCACAAGATATACCGCTGAACTCCAGCCAAACAATATAAACCGGATCTCTGCATGATGGGATTGCCATATTTATGCTGATTTGACTCTGTAGTGGAGTCCTTATGTTCTGCTAAGAGTCTATTTCTTGTGGTTGGTGAAAACTAACATGGTGATTGCCAAAGTGGATTGAACACTCCCTTTCTGCAAAGTATCACTGCAGTGTTTTGGAAGACTTTTTTCACATATATGCACATGTGTTTGTTCTATATTTTATGTTATATTTCATTTTAATTAAGTCACCTTGTACATTATCACATTTTAGTGCGGCAATTCAGATGTATTATAATTTTTTTTTTAATGAAAACTTTATTATAAAGCCATACAAAAAGATATTATACACACCTGTGGAAACAAAGCACAGATCACAGCATCACAAGGAACTAAGCTTGATGGCATTGAGTTAAACCTAACAGTTATGCCGCGTACACGCGATCGGAAATTCCGACAAGAAAACCGTGGATTTTTTCTGACGCAATGTTGGCTCAAACTTGTGTTGCATACACACGGTCACACAAATCTTGTCGGAAATTCCATGATGTACAAGACGTATGATGAGCCGAGATCAATGAAGTTCAATAGGTAGTTCAGCTCTACTGCTTGATGCGTGTTTTTTTGCGCGCCGGAATTGCATGCAGACGTGTGAATTTTCCGACAAGAACTTGGAGAAATAGAGAACCTGCTCTCAATCTTTTGTTGGTGGAAATTCCGACAGAAAAAGTCAGATGGAGCCTACACACGGTCGGAATTTCCGACGAAAAGCTCACATTGGACTTTTCTTGTCGGAATTTCCGATCGCGGCATTAGGTTGAGTATATTCCAAACAGAGCAAGGTGCAGAGAATCTGCTGTATTGTGATATAAATAACAATCAATTATAGTGAAACAGAAAAAGCAGGCAATGGTGCAGACAATTTTTCTGGGTGAGGAACCCTCCAATTGGACTTGAGAAAGAGGTCTTCACCCCTGACTATTTGCCTAGCTATCTAGATTAGTTACTTCCTCATGATGCTGAGATCTTTGTGCTTTGTTTGAACAAAAGTCTGTAATATAATTTTTGTATATACAGTATCTCACAAAAATGAGTACACCCCTCACATTTTTGTAAATATTTTATTATATCTTTTCATGTGACAACACTGAAGAAATGACACTTTGCTAAAATGTAAAGTAGTGAGTGTACAGCTTGTATAACAGTGTAAATTTTCTGTCCCCTCAAAATAACCATTATTTTCCAGCACTGTCTTAACTCTTGGCATGGAGTTCTCCAGAGCTTCACAGGTTGCCACTGGAATCCTCTTCTACTCCTCCATGACGACAAGTCGGATTTGGTGGATGTTAGAGATCTTTTGCTCCTCCACCTTCCATTTGAGGATGCCCCACAGATGCTCAATAGGGTTTAAGTCTGGAGACATGCTTGGCCAGTCCATCACCATCAGAGTGTCAGTGCTGGGCTCAGCCCTCCCTTCTCAGAGCACAGGCTGCTCAGCTGTCGGTTAATTGCCAATACTCTTCATTCCACAGTGACTCATCTGATGATCATATCCTGCTCGTCAATCAGCCTGCTGGCTATTTAAGCTGCTTGCATCAGATCTATTATGCCTTCGCTTTGATCAACATATCCAGATACTCTCTTCTGTGTTTTTTTTTTTTTTATCCACAAATTTTTTATTGAAAGTTTTTATGAGTAATACAAATGAAACCATAAAGCACAAAACCAGGATACAGATACATGTTCCAACTAGAAGGAGGCATAGACTTTAAAGTTTGAGAGAGTAGAAACCCACAGATGATGCCTCTACGGGTTGCCAATATAATGGCCACATAAAAAAAAAAATTTAAAGTAGCAAGGCACAGACTTTTAAAGAGGGTATACTGCAGTGTATAACAGGCCTGCCTGACTAACGTTGGAATGCAATACTTCATAGGAAAGTATTCAATATGGCCTCTGTAAATACTATAAAACAAACACGGATTCTTCAACATCTTTCCAAAAAAAAAAAAGGGGGAAGAGAAGGGAGAAAGGGGAAAGGCCAGAGTGGAGAGGAAAGGGGGAAAGCAAAGGGGGGGGGTGAGGGGGGTCCTATCAGGAGAATGAATGAAGAGGGGGTGGGGTCACCACCAGCAACCCTCCCCAGTAGACCCCAAATGTTGTGAAAGTTATCGCTGCCCTTAATGTACCGTTCAAGGATTATCCCGGGAAAGGTCCTGAAAGCGCTGCGAATTTCGGTACTCAAGCCAGGGTGCCCATGTCGCGGAAAAGTATGCTATTCTGTCCTGTGTGGTGTAGATTAGCTCCTCCATCGCTGCAATCCGATCAACCCGCGCCACCCATTCCTTGGATCTCCAGTGGACCGGCAAACACAGTCTGGCGGCATTTAACATATGCATAGCTATTGATCTATAGTATGTTTTAGGGGGAATTTTAGAGAGGTGAAGGAGGTATTGCGCCGGCGAAAATTCCAAAGGAAGCAAGGATATCCCAGTCGCTGCCTCATGCACCTTACGCCAATATGGCTGAATCACTGGGCACGTCCACCATATATGGAGGAGCGTGCCCAGCCCCTGTTCGCACCTCCAGCACTGGTCTGAGACTGTCGGGATAAATTTGTGAAGTGTTTCCGGGGTTCTGTACCACCTTGTTTTAATTTTGTAGCCATTCTCTTGAGTATGGACATTTAAGGAGCCCTTGTGAATATACAAATGTACTTGATCCCAGGCAGTGTCATCAATCACCATGTCTAGCTCCGTCTCCCAAAAGGCATGCTCTGATCTCAGGGAGGCATATGGCTCACCAAACATTGTGGCATAAAGAACTGAAATGAGATGACTCTGGGGAGAAGAGCGAGAACACAGCGATTCCAGAACAGTAGGAGCTTTTGCAAAGCCGTCTCTATTCGTAGAGCTGTCCAGGAAGTGTTTCAATTGGATATAGGCCCAAAAGGGGAAAGTCTTTGTGTTGGACAGTAATGCAAGTTCATCTCGCCGGAGAAACCTTCCCCTGGAAAAGAAGTGTTTGGCTTGCATTTCTGTGTAAGGCCATTCTTCTGCCAGAAAGGCCCCTTCCATGCCAGGAGGGAAGTCTGGATTGCCCTTAATTGGCGTGATCACGCAGTATGTGGTTGAAAGCGAGTGTACTTTGCATGCTCTATCGAAGGCTTGCAGGGTTGCTCCAATAAGAGGATGAGAATGGATAATAGCCGGTATGTTTTTCTTTGAAAACCAGGGGATGGAGCGGAGTTCAGCACCCGAAATCAGTTTTTCCAGCAACACCCAACCCTTGCAGTTAGTATGCAACCTCCAGTCCACCACCCGGGCCAGGTGGACTGCCCAGTAGTACCTCTGCAGGTCTGGAAGACCAATTCCACCTCCCGACTTTGGTAATACAAGCTTTGCCCACCCCACTCGCGCCACCTTTGCTCCCCATATAAAGACTCTACACATGCGTTTGTAAGCTGTAAAGAAAGAGGGCGGCAATCGAATTGGGATAGTCTGTAATTTGTACAGTAAGCGGGGGAGCACTGTCATCTTTAGAATAGAGGCCCGTCCAAACCAGGAGATGGTGGGGGCCTCCCACCTGTGCAGATCCTGCTGTATAAGTTTCAATTCTGACAGAAAGTTCCTATCATACAACTCTTTAAGTTTGCTAGGGAGTTGGATACCTAAATAAGTGATAGCGTCCGTTTTCCAGCGGAATGGAAAGTTCACCTGACATAGCTGTACAAGTTTAGGGGACAAAGAGACATTTAGCGCGTAGGATTTTGAGTAATTAATCTTCAGATTCGAAATAGTCTTGAACTGGTCTAATACTGGCATTAAATTGGGCAGGGACGTCAAGGGGGATGAAAGAAAGAGCAAAATATCATCCGCAAAGGCGGCAATCTTGTATTCCCGTTGATGTACCTCTATAGCCCTAATGTTTGGATTTGCACGGATGCAGCGGAGGAGGGGCTCCAAGGTAAGGATATACAGTAAGGGAGAGAGAGGACATCCCTGCCTGGTCCCATTGTGGATGGGGAAGGTGTCCGACAGGTGACCGTTAACCCGGACCCTAGCTCTGGGGTTGGCGTAGAGCGCTGCAATAAAAGCACGCATGCCCCTTCCCAGGCCCAGGGCTTCCAGAACCGCGCTCATGTAGTCCCAGGCGACCCTGTCGAACGCCTTCTCCGCATCCATGGCCAAGAAGCAACCCTCCTTGTTGGTTGAAGTAAGCCAGTGATGTAAATTGAGGGCCTTAATAGTGTTGTCTCTGGCTTCTCTTCCAGGGACAAAACCAACCTGATCCAGTCCAACCCAGGCGGGTACGTGATAGGACAAACGGGTGGCCAAGATCTTGGCGAACAGTTTGACATCCGCGTTCAAAAGGGAGATGGGTCGGTAGTTGGCTACATCAGTAGGGTCTTTGTTTTCCTTAGGGATCACTGTTATATAAGCCTCTAACAGGCTATCCGAGGCACAAGGGGAGTGGGAGAGGGTGTTGAAGGCCTTAAGAAACCCCGGCGCCAGGAGATCAGGAAAACTCTTGTAGTATTGGGCCGAGAAGCCATCTGGCCCTGGGCTTTTGCCGGGCTTCGTAGCCTTCAAGGCCTCCCCCCACTCCTCCTCCGACAATGGAGCCTCTAAGGCTTGCCAGTCCTCAGTGGACAGTGCCCGGGGGCTGTACTTGCCCAGGAAATCCCTTATGAGGTCAGAGCGCGCGTTCGCCGATATGGATCTGTGTTCATGTGAATCAAGATTATATAAATTGCTATAAAATGAGAGAAACTGCCTAGCGATGTCCTCATTTCTGGAATGGGTTACACCACCTGTGTCTACAACATGGTGAACAGTGGATGCGAATGTGCGCCTCTGTGTAAACCTCGCCAATAACCTTCCAGGTTTGTTACCCTGTTCGTAAAACAGTTTCTGAGATAACACCTGCCTCTTTCTCGCCCGTTTAAGCAGTTCCTCTAAGAGTATCGCCCGTGTATCAGCTAATTCCTTAGCTACCCTCACTGCTAGTGAGCGTTTGTGCTGTGCTTCCAATGAGGCTATCTTCCTAGAAAGTTCTCGAACAGTGAGTTGGTGCTCTTTTTTTTTCCTGGCTGCAATAGCTAGCAGATGCCCCCGCACAACACATTTATGTGCTTCCCATTGGGTCATGGGGTACACGTCTGGCGTGTCATTGTGTTGAAAGTATTGTTTAATGATTTGGGTGATAGTAGCCAAGTCTCCCGGGTCAGTGAGAAGAGAAGCATCCAGCCTCCAAGTCCTGGTAGTCATCTCCCTTTGTGGGAACTGTAAAGTCAGTGTGATCGGGTGGTGGTCAGAGATTAACATACTCTCTATGGTCGCAGCCTGCAGGAAGGTCAAATCCGTCTGGCGTAGAAATATATAGTCTAACCTCGAGTAGCGGTTGTGAGGAGGTGAGAAAAACGTGTAATCCTTCCCCTGGGGATATAACATTCTCCAGGAGTCATGAAGCGCTAGGGAGGCTAAGGCAAGCTTTGCCTGGCGTAAAGCAGCAAATGGGATTGAGGAAGTACCTGTGGAGGTATCGAGGAGCGGATCCAAGGCCATATTGAAGTCCCCCCCCCAGTATTAAAAGACCTGCCTGAAACGTGGTGAGCTGCAAAAGGACCTCTTTTAGGAAGGATACCTGTCTGGAGTTGGGGCAATAAATGTTCGCAAGAGTCACCGGCCTATTTTTCCATGTCCCTTTTAGGAAGAGAAATCTGCCTTCTGGGTCACGGACTTGGTCAGTAAGGTGGAATGGGAATGATTTAGCAAGTACTATTGAGACTCCCTTGGTTTTGGAGTCGGGACAGGTCGCATGATAGACCTCCGGGAATCGACTATTAGATAAGCGAGGGGTGGAGCCTGATTTAAAGTGGGTTTCTTGCAGGAATATCACTTGAGCTCTGTGGCGGTACGCCTCAGCAAGAATACTACTGCGCTTCTCCGGGATATTGAGACCTTTAGCATTCAGGGAATAGACCTTGAGAGATAGAGGAGCTGATGATTGCACTGCAGTAGGCATGGTCAGTGACCAGGAGTGCTTGTCAATATCACCCCCAAATTTCCAAGGAAGGGGATCTGAAAAAGAGGGGAGAGGGGTAGGGAAAAGAGAACAGGGGAAGAAAAGGCAGAAAAAGAGAGAGAGAGAGAGAGAGAGAAAAGAAAAAAAAAAAAAAAAAGGTCAAGCCCACACCGGGAAGTCACTCAGAGTTTACTAACAACCCAAGAGAGGCTTAACACCTGAGCGAGTGAGCCACCTCCTAGATGGGGATCGTGAAGGTAGTGCCGGAGGTAATACCAGTCCAGCTGAGTCACCTAGTAGGGGAGGGGGTGTAAAACAGAAAAAGAAAGAGGCTATTCCGGCAGTTTTCAAGGGGGATACCTGCCTCCTTGAGGTGGGAAAGAGACCTAGCACCTAAACCAAAAACAAACACCAAATATACATAGATCCTACCATCCAGAGTCCCAAAAGAGAGAGGATGGACAGTAATGAGCAGCCCCAGCCCCACCGGACGGAGCGCTACCGCACAATAGGTGAGAAGGGCCTGCGGCGGCATCCCTCCCCCCCAGCAAACCAGGGGGTCATGACGGGTCAAGAGCAGCACCCTATGATATCATGTAGCTTTGCAATGTAGAACCACTTACAGCAAAACATAGTAAACAAACGAGTTAACAGTGCAAATCAAGAACGTCTATCATTATAACATTTTAACATTTCCTCTACCTCCTTTTTGGCTGACTAGAAATGTCGGAGTCCCCGGGCCCAGGACCACCAAAATCCATGATGGATCCCAGGATCGGGGGTCCCGACCGCCCGCAGACATTAAGAATATATTATATTATAAGCCCTGCAACAACTAGCATAAGGAAGGATATAGAGCCCTATACCTCTGTATTATATAAGAGCCCTTACGGCCTAAAAGGGCCAGCGTAGACAGGGTAAGGGTCTCCCCTTACTCCGGGATCACGGTGATGCCCTTCCCCACACCCACAATCAGACATAGATTCAGGGATAAGGTCCCACCATCCCCAGGGCAACGTCCAAGCTGTCACAGTGATGCATCAGGCGATAAAAGTATATACGTCAATAAACATGAAATAAACAGTGCAGCCTTAATAAGCTATGCTTTTCCCCTATCCCTAGTGCCCATGAAAGTATTATTCTATAAGAGCCTCTGAGCAATCAGTTTATGACCTGAGCTAACAAACTGGCAAGTCCAAGCCCCCACCCCCCACCCCATCCCTCAAAACAACCAGAGAGAATACATAGAAAAAAATAACAGGGAGGGGGGAAGGGGTGAGTAGCCATGGGGTGACACCAAGAGCAAATTTTTCCATAGCTGCCGCTATTGACAGAAAAAAACAAAACAAACAAAAAACAAAAAAACAAAAAAAAAACTGGAGAAAGGGCAGGGGATCATCAATCTTGTCATGCAGCCGCAGTCCGCAGTTAGCCTAGAGAGTCAATATGGCAAGGGAGGGGAAGAGCCCGCATCTTCCCAAAGCTCGACTGCCCCCTTGAATGGGTGAGTTCTTTCAGTAGATGGATCAGCACCGGGAACGGCTCAAAACTGGTAAGAGTTCTATAGAAGCGATAGCATACCTCTGCGTAGAACCGGCTCGAGGATCCTTGATAAAATCACCAGATACAGTCCTTGGCAATAGTACCACATGAACAAGTATGCGCCAGATCCCAGGGTAAAGAAGGGAGATAACTCCTGTCATTAGCAACTTGAAATAGTGAGCAGCTGAGCAATCCAGAAAAGGTCAGAGCAGGAACCCCACAAATCATCATCAGTCAATTGCCAGGTGTAGGTAATACGCATGAAGGTATAACTCAGCTTACCTTACAGGTTATGATGTAGGGCGTACATAGGGACAGATGATGGCGAAGGCACAGCTCATCAGCTCAAGTCCTGCAAACTCAGTGATCAGTTTTGCGCCTGGCAGATGATGGGGAGACGCGTGGGCTTTCATCAGTTTCCGTATCTCCATGACGGCTCTGTGGTGAGGCAGTCGAGGGTCTGCGGCGGCGTTGTCTGCTTCTCTGCGACCTCGGAGTGTCCCCAGGCCGGGTAGAGATCCAGGGTTCAGGCTGCAAAAAGACTCCATACCAATCTGGAACTGGGACCACCGGGATGCCTAGAGTATCACAAAAAGGCCGCAAGTCCACCGGGGTCCTCAGTTGCGCCGTGCGGTTGCCATTTGTCGCTTGAAGGCAGAATGGGAACTTCCAACGATAGGGAATGTGCCTCTCTCGTAGGGCCTGCAGGAGGGGACGGAGATCCCTCCTATGTTGTAAGGTAATGGCTGATAAGTCCTGGAATAGTTGGATGCGTGACCCCTCATGTTCCAGGTGAGCATGATTGCGGGCCAGGCGCAGGATTTCTTCCTTCTGGGTAAAGCTGACCAGGCAGCATACAGCATCCCTGGGCGGATCAGTGTCCCTACCTCTTGGCCTCAGCGCCCTGTGGCACCTCTCCATCTCGACAGGTGCATCTGGTGGCCTACCGAGGAGGGTGTTGAATATAGCCCAGACCACTGCCTGCAACTGGGGGCCCTCAACAGACTCTGGAATCCCTCTGACACGGAGGTTACACCTACGGCCCCTGTTGTCCAGGTCCTCCATGTGTCTGTGCATGTCCAGGAGATGTTGTCCATGCACACTGACTGCCTGCTGTACTTGTTGTATGGCCGCGCCATGTGTCATGGCCGCCGACTCTACATGCTCCACACGAGAGGCCACTGCCTTGATCTCCATCTTCAAGTCTGCAATAGCTGCCGTTAGCGTGTTCTTGATGTCCAGGGCTACACTCTGGAGGTCCGCCAGGCATAAGAAGGGAGAGGTGCGTGAGGAGGACGGCCCCATCAGAGAGACTGCGGGGGTGTCAGCCGCAGCCGCGTGACCTGTTAAACTACAGTCCGCGGCTTGAGATGCGGCCTGCAAGTCAACGTGCTGAGTGCGGAACATCGCCGGAACGTTCCTACTCAGCTGGGTAGACGGATCCAGCTGAGAGCGGGTGGCTGAGTTGCTCCTACCCATCATTCTGCCGCTCGTAGAGTGAGGTTTAGCTGCTGCTGGAGGCTTACTTGGGACTCTGGATGGCGGAGCTCTCTCTCTAGGCAGCCATCTCGCTCTGGTGCCAGGCCACGCCCCCTCTTCTGTGTTTTCCTGTTAAAGACTTTTGCCTGGCTGACTTCCCTTCTGGTTTCTATTCCTGTTTGCAGCCTCTAACTACGCTAATCTCTGGATTCCTGTTTTACTGGCTTGTTCTGACTACCTGCTCTGGTTACCTAACCCTAGCTATGTTTTGACTACGTTTGCAATGTTTGTACCATTTTACCATTTTATTAAAGTGTGAATTTTACTGCACTTCTGTCTCAGTCTGATTCATGGTTCCTGACACAGGGGTCATCTTGGAGGTGTGTTTGGGGTTTAATCATGTTGGAATACTGCCCTGCGGCCCAGTCTCTGAAGGGAGGGGATCATGCTCTGCTTCAGTATGTCACTGTACATGTTGGCAGCCCTCATGCAGCCCAAGACCATGACACTCCCACCACCATGCTTGACTGTAGGCAAGACACACTTGTCTTTGTACTCCTCACCTGGTTGCCGTCAAACACACTTGAAACCAAATAAGTTTACCTTGGTCTCATCAGACCACAGGACATGGTTCCAGTAATCCATGTCCTTAGTCCGCTTGTCCTCAGCAAACTGTTTGTGGGCTTTCTTGTGCATCATCTGTAGAAGAAATATAAATGGAAGTTTGGGACTTTGAGTGAGACTGTAGACATGGTGTAGGTAAAAAAGGTACATGTTTATTCAAAATAAAACGCATGAACATCTTCAAACAGAAATCACATAGAGGGAAAAACATTCTGGTTGATGCGATTCCCTAGAGTTACACACACATAAGTATGGGTATGCACAATATAAGCAACAAGGTACATCAGTGTGTGACCAGGTGCCACACAGTGATCCGTATGGATAATGGAATACATTTTGTGAATAACATATGTACAGATATCACATGGCAACAAGCGCTAAAAACATGAAAAAATGAGCATATAAAACCAGTAAGAGCATAAGTAAATGATTATGTTGTCAACTGAGTTGATGCGTTTTCTGATTGGCCGACGCGTTTCGTGTATAAGTTACACTCTTCAGGGGCTAATGCTCAGGACATCTAAAAAATATAATACAGTGTAAATAACTAAATCTGGTTGCTGGTCAAAGGAAATAGGTGATGGAACACAAAAGCCCATCTTGGGTACTTACATGGAATCTGGTACAATGGGTGTGGTACATATGGAGCCCTGACCAAAGATAAGTCCGTCATGGGAGCTGAGGTGATATATAGCCGCACTTAGGCAGGGTGTACTATTGCAGCCCTCCTAAGAACACCGGAACATGCAGTGTTGATGTTAATAATACAAATTGAACCAGAGGTGGCTACCAAGGGCAATCTAAAAAAATGACACAAAAAATATAAATGTCAAAACATGTTCATGCCCGGTGAGGGAAGGACCACAATGGGGAAATAAAGGGTGAAATGACCTGATGCTCAAATCCCAGGAGTCCCACAAATGCAGGGACCGATCCATGAACCATGCAGTATGGCGTCTCAGGATAGTGGTGGAGGTGTATTTGGGGAAGGTTCATATAAGAGCACTCCACACAGGTGCAGACTAATCATCACCAGCATTGTGTAGGCAATAGAGAACACCCCACACACACACACAGGTGCAGGCTAATGATCACCAGCATCATGTAGGCAAAGCGTAAGCCAGGAGGAACCCCCGACGTGGGTGGGGGAACGCCCACGGAGGAGCTCGTGTCTCCAAGCTGCGCCGGCTAAGATGGATGAACGCACGCTCAGTGTTAAGACGCCAACATGTGACGTCCCACGCTGGGCGGGACGCATGACGCCGATGCGCTGTGTGCCCGGGCCCCACCATCACACAACCCACCGCCCGTGTGGGCGGGGGAAGGGGGACAGCAAAGCGGACGCGCAGAGCGCATCGCAGCTCCCAAATGACAGACATAAAAAGGCCAGGGACATGCATAAGACCAAACCCCAATCCCAGAACCAGGGTAAAACGCATGTATGCTGCCCATTCTCATGGACATGGATGAACCATGTCCTGAGAGAGCACAGCCTCAATAAGGCACATTACCTAATGGGGCTTGGCAACCTAACACCTGGGTGGCAGGGGAAAACTGCCTACCCTGTCTAACAGTCTCCATCCCTATTGAAAGAACGCAAGGGGGGGAAAGTTTGGGACTTTAAATGAGGCGCATATGTGGTGCACCTCCATCCCTGATTCGAAAAAATATACCATATACCATTGTGGTCCTTCCCTCACCGGGCATGAACATGTTTTGACATTTATATTTTTTGTGTCATTTTTTTAGATTGCCCTTGGTAGCCACCTCTGGTTCAATTTGTATTATTAACCACTTCAATACAGGGCTTTTTGTACCTATTCAATACCGGGCCTATTTTGGCACTTCTCTCCTACATGTACAAATCATCATTCTTTTGCTAGAAAATTACTCAGAACCCCCAAACATTATATATGTTTTTTTAGCAGACACCCTAGGGAATAAAATGACGGTCATTGCAACATTTTTTCTTGCACAATATTTGCGCAATAATTTTTCAAACGCCTTTTTAAAAAAAAAAAATGGTTTCATGAATTAAAAAATAACAAAACAGTAAAGTTAGCCCAATTTTTTGGGAACATATGAAAGATAATGTTACGCCGAGTAAATAGATACCTAACATGTCACGCTTTAAAATTGCGCACACTCATGGAATGGCGCCAAACTTCGGTACTTAAAAATCTCCATAGGCGACGCTTTAATTTTTTTTACAGGTTACCAGGTTAGAATTACAGAGGAGGTCTAGTGCTAGAATTGTTGCACGCGCTCTAACGCACGCGGTGATACCTCACATGTGTGGTTTGAACGGCGTTTACATATGTGGGCAACTTACGTGTGCATTCGCTTCTGATCGCAAGCTACCGGGGACAGGGGCGTTTTAATATTTTTTTTATTATTATTTATTTATTTATTTTACTTATTTATTTATTTTTTTACAATGATTTTACTTTTTTTTTTTTTTTGATCACTTTTATTCCTATTACAAGGAATGTAAACATCCCTTGTAATAGGAATGTGTATGACAGGTTCTCTTTATTGAGAGATGCGGGGTCAATAAGACCCCACATCTCTCCTCCAGGCTGGAAATCATGAGATCAGTGAAATTTTTTTCACTGATTTCATACTTACAGCCGCAATGGCGGCTTTGTTTACATTTGAGGACCCGGGCGTGACGTCATCACATCGCGCCCGGGCCTCCGACGATCATAGAGATGACTGGTGACCATCTGGTCACCAGTCATCTCTATGCTCATCACGTGACTCCACCAGCGATGCCGGAAGATTCGCTCCGGGTCCCCGATCGCACGGGGGAGCCCGGAGAAGCACCGGATGGCGGCGGGAGGGGGGGTGTCCCCTCCCGCCGCCTATAAGAACGATCAAGCGGTGGAACCGCCACTATGATCATTCTTATGGTGCACAGAATCGCCGGCACTTCAAAAGGATATCTGAATGATGCCTCTAGCTGCAGGCATCATTCAGATATCCCCCTACAAAGCCGAGGACGTCATATGACGTCCACCCAGGATGGGAGATCCCATCTGTGGACGTCATTTGTCTATGGCTGGGTAGGGAAGTGGTTAACATCAACACTGCATGTTCCGGTGTTCTTAGGAGGGCTGCAATAGTACACCCTGCCTAAGTGCGGCTATATATCACCTCAGCTCCCATGACGGACTTATCTTTGGTCAGGGCTCCATATGTACCACACCCATTGTACCAGATTCCATGTAAGTACCCAAGATGGGCTTTTGTGTTCCATCACCTATTTCCTTTGACCAGCAACAAGATTTAGTTATTTACACTGTATTATATTTTTTAGATGTCCTGAGCATTAGCCCCTGAAGAGTGTAACTTATACACGAAACGCGTCGGCCAATCAGAAAACGCATCAACTCAGTTGACAACATAATCATTTACTTATGCTCTTACTGGTTTTATATGCTCATTTTTTCATGTTTTTAGCGCTTGTTGCCATGTGATATCTGTACATATGTTATTCACAAAATGTATTCCATTATCCATACGGATCACTGTGTGGCACCTGGTCACACACTGATGTACCTTGTTGCTTATATTGTGCATACCCATACTTATGTGTGTGTAACTCTAAGGAATCGCATCAACCAGAATGTTTTTCCCTCTATGTGATTTCTGTTTGAAGATGTTCATGCGTTTTATTTTGAATAAACATGTACCTTTTTTACCTACACCATGTCTACAGTCTCACTCAAAGTCCCAAACTTCCATTTATATTTTTTCGAATCAGGGATGGAGGTGCACCACATATGCGCCTCATTTAAAGTCCCAAACTTTCCCCCCCTTGCGTTCTTTCAATAGGGATGGAGACTGTTAGACAGGGTAGGCAGTTTTCCCCTGCCACCCAGGTGTTAGGTTGCCAAGCCCCATTAGGTAATGTGCCCTATTGAGGCTGTGCTCTCTCAGGACATGGTTCATCCATGTCCATGAGAATGGGCAGCATACATGCGTTTTACCCTGGTTCTGGGATTGGGGTTTGGTCTTATGCATGTCCCTGGCCTTTTTATGTCTGTCATTTGGGAGCTGCGATGCGCTCTGCGCGTCCGCTTTGCTGTCCCCCTTCCCCCGCCCACACGGGCGGTGGGTTGTGTGATGGTGGGGCCCGGGCACACAGCGCATCGGCGTCATGCGTCCCGCCCAGCGTGGGACGTCACATGTTGGCGTCTTAACACTGAGCGTGCGTTCATCCATCTTAGCCGGCGCAGCTTGGAGACACAAGCTCCTCCGTGGGCGTTCCCCCACCCACGTCGGGGGTTCCTCCTGGCTTACGCTTTGCCTACATGATGCTGGTGATCATTAGCCTGCACCTGTGTGTGTGTGTGGGGTGTTCTCTATTGCCTACACAATGCTGGTGATGATTAGTCTGCACCTGTGTGGAGTGCTCTTATATGAACCTTCCCCAAATACACCTCCACCACTATCCTGAGACGCCATACTGCATGGTTCATGGATCGGTCCCTGCATTTGTGGGACTCCTGGGATTTGAGCATCAGGTCATTTCACCCTTTATTTCCCCATTGTGGTCCTTCCCTCACCGGGCATGAACATGTTTTGACATTTATATTTTTTGTGTCATTTTTTTAGATTGCCCTTGGTAGCCACCTCTGGTTCAATTTGTATTATTAACATCAACACTGCATGTTCCGGTGTTCTTAGGAGGGCTGCAATAGTACACCCTGCCTAAGTGCGGCTATATATCACCTCAGCTCCCATGACGGACTTATCTTTGGTCAGGGCTCCATATGTACCACACCCATTGTACCAGATTCCATGTAAGTACCCAAGATGGGCTTTTGTGTTCCATCACCTATTTCTTTGACCAGCAACCAGATTTAGTTATTTACACTGT
The DNA here is from genome assembly GCA_029206835.1 of Rana muscosa. NCBI lineage: Eukaryota > Metazoa > Chordata > Amphibia > Anura > Ranidae > Rana > Rana muscosa. The sequence continues at coordinate 733,287,358 of CM055116.1, forward strand.
ATTATATTTTTTAGATGTCCTGAGCATTAGCCCCTGAAGAGTGTAACTTATACACGAAACGCGTCGGCCAATCAGAAAACGCATCAACTCAGTTGACAACATAATCATTTACTTATGCTCTTACTGGTTTTATATGCTCATTTTTTCATGTTTTTAGCGCTTGTTGCCATGTGATATCTGTACATATGTTATTCACAAAATGTATTCCATTATCCATACGGATCACTGTGTGGCACCTGGTCACACACTGATGTACCTTGTTGCTTATATTGTGCATACCCATACTTATGTGTGTGTAACTCTAGGGAATCGCATCAACCAGAATGTTTTTCCCTCTATGTGATTTCTGTTTGAAGATGTTCATGCGTTTTATTTTGAATAAACATGTACCTTTTTTACCTACACCATGTCTACAGTCTCACTCAAAGTCCCAAACTTCCATTCATATTTTTTCGAATCAGGGATGGAGGTGCACCACATATGCGCCTCATTTAAAGTCCCAAACTTTCCCCCCCTTGAATTCTATCATCTGTAGAAGAGGCTGCCTTCTGGGACAACAGCAATGCAGACCAATTTGATTCAGTGTGCGGCGTATGGTCTGAGCACCGACAGGTTGACCCCCCCACCCCTTCAACCTCTGCAGCAATGCTAACAGCACTCATACGTCTATTTCCCGAAGACAGCCTGTATGGTCTTGGCCACTGTGCTGCAGTTCAGTGTCAGGGTCTTGCCAATCTTCTTATAGCCTAGGCCATCTTTATGTAGAGCAACTATTATTTTTTCAGATCCTCAGAGAGTTCTTTGCCATGAGGTGCCATGTTGAACTTCCAGTGACCAGTATGAGAGAGTGAGAGGGACAATACCAAATTGAACACATCTGCTCCCCATTCACACCTTAGACCTTGTAACACTAATGAGTCACATGACACCGGGAAGGAAAAATGGCTAGTTGGGCCCAAATTGGACATTTTAACTTAGGGGTGTACTCACTTTTGTTGCCAGCGGTTTAGACATTAATGGCTGTGTGTTGAGTTATTTTGAGGGGACAGCAAATTTACACTGTTATACAAGCTGTGCACTCACTACTTTACATTGTAGCACAGTGTCATTTCTTCAGTGTTGTCACATGAAAAGATATAATAAAGTATTTACAAAAATGTGAGGGGTGTACTTACTTTTATGAGACACTGTATTTACCACCTCAGATATAAATCATAGTAAACATTAAGTATAGATAAATCACATTTTAATTTAATTTGATCTTAAGTAGACATTTCATGGTGTGTCCTTTACACTTACTGGCCTTGAGGATAAATACACATCACTTTCTAAACTTCATAGTTAGCATTCTTGAATGTAATTTCCATGACTAATTGCAGCACATCAATGAAAGCCATCCAAATGAATGATTTGCTGTATACACCAGAGTTTACAACTATCTGGAAATTCATGAACAGTCCACAAAAATATTGGTTTTTCTTGATTAGTTTTACACACAGCATTCCAAAGTGTGATGCCAAGCTGTCCAAGTAGCAATAATTACGTATTAATATATAATATCATCCCTACATTGTTACTACTTCATTAAATTGCTGTGGCAGTACGTCTGTAAACATTATGAGCAGCATTTGGGCACTTGTCAGTAAAAAAAATAAAGCATGGTTAATATGTATGAATAGCAAAAACTGATTAGAAATGGAATTACATACTATGCTTTGTCATAATATGTACAGTAGATGACAAAGAATGTCAACCCTAGGTTCAGGGTAATTGCTGTTCTTCACTGGTAGACTAGCTTAGCCTCATACATAGGCATCTGTCATGGGAGCTGATATACTGGGATCCAAGGAATGGAGCAGGAGCACAAAAAGAAACTCCACAGAAAGGGAATGTCCAGAGGTGATGTGTATAGGCTCCAATACTATAATTTAAAAATGAATTAAGTGAGTGATTGCATTTTTATACAATCGTGGATGAAAGTGAATGGAAATCTTCACCAAGGGACAAGCTAAAGATACAAGTGAAAGAGAAATTAGAGGGAGGCATAGCCACATAGTGAAATTAAATAGATCAAAGCAGAGACAGATGTACTCAGTGATAGAGAACTCCCATAAGTAAGTGAGGGTGTGGGCTCAAAGACTGGAAAACATGCCAACAACAAGACACCTAACCAGGGTCATGTGCATGGCTTGTGGGCGTGCGCCAATGAAAAACAAGCTTATTGGATGCATCTCATCTTCATTGGATGGTTTAACAATTTTATATATACAGATTTTATCTTTATACTGTTTCTGTGCTTTTTACATTGACTGCATTTCTGCTGCCGCACTTACCTCATATAAAGTCCCACTTTAGTTATTTTTTGTTTCTATTGTACAATATAACTGAACCATAACTTGCAGCAGACTTGCAGAATGTTTGCAAAGAAAGTTGATGTGGAGTCATGCAATGCGGACCTGCTACAATTGTGCAACAAACTTGTGAAGCCTGGTGAGTCTAGCAATAGCTTAGCAAGTAATTTTCAAACTTGCAGCTCGATTGCTTGCTATCTGGGATAGGTAAGATGAGAGCCAATGAAGAGCACAGTCACAGAGAGCAAAGGAGTAAAGTTTTTTGAAGAGGAGGGGTTGGTAAACCAGTTTAAAGGCAGCCTTGGTTTTTGCTGTTAGTAAATCATTTGTGAGTTTTAGGAGAGCAGTTTCTGTGGAGTGTTAAGGGCGAAATCCAGACTTGAGGGGAGATGGGGCATAGGTTGTTAAGATTGGTGGGATCCAAGGAAGGTTTTTTGAGTTGATGGGGAATGGGTGAGGAGGTGTTAATGAGAAGGATAAAATAGGTCTGCTTGGCAGGGAAGAAGCAAGAATTGTATTCTTACAGGGCAGATTTATATTGGTTAAAATCTTATGCCATAGAGGTTCAAGAGCGCAGCTAAATTTTTTGAGACTTCTGGTGTCATCTGTTTGCCAGGTTTGTAGGGTTTGGGGGCCTTATTCTGTGTGCAGTGAGGGGCACGAGCTTGTCCAGGGTGGAGGGCAGGGATCTATTGTAGACATAAGTGGTTAGATTGGGGCAGGACAGGTATGAGATTTTGTCATAGAGGTGGTTAGTACCAGAATAGAGAAGAGAAGGGTTGAAGTAGTGAAGGTTTCTATGGGTAATTGTTAACTGGTTGGAGGGAGAGGAGGTGGAAGACAGGGAGAGAGCAAAACGAATAAGGTGGTGATCAGAAAGAGAAAAAGGATTGTTAGAGAGGGTACACGGAGTGCATGGGTAGGGGAATACAAGGTCGAGGATCTTGCAATCAGAGTGGGTAGAAGCATGTACCCATTGCTTTTGGTCAATTGAAGAGATTAGACTAAGAAGTTTAGAAGTAGCAGTGTTAGTATTAACAGGAATGTTGAAGTCACTGAGAATGATTGTGAGAATTTCAGAAGAGAGAAAGTAGGGTAGCCAGGCAGAGAAGTCATCAAGAAAAGCTGCAACTGATCCAGGGGGCTGGTAGATCGCAGCAATTAGTAAGGAAATTGGAGAAAATAGACATATACAGTGAGCTTCAAATAATGAGAGGAAGAAGAGAGAAGAACCTGGAAAGTACTCTGTGGGAATAGGAGGACTCCCAGTCCACCTCCCTTGTGTACCCTAGGTCTGGGGGAGTGAGTCCAGAGGAGGCCACAATGGCAGGGGGGAGCAGGAGAAGCAGTGTCGGATTCATGAAGCCAGGTTGTGGTAACAGAAAGTAGATTAAAGGAGTTAGTGACATATAGACACGGGAGCCGTCAAAAAATTTGTTTTGTTTCGTTCCGTTCCGTTTCGTATAAAAAAAAATTTGTAATTCTCAATTCGTGTACGGAATTTAATTCGGATTCGTACGAAATACGAATTTCGTACGAATCGTTAATATGGAACTCTACGGACTCATGCCGCGTACAGACGATCGGAAATTCCGACAACAAAACCGTGTATTTTTTTTCCGAAGGATGTTGGCTCAAACTTGTCTTGCATACACAATGTCGCACAAATGTTGTCGGAAATTCCGAACGCCAAGAACACAGTGACGTATAAGACGTACAACGGCACTATTAAAGGGAAGCTCAATACCATAATTCGTACTTTCGGACGGGGTAGAGTACATTGTTTTCGTTGATTCTGGACACAACTCCTACTTTCGTAACTTTTTTTTTGTTTGTTTCTTTCATATTAGTTGAAAATCGTTATTTGATAGTTTGGATTCGGATAATTTGGATCCGAAATTCGTAAACAAAATTTCGTATGTCGTACAGAATTCGTATTCGTAAAAATTCGTAATTCGGATTCGTACAAATGTACGAATTTCGAAAAATTTGTACAAATTTTCGATTCGTACGAAACGAATCGCACATGTCTAGTGACAAATAGGTCATGAACAGAGGTGAGTTTGTTGCACACAGAGTGTGCACTCCAGAGGGCGCAGGAGAAGGGGAGGCTGATTTTGGGAAGAAGAGGAATGGAAACTAAATTGTGTAGATTTGGGGATATATCTCCAGAATTTAGAAGACGCAGAAGGGTGAGGGAGGTAATATGAGAGTGGGATTTTTATGAGGTGGAGGAGGTGAAGAATGCAGTAATAAGCAGAAAGAAGAAGTGAGGTTGATATATACAGATTGTGGGGTGGACAAGAGAGGTGTGTCATGAGTATTTTCACATATAGTGTTTAATTACTTTTTGTCTGCTTATGTGCATAGATCATCAACCAATAGTATGTCCAGCTCCTGAGGTTTCTTCATAGTGGCATACTCCCCCACCAACCCAACAACTTTTCAATTTGCTTGATTAGCCTGATGCTGATTGGGTGGTTCGAGATCCCTGTATATTATTTATAGAATGTGTTTCTATTATTTTTATGCAGTGACCAAGGCTCTTCAGCCGAAATGCGTCTGCTTTTTTGTTTTCCTATATGTGCCCATTAATATTTCTTACGGATTGGAGTTGCCGGCTATTTTTCTATTTTACCTACCTATTTGCGTGTTGTTTGGAGGACACTCTTGCCTGAGCACCCACCTGTGGACTCCGCCCTGCCTGTTGGTATTCCCCTGTTCAGAGCGCTGCACCTTTCTGTTTGTATACCTGCAATCTGGTGTTTTGAAAAGTGATTTTCGCTTTGTGTATTTGCTAAAGCGCAAGAGCGTAAGAGCTACTTAATTAAAGAATGACACTTTATTGGAAGAACCCCAATATGCGTCCCCCTGGCATTTGTACCCCTGATATGTGTGCCCCATAGAGGTGGGATGGTTTTATACTGTGGGGGGTGTGGATGGAATTTGCCAATTGATCAATTAGGAGTTAATATTAGGCACACAGCTATCACAGCAAACTTTTCACACCACAATCAAACTGCAAGAAGACCAAGAGGGCAGAGTTGTAAAGGTTAAGATCAGCCATAATTTAGGTAATACACTTAAAAACAAAATAAATATCACAAATATGTGAACAGAGTTACAGATGACTATGAGCAGCTGTATGCAAGTTTACCATAAAGACATTGAGAGCAGTCTGTATTCAGTTTAAGGTGGATGTGAAACAGCAGTAATATAGATGCAAGTTTACCATAAAGACTTTGAGAGCAGTCAGACGATATTCAGTTTAGGGTGGATGTGAAGCAGGAGTAATATGGATGCAAGTTTACCTGTGAAGTGAGAGAAGAGATGTTCAGATAAGCAAGAGTAGAAGTGCCACTTAATTAAAGATTGCCACTTTATTTGAAGAACCCCAACGTGCGTTCCCCTGGCATGTGTTCCCCTGGCAAAAGTACAGGATAATAACAGATAACCAAAACATTAAACCCCTCACGCCTAAGGGTAAAACAAATCTAAATGCCTAAGTACAATTTTGAAATTTTGCCACGTGTTAGTAAAACCGTACATATCATCACAACTACTTTGTGCGTCCAGGTGAAATATAGCTTGCTTTTTTCATGACAATTTGGGCTTTCATTTGTTGGTAAATGGTAATAGATATCTCCTGATTTTTTTTATTATTATTATTATAGGAAAACTGGCCCAAAATAGTAAAAAAAAACATTTTTTTTTATTTGACCCTTACTTAACCCAAACAATAACCATGGCACTGACATAGATCAAACCTTGATCTAGGTATTTTTTATTTATTTAAAATTTAATTTTTTACTATTATAATTTTGTTTTTCGCCTTCATTCACAGAGAAACACAGGGGCGGGCTTTACAGTGACTGATCACTCTGGTAGCCAATCAGAGGCTATCACAGCGATCAGGTGACCCGGAATCAGGAGAATCAGGTCATTAGTACGGGACCCAGGGCTACCGCTGAGACCCTGGTCTCTGTGCTGGGAGCGCACTATGTGGCTTGCTCCCAGCACGCCTTACAGTAAATACGTAGATAAAGTAATGGCAAATGTTCACAGGTGAATTAATAAAAGGAGTTAAACTGTCTATACATGGTTTGAAATCCTGAACAACTTTTTTGATATATTTATTACATTTTACAAAAACAATACAGAGTTCAAAAAGAAAAAGTCCTGAGTCAAAAAAACAAACAACCTGCAACCACTTGTTATCAATCTTTGGCTTGTTTACAGACTACGCTTGTGCTTGATCCCTACCTGCTATTTCTGCTACGGGACCCCAACCTGCTGGATCTGGTACTAACATGCAGCAAACCCCATCTCCACCATCAGGAGCTCTGCTAAATACCGGTTTGTGCTTAGAGCTCGCACCTCAGGTGGGCCTGGATCATCCACCAGGCTGACCTGCTTGTTTACTTATCCTGTTGGTCAGTGGGAGCCTCTCTACTGCTATAGTTACTAGTCTCCAATCCTGACGTCTGACTGTAGGATTGATGTTTAGCAGGGCAATGGGCTTGTAACTTGTACAGAGGGATCTTTACCCTCTTTGGGAATGACTAAAAGAAAATAATCTGGGTGATATAGCAATTTAGGCCTTGCTTCAGTCTGACACCATATTTTTTGAAACTACAGTACTTCCTTTGGTCTCCCAAAGAGTAATTGGATTCAATTCCAGGTTGTGGCATGTCTGAAAGAAGATGGGCAGTTTTCTTGTAATGTTTGACAGAGTAGCAGGGTTCTGTAGAAGAACTTAATTGAGCTGCTAGGAGAAAGATCTGAGTTGAAAATTGAGTATGACTGAGGATATATGAATAGGGGCATGGTCTGATTAGTCAATGTTGCCAATGAATTCTGTCTGAACAAGGGATGACTTCCTCTGAAAAATAAAGAAGTAGTCCAGATGTGAGGAGGTTTGATGAACAGGGCAAAAGAAAGTAAAGTCCTCCCTCAAGGATATACGACCCACCATGTGTCTGAAAGGTGGTGGGAGTGGAGTCCCTTTCTGAGAAGTTTGAGGTAAGGTAAAGACCAGCAAGAGGAACCCTTGGAGACATCAGCAAGGGAGTTGTAGGTGAAAGTCCTCATCTAGTATCAATGGCTGTGATAGTCCATTGTGAAGTGGTGGTTGTATAGAATATATTTAGCCGTACCTCTTTAAGCCTTGCCCACAGTTTGTGCAGTTAGCCCTCACTCACTATTTGCCATGGCTCACTACATGCTCTGAATTATTTTGTCTGGGGGTCCAAGGGTGCACCAGGATTTTTAGAAACCTAGGAACATCCCTGGGAGCAGCCAGTAGCCACGTCTGTGCCTTTATAGCAAAGAGTTCCAGGAAGCAGTATTCTCTATATATAAAATCATATTTTAAATCTATATATGAAATCATATGTTTGCAGCACAGTGGTGTTGTGGTTAGCACTTTCACCTAGCAGCAAAAAAAGTTGCTGGTTTGAATCGCGACCACGACACCATCTGCCTGGAGTTTGCATGTTCTCCCTGTGCCTGCGTGGTTTTCCTCCGGGTACTCCGGTTTCCTCCCACACTCTAAAGACATGCTGGAATGTTAATTGGATCCTAGTATATGTATGAATGTGTGTTAGGGACCTTAGGTTGTTAGCTCTTTAAGGGTAGGGACTGATGTGAATGTACAATGTATATGTAAAAGCGCTGCGTAAATTGACGGCGCTATATAAGTACCTGAAATAAATATGTACTTCTTTACAATAGTTTTTGTTTTATTCTATTGAACAAATCCACATTTAAAAAAGCCAGGCATTGACAAAAATGTTTTCTTGATTAGAAAGGTTGTGGTAAATGCAGTTACTTGTAATAGCTGTGTTCAGAGTGCCCCTTTACTCACCATGCTCAGACACAGGCCCTTTTAACTTCTTTTCCTACAATCCCTAGGATTTCAGCAATCTATGGGCTCCTGGAAACACTCAAAGAATATGTTTCCTGCCCACAGCAACTCAGAGAAACCACACCTAATGAGGTAGAGGTGGCTAGGCATGTGATTTGCAGTCAGGTACATGGTTCTCCACTGTTAGCCCTGCATCTATGGGCATAAAGTGTACCTGTCATACATCACCCATCTACAGTGTACCTGTCACAGAAGCAATAAGTGCAGCCTAATCAGTGTACCTGTCACACAGCAGCTATCAGTGCAGCCTAATCAGTGTACCCGTCAGAGCCACCATCAGTGCTGCCCATCAGCAGTGTACCTGTCAAAGCCACTATTAGTGCCACCCATCATCAGTGTACCCGTCATAGAGCCTTCATCAGTGCCACCCATCAGCAGTGTACCTGTCATAGAGCCACCATCAGTGCCGCCCATCAGCAATGTAGCTGTCACATAGCCACCCATCAGCAGTGAAGCTGTCACACAGCCACCCATCAGCAGTGTACCCATCACACAGCCACCCATCAACAGTGTAGCCATCACACAGCCGTCCATCAGCAGTGTGCCTGTCACAGCCGCCCATCAGCATTGTACCCATTCCAGATCAGTGACTGAATCGGAGGAGGAAAGGGTCCCTCCAAAAAGAATGAGGAGCTCTGAAGACCTGGCAACCACCAGCAGTGCTGGAATTGGCAAACAACAAAGGTGCTAGACCACTGGATTAAAGGCCCAGTAGTAGTACCGGGGTATCACATCAGCCCCATGAGGTAGGGCCCATAAAAGTCTCCCAGATGCACTTGCAATCCCATTATGGCTGCCTTCCAACTTAGGATCAGCAAGTATCCCCCTTTCACCACACAGCCAGGTGCTCAGGCAAACACTGAACATTTTTCAACAATTGATTTTTTTATTTATTTTTCACTGACAATTTACTTCAGTTGATTGTGGACCAGATCAATCTTTTGCCTCGCAATATATTACAAATAACCCCAATTAATTCTATGCCTGTCTGTTTGAATGGAGAAGTCTCACAGAAAAAAATAATTACATGCTTACTGGTCCACCCACCCTATCCCTTACATGCCCATTTATTCAGCTCTAATGTCCAGGTCATGCTATGACATGTTAATGTGCTTTCTCTATTTCAGATTTCACACTGACTATAATACGCTCTACAAAATTTGCCTACTAATTATTTTTTTTCCCCAGAGATTCACTGAATTGTATGTCCCTGACAAAGAAATCTGTGTAGATGTGTCCCTTGTCCACTTCACTGGCCGGCTGGGAATCAAGCAGTACATTCCCAGTAAATAGGCCAGATATGGAGTAAAGTTCTACAAGCTCTGTGAAAGAGCCACGTTGTATTTGTATGCATTCCGCGTGTACGAAGGCAAAGATTTCAAGCTCCAGAACCTCTGAGTGCAAAACCTCCATCGCAACAAGTGGAAAAAGACCTGCCATTTCCACTATTCAAAATGGGGTATCACATCTACCTGGATAACTTCTACAAGTCTGCCCCTTTTCTGCAACCTGTAAATCCAGAAAAACCTTGGCCTGCGATACAAGAACAAACCGGAAGGGCTTCCCACAAAGTCTGGTGACCACAAGACTGCAAAGGGGGAATCAGCAAGTTTCAGTAACAACAAAGTTTTGGCCGTGAAGTGGAGAGAAAAGAAAGATGTGCAGGTCCTGTCCACCATCCGCAATGACACCTCAGTGAAAATTCAAAGAGGACACTGTCCCATCCAAAAAACTGTGTGCATCCAGGATTACAATCTGTTCATGGAAGGGTAAATTTCAACGATCAGATGCTAGCTACAGCCTTATTTATCAAAAAGAAGGTCCCCTTTTTGGTACGAAAATGTTGCAGATATCATCACTGCCCTGATCTACCAGCAAGGATCTCCACCAGAAAACATTTGTTCTGATTCTGTGAGCAGGCTTTATGAGTGACATATTCCAGCGAACATTCCACCCACAGAAGCAGGCCGAAGACGCAAAAGAAAATGTTAAGTGTGCAGCAGAGGGGGAGTTAGGAGAGACAACAGTTTTCATTGTCAATGTCCTTCTCAACCGTGCCTATGGATTGGAGCCCAGTTCCAACTTTACCACATGTCACTAAGATATTAGTGAAGGTATAGTGCCTATCTTTCTAACAACAGGCCATTTACCAATTTCTAGTATCTGTGCTGATCATTTGCCTGCTGCTTCAACTGACCATGCAAAAAATAGGGGAACAAGCTAATTGTAATACTACCAACAGCAGGTAAAAAATATGTATATTGCAATGAGCTTCAACATGTACTGCTTTATGATTAGTGTCACTTACCTGTCTAATTTTGTATATAACTCTAAAGATTTCCTAAATTTCTCCCTGAGGAAGTAGGCTTTTGTCCTGCAAAAAATGTTGGAGATGAGGAACTTTATATGATATCCCTTTTGTGATCAACTGGGATTGCCAACAATATACTGGCATAATCTGCAAGTGTACAATGTTTTCAAATATTACCATCATGTTTGATTTCCATATTTTTATTCTTTACTTTTAATGCTATGTACAATAAAATTGATTTTTTATCTTTATAATTTGGTGTGGTCCCAGTTGTTTTTTTTGTTAGGGAATTGATTATTTTTCAACTGGCCATGCCTCTGCCTTCCATCTTAACTGACCCTCTGCCTGTTGTCTGGAGTGTTTGTCATCCATGTTTCAGCCTTCCCCCTGCACTGACCTCAGCTTGTTATTCAACCATGTTTTTTGCCTGCTGCTTGTCCTAATCTTTTGTAGGAATCAAGATAACACGGGGGTCTCACATATGTGAGGGGCTTCGGAGTAATGTTTTGAGGAGAGAAAAACCGTTTTTGGTTTTCTCAGGGTTTTATAATTCCCGGATCAGGGTCTTTAGTCCAGAGGCTTCAAAGAGATTTGGGTTAGAAGAAGCCTGTACCCATGTGCCTGAGGCCCTAGGCATGATGTTCTTACATAGTTACATAGTTAGTCAAGTTGAAAAAAGAAACAAGTCTATCTAGTTCAACCAATAAATTTTTTTTTTAAATCATACAATCCCATATACACAATCTTTTACCCACAGTTGATCCAGAGGAACTCAAAAAACCCCAGCAAAGCATGATCGAATTTGCTACAGCAGAGGAAAAAATTCCGTACTGATCCCCCAAGAGGCAATCTGATTTTCCCTGGATCAACTTTACCTATAAATGTCAGTACCCAGTTATATTATGTACATTAGAGAAAGAACCCAGGCTTTTTTTAAAGCAATCTACTGAGCTGGCCAGAACCACCTCTGGAGGGAGTCTATACCACATTTTTACAGCTCTCACTGTGAAGAAACCTTTCCGTATTTGGAGATTAAATCTTTTTTCCTCTAGCTGTAAAGCGTGCCCCCTTGTCCTCTGTGATGACCTTAAAGTGAATAACTCAACACCAAGTTCACTATATGGACAACTACTGTATTTGTACACGTTGATCAAATCCCCCCTTAATCTCCTCTTCTCAAGAGTGAATAAATTTAGTTCCTCTAATATTTCCTCATAGCTGAGTTCTTCCATGCCTCTTATTGCCCTTCTCTGCACTTTCTCCAGTTCCCCGATATCCTTTTTGAGGACTGGTGCCCAAAACTGAACTGCATATTACAGATGAGGTCTTACTAATGATTTGTACAGGGGCAAAATGATATCTCTCTCTCTCTCTGGAGTCCATACCTCTCTTAATACAATAAATTACTTTGCTCGCTTTGGAAACCGTAGCTTGGCATTGCATGCTATTATTAAGCTTATTATCTACCAGAACCCCCAGATCCCTCTCCACTATGGATTTCCCCAGTTGTATTTCCCCCTAGTATGTATGATGCATGCATATTCTTAGCCCCCAAGTGCATAACTTTACATTTATCAACATTAAACCTCATCTGCCACATAGTTGCCCAAATAAACAGTGCATTGAGGTCGGCTGGTAAATTGGAGACATCTTGTAAGGACGTTATTCCACTGCATAGCTTGGTGTCACCTGCAAACACTGAAATGGTACTTTTAATCCCAAAACCTTTATAATTTTTAAAGATATTAAAAAGTAAGGGTCCCAACACTGAACCTTGGGGTACACCTTTATAACCTTAGACCATTCAGAGTAAGAATCATTAACCACTACTCTCTGAATTTGTTTTCTATCCATTTGCAAACTGATCTTTCCAAGCCTGTAGACTTTAACATACACATTAGTCGCGTTTGGGGAACTGTGTCAAACGGTTTTGCAAAATCCAAGTATGCTACTACTAAGTGTTCCTGCCTTCTGCCTGGACCAATAATTTGGCTGATCTGACCATATCTCTGCCTGCTGCCTGTAATTACCCTGGGCTTTTTATGGACCACGTTCCTGCCTGCTGCCTGGACCAATACTTTGGCTGTGATGACCATATCTCTGCCTGCTGCCTATAATGACCCATTTAGGGAGGCCCCAAACAATGTAAAATATTGCCATGGCTACTGCTTTATTCATGTGTATAGCCCTCCCATCATCTTTAAAGGTCCAGACTCCTGAAATCATGAAAAAAAAATCTTTGTTCTCATGCCACTTAGGGATGGAGGGTTATGTTCCGTGATGTCGCCCTATTGTTGGATAGCCACTTGATCACATCCTGAATATTGGTTGTGTTGCTACCTGGGAAACATCAGGTTCACTGTAGGACTGCAACAATCAGAAGTCATGCCAAAACGTATCTTAGTGGCTCTCATATGTAGGGGGTAAGGTAACTATTTATAACATTTTGCTGGAGGATAGAGATAATTGCATGACAGATATATCAGTTCTTGAAGAAGACAGGTGATATCAAAACCCCCCTTCATTTGAAAATATAAAATGGTGCAAAACATTATGGGTGGTACAGCTAACAAGATAAAAAAAGGTAAAGAGTAAATGTATTTTTTTTTTTTAATCCAGTTGAGTTGTGTTATGTCACTTTTTTCTATGGGACTAAAAATATGTTATAACCTCTGCTCCGTTGTGAAATCTTTAACACATGGTTCTAATGTTCACTGTCCTGACTACACAGAATCAACATCTCCAAAAAAAAAGTGACAAAACTGTAATGAAGAGCCACACTCAATCTTTGGTGTAGTATATTTTAATGATAAATGAAGTTTTACTAAACTCACAACTGTAAAATCAGTCTGTATATGCAGTAAAGCATGCTTGTTATACTCACTGTGGGTCATAAGGGGTTAATCCTCTGCATTGTCTAAAAAGGCTGTTTGATCCTGTCTTCTCTGATCCTCCTCTCCTTGGGGACACTCTTCACATGCCAAGTTTGGTGTTTATTGCTAGAGAGTTTATTTTTTTCTTGAGAGGGTGCATGTGATCGGCACAGGGCTGATAAGCACTGACCAGAGAGAGGGTCAGGGGTCCTGCAGCCTCATAGGACAATCAGGGAAGAATGAAAACTCCTCCTACAAGCTTTAACCAGTGCTCAGCCAGACACTAACAGAAGTCACAAGGCTGCTATAACTGCTGATGAGAAAGATGTTTAGCAGTTTACATTTACTAAAATAATTGCATTTCCATGTACTGTGTACTGTGGGAGGCCAGATATAGTAAATTCAGGCTCCTGGATTTAGTAACACTTTAAATATAAAATAAAATATAAAAATTAACTAAAACTTAATGAATGACAATTTTATTAATACTTGAACTCGAGCTATACATTTGTCTGGCCTCCCCATGGTCCTTTTCATCTCTCTTTTACCTCTTGCCCATTGCAGCAGTAAATCATTAGTCCACTTATCTACTGTAAGTGTAGCACTAGTGTAGGAACTGCTGGTTAAGATGGGTCTAATGTTCTGTGCCTCAACCTCCGTAGGAACTTCAGCCTCTCTGACACACTATGTACATAGCATACAATACCACAGAAAATCACTAAAAGTAATATCTGGTAACCATTAATACTACCATGACCAAGAAAACATGCACTGAACCAGTTAGTAAAGACAAAATTAATATATTGTCACCAGATATGGTGAGTAAAGAGGCAAGCATGAAAATGGATTTACAAAGGCAATAACACAATTAAGCATAGAGGGTTATTAGTAATATGGACATAGGATGACACCTGGGGGAAGATGTACTAAAACTGATGCAGCTCTGCATAGAAACCAGTCAGCTTCCAGGTTTTTATTGTCAATTGAACAAGCTGAAGTTGGAAGCTGAATGGCTACCATGCACAGCTGTACCAGAATTTGCACTCTCCAGTTTTTGTAAATCTTCCCCCTGGCATCCAAATCAGGATAAATGGTAGCAAGGCCTCCTAAAGTGCAACAGTGGGCAGTAATAAAGTTTGATTTACCTCATACATGAGACTAAACTGCTGAAGTGCACAAATGGCAACTATGCTAGGCCTAGACCTACTGGCTGCACTGGCTGTCATTTTTATTTTATTTATTTTTTAAAAAGGAGAAGGGGTCAAAAAGAATTTGCAGGCTGGTTTTGCTGCAGGCAAAGTCTTCTGTGTTGTTCTTCTACTGGCTATCAATGGGTCTTTAAGAAGCAGTGAACGACAGTTTTCGTTTAAGAACAACAGTTTTAGTAAACCAGCATGCAGTAAAGATATGGTATAAGTGTGGTACAGGTGTAGTGTAGATGTGAGTCAAATGAAGTGACAGTTCAGTATAACTGCATTACAGGTTTGATATGGATGCAGTATAGTTTTGGTAGAAGTGCATTATTGGATTGGTTTAGATGCGGTATGGGTTGGATTCACTTGGTGCCCTGCTTACAGTGGCTCAGTCTCTTCTAGCAGTGTCATTAATGGGCAGATAGCCCTCTCACCAGTTCTCAGGATGCTGCTGAGGATGCTCGCTGTAAAAGGGGATTCCCTGAAGCCCCGTACACACGATCGGTTTGACTGATGAAAACCGTCCGATGGATGGTTTTCATCAGACCAACCGATCGTGTATGGTACCCATCGGTCTTTTTTCCATCGGTTGGAAAAAATAGAACTTGTTTTAAAATTTTCCGATGGATAAAAAACCGATGGGAATTTCCGATCGTCTATGGGCAAGTCCATCGATTAAAAAACCCACGCATGCTCAGACTGAATTAGGAGACGGGAGCGCTCGTTCTGGTAAAACTAGCGTTCCTAATGGAGAGAGCACATTCGTCATTCTGCAAGTTATTGAATTGTTTAATGCAGCGCATGTTTTTTTACTTTAGAACGGTCTTTAAAATGTCATTTTGGCAGCAGATCTTTCTCCTGAGTTCTGACAAACGTATGTCTTTCTTCTTTCTTGTGATCTTAGGAATAATTAGTTTAATTCTTCAAGGCCGACCTCACAAATTACACTTTTTTTTTGTTTTTGTCTTAAAATTTGTTGTGCATTTTTTGGTGTGTCAATTTCTCCGAACAACATATTTTGTTTGTTTTTTTTACTCATGGAGGTTGGTGTCCCTTGTTATTAATTACACATTGTATTTATGAAATCTTATTGCTACTTCCAAAAAAAACACATCAGGCATGTATGTTGGCTGAAATCAAATTTCCCTTTATTTTGGAAAAAAAAAAAAAAAAAACCGAAGGGCAACTATTCGGAAATTAGCAGAGAATATCAAGTCATTAGATCCCAAATGCAGACCTGACTATGATGAATAATAAAATCAACAACAGCATGAAATCAGGAGCAGCAGCCAAAGACATACATCATCCCAAGCTGTGGTACTCCATCAACCTTCAATTTCTGGATGAGCAGCTCGAGGCCAGGGAATCACCTCCTGCTCTTCCCTGTAGCCTTCCTTCCACGCCTCTCTGCAGCGTTCTCTCCACGGCCCCGTCCACGCACCCTTGCAGGCTGGGCCACTGTGGGTGGTGATGTGGCAGGAGGAGGAGGAGAAGGAGGAGAGGGATTGGCCTGCTGCAAGATATGGGTGGCCTCAGTCAGCAGCCCCCTCGCCCCCATGTGTACGGCCATATATATGAGGTGCTCACAAAGGGCCCGTTGTCCCGCCTCCATTCTGAGCAATTTATCCGCCAGATAGGTGCTAAAGCCCTCTGCAGGGTTGAGGGGGGCCCTCATAGTGGCAGCAGCCTCCTGAATCATCTTTAGTGACTCCTCCTCCACTTGTGTCATCCGCCGTTGTTTTGGCGGTCTGACGTGGAGGGGAGCCACTTGGGAGACGGTGCTGCCACTAGGCCTGGAGACCTGCTGAGTCCCACTTGGCCCTGCCTCCTCCTGCCTGCCACACTCCTTACCCTCTTCCTCCTGGCTTGCCTCATCCTGTTTTTAAAATAAAATGAAAAATTGGATTATTTGGGGAATCTATCACACACAATTTTGATCTCATTACTGTTTGTTTTTTTTTTTGGGGGGGGGGGTGATATCATTTATGTCTAATCCAAACATTTCAACACAATATTACTTGGTGGACAATAATTATGATCAAAAATACTATACCTGGCTGAAGATGTGAAGATCTGGCTCTTCTAGCTCGGGAGGCTCCTCCTCCGCCTCTGCAGGGGTGGAGGGAAGGGTGGAAGGAACGCTGGAGGGAAGGGTGGAAGGAAGGGTTGAGGGAAGGCTGGAAATAGATTCCCTGGCCTCAATCTGGTCATCCAGAAATTGAAGATGTCTGTAGTACCACAGCTTGGGCTTTACTACATCGTCGGCTGCTGCTCCTGATCTCTTTGACTGGCGCACTTCCTTGTATTTTATTTTTATAGGAATTACGCAGGTTGTTGATTTTATTATTGATCATAGTGTAGTCTGCATCTGGGATCCATGGCTTCATATCCTCTGCTAATTTGGTAATAGTTGCCCGACGTACATCACTCTTGTGGTTTCAGTTCCCACAGGTTGCGCTGTTCCTTATATTTTTCTATAAAAATCAGCATCACCTCCGGCTCTCGTAGTTTATGCAACTTTTTGGATCAGCAAGTAAAAAAAAAAGAAAAGGATCAGAATTGATTCTCCTCAACTTATCACAATATTGCCCTTTACAATCATGAACCATTATAGGCCACTGCAGGCCCGAGTTCCCTTGTTACCTTAGTTCACTTCGTTGGTTCACTTCCGGTCGTCCTTACTCCGCGCATCCCTAATAACTTCTTTCCCCTTTTTATACCCTGCGCATGCGTGTAACTCCGCCCTCCTCGCCCGCCCATGACAGACTTTTTCAGCATTTCCCCGCCCCTTAACGATCGGCGCACAGTGTGAGACGGCGACATGTCGCAGACACAGGTGGCTTCTTTAGTAGAAATTACCGACGAGGAAAGCCCGGAGGCGGAAACGTCACGATCCAGTAAAAAAATATACAAGGCGACTAATATGTCTTTTTCTGAGATGGCGGAGATGGTGGACATTCTGCGGAGGAAGGATTATGACGGCAAGCATGGCCCATACGACACCCCTAATCTCCGGAAGTCACAAATTATGGACAAAGTGGCGAAGACTCTCTATAAAAAATATGGGGTCAGGAGATCCAAGGAACAACTCCGTAAAAGGTGGTCAGACCTGAAGCTCAGGGAGCCGGAGCAGTATAGGAAGCTTATAAAAAGCATTGAAAAAAGTAAGTTTATTTTAATGTGTTCTTTCACATTGTAATATGTATTCTTCCATGTTTTGCACCATGTGCTTGGCTTGACTGGTTTCACATTTTAAAATCTCAACTTTTATGTTAAGTGGAGAGTCGACTTATTTGCTAAATGTGTTGAAAAAAAAATTGATGCCCTTCCCCCAAACATGTTTGGCACATATCCACGTAAACTACATGTGGGCATGCCTCATTTTACTTAAACAATGTTTATCTACACATTGTTGGCTAGATGATGTGTTGTAAGTAAAAATAGAATGTGAAGGAAAGGCTAAACTGTATTCTGGGTAAAGAAGATGACACTCCAGCAGTTGTGTACTCATTTTTTGTTCTTGATCAAGATACTATACTCTGGGCCACATGACCAAATTTCTTAACGGTGTCACACACAGGTGGTCCAGTGGATACCTTGGTGGTTATCCAAGTGCATTTGTGAGTGTCCTCAAAAATAACATGTTGCTTTGTAGAGTTAGCAAGATCTCATATGTTCATCTTGAAACTCAGGGCCAAATATCAATTGGACCCCACTTTAAAACATTGAGAATCCATTTTCAGGCCTAAAAAGTCTGTGTGCTAAAGGATACATTATTTTTTCAATTCCCATAGGGGAGAGGAGACTGGGAGGACACCATGCTCAGGAGACGAGGAACCAAACACCACAGAAACTCCCCGAAGATCCCAAAGCAGACCAAGTTCAGCAGGTTCATGAAGCGGAGGGGGAGAAAGCGGAGGTGGAGGAAGGGGAGGTGGAGGAAGGAGAGGTGGAGCTTATCAGCACAACAGGTCAGTGTCTGTCACCACAACTTCAAGGTAAATACAGATGTAGGCCTGCATAGTTTTAAAATATATTTTTTTTTTTAGGGACTGAACGTGGGGGTGTGTCAGGAAGTCCAAATCCTCCATTCTCGAGTGCCAGCGCCAAAATAATCATTCAGGAAATCATGGAATGCAGTAGCGAAATGGACATTATGAGAAAGAGAATGATTGTGATTGAGCAAAAATATAAAAACATGATAGATATTTTGGGTAGAATAGTGTGAACCCCCCCTTTTTGTGTGTTTTGTTATGCGTCCTAAATTTTCTATGGGATTTCCACAAGCCCAAATGTGAAGATGCACACACTGAAGACTCAACATGTGCTATCTGCCGTCACAGGATATCTATGTCCCTGTTTTGGGGGTGCAACCTCTTCCTCCCTCCTCAAGTAGGGGAGAGGAAGGGTTTTCACCCCCAAAGCACGTCCATTGATCCCCCATGATGGCAGATAGCACATGTTTACCTTAGCCATGGGATCATGTTGAAGATACCCATTTGAGCCCCAAAAATAAAGTGTGGTTCTTCACATTTGGGATGGATCAGGGGTAACATCACCCCATCTCCTGTTTGTCTTTTTCACTGTGTTATTTTATTACTTTTTCAGAAAAAAACTTTAGGCTTTTGACCCATGCATGTTTCTGCAAAAAAAGCCGCACAAAAAAAAAAAATGTATTTCGAAAAACAACCAAAACTGTGGTGCAATCAATAAAAACATTCGGGAAGTCTAAAAAAGGTGTGCCTTTTTCTTTCTATGCTCAATAGCAGTTCTGAAGATGCAAAAAGAGTGTTTTTACCTCTGAGATTTGAGGCTATTTACTAAGGACAAATACACTTGGCACTACTAGAACCTGGGAGACACATGAACCACAAATACAAGAATGACAACACAAGTTTGTAGTAAATCAAATATTTATTTTTATTTTAAAAAGGGACAATCAAAGGTCAGATGTGGTCTGGCATTGCGATGGCCCCCCTACCCGTGAAGTACTCTACGTATTTCTGACGTACTTCACGGGCACTTTGGGGGGCCAAGCCAGTACGGGCAGTGCTGAGGCCGGTCAGATTTATCAGTTCAGAGGGACCGGCCTCAGGCCCAACTGATGACACATAATTTGTCGAGAATTCGCGTAAAAAATTGTGCAACAAGCAGCAGCAGTAGACAATGTTGTTGAGTTTATAATCCGCCAAATGTATAGCTGTCTGGAACAGGCGGAACCGGCTGGCCATTATCCCGAAGGCATTCTCCACAACTCTCCGGGCTCTGGCCAGCCGGTAATTAAAAACCCTCCTCTCCGGGGTGAGGGTGCGTTGGGGAAACGGCCGCATGAGGTGTGGTCCTAGTCCAAAAGCTTCATCCGCAATGAAAACGAACGGTAGCCCTTCCACGTTCTCTGCATCTGGAGGCAGTACAAGACCCCCAGCCTGCAGACG
The DNA here is from genome assembly GCA_029206835.1 of Rana muscosa. Classification (NCBI taxonomy): domain Eukaryota; kingdom Metazoa; phylum Chordata; class Amphibia; order Anura; family Ranidae; genus Rana; species Rana muscosa. Next base: position 733,307,447 of record CM055116.1, read on the forward strand.
GTGAGCGAACTCCGTCTCTGCGAATGCTCCGCCATCGGACATCCGGCCGTTCTTCCCCACGTCCACATACAGGAACTCGTACCGTGCCGACACCACCGCCATTAACACAATACTATTGAAACCTTTATAGTTAAAATAGTATGACCCCAAACGGGGTGGCGGCACTATGTGGACGTGCTTCCCATCAATTGCCCCTCCGCAGTTGGGGAAATCCCACCGCTGGGCAAATTGGGAGGCCACAGTCAGCCATTCCTGTGGTGTGCTAGGGAACTGTGGAGTCAAACAAAAAGAAGACATTAGTACGTTTTCTGTTTACAGTGCAAGCAGATTACACACAAAAACATTGTTGACCAACATCATTCTAACATTATTGTTTAAGGGAGTTTTTCCTACCAATAAACAAAGGCCCACTTAGCAGATGCCTCACCCCCGCTGAGTGGACATTCTAAACTAATCTAAGGGGGGGGGGCTTGAGGTGATTGTGGGGGATACAAAAAAAGGCTCTACCACTCTGCTGAGCTTGATTGAGAACTAAAAATATTTTAACATCTTTAGGGGGGGGGGGGGGAGGGTTGTCAAACTACGCGGGCAATGACCCCAAAAAAATGAAAAAGAAAATAGAAGGCTAGCTGGGTTTGCGCCCACGATAGCATTATGGAGAGGTTAGTGAAGGGAAATAGGCATGTAGGGCCCAAAAAGGGCTTTACAGGTAAAAACAGGCATGGGGAAAATGGGGACATTACCAGGGTCTTACAAACAGGCAAATTTGGGTTAGGAGGGAAAAAATAAGAAGATTCTAAAACAATAAAAACATATAATGTGAGGTTAAAGGAGCAAAATTACCTTCATATAGTCCTTCTGCAGGACCTGAATGATGGCCGAACACGTCTCAGGGATAATGATCCCGAGAGCCTGGGGGGAGATGCCTGTTGAGAACTTGAGGTCCTGCAAGCTTCTCCCAGTCGCCAGGTATCTCAACGTGGCAATAAGCCTCTGCTCGGCAGTGATGGCCTGGCGCATCACAGTGTCCTGCCTCGTGATATAGGGGGACAGCAAATCCAACAGACGGTGAAATATGGGGTCCGTCATCCTGAGATAATTCCTGAAATCATCAGGATTATTCTCATGGATTTCCCGCAGCAGAGGCATATGAGAGAATTGGTCCCGCTGGAGCAACCAATTCTTAGTCCATGAACTCCTCCTCACCCTGTTCACAGACTGAACTCGGGTTACAGTGTTAACTGCAACACCAAGTCCAAAGCCAGCACGAGCTCGAGAACGAGAACGCACTTCAAACATGGTTTTAAACCGGTCGGCTGGTCAGAACGCACTCAAACAGAACGCACCGTGGAACAGCAAGGCCTGAGAAGAACGACCTGAAAAACAGTAAATGAACGGGTAAGAAGGCACTGCAAGGCAGTAACGACCTGACTGCACGCACTGAATCACAAATACAAACCCACAAGCACAAACTGAACACCAGGAAACGATCTGCAAAGCACGGAGACTGAAAAGCGCGAATCGGCTCTCACCAAACTTTTACTAACACGCGGTAACACGAAATCAGCAAAAGCAGCCCAAGGGGTGGCGCCATTAGATCTGTTCGGCCCTTTTATAGCGCGTCGTACATTTTGTACGTGCCGTCGTTTTCTTGCCGTCGGTTTTTGGACTGATGGTGTGTGGCCAAGACTGATAAAAAACTGTTTCATCGGATTTCCGATGGTCAAATCCATCGGACGAAAATCCATAGGTTATCCGATCGTGTGTACAGGGCTTAAGTCTCTCCTTGAAAGCCTCCAGTGATCAGTAGTGCAGGATCTAGGATGTGGGCGGTGCTGCGCTGCCTCTGGGTGTCCTCACTCTCAGTCTCTGGCTAACACCCATGCTGGCAAGAGACTCCTTGGATAGAGGTTCTCTGCTCTCTCTCTGTCTCTCCTTGGCGCCAAAAGAATGAACTTTCCCAGGCAGTTTAACAAAAATCCTCTGCTAACTCCTGCAGCTGCACAGGGCACACTGTATATAGACAATTGACAGAGGAGGTGATCTCATCGCTTATGAAATTACTTTATCATAGATTTCAATAAGCAGAGTTTGGAACATATTGTTTTTAGAATCCTTTGTCATGTGTTTTATATAAAAAAAAAAAAAAAGATGGTAAATAAAGCAAAAAATACAATTTACTAAAAGCAACACTTTATTAGCTTATATATATATATGGGAGTTTAGTGTGTTCCCAAGTGACACATAAACAGGCAGATCTCTGCTTTTAATAATTTTTAGATATACCATGAGATATGGAAATGGGGTGTAGTGCCCCCCTGACCCCCCGAATCAGGGAGGGCTGACATTTCACCTTAGGGTTTTGGTCCTCAGTCATGGTGGATGTGGACAGTCGCAGTCACAACAGAAGAAAAATGTGGGAGAGAGGGTTAGGGCACAGGACACCCCAGAGCAAAAGCTCAGAAGACTCCAAAGATAACAGCTCAGGTAGATAGCAATACAGAGCAAGGGTCTTAGGCCTGCACCCAATGTTCTATATCTATGTAGCTACAGCTGTCTCCTTTAGCAACAAAACTCACAACGCCGTACGAAAATACTTGGATGAGTTCCCCTTGATGTTTCCCTAGCCTCTTTTACCATCTTCCTTATGTAATAATTTAGTAGGCTGCTGCATGACAGGATCTAAAGAAAATCCTATATACATGTATTTGTGTGCTTTCCAGTGTAACAGTTCATACAGAAGCAGATACAGCTCCTTCTTATGTCTCTTTGCTGTAAGAGCCATGTGTATTTAACATGTACTGTAGATGTGAAGACCTGGAGCCTTCATAGAAGAAGACAAAGTCACATTATTTAAGGCAAATAGTTATGGATTTTAGGCCAAATTAGCTTCTTTAATAGTGTGCCCCATCGTACGCCAACCTGTACCTGGGGGGGGTGGGGGGGGGTGGGAGCGTTGGCTATTTTCTTTTGATGATCTGTCACGATACCTCGTGATATGACATGTTGGCATGTAGCGGAGGTACATTGATGACATATTTATTCTGTGGTCTGGCTCTAATGGGTCGTTGATGGAATTTATTGTACTGTAAACCTACAGCCACAAATGCCTTCCTATATGCACATAGTAATCATCCTAAACTTGTCATTCAAGGTTTTTCAACGGGTCTATATTCTAGGATCCATAGGAACTGCACTGAATCTGATGTTTTTTTAAAAAGAAGCACAAAATCTCCGACAATGCTTTCTTAGGGGAGGTTATAGCCACAAAACAGTTAAACGTGCATATCGGAAAGCCAAAAATAGTTAGTCCACGGGACTAACTTTTGTTTCAGGGAGATAGGATGCATTCCCCTACCAAAACCAAATTTATCACCAGATTTAATCTGAACAAATATGCAGGGTGTTTAATAAATACTGGCAAATTTTGACTGAGGATGATATTCTGAGAGAATTTGTTGATGCATGACCAAGTATTACATACAAACGTAATCAATCCATCAAAGGTATGGTAATATATAGCTAATATATGGCAGGTGGGAACAGAGACCCCTGTATCAAAGTCTCCCTGAGAACTTTCCCAGGTGGGGACTGTGGTTATTGTGTATACATAGCATTCCTCTCAACACTTTGTCTCCTGTCAAACAGTGGCAGTAGTTTATATTATGAAATGTTCATGTCATGCATTTTATATTGGCAAAACCAAACGTTGCTTCTGGGAACGTATACGCAATCACGTTAGTTGTACTAAAGGGGGCGATCTGGTTAGTCTAGTAGCTCGCCATTTTGCTCAATGTCAGGACTAGGGATGAGCCAAACACACCCCGGTTTGGTTCGCACCAGAACCTGCGAACGGACCGAAAGTTTGCGCGAACTTTAGAACCCTATTAAAATCAATGGACTCGAACGTTCGAAATCAAAAGTGCTAATTATAAAGGCTAATATGCAAGTTATTGTCCTAAAAAGGGTTTGTGGACCCGGGTCCTGCCCCAGGGGACATGTATCAATGCAAAAAAAGTTTTAAAAACGTCCCTTTTTTCGGGAGCAGTGATTTTAATGATGCTTAAAGTAAAAAAAAAAAAAGTGAAATATTCCTTAAAATATCGTACCTGGGGGGTGTCTAAAGTATGCCTGTGAAGTGGCACGTGTTTCCCGTGTTTAGAACTGTCCCTGCACAAAATGACATTTCTAAAGGAAAAAAAGTCATCTAAAACTGCTTGCGGCTTTAATGTAATGTCTGGTCCTGGCAATATGGATGAAAATCATTGAGAAAAATGGCATGGGTACCCCCCCACCCCACCCCCCCCCAGCCCACTACCAGCCCCTTTGGGTCTTGTATGGATATTAAGGGGAACCCCGCACCCAAATTAAAAAAAGGCCCAATATACTCTGAACAGCAGTATACAGGCGGTGCAAACAAGAACAGGGACTGTAGGTTTGTTCTTAAGTAGAATCTGTTTGTAATTTGGAACAGGTACATTTTTTAAGTGTAGCTCCAGCCAAAAAAATCTATTTTTAAGCTTTTTGGAAAACATAAGGAAGGGTTATCACCTCTGTAACATTTGTTTTGCTGTCTGTGCACCTGTTCAGAACATTTCACCTCACTTTCCGTCCCAATAACAAATTTTTTTTTTTTTTTTTTTTATTGAAACAAGGATTGGTGATTGTAACGAGCCCCTTGCTCGCTCGGTTCCACTCTCCCGACACTCCTCTGCTACTATTGGATCATATTGCAGATCGCAACGTCTGATGGTTCGGTCATCCGATGCTCCAGGATTCAAACTACAGCTATGTGCCAATCTAATCCATTTGTGATAGTTCAGAACAAACACCAGGCAGGCTGTATGTAAGTTCAAACAGGAATCTCTCTTTATTGGATGCATACACACACTTTTATACAGCAGTTTGAACACCCTGCCCCCAACAACCACTTTCCTATTGGTCAATTGTAAAGTACATTGTAGTTCTCAATTAGCTTTTCTTGGCCATGCAAATAAGGACTTGAAACAGGGTCAGCAGGAATTGGTCCGATAGCTTGAATAGGAGAACTGAGATGTGTATTGACACAGAATGTGTATTGACACAGAAGCCCCAGGGGGTAATTAAAGTACATAAACAAACAGTCTAACACAGAAACAATGCTTTTCTTCTAGACCATGGAGCCGTCTGGAGGGGGGGTTAGCCTTAAGACAGGGCAGGAGACCCCCCCCCCCACTGTGTAATAGATTCAAAGGAGAAATACTTCAGTATTCCAAGGCTCATGACAATACTCCCCCCTGGGAAACAGTCCAACAGCCACAGTGGGACCCCAAACGGGTCAACTCGAGGATGTTGGAAAGGTAGTCTTAAGGTTCCAGGTCCGTCTGCCGGGATAACCCATCCGCATTCCTGTCTTGAGGCCCTGGCCCATAATCGGAAGGCAGGAGGCTCGCATTCAGTCCTCTCCAAAAGCCTCTGTCCCGGCTAGATCTGTCACAGTGATAAAGCATCAGTGGAGAGGAGACACCTTTTTCCCATATTAACTCTTACAAGAGAGAATTTCCATTCCTAGGGGTAGATTTCCTTTCACTTCCTGTTGTCTCCTTCCGTTTGCAAGTAGGAGTCATTTGTAAGTTGGATGTTTGAAAGTAGGGGCCTGCTGTATATACTCTGCAGAAATTTGGCCCTTAGGTGTTGCCACAACACTGTAAGCCCTCACAGTTACTCTTGGTGGGCGCAGGAATGGGCCCAGCTGTGAAATATTAGATCAAGAATTGTAATTACATGCCCCTGTTGAACAGGGGCATAAAAATTGGCCCTTAGGCACTGGTGCCACAACACTGCAACCCCTCACAGATACTGTACTTGGAGCGCAGCAATGAGCCCTGCTGTAAAGTATTGCATCAAAAATTGTAATTACACGCCCCTGTTAAACAGGGGCAGAAAAATTGGGCCTTAGGCACTGGTGCCACAACACTGCAACCCCTCGCAGATACTGTACTTGGAGTGCAGCAATGAGCCCTGCTGCAAAGTATTGCATCAAAAATTGTAATTACACGCCCCTGTTAAACAGGGGCAGAAAAATTGGGCCTTAGGCACTGGTGCCACAACACTGCAACCCCTCACAGACACTGTACTTGGATCCAAGCGCAGCAATGAGCCCTGCTGCAAAGTATTGCATCAAAAATTTTAATTACACACCCCTGGCAGAAAAATTGGGCCTTAGGCACTGGTGCTGGTGCCACAACACTGAAACCCCTCACAGATGCTCTATTAGGAGCGCAGGAATGAGCCCTGCTGCAAAGTATTGCATCAAAAATTGTAGATACACGCCCCTGTTAAACAGGGGCTGAAAATTGGGCCTTAGCCACTGGTGACGGTGCCCAGAACCAAATAGTCACTCAGCATCAGCATAGGCAGTCTTGAAGGGATCTGACATTTCAAAAAAAATTATTCGGTTACATCAGCATCAGGTGCTTGGTAGCTGGTGGTGATCCAAGACTGATTCATTTTTATGAAGGTCAGTCGATCGATCAAGTCGGTGGACAGGTGCACCCTGTGATCAGTTACAAAGCCTCCAGCAGCACTGAATGTGCGTTCCGAAAGAACGCTGGATGCAGGACAGGCCAGTAGCTCAATTGCATACTGTGCAAGCTCTGGCCAGTGATCCATCCTCAAGACCCAGTAACCCAGAGGATTTTCGATGGGAAAGGTGTCCAAGTCTGATCTTGCCCCTAGGTATTCCTGCACCATGTAAACCAGACGCTGGAGATGATTGCTGGAACCGATCATACCTTGGGGCTGCGAACTAAAAAATTGTCTGAACGCATCGGTCAGATGGCTACCTTCTCCACTGACCCTTCTTTGACTGACCGAAGCCTCAGAAACACGTTGTCCAGGACCAGGAATTTGTAACCTCCCTGTCTCTGGGAACGCGTTGCACAGACCTTTCTGCAAGGCCTCCCGAAGATGCTTCATCCTCTGCTCCCTCTGCGACGGCAAGATAAGGTCCGCAACCTTACCCTTGTAACGTGGATGAAGGAGGGTTGCCAGCCAGTAATGATCCCTCTCCTTGATCGCACGAATACGAGGATCCTACCGCAGGCTTTGCAGGATCAGGGAGGCCATGCAGCGTAGGTTTGCTGAGGCATTTGGTCCGGAGTCCTCTGGGTCACTCAGGACGACATGATCCGCAGCCACCTCCTCCCAGCCACGTTGAGTTCTAGGCTCCACCTCCATGCTGACACAATGCTCCTCCTCCTCCTCGTCCTCTTCCTGTGTGATAGCCGGGCCAGCAGGAACACTGTCTGGATAAAGGGGGCCTTGAGAGGTAAGGAAGTCCTCCTCTTCCTGCCTCTGTTCTGCCTCAAGTGCCCTGTCCATTATTCCACGCAGCGTGTGCTCCAACAGGTGGACAAGAGGGACAGTGTCACTGATGCATGCACTGTCACTGCCCACCATCCTCGTGGCCTCCTCAAATGGTGCCAGGACAGTGCATGCATCCCTGATCATGGCCCACTGGCGTGGGGAAAAAAATCCAAGCTCCCCTGACCCTGTCCTGGTGCCATATTGCAACAGATACTCATTGATGGCCCTCTGCTGCGTGTGCAGCCGCTGCAGCATGGCCAATGTAGAGTTCCACCTGGTGGGCATGTCACAGAATAGGCGGTTCTTGGGCAGGTTGTATTCCTTTTGCAGGTCAGCCAGCTGAGCACTGGCATTATATGACCGAGGGAAATGCCCACAGAATTTCCTGGCCTGCTTCAGGACCTCCTGTAAGCCTGGGTACCTGCCCAAGAACCACTGCACCACCAAGTTAAGGACGTGAGCCAAACAGGGCACATGGGTCAGTTGTCCCTGTCGGAGGGCGGAGAGGAGGTTGGTGCCATTGTCACAAACCACCTTTCCTGGCTTAAGCTGGCATGGCGTCAACCACCTCTGAGCCTGCCCCTGCAGAGCTGACAGAATCTGTGCCCCAGTGCAGCTCCTGTCCCCCAAGCACACCAGCTCAAGCACTGCATGGCATCTTTTTGCCTGCGTACTTGCGTAGCCCCTTGAATGCCTACGGTGCACCGCTGGTTCTGAGGACAAAGCACAGGTAGAAGATATGGAGGAAGAAGAAGAGGAGGGGGTGGAGGAGAGAGGTGTGTCAGAATCACCAGTAGTAACATTTTGGAGGCGTGGTGGCTGAACAACCTCCAACACTACTGCACCTTGTCCTGCATCCTTCCCAGCTGCCAGCAGAGTCACCCAATGCACCGTGAAAGATTGGTAACATCTCTGTCCATGCCTGCTGGACCATGAGTCAGCGGTAACATGCACCTTACCGCTGACCGCCCTGTCCAGCGAGGCCAAGACATTGCCTTCCACATGCCGGTAGAGAGCCGGAATCGCCTTCCGTGAGAAAAAGTGGCGTTTGGGAACCTGCCACGGAGGAACCGCACATTCCACAAACTCATGGAAGGGGGCAGAGTCTACCAACTGAAAAGGCAGCAGTTGAAGTGCTAGCAATTTAGCTAAGCTAGCATTCAATGGCTGGGCATGTGGATGGCTGGGAGGGAACTTCTTTCGGCGGTGCAGCAGCTGGGGCAGGGAAATTTGTACTTGGCTGTGACACACCTAATTCTACACCTTCATTCCTCTCAGTGCAGGTTTCAGAGAGGACTGAAGGTATAGTGGGGTTGGAGATCCCAACTGATAAGGAGGAAGGTGAGGTCCGCTTTGTTCTTTGGTGTGGGTCTTTTATGTATGCTTGCCAACGAACTGCATGGCAGGTCGACATACTGTATGTCTGCCCAAGCGGCTGATGTTTTGGCCACGCGAGATACGATTCAGACATATGCTTCAAATGGCAATGGTGCGATCTGCTGCACACGTCTGAAAAAAGGCCCACACTAAAGAACTTTTGGAATAACGTGCAGAGACAGCAGCACCCTGCACATGCGGAGCTCTGTGGTGTGATGCAGTCGGTGTGCTGCCCTTAAGCTGGCCCCTGGAGGGCATCCTGCCTCATTGGACATGTGCCGCCTCCTCCTCCTCCTCCTTCTCTCTCCTATCAGGCACCCATATGGAGTCAGTGATCTCATCATCCCCTCCCTCCTCATCACTGGAGCAAATCTGGCAGTATGCTGCAGCTGGGGGAACATGACTGCCAGATAGCTGTCCTTGTTGGGCACCCCCTCTCTCTGGGCTCACTTTACTGCCTTCCTCTAGCTGGGTTCCATCATCGGAGCCTTCAAAACCCTGGGCATCCTCCTGGAGCATGTACCCAACACTATGGTCAAACAGTTCGGGGGACTCCTCAGGAGGACATGGTTGGGCTAGGGAAGGAGTGACTGATGCCATTGAGCCGAGGGAAGAGGCCGCGTTGGCAGCTGCTTTGCCAGACAAAGTACCCTGAGCCTGGGTAAGAGAGGATGAGGAGGATGAGGACGGCTTGGTCATCCACTCTACCAAGTCTTGGGCATGTTGCGGCTCAACATGGCCAGCTGCCGAAAAGAAGGACAAGTGTGTCCCACGGCCAGCACTGTTGCCTCTAGACACAGAGCCTGCTTGCCCTCTTTTATTGCCTCGTGACTGTCTGCCTCTCCTTGTTTGCCTTCCATACATACTAATGGCCTGCAGTGAGATGTAGCTGCACAAAGGTGGGATATATATATATATATATATATATATATATATATATATATATACTGATTATAATGCAGCTATCAGAATCAACTGCCTGCTGTGGTATTAGTATGAGAAAAGCAGCAATTGTCTTCAGTTAGTTTTAGGTGCACACTGTGCAGAGGACACAGTACACTAACTGAAAATACTTGCAGCTCCCTGCCTGTGGTTTTATTATGAGAACACCACTAATTGTATTCAGGTAAGCTTTAGGTGAACGCTATGCAAAGGACACAGTACACTAAGTGAAACATTGCAGCTAGCACAATCACCTGCCTGCCTGTCACAGTATAGAGAATAACAGGAGCGGATCTAGCTAAACTGAATACAGTGTATAAATATATATACAACACCTAGGATGCATATATATCCTCTACACACTGTAACTGCAGCTAACTGACTCGCCTGCCTGCTCTATCTAACTCAAATCAAAATACACTGTCTCTCTCTCTCCGTCTGTATTTTAACCAACACCACAACACACTACACAAGGTCGACTTCCAGGCCGCCTTATATAGTGTGGGGCGTGTACTAAATCCATTGAGGCATAATTGGCCAAAGCCACCCTGGCTTTGGCCAATTATGGCTCTCCGTTTTTTGCGCGCTGTGATTGGCCAAAGCATGCGGGTCATAGTGCATGCTTGGCCAATCATCAGCCAGCAATGTACTGCGATGCCGCAGTGAGTTATGGGCCATGACGCATGACGAACAACCGAACAGACGATGTTTGAGTCGAACATGGGTTTGACTCGAACTCGAAGCTCATCCCTAGTCATGACTACACATTTTAAGGATTAAAATTCTTCGCATTAGAACATATCCATCCACACCCATAAGGTTGAGAATTTGATAAGAACATTTTGCAACCAGAATTTGTCTGTTGTTGTTCCTTTTCCTTTTTTCTCTAGTTCCTTTTGGTAGGTGACTGCATTGATTGGACCTCTAGATGTAGAGATATTTGACATCTCCTTAATGTATATTACACTTCTACTAATATTTAGTTCAGTTTCCATTGAGCATGCTTGTCATATGGCAGTTTGATGCTCATTGCCCCCCCTTCATTTTCCTTCCATTGGGTAAGTATTCAATGTGTGGTGTTGCTCCTTTTTTCTCTTGCCTTTTGTCCCCTCGATATGTTGATTCTGAGCCCTTCTATAAAAGTCAGTTCAATCATGCCAGACCCCCCCCCCCATGATTGTTGATTAAATGCATTCTCTTCATTTTTGTATGAAACGAATTACCGGTAATCAAATATATTTGATATGATACTCAATTTTACTGGTAGAATAATGTATTTTCTGTATTGTTTATCAGCTATAACCCCACAAAGATTGAAAAACGAAGTGGATCCTGAGGAAGCTCGTTTTTGGGCAAAACACATCGACCCAATTATCCTTCGTTGTTGTTTGGTGTATTGGAGTTCCTACTATGTGCTTGTAGCTTTGACCATATGTTTTTGGATAACCTTTTTTACTGTGTTTTTTTTTTATTAATACTGTTTACTTTGTTATTGGTTGTACTGATAGGCACTTACAAATTCCCATTTCCCATTGTCTCTGATTGAGAGACATAGAGATATTTTCTCCCTAAACTTTTATCTTTTTTAATAGCTTCTTTATAGCAGAAGATGTTATACAAACAAAATAATTCCCTGTGTTTGTCAGTTGCTTATTACTTTGCTGCTATTTTAGAATTAGGCTTAGCAAAAAAGAAAATAATAATAAAATAATAATACATAATAAATAAAAAATACAATAAAAAATACAATAAAATTATGACTTTCTATAATTACGCAGCATTGTTTCTGTCATTTTCATGGCAAACTTGTAGAGTGTAATGGTAAATTGATTTAATACACATTAAACCATAACAGCCAGAGTAACATGAGAATTTGTTTTCTGTCATTGTCCAATTCATAGTACTGTAATGCGTTGTTGGATAGCCTGTCACATTACATCTCACCTATTTGTAATTCTGTCACCTCTCCAATTGCATGCCATTCTGATTACAATTAAGCATTCACTGTTGAGAGCATGAGTCATGATGTGGAAAAAATATTCAGACGTACAAAATTAAAGCTCAGCTTTAAAAAACATTTTGTGTTATCTATTCAGATTAGGCTTTTATTATTGCCTCTGTTATTTTTGTATACCTGATATAAAAAGGCAAGCCTTATGTACTGTACGCATAGTAAGCGAAAGTATAAAACAGGGGTCTCCAAACTTTTCAAACAAAGGGCCAGTTTATTTTCCTTCAGACTTTAAAAGGGCCGGATTGTGGCCAGCGGGAGCAGAAAATGGCCCGGCATCAGTGAGAATAAATATGTCCTCATTGTTGGTGGTCAATAAGAGGAGGAGTAGTGCCCCTATTAGTAGGAAGAATAGTATCCCATCATTGGTATCGCCGGAAGAAATAGTGCCCCGTTGTTGATGTCAGTGGGAGGAATAGTGCCTCAAATCAGCAGGAGGAATAGTGCTCCGAGGGCCAGATAAAGGCTAGAAAAGGGCCCTTGGGCCGCAGTTTGGAGACTTCTGGTTTAAAAGATATAAAAAAAAAAAATATGTACACAATCATTGTTATTGCAAATGCCAGCTGGAAAACTTCTCATGGTTGTGTCAATAAAAAGCAAACATAGTGAATGTGGTGCATATCAGAAAACATCTGCAAATGGTCCTAAAACTACCAGCAGGCATCAGACTAAGCCCAGGTTCACACTGAGCTGCAGGAGTGAAGCCGTGCGAGTTCAGCTTAACTCGCACGATTTCACTCCCGCTGGCAGTCCCGATTTCGGCCGCGATTACAGAGACATCTGTGCCGAAATCGCAAAAAGTAGTACAGAAACTACTTTTTGAAATCGGTGCAGCGCAGCTAATGCGGCGTTGCACCGATTAGGACAGTGTCATTGCCGGCAATTGCTGGAAAATGCCGCCGATTTGACATGCGATTTGACATGTCAAATCGCATGTCAAAACGCAGCAGTGTGAACCAGGGCTAAGGCCCCTTTCACACTTATATGACTTGTCCCACGATTTGTGATGGCAAAGTAGCATGACAAGTCGTTTCCCATGATTTCCAATGACAACCGTTCATATTAGTACAACTTCAAGTCGTTCAGACTTTAAAGTAGTCCCTGCACTACTTTGGTCCGATTTTGATGCCACTTACACAGGCATTCCCTGAAATCGCTGCGAAATCGGGGTAAAATCGCGCGACTTTGAAGTCACACTAGTGTGAAAGGGGCCTAAGGCTTCATGTACACAGGACGTTTTTACAACTTCTCCTGAACGATTTAACTTGACAGATAGTAACCCACTTTTAAAATGTCAGTTTTGCCGCGTTTTGCCACAATTGCGTTTATTAGCGTTTAAACGAAAAAAAAATTTTTATTTTTTTTAAATGGCCAAAAAGAAAATCACCTACAAACGAAACGCTGTTAATCGCGGGTTACCGCGTTTAGACGCGTTTAGAACTCATTTTTTTGCCTTAAAATAAAGGCCTATAAACGCAACTGCCTAAAAACGACAGTAAAGAACCTGTGTACATGTACACATTAGATAACATTGAATGAGTTCAGGGGTAGTTGAAAAAAGTGTCCAACTGCCTTTGAACGTCCGTTTAGCAGCAGTGTACATGGGGCCTAACACTTAACAATGATCCGACTGCCACAAGATTTCTGACAAAAAAGCTTTTAATGAGCATGAACATGTATGTTGTGTTCTATTAAGTCATTACCTCTATGCTTACCTCCTGGTCTCTGCATATCTTGGATAAAAACAATATAATTTTGCCAGGAAAATCCAATTCAATTCTGATTGGATTTGGGTTTGATAAGGTTAGATTCATGGCAGATCCAAGAAGATCAGGGGAAGATTTATTTTTATTTCTCACCTTTACCTGAAATTACACCTTTGAAGCCCTGTACACACGATCGGATTTCCTATGGATTTTAAACCAATGGATTTTTCCATCGGAAATCCGATGAAGCTGACTTCCATCAGTCTTGCCTACACACCATCAGTCAAAAAACCGATCGTCCCAAACGCCGTGACGTAAAACACTCCGACGAGCCAAGAAAAATGAAGTTCTATGCTTCTGAGCATGCGTCGACTTGATTCTGAGCATGCGTGGGTTTTTTATCCGATGGAGTTCCCCACAGACAATAGTAATTTGCTATCGTTTTTTTTTTTCCATCGGATAAATTTAAAACATGTTCTATTTTTTAACACCGATGGAAAAAAGACTGATGGGGCCCATACACGATCGGTTTGTCCGATGAAAAAAGTCCATTGGACTGTTTTCATCTGTAAAACCGATCGTGTGTACAGGGCTTAACTGAAACCCTATTGAAACTGGATTCAAATGGGGTCTTTATATCTGCATATTTTTATTCTTTAAAACAATCCTAAGTATCTATGTTAGCTTTTGGTAAAATAAGGTCCTTCATTCTGAGTGCAATACATGTGTCTTTCTTTGTTACGACCCCATTTTATCTTGATTTTCCACCCTTGGCCTGTCCAAAGTTGCTGACAGTCTTGTTTACAATACTCTACCTTGTTATAAATAGCTGGCCGAGCACCTCCAGAAAATATCCAGAGCAATTGTGTGCTAGAGATACCGTAGAGGACGCTGTGCAGGAGCTCACATATTTGAATACAATTCAGTCCACAAGTGAATCAAATCACAAATAAATTATCTGGCAATCAGAAAAAAAAAATGCTAACTTCAAGAACACAAATTTGTGGCTCCAATAGTATATCTTGGGTTAGTCAGCCTGCACCTCCTGACTCTCCCCTCAACCCTATACTCCTCTCTGCCCTCCCCTTTTCCCTTATCTCTTTCTCTTTTTTTCCCTCCTCTCTTTCTTCCTTGAACTCTCCTTCCCAATCTTCTGTCTCTTCCTTTTGCTACACATTTTACCCTCCTACCATCTACTTCTTCTATGGTCCACAACTTCTTGTCCCTCTTCTACTGATGATACACAAACTACCTACCCCTCACACAATGTATGTCAGAAAAAGATAGGGAATGAAGCATAGACCTTTCATATTTTTTACAGCCACCAAGTTTTAATGGTGTAATGTGGTTGTAAAGCCTGAAGGTTTTTTACCTTCATGCATTCTATGCATGAAGGTAAAAAAGCTTCCGTGTTGCTGCTTCCCCCACTGCCCCAATACTCACCAGAGCCCCCTCTCAATCCAGCGATGTGCAGGGGAGCCTCAGCTCTCCTGGGTCTCTCTCTCCTCATTGGCTGAGATAGCAGTGGGAGCCATTGGCTCCCACTGCTGTCAATCACAGCCAGTGAGCCAATGAGGAGAGAGTGGGGGGCGGGGCCAAGCCAAGCCACACATAAAGCGGGGCTCAGGAATGAGCACGCACCAGTGCCCCCATAGCAAACAGCTTTCTATGGGGGTACTGGTCAAGGGTGAGGAGCCAGAAGCGCCAGCTTGGGGCAAGAGAAGAACTCAACTCTTTTCTTTGAAGGCACCCTTTGAAGTTATGCACAATGTTAAGGCAACCGATTCTAAAATGTAAAAAAATAATCCAATAGTTTTACATAATGCAGCAACCTCCAGTCATATAGGACACCCAACATTAGAGGTGATTTTTTTCTTATAAAGTAAATACACCTTTATGTACACAGGGACTAACTATTATTCAAAAGTTTCTCTTTTCCTTCAGTTTCTCCCTCACTCAGCTAAACTGACCCTAGTGCTGAAGGAGAGGGGCAAGGGAGGGGCAAACAAGGATGATGTGCAGGCATCCAACATCATCCTTATTAACTTATGAAGTCATTGGTTGTTAGGATGCCAGTGCCAGTGCCTGACCAGCATGGTGCTTAAAGTTGTAATGCTGTGCCATTAAAACTTGTGGCTTTTTGTAGCTGGCTGGCTTATTAACAAATTTTGGGCAATTTTGGGCAATTTTTTAGGCATTTTGCCCAGGCACTCTTGAAGAACCAAGATGACACCCTGGATGAAAAAGTCTGGCTTAGAGTATGAAAACCCATGCATATAGTCTTAGGTCAGCTATCTGGGTGGCTGAGACAGAGCTGCTTTGGACATCCTATGGCGTCCACTTAAACCTCAAATCATTAGCGTGTGTATGAGGCCTTTCCAAGCACAATGACACTAAACTAAAGGTATACAATCTCAGAGATTCAGAAAAACAAACTGTGAAGTAGTACATAGTGAAAATATGATCATTAAACCCTCCAGCTCTCTTTTTTTCTTTTGTAGTGGAGCCCCTCTTTACCCCCCTTCAGAGGTGTGAGCAGACTCCTTTAATTCCTTTTGCCAAAATCCCCTGGTTTCCCACAAACCCCTGAGTTCTTGGACACACCCAGTTAAAATAAGCCTTCCCGATTCCGACCGTTCCCAATCCTGAGGGACCGTGATTGATGACTAGTGACTAGGCATGGGACCTTTCACTAAAATTTAGATAGGAATGCTTCTCCATAGGGCCAGGAGGGGATTCCCCTATGTGTAGAAAAAATACACCGCCTTAGATGCAGACAAGGCAGGCAAGGTCACCATTTCTGAGCTGTCGAGGGGGGCCACCTTCAGGGAGACCCCCCCAAACGTACTCATGAAAAGTCAAGCAATCAGGCATCAAAGTGGAGTGACTTCCTATCCTAAACTTGAGGCTGTGTATAAAGAAACTGGAGATGTTTAAATTCCTGGCTTACCTGGAGGAAACCCTAAGAATAACCCTCAAAACACCAGAATGAGAGGCCACTGGTTGCCTTCCTAATAGAATCAATACGATTGAGGCATTGGCCCAGTTCCAAGGGGACGTTAAAACTTTTACCAGAGACCAAGAGAGAGCTAATAGAATAGATCTGCCATGCCCTGAAGGATCAAATACGCCATGGTAGAAATAATCCATCTGGTAGCACTGACACTGGGGTATTTGTAAGGTGTTCACCTGGTTCAGGAGACCAGCCATGTATGTGGGTCTTTTCCTGACAGTTAAACAAGTTTACAAAATGTGCTATAGCAGTACTGATCCACTACTCTGAACCGCCATCCTTTGGCATGCTAATGGACAAAGACACACCATCTTTTAGCCTAAAATATGGAGCTGAGGCTCAGCATTTGAGGATCTCACAGGGATCTAAATTTGGGAAGCCCCATGAACACTTTGAGCAGGGAGACTTTGCATGGGTTACAAATTTTCCAGGGACAGCAAGTTCAAGTGGGGTGGAGTGTAGTGGAGTCTTTTTCCATCTTGTTCAGGGCTCAGGGGGACAATCCTTTGGGTTGCCACAAGCCCCTGGGCTCCTGGACATATCCAGAGGGCTCCTGGATATACCCAGCAATATAAGCTTCTCTTGATTCGCACCCTTTTCAGTCCCTAGAGACCACACCTGATGATACAGATGTGACAGGACATGAAATGTGACACCAGCTGTCTGGTCCTGCAGCATTTTATCCTGTGTGTGGGCAGCTGGTTTGGTGCACAATAGCATGCAGCTTCAGGAGAAACCCCAGTCACTGTTTAGGACACCTATTCAAGTGTCTCCAGAGTGCTGAGCTTCCAGTGGCATGGTCTTTCACTCACAGCCATTTACACGGGTGTCCAAACCAGAGACTCTTCATGCTTACTTGTGGAACAGGTCTAGGGAAGCCTCCAGCTTGTCACTGGGACTATCAATATAGTTTGATATGTAAGAGAAGTGTTGCCCCAAAAGAAACACAAGTAATCATTTGTACTTTACTGTTCTTATAGACAGTGACCTATTAAGAAACTGCTCATCGACAGCTCCTGTTGATGTAATAGTTACAATGCCTGTTATTACCTGTTCTATGCATAATGTATCCCACAATTACCATGCTGTTTGCAATGTCAGTTTATGCTGCATTCATTTAATAAACCTCAAGTTGCACATTGCTGATTGATCATTTAGTTGATACTTCTACAATGCATTTCGATAGACCATTAGGATTTGAACGAGACAATCAGAATACAGCAAATATTTTCAGCCATTGATTGACTATTTGTTTAGCCAAGTCATAAGGCCAATGTATTCACAAACATAATCTCGGAGATGCTCACTATCTAATCCAAAGTCAACTTCTTGGAGCTAAATCTCTGTTTTGCTTGCCTTTGGAAATTAATTCAGATCCATTCCACCACAGTTGGAATTTAAAGCAATCTTATATCTACAATACTGATACTTTGTTTTGAATTCAAGAAACTTACTGCACAGCACTGGGTGTACACACATACATACACACACACACACACACACACACACACATATATATATATATATATATATATATATATATATATATATATATACACACACTATATTACCAAGAGTATTGGGATACCTGCCTTAACACGCACATGAACTTTAATGGTATCCCAGTCTTAGTCCATAGGGTTCAATATTTAGTTGGCCCACCCTTTGCAGCTAGTTAATGTTCAACTCTTCTGGGAAGGCTGTCCGCAAGGTTATGGAGTGTGTCTATAGGAATGTTTGGCCCTTCTTCCAGAAGCGCATTTGTGAGTTTAGGCACTGATGTGGAGAAGGCCTAGCTCACATTCTCCACTCTAATTTATCCCAAATGTGTTCTATCGGGTTAAAGTCAGGACACTATGCAGGCCAGTCAAGTTCCTCCCACTAAACACACTCATCCATGTCTTTACGAAACTTGCTTTGTGCACAGGTGCGCAGTCATGCTGGAACCAGAAGGGGCCATCCCCAAACTGTTCCCACAAAGGTGGGAGCGTGAAATTGTCCAAAATGTCTTGGTATGCTGACGCTTTAGGAGTTTCCTTTACTGGAACTAAGGGGCCAAGCCCAACCCCTGAAAAACAACCCCACACCATAAAGACATGAATGAGTGAGTTTGGGGTGGAGGAACTTGACTGGCATGCACAGAGTCCTGACCTCAACCCGATAGAACACCTTTGAGATGAAATAGATAGGAGACTGCGAGCCAGGCCTTCATGTCCAAAATCAGTGCCTGACCTCACAAATGCGCTTCTGGAAGAATGGTCAAATATTCCCATAGACACACTCCTAAACCTTGTGGACAGCCTTCCTAGAAGAGTTGACGCTGTTGTAGCTGCAAAGGGTGGGCCAATTCAATATTGAACCCTACAGATTAAGAATGGAATGCCAATAAAGTTCATGTGCGTGTAAAGGCAGGTGTCCCAATACTTTATATACACCCAGATATATCATACTGGCCAGGACAAGAAAAATCTTATGCCGCGTACACACGGCCGTTTTTCCCGTCGAAAAAAACGAAAGTTTTCCCATTCAACGAGAAAAACGATAGTCTGTGGGCTTTCTGTCGTTTTTTTTCGACGAGAAAAACGGCATTAAAAACGACGAGAAAAATTAGAACATGTTCTAATTTTTCTCGTCGTTTTTTTCAACATGTTTTCCGCGGCAGTGTTTCCCATAGGGAAACACTGCCGCGGAGCCCACACACAGTCGTTTTTTTCGACCAAAAAAAAATGACATTTAAAACGGCCGTGTGTGAGGGGAACAAGCTGTTCCTCGTTTTTAACGTCGATTTTCTCGACGGTGTTTTCACCGTCGAAAAAATCGATCGTGTGTACGCGGCATTAGGCTTACAAGGCTGCTGCTTAACGTTGTCAGGCTGCAACAGGAATTGCTGGCATTGGCAAGATCTTCACGTAATAAACTTAAACAAATGTGTTCCATGAATTTGTGGGATAAGATGCCAACGTTCTAAAAAAAGACATCACATACACTTTAATTTAAATTCAACATTATTAAGACACTGTAGGGAATGGACAGTTCCACTGTGTAGACACAGCTAGTTCACTGTAAGTAGTGGAGGATAGAGGAAGAGGGGGGAGATAGGGGAATTTGGGACTTTATATGAGGTAAAGGACTTGTAAGTCTGATGTCTCCATCCCTAGCAGTTATGTATTATTGTCCTGTGTGCTGGGTATTGAGATTCAGCTAGTACAGTCACAATATTCATATTATTGGTCAGACATCCATTGCCCGTTATCACCCTTTTAGGTGCATGTTTCATATAAAGTCCCAACACTTTTTTCAGCATAACCACTGTAAGTAGTGTAGATAAAATGGGCTGTTTGACTGTAGTAAATAAAATGGAAAAGAAAACAATGTTTTTTTATGCAGTTTAACCTGTTGTCTACCGCCCACCGTCACATGACGGCGGGCGGAAGACTCTCTCGTTCTGACAGGACATCATATGACGTCCTGCCTTTAAAAGGAGCTAGGGGGCGCGCGCGCTGCCGGCGGCATGCGCGCACACCCGCCACGTTGCTGGGGACCCGATGCGCGTGCCCAGCGGCCGCGATGGCCGCCGGGCACCCGCGATTACCCAGTAACCGAGCAGGAAAGTGGATCTGTGTGTGTAAACACACAGATCCACGTCCTGTGAGGGAGAGGAGACCGATGGTGTGTCCCTTGTACATGGGGACAACCATCAGTCACCTCCCCCAGTCAGTCCCCTCCCCCCACACTTAGAACACATCTAGAAAACACATTTAACCCCTTCCTTGCCCCCTAGTGTTAACCCCTTCCCTGCCAGTCACATTTATACAGTAATCAATGCATTTTTATAGCAGGGATCGCTTTATAAATGTGAATGGTCCCAAAAATGTGTCAAAAGTGTCTGATCTGTCCGCCGCAATATCACAGTCACAATAAAAATCGCAGATTGCCGCCATTACTAGTAAAAAAAAAAAAAATGCTATAAATCTATCCCCTATTTTGTAGACACTATAACTTTTGCGCAAACCAATCAATATACGCTTATTGCGATTTTTTTTACCAAGAATATGTAGAAGAATATGTATCGGCCTAAACTGAGGAAAATTGTAATTGAAAAAATAAATAAAAATGGATATTTATTATAGCAAAAAGTAAAAAATATTGTGTTTTTTTTCAAACTGGACGCGCTTCTTTTGTTTATAGCGCAAAAAATAAAAACCGCAGACGTGATCAAATACCACCAAAAGAAAGCTCTATTTGTGGGGAAAGAAGGACGCAAATTTAGTTTGGGAACCACGTCGCACGACCGCGCAATTGTTATTCAAAGTGTGACAGCGCTGAAAGCTGAAAAATGGCTTGGGCAGGTAGGGGGTTTTCGTGCCCGGTAGGGAAGTGGTTAAATGATGCTCCCATACTAAATTTTCATAAACTGCAAACAAAACCATCTAGTTTATGAAGAAGAGTGGTACTGTGCATCTTTGATCCTATGTGTTTTCCACTGTGTTGACAGACATACTGAATAATTACACGGTATTCATAATTATATGTTAAGTTCCCATTTTCCTTAACATTTGTTATCTGTCATTACACTTGTTCTGTCAATGCAGCTGAGCATAACAATATATATATATATTTTTTTAAGTGTTTTCTTTTAGTTTTTGTAAAAAATATCACTTTACAATTTTGTTACTAAATTAATGAAATACAGATGGGCGATTAGTCTATTGCAGGCCAAATTCTCAATTTTCCTAGACTGGTTAGGTATTTGTTCTTTAACCTTTTGGATGCAAAGGAGCTCATTTGTAAATAATGTAAGAAAATGTAAGGGTGAATGTGCCTTTTGCCTTAAGCAATTTGTTCAAGCAATAAAAAAACATTGCTCGTAAAGTACAGTTATGTCATCATGTTTTTAAACATGGCTATAGTTCTAGTATCTGTTATACCTCTATCTTACATAATCTATCTGTATTCCTGAATTGTTATGTTATGAATGTCTTACATCTGACCACTAAAAAAAAAAAATGCTTTCTTAATAGCTTTCAGATGTCAGCGTATATTACGTTTTTAGGACAACAATCAACCATTTTTATTAGATTAAATAATGTTTTTAGAAAACTGATATTAGGTATTACGTTTCACCTAAGATCTTAAGTGGTTACATTTCGGCTTGTCAGCTGAAATGGCAGAACACTACAGTTTTTGCCACTAATGCTTTCTGATTACCAAGTGATTTAAAGGAAACTTTTTTCTTTTTAAAGCCCCGTACACACGGTCGGACTTCCATCGGACTTTTCCCTGGATTTTTGTCTGAACAGAGTTGGCCGGGCACACCCATAGCATACACACCACAGGACTTTTCTGCAAACTTTCCCAAAACTTTTTGCAACATCAAGTGTTTTTTCTGCTCTTTTCTGCTCTTTACCGCCACCCTTTGGTCAACTTCTGCTATTGTTGGTTGATTTGAACATTAGTTGTTTTGTCCATCGGACAAAAGTCCTATGGTTTTCTGTACACACGGTCTGACTTTGCTCCATTGGACTTTTGTTGGCCAAAAGTTTGTCCGTTTGCGGACCCAACTTTTGTCCGATGAAACCACAAAAAAAAAAAAGTTTGTCCGATGGAGCGTACACACGGTCGGATTGTTGGTCCAACTTGCTCAAAATGAAGTTTGTTGGCCAAAAGTCCGACCGTGTGTACAGGGCTTCAGAATTAAATATTCTTTAGGCAAGGCCAAAATATCACATTGTGTTAAAGTGTTTGACAATGGAATACATA
This sequence comes from Rana muscosa, assembly GCA_029206835.1. Lineage (NCBI taxonomy): Eukaryota > Metazoa > Chordata > Amphibia > Anura > Ranidae > Rana > Rana muscosa. Next base: position 733,329,603 of record CM055116.1, read on the forward strand.
CTGAGTTCTCACACTCTCACAGGCTTTTTAATTTACAATGGTTTTTTCAAGCAACTGTACCTATTTAACACCCTTGTTTTCAGTACTGTACTAAAAGATGCAACTATGCAAAATATTCCACTCCCTGACAGAAAATAAAATAATAACAACAAAAGTATATTTCATATGACTAACAAGACAGAATTGCTCAAGGGATGCATTTCAAACTGCCCAATTAGTGTCAGCTTTCAAAAATAAATTCGATTTCTGGCTTTTTTCCCCTTTTTTAAATTGATCCCTTTATTGTTGATATTACCAGCATTTTGGGACACATTTAAGGGGAAGCTTACAGGAATTCTTGAATACTTCGAATGCCAAGTAAATCTTTTCCATAACTGCATGACCACCATTAAATATGAAACACTGCACCATGAAAGAACAGTTATAGTTCCGATTTTTATTAGGTTTAAGGATGACGCCAAGCGTCCAAAATGAATTAATCAGAGAGTATTATATCCCTTGCAATCTCATTCATCCATTCTATGTACATTCATTCACTTTACAAAAGTAAAATAAAATTATATTTTCAGTGGAAACAAAGTTTAAAAATTATTTGGAATGAAATTAGTGCTATAGAGGCTGGGAAATTGTTTACAAGCGGCACTGCTGCAGATGTAATAGTTACATTCATGTTAGCAAAAGGATTAATTATGTATTAATTAATACAGAGCTGCATTAATTTGTGTCTTTTGTATCTACTTGGAGTTCAGCTTTAAAGTACTGTATTTATTGGCATATAACACTCACTTTTTTACCCTGAAAATAGAGGGTAAACTGTGCCTGCGTGTTATACGCAGGGGGCTGTGGAACGTTTTTTTCCTGAAACTTCCCTCTTAAAGTTAGGATGCGTGTTATACGCCTGTGCGTGTTATACGCCGATAAATACCGTATATGTCAACCTTTACCTTGTAAAACAACCCATTCAGTTTAATATAGAAATGAAAGCAGAACGTTTGTGTGTATATATATAAAAAATATAAATACCTTTTTTCTTTCTTTTTTTATAAGTGATCACATAATCTCTGTTCTCAGCTGAAAACAGGGCTTATAGAGGTTGGGGTGGAAAAACAGCAATACATTGATCTTTCCAGTGAATGGCTGTGCAGGGGGGCGTGTCAGCACAAGTCTGACCATTGGAGGACAGGCAGGCTGTGCTCCCAGCACAGCCAGAAAGCTGGCCATGATAGGAAGTATGTGTTTCTATGCCTAGCATGGTGACTTTAAAATAAGGAAGCAAGAGGACTGACAGAAACACCAGGTATTTCACACAAAGTAAGCATTACAAAGAGAACAGAATACTTTTTAACACAAGTACATGGTTCAATAGACACATATAAGGAATCCGAAATGTTGGGGTAACATATTCTTTAACCACTTGTTAAATGACGCCGGCAGGAACATCTCCTCCCTCTGGGTGGGCGTCATACGGAATCCGTAAATTCTTGCCCTCTCGCATGCCCCGGGGGACACAGCCCATCCCCAATCAGGGTAAAGAGCCAATGAAAATGCCTCTTTACCACGTGTCCAATCACAGCCGGTCACATGCACTGTCTTTGTGCATGCCAATCGTGCGCACCCCTAGGGGTGTGCAGCAAGGAATTGGCTCTTTACCACGTGACTGGCTGTGTCCAATTACAGCCAGTCACAAATGTAAACAAACTGTGCTAACTAGCTGTTACCAGGTTCTCCTCCTCACACACCAATCCTGTGTGAGGAGGAGATTGTGGTAACAGCTGGGTACTGCTTACAGTGTAAAGTGTAAACACAGATTGCCCCAGTAATAAAAAATACCTGTCATCAGCCCATCAGATTACCTGTCACCAGCCCATCAGAGTACCCGAGTACCTAATTTCAGCCCATCAGAGTACCCGAGTACCTATCTTCAGCCCATCAGAGTACCCGAGTACCTGTCTCCAGCCCAATGGAGTTCCCAAGTACCTGTCTCCAGCCCATCAGAGTACCTGAGTACCAGTCTCCAGCCCAGAGTACCTGAGTACCTGTCTCCAGCCCAGAGTACCCGAGTACCTATCTTCAGCCCATCAGAGTACCCAAGTACCAATCTGCAGCCCATCAGTGTACCTGAGTACCTGTCTCCAGCCCATTGGAGTATCCGAGTACCTGTCTCCAGCCCATCAGAATATCTGAGAGCCTGTCTCCAACCCATCAGAGTACCTGAGTACCTGTCTTCAGCCCAGAGTACCCGAGTACCTATTTTCAGCCCATCAGAGTTAATAAGTACCTGTCTCCAGCCCAGAGTACCCGAGTAGATATCTGCAGCCCATCAGAGTACCCGAGTACCTCTCTGCAGCCCATCAGAGTACCTGAGTACCTATCTGCAGCCAATCAGAGTACCTAAGTACCTAACTGAAGCCCATCAGGGTACCTAAGTACCTATCTGCAGCCTATCAGAGTGCCTGAGTTTCTGCAGCTCATACCTCATAGAATATACGTTGGGGTCTTTGCTTTCCAAAATTTAGTCATTTTGAGGCGTTTTCATTGTCCTGGTGCTCCAGAGCCTTAAAAAGTGTGATAGATTGTCAAGAAATGATATGTGTAATTTATGCCCCTAGAACACCTGATGGTGTTCCCTGCATGTTGGGCCTCTGTACTGTATGTGGCCAGGCTGTGTAAAAGTTTCACACATGTGGTATCACCATACTCTTGTGGAGTAGCAGAATGTGTTTTGGGGTGTAATTTTTGCTATGTACATGTATGTATATAGAAAGATCGTATAAATTGACAACTTTATGTAAAAAAAAATAAGTTTTCATTTTCTTTCCACATTTTCCAAAAACATGTGGAAAAAAACAATGTGTTCAAAAGACTCATTATGCCTTATAGAATATATGTTGGGGTGTTTGCTTTCCAAAATAGGGTAATTTTGTGGGTAATTCCACTGTCCTGGTGCTCCAGGGCCTTCAAAAATGTGATAGATAGTCAGGAAATTAGATGTGTAATTTATGCCCCTAGAACACCTGATGGTGCTCCTTGCATGTTGGACCTCTCTATGTGGCTAGGCATATGGTATCACCATACTCAGGAGTAGCAGAATGTATTTTAGGGTGTACTTGCAAGTATACATATGCTGTATGTGAGAAATAACTTGTTATTATGACAATTTTGTGTAAAAAAATCAGTCCTTCATTTTCCCAGGAATTGTGGGAAATAATTACAACTTAAAAAAAACTCACCATGCCTCTTACTAAATACCTTGGACTGTCTACTTTCCAAAAAGGGGTCATTTGGGTAATATTTGTACTGTCCTGACATTTCAGGGCCTCAAGAAATTAGATAGGCCATCAGTACATCAGGCGTAATACATTTTTAATGATTGACACCATAGACTCTATAGACTCACCGTAGACTCTATAACTTTCACGCAGACTAAATAATATCCACTAATTTATATTTTATTTAGCATAAGAGTACAAATTATATTTAGCAGTATAAATTTTGGCCCAAATTTATGAACAAAAATTACTTATTTGCAAAATTGTATAATAGAAACTAAAAAAAAGTGTTTTTTTTAAAGAAAATTGCTCTTTTTTCATTTATATCGCAAAAAATAAATGTTACCAAAAGAAGGTTATATTTGTGTGAAAAAAATTATAAAAATTTTGTTTGGGTCCAGTGTAGTGTGACTGAGTAATTGTCATTCAAAGTGTGAGAGCATTGAAAGATGAAAATTGGTCTGGACAGGAAGGGGGTGAAAGTGCCCTGTATTGGAGTGGTAAAGAGTAACTTGAATAAATGTTAATAAAAATTACCTTTCTTTTTCAAACTGCAGCTGCTGTAATTTTCCATAAAATTCAGTGCAATATAGCTACCTGGAGGTGTTTTGTATATGGCTTAAAGACACAGTGGAGTTGATTTGCTAAAACTGTGTAAAAACTGGTGCAACTCTGTATAGAAACCAATCAGCTCCCAGATTTTTTCCCAGATTTTTTTTATCAAAGCTTAATTGAACAAGCTGAAGGTAGAAGCTGACTGCACAGCTGCACCAGATTTTGCACTTGGCAGTTCTAGTAAATAAACCCCAGTACCCCTAAATGGAATGTGATTTTTGACTCACTAATGTGACGCGGATCATGAACATCTGGTGAGCGGTAGTAATATTACGTTAGCTGTATATTAACCACTTGCAGAAATATGTATCTATATGTTGCGGTTTGCAAGTGGTTTACCGGGATTATGGCTGAAGATATCAGCCATAACCCTGGTACCATTTTTTTTAGCAGGTGGCGGGGTTTCTTATGAAACCAGTCTGAGCGCCTCATGAGCCCCTGGAGCAGTTTCCGAAGCAGCGGGAGGGGCCACTCGCAGCCGTTTCTCTGACTTATCGTTTCAGCGGGTTTTCCCAGCTGCTCCCATAGGCGATCAAAGAGTTAACACTCTTTGATTGACCCTATGGCCTTGGAGGACCAGAGCAATCTCATGAAGTCACTTTTGGTCCAGGCTAGAAGAAAAAAAATATTTTTTTAAAGCGAAAGATCAAAAACTTTTTTTTTTTTAGCTTTTGCTTTTAAAAGTTAAAGCCTCGTACACATGGCCAAGAATCTCGTCAGGAAAAAACACGTTGTTTTTCCTGACGAGATTCTTGAACAATAATTTTGTCCCGGCCGAGTGTACACACGTACGATTCAAAAGAGCTGACGTCGTTTTGAATGGCACGAACGCGGTGACGTAATCGAATACGACGAGCGTGTGCTCGTCACATTCTATGCCGTCACCGCCATCTTGCTACACCCTACCTATGCCTAGGAAGCATGCTCGAAATGATTTTGACGCATGCGCGGGTTTCCACGGCGACAGGTAAGTGTACACACTCTCGGGTTTCTCGTCGGAAAACAGGCCGACGAGAATCCCGACGAGAAAATAGAGAGCAGGTTCTCTATTTTTCTCGTCAAAATTCTGGCCAGTTTTCCTGATGAGAAACCTGAAAGCCTCGTACACAAGGCCAGTTTTATCGGCAAGAAAGCTCTCCCAGCAGTTTTCTTGTTGTTTGTTGACGAGATATCGCCATAAAGAGGACCAGTCATCCTTATTTCTATTACAAGGGATGTTTACATGCCTCGTAATAGAAATAAAGGGGATCAAAAAAAATTAAGGGAAGGTGTAAAAATAAAAAATAATAATAAAAAATTTTTTTTTAGGCCTGAAGGTTTCATAAAACCTCCAAAACATCATATATTTTCTGAAATCAGACACCCTAGAGAATAAAATAGTGGTAGTTTCAAAATGTTATATTGCATTAAACTACCGCTAAGGTCTAGAAATGCAAAATGTCAGTAAAAAATTATACTAAAGTGAATTTTAGGGCACACAAACGCAATATATTAAATAAAATATAAAATATGAAGTTATACCAAGTAAATAGATACCCAACATGTCAAACCTTACATTTTTTGCATGGAATGGCAACAAACTTCAGTACCTTAAATTTTCTGTAGGTGATGCTTTAAAAGCCCCCCTACAGGTCATCAGTTTAGTGTTACAGAAGAGGTCTAGTGCTAGAATTTTTGCTTTCACTCTTGCATTTGTGGCGATATGTAGCATGCGTATCGCAATCAACAATTTGTGTATAGACACTCCTGAAACGTATGTTTAAATTTGTATGTGCGTGTATGTGGGGGTGGGGGGGCTTCAAAACTTTTTTCGGGGGGGGATTTTATGTGCTTGGGTGTTGTTTTTTATTTTTTATTAAACTGGAACTTTACCCATAACAGCAACAAAATAATGTTCTTTAGCAAGGAACATACATTCCACATTAATAAATATTCTATCAAAAAGAGTGTGCCCCCAGCATTTTGCCTGTTTCTTCTTGCTGAAGGCTACCATTTTGCTGAAGCCCAGAGCTCCTGAACAGCAGTAAATCTTTAGACTTTTAGCAGATCGGCCTCTACATTTTTGGCACAGTGCCAAAAAATAGAGAGCAACTAAGCATGTGCAGAGCAGGATGAGACAGTATAATAATAGATTGTAAACAGTATAGACACTTATTGTTAGTGTTTTACATAGCTATACCTGCAAAAGGGGCCAGTATGAAATGATCTAGCAGAACTTAATTTTTTTTCATCATATAGGGGAGACTGGAGAAAGTGAAAAGGAGACCAAGCGTGGATGCATGTCCGCTCAACATCCTCCCCTCTACCCATCTATGGAGGGGGCCAAAGTTTGAAACCAAATATTGTCTTGTCAGAAACCTCCCACTGTCAGGTCCGCAGTGAAATGGTTAAAGTTTAGCTAAAGTCAAAACTTTTTTTCATTTTGGATAACAGAAAGGAAGGGTTATAACTAGAGTTGCCACCTCATCCCTTTAAACCCGAACACATATGAATTACACAGGTTCTGTGGCTGAATAAGGTGGTAATTAAACTCACTTGGTGCCTTATCTGCTTTTAATTAGCCTCAGAACCTGTGTAATTCATATGTGTTCGGGTTTAAAGGGATGAGGTGGCAACTCTAGTTATAACCCTTGTCAGATTTGTTTTGCCATCTTTGTCCCATTCGGGAGATTTCACTTCCCTTCTTGCCCCATAGCCAAAACAGGAAGTGATAGGAAATCCCAGGGTGTTATCAGGATTCCCAGAACTATTGTCCCCTTCTGTTACTTTTTACTTTTACAACTCAAAATGTGAGATTTCTTTTACTTTCACTTCCAATTATAACATTAAACAGGTTTAATAAAGAGGGTGAATCTCCATAATTGAGGGACAGATAGCTATACAAATTGACAGGTATTCTAATCCCTCTCCCCTCTATCCAAAACTAAGAAAATGTTTTGCCTTTAAGTATACTTTAAGCATACTTAGTATCTCTATAGATATTAAATTCATGGTTTATCTCAATAACTAGTTAAATAAAAGTATTATTTAGTCTATTTGGCTTTTTGGTTTCTAATTTAAAATGCATCCATGACTTGATGGTATATATTATTATGGGAAAAATGTTAATGATGCTGCATTTAACTTACATATACTGTATGTAGAGAGATGTCAGACAGGATTTCAGATCTACAGGTAATGTAGCCTCCTAATTAGAAACACTGCTCCCTGTTCAAATTTATAGAATAATAAGATAAACTAAAAGGCAAATGAACACAGTACTTAATAATAATCAAGAAAGGCTGAAAGCAAAACATATGACTGTCGTATTCATTTGTTAAGGAGATGTTAAACCATTTTAGGTGTAAAAAACTGTTAAAAAAAATCTAATTTATTGAGGATGTAATTTATTATGACAAAATAGACAAACTTTGCCTCTTTTCATAAAAAAATAATAATAGGGAACTGGATATAACGCAATTACTGTGTTAAAATGTCAAATAATTGTTCTGTTACTTTTACGTATCTAGGAGTTCACAGAAGACAAGGAAATAAATGAAATAAATATGAGTTTAATGTCATTTATGGGTTTAATTTGAAAAGTCAATGCACTGGATTAAAAATGGTTTGAAATAGCTAAACAACTCCTTAAAAAACAGGGGGAGGGGAAGATTTACCAAAAACTGGAGCACTCAGAATCTGGTGCAGCTGTGCATGATAGCCAATCAGCTTCTAACATCAGCTTGTTCCATTAAGATTTTACAAAAAACCTGGAACTTGATTGGTTTCTATGCAGAACTGCGCCAGATTTTGCGCTGACTCTCCAGTTTTAGTAAATCAACCCCACAGTGATCTATTCCTGCTAACTCTTTTTTGACAATTTAATGATTGTATTTTTTTGTTAAATAGCAAATATCTGCATTTTTACTAAACACCTGGGTTGTGAAAAGATAATTATAGTAAATGATATAACGGCCACTAAAAAACATTTCATGTTACCTAATACTCAGTTTCTCCTTAAACATTTGGGAAAAGCTGAAGCCATTGTTCTGGCTACTGCTCTACCCAGCTGTTTTGCATTTAAGTATAAGCAGAGGTTTGGGGGACCCTTGATGTGGGTGGTGAGCTTGCATAATTTAGTTTCCTAGTTTTTGTATTTGTATATGCAGACTCACCTAGCTTTTTTGGCTTTGTAGTCCCTGGAAACATTTCTGCTGAATATTGTGGATGACTATTTCTTTACAAACTTTGCATATGATATGTTTTGTTTCATACGGTTTTATGACGGTAAAGCCGTGCCACTACATTGGAGAGATTCTCAACCTACATCTAAAAACATGTTCTTTAATCTGATCAATGAGTCACTGCCTAAGTACAAGCCAATTTATTCCAGCCATGCCTCCCCCAAGAATTTTGGCAAAATATATAGTCTGTAGTTGGAGGTTATGGGTAGTTACTGTCCTCAATAGTCCAGTTAATGGGACACTCTTAAAAATACAAAATTGTGCATCATCAATAGTGTGTTATGGGGTACACTGGATATTATTTAGTATGTCTCCCAATTTTAAATGTGAAATTTGTTACTTCCAGGGTAATGCGAGTCTTGTTTCCTTCTTGTGTTTAATGTCATGTGTGAGTGTGTCCTTCCCCTGTGTATACACTGTACTTATTTTTGAGGATTGGCTCCCCACTTTTGAGGTTGTTTATTTATTTTGTAAAACCAGAAACTGAAAAAAAACTTTTTATTAAAAAAAGTTTTGTATTTTGTATGTTTGCTGTAGGTTTACTGTTGTACAAGCTCAGCTAACTTAAATGAAGTACTTCGGTATTGTGCTCTGTGAATAGACTGAAACTAAGTAGAAAGTAGGATTTCAATACACCTACTCTTCAGCTATCCAGCCATTGTGAAGATCATGATAATCAAAGCCTGCTATTATGTGCTGGACAGGCATCTGCTTTATGCTGAGTATATATATACAGTGGGTACGGAAAGTATTCAGACCCCCTTAAATTTTTCACTCTTTGTTATATTGCAGCCATTTGCTAAAATCATTTAAGTTCATTTTTTTCCTCATTAATGTACACACAGCACCCCATATTGACAGAAAAACACAGAATTGTTGACACTTTAGCAGATTTATAAAAAAAAAACTGAAATATCACGTGGTCCCAAGTATTCAGACCCTTTGCTGTGACACTCATATATTTAACTCAGGTGCTGTCTATTTCTTCTGATCATCCTTGAGATGGTTCTACACCTTCATTTGAGTCCAGCTGTGTTTGATTATACTGATTAGACTTGATTAGGAAAGCCACACACCTGTCTATATAAGACCTTACAGCTCACAGTGCATGTCAGAGCAAATGAGAATCATGAGGTCAAAGGAACTGCCTGAAGAGCTCAGAGACAGAATTGTGGCAACGCACAGATCTGGCCAAGGTTACAAAAAAAATTCTGCTGCACTTAAGCTTCCTAAGAGCACAGTGGCCTCCATAATCCTTAAATGGAAGACATTTGGGACGACCAGAACCCTTCCTAGAGCTGGCCGTCCGGCCAAACTGAGCTATCGGGGGAGAAGAGCCTTGGTGAGAGAGGTAAAGAAGAATCCAAAGATCACTGTGGCTGAGCTCCAGAGATGCAGTCGGGAGATGGGAGAAAGTTGTAGAAAGTCAACCATCACTGCAGCCCTCCACCAGTCGGGGCTTTATGGCAGAGTGGCCCGACGGAAGCCTCTCCTCAGTGCAAGACACATGAAAGCCCGCATGGAGTTTGCTAAAAAAAAACACCTGAAGGACTCCAAGATGGTGAGAAATAAGATTCTCTGGTCTGATGAGATCAAGATAGAACTTTTTGGCCTTAATTCTAAGCGGTATGTGTGGAGAAAACCAGGCACTGCTCATCACCTGTCCAATACAGTCCCAACAGTGAAGGATGGTGGTGGCAGCATCATGCCGTGGGGGTGTTTTTCAGCTGCAGGAACAGGACGTCTGGTTGCAATCGAGGGAAAGATGAATGTGGCCAAGTACAGGGATATCCTGGACGAAAACCTTCTCCAGAGTGCTTAGGACCTCAGACTGGGCCGAAGGTTTACCTTCGAACAAGACAATGACCCTAAGCACACAGCTAAAATAACGAAGGAGTGGCTTCACAACAACTCCGTGACTGTTCTTGAGGGGCCCATCCAGAGCCCTGACTTAAACCCAATTGAGCATCTCTGGAGAGACCTAAAAATGGCTGTCCACCAACGTTTACCATCCAACCTCACAGAACTGGAGAGGATCTGCAAGGAGGAATGGCAGAGGATCCCCAAATCCAGGTGTGAAAAACTTGTTGCATCCTTCCCAAAAAGACGCATGGCTGTATTAGATCAAAAGGGTGCAAATACTAAATACTGAGCAAAGGGTCTGAATACTTAGGACCATGTGATATTTCAGTTTTTATTTTTTAATAAATCTGCAAAAATGTCAACAATTCTGTGTTTTTTTCTGTATTTGTCTGTCAATATGGGGTGCTGTGTGTACAGTAATGAGGAAAAAAATGAACTTAAATGATTTTAGCAAATGGCTGCAATATAACAAAGAGTGAAAAATTTAAGGGGGTCTGAATACTTTCCTACCCACTATATATATATATATATATATATATATATATATATATATATATATATATATATACAGTATCTCACAAAAGTGACTACACCCCTCACATTTTTGTAAATATTTTATTATATCTTTTCATGCAACAACACTGAAGAAATTACACTTTTCTACAACGTAAAGTAGTGATTGAGCAGCTTGTATAACAGTGTAAATTTGCTGTCCCCTCAAAATAATTTAACACACAGCCATTAATGTCTAAACCGCTGGGAACAAAAGTGAGTACAACCCCTAAGTGAACATTTCCAAATTGAGCCCAAAGTGGCAATATTTTGTGTGGCCACCATTATTTTCCAACACTGCCTTAACCCTCTTGGGCATGAAGTTCACCAGAGCTTCACAGGTTGCCACTGGAGTCCTCTTCTACTCCTCCATGACGACATCACAGAGCTGGTGGATGTTAGAGACGTTGCGCTCCTCCACCTTCCGTTTGAAAATGCCCCACAGATGCTCAATAGGGTTTAGGTCTAGAGACATGCTTGACCAGTCCATCACCTTTACCCTCAGCTTCTTTAGCAAGGCAGTGGTATTGGACGACAGCCATGCAGACCAATTTGATGCAGTGTGCGGCGTATGGTCTGAGCACTGACAGGCTGACCCCCCACCCCTTCAACCTCTGCAGCAATGCTGGCAGCACTCATACGTCTATTTCCTAAAGACACTCAACTTCTTTGGTCGACCATGGCGAGTCCTGTTCTGAGTGGAACCTGTCCTGTTAAACCAATGTATGGTCTTGGCCACCGTGCTGCAGCTCAGTTTCAGGATCTTGGCAATCTTCTTATAGCCTAGGTCATCTTTATGTAGAGCAACAATTATTTTTTTCAGAACCTTTAGAGAGTTATTTGCCATGAGGTGCCATGTTGAACTTCCAGTGACCAGTATGAGAGAGTGAGAGCGATAACACCAACTTTAACTAACCTGTTCCCCATTTACACCTGATACCTTGTAACACTAACGAGTCACATGACACCTGTGAGGGAAAATTGCTAATTGGGCCTAGTTTGGACATTTTCACTTAGGCTGGGTTCACACTAGTGCGACACGACATCTGTCCTACTTTGGATCCGACTTTGCCCTGCGACATGAAGCCGACATATGTCCGACTTTCAATGAACGGGGATCCGACTTGGATCCCCGCCAATATCAGGCACTGTGTTTGGTATGAATCTTGAGGGGGAACTCCAGGCCAAATTTTAAATAAAAAACCGGCATGGGTTCCCCTCCAAGAGCATACCAGGCCCTTGGGTCTGGTCTGGATTTGAAGGGGCGCCCCTACGCCGAAAAAACGGCATGGGGGTCCCCCCAAAATCCAAACCAGACCCTTATCCGAGCACACAACCTGGCCGGCCGCAGGGGAAGAGGAGGGGACGAGAGAGCGCCCCCCCCTCCCTCCTGAACCGTACCAGGCCGCATGCCCTCAACATGGGGGGTTTGGTGCTCTGGGGCAGGGGGGCGACCTGCGGACCCCCACCCCAGAGCACCCTGTCCCCATGTTGATGAGGACAGAGCCTCTTCCCGACAACCCTGGCCGTTGGTTGTCAGGGTCTGCGGGCGGGGGGCTTATCGGAATCCGGGAGCCCCCTTTAATAAAGGGGCTCCTGGATCCCGGCCCCCCCACCCTATGTGAATGAGTATGGGGTACATCGTACCCCTACCCATTCACCTGGTGGAAAAAAATTGCAATAAAAAAACCACACAGCTTTTTAAAGTATTTTATTGCACAGCTCCGGGGGTCTTCTTCCGACTTCGGGGGTCTCCGGTGTCGTCGCCGCGCTCTCCGGTTCTTTCTTCTGCCGGGCCTCCGCTAACTTCTTTTTAGCTCTTTTGCTAACGGAGGCCCGGTCTTCTCCGTCGTCTCGTCCGGCTCTCCGTTGCCCCTCCACTAACTTCTTGGTAGCTCTTTTGCTAGTGGAGGAGCCGGTCTTCCCGTCGTCGTCGTCGGCGTCTTCTTCTCTCTTCTCCTCCTCGATGTTGACGCGTCGCTTCCTCCCGCTGTAATACTGGCTCTCCGCTCCGCTCCGCATTAATATAGGCTTTTCATGATGTCACAGTCACATGTTCCGGGGCACATGGCCCCGGAACATGTGACTGTGACGTCATGGGAACATGTGACTGTGACGTCATGGGAAGCCTATATTAATGCGGAGCGGAGCGGACAGACAGTATTACAGCGAGAGGAAGCGACGCGTCAACATCGAGGAGGAGAAGAGGGAAGAAGAAGCCGACGGCGACGACGGGAAGACCGGCCCCTCCACTAGCAAAAGAGCTAAAGAAGTTAGTGGAGGGGCCGGCAGAAGGACAACGGAGAGCCGGACGAGACGACGGAGAAGACCGGGCCTCCGTTAGCAAAAGAGCTAAAAAGAAGTTAGCGGAGGCCCGGCGGAAGAAAGAACCGGAGAGCGGGAGAAGAACCGGAGAGCGGGAGAAGAAGAAGGCGATGGAGAAGACCGGGCCTCCGTTAGCAAAAGAAGTTAGCGGAGGCCCGGCAGAAGAAAGAACCGGAGTGCGCGGCGACGACACCAGAGACCCCCGAAGTCGGAAGAAGACCCCCGGAGCTGTGCAATAAAATACTTTAAAAAGCTGTGTGGTTTTTTTATTGCAATTTTTTTCCACCAGGTGAATGGGTAGGGGTACGATGTACCCCATACTCATTCACATAGGGTGGGGGGGCCGGGATCCAGGGGCCCCTTTATTAAAGGGGGCTCCCGGATTCCGATAAGCCCCCCGCCCGCAGACCCCGACAACCAACGGCCAGGGTTGTCGGGAAGAGGCCCTGTCCTCATCAACATGGGGACAGGGTGCTCTGGGGTGGGGGGGCCGCAGGTCGCCCCCCTGCCCCAGAGCACCAAACCCCCCATGTTGAGGGCATGCGGCCTGGTATGGTTCAGGAGGGAGGGGGGGGCGCTCTCTCGTCCCCCCTCTTCCCCTGCGGCCGGCCAGGTTGTGTGCTCAGATAAGGGTCTGGTTTGGATTTTGGGGGGGACCCCACGCTGCTTTTTTGGCGTAGGGGCGCCCCTTCAAATCCAGAACAGACCCAAGGGCCTGGTATGCTCCTGGAGGGGGAACCCATGCCGGTTTTTTATTTAAAATTTGGCCTGGAGTTCCCCCTCAAGAGCAGTACAGCACAAGTCGCATGCCAAAGTCGGATCATACAAGACTGCGGTCCGACTTTGATCCGACTTCAATGATAGTCAATGGGCTGAAGTCGGATCAAAGTCGGACCAAAGTAGTACAGGGAGCATTTTCAAAGTCGGACCGACATGTGTCGGACCAGTTAAGACGGCTCTCATAGGGAAACATTGATTTTCACACGTCATGCGACATGAGCTCCCAATGTCGGAGCGTTTGTCGCCCCAGTGTGAACCAGGCCTTAGGGGTGTACTCACTTTTGTTGCCAGCGGTTTAGACATTAATGGCTGTGTGTTGAGTTGAGTTATTTTGAGGGGACAGCAAATTTACACTGTTATACAAGCTGTACACTCACTAATTTACATTGAAGAAAAGCGTAATTTCTTCAGTGTTGTCACATGAAAAGATAGAAAAAATATTTACAAACATGTGAGGGGTGTACTCACTTTTGCGAGATACTGTATATATATATATATATATATATATATATATATACTAATTTATGTGTAGAGGTTTCCTTTCGCTTATGTTACATTTTCAGAATGGTTGACATGATCATAAGAAGAGGAAGACATATGGTAGGTCACTCCTGTGTCATTAAAGTACTTTTAACCTCTTTCAGGCCTTGAGAAAAACCTCCTAGGTATGCTAATAACCGCACAGCTGTTTTGTTGAAATTCAGTGAAGGTGTCAAGGAAATTGTTACCCATTTTCATCTTAAGGTATGATCAAAAGAATAGAAATATTTATTGACAATTGCCCTAATTAGGAACCATTAATCGTACCTGGCCTTTGTGTTGACCCCAGCCAGCATACTGTGAGATCAGAAAAATGAAGATAAAACAACTATTTCCGAAATGCTTGAAGGTAAAACAATTGAAAGACAGTCACCTGATCATAAAATGAGAGCAGGTTCAGATCTTAAGACCAAAGAGGAACCTGCAGGCAACTGTAGAATGAAGAAAATATTGAGAACAGCATCTAGTTACTTTACTAAAGCAGTGAACTTTGTCCTTTTATTTTTATATTAAACCTGAACTACAGGAATTAGGCAAAATGTACCCTTGTAGTGCCCCCCTAAATTCTTGTTTAGCTTAGGATTGGGGCGTAATACTTACCTTATTTCTGGCTCCAGCAGGGTTCCTTTATCCATATGAATGGTCCAGTGCTGCCACTTCTCTAAAGCCTACCATAGCAAATCACGGGTTGGAGAAAAGAAAATAGTCAGTGTTAATGGGGGATTCCATCCCATGAAGCTATTGTGTTCTCCCGGCAGGTGGGGGTGGTAGGGGGAACCGTACCCGCTGGAAAAACACACAGTGATTAATACTAGCTGTTGAAGTAGGTAGGGGTACATGTGCATTCTTAGTGGCTTATGCACTATTGTAATAATAGTATCATTAAGGGCTGGTTCACACCTTAAATGCAGAGGAAAGCGGTCTGTGTTCCTGTGTGATTCATGATGCCAATCAGTGTGATTCAATTTTCAGCCAATTATTTTGAATAGGCTGCAATCGCATTGGCTCACACTAAAAGTAGTGCATTATTATTATTATTGTTGTTATTATATGGAATGTATATAGCGCCAACAGTTTGCATAGCATTTTACAATCTAAAGGGAGACAGTGCAGCTACAATACAATAAAATACAACAGGATTAAGAGGGCCCTGATCATAGGAGCTTACAATCTAAAAGGTTGAGGCAAGTGGTAAAAACATGTATAACTGTGGGGGATGAGCTGATGGAAGAGTTAAATGTGCAGTTGTTATTTGGAGGCGTGATAAGCTTCCCTGAAGAGATGAGGCCTAAAGGTAACCAGAGTGCATGCACCACTTTTTGACAAATGCAGTGCACCAAATAATATGGTACTGTGGTACCATGCAATCTGGTGCAGGCCTTGTGTTTGCAAGCTGCATTTGGGGTGTCGTTAGTAATATATTGACACCCGCAGCAGACCCCACATACAGAATGTGAGTTTCCCATACTGCATTCTGGTGTGAATGAGCCCTAAACCAGGCTAGTTTCTTTAGAACAATAGTGGAATATTAGTGATGATGAGCTAGGATGTCCATAAGTGTTAGGGAAGTGGTGGTGACTTGGCACATATGTTGCAAGGCCCTGGTAGTGAGGGGGTTTGTGAGCTTAACCCTCTCCCTAGTGACCAGTGCCCCAAATACAGGGACAGATATTGCAGCACAGGGTATCCTATAAACATAGCCTTGGGGTCTCGGAAGAGTTAGAAAAGAGTCACGGAGGATCCTTGGAATAGAGAAGCTCGGGAACATGTGAAGAGATTATCTTTGTGTGTGTCAGGGAGAAGTCTCATTGGGAGTGAGGTGAAATGTCAGGCTGTGCTGGTGAGTGGGGCACAGGCTCTGCGGTACAGACTCTGAATTGCTGCATATATTGGGAGAAGTACAGTTAAAGTAAAGCATGAATCACTGAAAAGTGTGACATACACAAAAGGTTGTGCAAGTGGAACATATTCACTTCTAATTTGGAGTGCCTCCTTAACGCTGATTTCACATAACCACAGCCTCTGCCTGTGAGGACAGGTATTAGCGAGTGCCAGGTCACCGATCAGGCATGTTAGGCCCCGTCCATATACTGACTCCAGGTTCCAGGTCTGAAACCACAGATCAGCTTCCGAAATTCGGGCCTTCTGCATACCACATGCTGGGTTAATGTTACAGTTTCAATAACAAAAAGACCTGTTTTTTCCCACTGTCAAGTATGTTTTTCACAGTTTGGGACACCCCGATCCTGCTTTCCTTATGCCTCACTGTTTTTTTTTTAAGCTGAAGAGTTCTGCTTTCGATTATTTACTCAGATGATAAGAAATGTCAATGCTGAAAAAAAAAAAAAAAAAAAAGACAAGCTGAAACCCATGCTGATTGCTAACATGTGCCAAATGACAAGCTATGAGATCAAAAAGAAGGATAATTCCTTACCTGTTGTAATTAGAACAAGAAATAAAAGAGATACAATTTATCATTGCAGAAAATTAAGAACATCTTGCATGATAATTGCAGTTATGGTACTTCCAAACTAGTAAATTCAGATGTGTTTGTGGTTCAACTGAACTTGGGATCAGGGGAGGGCTGGCAGCCTTAGGCCTGGGGGGCAAGTCCAGTCAAGGGGCCCATACAACCGGTGGTGGCAAAGTGATGGATCGGGAAAACAATCTAAAGTTTTCCATGATCACAAAGTTGCAGAGAGGGGCAGGGAGGACAATGTGGCCCTCCAGGGCCCGTGGGGGACTCGTACCACCATGGCCTCCAGGAACTAAAGTGCAAACAGGTCCCTGTATGAATCCCTCCGAGCTGAGGACTTGACCCCTCCCCAACTAGTAAGGGACTACAAGTCCAAGCATTAATGCCTGAGCGCTAAGGATGTGCCCCCCCAAACTAGTGAAGGACTACAAGTCCAAGCATTAACACCTGAGATCTAAGGATGTGACCCCCCCAACTAGTGAAGAACTACAAGTCCCAGCATGAACCCCTGAGATCTAAGGATGTGTCCCCTTAGATCCCATGGGTTAATGCTGTGCCCTGTAGTCCTTCACTAGTTGAAGGGCTGGGGGGACACATCCTCAGCTCTGAGGGGTTTAAGCGGGCAGGGGTGTGTGACACTTTCTAAGCTCTGAGGGGCTCATGCTGGGACCTGTAGTCCTTCACTTTTGGGATGTCACATCCCCAAAAGTAAAGGACTACAAGGCCAAGCATGAACCCTGGCTGAGATTTAAGGATGTGATCTCCTCCTCTGCTGCCAGCTCATGCTCCCATGACACACATGCTCCACATTACACATGTTCTAATTCATTCACTGCTCCCGACCTCACCTTAGACAGCTTGACTCTGGAGAGGTGCTTCTGGCACAGTCTGTCAGTGACAGCTCCCTTCCCTCAGGCAGGCTCCAAGTGCATGCCGCTGCACAGGAGATGGAGGGAGGAGGTGGGTGGATAAAACACTAATAGGCGTAGAGGAGGTGGAAGATCCTCCTCAGCTCTGAATGCTGGGGCCTCAGCCTCTATCCTCCTGTGAACTGTGACATCACTGGTAGCTAGATGCCAGGCGATCCTAGCAACCACTTCAGACGATAGAGGCCAGCAGTGGAACAAACGCGTCTTGGCCGGCCGGGTCACTCTGTAAGTAAAGCTATGCCACACAGAGAGACCCCTCTCCACATTTCCCTGCACAGTGTGAGACCCCTCTCCACATTTTCCTGCACAAAGAGAGACCCCTCTCCACATTTCCCTGCACAGAGAGAGACACCTCTCCACATTTCATTCCACAGAGAGAGACACCTCTCCACATTTCCCTGCACAGAGAGAGACCCCTCTCCACATTTCCCTGCGCAGAGAGAGACACCGCTCCACATTTCCCTGCACAGAGAGAGACACCGCTCCACATTTCCCTGCACAGAAAGCAGTGGCGGCCTATCCATTAGAGGCATCGCCCCGTCTCTCCAGGCAACCCCCCTATATGCTTAATGAATAGATTCCTGCATAGCAGGAATCTATCTATGGCCACCTGGGCCACCACATATTCAGCCGTCCAGCCCTTTTTAAGACGCTGGGTGCCTGAATTACAGCAGAGGGGTGTTTTTTTTTTTAACCACCTGATTAGAGCCATAGGCTCTAATAGGCTTCAAAATAGGGTGGACTCGGAGCGCAGAGCATTGCGCTGGGAGGCCACCTAGATGTGTTAGAAAAGCAAATTAATATTTGCTTTTCTAACACTGAACCGCCTCTCTGCCAATCAGGAAGCAAGGGTCTGATATCCGTCACCTGATTTGCTGAAAGGTCAGGCGCTCCTATTGGACATCTAGCAGGAGGAAAAGCATGGAGGAAGCATTGAGGACACAGGAGCTGCTCCCTGACCCATTAACCCATCCCACAGCTCACCACCGTCTGCCGCTGCCTGACCTGCCACCAAGATGGGGTAAGTGCCAGTCAGACAGTGAGTGGGCAGGGGGGGTGCTGGTTAAATGCTGCCGGGGAGTCACAGTGGATGCAATTGATGGCACAGCACGGCTGCAATTCATGGGCACAGTGAGGCTGCTATTCATGGGCACAGTGGGGCTGCTATTCATGGGCACAGTGGGGCTGCTATTCATAGGCACAGTGCGGCTGACATTTATGGGCACAGTGCGGATGACATTCATGGGCACAGTGCGGCTGACATTCATGGGCACAGTGCGGCTGACATAAATGGGCACAGTGCGGCTGACATAAATGGGCACAGTGCGGCTGACAAAAATGGGCACAGTGAGGCTGACATTTATGGGCACAGTGCGGCTGACAAAAATGGGCACAGTGCTGCTGACATAAATGGGCACAGTGAGGCTGACATTCATGGGCACAGTGTGGCTGACATAAATGGGCACAGTGAGGCTGACATAAATGGGCACAGTGAGGATGACAAAAATGGGCACAGTGCGGCTGACAAAAATGGGCACAGTGCGGTTGACATTCATGAGCACAGTGCGGCTGACATTCATGGGCACAGTGCGGCTGACATTCATGGGCACAGTGCGGCTGACCTTCATGGGCACAGTGCGGCTGACCTTCATGGGCACAGTGCGGCTGACATTCATGGGCACAGTGCGGCTGACCAGTGCCGGCCCAAGACATTGTGCTGCCTGGTACCAAGAACGAAATGCCCCCCCCCAAAAAAAAAATCACGCCCACCAAGATTCCCCCACATTCATTATTTTATATCATGATAACTAAAGTGGACCTGTCATGACTCTATACATGTATATATAAGTATAAAGAGGACCTGTCATGGCTCTATACATGTAAAGGAGTATGAAGAGGACCTATAATGGCTCTATTCATGTATATAGGAGTATAAAGAGGACCTGTCATGGCTCTATTCATGTATATGAGTATAAAGAGGACCTATAATGGCTCTATACATGTATATAGGAGTATAAAGAGGACCTGTCATGTCTCTATACATGTATATAGGAGTATAAGGAGGACCTGTCATGGTTCTATACATGTATATAGGAGTATAAAGAGGACCTGTCATCACTCTATACATGTATGTAGGAGTATAAAGAGGACTTGTCACGGCTCTATACATGTATAAAGAGGACCTGTCATGGCTCCATACATGTATATAGAAGTATAAAGAGGACCTGTCATGGCTCTATACATGTATATAGGAGTATAAAGAGGACCTGTCATGGTTGTTTACATGTATGAAGGAGTATAAAGAGGACCTGTCATCGCTCTATACATGTATGTAGCAGTATAAATTGGACCTGTCATCGCTCTATACATGTATATAGGAGTATAAACAGGACTTGTCACGGCTCTATACATGTATATAGAGGACCTGTCATGGCTCTATACATGCATAGGAGTATAAAAAGGACCTGTCATGGCTCTATACATGTATGTAGGTTTATAAAGAGGACCTGTCATGGCTCTATACATGTATGTAGGAGTATAAAGAGGACCTGTCATGGCTCTATACATGTATATAGGAGTATAAAGAGGACCTGTCATGGCTCTATACATGTATATAGGAGTATAAAGAGGACCTGTCATGGCTCCATACATGTATATAGGAGTATATAGAGGACCTGTCATGGCTCTATACATGCATAGGAGTATAAATAGGACCTGTCATGGCACTATACATGTATGTAGGAGTATAAAAAGGACCTGTCATGGCTCTATACATGTATGTAGGTTTATAAAGAGGACCTGTCATGGCTCTATACATGTATATAGGAGTATAAAGAGGACCTGTCATGGCTCTATACATGTATATAGGAGTATATAGAGGACCTGTCATGGCTCTATACATGCATAGGAGTATAAAGAGGACCTGTCATGGCACTATACATATATGTAGGAGTATAAAGAGGACCTGTCATGGCTCTATACATGTATATAGGAGTATGAAAGGACCTGTGCGTGGCCGTTAGCCGCGATGTCAGCCGGCCACCCGCGTTTGCTCCAGAGAGCCAGAATGGGGATCTGTCAATGTAAACAGACAGATCCCCATTCTGACAGGGGATGAGAGACAGATCTGCTGTTCCTAGTGATTAGGAACAGAGATCTCTCTCCTCCTCCAGTCAGTCCCATCCCCCCACTTAGAAACACCTCCCAGGGAACACATTTAACTCCTTTCCTGACAGTGCCATTTACACAGTAATCAGTGCATTTTTATAGCACAGATTGCTTTATAAATGTCACTGGTCCCAAAAAAGTGTCAAAAGTGTCCAATCTGTCCACCACAATGTCACAGTCTCGCTAAAAATTACTAGTAAAAAAAAAATAATAAAAATAAAAATGCCATAAAGCTATCCTCTATTTGGTAGACGCAATAACTTTTGCGCAAACCAATCAATATACACTTATTGCGTTTTTTTTTACCAAACGTATGTAAAAGAATACATATCAACCTAAACTGATGAAGAAATTATTATTATTTTTTTTTGGATGTTTATTATAGCAAAAAGTAAAAAAAAAATGTTTTTTTCAAAGTTGTCGCTATTTTTGTTTATAGCACAAAAAATAAAAACCGCAGAAGTGATCAAATGCCACAGAAAGAAAGCTCTATTTGTTTAGTTACAACGGCACACGACCGCGCAATTGTCGGTAAAATCGATGCAGTGCCGAATCACAAAAAAATTATTGAAGTGCATTATTTATATTATTACATTGTTATATAAAATAAAATAGTTCAACTCACCATAATGCAGAATCAGTGGGAGCCCTGAGTGTGTCACTTGCCACGTCACCTGCCACCAGATGCAGATTGTCACTTGTTGCGGATTGTCTCTTGCCACGACGCCACCTGCCACACATTGCGGATTGTCACTTGCCACGATGCCACCTGCCACACATTGCGGATTGTCACTTGCCACGATGCCACACATTGCAGATTGTCACTTGCCACGACGCCACCTGCCACACATTGCGGATTGTCACTTGCCACGACACCACCTACCACACATTGTGGATTGTCACTTGCCACACGTAGCGGATTGTCACTTGCCATGACGTCACCTGCCACACGTTGCAGATTGTCACTTGCCACTTCACCTGCCAAACGTAGCGGATTGCCACTTGCTGTGTCCCAGAGTCAAGGCAGGCAGCAGAGAGATGATGTAATCTCTCTGCTGCCAACGGCTGCACAGTGAGGGCGGAACTGCAGTGAGGGGGGGGCGGCTGACAGAGAGGAAGAGGGGGGCGGCTGACAGAGAGGAGGGGGGTGGCTGACAGAGAGGAGGGGGGGCAGCTGATAGAGAGGAAGAGGGGGTGCGGCTGACAGAGAGGAGGGGGGCAGCTGACAGAGAGAAAGAGGGGGTGGCGGCTGACAGAGAGGACGAGGGGGCAGGTGATAGAGAGGAGGGGGGGCGGCTGATAGAGAGGAGGGGGGGCGCATGACAGAGGAAGAGGGGTTGGCGGCTGACAGAAGAGGGGGTGGCGGCTGACAGAGGAGGGGGGGCAGCTGACAGAGAGGAGAGGGGGCGGCTGATAGAGAGGAGGGGGTGGCTGATAGAGAGGAGGGGGGGCAGCTGATAGAGAGGAAGGGGGCAGCTGATAGAGAGGAGGGGGAGGGTGGCTGATAGAGAGGAGGGGGAGGGCAGCTGATAGAGAGGAGGGGAGGGTGGCTGACAGAGGAAGAGGGGGTGGCGGCTGACAGAGGAGGGGGGGCAGCTGACAGAGAGGAAGGGGGCGGCTGATAGAGAGGGGGGCGGCTGATAGAGAGGAGGGGGGCGGCTGATAGAGAGGAGGGGGGCCGTGGGTGGCTGACAGAGCAGATGAGAGAGACGGACCTCAGGAAACAGTGACACACAGCGCAAGTTAGGACTCCAGGAGCATGCGGGGCTGGCGCGATTACCCACAGTCCAGCTCCTCCAGGCGAATCACAAGCCTCATGTCCGCTGTCCATCCCGCACATGACCTGCTCGCTCGGCCAATCACAGGACACCCGCCGCTGCCCATTGCTGAGCTTGGCTCAAACACAGAGCGCACTGATTTTTAGGCAGCCCTGCAGTTTGAACATTGATTTTGCCGCCCCCCTGAAAGTGCCGCCTGGGACCGAGGTACCATCAGGTCCCATGGTAGGACTGGCCCTGCGGCTGACATTCATTGGGCACAGTGAGGCTGACATTCATGCAAGACAGTGGGATCACCAACACTGCAGCACACCATTGTGAGCACACATCATAGCACACATGACCAGGTACTGCACAGGCTGCTGAAAGAAACCTCCTTATTTGCAGAGAGAGGGGGAGAGGAATTTGGGAGCTAGCAGGAAGGGAGAGAGGAAGGAGAGGCCTGTCACAGCTCACTTACTTGGAAGGAAGGATGTCCCAGCAGCAGGCTCAGTAACCAGCTTCCAGAGCGTCCCATACAGAACACTGTCTGCTCTCATTTTAAATGTTCCCGCCCACACGTCCTATTCACAGACGAAGCACACAGGCTGCTCAGAGTGTGGGCGGGCACAGTGAGAGAGGGGGCTGGAGGAGGCAGAATGGATCCACCCCCTTCCATTCGGCTTTGCTGTGAATGGACACAGACTGTCAGCTCAGAAGCAGGGAACAGCACTGTGACATGACAGATGTCCGCTCACAGCACTAACGTTCCTACATCCTTCTGGGCTGTTATCAAGTAGCAGTAACACTCGGCCAACTGCACATGCTCAGTTCCCAAGCTTGCTGCACATCAGCCTTTTTACAGGAAATGAGAGCGGCCCGGGGGGAAAAAGCATTCCTGCCCCCTGCCCCAGCCCGCCCCTGCTTGGGATAACAACTGTATTTAGAACAGTGAGCAAACATAGTATGTCTCACCTCGTCTTTTTATCTTCCTGTGACCATCAGGGGGAGAGTTGCGTGTGAATATTTTTACCTTCCTGTGACCATCAGGGGGAGAGTTGCGTGTGAATATTTTTATCTTCCTGTGACCATCAGGGGGAGAGTTGCGTGTGAATATTTTTATCTTCCTGTGACCATCAGGGGGAGAGTTGCGTGTGAATATTTTTATCTTCCTGTGACCATCAGGGGGAGAGTTGCGTGTGAATATTTTCATCTTCCTGTGACCATCAGGGGGAGAGTTGCATGTGATTATTTTCATCTTCCTGTGACCATCAGGGGGAGAGTGTCACGTAAATATTTTTATCTTCCTGTGACCATCAGGGGGAGAGTTGCGTGTGATTATTTTCATCTTCCTGTGACCATCAGGGGGAGAGTTGCATGTGATTATTTTCATCTTCCTGTGACCATCAGGGGGAGAGTTGTGTGTGAATATTTTTATCTTCCTGTGACCATCAGGGGGAGAGTGTCACGTAAATATTTTTATCTTCCTGTGACCATCAGGGGGAGAGTTGCTTGTGAATATTTTTATCTTCCTGTGACCATCAGGGGGAGAGTTGCATGTGATTATTTTCATCTTCCTGTGACCATCAGGGAGAGAGTTGAGTGTGAATATTTTTATCTTCCTGTGACCATCAGGGGGAGAGTTGCGTGTGAATATTTTTATCTTCCTGTGACTATCAGGGGGAGAGTTGCACGTGAATATTTTTATCTTTCTGTGACCATCAGGGGGAGAGTTGCGTGTGAATATTTTTATCTTCCTGTGACCATCATGGGAAGAGTGTCACGTAAATATTTTCACCTTCCTGTGACCATCAGGAGGAGAGTTGAGTGTGAATATTTTTACCTTCCTGTGACCATCAGGAGGAGAGTTGAGTGTGAATATTTTTACCTTCCTGTGACCATCAGGAGGAGAGTTGAGTGTGAATATTTTTATCTTCCTGTGACCATCAGGGGGAGAGTGTCACATAAATATTTTTATCTTTCTGTGACCATCAGGGGGGAGAGTTGAGTGTGAATATTTTTATCTTTCTGTGACCATCAGGGGGAGAGTTGAGTGTGAATATTTTTATCTTTCTGTGACCATCAGGGGGAGAGTTGCACGTGAATATTTTTATCTTCCTGTGACCATCAGGGGGAGAGTTGCACGTGAATATTTTTATCTTTCTGTGACCATCAGGGGGAGAGTTGCACGTGAATATTTTTATCTTCCTGTGACCATCAGGGGGAGAGTTGCACGTGAATATTTTTATCTTTCTGTGACCATCAGGGGGAGAGTTGCGTGTGAATATTTTTATCTTCCTGTGACCATCATGGGGAGAGTGTCACGTAAATATTTTTACCTTCCTGTGACCATCAGGAGGAGAGTTGAGTGTGAATATTTTTATCTTCCTGTGACCATCAGGGGGAGAGTGTCACATAAATATTTTTATCTTCCTGTGACCATCAGGGGGGAGAGTTGAGTGTGAATATTTTTATCTTTCTGTGACCATCAGGGGGAGAGTTGCACGTGAATATTATTGTTCTGCAGGTCATCTTTCTGAGCAGCACACTGGAGCTTAAATCAGCCTATAAATATTCTCCACTGCCCAACCATTTCAGGTGAATGCCACAATTTCTAGATAGACACTTTATGGCTATTAATAAGTAATGTGGCTGTATGAATGTTACAAACATTTAGCAGTGTGATTATTTGCTGATTATGCAGATGAACATGATATTATTGCATATCTTTTTGGAGACACTACTCTCTTGGGTCCATAATGTGTCCTTTTTTTTACTTGGAATGAGTGGGATCAAGAAATAAAGATTTCTCTTAGCCTGTCTATCATTAGAGAGCATTGTGAAATTCTAAAAGATGCTTTACAGCAGTAGTGCAGATATCAATTGTCCTAAACCATTGTCAGGTTTGTTTCAATATTTTTACACCCTCTTATGCAATTATGAATGAGACATGACCAAATCTCCCTTGACATAAGTAGCTATAAACAGACCACTATCCAGTAGAAAAAATCCTGGATAGTTTTGGTATTTGGAATATTTGATTCAGGGGAGAAGCAGGTTTAATTACATACATTCAGAATGTTATTGGTTAAATATGTTTGACCTTTCTTTATTTCATCTTTGAGCGAGGTTACATAAAAAGCCCATCTGGAGACAGAATGGTGAACATACAGCAAAGAGAGGAGTATAAATAATACAATTTGAAGAGGGAGTAAAAGAGATATCAGAGAATTATTTAGTACCAAATGGAGGAAGGACCAACAGGCCTAAAACACTAATAACTGTTCTGTGTGAAAGAACAAATGATAACAATCACAAATATGTATGTAAATGTATTGTAAGCTGTGCACATACTGAAATATTTGACAATATATATATAGTTTACTCTGCAACCAATTTTTTTTTCCTTATTTGGTATTTGATGCTAAGGAAAGTGAAAAATACCCATACACAATACAAATTAATGCACACCACAAATGATCTCATTCTATTCTGGACAATCTGACTGTAGGAGAATTCAAAGCATAACAATGGGCAAGTGCTAACTATCAGGATGTCAATTACCGTATATACTCGAGTATAAGCCGACCCGAATATAAGCCGAAGCACCTAATTTTACCACAAAAAAATGGGAAAACGTATTGACTCGAGTATAAGCCTAGGGTGTCCATCTGCATGCCTCACTGTGCCTCACTGTGCCTCACTTTGCCTCACTGTGTCCATGTGCATGCCTCACTGTGTCCATGCCTCACTGTGTCCATGCCTCACTGTGTCCATGCCTCACTGTGTCCATGCCTCACTGTGCCCATGCCTCACTGTGCCCATGCCTCACTGTGTCCATGACTAGACTGACGTTTAACATGGGAGTCTATGGAAGGGTTGCCCAGCTTTGAAAAATCGGTGCTCCCTGGCCGTAGGTCCCCCAGACAAAATACTTTGCACACTTATAGATGAGAAATGGGGCTACATGTGTGTCAAGTTTCAGGTCCAGGGGACTTACGACCGGCCAGTACCGGGTCCCCAAAGTTACCGGAGAAATGACTGTTTAACATGGGAATCTAAGGAATGGGTGCCCGGCTTTGAAAAATCGGTGCTCCCCGGCCATAGGTCCCCTGGACAACAAACTTTGCACACTTATAGAGGAAGAGTGAGGCTATATGTGTGCCAAGGTTGGGGTCCAGGGAACCTACGGCCGGATGGTACCGGGTCCCCAAAATCCAGGAGATCAGGCACAAAAAGGTGACTCGAGTATAAGCCGAGGGGGGCATTTTCAGCACAAAGAAATGTGCTGAAAAACTCGGCTTATACTCGAGTATATACGGGTATATACGGGTAGTTGGTTTGAACAATGACTGTGTGATCCTGCTGTCCATTGCTGTTAGGCAGAGGTAAGCCAGCAACATGTGTAATGCTTTGTGAAAAGCTTGTCATACATGCATTACCAATGGGATGTGAATATGAAATGACTAGAAGCTCCTGCGCCAGTGGCATCTGGTAGCATTTTCTAGTGGCTAAACTTAGAGTTATTTCTCTGTAAGATAATTTCCATCCCTATAACACCACCTATATTTATATTTTTGTTCTAAATCTAAAAAGTACACGTGCAGGAACTTACATCTACTCAGCTAGTCAGAAACCACATGAATGTTGTACAAGTGGATTAATTATAATGCATGTGCAGGTAGTCGTCTTTTGTGACTTTTGTGATATGTGGACTGATAAGACCCCAAGCAGGGTTGGATTCACTCAAGGAATAACGAATATCTCAGCACTTTTTGCCCTCATTGAGATAGATTTCAGACTATGGTCACCATTAATACATATTTGTATTATTTAGATATTTATTAGTTATAATAAAAATATATAAAATAAATAAATTGATGCTTGTAATTAAATTAAATTAAATACCTTAACACACAGCTGTATTTAGGTAAAACTATTACACAGGGACAATTAAAGGAATCTTAGAAATATGGCAATTGCTAACCTGATTATAAATAAGCAATCTCAAGGCTGTCATTCTAATTGTGGCGTTGTTACTTAGTAAGTAACCGAATGGAGCAAATATGCATCATGTTACTTTTTTTGACATTCATTGGCTGAAGATAATCCAGCAACTAGTGGATCAAGCTGCTGGCTTTAAATAGGCCACTGGGTGCCAGAATCCGGCACGCACCTGTGCAATTGCGCATTAATATTCACAGCCTTTCGTGACCGCGCTCACATGTGCATTTACATTGGCGAATGCCTAGATGCCCACAATCTACGATTCAATTGAGCATTAGCAGATGTGCCAGTTCTTCTGTGAACCTTTCTCTGACACTGTCCCTCTGCAATCCGCTCTATATTGAAAAAGCACCCACTCTAGTAAACATATATTCAGGGATAAATTTACTATATATTCCCAATTTAAAAGGCCATTCAATCAACAAAGTTAATTGGTAAAAAGGTCCATTAGCACCATAGCATGGATTCCCCTAAAATAAGCAACTGAGCAATCCATGAGATGGGTAATTTTATAGCTGCGTAAAAGGGGGAGTTTATGAATGATATTCCTTGATATAATTGAAGTAATAAGGAGGTACTGGGACACTGTATGGCCTCCCCGTATGAACTAGTGAGGACTAAATGGTCCCTTTACTAGTTCTGTACACATGCCAATATCAATCCCTTAGAACAAATATTGCCATCTACTGAACTATACTCCAAGCAGAGTAACTGTTATCAGATTGTTTTATCCCAATTTTTTTTAATTATATTTGTGTGATCCCATATCTGACCTTTTATTAATTTATGTGGACTGCAAGGAAACAAAGAAAATAAAATCCACTAGATCTATCATCCTATTCACTATTTGAAAATATCACTGAATTGTACAGAAGTTTAACTTTTTGATAAACAATAAAGGGTTGCATACTTTTCTACATTCCATCTATTTATTTATTTTAATGCTGCAAAACTAGAACTTAAAAATATGAAAAGCTGACCTTCTGTTACAGCTAATGTCATTTGCTGTCTCATTTTGTGGTTTGTACAATTCCACTGAGTTGAAATGTTGTTACAAGTAGTATATCAAGGTGACCTAACACCTGTTCTTACTCAGAACAAAATTAATCAAAATGGAAAAAGGTCAAAGGTTCGTAGAGTTTTTTTGTATCTTACTTAGTAATATAACGTACTACAGAAAACATAGGGGAAATAAATAAAAATATAAAACTATCATCCATTTAGACTCAGTCATGCTGTATTGCAATTATAAAGCTATAGACAGATAGATAGATAGATAGATAGATAGATAGATAGATAGATAGATAGATAGATAGATAGATAGATAGAGATAGATAGAGATATGTTTAGTTTTCTCTGTACATTGTTTTGTTCAGTTCAATATATTCAAATTTTTTTGACATTTTTGCTGTATGTGCATATACACAGGTGACAACAGAATGTTTGTATTGACAGACTATTCAAGTGTGTCAGTGACCCTTGTAGATCAGTCCATGAATCAATGGACGTAACACTAAATGGGGTTGATTTACTAAAGTAAACAGGCTGTTCACTTTGCAAAGTGAATGTTCGCTTCAATCAACCAGTCATGCTCTAGTAAAACATTTCCCTGACACATGACTGGGTATTCAACACCAGTTCACCTTCTTGTGTATTATAATTTACCTTACAAAATAAACATTCTTTTAATAAAATGAACATTCGCCATATTCTAGGTATGTCCACATGTAGAGGTCTTTTGGTTGGAGGTAATTTATTTCTGCAATTTATTTCTGCTTTAACTATCCCCATTCCACTGACGGTTGGTCTATTTATTGGGACTGGTCGACACCCTGGTATGCTAGAGCGGTAAGGACCCTCTTGGGGCTTTTGCTCTTCTATGCCAGAAAGGCTATTGCACTTAAATGGAAGTCTGATAGGGTCCCCACCCTAAACTACTGGAAGGCTTTGGTTGATTTGGTCATCCCTCTTATTAATGCAACATATCATTCCATCAGTTGTCCTAAGAAGTTTGCTAAGGTGTGGGACATTTGGCTCAATACTGCATCTACTGCTGGGTCACAGGTCGATCCCATGTCCACCCTTCCCAGTCCTGGTCATTGATTGTTCTACTCAGGCTTAGGGAAAATGCATAGTTAACTGTCCTGATTACTCTATGCCTTGGCGAATTATGAGAGAGCTGTCAATCAGACATGTTTCTTCCTACATTTTGTTTTCCTTATTCCATGCTCTTCGAGGGGTCCCTTTCCTTTCATTACTTGAGGAACTACCTCCTGAGATATTATGATTGTATAGTAAACCTGAGCACTTGTTTAACTGTTTGGTTTGTTGCTGTTATGTACTTTTTTAAAACAGGGAATGCCCAAGTCAATGTTTTATATTACACAACAGCTTAAAACTTCTAATAAAGAAAAGTTATTAAAAAAAAAAACTGAACATTAAATTGCCAAGCAAACAGCTCGCACTACTTTAGTAACCCCAATATTTTTGGGGTAATTAAATAGATGATACATATATATTACATTGTTGAATTTTTCATGCATGGCAGAGTCACTTGTTGTTTATAGAGAAGAAAATAAAACACTATATGAAAA
Organism: Rana muscosa; assembly: GCA_029206835.1. Classification (NCBI taxonomy): domain Eukaryota; kingdom Metazoa; phylum Chordata; class Amphibia; order Anura; family Ranidae; genus Rana; species Rana muscosa. The sequence continues at coordinate 733,359,701 of CM055116.1, forward strand.
GGAAAGCAAGCACAGGGGAGTCCGGGAGGATCTGCAAGGCAGCACGGAGGAACCTATTGAATGCATGTTACTCGTAAGTTAACATTGCATAATCTATTTAAACATTATTTGTTTCTCCAAAAGTTTGCCTTTATCATCATGTGTGACGTCCAAATTGGAATATGGTTCAGGAGAATAAACTTCTTTGTTTATACTCATTAGCACCCATTTAGGTCTGAAATATTACCTTTAATGTCTTACTGTACATCAACTGTTTTATCGAATACAGAAACAGCTGTTTACAAGTAAATATGATCATTAGCCATTTCTACTTTTGGATACCATTTAAAAACAACATTTGTATAATTTCACAGATTAAATATCACCCTGTAACTGTCAGTATTCTGTAGTCATGTTCCAGAAACTGAATTGCCAAATCATTTACATTGGTTTTCTGCAGCAATATGTAAACGTGAAAAAAGTACAAATGAAAACTTCTGAGTTTAAAAAAAAAACTAACAGGGTCATAAGTCATATTTTGATAGTTTTCTTAAATCTGGACCAGTTTATGTTTACAAAATCCAGCTGAAACTTGTATATGTTTGCTGAACACATAATGAAGATATTAACCATGCTAACCTATGAGGGAAACAGATAGAATAAATAAAATTTTACCAACTCTTGAAAAATGTTTTAAATTGGATGGGTTAACTTGTTTATTTTTTTATGTATTTATTACTGGTACTTATATAGCACTGTCAATTTACTCTCAATTTAGAGCGTTACATATATATTATACATGGGCAGGAGTCCCTGCCCTCTGTGAGCTTACAATCTACAGTCCCTAACTCACATTCATACACATACTGTACATACTAGGGCCAATTTAGACAGGAGGCAATCAACCTACCATTAGTGATGAGCCGAACACCCCCGGGTTCGGTTCGCACCAGAACCCGCGAACGGACCGAAAGTTCGTACGAACATTAGAACCCTATTAAATACAATGGATGCGAACGTTCGAATTCTAAAGTGCTAATTATAACAACTATTATGCATGTTATTGTCCTAAAAAGGGTTTGGGAACCCGGGTTCTGCACCAGGGGACATGTATCAATGCAAAAATAAGTTTTAAAAACGGTCGTTTTTCGGGAGCAGTCATTTTAATGATGCATAAAGTGAAAAAAAAAAGTCAAATATTCCTTTAAATATCGTACCTGGGGGGTGTCTAAAGTATGCCTGTGAAGTGCCACGTGTTTCCCGTGTTTAGAACTGTCCCTGCACAAAATGACACTTCTAAAGGAAAAAAAAGCCATTTAAAACTTCTTGCGGCTTTAATGTAATGTCTGGTCCCGGTAATATGGATGAAAATCTTTAAGAAAAATGGCATAGCTACCCCATGACCCCCCCCCCCTACCCCAGCCCATTACCAGCCCCTTTGGGTCTTGTATGGATATTAAGGGGAACCCCGCACATAAAATAAAAAAGGCCCTATATACTCTGAACAGCCGTATACAGGCGGTGCATACAAGACAGGGACTGTAGGTTTGTTCTTATGTAGAATCTGTTTGTAATTTTGAACAGGTACATTGTTGAAGTGTAGCTCCAGCCCAAAAATATATTTTTAAACTTTTTGGGAAACATAGGTAAGGGTTATCACCCCTGTAACATTTGTTTTGCTGTCTGTGCCCCTGTTCAGAACATTTCACCTCACTTTCCGTCCCAATGACAACTGTTTTTGAAATGTGGTGTTTTTCTTGAAACAAGGATTGCTGATAAAGCATCAGTACAGAGGAGACACCTTTCTCCCATATTTATTCTTACAGGAGAGAATTTTCCTTCCAAGGGGTAGATTTCCTCTCACTTCCTGTTGTCTTCTTTCGTTTGCAAGTAGGAGTCGTTTGTAAGTTGGATGTTTGAAAGTAGGGACCTGCCGTATATACTCTGCAGAAATAGGCCCCTTAGTTGTTGGTGTTGGCACAACACTGTAAGCACTCACAGTTACTCTTGGTTGGTGCTGGAACGCCCTGCTGTCAACTATTATATCAGGAATTTTAATTACATATAATTGTTGAACAGTGGTAGTAAAAATTGGGGCTTTGATGGTGGTGCTGGTGCCACAACACTGTAAGCCCTGACAGTTACTCTTGGTGGGTGCAGCAATGGGCCCTGCTGTGAATTATTAGATCAAGAATTGTAATTGCATGCCCCTGTTGAACAGGGGCTGAAAAATTGGGCTTTTCGTGGTGGTGGTGGTGGTGGTGGTGTTGCCACAACACTGTAAGCCCTCAGAGTTACTCTTGGTGGGTGCAGGAATGGGCCCTGCTGTGAATTATTAGATCAAGAATTGTAATTACATGCCCCTTTTGAACAGGGGCTGAAAAATTGGGCCTTTCGTGGTGGTGGTGGTGGTGGTGGTGGTGGCGTTGCCACAACACTGTAAGCCCTCAGACTTACTCTTGGTGGGTGCAGGAATGGGCCCTGCTGTGAATTATTACATCAAGAATTGTAATTGCATGCCCCTGTTGAACAGGGGCTGAAAAATTGGGCCTTAGGCACTGGTGGCACAACACTACAACCCCTCACAGATACTGTACTTGGAGCACAGCAATGAGCCCTGTTGCAAAGTATTGCTTCAAAAATTGTAATGACACGCCCCTGTTGAACAGGGGCTGAAAAATTGGGCCTTAGGCACTGGTGGCACAACACTACAACCCCTCACAGATACTGTACTTGTAGCACAGCAATGAGCCCTGTTGCAAAGTATTGCTTCAAAAATTGTAATGACACGCCCCTGTTAAACAGGGTCTGAAAAATTGGGCCTTAGGCACTGGTGGCACAACACTACAACCCCTCACAGATACTGTACTTGGAGCACAGCAATGAGCCCTATGGCAAATTATTGCTAAAAAAATTGTAAGTACACGCCCCTGTAAAACAGGGGCTGAAAAATTGGGCCTTAGCCACTGGTGGCGGCACCCATAAACAAAAATGATCTTCCAAGCTATCATCATCAATCGTATCATTGAGGACTCGGAGGAGGAGGATAGCCAGTCAACATAACAGCACAGGCACTCAGCATCAGCATCAGTCTTGAAGGGACGTGACATGTTAAAATCAATTAGTCTGTTATATCAGCATCAGGTGTGTGGTAGCTGGTGGTGATCCAAGACTGGTTCATCTTGATGAAAGTCAGTCGATCAACCGAGTCGGTGGACAGGCGCACCCTGTGATCCGTGACAAATCCTCCAGCAGCACTGAATGTGCGTTCCGAAAGAACGCTGGATGCAGGACAGGCCAGTAGCTCAATTGCATACTGTGCAAGCTCTGGCCAGTGATCCATCCTCAAGACCCAGTAAGCCAGAGGATTTTCGGTGGGGAAGGTGTCCAAGTCTGACCTTGCCCCTACATATTCCTGCACCATGTTTATCAGACGCTGGCGATGGTTGCTGGAACCAATCATACTTTGGGGCTGCGGACTAAAGAATTGTCTGAACGCATCGGTCAGACGGCCACCTTCCCCACCGCTCCTTCTTTGACTGGCCGAAGCCTCAGCAACTCGTTGTCCTGGACCAGGAGTTTGTAACCTCCCAGTCTCTGGGAACGCGTTGCACAGACCTTTCTGCAAGGCCTCCCGGAGTTGTCTCATCCTCTGCTCCCTCTGCGACGGTAACATAAGGTCCGCAACCTTACCCTTGTACCGTGGATCAAGGAGAGTGGCCAGCCAGTAATGGTCCCTCTCCTTGATCCGAAGAATACGAGGATCCTTCCGCAGACTTTGCAGGATCAGGGAGGCCATGCAGCGTAGGTTTGCTGAGGCATTCGCTCCGGAGTCCTCTGGGTCACTAAGGACGACATGATCCGCAGTCACCTCCTCCCAGCCACGTACAAGTCCACTGGTTTCTTGGGACTGTAAATCATCCCTAAAAGACTGCTGCTGATGATGCTGAGTGCCAGCCTCCACCTCCATGCTGACACAATCCTCCTCCTCCTCCTCCTCCTCCTCTTCCTCTTCCTGTGCGATGGGTGGGACAGAAGGAACACTGTCTGGGTAAAGGGGGCCTTGAGAGGCAAGGAAGTCCTCCTCTTCCTGCCTCTGTTCTGCCTCAAGTGCCCTGTCCATTATTCCACGCAGCGTGTGCTCCAACAGGTGGACAAGAGGTACAGTGTCACTGATGCATGCACTGTCACTGCTCACCATCCTCGTGGCCTCCTCAAATGGTGCCAGGACAGTGCATGCATCCCTGATCATGCCCCACTGGCGTGGAGAAAAAAAACCAAGCTCCCCTGACCCTGTCCTGGTGCCGTAGTCGCACAGGTACTCATTGATGGCCCTCTGCTGCGTGTGCAGCCGCTGCAGCATGGCCAACGTTGAGTTCCACCTGGTGGGCATGTCACATATAAGGCGGTTCTTGGGCAGGTTCAACTCCTTTTGCAGCTCAGCCAGGCGAGCACTGGCATTATAAGATCTGCGGAAATGCACACAGACTTTCCTGGCCTGCCTCAGGACATCCTGTAAGCCCGGGTACCTGCCCAAGAACCGCTGCACCACCAGGTTAAGGACGTGAGCCACACAGGGCACATGGGTCAGTTGTCCCTGTCGGAGGGCGGAGAGGAGGTTGGTGCCATTGTCGCAAACCACCATTCCTGGCTTAAGCTGGCGTGGCGTCAACCACCTCTCGGCCTGGCCCTGCAGAGCAGACAGGACCTCTGCCCCAGTGTGGCTTCTGTCCCCCAAACACACCAGCGCAAGCACGGCATGGCATTTTTTGCCTGCGTACTTGCGTAGCCCCGTGAACGGCTACGGAGCACCGCTGGTTCATAGGACAAACCACAGGAAGAGGCCATGGAGGAAGAAGAAGAGGAGGGGGTGGAGGAGAGAGGTGTGTCACAACCAGTAGTAGCATTTTGGAGGCGTGGCGGTGGGACAACCTCCAACACTACTGCACCTTGTCCTGCATCCTTCCCAGTTGCCAAAAGAGTGACCCAATGGGCCGTGAAAGAAAGGTAACGTCCCTGTCCATGCCTGCTGGACCATGAGTCAGCGGTAATATGCACCTTACCGCTGACCGCCCTGTCCAGCGAGGCCAAGACATTGCCTTCCACATGCCGGTAGAGAGCCGGAATAGCCTTCCGTGAGAAAAAGTGGCGTTTGGGAACCTGCCACTGAGGAACCGCACATTGCACAAACTCACGGAAGGGGGCCGAGTCTACCAACTGAAAAGGCAGCAGTTGAAGCGCTAGCAATTTAGCCAAGCTAGCATTCAACCTCTGGGCATGTGGATGGCTGGGAGTGAACTTCTTTCGACGGTCCAGCAGCTGGGGCAGGGAAATTTGCCTGCTAGAATCGGACGTCGGTGTACTGCTAGCAGAGTGGCCGCAAGTACTTGGCTGTGACACACCTAATTCTACACCTTCATTCCTCTCAGTGCATGTTTCTGAGAGGACTGAAGTTATAGTGGGGTTGGAGATCCCAGCTGATGCGGTGCAAGGAGAGGTCCGCTTTGTTCTTTGGTGTGGGTCTTTGAGGTAGGCTTGCCAACGAGCTGCATGGCAGGTCAACATATGTCTGGTCAGGCATGTGGTACCCAAGCGGCTGATGTTTTGGCCACGCGATATACGCTTGAGACATATGTTGCAAACAGCAGCTGTGCGATCTGATGCACTAGCCTCAAAAAAGGCCCACACCAAGGAACTTTTTGAATGACGGGCAGAGGCAGCGCCCTGCACAGGCGGAGCTCTGCGGTGTGATTCCGTCGGTGTACTGCCCTTACGCTGGCCACCAAAGGGCATCCTGCCTCATTGGAGATGTGCCTCCTCCTCATCCTCCTCCTCCTCCTCTCTCCTATTAGGCACCCAGGTGGAGTCAGTGACCTCATCATCCCCTCCCTCCTCATCACTGGAGCCAATCTGGCAGTATGCTGCAGCTGCTGGAACATGACTGCCAGATTGGTGTCCTTCTATCTTGAGCATCCCCTCTGTCTGCTCTCACCCTACTGCCTTCCTGTAGCTGGGTTTCATCATCAGACCCTTCGAAACGCTGGGCATCCTCCTGGAGCATGTACCCAACACTGTGCTCAAACAGTTCGGGGGACTCCTCAGGAGGAGGACATGGTGGGTCTAGGGAAGGAGTGACTGATGATGAGTCTGACATTGATATCAGGGAAGAGGACGCTTTGGCAGCTGCTTTGCCAGTACCCTGAGCCTGGGTGAGAGAGGATGAGGAGGAGGAGGAGGGCTTGGTCATCCACTCTACCAAGTCTTCGGCATGATGTGGCTCAACATGTCCAGCTGACGAAAAGAAGGACAAGCGTGTCCCATGGCCATGTGCTGATGACAATGCACCGCGTCCACGACCAGCACTGTTGCCCCCAGACACAGAGCCTGCTTGCCCTCTTTTATTGTCTCCTGACTGTCTGCCTCTCCTTGTTTGCCTTCCAGACATTCTAATAGATGGCCTGCAGGGAGATGGGAAAAAAGCAATAAGGGCTACCTTCAGGTGTCCTTCTCTGTCCCTTGAAACAAGGACTTGCACAGTGAAAGAAACTGACACTCTCCCTACCTACAGTTTTCTGTCCCTAGAAAAAATGTTTTTTTTAAGCACAATATAGCACAAGGAGAATTCACTCACTGTCCTTCCAGGTCCCTGGAAACAAGGACTTGCACAGTGAAAGAAACTGACACTCTCCCTACCTACAGTTTTCTGTCCCTAGAAAAAATGTTTTTTTTAAGCACAATATAGCACAAGGAGAATTCACTCACTGTCCTTCCAGGTCCCTGGAAACAAGGACTTGCACAGTGAAAGAAACTGACACTCTCCCTACCTACAGTTTTCTGTCCCTAGAAAAAATGTTTTTTTTAAGCACAATATAGCACAAGGAGAATTCACTCACTGTCCTTCCAGGTCCCTAGAAACAAGGACTTGCACAGTGAAAGAAACTGACACTCTCCCTACCTACAGTTTTCTGTCCCTAGAAAAAATGTTTTTTTTAAGCACAATATAGCACAAGGAGAATTCACTCACTGTCCTTCCAGGTCCCTGGAAACAAGGACTTGCACAGTGAAAGAAACTGACACTCTCCCTACCTACAGTTTTCTGTCCCTAGAAAAAATGTTTTTTTTAAGCACAATATAGCACAAGGAGAATTCACTCACTGTCCTTCCAGGTCCCTGGAAACAAGGACTTGCACAGTGAAAGAAACTGACACTCTCCCTACCTACAGTTTTCTGTCCCTAGAAAAAAATGTTTTTTTAAGCACAATATAGCACAAGGAGAATTCACTCACTGTCCTTCCAGGTCCCTGGAAACAAGGACTTGCACAGTGAAAGAAACTGACACTCTCCCTACCTACAGTTTTCTGTCCCTAGAAAAAATGTTTTTTTTAAGCACAATATAGCACAAGGAGAATTCACTCACTGTCCTTCCAGGTCCCTGGAAACAAGGACTTGCACAGTGAAAGAAACTGACACTCTCCCTACCTACAGTTTTCTGTCCCTAGAAAAAATGTTTTTTTTAAGCACAATATAGCACAAGGAGAATTCACTCACTGTCCTTCCAGGTCCCTGGAAACAAGGACTTGCACAGTGAAAGAAACTGACACTCTCCCTACCTACAGTTTTCTGTCCCTAGAAAAAATGTTTTTTTTAAGCACAATATAGCACAAGGAGAATTCACTCACTGTCCTTCCAGGTCCCTAGAAACAAGGACTTGCACAGTGAAAGAAACTGACACTCTCCCTACCTACAGTTTTCTGTCCCTAGAAAAAATGTTTTTTTTAAGCACAATATAGCACAAGGAGAATTCACTCACTGTCCTTCCAGGTCCCTGGAAACAAGGACTTGCACAGTGAAAGAAACTGACACTCTCCCTACCTACAGTTTTCTGTCCCTAGAAAAAATGTTTTTTTTAAGCACAATATAGCACAAGGAGAATTCACTCACTGTCCTTCCAGGTCCCTAGAAACAAGGACTTGCACAGTGAAAGAAACTGACACTCTCCCTACCTACAGTTTTCTGTCCCTAGAAAAAATGTTTTTTTTAAGCACAATATAGCACAAGGAGAATTCACTCACTGTCCTTCCAGGTCCCTGGAAACAAGGACTTGCACAGTGAAAGAAACTGACACTCTCCCTACCTACAGTTTTCTGTCCCTAGAAAAAATATTTTTTTTAAGCACAATATAGCACAAGGAGAATTCACTCACTGTCCTTCCAGGTCCCTGGAAACAAGGACTTGCACAGTGAAAGAAACTGACACTCTCCCTACCTACAGTTTTCTGTCCCTAGAAAAAATGTTTTTTTTAAGCACAATATAGCACAAGGAGAATTCACTCACTGTCCTTCCAGGTCCCTGGAAACAAGGACTTGCACAGTGAAAGAAACTGACACTCTCCCTACCTACAGTTTTCTGTCCCTAGAAAAAATGTTTTTTTTAAGCACAATATAGCACAAGGAGAATTCACTCACTGTCCTTCCAGGTCCCTGGAAACAAGGACTTGCACAGTGAAAGAAACTGACACTCTCCCTACCTACAGTTTTCTGTCCCTAGAAAAAATGTTTTTTTTAAGCACAATATAGCACAAGGAGAATTCACTCACTGTCCTTCCAGGTCCCTAGAAACAAGGACTTGCACAGTGAAAGAAACTGACACTCTCCCTACCTACAGTTTTCTGTCCCTAGAAAAAATGTTTTTTTTAAGCACAATATAGCACAAGGAGAATTCACTCACTGTCCTTCCAGGTCCCTGGAAACAAGGACTTGCACAGTGAAAGAAACTGACACTCTCCCTACCTACAGTTTTCTGTCCCTAGAAAAAATGTTTTTTTTAAGCACAATATAGCACAAGGAGAATTCACTCACTGTCCTTCCAGGTCCCTGGAAACAAGGACTTGCACAGTGAAAGAAACTGACACTCTCCCTACCTACAGTTTTCTGTCCCTAGAAAAAATGTTTTTTTTAAGCACAATATAGCACAAGGAGAATTCACTCACTGTCCTTCCAGGTCCCTGGAAACAAGGACTTGCACAGTGAAAGAAACTGACACTCTCCCTACCTACAGTTTTCTGTCCCTAGAAAAAATGTTTTTTTTAAGCACAATATAGCACAAGGAGAATTCACTCACTGTCCTTCCAGGTCCCTGGAAACAAGGACTTGCACAGTGAAAGAAACTGACACTCTCCCTACCTACAGTTTTCTGTCCCTAGAAAAAATGTTTTTTTTAAGCACAATATAGCACAAGGAGAATTCACTCACTGTCCTTCCAGGTCCCTAGAAACAAGGACTTGCACAGTGAAAGAAACTGACACTCTCCCTACCTACAGTTTTCTGTCCCTAGAAAAAATGTTTTTTTTAAGCACAATATAGCACAAGGAGAATTCACTCACTGTCCTTCCAGGTCCCTGGAAACAAGGACTTGCACAGTGAAAGAAACTGACACTCTCCCTACCTACAGTTTTCTGTCCCTAGAAAAAATGTTTTTTTTAAGCACAATATAGCACAAGGAGAATTCACTCACTGTCCTTCCAGGTCCCTGGAAACAAGGACTTGCACAGTGAAAGAAACTGACACTCTCCCTACCTACAGTTTTCTGTCCCTAGAAAAAATGTTTTTTTTAAGCACAATATAGCACAAGGAGAATTCACTCACTGTCCTTCCAGGTCCCTGGAAACAAGGACTTGCACAGTGAAAGAAACTGACACTCTCCCTACCTACAGTTTTCTGTCCCTAGAAAAAATGTTTTTTTTTAAGCACAATATAGCACAAGGAGAATTCACTCACTGTCCTTCCAGGTCCCTAGAAACAAGGACTTGCACAGTGAAAGAAACTGACACTCTCCCTACCTACAGTTTTCTGTCCCTAGAAAAAATGTTTTTTTTAAGCACAATATAGCACAAGGAGAATTCACTCACTGTCCTTCCAGGTCCCTGGAAACAAGGACTTGCACAGTGAAAGAAACTGACACTCTCCCTACCTACAGTTTTCTGTCCCTAGAAAAAATGTTTTTTTTAAGCACAATATAGCACAAGGAGAATTCACTCACTGTCCTTCCAGGTCCCTAGAAACAAGGACTTGCACAGTGAAAGAAACTGACACTCTCCCTACCTACAGTTTTCTGTCCCTAGAAAAAATGTTTTTTTTAAGCACAATATAGCACAAGGAGAATTCACTCACTGTCCTTCCAGGTCCCTGGAAACAAGGACTTGCACAGTGAAAGAAACTGACACTCTCCCTACCTACAGTTTTCTGTCCCTAGAAAAAATGTTTTTTTTAAGCACAATATAGCACAAGGAGAATTCACTCACTGTCCTTCCAGGTCCCTGGAAACAAGGACTTGCACAGTGAAAGAAACTGACACTCTCCCTACCTACAGTTTTCTGTCCCTAGAAAAAATGTTTTTTTTAAGCACAATATAGCACAAGGAGAATTCACTCACTGTCCTTCCAGGTCCCTGGAAACAAGGACTTGCACAGTGAAAGAAACTGACACTCTCCCTACCTACAGTTTTCTGTCCCTAGAAAAAATGTTTTTTTTAAGCACAATATAGCACAAGGAGAATTCACTCACTGTCCTTCCAGGTCCCTGGAAACAAGGACTTGCACAGTGAAAGAAACTGACACTCTCCCTACCTACAGTTTTCTGTCCCTAGAAAAAATGTTTTTTTTAAGCACACTATAGCACAAGCACAAAACACACTGACACTCTCCCTACCTATCCTTCTCTTTCCCTAAACTAAAGGAATCCAGGTTAAGCAAGAAAGAAATAAAATTCACTGTCCCTGCCTATGCTGCTCTATCCCTGCTCCGGAACACACTACACTAGGCCGCCGTGCTGGCGGCCTTTTATAGTGTGGGGTGTGTACTAAACACCCTCAGCAATAATTGGCCACAGGCATCCTGCCTGTGGCCAATCATTGCTCTCCTCGCTGCCGGCGCTGTGATTGGCCAAGCATGCGGGGTCACAGTGCATGCTTGGCCAATCACAGCGCCTGGATGACACTGCGATGGCGTAGTGCATTGTGGGCCGTTCGCGTCACTCGAATTTGGCGCGAACGGCCCAAATCGTTCGATCTTCGTCGAACGATCGAACAGCCGATGTTCGAGTCGAACGTATGTTCGACTCGAACACGAAGCTCATCCCTACCTACCATGTCTTTAGAGTGTGGACGGGAACTAGGGTTCCTGTAGGAAATCCAAGCAGGCACAGGGAAAACATACAAACTCTGTGCAGGTAGTTATGTAGTTGGGATTCAAACCTTAAAGAGTAAATCCAATATATATATGAATATCTGTACAATTTCTAATGGTAGAAGTTTTCTAATATCCAAATAATTATATATTACCATTGGACAAACTTATTGTAGAATATCAAGCAATTTATCTCTTCCAGGGAATCAGCAATGTAGCAAAATACATTTAACTTTGCGGTAGGGTGCCTCAGAAATTATATCTCATAACAAGCTCAAATGCCATGTGCCAGGGAGGAGGTTACAATAAAAATAAATGCAATGTTTTCGAGTTTTCATGCTCTTGTCACATTTGGTGATAGTCATCATTTGCAATTAGAAAGCTTTTTAGCAAGCTGATGCATCTATGGGGTTGATTTACTAAAATTGGGGAGTGCAAAATCTGGTGCAGCTCTGCATCAGCTTTCAGTTTTTTTTTTTTTGTCAAAGCTTAATTGAACAAGCTGAAGTTAGAAGCTGATTGGCTACCATGCACAGCTGCACTAGTTTTTGCACTCTCTGGTTTTAGTAAATCAACCCCTATGTGTTTTTCTGATATTCTTATCAGAAGTAATTTTCCAGAAGGCTACATCATTTTTTATGGATTATTTTTTAGAATATATGTGTTTTATGATGAATAAACCTTGTGTAGTTACTACCGTCAATTTGACAAGAAAGTGACAGAGCAATTATCAGATTGCTGCATCATCTCCCACACACCCATCCCGAGAGGTGTACCTTTCTGAATAAAATCATCTTGCTGCTAGATAATTTTTACACTGCTTTATCATCTGAGGTCTCTTAACTGTAATAACATTTCCCAGTGACAGGACAGAGAGTTAAAACACCTGACAGACTCATACATCTGTTGGGGATCTTTAGTGGGGAGGTCGCTGTGCTTGGTTTCCTTAGCACATCTGCTGAAGGGGGTACCACTCATCATTTCTTTGGGGTTGATTTACTAAAGGCAAATAGGCTAGTTACTTAACAAGGGAAGGTGCACCTTGAAAGAGAATTTGCTTGTGAATGTGGAAAAGTTTCATTTTGCAAAGAATACCCATTCACATGCAAGGAAAAAAAATCATTTTGCTTGCATGTGATCAGATGAAAAAAGCCAACAGAGCATCACCTCATTTACTCAGTTATGGGGCAAATTCTCTTGCAAAGTGTAACTTCCCTTGCCAACTCTTTGGGGGTTATTTACTAAAGGCAAATCCACTTTGCACTACAAGTGAAAACTACAAGTGCAAAGTGCACTTGAAATTGCAATGAACCTTGCCCTATTCTTCTATAACTTCTACTTTCTCAACGTTTACCAGCATAAGAAAATAAAGCCTGGCTGTTTAAGGTTTTACATCTGTGTGGACATTGCATTAAAAGAGACTTTCCTACCTGGACAACGAAGCTGAAGAGGTAACGTGCAAAACCCAAAACTAACCAGCGGCCCTCTAGGGGGTATTGCTACATGTGGGGGCTCGTCCGGGATATTTGCCATTGCCTCTGACAACCGGATTACTGTTCTTTTGCTATTTGGAAAATCTTCCATTGAGAAAGTGTTGGACTGTGCTTTTACCGAGAGAAGAAGGGGCACGGATTGCTTTGTTATCTGCATGGTTCATGGGCGGGGCCGAAAAGAAGAAAGCCCGCAAGCTACGTGCAAAAAGATCTAACTGGGAGGAGTTCCCACCACCTGCGTACTACACGTGGGTGCATTTGGCGACAAGGGCAGAGATTGTTGGATCGAGAAAGAGAAGCAGCATGTCTTCGGTTTTCCGGGCCCCAGCCATGTCGGGACCCAGAATGCTCCATATGCCTACTACTACGATGGACACTGCTCAAATTGGAGCCCCGCTTACAGATACCTGACTCAAGCCCCGAGGCCACTTCACGCTGTACACAAGTCGGGATGTGGAGGCCCTGGGCAGGCCCAAGGCCCTGAATGCAGTGGACTGTCTGTGCAGTTGCGCCCCTTTGGACAATGCCTATCTTGCAGGGAATTTATTTTCGAAGTGGAACAACCCACCGCACCACCATGTGCTTATCGAGTGGACTGGATTACAGGCACCGTCACTGTTGAGGAGGCTGCCTTTGCCCCTGCGGTTCAGCCCGCGCGCACTGCAGTTGCTACGGCAAGTGAGTCTGGAGTGAATGTCGCCACCACCACGGAGCCATCAGCGGACATCGCAGCGGACGCTGCCCCCGCCACTACCTGTGTCTCCATCCCACCTGCAAAAAGGAAGGTGGGCTACGTTAAGGCCTTCCACAGCTGCGGTCGAAGCCTGCCCCAGCGCCTGCCGGAACCGGACATCGTGAGCGGTGAAGTCCCTGGGAAGTCCTTGACAGGAAGCGGTAAGGAGGCTGGGAACAAAGTGACTGTTATTGCCTGTAATTACCTACCCGCCGAGGAGTTGGATTCCTCAGAACTGGAATCCTCCTCAGAATTTGGGGATGATAAGCTGATTGAGGATGTGTTTTTGGAAAAAGGATGGGACAATCGAAGATGTTTTACCCCACTTCGCAGCCTCCAAGAGGGTTCACCCATGAGTTCTGGGGACACCACACCCCAGGTGGAAACCCCTAGCCCTGTTGTAAAGAAGAAGGCTGTACCCAATGATGGGCCCTGGCCTCAATTTGCCACGTCTTTGGTCCGGAGGTCACCGCACTCGTATGTACTGCCCGGGATGGGAGACCCTGGGACCTTACCTAGGCTCGCCCACCTACAGCGGATCTTAATGAAACGGCTGGCTACCGAGTACGGCTTGGAGTTCCCCTACGTGCCCAAAGAACTTATGCTAGAGATTGAAGCTCGCCACGAGCAATGGCACAGGGACGCCATCTGGGACTACCTTAAAGTACCCAAGCCGTTTAGGAACTTTGAACACTCAGTTACCATGGCCAATCGTTTCAAGGGGTGCCGTTTGGACTGGGGCTATGGCCGGCACATTCACGCCGATCGGGTTGTACTCCGCTGTCCAGGAAGGGATGATGGAAACTTGACTTTGTTACTTGCCTCCTGTTTTTTTTCTACAAGTGGAGAATGCTCTGAAAAAGGTGACATTGTTCTCTGCCCTAAAACACTTGTTGCTTTGAAAAAAAAAGAAAAGACAGAGAACGTTTTGATATCTCTGAAGAACAGTTTTTCTTCCTCTAACTGAACTTTGGGGGTTTAATCAGATAAGATTAGGGTTGCTGAGAGACGCCGGGTTCAACAGTGGTCTTTCTTGTATGTTTATAATTCAACCCCTGCTTAAAAAAAAAGGAAATTTTGATGCCTCTAACACTAGGTGGCAGTGGTTTGCTGAATTGGGGAAATACTTTATTGCTAGCACAGCAATTAAAACTTAACCACTTGCCTACAGGGCACTTTCACCCCCTTCTTGCCCAAGCCAATTTTCAGCTTTCAGGGCTGTCACACTTTGAATGACAATTGCGCAGTCATGCAACACTGTACCCAAATTTAATTTTTATAATTTTTTCCCCACAAATAGAGCTTTCCTTTGGTGGTATTTGATCACCTCTGCGGTTTTTATTTTTTTGCGCTATAAACAAAAATAGAGCGACAATTTTGAAAAAAATTCAATATTTTTTACTTTTTGCTATAATAAATATCCCCAAAAAATCTATAAAAAAACTAAATTTTTTCACAGTTTAGGCCGATACGTATTCTTCTACATATTTTTGGTAAAAAAAAATCGCAATAAGTGTATATTGATTGTTTGCGCAAAAGTTATAGCAGCTACAAAAAAGGATCGATTTATAGCATTTTTATTATTTATTTATTTTTACTAGTAATGGCGGCGATCAGCGATTTTTTATCATGACTGCGATATTGTGGCGGACACATCGGACATTTTTGACACATTTTTGGGACCATTCACATTTATACAGCGATCTCTGCTATAAAAATGCATTGATTACTGTATAAATATGACTGGCAGGGAAGGGGATAACACTAGGGGGCGATCAAGGGGTTAAATGTGTTCCCTAGATTGTGATTCTTACTGTGGGGGGGGACTGACTGGGGGAGGTGACCGATGGTTGTCCCTATTTACAAGGGACACACCATCGGTCTCCTCTCCCTGACAGGACGTGGATCTGTGTGTTTACACACACAGATCCACGGTCCTGCTCAGTTACTGGGCAATCGCGGGTGCCCGGCAGCCATCGCGGCCACCGGGCATGCGCATCGGGTCCCCAGTGACGCGGCGACGTGCACGCGCCCCCTAGTGGCTTCTGAAGGCAATCAGGTCATATGACGTCCGCCCAGAACAATAGGGTCTTCCGCCCACTGTCATTTGACGGTGGGCGGTTGGCAATCGGTTAAAGAAGGAAAACTGCATTCTCACGGGGCTACAGTTCTACTTCTGTGTACAGATATCTGATAGTTTAGGATTATGTGTTTGCTATGTATGTTTTTTTGTCTTCTCTTAGGTACCGGATCTGCTGTCAAGACCATCGGAGAATGGGGTGGGATTAGACAGATAGTGATGGGTGGTAGTGTATATATATATTGTGTAATATATCTAGATGTCATATATGGAGAGTTTTACTATTCCCTTTTATTGTATACTGTGTATCTTTTTTCTCTTCTTTTCCCCTTCCCAGTTTTTTTTGGTTCAGGCACCAAAACCTCAGGCTTGAGGTTTTTATTTTTCTCCAGCCACTGGGGACAGTGTCTTTTTGTAGAGGGGGTGTATGTAGTGCCCTCCCCAAAAGCTAGGGGTGCTATTTAAATTTAGAGGGATGTCTGAGCCAGTAGTTGGGCTCAGACTGTTGAATTACATTGAAATTTACCTCTGTTCTAGCTGTGGTTTGCCCGATGTGCATTTTCCCTTATTGCCTGTAGGTGGTGTTACCACCTCAGGCACCTGTTGGAACACGGGCAAACCATGGTTCATTGAGTGGCCCTTCTCGGCAGTGGTACGGTGGGAGCGGCTGCCCCGCTGTGCCTGCTGGGAGGGGATACTTAAGGCGCAGACGCCATTGATCGGGTCCGTTTTCGCCTCGTGGCCCTCCGGGCTCGAGGTGTGTGTGTTAGTGTCAGGAAAGGTTCCATCCGCTGGTGATATTTATTATTTGGCTTGCAGTACTGTGGTCCACCAGCAGGTGTCTCCTGGCAGTGTGGAACTGTCAGAAGAATTTCTCCCTGCTGGTATTATATTATCCTTTGCACGCAGTACTGGTCTCCACCAGCGGATGGATCCTGGCAGTGTGGAGCGAACTGCTCTTCCTGCGCTCAGGTTTGACTTGAAGCCAATTACAGGCATTCCTATTTATACCCGGCAAGTACAAACACACCTTGCCCTGGTATCTCTCATCCTGAGCCTGCATCTGACCCTGAGCCTGCATCTGACCCGACCTGACCTGATCCGTTCTGATCCCTATCCCAAGCCCATCCTGGACCTGCCCCTCCTGTTACCTGTTTGCCTTTGATCCCTACCCTGCAGCCTGTCCATCCATCATCTCCCTGTTCTGTTGTTCTCCCATCCACACCCATCTGCTGATATCCCTTGGTGTATGACCTCGGCCTGGCTTGTTTATGATTACGGTATCTCCCCTTCATTTGTATATACTATTTGTTGTTGGTTATTGCACTGGTTGTTTTCACTTGTTTTTCACCTTTTTAATAAATTATTATATTTTCACCTACATCCGTTTGGTCTCCTCTGTGCAGTCACACAGTCTGATCTACCAGTTCTGTGGCAGTGAGGTTCTAGTCTCGGGGCCACGTTGGCCCGAGGCTGCATCGCTAACTAGTAGGCCCAACTACTCTGGCTGGGGCCTACATTTGGAGAGGGGATACCAAGCTGTCCATCCAAATGGAGAGGAGGCATCTTTATGAAGGAGACCAGGGGAAGACCTGCACTGGGGGGGACCGGCAAGGTGCTCCTGTCTCGGGGGAGGCCTGGGAACTTTATTAAGGAGGAATCCATTATACTACAAGCCCTGCAGTTTGCCCGAATGGCTTAAAGGCTCTTTAACTGTATGGCTGGAAGTTTGGGACATTGAAATCCTGTGGCAGAGGATTCCTGGACTATCCATTGATTCACTTTAAAAGGTCTGTGGCAGAGACTTGGTTCACTTAAAAAGGTCTGTGGCAGAGACCCAATTCATCTTGGGCAGTCTGTTACAGAGACTGCCCCGTTGCTGATTCGTGTGTCATCCCAGCTGCTAGGCCATGTGAGAGGGGACTATCCGGGTGACCAATACCCACTCTAACATTGAGAGTGGTGAGTTACTTTGTACTGATACCTTTGTCGTTTAGTGGCAAGTGCCTGAACCTTGCCCTATTCTTCTATACCTTCTACTTTCTCAACGTTTACCAGCATAAGAAAATAAAGCCTGGATGTTTAAGGTTTTAAATCTGTGTGGACAGTGCATTACTACAGACTTTCCTACCCGGACAACGAAGCTGAAGAGGTAACGTGCAAAACACAAAACTAACCAGCGGCCCTCTAGGGGGTATTGCTACAGGTGAAATGCCATTGTTGGGTGGACAGACCCTTAAAATATATTAATTGCCATCCAGAAAGTTGATAATTTTAAGTATAATTTCATTGCACTTTCAAAATATCTTGTGTTGTAAAACAAGCATTTCTGAGAAATGAGAACTGTCTGCTTAAGAAGGAATGCACATGTTCACCTCACACATGCAGGTGTCTACGGGGCAGGCATTTGTTTATTATATTTACAGGACAGCCGTAAGCAAAGAAAACTATCACGCATATCCTTGATTTGGTTATTGTCCCATAAAGTTACAACACTGTCTTTTTAAAGAGTTACCGGAATAACACTGTAAGCCACTTGACTCTGCTCTAATCATAACAAATGTTTAAGCTTAACATTTGACCTCATGTTCCTTTCTCTAAAACTGCTTTAAAGTTGGAGCCCTGCAGCAGTTAAACTGGTTGGATTACTGAAAATAATGTCTTAGCAAAAATACTAATCAAGAAATACTGTATAAATGAATGTGGAACAAACAAAATCTGTTTACAATAAATCTAATACAATGTAAAAAAATAAAATAAAAATAACATCAGGTTATTGCATATATTTTTGTTTGTTAGGTTTTGTGTATAAACATCAATACTCATGAAAATGTAAAAGGATTCTGATACACATTAAAACAGTTTAAATAAGCACTTGATGCAAGCTCAGCGAAGCTGGCCCCCCTACAATCAGCACAAATAAAAACTCAAGTGTGTTTCTTTAGTGCTACGTTTGTGCTGTTTTGTGCCGTAAAAATTTACATTTGTGCTGCTTTTATTTTTAAGATATTAACAATTGTTTTTTCCAGACTATGACATCATCTAGCCCCCCTACAACAGCCAAATGGCACAAAACTGGTCTCGTTGGTTAGTGCTACGTTTGTGCTGTTTTGTGCTGCTAAAAATTTTGTTCTATCTTTTATCGTTTTTGTGTTATTAATGATTTATTAAAGGTCACCAAAGGTCACACAGCCCCCCTACAACACCCAAATGACACAAAACTGGTCTCGTTGGTTAGTGCTACGTTTGTGCTGTTTTGTGCTGCTAAAATTTCCGTTCTATCTTTTATCGTTTTTGCGTTATTAATGATTTATTAAAGGTCACCAAAGGTCACACAGCCCCCCTACAACACCCAAATGACACGAAACTGGTCTCGTTGGTTAGTGCTACGTTTGTGCTGTTTTGTGCTGCTAAAATTTCCGTTCTATCTTTTATCGTTTTTGCGTTATTAATGATTTATTAAAGGTCACCAAAGGTCACACAGCCCCCCTGCAACACCCAAATGACACGAAACTGGTCTCGTTAGTTAGTGCTACGAAATTTTCTGTCATAGTCTGGAAAAAATAATTGTTAATATCTTAAAAATAAAAGCAGCACAAATGTAAATTTTTACGGCACAAAACAGCACAAACGTAGCACTAAAGAAACACACTTGAGTTTTTATTTGTGCTGATTGTAGGGGGGCCAGCTTCGCTGAGCTCTTGAAGCATGACTCATTATTCTAGTATAGCCCTCCTCTTGCTGAAATGCCACATAAAATGTAAAAATAGATAATAAAAGATAATATACTTACCTTTTATCCAGCTTCCGTAGTGCAGAGGGTGACATCACTATCCTGCCGAAGGGATTCCAGAGAATGCTGAGTACTCCAAAGCTCCAGAGAAGACACTGCAGCACATTGCAGGATTGTCTCCTCACAATATTTAGACTACTCAGCATTCCCCAGGACCCGGTTGAAAGGAAGATGACATTACCCTCACCTAAGCGCTGTGGGTGGTTCTGGGAGAAAGGTACGTATATTGTCTCTTTTCCTCATAGGTATAATAATGGCTAACAAAATTACAATCTCTTTCATTTTACAAGAATGCATCTCAGATCCCGCTGGTCACTATGTGAAATTGACACTAAACCATATACCAAATCAGCTCCAGTTTCTCAATAAACTTTTTAATAAGGTATCAAACAAGTGTCAAAGCTCTCTTATTATTTGTGGATACTTTAATCTCGCTCCAGATATTCAGCTAGATTCATCTACCCCTACTAGACAATTTACATCAGCATTACAACCTCTTTTCTTTTGGGAGGATCTATACCATAAACATCAAAAAAGTGCAGCACATACAAATTAAAACTGTGTCTTTACATAATACTGAAAAATAAATTGCTCATTAATGGTGCTAAATAGTGGTAAATGCACAATAAATAGTGCCCATAAAAAATCCAGAAGCACAAAACTTCAAATTTAATTTATTGTGCATTTATCTCTATTTAGCATCTTTAATGAGTTGCAATTTATTTTTCAGTATTGTGGACCGAGCCTCTTTTTGAGATTTGTTGTTTACAAGTTAACCACTTCCGGACCAGCTCACGCCAATATACGTCGGCACTTTGAAGAGGGATATCTTTGTTATGGCAGCAACTAGCTGCCATAACCCAGGTATCCTCTTCTTAAGTGAGCCGTCCGGTTTAAGATAAAAGTGGCCCCTGCGTAGGATTCACCGCAAGATCACTTTTAACGGCAGCGGGAGAGGCCCCCCCTGCTTACCGGAGCCATCGGCAGCAGCGGAGGCGATCGGGTCCTTTTCTGTGCTTGGTATGGAGACGAGTAAGGGGAAGATGGCCCCAACCTGTCTCCATATCATTGCAGGGCGGAAGCGACGTCAAAACGTCACTTCCGCCCATAGCTCTTAAAGGGCCATTTATTTTATTTTTTTCATTTTTTCAAATGACAAAATGTTTTCTTTTTTTTATTGCATTTTTGTGTAAATATGAGATCTGAGCTCTTTTTGACCCCAGATCTCATATTTAAGAGGTCCTGTCATGCTTTTTTTTTATTACAAGGGATGTTTACATTCCTTGTAATATGAATAAAAGTGACACTTTTTTTTAAAAAAGAACAGTGTAAAAATAAAAAATAAAAGGTAAAATAAACCAGAGAATTTTTTTTTTATAAAGGCGCCCCGTCCCGCAGAGCTCGCGTGCAGAAGTGAACGCATACGTAAGCAGCGCCCGCATATGAAAACAGTGTTGAAACCACACATGTGAGGTATCGCCATGATCGGTAGAGCGAGAGAAATAAGACCAAGACCTTCTCTGTAACTCAAAACATGCAACCTGAAGAGTTTTTTAAACGTAGCCTATGGAGTTTTGTAAGGGTAAATTTTTGTCGCCATTCCACGAGCGGGCGAAATTTTGAAGCTTGACATGTTGGGTATTAATTTACTCGGCAGAACATTATCTTTCACAATATAAAAAAAATTGGGCTAACTTTACTGTTGTCTTATTTTTTAATTAAAAAAAGTGTATTTTTTCCAAAAAAAGGGTGCTTGTAAGACCGCTGCGCAAATATGGTGTGAAAGTATTTCAACAACCGCCATTTTATTCTCTAGGGTGTTAGAAAAAAATGTATAATGTTTGGGGGTTCTAAGTAATTTTCTAGCAAAAAAGACTGTTTTTAACTTGTACACATCAAATCTCAGAAAGAGGCTCGGTCCTTAGGTGGTTAAAATAAAAAAAAATTCTAGAAAATTACTTAGAACCCCAAACATTATATATATTTTTTCTAATACCCTAGAGAATAAAATGGCGGTTGTTGCAATACTTCATGTCACACCGCATTTGCGCAACGGTCTTACAAGCGCGATTTTTTGGGAAAAAATACACGTTTTGATTTAAAAAGTAAGATAACAGTAAAGTTAGCCAATTTTTTTTCTATATTTTCTATATTGTGAAAGATAATGTTACACCGAGTAAATTGATACCTAACATGTCACGCTTCAAAATTGCGCCCACTCGTGGAATGGCGACAAACTTTGGCACTTAAAAATCTCCATTGACGACGTTTAAATATTTCTACAGGTTTCCAGTTTTGAGTTACAGAGGTAGTCTAGTGCTAGAATTATTACTCTCGCTCTAACGATCGCGGCAATGCCTCACATGTGTGGTTTGAACACCGTTTTCATATGCGGGCGCGACTTATGTAACCGTTTGCTTCTGCGTGCGAGCTTGGCGGGACGGGGCGCTTTAATTTTTATTAATTTGTTTCTTATTTATTTTACTTTTTATTTTTACACTGTCTTTTTAAGAAAAAAAATTGGGTAACTTTAAATCCTATTACAAGGGATGTAAATATCCCTTGTAATAGAAAAAAAACATGACAGGACCTCTTAAATGTGAGATCTGGGGTCAAAAAGACCTCAGATCTCATATTTTCACCAAAATGCAATAAAAAATTAAATAAAAGTAATTTTTTTTACCCTATCCCGTCCTCGATAAAAGTGATCTTGCGGCGAATCCGCCACTGAGACCACTTTTATCTGAAAGAGGCCGTTTTTAAAAATACTGGGGTTATGGCAGCTAGCTGCTGTCATAACAACAGTATTTAGCGCCAAAGTACCAACGTATAACAATGGTGGTTGGTCCTTAAGTGGTTAAAGATACAGTTTTAGTTTTAATGCTATGCACTTTTTTTATGTTTATTTATGTGCCTGGTAACAGAGGTATAGTGTTCAGCAGCTTTGTTAATTAACCACAAGCGCAGATTTTCCTTTTGGTTTTCTTTTTAGGATGTATACCATGTTTGGTAATGTGAGCATGCAAATGAGAAGAACTTTTCTTTCTTTTCCTCTAGGTATAATTTATACTTGACCTATTTGCTGTAAATAAATGGCTTTTACAAAAAGTTGCTACCAACACTGTCAACGATATAACATGGCCAGACCATGCCTCAATATCCATTGTTATCTTGAATGACTAATCATCTATACCTATCTAACAATGGCTCAATAATCCTTGTGTGATGGAATCCTCGCAAAATACTTCCTTTAGAATACAACACCTGCATGTCAGCATATCATCTGTATCTGACCTTTTTGTGCGGTACAATGCACACAAGGTATACATGCGAATTTTTTTTTTGAAATAATGCATTAATTAGGTAGGATTAAGCGGCAGAGAACTCAGCGTATAAACCAGATTCTTTTGGATATCCACACCCTTGAATCACAATACAAATTACACCATAATTCTACAATATCTTAGTAGAATTAGTTTAAGATAACTACAAAGGCAGCAAAATAGATTCCTTACAGCCATCAATAATACCTGTAGTTCCCCTCAGACCCCCAAGCAACATTAGATCCCTTTCAGCAACAAAAGATCTTCCCCGGCAACAATAAACCCCTCCAACAACTTCTGACTAAACATTTTCAAATTATCTCAAGAGTAACAGGGGTCCTAACATCAACCACTCCAGCATTAGCCGTTTTAAACTCAGATGACTTCCCGGCTTGCTTCTGTACAGTGGTTACTTCTTTCGGCAGAAAGATTAGCTATCATTAGACATTAGAAGCACAATCTTTTACCTAATCTGTTAATATACAATACATATGTAGCGCCTACCCCAACTTTCGGGGGGCCCTGTGGTCACCCTCAGAGGCATGGAGGGCTGACATACTTCCTAAGGGTGCAGGTTACTAGGGATGGTGGGTGATGAACAAGATAGAAAATTGGGCGCCAGTCACTTTTATGCTTGAACAAAGAGAAGCCTTTTTCTCACAACAGAAAAAATGCGGGAGAGAGGGGATAGGGCACAGGACACCCTTAGTCAAAAATAGTAACGGTCAGCAAACAGGCAGATTAGCAGACTCCTTAAGACATAAAATGGTGAGATAAGGTAGACATCAGTACAGGAAACGAGCCTTTAAACTGAAGCAGCACATCTGTACTTTGTAGGATAGGCTGCCTTCTATGCTGACTGAACTTAACTCAGGCTCTTCAAGGGTCCCCAGTCCAAGCAAGTGTCACCTCTGGTACTTCATCTCAGGTCTCCATCCCTCTTAGAATTGTTTCCGGATGTTTAGCAGGATTTTCTAAGCATAATCTCGAACACCCGGATAGGCCCTGGATAGGCCTAGCAGCCAGGAGAACACCTAGATAGGCCTTGGGCTTCAGGCCTAGCAGCCAGGAGCTGTTTAACACACATCTACCCAGGCTGCAGCTTGGGCAGGAAAGACCTTGATCACCTGACTTCTTCCAAATAAATAGCTTCTTCCAGCATTCATAGCAGCGAATCTGATTAGCTGGGAAAAATTATGTTAAGCCATAAACTGAATTCACTGTAGCTCATCATACTAATAAAAAGGGAAAGGAGAACAGCGCCCTCTAAGTGCAGTAATTTACGTTTTAATAAAAGAAAGGAAAATAGATTGCACCCACAGGGTTGTGGTGATAACAGGCATGATAGGTTTTCATCCGCTCCGACTACCGGGTGGATGGGGAGAGAGAACACAGGTCCGGTGTCACTGTTGTGGACGGGTGTCTGTGGTCAGGTCTGTCCTCCGGCAACAAAGCTGGTGACGATGCTTCCGGATAGATGGGACTCGATCAGCGGTGCACTTCGGACGATGTCACTTCCGGGTCGGGTCAGCGGGACAGTGCTCACATTCGGAATTTGCGTATTCCTTCCTCAGGCTTGGGTAGCGGCCATATTGGGTAGTGGAATTTTTATACATGGGCATGTCTTGCTTGCATAGCAATCACCATGGTAACAGTACAACAATCTTGTTCAAAAATCACGTTAAAAAAATCATGTTTAAAAAACAAGTGGGGGAAAATAAACTGGGGGACAAAGTAGCCTGGTTTCTAAAGTATTAGGGATCTTTCACACGGACGGTCCGTTCAGGTCCGCCTGTCAGTTTTTTAGGCGGACCTGAACCGATGCTCCATGTACCCCTATGGAGCCACGGATGTCAGCGGTGACATGTCCGCTGACATCCGACCCGCTCCGATCCACCAAAGTGTGACGGAGGAAAACCCTATTTTTTGTGCACAAATGATCATGCAAAAAAGAATATAAAAAAATCTCCCAAAATAGCCAACCAATTGGAATTGAATTGATAAACCTTACCTTACCCTGGCTTGTCACTAACTAGCTATATATATATATATATAAAAATAAATAAATTAATATATACATATATATATGTGTGTATATATATATATATATATATATATATATATATAATTTATTTATTTATTTATATATATATATATATATATATATATATATATATATATATATATTTATATATATATATCACATATACAATTGGCTTGTCAGCGAAAAAGTATGTAGTGTGTGTGTGTATATATATATATATTACATATTTTTTCGCTGACAATATCTATTTACACAATATATATATATATATATATATATATATATATATTTATATGTACTGTGAGGGGGTTAGCTCGGCAGCGGGTGTGTGTGACCCCCGGGATGGGCTCCCCACACAAAACAGGCCCAGCAAACGGAGGTTGTGGTTTTCAAAATCAAAAAAGGTGCGGTTTATTTTCTATTTACAGTGACAAAACACAGCAAAGCAAAAGAAACATAACCAAAATAAATCCTGGTCAAGTTGACCTCTGACTAAACATACAGGTTTCCTAACTAACAACTGGGATCAGCCTAGTGCTGTCCTAGTCCCTAAGTCCCTGGTTTAGTTAAAGTCCAAACAAATAGCCACACAGGCTTTGCCTCACCGCACAGGGGTTCACTCTCCCTAGACAGTCCACACAGGTCTGGTTCCAGGCATGAGCTAACATCTAATGAAGCTGGGAGTTTTTATAGAGGCCTAAATGAGCTGACAAGCTTCACCTGGCCTCATCAACTCCCTGTCTGTACGACGCCCCACACTCTCCCTAGAGGTATGAGTCATCCATGAGCCCACTAGCCTTATACAACTCTCCACCTAGTTGTATAAGTCGGCGTAAAGCCTGAATCTGGGCGAAATATATCTACCCCCCTGGATGCAACCAGGTGACTTTACCTTCCTGCTGTCACATACCCCCCCCTCTTGTTTTAACCTCGGGGTTGGAACACCAGCAATCAGGCATTCATGTACTCGAGACAAAGCATCCACATTCCCCATTTGAACGCCAGGGCGATGCTTTACTGTGAAGTTGAATTCCTGGAGGGCCAGGAACCACCTATTCACTCTTCTATTTGTTTCCTTGTTTTGAGCCATCCACTTTAACGGAGCGTGATCCGTAACCATGTCAAAGTGCCTACCTAGCAGGTAGTACCGAAGGGAATCTAGAGCCCACTTCACCGCTAAACACTCCTTTTCAACGGTGGCGTAATTTACCTCATGGGACTTCAACTTCCTGCTGAGGTAAATGACTGGGTGCTCTTCCCCGTTCCAGACCTGGGACAATACTGCTCCTAACCCCACATCTGACGCATCACTTTGTACGACAAAGTCTTTAGAGAAGTCGGGTGAGTACAACACTGGCTGGCTACATAAGGCTTGTTTCAAGAATTGGAATGCTGCCTCAGCCTCGGGGGTCCATTTAATCATGACCGACCCTTTCCCCTTCGTCAGGTTGGTTAGGGGCACAGCCTTAGAAGCAAAGTGGGGAATGAATCGCCGATAATACCCAGCGATTCCCAGAAAGGCTCGTACCTGCTTCTTGCTGTTGGGACGTGGCCAACTCTGGATGGCCTCGACTTTGTTGAGTTGGGGTTTTATTACTCCCCTCCCAATGGTGTACCCAAGATATTTGGCCTCCTCCTGCCCAATGGTACACTTCTTGGGGTTAGCCGTAAACCCCGCTTCCCGAACAGAGTCCAGGACTGCTTGCACTTTTGGCAGATGTGAGGCCCAATCTGTGCTATGGACAATTACGTCATCCAGGTAAGCCGCAGCATACTTCCGATGGGGCCTCAGCATCTGGTCCATTTTCCGCTGGAATGTGGCCGGCGCATTCTGTAACCCGAACGGCATTCTTTTATATTGGAACGCCCCGTCTGGGGTTACAAATGCGGTTTTCTCTTTGGCCGACTTGGCCAGGGGGATTTGCCAATACCCTTTTGTGAGGTCAAGAGTCGTCATGTATCGGGCTGTTCCCAGCCGGTCGATCAACTCATCTATACGTGGCATGGGGTAGGTGTCAAATTTTGTAACTTTGTTCAACTGACGAAAATCGTTACAAAATCGCCAGCTCCCATCCGGTTTAGGCACCAACACGATGGGACTAGACCAATCACTTTGGGACTCCTCTATCACCCCTAAGTTCAGCATTTTCTGTACTTCCTCCCGTATTGCCTCCCGTCGAGCCTCTGGGATCCGATAGGGTTTTAACTTCACCCTTTCACCGGGCGGGGTAATGATGTCATGCTCTACCCCAGATGTTTGTCCCGGCAGCTCAGAGAATACCTCCTTGTTGCGAAGCACAAACTCCTTAACCTCCTGTTGTTGGGGTTGTGACAAGGTGGCTGCTATTCCAACCTCAGGAATCACGCAACCAGTTTGAGCTGGTGACCAAGTGTCTGCGACTAGGGACTCTCTATCCCTCCAGGCTTTCAACAGATTAACGTGATAGATCTGTTCGGGCTTTCGCCTTCCTGGTTGTCTGACCTTGTAATTCACTTCGCTCACTTTTTCCATTATCTCGTAGGGGCCTTGCCATTTGGCAAGGAATTTACTTTCAACCGTAGGGACAAGTACCAATATCCTATCCCCCGGGGAAAAGGTACGGGTCTTGGCTCCACGGTTGTACACTCTCTGCTGTGCCAACTGCGCTTGGGCCAAATGTTCCTTCACGATGGGCATTACCTGTGCAATTCGATCTTGCATCAGGGCGACATGCTCAATCACACTCCTGTGGGGAGAACTCTCACTTTCCCAAGTTTCCTTGGCAATATCCAACAGCCCTCTTGGGTGTCTCCCATACAGTAACTCAAAGGGGGAGAATCCCGTAGAGGATTGGGGCACCTCCCTAATAGCAAACATCAAATAAGGAAGTAAACAGTCCCAATCCTTTCCATCTCTATCCACCACTTTCTTCAACATTTGTTTTAGGGTTTTGTTGAATCTTTCAACCAGCCCATCGGTTTGGGGGTGATACACAGACGTACGCAATTGCGTCACTTTGAACAATTTACACAGCTCTTTCATAACCCGGGACATAAAGGGTGTACCTTGGTCCGTAAGCAGTTCTTTACAAATACCCACCCGGCTAAAAACAAGAGATAGCTCTTTGGCTATGGTTTTGGCCGAGGTATTTCGGAGAGGGATCGCTTCTGGATAACGGGTGGCATAGTCCATTATAACTAATATGTACTGGTGCCCCCTAGCGGACTTGATTATAGGACCTACCAAATCCATGGCGATCCTCTCAAACGGGACCTCAATGATGGGTAGAGGGACCAGCGGGCTACGGAAATGTGGCATCGGGGCCAACCTCTGACACACAGGGCAGGAGGAACAATAATTTTCTACGTCCTTCATCACCCCCGGCCAATAGAATCTCTGTAATACCCTCTCTCGGGTTTTCTCTGTCCCCAGATGACCTCCAAGAATGTGCCCATGGGCCAACTCCAACACCAACTTCCTGTAAGGTTTGGGCACCACAAGCTGCTCAACGGTTTCTTCTGCCCTTTTTGCCACCCGATACAGTAGGTCCTTCTCTACGCTGAAGTATGGGTAAGTGCAGGTATTATCTGGGTTCACTAACTCGCCATCTATTTTCACTACGTTTTCCCGTGCCTTTATTAGGGCGGGGTCTTTCAACTGTTCTGTGGCAAAGTTTTCCCTGTGAACCTCAAGATCAGAAAACTCCACAGACGGTAGGTTTTCGTCTGAGGAGGTGGGCTCCTCTCCAGTTTCTTGAGTCTCCCCTGCCAATACTGATAAGGGAAATTCCGGAGAGTCCTCACCACTCTCAGGGGAGTTCTGGCTATCACATTCCTGGTACATAGGGGCACCAGTGAGGGGCTCAGGATCATCCCACAGTTCCCAGAACTTCGGAAAATCCCTTCCCACAATGGCGTCATGCGGTAACTGAGATACTAAGCCCACTGGATGAGAGAG
Source organism: Rana muscosa (assembly GCA_029206835.1). Classification (NCBI taxonomy): domain Eukaryota; kingdom Metazoa; phylum Chordata; class Amphibia; order Anura; family Ranidae; genus Rana; species Rana muscosa. The sequence goes on from CM055116.1 coordinate 733,388,265, forward strand.
GGTACCTTTGGGGGTCTCGAAACACACTGTAGTCACTGGATACTCTCGGGTGTCCCCATGCACACAAATAACAGCTACCTTGCTATTCCCAGAGACCTCTGTTTTAACTAACTCAGCCTTTATCAGGGTCACAAGGCTACCTGAATCCAGCAATACCACAACATTTCTACCATTAACACACATTTTGCATAAATGTTTCTCAGTTCCTCGAATGGCAGTGCATGCGACTGTCGCACACAGCGACTGACGTCTGCCCGTCAGAAAGTCACACTGCATGGGTTCCTCCACAACCGGGCAATTGGCTGCAATATGTCCCGCTTGCCGGCAGCGGTAGCAAACGATCCTTCTTGCCGCCTCTTGAGCCGCTGATTTCCCAGGCTGTTCTCGCCAAACTTGGGGTAGAGCTCCCACCCTCTCACTCTCTCCACCCTCACCCCTTGGAATCCTCTTATCCGCCCCTGGGGATGGTCTGGTCTTAGGGTGGAAAGTCCGAGTGTCTCTGGAAGAGGCCGTCAGGTTCTCTGTAGCCAAGTATTTCTCCACACGATCCACAAGACCATCGGCCGTCTCTGGGTCTCCATGGCTTACCCACTTTTGGATGGCAGTAGGAAGAGCTCTCAAAAAACGATCCATTACAACACGTTCCACAATCTTTGGTGCGGACAAAGTCTCTGGCTGTAGCCACTTTCTGCTCAGGTGAATGAGATCATACATTTGAGACCTGGGGGGTTTTCCAAGCTGGAAAGTCCAGTTATGCACACGCTGAGCCCGGACAGCCTGGGTGACACCCAGCCTTGCCAATATTTCAGCTTTTAGCATCACATAGTCTTTTGCTTGGTTAGGCTCTAGGTCATAGTAAGCTTTCTGCGATTCACCAGTTAACAGAGGAGCCACCAGTCCAGCCCACTGCTCCTCAGGCCACTTTTCTCTTTCAGCGGTCCTTTCAAATGTGGTCAAAAATACCTCTGGATCATCCTCTCCAGTCATTTTTGTCAATAAACGACTCACCCCAAAGGACGCGGTATTAGTGGGACGGCTTTCCTCACTGGTCTGCGGACGTTGCTGCATTACTGCTTCCATCTGTTGTTGTAGTCTCTGCTCTTGCTTCTGCAACAGGTCTATGAAGCGGGCCTCAGATTGCTGCTGGGCTCGTTGCTGAGCCTCCAGACTCTGTTGCAAAGTTGCGTTTGTCTGCTGCTGGGCTGCAAGGCTCCTTTGCAAACCTGCATTTGTCTGCTGTTGATTGGCATTTGCTAGAGCCAGCTGCTTCAGTATCTCCTCCATGCTGGCTTAAAAAAACTGCCACTGGTTCTCCACCAACTGTGAGGGGGTTAGCTCGGCAGCGGGTGTGTGTGACCCCCGGGATGGGCTCCCCACACAAAACAGGCCCAGCAAACGGAGGTTGTGGTTTTCAAAATCAAAAAAAGGTGCGGTTTATTTTCTATTTACAGTGACAAAACACAGCAAAGCAAAAGAAACATAACCAAAATAAATCCTGGTCAAGTTGACCTCTGACTAAACATACAGGTTTCCTAACTAACAACTGGGATCAGCCTAGTGCTGTCCTAGTCCCTAAGTCCCTGGTTTAGTTAAAGTCCAAACAAATAGCCACACAGGCTTTGCCTCACCGCACAGGGGTTCACTCTCCCTAGACAGTCCACACAGGTCTGGTTCCAGGCATGAGCTAACATCTAATGAAGCTGGGAGTTTTTATAGAGGCCTAAATGAGCTGACAAGCTTCACCTGGCCTCATCAACTCCCTGTCTGTACGACGCCCCACACTCTCCCTAGAGGTATGAGTCATCCATGAGCCCACTAGCCTTATACAACTCTCCACCTAGTTGTATAAGTCGGCGTAAAGCCTGAATCTGGGCGAAATATATCTACCCCCCTGGATGCAACCAGGTGACTTTACCTTCCTGCTGTCACAGTATATATTATGTAAATATATATCTACATATATCTATATATATATCTCACATATACAATTGTCCTGTCAGCGAAAAAGTATGTAATATATATATATATATATATATACACATACATATACTACATGTCTTTGATATAAAAAAAATATATCCCAAGTGTATATTAACCACGTCCCATATGCCCACAGCCCCAATATATGGCGTAAGGAAGGCAGTTTCAAATGTGGGTTAACGTACCTGTACTTCAGCCCACATTGGAGCAGTGGTGGCTGGTGCTCAAACAATTTTGGGGGGGCGCAAACAAGCTGAAAAAACCCCACATCAATTGCAGCCACTGTGCCCATCAAACGCAGCTACTGTGCCCAATAATTGCCGCCACTGTGCCCATAAATTGCTGCCACTGTGCCATCAACCGCAGCTACTGTACCATCAATTGCTGCCAGTGTGCCCATCATTTGCTGCCAGTGTTCCCATCAATTGCTGACATTGTGCCCATCAATTGCTGCTACTGTGCCCATCAAATGCTGCCAGTGTGCATCCCCCATCCGCCCGGCATTTACCTGTCTTGGTGGGGCAACGGGTCACGGCGGCGGTGTCCTGCACGCTCCTCAATGTCTTCTCCCGTCCTCTCTTCCCTTCCTCTGCTATGATTGGACGCCTGATAGGCATCCAATCAGAGCGCCTGTCGTTTCAGCCAATCAGGTGACAGGTAACAGACCCGAGCACCAGATTGGCTGAGAGGCGGTTCAGTGTTAGGAAAGGGAATAATCATTCCCTTTCCTAACATAACGCTGAGTAAACTGCGAGCGCCCAGCATGGCGCCGCTGTTCACCTTTTTAGACGCCTATTAGAGCCTATGCCTCTAATCAGGTGCTTCCAAAAAATACCCCACCACTGTAATTCAGGCTCCCGAAAAGGGGCCAGGCACCTGAATAGTCAGAAAAGTGGTTAGCACAATACAGATTATTATGGCTTCCTCAAAACCTTCTGTGCGACGTCTTCTTCTCTAAAACATGTTGAGGAAGCCATAATAATCTGTAGTGTGCTAACCACTTTTCTGATGCCAATTTGATGTCTAAATACATATTTCGGGGGCTTTTTTTCAGCAGGAATGCGGGAGAACACAGTTTCGGCACCTCAGCACTGAATGTATATGCCAAGTGGTGGCGGGATTTGCTGGAGTGTCTATTGATGTTGGCTGATGGGGTCTCTATTATCACTGGGTGATCTATTGATGCTGGGGAAGTCTGTTACTGCTGGTGGGATCTATTGTTTCTGGGGGGTCAATTGTTGATGGGAGAATACTACTGTTGAGGGAGGGGGCTTATGTTGTTGGCTGCTGGAGAATATATTGATACTGGATGCTGGGAGATCTATTGTTGCTGGGGGGTATTTTCTTGTGGGGTGATCTATTGTTGCTGGGGGTGATCTATTGTTGCAGGGAGATCTGTTGTTAATGGGAGGGATCTATTGTTGCTGGGGGGTGTCTATTGTTGCTGGGAGGGATCTATTGTTGCTTGTGAAGCTATAGTTGTCGTGAGGAATCTATTGTTGCTGGGGAGATGTCTTGTTCTTGGGGATCTATTGTTGCTGAGGGAATCTAACAAATTTATTTAAAGCAGTAAATACAATTCAGGATATTAAAAAATCCTACTTACCGTTCAGTTTTTTAAATTGCTTATTTGATTTAGAGATTTATTTAAAAGCTTTGTTTATGGTAAAAGATTATTTAATTAATAAGTTAAAAAAAATTTGTTTGTTTACATTGATAAATGTTTTAATAAAAATGTTTTAATACATTTTAAAATGTTTGTTAACGTTTGTTTATAAGAGTGTGTGTGTATATCTCTCTCTCTCTCTCTCTCTCTCTCTCTCTCTTTCTCTCTCTCTCTCTCTCTCTCTCTCTCTCTCTCTCTCTCTATATACACACACAGATGCATGTGTTTTTAAGCTTTGGTTTGAGGTGCACACCCTAATGCAATAGGCTGCGCACGCCTATGATGCAAATTATGTTGGCAGTATATTTAAAATCTATTAAAAATAAATGGAGAAGATGATTAAATGTTAAAAAGGTAAGTATTAAGGAATTAGGAAACTATACTACTACAGACTAAAAACTAAGACCTCAGAACTTAAAAATGATGTACTAAAAACTGGGACACAATCAATCTAAAATCTGAATGGTACACATATATATGTTTGTTTATATATGTGTCAATATATCAGCAAATTGAGGTGTGTAAGGATTTTTGAAGGTCTTGGTGTCCACGCTGATAATATATGATGGAAAAGGTTATATTGTATTATATCATTATATAATGTATGATGATGATGGGTGGGGAATGTAAATGGAAGTAATATAAAAACAATATTAAAATATTAAAAACATACATAATGTATGTGTCCTATAAGTTAGAGAAAAAACACACCTTGTATAAAGATGTGTGGGAGGATGGAATAAAGATTAACATACTGTAGTATCCAGGCATGTAAAAATGCTTGTGTGTATGTACTTCCTGTATGGGGATTCATGAGGATAGTGCCTAGATAGAGAAGATATAAACTTTAATTTTTAATTTTTTGAGAAGTATTTCATAAAAAGGTATTTATTTTGATGCTTTCGTACAGGCCTCCAGGCGATAATGAGAGAGAGAAAATCCAGTAATTTTCTCTCTCGCAAAGTCTTTTGTAGCGTTCGGCAATGGGTAGTGTTTTCGGGATGGCCTCCAGAATCCAAACTCGCAGACCTAGAGAGGATTGTTGATGGAATTGTAGGAAGTGTCTAGGGACACTGTGTTTGACTTTACCCTTTTCCACAAGGTTCTGATGTTCACCAAATATTTTCCGGAGTGTTCTGGTTGTGCGGCCTACATATAGCAGGCCACAGGGGCAGGTTAAGCAACATACCACGTATTCAGTGGAACATGTGAAAAAATCTGGTAGTACATATTGTTTGCCTTTGCAAAAAAAGTCCTTTCGTCTGCTGGTCACATGAGCACATGTAAGGCATAGTGGCTTCTTACATTGTACATGCCTTTGATGTTAAAGAAAGTAATAGGGAGGTACTCATAGTGGGGCGAAGTGTCTTAACCACTTGCCCACCGCCTCCTGTAGATATACTTCGGCAGAATGGCATGGACAGGCACATGTACGTCCCCTTTAAGTGCCTGTCCGTGTGGTCACACGCGCGCCACCGCCGGTGTGCTCGCGACCCTGCCGCGATCCCCGTGAGTCGGACTGCGGGTCCCGTGGACTCGATCGCCGCGGGGATCCTCGCCATCGGCTCACGGAGGTATAGCGCAGGGAGATGCTTGTGTAAACAAGCATCTCCCTGCTCTGCCTATTGAGTGACATTGACACGGATCTCGGCTCCGTGTACTCGGAGCGGAGATCGGTGTCATGTGACATAGAGCCCAGCCCCCCCCTCAGTTAGAAACACAGTGCAGGGAACACTTAACCCCTACAGCGCCACCTAGTGGTTAAGCCCTTCACTGCCAGTGTCATTTTCACAGTAACCAGTGCATTTTTATAGCACTGATCGCTGTGAAAATAAAAATGGTCCCAAAAATGTGTCAAAAGTGTCCGATGTGTCCGCCATAATGTCGCAGTCACGAAAAAAATCACTGATCGCTGCCATTACTAGTAAAAAATGTTTTTTTATAAAAATGCCATAAAACTATCCCCTATTTTGTAAACCCTATAACTTTTGTGCAAACCAATCAATAAACGCAGATTGCGATTTTTTTTCCCAAAAATATGTAGAAGAATACGTATCGACCTAAAATTAGGAAAAAAACGTTTTTCAAAATTGTCGCTCTATTTTTGTTTATAGCGCAAAAAATAAAAACCGCAGAGGTGATCAAATACCACCAGAAGAAAGCTCTATTTGTGGGAAAAAAAGGATGTCAATTTTGTTTGGGAGCCACGTCGCACGACCACGCAATTGTCAGTTAAAGCGACACAGTGCCGAATCGCAAAAAGGGGCCTGGTCTTTAACCAGCCAAAATGGTCCGGGGCTTAAGTGGTTAATCTTACTGGGGGCTATTTTTGCTTTGATGTTTTTGGCACGTCTATATGTCACCAAAGGACGGTCGCTGACTGTGTTTTTCAGATGAGTATCCTCTCTTAATATGGGCCAATGTCTTACGAGGATCTTTTCCATTTTCTTGAATTTGTTGTGGAATTGTGTAAAGAAACGGATAGGTTGGGAACTGTCAGTTGGTTTGGCTTCTTTCTTGATCCTTAGGTATTTATAAAGGTAATGTTGGAAGGCTTCTTCTATAATTGCATCCGGATAACCCTTTTCTTTGAACTTAGTCTTAAGCAGATGACCGTGGGTGTTGTAGTTCTGTGTTTGAGTACAGTTATGTTTGAGCCTACCCGGTAGTCGGAGCGGATGAAAACCTATCATGCCTGTTATCACCACAACCCTGTGAGTGCAATCTATTTTCCTTTCTTTTATTAAAACGTAAATTACTGCACTTAGAGGGCGCTGTTCTCCTTTCCCTTTTTATTTCAGAGTTCTTTTCACTTCTATAACTTTTTGAACTGGCAGCCTTCTTTGGACAGTTATCCACCTATCATTATATTGAACCTTACATGGAATAATATCCCTACACAGTACTGTTGTCATTTCCCTGGTCCCCCCCACCCCAAACCATTTTTACTAGCATTGAGCCTTAACCAGAGTGCGCCAAATCACCCAATTTTTGTATATGCTCATCATACTAATGTCAAAGGCAACAGTGCAATCTACTGATAAAGGGAGAAGCCACAGCTAAACAGGATTACGAAGAAAGCCATCTGACCACTAAAGACTACAAATTAGCCAGGCTAGCTACCACCTAGCAAAGCTAAATGTACCTGTAACCCTGTTTTAGGACAAGGGTGCTACACATATTAAAAAAAACTATTAGCTATAAGAAAAGACACGTTTGCAATATTTGAGAACACCTCAAGACTTTGGTTACCTGGTTTGGAGCCCCTGCAATAAGGCCAATGGCCCAGAAATATGTCCTCTGTTGAGAGGAAATATTTTCATGTACTTCTATTGCAAATGCTTTATGTGACAAACCCCCCTGACTATGCTAAAACCCTTTCCTTTGATTATTTTAAATTGACTATGATACTTGATATCATTGATGTTTTATTTGAAAAAAAATTCATACCACCAAACCACTGAGCCTACACTACAGTATATCCTGCTGCTTCAGCCATATAGTTAAAAATCATGTTTCCTCCAAAAGCAGTGCTTTGCTTCACGACATCTCATGTGATTGAACTAAATAAAATTGTTTTACATAGCAAACTTTAAGCCAGAGAGGATTATGAGAACATATTGTTCCATAATCGTCTGAATCTTTCTTGGAACACAGAAATCAAAAATAAAATTACTTTTTCATATGAAAGGTGTACAATAACAGTTTAAACATGACATTACTTTAAAGCAGGATAAATACTGGATATGACAAGATAGCACATTCATCTTGTAATGTTGTACAAAGGTTCAGTGTGAAAGCAGGATATGAGTGTCAGTAATACATGAAAGTGATCAGAATGTCTTCTCGCTATCGTTTCAGAACAAAAAAAATTATATTTCTTGAAAAAACATAGAATATGCTAATAATATGATGATCATTATTATTAGTAGTAGTACTAGTAGTAGTATTACTATTACTATATTTGTTATTTTTAATTAATGTGTTTGTTAAGATTAAAATGAAAATAAATAAAAACACAGCGATATCTATTTAGGTTATTTAAATGTAATTTCTCATGTCTCTATTGTTTTTCTGGCTACCGATGCTCTAAGATACCTGGTTGATCCTGCATGTGCTGCACCTCCTACAAGTAAACTGACCATGGTAGCATGGCAGCCGATCCATGGTACTGTGGTTAGTGTTCATCTTGTGTCATCCTGGTATAGATACATGCGAGCTATGCTGTTGGACAGCGTGCCTGTATCTTCTGTAGTCAGTACAAAGCCCCACCCATCCCTGCTCTCGGATAGGGAATGAGGGGGGAGTGACGCTTAGTGCCAGGTTTGATTGTGTTCCATTGGCATGGATACTAGACACGTGCACACTGAAATATTTCGTTTCGGAATTTTTGTCCGAAAAATGTATTAATCTAGTTACTCCCAAAATTTGTTTTTATTTATTTTGTTTCGTTAAAAAATGCATTCGTCCGAAAACCCGAATTAATTAAGGTCGAATCTGTCATTGAAGGCTTATGGTGTCCGTCGAATGTTCTAAGAAGATTCGACAAAGCAGCTAAACTGTACAACGCCGCAATCGTACATTTCCAGTCTAATGCTCCGCCCACAAGCTATAGTAGAATTCTAATGTTGTATGACTAGTAATAATTATATTTATTAATTATTATTACTAGTCAACCAACATTAGAATTCTTCTATAGCCTATGGGCAGAGCATTTGACCAAAAAAATGTCCGTTTGTGGCGACCGTATGTTTTTAGCTGCTTCGTCGAATCTTCATGTCTCTATAATGTCGAATAATCTTGGACTAATAGAGTTAGGTTAGGCACATTCGACCGCAGGTTCGATAGACACAGATCGCTATTGTCACCGTCATGTCGAATCTTCTATCTATATCGAACTGTTGTCGCAACGAAATGAAAATAATGCATTTTTTATGCCGAATCTTTCGGATTTTGGATTCTGCACGTTCGTTATAGTTTGTTAAAGCGAACGTGAAAATCCCCAAAATTCGGATGAAAATGCATTCGGACGAAAACGAATGGACATGTCTAATGGATACACAAAAGCTCAGCTGCAACGTTTTTTTCCAGATCTGACGTAAATGTGGACACCCCCCTAGCAGATCCCTGCATCGCTCTGCATCCGAGAGCGATCATGTGACCTGCAGTTCGAAGGCAAGTTTTTTTTTCCAAAAACAAACATCACTGCCTTTCAAGCTGATTTTGTCTGTTGACAGACAATGTTGTTAATAGGAAGGGTTCCAACTTCCAACCACTTCAAGTTAAAATAAAATACAGTACTTAGATATGTATATATTTATCATATGGCACTAGTGGAACAAAATTAGAATTGTATTGGGTCCAGTATTCAGGATTTATAAGTTGCAGCGGTCCTGTGGTTACAGTTAACAAAGCACAAGGTTTCATCTTATACTAGTGGAACAAAGATAAATAAAAAATGCAGCGCTTTCCTCCTAAACTGGTACACACACGCAATGTCCTTTTATATTTTAAAAGAGACACTTAAGTGAAATCAGAGTGCCAAAAAAAAAAAACAGAGTGCAAAAAAAATTGTCCGTTCTCCTTTATGGTAAACAAACACTCATGCCCTGTACACACGATTGGTTTTACAGATGAAAACAGTCCGATGGACTTTTTTCATCGGACAAAACGATCGTGTATGGGCCCCATCGGTCTTTTTTCCATTGGTGAGAAAAAATAGAACATGTGTTAAATTTATCCGATGGAAAAAGAAACAATAGTAAATTACGATTGTCTGTGTGGAACTCCATCAGAGAAAAAACCCACGCATGCTCAGAATCAAGTCGACGCATGCTCAGAAGCATTGAACTTAATTTTTCTCGACTCGTCTGAGTGTTTTACGTCACGGCATTTGGGAAGGTCGGATTTTTGACTGATGGTGTGTAGGCAAGACTGATGGAAGTCAGCTTCATCGGAATTCCGATGGAAAAATCCATCGCATTTGAATCCATAGGAAATTCGATCGTGTGTACAGGGCTTTAGGGTGAAATGGGAATAGAGATCCCGAGTTGAAACCGCCACCACCACTAAAGCATTCACAGCCTCTTACCAGAAGCAATTGACCCCCCATTACAGAGGATCAAACACACATTGGTGATCTAAAAGGATCAGCTCCAGCCACGGTCCCCCCACTCAGTTAGTTTGTCAGGTGTAATCCTTAGACATGTGTATGACGAAAAAATGTGTTTTGCTTCATTTGATTCGTTAATCTAGTCATTTCATTTAGTTAAATTTGGTTGATTCATTCAATTCGCATTCGAAATCCATATTCAGAATTTTCTAATTTACCAATTTTTTTTGATTCAAAAATTTCAAATCAATACATTTTCGAATCGGTCGAAACGAAAATGTTATATTGTTTTCGATTTGAATGCAACAAACAAAAGAAAAATCTTCATCAAATGATTACAATTACTCTTTAAATCACCTTTGGCTTAACAAAAACAGCATTATTTCTAAATGGTACTCAAATAACACACATTTTTTTTTTATTTAAGCAATATGTGTATTAGAATTCGACTGGCATTCAATGTAACATTCGATTCGAATCTCAATCCGAATTTCCAAAATTCAGATGAATTTCCTTACGTTATTCGGAGCATTCGGTAAAGACTATTTATATTGTAATTCGGGTATTCGGATATATGCGAATCTCTAAATAACGAAAAATTAGTCCGAATATTTATTTGGAACTAAACTAACTGCACATGTCTAGTAATCCTTCCTGTCTCCAAATGCCTGTACAGAGGAGTTTCCACCGCTCTAGCTCTGATCATCCGAGTTACAAATCTCAATAAAGAAAACACAGCCCCTTGATAGAGCAATATGCTTCTTTAAAAGTTTATTTATATTCTCATAGAGAAGTTTCAATCCTAAAAGATGGCCACGATTCTCTCTGTTCCTAATGCCACGAGGATGTCCCACGCCAGGCTCCTCCCTACGCGCTTCGTCACAAGAAAGACGTCGTCAGGGACTTCTCTATGAGAATGCCAATGTCGTTTTTATGTACGAACATGTGAGTGTTGTTTTTTTTAGATATATTTGAATAAACTTTTAAAGAAGCATATTGCGCTATTAAGGGGCTGTGTTTTCTTTGAGATTTGTTGAGAGAGCCTGAGTGTCTCTTTTGAAATATAAAAGGACATTGCATGTGTATACCAGTTTAGGAGGAATGCGCTGCATTTTTAATTTATCTATTTTCTGTTTGTGACCAACAAATTGTGCTAGCTGCTTCCAACATTTAGGTGGTCTAAGCGCGGATTTTATATTGTGATTTTTTTACTAGTGTTACAAAGCCTATGTCAGTGGGATATGATAGGCAATGTTAAAGGCACATATTTTTTCTTTGATATGTCCCTTGTGCCCCCTTAACACCTAATGACATTTGTGGCTAAATTCACTAGGAGAGCTATAAGTTGTGGGGGGTCGGTATGCTTGAACTCCCTCGCACCCAGGCCGAGGGCACCTGGGCGCGGACGAACAGAACAGCATCCCCCAGGCTGAAGGTGCCTTAGGCTCGGACCTCGTGCGAAAGATGTCCGCCCCCTTTATACCCTCTCCCAGCAGGCACAGCGGGTTCCCCGCCCCGATGTACTACTGCCGCGAGAGGACACAAGGGGCACGGCCCTACAATGATGGTTCAACCCCAGCCCAAGGCGACAGCGCCACCCAGGGGCTGCAGGGAACTGAACACCATTATATCCTCCACAAACCAAAATGGCCATAGATCCCTAATAATTAGTGCATCTGGACCATGCTACCGCCCAGATACTCCCCATAAATGTTGACACCCGCTACAGCTAAAAACAAAAATTACGAATTTTCAAAAATGATAGCAAGAACAATTATCTAATACTGCATAATTATTGTGGTAATGATATTTATGGTAGGACTTTTTTTAAGGAATGGTACAGGCTACCTCTTCTTTTAAAAACATTACACATTCATTTACATATAGATTTCCAAGAGCAGAGTAGACATAAAAACACAGATAATTCCCCTTTGTTTATAAATGCTACCCGTTTCTTTATGTTGATTTCCAGGGACTTTTCAGACACATGAATGTTAGACTCCCTTAATATTCCATGCACAGTTAAAGGAAAAGTGTCAATATACTGTCAGGTGTGTTTCACACACCTATACCAAGCAATTCCACACTGACTGTCTTGACCTCCAGGTGGCCCGAAATACACCTACAACTTACGGTACTCTTGTCTGCATGTTCATTGTTGGTCCGGCCAGGGCATTAAAGTCTCCTCCACACTGATTAGCTGGGGACCACATACCCCCTGCTCAGAGCAACTGGCTCTAGCAGAAACTTCCCTCTTCTCTGATGGGTTGCAGTGCCTTAAGCTGTGGGCTTGTTATACATTTGTACTACACTGGCATTGCCCTCTGTTCCTGATACTTTCCGTTCTGACCTTGCTAACCTTTCTCTGGGTTACCTTATTATTTTCTGCCTGCTCTGGCCTCTTGTCTGTTTTAGAATTACTGGCCAATGCCTGCCTTGACCGCTAACTATTTTTGGACTGTGCTTGCTGACTGCCACCTGGCTTGACCTCTGCCCGTTTCTGAATTATACTACTGAGTTAGGCCATCCATGACCCCTGCTTGCCTCTGGATTTCATAGCCAACTACTCTCCTGCTGAAACATTGGTTAACAATTGACTCTCCCAAGCTTCACTTATACTCTTTTTATAAATCTTTGCTGCACCTCCTATCAGGGCTGGTGCTATCACTAGGAAAACTAGGCAGCCGCCTATTGTGCCCTGCTGCCTAGGGCGCCCGGCCACTGGTGTTCCTACTCTCTTCTCTCTGCAGCAAGCAACTAAGTCTCGGCATCAGCAGGCAGCTGCTGCCCCAATCACACAAAGTGTCAGAGGCACAGCGACGGTGGAGGACTGTGTCTGTGTCCCAACTCCCGAATGAATGGAAGCAAGCAAACATTCATTCATGGGTACTGGGAGGTTGCATTTCATGGGAGCTGGTGAGGCTGCATTGATGGGCGCTGGTGAGGCTGCATTTGATGGGCGCTGGTGAGGCTGCATTTGATGGGCACTGGTGAGGCTGCATTTGATGGGCACTGGTTAGGCTGCATTTGATGGGCGCTTCATTAAAAAGGTGGGGTATACATGGGCGGGTCAAATGGGGTGGAGTCATGGGTGGAGCCAAGGTGGCGGCAAAATGAGGTTTCGCCTAGGGTGTCAAAAATCCTTGCACCAGCCCTGCCTCCCATACTGCCTGGCCGGCATCATATATTAGGTCCTAGCAGTAGTCAAGTACATGTAGGCCTGCTCACCTTAAAGGAATGGGGGCTGCTATAGTCAAATCTACATTAACAAGAAAGCATGCAAACAGTTTGCTAAAGACAAGCAGACTAAGGACATGGATTACTGGAATCATGTCCTGTGGTCTGATGAGACCAAGATAAATTTGTTTGGTTCAGATGGTGTCAAGCGTGTGTGATGGCAACCAGATGAGGAGTACAAAGACAAGTGTGTCTTGTCTACAGTCAAGCATGGTGGTGGGAGTGTCATAGTATGGGGCTGCCTAAGTGCTGCCGACACTTAGGAGCTATAGTTCATTGAGTGAACTATGAATGCCAACATGTACTGTGACATACTGAAGCAAAGCATGATCCCCTTCCTTTGAAGACTGGGCCGCAGGGCAGTTTTCCAACATGATAACGACCCCAAACACACCTCCAAGATGACCACTGCCTTGCTAAAGAAGCTGAGGGTAAAGGTGTAAAGGTGATGGACCTGCAAAGCATGTCTCCAGACCTAAACCCTATTGAGCATCTGTGGGGCATCCTCAAACAGAAGATGTAGGAGCGCAAGGTCTCTAACATCCACCAGCTCCGTGATGTCTTCATGGAGGAGTGGAAGTGGTAACCTGTGAAGCTCTGGTGAACTCCATGCCCAAGAGGGTTAAGGCAGTGCTGGAAAATAATGGTGGCCACATATTGACACTTTGGGCCCAACTTGGACATTTTAACTTTGGGGTGTACTTGGACAGCATATTTAAACTGTTATACAAGCTGTACACTCACTACTTTACATTGTAGCAAAGTGTAATTTCTTCAGTGATGTCAGATGAAAAGATATAATAAAATATTTACAGAAAATGTGAGGGATGTACTCACTTTTGTGAGATACTTTAGCTGCAAACTGAATTTTCAACTCAAGCCTTGCTCTACTGGGTCCAGGGTCCAGTGAGCCCACATTATTTTTTCTTTAATGCAGGAGGACCCCCAGTCCTGGGCCTTCAGCCTGTCTCCCGATGACCCAGCTCTCTCTTCTGTATATAGATTATTGATGGATTGTTTAAGTATCTTGGCCTTCTCTATTATGACCCTGACTGCACCCTCACAGCAGATTCTAACCTTAGGCCTCTATAGCATAGGAGATGTATGTCTAAGCCAGACTAATAATTCCGGGTAAGGCCGAGTGACGCTGCCAATACCGGAAGTGATGCGGGAGCCCCGCTATCAGACTGTTTTGGAGCTGTTTCATTTTAATTCTGAGTGTAAGTTACTACTTTTTCCATAAACCGTTTATTGAAACTACTACACTATGAGGATCCCCCCCCCCTTTTTTTTTACACAAGCCATCTAATGGGATATAAAGAAAGAAAATACTGCGCTAATCTAAAATAGTGAATAAAAATAAAGCTGCTACATAAAATGTGACCTCATTCACTGCCCCTTTTTAAACGTTTTTATTGTTTGTGATCACTTTTATGTTGGTTGAATAAACCCTCATTGACCTGCACCATTGGAGCATTCCTTCCCTTCTTTTCTCCTCACATGGGTGGTTGGTCAAGTAATAGCTTCCTTTGGCCACTGGTTACTAATATTCACCGTGGTAAAGAGTCTCCTTGCTGAGTGGCGGTTCCAGTTCCATCGGAGGACCACCTGGATTGGTGTGAAACCCAGAGTCTGCTGTCAAGTCGGGGAGCCTACCGGACAGTCTACATTGGGGACCCATCTGATCCAGTTTCCAGACTAACTGATGAGGAGTGACACTGGGATTTCGTATGCCTATTTGACCTGCCTAAACCACAGGTCTAATGTTCCGGTAAGAGTATTCTACCTCTCTTTTTCTACAAGAGTTATGTGATGACCCTTCAGTGCTACATGTTCTTTCTTCACAACACGAAAAATTTTCTATGGACACTGTATGGACTCATTATATTGATATTATTTATCACTTTGGTTTGATTGGAGGCCCAAATCATTGGGCTTCATTTCTTCACTTAGCGCTACATCTTCATTCCACATCTAATGGGATAATTGCAGCATTAAAAGGCCATTTACCTAATTAAGGAGTACAATATCAAGGATATCCAGTGGAATAAAGGAAGAGAAGGCACCCACCATGCATGCCCCAGCATAGGGAAAAAAGCGTGAATTGACATAGCAAGACAGGTCAAAATAAGAAGTGAGCGCATAGATTGAGAGGTGATGGGAGACATTGAAGCACTATTGCACTTTTATTTTGGATTTGTGGATTCACCCTTATAATGCACGGTTTTATGGACTTTAATAAGGACAATGTATAAAGATAATCAATTGTGACTCATGATCACTGGACAGCATTAGCACTTCTATCACCAGATATTATTGTGAAGGAATAGTTGCAATTTATTGTTTTTATTGATTGTTTATATTTATTGTGAAGGTGCTGTAAATTAGACACATAACTGACACTTCACTTGTGTACACAGCAATAGGGTAAGAGGCGCAACAACATATACATACATTTTTTTTTTGCACTTTGTGGGAACACAATTTGGTTGTGTGTAGCCACCCATCATAAAATATAATACATCGCTTAACAAATAAACTACGAGGTAGCGCGGGACAATCTATTCACTTTTTACATAGACTAATAATTCCACATTTAGGCACACAACTCTTGGTAGAAAGATCCAGCTATGCAGATCCATTTTTAAATTCTGGGGCTAATAGAATCTATTAAAAAAATTTGATACATTATCCTGAACTCAATACCTTGACGTAGGTCATGGAGTTGGCCTTGAGGTAGACTGGCACCTATGAGAAAGGTGTTCTGTGAGACTTACAAACTTGACACTTGGTTTCCCCTCTGTGCCCCTTCTGCAGGACTTTATGGTGCCCACTGCCCAGTCTCAGGAGGAAGGAGGAACTTATGTAGATTGGTTTTAAACCTTATCTCTTGAAGAGAAAAGCAGGAGAAGAATGCAGGGACTTTACCTATACAACAGTGGCCGGGGTCACTTTGCCTCTAACTGCCCCAATAAGCTGTGAAATGCCAAAGTCTAGAGAAGTCTGGCTCTGCCCCACTAGACAACCCCGAATGAGAGCCATCCCTAAAAAATCTATTTGTTTACTTGTAAGAGTCAGATCCAGAGAGCACAGATATTCATCAAATTGAATTTGCAGGGAGGCTTATAGCCTGATTTGCATTCAAAATGGTGAGGAGTGGAAGATGGCATTCAGTATACTTGAGGGACATTACAAATACCTGGTAATACCATTTTGCTTTTGTAATGCTTCACTCTTTTTTCAAAAAATTGTTAATGGCATTTTCCGTGAGTTTCCGGGCCAGTTTGTCTTAGTTTGCCTGGACTGTTTTCTGATCTTTCTTTATCCCTTGCTGAGGACTGTAACCATGTTCATGAAATTATATCCAAGCTCCAGCAACACTCCTTGTATTTCATATGTTCCAACTGCACCTTTCATGTGTCAGAATTCCCCTACCCTATGCTGGAACAATGTTTCTTGGGCTTTGTTACTTTCTGTAGGAGGTTCATTAAAAACTTCTCAACCATCATGGCACCTTTTACGACCTTAACTAAAAAGGGAGCTCTGAGCTTAAGACAGGAAGTGTGTTACTGGCAGGACCACCAGATGAAAATAAAGAGGAAAAAGAATCAAAACAGAAAATATCCACAATATCTAAGAATTGGTAAGCTTCAATATATTACATTTAGGTTTTAGTTAAGCATCTGTTCTGACCCACCCTCATCCCTACCTGCCATTTTTTTAATTTAAATGTTGGTGTTGCTGCATTTCTCTCCCAACACTCTAAGCAGATTCTTCCATGTGCCTATTTTTCCTGCAAATTTTCTTCTTTGGCTTTAAAGGAGGTGACCACATTGTTTGGAAGGGGCTCACCATCCATTTGTGGTCTATATTGATCACAAGAATTTAGAGCACATCAAAACAGGCAAAAGCCTTAACTCCCAACAGGAGCTGGTTCATTTTCTTCACTTGCTTTGGCATTAATATTACTTATCACCCAGGCTCTAAAAAAATTCCAGGGCAGAAACCCTGTCTCACAGCTTCAACCCTTCTTTTAAGGTTTCCCCAGAAATTCACAGCATTCTGATTCCTACTCAGAATTTGGCAACTATTTCCTGTCACTCCATATCTGAGACACAGTCTGATGCCCCAACCAACTTACCTTGGAAGCATGAGAGAGGCAGTTTCTAGAACTCTTTTCCAAGCACACAGGGTATTGCTTAGAATCTGGAAGTCCACTAACCCCCCTTCTCATAAAGAATGGTTACAATCTATGGGAGAAACTCTCAGATTGGAGAAGGGCAGGCCCAGTAAATTTTAGGGCCCATGGCTGAACAAACCAGGTTTGAGCCCATTGGAGTTGATGCTGGATAGACTATTAATAGGCTAAGTCTGATTCACCTATCTAGTGTTTCTAGATGTATGACTGTTAATGCTTAGGTTAATGCTTAGGCTGTGTTTTTCAGTTGCATTTAAAGTGGCAGTAGAAATACTGTTCCTCTCTGGTTCTATCTGCCTACATTACTCTTTTATGTACGTGACCTGCATGATGTAATTTGTTGATGTTGATGTTCACAATAATTATGGATGCCGTCTTGGAAATGTTGTACTTATACTTCTGTTGTATTTCCTATTTTATTTTCCATTAAAACCTTTTCTGATTTAAAAAAAACTTACCTTGGTAGAAGTTATTTGTTCCACTTCACTTCAGGCAAAAGATCCTATCAGAAGCACATGATGCCAAGATAGCGGAACACCCATGTATTGCCAAGACACTCTCTAATCTGGAACAAAACCCAGACTAGCTTGTCTTCCAGTTTGCCATCCCAAAAACACTTTGCTTATTGCCATTACCTCTTATTGCTTCTCAATTTATGGTTGAGCATCAGGTCTGTCTCTTTGCAATAAACTCCAGCTTCCCTCTCAAAAGCTGGCTTCCAGGTTAATCAGTCCTTATAAATCTGTTCAGTGGATCAACATAGTTTTTCTTCAGGTTGCAACTTCTTGATCGCATAGGAAACCTAATGTGTCTCTTCTGAAACCAGTTCACCAAGACACAGTTGTTTCTTCTCAATCTTCAATAACTGTCAATGGTCAAGAAGAGTATGAAATTGTGTGCACCTTGGTCTCCAGAAAATGTTTAAATTAAATCCAGTATCTTATTCATCGTAAGAGAGGCCTATGCGAAAGTTTCCAGATATCTGCCTTCTCCATCCATGCAGATTAACTAATAAGCAACTTTTATCGACTCTAATTTGCCAGCTCCAAATGATCCTGAGGCCCCTCTACAGAGAAGGGTAATGTAAGGTGTGTGTCTCACGTACCTCACTGACATGATCTAATGATTTCACTTAAGCCTGTACACACAATCGGTTTTTCCGATGAAAACAGTCCGATGGACTTTTTTCATCGGATAAACCGATCGTGTATGGGCCCCATCGGTCTTTTTTCCATCGGTGATTAAAAATAGAACATGTTTTAAATTTATCCGATGGAAAAAAAACTATAGCAAATTCCGATCGTCTGTGTGGAACTCCATCAGAGACAAAAACCCACGCATGCTCAGAATCAAGTCGACGCATGCTCAGAAGCATTGAACTTAGTTTTTCTCGGCTCGTCGGAGTGTTTTACGTCACGGCGTTTGGGACGGTCAGATTTTCGACTGATGGTGTGTAGGCAAGACTGATGGAAGTCAGCTTCATCGGAAATTCGATGGAAAAATCCATCGGAAATCCGATCGTGTATACAGGACTTTACTGTCTGCCTCCTTTCCTGACCTCGGCTTGTTCCTGGATTATGCTACTGGCCACTGCTAGCCCTGACCTTTGATTGCCTCAGGATTTCACTGCCAGCTACTCACTTGCTGAAACATCTACTCACACTTGAATCTCCCAAGGCCCACAGGTACTCGTATTATATATAATTGCTCCCCTTCTCATACCACTTGGCCAGCAACTATATTGCATATTAGGTCCTGTAAGCAACCAAGTACTGGTCGGCCTGACAATTGGTATTGTAAGCATTACATTTAAAACAGGATGTGCTGTTGATAAGATTCCAAGTATATTTTCTGAAGAGGGAGCATAGGGTGAAGGGTCTCTGTTCTTACTCATTCACTTGTCTATGCTCAATCAGTTTGAGCTATTATTTATCTTAGCGTCCCTATAGCTATAAACTATTTTTTTTTGTCATTTATCCGGTTTATTGTGACATGACAATTATGTTTTTGCTACAAAGTATGACAAAGTTTTGTACAAATAAATTTAAAGCTTTTTTGCCTATATGGTTTTTTAATTGGCTAGGATAAATGGATGAAACAAATTTTGTATGAACAGTAATAAGCTGCTTTCGACAACAGTATTTAACTCCAGTGTTTTAGAGCTAAAACAGCTTCTAATAGCCTAGACAGTTTGAGATCTCAGCTATTCACATTGACATGCTCAGCTGGGAGGGAATATAAAGTATAAAGATCCTAGGACCTTAATTATTTAAAGTGTATAAAAGGTCACAATTGAAAGTCATGTGTATATTCATTTCCAATTGATCTAACCTACTCCTATTTATCTAAATAATCTTGCATTTTGAAAAATTACTTACAGCACAGCTGCACAGATCTCAGCACAGGGGCATTGGGCAGAAAGAAGGAGCTAGAGGAGGAAAGGGAGCAAAGCCCACACCTACTCCTGTCTCTTTTGCTCGCCACCTCCAGCACCTAGGTGATATGAGTAGTGATGCGGCTATTACTATTCCTTTTAGCTTGTAGTGGTGGGTCCAAAGGGAACTCATCACACAGGATCCCTCCTAATCCTACAATAAAACTATTGTGCCCATGGGGCAGCAGCCCCTCTGTGACAGAAGTAACTTTGGGCGGGGGTTTTAGGGAACCCAGGTTACCTTGGAGAGCACTGAAAGCTCCTTGTCCAGCTCTCCCAGCCCCTCCTATGTGTAATTAGGGGCACGGGGTGACAGAGAACCCCAGTCTGACCTCAAGAATATATGAAGATAAAGTCCACAGTTCATCAGAGACTATTGCTAGATAGTTTGAGGTGGGGTGGGGGTTGCTATGTGTTTGTTAGGTGTGGCTGTATCCCATTGTTCTATTGTGTCTGTCTGACGTGGGAACAACCTATTATGGGATGTACATGTCTATGTGTATTTGCTGTGACAGGGGAGGGGGGAATTCCTCCAACAGCTCTCCCTGCTGATTGGACAGTCTACTTATGAGAAATTTTAATATCTCTGTGTACCTGTGTTTAAATAAACAGCTCATGTTCAAGCTGTGTAACTGAGCTAGTCGGGGGGGGGGGGTGTGCTCCGGCAGCGGCGATACACGTGTCGCATTTAACCCTTTCTTTGACCGCTAGCGGCGGTTAAAAGCGACTTATTGGTATATTCTAATCAGTAGATTTGCAGCATTGGTATTTTGTATTCAATTACCATTTTTTATGCAATTCATTTATAATATTTTAACATATGTGGTAATATTTTGGAGTATATTTTTGTGGTATTTATAGATTTATTGCACTGGGATTGTGTATTCAATTTTCACTTTTTTTTAATATAATTTATTTAAAATATGTTTCTGCATGTGGTTGAAGGGTAGTGAAACACCATTAATCTTTATATATTAAGTTGTGGAATGTGGGAACACATTTGATGGTGAGCAGCAACTTGAAGTATTTATAATATTAGGAGTTGGTGGCAGTGCAGTAGTATATTGTACACAGTGCCATGAGTAGAATGCATGGGCATGTTGCTTTCTTTACCCTTACCTTCCCTGTTGCATGCCCGAGATCACACTTTCTTCACGCCTGCACTCAGCATTCTCTGAGCCAGCAGCATCATCCTGCCCACACATGATGAGAACCGTGCATAGCACGTCCTAGCCCCAACCCCGCCCAGCAGGAGGGACATATGAAAATACAATATCTTTCCACACAGTGCTCCACGGCTGAAGCAGACTTTCCCCGGCCACACTCCCTATATGGGAGGGGTTAGCAAGGGAGCGTGTGAAAAGTTTAGTATACTGTTCAGTCAGCACTGCGAGGAGTGCGAGAGCTTCTGCAGTTTGAAGCTTCTCAGCCACAATTCAACACCTTCTTACGATTCCAGGGGGTGGGCAATTGACCCCCCTTGCCCTATGGAGCGGACGCCCATGGCCAGAGATAGACTAATCTAATACAAAATAGAACAAAGGATCTACATTACAACTGCTACACTGAAAATATTTTTTATCTCCTCCACTCCACTCCACTCATGTACAGTATGTGTGATAATGCTGAACCAATAGAAGTCAAGTTCTGATGAACTTACCATGAAGTGATTTTTTCTTTCAAAGAAACCAATTTCGTGTCTAAAATATAGTAAGGGCTGATCCTGTTCTGAGTAAACACTAAGTGTAGTGTGAAATGCGTCAGTTGTCCTGTTTCCATTTTTACAATAAAGCCATGTTGGATTGGAGTGCGGCTGTCCTAATCATCTTTTGTTCTTAATTGTCATGTGCATTGCCAGCCCTCGGTTCCTGAGAGAAAGACTGCAACCAAGCTAGACCTGCCTGGAGCGGCATTTTCTGTCTCTTGATCCTGTTCTGGTCCTAGGTTGCTACCTCTCTCAACAAAGGAAAAGCAATAGCGAGACTGTAAATTCTTAAATGTATACTGAGGAGCGCCTTGGTACAAATTTTCATCTAACTTGAAGTACTTTTTGAAAACATTTAATGGTAATATCATCAAATACAGTCAACGCATCTCGGAGGAATGTCTCCTGATGGCACTAAAGACTTGGGCACCCCCCTTGTAGTCATAATGTGTGGAAGCCCTAAAGTGAGAGGCAGAGGTTCTTCACATGCAGCTAGTATGGGATGAGTAGGTTCTGCATTAACCACCTGCCGGCCACTCACAGTAAATATATATATACTGCAGGTATGGCCAAAGCCATTTACATGTACGTGATCAGCATCCTTCTGGGTTTAAGGTGTGTGCAGCCTGCTGACCCGTGCTGCGATTGGACCCAGCATGAGTTTGGCAGCAGATTCCAGCCAATGATTTAAAAAAAAACACAGGACTCTGTGTAGAGGGAACAGCGATCTGGCTGTTTCTTCCCCCTGAAAGTAGGGAGAAAAAACAGCTAGATCAGAAAGTAAAAGCATTGCACATTACACACATTTTTAGGCACACAGTTAAACCTTTGATTGCCCCTAAATGTTAACCCATTCCTAGCCAGTGTCATTAGTACAGTGTCAGTGTACAGTATTATTACTGTATTTGTGTCACTAGCAATGTTAGTGTCAGTCAGTGACCCCCCCAGCCAGTGTCTGTTAGCACCAGATTGCCCCCCCCCCCACCCTATTACAGTCCCAGTATAAGTCGCTGTTCACCGCCATTACAGTATAGCATCTATAGCTGTGTAAATTATAGTATGTACAGTATACCACAGTTGGTGGATTTTTTTTTACCAGACATGTAATTTAAAATATTGGTTTTTTTTAAGTTTTTTTTTTTTTTTTAATTAAAAGCAGTGGTAAACAAATATCACCAAAAGAAAGCTCAATTGGTGTGAAAAAAAATATATAAATGTATTTTGGGTTTAGCGTTGCATGACCACCTGTTAAAATAGCACAGCGCTGAATAGCAAAAAATGGCCTGGTCATGAAGGGGGTAAAACCTTCCAGAGGTCAAGTGGCTAAAAGAGCAAAGCAGTGTTCAGGCCACGCTGGCAGAGTACATCTGCCTTTTCTTTTTGGCAGTGACAGTGCTATACAGCCAGAGCACCGAGAGGAGGCCTGTGGAATGACTAGCCAAGCTTTCCTTATCTTCCTCCTCCCAGGTGCAGAGCAGTGAA
The DNA here is from genome assembly GCA_029206835.1 of Rana muscosa. Lineage (NCBI taxonomy): Eukaryota > Metazoa > Chordata > Amphibia > Anura > Ranidae > Rana > Rana muscosa. The sequence goes on from CM055116.1 coordinate 733,411,079, forward strand.
TTGTTCCCTGCAGCGGCAAATGCACCCTCTTCTTCCTCCCCCTCTACAGCTAATCCCACCATTGCCCTAAAACTTTGCATGGAGGAGTTGGCACAGCATGAGTAACCTGCTGCAAGAGGATGCTCAAAAATACTTTGAATTGGATGTCAAGGAAAAAAGCATAGAGGGATGGGAAACCAGGCAGGAAGAAGCGATTGTAAATGATGCTCTTGCAACTGGAGCTTATTGCAATGTAGGTTCAAGTGATGAGAAGGGTGGGGATGACAAGGTGGTAGACCATACCTGGGTTCCAGAGACTGTAGATGAGGAAAGCGAGTGAAAGGCACAACAGTAGAGGGCAGGGGCAGCTTGCAGGGGAGTGAAGGGAGCAATCATCCTATTCCACTAGATGGCAGTGAGTGCTCTATGCAGCATAGTATGGTAATGCACCAGTCATTTGGGTACTGCATGCATGCAGAGACACATGATTCCTGACAACAAAGCTCAATGATAATGATATTACTCTGCAGCAAATGCCCACACCTCTCCTCCTTACTTCTCTCTTTCAACCTCTCCCCCCACTCCACAAGAATTTTCATCTGCATTCATTGCACCATCTGCTGTATCAAGTGAAAGGTATGAAAGTCTGACAAGAGGTTTGAAAGGCTTACCTTATGGCACATTAGGAGGAGAAGTGGGTCAGCATGGGGCCATGTAGCGTAGGGCCATGTGTAAGTTTGAACTAACCACATCTTGCCATCTCCAGCACCACCCTTGAGGAGGCATGTTTCTCTTCCCCAGCTTTTGAAATGGAATAAAAAGTTGTCACCCAATCACCCCCATGCCCAGCATCTCAATGTCAGCTTGGCAAAATTTCCAGGTGGTGGAGTCTGCTCCCTTACATACTTTGCTGTATCACAGTATCAAGTACCCACCCAGTACAGAGATAATCAGTCTAGAATCATATCACTATCAGAGTAAGAGGTAGATAAATATAAATTAAAGGTATCAAATATTGTTTGTATTTACCCACTGACAAAAGGGTGACAAGAAATAAGACAGGGAGACAACCATCCCCTAACTGGTGTTGTGTAACCCAGATATTAGGTTCTGGATATCTGTCCAGAAAGGTTCAATACGGGGGGAATTCTACTACAAATGTAGGAATGTTCCTCTCTGTCCGCAGCCTTTTCAACAATGTATGGATGTCAACGGGTATATTTGGGACAGTTTCGGGACCCTATATCAGGGCGCCAAAAATTTGAGGAAGCATGTTTGATCATTTTATCTACAGTACTTTAAGGGAGGCTTCGACCTAACTCGGTCTCCCACTCTCTGATATAATATGGGGTTGTGTGGGTAGAGAGATCCAGTAACTGCTTGTATAGCGTAGACAGAAGTCTGGTTTATCATTCACTATCAACACACATAGCCTCAAAAGAGGTGAGGGAGTCTCTGGGTTGTACCTTACCTCATAGGCTCCTAATAAAGTTACACAGCTGGATATGCTTCCAGCTATTAAAAACTGAGAGCATCTGACCAATGCAGAACCCCCCCCCCAGGAAATAAAAAAATGCTAGGTGTTCTCCAGGGGTGAACCAAGGAAAACTCCTCAGTAGAGAGAGAGGGGAAGGCAATCAAATAACTGTGTCCCCAGTATAAGTGTTGAAAGTGTGATCTCTGTACCCGATGAAGTTGTAGTGACACAGCAATAACTTACAATCTCAGTAGTATTGGCAGACAGGCAACTCAATCAGAATGACACCTTGAAGATCGTTGAGAAGTTTAATACAAAACTGTGCAGGTCTTGAACACAGTGGACACCCATATAGGTCAAAAGATCATAACGTAAACCACCCCAGCAATACACATGTGAATGGGATGGTGGCTGAAATAATTTGCTGGAAGGGTGGAGCTAACAACATAGAAAAAAAATGGTCTATGGGGGAGTTCATGACAATATACTGGAGGGCAAATTATTAAACAAACAATGCACTCTTCTGCTATAACCTCCTAAAGTATACACTCTGCACTCCTCCTCTCTTGAACATACTGGTTGCTGTCATACCTTCTGCACTCTTCTGCAGCATATACTATTGTATGTTATACTCCTCTCCTGTACATAGTGATCATTGTCATATCATCTGCACTCTTCTCCTGCATATGAAACCCTATATTATAACTTCCACACTCCTCTCCTAAACATACTGGTCTTTGGTATGCCCTCTGCACTCTTCTCCTACATATACTACCCCATGTTATACGCTCCACACTCCTCTCCTGAACATATTGGTCATTGTCATATCATCTGCACTCTTCTCCTGCATATGCTACCCAATATTACACCCTCCACACTCCTCTCCTGAACAAACTGGTACTTGGCATTCCCCATGCACTCTTCTCCTACATATATTAACTACTTCATCCCCGGACCATTTGGCTGCCAAATGACGGGCCCCTTTTTGCGATTCGGCACTGCGTCGCTTTAACTGACAATTGCTCCCAAACAAAATTGAAGTCTTTTTTTCCCACAAATAGAGCGTTCTTTTGGTGATATTTGATCACCTCTGCGATTTAATTTTTTTGCTCTATAAACAAAAATAGAGTGACAATTTTGGAAAAAAAACTATATTTTTTACTTTTTGCTATAATAAATATCCCCAAAAAATATATAAAAAAAAAGATTTTTCCTCAGTTTAGCCTCTACATATTTTGGTAAAAAAAATCACAATAAGCGTTTATTGATTGGTTTGCGCAAAAGTTATAGCATCTACAAAATAGGGGATAGTTTTATGGCATTTTTATAAACAAATTTTTTTACTAGTAATGGCGGCGATCAGTGATTTTTATTGTGACTGCGACAATATGGTGGACATATCCGACACTTTTGACACTATTTTGGGACCATTCACATTTATACAGCGATCAGTGCTATAAAAATGCACTGATTACTGTATAAATGTGACTGGCAGTGAAGGGGTTGACCACTAGGGGGCTAGGAAGGGGTTAAGTGTGTCCTAGGGAGTGATTCTAACTGTTAGGGGTTGTGGCTTACTGTGACACATCAGTGATCGTTGCTCCCGATGAGAGGGAGCATACGATCAGTGACATGTCACAAGGCAGAACAGGGAGATGCCTTTCTTACACTGGCCTCTCCCCGTTCTGCAGCTCTGTGACCCGATCGCAGGACACCGGCGGACATCGAGTGTTCCCGCGGGCACAGTCACAGAGCTTGCGGCAGGGAAGCACACCCGCACGGTGCAAAATTCAAAGTGATATATATATCGGTGTGAGCCGGTCGTCAAGGGGTTAACCTGTGTTGTACTCTCTGCATTCCTCTCCTGAACACACTGGTCCTTGGCATTTGTTCTGAACCCCTCTCCTGCATATACTACCCTATGTTATGACCTGAATATACTGGTCATTGTCACACTATCTGCACTCTTCTTCTGCAAAAGCTGCCCTATGGTATATCATCCACTACTCCTCTCTTGAATATACTGGTCATTGTCATATCATCTGCACTCTTCTCTTGATAATGCTGCCCTGTGGTAAATACTCCACACTCCTCTCCTAAATATACTGGTCAGTGTCATATCATCTTCACCTATTTTTTGCCCTCCGCGCTCCTCTTCTGAACATATTGGTCATTTTCCTTGTCAAAATATTTTATTGATTGGATCAACAAGTAAATACAAGCAGTTGTAATAAATAATACAACAGTAAAAAAATCATGTTTAACATAAATGGTAGAATTTTAAGGTCCACTAAGTAGCTACTGTTAGGTAGGTTATTTGACCATTACAGAAAAGAAAAGTAAATTAGTTAATATAACTAAGAATAATTAACTACGATTGAAATAATGCTACCATATAGAGTATTAGCTTGGACCAGAGCTGTTAAAATTTGTTAAATAGAATAATACTTCATTACTGTTCAGTAAAAGAATAAAAAAATAGAGCCGAAGAGAAAAAAATATATATATATAAAAGAAAAGAACACACAGAAAAAGGGATACACAAGAAAAAGAAGAATAGAATAGTGAGGAGAATAGAGAAAAAAGTGCAGGAGTCCACTGGATTAGCTCAGATCATATGGCTTCCTGTCTGAGGGTGTAAAAAGCATTATAATATTTACAACAGAAGGTAGGGTAGCACCAAGGCTCTGAAAGTTTGGGTTTGGGATTGCAAATCACGTTTATCTGAGTAGGGTTGTCAGCTACCATGGCATGAGAATTGTGTTATCACAGAGTGGTGATAAGTGGTATTTGATCCAAGGATTCCAAGTTTTTTCGAAAGCTGGAATTTGATCCGTTTCTATTGCTAGCATTTTGGCATGAGACATGAAAACGTTTAGTCTGGATTCAGTCTCGGGTACCTCTACGTCGGGGGTCCTCCACGCCTTTGCGATTGTTTGCTTAGCCGCCGTGAGGAGTTGGTTAAGGAGTTTAAATTGTCTATAAGTAATACAGTCCGGTTTTAGATTGAGCAAGGCTGTGGCTGGGTCAGGTTGCACATTGAGATTAAACATTCTGGAGGCAACTCCAAATATTTTCTTCCAATATATCTGTGCCAAAGGGCAGGACCACCATATGTGCAAGTGGGTGCCCGCGTCAAGGCAGCCTCGAAAGCATATTGGTCATTTTCATACCTTCTGCATGCTTCTCCTCCTATGTAATAACCTTTGTTATACCCTCTGGACTTCTCTCCTGGACATACTGGGGATGGTCAAATCTTCTGCCCTCGTCTCCTGCAAATACAACCCTATAGTATATACTAAGTACATCTCTCCTGAACAAAGTTTTCATGGTCATACCCTCTGTACTCTTTTACTGCATTTACTACCCTATAGTGTATGCCCAACCTTACCCGTCCTGGAACAGGCACAGTTTTGCTAGTAGTCATAGGCTTGCGCAGGGGGTGTGCCGGAGGTACAGATTGCCCCTGCTGATATTGCACCAATGCCCCCGAATGGGGCTCCTAAAAAATAAAATAAAAAGATTAAAATAATAAAAATAAAAAGCTACTGGCACTATCCACGTCCCTACTGACACCAACCTCTGCTCTACTGACACCGTCCATGTTTTAATACATTTGGGGTGCACACCCTAATGCAATAGGCTGCGCACACCTATGCTAGTAGTTATGAAGTTATAAAGCATTAGACATGTATTCCAAACAACACTTAAGGCTATATGTAAATTTGAATACGACACAAACAATTACCCTGAGTGTGCTATTGCTGTACATTTTTACAGAGATTAGTGTCATCTTATCTTTGAATAGTTCTTTATTACTCCATTGTGTCTTAGATTCTTTCATTACTATGCATATAGCCTTAAGGTAAGCATGTCCATTTGCCACAGTTTGTTGTGCAATAGATACTAAATTGATGTAATATACAGCTACCACCAGTACCTGTTATTTAAAGTTCAGTTTATTTGATTTATTTATGTATATACTTGTCTGTTTAATCTACATTACAGGAAAAGGAGAAGGTGACACTATGTTACAGCTAGTGTCAGTATACACTGACATTTCTAGTATTCTCCAATCCAGAAAGCTGCCATCCAACATCCTGTGTAAGATTTATGGGATTCAGTGAATAAATAAGCAGCCTTGTATCTGATTTTTTTTTTAATGATATCTGTGGCCATGTCACTCATGTGGAGTCTTGTCCTCACTTACCATATCAGACGAATGGACAAGTCATGGCATTTAACAAAATCAGTATTCATCAGCCAAAGCAAAGATTTGCTATGAATTTTCTGATGCACTAATTGGTTACATGTTTCCCTATTGACTTTAATAGAAAAACATTCAGCAGAACCGTAAAATAAAATAAAGACTGTAATTTAGGATAATTAAAGCACTGAGATGCTCTCTAAAAGATGTACACCATCTAAGTATTCAGCCAAGGCATCTAATCACCTAAGCTGGAAAATGGAGTATACTAGGCTTTTGCCTACAAAAGCAATCATTTCTAGCATCAGTGTGTAAATAAAAAGATAATGTATTGTATAATGTATAAAAAACAAATACCAAACAACCTGGTTCCGAAAGCTCAAAGCTCGCTCAGCCTCGGTTGCAGTACCTCGCTGCATGGGCCCACTTCTGGCTTCCAAACAGGTTTCTCCAGCTCTCTCAGAGACTTTCAGACTTCCTCCATCTCCGTGAACCCGCTAGCCACCTCTGCTTTCTCGGTCTCCCAAACCCTCTCTTGGTCTCCCAGGCCCATGTAGCTGTCTTGACCTTCCCAGTACTTTAGGCAGAAGGGATGCAGCCTCCGATAGGAAGAACCAGGTCTCTTTTTAATTTGTTTTTATTGGAATTTTAGCAATTACAGAAAATAGTAACAATAATACTGAGAGTTACATAATGTTGCCAAATACACAAGGCCCCATCAATGGGGATATCAATGGTATATCAAGTACGTTTAAAAAAAAGGAATTCTTTATGTAGAATTATTTGGTTACGTTGGTCTTGAATCAATACTAGGTACAGTAACGACTCCGTGCTCCAGGCACCCCCAATGGGATCGGAAGAACCAGGTCTCCTGACAGGGGTCTGTTTCCAAATGTCAGCAACTGCCCAGAGCTATGCTCATATCTGGCTTATATCGATCCTGCACACCTGTGCCCTTACACGGAGTGTAGGAATCAAGCAAAGTCTGGACACAGGATTGAAGGTTGCTTTCCACCCAAGGCACCTCAGAACCTTCAAACTCCAGGCCCCAATGCGGAACTACTAAATCTGGAGAGAGCATAGAGCTCAGCTTTCTCCGTTCACAATAAACATGCCCAAGCTTCTCAAACTGCACCTTTGAAAATCCTGTGTCCTTTTAATACCAATTTAGTAAGCGCATACCACGGCATGGCCTCGAACTGTCACACTAGATCAGGGGTCTCAAACTGGCGGCCCTTCAGCTGTTGCGAAACTACAAGTCCCATCAAACCTCTGCCTGTGGGAGTCATGCTTGTAACTGTCAGCCTTGCAATGCCTCATGGGACTTGTAGTTTCGCAACAGCTGGAGGCCCACCAGTTTGAGACCCCTGCACTAGATACATGCTAGCTGTATATTAATTAAAGTAAGATCCTTTTTATGAATTGTAAACTCTTATCCAACTGTATAATTTACTAATAGCAAAATCATATTGCACCACTGATTGAGAAGATCAGCTTGTTTTATAATATCTGTAGCTTGCTTTCTATCTTTGTTTGTCACCTAGCTATATTGAACTGATCAGATTTGACAAGCTAAACTAAAAAATGTGAAGATTGGGTAGAAAATAATTTGGTGAAAATGTTTATAACTCGAATCAGATACACGATTTATCAAATATAGGTTTGATTATTGTGGGTTGGTATGCATATTTCAGAGAATTGACAAATGGTTTTGGCAGGAAAGTGTTAAATTTACACCCATGTTTTTGTGATTAAAACATTTGTTTTTCTTTGAATATGAGCATACACTATATTACCAAAAGTATTGGGACACCTGCCTTTACATGCACATAACCTTTAACCACTTAATCCCCGGACCAATATGCAGCATAACGACCAGGCCCCTTTTTGCGATTCGGCACTGCGTCACTTTAACTGACAATTGCGCGGTCGTGCGACGTGGCTCCCAAACAAATTTGACGTCCTTTTTTTCCCACAAATAGGGATTTATTTTGGTGGTATTTGATCACCTCTGCGGTTTTCATTTTTTGCGCTATAAACAAAAATAGAGCGACAATTTTGAAAAAAAATTCAATATTTTTTACTTTTTGCTATAATAAATATCCCCAAAACATATATATAAAAAAACATATTTTTTCCTCAGTTTAGGCCGATACATATTCTTCTACATATTTTTGGTAAAAAAAAATCGCAATCAGCGTTTATTGATTGGTTTGCGCAAAAGTTATAGCGTTTACAAAATAGGGGATAGTTTTATGGCATTTTTATAAAAAAAATTTTTTTTTACTAGTAATGGCAGAGATCAGCGATTTTTTTCGTGACTGTGACATTATGGCGGACACTTCGGACACTTTTGACACATTTTTGGAACAATTGTCATTTTTACAGTGATCAGTGCTATAAAAATGCACTGGTTACTGTAAAAATGACACTGGCAGTGAAGGGGTTAACCACTAGGGGCGCTGAAGGGGTTAAGTGTGCCTAAGGGAGTGATTCTCACTGTTAGGGGGCGTGGCTACGAGTGACATGTCACTGATCTCCGCTCTGATTACACAGAGCGGAGATAGGTGACAGTGTCAGTAGGCGAGCTGGGAAATGTTGTGTTTACACTAGCATCTCCCCGCTCCATCCCTCCGTGAGACGATCGCGGGAATCCCCGTGGCGATCGAGTCCACGGGACCCGCGGTCCGACTTACAGGGATGGCGGTAGGGTCGCGAGCGCGCCACCGGCGCCGCACGCGCGACCACACCGCAGGCAGTTAAAGGCGACGTACAGGTACGTGATTGTGCCTGTACGAGCCATTCTGCCAATGTATATATGCCGTGGGCAGTCGTTAAGTGGTTAATGGCATTCCAGTTTTAGTCCGTAGGGTTCAATATTGAGTTATAGGATGTGGAATTCTCTTCTACAGGCAGTGGTTTTAGCGGGGAGGATCGGTAATTTCAAAAAACAATTAGATATGCACCTGAACGACCACAACATACAGGGATATACAATGTAATACTGACATAAAACCACACACATAGGTTGGACTTGATGGACTTGTGTCTTTTTTCAACCTCACCTACTATGTAAGACTGGGATACCATTAAAGTTCATGTGCGTGTAAAGGCAGGTGTCCCAATACTTTTGGTAATGTCTCAGTATGCAACGCATCGACTAGGATAACTGATACACTAGTCATTGTTCTCCCTGTGTGATTGTCATGTTTTTACGTTTGCATATCTATAAAAGAAAACAACTTTAATCTGCCTGCCTGGCTGCTGCTTTTGTAGCCAATCCTCAAACATGGACCCACTTTTTTCAGCATTATTGGAATAAAACATAAATTCCTTAGTGAAACTCAACTTTAAATACAATAGGCTACCACTAGAGTTTAGTATTTTTAGTATTTTTCATTTAGCACTTTTAGTTTAAAGTGATTGTAAAGTCTTTTTTTTTTCTCTATAAAAATAACAAACATATTATACCTACCTGCTCTATGCAGTTGGTTTTGCACAGAGCAGCCCAGATCCTCCTCTTCTCGGGTTCCTCTTCTGTGCTTCTGGCTCCTGTTGAGTACCCTTACAGCAAGCAGCTTGCTATGGGGGCACCCAAGCCAAGCTGCAGCTCCGTGTGTTAGTTCGGCCCTGCCCCCTGTCTCTCCTCATTGGCAAACTGACTTTGATTGACAGCAGCGTGAGCCAATAGCGCTGCTGCTATGTCTCAGCCAATTAGGAGGGAGAGTCCCGGATGGCCGAGACACTCATGGACATCGTTTGACAGAGATGGGGCTCAGGCAAGTATTAGGGGGGCTGCTACACACAGAAGGCTTTTTATCTTAATGCATAGAATACATTAAGATATAAAACCTTCAGCTTTACAACCCCTTTAAGTAATGTGGAATTACTGCCCACTGCTCCTTTTCTCATATGGATATTTACATTCAATTATATATAGAAAAACAAAGCCAGCTCCATCTCCAGCTCATAGTTTGTACCCCACAAATGAGACTCTAATCAAACCTGAAAAGTCTTTTTTCCATACATTATAACCTTAGTAGAACTGCAGATATCATCTTGTCCAGCTATATTTGTTCATAAATAACATTTTAATAATTTTGGACATTCCAGAAATAAAATTAATTTAATAATTGTAATAGTAAATAAACAGCATCAATGAGCATGCAATTCAAAATTGGATACAATGATAATTTTAGAACTATTCTCACAACATTTATTATAAGTGTTTGTGGAATACAACCAGTTTGTTTCTAAACACAATGAAGAATAAATGCAGTAATACCGCGCTAACAAGTATAGTGAAAATCAATTAAAATAAAAAAAACAATAATAATAACCAGCAGCATCTGAAACGTGAGATAGCACGCACCAAAACGTAATAAAAATAGAAAAGCTGCGCTCAAAAATATGTATGTATGATAAAACACAATTTAAATAAAAAACTTGTAATCAGCAAAAGCGTGATCCTTACACCATGTGAATGATACAGTGGGGATCGAAAGTTTGGGCACCCCAGGTAAAAATGTGTATTAATGTGCATAACGAAGCCAAGGAAAGATGGAAAAATCTCCAAATGGCATCAAATTACAGATTAGACATTCTTATATGTCAAAAAAAGTTAGATTTTATTTCCATCATTTACACTTTCAAAATGACAGAAAACAAAAAAATGACGTCGGCAAAAGTTTGGGAACCCTGCAAAGTTAATATCTTGTACTGCCCCCTTTGGCAAGTATCACAGCTTGTAAACACTTTTTGTAGCCAGCCAAGAGTCTTTCAATGCTTGTTTGAGGTATCTTTGCCCATTCTTCCTTACAAAAGTGTTCCAGTTCTTTGAGATTTCTGGGCTGTCTGTCACGTACTGGTCTTTTAAGGTCTATCCATAAGTTTTCAATAATGTTGAGGTCAGGAGATTGTGAAGGCCATGGCAAAACCTTCAATTTACGCCTCTTGATGTAATCCCCCGTGGATTTTGAGGTGTGTTTAGGATCATTATCCATTTGTAGAAGCCATCCTCTCTTTAACTTCAGCTTTTTCACAGATGGCATCAAGTTACCATCCAAAATTTGCTGAAATTTTATTGAATCCATTTTTCCTTCTACTCGTGAATAGGGATGAGCTTCGAGTTCGAGTCAAACTCATGTTCGACTCGAACATTGCCTGTTCGCCCGTTCGCCGAACAACAAACAATTTGGGGTGTTCGCGGCAAATTCGAAAAGTCTATGGGAGAAATCTAAAGTGCTAATTATAAAGGCTTATATGCAAGTTATTGTCCTAAAAAGTGTTTGGGGACCCGGGTCCTGCCCCAGGGGACATGTATCAATGCAAAAAAAAGTTTTAAAAACGCCCGTTTTTTTAGAAGCAGTGATTTTAATAATGCTTAAAATGAAAAAATAAAAGTGAAATATTCCTTTAAATTTCGTACCTGGGGGGTGTGTATGATATGCATGTAAAGTGGCGCATGTTTCCCGTGCTTAGAACTGTCCCTGCACAAAGTGTCATTTTTGAAGGAAAAAAAGTAATTTAAAACTCACTCGCGGCTATTAATGAATTGTCGGCTTTTATCAATACATAGAAAAGTCATTGATAAAAAAAAAAAAAAAAAGCGTGGGGGTTCCCCCAAATTCAATTACCAGGCCCTTTAGGTCTGGAATGGATATAAGGGGAACCCCGCCGCAAATTTAAAAAAAAAATGGCTTGGGGTTCCCCCTAAATATCCATACCAGGCCCTTGAGATCTGGCATGGATTTTAAGGGGAACTCCACCCCAAATTTTTAAAAAAATGGCGTGGAGTCCCCCCAAAAATCCATACCAGACCCTTATCCGAGCACGCAACCTGGCCGGCCGCAGGGGAAGAGGGGGGACAAGAGAGCGCCCCCCCCTCCCTCCTGAACCGTACCAGGCCACATGCCCTCAACATGGGGAGGATGTCCCCATGTTGATGGGGACAAGGGCCTCATCCCCACAACCCTTGCCCGGTGGTTGTGGGGGTCTGCGGGCGGGGGGCTTATCGGAATCTGGAAGATCCCTTTAACAAAGGGGACCCCCAGATCCCGGCCCCCCTATGTGAATTGGTAAGGGGTACATTGTACCCCTACCATTTCACGAAGAAAGTGTCAAAAATGTAAATAAAAACACACACACCTTGGAAAAGTCCTTTATTAAAAAATAAAAAAATAATAAAAAATAAAAACATTCCAGCGATGAAATCCAGTGTCCCGCGGCGATCCCGATGTCCAGCGCTGTCCGTCATTGGTTGTGCCTGTGCGGACCTGATGGGGAACTTCCTCCGCTGTGTTTTAAATGTATAGACCCGCCCCTTCTAAAGTTCCCCATCAGGTCCGCTCAGCGGACCAGATGCGGAACATGAGAAGGGGCGGGTCTATACATGTATTACACAGCGAATGAAGTTCCCCATCAGGTCCGCCCCCTCGGTATGTCGGACCCCGCCTACGTCATTGGCCTGAGCGGGAAACTTCCTTCACTGTGTAAATTTAAATTACACAGTGAAGGAAGTTCCTCGCTCAGGCCAATGACGTAGGCGGGGTTGGACATACCGAGGGGGCGGACCTGATGGGGAACTTCATTCACTGTGTAATACATGTATAGACCCGCCCCTTCTCATGTTCCGCATCTGGTCCGCTGAGCGGACCTGATGGGGAACTTTAGAAGGGGCAGGTCTATACATTTAAAACACAGCGGAGGAAGTTCCCCATCAGGTCCACACAGGCACAACCAATGACGGACAGCGCTGGACATCGGGATCGCCGCGGGACACTGGATTTCAACGCTGGAATGTTTTTTTTTTATTATTTTTTAATAAAGGACTTTTCCAAGGTGTGTGTGTTTTTATTAAAATTTTTTGACACTTTCTTTGTGAAATGGTAGGGGTACAATGTACCCCTTACCAATTCACATAGGGAGGGGGCCGGGATCTGGGGGTCCCCTTTGTTAAAGGGGTCTTCCAGATTCCGATAAGCCCCCCGCCCGCAGACCCCCACAACCACCGGGCAAGGGTTGTGGGGATGAAGCCCTTGTCCCCATCAACATGGGGACATCCTCCCCATGTTGAGGGCATGTGGCCTGGTACGGTTCAGGAGGGGGCCGCTCTCTCGTCCCCCCCTCTTCCCCTGCGGCCGGCCAGGTTGCGTGCTCGGATAAGGGTCTGGTATGGATTTTTGGGGGGACTCCACGCCGTTTTTTTTTAAATTTGGGGTGGAGTTCCCCTTAAAATCCATGCCAGATCTCAAGGGCCTGGTATGGATATTTAGGGGGAACCCCACGCCATTTTTTTTTAATTTGCGGCGGGGTTCCCCTTAATATCCATTCCAGACCTAAAGGGCCTGGTAATTGAATTTGGGGGAACCCCCACGCATTTTTTTTTTTTTTTATCAATGACTTTTCTATGTATTGATAAAAGCCGACAATTCATTAATAGCCGCGAGTGAGTTTTAAATGACTTTTTTTCCTTCAAAAATTACACTTTGTGCAGGGACAGTTCTAAGCATGGGAAACATGCGCGACTTTACATGCATATCATACACACCCCCAGGTACGAAATTTAAAGGAATATTTCACTTTTATTTTTTCATTTTAAGCATTATTAAACTCACCGCTCCCGTAAAAACGTCTATTTTTTAAACCTTTTTTTGCATTGATACATGTCCCCTGGGGCAGGACCCGGGTCCCCAAACACTTTTTAGGACAATAAATTGCATATTAGCCTTTATAATTAGCACTTTAGATTTCGAACGTTCGAGTCCATTGTATTTAATAGGGTTCTAAAGTTCACACAAACATTCTGTCTGTTCGAAGGGTCTGGTGCGAACCGAACAGGGGGGTGTTCGGCTCATCCCTGCTCGTGAAATGTTCCCTGTGCCACTGGCTGCAATACAACCCCAAAGCATGATTGATCCACCCCCATGCTTAACAGTTGGACAGAGGTTCTTTTCATTAAATTCTGTGCCCTTTCTTCTCCAAACGTACCTTTGCTTATTCCGGCCAAAAAGTTATATTTTAACCTCATCGGTCCACAGAACTTGTTTCCAAAATGCCTCAGGCTTGTCTATATGTTCATTTGCAAAGTTCAAACGCTGATTTTTGTGGTGAGGACGTAGAAGAGGTTTTCTTCTGATGACTTTTCCATGAAGACCATATTTGTACAAGTATCTCTTTATAGTGGAATAGTGTACCACAACTCCAGTGTCTGCCAGATATTTCTGGAGGGATCATGCAGTCAAACGTGGGTTTTGAATTGCTTTTCTCACAATCCTGCGAGCTGTTCTGTCTGATATTTTTCTTGGTCTTCCAGATCTTGCTTTAACTTCCACTGTTCCTGATGACTGCCATTTCTTAATTACATTCCGAACAGAGGATATTGACATCTGAAAACGCTTTGCTATCTTCTTATAGCCTTCTCCAGCTTTGTGAGCGTCAACTATTTTCAGTTTCAGTTTTCTAGACAACTGCTTAGAAGAACCCATGGTGCTGATTGTTGGGGCAAGGTCAGATGAGTCTGGCCATTTAAAACCTTTGAGATTGGCCTCGTACACACGACCGATTTTCTCGGCAAGAACCAGCAAGAAACTTGCTGGCAGAGAGGTCTTGCCGAGTAAATCGGTCGTGTGTACGCGGCTATCGGGTTTCTCGTCGAGAAAACCGACAAGTAACCTTGACGAGAAAATAGAGAACCTGCTCTCTATTTTCTCGTCGAGATTCTCCTTGGCATGTTTCTCGACGAGAAAAGTGAGTGTGTGTACACTTACCTGTCCTCCCGGAAGCCCGCGCATGTTCGAAATGAATTCAACGCATGCGCGGTAGCTTCCTAGGCATACGTAGGGTATACCAAGATGGCGGCGACGGCATCGAATGTGACAAACGCATGCTCGTCGTAGTCGATGACGTCACCGCGTACGCTCCATTCAAAGAACCGCGGGTTCTTTGAAACAAGCGTGTGTACACTCGGCCGGGACAAGTTTCTTGTCCAAGAATCTCGTCGAAAAAAACGACATGTTTTTTTCAACGAGAATCTCGGCCGTGTGTACGAGGCCATTGACATCACCTGGTCTTCCCAGACGATGATTGAGAACAATCGATTAAACTGGCAGGTCTCAGCTTTGCAAAGGGGGCAGTGCATGCTATAAATTCTGCAGGGTGCCCAAACTTTTGCAGACGCCATTTTTTTGTTTTCTGTAATTTTGAAAGTGTAAATGATGGATATAAAATCTAACTTTTTTTGACATATTATAAGAATGTCTAATCTGTAATTTGATGCCATTTGGAGATTTTTCCATCTTTTCTTGGCTTCGTTATGCACATTAATACACATTTTTACCTGGGGTGCCCAAACTTTCGATCCCCACTGTATATAAAAAATATATAATACATGTATAAATAATGTTCAAACATATATAAAACAATCCTCTGAAGAAAAAATGTGAGAGTCCATATAAGGGGTCCAAAGATGAGATGGATCACACACTTGGGGGTGCCAACAAGGAGGAAACAATCGCCACAGAGACAATCGTGATCCACCACCACATAAAATTCCTGCTTACCAGAGGCAAGCTACAGATCAGCCTTAATGATGATATTGCAGGTATCAGCCACACTCCATCAATCAGGTGGGATATATGGGGACTGGATGCACTTCAAACACTCGAGGGGGATGTTGTTCCACCGTGTACCCAAAAATGCAAGAACACTCAATAGCGTAACACAGTATTGCACAATATTTATTAAAACAAGGATGTGCACTTACAGTTAGCACGAATAAAAACAGCATCCATAGTAAAAAGGGCGGCCATAGATAGAATAGAAGAGCCGGCCGGCATGCAGGCGCCCGTCCACTTGCGATGACGTCAGCGCATCAACCTCCCGACGTACGTTTCGTCTCACATAGATGTTGTCACTGGGGAACGGACTTTACTTCTGAAAGGAAAAGTGTATTTGTACATTAACTGAAACCAAGTTTTCTTAATTAATCTACACTCTGTATGGCTTTTTTTTTGGTAGAGAAACAGTAGATGCTTTTGAATGAATAGAAAAGGGTATGTAGGAATGTAAGATATTATCCATATACATTAGATTCACCTTATGTAACTGTGATGATCAGTGAAATTTTTTCTCATTTTAACTGAATCAGAAATTGAAATGAGCACCAAGCATGGGCTTTGATTTCACATAAAAATCACAATTCTAATGCCGCGTACGCATGATCGAACAAATGTTCGATGGGAGCTTGTTGTCGGAAATTCCGACCGTGTTTAGGCTCCATCGGACATTTGCTGTCGGAATTTCCGACAACAAATGTTTGAGTCGGAAATTCCGATCATGTGTATCCAATTCCGACACACAAAAATTCTACGCATGCTCGGATTCAATTGGATGCATGCTCGGAATCATTGTACTTAATTTTTCTCGGCTCGTTGTAGTGTTGTACGTCACCGCGTTCTTGACGTTAGGAATTTCCGAGCAACATTTGGGCGAACTTGTGTAAGCAAGACAAGTTTGAGCCAACATCCGTCGGAAAAAAGTTTTGTTGTTGGAAATTCCGATCTTGTGTATGCGGCATAAGACCCCTTTCACACTGAGCTAGTGGCGTTTTAGCGTTGTTTAAGCTGCGCTTTTCGCCCACTAGCGGGGCACTTTTAACCCCTACTAGCGGCCGAAGAAAGGATTAAAAGTGCCCATTTCAATGGGCAGGGAATTTTGGGAGCGCTCCTAAACTGCCCCAAAGATGCTGCTTGCAGGACTTTTCCTAACGTACTTCAAGCGCACCGTTCCAGTGTGAAAAGACACATTGAAATGAATGGTGTTTCAGGTGTTATTTAGAGGCTATTTCTAGCGCTAAAATGCCTGAAAACCACTTTAGTGTGAATGGGGTCTTAGTCACAAATGCTTTGTCTTAAAAATACACTATATTGTCAAAAGTATTGGGACACCCGCCTTTACACGCACATGAACTTTAATGGCATCCCAGTCTTAGTCCATAGGGTTCAATATTGAGTTGACCCATCCTTTGCAGCTATAACAGCTTCAACTCTTCTGGGAAGGCTGTCCACAAGGTTTAGGAGTGTGTTTATGGGAATGTTTGACCATTCTTCCAGAAGCGCATTTGTGAGGTGAGGCAGTGATGTTGGACGAGAAGGTCTGGTTTGCAGTCTCCACTCTATATCATCCCAAAAGGTGTTCTATCAGGTTGAGGTCAGGACTCTGTACAGCCTAGGTAAGTTTCTCCACCCCAGACTCGCTCATTCATGTCTTTATGGACCTTGCTTTGTGCACTGGTCCAAATCATTTGGTGGAGGGGGGGGGATTATGGTTTGGGGTTGTTTTTCAGGGGTTGGGCTTGGCCCCTTAGTTCCAGTGAAGAGAACTCTTAAGGTGTCAGCATACCAAGAAATTTTGGACAATTTCATGCTCCCAACTTTGAGGGAACAGTTTGGGGATGGCCCCTTCCTGTTCAAACATAACTGTGCAGCAGTGCACAAAGCAAGGTCCATAAAGATACGGATGAGCGAGTTTAGGGTGGAGGAACTTGACTGGCCTGCACAGAGTCCTGTCCTCAACCCGATAGAACACCTTTGGGAGGAAGTAGAGCAGAGACTGTGAGCCCAGCCTTCTTGTCCACATCAGTGGCTGACCTCCCAAATGCGCTTCTGGAAGAATGGTCAAACATTCCCATAGACAGTCCTAAACCTTGTGGACAGCCTTCCCAGAAGAGTTGAAGCTGTTATAGCTGCAAAGGGTGGGCCAACTTAATATTGAACCTTATGGACTAAGACTGGGATGCCATTAAAGTTCATGTGCGTGTAAAGGCAGGTGTCCCAATACTTTTGACAATTTAGTGTATAATGAATTTAAACTAAAAATAAATATATAGGCCAAGTATGTAATTAAAATGTCAATTAGTTAATTCTCTATATGACTAATTTAGCAGGTAATAAGCTCTTAAAGTGTACGCTTGTATGGCCAAAACAAAAAAAAATACATAAACAGTACATCGCTATAATACGTTAGAAGGCTAGCCATTGGCTAGCCTGAATTTGTAGGAGGGTGGGGCGTTATATTCTCCCCATCCTCCCCCTGGCTGGCGTCAGCTGTGTTTCCGGGTTACAGGTCAGGTTCCGGCGGTGACGTCATTTCCGGTTCCGGGGTCACAAGCGGTGGCTGGTTACAGGCAGAGTGCGGAGCGGTGTCCCTTCCTATAGGGTCGGTGCACTTTACTGACGGTCGGTCAGTGGGGGGTCGGTACAGGAATCTCACTCTCTCCTTCCCACTACAGGAAACAGCTGGCGGGGGTTTCAGCGGTCCTGGCGGCAGGTTGGGCCTTTTTTTTTTTCTCCTCTCAGTGCTGGCGCAGCTTTGGCAAGTTTAGTTGCAGGGACCTCTCGTGGCAGCTGTCATTCTCTTTTCCATGTGATCGGTACAGGTAGGTCTCGGGCTGGTTGGGGGGGGGGGGGCGGGCTGTCGCTTGCTTTTTCATTGATAGCATTGTGGAATACATGTCGATGTGCCGGTTTCTGCTGGGATTTTCATTTTTCTATGCCACCCCACGCCCAGGGTGCGTTTCTTTTCGCAGGTCGTCCAGGGGTTCCAGTTCTTGGTACAGGTAGGTTCACCTTCATCTAGCGGGGGAGGGGCGGTGGCACAGGTATCTGGTAGGTGGGATGCAGTGTTACCTTTCTTACTCTGCCAGCTTCGCCTTTTCCACGCCTTGCTGGATCAACTGCCCCCGCATCAGGTCCTTTGGGGGGGGGGGCCCGGGTTACTAGAGTGGGGGTCTGGGCTTGAGGCATCCTCTACGCCAGGTTCCCCCGGTTCACTTCACCGAGTACCTATGGTCCACTTCCCACTTAGGTTAGCTTGCACTAGCTGTTTTTTGCAGGTTGCCAGGACGCTAGTCCAGTCGGTAGGCCTCGGGGCTGCTTTTCCATATGTGGTCAGCACTCGTTCACGCCTTGTCACTGGGTCCCGCTAGGTTTCGTGGTAGCTTCGGGTTAGGTCACGTTCAGGATTGCTTCTTCATTTCTCTCGTTTGTCGTTCCCGCCACAGTTCACGTACACTCTGTGTTGCTCTAAGTCACCACGAATTTGGTTAGAGGGGCACAGCTCGCTCTGGGCGTCATTTGTTCAGTGCATACATCTAAATGTTGTTACAGGTGGAATTCTCTGTTCATTCGGACGCTTCAGGTGCGTACTGTGGCCTTTTTTACTCAGGGGTAGTTAGTAGGTTACATTCCAGGATCTGTCACGTCTTCGGATCCGTACAGGCTGAGGTTTTCGTTTTTAATTGATTTGATGCAATCTTCTCGCCTGTACATTCATACGTCATACGTGCACGTCATTTACATGCCTATATCTGCCTACCACGGTCTGTAGGTACTAAGCCCTTAGTGTTCGTTTTTAATTGCCTGTCCGGTGCCACAGGTTGCTCGGGCTCACGCTACACTCACGCAGGGGGTCACGGTCATTAGTTTCTTCAGGCGCCTGGTTTTGGCATCAACTGCACACATCATTACGTTAGGGCAGGTGGGCGGGGGTTAGGTCGGTAGGTGGTGTTGACTGGTGGATTATTTGTGTTTTGTTCACAGATTGGGAGTATGTCGCATATCTCTGAGAGCGTGGAGTTGGCGTTCATCCCTTCCACGCCAGCGGGCACTTCCACGCCAGCAGGCCCTTCCACACCAGCTGGTCCTTCCACACCAGCAAGGGGCTCGGAGCTTGGCAGCACGCCTTCCTTAAGGAGCTGGACCATACCCAAACTCATTGCCGAACTACATTCCAGGGGCATTCCTTTCTCGGCGTCGGCCAGGAAGGCGGAGTTATTCAGGCTCCTTTTTCCAAACCCAGCCCAGCCTCTTCCTTCCACCGGTACGGAGCATGCGTCCCTCCTCACCGCTTTGACGCAGATCCATTCGGTGTTAAATACTCTTTCGTCTTCGGTCCAGCTTTTACAAGATAGGATGGATGTGCTGGAAGCCCGTCCGGACAATGTGGTGGTTCCGGTGGCTTCTGCAGCTCCTGGTCCATCTAGATCTCCGTCAGGTGTCACAGGTGGGCCGCTACCGCTGGCTGATCCTGCTGTGGCCAGTGTTTTTCCTTCTGTTTCCCCTGCCCATTTTGTCCCGGCTAATCTGAGGAAGGACATCCTGGAGGGGAAGGACGTCAACCTGGCATCCCTGCTCATTGCCTCGCAGGACATTGTGGAGAACAAGGCATATGCTTGCGGGGAGGTCTCGGTGGTCCTCAGGGCCCAGGATCCCAGGCTGAACCGTAAGCTCAACGTTGCTGAGTTTGTCCTTGCGTTTGGAATTTTCAGGGATGTCATTTGTGGCGTTAGTCCCGGCAGGAGGGAGGAGTTGGACCTGTATCTACACAAGGTAGTCGATTTGGCCCACAAGTATGGTGGCAGCACCTTTTACGACTATCATAGGTCTTTTTCGTCTAAGGTCGCTGCCATGTGGGCGCAGTTTCAGGTGGTATCATGTTGGAGTGTCATTGACACAGAATTGTTTTGCAGACATTTCGCCTGTCAGAGATCTCCAACATGTGCTACCTGTCAGTCGGCTGCTCACACCACCAACTGGTGTCCCAATGTTGATCATCCAGGGGTAGCTGGGACCAGTAGGTCAGGATCTGGCAGTCTTGCCGTAGGGTCCTCAGGGTTGGTGGACAAGCTTGGCAGGCCCATCCATATGCTGGGCAGGTCGCAGCTGTGTAATAATTACAATTACACCTCATGTAATTACAACCAGTGCAGACTGCTGCATGTCTGTGCAAACTGTTTCAGGGCCCATCCCAAAACCGCCTGTCCAGTCAAGCCATCCAGTGTATCTTGACTGAGCCGGGTCAATGTCTCCAGGTTGGGGTTCTGGCTGGATCTCCACCCATCCCCGGCTCTCAAGCAGTTTTTGTTGAATGGTTTTGTGGAGGGTTTCCATACGGGCCTGATTACCCTTCCGTGTCACTCACACGAGTGTGATAATCTGGTGTCGGCTGTCACCAATCCTGAGTTGGTGGATGACTTGTTGAGGGTGGAGTTGTCCAAGGGATTTGTCATTGGGCCTTTTTCTTCCCCGCCTTTTGATTTATGGAGAGTGAGCCCCATCGGGGTGGTTAAAGGAAAGTTTTCTAATAAATACCGTTTAATTTACGATCTGTCGGCTCCTCATTTATCGCCAGTACCTAGTTTAAATTCGCTCATTCCTTCGGAAGAGTTCTCCTTGAAGTACGCTTCAGTGGATTCCGCTGTTCAGCATATCCTGCGGTTAGGGAGGGGGGCATGGTTGTCAAAGGCGGACATTGCGGACGCCCTCAAACTCCTCCCGATCATGCCATCTCTCTGGCAATGGTACGGTGTCAGATGGCGGGAGCAGTTTTACTTCGCCACCAAGCTGACGTTCGGGTCCAAGAGCAGCCCTTGGCTTTTTGATACGTTTGCCACTGCACTGGAGTGGATCCTTTCTGCACAGCTGGGGTGTGGCCAGGTTGTTCATTATTTAGATGATTTCCTGCTGCTGGAAAGCCCAGCACGGCCACCCAAGGATCTTGCCACTCTCACTGAGTTGTTCAGGGATCTGACTGTCCCCTTGGCTGTCCACAAGATCGATGGGCCATCCACCGTGATCACGTTTCTAGGGATCACTTTGGACACCGTCCGCATGATCGCTTGTCTACCTCAGGACAAGCTGATCAGGATTCGGGGGGTCATTCATGATTTGGTTAGGTCCCCAGTATGTTCTAAGAGAGAGCTGCAGTCTCTCTTGGGCATGCTTAATTTTGCCATGAGGGTCATTCCACAGGGCAGATCCTTTGTCTCCCGCCTGTTGGCTCTCCTTCCGCTCTCCCCAGACTCGGACTCGGTGGTGAGTTTGGGGGCCGGTGCCAAGGCTGATCTGCTGATGTGGGACCAGTTTTTATGCAGCTGGAATGGGGTTGCTTTATTCATCCGTCCACCCACGGCAGCCTCCCCGAGGGTGTACTCGGATGCCGCTGCCTCAGTGGGGTTTTCGGCCATTTTTGGGGGTCAGTGGCTGGCAGGCCCCTGGCCTTCTGAGGTGGCTGATATTCCAGGGTTTGCCAGAACTTCAGCGCTTTTTGAAATTTTCCCCATTGTGGCTGCTGCCTGCACCTGGGGTCCCTCGTGGTCCGGCCAGACCGTCATCTTTTTTACTGACAACAGCGCCACGGCTGAGATCATCAACAGGGGGAGATCTGCTTCCCTGTTGATCATTTCATTCATGCGCAGGTTGACTTGGTTAGGCCTCAAGTTTAACTTTCATTTTCAGGGGCAATTTGTGAGGGGGGTCTATAACGGGGCGGCAGATGCCTTGTCCAGAGCTGACCTTCCTCGTTTCTTTCTGCAGCATCCGGAGGTGGAGCGGATAGGTTTGCCTGTCCCGTCGTTTGCCCAGCTGACGTTGGACTAGTCTCTCTCGGGTCTCAAGCAGCCTGCCTCATCAATGCGTCCTTGTCCGCTAACACTCTCAAGGCGTACAGAACGGGGTGGAGGTGTTTTGGTGGTTTCTTGTCCCAGTACCCGGGCGCCAGGGCGGTTGATGTCAAGTTCCTCTTGGCATTCATGGCCCATTGTCATGGTAATCTGTCTTTGTCCCACAGCACCATCAAATCATACCTGGCTGGCATTCAACATTTTCTTTCCCTACTCCATCCTGGGTCATCATCGGTTTTTGCGGCTCATCCTATCAGGGCCATGCTCAAGGGCATTCAGAAGACGCAAGGTAGACCAGTGGTCAGACGTTTACCTATCTCGGGGGTCATTTTCCGGGGGCTGTCAGATTTGTTGTCCCGCTCTCCCTTCGGGTTGGGTCCCAGCTTGGTCCTGAAAGCTGCGGTATACCTCAGCTTCTTTGGGTTCCTCAGGCCGGGGGAAGTGACCAGGGCAGGGCCCCACGCTCCAGTTCTCCTCAAAGGCGATCTCATTAGGTTGGCGGATCATTTCATACTGCAGCTCCCCAGGTGCAAGAACTCCCAGGTGGGGCTAGGTTTTGTAGTCCATTATTACAGGACCGGCACGGCCTGGTGTCCGGTGGTGGTTCTGGATCAGCTCATGGGCTTATTCGCTGCCACCCCGCTTGATAGCCCTTTGCTCCCCTTTCCTACACGGGCCCTAACTTCCAGTCTCTTCATTTCCCATGTCAGGCTTTTGATCGGTAGGCTGGGTCATGACCCTGGTCAGTACTCGGGGCACTCGTTCAGGATTGGGGCGGCGTCTGCGGCTTCCAAGCAGGGGGTTCCGTCGCATGTCATTCAGTATATGGGGCGTTGGCGTTCATTGTGTTACAAGAGGTACATAGCAGATCCCCATGTAGAGGTGAAGCGGGCTTTCACTGTTTTGTTGGATTGACTGTCATGTTTGCTTTTCATTAAATTCTCTTGCATACCTAGTCAGTGTCATTTTTGCCCTCTTTTAGGCGTACTCTCAGGGGCGACCATGGCACAACTCAGGTCGCCAGGGGTTGGGGGTTGGCGGTCACGGCTGCTACTACTACTCAGTATCCTGTATCCAGACTCTGACTACAAGTTAGAAGGCTAGCCATTGGCTAGCCTGAATTTGTAGGAGGAGGGTGGGGCGTTATATTCTCCCCATCCTCCCCCTGGCTGGCGTCAGCTGTGTTTCCGGGTTCCCGCCCACCCGGGCTCCCTTATTTTTCACTCTTTTACTTATTCATACTCTGGGTATGCCCTCTTTTAGGCGTACTCTCACGGGCGACCATGGCACAACTCAGGTCACCAGGGGTTGGGGGTTGGCGGTCACGGCTGCTACTACTACTCAGTATCCTGTATCCAGACTCTGACTACAAATGCTAAATTACACAGGTTTTGTCCTCTTTAAAATGCTGCTACAGAAAAAAAATACCTGTTGAACTGCCAGAAGTACCTCTGCTGCACTGAAATGTCAGGCAGCGTTGTCATTCCATCTGAGTTGTTCCCTCGGACTACAGAACACCTGTAGGGTATGAGGTAGTCTGTAGTTAAAGAGAAAAACTAGGCAGGCCTGACAACACTGCTGGAGATTTCAGGACAGCAGAGTTAGGGCTCTTTCACACAGGACGGATCCGTTAAGATCCGCCCCGTGAAGCTCCGCTTGCTCAGCGGGGATCGCTCCGTTGATCCCCGCTGAGCCGGCGGATGACTGGGCGGTTCCCGCACACTGTGCAGGGACCGCCCTGTCAGAGCGCCGCTCTCCCCTATGGGGGGATCGGATGACGACGGACCGTAGAGTCCGTTGTCATCCGATCCGCTCCGCCGACGGATGGAAAAATAGGGTTTTCCTCCATCACACTTTGGCGGAGCGGAGCGGGTCGGATGTTAGCGGACATGTCACCGCTGACATCCGTGGCTCCATAGGGCTACATGGAGCGTCCGTGCAGGTCAGCCTAAAAAACTGACAGGCGGACCTGAACGGACCGTCCGTGTGAAAGGGGCCTAACTGTGTTGTCAGCTCAGGCAGCAAGCTAGGAGCCCACTGGATTTCTGGTAGTTCAACGGGTATTTTTCTGTACTTACAGCATTTGTAAAGTGACAAAACATAGTGAAATGTGTATATATATATATATATATATATATATATATATATATATATTTTTTTTTTCATTTTTGAAGGCAATAGCACATGTTTCTAATTATTACCAATGTACAACCTTTACGTTTATAATAAGAACCCATGACCAGAACTATCTTAATGATTCTGACAGTGATGTCTAATTAGATATCATGACAACACTCTGGTAATAACTCATAACAACCTGGTGTTATTTTCAGTTACTGAAAATACACAAAATCTGATGCTAATAATTGATGACAGGTATACAAATATAGAGTGCTGGTTTATGTCTTATTCACCTGTATAATGCAGAACAATATACTCAAAGTGTGTTTAAATATAACTTGAAAAGTGAGGTTTAAGCATCTGCCAGAGAAAAGAAAACCAGACCTTTGATGACCCCTTGTGAATAAAACACGCACTGCACAGGAGAGAAAGATGGAGAACATGAAAGACTATTTGCAAGCGTAATAGCTCTAATTTACTGCTCAAGCAGCGTGAAAAAATAAATACTGACATGGTGCGAAAAAAGTTATAGCTATGCTATTTTAGCAAAAAATATATCCTTACTGAACTAAGGAAACTGTGGAAATATATTATTATTTAAAACAGGTACATCATACATAATTATAATATACTTATAATATAAGTATAATATAGGTATAATTATAATATATATATATATATATATATATATATATATATATATACATACATACACACACACTACTGTATATTACCAAACGGATTGGAACGCCTGCCTTTACACGCACATGAACTTTAATAGCATCCCAGTCCATAGGGTTCAATATTGAGTTGGCCCACCCTTTGCAGCTATAACAGCTTCAACTCTTCTGGGAAGGCTGTCCACAAGGTTTAGGAGTGTGTCTATGGGAATGTTTGACCATTCTTCCAAAATCGCATTTGTGAGGTTGGATGAGAAGGCCTGGCTCACAGTCTCCACTCTAATTCATCCCAAAGATGTTCTACCAGGTTGAGGTCAGGGCTCCGTGCAAGCCAGTTAAAGGGGTTGTAAAGTCTAAATGTTTTTTACCTTAATGCATTCCTTGTAATAAGGTAAAAAATGTTTGGGTGTCAGCAACACCCCCTTAGCCTCCCTTTACTTACCTGAGTCCTCATTCGATCCAGCACTGTGCACGTCTGCAGATCTTTTCTCCCCTCACTTCTAGGTCTCGCTGGCTTTGCTGGGGCACCGGGAGCCCTTGGCTCCCAGTGCTGTCAATCAAAGCCAGTGACGAGGAAGCAGGGGGCGGGGCCGGGTCCCTCTGTCTGTGTCAGTGGACGCAGCAGAGGCTTCCCATGTGGCTTCCAATGGGGGCACTGGCCAGAAAGGAGGGGCCAGGAGCGCCCAGCGGGGGACCCGAAAAAAAGGAGGTTCCCGACCGCTTTGTGTGATTCCATTGCACAGAGCAGGTAAGTATAGACATGTTTGTTATTTTTTTTATTTTATTTTTTATTTACCTTTACAACCTCTTTAAGTTCCTACACCCCAAACTCGCTCATCCATGTTTTTATTGGCCTTGCTTTGTTTATAGTGTAGTGTATATAGTGTAGTATAGTGTATATATATATATATATATATATATATATTTACAGTATATACGAATTGTATGCATTAAATATTATATATATATTTATATATTTATATATATATATATATATATATATATATATATATATATATATATATATATATATTGTACATATATTATTTCTTGCATCTGGTACAGAACACAGCACCAACCCCCTCACTGCCATATCACCCCATTTTTTTCTCTCACTACACCATCTTCCAATCAGTTGGAGTATGTCTTTTAACATCACCTAACTTACTAACACCTCTTTCAGATGGTCTTAGAGATATGGCAAAAACAAGTGTTTTAGTCACATTTTAACACCCCCGCACCACCTGCCAAAGCAGTAGGTAATTAAAACCACAGCAGCTGAACAGGACAATATACACACACGCATTGCTTCGGATTGCGTCTTATCAAGCAATTTAGAGCATGCCATTTTTGCACTCTAGGCTTTGCCACAACCTGCTGCCTCCATTGAATTCAGCTGCAACTCTTGAAAAACGCACACTGAATACTTTGAACATCCCTATAAGGTTTGTGACACATTCAGATTGTGTTTTTGAAGTGTTTACAGTGTTCACTTCCCCTTGTGAAATAACCTGCAAAACAGAGGAAGGCGTTTGAGCAGCAATTATTAACAAAACCTAATGCATGTGAAAGGCAGTTAAAAACATGGGTTAACGCTATAACCGCGTTAACCTGCATTTGTTATTTTGCCGCATCTCTAAGCCCATGTAAAATAGGCCTTAAATAATTTCTGCATACCCGGAGAATGGGAAATCACACATGCCTAGAATGCTTAGAAAAATCGCTGTTCTCCCAGTCCAGTCTATGTTGTTAATATGTGTTATTTTCTCTTCTCATTTTTACCATATAGTGTTCTTCATTATTTCACTCATCATTCATTGCTTTTTTTTTTATTGTCATCACCACATCACATTTCTTAATTGATCACTATTTAATATTTAATTCTTTTTGAATAGCCATTTTTTATTAATTATTTTTTTCCAAATTTTCATTTTGACTTATTTTTATTTCATTTCTTTATTTATTTTCTTTATTATTTTATTTTATTATTTATTATTCAATATTTTCTTTATTCAAAGTTTTATTTTCCACAGCTTTTTAGTATTATCTTCTGCATCTCTTAACATATTTTTTTATCTTCCTCCCAGAAACTGTCAGTTTCTCTCTCAGTTTCAAACTCTATTTTCCCATATCTTATACATTCACTTCATCACCTTAAAGTGGTATTAAAGCTTAAAGTGGAGCTCCACCCTAATTTTTCACTTCTGCGGATCGGATTCCTCCCCCCCTCCGGTGTCACAATTGACACCTTTCAGGGGGGAGGGGGGTTAAGATACCTGTCTAAGACAGGTATTTTCACCCACATCCGGGAGTCCTCTCTCCGGGAATCTGCGGGAGTTACGTCACTTCCCGCAGACTTCCCTTGGTGTTCTGGGAGACACTCGGCTCCCAGAACACAGGAGCACCAATCAGAACGGCGCAGCGCGACTCGCGCATGCGCCGTAGGGAACCGGGCATGAAGCCGCAGGGCTTCACTTCCTGGTTCCCTCAGCGAGGATGGCGGAGGGAGCAGCAGAGCGACGAGCGGTCGCTCATCCTCTGCTGCGGACGTCGCTGGACTCCAGGACAGGTAAGTGTCCATATATTAAAAGCCAGCAGCTGCTGTAGCTGTAGCTGCTGGCTTTTAATATTTTTTTTTCCGGCAGAGCTCCGCTTTAAGGTTGTTAAAAAAACAAAAAGCAAACCTGTTACCTGCTCTATGCAATGGTTTTGCACAGAGCAGTCCCAATCCTCTTCTTCTCGGGTCCCCCAACTGGCGTTACTGGCTTTTCCCCCTTGACTGGTGCCCCAATAGCAAGCCGATTGTTATGGACACACTGGTGCGTGCTTGCTTCTGAGCCCTGCTCTATGCGTCCATAAGACAAATAGCTGCTGCTCGGCCCAACCCCTCCACTTTCTCCTTATTGGCTCACTGGTTATGATTGACAGCAGCGGGAGCCAATGGATCCTGCTGCTGTCTCAACCAGTCCCAAGACAGCCAAGGCTATTGTGCACATCGCTAGATCGAGAGGGAGCTCAGGTGAGTATTAAAGGTGCTGTGAGAGGAGCAGCATACAGAAGGTTTTTGTACCTTCATGTATAGAATACATGAAGGTAAAAACCTTCAGCCTTTACAACCACTTTAATCACTTGCACATGTTTATGTCCTCATCTTAACAGCCAGCAGGGCTTTTTATCAGCAGGAACGCGGGGGAACGCAGTTTCGGCACCTCCTGGACTGACTGTATGTAATGGCAAGGGGTGCTGGGATGTGCTGCAGGGTATTGATGCTCACTGCTGGGGATCTATTTTTTCAGGGGGGGTCTATTGTTGCTGGGGAGGTCATTTGTTGCTGGTGGGGGACCTATTGTTGCTGGGGGGTCTTATGTTGCTGGGGGATCAGTTGTTGCTGAAAGAGATCTACTGTTGGGGGAGGGGGTCTAATGTTTATGGCAGCCAGAGAGACTAATAATGCTGGCTGTGCGGAGATCTGTTGATGCTACCAGGAGTCTATTGTTGCTGGTGGGGAAATTTTGTTGTGGGTGGTCCGTCGTTGTTAGGGGGAACTATTGTTGCTGGCTGCAGGGGATCTATTTTACTGCTTTTCTTGATATCATTACCAAATTCCATACAAATTACTTAGCACCACAAAATGATACTTGGTCCTATATTGTCTAAAAGAGACGGTACTGGGAGGTGGGTAGGGGGCAGAGAAAAGGGGTGACTCAGAAAGGGGGAGTTCCAGCACCTATTGTCTGAGAAAAAAAGCCCTGACAGCCAATGATGCATAAGTTCTTCCATCCTGCTTCTGCTCTTTATCTCTATGACTAAGCCCCGGCGGGTGGGGGCGAAACATGTTAGAGGGCGTGGCTTGTGGAGTGATGTAAGACTGGGGCCATCACACACATTTTAAAAACATAGACTGGACTGGGAGAGCGGCTATTTTTCTAAGCATACTACACACTATTGGATGGTGATATTTCATGCTGGCACCCCATTCCTGAACACCAGTGGGACAATATATATCTTCCTTTTTTTGTTTAGAGTGGCACTACAAGTATAAGCAGCACACATGCCTAGAGAGAGAGATATTTTGGATCTCGTGCATCTTGTCATGTGGCACCCACAATATGGAACTCACTGCCATCCATTGTTCAGAAAGCAAGCACTCTGGAAATGTTAAAAACACAATCAAAGCTCATCTATTCATCCAGGCATGCAGCAATATCTAGCAAATCTTTCTCTTCAATGACCCCAATGCCAGCTTAATAAGCGCGCTGAGTCCCTAGGGAGAAAAGCACTACAGAAAAACTATTATTATTATTATTATGTAGCTTTTACTTCCACAAGAGGTGTAAGGCCAATCAAATGTGTGCTAATTTTAAGTAATAACGTAAAGTATTGTTAAGCCTTATAACAGTTTATTATTGCCTAATATTTTAAATTACAAGTATTTAATACTAACATTATTATTATTAATAATAAAAAACAAAAATAATAACATCATGAACATAACATTTCTTCCGCCTCCTCTTGTTCCTATTACATTTGCTGTATACCGACACAGAATGTAATAATCTTTTCATTTTTAGTTAACTTTCTTAGGATTTTACGAATTTACTTTTCTAGTACTGATAAAGAAAGATGCTTTCTTACCTGCTGCTCTCCTAAATGGAGATCTGTGGTTCAGCCATTATGTTAGACCTGAAAATGGACAGGTGTTTTTTTGATTCCCCTATCCCTCCTGCCTTTAAGGCTTACACGGGTCTACATCTATTCTTGTTCTCACTTCCAAATTACAGTACTCCGTCAACCTACTGACCCACCTGGTGATCCAACCAGTACCACACTTCTTGTCTGATGCCTGGTGCACACGATGAGATTATTGTATCATCTACATAGGCCTACGCAGGGGGTGTGCCGAGTGTGCCTGGGCTCACCCTAATCACCCGGTGCTTGCAAAGCAAGTTCCCCCTGCTGATATTTCACCACAGCTTCTAAAAAAAAAAAAAAAAATTATAAAAAATATAAATAAAATTGTAAAAAATAATACAAAAATATCCACTTCCTATACTACATTTTAAAATGTTTACATTTATTTAGAGTGTGTGTGTGTGTATATATGTGTATATGTATATATGTAGCGGCCTCCACTCTCTCACTCCTCTGCGGGCTGGTTTCTGCTTGTCTAGGGGTACCTTAGAGGAGAGAGTGCGGGGTCACCACGCCAAGCCTTCACCGCAGATGTTTGTGTGGTGTAAGCAAAGTTCCTTTACCTTCGGGTCGGTGTTCTGAGTTTGGAGCCTCCGCTTCTTCTGTGGAACAGTGTCTGCCAGTAAATGAGCCCCACACCAATAAAAGTCCAACACTCCTTTATTTTCCAATGTCAGGATGAAACACAATCAGTTGGACTCCCTCAAACGAACAGACAGGGGGTGTGGATACGAGTAGGCCCAGGCACAATGAGCTCTCCTATTCCTCTATCAGCGAATAGGTTTGGCACATGATCTATGCCACCCGTTGAGAATCTTGGTCGCTGCCACCGACCGGATGAACGGTGAACCTTCCTCCTGACTGCACTCGGCCCCTGTTTGAGAAGATACCCCTCCGGGCGGTCTCCTGAGGCTCACCCGGCATCGGCAATCTGCTGCACCAGGTCTTCGGGTGAGTAGCTCCTCCGGTCCCTTACGCCTCTGGATTCGGGTACCCCACTCCCGAGGTCCCCTAGGATAACCTTCCCTTGCGGAGCCCAGCGGAGGACACTGGGCCCCGGGCCTCCAACTGAGTACCTCACCCCAGGCTGAAGGTGCCTGGGGTGGAACACGAGCTTCGGGTGTCCAGGCCTAGGCCGCCTGGACACCGACCACGAACCACAGCCCTCAGGCTGAAGGTGCCTGGGACTCGACGAACCGTGACCAAAAATGGCCGACCCCTTTATACCCCCCCAGCAAGCCCAGCGGAGCCCCCGCCCCGCTGTACTCATGCTGCGAGAGGCCAAAAAGGGTATGCCACTGCAACGATGGCTCAACCCCGGGCCCAAAGTGACAGCGCCACCCACTGGGCCCCAGGGAACCACACATCACAGATCCCCACCAAATTTAAACATAATAGAAAAGCATATACCCGCTACACTCTCCCCCTGGTTGTTTGACACTGGTCCCCATCGTTATACGGCACAACGCCAGAGCCGATGTGCGTGGCCGGCGGCCACGATGTCCACCGTCGAACCGCGATCGCTCTTTAGAGAGCCAGAACAGGGATCTGTCAATGTAAACAGATGAATCCCCATTCTGTCAGGGAAATAGAGAGAGATCTACTGTTCCTAGTGATCAGGAACAGCAAGTCCGCTCTCCCCACAGTCCGCTCTCCCCACAGTTAGAAATCCCTTCCTAGGGAACACTTAACCCCTTGTTCCCCCCTAGTGTGAACCCCTTCCCTGCCAGTGACATTTATACAGTAATCAGTGGCTATTTTAAGCTCTGATCGCTGTATAAATGTCACTGGTCCCAAAAAAAGTCTCAAAAGTGTCTGATCTGTATGCCGCAATGTCTTAGTCCCGCTAAAAATCACTGACATTACTAGTAAAAAAAAAAATACAAATTAATAATAAAAATGCCATAAATATACCCCCTATTTTGTAGACGCTATAACTTTTGCGCAAACCAATAAATGTACACTTATTGCGATATTTTTTTTACCAAAAATATGTAGAAGAATACATATTGGCCTAAACTGATGAAGAATTATTTTATTTTTTGGGATACCGTATATACTCGAGTATAAGCCGAATATAAGCCGAGTTTTTCAGCACATTTTTTTGTGCTGAAAATGCCGCCCTTGGCTTATACTCGAGTCTGTGTCCGACTTCAAATTTGTGTGCCTGATCCCGGCCAGCCATAGGTCCCCTCAACTTCAAACTTGGCACACATGTAGCCCCACTCTTCTTCTACAGTTTGGTGTCTGGAGGATCTACGGCCGGGGAGCACCGATTTTTCAAAACCGGCACCCCTTCCATAGACTCCAATGTTAAACGGTCATTTCTCTGGTGATTTTGGGGACCCGGTACCGGCCGACCCTAGGTCCCCTGGACCCCAAACTTGGCACACATGTAGCCCCACTCTTCATATAGAAAGGGTGCACGTTTGTTGTCCAGGGGACCTATGGCCGGGGAGCACCGATTTTTCAAACCCGGGCACCCCTTCCATAGACTCCTATGTTAAACGTCAGTCTAATCACACAGCGCCGGAGATCAGGTGGGGAGATTGGGCACAGTGAGGCATGGACACAGTGAGGCATGGGCACAGTGACAGTGAGACATGGGCACAGTGAGGCATGGGCACAGTGAGACATGGGCACAGTGAGGCATGGGCACAGTGAGGCATGGCCACAGTAAGGCACAGTGAGGCATGGGCACAGTGAGGCATGCACATGGACACAGTGAGGCACAGTGAGGCATGCAGATGGACACCCTAGGCTTATACTCGAGTCAATAAGTTTTCCCAGTTTTTTGTGGTAAAATTAGGTGCCTTGGCTTATATTTGGGTCGGCTTATACTCGAGTATATACGGAAAATATTATTGCAAAAAGTAAAAAATATAAAAAAAAAATCAAAATTGTCGCTCTTTAACCACTTCAATACCTAGCCATAGTAATATGACGTCCACAGATGGGATCTCCCATCCTGGGTGGATGTCATATGACGTCCTGGGTTTGAAGGGGGATATATGAATGATTCCTACAGCTAGAGGCATCATTCAGATATCCTTTTGATGTGCCGGCGATTCTGTGCACCATAAGAATGGTCATAGCGGCGGTTCCGCCTCTTGATCATTCCAGATGGTCACCAGTCATCTCTATGATCGTCGGAGGCCTGGGCGCGATGTGATGACGTCAAGGACGTCACGCCCGGGTCCTCAAATGTAAACAAAGCCGCCATTGCGGCTAGTAAGTATGAGATCAGTGAAAATGTTTTCACGATCTCATGCTTTCCAGCCTGGAGGAGAGATGTGGGGTCTTATTGACCCCACATCTCTCAATAAAGAGGAGCTGTCACACACATTCCTATTACAAGGGATGTTTACATTCCTTGTAATAGGAATAAAAGTGATCAACAAAAAAAAAAGTAAAATAAGTGTAAAAAAGTAAATAAATAAGTAAAAAAAAAAAAATAATAATAAAAAAAAAATTAAAACGCCCCTGACCCCGGTAGCTCACGATCAGAAGCGAATGCACACGTAAGTCGCCCACAAATGTAAACGCCGTTCAAACCGCATATGTGAGGTATCGCCGCGTGCGTTAGAGCACGTGCAACAATTCTAGCACTAGACCTCCTCTGTAATTCTAACCTGGTAACCTGTAAAAAAAATTAAAGTGTCGCCTATGGAGATTTTTAAGTAACGAAGTTTGGCGCCATTTCATGAGTGTGCACAATTTTAAAGCATTACATGTTAGGTATCTATTTACTCGGCGTAACATCATCTTTACAGTTTTGTTATTTTTTAATTCATGAAACCATTTTTTTTTTAAAAAAGGCGTTTGAAAAATTATTGCGCAAATACCGTGCAAGAAAACAAGTTGCAATGACCGTCATTTTATTCCCTAGGGTGTCTGCTAAAAAAAACATATATAATGTTTCGGGGTTCTGAGTAATTTTCTAGCAAAAGAATGATGATTTGTACATGTAGGAGAGAAGTGCTAGAATAGGCCTGGTATGGAAGTGGTATAAAAAGCCCTGTATTGAAGTGGTTAAAGGACATCAATTTTGTTTGGGTACAGCGTCGCACGACCCCCCAATTGTCAGTTAAAGCGACGCAGTGCCATATCGCAAAAAAAACGACCTGGTCAGGAAGTGGGGCTGAAGTGGTGAAAGTGATTTACTATTTGTTCGCAATATGCAAATACTTTAGTATGCATAGTCTGGTTCACTCTCAGGCTGGGTTCACACTTGTGCGTTGCATTTTTGAGCTCCGGAGTCTTTGCAAAGTTCGCAATCAGCCTTTCAGCGGTTCCTTTGCGTTTTAGCTGCGGATTTGCTGACCTGGTAGAGGAGAGGGAAGTGTACAGCGGCTGACCGCCATCTCGCCGCTGTTCTCATGAGGGGGAACTCCGCGCCAAATTTTAAATAAAAAACCGGCATGGGTTCCCCTCCAGGAGCATACCAGGCCCTTAGGTCTGGTATGGATTTTAAGGGGAACAGTCTCTCCAAAAACCATACCAGACCCTTATCCGAGCACGCAGCCTGGCCGGTCAGGAAAGGGGGTGGGGATGAGCGAGCGCCCCCCCTCCTGAACCGTACCAGGCCGCATTCCCTCAACATGGGGGGGTGGGTGCTTTGGGGCAGGGGGGGCGCCCTGCGGCCCCCACACCACAAAGCACCCTGCCCCCATGTTGATGGGGACAAGGGCCTCTTCCTGACAACCCTGGCCATTGGTTGTCGGGTTCTGCGGACGGGGGGCTTATCGGAATCTGGGAGCCCCCTTTAATAAAAGGTCACAGTCCCGTGGAATGATGGGACTGTGACGTCATAGTCCCATGGAATAATGGGACTGTGGCGTCATACGGGGGCGGGGTCCACGCTCCATGCCTATATAAGTCGTTGTGCTCCGCGCACACGGCATTACAGCGGGAGACAGCAATGAGTCAACATCTCCAGGAGAGAAGAGGGAAGAAGGCGACAAAGAAGACTGGGCCCCCGCTAGCAAAAGAGATGGAAGAAGATAGCGGGGCGCCCGGCAGAAGGCAGAAAGAACCAGAGAGCGAGAGGAGAACCAGAGAGCGTGGAGACGACACCGGAGAGCAGAAGAAGAGACCCCGAAGTCGGAAGAGACCACCCGAAGTTGGAGGAGACCCCCGAAGTTGGAAGAAGACCCCCGAAGTCGGAAGAAGACCCCCGAAATCGGAAGAAGACCCCCAGAGCTGCCTAATAAATTACTTTAAAAACCTGTGTAGTGTTTTTTTATTGACATTTTTTTTCCACCAGGTGAATGGGTAGGGGTACGATGTACCCCATAATCATTCACATAGGGTGGGGGGCCGGAATCTGGGGGCCTCCTTATTAAAGGGGGCTCCCAGGTTCCAATAAGCCCCCCGCCCACAGACCCCGACAACCAACGGCCAGGGTTGTCGGGAAGAGGCCCTTGTCCCCATCAACATGGGGGCAGGGTGCTTTAGGGTGGGGGGGCCGCAGGGCGCCCCCCTGCCCCAAAGCACCCACCCCCCCATGTTGAGAGCATGCGGCCTGGTACGGTTCAGGAGAGGGGCGCTCGCTCTTCCCCACCCCCTTTCCTGACCGGCCGGGCTGCGTGCTCGGATAAGGGTCTGGTATGGATTTTGGGGGGACCCCCATGCCGGTTTTTCGACGTAGGGGGTTTCCCTTAAAATCCATACCAGACCTAAGGGCCTGGTATGCTCATGGAGGGGAACCCATGCCAGTTTTTTATTTAAAATTTGCCGTGGAGTTCCCCCTCATGATTCATACGTACTGTGTTCAGAACACAACACATCTGCGAATCAGATGCGTTCCCATAGAACATAATGGGCAGACATTTGCACACGTTTTTTGGGCAATGCGCAGTGAATGCATCGCACATATGTGAACCAGCCTCATTGAAATCAATGTATTTTAAAATGTTATGCGAATTGGATGCGGTGTAAGCCGCAACCAATTCGCATAGGTGTGAACCCGGCCTAAATGTAGGTATTGTGCACTTGCTCTCTATAGAAATAAAGACAATCATGGGAAAATACAAATTAACCTGATTACTAAAGTGTGTTTCAACAGTGTTTAAAGTGGTTGTAAACCCTCACATATACCCAGTAGTATGTGCATTAGTTTTCATCCGAATGCCTTTACGTCTGAATTTCGGGTATTTTCGTTATCTTTTTAACAAACGATAACAAAAGCGCAGAATCCGAAATCCGAAAGATCCAACATAAACAAATGCTTTATTTTCGTTTTTGTTGCGACAACAGTTCGATATAGATAGGAGATTCGACATGACGCTGACAATAACAATCTGTGTCTATCGAACCTGTGGTCGAATGTGCCTAACCTTAACTCTATTAGTCCAAGATTATTCTACATAGAGAGAAAAGATTTGACATAGAGAGAAAAGATTTGACATAGAGAGAAAAGATTCGACATTATAGAGACATGAAGATTCGACAAAGCAGCGAAAAACATACGATCGCAGCGAGAGGACATTTACGGTGAAATGCTCTGCCCATAGGCTATAGAAGAATTCTAATGTTGTTTGACTAGTAATAATAATTAATAAATATAATTATTACTAGTCATACAACATTCGACCGGAAATGTACGATTGCGGCGTCGTACAGTTTAGCTGCTCCGTCTAATCTTCTTAGAACATTCGACAGACACCATAAGCCTTCAATGACAGATTCAACCTTAATTAATTCTGATTTTCGGACGAATGCATTTTTTAACGAAAAACAAAATAAATAAAAACGAATTTCGGGAGTAACTAAATAAATGTATTTTTTGGACGAAAACGAAATTCCGAAATGAAATATTTCAGTGTGCACATGTCTAATACCCAGTAAAGTGACTAGCCTCAGGTGATACAAATACTCCTACATAAGTTGTACCTGTGTTTCTGCAGCCTTCTCTTCTCTAATCCATTCAGAATTAATACAGCCCAGTCCAAGTCCAAAATTTAAATAGCATTTCTGAGCTTTCAGAAAGCAAGGGCGGGGAGCTGAAGGTATAGTCTGCAGAACTCAGTGAGAGCTGATTGGTCTCAATAATGTGCACATTTATATGAGTTTATTACCTTTCTGGCATCCCTCTTATTTTGACGAACAAAAAGAGTTAAAAGAACAATCAAGCTAGCGAATCTTTTTTCCCAGCTGAATGTTTCTGGAGCTTGGGTTACTGCATAGGCATCCCTAACTGTTATCCAGTCATCTAACATCTATGATTTCTTTAAAACAGTCACCAGAGAAACATTAATATAGAGGTTATCTGAGAAAAAGTAATTTGCGCTGCAAACATTATAACCAGACTGACTGCATGTGTGATCACTGTGTTTGAAACAATGTATTCTAAAAATGTAGTGTGATTCAACTGCATGTTATTTGGGATTAGATTCATTTTTAAGAGTCAGCATGTCTGAATTAACCCTTTCCACTGAAGTGATGGGGTGTGCCAGGAGGCAGTATTGGAAGAAACAGTGGTGAAGTCCAATTTATCCATCATATTACAAGACTCAAATGTAAAAAAAAAAGAAAGAAAAAGGAGGCAAAGAAACTTTGCGTAATAGAGGTGTTGCTATCAGCTACAAAATCATACTCCCTATTCCAGCTAGACCCTTTTTATATAAATTTTGTTAACTCGCTTGTTGTGATTGCTCTTTCCTCAGGTTTCACAAATTGGCCACAGTTACTTATGTAGCGGGTATGTACTATTTAGGGGCAGCATCTGGGTGGTAGTATGACCCAGATGCACTAATTGGTAGAGTAGGGCTGTTTTCATTCGTGTGAAGACATCAGGGGTGCTCAGTTCCCTGCGGCTCAGTAGGTGGCACTGTCGCTTTGGGCCCGGGTTGAACCACCACTGCAGTGCCGTACCTTTTGTGACCTCTCGCAGCAGCTGTACAGCGGGGCGGGGAACCTGCTGTGCTTGCTGGGAGAGGGGATAAAAGGGGGTGGACATCTTCACCACGAGGTCCGAGTCCCAGGCACCTTCAGCCTGAGGGCTGCTGTCCATGATCGGTGTCCAGGCGCCTTTGGCCTGGACACGTGGAGTTCGTGTTCCATCCCAGACACCTTCAGTCTGGGGTGAGGTACTTAACTGAAGGCCTGGGGCCCAGTACCTTCCACTGGGTCCCGCAAGGGAGGGATCGTCCTAAGGTGCCCGTGGTGTCAGGTGCCTGAATCCAGGGCGTAAGGGACCAGAGAGGTGACCTTCCCGTAGAGCTGGTGCAGCATATTGCTGGTGCCGGGTGGGCCTCCGGAGACCGTCCGGATGGATGTCTTTCCCTAACAAGGGACAACTAAAAAAGGAAGGTAGTTCATGTTTCACAGCCGGGGGCAGCGGTCCACTTCATTAACCACGGTCGGTGGCAGAGACCTGCTCCCAGGCCTGTGGCAGGGGCCTCAACAGTTCACCCGGTCGGTGGCAGCAGCCAACCTCACGGTCGGTGGCAGAGACCGTGCGCCAAGCCTATTTGCACTAGAAGGAATAGGAGAGTTCACTGTGCCTGGACCTGCTCGTATCCACACCCCTGTCTGTTCATTTAAAAGTTCAACTGATGCTGTTCACTTGTCAGGAAGAATGGGGGAGTGTTGGACTTTTTATGGTGTGGGGCTCTATTACTGGCAGTCAAACCTCCACAGGAGAAGCAGAGGCTCCATCCAGAACACAGGCCCGAAGGTAAAACAAGTGTTGGCTTTCACCTCTGCACATTAGAGGACATAGGCCGTAGTGAATCTCACCCTCCTCCCACATACCCCTAGACAAGCCAGCTGTTTCACTGACAAGGGAGAAGGGGGTGAGGCCGCTACACTTAAAATGAAAATACACCTAAAATACACCCAAAAGCAAACATCTATTGTACTGCAGATTACCAATTCTTGCTGTAGCCAATTCATCCTCCGTTAGCGGGGCTGCTTACCAATTCTTAGATGAGATGGCTGCATGTTTTAGTTTTTTTTAGCCTTTCTTTCTTTTATTTTCACCTGGAGATTTGGCCAGGAAGTCTGTTGTTTTTCAATAGAAAAGGCTGTCTGGCAGATGTAGCATTTGGAGGGTTGAGACAAACCATTTACCACTGACATAGGTGCTTACAGTTATCAGCTTTTATTCATTTATGTTAAACATTATCTCAAAAGTACAAAATGGATTTTTAAAACAGCTTACCTGTAAAATCCTTTTCTTGAGAGTACATCACGGGACACAGAGCCTTTGATAATTACATAGAGGGTTAGATAGTCACCATCAGGTGATTGGACACTGGTAACCCTAATTACAAGTCGAGTTCCTCCCCTATATAACCCCTCTTATATGGAGAGTACCTCAGTTTTGTAGCAAAGCAATAAGTAGCCCAACGTATAATCCCGAAGAGGGGCGGGAGCTCTGTGTCCCAAGAAAAGGATTTTACAGGTAAGCTGTTTTAAAAATCCAATTTACTTGTTCGTACATCACGGGACACAGAGCCTTTGATGAGGGGAGGGAGACACAGTTTAGAAAACACAGACCGCCAATGGACAAGAGGATCTATACTGCTGCCTGCAGCACACTGCGCCCGAAGGCGGCATCCTCATGCCCTCTTACATCCACCTGATAGAATCTAGTGAATGTATGGACCGAAGACCAAGTTGCAGCCTTGCAGATCTTAGCCATGGAGGCCTGGTGATGCACTGCCCATGAAGCACTAACTGCTCTAGTTGAGTGCGCTTTAACCTGAAAAAGGAGGAATTTTCTTCTTTACACCATAAGCCTGAACAATAACCTGTCGAATCCATCTAGAGATAGTGGATTTCGATGCTGCCTGGCCCTTTTTGAGCCGTTGCCTGCAGATAGATTTTGACTGCTCTTACAACATCTAGAGATTGTAACAACTTCTCCTCCGTGGACTGCGGATCTGGAAAAAAGGACGGCAGGACCACATCTTGATTCAGATGGAATCCTGAAACCACTTTAGGCAAAAAAGTCGGGTGAGGACGCAACACCACCCTGTCTTTGTGAATAATCAAATATGGCTCTTTACAAGAAAGAGCTGCTAATTGCGATACCATCCTAGCTGAGGATATGGCTACCAGAAAAAACTATTTCTTTGTCAAAAGAACTAAAGAAGCATGGTGCAATGGTTCAAAAGATTGTTTCTGTAAAACAGACAAAACCAAATTTAAATCCCATGGGCACACGGGAGGCTTAACCAGCGTATTCAAGCGCAGTGCCCCCTGAACAAAGGCACGGATCAGGGAATAAGAGGCAAGCGGTCTTTGAAAAAATACAGACAAGGCCGAGATTTGGCCCTTGATAGTGCTCATGGCCAGCTAAATTTCTACGCCTGATTGAAGAAAGGCAAGAATCCTGCTAATGGCATACTTTCTAGGATGCCACCCCCTGGATTCACACCAGGAAACATATGCCTTCCAGATTCTGTAGTAGATGAGCCTGGAGACTGGCTTCCTAGCATTAACCAGAGTGAATAGGACTGGCCCAGAGAGCCCACGGCTCTTCAGAATGTGGGTCTCAGCAGCCAAACAGTCAAATTCAGACTTTGTAAAGCAGGGTGGAATATTGGACCCTGTGAGAGTAGATCTGGGCGTAGCGATAGGAACCCAAGGTCTTCCTTCTGCCATCTTTACGATCTCCGCATACCAAGATCATCTGGGCCAAACCGGGGTCACCAGAATTAACAGCTTTCCTTCCCTTTTGACCCTTCGAAGGAATCATGGGAGAAGCAGAACTGGAGGGAACACATAGATTAAAGAGTACTGATCCCATGGAATCATTAAGGCATCTGACCCTTGTGCTAGCGGATCCTTTGTTCTTGACACAAAGCTGTCCAGCTTTTTGTTGAACCTGGAAGTCAACAGGTCTACATCCGGGGTACCCCATTTCCAACATATGGCCCGAAATATGTTGGGGTGTAGAGACCATTCCCCTGGACACAGCTGCTGGAGATTTAGGAAATCCGCCTGCCAATTTTCTACCCCTGGAATGAAGACCGCAGACAGGCAAGGAACATGCCTTTCTGCCCAAGAAAAAATGTGATTCACCTCTTTTTGGGCATCCAGACTCTTGGTGATTGATATAGGCCACTGCCGTAGCATTGTCAGACTGTATCCAGACAGGACAACCTTGCAACCTGTAAGTCCAGACTCTGAGGGCTAGACAAATTGCCCGAATCTCCAGAATGTTGATGGGCTCTGGACCATCTTCCCTGGGTGGAAGCTTCTTCCAGAACCGCTCCCCAGCCTATTAGGCTAGCATCTGTGGTTCCGACCTTCCAAGTAACCGGAAAAAAGGTATTTCCTTTCAGTAGATTCTCCAATCCACCAATTGAGGCTCTGGCGTACCCATGGTGATAGGCACATTGGAAGATCCAAGGCTTGAACTCTTTTGTTCCAGGCAGAGAGGATGCTGCTCTGTAAAGGCCTTGAGTGAAACTGGGCATAAGGAACAGCCTTGAATGAGGCCACCATTTCCCTAATAACCTCATACATAGTCGAATGGATGGATTTTTCCTTGCTTTGACTACCCGGACCAAATCCTTTATGGCTTTGGCTTTTGACCTGGGTAAGAATATTCTGCTTTGGACTGTGTCTATGACCATGCCCAAATACTCCAGCCTTCTTAGGGGCTGTAAGGAGGATTTTTCTAGATTAAGGACCCAGCCTAGGTACTCCAAGTGAGCACATTGTGGTTTAAGTGTGCTACGGACTGATCTACGAGTAGCAGATCATCCAGATAAGCTGTTACTGCTATGCCTCGAGCCCTTAGTTTTGCCAGGGGCGGGGCTAGAACCTTTGTGAATACTCGAGGTGCGGTAGCAAGACCGAAAGGTAGGGCCACAAACTGGAAGGGGCGCTAATCCACCGCAAACCTTAGAAACCTTTGGTGAGCGGGGAATATTGGCACATGCAGATATGCATCTCTGATGTCTATCCATGCCAGGAATTCTCCTCCCTGAAGAGTGGAAACCACTGAACGGATCGACTCCATGCGGAAAGAACGAATGTTTAGAAACTGATTCAGGTCTTTCAGATCTAGAATAGGTCTGACATCCCAGTTTGGTTATGAAACCGTAAAGAGGTTTGAGTAGAACCCTGAGCCTTGGTCTTCTGGGGCTACTTCTATAATTACCCCTTGGGATAACAGGTGTTCTAAGGCCAGAAGTAAAGGCTTCCTCTTTTCTGGATCCTTGGAGACTCTTGACCTTAAAAAACGGGATGGCGGAAGTTTTCGGAAGTCCAGCTTGTAGCCCAGAGATACAGTGCAGGTTACCCATTTGTTCAACCTCCTACCGCCAGGCGCCTGCAAACTGCAGCAGCCTTCCCCCCACGCGGGCGAGCGGGGGCGCCCCTTCATAGGGAAATTTGGTGGTTCTGCTTAACAGTTCTTGGACCCCACAATTTTTTCTGCCCTTGGGCTTGGCCTTGGGCCTTTCCCCTAGTATTGGACTGGGGAGGCCATCACCACTGCCTGGAGGTCGAGGCTCCAGGGGCTGGGGAAAGAGAGCGTCTAAATGAGAGACATTTACTCTTTCTCTTAACCGGTAATAATGTGGACTTTTCATTAGCTGGATCTTTGAAGCCCTGAGCATTGTCCACAGGACAGGTCAGGCTTTTATTCACACAAGAAAGGGCCGCATCTATAGCTGGCACCCCCCATTTCTTGGTGAATTTTTCCTCTACCGGATAAAGGAGGAAAAAATTCTTAGGAAAAGAAAATAGTTTATCTGGGTGAACCCAGTCTTCATACAACAATTTCTCCAGCAAGGGCTGAACTGGGAAGGCATACGCAGCCTGTGGGGACTTTCGGGATCCCAATGAGGAAACAGAGAGTATGGCAGCCACAGCAGAGGGCAATTTGTATGTGGCACGCACCATCTCAGTATAATATTGCACCTGCACTTTGAGGGCCTGAGAGGCAGAAGAGAGCTTCTCCTCATCCTCTGAATCGTCTGACTGCTCCTCATTCCCATTACCAGTTAGGGATACCCCATCATTATCAGAATATTCATCCGATAAGGA
This sequence comes from Rana muscosa, assembly GCA_029206835.1. Classification (NCBI taxonomy): domain Eukaryota; kingdom Metazoa; phylum Chordata; class Amphibia; order Anura; family Ranidae; genus Rana; species Rana muscosa. The sequence goes on from CM055116.1 coordinate 733,453,705, forward strand.
GCCCATAGCAGAGGAAGGGGATCTACCCCGCTTTCTGACACTTTTTAAGGAAGCTGTGATTAACGTAGCAATCCTTCCTTCTAATCCATCCAATGCAGCTTTCATAGTGTCCTCCGTGACATTTACAGGGGCTGCAACATTGGGAGAGGCTGCAAAGCCTGACAGGGGCAATGACTCATCCTGTGAGGCTGCCTCCAGTCTTTCAGGGGGGGATGGTATCCTGCAGGCACGTCCAGAACCCCCAGATCTAGGCGGCGATTTCTTAGTGTCTCTTTTACCTGCCCCTGAAGCCCTCTTACGGGAGACATAGTCCTAAGCTGCAAAAGCGGAGGTACTAGAAAAACATGCAATCACTGTTGTGCTTTAGTCTTACAATATATATTATTAGCTTAGTCTGCACAACCTGATGCCGAGTAGGTATCTTAGGTATGCCTGGATCTGATCCTCTGAGATGCTTACTGCCCACAGCTCTGTGTCCCACCGCTTACAGGGGCTCCGGTGTCCTGGGCTTTAAATATGCCTCTTTGCGCCTGCGCACTGATGCAACTACGCCCCCCCCTCGTTCCCCGCCGAATCCGCTGCAAAAGTGCGCACGTAAAATCGTCATGGCAGCGGCCGGGGGCGAGGGGGGAGAAAGGAGACCACCGGAGGACTACGCGGGACCCCTAGACTACGTGGGATCCCCCCTTCTTGCTTATGTGGCAGAGCCTGCAGCGGAGGAGGTGAGCGGCTTCTCAGACCAGCTTCACTGAGCGTGTACCCTGGATGGCATGTAAGTATACACCAGGTATGTCTCTTACTCCCTCTAGTGGCAGAAATCAGGTAAGACATGCAAACCCTTAAGGATTGTCTTCACTTACTTTATCCCTGCCGCAGGAAACTTCTGAGAACAGACAGATCCAACCTTCACCCATTACGGTGGGTAATGTTGTGCCAACCTTCAGGGTTCTGGGTTCCTACTTACAGGATCCTCTTCCCTGGACCTGTAGAAGTCTCTGCCAGAAAACTTTTCGTTCAACTTTAATTTGTGCACCAAAGTACTGGATCCCAGAGCCCAGACCCAGGCAAAACCTTGTTTCTTCCTTCACAAGGCCCGGGTACCATCCAACTTAGGCGTTTTTTTATTGGTCAAAAGTGAAATACTGCGCTGTCTCTATGCCACTATCCAAATAAATAGAATAGTAATATGTGAATTAATACTATATGAACTGCTGCAACTTAAATGTGAGATACACACAAAATAACAAATATATAAAGGAAGCTGCGCTGTGAGATTGATATTAAAAATAATGTGACATCAAAATCGTGAAATAAAGTAATAAGTGAAACATTGTCCAAATAAATGAAGACTGATTCTTCCTTCAAATCCAAAGATATGTGACAAAACAATAATGGGCCCAGATGGTACATGTATGTCACATGAAACCAAAATAAATGCCCTTCCAAATGTCCATGTCACAATAGTCAATGATAACAAAAAACAGTGGGTTCCACACTGTAAGTGATAGGACACAGTTCCAAAAGTAATTCTTCAATGTGTTGATCAACGGTGACTTCAAACAGATAAACACCTAAGAAGAAGTGATGAAATAATATAGAAAAGGATCCTCCACCTTTTATATCAAAGCTGCTTACCAGCTATATAGATCTCTTGTCAGGAGAATGACGTCGTCCAGGGGCACCGAGGTATGGATCCGGTTGTATAGCTCCTAGGCCCCCGCAGAGACCATCTAACAGAGCTTTTCTTCTTAGCACATCTTCAACGTGACCAACCACCTTAGACACTGGCGAAAAAAACTGAGGTACTCTCCATATGGGAGGGGTTTATAGAGGAGGAACTTGCCTTGTAATTAGGGTTGCCAGTGTCCAATCACCTGATGGTGACTATCTAACCCACTATGTAATTATCAAAGGCTCTGTGTCCCGTGATGTATGAACAAGAAAAAACAGTTTGCTGTAACTGATCATAAAGTGTTAGCTGGAGTTTAGCTTCAATTTGTTATTTTATCTACATCTGACAATGCTGCTGTCCAAAGGTTGCTCATTCATTCAGAGTGTAGGTACCAAATGAAAATGAGGGAAACAAGCCTAAAAAAAATAAAATGAATGCAGCCACCACATCTAATGATTGATAGGCTGTGATATATTACATTTTTGGTTTTGGGTTTAATAAAATTACACTAAACTCTGGTTTGGAAGATGGGGGTCCGCTTTTCTTTCGTCCAGCAGATCGGATCAGATGGCAGTCGGGTTCAAACGGACTGCTGGTCTGTTTACATCCAACTGCCCATAGAGGAGAGCAGGCTGTGTCCATGCCTGCTCTGCCCATAGAGGAGAGCAGGCTGTGTCCATGCCTGCTCTGTATAAGTGTAATGGATACAGACCTGTCTTCCACCTGCAAGCGGGGATCAGCGGACAGATTCCCTGTGTTGAGCAAGGAGATCGCAGTTGACGTCCGCCCTGTGTGAAAGGACCCTAAAGCTGGGTACTCACTAACAGTTTTTTTTTGTGTGCAACCCAGCAGGTTGCAGGAAAATAAAACTGACAGCTGTACTAACCATGTGAGGTTAGTTCAGCGATCTCCCCTGCTGAGCTGTTGTAGTCTGACAAAGGGGCGGCCCCTCTCGCCAGAACACTCCAATTAGCGCTCTCGGCCGGCTTCTGTCGGACAGACTGACATACACACGGACCGAACATCGGACGTTTTTTTGATCCAGCCATTGTCTCTCGACATTCGAGTTCCGTTCACATCTAGGCATTGCTATTTATACAGGTGTTTTTCGGGCGTTTTTTTCAGGCGTTTTTTCTGGCATTTTTGCTGAGTTTTTGCAGCGTTTTTGTACAGGCTTTTGAAGTTCAAAAGGTCACCAATGCAAAAGCAGTAAAACGCCTGTAATGTGCCAAAAAAGAAGCTCATGTACTTTTTTGAGCGACTGGTGTTTTGCTTTAGGCGACAGAACGCTCAGATGTGAACAGGGGCCATTGAAATGAATGGGATTTGTCTTGCTGGGTGTTTTTAGAGCTGAGGCTTATGCCGCGTACACACGATCGTTTTTCACGTTGTTAAAAATGCCATTTTTTAAATTGGGCATTAAAAACAAACGTGTGTAGGCTCCAGAGCATTTTTAACGACGTGAAAAATGGCCTAAAAAAATGAGAACCTGCTCTATTTTTTCATGTCGTTTTTCACGTTGTTTTTTTTAACGACGTGAAAAACGGTAGTGTGTATGCTTTTACGAGGGTAAAAAAAACACGCATGCTCGAAATCAAGTATGGGACGGGAGTGCTCGTTCTGGTAAAACTAGTGTTCGTAATGGAGATAGCACATTCGTCACGCTGTAACGGACTGAAAAGCACGAGGCTGAAAAGCGCGAATCGTCGCTCAACAAACTTTACTAACATGAAGGGTGGCGCCATTCGAACTGAACTTCCCCTTTATAGTGCCGTCGTACGTGTTGTACGTCACTGTGTTTTGCTCGAGCATTTTTTTTAATGAACATGTGTATGCAAGACAGGCTTGAGAGGAAACAAGAAAAACGTCGTTTTTGAAAATGACATTAAAAACGATCGTGTGTACGCGGCATTAGAGCAGAAAAATGCCCAAAAACACCTAGATGTGAATGGAGCCTTAAGGCCCGTACACACGGTCGGACTTTTGCCCAACAAACTTCGTTTTAACCACTTAACGACCGCCCACTGTAAATATACGTCGGCAGAATGGCACCGACAGGCAGAATCACATAATCTACGTGACTGCCTTTGTATAGTTGGGGGGTCCGATCGGACCCCCCTTCTTTACAGTGAGCGGTGGTTAACTGATCAGGAGCGATCAGGCATGAGGGGACGGCCGTTCGATTCCGGCCACCCCCTCTTGATCGCTCCCGGCGAATGAGAGAGCTTCCCCTGCCTGTGTAATGTTTACACAGGCAGAGGAAGTGATGTCATCTCTCCTGCGGCGCTCACATATACCGAGCGCCGTACAGGAGAAGATGCCAGGTTAGTGCACAAAACACTACACTGACACCAGGACACATAGGTACATAAATTGCCCCCCCAGGCCCCCCCAGACACCCTCAGATCACCCCCCAGATCACCCCCATTCACAGTGTCACTGATTGCAGTGACCATTTATTTACTGATCACTGCAATCAGTGACATTTGTGACTGTAAAAGTGTCACCAAAGTTTAGTTTTAGGTCCGGTGTAGCCCCCTAACCCCCCCTAATAAAGGTTTAACCCCCTGATTGCCCCCCAGATAACCCTTTCACCCCCTATCACCACTGTCGCTAAGCGATCATTTTTCTGATCGCCGTCTTAGCGTCGGTGATGCCGATCGGTAGCCAGTAATTTTTTTTAGGTTCGCCGCAGGTTTTTATAGCGTCGAGTACCCCCGTATATTACCTAATAAAGGTTTAACCCCCTTGATCGCCCCCCAGGTAACCCTTTCACCCCCTAGCACCGCTGTCACTAAGCGATCGTTTTTCTGATCGCTGTTTTATTGTCGGTGATGCCGATCGGTAGCCAGTTTTTTTTAGGTTCGCCGCAGGTTTTTATAGCGTCAGGTATCCCCATATATTACCTAATAAAGGTTTAACCCCCTTGATCGCCCCACAGGTAACCCTTTCACCCCCTATCACCACTGTCGCTAAGCGATCGTTTTTCTGATCGCTGTCTTATTGTCGGTGATGCCGATCGGTAGCCAGTTATTTTTTTTAGGTTCGCCGCAGGTTTTTATAGCGTCAGGTACCCCAATATATTACCTAATAAAGGTTTAACCCCTTGATCGCCCCCCAGGTAACCCTTTCACCCCCTATCACCACTGTCGCTAAGCGATCGTTTTTTTGATCGCTGTCTTATTGTCGGTGATGCCGATAGGTAGCCAGTTATTTTTTTTAGGTTCGCCGCAGGTTTTTATAGCGTCAGGTACCCCCATATATTACCTAATAAAGGTTTAACCCCCTTGATCGCCCCCCAGGTAACCCTTTCACCCCCTATCACCACTATCGCTAAGCGATCGCTTTTCTGATCGCTGTCTTAGTGTCGGTGATGCAGATAGGTAGCCAGTAATTTTTTTTAGGTTCGCCGCAGGTTTTTATAGCGTCAGGTACCCCCATGAATTATCTAATAAAGGTTTAACCCCCTTGATCGCCCCCCAGGTAACCCTTTCTCCCCCTATCACCACTGTCGCTAAGCGATCATTTTTCTGATCACTGTCTTAGCGTCGGTGATCCAGATCGGTAGCCAGTAATTTTTTTTAGGTTTGCCGCAGGTTTTTATAGCGTCAGGTACCCCCATATATTATCTAATAAAGGTTTTAACCCCCTAATTGCCCCTAGTTAACCCTTTCACCAGTGATCACCATATAAGTGTTACGGGTGACGCTGGTTAGTTAGTTTGCTTTTTATAGTGTCAGGGCACCCGCCGTATATATAACCCAATAAAGGTTTAACCCCCTGATCGCCCGGCGGGTGATATCAATTAGGTTTTAGCGTCAGAGAGGGTCTGCGTCACACCCCAGGCAGCGTCAGGTTAGTGCCAGTAACGCTAACACCCACACGTGAAGCATACACCCCCCTTAGTGGTATAGTATCTGAACAGATCAATATCTGATCTGATCAGATCTATACTAGCGTCCCCAGCAGTTTAGGGTTTCCAAAACGCAGTGTTAGCGGGATCAGCCCAGATACCTGCTAGCACCTGCGTTTTGCCCCTTCGTCCAGCCCAGGCCACCCAAGTGCAGTATCGATCGATCACTGTCACTTACAAAACACAATACACATAACTGCAGCGTTCGCAGAGACAGGCCTGATCCCTGTGACTCCAGTGCTGTAGGAGGTGATTTCACCACCACAGTTAAAAAAAAAAGCATATATGCCGAAGCATTGGGGCAGCAGGGGCGGAGGAGCGGAGGAGCGGAGGAGCGGAGGACCGATTTTGCTCCTAATGCCGCGTACATACGGTCGAAATTCCGACGGAGGCTTGCCCGTGGAAAAGTCCGACCATGTGTGTGCGGCATAACTTTTTTGCGGGAGGATGCCCCCATGCTTCGGCATATATAAATGGTGCATGTATGCCCATCATTAGAAGTGGGTGGATGAAGGGCGGTATTCTAATGGTGGGCATACCCACCGATCAATCTCTTTTTTCGTTCAGCCAACTGGCTGCATGAAAAAAAAAAGATTACAATACATGTCCAACAAGGACCAGCAACGTACTGGTATGTTGCTGGACTTTGAATGTTTATACCAGAATGATGCCTGCGGGTTTAGGTATCATCTTGGTATCATTCTTTTCAGCCAGCGGCCGGCTTTCATGTAAAAGCAATCCTAGTGGCTAATTAGCCTCTGGACTGCTTTTACAAGCAGTGGGAGGGAATGTCCCCCCCCCGGATATAAAAAGCGCTATTGGGAAATTGGGAAAGCATTTTATCACACCGATCTTGGTGTGGTCAGATGCTTTGAGGGCAGAGGAAAGATCTAGGGTCTAGAAGACCCCAGTTTTTTCAAAAAAGAGTACCTGTCACTACCTATTGCTATCATAGGGGATATTTACATTCCCTGAGATAACACTAAAAATGATAAAAAAATAAATATGGAAGGAACAATTTAAAAATAAAATAAAAAAGCAAAATTAATAATTAAAAAAAAAAGCACCCCTGTCCTGCCCTGCTCTTGCCCAATGGCGAACGCAAGCGTCGGTCTGGCGTCATATGTAAACAGCAATTGCACCATGCATGTGAGGTATCACCGTGAAGGTCAGATCGAGGGCAGTAATTTTAGCAGTAGACCTCCTCTGTAAATCTAACGGGGTAACCTGTAAAGGCTTTTAAAGGCTTTTAAAAATGTATGTAGTTTGTCGCCAATGCGCGTTTGTGCGAAATTTTAAAGCATGTCGTGTTTGGTATCTATGTACTCGGCCTAAGATCATCTTTTTTATTTCATCAAACATTTGGGCAATATAGTGTGTTTTAGTGCATTAAAATTTAAAAAAGTGTATTTTTTCCCCAAAAAATGCGTTTGAAAAATCGCTGCGCAAATACTGTGTAGAAAAAAAATGCAACACCCACCATTTTAATCTGTAGGGCCTTTGCTTTAAAAATATATATAATGTTTGGGGGTTCAACATAATTTTCTTGCAAAAAAAATAATATGTTTTCATGTAAACAAAAAGTGTCAAAAAGGGCTTTGTCTTCAAGTGGTTAGAAGAGTGTATGCAAGCTTCCTAATGTTGTGTATAAAATGCCAGAACAGTTCAAAACCCACCCAAATGACCCCATTTTGGAAAGTAGACACCCCAAGCTATATACTGAGAGGCATGTCGAGTCCATGGAATATTTTATATGTTGACACAAGTTGCGGAAAAAAGAAAATTTTTTTTTTATTTTATTTTTTTTTGCACAAAGTTGTCACTAAATGATATATTGCTCAAACATGCCATGGGTATATGTGGAATTACACCCCAAAATACATTCTGCTGCTTCTCCTGAGTACGGGGATACCACATGTGTGAGACTTTTTGGGAGCCTAGCCGCGTACGGGACCCCAAAAACCAAGCACCGCCTTCAGGCTTTCTAAGGGTGTAAATTTTTGATTTCACTTCTCACTGCCTATCACAGTTTCGGAGGCCATGGAATGCCCAGATGGCACAAACCCCCCCCCCAAATGACCCCATTTTGGAAAGTAGACACCCCAAGCTATTTGCTGAGAGGTATGGTGAGTATTTTGCAGATCTCGCTTTTTGTCACAAAGTTTTGAAAATTGAAAAAAAAAATAATATATTTTCTTTCTTCATTTTCAAAAACAAATGAGAGCTGTAAAATACTCACCATGCCTCTCAGCAAATAGCTTGGGGTGTCTACTTTCCAAAATGGGGTCATTTGGGGGGGTTTTGTGCTATTTTGGCATTTTATGGCCTTCGAAACTGTGATAGGTAGTGAGGAGTGAAATCAAAAATTTGTGCCTAGAAATCCTGAAGGCGGTGCTTGGTTTTCGGGGTCCCGTACGCGGCTAGGCTCCTAAAAAGTCCCACACATGTGGTATTCCCGTACTCAGGAGAAGCAGCAAAATGTATTTTGGGGTGTAATTCCACATATAACCATGGCATGTGTGAGCAATTAATCATTTAGTGACAACTTTTTGTAATTTTTTATTTTTTTTTTGTCATTATTCAATCACTTGGGACAAAAAAAAAAATATTCAATGGGCTCAACAGGCCTCTCAGCAATTTCCTTGGGGTGTCTACTTTCTAAAATGGGGTCATTTGGGGGGGTTTTGTGCTATTTTGGCATTTTATGGCCTTCAAACTGTAATAGGTAGTGAGGAGTGAAATCAAAAATTTGCGCCCTTAGAAATCCTGAAGGCGGTGCTTGGTTTTCGGGGTCCCGTACGCAGCTAGGCTCCCAAAAAGTCCCACACATGTGGTATCCCCGTACTCAGGAGAAGCAGCAGAATGTATTTTGGGGTGAAATTCCACATATAACCATGGCATGTGTGAGCAATATATCATTTAGTGACAACTTTTTGTAATTTTTTTTTTTTTTTTTTATTATTATTCAATCACTTGAGACAAAAAAAAAAATATTCAATGGGCTCAACATGCCTCTCAGCAATTTCCTTGGGATGTCTACTTTCCAAAATGGGGTCATTTGGGGGGGTTTTGTACTGCTCTGCCATTTTAGCACCTCAAGAAATGAGATAGGCAGTCATAAACTAAAAGCTGTGTAAATTCCAGAAAATGTACCCTAGTTTGTAGACGCTATAACTTTTGCGCAAACCAATAAATATACGCTTATTGACATTTTTTTTACTAAAAACATGTGGCTGAATACATTTTGGACTAAATGTATGACTAAAATTGAGTTTATTCGATTTTTCTTATAACAAAAAGTAGAAAATATCATTTTTTTTCAACATTTTTGGTCTATTTCCGTTTATATCGCAAAAAATAAAAATCGCAGAGGCAATCAAATACCATTAAAAGAAAGCTCTATTTGTGGGAAGAAAAGGACGCAGATTTCGTTTGGGTACAACATTGCATGTCCGCACAATTTACAGTTAAAGCAGCGCAGTGCAAAATTCTGAATTCACCTCTGGTCCTTTAGCTACAAAATGGTCCGGGGCTTAAGTGGTTAAGCAAGTTGGACCAACAATCCGACCGTGTGTACGCTCCATCGGACAAACTTTTTTTCGTTTGGTTTTGTTTTCATCGGACAAAAGTTGGGTCTGCAAACGGACAAACTTTTGCCCAACAAAAGTCCGATGGAGCAAAGTCCTACCGTGTGTACAGAAAACCATAGGACTTTTGTCCGATGGACAAAACAACTAATGTTAAAATCAACCAACAATAGCAGAAGTTGACCAAAGGGTGGCGGTAAAGAGCAGAAAAGAGCAGAAAAACAATGTGATGTTGCAAAAAGTTTTGGGAAAGTTTGCAGAAAAGTCCTGTCGTGTGTATGCTATGGGTGTGCCCGGCCAACTCCGTTCGAACAAAAATCCACGGAAAAGTCCGATGGAAGTCCGACCGTGTGTACGAGGCTTAAGGCTCCATTCATACTTGTAGGACTCCAAAGTTGCGTTGGCTTTGGAGTTCAACTTTGGTGCAACTTTAATGCAACTTTGACGCAACTTTGGATGGGTGCAACTTAGATACGACTTTGGCTTTGACCAGTGATAGTGGACAATTGTTGCACAACTGTTGCATTTAATAACATTTAGGTACGACTTTCTTGCAACTTTTCAGGGCTAACATTGAAGTCTATGGCTCTCAAGTTGCATGAAAGTCGGACTAAGGTAGTGCATGAACTACATATACTATGTTACCAAAAGTATTGGGACACCTGCCTTTACACACACACATGAACTTGAATGGCATCCCAGTCTTAGTCTGCAGGGTTCAATATTGCGTTGGCCCATCCCTTGCAGCTATAACAGCTTCAACTCTTTTGGGAAGGCTGCCCACAAGGTTTAGGAGTGTGTCTATGGGATTGTTTGACCATTCTTCCAGGAGTGCATTTGCGAGGACAGGTACTGATGTGGATGAGAAGGCCTGCTCGCAGTCTCCGATCAAATTCATCCCAAAGGTGTTCTATCGGGTTGAGGTCAGGACTCTGTACAGGCCAGTCACGTTCCTCCACCCCAAACTCACTCATCCATGTCTTCATGGACCTTGCTTAGTGCACTGGTCCAAATCATTTGGTGGAGGAAGGATCATGGTGTGGGTTTTTTTTCAGGGCTTGGGCTTGACCCCTTAGTTCCAGTGAAGGGACCTCTTAAGGCGTCGGCATACCAAGACATTTTGGACCATTTCATGCTCCCAACTTTGTGGGAACAGTTTAGGCATGGCCCCTTCCTGTTCCACGTGACAGTGCACCAGTGCACAAACAAGGTCCATAAAGACAAGAATGAGCAAGTTTGGGGTGGAGGAACTTGACTGGCCTGCACAGAGTCCTGACCTCAACCTGATAGAACACCTTTGGGATGAATTAGAGCAAAGACTGCGAGCCAGGCCTTCACGTCCACATCAATGCTGACCTCAAAAAGTACGCTTCTGGAAGAATGGTCAAACATTCCTATAGACACAAGCCTTGTACACACTACCGGTTTTCTCGGCAAGAAAACTGCTGGGAGAGCTTTTTGCCGAGAAAGCCGGTTGTGTGTATGGTTTCTCCTCAGGAAAACTGCAGAGAATCTCGATGAGAAAAATTAAGAACCTGCTCTCTATTTTCTCATCGGGATTCTCGTCGGTCTGTTTCCCGATGAGAAAACCATGAGTGTGTATACTTACCTGTCCATGGTAAACCTGCGCATGCTCGAAAAGACTTTGACGCATGCGCGGTAGAATACAAGGGTAGTGTAGGGTGTAGCAAGATGGCGGCGACGGCATCGAATGTGACGAGCACAGGCTTGTCGTAGTCGATGACGTCACCACGTTCTTGCCATTCAAAAGAGCGGCTGTTCTTTTGAATGGCCGTGTGTACACTCGGCGAGCAAGGCAAGCTTGCCGAGAATCTCGTCAGGAGAACCAACTTTTTTTTCCCGACGAGATTCCTGCCCGTGTGTACGAGGCTTCACTCCTAAACCTTGTGGACAGCCTTCCCAGAAGAGTTTAAGCTGTTATAGCTGAAAAGGACTAAGACTGGGATGCCATTAAAGTTAATGTTCATGTAAAGGCAGGCATCCCAATACCTTTGGTAATATAGTGTATATGAACGGTTATCATTGGAAAACATGGGAAATGACTTGATGGGAAAGCCACACAAATGAGAATGAAGCCTAAATATGTATTCTTAACTCCAAAATGTCCTTCCTATTGCTCTCAGCCTCCTCCAGATTTCCAAATTCCTCTATTTTTGTTGCTGTGATCTGACTGCCTCTCTTGATCACTCCGGAGATAGACTATGGGATTTATAATGGGCATGGAGCAGTGCACATGATGTAACGTGCACTGCTCCTTTCAAACAGAAGTAGGGAGAAAAGGTTTCAATAGCGCATGGAGGATGTTACAAGGCAGCAGAAAAGCACAGTAAGACCCCTTTCAAACTGGGGCGGTTTGCAGGTGCTATTGAGTTAAAAATAGCGCCTGCAAACCGACCCTAAACCGCGGCTATACCGCCGGAAATGCGCCTCTGCAGAGGCGCTTTGCGGTGGTTTTTAACCCTTTTTTGGCCGCTAGCGGGGGGATAAAACTGCCCGCTAACGACAGAATACTGCCGCAAAATTAGCGGTAAAGCAACGCTAAAAATAGCGGCGCTTTACCGTCATTGCCGCTACCACCCCAGTGTGAAAGGGGCCTAAGAAAAGTAGATTACAGGACGGTTAAGTAGTAGATGTGTGTGGAATATATTTGGAGAAAAAAGGATATAGTTTAGGGTCACTTAAAGGTTTATATTACTGTAAAAAAAAGCATCTTGATTTTCAATATAATATTTATAAATACATTATTTGACAAAATTGATTAGTAATGTTCTCTCTGAGACTATTTAACACCAGTTGAAATTTTGTCAGCACACCCTTGCAGCATCTGTTGCTTAGAAACCAAATTCTTCAAGTCCAGGATGTTAGCAGCCTTTGCAGAGTTTGCATAGTTTTAATTTTGGCCAGTCTGGGCATCAGTATCCTGGCAGAGACTATAAGATAAGCGTTTCATTAATGTCTTAGTAAGTGGATTGGCAGGATTAATATAAGGCCCTCTTTCTGGCAATGTTTGTCTACCAACACTGAGAGGTCCTTCATTGTTACATAATATATCTAAATAAGTCAAGTATATAGTGGAGAGAAAGAAAAGAAAAAGAGGAGGAAAAAGTACACATTAAAAAAAAAAAGTATACATTAACAAGATTAAATGGGGCTGGCCTGATAAATTGATTTAAATAGTAGACACAAGGACTAAAAGCACAAGAAAAGCACTAAAATATTGTTGGAGGGGGGGACGGGGGTGTAGGACCCCTGGAGCAGGGGTGTAAAGAGATGTATGGTAGAGGGGAGGTTAGAGGGGATGTGTGTAGTGTGGAGGCCATAGGCAAAGCCCCTAGGGTAGGTTCAGCTGGGCTGAGAGGGAATGGGTTGGGCAGTGATGGAGAGTAGAGGTAAAAGGGGGGGAGGGGCTCAGAGAGGGAGGACAGGGGGAGAGATAAGGAGGAGATAGGGTAAGGGAGGGGAGGGGGGGTAAGGGAGGGGGGTAGAGGTAAAAGGGGGGGAGGGAGAGGAAGGGAGAAGGGTAGGGGAGGGGAAGGGAGCTACATCACAATGGAGTATTGGAAAATATCACAAACACAAGGCCTGCTATATATATGTTTCACATGTTCACTAGACACTGCCGCTGATTGGCGGGAAAAATTAGGGAATTTTTATGGATGTATATTTTAAATGTGCACCCTACCATGGACAGATGCCTATCAGAAGGGCAAACCAACCTTGATTTACTGTTTTTGTTACCTTTGGTGGAATATGCACAATTTGTTATTTTGTTTGTACAATGGTGAGCATTAATAATAAGGGTATAATATTAATGACATGGAATGTTATGGGTTTGGGGGATAAGAACAAAAAAAATGCAATGTTTAAATACTTAGATAGAATGAAACTTCAGATATGTATCCAACAGAAGGTGGACAGAGAAGGTAGATACGTTTTTTTGCTATGTAAACTTAATGGACTAGTGTGTATCATCACCTCAATTTATATCCCTTCACCATTTTCAGCGACCCCTCTTAGAAGCTTGGCGCAATTCATGGCCCTATCTCCGGATGTTCCGGTTTTAGCACTGGGAGATTTTAATAATATCCTGGACACATATCTGGATAGAATGTCTTTGACACCTAGAGTGGCGAGGCAGACAACCGGCAAGACGGCCTTTGCCTCCCTACTCTCGGAATTAGGACTCTGTGATGTTTGGCGAGGGAGACATGCAGAGGATAGAAGTTATTCATGCCACTCCGCTACACATGATGGACTCTCCCGTATTGACCTGGGTCTGGGGAATGAGGCACTAATGCAGCGGGTAAGGGACTCGGCCTATGAGCCGCGCCTGTTATCTGATCACTCCCCATTTTGGGTACGGCTGGATGCTACGGTTGCATCAGGCCGCCCGCTGTGGAAAGTGAACCCTTTTTGGTTAACTCTATTCCTGTCTCCGGACAGAACGAAGGGGGCAATGCGGGAACTTTTGCACTTTAACAGGGGATCTGCTAGTGCAGCGGTAGTATGGGACACACTTAAGGCATATTTAAGGCGATGCCTTATCAGAGAGATAACGGGAATTAAAACTCGCTTGAGGGAATGGGAAAATAGGGTACGGGATGAAATGAAAGCGAGAGAACAGGCCCTGGTAGCTGACCCCTCTCAGTCTAACCATGACTCCTGGTCGGAGGTGCAATCCATGTACAATTCGGTTTTACTGACCGCAGCAGAGAAGAGGAGATATTTTCAGCAGCAGAGTTATTTTGAGGAGGGGGAAAATACTGATCGCCTCCTTGCCCTCATAGCTAGAGAGCAGCGGGAATCCGCTAACAACTCTGCTATAGGGGCAGAATCTGGGGAGAACTATACCCTTAGCTCTGATATTTTGGATAATTTTCAGCGGATTTATAAGGATTTATACTCATCTAAAACTAGTTATGCTCCATCTGACCTGGCTTTGTTTTTACAAGCATGCCCTTCCCTTTCTCTGAGGTTGACAGGGAAATGTTAAACTCCCCAATTACACTCAAAGAACTGACGGAGGCATTGGAGGGGGCACCACATCACAAATCCCCAGGCCCGGATGGGTTACCGGCAGAGGTGTATTCCCAGTATGGGGAGGACCTTTTACCGCCCATATTGCAGGCTCTAATGGAGGCAGCGGAAATAGGTAGTTTACCAGACAGCATGCAGGAGGCAATAATAATAGTACTCCCAAAACTGGGGAAGGATAAGCTTTTGTTGGACTCCTATCGTCTGATCTCCTTATTGAATGCGGATGTTAAGCTTCTGGGGAGCGTTTTGGCTAAGAGGCTATCCCAGGTAATTGACAGGCTGGTCCATCATGATCAATCTGGCTTTATACCTACACGTTCCACGACTGACAATATTAGGCGATTATATATGAACCTACAGGTACTGGTGGACAACCCGGGGGTAGGGCCATTTTGTCACTGGACGCCGCAAAAGCGTTTGATAGTGTGGAGTGGCCCTACCTCGTGGAGATTCTGGAAAGGTTCGGATTGGGGGATAAATTTGTAAACTGGGTAAAGATGCTCTATTCTAAACCCAGAGCCAGACTACGTATTAATAATAATGTTTCCCCTCCATTTGAGCTACACAGAGGTACACGTCAGGGGTGCCCATTGTCCCCACTGCTGTTCGCCCTGGTGGTGGAGCCTTTGGCTATTTTGATCCGTAATGCCACGGAAGTGGTAGGGTTACGTAGAGGCCAGAGGGAAGAAAAAATATCCCTATATGCGGACGACGCGCTTATATATCTAGGCGACTCGCCGCATCGTTGCGGGCAGTGATGGGGATAATTGGGGACTTTGGAGGTTTTTCGGGTTTCACCATTAACTGGTCAAAATCAATCTTAATGCCCATAGATCAGTTGATAGGACAGTTACCAGAGGGGGCGGAACAAATAGTTATAGCAAAAAGCTTTAAATACCTGGGAGTGGTAGTATCTTCGGACCCGGCTGAGTATCTGCAGTTGAATCTGGGTCCATTGCTGGTTAGACAGAAAGCGAAATGTAACAGCTGGTGCAAGCTTCCATTGTCAGTAGTAGGACGGGCAAATTTTATAAAAATGGTATGGGCCCCGCAGCTACTGTATGTTTTCCACAACTCCCCCATGTGGATCCCCAATAAGTGGTTTAAACAGATCGACACACTAATGAGGGAATTAATATGGAAAAAAAAAGACAGCCAGGATCAGCCTAGCTACCTTGCAGTATGGAAAATATAGAGGAGGATTGGCAATACCCCACCCCAAAATGAACTTCTTGACTTCACAGTTTCAGCAGATGGCAGGGTGGGGGCGGGAAGGGAGGGAGGACCCGATAGGTAAATTGGTGACCATTTCCGCTCCCGCACTAGAGGCGGCGTCCAATATGGAAATGGATCTGCCAAGCATACCAGGCTCGGCACCCACATACGTCCTTCTCAAAAGAGTATGGGGGGAGATCCGGAAAGCTTTGAGGATAGAGGGTTTGTTGCCCTTTACCCCAATATTGCATAATCAGAGATACCCAGAGGTACAGGAACTACAGGGCTTCACCACCTGGAAAGAGAGGGGGATTTGGTTTTTCGCACAACTGTATGAAGGGAAGGTGTTAAAGACATATGAACAGCTATGTCAGGAATTCCAGTTAAGTCCCAAGGACTTTTATCAATATCTTCAGCTTCGTCATGCTCTGCAGGCACAACAAAGAACACATTCTATGATAGTGTCATCGTCACCTATGTTGAGGGAAATTCTTGGGGCGGACACCCGGAAGGGATTAATATCAAAAATTTACATGGAATTGCTGTCCTCGGTCCAGGACCATGCCTCTTTGAGATGCCGAAGCAAATGGGTGGAAGATATAAGGGATATAGATGGGAACCAGTGGGAAATGGCACTTAATTCTATTCCTGTGGTATCGGTATCTGCATCCCATAGACTGTCACAATTATTTATTTTGCATAGGGCATATAGAACACCAGAGCAGTTATATAGGTGGGGAGGAAGAGACTCCCCCTGTGTCCAAAATGTAAAGTACATAGGGGGGACTTTATACATTTAATATGGAAATGTCTAAAACTCCATAGGTACTGGGAGGAAGTCTCCCAGTGTCTTACGAGACTAGCCCAGGTACCTGTCCCCCTAAACCCTCTAGTATACTTGCTTGGAGCCATCGACACAGAAATGTTCCCAAGATGAATGTACAGCATGCTGACTAGACTGATGTATCTGGCTAGAAAACTCATTGCAAAATTTTGGATGGCACCAGCAGTACCCACGGGGAAGCAGTGGATTTCATATGTAAATTCCGTGCTTCTCAGGGAGCGACTGATGTACAGCCGAAGGAGAGAAGCGGGTAAATTTGACATCATATGGAAACCATGGCTGGGGGACGCTGATCTTGCGCCACCTCAACTAGTAGTGGAAAGACTCCAGGTGTAAAGATCTTTGGAGGTTGTAGGAGGGGAGGGCGGAGAAGAGAGGGAAAGAACGGTGTGATTAAGTAAAGGTTGTATAAACAGATAGGAGAGAACATTGGTGGAGGAAGAAATGAATTGTGGTGATCAGATATAAGGAAGTAAAGGTGATGGATGTAGCTCTGGGGATGGGGGGGAGGTGGGATGGGGGAGAAAAAGGGAAAAATAGAGAACATAGCAACAGGATATAGTTGTATGTACACGACGATTGACACAAAAAAAATTAAAGTTTCACTGGATAAAATGTAGTATGTGTATGTATTGTGAGAATAATTTTCTAAATAAAAAAAAGAAAGGGAAAAAAAAAGAAAATTATATCTGATGCAAAAAAAAAAAAAAAGTATATAGTGGTTGATTAATTTAAAATAAAGGTCAAACACTGCAAGGAGCAGGGTGGGAAAAGACCGCCCCTCTTGATACTTTGTTGGACTGGTAGTCATAAGAAATGTGTACCCAGCACAATAAAATTAACTTTTAAAGCTGCTGAAAAAAAAGATAATACGAGTGATGTTAAGGTCATGAATATTTACTGTTGTTTCTTCAGATTGAAAGCATTGCCATAAATGCTGGCCGCCACTTTAAAAAGCGCCTATCAGGATAAACATTGGGAACTGCTCTGCATAGAAACAAATCAGCTTCAAGCTTTTTTTGTCAAATCTTAAAGTGATTGTAAAGTCATTTTTTTTATCTTTTTTTATAGAAATAACAAACATGGCATACTTACCTGCTCTGTGCAGTGGTTTTGCACCGAGCAGCCCAGATCCTCTTCTTCTTGGGTGCCTCTTCTGTGTTCCTAGCCCCTCCCTCCTGTTAAGTGCCCCCACAGCAAGCAGCTTGCTATGGGGGCACTCGAGTCGAGCTGCAGCTCTGTGTGCCCATTCAGACATGGAGCTGCGGTTCAGCCCCACCCTCTCTCTCCTGATTGGCTAACTGGCTTTGATTGACAGCAGCGGGTGCCAATGGCACCGCTGCTGTGGCTCAGCCAATCAGTAGGGAGAGTCCCGTATGAATGAGACACTCGTGGACATAGATGGGGTTCAGGTAAATATTAGAGGGGCTGAGGGGGGCTGCTGCACACAGACAGCTTTTTAGAATAGAATGCATTACGTTAAAAAACCTTCTGACTTTACAACCACTTTAATTGAACAAGCTGAAGTTAGAAGCTGATTGACTACCATGCACAGCTTCACAAGATTTTACACTCTCTAGTCTTAGTAAATCAACCCCAATATTTCCTATTTTCTAAGTGTCCAGTGTGTGAGGTTAAGCAGTTGACAGGTTTGTAGGCTTGTACAAAATAAAGGAGAAGTTCAGCCTGAGCTTTTTAGGCTGGGCTTCTCCTAAGGGTCATAGGAATGCAATTCATTTTGCACTCCTGTGACCCATTTTCAGCGGAGAGCGGTCTGAGGTCCGCTCTCCGCTGATGTCACTGCCATCAGTTGGGGCAACGCGTCATCACGACTTCCCAAGTCGGGATCCGCCAGCTGCCCTGATTGATGGCAGTCTCAGTGGCTCAGTGAGCCACTAAGACAGCCTCTCCCCGCCCCTCTACGGCTCAGCGCTCCAATGAGCGTGGAGAAGCAGAGAGGAAAGAGGCTGACTGACAGTCAGCTTATTTCCTCTCGGGGATCTGTGAGAACCAAGCCAGCGGCGATGTTCGTGGCTCAGTTCTCAGTGCACAGACGGTGGGGGACAGATGGAGCATCGGTCTGATGCTCCATCCACCGAGGTAAGTATGAACAGCCAAAAAACCCAAAACTCAGACTTCTCCTTTAAGTAAAATTAAGGGAAAATTATGAAATTTGCACAGTTATAATGGGAGAGGATATGTTCAAATCCCTGCAAAAGCCTAATTGTGATGGGTTCCCTTTAAGGCGGACATTGCAGTAAATACGCATGTAATATATGTAAGAACACTTCCCCTGTTATTAAAAGCTTCTTCAAAGTAAAAAAAAAACCTGTAGGGGAAAAAGGTTAATAAATACACTTTCGTTGCAGCACCTAGACAAGGGTGACCTCACTCTACTTCCAGCGAGAAACCTGGGAGTGCCGAGAAGTACAACCGGAGGACACTTCTGTGCTGTGCTTTAGCATCATCTCATGGGATTTGGACTACTAAGCACTCCCTGGGATCTTGTCGGAAAGTGGGTGATATCATCCCTTGCAGTAAAGAAGAATCTAAAGTATATTTATTAACTTTTTTCCACCTACTTTTTTGTAAATATTAAAGCTGCTACTTATGATGGGAGAGGGGCAGTGATCAATGAGGTAGACCTTACATTTTACTGCAAGGTTCACTTTAAAGTGACCCATACCTTTACTCTTGCAGTCCCATTTAACAGTACCTGTGCCTAAACGCTCTTGTAAGCTCTTTATTTCTCGCTCTCTCTTGCCTCATCTCTCTAGCAATCCCTTTAGACAGTTGCTGTGAAAACTCAGACTGGGAATCAGATTTCTGGAAATAAGTTTGGTTTTACACACAGTTTGACTTACAATGACATTATCCTTGACTGATGTAATGCTGATATGTTAGCTGCCCTGACCATTACCCCATTTCGAACAACCCCATTACTTACACTTACTAAACTAATGAAACACATGACACTGTCTGGATTAAATGGACAACAAAGGCCTCTTTATTAAATCCAAACAACAAAAATTGTATAAAAATAACTTTTTTCTATTAATATATATATACAGGTCCTTCTCAAAAAATTAGCATATTGTGATAAAGTTCATTATTTTCTGTAATGTACTGATAAACATTAGACTTTCATATATTTTAGATTCATTACACACAACTGAAGTAGTTCAAGCCTTTTCTTGTTTTAATATTGATGATTTTGGCATACAGCTCATGAAAACCCAAAAATCCTATCTCAAAAAATTAGCATATTTCATCCGACCAATAAAAGAAAAGTGTTTTTAATACAAAAAAAGTCAACCTTCAAATAATTATGTTCAGTTATGCACTCAATACTTGGTCGGGAATCCTTTTGCAGAAATGACTGCTTCAATGCGGCGTGGCATGGAGGCAACCAGCCTGTGGCACTGCTGAGGTGTTATGGAGGCCCAGGATGCTTCGATAGCGGCCTTAAGCTCATCCAGAGTGTTGGGTCTTGCGTCTCTCAACTTTCTCTTCCCAATATCCCACAGATTCTCTATGGGGTTCAGGTCAGGAGAGTTGGCAGGCCAATTGAGCACAGTAATACCATGGTCAGTAAACCATTTACCAGTGGTTTTGGCACTGTGAGCAGGTGCCAGGTCGTGCTGAAAAATGAAATCTTCATCTCCATAAAGCTTTTCAGCAGATGGAAGCATGAAGTGCTCCAAAATCTCCTGATAGCTAGCTGCATTGACCCTGCCCTTGATAAAACACAGTGGACCAACACCAGCAGCTGACATGGCACCCCAGACCATCACTGACTGTGGGTACTTGACACTGGACTTCAGGCATTTTGGCATTTCCCTCTCCCCAGTGTTCCTCCAGACTCTGGCACCTTGATTTCCGAATGACATGCAAAATTAGCTTTCATCCGAAAAAAGTACTTTGGACCACTGAGCAACAGTCCAGTGCTGCTTCTCTGTAGCCCAGGTCAGGCGCTTCTGCCGCTGTTTCTGGTTCAAAAGTGGCTTGACCTGGGGAATGCGGCACCTGTAGCCCATTTCCTGCACACGCCTGTTCACGGTGGCTCTGGATGTTTCTACTCCAGACTCAGTCCACTGCTTCCGCAGGTCCTCCAAGGTCTGGAATCGGTCCTTCTCCACAATCTTCTTCAGGGTCCGGTCACCTCTTCTCGTTGTGCAGCGTTTTC
Organism: Rana muscosa; assembly: GCA_029206835.1. Lineage (NCBI taxonomy): Eukaryota > Metazoa > Chordata > Amphibia > Anura > Ranidae > Rana > Rana muscosa. The sequence goes on from CM055116.1 coordinate 733,474,180, forward strand.
TGCCACACTTTTTCCTTCCCACAGACTTCCCACTGAGGTGCCTTGATACAGCACTCTGGGAACAGCCTATTCGTTCAGAAATTTCTTTCTGTGTCTTACCCTCTTGCTTGAGGGAGTCAATGATGGCCTTCTGGACAGCAGTCAGGTCGGCAGTCTTACCCATGATTGCGGTTTTGAGTAATGAACCAGGCTGGGAGTTTTTAAAAGCCTCAGGAATCTTTTGCAGGTGTTTAGAGTTAATTAGTTGATTCAGATGATTAGGTTAATAGCTCGTTTAGAGAACCTTTTCATGATATGCTAATTTTTTGAGATAGGAATTTTGGGTTGTCATGAGCTGTATGCCAAAATAATCAATATTAAAACAAGAAAAGGCTTGAACTACTTCAGTTGTGTGTAATGAATCAAAAATATATGAAAGTCTAATGTTTATCAGTACATTACAGAAAATAATGAACTTTATCACAATATGCTAATTTTTTGAGAAGGACCTGTATATACAAAATAAATATATATATATATATATATATATATATATATATATATATAACATATATTTATAACCAACATATTTTAACCAGAGAACATTTTACTGCTATGTCTGAGGTTCCTGAAAGAAGGTCCCACTATCTCATCGGCTGACCACCACCACCACCACAGCATCCTGGCCCCTATCTGCGATCCATTCAGCACAGGGACAAATGCATTCCTCCTTCTTGCACCTTCAGCTCGATGACCGATAGTCCATATTACCAGTTGGGGAAAGGTACCCATACCAAGATAGGTCCCAACCCGTACCACACCAGATAGTATATATCCATATATATGTCTACCATCACCATTCCGACCTTCAGGAACCAGAGACCCCTGCCAACGGCACCTGAAACAACAAAACACAAGAACAAAAAAACACACACATCCATTCAACTGGTAAAAGTGAGGGAGAGAGGGAAAAGCACTACAGCTTGTATGTTACCTCTTCCACTTTCCTTTCCGAATGACGAGCTCCACCCCTTTGCTCTAGCCACATATACTGAAACAACTGCCTGGCCCGCCCAGAGTGCTACAAACTAAGTATGCCCACTTCCTGCCCCACTACTTCCTGTGCACCTAACCAGCTACCCCCCAGTCATGCGGCCCCTTCGCTAAGGTTCCCTTTGCTCCGGGGCTGATCTTTCCTGATTTTTTTTTTTTTTGCTCTATTGGCTGTTTGCCCATTGAGAAAAACAAATTCCAGCCAATTGGAAAAAGAAGAATGAAGAAAGGAAAAGTGAAAATAATGAAAGTAGATTTATACACAGAGTTTCACAGCTGCTACATAGGGATTGCTATTGGGCTGTGACAGAGAGAGTGAACAATAAAGATCTCTAAGTACAGGCAAGAGGAATGGCACTGTTTATGTTAAAATCATTTTTTTATTCTTAAGAATACTAACTGCAAACAGTAGTTGCTTTCTCTACATCTATCCTATCGTATTTATCCTAAAATGTGTTTGCTGGGGAAGCAAGCTAAGCAGACCAAACCAGAAGAAACTTTGATAGAAAGACATATGATCCCCGAGGCATGATCAGGATATGCCCTGGAGGTCTACATCCTGTTAGGTGAGTCTGAAACAGCCCTGATAGTTGTTTCCTAGGAGATATCCATACAGAAATTGCCCAAAATAATTCCAGGCATTTTTTTCCAAAGAATTAATCTTTTAAGTCTAGCAACTTTATTTCTGCATCATTGTTTTTGCAATTGAAAATATCAAAACAGTAATACATCCTAAATCTATTGTTCAAATATAAAGGCAAAAACCGGTTTAATTCCATGAAGGAAATCTTTAAAGCAATTGTTCACCTAGCTGCGACCCTACGTGTTTTTTTCCAAGCCTGGCACTTCATCAATGACTCTGACTGGCCAGCTCAAACCTACACCAAAGTAACACAAAGTACTGTAAGCAGCCAGTGACTCATAAAGCAATGCTTGGAAGTCCATTTTAACAAATTTTCTATTGCAGATGTGTATTTATTCATCTAAACATATTCTCAATTTTTTTTTTTTTTTTTTTTTGTATGCTATTTCCCACATGGAACAGAAAGTGCTGAATTTTTTTTTTCCAATATATTTTCACTGAGTAGTTAAATAGAGAATGATGGGATGTGCATTTGTGCTGTTCTTTCAGATTTATAGATGAAATGATTTTCTTGTTCTTGGTGTTGCATCTATTTGTGACAGCAGAGAACAAACTTAATCATGCCTTTGTTTGTACGTGCTGTTTCTCCTACAGATACTGTGCAGCTCACTGCTCATTACTGACAGTGATGCTGAAAGATGCTCCTGGCTATTTGAGCACTCGCACTAAAGACCTGATTTATTATGGCATTTTATCTCTCTGAGCTCTGTGGCATACACTGTTGGCACTGTTACAAAGAAATGTGTTGTGGGTTATCACTGCACTCTAGAGTCTAAAATAAAGGGTGACCCCAGATAACCATACAACCGAGAAGACATTAAGATGAATTCATGAGCATTGAGCTAAGCTTGGAAACACATCTGCAGTTCCTCAAAAACTTAATGACTACACAGCTATATGCAACTTTCCCCTATCCAGCAGCAGGTCATCAGTAATGATGTACTAGGATGCACTAGTCTAAATATATTTTTTGTTAAACATGATAGAAAAAATCAGAGGAGCTTGGTTACATGTTTTTTCTTTAGATTACGACAGAAGATTCATTTCACAGTAATTTGCTACACAGATACTACTACTTAAAGCAGAACTAAAATACTGTAATAAAACAATAGTTAAGTTATAGTTTTTCGCAAAAGCGATAAGCAAAGTTTTGTTTTGCATAAACAATTTTTACCCCATGCTCATAGCTATTTTTCTACATTCCCTGCATAGTGTATGGCCTGAGCATTGTACCGTCCCACCATATTCCTGGTATCTGTAAGATGCTGGGAATAAAGCCAAGTGCCAGTGACAATGTAGCTCCCGTGTGCATAATCAGTGGCCCCCAAATGGCCAAAGAGAGGTGATGTGGGAAGGGAAGATGGTGATGGTGGAAGCAGTAACTGGAGATGGAGGCTGCCATTGCTCAAAGAGGGCACCATACAAGGCAGGTGTGTCATTATGTGCAAGCATGCTTTAATTTCTTGCATGCCCACACCATGACAGTAAATTTCTGTTTTACAACAAATCTGCTGGTAGCATAAAAGCTATTACTTCCTTGCTCCATTTTAGAAAGCAGAAAAAGGTTTAGGTTGTGGTTTGCAGTCCGGTGCATTTCTGTTCACCGATTAAGGTGCGATTTAGGGGCAAATTTTTGCCTGAATTCGCACCCGAATAAGACTCAAAACTGCACAGGACTCTTTTTGAAACAGCACCGTGGTCACACCGGATATGTGTGAACCGGCTCCATTGAGCGCTGGTCACATTCACATGTCATGCGAATTGGATCCAATTCCAATTCCAATTCCAAACGCATCCAATTCCATATATGTGAACCCAGCCTTAACCACTTGCCGACCAGCTCTATTGCGCCAATCGCCGTACTGGTACGTCGCTTCGTGTAATAGATACAGTGGGCGCATGCATGCCACCTGAGCTGATGCATGTGGCCGTGATGCCCGCCAGCCACCCGCAATCGCTCCACAGAGAGGCAGAATGGGGATCTGCCAGTGTAAACAAAGCAGATCCCCATTCTGTCAGTGGAGTACAGTGTGGTCATCTGATTCTAGTGATTAAGAACAGCGATCTCGCTGTACTCCCAGTCAGTCAACTCCCCCCACAGTTAGAAACACCTCCCAGGGAACACACCTAACCCAATAACAACTTTTTTACTAAATATATGTAGAAGAACACATATTGCCCTAAACTAATGAAGAAATTAGATTTTTAAAAATTTTTGGGGGATTTTATTGTAGCAAAAAGTAAAAAATATATATTTTTTTCAAAATTGTCTTTGAGGTGATCAAATACCACCAAAAGAAAGCTATAGGACATCAACTTTAATTGGGTACAACGTCGCACGACCGCGCAAATTTTCAGTTAAAGTGACGCAGTGTCGTAACGCAAAAAATGGCCTGGTCATTAAGGGGGTAAATCCTTCCTGGGCTGAAGTGGTTAAAGACACGTCCACCACTTGGTGCTGATTAATACAGATGATCAAATCTATACAGGTTTGATTTGTGGAAAACTCATCAAAACCTTCTTGAATTATACAAAACCTGAACTTAGCAGCAAACTCCATTAAAATGTTTGTTTGGGGGGGGGGGGGGGGGATGTTGATACTAAAATGTTGAAAATATTCAAGGCTAATAGGTAAGTTATTGTCAAAAAGGCACTGGATGCTGGGGGACATCTACTGTAACAAGGAAAAACATTTTTTTTTTTTTAAATACAATGACCAATCCTAGATTACATACTTGGGAAATGACTTTAAACTGCATGTGGTGTTACAGAATAGTGTGATATCACAGATGTGTCAGTGACATCGAATTCTGGCATCACATGTTTTAGATGTGTAATTGTTTTTTTTTTTACTTTTTACATTTAATTTGGCTTAAACACGCTTTTGTTGACTGCAAAACAATGTTTTGTCAAGCAGCAATAGGCCTTAAACAGTAGCTCCACTTTTGTTGAAAAACAAATAATCCCCTCTGCGTCATCAATGTATATTGCAGACATTTTCACAAACTTTGAGTCCTACCTGTTTCTGCTCTGAAGAAAAAGCTGTTTGTTGTCTGCAGAGGGAATCTGAATCGAAGTGACTTTTCCATTATTAATCAGCTGATACACTTGCAGAGTAATAATGAGAAAGGAGGTAGTGTCTGAATCCCTTTAGAAGTGAGCAACCCTTTCGGAGTATCTCGCCAAAAGTTACAAAATTGTGTTGGACTATAATGTCCAGCACAAAAAATTTGAAAAAATTATAGCTAAAAACTGGTCCATTTTGAAACAGGATAAGATACTTGGCCCTGTATTACCTGTTAAACCGCGGTTTATATACAAAAAGGCTCCCTCTCTTAGAGACCGCTTAGCACCTAGTGTACTTAACCCTCCTATTCCATCCGATAATAGGATGTTTACATTTTTAGGTGGTTTTTATGCATACGGACGTTGCGTACCTTGCAGGAATTCAAAAGTGAATATCAAGAAAAGGAAGCAATTTCTCGCATCAGCCACTAATAAGGAATACTCCATCAAATAATTGATTACATGCGCGACAGTGGGAGTTGTATATATGCTGGAGTGTGATTGTGGGCTCCAGTATATAGGTAGGACTTCCAGGCCCCTTCATGTTCGTGTGGCAGAACATGTTAATAATATAAAGAAGGGGTAAAAACGCACAATGTCTCGAGGCACTTCAAACAATTCCATCACCAGAACCCTAGGGGTCTTAGGTTCTGGGGTATTGGTATTGGTCACGAGACATTGGAGGGGTGGAAACTTTATCCGCCAGTTAAGCAAACGAGAATCATATTGGATCCACGAGACGCATGTTCTCTGCCCCGATGGATTGAATGTTGATTAAGGTCCTTTGATTTTTATATATGATGTTTTAAATGTTTTTATTTTTATTTTAAAATATCTTTTAGTTGTATTTGTACTGATGATGGCTGTGGTAGACTTCACGTTAGATATCTATATACTGGGGTCCAGATTAGATTTCATCTATCTTATATTTATGTTTTTAGGATTTGTTTGCTTGCACATATAAGTCGGTATGACAGCATATAATGCCATTTAACATATTTATCAAATGCACTTTTAGTGCGTTTCCATATAAAGAATATATTACATATGATTACTAAATATACATCATTAATTATGGTTACCATTATATAATTTTTAATATATTTTTATTATGTTTCCCTTGCCCATTTATGATGTGGGGTGGTAACATTGGTGAGGTTTTTGTACAGTTATGTAAATATAGTTGTTATTGCCATTTGCTGGACATACATCTTGTATGGGCAGTTTGTCCACACCTCATTTTTTTGTTTTTTAACCATTCTTGTATCTTGGATATGACACATCCTAATGTTATGTGTGCTTCGGGGATATTTCCGGCTTATCCCTGTACTAGCGCGGCATCATGTGATGTTGCGTCCAGTTACCTGGGTTACGGCCGCTCCAGAGACATTTCCGGCTCTTCGTGTACTGGCGCGGCATCATGTGATGTCTGCGTCCAGTTACCTAGGTTACCCAACCTTTCCTGGGATGTTTCCGGCTCTTCGTGCACTGGCGCGATATCGCGGGGTGTTGCGTCCAGTTGCCTAGGTTATGTAAACAACGTTGGGAATACCTCCGTTTTTTTGTCATGCTGACGCGGCATCACGTGATGTCTCGTCCAGTTCCCATGGTCACCAATTAAGTTCCCTGTATATTAGTGGGTGCAGTCCGTCCTCCTCCCATATCCGCTGATGAAGTCCCGCCCATAGGGACGTAACGTTCGGATGGGAAGGACGTGAAGCCACCCGCAGCCATCACCATCCATTGATTGTTTGTGTTTTTTTACGCTGTTATATCCTGGCACTGGAGTTAGTGCCTTGACCATGTAAGTGTGCATTTTTATTGATTTAATAAACCACTGTATTCCGCGGAGACACGCTATGGTCTGTTTTTTATTGCATGTTTGATGCCATGTTGGAGCCCACTTGTGTACCTGTCTGAGCTTATCCATCTACCAGCCGGGGTCAGCAACCTTATGTCCTGGAATTTGTACCCGTAAGGGAAAGTTGTTGTGACCCTTCATAACCAAAGGGTCCAATCTGGGAGGTGAGCGGCAAATCTTACTTTCGGTGGAGGTCTCTCACTGTGTGTCATCACTCATCTGCATGCTTAGAACCTGTTTACCATCACTGAAGATCACTGGGATCATTCATTCATTGTTTTATTTATAGGACTTGTTGTTAGTGCTGCACCATCTTTTATACATTTATACCTCAGGGATTTTGAAGTTTTGACCCTGGTGTTCAGCTGCTTACGTTAGGGATTTTATTGCGCTGATTTTTATTTCTTGTTATTGTTGTAAAGAATGCCTAAAATCTGACTTGTATCTTGTGCAAACTTCTGGGAAAATCAGTCAGCAAAACACAAAGGCAGGAAACATAGGCGTGCGCGCAGGGTGTGCCAGGTGTGCCCAGGCACACCATAATCACACCCTGCAGTGCAGATTCCCCCTGATGCCCGGAGCCCCCTCCCACAGCATGGCTGGCTTCCCTCCTTTCCCATTGGCTACTGTAGTGGGCACACATAGATGATATTTCAGGATGAGTGGGGGAAGGGGTAATTTCATTTACCGGTCCCTTCCCTTTCAGAATGAACACAGTAAGAGATCAGTACCGTGTTTTTGAGCTTTCAGGTGCACACCCTAATGCAACAGGCTGCGCACACCTATGGCAGGAAATACATTTCTGGAGGTTTTCTGTATACCAAAGATGTATGGAAAGCCTGCAGGTTGCTATATTGCATTGAAGTTTACAGAATATTACAACGCTGCAGACTGAAAAGGAATTGTAATTTTTAATAATATTCAATTAAATTATGGCATGTGTAGCAATTGTATATGTTATATTTTTCCCCCAAAAATAGAGTTACCCTTAACTGGCAGGTGAAAGCAGCAACCACAACAAATCAAAAAGCTATAGGAAAGGCAAGTCTAAAAATAAATAAAAGCTAAAGCCCCCTACTTCATATAACCAAGCAGAGTTGAATATGACAGTTTGTGAACGTATTTCTTCGAATACCACACAGCATTGTCTTTGGTACAGTCACAATGTAACTGAGAGAGAAGAGACATGTTTTATCTTATTTGAGAGACAATAGCCACATATATTGTAAAGTGGTAGGGCAGTAGGTAGGCAACTTGGTAAGGCTGCAATGTAAGAGGTTGAGATAGATTTTTCTGGAAACAGACATTGGGGTTTATGATTTGAGAATCAATAGCCACAAATATCATTCAATGGCTGGACAATATGTAAGTTGATCTGTTAGGCTGCAATATAAGAAGAATCGATGAGGTGGATGTTATCATAAAACAGAAGATAGTGTGAGTGTGGTAATTGAGAGACGATAGCCACAAATATTGTACAGTGGCTGGACAATATGTAACTAGCTTGGTAAGGTCGCAATATAATAAAGAGAGTTGGAGGAGGCAGGTTTTATTTTGCAATAAACATTAAACTGTATTATTTAAGAGACATAAACCACAAATAGCCTTGAGTGCCAGAGCACCAAAATAGTCACGACCAAAGATTTATCCTGCAGCAAACATTAGAAATTTGCCAACTGAGGTCCAGCTACAGAAACATGGTGTTTGATTTACTAAAGGCAAATAGGCTGTTTATTCTGCAAGGGAAGATGCAATTTGCATGGGAATTTTTCCCAATGATTAGTGAATATGGTGAAAACTCACTTTGCAAATAATATCCCCAATCACATGCAGGGGCCTCATTCACTAAGCTCTGGGGGAAAATTTCCTTGCAAAGTGCAACTACTCTTGCAAAGTGAACAGTCTTCCTCCTCATCTTTGGTACAGCAGCCTTATGTAATACCTTTACTTCAATTCAAGCCCCGAAAAAACACCAAAACAACAACAAAAACAGTGAGTAATAATTACCAGCAAAATCTGCAAACATTTCACTCAGTTTGTCTTCATCTAAAATCTCAGGGTGGGAAACCCCAGAAGCCAGATTCTGGAGAGCTGTTTAGGTGTGGTGTGTGTGGGTCTGCTTCCTGAAGCATGCGTGGTGTAACTTTCTGCCTCTCAACTTGCTGTATAGCCATCAAGTTCTAATGTCACTCACCATTAGGGATGAGCTTCGTGTTCGAGTCGAACATACGTTCGACTCGAACATTGGCTGTTCGATCGTTCGACGAAGATCGAACGATTTGGGCCGTTCGCGCCAAATTCGAGTGACGCGAACGGCCCACAATGCACTACGCCATCGCAGTGTCATCCAGGCGCTGTGATTGGCCAAGCATGCACTGTGACCCCGCATGCTTGGCCAATCACAGCGCCGGCAGCGAGGAGAGCAATGATTGGCCACAGGCAGGATGCCTGTGGCCAATTATTGCTGAGGGTGTTTAGTACACGCCCCACACTATAAAAGGCCGCCAGCACGGCGGCCTAGTGTAGTGTGTTCCGGAGCAGGGATAGAGTAGCATAGGCAGGGACAGTGACTGTTATTTCTTTCTTGCTTAACCTGGATTCCTTTAGTTTAGGGAAAGAGAAGGATAGGTAGGGAGAGTGTCAGTGTGTTTTGTGCTTCTGCTATAGTGTGCTTAAAAAAAACATTTATTCTAGGGACAGAAAACTCTAGGTAGGGACAGTGTCAGTTTCTTTCACTCTGCAAGTCCTTGTTTCCAGGGACCTGTAAGGACAGTGAGTTAATTGTCCTTGTGCTATATTGTGCTTAAAAAAAACATTTATTCTAGGGACAGAAAACTCTAGGTAGGGACAGTGTCAGTTTCTTTCACTCTGCAAGTCCTTGTTTCCAGGGACCTGTAAGGACAGTGAGTTAATTGTCCTTGTGCTATATTGTGCTTAAAAAAAACATTTATTCTAGGGACAGAAAACTCTAGGTAGGGACAGTGTCAGTTTCTTTCACTCTGCAAGTCCTTGTTTCCAGGGACCTGTAAGGACAGTGAGTTAATTGTCCTTGTGCTATATTGTGATTAAAAAAAACATTTATTCTAGGGACAGAAAACTCTAGGTAGGGACAGTGTCAGTTTCTTTCACTCTGCAAGTCCTTGTTTCCAGGGACCTGTAAGGACAGTGAGTTAATTTTCCTTGTGCTATATTGTGATTAAAAAAAACATTTTTTCTAGGGACAGAAAACTGTAGGTAGGGAGAGTGTTTTTTTTCTTTCACTCTGCAAGTCCTTGTTTCCAGGGACCTGTAAGGACAGTGAGTTAATTGTCCTTGTGCTATATTGTGCTTAAAAAAAACATTTATTCTAGGGACAGAAAACTCTAGGTAGGGACAGTGTCAGTTTCTTTCACTCTGCAAGTCCTTGTTTCCAGGGACCTGTAAGGACAGTGAGTTAATTGTCCTTGTGCTATATTGTGCTTAAAAAAAACATTTATTCTAGGGACAGAAAACTCTAGGTAGGGACAGTGTCAGTTTCTTTCACTCTGCAAGTCCTTGTTTCCAGGGACCTGTAAGGACAGTGAGTTAATTGTCCTTGTGCTATATTGTGCTTAAAAAAAACATTTATTCTAGGGACAGAAAACTCTAGGTAGGGACAGTGTCAGTTTCTTTCACTCTGCAAGTCCTTGTTTCCAGGGACCTGTAAGGACAGTGAGTTAATTGTCCTTGTGCTATATTGTGATTAAAAAAAACATTTATTCTAGGGACAGAAAACTCTAGGTAGGGACAGTGTCAGTTTCTTTCACTCTGCAAGTCCTTGTTTCCAGGGACCTGTAAGGACAGTGAGTTAATTTTCCTTGTGCTATATTGTGATAAAAAAAAAACATTTTTTCTAGGGACAGAAAACTGTAGGTAGGGAGAGTGTTTTTTTTCTTTCACTCTGCAAGTCCTTGTTTCCAGGGACCTGTAAGGACAGTGAGTTAATTTTACTTGTGCTATATTGTGCTTAAAAAAAACATTTTTTCTAGGGACAGAAAACTGTAGGTAGGGAGAGTGTTTTTTTTCTTTCACTCTGCAAGTCCTTGTTTCCAGGGACCTGTAAGGACAGTGAGTTAATTGTCCTTGTGCTATATTGTGCTTAAAAAAAACATTTATTCTAGGGACAGAAAACTCTAGGTAGGGACAGTGTCAGTTTCTTTCACTCTGCAAGTCCTTGTTTCCAGGGACCTGTAAGGACAGTGAGTTAATTGTCCTTGTGCTATATTGTGCTTAAAAAAAACATTTATTCTAGGGACAGAAAACTCTAGGTAGGGACAGTGTCAGTTTCTTTCACTCTGCAAGTCCTTGTTTCCAGGGACCTGTAAGGACAGTGAGTTAATTGTCCTTGTGCTATATTGTGATTAAAAAAAACATTTATTCTAGGGACAGAAAACTCTAGGTAGGGACAGTGTCAGTTTCTTTCACTCTGCAAGTCCTTGTTTCCAGGGACCTGTAAGGACAGTGAGTTAATTTTCCTTGTGCTATATTGTGATTAAAAAAAACATTTTTTCTAGGGACAGAAAACTCTAGGTAGGGACAGTGTCAGTTTCTTTCACTCTGCAAGTCCTTGTTTCCAGGGACCTGTAAGGACAGTGAGTTAATTGTCCTTGTGCTATATTGTGCTTAAAAAAAACATTTATTCTAGGGACAGAAAACTCTAGGTAGGGACAGTGTCAGTTTCTTTCACTCTGCAAGTCCTTGTTTCCAGGGACCTGTAAGGACAGTGAGTTAATTGTCCTTGTGCTATATTGTGATTAAAAAAAACATTTATTCTAGGGACAGAAAACTCTAGGTAGGGACAGTGTCAGTTTCTTTCACTCTGCAAGTCCTTGTTTCCAGGGACCTGTAAGGACAGTGAGTTAATTTTCCTTGTGCTATATTGTGATTAAAAAAAACATTTTTTCTAGGGACAGAAAACTGTAGGTAGGGAGAGTGTTTTTTTTCTTTCACTCTGCAAGTCCTTGTTTCCAGGGACCTGTAAGGACAGTGAGTTAATTGTCCTTGTGCTATATTGTGCTTAAAAAAAACATTTATTCTAGGGACAGAAAACTCTAGGTAGGGACAGTGTCAGTTTCTTTCACTCTGCAAGTCCTTGTTTCCAGGGACCTGTAAGGACAGTGAGTTAATTGTCCTTGTGCTATATTGTGCTTAAAAAAAACATTTATTCTAGGGACAGAAAACTCTAGGTAGGGACAGTGTCAGTTTCTTTCACTCTGCAAGTCCTTGTTTCCAGGGACCTGTAAGGACAGTGAGTTAATTTTCCTTGTGCTATATTGTGATTAAAAAAAACATTTTTTCTAGGGACAGAAAACTGTAGGTAGGGAGAGTGTTTTTTTTCTTTCACTCTGCAAGTCCTTGTTTCCAGGGACCTGTAAGGACAGTGAGTTAATTGTCCTTGTGCTATATTGTGCTTAAAAAAAACATTTATTCTAGGGACAGAAAACTCTAGGTAGGGACAGTGTCAGTTTCTTTCACTCTGCAAGTCCTTGTTTCCAGGGACCTGTAAGGACAGTGAGTTAATTGTCCTTGTGCTATATTGTGATTAAAAAAAACATTTATTCTAGGGACAGAAAACTCTAGGTAGGGACAGTGTCAGTTTCTTTCACTCTGCAAGTCCTTGTTTCCAGGGACCTGTAAGGACAGTGAGTTAATTTTCCTTGTGCTATATTGTGATTAAAAAAAACATTTTTTCTAGGGACAGAAAACTGTAGGTAGGGAGAGTGTTTTTTTTCTTTCACTCTGCAAGTCCTTGTTTCCAGGGACCTGTAAGGACAGTGAGTTAATTGTCCTTGTGCTATATTGTGCTTAAAAAAAACATTTATTCTAGGGACAGAAAACTCTAGGTAGGGACAGTGTCAGTTTCTTTCACTCTGCAAGTCCTTGTTTCCAGGGACCTGTAAGGACAGTGAGTTAATTTTCCTTGTGCTATATTGTGATTAAAAAAAACATTTTTTCTAGGGACAGAAAACTCTAGGTAGGGACAGTGTCAGTTTCTTTCACTCTGCAAGTCCTTGTTTCCAGGGACCTGTAAGGACAGTGAGTTAATTGTCCTTGTGCTATATTGTGCTTAAAAAAAACATTTATTCTAGGGACAGAAAACTCTAGGTAGGGACAGTGTCAGTTTCTTTCACTCTGCAAGTCCTTGTTTCCAGGGACCTGTAAGGACAGTGAGTTAATTGTCCTTGTGCTATATTGTGATTAAAAAAAACATTTATTCTAGGGACAGAAAACTCTAGGTAGGGACAGTGTCAGTTTCTTTCACTCTGCAAGTCCTTGTTTCCAGGGACCTGTAAGGACAGTGAGTTAATTTTCCTTGTGCTATATTGTGATTAAAAAAAACATTTTTTCTAGGGACAGAAAACTGTAGGTAGGGAGAGTGTTTTTTTTCTTTCACTCTGCAAGTCCTTGTTTCCAGGGACCTGTAAGGACAGTGAGTTAATTGTCCTTGTGCTATATTGTGCTTAAAAAAAACATTTATTCTAGGGACAGAAAACTCTAGGTAGGGACAGTGTCAGTTTCTTTCACTCTGCAAGTCCTTGTTTCCAGGGACCTGTAAGGACAGTGAGTTAATTGTCCTTGTGCTATATTGTGCTTAAAAAAAACATTTATTCTAGGGACAGAAAACTCTAGGTAGGGACAGTGTCAGTTTCTTTCACTCTGCAAGTCCTTGTTTCCAGGGACCTGTAAGGACAGTGAGTTAATTTTCCTTGTGCTATATTGTGATTAAAAAAAACATTTTTTCTAGGGACAGAAAACTGTAGGTAGGGAGAGTGTTTTTTTTCTTTCACTCTGCAAGTCCTTGTTTCCAGGGACCTGTAAGGACAGTGAGTTAATTGTCCTTGTGCTATATTGTGCTTAAAAAAAACATTTATTCTAGGGACAGAAAACTCTAGGTAGGGACAGTGTCAGTTTCTTTCACTCTGCAAGTCCTTGTTTCCAGGGACCTGTAAGGACAGTGAGTTAATTGTCCTTGTGCTATATTGTGATTAAAAAAAACATTTATTCTAGGGACAGAAAACTCTAGGTAGGGACAGTGTCAGTTTCTTTCACTCTGCAAGTCCTTGTTTCCAGGGACCTGTAAGGACAGTGAGTTAATTTTCCTTGTGCTATATTGTGATTAAAAAAAACATTTTTTCTAGGGACAGAAAACTGTAGGTAGGGAGAGTGTTTTTTTTCTTTCACTCTGCAAGTCCTTGTTTCCAGGGACCTGTAAGGACAGTGAGTTAATTGTCCTTGTGCTATATTGTGCTTAAAAAAAACATTTATTCTAGGGACAGAAAACTCTAGGTAGGGACAGTGTCAGTTTCTTTCACTCTGCAAGTCCTTGTTTCCAGGGACCTGTAAGGACAGTGAGTTAATTGTCCTTGTGCTATATTGTGCTTAAAAAAAACATTTATTCTAGGGACAGAAAACTCTAGGTAGGGACAGTGTCAGTTTCTTTCACTCTGCAAGTCCTTGTTTCCAGGGACCTGTAAGGACAGTGAGTTAATTTTCCTTGTGCTATATTGTGATTAAAAAAAACATTTTTTCTAGGGACAGAAAACTGTAGGTAGGGAGAGTGTTTTTTTTCTTTCACTCTGCAAGTCCTTGTTTCCAGGGACCTGTAAGGACAGTGAGTTAATTGTCCTTGTGCTATATTGTGCTTAAAAAAAACATTTATTCTAGGGACAGAAAACTCTAGGTAGGGACAGTGTCAGTTTCTTTCACTCTGCAAGTCCTTGTTTCCAGGGACCTGTAAGGACAGTGAGTTAATTGTCCTTGTGCTATATTGTGATTAAAAAAAACATTTATTCTAGGGACAGAAAACTCTAGGTAGGGACAGTGTCAGTTTCTTTCACTCTGCAAGTCCTTGTTTCCAGGGACCTGTAAGGACAGTGAGTTAATTTTCCTTGTGCTATATTGTGATTAAAAAAAACATTTTTTCTAGGGACAGAAAACTGTAGGTAGGGAGAGTGTTTTTTTTCTTTCACTCTGCAAGTCCTTGTTTCCAGGGACCTGTAAGGACAGTGAGTTAATTGTCCTTGTGCTATATTGTGCTTAAAAAAAAAAATTTTTCTAGGGACAGAAAACTCTAGGTAGGGAGAGTGTTTTTTTTTTTCACTCTGCAAGTCCTTGTTTCCAGGGACCTGTAAGGACAGTGAGTTAATTGTCCTTGTGCTATATTGTGCTTAAAAAAAACATTTATTCTAGGGACAGAAAACTCTAGGTAGGGACAGTGTCAGTTTCTTTCACTCTGCAAGTCCTTGTTTCCAGGGACCTGTAAGGACAGTGAGTTAATTTTCCTTGTGCTATATTGTGATTAAAAAAAACATTTATTCTAGGGACAGAAAACTCTAGGTAGGGACAGTGTCAGTTTCTTTCACTCTGCAAGTCCTTGTTTCCAGGGACCTGTAAGGACAGTGAGTTAATTTTCCTTGTGCTATATTGTGATTAAAAAAAACATTTTTTCTAGGGACAGAAAACTGTAGGTAGGGAGAGTGTTTTTTTTCTTTCACTCTGCAAGTCCTTGTTTCCAGGGACCTGTAAGGACAGTGAGTTAATTGTCCTTGTGCTATATTGTGCTTAAAAAAAACATTTATTCTAGGGACAGAAAACTCTAGGTAGGGACAGTGTCAGTTTCTTTCACTCTGCAAGTCCTTGTTTCCAGGGACCTGTAAGGACAGTGAGTTAATTTTCCTTGTGCTATATTGTGATTAAAAAAAACATTTATTCTAGGGACAGAAAACTCTAGGTAGGGACAGTGTCAGTTTCTTTCACTCTGCAAGTCCTTGTTTCCAGGGACCTGTAAGGACAGTGAGTTAATTTTCCTTGTGCTATATTGTGATTAAAAAAAACATTTTTTCTAGGGACAGAAAACTGTAGGTAGGGAGAGTGTTTTTTTTCTTTCACTCTGCAAGTCCTTGTTTCCAGGGACCTGTAAGGACAGTGAGTTAATTGTCCTTGTGCTATATTGTGCTTAAAAAAAACATTTTTTCTAGGGACAGAAAACTGTAGGTAGGGAGAGTGTTTTTTTTTTTTCACTCTGCAAGTCCTTGTTTCCAGGGACCTGTAAGGACAGTGAGTTAATTGTCCTTGTGCTATATTGTGCTTAAAAAAAACATTTATTCTAGGGACAGAAAACTCTAGGTAGGGACAGTGTCAGTTTCTTTCACTCTGCAAGTCCTTGTTTCCAGGGACCTGGAGAGACATTGAGTGAATTGTCCTTGTGCTATATTGTGATTAAAAAAAACATTTATTCTAGGGACAGAAAACTCTAGGTAGGGACAGTGTCAGTTTCTTTCACTGTGAAAGTCCTTGTTTCAAGGGACAGAGAAGGACACCTGAAGGTAGCCCTTATTGCTTTTTTCCCATCTCCCTGCAGGCCATCTATTAGAATGTCTGGAAGGCAAACAAGGAGAGGCAGACAGTCAGGAGGCAATAAAAGAGGGCAAGCAGGCTCTGTGTCTGGGGGCAACAGTGCTGGTCGTGGACGCGGTGCATTGTCATCAGCACATGGCCATGGGACACGCTTGTCCTTCTTTTCGGCAGCTGGACATGTTGAGCCACATCATGCCGAAGACTTGGTAGAGTGGATGACCAAGCCCTCCTCCTCCTCCTCATCCTCTCTCACCCAGGCTCAGGGTACTGGAAAAGCAGCTGCCAAAGCGTCGTCTTCCCTGGTATCAATGTCAGACAAATCATCAGTCACTCCTTCCCTAGACCCACCATGTCCTCCTCCTGAGGAGTCCCCCGAACTGTTTCAGCACAGTGTTGGGTACATGCTCCAGGAGGATGCCCAGCGTTTCGAAGGGTCTGATGATGAAACCCAGCTAGAGGAAGGCAGTAGCGTGAGAGCAGACAGAGGGGATGCTCAAGAAGGACACCAATCTGGCAGTCATGTTCCAGCAGCTGCAGCATACTGCCAGATTGGCTCCAGTGATGAGGAGGGAGGGGATGATGAGGTCAATGACTCCACGTGGGTGCCTAATAGGAGAGAGGAGGAGGAGGAGGATGAGGAGGAGGCACATCTCCAACGAGGCAGGATGCCCTTTGGTGGCCAGCGTAAGGGCAGTACACCGACGGAATCACACCGCAGAGCTCCGCCTGTGCAGGGCGCTGCCTCTGCCCGTCATTCAAAAAGTTCTTTGGTGTGGGCCTTTTTTGAGGCTAGTGCATCAGATCGCACAGCTGCTGTTTGCAACATATGTCTCAAGCGTATATCGCGTGGCCAAAACATCAGCCGCTTGGGTACCACATGCCTGACCAGACATATGTTGACCTGCCATGCAGCTCGTTGGCAAGCCTACCTCAAAGACCCACACCAAAGAACAAAGCGGACCTCTCCTTGCACCGCATCAGCTGGGATCTCCAACCCCACTATAACTTCAGTCCTCTCTGAAACATGCACTGAGAGGAATGAAGGTGTAGAATTAGGTGTGTCACAGCCAAGTACTTGCGCCCACTCTGCTAGCAGTACACCGACGTCCGATTCTAGCAGGCAAATTTCCCTGCCCCAGCTGCTGGACCGTCGAAAGAAGTTCACTCCCAGCCATCCACATGCCCAGCGGTTGAATGCTAGCTTGGCTAAATTGCTAGCGCTTCAACTGCTGCCTTTTCAGTTGGTAGACTCGGCCCCCTTCCGTGAGTTTGTGCAATGTGCGGTTCCTCAGTGGCAGGTTCCCAAACGCCACTTTTTCTCACGGAAGGCTATTCCGGCTCTCTACCGGCATGTGGAAGGCAATGTCTTGGCCTCGCTGGACAGGGCGGTCAGCGGTAAGGTGCATATTACCGCTGACTCATGGTCCAGCAGGCATGGACAGGGACGTTACCTTTCTTTCACGGCCCATTGGGTCACTCTTTTGGCAGCTGGGAAGGATTCAGGACAAGGTGCAGTAGTGTTGGAGGTTGTCCCACCGCCACGCCTCCAAAATGCTACTACTGGTTGTGACACACCTCTCTCCTCCACCCCCTCCTCTTCTTCTTCCTCCATGGCCTCTTCCTGTGGTTTGTCCTATGAACCAGCGGTGCTCCGTAGCCGTTCACGGGGCTACGCAAGTACGCAGGCAAAAAGATGCCATGCCGTGCTTGCGCTGGTGTGTTTGGGGGACAGAAGCCACACTGGGGCAGAGGTCCTGTCTGCTCTGCAGGGCCAGGCCGAGAGGTGGTTGACGCCACGCCAGCTTAAGCCAGGAATGGTGGTTTGCGACAATGGCACCAACCTCCTCTCCGCCCTCCGACAGGGACAACTGACCCATGTGCCCTGTGTGGCTCACGTCCTTAACCTGGTGGTGCAGCGCTTCTTGGGCAGGTACCCGGGCTTACAGGATGTCCTGAGGCAGGCCAGGAAAGTCTGTGTGCATTTCCGCAGATCTTATAATGCCAGTGCTCGCCTGGCTGAGCTGCAAAAGGAGTTGAACCTGCCCAAGAACCGCCTTATATGTGACATGCCCACCAGGTGGAACTCAACGTTGGCCATGCTGCAGCGGCTGCACACGCAGCAGAGGGCCATCAATGAGTACCTGTGCGACTACGGCACCAGGACAGGGTCAGGGGAGCTTGGTTTTTTTTCTCCACGCCAGTGGGGCATGATCAGGGATGCATGCACTGTCCTGGCACCATTTGAGGAGGCCACGAGGATGGTGAGCAGTGACAGTGCATGCATCAGTGACACTGTACCTCTTGTCCACCTGTTGGAGCACACGCTGCGTGGAATAATGGACAGGGCACTTGAGGCAGAACAGAGGCAGGAAGAGGAGGACTTCCTTGCCTCTCAAGGCCCCCTTTACCCAGACAGTGTTCCTTCTGTCCCACCCATCGCACAGGAAGAGGAGGAGGAGGAGGAGGAGGAGGAGGAGGATTGTGTCAGCATGGAGGTGGAGGCTGGCACTCAGCATCATCAGCAGCAGTCTTTTAGGGATGATTTACAGTCCCAAGAAACCAGTGGACTTGTACGTGGCTGGGAGGAGGTGGCTGCGGATCATGTCGTCCTTAGTGACCCAGAGGACTCCGGAGCGAATGCCTCAGCAAACCTACGCTGCATGGCCTCCCTGATCCTGCAAAGTCTGCGGAAGGATCCTCGTATTCTTCGGATCAAGGAGAGGGACCATTACTGGCTGGCCACTCTCCTTGATCCACGGTACAAGGGTAAGGTTGCGGACCTTATGTTACCGTCGCAGAGGGAGCAGAGGATGAGACAACTCCGGGAGGCCTTGCAGAAAGGTCTGTGCAACGCGTTCCCAGAGACTGGGAGGTTGCAAACTCCTGGTCCTGGACAACGAGTTGCTGAGGCTTCGGCCAGTCAAAGAAGGAGCGGTGGGGAAGGTGGCCGTCTGACCGATGCGTTCAGACAATTCTTTAGTCCGCAGCCCCAAAGTATGATCGGTTCCAGCAACCATCGCCAGCGTCTGATAAACATGGTGCAGGAATATCTAGGGGCAAGGTCAGACTTGGACACCTTCCCCACCGAAAATCCTCTGGCTTACTGGGTCTTGAGGATGGATCACTGGCCAGAGCTTGCACAGTATGCAATTGAGCTACTGGCCTGTCCTGCATCCAGCGTTCTTTCGGAACGCACATTCAGTGCTGCTGGAGGATTTGTCACGGATCACAGGGTGCGCCTGTCCACCGACTCGGTTGATCGACTGACTTTCATCAAGATGAACCAGTCTTGGATCACCACCAGCTACCACACACCTGATGCTGATATAACAGACTAATTGATTTTAAAATGTCACATCCCTTCAAGACTGATGCTGATGCTGAGTGCCTGTGCTGTTATGTTGACTGGCTATCCTCCTCCTCCGAGTCCTCAATGATACGATTGATGATGATAGCTTGGAAGATCATTTTTGTTTATGGGTGCCGCCACCAGTGCCTAACGCCCAATTTTTCAGCCCCTGTTTAACAGGGGCGTGTAATTACAATTTTTGAAGCAATACTTTGCAACAGGGCTCATTGCTGTGCTCCAAGTACAGTATCTGTGAGGAGTTGCAGTGTTGTGCCACCAGTGCCTAAGGCCCAATTTTTCAGCCCCTGTTTAACAGGGGCGTGTCATTACAATTTTTGAAGCAATACTTTGCAACAGGGCTCATTGCTGTGCTCCAAGTACAGTATCTGTGAAGGGTTGCAGTGTTGTGCCACCAGTGCCTAAGGCCCAATTTTTCAGCCCCTGTTCAACAGGGGCATGTAATTACAATTCTTGATCTAATAATTCACAGCAGGGCCCATTGCTGCACCCACCAAGAGTAACTGTCAGGGCTTACAGTGTTGTGGCACCAGCACCACCATCAAAGGCCCAATTTTTACTACCACTGTTCAACAATTATATGTAATTAAAATTCCTGATATAATAGTTGACAGCAGGGCGTTCCAGCACCAACCAAGAGTAACTGTGAGTGCTTACAGTGTTGTGCCAACACCAACAACTAAGGGGCCTATTTCTGCAGAGTATATACGGCAGGTCCCTACTTTCAAACATCCAACTTACAAACGACTCCTACTTGCAAACGCAAGAAGACAACAGGAAGTGAGAGGAAATCTACCACTAGGAAGGAAAATTCTCTCCTGTAAGAATAAATATGGGAGAAAGGTGTCTCCTCTGTACTGATGCTTTATCAGCAATCCTTGTTTCAAGAAAAACACCACATTTCAAAAACAGTTGTCATTAGGACGGAAAGTGAGGTGAAATGTTCTGAACAGGGGCACAGACAGCAAAACAAATGTTACAGGGGTGATAACCCTTACCTATGTTTTCCAAAAAGTTTAAAAATAGATTTTTGGTCTGGAGCTACACTTCAACAATGTACCTGTTCAAAATTACAAACAGATTCTACATAAGAACAAACCTACAGTCCCTGTCTTGTATGCACCGCCTGTATACGGCTGTTCAGAGTATATAGGGCCTTTTTTATTTTATGTGCGGGGTTCCCCTTAATATCCATACAAGACCCAAAGGGGCTGGTAATGGGCTGGGGTAGGGGGGGGGTCATGGGGTAGCTATGCCATTTTTCTTAAAGATTTTCATCCATATTACCGGGACCAGACATTACATTAAAGCCGCAAGCAGTTTTAAATGGCTTTTTTTTCCTTTAGAAGTGTCATTTTGTGCAGGGACAGTTCTAAACACGGGAAACACGTGGCACTTCACAGGCATACTTTAGACATCCCCCAGGTACGATATTTAAAGGAATATTTGACTTTTTTTTTTCACTTTATGCATCATTAAAATGACTGCTCCCGGAAAACGACCGTTTTTAAAACTTATTTTTGCATTGATACATGTCCCCTGGTGCAGAACCCGGGTTCCCAAACCCTTTTTAGGACAATAACATGCATAATAGTTTTTATAATTAGCACTTTAGAATTCGAACGTTCGCATCCATTGTATTTAATAGGGTTCTAATGTTCGTTCGAACTTTCGGTCCGTTCGCGGGTTCTGGTGCGAACCGAACCCGGGGGTGTTCGGCTCATCACTACTCACCATATGTGTATCAAATTCTGTTAACTTAGTCCGTTAACTGACTTATGCAGGGTTGTTTGTGATTCACCATTGTACTTTCATTGGTACATTAGGCCTTCTTTATGTGATAGCCTGCAGTGGATGTCTTTGGGGATCCATCTCCAACAGAACAAACAAGTAAGCAAAATGCATTTACAGATTGCCAAGAAAAGGGAACAAAATGTTCTGATGTACTATATGCTTAAATGCCTATAATGTATAAAGTAGTGCTAAGGACTAGGGATGAGCCGAACACCCCCCAGTTCGGTTCGCATCAGAACATGCAAACAGGCAATAAATTTGTTCGAACATCTGTACACCGTTAAAGTCTATTCGACTCGAACATGAAAAATCTAAAGTGCTAATTTTAAAGGCTTATATGCAAGTTATTGTCATAAAAAGTGTTTGGGGACCCGGGTCCTGCCCCAGGGGACATGTATCAATGCAAAAAAAAGTTTTAAAAACTGGAGTTTTTTCGGGAGCAGTGATTTTAATAATGCTTAAAGTGAAACAATAAAAGTGAAATATTCCTTTAAATTTCATACCTGGGGGGGGGGGGTATACTATGCCTGTAAAGTAGCGCTTGTTTCCCATGCTTAGAACTGTCCCTGCACAAAGTGTCATTTCTGAAGAAAAAAAAGTCATTTAAAAGCACTCGCGGCTATAATGAATTGTCGGCTCCCGGCAATACAGAGAACAGTCATTGAAAGTCATTGATTAAAAAAATAAAATAAAAAAATGCGTGGGGGTCCCCCCAAATTCAATTACCAGGCCCTTAAAGTCTGGTATGGATATTAAGGGGAACCCTGTGTCAAATTTTAAAAAAATGACGTGGGGTTCCCCCCAAATATCCATACCAGGCCCTTCAGGTCTGGTATGGATTTTAAGGGGAACTCCACGCCAAATAAAAAAAAAATGGTGTGGAGTTCCCCCCAAAAATCCATACCAGACTGTTTATCCAAGCATGCAACCTGGCAGGTCGCAGGAAAAGCGGGAAGACGAGAGAGCGCCCCCCCCCCTCCTGAACTTTACCAGGCCACATGCCCTCAACATGGGCAGGATGCTTTGGGGGTCTGTGACCCCTCAAAGCACCATGTCCCCATATTGATGGGGACAAGGGCCTCATCCCCACAACCCTTGCCCGGTGGTTGTGGGGTCTGCGGGCGGGGGGCTTATCGGAATCTGGAAGCCCCCTTTAACAAAGGGGACCCCCAGATTCCGCCCCCCACTATGTGAATTGGTAACGGGGTACATTGTACCCCTACCATTTCACAAAAGAAAGTGTAAACATTTTTAAAAACCACACAGACACCGTGAAAAAAAAAAAAAGAGCCATTCCAGCATTGTAATGCAGTCTGTCCAGCGACGATTCATGAATCATTCTCCAGCGATGCGGCGAGTCTCCAGCAATGAACGACGCACATCTTCCCTACACCGGAGCCTCCCGGCTAATGACGCGCAAGCAGTGTTGACAGTTCTTTTATAACCGAGGTCGGAAACTCCCATGACGTGACGGGTAACCCCGCCCCCTCTAATGCGTCACAGGGGTTTCCCGTGACGCGTTAGAGGGGGCGGGAGGGGTAACCCCGCTCCTTCTAACGCGTCATGGGGGTTTCCTACCTCGGTTATAAAAGAACTGTCAACACTGCTTGCGCGTCATTAGCTGGGAGGCTCCGGTGCAGGGAAGATGTGCGTCGTTCATCACTGGAGACTCGCCACATCGCTGGAGAATGATTAATGGATTGTCGCTGGACAGACTGCATTACAATGCTGGAATGGCTTTTTTTATTTTTAATAAAGGACTTTTCACAACGGTGTCTGAGTGGTTTTTAAAATTGTTGACATTTTCTTTTGTGAAATGGTAGGGGTACAATGTACCCCGTTACCAATTCACATGGGGGGCCTGGAATCTGGGGGTCCCCTATGTTAAAGGGGGTTTTCAGATTCTGATAAGCCCCCCGCCTGCAGACCCCCACAACCACCGGGTAAGGGTTGTGGGGATGAGGCCCTTGTCCCCATCAACATGGGGACATGGTGCTTTGAGGGGTCACAGACCCCCAAAGCATCCTCCCCATGTTGAGGGCATGTGGCCTGGTACGATTCAGGAGGGGGGGCGCTCTCTCGTCCCCCCCTCTTTTCCTGCGACCTGCCAGGTTGCGTTCTCGGATAAAGGATCCGGTATGTATTTTTGGCGGAAGCTCCACGCCATTTTTTTTTTAAATTTGACGCAGGGTTCCCCTTAATATCCACACCAGACCTGAAGGGACCCCCACGCATTTTTTTTTTCAATGACTTTGAATTACTTTTCTTTGTATTGCTGGGACCGACAATTCATAGCCGCGAGTGCTTTTAAATGACTTTTTTTCCTTCAGAAATGACACTTTGTGCAGGGATAGTTATAAACACAGGAAACATGCGCTACTTTAAAGGCATACTTTAGACACCCCCCAGGTACGAAATTTAAAGGAATATTTCACTTTTATTGTTTCACTTTATTAAAATCACTGCTCCCGAAAAAACTGCCATTTTTAAAACTTTTTGCATTATTAAAATCACTGCTCCCGAAAAAACTGCCATTTTTAAAACTTTTTTTTGCATTGATACATGTCCCCTGGGGCAGGACCCAGGTCCCCAAACACTTTTTATGACAATAACTTGCATATTAACCTTTAAAATTAGCACTTTAGATTTCTCCCATAGACTTTTAAAGGGTGTTCCGCGTTTTTTCGAATTTGCCGCAAACACTCCAAATTGTTCGCTGTTCGCCGAAGGGGCCAATGTTCGAGTCGAACATGAGTTCGACTCGAACATAAAGCTCATCCCTACTAAGGACCACATGACATATATGAAGTAGTCTGTTACTAGCATTGACAGAGCAGTCCCCCAATTACTAGTGTAGCGCCCTTACCCGCCTTCTCCCCTCTCTTTATGGCTGTATGACTCGTCTAGGGGTATCTGGGAGAAGGGGTAAGATGTACACCACCAGCTCGGCTCTCTGATGTAGTATGCAGAGATATGAGCTAAACCGTTTACCTTCGGGTCTGCGTTTTAGGCCGGAGCCTCAGCTTCTCCTGTGGAGGATGATTGTCACTGTCACAGACAGGGACACTTAGCTTCCAGTAACACGAGTTCCACACCATAAAAAGTCCAACATTGTTTTATTTGCTTTGATCAATAGGTAGGCTGGTTGAACTTTAAAAGAACAGACAGGGTGTGGGAAAGAGTAGGTCCAGGCACACTCAATGAATAAAGTCTATCCTGTTCCGTTTAGTGCAAACAGGCTTGGCGCACAGTCGCTGCCACTGACTGTGAATTTGGTCCCTGCCACTGACCTGGGTGAACGTTGAGGCCCCTGCCACAGGCCTTAGATGAGGCCTGCCACTGACCTGATGAAGATGGGTCCCTGCCACAGACCATAAGAACATGAAATACCTCCGTTAGGACAAGCGACCCCTGTCAGGGGAAGACATCCATCCGGACGGTCACCAGAGGCCCGCACCGGCACCGGCCAAATGCTGCACCGGCTCTATGGGAGGGTCACGTCTCCGGTCCCTTATGCCCTGTATTCAGGCACCCAATACCGGGGGCACCTTAGGAATGCTTCTCCCTTGCGGGACCCAGTCGAAGGTACTGGGCCCCAGGCCTCCTTGTAAAGTACCTCACCCCAGGCTGAAGGTGCCTGGGATGGAACTCAACCCCACGCGCCCAGGCCAAGGGCGCCTGGGAACAGACGAACCACAGCAGCCCCCAGGCCAAAGGTGCCTGGGGAATGGACCTCGTGCGCAAGATGTCCGCCCCCTTTATAACCTCTCCCAGCAGGCACAGCGGGTTCCCCGCCACGCTGTACTACTGCCGTGAGAGGACACAAAGGGCACAGCACTAGAATGGCAGTTCAACCCCGGTCCCAGGTGACAGCGCCACCTAGGGACCGCAGGGAACATGACACCATTCATACCTCCCACACTCCAAAGTGTCCATAAATTCCAAAAAATCATTGTATCTGGGCCATCTCTTGCCCAGATACGCCCCTCTAAATTTGACACCCGCTACACTAGTTTAGATAGGGATGAGACAAACCATTTAACACTGACAGAGATGTTTACAATGGTCTTCTCTTAGTCATTTAGTTAAAACCTTTATCCTAAATGGAAAATTAACTGTTTTTGTAACTGCTTAAAAGTTTTAGCTGAGGCCTTTAATTCTTTATTCACATACCTAAATCTAATAGTCCACCTAACAATATTCTCTCCAGGTGGATAGCTTCCCCAGTGACCCAGGAATCCATAGAGGAACCATGTTCCTCTTGACTTCCTCCAACTGCAAAGCCGCTGCGGGAGAGTGCCACCTGCAGCTGCCTGCAAGTGTCTGAGACAAGTTCTGTCTCAAATGATTTCATCGCCCAAAGCAACCAGTAAGCTTCTATATTTCATTTCCACACAGTCTAGAATAATAAAATGTAAAAGTGGATTGGCTGTGTAACAGTTGAGATGCTGTCTCAGGCACTTTTTAATACATTTCTCCAAAGTTTCTCCCTGGTCAAAAATTGATTAGCTGATTTTATTTTTTATATGTACCAAATGGGCCAGAGTCGACCAAACATTTATTATACTTAAATTTCCATTTTTGACAGAATGTACCATTAAGAGACCCCAAACATAAATAAATACAACAAATTTGCTATCTTCCTATGAAAATGGGACACTACACACATTTGCAAGAAATCAAGTTGTCTGTATTGGTTGGAAATGTGCCCAATCTCTTTCAGCTGTAAGTGCCACAATAAATCAACGTTTCTGTTCACAGCCTTTGGTGGGCTTGCACAATGCTATAAAGATCATCATGGATCTGCTGATTGTCACTGACAGATTTGCTAGGGAGCTAAAAGGTGGCTGTAAATGGAAAATAATTTTATGAACTTAAGTTAGCAGTTGTGTATCATAAAGATCTGTGTTAGGCTTTGATCTTTTTTATTAATGTTAATAACCTGCTGATTGGCATATAACGTTTTGTGAGTTACTGAAACTCATCACTGTAGTCCCTCAATATTATACAAATTAAAACATGTACATTTAAGGTAAAATTAAAGTAGTTGTAATAACCCACTTAGACAACTTGCACCTACAGGTAAGCCTAGATTAAGGCTTACCTGTAGGTGCAAGAAATATCTCCTTAACCTACACGGTTAAGGAGATATTTGCTTTAAACGCAGCGCCGATGATGTCACACGCATGCGCACTAGCGGGCCGGCATCATTGCCGGTTTTCTAAATGGGATCTTGCCGGCCCGAGTGTCATCACTGCTCCGGCCAATCACAGCGCCGAAGCGGCAGTAACGGACATCGAGGCAAGATGACGGCGGACGTGACCAAGGACCGCTACGGTGGCTTTGATCTCAGGTAAGTCATTCATAATGAGCTAGTATGCTATGCATACTAGCTCATTATGCCTTTCTTTCGCAGGGTTTTTTTAAAAAAATGTTTGGCTTTACTTCCTCTTTAAAGGGGTTGTAAAGGTTTTTTTTTTTAACCTGGCAATAACGCCCCCCCCCCCCCCCGTTTTACTTACCTGAGCCCGTTCACCTGCTGCGCTCGCCCCCGACGTCCTCTTCGCCACTCAGTCTGGCCGTTGATTGGCTAGATTGGATGGATTGATAGCAGCGCAGCCACTGGCTCGCGCTGCTGTCAATCACATCCAATGAGAGCTCCCATGAAGGGGGTTAGTTCTTACGGGGAGGAGCCGAGACAGCCGCCGAGGGACCACAGAAGACCAGGATCGGGGCCACTGTGTGCAAAACGAGCTGCACAGTGGAGATAAGTATAACATGTTTGTTATTTTATTTTTTTAAACGGGAGCCTTTAGTGTCCCTTTAAACCTGCACCATTTATTTATTTTTTATTGGGCCCCAGTAGCTGTTAGCCATAATGTGCTAGTATGCACAGCGTATTAGCACATTATGCAAGACTTACCCGTTAAGTGATCCCCTTTAGTGCTGAGCTGTCAGAATTTCGGTCGCCATCTTCTCCCAGTCTTCCTTTTGGGTTTTGAACCTTTACCCGTTTCTTTTGCGTTTTTGGGGTGCCATTTGGGGCAGGCAACTTTACTTTATATTTTACTTTATGCGGGTTGCTAAAGAAACCGAAAACAAAGGTCAAGCAGTAAACTATTTCAGGTACCTCATTATCTGCTGATGGACTAAACCCAGCCAACCTAAAAACACAAGGATATATTTTACAAGTCTCAAGCTGCCCATAAACTGTTTTTTCCCTCAGCCAACAGATTCCTCCATCCACATAAGTGAGGTGGATGGAGAAATCCACCCTGCCAAGACATACTGGGGTTGATTTATTAAAACTGGAGCGTACAAAATCTGTTGCAGCTGAACAGCAAATAGGCTGTCTCTGGATTTCAGTGCCACACCACGGTTTCTGCAGGCGAGAATCTTTGTTGCAGGCTGGTTGGACAATGGGTGGAAAATCTCTCCACCACCACTGATCAAAAAATCCAGTGGTGATTAAATACCTCCAATAGAAAGCTCTATTTGTGTGAACAAAATGATAAAAATTTAGTTTGGGTACAGTGTTGCATGACCGCACAATTGTCATTCAAAGTGCGACAGCTCTGAAAGTTGAAAATTAGCCTGGGCAGGAAGGGGGTAAAAGTGCCCTGTACTGAAGTGGTTAACAGAGAAGTATTTTATTTATTTTTTTAAGAATCATACTTACCCAGGTGGATGCAGCATTGGTCCGATTGCAGCATCTGTCCCCCAGCACATCTAACACTGAGAATTGAGCAATCAAACACTGCCGATCGCTCAGTTCTCACAGCTTCATGAACAGAGAGCTGCAGACTGTCAGTCAGTGGCTCTCTACTCTGCCCCCTCCACGCTCACTGGAGCGCTGGGCTGTGGAGGGGCGGGGAGCTGTCGGCTCAGGCTCTCAGTGGCTTGCTGAGAGGCTGAGCTGGGTGTCGGTCCAGGGATCTGGCGGATTCCAACTCCGTGGTCGGGATGCCTGGACCGACCTCTGTGACGTCAGCAGAGAGCAGACTTCAGCCCGCTCTCAACTGAAAATGGGTCACAGGAGTATTAAACTAACTGCACTCTTGTGATCCATAGGAGAAGTACAGCCAACCGAGCTTTGGCTGTACTTCTCCTTTAATCTCCCAGGAAGGGAACCCCCTCTTTTTCACAGACTCTCTGTCTTGGGTGGAGGCACTGTCAACTTTATTATTAAACAAACAACCTAGCAAAGGTTCTGGTTCTTTTATTTACCTACAGGTTTAGCGCAATATTCTGTTTGGGGGAAGGGGGGTATTGAACACATGAAGAAAGGGGGTGCAAAAAGGTATGGAGATCCAAGACACCAGCTAAAACCTATTAGTAATTAGAAAGCAATCCTGCCCCTTGTCTGTGCAAATCAATATCAGCTGGTTCAGTCTCAACTGATGGCCTATAAAAATGTGTCTCATTACCAAGGTGTCACACTAAAAACATCTTATGATGGGTAAAAGCAATGGCCATGGCCTGTATGCACGCTCACCACACAATACTCCACTGCTGAAGAAAAAGCACATTGTCGCTCTCTGTTTTTTCAACTGATGGCTACGTTTAAGCCCCGTACACACGATCGGTTTAACTGATGAAAACCGTCCGATGGATGGTTTTCATCAGACAAACCGATCGTGTATGGTACCCATCGGTCTTTTTTCCATCGGTTGGAAAAAATAGAACTTGTTTTAAAATTTTCCGATGGATAAAAAACCGATGGGAATTTCCGATCTTCTATGGGCAAGTCCATCGCTTCAAAAACCCACGCATGCTCAGACTGAATTAGGAGACGGGAGCGCTCGTTCTTGTAAAACTAGCGTTCCTAATGGAGAGAGCACATTCGTCATTCTGCAAGTTATTGCTTCGTTTAATGCAGCGCATGTTTTTTTGCTTTCGAACGGTCTTTAAAATGTCATTTTGGCAGCAGATCTTTCTCATGAGTTCTGACAAACGTATGTCTTTCTTTTATCTTGTGATTTGAGGAATATTTATTAAAATTCTTCAAGGCCAACCTCACAAATTCCCCCTTTTTTTTTTGGTCTTTAATTTTGTTGTGCATTTTTGTGTTAATTTCTCAGAACAACATAATATTTTATTTTTCACAAATCATGGAGGTTGGTGTCCCTTGTTATTAATTACACATTGTATTTATGCAATCTTATTGCTACTTCACAAAAAAAAACATCAGGCATGTAGGTTTGCTGAAATCAAATTTCCCTTTATTTCGGAAATAAACAAAACAAAAACCGAAGGGCAACTATTCCCAAATTAGCAGAGAATATAAAGTCATTCGATCCCAAATGCAGACCTGACTATGATCAATAATAAAATCAACAACAGCATGAAATCAGGAGCAGCAGCCAAAGACATACATCATCCCAAGCTGTGGTACTCCATCAACCTTCAATTTCTGGATGAGCAGCTCGAGGCCAGGGAATCACCTCCTGCTCTTCCTTGTAGCCTTCCTTCCACGCCTCTCTGCAGCGTTCTCTCCACGGCCCCGTCCACGCACCCTTGCAGGCTGGGCCACTGTGGGTGGTGATGTGGCAGGAGGAGGAGGAGAAGGAGGAGAGGGATTGGGCTGATGTGAGATATGGGTGGCCTCAGTCAGCTGTCCCCTCGACCCCATGTGTACGGCCATATAGATGAGATGCTTACAGAGGGCCCGTTGTCCCGCCTCCATTCTGAGCAGCTTATCTGCCAGATAGGTGCTAAACCCCTCCGTAGGGTTGAGGGGGGCCCTCATAATGGCAGCAGCCTCCTGAATCATCTTTAGTGACTCCTCCTCCACTTGTGTCATCCGCCGTTGTTTTGGCGGTCTAACGTGGAGGGGAGCCACTTGGGAGACGGTGCTGCCACTAGGCCTGGGGACCTGCTGAGTACCACTGGGCCCTGCCTCCTCCTGCCTGTCACACTCCTGACCCTCTTCCTCCTGGCTTGCCTCATCCTGTTTATAAAATAAAATGAAAAATTATATTATTTGAGGAATCGATCACACACAATTTTGAACTCAGTACTGGGTTTTTTTTTGAGGGGGGGGGGATGGGATCCTTTATAGCTAATCAAAACAGTTCAACTCAATATTACTTAGTGGACAATAATTATGATCAAAA
Organism: Rana muscosa; assembly: GCA_029206835.1. Taxonomy (NCBI): domain Eukaryota; kingdom Metazoa; phylum Chordata; class Amphibia; order Anura; family Ranidae; genus Rana; species Rana muscosa. The sequence continues at coordinate 733,504,434 of CM055116.1, forward strand.
ATACTATACCGGGCTGAAGATGTGAAGATCTGGCTCTTCTAGCTCGGGAGGCTCCTCCTCCGCCTCTGCAGGGGTGGAGGGAAGGGTGGAAGGAACGCTGGAGGGAAGGGTGGAAGGAAGGGTTGAGGGAAGGCTGGAAATAGATTCCCTGGCCTCGATCTGGTCATCCAGAAATTGGAGATGTCTGTAGTACCACAGCTTGGGCTTTACTACATCGTCGGCTGCTGCTCCTGATCTCTTGGACTGGCGCACTTCCTTGTATTTTTTTTTTATAAGAATTGCGCAGGTTGTTGATTTTATTATTGATCATTGTGTAGTCTGCATCTGGGATCCATGGCTTCATATCCTCTGCTAATTTGGTAATAGTTGCCCGTCGTACATCACTTTTGTGATACGCAGGGTGTTTGAGCTCCCACAGGTTGCGCTGTTCCTTATACTTTTCGATAAAAATCAGCATCACCTCTGGCTCTCTTAGTTTATGCATCTATTTGGATCAGCAAGTACAAAAAAATAAAAAATAAAGAAAAGGATCAGAATTGTTTCTCCTCAACTTATCACAATATTGCCCTTTACAATCATGACCCATTAATATGCCACTGCAGGCCCGAGTTCCCTTCTTACCTTAGTTCACTTCGTTGGTTCACTTCCGGTCGTCCTTACTCCGCGCATCCCTAATAACTTCTTTCCCCTTTTTATACCCTGCGCATGCGTGTAACTCCGCCCTCGTCGCCCGTCCATGACGGACTTTTTCCGCATTTCCCCGCCCCTTAACGATCGGCGCACAGTGTGAGACGGCGACATGTCGCAGACACAGGTGGCTTCTTTAGTAGAAATTACCGACGAGAAAAGCCCGGAGGCGGAAACGTCCCGATCCTGTAAAAAAAGATACAAGGCGACTAATATGTCTTTTTCAGAGATGGCGGAGATGGTGGACATTCTGTGGAGGAAGGATTACGACGGCAAGCATGGCCCATACGACACCCCTAATCTCCGGAAGTCACAAATTATGGACAAAGTGGCGAAGAGTCTCTATAAAAAATATGGGGTCAGGAGATCCAAGGAACAACTCCGTAAAAGGTGGTCAGACCTCAAGATCAGGGAGCCGGAGCAGTATAAGAAGCTTTTAAAAAGCATAGAAAAAAGTAAGTTTATTTTACTGTGTTCTTTCACATTGTAATATGTATTCTTACATGTTTTGCAACATGTGCTTGGCTTGACTGGGTTCACATTTTTAAATCTCATCTTTTATGTTAAGTGGAGAGTCCACTTATTTGCAAAATGTGTTGACCAAAAACTTGCTGCTCTTCCCCCAAACATGTTTGGCACATATGCACGTAAACTACATGTGGGCATGCCTCATTTTACTTCAACAATGTTTATCTACACATTGTTGGCTAGATGATGTGTTGTAAGGAAAACTAGAATGTGAATGAAAGGATAATCTGTATTCTGGGTAAAGGAGATGACACTCCAGCAGTTGTGTACTCTTTTTTGTTCTTCATCAAGATACTATACTCTGGGCCACATGACCAAATTTCTTAACGGTGTCACACACAGGTGGTCCAGTGGATACCTTGGTGGTTATCCAAGTGTATTTGTGAGTGTCCTCAAAAATAACATGTTGCTTTGTTGAGTTTGCAAGATCACATATGTTCATGTTGGAACTCAGGGCCAAATATCAATTGTACCCCACTTCAAAACATTGAGAATCCCTTTGCAGGCCTTTAAAAAGTCTGTGTGCTAAAGTATACATTATTTTTTCAATTCCCATAGGGGAGAGGAGACTGGGAGGACACCATGCTCATGAGACGAGGAACCCAACACCACAGAAACTCCCCGAAGATCCCAAAGCAGACCAAGATCAGCAGGTTCAGGAAGCGGAGGTGGAGGAAGCGGAGGTGGAGGAAGGGGAGGTGGAGGAAGGAGAGGTGGAGCTTATCAGCACAACAGGTCAGTGTCTGTCACCACAACTTTAAGGTAAATACAGATGTAGGCCTGCCTAGTTTAAAAATTTTGGTTTCTTTTTAGGGACTGAACGTGGGGGTGTGTCAGGAAGTCCAAATCCGCCATTCTCGAGTGCCAGCGCCAAAATAATCATTCAGGAAATCATGGAATGCAGTAGCGAAATGGACATTATGAGAAAGAGAATGATTGTGATTGAGCAAAAATATAAAAACATGATAGATATTTTGGGGAGAATAGTGTGAACTTTTTGTGTGTTTTGTTATGCGTCTGAAATTATCTCTGGGATTTCCACCAGCCCAAATGTGAAGATGCACACACTGACTCAACATGTGCTATCTGCCGTCACAGGATATCTATGTCCCTGTTTTGGGGGTGCAACCTCTTCCTCCCTCCTCAAGTAGGTGAGAGGAAGGGTTTTCACCCCCAAAGCACGTCCATTGATCCCCCATGATGGCAGATAGCACATGTTTACCTTAGCCATGGGATCATGTTGAAGATACCCATTTGAGCCCCAAAAATAAAGTGTGGTTCTTCACATTTGGGATGGATCAGGGGTAACATCACCCCATCTCCTGTTTGTATTTTTCACTGTGTTATTTTCTTCCTTTTTTTTGAAAAAAAAAATGGCTTTCGACCCATGCATGTTTCTGCAAATAAAGCCGCACCACAAAAAAAAAGGCTAGTATTTCGAAAAGAATAAAAAAATGTGGTGCAATCAATAAAAAGATTTGGGAAGTGTAAAAAAGGTGTGCCTTGTTCTTTCTATGCTCAAGAGCAGTTCTGAAGATGCAAAAACAGTGTTTTTCCCTCTGAGTTTTGAGGCTATTTACTAAGGACAAATACACTTGGCACTACTAGAACCTGGGAGACACATAAACCCAAAATACAAGAATGACAACACAAGTTTGTAGGAATTCAAATTTTTTGCTTTATTTTAAAAAGGTAAAATCCTCGGTCAGATGTGGTCTGGCATTGCGATGGCCCCCCTACCCGTGAAGTACTCTACGTATTTCTGGCGTACTTCACGGGCACTTTGGGGGCCAAGCCAGTACGGGCAGTGCTGAGGCCAGTCAGATTAATCAGTTCTGATGGACCGGCCTCAGGCCCAAACGATGAGACATAATTTGTCGCAAATTTGCGTAGAAAATTGTGCAACAAGCAGCAGCAGTAGACGATGTGGTTCAGTTTATAATCCGCCAAATGTATCGCTGTCTGGAACAGGCGGAACCGGCTGGCCATTATCCCGAAGGCATTCTCCACAACTCTCCGGGCTCTGGCCAGCCGGTAATTAAAAACCCTCCTCTCCGGGGTGAGGGTGCGTTGGGGAAACGGCCGCATCAGGTGTGGTCCTAGTCCAAAAGCTTCATCCGCAATGAAAACGAACGGGAGCCCTTCAACGTTCTCTGCATCTGGAGGCAGTGCAAGACCCCCAGCCTGCAGACGGTGAGCGAACTCCGTCTCCGCGAATGATCCGCCATCGGACATCCGGCCGTTCTTCCCCACATCCACATATAGGAACTCGTACCGTGCCGACACCACCGCCATTAACACTATGCTATTAAAACCTTTATAGTTGAAATAGTATGACCCCGAACGGGGTGGCGGCACTATGTGGACGTGCTTCCCATCAATTGCCCCTCCGCAGTTGGGGAAATCCCACCGCTGGGCAAATTGGGAGGCCACAGTCAGCCATTCCTGTGGTGTGCTAGGGAACTGTGGAGTCAAACAAAAAGAAGACATTAGTACGGTTTAGGTTTACAGTGCAAGCAGATTACACACAAAAACATTTGTGACCAACATCATTCTAACATTATTATTTAAGGGAGTTTTTCCGACCAATAAACAAAGGCCCACTTAGCAGATGCCTCACCCCCGCTGAGTGGACATTCTAAAATAATCTAAGGGGGAGGGCTAAGGTGATTGTGGGGGATCCAAAAAAACGCTCTACCACTCTGCTGAGCTTGATTGAGAACTAAAAAATTGTCAGGAGGGTTGTCAAACTACGAGGGCTATGTCCCCCCAAAAATGAAAAGGAAAATAGAAGGCTAGCTGGGTTTGCGCCCACGATAGCATGCTGGAGAGGTTAGTGAAGGGAAATAGGCATGTAGGGCCCAAAAAGGGCTTTACAGGTAAAAAAAGGCATGGGGAAAATGGGGACATTACCAGGATATTACAAACAGGCATATTTGTGTTAGGAGGAAAAAAAAAGAGAAGATTCAAAAACAATCAAAACATATAATGTGAGGTTAAAGGAGCAAAATTACCTTCATATAGTCCTTCTGCAGGACCTGAATGATGGCCGAACACATCTCAGGGATAATGATCCCGAGAGCCTGGGGGCAGATGCCTGTTGAGAACTTGAGGTCCTGCAAGCTTCTCCCAGTCGCCAGGTATCTCAACGTGGCAATAAGCCTCTGCTCGGCAGTGATGGCCTGGCGCATCACAGTGTCCTGCCTCGTGATATAGGGGGACAGCAAATCCAACAGACGGTAAAATACGGGGTCCGTCATCCTGAGATAATTCCTGAAATCATCAGGGTTATTCTCATGGATTTCCCGCAGCAGAGGCATATGAGAGAATTGGTCCCACTGGAGCAACCAATTCTTAGTCCATGAACTCCTCCTCACCCTGTTCACAGACTGAACTCGGGTTACAGTGTTAACTGCAACACCAAGCCCAAAGCCAGCACGAGCTCGAGAACGAGAATGCACTTCAAACATGGTTTTAAACCGGTCGGCTGGTCAGAACGCACTCAAACAGAACGCACCGTGGAACAGCAAGGCCTGAAAAGAACGATCTGAAAACAGTAAACGAACGGCCAAGAAGGCACTGCAAGGCAGTAACGACCTGACTGCACACACTGAATCACAAATACAAACCCACAAGCACAAACTGAACACCAGGAAACGATCTGCAAAGCACGGAGACTGAAAAGCGCGAATCGGCTCTCACCAAACTTTTACTAACACGCGGTAACACGAAATCAGCAAAAGCAGCCCAAGGGGTGGCGCCATTAGATTTGTTCGGCCCTTTTATAGCGCGTCATACGTTTTGAACGTGCCGTCGTTTTCTTGCCGTCGGTTTTTTGACTGATGGTGTGTGGCCAAGACTGATGAAAAACAGTTTCATCGGATTTCCGATGGTCAAATCCATCGGACGAAAATCCATAGGTTATCCGATTGTGTGTACAGGGCTTTACAGTTGTTTCGATATATTGAGGCCGTCATTTTTTCTTCAGATGGACGGTGGTAGTCGGGCCGCCTGTGATCCGACAGGGTCTACTGCTCAGTGCTTTAGCAATGTTGAAGATGTCTGTATATGGGGTGTGACCTGGCATGTGGGGCGAATGTTATGTTTACCACGTCCTTTTCATTGGCTTGCCACATGGTGTGCTACCCTCAGGGGAGTCTGAATGTGGGCCTTTATTGTAGACCTATGTATCCGGTGGATTGCCGAATTTGACCACAGTTGTACTGTTTCCTTTCTGTATCCTTTTTCTTTTGCAATTCTCAATAAATAAAAAAAATATATATTTGAAAAAAAAAGAAAAAGCACATTGAAGCTCATTTAAACTTTTTTTTAAAAACTTTATTTTTTAATTGAATCCGTTTTTGAATTTTTACAACATTCACCAATCAGTTTATACCAAACATATCCCCAACATCCCCACCCCCCCTCTCGTTCTCCCACCCACCTATCAAATTAATAAGAAATATCAAGAAAGGGTCCACAATCATTACCAAGGGGGTTATCTATTTGGGGGTATATACCTTCATGTAGCCCTATCCAGTTCTTCTTTTTGACCCTGACATCCTAACCCATTCGTTCAACCAACTTCCAAGTCATCTATTCATCCTTCCCTTCCACTCTCCTCTATCCTGTCGGGTCACCTATTTCGCTTGAATTCTAAAATACGCTATTTTTTATATTAAGTGTTGATCCCTCTTGCTTCCCACCAGGGTTTCCAGAGGTTATCATATTTCTTTAATCCCCCTTGTTTCACATATACTGATTTCTCTTTAAAAATTGTCGTATTCATGTTATTTACCCATTCGCTACTGGATGGAGGTAGTGCCGACTGCCATCTCAGCGCAATCAGCTTCCTGGCCTGAAAAAGGCATCTCAGAATCGCGGTCTGGATTCTACCTGGGTTGCCCACCCCCTCTACTAATCGCAGGAGACAATGCTTCACCTTCAACTCTGTAGAGGTTCCAAACACCCGGTTGATGATTCCTATTACCTCCCTCCAGAACATGTGGATCAAGTCCCCATCTATGTCCCCACACCTAAGACAACTTGCGTCCGGTCTCCGGCCGAACTGGAAAAGTTTATGTGGCGTGTGATAGGTTCTATATATTAAAAACAGATGTGACATCCTCTGGGAGGGGGCAAGTGATACCATTGGGGCAAGTTCAAGGATTCTGTTCCACTGAGTTTCCGATACATTTCCCCACGTCTTGTACCCACTTTTCCTTATACTTAGAAGCCTCTGCCCTCCCCGTTCTCCCCTTGTTTACATGTGGGTATATCTTTAAAATAAGGCCTTTCCCAGATTCTGCTTTGATTATCTTTTGGAGCACCGGTATCGTGCTCCATTCTAGGGTCACGCCTCTGAACTGCACCTCTAATGCGTGCCTGACCTGTAAGTACCTGAAGAAAGATTTGTTTGGTACTGCATATTGCTCTCTCAATGCTTGAAAAGTTTTCAAGGTGTCATCCTGATATAACTGATAGCCATTTTTTTGTTCCGCATCTCTCCCATTCCCACACCGCCCCTATCTTCTGCACTTCTCCCAGTTTGCTGTTCTCCCATAGGGGAGTATACTCCGTGAGTCCTCTGTACTTCAGTTTTGCCTTCACTGTGTCCCACACTCTCATCATCAATCTCAATGTTGGAAGTCCCTGGGGGAAAGATCCCGCCTCCAGGGCCTCCACTATCAAACCGTGTGGGGTAGTATACAGAAGCATTTTCCTCACTACTTCTCCCCCTTCCAGATTGCAGCCTGCCATATGCTGAAGTTGTGATGCTAGGAAGTAACTGAAGGGATGTTGAAGAGCTACTCCTCCTTCCTGCTTCTGCAATTGCAGGATGCTTAGGCGTATTCTTGCCAAGCCACCCTTTCAAATCAGTTCCCTAAAGACAGTGTCTATTTTGTGAAACCACTTTTTGTACACCCAAATTGGAGAGTTGTGTAATACGTACAGGAGTTGTGGCATCCAAATCATTTTAATTAGGCTGCAGCAACCAGCCACTGATATTGGTAGATTTTTCCACACTTTTGTTTTCCCCCTAAACTTATCCAGTAATGGGATTAGATTATCTTCTATGTACTGTTGCGGGTCTCTAGAAATAATTATACCCAGATATTTAAATTTGTTCGCTACTTGCACCTGGGCCACCTCTCTAGGCAAATGCCTGTCCAAGGGATCTACTGGCAAGAGGACAGACTTTTCCCAGTGTATCTTAAGTCCAGAGATTCGACCAAACTTATTGACAATACCCATAGCTTCCCAAAGGGAGTTCTGCCTATCACGAGGAACAGGAGGAGATCGTCTGCATATAGTGCAACTTTCTCCTCCAGTTCACCTCTTCTAAAGCCCTTTATTTGGGTAGAGGCCCTAATAGCATTGGCCAAAGGTTTGATTGCAATGGCGAAGAGCAGGGGTGACAGAGGGCACCCCTGTCTCGTTTACCCAGTTAGTAAACCCCGGTCCAAATTGGGCCGCTTCCATAGCTCTCCATAAGTATTGCCACTCGGGACTATCAAAGGCCTTGGCGGCGTCCAGAGACAAGATGGTCCTCTCACCTTTCCCGTCCATTGGAACCTGGAGGCTCAGGTACACCCGTCTTATATTTATACTAGTAGTTCTCCCCAGTATAAACCCTGATTGGTCAGGGTGGACGAGTTTCTGTATAACTTTGCTCAACCTAGCCACCAAGACCTTTGCGAGTATTTTCATGTCAGAGTTCAATAAAGCGATGGGCCTATATGAGGCGGTATCTAGTGGGTCCTTGCCCTCCTTGTGTTTGACAATTATGGTGGATTCCATCATTGATGGGGGGAGCTCTCCTTTTGTCATCGAACAGTTAAAGACCTTCAGCAACTTCGGGAGTAGTACCGTCCCATAGTGCCGATAAATCTCAGCCGGGAGCCCATCCGGTCCTGGGGATTTCTGTCCCGCCATCTCCTTCGTAACTCTTTGAATCTCCTCTACCGTTATGGGCTTGTCTAACTCTGTTCTCATCTAAGGAAGGGGCAGTCAAGTCTCTCAAGAAATCATCCATTCCTTCCCCAGTCTCCTCCTGGCAAGAGTTGTACAACTCCTGGTAGTATTCCCTAAACTGGCCCACTATTTCTGGGGTATACGAGAACACCCTTCATCCCCTATGGCAATCGTAGAGACCGCAGAAGGAGGGAAATTTGTCTTAGCTAGTTGTGCCAGCATGCGTCCCACACTTTCCCCTTCTCCAAAGCCTGCCTCTGGAAGAGATATTTAATCTCTATTTTTTTTTAGCGTCACTAATCGATAATTCTGTTGTTCCTCTATCCAATTTCTGAGCCTATCTGGTGATGGATCATTAATGTACTGTTCTTCCACTGTTGTTACCCTCTCCCCCATTAATCTTTCCCATTCTTTAGTCTGTTTTCTGATTTTTGAGATTTGTTGTATACGTATGCCTCTTAGAAAGGCCTTCAAGGTATCCCACACTATACCCTCCGAGGCGGTGCCTCTATTCAGGTCAACAAACTCTCTCAAGGGCAACATCACCTTGTTTGGGTCTCCCATCAGTTCAAGCCAAAAAGGACTTATCCTCCACTGTCCAAGGCGACTACGCTCGCCCAATTCTAGCGACGCCGTCACCGGGGAGTGGTCCGACAAGCCCCTTGGCATATAATTCACATTCTTTATCAGAGGCATCATCTCCTCACTCCCCAGAATTAAATCAATCCTGGAGAGCATAGAGTGTGTCTTGGAAAAACACGAATACCGTCGGACCTCTGGGTTCTGTAATCGCCAGATATCCTCCATGCCGATTTCTTTCAAAAAGTTAGAAAGACGGTTATCCATTAAGTTACCCTTTCGTGTCCCTGGGGGAAATCTATCCAAATTCCGGTCCATTACCATGTTGAAATCCCCTGTCACTATCACTGGGACCCCAGGCTTGTCCAGGACAAACTCAGTTAGCTCACGGAGGTTAGAAGCATCGAATAGGGGAGGAATATATACGTTTGCCAGTATGCAAGTTCTATTCTCTATCTTACAGAATAGGAAGATATATCTCCCTAATTCATCCAATTTAGACTGCATGCAGGCAAACGTCACCCCGGATCTAACCAGGATGCTCATCCCCCTAGAATAGGAGGTGTTAACTGAGTGGAATTGGGTTTTGATAATCTTTCCACCTCAATTGAGAAGTGGAGGTTTTAGTAAAATGTGTCTCCTGTAAGCAAAGGATAGCTGCCCCGTACGTCTTTGCAATAAGGAGAATAGCTGCATTTTCTCTGAATCCCCCATTCCCCGCACATTCCAAGAACACAAAATTAGCTTTTTAATCTGAGTGTTTTTAACCATTGTGTTTCAATTCTTTAACCTCCCTGGCGGTATGATTCTGTCTGGAATTATGTACCAAAATCGGTACAATTATTTTGCATGGAAATTTGACGTCTTATATTGTAGGCCTGCGATTCTTAGTAATTACTTACTTAAACCTGACCAAACAAGAGTCTAGTAGACATCCCGGGTATGATAAAGTTTGAAACACAAAATCATAAATTATAATATAATAAATAACTATAAATAATTATAACAAATAGTAATGTAATTATAATTAAAATTATTCAATAATGTAATCAAATCAAAAACACTGACATTTGCTCAGTTGCAGAATTGTCGCTGTCATTAGATTTTTTGTTTGATGACGAATTTCCCCACAAATCGCTATCGCTCAATTCTGCGAGTGATTCTAATTTATTGTCGCTATTTTTTAGCTGGTCTAAAACCACTTTTGACATAAAGGGACACTTTTTGGTTGCTATGGACAATCTCCAGTTTCCAGGCAGAAAGAACAGTTTTTATTATATAAAAGTGCATGCAGGACACTGGGCAGACCACTAGGGACAAAGGGGATGTGTAATTATTACATACAGTACTGTAATCAGTAAGATTACAGTATACTGTATGTATACTATGTGTTTACCTTTTTGAATTTGGCGCTGAACTCCGCCCCCGTGCGCCGCAACGTCGCAGGGAACGGAGCTCGGCATTCGGCAGTGAGAATCGAGCGAGACACGGCTCGCACACACTGCGGGAGGACATCGCAGGATCCAGGGAACAAGGTAAGTTACTTCCCCTGGATACTGCGATGCAGCCCGAGTCTGGCTCGGGGTTACCGATTTTAGCATTAAAAAATCATCCCGAGCCTGACTCGGGATTACCGCTAGGGAGGTTAAATTAAAATTTTCTAGAAACCCTGTGAAATTTTTCAATCAGTGACCTATACCTTGTCCCTTTAAAATATTTTCCCTGTGTCATTTTTGTGACCCTGAGTTGTCTACTCAGGTATTTGTATCTATCTACCAACAATCTTTTGTGCCAACCATACAACTCATACCAACTCGTGCTCCCATACATTCCTTTCACCGACCCTCTGGGTCAATGTAGGGGCTTCCTAATATGACCTTTACCTTTAACTATCGTGTCAAATGTTAATATCATCATTAAGTTTATTTTATTGCATCCTTCCCTCCCTATACCCCCCCCCCCCCCCCCATCAGTTCTTCAAAATTACAACCACAACAAAGACCTACAAATAAGGACAGAACAAAGACAAACCATACAAACAAAACAAAAATCACACATAGAGAGAGCTCTTCGCCATACCCCTTTAAAGCAAGGGGTAATATGCTCATTGTTCCCTCCACCTAACCCTCCCTAACCCCTCTCCTCATCCCCTATATATTCCTACATGTAATATTAAGTGAATAAATCAAAAAGTGAAATTATTAATATTCAGAGATATTGCAGTCCACTATTCTACATTTTCCTCTTATAAGTTGTTATCCAGTCCTCCACTCCCTCCGAGGTATCAAAGAACACGGTCTCCCCCAGAGCGTTTACTCGCAGTCTTGCAGGGTATAACAGTGCATAGCTTATTTTTAGTTGTTGCAGTTTACGTTAGACTTCTCCAAATTTAGCCCTCCGTTTTTGTAAATCAGGTGAAAAGTCTGGATATATAGAGACCCTGGTGCCATTTTATAGGATATTGCAAATTTCTCAGTTTTTTTTTAATATAGACACTTTATCTTTATAATAGAGCATTTTTGCCAGGAGAGCTCTTGGAGGAGCTCCTGGTTTGGGCGGTCTAGAAGGGACCCTATGAGCTCTTTCTAGTGCGAAGAGGGGTGAAAAAGAGGACTCTCCAAATAAGTCTTTAAACCATTTTTCCAAAAATGTCGTCGGGTCTGAGCCCTCACTACGCTCGGGGAGCCCCACTATCCTCGTGTTCTTCCTTCGCATCCTGTTCTCCATTTCATAAAACTTTATCTGATAATTAACCATCTGTTCCTTTATTATTTTTATCTCCCGTTTGAGAGGGATCAAGTCATCCTCTATTAAGCTAACCCTTCCTTCTAGGGCCGTCGTCCTCTCTCGTACTTTTTGCATGTCGTGCCTTACAAAGGATAATTCTTCCCAGATGGTTTTTAGCTGATCAGACATATCATTTATGGAGGTCTTACAGGCGTTAATTGCGTCTAAAACATCTTTCAGTGATGGTTCTATTTCCCCCTGAGCTGCCGTTCTGGTTGATGACTTTGACCGCTCGCTCTCCAGCTCCTCCCCCAGAGGGTCCTCCAGCGTCTTTTGCTACCTTCATAGGGGATGTATGGCCTTGTCCCTGACTTTTCTTTCTAACAACATATTGGATTGTTGGTTCTGCTGGCTATTTTTTTGGGGGGTCTGATCTTGCGCATTCGCGAACCTTCCCAGTTTCGCAGCAGCTGCCTGGCTCACTTTTGTGGTGCGCTGCGATGATATAATAACAAATGTCTGACTATTTGATCTGTCTCCAAAAGTGTCTACCAGTTAGCTGAGAGCATTAAATAGACCGTAAAGTGGAGGAAGGGGTAAAAAGCAATGGCAAAATTATGTAAATAAATCCGGATGCAGCTATGCAAAAACGAAACTCAGTCCCCACAGTTCAAAGCCAAGCTTCCCGACCCCAACCTCCCTGCTGTTGCACTGGGAGATACAATTCAAAAGAGGAGAAGGGAAGAGCAATAGATGAATGCACAGTCTCTGCTATTATATCCTTCTCTCACAAAATTACAAAAGGAAGTCTCTCACCCATCCTTGGCTCTGGTGTCCCAGGTTACAAAGAGGAGAGAGAGTAAGCGCTTTTCATTTATGGGATACATCCGCACTCCACTCTGTGAGAGCTATAAGGGGATACAGGGGAGGTCTCCCACACCTCCGCTGTCACCCAGTCTTTGCTCCTTGATGGAAGATGGGGAGTTATCATTGAGGCCTCTCACGCCCCCACCGTCTCCTTCACCAGGACCCGCCACTGCCAGGAGAGTAAAGGGGGAGGGGGCAATGTCACAGTTACGGGACCCTGCTAGTGAGTGCCATCATCAGCATCCGCTCCGAGCAGGAAAGGCACAGGGTTCCGTGTAGTGCCGCCAGACATTAGCCACACTCCAGGCACTATGCACTGTGTGCTACCCCGATGCCATGTCAGGGGTTTGCTGTAGCGGAGCCCCAGGATCATGTCCTCCTATTCCTGACTGATTCCCAGTCAGTCCACGGCATCTGGAATCCTCGCTGCGGATGGAGCAGGGGGACAACGAGGAGAGGGGAAGAGAAGAGGAGAGTCTCACACTCTCACATTCGCGTCTACATCCGCTTCCGGTCACCCCAACACCATGACATTGACCCCTGTATCCAAGCTCCCCTGAAGCTCATTTAACCACTTAAGCCCCGGACCATTATGCAGCTTAAAGACAAGAGGTGTTTTCAGAATTTGGCACTGCGCTGCTTTAACTGGAAATTGTGTGGACATGCAATGTTGTGCCCAAACGAAATTTGCGTCCTTTTCTTCCCACAAATAGAGCTTTCTTTTAATGGTATTTGATTGCCTCTGCAATTTTTATTTTTTTGCGATATAAACGGAAAAAGACTGAAAATTTTGAAAAAAAATGATATTTTCTACTTTTTGTTATAAGAAAAATCGAATAAACTCAATTTTAGTCATACATTTAGGCCAAAATGTATTCAGCCACATGACTTTAGTAAAAAAAATGTCAATAAGCGTATATTTATTGGTTTGCGCAAAAGTTATAGCGTCTACAAACTAGGGTAGATTTTCAGGAATTTACACAGCTTTTAATTTATGACTGCCTATTTCATTTCTTGAGGTGCTAAAATGGCAGGGTAGTACAACCCCCCCCCCAAATGACCCCATTTTGGAAAGTAGACACCCCAATGAAATTGCTGAGAGGCATGTTGAGCCCATTTTTTTTTGTTGTCCCAAGTGATTGAATAATGACAAAAAAAAAAAAAAAATACAAAAAGTTGTCACTTAATGATATATTGCTCACACATGCCATGGTTATATGTGGAATTGCCCCCCAAAATACATTTTGCTGCTTCTCCTGAGTACGGGGATACCACATGTGTGGGACTTTTTAGGAGCCTAGCCGCGTACGGGCCCCCGAAACCAAGCACCGTCTTCAGGATTTCTAAGGGCGCAAATTTTTGATTTCACTCCTCACTACCTATCACAGTTTCGAAGGCCATAAAATGCCAAAATGGCACAAAACCCCCCCAAATGACCGCATTTTAGAAAGTAGACACCCCAAGGAAATTGATGAGAGGCATGTTGAGCCCATTGAATATTTTTTTTTGTTCTCCCAAGTGATTGAATAATGACAAAAAATAAATAAAAAATTACAAAAAGTTGTCACTAAATGATATATTGCTCACACATGCCATGGTTATATGTGGAATTGCACCCCAAAATACATTTTGCTGCTTCTCCTGACTACGGGGATACCACATGTGTGGGACTTTTTAGGAGCCTAGCCGCGTACGGGACCCCGAAAACCAAGCACCGCCTTAAGGATTTCTAAGGGCACACATTTTTGATTTCACTCCTGACTACATATCACAGTTTCGAAGGCCATAAAATGCCAAAATAGCACAAAACCCCCCCCAAATGACCCAAATTTGGAAAGTAGACACCCCAAGCTATTTGCTGAGAGGCATGGTGAGTATTTTACAGCTCTCATTTGTTTTTGAAAATTAAGAAAGAAAATAATTTTTTATTTTTTTCTCAATTTTCAAAACTTTGTGACAAAAAGCGAGATCTGCAAAATACTCACCATACCTCTCAGCAAATAGCTTGGGGTGTCTACTTTCCAGAATGGGGTCATTTGGGGGGGTTTTGTGCCATCTGGGTATTCCATGGCCTCCGAAACTGTGATAGGCAGTGAGGAGTGAAATCAAAAATGTATACCCTTAGAAAGCCTGAAGGCGGTGCTTGGTTTTTGGGGTCTCGTACGCGGCTAGGCTCCCAAAAAGTCTCACACATGTGGTATCCCCGTACTCAGGAGAAGCAACAGAATGTATTTTGGGGTGTAATTCCACATATGCCCATGGCATGTTTGAGCAATATATCATTTAGTGACAACTTTGTGCAAAAAATAAAAAATAAAATTGTATTTTTTCCGCATCTTGTGTCAACATATAAAATATTCCATGGACTCGACATGCCTCTCAGTATATAGCTTGGGGTGTCTACTTTCCAAAATGGGGTCATTTGGGGGGGGGTTTGAACTGTTCTGGCATTTTATACACAACATTAGGAAGCTTACATCCACTCTTCTAACCACTTGAAGACAAAGCCCTTTCTGACACTTTTTGTTTACATGAAAACATTTTTTTTATTGCAAGAAAATTATGTTGAACCCCCAAACATTATATATTGTTTTAAAGCAAAGGCCCTACAGATTAAAATGGTGGGTGTTGCATTTTTTTTTCCACACAGTATTTGCGCAGCGATTTTTCAAACGCATTTTTTGGGGAAAAAATACACTTTTTTTAATTTTAATGCACTAAAACACACTATATTGCCCAAATGTTTGATGAAATAAAAAAGATGATCTTAGGCCGAGTACATAGATACCAAACACGACATGCTTTAAAATTTCGCACAAACGCACAGTGGCGACAAACTACATACATTTTTAAGAGCCTTTAAAAGCCTTTACAGGTTACCACGTTAGATTTACAGAGGTCTATTGCTAAAATGACTGCCCTCGATCTGACCTTCGCGGTGATACCTCACATGCATGATGACGCCAGACCGATGCATGCGTTCGCCATTGCGCAAGAGCAGGGTGGGACAGGGGTGCTTTTTTTTTTTTTTTTTTTATTAATTTTGCTTTTTTATTTTATTTTTAAACTGTTCTTTCCACTTTTTTTTTAATCATTTTTATTGTTATCTCAGGGAATGTAAATATCCCCTATGATAGCAATAGGTAGTGACAGGTACTCTTTTTTTGAAAAAACTGGGGTCTATTGGACCCTAGATTTTACCTCTGCCCTCAAAGCATCTGACCACACCAAGATCGGTGTGATAAAATGCTTTCCCAATTTCCCAATGGCGCTTTTTATATCCGGGGGGGACATTCCCTCCCACTGCTTGTAAAAGCAGTCCAGAGGCTAATTAGCCGCTAGGATTGCTTTTACATGAAAGTCGGCCGCTGGCTGAAAAGAATGATACCAAGATGATACCTAAACCCACAGGCATCAATCTGGTATAACCAAAGTCCAGCAACATACCAGTACGTTGCTGGTCCTTGTTGGACATGTATTGTAATCTTTTTTTTCATGCAGCCTGTTGGCTGAACAAAAAAAAGAGATTGATCAGTGGGTATGCCCACCATTAGAATACCTCCCTTCATTCACCCACTTCTAATGATGGGCATACATGCACCATTTATATATGCCGAAGCATGGGGCATCCTCCCGCAAAAGTTATGCCGCACACACATGGTCGGACTTTTCCACGGGCATGCCTTAGTCGGAATTTTGACCGTATGTACGCGGCATTAGGAGCAAAATCGCTCCTCCGCCCCTGCTGCCCCCATGCTTCGGCATATATGCTCTTTTTTTTTAACTGTGGTGGTGAAATCACCTCCTACAGCACTGGAGTCGCAGGGATCAGGCCTGTCTCTGCGAACGCTGCAGTTATGTGTGTTGTGTTTTGTAAGTGACAGTGATCGATCGATACTGCACTTGGGTGGCCTGGGCTGGACGGAGGGGCAAAACGCAGGTGCCAGCAGGTATCTGGGCTGATCCCGCTAACACTGCGTTTTTGGGAACCCTAAACTGCTGGGGACGCTAGTATAGATCTGATCAGATATTGATCTGTTCAGATACTATACCACTAAGGGAGGTGTATGCTTCACGTGTGGGTGATAGCGTTACTGGCACTAACCTGACTCTGCCTGGGGCTACGCAGACCCTCTCTGACGCTAAAACCTAATTGATATCACCCGCCGGGCGATCAGGGGGTTAAACCTTTATTGGGTTATATACGGCGGGTGCCCTGACACTATAAAAAGCAAACTAACTAACCAGCGTCACCCGTAACACTTATATGGTGATCACTGGTGAAAGGGTTAACTAGGGGCAATCAGAGGGTTAAACCTTTATTAGGTAATATATTGGGGTACCTGACGCTATATAAAAACCTGACGGGGAACCTAAATAACCAAATAACTAACTGGCTAACCAGTGTCACCAGTAACACTTATACGGTGATCACTGGTGAAAGGGTTAACTAGGGGCAATTAGGGGTTAAAACCTTTATTAGATAATATATGGGGGTACCTGACACTATAAAAACCTGCGGCGAACCTAAAAAAATAACTGGCTACCTATCGGCACCAGCATAACTAATACAGCGATCAGAAAAACGATCGCTTAGTGACACTGGCAAAAGGGGGTGAAAGGGTTACCTGGGGGGCGATCAAGGGGTTAAACCTTTATTAGGTAATATATGGGGGTACCTGACGCTATAAAAACCTGCGGCGAACCTAAAAAAAATAACTGGCTACCTATCGGCATCACCGACACTAAGACAGCGATCAGAAAAACGATTGTTTAGTGACACTGGCAAAAGGGGGTGAAAGGGTTACCTGGGGGGGGCGATCAAGGGGTTAAACCTTTATTAGGTAATATATGGGGGTACCTGACGCTATAAAAACCTGCGGCGAACCTAAAAAAAATAACTGGCTACCTATCGGCATCACCAACACTAATACAGCGATCAGAAAAACTATTGCTTAGTGACAGCGGTGCTAGGGGGTGAAAGGGTTACCTGGGGGGCGATCAAGGGGTTAAACCTTTATTAGGGGGGGGGGTTAGGGGGCTACACTGGACCTAAAACACTCTGCCCTGACACTTTTACAGTCACAAATGTCACTGATTGCAGTGATCAGTAAATAAATGGTCACTGCAATCAGTGACACTGTGACTGGGGGCTGGGGGGTGATCTGGAGGTGTCTGGGGGGGCCTGGGGAGCGATCGTGTGCCTATGTGAGCTGGTGTCAGTGTGCTGTTTAGTGCACTAACCTCTGTGTCTTCTCTCATGCGGCGCTCGGTATATGTGAGCGCCGCATGAGAGATGACATCACTTCCTCCTGCCTGTGTAAACATTACACAGGCAGAGGAAGCTTTTCATTCGCCGGGAGCGATCGCGAGAGGTTGGCCGGAAACGAATGGCCGTCCCCTCATCACGGATTGCTCCCGCACCGAGAACCACTGCTCACTTTGTAGAAGGGGGGGCCGATTGGACCCCCCAACTATACGAAGGCAGTCACATACAGGTACGTGATTGTGCCTGTCCGTGCCATTCTGCCGACGTATATATACAGTGAGCGGTCGTTAAGTGGTTAAAGTTTACTGCACAACATTTAGACAAGCCTGTGAAATACTGGGAGAATATAGTCTGGTTAAATGAGAACAAAATTTAACTCTTTGGATGCCATAATACACACCATGTTTGAAGGTCAAATGGCACTGCACATCACCCTAAAAACACCCCCATACCAAAAGTTTGGAGGTGGGAACATCATGGAGTTGGGCTGTTTTTCTGCATAACGTACTGGCAAACTCCATTTCATTGAAGGAAGGATGAATGGAAAAATGTACCGTGACATTCTTGATAAAAATCTTCTGCCTTCTACCAGGATGATGAAGAGGAAGCAAGGGTGGACATTTCAGCAAGACAATGATCCCAAACACAAAGCCAAGGAAACTCTCAATTGGTTTCAAAGAAAGAAAATAAAGCTGCTAGAATGACCCAGCCAATCACCTGAAAGATCAGAGTTCATAAAGGAGGCCCACGGAACCCTCAAGATTTGAAGACTTTGTGTGTGGAAGAATGGGCCAAAATCACACCTGGGCAATGCATACGACTAGTTTCTCCATACAGGAGGAGTCTTGAAGCTGTCATTACCAACAAAGGATTTTGTATGAAGTATTAAATAAATTTAAGTTACTGTGTTCAATACTTTTTCCCTGTGTCATTCCATTTTATTACACATAACTTAATTTCTGAACATATTTGTTTTGGTTTATTTGTATGTGTGGATTTCATGGTTTGTTACCGACATGTGGTAAAAATTTCATGTCAATAGCACATTTAGAAATATGGTAACGTGTTCAATACTTATTTTTCCCGCTGTATATAGGTTTGTTGTTTTTATTTATACTGTAAGGCCGAGTTTATTGACCTTTTTTCAGGCATGGCACCCTTTAAAATTATGCAAAATTTAGAGGCACCCATTCACTTAGATAGATGCAGACTTTGGTCCCCTTCAAAATGCTGAGCCGGCACCTAATGCCACCTCCCCTGAATCTTGCATTTTCATGGTGCTGGAGGCCAACCCGCCAGCATCAAGAAACCGCATGATATTGTACAAAATTACCGGAGGCAATTGGCACCCCTCACATCTGGAAATGGCACACCTGGGTGCTGCAGCACCCTGGTTGAGAAACACTGCTTTAAGATAATACCCAGTGATTATATTTCTTGTTCTCAAATTTTTTAATAGTTGATGAGTCAATAACTTTAATGCGTTTACCAAAAAATTTTAAATAATTTATTCTTCAACCTCCAGATATGGTTATTTATTAGAAGCATCCAAACCATTATATGAAACATCATCTACTGTACAAGGCCCTGCAGATCACCTGTCAGCCTAAGCTAGTAGTATTTACCATTGTGGACTTTGTTATTGTATGTTTAATGTTGCATACTATATCGGAATTTGAAAGTATTTGGCATTTTCTAAATAAATGTAGACTTTTTTTTTGCCAATGAAGTTTAATAAATACATGAGTAATTCAAGCAATATGAATTATTCCATTGGATTACCCAGTTATGTGTGGTGAAAGGAAGCAATTAACTCTGAAAACAAACGAGTTTGGTCTGTGCTGACTTGATACATATAAACACCAATGTTGCTTTGTAACATAATTTGACATGTCTTCACTCATTAGAAAGTCTCAGTGAATAACTTATTATTGAAAACATCAGTAAATTGAAATACCAGTAAGTAAACTGCTTAAAAGACCAGTTGGCATACGAATGCAAAATGTCCCTAATTTCCTGTAAATTAGCTGTATTTACTAAATAATATAACACATTTTGAAGTTATTTTTGAGTGGAATAAAGGCTTTTACTTCTGACTAACTAAAAGACCATGAACTGCAAATAATCTCCAGGAAACACTATAAATGTACTTTATATTCAGAAAGTCCACTCAATTAACCTTTAATATGAGGCATTATTTCACCTTACCTTTATGATTAAGCCACACACTATTCCCATGTAACCATGCCTACTTTTTCCACTTTTGTTGTAGGTGTCAATCTATGCAGTTCCTGATCATCTTCTGGAGGCAGCTGATAAGGTTTCATCCATATTGACTTTATTTAGATCTGTGTTCACACCGTTTGCTGTCCCTAAAATGGTGCTGCTGTACAAACAAAAAATTTTCAACTGGTCCTAGCTTGTACTGAAAATTCCCATCACTTAAGATCCCAACCTGTTTTCAAGTTCCTTTGGTTCCTCTGCCACCTGCCTTGAATGTCTACTTCTTACAACTCTGTCTGAACATTGTCAATCCTGATCTCTACTTGTATATGATTTTGAATGCACACTGCTGCTCTTGCTGTAACCAGTTTACAGACTAAAATCTTGAGTGATAATTTGGTTCACTCCACTTTCATATCAGCTAATCAGCTCCATGTCTACTACTGGTGATACAGAAGGTCCACACAAACCCATGATAATACTGTATTTCCAATCTTTGGACCTCACTAACTTACCCTTGCCTTTACACTGCAATCATTTTCTCATTTTGATAAAAAAAATTATTATCTTTCAGGGACTGTCAATCATTTGGATCAGTTTCAGACATTCCTGTAAACATACACAGCTTTGGCTCCTACAGCTACAATAGTTTATTTTTCTGCAGCTTTACCATTTATAGCAATGGTCTCCAAACTGCTGCCCTGGGGCCGGATGTGGACCTTTGCTTGCCTTTATCCATCCCTTGAGGCATTATTCCTGCCACTGACACCAACAATGGGGCCTAATTCCTGCCACTGACACCAACAATGGGGCACTATTCCTTCCACTGACACCAATAATGGTGAACAATTCCTTCCATTTATAATAAAAATGGGGCACTGTTCCTCCCACTGATGCCAACTATCCCCCCCCCATACAAAATATGGGGCATTGTTCAGCTGCCCTAAAGTCTAAAGGACAGTACACTGGCCCTTTCTCTAGAAATTTTGGAGACCCCAGATTTATAGTATGCCCACCACTAAGAATTTCCACAACAGCAAGCTTCAGGACAGCTTCTGCGACCTGGTGCATATTTCCAAGTTCTTCATTGTTTCTAGTATTGCCTCTGCACTCTCAAACCTTGCAGCTGAGCCAAGGTTCTCTTTCTTTGGAACAGTATGCAGTGGGCTTCTGCCCACTTGCTTTGTAATTCAACAGGAACTACTGTATGAAATTGACTACCTATTGTCCAAACAGTCAAAAACTAGTTGGGAGTCCTCCATTGTGTCTGTCCAAAGACATGCGGCAATGCACTTATCGAATTGCACATCTTATTTTGTGATTAAACTGTAAGGCATAGTTCACACTGGATGCTGATGCGGCTCCCACCTTTTCAGGTCCGATTTCAGCCCAAATTTCGCCCCGGACCCGCATCAGAGATAGGTGAACCAGCTCCATAGAGAGCCAGTCACATTCTCCTGCTATTGCGAATTGGATGCAGAGATCCCGTATCCAATTTGCAATAGTGTGAACCCGGTCTTATTGAGCACTTTACCTCCTCATGGCCAGGACAGATGTTGAAAGCTATTCAAATGGTTTTAGACATTACTAACAACTGTCAGAACTTGGTAGCATCTCTTATAAAGAAAAATAAATAACCTGTAATTGGTTAGCACTTCAGCCTAGCAGCACTAGGGTCATTGGTTTGAATCCCAACCATGACACTACCTGCCTGGAGTTTGCATGTACTCTTTGTGCCTGCATTGGTTTCCTCCTGGTACTCCGGTTTCCTCCCACACTCCAAAGACATGTTGGTAGGTTAAATGGCTCCTGTCTAAATTGGCCCTAGTATGTGTATGGTTAGGGACTTTGGATTGTAAGCTCCTTGAAGGCAGGGACTGATGTGAATGTACAATCTATATGCAAAAATTGGTGGCGCTATATAAGTACCTGTAATAATTTTTTTCGAACACCCTAGAGAATAAAATGGCGGTCGTTGCAATACTTTTTGTCACACCGTATTTGCGCAGCGGTCTTACAAGCGCACTTTTTTGGGGAAAAAACCCCCACTTTTTTTAATTAAAAAATAAGACAACAGTAAAGTTAGCCCAATTTTTTTTTTATATTGTGAAAGACAATGTTACGCCGAGTAAATTGATACCCAACATGTTACGCTTCAAAGTTGCGCCCGCTCGTGGAATGGCGACAAACTTTTACCCTTAAAAATCTCCATAGGCGACGTTTAAAAAATTCTACAGGTTGCATGTTTTGAGTTACAGAGGAGGTCTAGTGCTAGAATTATTTCTCTCACTCTAACGATCGTGGCGATACCTCACATGTGTGGTTTGAACACTGTTTTTATATGCGGGCGGGAAGGGAAGCTTTAAAAAAAAAAGTAAACATTACTTGCAATAGAAAAAAGCATGACAGGTCCTCTTAAATATGAGATCTGGGGTGAAAAAGACCTCAGATCTCATATTTAGACTAAAATGCAATAAAAATTAAATATTTGATGTCATTTAAAATTTTTTTTTAATTAAATGTCCCTTTAAGAGCATTGTGCGGAAGTGACGTTTTGACGTCGCTTCCGCCCTGCAATGATATGCAGACGGGTGGGGGCCATCTTCCCCTCACTTGTCTCTATACCCAGGCAGGGACAGGATCCGATCGCTGCCGACGGCTCTGCCGCCGATAAAAGTGAGTCTCGCAACCAAACGAAAAAAGAAAACTCGACGAGCTAGAAGAGGAGGAGTACAATCCAAGATCAAACAAAAAGGAGAGGACGGATATCAACTAGCAGATAGCACTATTAAGATTTACAATCTAACTTCACATACCCTCATACCAGTGGAATCTCTCCTCTTGAGGAAGGGACTTAGTTTCTCTCCCTCTATAGGAACAAATAAGTTTGGTCTTTTCAAAGATCTGAACAAGTTTGTCCGTCTTCTTACCCTTAAACGACACTTTGCTAAATGCAAAGCTTCTAATGAAAACCTATTATCGGTGGCCACTAGTAAGGATGTGACTATTCCCCCTTCCCAAAGTAATGATGATGATGAGGAGGATGATGATGACAGTGTCTTGTGGGTTTTGGAAGATCTTTGGCGGGAAGGCAATATAGAAAGCCAAACTCAATGTCCATTTTTAGATCCAGATATTGTACATACTAATTTTAAGCCTCCGTCAATTTTTAATCCTACCAAATCTAAAGGCCCACATAGTGAGACTTTTTATCAGGCAGTGTATAAAGATTTTGTACTATTATGGGACAATCCGGCCAAACGGAGTCTTGATTTAGCTGAACGTCAAGCTCTTAAAGATCTTACTGCTAATAAAGACATTATAGTAAAACAGGTGGACAAAGGAGGCAGCCTGGTTGTTCAAAACTAATCAGACTACCTCCAGGAAGCTTACCGGCTATTAACCGATATTAATACTTATCGGGAGCTCCGCTCAGACCCTCTCCCCCAGTATCAATCGGAACTTACTACCCTTGTGGAGGCAGCCTATAGTAGGGGGGTTCTTAATAAAAGAGAAAAGCACTTTTTATTACCGAAAATATGTAGTACCCCCTACTTTTATCATCACCTAAAGGTGCACAGATCCTTGGTAGATCCTTGGTAGATCCACCCGAAAGGCCAATTGTTGCCAGTACAAATAGTTTTATTAGGTAATCTATATATATTGATAAACCACTATTACAACCTATAGTCTGCCAGTTGTCTTCATATATTAGAGATTCTGGCCATATTATTGATACTCTACAAAACTATTCTTGGCAGGATGGATATTTATGGGCCTCATTGGACGTTGCCTCACTATATATACGTCCATACCTCACAATGTTGGCATTTCAGCTGTACAGTATTTCCTCACTAAAAACTGAGAAATTAACTCCCTGCAATCAGAATTTTTACTCAGTTATAGAGTTTTGGCTACAACATAACAATTTTATCTCCAAAAAGAAGGGAACTGCTATGGGGGCAAATTTTGCCCCTGTATATGCCAACCTCACTATGGGATATTGGGTAGGACGTGCAACTCTGGGCCAATAATCCCTTTCTTGAACACATTGTTTTTTATGGGCGATACATTGACGATGTCGTGCTCATCTGGAGTGGTGGACCGGTAGCGTTTTCTTCTTTTGTTGATCATTGCAACAGTAATACGTTGGGATTGTCCTTTACGCATGTGCTGGATCCTGTAGAACTGTTTTTTCTGGATCTGGTCCTTTCCCATGATCAGCAAAATATTATCACCAGTAACCATACTAAGCCTACAGGTGGTAATTCGTACTTACACTTTGATAGCTGCCATCACCCGACTTGGAAGAAAAATATTCCTAATGGCCAGTTTCATAGACTGCGAAGAAACTGTACGAAAGTAGATTACACCACACAAGGTTCACTCATGCAAAATAAATTTGAGGAAATGGGGTACCCTCAAGATCTGGTGTCTAAAGCTTTTCTTTCAAACATCAATAAACAACCGAAGATTAATGATAAAAACAGAGATAAAGATAGTATGGAAAATACAGCTAGATTCATATCAACTTTTAACACCATCTCTAAAATTATTTATAAAGCATTTTAACATTCTTAAATTAGACAAATTTTTGGCTCCATTGCTCCCCTCCAAACCTCAAATAACTTTTAGAAAATCCTGCACCATTAGAAATACCATTGCCCCTAGTAAATTGGTAAATCCTAATAACAGACGTCCACTAGATATCCGAGCTTACTTTGATAATAAGACTGGTATCTTCCAGTGTCGCAAAAGAGGGTGCTTAACATGCCAATCAATCACCCATGGATGCCCAGAGATCGTTACCAATAAAGGTTCAAGTTTTCAGATTAAACAGTTCATTACTTGCTCAACTGAATTTGTGGTTTATGTTCTGCAGTGCCCATGCAAACTCTTGTATGTAGGACGCACGATTCGCACCCTCCGTACGAGGGTGGGCGAGCACCGCAGACTTATCAAAAAGGGCAGTGATAAACATAGTGTCCCGCGCCACTTCCTCCAGGCACATAAAAAAGATCTTAGAGGTCTGGAGGTCCTGGCGATCGAGGCCATTCCTAAAGGAACACTTAGAGACAATGAGAGGTTTTCACTCCTGTGTAGGAGAGAAACCTTCTGGATTTACCAGTTCGGTTCACTCTCGCCTGAGGGTTTGAACGAAGAACTGGATATCCTCAGTATCATCTGACATTATAGTTCACATTATGTCAGGTAATGTATAAAACAACTGTTTATTTTTCCCTTCTCTTAATCCCTGTAGCATTGTCAGTATTTTGTATAATTATGTTTTTCTGGTGCGCCTATGGGCAACTACATGCTGTCCTTACATCTAGGTGCACCAATGTATGTTATTGTATGATCCACTCACCCCGATACCATGCAATCTTAATAATCGCTATAGGTATATATATGTACAAGTGTATATATATGTGTGTATATATATATATATATATATATATACATACAGTATATGTACAAATAACTGTCAGGTTCGATATTGTGTGTTTGTATGTATACGTGTATACACACCCATATTTTTTGATATTATATAAAGTGCCATTACCTTTTTACATTTTTGCCATTACTCCCGGTTGTTTGCATAGTTCCGTCTGCGTGTATAATGATTGTGGTTTCACATCCATGTGAGTGTTTGAATTTTGTTTTTATTTTTATTTCTATATATATTTTTTTCATAATTTCTTTTCATCATTTATTTTCATTTTATTAATATATGCACTCCTTCATCATTACCATTTACACATAATTTCTTTCATCCTAGGTGCTCTGCAACTATGCAAGTTTATACGTGCTTGTTTTTGGTCGAGTAAGGGGTTAACATCAGATCCAGCTGTTATTAATTTGGCCCCTCCTCTCTCCTCCCACTGCCATTGTGCTTAAATTGACAGGATAGTTGTTCTTTCCGTGACTTTGACAAAGTGCCGTGGCGTGAAACATGTTAGTCACGGCTTTCCCTTGAGCTAATGATTCACCACTGCCCAAGAGTCCTGTCTCCTGTCTCCTGTCTGTCTCCTTCCTTGTTTGTCCCCATCGCCAAGGCAACGCTGATGTCATTCAAGCGCGCCCGGCTCCCTATTGGTTTGTTCCAGTCCTTGCTGTGCCACTATCACGGAGGCCCCTGCACGGCACGGTTACACTCCCTGGCTTCTGCATGGCCCGGATCATCAAGCGGTTTGTTTGTACCTCACGGCGCCGTGCGCCGCCTGCCGCATTCATTCCTGGGGCTTCACAACTGTGCCCACACTTTTGTCTACCGGCCGGTCCTACCACCAAGTACATGCCAGACTTGTTACACCGCACTTCCCACAATCCATCTGGGACCATATAACCATCTATTTGGAGTCGTGGCAGTTCCATTTAAGGGACCCCTGCACACTGATGGACTGATGTTAACCCCTTCCATATTGGACGCAGCAGTGGTATCGTTTTAACTATTTAACCCATTATCTATCAGCTACAATGACTGTTTGTCTTTAACTTTTATGTGGCTACAGCATTATTTTTATTCTCAGTGCAATACTATATCTAATTCATTTTATTCTTACTTCAAGACTATAAAGTTTTAAATACTAATTCCATTGAGCGCTGCCTTTGTGTTTGTTGTTTCCTGTTATCCATTTTTCCAGTGGTTGGTAGCTGCACTGGTTATTAGCCCTCTTGAACTGTTCCAGGTTGCACATATCCATGTAGTATAAGACTGGAAGTTTGTAGCGCTAGCAGGAATTTTGTGTATATGCAAATCACGGCATTGTGCCCACCGCGTGCTCCGTGAGCGTGCCCGCGGGTCCCGCAAACTCTACGTCAGCCGGGGGCCTGCGATCGTATCATGGAGTGGGAGAACAGGGAGATGCCTATGTAAACAAGGCATTTCCCTGTTCTGCCTAGCAACATGACAGGGATCTACTGCTCCCTGTCATCGGGAGCAGTAATCTATGTCATGTTGTTGTGAGACCATCCCCCCTACAGTTAGAATCACTCCCTAGGACACACTTAACCCCTTCCCTGCCAGTGTCATTTACACAGTAATCAGTGCATTTTTATAGCTCTAATTGCTGTATAAATGACAATGGTCCCAAAAGAGTGTCAAAAGTGTCCGATGTGTCCGCCGCAATGTCGCAGTCACGACAAAAATCGCAGATCGCCGCCATTACTAATAAAAAATAAATAAAAATGCCATAAATCTATCCCCTATTTTGTAGACGCTATAACTTTTGCCCAAACCAATCAATATACGCTTATTGCGATTTTGTTTACCAAAAATATGTAGAATACATATCGGCCTAAACTGAGGAAAAAAAATTTTTTGGGGGATATTTATTATAGCAAGTAAGTAAAAAATATTGTTTTTTTTTTCAAAATTGTCGCTTTTTTTTTGTTTATAGCGCAAAAAATAAAAACCGCAGAGGTGATCAAATACCACCAAAAGAAAGCTCTATTTGTGGGAGAAAAGGGATGTCACTTTTGTTTGGGTGCAACATCGCACAACTGCGCAATTGTCAGTTAAAGCGACACAGTGCCGTGTCGCAAAAAGTGCTCTGGTCAGGAAGGGTGTAAATTCTTCCGGGTCTGAAGTGGTTAATTGAACCAATTGTTGACATTCCCCAACTTTCATCTTTTATATATTTTTGGCTGCAAAAATAACCATTGCTAAGGAATGGAAAATCATATCTGGTTGATATTGTATTAATGAAAAACAAGGTCTCCCAGTCTATGCTTAATGACAAAAAAGAGTACGCATTCTAAAGGACACAAACAAGAAAGGATTGAGAGGATCTGAAACCCTTGGATACACTGCATACAGCTTCCTATCTTAGTCCATTACTGGGGAGTGTAAGGGAGCAAGTCCATTACTGAGGAAAGGAAAGCTTGTTTTCTCTTTTGTTCTCTCACTTTGATTTTTAGCTTGATTTCTTCTGTTTATTTAAAAAAATACACTCTTTTCAATGTTAACTATGAGCACTTGAAGGCCGATGAAGCTAAAACACTACTGTGAAGAATGTTTTGGATGGTATGCCGAGTCTTCGTGACCAGAAAAACAGTTGGTACCAGACCCAAACTACGTTTGGACTCTCTATGTAATAGAATGATGATCTAAGACCCAAATCACACCATATGGAATTGGGTTCATTCACTTTACCTTTCTTACTACCTTCATTAATTTTATATGTGTTTAGTATTTTGCTGTGTATGTTGGGTGACACAGTAGTAAGACTAAAAAGCCTTATACTGTAGTTGTACAACTTTCTTTAATAACAAATAATTAAAACAACATTGAAACGTATAAGAGTTAATACCGAAATGTGACCACCAAAGGCAGCAGTGGCATTTTAGGAACTGAAAGAAGTCGTTTTCTTTGCCTGGGAATTTAGAAACATGTAAGAAATGTAGAAACATAGAAGAGTGATGGTAGAGGAAAACCAAGAGGTCAATCCAGTGTGCCCCTTTTTTGATAGTTTTTTTTTTTTTTATAGATCTATGCTTGTTTAAAATAATTTACTTCTGGCAATCTGTTTCAAGCATTTATTTATTTCAGATACTAATATAGCACTGTCAATTTATGCAGCACTATACACAGGGCTTTTTTTCAGCGGGAACGTGGGGGAACGCAGTTCCAGCACCTCCTGGACTGACTGTATGTAACGTCAAGGGGTGCTGGGGTGTGCTGCAGGGTATTGATGCTCACTGCTGGCAGACCTATTCTAGCTGGATGGGATCTATTTTTGCAGGGGGGTCTATTGTTGCTGAGGAGGTCTAGTGTTGCTGATGGGGGACTTATTGTTGCTGGGGGTTCAGTTGCTGCTGAAGGAGATCTACTGTTGGGGAGGGGTCTATTGTTGATGGCTGCCAGAGAGTCTATTAATGCTGGCTGTGCGGAGATCTGTTGATGCTGCCGGGAGTCTATTGTTGCTGGGGGGGATTTTGTTGTGGGTGGTACATTGTTAGGGGGATCTATTGTTGCTGGCTGAAGGGGAAACCAAATTCCATACAAATTACTTAGCACAACAAAATTATACTTGGTTCTATATTGTCTAAAAGGGGTGGTACTGGGAGGTGGGTAGGGGATGGAACCAAGGGACGTTGCTCGGAGGTGGGTAGGGGCTGAAAAAACAAGTGACTCGGAAAAGGGGAGTTCCTGCACCTATTGTCTGAGAAAAAAAGCCCTGACTATACATATACTTTCACATAAGTCCCTCAATGAGCTTACAATCTAAGGTCCCTAAGGCACATTCATACATATACCTACTAGGGCCAATTTAGACAGAATCCAATTAACCTGCCAGCATGTTTTTGGAGTGTGGGAGGAAACTGGAGTATCCAGAGAAGGCCCACGCAGGCACAGGGAGAACATGCAAACTCCAGGCAGGTAGCGTCATGGTTGGGATTTGAACTGACAACCTTTGGATGCTAGGTGAAAGTGCTAACCACTACACCACTGTGCTGCCCCGTCAATTACCATATCAACTACCATATCAACTACTCTTTCCGTAAAATAATACTTTCTATGTTATGAACTTTCCTCCTGATAGTCTGAGGTCATGTCACAATATTCATGATCTTTTTTTCAGGGTCCACTACGCTGGTTGTAGAGTAATCCACCAGAAAGTGTTGCTTTTTTCCTAAAAGCCCAGCCATCTCATCATCTTGGTGCATACTTATTCTGGCAATGTGTCATTGGCAAGTTTGACCCTTTTTTATTTTTCCCAAAAAGTTCAAACAAAGAAAACAATGCCATTTTAGAGAAAGTTATTTTTTAGAACTTATTCTGAAGTAAAGTACTCTAACGAATACATTTTCCCCCAGTGTGCTAATCCCCAAAATACTTACCATACTTACCACTAGGGATGAGCTCCGCGTTCGAGTCGAACATACGTTCGACTCGAACATCGTTTGTTCGATCGTTCGACGAAGATCGAACGTTTTGGGTCGTTCGCGCCAAATTCGAGTGACACGAACGGCCCAAAATCCCGGCGCTGTGATTGGCCAAGCATGCACTGTGACCCCGCATGCTTGACCAATCACAGCGCTGGCAGCAAGGAGAGCCATAATTGGCCACAGGCAGGATGCCTGTGGCCAATTATAGCTCGGGGGGTTTAGTACACGCCCCACACTATAAAAGGCCGCCAGCGCGGCGGGCTTGTGTAGTGTGTTCCGGCGTGCAGGGAAAGAGTTACATAGGCAGGGATAGTGTTAGTGAAATTGTGTGTAGGGAGATAGAAGGATAGGTAGGGACAGTGTCAGTGTGATATTCTGCTAAACCTTGTGTGTAGGGAGAGAGAAGGATAGGTAGGGACAGTGTCAGTGATATTCTGCTAAACCTTGTGTGTAGGGAGAGAGAAGGATAGGCAGGGACAGTGTCAGTGATATTTTTGCTAAGCCTTCTGCACAGTATACACCTGAAGCTAGCCCTTATTGCTGTGTTTTCCGTGTGTGTCACACTAACAGGCATCTGCAGCACTTACAGCAGGCGTATTGTGCTTCTTGCAAAATATACACCTGAAGCTAGCCCTTATTGCTGTGATTTCCTGTTGTGTAACACAGGCAGGCATCTGCAGCCCTTACAGCAGGCGTATTGTGCTTCTTGCAAAATATACACCTGAAGCTAGCCCTTATTGCTGTGATTTCCTGTTGTGTAACACAGGCAGGCATCTGCAGCACTTACAGCGGGCGTATTGTGCTTCTTGCAAAATATACACCTGAAGCTAGCCCTTATTGCTGTGATTTCCTGTTGTGTAACACAGGCAGGCATCTGCAGCACTTACAGCGGGCGTATTGTGCTTCTTGCAAAATATACACCTGAAGCTAGCCCTTATTGCTCGTAGTTTTTTTTCTTTTGTGTTACACTAACAGGCATCTGCAGCACTTACAGCAGGCGTAGTGTGCTTCTTGCAAAATATACACCTGAAGCTAGCCCTTATTGCTGTGATTTCCTGTTGTGTAACACAGGCAGGCATCTGCAGCACTTACAGCGGGCGTATTGTGCTTCTTGCAAAATATACACCTGAAGCTAGCCCTTATTGCTGTGATTTCCTGTTGTGTAACACAGGCAGGCATCTGCAGGACTTACAGCGGGCGTATTGTGCTTCTTGCAAAATATACACCTGAAGCTAGCCCTTATTGCTGTGATTTCCTGTTGTGTAACACAGGCAGGCATCTGCAGCACTTACAGCGGGCGTATTGTGCTTCTTGCAAAATATACACCTGAAGCTAGCCCTTATTGCTGTGATTTCCTGTTGAGTAACACAGGCAGGCATCTGCAGCACTTACAGCAGGCGTAGTGTGCCTCCTGCACATTATACACCTGAAGCTATCCCTTATTGCTCGTAGTTTTTTTTTCTTTTGTGTTACACTAACAGGCATCTGCAGCACTTACAGCGGGCGTATTGTGCTTCTTGCAAAATATACACCTGAAGCTAGCCCTTATTGCTGTGATTTCCTGTTGTGTAACACAGGCAGGCATATGCAGCACTTACAGCGGGCGTATTGTGCTTCTTGAAAAATATACACCTGAAGCTAGCCCTTATTGCTGTGATTTCCTGTTGTGTAACACAGGCAGGCATCTGCAGCACTTACAGCGGGCGTATTGTGCTTCTTGCAAAATATACACCTGAAGCTAGCCCTTATTGCTGTGATTTCATGTTGTGTAACACAGGCAGGCATCTGCAGCACTTACAGCAGGCGTAGTGGGCCTCCTGCACATTATACACCTGAAGCTACCCCTTATTGCTCGTAGTTTTTTTTCTTTTGTGTTACACTAACAGGCATCTGCAGCACTTACAGCAGGCGTATTGTGCTTCTTGCAAAATATACACCTGAAGCTAGCCCTTATTGCTGTGATTTCCTTTTGTGTAACACAGGCAGGCATCTGCAGCACTTACAGCGGGCGTATTGTGCTTCTTGCAAAATATACACCTGAAGCTAGCTCTTATTGCTGTGATTTCCTGTTGTGTAACACAGGCAGGCATCTGCAGCACTTACAGCGGGCGTATTGTGCTTCTTGCAAAATATACACCTGAAGCTAGCTCTTATTGCTGTGATTTCCTGTTGTGTAACACAGGCAGGCATCTGCAGCACTTACAGCGGGCGTATTGTGCTTCTTGCAAAATATACACCTGAAGCTAGCCCTTATTGCTGTGATTTCCTGTTGAGTAACACAGGCAGGCATCTACAGCACTTACAGCGGGCGTAGTGTGCCTCCTGCACATTATACACCTGAAGCTACCCCTTATTGCTGGTTTTCCCATCTCCCTGCAGGCCTTTATAATGTCTGGAAGGCAAACAAGGAGAGGCAGACAGTCAGGAGCCAACAAAAGAGGGCAAGCAGGCTCTATTTCTAGAGACAACAGTGCTGGTCGTGGACGCGGTGCATCGTCATCAGCACGTGGCCATGGGACACGCTTGTCCTTATTTTCGGCAGCTGGACGTGTTGAGCCGCATCATGCCGAAGACTTGGTAGAGTGGATGACCAAGCCCTCCTCATCCTCCTCATCCTCTCTCACCCAGGCTCAGGGTACTGGCAAAGCAGCTGCCAAAGTGTCCTCTTCCCTCGTATCTATGTCATCATCAGTCACTCCTTCCCTAGACCCACCGTGTCCTCCTGAGGAGTCCCCCGAACTGTTTGAGCACAGTGTTAGGTACATGCTCCAGGAGGATGCCCAGCGTTTCAAAGGGTCTGATGATGATACCCAGCTAGGGGAAGGCAGTAGCGTGAGAGCACAGAGAGGGGATGCTCAAGAAGGACAGAAATCTGTCAGTCATGTTCCAGCAGCTGCAGCATACTGCCAGATTGGCTCCAGTGATGAGGAGGGAGGGGATGATGAGGTCACTGACTCCACGTGGGTGTCTGATAGGAGAGAGGAGGAGGATGAGGAGGAGGCACATCTCCAACGAGGCAGGATGCCCTCGTGGGGCCAGCGTAAGGGCAGCACACCGACTGAATCACACCGCAGAGCTCCGCCTGTGCAGGGCGCTGCCTCTGCCCGTTATTCCAAAAGTTCTTTGGTGTGGGCCTTTTTTGAGTCGAGTGCATCAGATCTCACTGCTGCTGTTTGCAACATATGTCTGAAGCGTATCTCGCATGGCCAAAACATCAGCCGCTTGGGCACCACATGCTTGACCAGACATATGTTGACCTGCCATGCAGCTCGTTGGCAAGCCTACCTTAAAGACCCACACCAAAGAACAAAGACCTCTCCTTGCTCCGCATCAGCTGGGATCTCCAACCCCACTATACCTTCAGTCCTCTCTGAAACCTGCACTGAGAGGAATGAAGTTGTAGAATTAGGTGTGTCACAGCCAAGTACTTGCGGGCACTCTGCTAGCAGTACACCGACGTCCGATTCTAGCAGGCAAATTTTCCTGCCCCAGCTGCTGGACCGTCGAAAGAAGTTCACTCCCAGCCATCCACATGCCCAGCGGTTGAATGCTAGTTTGGTTAAATTGCTAGCACTTCAACTGCTGCCTTTTCAGTTGGTAGACTCGGCCCCCTTCCTTGAGTTTGTGCAATGTGCGGTTCCTCAGTGGCAGGTTCCTAAACGCCACTTTTTCTCACGGAAGGTGATTCCGGCTCTCTACCGGCATATGGAAGGCAATGTCCATGCCTCGCTGGACAGGGCGGTCAGCGGTAAGGTGCATATTACTGCTGACTCATGGTCCAGCAGGCATGGACAGGGACATTACCTTTCTTTCACGGCCCATTGGGTCACTCTTTTGGCAGCTGGGAAGGATGCAGGACAAGGTGCAGTAGTGTTTGAGGTTGTTCCGCCGCCACGCCTCCAAAATGCTACTACTGGTTGTGACACACCTCTCTCCTCCACCCCCTCCTCTTCTTCTTCCTCCATGGCCTCTTCCTGTGCTTTGTCCTCGGAACCAGCGGTGCTCCGTAGGCATTCAAGGGGCTACGCAAGTATGCAGGCAAAAAGATGCCATGCCGTGCTTGCGCTGGTGTGTTTGGGGGACAGGAGCCACACTGGGGCAGAGGTTCTGTCAGCTCTGCAGGGGCAGGCCGAGAGGTGGTTGACGCCACGCC
Organism: Rana muscosa; assembly: GCA_029206835.1. Lineage (NCBI taxonomy): Eukaryota > Metazoa > Chordata > Amphibia > Anura > Ranidae > Rana > Rana muscosa. Next base: position 733,538,333 of record CM055116.1, read on the forward strand.
AGCTTAAGGCAGGAATGGTGGTTTGCGACAATGGCACCAACATCCTCTCCGCCCTCCGACAGGGACAACTGACCCATGTGCCCTGTGTGGCTCACGTCCTTAACCTGGTGGTGCAGCGGTTCTTGGGCAGGTACCCGGGCTTACAGGATGTCCTGAGGCAGGCCAGGAAAGTCTGTGTGCATTTCCGCAGATCATATAATGCCAGTGCTCGGCTGGCTGAGCTGCAAAAGGAGTTGAACCTGCCCAAGAACCGCCTTATATGTGACATGCCCACCAGGTGGAACTCAACGTTGGCCATGCTGCAGCGGTTGCACACGCAGCAGAGGGCCATCAATGAGTACCTGTGTGACTACGGCACCAGGACAGGGTCAGGGGAGCTCAGGTTTTTTTCACCACGCCAGTGGGGCATGATCAGGGATGCATGCACTGTCCTGGCACCATTTGAGGAGGCCACGAGAATGGTGAGCAGTGACAGTGCATGCATCAGTGACACTGTACCTCTTGTCCACCTGTTGGAACATACGCTGCGTGGAATAATGGACAGGGCACTTGAGGCAGAACAGAGGCAGGAAGAGGAGGACTTCCTTGCCTCTCAAGGCCCCATTTACCCAGACAATGTTCCTTCTGTCCCACCCATCGCACAGGAAGAGGAGGAGGAGGAGGAGGAGGATTGTGTCAGCATGGAGGTGGAGCCTGGCACTCAGCATCATCAGCACCAGTCTTTTAGGGATGATTTACAGTCCCAAGAAACCCGTGGACTTGTACGTGGCTGGGAGGAGGTGGCTGCGGATCATGTCGTCCTTAGTGACCCAGAGGACTCCGGACCGAATGCCTCAGCTAACCTACGCTGCATGGCCTCCCTGATCCTGCAAAGTCTGCGGAAGGATCCTCGTATTCTTCGGATCAAGGAGAGGGACCATTACTGGCTGGCCACTCTCCTTGATCCACGGTACAAGGGTAAGGTTGCGGACCTTATCTTACCGTCGCAGAGGGAGCAGAGAATGAGACAACTCTGGGAGGCCTTGCAGAAAGGTCTGTGCAACGCGTTCCCAGAGACTGGGAGGTTACAAACTCCTGGTCCTGGACAGCGAGTTGCTGAGGCTTCGGTCAGTCAAAGAAGGAGCGGTGGGGAAGGTGGCCGTCTGACCGATGCGTTCAGACAATTCTTTAGTCCGCAGCCCCAAGGTATGATCGGTTCCAGCAACCATCGCCAGCGTCTGATATACATGGTGCAGGAATACCTAGGGGCAGGGTCAGACTTGGACACCTTCCCCACCGAAAATCCTCTGGCTTACTGGGTCTTGAGGATGGATCACTGGCCAGAGCTTGCACAGTATGCAATTGAGCTACTGGCCTGTCCTGCATCCAGCGTTCTTTCAGAATGCACATTCAGTGCTGCTGGAGGATTTGTCACGGATCACAGGGTGCGCCTGTCCACCGACTCGTTTGATCGACTGACCTTCATAAAGATGAACCAGTCTTGGATCACCACCAGCTACCAAGCACCTGAAGCTGATATAACAGAATAATTTATTTTCAAATGTCACATCCCTTCAAGACTGATGCTGATGCTGAGTGACTGTCCTGTTATGTTGACTGACTATCCTCCTCCTCCTCAATGATCCGATTCATGATGATAGCTTGGAAGAACATTTTTGTTTCTGGGTGCCGCCACCAGTGGCTAAGGCCCAATTTTTCAGCCCCTGTTTAACAGGAGCATGTAATTACAATTTTTTATGCAATGCTTTGCAGCAGGGCTCATTCCTGCACTCCAACTAGAGTATCTGGGAGAGGTTGCAGTGTCGTGGCACCAGCACCAGTGCCTAAGGCCCAATTTTTCAGCCCCTGTGTAACAGGGGCGTGTAATTACAATTTTTGATACAATACTTTTCAACAGGGCTCATTGTTGTGTTCCAAGTACAGTATCTGTGAGGGGTTGCAGTGTTGTGGCACCAGTGCCTAAGGCCCAATTTTTCTGCCCCTGTTCAACAGGGGCATGTAATTACAATTCTTGATCTAATAATTCACAGCAGGGCCCATTCATGCGCCCACCAAGAGTAACTGTGAGGGCTTACAGTGTTGTGACAACACCACCACCACCACCACCAAAGGCCTAATTTTTCAGCCCCTGTTCAACAGGGGCATGCAATTACAATTCTTGATCTAATAATTCACAGCAGGGCCCATTCATGCGCCCACCAAGAGTAACTGTGAGGGCTTACAGTGTTGTGGCACCAGCACCACCACCAAAGGCCCAATTTTTCCTACCACTGTTCAACAATGGCATGTAAATACAATTCCTGATATAATAGTTCACAGCAGGGCGTTCCAGCGCCCACCAAGAGTAACTGTGAGGGCTTACAGTGCTGTGGCAACACCGACACCTAAGGGGCAAATTTCTGCAGAGTATATACGGCAGGCCCCTACTTTCAAACATCCAACTTACAAACGACTCCTACCTGCAAACGGAAGGAGACAACCGGAAGTGAGAGGAAATCTACCCCTAGGAAGGGAAATTCTCTCCTGTAAGAGTTAATATGGGAAAAAGGTGTCTCCTCTCCACTGATGCTTTATCACCAATCCTTGTTTCAATAAAAACACCACTTTTCAAAAACATTTGTCATTGGGACGGAAAGTGAGGTGAAATGTTCTGAACAGGGGCACAGACAGCAAAACAAATGTTACAGGGGTGATAACCCTTCCCTATGTTTTCCAAAAAGCTTAAAAATAGATTTTTTGGCTGGAGCTACACTTAAACAATGTACCTGTTCAAAATTACAAACAGATTCAACTTAAGAACAAACCTACAGTCCCTGTCTTGTTTGCACCGCCTGTATACTGCTGTTCAGAGTATATAGGGCCTTTTTTATTTTGTGTGCGGGGTTCCCCTTAATATCCATACAAGACCCAAAGGGGCTGGTAATGGGCTGGGGTAGGGGGGGGGGGGGGCTGATGGGGTAGCTATACCATTTTTCTCAAAGATTTTCATCCATATTACCGGGACCAGACATTACATTAAAGCCGCAAGCAGTTTTAAATGGCTTTTTTTCCTTTAGAAATGTAATTTTGTGCAGGGACAGTTCTAAACACGGGAAACACGTGCCACTTCAGAGGCATACTTTGGACACCCCCCAGGTACGATATTTAAAGGAATATTTGACTTTTTTTTTTCACTTTATGCATCATTAAAATGACTGCTCCCGAAAAACGGACGTTTTTAAAACTTTGTTTTGCATTGATACATGTCCCCTGGTGCTGAACCCGGGTTCCCAAACCCTTTTTAGGACAATAACATGCATATTAGTCGTTATAATTAGCACTTTAGATTTCGAACGTTCGCATCCATTGTATTTAATAGGGTTCTAACGTTCGTGCAAACTTTCGGTCCGTTGGCGGGTTCTGGTGCGAACCGAACCTGGGGGTGTTCGGCTCATCCCTACTTACCACTTATACAAAGATGAACTTTCATAATCTGCGGTTATGAGTGCCTTACATTCTGTAGTTTCATGCAGTGGCTGCCTTGTAATTCAAGGCTATGCTGTGTGTTTTTAGAATGGCTCATTTTCCCATTGAAGGGTCTTCTGTCAGCATGCACTTTGGCTAATGTCTTCTTCTAGGGTTTTGTATATAATTGTGGATAAGTAGGTATAATGTACATGTGAGCTGGTATAAATTCATATTAGTTTCTCATGAAATGACTCAAATAGGGTAATTAGTGAGGCAAATAATGTTACTGATTATATTGATCAGTTGACTAAATGTGGGTTCATGTGCATATACTGTATATCAGGGCTTACTTATGTCATGTGACTTATAATACTTAATTGCTTTCTTGGTGTTTTTGGCTGATTGTTGTGTCACATAACATCCTTTAGATGTCACTGTTGCTGTCTATCAATGGTTTCACACGTCCCTTGCCAGTAAGGTATACTGCATCACAGGTAAATTAATATTTTAACCTTATGCGTTTTCAGGCCATTGTGTACAATATTTGTTTTAAAAGTTCATTTCAAACTTTTCACTGTCTGAAGAAGACAGATTATCACAAAGTGTACAGGTCAGACATCTCATAACATCTGCCAGTTTCATCTAAGAATGACTTCACAGTGTGGTTTCATTGTCAGTCTTATTTACAATGTGTTACACAAACAGAATCATTGACATTAAAAGATACTATTGTAATTGTAATGTAAGCAACCTGTTTATCTAATAGCATCAAAAAGACTATGTAGCAAAATGGGGGGGGGGGGGAGTTGAGACTTTAAATGAGGCCATAGGCCTGGTAAAGCCAATGCCTCCATCCCATTGGGACTTTGAATGAGGCCATAGTCCTGGTAAGGCCATGTGCCTCCATCCCTGTTAATTAGAAAAAAAACGAAGCAAAAATGCAGCCATATAGGCGTCAGAGTGCAACGAAGGGGGGGGGGGGGGAGTTGGGTCTTTAAAAGAGGCTCTTGGTAACAAATTGATAGAGTGGTGGGTGGTAAAGCATTTATTAGTACAAGGATGCATGTTAGAATACATTGATTACATATACATAAAACGCACATTCAATAGTGCCAATTCCTGAAACGGTAATTTCAGGTAGTAACGCATTACAGACTTAGAATACATTACATATATATAAAATGCACATTCAATAGTGCCAATTCCTGAAACGGTAATTTCAGGTAGTAACGCATTACAGACATCAATCACATTGTAGGTTAAGAGGGTTCCACCACTATTCATAATAAGGTATGCATGATTAGCAATTGTGGTCTGCACGATCTGTGGTCCCTGTAAAATGATAAGTGATGGGCACATAACTAGGGAAGCGTGTAATGTATACACGGCAGGTAATAGCTCTACGCGTTTCGCGGCTTTAAGCCGCTCGTCAGGAGCATGTATATGAAGGATCTGCAATAAGAAAAATAATGAATGGTAAAAAATCTTGGTAGACTAACTAGTCTGTTACAAGAAAATATAAATGACAATATAGCCATCCCTGAAACAGAGAGGGGTCACTTACAATTGTATGTGCACTTTGGGGTACACTAGCGGGGACCGTGAGCCGAGGGTAACAGGACCGGGAGCTGAGAGGGCATGACCAGCGGCGGCGCCCCCCACAGGCAGCGCCCCAGCAGGATCCGGACGCACCAGGCACTCCTATGTGAACAATGCAAAATAAAATGTGTATAATTGGGGCAATGATAAAAATGAAACTATGTGAGGCGATAGTGTGAGTGCCTATGAAAGGGGTGTAAAGGTGCTGGACGAGGGTGCAGGTGGAAGACCACAAACAAGGTCGACACCAAGACACCCATTACCTGGAAAAAGGGAAGTGAGGAAGATGAAAGAATGGGAAGGGGGGGGAGCAAGGGGGAAAAAGAAAAGGAAAGTAGGAGAAAAGGGGAAGGAAGGGGAGTGTGTGGAGGGGTATAGTGATACCTGGAGAGCCAGAACATCCAGACCCCACCACGGCAGCCGCCCATATAAGCACGCCGCCGCCCACAGCCCCCAACACCACAACCGCAGGCAACGATGGGGAGGGGGCAGGGCCGCTGACAACCGGGCGATGATTTGTCCGACAGGCAACACTACCCCACCCCCCACCCCCTAGCACCTTGGAGATGTACAAAAAATGCCGGTATACCAGCATCAGAGGGACGCTGCATGTCCGGCGCATGTGTGTGATGTCAATGCGCAGTGACGGTGCACCCAACCCACCAGGGAAGGGGGGGAGGGAAACACCTGCAGTGCGCATTGCAGCTCCCGACAATGCAAAACAGGGCAATTCATCGTGTCTCCTATGTGGCCAAGGCACAGGCCTCGTACACACAGCCGAGATTCTCGTTGAAAAAAACATGTCGTTTTTTTCGACGAGATTCTTGGACAAGAAACTTGTCCCGGCCGAGTGTACACACGCTCGTTTCAAAGAACCCGCGGTTCTTTGAAAGGAGTGTACGCGGTGACGTCATCGACTACGTCGAGCATGCGCTCGTCACATTCGATGCCGTCGCCGCCATCTTGGTATACCCTACGTATGCCTAGGAAGCTACCGCGCATGCGTCAAATTCATTTCGAACATGCGCGGGCTTCCGGGCGGACAGGTAAGTGTACACACACTCACTTTTCTCGTCGAGAAACATGCCGAGGAGAATCTCGACGAGAAAATAGAGAGCAGGTTCTCTATTTTCTCGTCAAGGTTTCTTGTCGGTTTTCTCGACGAGAAACCCGCTAGCAGCGTACACACGACCGATTTACTCGGAAAGACCTCTCTGCCAGCAAGTTTCTTGCTGGTTCTTGCCGAGAAAATCGGTCGTGTGTACGAGGCCACAGTGTTACAAGATGTACTAGTATAAAGAAAAAGGCTGATTGGAATTCCGACCGTCCAAAACGCCGTGACGTATAACACTCCGACAAGCCGAGAAAAATTAAGTTCAATGCTTCTGAGCATGCGTCGACTTGATTCTGAGCATGCGTGGGTTTTTTGTCCGATTTAGTAGTTTGCTATCATTTTTTTTTCCGATGGGGCCCACACACGATCGGTTTGTCTGATGAAAAAAGTCCATCGGTCTTTTTTCATCAGAAAAACCGATCGTGTGTACGCGGCATAACAGTACCTTTTCAACAGCAGCAGATTCTCATTCTCCCTCTTAGGCCTCATGCACACTGGATGTTAAAATAACGTTATAAAAACGCCAGTAGCTTTGCAGTGAATTTTTCAACTTTTTTTCAACTTTTTTCAACATTTTTTCAATAGTGTTTTTAGCGTTTTTCCGCGTTAGCGGTTTTTAGCGTTTTTTTGTTGAAGAAAAAGTAGGATTTTTAAAACAGCTTACCTGTAAAATCCTTTTCTTGGAGTACATCACGGGACACAGAGCGGCATAGTCATTACTATGTGGGTTATATAGAATTACCTTCAGGTGCTGGCACTGGCAACTTCCAAAACAGGAAGTACCCTCCCCTATATAAGCCCCTCCCATCCGGGAGCACCTCAGTTTTGTAGCAAAGCAATACGTGTCCCCAAAAGAGGGGTGGGAGCTCTGTGTCCCGTGATGTACTCCAAGAAAAGGATTTTACAGGTAAGCTGTTTTAAAAATCCTACTTTCTTGTTCATACATCACGGGACACAGAGCGGCATAGTCATTACTATGTGGGACGTCCCAAAGCAATGCCAAATGAGGGGGGGGATACACCATACATAAGCTGGGCGCCATCAGGCATGAGGATCTTTTGCGGCCTGCAACACACTGCGCCCAAAGGCGACATCCTCCTGACTTCTAACATCCACCTGGTAGAACCTAGTAAACGTGTGTACTGAAGACCATGTTGCGGCCTTACAAATTTGAGCCAGGGAGGCCTGGTGATGCACTGCCCATGAAGTTCCAACTGCTCTCGTGGAGTGCGCCCTAACTTTGAACGGAGGCGGTCTACTTCTCAAGCCATAGGCTTGTATTATGACCTGTCGAATCCACTTGGCTAAAGTAGATTTTGATGCTGCCTGACCCTTTCTGGGGCCTTCCGGCAGAACAAACAAAGAATCCGTTCTACGAATCTGAGCAGTGGCTTTTAGATAAGCTTTAACTGCTCTTACTACATCCAAAGAATGCAATAACTACCGAGCTCGGTTTGGGGAAAAAAGAAGGAAGAACCACATCCTGGTTCAAGTGAAACCTCGATACCACCTTAGGAAGAAAGGCTGGGTGAGGACGTAATACTACTCTGTCCTCATGAATAACCAGATATGGCTCTTTACAGGACATGGCGGCTAATTCCGACACTCTTCTAGCCGAGCATATGGCTACTAAAAATATCAATTTTCTGGTGAGTAGAACCAAGGAAATGTGCCGCAAAGGTTCAAATGGCTGCTTCTGCAGAACCGACAGAACCAAATTTAGATCCCATGGACATATCGGAGCTTTAATCGGTGGAATAATACGAGTCACCCCTTGCATAAAGGATTTGACAAGTGAATGCATAGCCAGGGGCCTTTGAAATAGTATTGATAAGGCCGAAACCTGACCCCTGATAGTACTTAAGGCAAACTTCCTGTCTACAGCCCACTGTAGGAAGTCCAGAATTCTGCCTATAACGTACTTACGTGGATGCCACTTTCTGGCCTCGCACCAAGTGATGTACGCCTTCCAAACTCTATAGTAGATCTGCCTGGATACAGGCTTCCTGGCATTGATTATAGTTGATACCACAGAGTAGGGATGAGCTTCGTGTTCGAGTCGAACATACGTTCGACTCGAACATCGGCTGTTCGATCGTTCGACGAAGATCGAACGATTTGGGCCGTTCGCGCCAAATTCAAGTGACGCGAACGGCCCACAATGCACTACGCCATCGCAGTGTCATCCAGGCGCTGTGATTGGCCAAGCATGCACTGTGACCCCGCATGCTTGGCCAATCACAGCGCCGGCAGCGAGGAGAGCAATGATTGGCCACAGGCAGGATGCCTGTGGCCAATTATTGCTGAGGGTGTTTAGTACACGCCCCACACTATAAAAGGCCGCCAGCACGGCGGCCTAGTGTAGTGTGTTCCGGAGCAGGGATAGAGCAGCATAGGCAGGGACAGTGACTGTTATTTCTTTCTTGCTTAACCTGGATTCCTTTAGTTTAGGGAAAGAGAAGGATAGGTAGGGAGAGTGTCAGTGTGTTTTGTGCTTGTGCTATAGTGTGCTTAAAAAAAACATTTATTCTAGGGACAGAAAACTGTAGGTAGGGACAGTGTCAGTTTCTTTCACTCTGCAAGTCCTTGTTTCCAGGGACCTGGAAGGACAGTGAGTGAATTGTCCTTGTGCTATATTGTGCTTAAAAAAACATTTTTTCTAGGGACAGAAAACTGTAGGTAGGGAGAGTGTCAGTTTCTTTCACTCTGCAAGTCCTTGTTTCCAGGGACCTGTAAGGACAGTGAGTGAATTGTCCTTGTGCTATATTGTGATTAAAAAAAACATTTTTTCTAGGGACAGAAAACTGTAGGTAGGGAGAGTGTTTTTTTTCTTTCACTCTGCAAGTCCTTGTTTCCAGGGACCTGGAAGGACAGTGAGTGAATTGTCCTTGTGCTATATTGTGCTTAAAAAAAAACATTTTTTCTAGGGACAGAAAACTGTAGGTAGGGAGAGTGTTTTTTTTTTTCACTCTGCAAGTCCTTGTTTCCAGGGACCTGTAAGGACAGTGAGTGAATTGTCCTTGTGCTATATTGTGCTTAAAAAAAACATTTATTCTAGGGACAGAAAACTGTAGGTAGGGAGAGTGTCAGTTTATTTCACTCTGCAAGTCCTTGTTTCCAGGGACCTGTAAGGACAGTGAGTGAATTGTCCTTGTGCTATATTGTGCTTAAAAAAACATTTATTCTAGGGACAGAAAACTGTAGGTAGGGAGAGTGTCAGTTTATTTCACTCTACAAGTCCTTGTTTCCAGGGACCTGTAAGGACAGTGAGTGAATTGTCCTTGTGCTATATTGTGATTAAAAAAAACATTTTTTCTAGGGACAGAAAACTGTAGGTAGGGAGAGTGTTTTTTTTCTTTCACTCTGCAAGTCCTTGTTTCCAGGGACCTGGAAGGACAGTGAGTGAATTGTCCTTGTGCTATATTGTGCTTAAAAAAAAACATTTTTTCTAGGGACAGAAAACTGTAGGTAGGGAGAGTGTTTTTTTTTTTTCACTCTGCAAGTCCTTGTTTCCAGGGACCTGTAAGGACAGTGAGTGAATTGTCCTTGTGCTATATTGTGCTTAAAAAAAACATTTATTCTAGGGACAGAAAACTGTAGGTAGGGAGAGTATCAGTTTATTTCACTCTGCAAGTCCTTGTTTCCAGGGACCTGTAAGGACAGTGAGTGAATTGTCCTTGTGCTATATTGTGATTAAAAAAAACATTTTTTCTAGGGACAGAAAACTGTAGGTAGGGAGAGTGTTTTTTTTCTTTCACTCTGCAAGTCCTTGTTTCCAGGGACCTGTAAGGACAGTGAGTGAATTGTCCTTGTGCTATATTGTGCTTAAAAAAAACATTTATTCTAGGGACAGAAAACTGTAGGTAGGGAGAGTGTCAGTTTATTTCACTCTGCAAGTCCTTGTTTCCAGGGACCTGTAAGGACAGTGAGTGAATTGTCCTTGTGCTATATTGTGATTAAAAAAAACATTTTTTCTAGGGACAGAAAACTGTAGGTAGGGAGAGTGTTTTTTTTCTTTCACTCTGCAAGTCCTTGTTTCCAGGGACCTGTAAGGACAGTGAGTGAATTGTCCTTGTGCTATATTGTGATTAAAAAAAACATTTTTTCTAGGGACAGAAAACTGTAGGTAGGGAGAGTGTTTTTTTTCTTTCACTCTGCAAGTCCTTGTTTCCAGGGACCTGGAAGGACAGTGAGTGAATTGTCCTTGTGCTATATTGTGCTTAAAAAAAACATTTATTCTAGGGACAGAAAACTGTAGGTAGGGAGAGTGTCAGTTTATTTCACTCTGCAAGTCCTTGTTTCCAGGGACCTGTAAGGACAGTGAGTGAATTGTCCTTGTGCTATATTGTGATTAAAAAAAACATTTTTTCTAGGGACAGAAAACTGTAGGTAGGGAGAGTGTTTTTTTTCTTTCACTCTGCAAGTCCTTGTTTCCAGGGACCTGGAAGGACAGTGAGTGAATTGTCCTTGTGCTATATTGTGCTTAAAAAAAACATTTATTCTAGGGACAGAAAACTGTAGGTAGGGAGAGTGTCAGTTTATTTCACTCTGCAAGTCCTTGTTTCCAGGGACCTGTAAGGACAGTGAGTGAATTGTCCTTGTGCTATATTGTGATTAAAAAAAACATTTTTTCTAGGGACAGAAAACTGTAGGTAGGGAGAGTGTTTTTTTTCTTTCACTCTGCAAGTCCTTGTTTCCAGGGACCTGGAAGGACAGTGAGTGAATTCTCCTTGTGCTATATTGTGCTTAAAAAAAACATTAATTCTAGGGACAGAAAACTGTAGGTAGGGAGAGTGTCAGTTTATTTCACTCTGCAAGTCCTTGTTTCCAGGGACCTGTAAGGACAGTGAGTGAATTGTCCTTGTGCTATATTGTGATTAAAAAAAACATTTTTTCTAGGGACAGAAAACTGTAGGTAGGGAGAGTGTTTTTTTTCTTTCACTCTGCAAGTCCTTGTTTCCAGGGACCTGGAAGGACAGTGAGTGAATTCTCCTTGTGCTATATTGTGCTTAAAAAAAACATTAATTGTAGGGACAGAAAACTGTAGGTAGGGAGAGTGTCAGTTTATTTCACTCTGCAAGTCCTTGTTTCCAGGGACCTGTAAGGACAGTGAGTGAATTGTCCTTGTGCTATATTGTGCTTAAAAAAAACATTTATTCTAGGGACAGAAAACTGTAGGTAGGGAGAGTGTTTATTTTCTTTCACTCTGCAAGTCCTTGTTTCCAGGGACCTGTAAGGACAGTGAGTGAATTGTCCTTGTGCTATATTGTGATTAAAAAAAAACATTTTTTCTAGGGACAGAAAACTGTAGGTAGGGAGAGTGTTTTTTTTCTTTCACTCTGCAAGTCCTTGTTTCCAGGGACCTGGAAGGACAGTGAGTGAATTGTCCTTGTGCTATATTGTGCTTAAAAAAAACATTTATTCTAGGGACAGAAAACTGTAGGTAGGGAGAGTGTCAGTTTATTTCACTCTGCAAGTCCTTGTTTCCAGGGACCTGTAAGGACAGTGAGTGAATTGTCCTTGTGCTATATTGTGATTAAAAAAAACATTTTTTCTAGGGACAGAAAACTGTAGGTAGGGAGAGTGTTTTTTTTCTTTCACTCTGCAAGTCCTTGTTTCCAGGGACCTGGAAGGACAGTGAGTGAATTGTCCTTGTGCTATATTGTGCTTAAAAAAAACATTTATTCTAGGGACAGAAAACTGTAGGTAGGGAGAGTGTCAGTTTATTTCACTCTGCAAGTCCTTGTTTCCAGGGACCTGTAAGGACAGTGAGTGAATTGTCCTTGTGCTATATTGTGCTTAAAAAAAACATTTATTCTAGGGACAGAAAACTGTAGGTAGGGAGAGTGTTTTTTTTCTTTCACTCTGCAAGTCCTTGTTTCCAGGGACCTGTAAGGACAGTGAGTGAATTGTCCTTGTGCTATATTGTGCTTAAAAAAAACATTAATTCTAGGGACAGAAAACTGTAGGTAGGGAGAGTGTCAGTTTATTTCACTCTGCAAGTCCTTGTTTCCAGGGACCTGTAAGGACAGTGAGTGAATTGTCCTTGTGCTATATTGTGATTAAAAAAAACATTTTTTCTAGGGACAGAAAACTGTAGGTAGGGAGAGTGTTTTTTTTCTTTCACTCTGCAAGTCCTTGTTTCCAGGGACCTGGAAGGACAGTGAGTGAATTCTCCTTGTGCTATATTGTGCTTAAAAAAAACATTAATTGTAGGGACAGAAAACTGTAGGTAGGGAGAGTGTCAGTTTATTTCACTCTGCAAGTCCTTGTTTCCAGGGACCTGTAAGGACAGTGAGTGAATTGTCCTTGTGCTATATTGTGCTTAAAAAAAACATTTATTCTAGGGACAGAAAACTGTAGGTAGGGAGAGTGTTTATTTTCTTTCACTCTGCAAGTCCTTGTTTCCAGGGACCTGTAAGGACAGTGAGTGAATTGTCCTTGTGCTATATTGTGATTAAAAAAAAACATTTTTTCTAGGGACAGAAAACTGTAGGTAGGGAGAGTGTTTTTTTTCTTTCACTCTGCAAGTCCTTGTTTCCAGGGACCTGGAAGGACAGTGAGTGAATTGTCCTTGTGCTATATTGTGCTTAAAAAAAACATTTATTCTAGGGACAGAAAACTGTAGGTAGGGAGAGTGTCAGTTTATTTCACTCTGCAAGTCCTTGTTTCCAGGGACCTGTAAGGACAGTGAGTGAATTGTCCTTGTGCTATATTGTGATTAAAAAAAACATTTTTTCTAGGGACAGAAAACTGTAGGTAGGGAGAGTGTTTTTTTTCTTTCACTCTGCAAGTCCTTGTTTCCAGGGACCTGGAAGGACAGTGAGTGAATTGTCCTTGTGCTATATTGTGCTTAAAAAAAACATTTATTCTAGGGACAGAAAACTGTAGGTAGGGAGAGTGTCAGTTTATTTCACTCTGCAAGTCCTTGTTTCCAGGGACCTGTAAGGACAGTGAGTGAATTGTCCTTGTGCTATATTGTGCTTAAAAAAAACATTTATTCTAGGGACAGAAAACTGTAGGTAGGGAGAGTGTTTTTTTTCTTTCACTCTGCAAGTCCTTGTTTCCAGGGACCTGTAAGGACAGTGAGTGAATTGTCCTTGTGCTATATTGTGCTTAAAAAAAACATTTATTCTAGGGACAGAAAACTGTAGGTAGGGAGAGTGTCAGTTTATTTCACTCTGCAAGTCCTTGTTTCCAGGGACCTGTAAGGACAGTGAGTGAATTGTCCTTGTGCTATATTGTGATTAAAAAAAAAACATTTTTTCTAGGGACAGAAAACTGTAGGTAGGGAGAGTGTTTTTTTTCTTTCACTCTGCAAGTCCTTGTTTCCAGGGACCTGTAAGGACAGTGAGTGAATTGTCCTTGTGCTATATTGTGATTAAAAAAAACATTTATTCTAGGGACAGAAAACTGTAGGTAGGGAGAGTGTCAGTTTATTTCACTCTGCAAGTCCTTGTTTCCAGGGACCTGTAAGGACAGTGAGTGAATTGTCCTTGTGCTATATTGTGATTAAAAAAAACATTTTTTCTAGGGACAGAAAACTGTAGGTAGGGAGAGTGTTTTTTTTCTTTCACTCTGCAAGTCCTTGTTTCCAGGGACCTGTAAGGACAGTGAGTGAATTGTCCTTGTGCTATATTGTGATTAAAAAAAACATTTTTTCTAGGGACAGAAAACTGTAGGTAGGGAGAGTGTTTTTTTTCTTTCACTCTGCAAGTCCTTGTTTCCAGGGACCTGTAAGGACAGTGAGTGAATTGTCCTTGTGCTATATTGTGCTTAAAAAAAACATTTATTCTAGGGACAGAAAACTGTAGGTAGGGAGAGTGTCAGTTTATTTCACTCTGCAAGTCCTTGTTTCCAGGGACCTGTAAGGACAGTGAGTGAATTGTTCTTGTGCTATATTGTGATTAAAAAAAACATTTTTTCTAGGGACAGAAAACTGTAGGTAGGGAGAGTGTCAGTTTATTTCACTCTGCAAGTCCTTGTTTCCAGGGACCTGTAAGGACAGTGAGTGAATTGTTCTTGTGCTATATTGTGATTAAAAAAAACATTTTTTCTAGGGACAGAAAACTGTAGGTAGGGAGAGTGTTTTTTTTCTTTCACTCTGCAAGTCCTTGTTTCCAGGGACCTGTAAGGACAGTGAGTGAATTGTCCTTGTGCTATATTGTGCTTAAAAAAAACATTTATTCTAGGGACAGAAAACTGTAGGTAGGGAGAGTGTCAGTTTCTTTCACTGTGAAAGTCCTTGTTTCAAGGGACAGAGAAGGACACCTGAAGGTAGCCCTTATTGCTTTTTTCCCATCTCCCTGCAGGCCATCTATTAGAATGTCTGGAAGGCAAACAAGGAGAGGCAGACAGTCAGGAGGCAATAAAAGAGGGCAAGCAGGCTCTGTGTCTGGGGGCAACAGTGCTGGTCGTGGACGCGGTGCATTGTCATCAGCACATGGCCATGGGACACGCTTGTCCTTCTTTTCGGCAGCTGGACATGTTGAGCCACATCATGCCGAAGACTTGGTAGAGTGGATGACCAAGCCCTCCTCCTCCTCCTCATCCTCTCTCACCCAGGCTCAGGGTACTGGAAAAGCAGCTGCCAAAGCGTCGTCTTCCCTGGTATCAATGTCAGACAAATCATCAGTCACTCCTTCCCTAGACCCACCATGTCCTCCTCCTGAGGAGTCCCCCGAACTGTTTCAGCACAGTGTTGGGTACATGCTCCAGGAGGATGCCCAGCGTTTCGAAGGGTCTGATGATGAAACCCAGCTAGAGGAAGGCAGTAGCGTGAGAGCAGACAGAGGGGATGCTCAAGAAGGACACCAATCTGGCAGTCATGTTCCAGCAGCTGCAGCATACTGCCAGATTGGCTCCAGTGATGAGGAGGGAGGGGATGATGAGGTCACTGACTCCACGTGGGTGCCTAATAGGAGAGAGGAGGAGGAGGAGGATGAGGAGGAGGCACATCTCCAACGAGGCAGGATGCCCTTTGGTGGCCAGCGTAAGGGCAGTACACCGACGGAATCACACCGCAGAGCTCCGCCTGTGCAGGGCGCTGCCTCTGCCCGTCATTCAAAAAGTTCTTTGGTGTGGGCCTTTTTTGAGGCTAGTGCATCAGATCGCACAGCTGCTGTTTGCAACATATGTCTCAAGCGTATATCGCGTGGCCAAAACATCAGCCGCTTGGGTACCACATGCCTGACCAGACATATGTTGACCTGCCATGCAGCTCGTTGGCAAGCCTACCTCAAAGACCCACACCAAAGAACAAAGCGGACCTCTCCTTGCACCGCATCAGCTGGGATCTCCAACCCCACTATAACTTCAGTCCTCTCTGAAACATGCACTGAGAGGAATGAAGGTGTAGAATTAGGTGTGTCACAGCCAAGTACTTGCGGCCACTCTGCTAGCAGTACACCGACGTCCGATTCTAGCAGGCAAATTTCCCTGCCCCAGCTGCTGGACCGTCGAAAGAAGTTCACTCCCAGCCATCCACATGCCCAGCGGTTGAATGCTAGCTTGGCTAAATTGCTAGCGCTTCAACTGCTGCCTTTTCAGTTGGTAGACTCGGCCCCCTTCCGTGAGTTTGTGCAATGTGCGGTTCCTCAGTGGCAGGTTCCCAAACGCCACTTTTTCTCACGGAAGGCTATTCCGGCTCTCTACCGGCATGTGGAAGGCAATGTCTTGGCCTCGCTGGACAGGGCGGTCAGCGGTAAGGTGCATATTACCGCTGACTCATGGTCCAGCAGGCATGGACAGGGACGTTACCTTTCTTTCACGGCCCATTGGGTCACTCTTTTGGCAGCTGGGAAGGATGCAGGACAAGGTGCAGTAGTGTTGGAGGTTGTCCCACCGCCACGCCTCCAAAATGCTACTACTGGTTGTGACACACCTCTCTCCTCCACCCCCTCCTCTTCTTCTTCCTCCATGGCCTCTTCCTGTGGTTTGTCCTATGAACCAGCGGTGCTCCGTAGCCGTTCACGGGGCTACGCAAGTACGCAGGCAAAAAGATGCCATGCCGTGCTTGCGCTGGTGTGTTTGGGGGACAGAAGCCACACTGGGGCAGAGGTCCTGTCTGCTCTGCAGGGCCAGGCCGAGAGGTGGTTGACGCCACGCCAGCTTAAGCCAGGAATGGTGGTTTGCGACAATGGCACCAACCTCCTCTCCGCCCTCCGACAGGGACAACTGACCCATGTGCCCTGTGTGGCTCACGTCCTTAACCTGGTGGTGCAGCGGTTCTTGGGCAGGTACCCGGGCTTACAGGATGTCCTGAGGCAGGCCAGGAAAGTCTGTGTGCATTTCCGCAGATCTTATAATGCCAGTGCTCGCCTGGCTGAGCTGCAAAAGGAGTTGAACCTGCCCAAGAACCGCCTTATATGTGACATGCCCACCAGGTGGAACTCAACGTTGGCCATGCTGCAGCGGCTGCACACGCAGCAGAGGGCCATCAATGAGTACCTGTGCGACTACGGCACCAGGACAGGGTCAGGGGAGCTTGGTTTTTTTTCTCCACGCCAGTGGGGCATGATCAGGGATGCATGCACTGTCCTGGCACCATTTGAGGAGGCCACGAGGATGGTGAGCAGTGACAGTGCATGCATCAGTGACACTGTACCTCTTGTCCACCTGTTGGAGCACACGCTGCGTGGAATAATGGACAGGGCACTTGAGGCAGAACAGAGGCAGGAAGAGGAGGACTTCCTTGCCTCTCAAGGCCCCCTTTACCCAGACAGTGTTCCTTCTGTCCCACCCATCGCACAGGAAGAGGAGGAGGAGGAGGAGGAGGAGGATTGTGTCAGCATGGAGGTGGAGGCTGGCACTCAGCATCATCAGCAGCAGTCTTTTAGGGATGATTTACAGTCCCAAGAAACCAGTGGACTTGTACGTGGCTGGGAGGAGGTGGCTGCGGATCATGTCGTCCTTAGTGACCCAGAGGACTCCGGAGCGAATGCCTCAGCAAACCTACGCTGCATGGCCTCCCTGATCCTGCAAAGTCTGCGGAAGGATCCTCGTATTCTTCGGATCAAGGAGAGGGACCATTACTGGCTGGCCACTCTCCTTGATCCACGGTACAAGGGTAAGGTTGCGGACCTTATGTTACCGTCGCAGAGGGAGCAGAGGATGAGACAACTCCGGGAGGCCTTGCAGAAAGGTCTGTGCAACGCGTTCCCAGAGACTGGGAGGTTACAAACTCCTGGTCCTGGACAACGAGTTGCTGAGGCTTCGGCCAGTCAAAGAAGGAGCGGTGGGGAAGGTGGCCGTCTGACCGATGCGTTCAGACAATTCTTTAGTCCGCAGCCCCAAAGTATGATCGGTTCCAGCAACCATCGCCAGCGTCTGATAAACATGGTGCAGGAATATCTAGGGGCAAGGTCAGACTTGGACACCTTTCCCACCGAAAATCCTCTGGCTTACTGGGTCTTGAGGATGGATCACTGGCCAGAGCTTGCACAGTATGCAATTGAGCTACTGGCCTGTCCTGCATCCAGCGTTCTTTCGGAACGCACATTCAGTGCTGCTGGAGGATTTGTCACGGATCACAGGGTGCGCCTGTCCACCGACTCGGTTGATCGACTGACTTTCATCAAGATGAACCAGTCTTGGATCACCACCAGCTACCACACACCTGATGCTGATATAACAGACTAATTGATTTTAACATGTCACATCCCTTCAAGACTGATGCTGATGCTGAGTGCCTGTGCTGTTATGTTGACTGGCTATCCTCCTCCTCCGAGTCCTCAATGATACGATTGATGATGATAGCTTGGAAGATCATTTTTGTTTATGGGTGCCGCCACCAGTGGCTAAGGCCCAATTTTTCAGCCCCTGTTTTACAGGGGCGTGTAATTACAATTTTTTTAGCAATAATTTGCCATAGGGCTCATTGCTGTGCTCCAAGTACAGTATCTGTGAGGGGTTGGAGTGTTGTGGCACCAGTGCCTAAGGCCCAATTTTTCAGCCCCTGTTTAACAGGGGCGTGTCATTACAATTTTTGAAGCAATACTTTGCAACAGGGCTCATTGCTGTGCTCCAAGTACAGTATCTGTGAGGGGTTGTAGTGTTGTGCCACCAGTGCCTAAGGCCCAATTTTTCAGCCCCTGTTCAACAGGGGCATGCAATTACAATTCTTGATCTAATAATTCACAGCAGGGTCCATTGCTGCACCCACCAAGAGTAACTCTGAGGGCTTACAGTCTTGTGGCAACGCCACCACCACCACCACCACGAAAGGCCCAATTTTTCAGCCCCTGTTCAAAAGGGGCATGTAATTACAATTCTTGATCTAATAATTCACAGCAGGGCCCATTGCTGCACCCACCAAGAGTAACTGTCAGGGCTTACAGTGTTGTGGCACCAGCACCACCATCAAAGCCCCAATTTTTACTACCACTGTTCAACAATTATATGTAATTAAAATTCCTGATATAATAGTTGACAGCAGGGCGTTCCAGCACCAACCAAGAGTAACTGAGTGCTTACAGTGTTGTGCCAACACCAACAACTAAGGGGCCTATTTCTGCAGAGTATATACGGCAGGTCCCTACTTTCAAACATCCAACTTACAAACGACTCCTACTTGCAAACGAAAGAAGACAACAGGAAGTGAGAGGAAATCTACCCCTAGAAAGGAAAATTCTCTCCTGTAAGAATAAATATGGGAGAAAGGGGTCTCATCTGTACTGATGCTTTATCAGCAATCCTTGTTTCAAGAAAAACACCACATTTCAAAAACAGTTGTCATTGGGACGGAAAGTGAGGTGAAATGTTCTGAACAGGGGCACAGACAGCAAAACAAATGTTACAGGGGTGATAACCCTTACCTATGTTTCCCAAAAAGTTTAAAAATAGATTTTTGGGCTGGAGCTACACTTCAACAATGTACCTGTTCAAAATTACAAACAGATTCTACATAAGAACAAACCTACAGTCCCTGTCTTGTATGCACCGCCTGTATACGGCTGTTCAGAGTATATAGGGCCTTTTTTATTTTATGTGCGGGGTTCCCCTTAATATCCATACAAGACCCAAAGGGGCTGGTAATGGGCTGGGGTAGGGGGGGGTCATGGGGTAGCTATGCCATTTTTCTTAAAGAATTTCATCCATATTACCGGGACCAGACATTACATTAAAGCCGCAAGCAGTTTTAAATGGCTTTTTTTTCCTTTAGAAGTGTCATTTTGTGCAGGGACAGTTCTAAACACGGGAAACACGTGGCACTTCACAGGCATACTTTAGACACCCCCCAGGTACGATATTTAAAGGAATATTTGACTTTTTTTTTTTCACTTTATGCATCATTAAAATGACTGCTCCCAAAAAACGACCGTTTTTAAAACTTCTTTTTGCATTGATACATGTCCCCTGGTGCACAACCCGGGTTCCCAAACCCTATTTATGACAATAACATGCATAATAGTTGTTATAATTAGCACTTTAGAATTCGAACGTTCGCATCCATTGTATTTAATAGGGTTCTAATGTTCGTTCGAACTTTCGGTCCGTTCGCGGGTTCTGGTGCGAACCGAACCCGGGGGTGTTCGGCTCATCACTACCACAGAGTTAGAGAGACCTCTCTTCTTTAGGATGTGGGATTCAATAGCCAGGCCGTTAAACTTAGAGTTAGTAAGGAAGGGTGGTATATCGGCCCTTGCGAAAGCAGGTCCGGACGACGTGGAAGGGTCCAAGGACTCCCCACAGACATTTTGATGATCTCCGCGTACCAGGCCCTTCGGGGCCACGCTGGAGCCACCAAGATCACCGGCTTCTTTTCCAACCTGACTCTGCGAAGGAGTCGAGGCAACAATTGTAGCGGAGGGAATGCATATATCAGTCTGAACTGATTCCAAGGGAACACCAGAGCATCCGAGCCGCAAGCGAGGGGATCCCTTGTCCGGGAGACAAATCTGTCCACCTTTGCGTTGAATCTGGATGCTAGCAGATCTACATCCGGTGTTCCCCACCGCTGACATATTGCTCGGAAGACCTCGGGATGAAGGGACCATTCCCCTGGGCATAACTGTTGGCGACTTAGAAAGTCCGCCTTCCAATTCTCCACCCCTGGAATGAAGACCGCTGACATACATGGGACATGCTTTTCTGCCCATTCCAGGATGTGACTTACTTCCCTCTGGGCTGCACGACTCCTGGTGCCTCCCTGATGATTGATATATGCCACTGCTGTGGCATTGTCTGATTGAATTCTGACAGGGGACCCTTGGAGTCTGGATGCCCAGGCTACTAGGGCATACCGGGCTGCTCGTATCTCTAAGAGATTGATGGGCAGGGTTTTTACTACATTTGACCATCTGCCCTGGAGAGACCATTGCTCCAGTACTGCCCCCCAGCCTATAAGGCTGGCATCTGTAGTGACCACCTTCCAGGATATCGGACTGAAGGGTTTTCCCTTCTGGAGATTCTGGGGGATCAACCACCAGCAGAGACTCTTCCGAACGGAAGGGGACAAAGCCATCGGGAAGTCTAGAGCCTGAATTTTTCGGTTCCAGGCTGACAATATGGCCCTCTGTAAATTCCTTGAGTGGAATTGGGCGTATGGCACAGCTTTGAATGATGCTACCATCTTTCCTAGCAGCCTCATGCACAGGCGTATGGACGGCTGTCTTTTTGCACAAAGTAGGCGGACCAAGTCCCTCAAAGAGGATACTTTGTCTTGAGGTAGGAAAATCCTCCTCTGGTCTGAATCCAGCCGTAGCCCTAGATATGCCAGGTTTTTCACTGGCTGTAGGGCTGACTTGTCCAGGTTGATGACCCAACCGTGAGATTCTAGATACTTGATTGTATCGACAATTACCACTTCTAGCTTGGCAACTGAGTGGTCCATCAACAACAGGTCGTCTAGGTATGCCATTATCGTTACACCTCGTGTTCTTAGATCGGCCAACAGTGGGGCCAGAATTTTTGTGAACACTCGTGGTGCTGTGGCCAGACCGAATGGTAAGGCTCTGAACTGAAAATGGCGCCCTTCTACTGCAAAGCGTAGAAATTTTTGATGACCTGGAAAGATGGGAACATGCAAGTAAGCATCTTTGATGTCGATCGAGGCTAACCATTCCTCCCCCTGAAGGGCAGCGGTGACCGATCGGATCGACTCCATCCGGAAGGACCGGACGTTTAGAAATTTGTTTAGACTCTTTAGGTCCAATATGGGTCTTATGTCCCCGTTTGGTTTCGGGACTGTGAAAAGGTTTGAGTAGAAACTCAACCCCCACTCTTCCATAGGAACCTCCATAATTACTCCTTGGAGCAATAGTTGTTCTAACGCCACTAGGAGACACCTTCTTTTCAGAGGGTATTTTGGCATGCCTGACCACATAAAATGGGAAGGAGGAGACTCTTTTAACTCCAACTTGTATCCCCGAGTTACTGCGGAGAGCACCCATCTGTCTTTGATCGTCTCCCGCCAGGTCTCTGTGAACAACTGAAGTCTTCCCCCCACCCGTTTGAGTGGGGGCAGCCCTTCATAGGCTTGACTTGGAGGCTGGTTTAGTACCTCTTCGGATCCAGGGTTTTTTATTACCCTGTGACTGTCCCTGATTTTTACCTCCTGAGTTTGACCGAGGAGGCCGTCGGAACTGCTTAGTAGCAGACGTCCCAGGGATAGGAGAGGTAGTCCTCTTAAAAGATGGACTTTTACCACTGGAAATCTTCTGGATATATTTATCCAGGTCTTCGCCAAAAAGGCGTTCTCCATGAAATGGGAAGCTAACTAAGAGCTTCTTACAGGGAGCCTCAGCAGACCAGTTCTTGAGCCACAGAAGCCTACGCATATGTACCAAAGACAGCGTGAGGCGGGAGGCCTGATGGATAGAATCCTTGATGGCGTCAACCGCAAAGCATAATGCTCTAGGCAGATCAGCCAGAGCCTGGGCCTGCTGGTCTGGCAAATCCCTCAGGACCATTTTCATTTGATCCTTTAAAGCTTGGCAGACCCCAATAGCTGCCACTGCTGGCTGTGTAACAGCCCCTGCTGTGGAAAAAGCAGATTTTAATAAAGATTCCAATTTTTTATCTACTGGATCTTTGAACATTTGAACATTATCTACTGGACATGTCAGTGATTTGTTCACAGAAGAAATGGCTGCGTCCACCGTAGGAACATTCCATCTCTGGGTGAATTTTTCCTCCATGGGATAGATCACCTGAAATTTCTTAGGTGGAACAAATAGTTTATCAGGATGTTCCCAGTCCTGGTATATAAGTCCTTCCAATAATGGATGAATTGGAAAGGAGCAATTAATCTGGGGAGCTTTTAGCGACACCAACGAGGAGACAGCAGTAGTTGATGGTTCAACAAGAGGCATTTTAAATGCAGATCGAACCATGTCAGTTAGGGTCTGGACCCACAATCTTTCAGTCTGTGATGCTGAAAATGGTTCATCTACTGTCGATTCCTCAAAAACAGAGTTAACCTCCTCCTGATCCCCTTCAGGTAGGTCAGTCCCTTCCTGGGACTGTTGCTCTGCCAACAGGCACTCTAATGGAGGGGATGGAGATCTGGTGCGCTTTCTTTCCTGTAGAGAAGAAGCGATCAATGCTGCCAATCTCTGCTCCAATCCCTCCAGAGTTGAGGCAAAAACCTCCTCTGTTATATATGCAGGAGCAGGTGGACTGAGGACAGCCGCAGTACCTGGCACTCCCGGGGGTTCCTTATGGGTATTAACCTCTGATTTCTCAGGGGAGGAAGGTGCAGATGACTGCTCCAGATCCTCAGAGCCCGATGGAGACCCCCTACACTTCCTGAGAGGTATATCTCGGAGTTTTTTAGGCGGCATATTCCTTAGTTCAAAGCTGAGGTATTCCAGCCGCAATACACCCCTTTACTGAAATAGTCTAATGCAATTTGCTGCTATGTACATCAGTGGGTGTCTACTAATGCGTCTTTCTGGGGATGCCTGTATCAACCGCCCGCTGTAAGCCCCTATACCATGCTACCAGCTCCTTTTCATGCTCTGTGTCCATAGCAAGCAACGTGGACTGAGTCCTTTTATCTTGCTGGGACGCCCGCACATGCGCCGAAGCGCTGGGCGCACAGAGCGCGTCATCCGCCAGCCTCCACCCCCTTTTTTGAAGCTAAATCTATAAAAAGAAAGCGTGTGTGCGCGCGCGCGCATGCACGTGTGCGCTCTTGGCGCCATGTAGGGAGAGGAGCCAGGGTCCCTGTTTCACCAGGACTCGGGGATGGAAGGAAACTACTTGGCAGCATGACAGAGGAATGCAGCTTCCCTGATAGAGAGCTCACTCATCTGCCTGGACTTTCACCATGGAAGGAATAGTCCCAAGAAAAAAAGACGTTCCACAGCGGCCTCTAGTGGACAAACACAGGTACCGCACTTTTGTCTTTTTTTTTTTTTTTTTTTAAACCTCCTTTATGAAAAACCTTTCTAGGTTTACAGTTTTTAAAACTTCCTTTATGAAAAGACATTTCTAGGATTTCTTAGGCATATACAGCTATTAGCGGGAATACCTTTAGGTAACAGGCAGAAAGACATATTAGGCTTGGGGGTCCCCTCAATAGAACCAAGTTCCTGAGGGGCCCCCACTTACCTTTTCCCCGCCGCAGGACTTTGTTTGGTCCACAGAAGCCCAAACTTCACCTCTCACGGCAGGCATTGTACTAGACCTTCAGGGACCGGGTTCCCAAGGATTCCACTCCCCTGGACCTGTATAGCACCCTGCACAGATAGCCTCTTGGTTTTGGGTATGACCAGAGCTCTGGATCCCAGGGTCCAGCCCTCCTAAGAGAGGCATTACAGGCAAAACCCTGCTCTTCTCTGCAAGGCCCGGGTACCGACCGTTTAGCTATGAAGCTTTTTTGGTCGGATCCGGAATAGCCTGCTAAGGCCCAGAGAACCTGTACACAAGCCCAGATGAATACATGTTAACCTTGGCCAACACCTTAGACACTGGCAAAAAACTGAGGTGCTCCCGGATGGGAGGGGCTTATATAGGGGAGGGTACTTCCTGTTTTGGAAGTTGCCAGTGCCAGCACCTGAAGGTAATTCTATATAACCCACATAGTAATGACTATGCCGCTCTGTGTCCCGTGATGTATGAACAAGAAAAATATGTTTTACTTTATTATTTTTTTATGGATCAAAAACTTTAAAAAACACTGGTGAGTGATGTTTTTGAGCGCTCATCGGCGTTTATCGATGTTTATCAGTGTTTATCAACGTTAGAGCGTTTTTACAGCTTAAAAAACATCTCTCAGAACCCACTAGTTTTTTTTTTTTTATACTGTTCAAAAACACCACTGCCCAAAACTGCTGATAACAGCTTATGTGTGCATGGACACATAGGATAACATGATGGAGAATTTATTGACTGTAGAAAAACGTCTACTGCCAAAAACAGCTGGTGTAAAAACGTCCAAAAACTTCCAGTTTGCATGAGGCCTTAAGGCCCCTTTCACACGGGTGGCTGTTCTGCCGCAGTTAAAAGCATGTTTCTTTCTTTTGAAATTCAAGACCCCAGGTACAGCGATCAGCTGCATTTGTACACTGCGATTAGCTGCGTTTACGTGCATTTACATGCGGCTGCGTTTAGCTGCGGTTGGCCATTATTGTCATCCCCATAGCAACCATTTTTATTTTGATGTGCTTCCTGTTGTTTTTTTCTTTTGTTCACGCTACTATCCGCAGCTGACACAGTGCACTGCGATTACCTGCAGTTATGTGCAGATAGCTGCGCTACATCGCACCTGGACGCATTCAATTCAATTTTTTCTATTCGCACCGAACCGCATGTAACAAAATTGCAGCTAAACGCTGTGTGTGAATGGGGCCATAGGAAAGCATTGTGTGCTTTTAGCTGCGGTAGAAAACTAGAAAATCCGCAGCTAAAAGCACCATTCTATCCGTCCGTGTGAAAGGGGCCTAACTGTGTGAGAAAAACTTGGGATTGTGGATAAATCTTATACCCATAAACACATGTTTTTTCCTTCCAGTTAAGAGGGCTGGGCTGGAAGGGTGCATTTGTCTTTTAGACACATGCCCCTTCTATGACACTGCAGTGAGAGGCGTGTCTCCACTGTAGCATTTTTATTGGACAGCTCAGACCAATGGTACTTTACCATTGGTCCAAGACTCCAAGCTGTCCATTGAGCTCAGTGCCACTGACAAGAAGTGAGGAGAGGCACTGTGAGCTCAACCTCTCAGTCTGCTGCAAACAAAGTGTACCAGCTTGTATTTAAACTGGCCGCACTGTATGTAGCTTCTGACAGGCTGCACAATGAGCCCCGTATCCCCGGAACCATAGGTCGTAGGAGCCCCAGATTTTTGCCAGTGGTTGGGTAGGACTTAGGCTACATACACTGACCTGGAAACCTGCATGGCACCAGCGATCAGCAATGCTTTAAAGGCTCCAAAAAAAAATGCATATTTTTTACCTGCAAAAAAATTAGCATTTATTCTTTTTTTCTAAAACTTGAAATTATCCTTTAAAACGTTTTTGTTGTAGTTTTTTTGGGGGAGGGTAATGGGTCATGCTGCCTCTGCTGACGTAAAGAGGAAACGTAATAGAGGAATGAAAGCTCCTCCTTGAAGCTGAACCAGCGCTTGGCCAGACACAGAACACCAGACACGTGGCTGCTGTATACCACTGTTGTTAAAAGATATTTAGCAGTTTGACTTTGCTAAAATAAATGCACTACCATGTTTTATGTACTGTGAGAGACATTATATTGTGAATTTAATGTCTAGTGTTTAGTATCAATTTAAACCCTCAGCGTTTTTTTTAGTTTAATACATTGAGCTCAATAAAAAGAAACATTCCCCAGTACACTATTTATTAAATTCCTTATCCCTGCACTTGCAGGTTACAGTTTTCAATGCTGGTTCACATTCTCTTAGTGCTGCTTCCCTGAACTTCTGGTCTTCACAGTTAATGAGAGACAGTGCAGTCTAGGACCCAGGGCCATTGTAAGGATTTTTGTCTACTTAGGCGAAGGTGCGTTTTGGTGGTTCTGGCATTTGGCTCCACTAACTTGCCTGGCAGAGAGGTACTAGTGTGGGCACATGGGGCAATTGCTCTGCATCTCTATCGGGGTACCTGGGATCCCCAACGCTATGCTTTTCCCCTCTTTTGCCGCTGGCATCTCTTATATTTGTGTGGGGGGGGGGGTAAGAGGACACTGCAGATTTTATATGCAACCCCCTTCTAGTACAAGTCCTCTGAACTCCCAAAGCACCCTCCTGTCTGTGTACAGGAAATAATCACAGTCAGTGTGATTGTGTCAGGAGAGGCAGCCGGCAGGATAGATACTGGCTAGCATGCAGATTCAATCACATCTTGAGGAACCCCAAACACCCCGAATAAGCTGCGGAGCAGCCAGCTGTCACTAGTGCCCACACTAGTGCCGGCAAGGCAGTGGGTTCCACTTCAGGATTCTGCTTGATTCGCCGGGACCTTGCTGGCTGAAACCCAAAGCAAAACCCAGTGCCTTGCTGGGCAGGGGCCAGCTAGTGTGGACTGTTGGGAAGTATGGGAATGGAAGACACGTAGTTAAAAAATCCTAATCCCCAGCAGGTGGCTGGGGATTTAAGTCCCCCATGAGTCCCCCATGCCCTCAGGCGGCTGCCTAAACCGCTGTATGCTGGTGCCGGCCCTGCTGGAACCAGACTAATTTTTTAGTTCTAAACATAATACATAATAATAATAAATGCAAAATACAATGCTATATAATTTTCTTTAAATAAACAAATATGAAGCAGGTGAGGTAAAGTTAGAACTGCATACTGTGAGCCGCATATGTGTTCTGGGTCAGTGACACAAAAATGATTGAAGCTTTTGGATCAGCATAACATCCAGGCAACTAGCAATTAACTAACATGTGTTTTACAACCTATTATTTTTTTAACACTACAGGTAAACTTTATACTACTGATGTACCCTAGCTGTTAAAAAAAAATATCATGAGCCTTACTTAATGGGGTAGTCAAATAACTAATATCTATAGAGGTATTCATACAGTATCACACCACCAATCCTTTAAATCTGAAAATATTATCTGCCTAGGGTAGTAGAACACAAACCTCCAATTTTAGAATAAGTAGATCCCTAGAAACTGACAGCCAGAGAAGTGCTTTCTCTGACCCTGAGTTTGCTCCAGGATATACTGCCAACCTGAATGCGTTTTAATCCTCTGGATAATTGAACGGATGCAGTAGAAGAATTAAGGAGAATCTAATTATAGGCCCTTATATATTGGATATATTTTGAAAATATATTGCTTCATTTTGTGTAGAATACATATGACTGCTTGTCTCAACTAACTTTTAGCCTTCAGAGACCTTGCCTCAACTGTCAAGTAGCAATGCAATGCAATGTAGATGAACAATATAAAGAAAGAAATGGAGCTACTGTTAATTTTCCTTCTAACCATTTGCTTCAATTTTTAATAGACATTCAGGAACAGTGACATAGATCACACTGCAAAGCTGCTGCAGACATCTCTTACAAAACCCATCTGGTAAGATCAAGATCCTTCAGTAAATAAAAAAAAGCCATTCATTTTTCATTCTAAAAAGTTAAGTGTATTTTTATCCATAGAATATTTAAATACAGTTCAAATGAAGACATCTGTTTTTTGCCTTTGCACACACCATTTTAATTTCATTTAACTGAAAAATCCAGGTAAAAATTGAGGTAGTGCCATTGGGAAGCAAGATAAAGTGGTTGATTTACTAAAGCTAAAGAATGCAAAATCTGGGGCAGCTCTGCATAGAAACCAATCGGCTTTGTGGTTTTTTTTTTTAGTCAGAGCTTAATTGAACATGCTGAAGTTAGAAGCTGATTGGCTACCATGCACAGCTGCACCAGATTTTGCACTCTCCGGTTGTAGTAAATCAACTCCAAAGTGTAATGTAATGAAAAAAGGGGGCACAATATGGGGCCCTTTTCTTGAGATTGTGGCCTCCCCATCCTAGGATTTGATATAAATTATTAAACAGCATAGGTTTATTTAGTCAGGTTACTGCCTCTTTAAGAGTCTAGAGGGAAGCTTTCAAGTGCAGTCAATAAGGTTTCAGGGAATTCTCTGGAAGCAAGGGGTTAGGCTATATAAGGGACAGCAGGTGTGGGGCTCATCCTCTTGCCTGCGGACAGCTGAAGAAGTTTGGAGCTCCCTCCCTCCCGCCCCAGTCGCGTACACCTCTTATGTGGTTGGGTCCCCCCGGATTCTGGGGGGGGCTGTTATTGATATTTGAAGTTTGAGCTACTGCTCGAGTTCTAATAACTGAGCAGGTAGAAATCTGTTATGTGATTATATATCTAAGTTATGAGTGATAATAAATATGAGTAATAATAAAGAGTTATTGGAAATTAATTATTTAAACCAATAAAGGTGTCGCGGCCAATATATTTTGCCAAATAAGAAGGTTTTTGAGTGTTCATTTTAATTATTTGTATCTGGGGAAGTTGGGTCTGAGTGGGTGTGGCCTACAATCTCACATATTTTTACAATGTAGTTCTTCACCCATTGAATTAGATACAAGCTGTACCTTTGAAATAAAATAAAAGCATATTGAGGTGACAATACACATAGGCAGAGGGCTAAAGTAAAAGATTGAGATTATGCACAGAATCTTGAAGGGCCAATTTCCAAATTCTACATGAACCTAAAAGAACTGCATCTACAGTCTTTTTACAGCAATATTGATATACATAGCAATTACTATAGGAAAAAACAAAAACAAATTTAGATTCCTGAATTTAACCACTTGCCCACTGGGCACTTAAACCCCCTTCCCAACCAGACAATCTTTCAGCTTTCAACGCTCTCCTATTTTGAATGACAATTACTTAGTCATGCAACATTGTATCCATATGAAATGTGTGTCCTTTTTTCACACAAACAGACCTTTCTTTTGGTGGTATTTGATCACCTCTGTGTTTTTTATTTTTTGCGCTATAAATTAATTTCTGTTATACAGTTTTGCAAATGAGTAATTTTTCTTCGTAAATTTTGGCCAAAATTTATACTGCTACATACAGTATCTTTGGTAAAAATAACCCAAATCAGTGTAAATGAGTTGGTCTTTGTGAAAGGTATAGAGTCTACAAGCTATGGTGCCAATCATTGAAAATTGATCACACCTGATCACACCAGATGTACTGACGGCCTATCTAATTTCTTGAGACCTTAACAACCCAAGACTGTACAAATATCCCCCAAATGATCCCTTTTCAAAAAGTAGACAGCCCAATGTATTTAGAAAGCGGCATAGTGAGTTTTTTGAAGTTGTGATTTTTTCCCACTATTCTTTGCAAAATTAATATTTTTTTATTTTTTCCACAAAATTGTCATATTAACAAGTTATTTCTCTCATACAGCATATGCATACCACAAATTACACCCCAAAATACATTCTGCTACTCCTCCTGAGTATGGCGATACCACATGTGTGAGACTTTTACAAAGCCTGGCCACATGCAGAGGCCTGACATGCAGGGAGCACCATCAGGCGTTCTAGGAGCATAAATTACACATATAATTTCTTGACTACCTCTTACACTTTTGAAGGTCCTGGAGCACCAGGACAATGGAAACGCCCCAAAAATTACACAATTTTGTAAAGTAAATACACCAACGTATATTCTATGAGGCATAATGAGTCTTTTGAACTTGTCATTTTTTCCCACAAGTTTTTGGAAAATGTGGAAAGAAAATGAAAATGCTTTATGTTTTACACAAGGTTGTCCATTTATAAGATATTTCTAACACATAGCATGCACATAGCAAAAATTACACCCCAAAATATATTCTGCTACTCGTCCCGAGTATGGTGATACCACATGTGTGAGACTTTTACATAGCTTGGCCACATACAGAGGCCCAACATGCAGGGAGCACCATCAGGTGTTCTAGGGACATAAATTTCAAATCTAATTTAACTATCTATTACCTCTTTTGCGAGGCACTGATGGGCATTGTAGTGGCACGGTAGTGGCATGGATGTGGCTTGGATGAGCACTGATGTGGCATGGTTGTGGCACAGATGAGAACTGATGTGGCATTGATGAGCACTGATGTGGCACGGATGTGGCACTGATGTGGCACGGATGAGTACTGATGTGGCAAGGATGTGGCATGGATAAGCACTGATGTGGCATGGATGAGCACTGATGTGGCATGAATGTGGCACGGATGAGTACTGATGCGGCACGGATGAGCACTGACGTGGCATGGATGTGGCACGGATGAGCACTGATGTGGCATGGATATGGCACGGATGATATCTGATGTGGCATGGATGAGCACTGATGTGGCACGGATGTGGCATGGATCTGGCACAGATGAGAACTAATGTGGCATGGATGTGGCATGGATGTGCCACGGATGAGCACTGATGTGGCATGGTTGTGGCATGGATGAGAACTGATGTGGCATGGATGGGAACTGATGTGGCATGGATGAGCACTGATGTGGCACGGATGTGGCATGGATGTGACACGGATAAGAACTGATGTGGCACGAATGAGTACTGATGTGGCATGGATGTGGCATGAATTATCACTGATGGGGCATGGATGTAGCACGGATGATCACTGATGTGACATGGATGTGGCACGGATGATTACTGATGTGGCATGGATATGGTATGGATAAGCACTGATGTGGCATGGTTGTGGCACAGATGAGAACTGATGTGGCATGGATGTGGCACGGGTGAGAACTGATGTGGCATGGATGAGCACTGATGTGGCATGGATTTGGCACGGATGAGAACTGATGTGGCACAGATGAGTACTGATGTGGCAAGGATGTGACATTGATGATCACTGATGTGACATAGATGTGGCACGAATGATCACTGATGTGGCATGGATGTGGCATAGATGATCACTGATGTGGCATGGATGTGGCACAGATGAACACTGATGTGGCATGGATGTGGTATGGATGATCACTGATGTGGCATGGATATGGCATGGATGATCACTGATGTGGCACGGATGAGCCATGAATGAGCTATCGATGGGGATGGGTGAGCATGAATGAGCAATGGATGGGGATGGATGAGCCATGGATGGGTATGGATGAGCAATGGAAGGGGATGGATGAGTCATGAATGTGGATGGATGAGCCATGAATGTGGATGGATGAGCCATGGATGGAGCATGGATGAGCCATGGATGAGCCATGGATGAGCCATGAATGGAGCATGGATGAGCCATGAATGGAGCATGGAATAGACATGAATGGATGAGCCATGGATGGAGCATGGATGAGCCATGGAGGGAGCATGGATGAGACATGGATGGAGCATGGATGAACCGGACATGCTCTGGTTTGTTTACAAGTCATTATGCCATCATTGGACGGCGTAATCACGTGGTAAAGGGCTACAGTCACGGATATTCCAGAGTGCGCACCCCAGCGATTCTGGGAGGACGTCATAGTACGTCCTCTCAGAGTTATCCGACCGCGCTGTAGCCATCATTCGGCTATGGCCCGGTTGGCAAGTGGTTAAGAAATGTAGGGTCAGAAAAAAAAAAGTCTTCTTAAATTAATTCCCAACAATATACAGCAACAGTATAATTTTTCAAACAAGTGTAACTTTTTCTCAACAAAATAAAACCCTTAAGCTTCAGTCAAGTTAATTTAACTAGCCTGAAATTATGTCATTAGTTTGCTGCAGGCAGTCTACTTTGCCCTGTGGTGACGCTAGCCATGTTCACGTATACTGCGGTGAGTAGGGATGAGCTTCGTGTTCGAGTCGAACATACGTTCGACTCGAACATTGGCTGTTCGATCGTTCGACGAAGATCGAACGATTTGGGCCGTTCGCGCCAAATTCGAGTGACGCGAACGGCCCACAATGCACTACGCCATCGCAGTGTCATCCAGGCGCTGTGATTGGCCAAGCATGCACTGTGACCCCGCATGCTTGGCCAATCACAGCGCCGGCAGCGAGGAGAGCAATGATTGGCCACAGGCAGGATGCCTGTGGCCAATTATTGCTGAGGGTGTTTAGTACACGCCCCACACTATAAAAGGCCGCCAGCACGGCGGCCTAGTGTAGTGTGTTCCGGAGCAGGGATAGAGTAGCATAGGCAGGGACAGTGACTGTTATTTCTTTCTTGCTTAACCTGGATTCCTTTAGTTTAGGGAAAGAGAAGGATAGGTAGGGAGAGTGTCAGTGTGTTTTGTGCTTCTGCTATAGTGTGCTTAAAAAAAACATTTATTCTAGGGACAGAAAACTCTAGGTAGGGACAGTGTCAGTTTCTTTCACTCTGCAAGTCCTTGTTTCCAGGGACCTGTAAGGACAGTGAGTTAATTGTCCTTGTGCTATATTGTGCTTAAAAAAAACATTTATTCTAGGGACAGAAAACTCTAGGTAGGGACAGTGTCAGTTTCTTTCACTCTGCAAGTCCTTGTTTCCAGGGACCTGTAAGGACAGTGAGTTAATTGTCCTTGTGCTATATTGTGATTAAAAAAAACATTTATTCTAGGGACAGAAAACTCTAGGTAGGGACAGTGTCAGTTTCTTTCACTCTGCAAGTCCTTGTTTCCAGGGACCTGTAAGGACAGTGAGTTAATTTTCCTTGTGCTATATTGTGATTAAAAAAAACATTTTTTCTAGGGACAGAAAACTGTAGGTAGGGAGAGTGTTTTTTTTCTTTCACTCTGCAAGTCCTTGTTTCCAGGGACCTGTAAGGACAGTGAGTTAATTGTCCTTGTGCTATATTGTGCTTAAAAAAAACATTTATTCTAGGGACAGAAAACTCTAGGTAGGGACAGTGTCAGTTTCTTTCACTCTGCAAGTCCTTGTTTCCAGGGACCTGTAAGGACAGTGAGTTAATTGTCCTTGTGCTATATTGTGATTAAAAAAAACATTTATTCTAGGGACAGAAAACTCTAGGTAGGGACAGTGTCAGTTTCTTTCACTCTGCAAGTCCTTGTTTCCAGGGACCTGTAAGGACAGTGAGTTAATTTTCCTTGTGCTATATTGTGATTAAAAAAAACATTTTTTCTAGGGACAGAAAACTGTAGGTAGGGAGAGTGTTTTTTTTCTTTCACTCTGCAAGTCCTTGTTTCCAGGGACCTGTAAGGACAGTGAGTTAATTGTCCTTGTGCTATATTGTGCTTAAAAAAAACATTTATTCTAGGGACAGAAAACTCTAGGTAGGGACAGTGTCAGTTTCTTTCACTCTGCAAGTCCTTGTTTCCAGGGACCTGTAAGGACAGTGAGTTAATTTTCCTTGTGCTATATTGTGATTAAAAAAAACATTTTTTCTAGGGACAGAAAACTGTAGGTAGGGAGAGTGTTTTTTTTCTTTCACTCTGCAAGTCCTTGTTTCCAGGGACCTGTAAGGACAGTGAGTTAATTGTCCTTGTGCTATATTGTGCTTAAAAAAAACATTTATTCTAGGGACAGAAAACTCTAGGTAGGGACAGTGTCAGTTTCTTTCACTCTGCAAGTCCTTGTTTCCAGGGACCTGTAAGGACAGTGAGTTAATTGTCCTTGTGCTATATTGTGATTAAAAAAAACATTTATTCTAGGGACAGAAAACTCTAGGTAGGGACAGTGTCAGTTTCTTTCACTCTGCAAGTCCTTGTTTCCAGGGACCTGTAAGGACAGTGAGTTAATTTTCCTTGTGCTATATTGTGATTAAAAAAAACATTTTTTCTAGGGACAGAAAACTGTAGGTAGGGAGAGTGTTTTTTTTCTTTCACTCTGCAAGTCCTTGTTTCCAGGGACCTGTAAGGACAGTGAGTTAATTGTCCTTGTGCTATATTGTGCTTAAAAAAAACATTTATTCTAGGGACAGAAAACTCTAGGTAGGGACAGTGTCAGTTTCTTTCACTCTGCAAGTCCTTGTTTCCAGGGACCTGTAAGGACAGTGAGTTAATTGTCCTTGTGCTATATTGTGATTAAAAAAAACATTTATTCTAGGGACAGAAAACTCTAGGTAGGGACAGTGTCAGTTTCTTTCACTCTGCAAGTCCTTGTTTCCAGGGACCTGTAAGGACAGTGAGTTAATTTTCCTTGTGCTATATTGTGATTAAAAAAAACATTTTTTCTAGGGACAGAAAACTGTAGGTAGGGAGAGTGTTTTTTTTCTTTCACTCTGCAAGTCCTTGTTTCCAGGGACCTGTAAGGACAGTGAGTTAATTGTCCTTGTGCTATATTGTGCTTAAAAAAAACATTTATTCTAGGGACAGAAAACTCTAGGTAGGGACAGTGTCAGTTTCTTTCACTCTGCAAGTCCTTGTTTCCAGGGACCTGTAAGGACAGTGAGTTAATTGTCCTTGTGCTATATTGTGATTAAAAAAAACATTTATTCTAGGGACAGAAAACTCTAGGTAGGGACAGTGTCAGTTTCTTTCACTCTGCAAGTCCTTGTTTCCAGGGACCTGTAAGGACAGTGAGTTAATTTTCCTTGTGCTATATTGTGATTAAAAAAAACATTTTTTCTAGGGACAGAAAACTGTAGGTAGGGAGAGTGTTTTTTTTCTTTCACTCTGCAAGTCCTTGTTTCCAGGGACCTGTAAGGACAGTGAGTTAATTGTCCTTGTGCTATATTGTGCTTAAAAAAAACATTTATTCTAGGGACAGAAAACTCTAGGTAGGGACAGTGTCAGTTTCTTTCACTCTGCAAGTCCTTGTTTCCAGGGACCTGTAAGGACAGTGAGTTAATTGTCCTTGTGCTATATTGTGATTAAAAAAAACATTTATTCTAGGGACAGAAAACTCTAGGTAGGGACAGTGTCAGTTTCTTTCACTCTGCAAGTCCTTGTTTCCAGGGACCTGTAAGGACAGTGAGTTAATTTTCCTTGTGCTATATTGTGATTAAAAAAAACATTTTTTCTAGGGACAGAAAACTGTAGGTAGGGAGAGTGTTTTTTTTCTTTCACTCTGCAAGTCCTTGTTTCCAGGGACCTGTAAGGACAGTGAGTTAATTGTCCTTGTGCTATATTGTGCTTAAAAAAAACATTTATTCTAGGGACAGAAAACTCTAGGTAGGGACAGTGTCAGTTTCTTTCACTCTGCAAGTCCTTGTTTCCAGGGACCTGTAAGGACAGTGAGTTAATTTTCCTTGTGCTATATTGTGATTAAAAAAAACATTTATTCTAGGGACAGAAAACTCTAGGTAGGGACAGTGTCAGTTTCTTTCACTCTGCAAGTCCTTGTTTCCAGGGACCTGTAAGGACAGTGAGTTAATTTTCCTTGTGCTATATTGTGATTAAAAAAAACATTTATTCTAGGGACAGAAAACTCTAGGTAGGGACAGTGTCAGTTTCTTTCACTCTGCAAGTCCTTGTTTCCAGGGACCTGTAAGGACAGTGAGTTAATTGTCCTTGTGCTATATTGTGCTTAAAAAAAACATTTTTTCTAGGGACAGAAAACTCTAGGTAGGGAGAGTGTTTTTTTTTTTCACTCTGCAAGTCCTTGTTTCCAGGGACCTGTAAGGACAGTGAGTTAATTTTCCTTGTGCTATATTGTGATTAAAAAAAACATTTATTCTAGGGACAGAAAACTCTAGGTAGGGACAGTGTCAGTTTCTTTCACTCTGCAAGTCCTTGTTTCCAGGGACCTGTAAGGACAGTGAGTTAATTTTCCTTGTGCTATATTGTGATTAAAAAAAACATTTATTCTAGGGACAGAAAACTCTAGGTAGGGACAGTGTCAGTTTCTTTCACTCTGCAAGTCCTTGTTTCCAGGGACCTGTAAGGACAGTGAGTTAATTGTCCTTGTGCTATATTGTGCTTAAAAAAAACATTTTTTCTAGGGACAGAAAACTCTAGGTAGGGAGAGTGTTTTTTTTTTTTCACTCTGCAAGTCCTTGTTTCCAGGGACCTGTAAGGACAGTGAGTTAATTTTCCTTGTGCTATATTGTGATTAAAAAAAACATTTTTTCTAGGGACAGAAAACTGTAGGTAGGGAGAGTGTTTTTTTTCTTTCACTCTGCAAGTCCTTGTTTCCAGGGACCTGTAAGGACAGTGAGTTAATTTTCCTTGTGCTATATTGTGATTAAAAAAAAACATTTTTTCTACGGACAGAAAACTGTAGGTAGGGAGAGTGTTTTTTTTCTTTCACTCTGCAAGTCCTTGTTTCCAGGGACCTGTAAGGACAGTGAGTTAATTGTCCTTGTGCTATATTGTGCTTAAAAAAAACATTTATTCTAGGGACAGAAAACTCTAGGTAGGGACAGTGTCAGTTTCTTTCACTCTGCAAGTCCTTGTTTCCAGGGACCTGTAAGGACAGTGAGTTAATTTTCCTTGTGCTATATTGTGATTAAAAAAAACATTTTTTCTAGGGACAGAAAACTGTAGGTAGGGAGAGTGTTTTTTTTCTTTCACTCTGCAAGTCCTTGTTTCCAGGGACCTGTAAGGACAGTGAGTTAATTTTCCTTGTGCTATATTGTGATTAAAAAAAACATTTTTTCTAGGGACAGAAAACTGTAGGTAGGGAGAGTGTTTTTTTTCTTTCACTCTGCAAGTCCTTGTTTCCAGGGACCTGTAAGGACAGTGAGTTAATTGTCCTTGTGCTATATTGTGCTTAAAAAAAACATTTATTCTAGGGACAGAAAACTCTAGGTAGGGACAGTGTCAGTTTCTTTCACTCTGCAAGTCCTTGTTTCCAGGGACCTGTAAGGACAGTGAGTTAATTTTCCTTGTGCTATATTGTGATTAAAAAAAACATTTTTTCTAGGGACAGAAAACTGTAGGTAGGGAGAGTGTTTTTTTTCTTTCACTCTGCAAGTCCTTGTTTCCAGGGACCTGTAAGGACAGTGAGTTAATTTTCCTTGTGCTATATTGTGATTAAAAAAAACATTTTTTCTAGGGACAGAAAACTGTAGGTAGGGAGAGTGTTTTTTTTCTTTCACTCTGCAAGTCCTTGTTTCCAGGGACCTGTAAGGACAGTGAGTTAATTGTCCTTGTGCTATATTGTGCTTAAAAAAAACATTTATTCTAGGGACAGAAAACTCTAGGTAGGGACAGTGTCAGTTTCTTTCACTCTGCAAGTCCTTGTTTCCAGGGACCTGTAAGGACAGTGAGTTAATTTTCCTTGTGCTATATTGTGATTAAAAAAAACATTTTTTCTAGGGACAGAAAACTGTAGGTAGGGAGAGTGTTTTTTTTCTTTCACTCTGCAAGTCCTTGTTTCCAGGGACCTGTAAGGACAGTGAGTTAATTTTCCTTGTGCTATATTGTGATTAAAAAAAACATTTTTTCTAGGGACAGAAAACTGTAGGTAGGGAGAGTGTTTTTTTTCTTTCACTCTGCAAGTCCTTGTTTCCAGGGACCTGTAAGGACAGTGAGTTAATTGTCCTTGTGCTATATTGTGCTTAAAAAAAACATTTATTCTAGGGACAGAAAACTCTAGGTAGGGACAGTGTCAGTTTCTTTCACTCTGCAAGTCCTTGTTTCCAGGGACCTGTAAGGACAGTGAGTTAATTTTCCTTGTGCTATATTGTGATTAAAAAAAACATTTTTTCTAGGGACAGAAAACTGTAGGTAGGGAGAGTGTTTTTTTTCTTTCACTCTGCAAGTCCTTGTTTCCAGGGACCTGTAAGGACAGTGAGTTAATTTTCCTTGTGCTATATTGTGATTAAAAAAAACATTTTTTCTAGGGACAGAAAACTGTAGGTAGGGAGAGTGTTTTTTTTCTTTCACTCTGCAAGTCCTTGTTTCCAGGGACCTGTAAGGACAGTGAGTTAATTGTCCTTGTGCTATATTGTGCTTAAAAAAAACATTTTTTCTAGGGACAGAAAACTGTAGGTAGGGAGAGTGTTTTTTTTTTTTCACTCTGCAAGTCCTTGTTTCCAGGGACCTGTAAGGACAGTGAGTTAATTGTCCTTGTGCTATATTGTGCTTAAAAAAAACATTTATTCTAGGGACAGAAAACTCTAGGTAGGGACAGTGTCAGTTTCTTTCACTCTGCAAGTCCTTGTTTCCAGGGACCTGGAGAGACATTGAGTGAATTGTCCTTGTGCTATATTGTGATTAAAAAAAACATTTATTCTAGGGACAGAAAACTCTAGGTAGGGACAGTGTCAGTTTCTTTCACTGTGAAAGTCCTTGTTTCAAGGGACAGAGAAGGACACCTGAAGGTAGCCCTTATTGCTTTTTTCCCATCTCCCTGCAGGCCATCTATTAGAATGTCTGGAAGGCAAACAAGGAGAGGCAGACAGTCAGGAGGCAATAAAAGAGGGCAAGCAGGCTCTGTGTCTGGGGGCAACAGTGCTGGTCGTGGACGCGGTGCATTGTCATCAGCACATGGCCATGGGACACGCTTGTCCTTCTTTTCGGCAGCTGGACATGTTGAGCCACATCATGCCGAAGACTTGGTAGAGTGGATGACCAAGCCCTCCTCCTCCTCCTCATCCTCTCTCACCCAGGCTCAGGGTACTGGAAAAGCAGCTGCCAAAGCGTCGTCTTCCCTGGTATCAATGTCAGACAAATCATCAGTCACTCCTTCCCTAGACCCACCATGTCCTCCTCCTGAGGAGTCCCCCGAACTGTTTCAGCACAGTGTTGGGTACATGCTCCAGGAGGATGCCCAGCGTTTCGAAGGGTCTGATGATGAAACCCAGCTAGAGGAAGGCAGTAGCGTGAGAGCAGACAGAGGGGATGCTCAAGAAGGACACCAATCTGGCAGTCATGTTCCAGCAGCTGCAGCATACTGCCAGATTGGCTCCAGTGATGAGGAGGGAGGGGATGATGAGGTCAATGACTCCACGTGGGTGCCTAATAGGAGAGAGGAGGAGGAGGAGGATGAGGAGGAGGCACATCTCCAACGAGGCAGGATGCCCTTTGGTGGCCAGCGTAAGGGCAGTACACCGACGGAATCACACCGCAGAGCTCCGCCTGTGCAGGGCGCTGCCTCTGCCCGTCATTCAAAAAGTTCTTTGGTGTGGGCCTTTTTTGAGGCTAGTGCATCAGATCGCACAGCTGCTGTTTGCAACATATGTCTCAAGCGTATATCGCGTGGCCAAAACATCAGCCGCTTGGGTACCACATGCCTGACCAGACATATGTTGACCTGCCATGCAGCTCGTTGGCAAGCCTACCTCAAAGACCCACACCAAAGAACCAAGCGGACCTCTCCTTGCACCGCATCAGCTGGGATCTCCAACCCCACTATAACTTCAGTCCTCTCTGAAACATGCACTGAGAGGAATGAAGGTGTAGAATTAGGTGTGTCACAGCCAAGTACTTGCGCCCACTCTGCTAGCAGTACACCGACGTCCGATTCTAGCAGGCAAATTTCCCTGCCCCAGCTGCTGGACCGTCGAAAGAAGTTCACTCCCAGCCATCCACATGCCCAGCGGTTGAATGCTAGCTTGGCTAAATTGCTAGCGCTTCAACTGCTGCCTTTTCAGTTGGTAGACTCGGCCCCCTTCCGTGAGTTTGTGCAATGTGCGGTTCCTCAGTGGCAGGTTCCCAAACGCCACTTTTTCTCACGGAAGGCTATTCCGGCTCTCTACCGGCATGTGGAAGGCAATGTCTTGGCCTCGCTGGACAGGGCGGTCAGCGGTAAGGTGCATATTACCGC
Source organism: Rana muscosa (assembly GCA_029206835.1). Classification (NCBI taxonomy): domain Eukaryota; kingdom Metazoa; phylum Chordata; class Amphibia; order Anura; family Ranidae; genus Rana; species Rana muscosa. Next base: position 733,578,011 of record CM055116.1, read on the forward strand.
TGACTCATGGTCCAGCAGGCATGGACAGGGACGTTACCTTTCTTTCACGGCCCATTGGGTCACTCTTTTGGCAGCTGGGAAGGATTCAGGACAAGGTGCAGTAGTGTTGGAGGTTGTCCCACCGCCACGCCTCCAAAATGCTACTACTGGTTGTGACACACCTCTCTCCTCCACCCCCTCCTCTTCTTCTTCCTCCATGGCCTCTTCCTGTGGTTTGTCCTATGAACCAGCGGTGCTCCGTAGCCGTTCACGGGGCTACGCAAGTACGCAGGCAAAAAGATGCCATGCCGTGCTTGCGCTGGTGTGTTTGGGGGACAGAAGCCACACTGGGGCAGAGGTCCTGTCTGCTCTGCAGGGCCAGGCCGAGAGGTGGTTGACGCCACGCCAGCTTAAGCCAGGAATGGTGGTTTGCGACAATGGCACCAACCTCCTCTCCGCCCTCCGACAGGGACAACTGACCCATGTGCCCTGTGTGGCTCACGTCCTTAACCTGGTGGTGCAGCGCTTCTTGGGCAGGTACCCGGGCTTACAGGATGTCCTGAGGCAGGCCAGGAAAGTCTGTGTGCATTTCCGCAGATCTTATAATGCCAGTGCTCGCCTGGCTGAGCTGCAAAAGGAGTTGAACCTGCCCAAGAACCGCCTTATATGTGACATGCCCACCAGGTGGAACTCAACGTTGGCCATGCTGCAGCGGCTGCACACGCAGCAGAGGGCCATCAATGAGTACCTGTGCGACTACGGCACCAGGACAGGGTCAGGGGAGCTTGGTTTTTTTTCTCCACGCCAGTGGGGCATGATCAGGGATGCATGCACTGTCCTGGCACCATTTGAGGAGGCCACGAGGATGGTGAGCAGTGACAGTGCATGCATCAGTGACACTGTACCTCTTGTCCACCTGTTGGAGCACACGCTGCGTGGAATAATGGACAGGGCACTTGAGGCAGAACAGAGGCAGGAAGAGGAGGACTTCCTTGCCTCTCAAGGCCCCCTTTACCCAGACAGTGTTCCTTCTGTCCCACCCATCGCACAGGAAGAGGAGGAGGAGGAGGAGGAGGAGGAGGAGGAGGATTGTGTCAGCATGGAGGTGGAGGCTGGCACTCAGCATCATCAGCAGCAGTCTTTTAGGGATGATTTACAGTCCCAAGAAACCAGTGGACTTGTACGTGGCTGGGAGGAGGTGGCTGCGGATCATGTCGTCCTTAGTGACCCAGAGGACTCCGGAGCGAATGCCTCAGCAAACCTACGCTGCATGGCCTCCCTGATCCTGCAAAGTCTGCGGAAGGATCCTCGTATTCTTCGGATCAAGGAGAGGGACCATTACTGGCTGGCCACTCTCCTTGATCCACGGTACAAGGGTAAGGTTGCGGACCTTATGTTACCGTCGCAGAGGGAGCAGAGGATGAGACAACTCCGGGAGGCCTTGCAGAAAGGTCTGTGCAACGCGTTCCCAGAGACTGGGAGGTTGCAAACTCCTGGTCCTGGACAACGAGTTGCTGAGGCTTCGGCCAGTCAAAGAAGGAGCGGTGGGGAAGGTGGCCGTCTGACCGATGCGTTCAGACAATTCTTTAGTCCGCAGCCCCAAAGTATGATCGGTTCCAGCAACCATCGCCAGCGTCTGATAAACATGGTGCAGGAATATCTAGGGGCAAGGTCAGACTTGGACACCTTCCCCACCGAAAATCCTCTGGCTTACTGGGTCTTGAGGATGGATCACTGGCCAGAGCTTGCACAGTATGCAATTGAGCTACTGGCCTGTCCTGCATCCAGCGTTCTTTCGGAACGCACATTCAGTGCTGCTGGAGGATTTGTCACGGATCACAGGGTGCGCCTGTCCACCGACTCGGTTGATCGACTGACTTTCATCAAGATGAACCAGTCTTGGATCACCACCAGCTACCACACACCTGATGCTGATATAACAGACTAATTGATTTTAAAATGTCACATCCCTTCAAGACTGATGCTGATGCTGAGTGCCTGTGCTGTTATGTTGACTGGCTATCCTCCTCCTCCGAGTCCTCAATGATACGATTGATGATGATAGCTTGGAAGATCATTTTTGTTTATGGGTGCCGCCACCAGTGCCTAACGCCCAATTTTTCAGCCCCTGTTTAACAGGGGCGTGTAATTACAATTTTTGAAGCAATACTTTGCAACAGGGCTCATTGCTGTGCTCCAAGTACAGTATCTGTGAGGAGTTGCAGTGTTGTGCCACCAGTGCCTAAGGCCCAATTTTTCAGCCCCTGTTTAACAGGGGCGTGTCATTACAATTTTTGAAGCAATACTTTGCAACAGGGCTCATTGCTGTGCTCCAAGTACAGTATCTGTGAAGGGTTGCAGTGTTGTGCCACCAGTGCCTAAGGCCCAATTTTTCAGCCCCTGTTCAACAGGGGCATGTAATTACAATTCTTGATCTAATAATTCACAGCAGGGCCCATTGCTGCACCCACCAAGAGTAACTGTCAGGGCTTACAGTGTTGTGGCACCAGCACCACCATCAAAGGCCCAATTTTTACTACCACTGTTCAACAATTATATGTAATTAAAATTCCTGATATAATAGTTGACAGCAGGGCGTTCCAGCACCAACCAAGAGTAACTGTGAGTGCTTACAGTGTTGTGCCAACACCAACAACTAAGGGGCCTATTTCTGCAGAGTATATACGGCAGGTCCCTACTTTCAAACATCCAACTTACAAACGACTCCTACTTGCAAACGCAAGAAGACAACAGGAAGTGAGAGGAAATCTACCACTAGGAAGGAAAATTCTCTCCTGTAAGAATAAATATGGGAGAAAGGTGTCTCCTCTGTACTGATGCTTTATCAGCAATCCTTGTTTCAAGAAAAACACCACATTTCAAAAACAGTTGTCATTAGGACGGAAAGTGAGGTGAAATGTTCTGAACAGGGGCACAGACAGCAAAACAAATGTTACAGGGGTGATAACCCTTACCTATGTTTTCCAAAAAGTTTAAAAATAGATTTTTGGTCTGGAGCTACACTTCAACAATGTACCTGTTCAAAATTACAAACAGATTCTACATAAGAACAAACCTACAGTCCCTGTCTTGTATGCACCGCCTGTATACGGCTGTTCTGAGTATATAGGGCCTTTTTTATTTTATGTGCGGGGTTCCCCTTAATATCCATACAAGACCCAAAGGGGCTGGTAATGGGCTGGGGTAGGGGGGGGGTCATGGGGTAGCTATGCCATTTTTCTTAAAGATTTTCATCCATATTACCGGGACCAGACATTACATTAAAGCCGCAAGCAGTTTTAAATGGCTTTTTTTTCCTTTAGAAGTGTCATTTTGTGCAGGGACAGTTCTAAACACGGGAAACACGTGGCACTTCACAGGCATACTTTAGACACCCCCCAGGTACGATATTTAAAGGAATATTTGACTTTTTTTTTTTCACTTTATGCATCATTAAAATGACTGCTCCCGGAAAACGACCGTTTTTAAAACTTATTTTTGCATTGATACATGTCCCCTGGTGCAGAACCCGGGTTCCCAAACCCTTTTTAGGACAATAACATGCATAATAGTTTTTATAATTAGCACTTTAGAATTCGAACGTTCGCATCCATTGTATTTAATAGGGTTCTAATGTTCGTTCGAACTTTCGGTCCGTTCGCGGGTTCTGGTGCGAACCGAACCCGGGGGTGTTCGGCTCATCACTAGCGGTGAGCTGGTTTACCGCACTCGATTACCACAACTCACCACTAGGACAAACAGAAAACAATTGTTTTCTACGTGTCCTATTCACGTTAAAATGCAGCCCAGAGGCGTGGTGCAGTGTGCTGAGATAAAAAGGCAGACATGCTGCATTTTATCACAGCATACAGAAAGGCACTGCATGTTACTGCACAGCAGCGCAATGCACCATGCTGCTGTGAAGTGATAGGAAGGAAGTGTCAGTTTGTGCACTTCAAATAAAGTTGGCACTGCAGCCGGAATGGACAGCTGCCTGCATACTAAACCAATACAGTTTAGTGTGCTAGCAGTGCAAAGGGTCCTAAGACTTTGTAGCCAGCCTTAAAGTGAAATGTTGCAACTCTATTTCAGAACAGTCAATTCCCTAGTACAGTCCCCCTTTTCCTTGCATGTAATTAGACACTACCTCTTTTGGTAGTGTCTAATTACTGCCTGTGTTATCAGTCCTTCTTTCCCTCCCTCACCTCCTTACACAACCTTTTATGTAGTTATGTAACTGTGTCACGTATAGGGTGTCACTTGAGTGACAGCACTGAGTCTGCTGGGACCACATGCAAAATGGTGACGCCCAGTCTCAAGGCTTTTCGATGTCTACATAAGGGACAGGACCTCTTTTGGTAATTGAATGTTTTACAAGTCATTGTACACGTTTTCACTACAGGCCACCCCACCTCCCATACAAAATCCCTGCATTTCCACGGTAAAAGTCCATGGTTCCAAATTTTGTGATAAGATGCTCCTGCACTGTGCTGGGGTATCTTCTCTTGAGATTTGGAATGCTCAGCATTCACAGGATTTTATTTGAAGGACCATGACGTCGCTCTCTCCTGTGTGAAAGCTGGGTGTAAAGTAAATATAGTTTTTAACCTGGAATTTTTTTATTTTCTACTGGTGGAATGCAGTATGAGGATGTTCTCTGCTATTGAAAAAGTGAACATTGTATCTGGTGCTAGGTCCACTTTAGGCAGGGCAAGAGCATTGGTTTGAAAGTATTGACATGTCATATTTATGACCTGTGTAACTTAATCCAAGGTTATATGATTGGTTACATTGGGTTACTGTTCTTCACACATTATCATTAGGGATGAGCTTTGGGTTCAGGTAGCTGGTGAGTTTAACTCAAACTCTACCTGTTCGAGGTTCCCCAATTTGGCAAACTAATAGGACAGATTTTAACAGTGCAACCATCCAAACCCCACTATGGCAGTGATCTATTACCTATGTGCTTTTTACCACAAGCATGGAGATTTTGCCCAAAAAAACACAAGGGTTGTGTTCAGGGTTTACGAATTTCAAGCTGGGTTTGCAGCCCCTTCCTTTGAACCGAACCCAGGCCAGTTTGCTCATTCTTTTTATTGAAGTTTTAAACATAGTACAAACATGACACTTGTAAAGTAACAACACTAAAATAAATAAAAATTAAAGGTAAGAAAAGCCATAAAAGAGTCATACAACAGCACAAGTGGCCAGCATTGCCCTGACTAACAGTAAAGGACTATCTAAGGAGAAAATTCAACATTCCCACGCAGAGGCGTAGCTTGAAGCTTTTGGGCCCCGATGCAAAAGTTGACCTTTGCCTCCTCATTACCACCCACCACTTCCACCACACATGTAGATGCATCCACCGCATGCCAAGATACTTAAAGTGGCTTAAAAGTTTTGAGTTCCCAGAGTTCCTCTTTACATCGGAGGACAGGGATTACCGCTGGAGAATCAGAGGACAAGGATCACCGCTAGAGAATCAGAGGACAGGGACCCCTGGCAGGTCACTTGGCAGAGCTCCTTTCCCATCCCAGCACTGTATACAGCTCCCCCCCCCCCCCCACACACACACTACACAGGACTGAAATCACATTCCTTTACACACAGTCTGTCAGTCTTCACAGGCTGTTTCTGGCTTTTATGTTGCCCTTCTGACCTGTGAAATTCTCTGGTCACAATGGCAGTGTAGTTTCAGTAGGCAGGTACACCCTGTGTAGATCATGGCTAACTGGCTATGTTGTAAAGGAATGTGATTTCAGCCCTGCAGTGGGAGAGTAGTATAGAGTTCTGTAATGGGAAAGGAGCTCAGCAGCTGGGCATAGTATCCAGGGCAGAGGGGGTGATCAGGGGGCTTTGGGGGGGGGGTGCAACTTAGATCTGGGAGAGAAGAGCCATGTGACACAAAATCTGAAGCCTGCAGCCCTTCCGGGGTCCCTCAGGATGTGTTAAGGGATTTGTTTTAGCAATTTCTGAAGGTTTCTCTGTCAGTGTTGGCAGGTGTTGTGGGAAGGTCACCTCTCAGAGGTGTGTGTCTTTTCCCCAGTTGTCAGGGAAGTGGGGTAAGCGGACATCCCCACGTGAGGGGTACAGAGAATCCCAGCTGGTGACTAGGAGACACTGAGTGGTGTCTTACCTCACCAGTGACATCAGTCCCATCGTGGCTATAGGACGGCACTCTCCTCCTCTTGCTTCGCTAAGCACGGTTACTATTCCATGTTGCCAGCACACAGCACATACACTTCCCCATCCTGGGCTGTTCTCACCTCGTTCTCCTGTCCATTCAGGAAATGCCTCACAGCTTCTCCCCAGCCAATGAGATTGGAGGGGTGTGGACTGTGGAAGGCAAAGTAGAAGCCCAGTACTGCGTGGCTGTGGGCCCTAGGGCAGATCGGAGCTGGACTTTGTGGAGGATATGATAATATGACAGGGAGGCTGCTGGGGCCCCCTGTAGCTAGGGGAGGGGTTTCGATTGTGACCCCTGCAACCCCTTATGCTACGCCCATGTTTCCACCTAAAGAATTATCTTATTTTCATAATAGAATTATATGCAACCGACTGTGGTATCCAGTGTGACAGCAGGAAGGTAAAGTCACCTGGTTGCATCCAGGGGGGTAGATATATTTCGCCCAGATTCAGGCTTTACGCTGACTTATACAACTAGGTGGAGAGTTGTATAAGCCCAGCTAAGGCTAGTGGGCTCATGGATGACTCATACCTCTAGGGAGAGGGCTGGGCGTCGTGCAGACAGGGAGTTGATGAGACCAGCTGAAGCTTGTCAGCTCATTTAGGCCTCTATAAGAACTCCCAGCTTCATTAGATGTTAGCTCATGCCTGGACCCAGACCTGTGTGGACTGTCTAGGGAGAGTGAACCCCTGTGCGGTGAGACAAAGCCTGTGTGGCTATTTGTTTGGACATTGACTAAACCAGGGACTTAGGGACTAGGACAGCACCAGGCTGATCCCAGTTGTTAGTTAGGAAAACCTGCATGTTTAGTCAGAGGTCAAGCTGACCAGGATTTATTTTGTTTATGTTTCTTTTTGGCTTTGTTGTGTTTTTGTCACTGTACATAGAGAAATAAACCGCACCTTTTGATTTTGAAAACCACAACCTCCGTCTGCTGGCCCTGTTTTTGTGTGGGGAGCCCAACCAGGGGGTCACACACACCCGCTACCGAGTTAACCCCCTCACAGTTGGTGGAGAATGCGGGCATTTTTTTTTAAGCCAGCATGGAGGAGATACTGAAGCAGCTGGCTCTAGCAAATGCCAATCAACAGCAGACAAATGCAGGTTTGCAAAAGAGCCTTGCAGCTCAACAACAGAACTTCGCAGCCCAGCAGCAAGCCCAGCAGCAAGCTCACCAACAGAGTCTGGAAGCTCAGCAACAAGCCCAGCAGCAATCTGAGGCCCGCTTCATAGACCTGTTACAGAAGCAAGAGCAGAGACTACAACAAATGGAAGCAGTAATGCAGCAACGTCCGCAGACCAGTGAGGAAAGCCGTCCCACTAATACCGCGTCCTTTGGGGTGAGTCGTTTATTGACAAAAATGACTGGAGAGGATGATCCAGAGGTATTTTTGACCACATTTGAAAGGACTGCTGAAAGAGAAAAGTGGCCTGAGGAGCAGTGGGCTGGACTGGTGGCTCCTCTGTTAACTGGTGAATCGCAGAAGGCTTACTATGACCTAGAGCCTGACCAAGCAAAAGACTATGTGATGCTAAAAGCTGAGATATTGGCAAGGCTGGGTGTCACCCAGGCTGTCCGGGCTCAGCGTGTGCATAACTGGACTTTCCAGCTTGGAAAACCCCCCAGGTCTCAAATGTATGATCTCATTCACCTGAGCAGAAAGTGGCTACAGCCAGAGACTTTGTCCGCACCAAAGATTGTGGAACGTGTTGTAATGGATCGGTTTTTGAGAGCTCTTCCTACTGCCATCCAAAAGTGGGTAAGCCATGGAGACCCAGAGACGGCCGATGGTCTTGTGGATCGTGTGGAGAAATACTTGGCTACAGAGAACCTGACGGCCTCTTCCAGAGACACTCGGACTTTCCACCCTAAGACCAGACCATCCCCAGGGGCGGATAAGAGGATTCCAAGGGGTAAGGGTGGAGAGAGTGAGAGGGTGGGAGCTCTACCCCAAGTTTGGCGAGAACAGCCTGGGAAATCAGCGGCTCAAGAGGCAGCAAGAAGGATCGTTTGCTACCGCTGCCGGCAAGCGGGACATATTGCAGCCAATTGCCCGGTTGTGGAGGAACCCATGCAGTGTGACTTTCTGACGGGCAGACGTCAGTCGCTGTGTGCGACAGTCGCATGCACTGCCATTCGAGGAACTGAGAAACATTTATGCAAAATGTGTGTTAATGGTAGAAATGTTGTGGTATTGCTGGATTCAGGTAGCCTTGTGACCCTGATAAAGGCTGAGTTAGTTAAAACAGAGGTCTCTGGGAATAGCAAGGTAGCTGTTATTTGTGTGCATGGGGACACCCGAGAGTATCCAGTGACTACAGTGTGTTTCGAGACCCCCAAAGGTACCCTCTCTCATCCAGTGGGCTTAGTATCTCAGTTACCGTATGATGCCATTGTGGGAAGGGATTTTCCGAAGTTCTGGGAACTGTGGGATGATCCTGAGCCCCCCACTGGTGCCCCTATGTACCAGGAATGTGATAGCCAGAACTCCCCTGAGAGTGGTGAGGACTCTCCGGAATTTCCCTTATCAGTATTGGCAGGGGAGACTCAAGAAACTGGAGAGGAGCCCACCTCCTCAGACGAAAACCTACCGTCTGTGGAGTTTTCTGATCTTGAGGTTCACAGGGAAAACTTTGCCACAGAACAGTTGAAAGACCCCGCCCTAATAAAGGCACGGGAAAACGTAGTGAAAATAGATGGCGAGTTAGTGAACCCAGATAATACCTGCACTTACCCATACTTCAGCGTAGAGAAGGACCTACTGTATCGGGTGGCAAAAAGGGCAGAAGAAACCGTTGAGCAGCTTGTGGTGCCCAAACCTTACAGGAAGTTGGTGTTGGAGTTGGCCCATGGGCACATTCTTGGAGGTCATCTGGGGACAGAGAAAACCCGAGAGAGGGTATTACAGAGATTCTATTGGCCGGGGGTGATGAAGGACATAGAAAATTATTGTTCCTCCTTCCCTGTGTGTCAGAGGTCGGCCCCGATGCCACATTTCCGTAGCCCGCTGGTCCCTCTACCCATCATTGAGGTCCCGTTTGAGAGGATCGCCATGGATTTGGTAGGTCCTATAATCAAGTCCGCTAGGGGGCACCAGTACATATTAGTTATAATGGACTATGCCACCCGTTATCCAGAAGCGATCCCTCTCCGAAATACCTCGGCCAAAACCATAGCCAAAGAGCTATCTCTTGTGTTTAGCCGGGTGGGTATTTGTAAAGAACTGCTTACGGACCAAGGTACACCCTTTATGTCCCGGGTTATGAAGGAGCTGTGTAAATTGTTCAAAGTGACGCAATTACGTACATCTGTGTATCACCCCCAGACCGATGGGCTGGTTGAAAGATTCAACAAAACCCTAAAACAAATGTTGAAGAAAGTGGTGGATAGAGATGGAAAGGATTGGGACTGTCTACTTCCTTATCTGATGTTTGCTATTAGGGAGGTGCCCCAATCCTCTACGGGATTCTCCCCCTTTGAGTTACTGTATGGGAGACACCCAAGAGGGCTGTTGGATATTGCCAAGGAAACTTGGGAAAGTGAGAGTTCTCCCCACTGGAGTGTGATTGAGCATGTCGCCCTGATGCAAGACCGAATTGCACAGGTAATGCCCATCGTGAAGGAACATTTGGCCCAAGCGCAGTTAGCACAGCAGAGAGTGTACAACCGTGGAGCCAAGACCCGTACCTTTTCCCCGGGGGATAGGATACTGGTACTTGTCCCTACGGTTGAAAGTAAATTCCTTGCCAAATGGCAAGGCCCCTACGAGATAATGGAAAAAGTGAGCGAAGTGAATTACAAGGTCAGACAACCAGGAAGGCGAAAGCCCGAACAGATCTATCACGTTAATCTGTTGAAAGCCTGGAGGGATAGAGAGTCCCTAGTCGCAGACACTTGGTCACCAGCTCAAACTGGTTGCGTCATTCCTGAGGTTGGAATAGCAGCCACCTTGTCACAACCCCAACAACAGGAGGTTAAGGAGTTTGTGCTTCGCAACAAGGAGGTATTCTCTGAGCTGCCGGGACAAACATTTGGGGTAGAGCATGACATCATTACCCCGCCCGGTGAAAGGGTGAAGTTAAAACCCTATCGGATCCCAGAGGCCCGACGGGAGGCAATACGGGAGGAAGTACAGAAAATGCTGAACTTAGGGGTGATAGAGGAGTCCCAAAGTGATTGGTCTAGTCCCATTGTGTTGGTGCCTAAACCGGATGGGAGCTGGCGATTTTGTAACGATTTTCGTCAGTTGAACAAAGTTACAAAATTTGACACCTACCCCATGCCACGTATAGATGAGTTGATCGACCGGCTGGGAACAGCCCGATACATGACGACTCTTGACCTCACAAAAGGGTATTGGCAAATCCCCCTGGCCAAATTGGCCAAAGAGAAAACCGCATTTGTAACCCCAGACGGGGCGTTCCAATATAAAAGAATGCCGTTCGGGTTACAGAATGCGCCGGCCACATTCCAGCGGAAAATGGACCAGATGCTGAGGCCCCATCGGAAGTATGCTGCGGCTTACCTGGATGACATAATTGTCCATAGCACAGATTGGGCCTCACATCTGCCAAAAGTGCAAGCAGTCCTGGACTCTGTTCGGGAAGCGGGGTTTACGGCTAACCCCAAGAAGTGTACCATTGGGCAGGAGGAGGCCAAATATCTTGGGTACACCATTGGGAGGGGAGTAATAAAACCCCAACTCAACAAAGTCGAGGCCATCCAGAGTTGGCCACGTCCCAACAGCAAGAAGCAGGTACGAGCCTTTCTGGGAATCGCTGGGTATTATCGGCGATTCATTCCCCACTTTGCTTCTAAGGCTGTGCCCCTAACCAACCTGACGAAGGGGAAAGGGTCGGTCATGATTAAATGGACCCCCGAGGCTGAGGCAGCATTCCAATTCTTGAAACAAGCCTTATGTAGCCAGCCAGTGTTGTACTCACCCGACTTCTCTAAAGACTTTGTCGTACAAAGTGATGCGTCAGATGTGGGGTTAGGAGCAGTATTGTCCCAGGTCTGGAACAGGGAAGAGCACCCAGTCATTTACCTCAGCAGGAAATTGAAGTCCCATGAGGTAAATTACGCCACCGTTGAAAAGGAGTGTTTAGCGGTGAAGTGGGCTCTAGATTCCCTTCGGTACTACCTGCTAGGTAGGCACTTTGACATGGTTACGGATCACGCTCCGTTAAAGTGGATGGCTCAAAACAAGGAAACAAATAGAAGAGTGAATAGGTGGTTCCTGGCCCTCCAGGAATTCAACTTCACAGTAAAGCATCGCCCTGGCGTTCAAATGGGGAATGTGGATGCTTTGTCTCGAGTACATGAATGCCTGATTGCTGGTGTTCCAACCCCGAGGTTAAAACAAGAGGGGGGGGTATGTGACAGCAGGAAGGTAAAGTCACCTGGTTGCATCCAGGGGGGTAGATATATTTCGCCCAGATTCAGGCTTTACGCTGACTTATACAACTAGGTGGAGAGTTGTATAAGCCCAGCTAAGGCTAGTGGGCTCATGGATGACTCATACCTCTAGGGAGAGGGCTGGGCGTCGTGCAGACAGGGAGTTGATGAGACCAGCTGAAGCTTGTCAGCTCATTTAGGCCTCTATAAGAACTCCCAGCTTCATTAGATGTTAGCTCATGCCTGGACCCAGACCTGTGTGGACTGTCTAGGGAGAGTGAACCCCTGTGCGGTGAGACAAAGCCTGTGTGGCTATTTGTTTGGACATTGACTAAACCAGGGACTTAGGGACTAGGACAGCACCAGGCTGATCCCAGTTGTTAGTTAGGAAAACCTGCATGTTTAGTCAGAGGTCAAGCTGACCAGGATTTATTTTGTTTATGTTTCTTTTTGGCTTTGTTGTGTTTTTGTCACTGTACATAGAGAAATAAACCGCACCTTTTGATTTTGAAAACCACAACCTCCGTCTGCTGGCCCTGTTTTTGTGTGGGGAGCCCAACCAGGGGGTCACACACACCCGCTACCGAGTTAACCCCCTCACACCAGATACACAATCAACACTTCACAGATAAATCTCACATGTTATGCCGCGTACACACGACCGCTTTTCTCGACGAGAAAAACTGCATTTTTTTTTTCGCCGAGAAAAACGATCGTCTGTGGGCTTTATGTCGTTTTTCTCGTTGAGAAAAACGGCAGAAAAAACGACGAGAAAAATTAGAACATGTTCTAAATTTTCTCATCGTTTTTTCCATCATTTTTTTCCGCGGCAGTTTTCCCATAGGGAGACACTGCCGCGGAGCCCACAGACGGTCGTTTTTCTCGTCAAGAGAAAAAATGACAGGAAAAACGACCGTGTGTAGGGAACCCTTGGAACCGAAGCGGTTCCCTCGTTTTTCCTGTCATTATTCACAGCGGTTTTTTAACCGCCGTGAATAATGATCGTGTGTACGCGGCATAATACTGACTGATACCTATCCCCAATCAAATTATAAACCTGAAGCACTACATGCCGTTTTATGGTATTGATAAATAATTGAACCGCATATTCAAAGAGAGACAGCTCTCACTCAAATGCAGTAGATGCATCATTTACCCAGCCTCCCCACACTTTGTAAAATGTTGCCGGTACACCTCTACTGGCATATGTAGCCTTTTAAAGAGATAAGGCTTTGTTTATTAGAGCCTTCTAGGCCCTGATGGTTGGAGCATTAGATTTTTTCCAAGAGAGAATGCTTTTTCTGGCATAATAGAACAACAAGGTTAGGAGCGTTCAAATCACCTTTGTAGGGGCTAAGCAGTCAACCAATCCCAGCAAGCAACTCTCCATAGTAGGGATTATATTTAATGTATTGACAAAATTTACACATTGTGCTACATTGAGCCACAATTGTTGTACTTCCATACAATCCCAAAATACATGGATGAAATCTGCATGGGAGAAATTACATCGCCAACAACTAGATGACTGAGAAATAAATATTTTAGCCAATCTAGCAGGAGTTAAATAAATTCTGTGCAAGAATTTATATTGGATAAGGTGGTCTCTCGCAGACACCAGGCTAGTGAATGAGCAGTTCCAAATTTCATCCCCAGTCATCCCCATCCATGCTAGGGAAATTAGCCAACCAAGCATTACGACACGGTAGAAGAAGCCTGGCAGTATCTACTGTACAAACAGTTGTTTATATATGGATGATCGCTCCTTTTTAAGGGTGTCATCCCTTGGTAAGGCCTCTAAGTCCCCCACATGCACTACCAAACCTGAGGAGCCAAACTGATCATGAAAGGTGTGTCTGAACTGCAGGTAGCGGAAGAGGTGAGTGTTACGTAATCCAAATTGGACTTTTAGGGCATTAAATGCAAGCAATGTCCCATTCCGCATCACAGATCCTACCGTTTTCACCCCAAATTTAGTCAAAATGAAGGCATAGATTGGATGTAACTGAGGATTTTTACATAAGGGCATATAGGGAGAAATTGCACTATCCCCTCCAAGCTCTGCCCACCTAGTCACCTCCCAAGCATGTATTGCGTCCCGCATGGATACAGTGATAGGATATGGGGCCCTAGTTCCCCGGAATACCAAATGAGACAATGCCTCATAGAAGCCAACAACAGCTACCTCCAAAGACCGCTGCATCATTGTCCAGAAAAGACTTACTCATCACTACTTAACATTGCCTGTAGCGCCATCCTCAATAAAGCCCACGCAATTTTACGTCTAGCTGTAATGAAGTGGCTCTACCAAAGGGGGGATATTTAAATACTTTACAGCAGGGGTGTCCAAACTTTTTTCAAAGAGGGCCAGATTTGATGAAGTGAACATGGGTGAGGGCGGACCATTTTGCCTGACATTCTTTGAACCATTAAAATTTGGTCTAAGTGTGTTCGTCCTAGCACTAATACACTGCCCAACAAGAATTCTCTTGCCTTTGTGGCTGTGTGTGGTGATTACATACAGGAGAATCTCCTGTTTACATGGTGGCCTCTTTAATACAAAGTCCTGCCGCCTATGATAGAAGGAACAGTCGTCCAATGGCAGCCCAGGAGATGGGACTTCCTATTACAGACGCCGCCGAGCAAACAGGAGATTCTCCTGTATGTAATCTGACGCCGCTGGTCCTGCCCCCTCCCTATCTCCTCTGAGGCAGCGGAGGACCTGGGGGCCACAAAAGATATATATATCAAAATTACCAGGGGGGCACATTAAACGTGGGCTGCAATTGGCCCCGCGGCCCAGACTTTGGACATGCCTGCTTTACAGTTTTACATTTGTACAACAGTTAACTTTAGGACCACAACCCCACAATATTACAGAACCTAATGCATAGGAGGATCTGGCAAGCTGCATATAAATCTAAACCACAAGAACAAAAGTCTTCAGACATGGCCTTTGTTTAGATTTAATCAATGTGATTTAAGTTGAGTCACATCCTAGATTATTAATAATTTGCAATAATATGCTTTTTTCATTATTTGTCATGGCAAAGGACTCTTAAGATGCATAATAGCTACGTTACTGTAAAAGTCATCTCAGCAGTCAAATATATTCTTTGGCAGTGTTGGCATATTATGATTCACATCTTCATGTAAAGATCTGTTACTTGCTTTCAGGCTAGACATGTAAATGTGAGGAAGTAACAGATAGAAAGATGTCTGTGGTTTCAATGTATTGGTAATAGCACCCCTACCTAGTGAAAGTGCACCTCTCTTTGTTATAATAACATAAAAAGGGTCCACGTGGCTAAAAAGATAGTTGCCTTCCAGGGCACCAAAAGCTAACACATCAGATTTCAACTGCAGTTTACCTATGGGTCAATCTAAAGTGACAGCCCATCCGTTCTGTGCGAGGGCATAACTATAGCCAAAGCAGTTCATAAATGGGCCCTGGTGGCTCATGTCTGGAAAGAGATTGTAAAAACATTGCTCACTTTCCATATTTAGTTTCCCCCTGGCAGTAAAATGTCTCTCTGATTGCTGGCTCAGGAGTTGAGAAGTGAAAATTATTTTTATGTGCATTGATCAGACCACCCTAGTCAGCTTAGTTCTGTCAGAATGCAAAGAAGAAGCTTATTTGTGCACAGCACAGACTTTTCCCAGCTGTAGCTTCTGAGGACCAAGTTTCCTCTGAGTAGCTCGTCCTGCACTAGCAGACAATGAAATGGACAATTTAGATTACCTGACTGCAACTTGTAAGTGTTTATTTACAATGACCACCAATATTAAAAGGGTATTAGTAAGGGCCTTATAGGAAATATTATAGACCACTCACCTCTGACTTATAGTATTAAAGTGTATGACCAAATAAAACTTTTGTTCTTAGTTTTGGATAGAGTAGGGAAGGGTTAGAACCCATGTCAGGTTTTTACTGCTACATGGGGCTCCATTACCCCCACTTTCAGTTGACAACATTTTACCAAATGGGAAGTTAGGGTAAATCACCAGTAGCACCACAGACAGAAATAAAAATACTTTTCCTTGGTAGAGTAAGGGAAGACTAGAACTCCTGTCATATGTTTTTTCTGTTGGTGAGCCTGCTGCACACATTCTGTCACACATACCTGGTTGTGGCCGAGCTGATAGGAGGGATTTTCACTTACATCTCTTGTCCTGTTTTTCAGGGAAGGGAGTGGCACAGGTGCCTGGTTGGAGATTGTGGATGAAAGGTACTTTCAGCAGGTGCCAAGCAACAGGCAAACTTGTGGACTGTCAGATGTAGGTGCACAGCATCAGGTGAAGAACAGCAGGCAGCAACCAAGCTGGTGAGCAGGTGGATGCACAATCTCGGGTGTTCAGGCAGGCAGAAGTCGGTAACGGCCAGGCAGCAGAGGTACAGAATCGGATACAGAGCAGAGTCAGGGCTAAACCAGGGTCAGTAGCATGCGATCAGAGAAGGCACTGGAACGGTAGGCAAAAGGCAAAGTCAGGTCACAAGCTGGGTCAGCAACAAGCTATCAGGAACAAGCAGTGTCAAGCAGGCCGGGTATGCACAGGAACAAGCACAGGAACAGGGTAAACAGACAGTAGGAGCTGATGACCACTCAGCAATCTTCTGGTCTCTCGAGACACTTTAAATAGATAAGTGTGTACCAAGTATTCACTCACGCTAATGCACACGCGCATGTGCGTGAGTTAGGGCACATCTAGTTGTCCCTTGAGAATTATTATGTGCATGCGCATAAGTTAGGGAACCTCTAGTTGTCACTCGAGAATTTTTATGCGCACGTGCACATCTTCATGCACATTTTCTTGTACAGCTCTGCATACAATTTTACTGACACTTTCCCTTACTTCCTGTCTGATGAAACCATTATCAGCAGGAAAATAAGCAAGAGTAAATCTTTCTACCAGAGCCATGAATAGCAGAAATGACCTGACAGCAGTTTTAATCTTCCCCCACTATATCTAAAACAAGAAACAGGGTTTTTGGCATGGCATACACTTTTGGTGGAATATAACAGGACATCTACCTCTGACTAAATGTGTGAGGGGTAAAAATAGGGTTCATTATACTGTAGATTGGGGCACCATCAAAATGCTGCTGTTTGGCCCTGCAATTTCTAGCACTTTATTTTCAATAGACTTTGATCTTCCAGTTTATTTAAACAAGTGCTTAAAATCTATATTTTTTTTATATGGGCCAACAAACACCCTAGAATCCCTAGATTTATTCTCTTTACACATAAATTACAGGGGGGGTTGGAGGTCCCCAATATTTCCAAATAGTATTTAGCTTCTCAGATCTCCCAATTATATACAGTATGCTTCATGCTACTTCCGATATTCCCTTATGGGTGCTTCTGAAGCTCCCGAACTGTGCACCAATCTCTATGCAGACGCTCTTTTGGCTTCCACATAAACTTCACCTCTTTGCCCTCTTTTAATACGTAATATGAAAACGTGGGATTTTGTCAGATATTCAGGCAATCTTATGCTTTTCAGTCCCAGAGGCAATAGTCACCAGGACAATTACACAGGGTAAATCTTCCAAAGTAGTGACAGAGACAGAAAGTTCTAACTCCTCATCTCTCTATCAAAAAGTAAAGTTACACAATTGCCTTTAGATATACTTGCATGATCATGGGCAGGGGAGACATGAGTTTGAAAGCTAACATCTCAAGATGCAGGGATGTAGCTACAGCAGGGATCGCAATTGCGACCCAGCCCCATGATTCAGGGGGCTTGTGCGGTTCCCTTGTATGCCTGGATCCTGTAACCACGAAAAGCCCACTTCTATTCCTCTCCCTCCCGCAGGCATTTAGCAATTACGTGATAAAAAAGGAGGGCATCGATTGCTGTATATGCTCCCCCCCCCCAGCTGCCCCCCTCCTCCTATCCAGGTCCTGCTGCCCTGGGCCCCGTGTACCTTCTTGGATCCCCCCCTTCACAGCACTTTCCTGCCGGCTTCAGGGATGCTTTAACCCTCTTAACAGCCTGCTCCATTATCCAATCCCCTGCTGTCACCATCAAGCAGCCGATTTGCCCACGCAAACTGCCTCTGTTCTCCCCTAAACCAGCCATCATTTTTCTCTGCTGAAAAATGTCATACATTTATTATGTCGGCATTTCACACAGTTCCACTAAACAGCAATCCCACAGCTCACAGAGCCGCTGCCCTCTGTCGCTCTTGAAACTACTGAAAACTCGCACCTCTATCCCACCCCCCAGCTGTCACCACCAAACATCTTCTTTTCCCCACACTGGTCATCACCCATCCACCCTCAGCCCACAATTTCAATTCTTAAACTCCCTCTGATCTGCCCACAATCTTCCTGCTACACAACAATCATGCAGTGCTCTCCCTCGCTCCCCCCCCCCCCTGCGCGCATAATTACAGCTCCATGTCCCTGTCACATCTTCCTTCCTTTCCCCAACCACCATCCAGCTCACCCCATCTCATTCCTATTAGTCAAAATGAAGCACCTTATTTAATACCACTGCTTTCTCCCTCTCACCAGCCATCCATCCCAACCATCCATCCCACCTCCAGCCCAGCTTTCAACCCCCATCTCTTGTCACGAATAGGCACATAATCCTAGAGCCCCCTCCTCCAACACTTAAGCCCCCCCCCCCCAGCCTGCTCCTTACTCATGACCAACTCCTCCCCATCCCAACCATCCATCCCACCTCCAACCTAACCATCATCCATCATCTTTTGTCACCAACACCACATAACCCTACAGCCTCCTCCCTCCAACACCAAAGTTCTCCCTCCCAAGCTAGCTCCTTATTTATGACTTTCCAGCCACCATCCCAACCATCCACCCCATCTCTAGCCCAGCATTCAGTCCTTAATTTCCTGTAACCAATAACACAGAATCCTAAACTCTCTTTCCTCCAAAACTACAGCCCCTCCCAAATTTGCTACTTTTGACACACCATCCTTCTCCATCACACCCTGCACTGGCCAATTTCCGCTAAAAATATAAAATTAATAATCTAAGATACCTATGGGGCATTTTTCTCCTGATTTTTTTTCCGTTTTCCAAAAGAAACCTTTTAATTAATAAAAATATTATAGGAACGGCCCCCATCTAATAGTACACAAAGGTGAAACATCATAGGTCTGTTTAGACCCCTGATATTTCGCCCAAAAGGGCTCCTAAAAATGTTTTAACAAATAACAAAAAATAAAATTGTAAAAAAAAAAAATATTAAATAAAATAGTAAAATAGTAAAATATAATAATAAAAACAAATATATCAAAAATAAAAAACTACTGACACCAGTGGTGGGACTGGCACGGTCACAAAGGTCTGCCACCATGTGGGGGGAAGGGGGCCCACTACAGAACATGTAAAAGGGGACCTGCTGTAGGACCCTAATAAAGGCCCCCCAAGGGGAGTAAAGGGCCCCAAGATTAGTGGGAACAGCCCTGGGCCTGGAGGGAAGGGACCTGGTCAGGGGTCAGGGGGGCCCTTCATGGTTTCTTGCACCAGGGCCCTGAAGGTTCTAGTTACGCCCCTGTCAAGAAGATATCAGAAACCTCAGAGTGGCGTTGTTAGCTCAGTATAAGGATATAGTCAAAGAATCACAAGAGAATTTTCCCTGCTTTCTGGGTTTCCAGATCCCAGTTAAAATAAAATAAAAAACAATCTACATTTAGCAGTAAAAATGTGTGAAATGTGTGAATTTGTTTTATGACTGACAGCCCTGGCACATGTTGTCTGACATGATTAGTGGAAGTGTATAGCTTTAATTGTTTTCTTCATTTGACAGTTTAAAAAGAAGGATTTGTCAGGCAGGTGACACTGTGTCAAGCAGATGTTGCTGCATTCTGCTGAAAAATGGCAGGTATTCCTACTGTAGTGCGTGCTATATATAAATTTACTGTAAAAAAGTTTAATAGAATTCAGTATGAAAGTAAATAGTTACATGAAGATTAGTAAAATGATTTCATTATTTATCTTAAAGTTATTGGGAGTTTTATGCATTGCATGACGAGTAATGTATTAGCGTGTAGGAGTTGCTGATAATAGGTACGGAAAATTGAGATTTGCAGCTTTTTAAATAACATCTCTGTTTTTATTATAAGATCGTGTATTTATGTTATTTTCCTTGATTATTACCAAGCCAGAGAAACATGAAATATTGAACTTTTCAGAACTTTTAATTAAGTGGATCTTAATCTATTCCTAACCAAATGACATTATAAATAATGTATTAAAGACTTGATGCAATTATAATAATTAATTTATTAATCTTGTGAATGCCAGACACTCTTTCAAGAAGGATCATGAAACGTAATATCTTGCTGATGCTTTAGCCACTGTAAAATATCATTACAGGTTTTGCAATTACAATCTTTTTAAACCCCTGTGGACATTTAGTGTTACTTTGTAAACTACCAGATTAAGAGTTAAAAGGATCTGACACAGGTGATATTTCTCAAGCCCACTAATATTCTAAATTCACGCCAGGCATACATTATAGCTATTAGGATTATCTGATCTTCAGGAGGTTGATTATTTAAACTGTAGTGAAATTGATTAAAAAGAAGATGATAGAATAAACTTTATGATATAATTTTTCTTTTTATTTATTTACAGATTACCACATAATTGAGAGACCCTATTTTTTAAAGTAGATCTAAATCCTAACTGAATTATATATTTATTACATTTTTTACAAAAGCAAGAGTATCATAAACAATTGTATTTTTTCTTACTATTTACTAAAGTACTATTTTTAACAGTTTTTTTATCCTTTTTTCAGTGATGTAAATCCCTTCCGCCTCCTTCAATCACTTCCTGTCTCCGGCTACATATTATTGCTCTGAACCATCTTTGTGACACCAACAGTGGCCGCCTGTGCTATACACATCAGCATGATTGCTTGTAGCCTCCACTAGGGGAGCATGTGACAGGATGGCAATGCAGGAGCACAACTGGGAAACAGGTGTCACCCCATAAATGGAAGTCCCTGAACAAATTAAAAATAACTTTTTCAATCAAATTTACATTTAAAATTTAAATGAGATTTTAGTTTTTGGGTTTGAATCTACTTTAAACTCTTCAGCCCGGAAAGGATTTGCCCCTTAATGACCAGGCCATTGTTTGCGATATGACACTGCGTCGCTTTAACTGTGAATTGCATGGTCGTGCAACGTTGTATCCAAATAAAATTGATGTCCTTTTTTTCCCCCCACAAATAGAGCTTTCTTTTGGTGGTATTTGATCACCTCTGTAGATTAAATTTTTTGTTCTATAAACAAAAAAAGATCGACAATTTTGAAAAAACATAACTTTTTTTTTACTTACACTACTACAATGGGTAAACAAAAAATACTTGAATTTCACACATTATATATATATATATATATATATATATATACACATATATATATTAGGGATGCTGAATTTAATCGTTGCATCAATGCATCGCGATTCGGGGGTCCCCGATGCGGCATCGATGCGTCTGTCCCCAATAATCGATTATGGGTGACGTCATCCCGACTTGCCCCGCCCCTCCCGGGAGAGCGCTCCGAGCATGTCTATTAAAATGCCAGTTTTGTAATAAATGCCGTTATAATCCATTAAGTGGCCACCGCTGCTCGTGCTTTTTAAAATACATGCAGCTTCATACCTGCATTTCTGTCTGTATACAGTCAGTATATTCCGCTCATGTGACTGCATGGTCCGGCCAGCCTCTCACCTCTCACGTCTCTCCTGACGTCAGCCCCGCCCGCCTCTCTTGTTATCTGATAGCTACAGTCGGTGGGCGGGGCTGAGAACTTCCACTGACGTCCGGAGACAGAGAGGAGAACGAGAGACGTGAGAGGTGGGCCGGACCAGACAGAGTGACATGAGGAATATGCACTGTATACAGGCAGAAATGCAGGTATGAAGCTGCATATATTTTAAAAAGCTCATACAGCGGTGGCCACTTAATGGATTATAACGGCATATATTACAAAACGGGAATTAACAGCAGTACTCTTCTTTTTTTTTTTAACAGGGAAAAAACAGTACTACTCCTACACGTGCTCTGTGCTGAGATTTCCCTGGCTTCCCGTTTGCACATTCCACTGTGTTAACTCCTAGTGTGCTGGAATGTGCAAACTTGGGAGCCCAGAGAAATTTCAACAGAGAAAGTACATGGAACTTCACAGGGCTGTTTGCTGTGGATTCTAATCCCTCCTGACCTCCCACCAGCCACATGCGTGAATTCCTGTACCCTGTAGTGCACCGGATTAGTGCACTTTTTAAAGCGAAGTTCCACAGTTTTTTAGTTTAATAAAAGTCAGCAGCTACCAAAAGTGTAGCTGCTGACTTTTTTAAACCGACACTTACCTGTCCCACAGTCCAGCGATGCAGCCGCGCGGAGCGCCGCTCCTCTCCTCGATGCCGTCATATCTACTGTGGGCACCTGGCCATGATAGCTTACAGCTTCATGGCCAGGCACGCACTGTGCTCTGCCATTGGCCAGCCAATCTTCTGGGACCTGTGTTGTGTCCCAGAAGATTGCTGGCAGGGAGGGGCCACCTAAGGCGAGAGGAGGAGTCACCTAGGCGGCCGGGACAGGAAGTCCCACTAAAAAGAGGACACCCCTCCAAAAAAAATGACATGCCAAATGTGACATGTCAGGGGGCAAGGAGTGTTAAAAACGGAAGTTCCACCTTTGGGTGGAACTCCACTTTAAAGGAGTGAGGTTATTTTTATTTCAAAGCAGAGTTCAGTAAATTTTTTGTTTTATTAAAAGTCAGCAGCTACAAAAAAAAGTGTATCTTCTGACTTTTAATAAAAAGTCCCACAATCCAGCGACGTGGCCACCTGAACCCTCCATTCTGTCCACGGCGCTGGCAATACTACTGTGGGCATCTGGCTGTGACAGCTTGCAGCTTCACAGCCGGGTGCGCATGTCTCACTGCACTGTCCTTCATAGCCGGGCAATCTTCTGGGACCTGTGATGTGTCTCAGAAGATTGCAGGGAGGAAGGGCCGCCTAGGCGGCCCAAGTGGAAGTGAGAGCTCGTCGGTAATCGTGATGCATCCTGATGCATCGCGGAATCGAATCGAATCGAATCGTTGACCAGATAATCGTAATCAAATCGAATCGTGAGACCAGTGAAGATGCGCACCCCTAATATATATATATATATATATATATATATATATATATATATTGTGACAGCAGGAAGGTAAAGTCACCTGGTTGCATCCAGGGGGGTAGATATATTTCGCCCAGATTCAGGCTTTACGCCGATTTGTACAACTAGGTGGAGAGTTGTATAAGGCTAGTGTGCTCATGGATGACTCATACCTCTAGGGAGAGGGCTGGGCGTCGTGCAGACAGGGAGTTGATGAGACCAGCTGAACCTTGTCAGCTCATTTAGGCCTCTATAAGAAAGCCCAGCTTCATTAGATGTTAGCTCATGCCTGGAACCAGACCTGTGTGGACTGTCTAGGGAGAGTGAACCCCTGTGCGGTGAGAGAAAGCCTGTGTGGCTATATTTTGCTTGGACATTTAAAACCAGGGACTAGGACAGCACTAGGCTGATCCCAGTTGTTAGTTAGGAAACCTGTATGTTTAGTCAGAGGTCAAGTTGACCAGGATTTATTTTGTTTATGTTTTTTTTGCCTTGCTGTGTTTTTGTCACTGTAAATAGAAAATAAACCGCACCTTTTTGATTTTGAAAACCACAACCTCCGTCTGCTGGGCCTGTTTTTGGGTGGGGAGCCCATCCCGGGGGTCACACATACCCGCTGCCGAGCTAACCCCCTCACAGTTGGTGGAGAACCAGTGGCAGTTTTTTTTTAAGCCAGCATGGAGGAGATACTGAAACAGCTGGCTCTAGCAAATGCCAATCAACAGCAGACAAATGCAGGTTTGCAAAGGAGCCTTGCAGCCCAGCAGCAAGCTCATCAACAGAGCCTTGCAACTTTACAACAGAGTCTGGAGGCTCAGCAACAAGCCCAACAGCAATCTGAGGCCCGCTTCATAGACCTGTTGCAGAAGCAAGAGCAGAGACTACAACAACAGATGGAAGCAGTAATGCAGCAACGTCCGCAGACCAGTGAGGAAAGCCGTCCCACTAATACCGCGTCCTTTGGGGTGAGTCGTTTATTGACAAAAATGACTGGAGAGGATGATCCAGAGGTATTTTTGACCACATTTGAAAGGACCGCTGAAAGAGAAAAGTGGCCTGAGGAGCAGTGGGCTGGACTAGTGGCTCCTCTGTTAACTGGTGAATCGCAGAAAGCTTACTATGACCTAGAGCCTAACCAAGCAAAAGACTATGTGATGCTAAAAGCTGAAATATTGGCAAGGCTGGGTGTCACCCTGGCTGTCCGGGCTCAGCGTGTGCATAACTGGACTTTCCAGCTTGGAAAACCCCCCAGGTCTCAAATGTATGATCTCATTCACCTGAGCAGAAAGTGGCTACAGCCAGAGACTTTGTCCGCACCAAAGATTGTGGAACGTGTTGTAATGGATCGGTTTTTGAGAGCTCTTCCTACTGCCATCCAAAAGTGGGTAAGCCATGGAGACCCAGAGACGGCCGATGGTCTTGTGGATCGTGTGGAGAAATACTTGGCTACAGAGAACCTGACGGCCTCTTCCAGAGACACTCGGACTTTCCACCCTAAGACCAGACCATCCCCAGGGGCGGATAAGAGGATTCCAAGGGGTGAGGGTGGAGAGAGTGAGAGGGTGGGAGCTCTACCCCAAGTTTGGCGAGAACAGCCTGGGAAATCAGCGGCTCAAGAGGCCGCAAGAAGGATCGTTTGCTACCGCTGCCGGCAAGCGGGACATATTGCAGCAAATTGCCCGGTTGTGGAGGAACCCATGCAGTGTGACTTTCTGACGGGCAGACGTCAGTCGCTGTGTGCGACAGTCGCATGCACTGCCATTCGGGGAACTGAGAAACATTTATGCAAAATGTGTATTAATGGTAGAAATGTTGTGGTATTGCTGGATTCAGGTAGCCTTGTGACCCTGATAAAGGCTGAGTTAGTTAAAACAGAGGTCTCTGGGAATAGCAAGGTAGCCGTTATTTGTGTGCATGGGGACACCCGAGAGTATCCAGTGACTACAGTGTGTTTCGAGACCCCCAAAGGTACCCTCTCTCATCCAGTGGGCTTAGTATCTCAGTTACCGCATGACGCCATTGTGGGAAGGGATTTTCCGAAGTTCTGGGAACTGTGGGATGATCCTGAGCCCCCCACTGGTGCCCCTATGTACCAGGAATGTGATAGCCAGAACTCCCCTGAGAGTGGTGAGGACTCTCCGGAATTTCCCTTGTCAGTATTGGCAGGGGAGACTCAAGAAACTGGAGAGGAGCCCACCTCCTCAGACGAAAACCTACCGTCTGTGGAGTTTTCTGATCTTGAGGTTCACAGGGAAAACTTTGCCACAGAACAGTTGAAAGACCCCGCCCTAATAAAGGCACGGGAAAACGTAGTGAAAATAGATGGCGAGTTAGTGAACCCAGATAATACCGGCACTTACCCATACTTCAGCGTAGAGAAGGACCTACTGTATCGGGTGGCAAAAAGGGCAGAAGAAACCGTTGAGCAGCTTGTGGTGCCCAAACCTTACAGGAAGTTGGTGTTGGAGTTGGCCCATGGGCACATTCTTGGAGGTCATCTGGGGACAGAGAAAACCCGAGAGAGGGTATTACAGAGATTCTATTGGCCTGGGGTGATGAAGGACATAGAAAATTATTGTTCCTCCTGCCCTGTGTGTCAGAGGTCGGCCCCGATGCCACATTTCCGTAGCCCGCTGGTCCCTCTACCCATCATTGAGGTCCCGTTTGAGAGAATCGCAATGGATTTGGTAGGTCCTATAATCAAGTCCGCTAGGGGGCACCAGTACATATTGGTTATAATGGACTATGCCACCCGTTATCCAGAAGCGATCCCTCTCAGAAATACCTCGGCCAAAACCATAGCCAAAGAGCTATCTCTTGTTTTTAGCCGGGTGGGTATTTGTAAAGAACTGCTTACGGACCAAGGTACACCCTTTATGTCCCGGGTTATGAAAGAGCTGTGTAAATTGTTCAAAGTGACGCAATTGCGTACATCTGTGTATCACCCCCAAACCGATGGGCTGGTTGAAAGATTCAACAAAACCCTAAAACAAATGTTGAAGAAAGTGGTGGATAGAGATGGAAGGGATTGGGACTGTCTACTTCCTTATTTGATGTTTGCTATTAGGGAGGTGCCCCAATCCTCTACGGGATTCTCCCCCTTTGAGTTACTGTATGGGAGACACCCAAGAGGGCTGTTGGATATTGCCAAGGAAACTTGGGAAAGTGAGAGTTCTCCCCACAGGAGTGTGATTGAGCATGTCGCCCTGATGCAAGATCGAATTGCACAGGTAATGCCCATCGTGAAGGAACATTTGGCCCAAGCGCAGTTGGCACAGCAGAGAGTGTACAACCGTGGAGCCAAGACCCGTACCTTTTCCCCGGGGGATAGGATATTGGTACTTGTCCCTACGGTTGAAAGTAAATTCCTTGCCAAATGGCAAGGCCCCTACGAGATAATGGAAAAAGTGAGCGAAGTGAATTACAAGGTCAGACAACCAGGAAGGCGAAAGCCCGAACAGATCTATCACGTTAATCTGTTGAAAGCCTGGAGGGATAGAGAGTCCCTAGTCGCAGACACTTGGTCACCAGCTCAAACTGGTTGCGTGATTCCTGAGGTTGGAATCGCAGCCACCTTGTCACAACCCCAACAACAGGAGGTTAAGGAGTTTGTGCTTCGCAACAAGGAGGTATTCTCTGAGCTGCCGGGACAAACATCTGGGGTAGAGCATGACATTATTACCCCGCCCGGTGAAAGGGTGAAGTTAAAACCCTATCGGATCCCAGAGGCCCGACGGGAGGCAATACGGGAGGAAGTACAGAAAATGCTGAACTTAGGGGTGATAGAGGAGTCCCAAAGTGATTGGTCTAGTCCCATTGTGTTGGTGCCTAAACCGGATGGGAGCTGGCGATTTTGTAACGATTTTCGTCAGTTGAACAAAGTTACAAAATTTGACACCTACCCCATGCCACGTATAGATGAGTTGATCGACCGGCTGGGAACAGCCCGATACATGACGACTCTTGACCTCACAAAAGGGTATTGGCAAATCCCCCTGGCCAAGTCGGCCAAAGAGAAAACCGCATTTGTAACCCCAGACGGGGCGTTCCAATATAAAAGAATGCCGTTCGGGTTACAGAATGCGCCGGCCACATTCCAGCGGAAAATGGACCAGATGCTGAGGCCCCATCGGAAGTATGCTGCGGCTTACCTGGATGACATAATTGTCCATAGCACAGATTGGGCCTCACATCTGCCAAAAGTGCAAGCAGTCCTGGACTCTGTTCGGGAAGCAGGGTTTACGGCTAACCCCAAGAAGTGTACCATTGGGCAGGAGGAGGCCAAATATCTTGGGTACACCATTGGGAGGGGAGTAATAAAACCCCAACTCAACAAAGTCGAGGCCATCCAGAGTTGGCCACGTCCCAACAGCAAGAAGCAGGTACGAGCCTTTCTGGGAATCGCTGGGTATTATCGGCGATTCATTCCCCACTTTGCTTCTAAGGCTGTGCCCCTAACCAACCTGACGAAGGGGAAAGGGTCGGTCATGATTAAATGGACCCCCGAGGCTGAGGCAGCATTCCAATTCTTGAAACAAGCCTTATGTAGCCAGCCAGTGTTGTACTCACCCGACTTCTCTAGAGACTTTGTCGTACAAAGTGATGCGTCAGATGTGGGGTTAGGAGCAGTATTGTCCCAGGTCTGGAACGGGGAAGAGCACCCAGTCATTTACCTCAGCAGGAAGTTGAAGTCCCATGAGGTAAATTACGCCACCGTTGAAAAGGAGTGTTTAGCGGTGAAGTGGGCTCTAGATTCCCTTCGGTACTACCTGCTAGGTAGGCACTTTGACATGGTTACGGATCACGCTCCGTTAAAGTGGATGGCTCAAAACAAGGAAACAAATAGAAGAGTGAATAGGTGGTTCCTGGCCCTCCAGGAATTCAACTTCACAGTAAAGCATCGCCCTGGCGTTCAAATGGGGAATGTGGATGCTTTGTCTCGAGTACATGAATGCCTGATTGCTGGTGTTCCAACCCCGAGGTTAAAACAAGAGGGGGGGGTATGTGACAGCAGGAAGGTAAAGTCACCTGGTTGCATCCAGGGGGGTAGATATATTTCGCCCAGATTCAGGCTTTACGCCGATTTGTACAACTAGGTGGAGAGTTGTATAAGGCTAGTGTGCTCATGGATGACTCATACCTCTAGGGAGAGGGCTGGGCGTCGTGCAGACAGGGAGTTGATGAGACCAGCTGAACCTTGTCAGCTCA
Source organism: Rana muscosa (assembly GCA_029206835.1). NCBI lineage: Eukaryota > Metazoa > Chordata > Amphibia > Anura > Ranidae > Rana > Rana muscosa. The sequence continues at coordinate 733,605,934 of CM055116.1, forward strand.
TTTAGGCCTCTATAAGAAAGCCCAGCTTCATTAGATGTTAGCTCATGCCTGGAACCAGACCTGTGTGGACTGTCTAGGGAGAGTGAACCCCTGTGCGGTGAGAGAAAGCCTGTGTGGCTATATTTTGCTTGGACATTTAAAACCAGGGACTAGGACAGCACTAGGCTGATCCCAGTTGTTAGTTAGGAAACCTGTATGTTTAGTCAGAGGTCAAGTTGACCAGGATTTATTTTGTTTATGTTTTTTTTGCCTTGCTGTGTTTTTGTCACTGTAAATAGAAAATAAACCGCACCTTTTTGATTTTGAAAACCACAACCTCCGTCTGCTGGGCCTGTTTTTGGGTGGGGAGCCCATCCCGGGGGTCACACATACCCGCTGCCGAGCTAACCCCCTCACAATATATATATAAACAATATGTATTCTTCTACATATTTTTGATGAACAAAATCGCAAAAGGCGTATATTATGGGCTGGATTTAGGGACTTTTATTAATTTTTATTATTTTTACTGGTAATGGCGGCGATCTGCATTTTTAGCGGGACTTCAACATTGCGGCAGACAAATCTGACCCCAAATGACACTATTTGGGGACCAGTGACATTATTACATTGATCAGTGCTATAAAAAGGCACTGATCAATGTATAAATGACACTGGCAGGGAAGGGGTTAACACTAGGGGGCGATCAAGGGGTTAAATTTGTTCCCTCAGCATGTTCTAACTGCAGGGGGGATGAGCTGCCTGGGACATGACAGAGATCACAGTCCCATAAGGGCCAATTTACATATTAGCAGTGAATTTTCTGCACACACATTATGTTGCCTGTTAACTAGGGCAGCACATTCATTTGAATAGGCTGCCCAATAAACCAAAGCGCACCAAAAAAGGTACATGATAAAATTTTTGGCTGCAAAATACACTGCAAGTTAGCGCATTGCTCTGTCAACAAAGTGTGTTGGGGTGCCATCTTTGCAGTAATTACTCTCTGCTCTTTCCTCTACTTCAGCCAGCACAAAATCACTGGCACTACCAGGGATGGGGAAGCATATGACCTCCTCCCTTGTAATAGTCTACTGGCCAATCACCAACCCCGGACTCTGTCACATGATCAAGGGGATGACATCACTATTTTCTCTGGGATCTGATATCATGTATTTTAGTGCTGGCTGCAACAGGAAGGAGCATCTGTGGATAAGGAGGGATCCTTTTCACAGACACTTTTAGGCTGGGTTGAAATATGTCCGGCTGCAGTTTGCAGTCCGGAGTCCAGTGCGGTTTTGTTTACCGGTTCAGGTGCAATTCAGGTGCTAATTTTTACTTGATTTTGCACCTAAACCAGACCCAAAATCGCACAGGGCCCTTTTTAGAAACAGACCGCAGCCGCCCGGACATGTGTGAACCGACTCCATTGAAAGCCGGAACGATTTACATGTTATGCAAATTGGATTTGTTTAAAAACGCATCAAATTAGCATATATGTGAACTGAGCCTAAAAGTGGAACTTTATTGACAAAAAAAGTTGGCAAACAGACAGGATTTTTAATGCAGTTGCTTACCTGCCTGTCTGCCACAGTGTAGAATCTTGGCAATGCCAAGCTGAATGCACTTTTGGAAAAGTGTGAGAGTGACATTATCTCAGCCCAATCAATTAAAAAATCTGGCGATTAATACCTGGAAGTCGCCAGGCTAAAGATGACAGCAGCCAGTGGAGATCGTGGCTCTGAAGTATAGGTGAGTAGAGTTTTGCATTAAGAGAGAGATAGAGATGTTGGGTTGCAGTTTGTCCTGTGACCTGAAGGTAGCTCAGTGCCCCTTCTTCAAGCTGACAGGAAACCCTCAGGGGTTAATTTGTTCCCATATTATGTGCTCCAGAGAACCATCTTGTGGCGGGCGGCATCTACAATTGGATGTCAAAAACCTGTGAGACTTTGGCAGCCATCTTGACAAAAAAGCACTTCAATAGCAGCATCTGCATAATTTGGTGTGCCTGCAGTGTGGGGGTAGTTTAGGAATATAACCCTGCTTGTAGTCAGAGTCTTCACTAGTGAATAGTCAGAGTCTTCACTTGAGAATGTGATACCTTAACTACCCAAGGCTTGAGGTGTGCCATAGCCTGCTGGTCAGTATGCCTAAAAGTGGGCATACCCTGAATATGACTGAAGAATGAATAATGTAAATGATTATGCGAAAAAAGGGGGAACGGGTGGGTGGGGACCCAGAAAACCCAGCCGACGCCTGAAACGAGAGAGGAGGAGGGATAAATAGCCCCCAGACTCCTCCTACAAATTCAGGCTAGCCTGCGGCCAGCCTTCTACTTGTAGTCAGAGTCTTCACTAGTGAATAGTCAGAGTCTTCACTTGAGAATGTGATACCTTAACTACCCAAGGCTTGAGGTGTGCCATAGCCTGCTGGTCAGTATGCCTAAAAGTGGGCAAAAAGACCCGGACTAGGTGAGTTGGGAAAAGAAGAAGGGCAGGTAACAAACAGTCTGGAGGACTAAGCACGCCCGGATGACGTCAATGAATGGAACCGGTAAGTATCCGTTACAACAGCAGAAACCAGTGACCTAAGAATGAAGACTAGAAGGGCCCCATCCGTTAGAACTTGCAGACCTGCCCAGAAACCAACCGACTGTCCCGTAACTGACTGGATAAGCCTATAACCAGAAGACACAGACATGGGAACGAACCGCTTGTAGTGAGAGGACATGTGGGAGGAACGGAACAAGGGCTGACCCGAGGAGCCCTGGGGAATAATGCAAAGGTTGTGCCCAGCCAACAGGATGAAAGATAAGTAGCTCCGTGAATACCTACAACCCCTGGCCTAACCGTCCATACATGGTAAGGGGACGTGAGAGGGAGAGATGCCAAAAAAAAGGACAAACTGATAGGAGTGAAGGGGGTCTAAGAGCCGGATACCTGAAAGAAGTTTTGCAGGAGTAGATGGACGATGTCAACATGCTGTAGCGATATGCCATGATGAATGCACAGAACCACACATGGCATGACCCAACCTACCTGAGTGACAGTGAGTTCCCCCCGGAACAGGCTGGGCCTGTTGAACCGAAGGCTGCCAAACCCGGTGAACCAAGGAGATGCTGAACTGCCTGCCGCAATGCAGAAGCTGGGGTGTATTGACACCCCGCCCCTGACCAAGAGAGTTAGAACACATACAACCTGTCCAGTAAACATGAGAGGCCATGGAGAGCCTGATTGGCTCGCATCCAACCGCGCTAAGAATACGGCCCAGAGCATGCTTCATGCTGGTAGCTAGGACAGAACAGGAAACAAACTGAAACGTACCGCCTACCCTGTAGTGGCTGGAAAAGAAAACCCCTGAGTTGACTCACCGCACTGCAGAGCCAAGTACGACCAACTCCTCAACGGCGGAGTACCACCCTGGTCAGAAACCCCCACGTGAAGTAGAAGGGAAGAACCTGCCTGTGATGCTGCCGGAACGTGCAGCCTGCCTAACCCTAAAACACAAAGAAAAAGACAACAGACAACCAGACACGAGACACCACCCCTCCGTACCTGCCTGGGCCAAAGATGTGAGCAGAAATGACCAGACCTCAGCGCGTAAATGAACCTGACGACAGAACCCACCCTAGAGTACGTAGTAAGTGAATGTAGTAAGTGAGCCAGAGTAACCTGCCGCGCAGAGAGAGGTAATTAAAAAATCAAACACTCAGGGCTGATGTACCCACGGACCTTGGTGGGTAGCGGTTGTATAGGCGTAAGAATGAACGTGCACGTATGACGTATGGTATACAGGCGAGAAGATTGTGGTCAACAATCAATTAAAAACGAAACCTCAGCCCGTATGGATCTGTAGACGTGACAGATCCTGAGATGCGCACCCTGGCTAACTACCCCCGGTATGCAAGAACCTGAACGAAAGGTGTGACGAGACAAAGAAAACAAACAATGCTGCAATGGCTGTGGGTGTGTGCGGTGACCGCACGGCACCGACAAGCTATGACAGAACATGCTAGGACTGGCTGAGACCTGCTATGCTGAAACACGCTGGGGTAAAAAATACTATGACAGAACACAACCCCCTCTGTACCAACCCCCATGCGAAGACATGAGCAGTGAAGGTGGGACCACAGCATGTAATGAACCTGAAAACTGACCCCCCCCCCCCGGCGTGTGACATGAGTGAGCGCAAGGAAACTATTACGCAATGACAGAACGTAGAAAACTGAACACTCAGGACCTGAGTACCCACAGACCGTGGTGGGTAGTCCTGCAGATGTAATGAAACAAATGCAAACGTCTGACGTAACGTAACAGGCGAGAAGATTGTGGTCAAGAACAAAGCCAATGAAAAACCTGAGCCCGTAAGGATCTGTAGACGTGACAGAACCCGAGATGTGAAACCTAGCCAACTGAACCAGGAATGCAATAACCTACACAAAGTACGATAATATGGAACTAAATGAAGAAGAAAACAGCTACCGGTGTAAGCTGAACATGCACAAGCTGACAGGAAAAAACGATATGACAGGAAAACGCTAGGACAAGAACACGTCATGACAGGAAAACACTATGATAGTAAAAAACGCTAACAGGCCGCTGAACACAACATGCTGCCGCCAGAACCGCTAAGACAGAAACCACGTGACACATGAATACCCGAACGACCGTGGAAGTGAAGCTACCCCACCAAACAGCCCCCCTTTCCTGAACAGCATCCCCCCACCCCTGGCTCTGAGACCCCAAGGTAGACTGAATACGTTGAGCAAGATGCGGCTGGCTTGCACCCCCGGCTCGCAGAGCCAAGTCAGGACACCCCTAGTATGTCGCACGGAAAACTGCCAGCGTGACCTGGAGACGTGGGTGGACAACCCCTCCCATGCTGCCAGCGTGACCCCGGGAGAAAAGGCAGACAGCCGCCCCCCCCCATGCTGCCAGCGTGACCCCTGGAGATGTGGATGATGCCCCCCCCCATACTGCCAGTGTGCGCCTGGGACAAATGGATAAAAGCCCCCCCCTCATGATGGCGGTGAGAGCTACGGAGGTGTGGATGGACGGACGTCCCCCCCCCTAAAGCTGCCAGCAATAGCCTGGGAGGATAGAATGGATGGACGCCCCCCCCCAAGCTGCCAGCAATAGCCTGAGAGGATAGGATGGACGGACGCCCCCCCTCAAGCTGCCAGCAGCCTGGGAGGACAGGATGAATGGATGCCCCCCCTCAAGCTGCCAGCAGCCCGGGAGGATAGGATGGACGGATGCCCCCCCTCAAGCTGCCAGCAGCCCGGGAGGATAGGATGGACGGACGTCCCCCCTCAAGCTGCCAGCAGCCCAGGAGGATAGGATGGAGGGACGCCCCCCCTCAAACTGCCAGCAGCCCGGAAGGATAGGATGGACGGATGCCCCTCCTCAAGCTGCCAGTAATGCCATGCCACAGAGCCATGCCAGGACACACCCAGGCAAGAATATCCTCACTGGCATAGCTGAGGATCTGGGGATGGGACAACCTGGACCAAGGGATGGATGCAAAGGCCAACCCTGCAGTGCAGTGAGCAGTCCCCCGTCCCCCCCAACCATGCCAGTGACCACAGCTGAACCGCCGCCCCCCGCCTCACTGCTGCCCGGCGGGCACCGGGAGGAGTTAGCGGGGCAGGAGGATGGTCCCCCTCCCACGCTGCCCCACCTCGTGGTGGCCGCCAAGCCAGAGCGAGTGCGCGGAGGAGTGGGAGGGTGGACGGACGCCCCCCCAAGCTGCCTGGCGAACAGGACATGAGCCGAACAAGTCCCGTGAGTGAGGGGGGAGAAGTGAGTGGACAGACTCCCCTAACACAGACGCCACCCCCCCCCCCCCGCATGACATAAACAGTAATAGATACGTGGAAGCAGAAGATGAACACAATGTCCCCCTTTGTGACAAAACATAAGCAATGACAGTGGGGTGTGACCTCCTGTGTGATACGACCCGAATAATACACCATGTGGAATACTCACCATCTGACGGGTGTCCCCCTCCTCTGGTGCGGTGAACCACCACCGACTCCCGGCCGACCGTGCTGCCACTCTGAGCACTGGAAGCACCGGGAGAAAAACAACAGGCGAAATACATGTTAGACTGAATAACCAGAAATACTGACACCTAAACAGTGGTGCCCCCTACCCCTTACTCCAATGCCCCCAGGAAGGATGGACCCACCTCCTTCACTACCCTCCCCCCCTGCCTGGCGGAGAGGCATCCAGGGTGCCCCCCCCCCCCAACCAGCATAATGAACAAACCGGAGAGGAGAACCATCTCCCGGTGCGATGCATACTAGCAAAATATGGATTTACTTTGCAGGTCAGAAAGAAAAAAAAATTAACCCTGCCAGTTTACTTCCTCTTTAAATGCGTGGACATTAAAGATAGTCATCCAAGGAGGTAGGCGCACTTATCAGTGCTGCCTCATCAGTGCAGTCTCGTCAGTGTCTCCTCATCAGTGCCCATCAGTACAGCTTATCAGTGCTGCCACATCAGTTCAGCCTCATCAGTGCACATCAGTGCAATCTCATCAGTGCACATTGGTGCAGCCTCATCGGTGCCCATCAGTGCAGCCTCATAAGTGCCCATTAGTGGACCCTTATTAGTGCCCATCAGGGCAGCTTCATCAGCGCCCATCAGTGAAGAAGAAAAATTACTTATTTGCAAAATTTCATTACAGAAACAAACAAAAAAAAAATTATGTTTTTGTTTGTTTAGCAAAAAAACTAAAAACCCTGTGGTGATACCACTAAAAGAAAGCTCTATCTGTCTCGAAAAATTATAAAAATGTCATATGGGTACAGTGTTGCATGACAGCACAACTGCAACAGTTCTGAAAGCTGAAAATTGGGCAGGAAGGGGGTTAAAGTGCCCAGTATTAAAGTGTCTACTCATCTGTGCCCATCAGTGCAGTTTATCAGTTCCCATCAGTGCTGCCTCATCAGTGCAACTTCATCAGTGCACATCAGTGCAGTCTCATCAGTGGCCATCAGTGCAGCCTCACCACTGCCCATCAGTGCACCCTTATCAGTGCCCATCAGTGCAGCCTCATCAGTTCCCATCAGTGCTGCCTCATCAGTGCAACTTCATCAGTGCACATCAGTGCAGTCTCATCAGTGGCCATCAGTGAAGCCTCACCAGTGTCCATCAGTGCACCCTTATCAGTGCCCATCAGTGCAGCCTCATCAGTGCCCAACAGTGCAGCCTCATCAGTGCCCAACAGTGCAGCCTCATCAGCGCCCATCAGTGAAGAAGAAAAATTACTTATTTTTTAGTTTGTTTAGCAAAAAATAAAAAACCCTGTGGTGATACCACCAAAAGAAAGCTCTATCTGTCTCAAAAAAATGATACAAATTTTATATGGGTACAGTGCTGCATGACAGCACAACTGCGACAGTCTGAAGCCTCGTACACACGAACGAGTTTCTCGGCAAGAAACGACAAGAAAACTGCCGAGATAGCTTTCTTGCCGAGAAAATCGTTCGTGTGTATGGTTTCTCGTCAAGAAAACCGACAAGAATCTCGACGAGAAATATAGAGAACCTGCTCTCTATTTTCTCGTCGAGATTCTCGTCAGCCTGTTTCTCGACGAGAAAATTGTGTGTGTGTACACTTACCTGTCCTCCGGGAAGCCCGCGCATGCTCCAAATGACTTTGACGCATGCGCGGTAGCTTCCTAGGCATAGATAGGGTGTAGCAAGATGGCGGCGACGGCATCGAATGTGACGAGCGCACGCTCGTCGTAGTCGATGACATCACCGTGTTCGCTCCATTCAATAAACCGCGGGTTCTTTGAATCAAGCGTCTGTACACTCGGCCGGGACAAGTTTCTTGTCCAAGAATCTTGTCAAGAAAAACGACGTGTTTTTTCTTGACGAGATTTTCGGCCGTGTGTACGAGGCTTCAAAGCTGAAAATTGGCCTGGGCAGGAAGGGGGTTAAATTGGCCAGTATTGAAGTGGTTAAAAAAGAGAGAGAAAGAGGCTGCATAGCAAACACATATTGAAGAATGCAGAGTAGGCAGAGATCTAAGATATCTTGATACCGTCTATTATAAATAGATTTATATAGCACTATGCAAAAATCTGCCAATTCCTTGTACTGACTTTTATTTGAAAAATATTCATGTTTCTTCACAAGAACAAAAAAATATATAGCTCAACACGTATTACTGTAATTAATTGGAATGCATTAGTGCAGTAATTTATATAAATAACAGAGTTCTCCACCCTGTGGATTACAGTTCTAAGGATCTTCACTTTATCTCTCTGAAGAGTCTGCACATTGATAGCTACTTGTATTATATCAGGTATCACATTCATTTGATTGCCTATTTCAGGATCTACCTCCTGATGAGCAGGTTGTATAGTAGGATGTGTTTCATGTCAGTTGGAGATTTGTTATCAGTTGCTCAGATGATTACAAAACAAATGACTTCTATTGTAAAGCTCCTGGAAGGTAAAATGACACTTCAGGGATTCTCGTACTAAAGCACAAACAATGGCGCAGGTATAAATAGGTGCATTTTCCAACCTGGCTGTTTAATTCCCAGCAGAGGCAGTGGTGATGTGATGCAATAACTAGCCTTGATATCATGAGAAAAATCAGTGCCAATAACAGCACCTTCTGCTTAAAGGAGACCTCCAGCTAGGATACAAATTGCTAATTGCTACAAAGAAGAAATACATTTGCCATTTTTCTTTTATTATTGTGAGTTCCAGAACTATCCACTACTAGCGGATTACAAAGTTTTCTTTTTAATCCTTTAGATGTATCCAAGCATAGTTTAATCCTCTTGGTGATTAAATAAAATGTGCTACATTGTGGGAAATACAACCTTTATTGTAGTGTCTTTACTAGAGATGACTCCTCAATCACTGTTTACAGTCTTCCTGCATGTGAGTATGTGGGCAGCTCAACCAGATCAGTATCTGTTAATCTCCAATTCTGAGGATTTAGCGACACGTCTCCTGTCTTCACAGTATTCCTTATCCAGCAGTCTGTTTTTTCTGGTGTGTAGCATTTTCATTTTATATGGGCTTATTCTGATAGATGAGGCTGGACAGGGCAGATAATAATACACATTGTTTCCTTGTGCCCCCTTTCAGATTCATTCAATAATATATTCATAAAAAGTGTAGCAAGGTCCCAGGGCCCCAGAAGCCTAATGGTGACCACAAGGGTTAAGCCCTGTACACACAATCGGTTTTACAGATGAAAACAGTCCGATAGACTTTTTTTATCGGAAAAACCGATCGCGTATGGGCCCCATCGGTCTTTTTTCCATCGGTGTTAAAAAATAGAACATGTTTTAAATTTATCCGATCAAAAAAAAAAAACGATAGCAAATTACTATCGTCTGTGGGGAACTCCATCGGATAAAAAACCCACGCATGCTCAGAATCAAGTCGACGCATGCTCAGAAGCATTGAACTTCATTTTTCTTGGCTCGTCAGAGTGTTTTACGTCACAGCGTTTGGGACGATCATTTTTTTGACTGATGGTGTGTAGGGAAGACTGATGGAAGTCAGCTTCATCGGATTTCCGATGGAAAAATCCATCGGTTTAAAATCCATAGGAAATCCGATCGTGTGTACAGGGCTTTAGAGAGAGCTGACATCCTTCCTTGTAGAGTGGGTTACCAGGCATGGTGGGTGTGATGTGAGAAGAAAAGATAGACGCCAGTCACTTTTTGCATGCAAACAAGAGATTTATTGTCTCTTTACAGAACTGTGGGAGAGAGGGTTAGGGCCAGGACACCCTTGAGTAGATGCAATGATATTTGTCAGACTCCGAGACTTCTATAACACTTCTGTATAGCTAGGACTGCTGTCTTCTATGGCAACTAATCTTGCAACAGTCACTAATGGTAGTTGTACATAACTCTTGGTAACACAGAACAGTCCTTTACTCATCTCACTGTAGATCTTCACTCACTGAGCTCCCAGTCTCTCATTAGACTTCCAGATCCCAGTCATCACTGGATCCCCTGAGCTATTCCACAGCTGAGTTGAGTTGAGTGGTATCTTAATATAGCAAGGTCTTACCCTGAAGGGTCCCGACGTGCTTACAAACACATACACATACACATACACATACTAGGGCCAATTTATAGACAAGATCTGAGTAACCTACCAGCATGTCTTTGGAGTGTGGGAGGAAACCCATGCAGGCACAGGGAGAACATGCAAACTCCAGGCAGATGGTGTTGTGGTTGGGATTTGAACCAGTGACCCTATTGCTGCTAGGTGAAAGTGCTAACCACTACACCACTGTGCTGCCATGCAGCTATCCCGCTGTATACTCCTCAAGTGTCACCCCCGCTATCCTGCTGGGTCCCTGGCTTGGCACTTGCTGATGCTTTGCCACTTCTTTACCGTCCCCGGTTGGTGAGAAGACTGCTCTGGTACTTCAACTTACTTACTGTAGCTTTAGGTAGTAAGATGGATGGTCCCCTAGTGGTGACAGCTTCCTTTCACAACTGGTTCCCCATCCAGCTGAACCTTCTCAACTCGGTTGGACTCCAATCCTGCAGTCCCAACTCTACGCTGCTTCTCCTGCTCTTGGATAGTCCTCAAGCAGGCTAGCAGCCTAGGAGCTGCTTCTCCTGCTCCTGGATAGACCTCAGGCCTTTGGCCTAGCAGCCCGGGGCGACATAACACACGTCCACCCGGACAGCAGTCCAGGTGGCACAGAACCCTGATCACCTGTATCCACCCAAATAAATAGGCTCTCCCAGCACGCCAATTTACTGCCCACCACCTTCTTCGGCCTAAAGTAATTGCTGACCTTCTTCTTCAACTGAAATTTCCTGCCTACACCTTCTTCTGCTTAGGATCACTGCCCCCACTGCCCCCACCTTCTTCAGCCCAAATTTACTGCCTACCACCTTCTTCAGCCTAAATTAATTGTCCACCATCTTCTACAGCTCAAATTCACTGCCCACCTCTTTCTTCAGCCTAAATTAATTGCCAACCATCTTCTTCAGCTCAAATTTCCTGCCCACACCTTCTTCAGCTTAAATGCACTGCCCCTACCTTCATCAGCCCAAATTCACTGCTCACCACCTTCTTCAACCCAAATTCACTGCTCCGCACTTTCTTCAGCCGAATGTTATTGCCCACCTCATTCTACACTGCTCCCCACCTCCTTTAGCTCAAATTGACTGTCCCCACGATCTTCAGCTCTATTCACAGTCCACCACTTTTACAAAGCTTGCAGTCCAATCAACCAAACCACCTTTACACAAATGACAAGGGTGAAAAATACATACTGCTTCACAAAGCCTGGACTCTTGCATTCATAAGCCCGCTCTAGACAGTGCCACTCTGTAAGCCACAACCATGCTTGCTTACCACCTAATAATTACTGCTTAAATTAGAAAAAAAAAAGTAGTGTGCCCTGCAGAGGTGCAGACAGAGTGCACAGCAGCACAGACTCCTCTCCCAGTGCTCCCACTCACACACAGGGTGTCAGGGACGTACTGGGTGCTTCAGAAGGCGTGCGCCTATGTGCATTGCGCGAATCGCGGACTTCGCGCACGCATATGCGCATGCTTTGGCGCCCAATGACCTATAAAAGACACTCCAGAGATGTTGCCCCTCGCAGTCTGATCTGCTTCTGTTCCCTGAGTTCCTGATTCTGTGCCTGTATCCTGTTCCTGTGTTTGACCCGGCTTCCTGACCACACTTCTGTCTCCAGTCCTGACCTTGGCTCGTTTGACCCTGTTCAGTTATCTGCCTGTCTGCCTGTTGCCAAAACCCAGCCTGGACTTTGACTACTCTCTGCAAACCAGCACCTGCTGACCTGCATCCTCTGCTCTGCAAGCTGTACCTGCTGTACCTGCTTCCTGTACCAGCCGTTCCAGCCTCCCCTCGGCTCCACCACTCCAAGCAGTGAGGATCAGACAGGCACCCTTACCTCACCGTGCTCTTACCACCACTGTCCCCACTCCAGTGGTCTCCGAGCCGGGGTTGTGCGGGAGGTCCCTCTCCGCATGTCAGGCTCACACCTAAGATACGTTACACATGGCTCCAGCTCCTTTGTTCTGCCTGCTTTGCTCCTGGTGTGGTGTGGCGGAAATCTGTCATGAGTCCATAACATTATCACTCGCCTCTCAACAAGTAGGTGTGGGTGAACTGCACAGACTCTGCCAGACCCAGCCTGCACCGGTCGAATACAGGATCGGATCCAGGACACAGCTGCTAATGGGAACAACGTTCCTGCTGTGGAAAAAGTACAGGAACGCCGTTCCAATGCATTCCTGTAGGACTCGAGCCCTGTGTATGCACTTCCTGTCCCTGGGTTGTCGGATAAATCCCAAGCCAGAAGGGTCCATTATGCAAGTATTCCTATGTTCTAACAGTTTAACTGCAGCTGCATATCTAAATCTGTGTAATTGACAGAGTATCTCTGTCCTATTTTTATTATTTCACATGCACAGTGCCAGATAGATAGGTCTGTGCTACTGTATGTATTTTAGATCAGGGATTAATAACCAGCATATGCTGGAGCCAGGATAGGCATCTTATGGCCACATCTGGTAATTAGAGGTCTGATTGCATGGCAAATTAGATGCTACTGGGGATTAAGCGCATGGTAGATAGACTGACTCTGAGTTCCAGTGGCACACCACAGTTTCTGATAGTGAAAAGCTTGCGTTGAGCAAGGCCCGGAGGGTCTCCTCATCACGGCAGATCTTGTCTTCAGGTCTACAACACCAAGATGAATGGCGCACTATGATCATCCCCAGGAGCCCGTGCAAATGGACTTTGCTGCAACATTCCTACCCTGGTATATATGCACAATTCCCCCGAAACTCTTGACTCTTTGCTGATAATACCTGTTTGTATATTGGATATATGTAATATTATTAATCTGTTATAAAACGTTTGTATTATTTCATGCTGGTGTGCATCTATATACATATGATTAATGTTTTTTGCTGGTTACAGTAGTTCCTCTGCTCCCAACTTCTTTGATTACTGATTAATTTTCCAGGAAGTGAACCCCCTCTGTTCACAGGTTTTGGTTCTCTTATTTACTTATAGGTTTAGCACAATATCCTGTTTGAGGAGGGCCATTTTTCATAACCAACCCCCCCTCCCAAAAACAGAGGGCTACATCACAATGGAATTCAATATATTTAATCATCACAAATTACCATTAACCCCACAATAATGTTTTTATATAATGATGTATGGTTAAAGGATTTGTCGTTCTTTGAGAATGCGCTGTGCCTACTGTGAAACATGGTGTATAACTTATTCCTGTTGGTTACTGGTCTTTGCATCTGCTGTACATTTAGAGACAAGGACTGAGAACGAGAAGACAATTGCATTGCATAATATATACAAAATAGTTCAGCGCTCGAATTGATGAAAATAATTCTGGAGTTGCTACTGGAAGCAACTCAAAAACACGTGAATAACTGATATACACTGTGTGTTGGTGAACTAAAAGTGAAGTTCATAAACAGTCCATTCCAATGGATGGTCTCACATTTGAGCTATCCTCCATAGGAGCTGAAGAGTGTACCCCCTAGGGGTAAAATGAAACTGTGATGAATGAACAAAAAAGGAAAAAAAGAGTCCAAAACAACATGTGTGTAATTTGGATGAATGTCTTGTCATGGACAACACCACCGCAGCATAAACTGACAAAAGGAACCCAGTGTTGATAGTGGGATTTCACAATGCAAGGTACAGGTGATAAGTTGGGTATTCTTACCACAGATGGTGGACCCACCTGTCAATCGGGCTTGGTGGTCACAGTGACCAGAAATTATGAGACTGGATATCCTGGATACCTCAGACTGACTCCAACGGGGTGGCAGATGAACAGCTCACACGATGGAGACTCCTCCGATCACACAGGCTCCAAATTAATCCAGGGTGGACACAAGGGTGGGAGAAAAGAAAAACTCCAGATGGTGCAGGTCTGTTTCAAGGTGTGCAATCATATTGTTGAAAGAAATGGTCATAATAGATTGCATAATAGATTTGGTCAGTGCCAGAAGGCATACAGTACATGATGTCTTCTGTTTTGCACTTATGTAATCACTAAAGACCACAAACTGATAGAAACAGGCAATACCTGCATACATTTAATTACAGCTTAAAAAGCTAGCTTCCAAGCCAAGACTATTAGAAAAAGCAAGACTTTAGGAATTTATATATTTACACAGTATATATATATATATATATATATATATATATATATATATATATATTGTGAGGGGGTTAGCTCGGCAGCGGGTGTGTGTGACCCCCAGGATGGGCTCCCCACACAAAAACAGGCCCAGCAAACGGAGGTTGTGGTTTTCAAAATCAAAAAGGTGCGGTTTATTTTCTATTTACAGTGACAAAACACAGCAAAGCAAAAGAAAACATAAATAAAATAAATCCTGGTCAACTTGACCTCTGACTAAACATACAGGTTTCCTAACTAACAACTGGGATCAGCCTAGTGCTGTCCTAGTCCCTAAGTCCCTGGTTTTAAATGTCCAAGCAAATAGCCACACAGGCTTTGTCTCACCGCACAGGGGTTCACTCTCCCTAGACAGTCCACACAGGTCTGGTTCCAGGCATGAGCTTACACCTAATGAATCTGGGAGTTCTTATAGAGGCCTAAATAAGCTGACAAGCTTCAGCTGGTCTCATCAACTCCCTGTCTGCACGACGCCCCACACTCTCCCTAGAGGTATGAGTCATCCATGAGCCCACTAGCCTCAGCTGGGCTTATACAACTCTCCACCTAGTTGTATAAGTCGGCGTAAAGCCTGAATCTGGGCGAAATATATCTACCCCCCTGGATGCAACCAGGTGACTTTACCTTCCTGCTGTCACATACCCCCCCCCCCTCTTGTTTTAACCTCGGGGTTGGAACACCAGCAATCAGGCATTCATGTACTCGAGACAAAGCATCCACATTCCCCATTTGAACGCCAGGGCGATGCTTTACTGTGAAGTTGAATTCCTGGAGGGCCAGGAACCACCTATTCACTCTTCTATTTGTTTCCTTGTTTTGAGCCATCCACTTTAACGGAGCGTGATCCGTAACCATGTCAAAGTGCCTACCTAGCAGGTAGTACCGAAGGGAATCTAGAGCCCACTTCACCGCTAAACACTCCTTTTCAACGGTGGCGTAATTTACCTCATGGGACTTCAACTTCCTGCTGAGGTAAATGACTGGGTGCTCTTCCCCGTTCCAGACCTGGGACAATACTGCTCCTAACCCCACATCTGACGCATCACTTTGTACGACAAAGTCTTTAGAGAAGTCGGGTGAGTACAACACTGGCTGGCTACATAAGGCTTGTTTCAAGAATTGGAATGCTGCCTCAGCCTCGGGGGTCCATTTAATCATGACCGACCCTTTCCCCTTTGTCAGGTTGGTTAGGGGCACAGCCTTAGAAGCAAAGTGGGGAATGAATCGCCGATAATACCCAGCGATTCCCAGAAAGGCTCGTACCTGCTTCTTGCTGTTGGGACGTGGCCAACTCTGGATGGCCTCGACTTTGTTGAGTTGGGGTTTTATTACTCCCCTCCCAATGGTGTACCCAAGATATTTGGCCTCCTCCTGCCCAATGGTACACTTCTTGGGGTTAGCCGTAAACCCCGCTTCCCGAACAGAGTCCAGGACTGCTTGCACTTTTGGCAGATGTGAGGCCCAATCTGTGCTATGGACAATTACGTCATCCAGGTAAGCCGCAGCATACTTCCGATGGGGCCTCAGCATCTGGTCCATTTTCCGCTGGAATGTGGCCGGCGCATTCTGTAACCCGAACGGCATTCTTTTATATTGGAACGCCCCGTCTGGGGTTACAAATGCGGTTTTCTCTTTGGCCGACTTGGCCAGGGGGATTTGCCAATACCCTTTTGTGAGGTCAAGAGTCGTCATGTATCGGGCTGTTCCCAGCCGGTCGATCAACTCATCTATACGTGGCATGGGGTAGGTGTCAAATTTTGTAACTTTGTTCAACTGACGAAAATCGTTACAAAATCGCCAGCTCCCATCCGGTTTAGGCACCAACACAATGGGACTAGACCAATCACTTTGGGACTCCTCTATCACCCCTAAGTTCAGCATTTTCTGTACTTCCTCCCGTATTGCCTCCCGTCGGGCCTCTGGGATCCGATAGGGTTTTAACTTCACCCTTTCACCGGGCGGGGTAATGATGTCATGCTCTACCCCAGATGTTTGTCCCGGCAGCTCAGAGAATACCTCCTTGTTGCGAAGCACAAACTCCTTAACCTCCTGTTGTTGGGGTTGTGACAAGGTGGCTGCTATTCCAACCTCAGGAATCACGCAACCAGTTTGAGCGGGTGACCAAGTGTCTGCGACTAGGGACTCTCTATCCCTCCAGGCTTTCAACAGATTAACGTGATAGATCTGTTCGGGCTTTCGCCTTCCTGGTTGTCTGACCTTGTAATTCACTTCGCTCACTTTTTCCATTATCTCATAGGGGCCTTGCCATTTGGCAAGGAATTTACTTTCAACCGTAGGGACAAGTACCAGTATCCTATCCCCCGGGGAAAAGGTACGGGTCTTGGCTCCACGGTTGTACACTCTCTGCTGTGCTAACTGCGCTTGGGCCAAATGTTCCTTCACGATGGGCATTACCTGTGCAATTCGGTCTTGCATCAGGGCGACATGCTCAATCACACTCCTGTGGGGAGAACTCTCACTTTCCCAAGTTTCCTTGGCAATATCCAACAGCCCTCTTGGGTGTCTCCCATACAGTAACTCAAAGGGGGAGAATCCCGTAGAGGATTGGGGCACCTCCCTAATAGCAAACATCAAATAAGGAAGTAGACAGTCCCAATCCTTTCCATCTCTATCCACCACTTTCTTCAACATTTGTTTTAGGGTTTTGTTGAATCTTTCAACCAGCCCATCGGTTTGGGGGTGATACACAGATGTACGCAATTGCGTCACTTTGAACAATTTACACAGCTCTTTCATAACCCGGGACATAAAGGGTGTACCTTGGTCCATAAGCAGTTCTTTACAAATACCCACCCGGCTAAAAACAAGAGATAGCTCTTTGGCTATGGTTTTGGCCGAGGTATTTCTGAGAGGGATCGCTTCTGGATAACGGGTGGCATAGTCCATTATAACCAATATGTACTGGTGCCCCCTAGCGGACTTGATTATAGGACCTACCAAATCCATTGCGATTCTCTCAAACGGGACCTCAATGATGGGTAGAGGGACCAGCGGGCTACGGAAATGTGGCATCGGGGCCGACCTCTGACACACAGGGCAGGAGGAACAATAATTTTCTATGTCCTTCATTAGGGCGGGGTCTTTTAACTGTTCTGTGGCAAAATTTTCCCTGTGAACCTCCAGATCAGAAAACTCCACAGACGGTAGGTTTTCGTCTGAGGAGGTGGGCTCCTCTCCAGTTTCTTGAGTCTCCCCTGCCAATACTGACAAGGGAAATTCTGGAGAGTCCTCACCACTCTCAGAGGAGTTCTGGCTATCACATTCCTGGTACATAGGGGCACCAGTGGGGGGCTCAGGATCATCCCACAGTTCCCAGAACTTCGGAAAATCCCTTCCCACAATGGCATCATGCGGTAATTGAGATATTAACCCCACTGGATGAGAGAGGGTACCTTTGGGGGTCTCGAAACACACTGTAGTCACTGGATACTCTCGGGTGTCCCCATGCACACAAATAACAGCTACCTTGCTATTCCCAGAGACCTCTGTTTTAACTAATTCAGCCTTTATCAGGGTCACAAGGCTACCTGAATCCAGCAATACCACAACATTTCTACCATTAACACACATTTTGCATAAATGTTTCTCAGTTCCTCGAATGGCAGTGCATGCGACTGTCGCACACAGCGACTGACGTCTGCCCGTCAGAAAGTCACACTGCATGGGTTCCTCCACAACCGGGCAATTGGCTGCAATATGTCCCGCTTGCCGGCAGCGGTAGCAAACGATCCTTCTTGCCGCCTCTTGAGCCGCTGATTTCCCAGGCTGTTCTCGCCAAACTTGGGGTAGAGCTCCCACCCTCTCACTCTCTCCACCCTCACCCCTTGGAATCCTCTTATCCGCCCCTGGGGATGGTCTGGTCTTAGGGTGGAAAGTCCGAGTGTCTCTGGAAGAGGCCGTCAGGTTCTCTGTAGCCAAGTATTTCTCCACACGATCCACAAGACCATCGACCGTCTCTGGGTCTCCATGGCTTACCCACTTTTGGATGGCAGTAGGAAGAGCTCTCAAAAACCGATCCATTACAACACGTTCCACAATCTTTGGTGCGGACAAAGTCTCTGGCTGTAGCCACTTTCTGCTCAGGTGAATGAGATCATACATTTGAGACCTGGGGGGTTTTCCAAGCTGGAAAGTCCAGTTATGCACACGCTGAGCCCGGACAGCCTGGGTGACACCCAGCCTTGCCAAAATTTCAGCTTTTAGCATCACATAGTCTTTTGCTTGGTTAGGCTCTAGGTCATAGTAAGCTTTCTGCGATTCACCAGTTAACAGAGGAGCCACCAGTCCAGCCCACTGCTCCTCAGGCCACTTTTCTCTTTCAGCGGTCCTTTCAAATGTGGTCAAAAATACCTCTGGATCATCCTCTCCAGTCATTTTTGTCAATAAACGACTCACCCCAAAGGACGCGGTATTAGTGAGACGGCTTTCCTCACTGGTCTGCGGACGTTGCTGCATTACTGCTTCCATTTGTTGTAGTCTCTGCTCTTGCTTCTGTAACAGGTCTATGAAGCGGGCCTCAGATTGCTGCTGGGCTTGTTGCTGAGCTTCCAGACTCTGTTGGTGAGCTTGCTGCTGGGCTGCAAGGCTCCTTTGCAAACCTGCATTTGTCTGCTGTTGATTGGCATTTGCTAGAGCCAGCTGTTTCAGTATCTCCTCCATGCTGGCTTAAAAAAAACTGCCACTGGTTCTCCACCAACTGTGAGGGGGTTAGCTCGGCAGCGGGTGTGTGTGACCCCCGGGATGGGCTCCCCACACAAAAACAGGCCCAGCAAACGGAGGTTGTGGTTTTCAAAATCAAAAAGGTGCGGTTTATTTTCTATTTACAGTGACAAAACACAGCAAAGCAAAAGAAAACATAAATAAAATAAATCCTGGTCAACTTGACCTCTGACTAAACATACAGGTTTCCTAACTAACAACTGGGATCAGCCTAGTGTTGTCCTAGTCCCTAAGTCCCTGGTTTTAAATGTCCAAGCAAATAGCCACACAGGCTTTGTCTCACCGCACAGGGGTTCACTCTCCCTAGACAGTCCACACAGGTCTGGTTCCAGGCATGAGCTTACACCTAATGAATCTGGGAGTTCTTATAGAGGCCTAAATGAGCTGACAAGCTTCAGCTGGTCTCATCAACTCCCTGTCTGCACGACGCCCCACACTCTCCCTAGAGGTATGAGTCATCCATGAGCCCACTAGCCTCAGCTGGGCTTATACAACTCTCCACCTAGTTGTATAAGTCGGCGTAAAGCCTGAATCTGGGCGAAATATATCTACCCCCCTGGATGCAACCAGGTGACTTTACCTTCCTGCTGTCACAATATATATACAGTATCTCACAAAAGTGAGTACACCCCTCACATTTTTGTAAATATTTTATTATATCTTTTCATGTGACAACACTGAAGAAATTAAACTTTGTTACAATGTAAAGTAGTAAGTGTACAGCTTGTATAACAGTGTAAATTTGCTGTCCACTCAAAATAACTCAACACACAGACATTATTGTCTAAACCGCTGGCAACAAAAGTGAGTACACCCCTAAGTGAAAATGTCCAAATTGGGCCCAATTAGCCATTTTCCATATCCGGTGTCATGTGACTCGTTAGTGTTAGTGTTACAAGGTCTCAGGTGTGAATGGGGAGCAGGTGTGTTAAATTTGGCGTTATCGTTCTCACTTTCTCATACTGGACACTGGAAGTTCAACATGGCACCTCAAGAACTCTCTGAGGATCTGAAAAAAAGAATTGTTGCTCTACATTAAGATGGCCTAGGCTATAAGAAGATTGCCAAGACCGTGAAACTGAGCTATCACAATGCCCATGACAATATAGTGGTTTAACAGGACAGGTTCCACTCAGAACAGGCCTCGCATTGTCGACTAAAGAAGTTGAGTGCATGTGCTCAGCGTCATATCCAGAGGTTGTCTTTGGGAAATAGATGTATGAGTGCTGCCAGCATTGCTGAAGAGGTTGCAGGGGTGGGGGGTCAGCCTGTCAGTGCTCAGCAGACTTCATTAAATTGGTCTGAATTGCTGTTGTCTCAGAGGTAAGCCTCTTCTAAAGATGATGCATAAGTTTGCTGAAGACAAGCAGACTAAGGAAATGGACTACTGGAACCATGTCCTGTGGTCTGATGAGACCAAGATAAACCTATTTGGTTCAGATGGTGTCAAGCAAGTGTGGCGGCAACCAGGTGAGGAGTACAAAGACAAGTGTGTTTTGCCTACAGTCAAGCATGGTGGTGGGAGTGTCATGGTCTGGGGTTGCATGAGTGCTGCCAGCACTGGGGAGCTACAGTTCATTGAGGGAACCATGAAAGCAAGATCCCCTCCCTTCAGAGACTGGGCCGCAGGGCAATATTCCAACATAACGACCCCAAACACACCTCTAAGACGACCTCTGCCTTGCTAAAGCAGCTGAGGGTAATGGACAGGCCAAGCATGTCTCCAGGCCTAAACCCTATTGAGCATCTGTGGGGCATCCTCAAATGGAAGGTGGAGGAGCGCAACGTCTCTAACATCCACCAGCTCTGTGATGTTGTCATGGAGGAGTGGAAGAGAACTGGTGAACTCCATGCCCAAGAGGGTTAAGGCAGTGTTGGAAAATAATGGTGGCCACACAAAATATTAACACTTTGGGCCCAATTTGGACATTTTCACTTAGGCGTGTACTCACTTTTGTTGCCAGCGGTTTAGACTTTAATGGCTGTGTGTTGGGTTATTTTGAGGGGACAGCTAATTTACACTGTTATACAAGCTGTACACTCACTACAAAATATTTACAAAAATGTGAGGGGTGTACTCACTTTTGTGAGATACTATTTTTGCATATTTGTCACACTTAAATGATTCAGATCATCAAACAAATTTTAATATTACACAAAGATAAATTGATTCAATAGAAAATGCAGTTTTAAACAAATAAAATAAATGTTTATTAAGGGGAAAAATCTGTCCAAACCTGCCTGGCCCTTTGTGAAAAAGTAATTCCCCCCTAAACCTAATAACTGGTTGTGCCACCCTTGGCAGCAACAACTGCAATTAAGCATTTGCGATAACTGGTGATGAGTCTTTCACATCGCTGTGGAGGAATTTTGACCCACTCTTTTTTTCAGATTTGTTTTAATGCAGCCACATTGGAGGGTCTTTGAGCATGAAAGGCCTATTTAAGGGTAATGCCACAACATGTCAATTGGATTTAAGTCTGGACTTTGACTAGGCCACTCCAAAACGTTTAGAAGCTGAGGGTAAAGGTAATGGACCGGCCAAGCATATCTCCAGACCTAAACCCTATTGAGCATCTGTGGGGCATCCTCAAACAAAAGTTGGAGGAGCGCAAGGTCTCTAACATCCACCAGCTCTGTGATGTCGTCATGGAGGAGTGGAAGAGGAATCCAGTGGCAACCTGTGAAGCTCTGGTGAACTCCATGCCCAAGAGGGTTAAGGCAGTGCTGGAAAATAATAATGGCCACACAAAATATTGAAACTTTGGGTCCAATTTGGACATTTTCACTTAGGCGTGTACTCACTTCTGTTGCCAGCGGTTTAGACATTAATGGCTGTGTGTTGGGTTACATTGTAGCAAAGTGTAATTTCTTCAGTGTTATCACATGAAAAGATATAATAAAATATTTACAAACATGTGAGGGGTGTACTCACTTTTGTGAGATAGTGTATATTTAAGTGACTGTCACTGAACTGAATGCTGAAATTAAAGCTGTACCTGTAAAGAAGCATTCAACTGCAGACACAAATAGTGTCTGCACTAACCAAACCAGAAACATGTTTTTATCCACTTACATATACGTTGGCAGAATGGCTCGTACAGGCACAATCACGTACCTGTACGTCCCCTTTAACTGCCCAATGTCGGGGTCGCGCGCACGCCGTCGGCGGCGCGCTCGCGACCCCCCTACCTTCCCCGTGAGTCGGACCGCGGGTCCCACGGACTCGATCGCCGCAGGGATCACCACGATCGTCTCACGGAGGCATGGAGCGGGGAGATGTTAGTGTAAACACAACATCTCCCCACTCCTCTACAGACAATGTCACCGATCTCCGCTCTGTGTAATCAGAGCGGAGATCAATGATGTGTCACTCGTAGCCACGCCCCCACACAGTAGTAATCACTCCCCTAGGCACACTTAACCCCTCCAGCGCCCCTAGTGGTTAACCCCTTCACTGCCAGTGTCATTTTCACAGTAACCAGTGCATTTTTATAGCACTGATCGCTGTGAAAATGACAATGGTCCCAAAAATGTGTCAAAAGTGTCCGATGTGTCCGCCATAATGTCGCAGTCACAAAAAACATCGCTGATCGCCGCCATTACTAAAAAAAAAATATATATAAAAATGCCATAAAACTACCCCCTATTTTGTAAATGCTATAACTTTTGCGCAAACGCCGGTTGTAATTTTTTTTACCAAAAATATGTAGAAGAATACATATCGGCCTAAACTGAGGAAAAAAAATGTTTTTTTTATATATATTTTTGGGGGATATTTATTATAGCAAAAAGTAAAAAATAAAGGGATTTTTATAACAGCTTACCTGTAAAATCCTTTTCTTGGAGTACATCACGGGACACAGAGCGACTTAGTCATTACTAATGGGTTATATAGATTACCTTCAGGTGCTGGCACTGGCCACTTCCAAACCGGAAGTACCCTCCCCTATATAAGCCCCTCCCATCCGGGAGCACCTCAGTTTTGTAGCCAAGCAATAAGTGTCCCAAAAAGAGGGGTGGGAGCTCTGTGTCCCGTGATGTACTCCAAGAAAAGGATTTTACAGGTAAGCTGTTATAAAAATCCCTTTTTCTTTTTCGTACATCACGGGACACAGAGCGACTTAGTCATTACTAATGGGACGTCCCAAAGCAATGCCAAATGAGGGGAGGGATACATAAGCTGGGCGCCATCAGGCATGAGGATCTTTTGCGGCCTGCAACACACTGCGCCCAAAGGTGACATCCTCCTGACTTCTAACGTCTACCTGGTAGAATCTAGTAAACGTGTGTACCGAAGACCATGTTGCGGCCTTACATACTTGAGCCAGGGAGGCCTGGTGATGCACTGCCCATGAAGTTCCAACTGCTCTTGTGGAGTGCGCCCTAACTTTGAACGGAGGCGGTCTCTTTCTCAAGCCATAGGCTTGTATTATGACCTGTCGAATCCACTTGACTAAAGTAGATTTTGATGCTGCCTGACCCTTTCTAGGGCCTTCCGGCAGAATAAACAAAGTATCCGTTCTGCGAACCTGAGCAGTGGCTTTTAGATAAGCTTTAACTGCTCTTACTACATCCAAAGAATGTAATAACTTTTCCTCTACCGAGCTAGGTTTGGGGAAAAAAGAAGGAAGAACCACATCTTGGTTCAAATGAAACCTCGATACCACCTTGGGAAGAAAGGCTGGATGAGGACGTAATACTACTCTGTCCTTATGGACAACCAGATATGGCTCCTTACAGGACAAGGCGGCTAATTCCGATACTCTTTTAGCCAAACAAACGGCTACTAAGAAAATCAATTTCCTGGTGAGAAGAACCAAGGAAATGTGTTGCAATGGTTCAAACGGTTGTTTCTGTAGAACCGACAGAACCAGGTTTAAGTCCCAAGGACATATGGGAATACTAACCGGAGGGCTAATACGCATCACTCCTTGTATGAAAGTTTTGACTAGTGAATGCGAAGCCAAGGGCCTTTGAAAAAATATTGACAAGGCCGAAATCTGACCCTTGATAGTACTCAAGGCCAGCTTCCTATCTACAGCCCACTGTAGGAAGTCCAAAATCCTCCCTATCACGTACTTACGTGGATGCCATTTCTTGGCCTCACACCACGTAATGTACGCCTTCCAGATCCTATAATAGATCTGCCTGGATACCGGCTTCCTGGCATTGATCATGGTAGATACCACAGAATTAGAGAGCCCTCTCTTTTTCAGAATGTGGGCTTCAATAGCCAGGCCGTCAAACCTAGGGCTGGTAAGGAAGGGTGGTATATCGGTCCCTGCGACAGCAGGTCCGGACGATGTGGGAGGGTCCAAGGACTCCTCACTGACATTTTTACAATCTCCGCGTACCATGCCCTTCGGGGCCACGCTGGAGCCACCAGAATCACTGGTTTCTTTTCTACCCTGATTCTGCGGAGTAATCGCGGTAACAATTGTGGCGGTGGGAATGCATATATCAGCTTGAACTGATCCCAAGGGAACACTAGGGCATCCGAGCCGCAAGCTAGGGGATCCCTTGTGCGAGACACAAATCTGTCCACCTTTGCGTTGAATCTGGATGCTAGCAGATCTACATCCGGTGTTCCCCACCGCTGGCATATTGCCTGGAAAACCTTGGGGTGAAGAGACCATTCCCCCGGGCATAATTGTTGGCGACTTAAAAAGTCCGCTCTCCAATTTTCCACTCCTGGGATGAAAACCGCGGATATGGCTGGGACATATTTTTCTGCCCACTCCAGGATGCAATTTGCTTCCCTCTGGGCTGCACGACTCCTGGTGCCACCCTGGTGATTGATATATGCCACTGCTGTGGCATTGTCTGATTGAATTCTGACAGGGGACCCTTGGAGTTTGGATGTCCATGCTACTAGGGCATACCGGGCTGCTCGTATCTCTAAGAGATTGATGGGCAGGGCCTTTTCTGCTTCTGACCACTTGCCCTGGAGAGACCATTGCTCCAGTACTGCCCCCCAGCCTATGAGGCTGGCATCTGTAGTGACTACCTTCCAAGAAACCGGACTGAAGGGTTTCCCTTTTTCCAGATTCTGGGGCACCAACCACCAATGGAGGCTCTTGCGAACGGAAGGGGACAGGGACATTGGTAAGTCTAAAGCCTGAACTTTTTTGTTCCAGGCTGACAGTATGGCCCTTTGCAAATTCCTTGAATGGAATTGACCGTAGGGTACCGCTTTGAATGAAGCCACCATTTTTCCCAGCAGCCTCATGCAGAGGCGTATGGATGGTTTTCTTTTTGTACCCACTAAGTGGGTCAAATCTTTTAAAGACGACACCTTCTCTGGAGGTAAGAAAATCTTTCTCTGATTTGAATCCAGCCTTAGCCCTAAGTATTCCAGACTTTTGACTGGTCTTAGAGCTGACTTGTCCCGGTTGATAATCCAACCGTGATATTCCAGATACTTGATTGTCTTGTGAATAGCTACTTCCAGCTTTTCCACTGAGTGGTCTATTAGTAGCAGGTCGTCTAGATATGCCATTATCGTTACACCTTGTGTTCTTAGATTGGCCAATAATGGGGCCAGAATTTTTGTGAACACTCGCGGTGCTGTGGCCAGACCGAAAGGTAAGGCTCTGAACTGAAAATGGCGCCCTTCTACGGCAAAGCGTAGAAATTTCTGGTGGGCCGGAAAGATGGGAATATGCAGATAAGCATCCCTTATGTCGATCGAGGCTAACCATTCCTGCCCTTGTAGGGCGGTGGCCACCGATCGGATCGACTCCATCCGAAAAGTCCTGATATTTAGGAACTTGTTTAGCCCTTTTAGATTTAATATGGGCCTCACGTCCCCATTTGGTTTGGGGACTGTGAAAAGGTTCGAGTAAAACCCAAATCCGCTTTCTTCCAGGGGAACCTTCATGATTACACCTTGGAGCAATAGTTGTTCTAGTGCCAGAAGGAGGGATCCTCTCTTCTGGGGATCTCTTGGCACGTTTGACCTCATAAATTGGGCAGGAGGAGTGCCTTTTAACTCCAGCTTGTATCCCAGACTTACTGCGGAGAGCACCCATCTGTCTCTGATGGTGTCCCGCCAGGTCTCTGTGAACAACTGAAGTCTTCCCCCCACCCGATTGAGTGGGGGCAACGCTTCATGACTTGGGGGGAGGTTTTGTACTTCTCTTGATCCAGGGCTTCTTGTTACCCTGTGATTGTCCCTGATTTCTGCCCCCTGAATTTGACCGCGGCGGCCGTCGGAACTGCTTCACAGCCGATGTGCCCGGGACTGGAGAAGTAGGCCTCTTAAAAGAAGGACTTCTACTCTTGTTCTTAACCGGTAAGAGTGAACTTTTACCGGCAGAAATTTTCTGGATATATTTGTCCAGATCTTCTCCAAATAAGCCTTCTCCATGAAATGGGAAGCTAACCAGCAGTTTCTTACAGGGAGCTTCAGCAGACCAGTTTTTGAGCCACAGAAGCCTACGCATATGTACTATAGACAGCGTAAAGCGGGAGGCCTGTTGGATTGTATCCTTTATGGCGTCCACCGCAAAACACAAGGCTCTAGGCAGGTCAGCTAGGGCAAGAGCCTGCCTTGTTTCAACTGATCTTTCACTGCTTGGCAGACTCCAATCGCTGCTACCGCAGGTTGTGTCACCATGCTTGCTGTAGAGAAAGCAGATTTTAGTAAAGACTCCAATTTTTTATCTATTGGGTCTTTGAACATTGGAACATTATCTACTGGGCATGTCAGTGATTTGTTCACAGAAGAGATGGCTGCGTCCACTGTAGGGACCCTCCATTTTTTTATGAACTTATCCTCCATGGGATAGATCACCGGAAATCTCTTGGGGGGAGCAAATATTTTATCAGGATGCTCCCAATCCTGGTAAATAAGCCCTTCTAATAAAGGGTGGATTGGGAAGGAACAGACAGCCTGGGGAGCTTTTAGCGACCCCAGCGAGGAAACCGTAGTGGATGGTGGTTCCGCCAGAGGCATTTTAAATGCTGATCGGACCATGTTAGTCAGAGACTGAACCCATAATCTTTCAGCCTGAGATGCTGAGAAAGGTTCTTCCACTGTTGATTCCTCCATAACTGAATCAACCTCATCCTGATCCCCTTCAGGTAGGTCGATCCCTGTGTGGGGCTGTTCCTCCACTAACAGGCACTCTGAAGGAGGAGATGGAGATCGGACGCGCTTTCCCTGTGACAGGGAAGCAGCGATCAATGCTGTTAATCTCTCTTCCAATCCTCCCAGAGTTGAGGATAAAACCTCCTCTGTTATATATACAGGAGCAGGTGGACTGGGGACAGCCGCAGCACCAGGCACTCCTGCGGGGTTTCTACGGCTACTGACCTCTGAATTCTCAGGGGAGATTGGTGCAGTACAAGCATGCCCAATATCCTCAGAGCCCGATGGAGACCCCTTTGGCTTCCTGGAAGACCTATTTCCGGAGCGTCTGGACGACATATCCTTTAAGCACAAAGCTGAGGTATTCCCGTCGTCATACACCAATTTTGCTGGTAATAGTCTAACACAGTTGCTGCTATATACCAACTGGTGTCCACTAAAGTGCCTTTCTATGGGGATGCCTGCATCAACCGCCTCTGTGTGCCACTGTTTGTTGCTAGCTCTGTTTGCATCCAGCTGACACTTGTACTGTGTCTTTATACAAGCTGGGACGCCTGCACATGCGCAGAAGCGCCGTGGCGTGCATCGAGCGTCATCCACCCGCCCTGCCCCTTTTTTTTCATAGGAGGCGCGTGCACGCGCCCGCACCCGTGCGCCATTGGCGCCCTTTTCGAAATCAAACAGGGACTAGGAGCCAGGGCCCTTTTTGCCGGAGGGCCTGTGCGGTGGATGAACGCAGCAACAGGGCAGAGGAAGTGGATTCCCACAGAGAAACTTACCAACTGCCTGGATCTTTTGACTTGAGAAAACCAAAGATCCACATGACAAAAAAAATGGACTACAGCGGCCTCTAGTGGTTTAACACAGGTACCGCGGTCCTCTTTTTTTTTTTTTCTTGACTACTATTAAAATTTTACATTTTCAGTAGTTACAGGCATACACAGATATTAGCGGGAATACCGTTAGGTAACAGACAGAAAGACAAATTAGGCTTGGGGGTCCCCCAATAGAACCAAGTTCCTGGGGGCCCCACTTACCTGATCCCCGCCGCAGGACTTTGTTTGGTCCACAGAAGCCCAAACTTCACCTATCACGGCAGGCATTGTAATTAAACCTTCAGGGACCGGGTTCCCAAGGATTCCACTCCCCTGGACCTGTATAGCACCCTGCACAGACAACATCTTGGTCGTGGGTATGACCAGAGCTCTGGATCCCAGGGTCCAGCCCTCCTAAGAGAGGCATTACAGGCAAAACCTTGCTCTTCTGCTGCAAGGCCCGGGTACCGACCGTTTAGCTATGAAGCTTTTTTGGTGGGATCCGGAACAGCTTACTAAGGCCCAAAAGAACCTGTACGCAAGCCCAGTGAAAACACATGTTACTCTTTGGCCAACACCTTAGACACTGGCAAAAAACTGAGGTGCTCCCGGATGGGAGGGGCTTATATAGGGGAGGGTACTTCCAGTTTGGAAGTGGCCAGTGCCAGCACCTGAAGGTAATCTATATAACCCATTAGTAATGACTAAGTCGCTCTGTGTCCCGTGATGTACGAAAAAGAAATTGCATTTTTTTCAAAATTGTTGCTCTATTTTTGTTTATAGCGCAAAAAATAAAAACCGCAGAGGTAATCAAATACCACCAAAAGAAAGCTCTGTTTGTGGGAAAAAAAGGACGTCAATTTTGTTTGGGAGCCACATCGCGCAATTGTCAGTTAAAGCGACGCAGTGCCGAATCGCAAAAAGGGGCCTGGTCTTTATGCTGCATAATGGTCAGGTCCTTAAGTGGTTATAGGCACAAGCATTACTCAATGGACTTAACCTGGAGCTTGTCCACAAAGAAACAGTCATTATTGTACTGACAGAACCAGCAAAAGGTTTGCAGAGACATAATTAGTACCATACAAATCTGACCGGAAATGGATCTGTAGACACACTGGGGGATATTTATCAAATTAGTGACACAATTACTTGCAAATCAGCCTTCGTCTCCTTCAGCAAAATCTCTGTGTCAGGTTTACATACCTGTGCATCTGTATTCCTGGGCAGCCAGTGACAGTTTGCAAAGTTCACAGACAGATTTATTACTGAAGACAAGACAGCTTTTCATTCTTAGCAGACACATAATTAAGAAGTGGTCAGGGTCAGGTTCTAATCCAGTTGCAAGTGCCGAATTTAGAGCAGCCAAAAATGAATTTATGACTAGTGCTGTAACCTTGTAATAAATCTGTCTTACAATGTGTTTCACTGTTCCTTTTTAGCATTGTTTTGCCTTGCCACAGGATTGCTAAATGTCCCTCATTATCCGTACTGTACTGACCCAACCAGTTACATGTCCGCAGACACATAATCAGTAACAAACTGACACAACCAGCGAAAAGCTCGTAAATCCATTGTCAATCCCGCCTGGCAATTCGCTGAAATTAAAAACCTGACAGACCTGGTGCACATGACCGATCCTAATGCAGAGGCGGATCCAGAGTCTAGTCTCGGGAGGGGCACTGCCAGAAAATAAGGTGTTGCTTACAGAACTGTATTTACCGTATCATACAGTCCTAACCTTGTTCAAAACAGTGAAACTGTTTTAAAGTTTTACATGCATCCCAATGCCGGCATCCCATTAATTTCTACTACAGCCACTATATTGCAATATGACATGCTGGTGTGGGTCCCTGAACGCACACCCTGCATGCATTCTGTGACCCGCACGCATGGCATATTGGGACAGAGTGGCTGTGTGTCTAGGTAGAAATAAATGGGATGCCGGCATTGGGATGCATGTAACACTTTATACATCCCCAAGCCAGTGAAAGACAGCCCTGCATGTTAGACGCATGTCTGCAGCATGCCCTGTGTGAATGAAGCCTAAAGATTATTTTTTCTGTCATTCTATATCATCATTATTATCATGATAATCACACAATTTAGGTGCTGTGGCTCAACGCACCTGTACTGTGTGATTATCATGATGATAATGATGATGATTGGTAATTGTAATATGGCACATGGAGGGGGTTAATGTACTCACTCATGTATTAGTGACCAGTGACAATGAATTAACGCCTTTGTGCTGCATTAGTGGCACTAGTGCTGTAGCATAAAAGTGGTTAATTAACACTGATGGTGCCACTGTCATTTATGCAGCACAAAGGGGTTAATTGCCACTGGTCACTAATACATCAGTGAGTACATTAACCCCCTCCATGTGCCATATTACAATTACCATTGTAAATGATTTAACCCCTCCCCCAAAGCGTTAACCACTTCACACAGCTAAGACAAGGTGTTAGTTAAGGCATTGTTGTGTCAATGAGTTAAGTGATCCCTCACTTGCAATACACTGAGCTCTGGCTACAGGTCCTATCTGCAGCATCTTGTCTTCAATCCCGCGCTCCCGGTCTCTGAATCGTGATGTCACACCAGCCAGGACTAGGAAGCTCCTGGCGGGTGGAGATCACTCCGCCTGATAGGGAAGTGAATTGACACTCGCACCACTCTGCTGCAACTCTGCCAGTGTGTAGCAGCAGCCTAGTTGTCACCGCGATCCACACCCCCATATTGAAGCCACTGGGTCCCTCTAAAGGAACTGATGGGGCCCAGGGAATATATTTTAGGCCACCTGGGAGCAGAAATAAAGTCCCTGCAGCTGCATTTATATGATGCCTCGTAATGAAAATCTCATGAGGTGGCGGAGGGAGAAAGCCTTGGAGTGGGTATTATTTTCTGGGAGGGGGGCAATTACCTCATTGCCCCCCTGGATCCGCCTCTGTCCTGATGTCCTGATGTTACTACCTGCCGATTGACAGCTCCCCAAGCTGTTATCAGCTATATAAGGGAAGGGACAAGGCTACCAGTGACATCATTGATGACATATGGCCATTGTTAGTCAATGTCATTGCCTTATTTTAGCCAGTGGCCATATCTGGGCTGTGGTGTCATTGCTGTCCCCACCCCTTTGCTTATGTGGCTGGAGATTATTGGCCATGTAAGCATTATGACAGTAAAGCCCTGTACACACGATCGGATATCCTATGGATTCTAATCCAATGTTTTTTTCCATCGGAAATCCGATGAAACTGTCTTCCATCAGTCTTGCCCACACACCATCAGTCAAAAAACAGACCGTTTCAAACGCGGTGACGTAAAACACTCAGATGAGACGAGAAAAATGAAGTTCAATGCTTCTGAGCATGCGTCTACTTGATTCTGAGCATGCGTGGGTTTTTTATCCGATGGATTTCCACACAGACGATCGGAATTTGCTATCGTTTTTTTTCCCATCGGATAAATTTAAAACATGTTCTATTTTTTCACACCGATGGAAAAAAGACCGATGGGGCCCATACATGATCGGTTCGTCCGATGAAAACAGTCCATCGGACTGTTTTCATCGGTAAAACCGATCATGTGTACACGGCTTAACAGTGACACATAGTGGGTGCAGCACCCGCTGCTTCCTTAGACAGTGTGAAACTGTCAT
This sequence comes from Rana muscosa, assembly GCA_029206835.1. Taxonomy (NCBI): domain Eukaryota; kingdom Metazoa; phylum Chordata; class Amphibia; order Anura; family Ranidae; genus Rana; species Rana muscosa. The sequence goes on from CM055116.1 coordinate 733,637,439, forward strand.
ATACTGTATGTACAGAAGTGGAGCCAAGCAGAGGCTCAATGTTATGCAGAGACACCGGGCGGGTGTAAAGACGCTTGAATCAGCTGTGATACAATCACTGAAGCGGCACAGAGGTTGAATTAAATTAAGCTTTTTATATCGGTGCAGACTATTGCACCATAATATGTAAGTGCATGTACCAGTGCTGTTTTTGTTTGTAATAATATAAAAAAGTGTTTTTAATAGTATAACGTTATTCGGAGCACTGGGTATCTATTTTTATAAACTGTCTGTGTACAGAGAGATGTGGATTTTATGGCAGTGATTCATTGGAAGAGACTAACTAATAGTGGCTTGTTACCAAAAGCACATGAGGCCTGAAATAGTAGTAAGGTCACATACATTTTTAGGAGGCTGAAGAACAGTGATGGCAAACCTTGGCACCCCAGATTTTTTGGAACTACATTTCCCATGATGCTCAACTACACTTCAGAGTGCATGAGCATCATGCGAATTGTAGTTCCAAAACATCTAGGATGCCAAGGTTCACCATCACTGACATAGAAGGATGATTTAGGGACACTTTAAGAGACTTTTCACAGATATAATTTCTTATGCCGCGTACACACGACCGGATTTCCCCTCAGGAAAAGTCTGATGTGAGCTTTTGAACAGAAATTCTGACCGCAAAAGTTTGAGAGCAGGTTCTCTATTTTCCCAACGGAAAAAAATCCTATCGGACAATCCGTTCGTCTGTATGCAATTCCGACAGTAAAAACAAAACAAAAAACACGCATGCTCGGAAACAATTCGACGCATGCTCGGAAGCATTGAACTTCTTTTTCTCGCCATCCAAGGTTTTTCCGACGGGAAAACCGATCGTGTGTATGTGGCATTAGTGTAGGAGCTTATTTTACTGTGTTAAGGGTTTATTATTATTGGTATATTTAATATTATTAATTAATATATATATAAAAAAAAAAAGTTCTAGCGCACAACCTATAAACAAGCTGCAAAATTAAAGTGAACTAACACCTAAACTGATAACTAAGTATGCTGCACTAATATAATAAACTCTGTGCTTAAGTTTGCCACAAATTACAAGTGCCATTTATCATACATATTCATCACTGTCTTGTAATAATCACTACCACATATGCCATGAACAAGTGAAGATATGAAAATATATTGGTGTTGAAAAATTGTAAGTGTTAGGAAACAAAAGTATCCATAAAAAAATGTCCATCAAAAACCCTTTTCTTTCTCTGTATAGAATGGGGATGGCTTAGAACCCCGTCAGGTTCTACTACTATCTGGGACTCCATTTCAAAGATTTCCCCTCATTTCCTGTTCTGCAGATAATGGTTTGACCAGACAGAAAGTGATGATAAATCTCCACAGACAGCTCAGAAAAAAAAAAATGCGTTGTTTGTAAAGTAAGGGAAATCTAGAACCCTGTCACATTTTTATTGCTTTATGTTTCCCTGTTTCAGATTTTTCTAGTTCCACTGTGGGTTTTATGGACAGGACGTGAGGAAAAATGGGAAAGCTCTCTTATGCCTTGTACACACGATCGGAAATCGGAGTAAGTTCATAGGAAATTCCGATGAATTCCATTGGAGTTTAGATAGAGAACATGTTCTATTTTACTCTGATGGAATTCCGTCGGAGTTCCGATGTGAGTTTGGCCGGGCAAAAGCCTGATCATGTGTACAAGGAATTATGAATCATGTATAATTCTCCTTGGAATTCTTTTCCTTCTCCAGGAAAAGACAAAAAGTGAATAGGTGTTGCAGCAACTCAGCTGGAGACTGGAAGCATAAGCCAAGGTTTATGTCTCTAGCACCCCAAGAATCATTGAAATAAAGTTATTGATTACAATTTTCGTGTTCGATTAATCAATTTTTTTTTTATCGATTAATCAACCACATACAGTTTTTACAATTTTCCACATCTCCCCCCATACCGTAATATCCGCATGTCCCCCATACTGTAATGTCCACATTTCCCACATACTGTAATGTCCACATCTGCCACATACTGTAATGTCCACATCTGCCCCCCATACTGTAATGTCCACATCTCCCTCCATACTGTAATGTCCACATCTGCCCCACATACTGTAATGTCCACATCTCCCCCCATACTGTAATGTCCACATCTGCCCCACATACTGTAATGTCCACATCTCCCCCCATACTGTAATGTCCACATCTCCCCCCATACTGTAATGTCCACATCTGCCCCACATACTGTAATGTCCACATCTCCCCCCATACTGTAATGTCCACATCTCCCCCCATACTGTAATGTCAACATCTGCCCCCCATACTGTAATGTCCACATCTCCCTCCATACTGTAATGTCCACATCTGCCCCACATACTGTAATGTCCACATCTCCCCCCATACTGTAATGTCCACATCTGCCCCACATACTGTAATGTCCACATCTCCCCCATACTGTAATGTCCACATCTGCCCCACATACTGTAATGTCCACATCTCCCCCACATACTGTAATGTCCACATCTGCCCCACATACTGTAATGTCCACATCTGCCCCACATACTGTAATGTCCACATCTCCCCCCATACTGTAATGTCAACATCTTCCCCGTAATGTCCACATCTCCCTACATCTCCCCCCATACCGTAAAATCCAGGCAGAACCGTCCGCAGACTCGCAGAGTAGATGGCACAAGCAGGCGGCTGATGATGACGTCAGCACGCCGCTACTAGGCCGCCGCCGGGTGGAACAAGATGGCCGCCGCTTCGGAGCTTGGCCGAAGCCGCGGCCTTTCCTATAGACGAGACTGCAGAGCTCACTCACTCACTTATTTTGATCGATCAAGGAAATTAACGATTAATCGAGCAAATAATCATTAATTTCCGCAGCCCTAAAATAAAGCCCAAGAATTTGTTTGGTGATCACATCAGAGTGTTATAATGCAACATTCCAGGGGCAGGCAGGGCCCCTTCATTAAGCTTGTGGCATGCTTGACAAAGGATTCCTGTGTGGCCCTGAAATGTTGCATTTTTAACACTCAATGTGATCACTGAAAAAACGCGAAATCCTAAGCCTTCCTTACTGTATCCAAAAAAAAGATTGGAAGGCAATACGGTTTAGCGACTCAGCATTTTGGTACATTTTGGACAGCAGAGAAAAATATCTCAAACTACAACGCCAACAGTTTTATGCATCTGGTTGAACATGTTTGTTGAGAAAAAAGGCATAAATCTCCTATGTGAACTGATTTTTTTGTTGTTAATTATAATAGAATGCAAAGTGCATAAGAGGCCAGAATTTAACCCATGGGTTAACTCTTCACTCAAAATAGCTTTGTTTCAGTGGTATTTCTGACTTTAAAAACGTGACTAAAGGAAAATTGTTTCGCATTTGCTAGTAACATCTACAGATTTGCATGTCTATGGCCAGGCAATGAATACCGTCGTTTTTGAAAGACAACAACAGCTTACAGAACCCCAAGAGAAATTAATATTATATTTGATATCATATCATATACTTCTCTTTGGACATTTCGGCCATGGATTGCATATCTAGTTGTCCCTGTGGGGTCCTTTTGGCCTGTCTAGATATGGCCCTAAATGTAATGCCGCGTACACACGACCATTTTTCTCGTCGGGAAAAATTAAATTTTTTCTCTTTGACGAGAAAAACGACCGTGTGTGGGCTTTTGGTCATTTTTCTTGATGAGAAAAACTGCATTAATCACGACGAGAAAAATTAGAACATGCTCTAATTTTTCTCGTTGTGATTCACTGCATTTTTTTCCGCGGCAGTTTTCTTATAGGGAAACACTGCCGGGGAGCCTACACACGACCAAGAGAAAAAATGATGGGAAAAACGGCCGTGTTTAGGGGAACAAGCCGTTACTCGTTTTTCCTGTCGATTTTCTCAACGGTGTTTTCACCGTCGAGAAAATCGATCGTGTGTACGCGGCATTAGAGTTCTGTCCATCTATGTACCATCATTTACATTTCCTTTCCATATTTCAATCTCCTTAACTTAATATCGAGTCATTCTCTTTTGTTTTTGGACAAATTATCGGGATAAGAAATGGATTAATATGATGTGCACATCATAGCACACTCACTATCATGTGGGGGCGAGGAGAGGGGGGGGGGGGATTTCTTTTTTTTGTTTTTGTTTTCCGGAGTTTTCGCTGCTATATATATATATGGTGAATACCACATATGATACGATTTGTCTGTCATTTCATTATAAGCTAAATGCTGAGCAAGTTTCATATGAGGTTTTTTTAGAGATCTAGTGTGTTTGGGAATATATATAGAGATATAGAGATATAGAGATATAGAGAGATATAGATATAGATTCAGTAGTAAGCAGGTTACAAAAGGAAAATATGGATGTGTATATTAATGTATGGACCCACACCTAGCAGTGTAGTTTGCAGGACAATGTTTCTGTTGAGTCTACTTGAAGTATGCGGTTGGGAATCCACCTTACACACAGCAAAGGGGCTCTGTCATATAAATAAATCACCACTATTAGTATGATATACTCTATGTTTGGTTCATCGCCCCATGCTTTTACATGTAATATCTATGCATGCATATGTTTCATTTTTGGTTTATTTTTTTACATTGTTTTTTACTCATTCTTTAAACATCCTAATTTCCCGGGACATATGCACAACTAACATTTATGCAGAGATTTTATTTCCATTTCCATTTCTCTCTTTTCTCGGGCTCGGGAATCTATACCTGCCTTACTACTTGCTACCATTTATGGCCATTTATTTTCTTTGTTGATTTTAACTTTAATTTTAAATATCAATTCAAATCTACCATTGAAAAACTAAATAGCGCCTATACAAGCAAGCGAATCTTATGACTGACCATATTTACTTGGTCATGAAATTTTCAACACTTTTGCACCATATTATCACTTTACCCATTATTTCACCAGTTTTTACAACACCATTCATTTGTGACCCATACAAAAGATGCCTTCCCTTTCCCTTTCTTTTTCACTATCTATTATCACCCGTCTAATATTTATTATTCAATTTTTACTTAATGCTTTTTTAGTAATTCACTAGTGATCCACACATATATGTTAATATTACACACATAGAAAGAGAGATCTGTGATTTTATTAACGAAGCGAAAAGAATTCCGTTTTGTTTCACTTCACATATACACCATCTTGTTGCTATATATAAAGGTTTTTAAACAAGGTGGTTATTTTCACAATACAGCAAGTCTCTACTTATTACTTCTTATGTGTAGTTTTATTTTGTGTTGTTCATTTCATTTTTTACCATATAATTTATTTCCTATTCACTTTAATCTTCACTAGTAACAATACACAACATATGAAGGTTCGTTCATGAGTGTGTGTGTGTGCTTCTCAACATGGATTTAATTACATTTACAGGAGACACCAGTTAATTAGTCAATTAATTGATTGGACCCCCAACCACTCCTTCACTAATCACGTGGATAAGAGTATATATTTGATATTTATTTGTCATGTTTGTTAGCTATGAATAAGCACTGAACTACAGTGTGGAACGCGTCAGTTTGCATCTGTTTTTTTGCTGTGGCATGTATTTTGGTGATTTGATTTTACAATAAAAGGAACTATAAAAGGAACTATTTTTGAAGTGCGGCTGTCCAAACTGTCCAAACTTTCTTCAATTTCCAGAAATTAATATTAACTTAAGCATAATCTGTCCTTCAATGCTACTATTAGATCTGAAATTCTTGGAACTAATCTTTAGAAATAAAAGCACCTGGCACACAATATTCTAGCTAATTGTAACTATTATTAACATAAATTCAAAGTCTTTTTATATCTGCAGATTATTATATACAGTATTGCATACACACATTGTTTTAGACTAGGTTCAAATCTAAGTGGTTCTGCATGCTGCATTTGCACGGGCACAGCAGCCCATTCATTTGAATGGTCTGCTGTACCTCCATTTCCTGCAGAAAAAGGTCTTTTGGCCTTTTTTAAAATGCGACTGCACAGTCCTTTGACACCATGAATTTCCATGTGTGGGAAACCGCATCACCTCTTTAATTTTGCGTGAGGGTGGCATTATAGTGTGAAGTAATTTTTTTAAATACAATAACTAATATGGTATACTTACCTGCTCTGTGCAATAGATTTGCACAGAGCAGACCAAATCCTCTTCTTCTGGGGTCCCCCGTTGGCGCTTCTGGCTAAGTGGTGGTTGGTGCTCAATATTTTGGGGGGGAGGGCGAACAAACCTGCCCCCCACATGGGAGACGGACAGTGGTAATCAGTGGCCTTACCTTAGGAGGCCGATGCTGCTCCTCGCTCTAGCTTGCCAAGGGAAGAGCCAGGGCCGTTGCTTCTCCTCCCAGCCGAACAGACGTTGCGTTTCCTCCCGGTCGAACAGGAAGAGGGTCCTGAGACCCGAGTGGCCGGGAGTCCTAAGACTCCCTGGCCACTCGGGTCTCAGGACTCTCTTCCTGATTGGCCGGGAGGAGAAGCAGGAAGACAATAGCGAATATTAATTTGCTATTGTCACACAACTGGGTGGGTTCACCCATGCACACACTGCATAAAAAACGCACAGCATAAGAAAAGCATGTGTATGTAAACATGATTTGCAAAACACACGTGAGGTATTGTCGTAAATGGAGTGAGAGCAATAATTCTAGGGCCATTGTTCATAGTTCACTATAAACTGATGACGCATAAAGGTTTTAAAAGCATTGCCTATAAAGAATTTTGGGTATCATAATTTTTTTTTACGATTCTTTGGGCATGCACAATTTTGAGACTTGATGTGTTTGATATCTTTTATATTTTAGCAAAAACTGGTTAAGATATTTATTTGTTTGCACTAAAATTCATTCTTAGTTTGATTCCTAAAAATATGGGTTTGATAAATAACTGCACAAGTATTGTGCAACATAAAAATTGCAGCTACCACTATTTATTGTCCAGGGGCTCTGCTTTCAGAAAATACATACTTTTTGGTGGGTCTACAGCAATTTCTAGCAAAAAATGCAGATTTTAATATATGTTGCAGTATGCAACACAGGAAAGATGGGAAGATTAGAGAAATCAATACATGTCCAAATACAAGGTATGAGAGGGAAGGATTTGGGTTTTTAGAGCACTGGGTTGATTTTTCATTGAGGTACAATTTATGTGTTAAAGATAGTTTGCACCTAAATAGAAGGGGGTCTGCTGTGCGTAAGGAGAGGTTTATGGGAAGACTGGAGAAGTATTTAAACACTTCACGACCGCCGCACGACGATATATGTCGACAGATAGAATGGCACGGCTGGACATATGGGCGTACAGGTACATCCCCTTTAAGATGCGAGCCATGGGTCGCGCGCGCCGCCGGCGGTGCGCTCGCGACCCGGTCGGGAGCTCCGTGACCGCGCCCGCGGGACCCGCGGACCTGATCGCCGCCGGTGTCCCGCGATCGGGTCACAGAGCTGAAGAACGGGGAGAGGTAAGTGTAAACAAACATCTCCCCGTTCTTCCTAGTGACACTGTCAGTGATCGTCTGTTCCCTGTCATCGGGAACAGCGATCAGTGACGTGTCACGCCAAGCCACGCCCCCTAACAGTTACAATCACTCCCTAGGTCACACTTAACCCCTTCAGCGCCCCCTACAGGTTAACCCCTTCACTGCCAGTGTCATTTTTACAGTAATCAGTTCATTTTTATAGCACTGATCGCTGTAAAAATGACAAGTGTCCGATGTGTCCGCCATAATGTCGCAGTCATGATAAAAATCGCTGATCGCCGCCATTACTAGTAAAAAAAAAAATATTTATAAAAATGCCATAAAACTACCCACTATTTTGTAGACGCTATAACTTTTGCGCAAACCAATCAATATACGCTTATTGTGATTTACCAAAAACATGTAGAAGAATACACATCGGCCTAAACTGAGGTGATCAAATACCACCAAAAGAAAGCTCTATTTGTGGGAAAAAAAGGACGTAAATTTTGTTTGGGAGCCACGTCGCATGACCGCGCAATTGTCAGTTAAATCAACGTAGTGCCGAATCGCAAAAAGTGGCCTGGTCTTTGACCAGCGAAATGGTCCGGGGCTGAAGTGGTTAAACTAGGATTTGGGTGGGGGGTATATTAGAATGAAGTGGGCCAGACAGGTTAAACCCTAATGGTTGGTGGAATGAGGGAAGATGGGGGAGGGCTATGACAGGTGGTTAGAATGTTCCCATATTACAAACAACCATTGAAAATGATAGTACTACAAAAACAGTATGCAAGACACAAGTGTAAAATGTGACAATGAATTAAAGTGTTTGTTCATCAATGCCAGAAGTCTGCCAAGCAAAATAGGAGAGTTGGAAGCTTGGGTGCATGAAGAGAACTGTGATTTAATTGGTATTGCTGAATCTTGACTTCATTCTTCACATGATAGGTCTATTAATACTCCTAATAGTCCTAATACTATTAATACTCCTGGCTATGCTCTCTTTCGGAGAGACAGGGTAAAGCATGATGGTGGTAGTGTCTGTCTCTATGTGAGAAGTGATTTCAAAGTGAATGTGAAAGAGAACTCTGTTGATGGAGAGTGTGATGGTGCTGAAACCTTATGGGTGAAATTGTATATGGGTGTGCGTACTTCAAAGTTAATTATTGGAGTTTATTATAGACCACCCAGTACTAATAATGAGATGGAGACTCAGCTCCTTGCACAAATAGAAATGGCTGCAAGGGCCGGGACAGTGATAATAATGGAATCATTTAACTAATTAAACTTTAGTTAAAATCCCCCAGGGTGGATTTTTTTTTAGCTTATTACAAGACAATTTTATGGTACAGTTCATAGAGGCCCCAACTAGAATGAATGCTCTGCTGAACCTTTTAAACACAAACAATGCAGAGATTATTACTAATGTTCATAAAAAGTAACATCTGGGCAGCAGTGACCAGACTTAAAAGCAAAAACAGAAAACGAAAAATAAACAGTGCTATTTCAGTGTACTTAGGTAGTGCAAGCATCCTAAGTTTCAACATTCCATAAAGGATCACCATATTGCACCATGTCTAATGTAAACATAGGAGTGAACTATTATTCACCATATTATTATTAACCATATTTTAGACCATTGTGAGGGGGTTAGCTCGGCAGCGGGTGTGTGTGACCCCCGGGATGGGCTCCCCACACAAAACAGGCCCAGCAAACGGAGGTTGTGGTTTTCAAAATCAAAAAAGGTGCGGTTTATTTTCTATTTACAGTGACAAAACACAGCAAAGCAAAAGAAACATAACCAAAATAAATCCTGGTCAAGTTGACCTCTGACTAAACATACAGGTTTCCTAACTAACAACTGGGATCAGCCTAGTGCTGTCCTAGTCCCTAAGTCCCTGGTTTAGTAAAAGTCCAAACAAATAGCCACACAGGCTTTGCCTCACCGCACAGGGGTTCACTCTCCCTAGACAGTCCACACAGGTCTGGTTCCAGGCATGAGCTAACATCTAATGAAGCTGGGAGTTCTTATAGAGGCCTAAATGAGCTGACAAGCTTCAGCTGGCCTCATCAACTCCCTGTCTGTACGACGCCCCACACTCTCCCTAGAGGTATGAGTCATCCATGAGCCTACTAGCCTCAGCTGGGCTTATACAACTCTCCACCCTAGTTGTATAAGTCAGCATAAAGCCTGAATCTGGGAAAAATATATCTACCCCCCTGGATGCAACCAGGTGACTTTACCTTCCTGCTGTCACATACCCCCCCCTCTTGTTTTAACCTCGGGGTTGGAACACCAGCAATCAGGCATTCATGTACTCGAGACAAAGCATCCACATTCCCCATTTGAACGCCAGGGCGATGCTTTACTGTGAAGTTGAATTCCTGGAGGGCCAGGAACCACCTATTCACTCTTCTATTTGTTTCCTTGTTTTGAGCCATCCACTTTAACGGAGCGTGATCCGTAACCATGTCAAAGTGCCTACCTAGCAGGTAGTACCGAAGGGAATCTAGAGCCCACTTCACCGCTAAACACTCCTTTTCAACGGTGGCGTAATTTACCTCATGGGACTTCAACTTCCTGCTGAGGTAAATGACTGGGTGCTCTTCCCCGTTCCAGACCTGGGACAATACTGCTCCTAACCCCACATCTGACGCATCACTTTGTACGACAAAGTCTTTAGAGAAGTCGGGTGAGTACAACACTGGCTGGCTACATAAGGCTTGTTTCAAGAACTGGAATGCTGCCTCAGCCTCGGGGGTCCATTTAATCATGACCGACCCTTTCCCCTTCGTCAGGTTGGTTAGGGGCACAGCCTTAGAAGCAAAGTGGGGAATGAATCGCCGATAATACCCAGCGATTCCCAGAAAGGCTCGTACCTGCTTCTTGCTGTTGGGACGTGGCCAACTCTGGATGGCCTCGACTTTGTTGAGTTGGGGTTTTATTACTCCCCTCCCAATGGTGTACCCAAGATATTTGGCCTCCTCCTGCCCAATGGTACACTTCTTGGGGTTAGCCGTAAACCCCGCTTCCCGAACAGAGTCCAGGACTGCTTGCACTTTTGGCAGATGTGAGGCCCAATCTGTGCTATGGACAATTACGTCATCCAGGTAAGCCGCAGCATACTTCCGATGGGGCCTCAGCATCTGGTCCATTTTCCGCTGGAATGTGGCCGGCGCATTCTGTAACCCGAACGGCATTCTTTTATATTGGAACGCCCCGTCTGGGGTTACAAATGCGGTTTTCTCTTTGGCCGACTTGGCCAGGGGGATTTGCCAATACCCTTTTGTGAGGTCAAGAGTCGTCATGTATCGGGCTGTTCCCAGCCGGTCGATCAACTCATCTATACGTGGCATGGGGTAGGTGTCAAATTTTGTAACTTTGTTCAACTGACGAAAATCGTTACAAAATCGCCAGCTCCCATCCGGTTTAGGCACCAACACGATGGGACTAGACCAATCACTTTGGGACTCCTCTATCACCCCTAAGTTCAGCATTTTCTGTACTTCCTCCCGTATTGCCTCCCGTCGAGCCTCTGGGATCCGATAGGGTTTTAACTTCACCCTTTCACCGGGCGGGGTAATGATGTCATGCTCTACCCCAGATGTTTGTCCCGGCAGCTCAGAGAATACCTCCTTGTTGCGAAGCACAAACTCCTTAACCTCCTGTTGTTGGGGTTGTGACAAGGTGGCTGCTATTCCAACCTCAGGAATCACGCAACCAGTTTGAGCTGGTGACCAAGTGTCTGCGACTAGGGACTCTCTATCCCTCCAGGCTTTCAACAGATTAACGTGATATATCTGTTCGGGCTTTCGCCTTCCTGGTTGTCTGACCTTGTAATTCACTTCGCTCACTTTTTCCATTATCTCGTAGGGGCCTTGCCATTTGGCAAGGAATTTACTTTCAACCGTAGGGACAAGTACCAATATCCTATCCCCCGGGGAAAAGGTACGGGTCTTGGCTCCACGGTTGTACACTCTCTGCTGTGCCAACTGCGCTTGGGCCAAATGTTCCTTCACGATGGGCATTACCTGTGCAATTCGATCTTGCATCAGGGCGACATGCTCAATCACACTCCTGTGGGGAGAACTCTCACTTTCCCAAGTTTCCTTGGCAATATCCAACAGCCCTCTTGGGTGTCTCCCATACAGTAACTCAAAGGGGGAGAATCCCGTAGAGGATTGGGGCACCTCCCTAATAGCAAACATCAAATAAGGAAGTAAACAGTCCCAATCCTTTCCATCTCTATCCACCACTTTCTTCAACATTTGTTTTAGGGTTTTGTTGAATCTTTCAACCAGCCCATCGGTTTGGGGGTGATACACAGACGTACGCAATTGCGTCACTTTGAACAATTTACACAGCTCTTTCATAACCCGGGACATAAAGGGTGTACCTTGGTCCGTAAGCAGTTCTTTACAAATACCCACCCGGCTAAAAACAAGAGATAGCTCTTTGGCTATGGTTTTGGCCGAGGTATTTCGGAGAGGGATCGCTTCTGGATAACGGGTGGCATAGTCCATTATAACTAATATGTACTGGTGCCCCCTAGCGGACTTGATTATAGGACCTACCAAATCCATGGCGATCCTCTCAAACGGGACCTCAATGATGGGTAGAGGGACCAGCGGGCTACGGAAATGTGGCATCGGGGCCAACCTCTGACACACAGGGCAGGAGGAACAATAATTTTCTACGTCCTTCATCACCCCCGGCCAATAGAATCTCTGTAATACCCTCTCTCGGGTTTTCTCTGTCCCCAGATGACCTCCAAGAATGTGCCCATGGGCCAACTCCAACACCAACTTCCTGTAAGGTTTGGGCACCACAAGCTGCTCAACGGTTTCTTCTGCCCTTTTTGCCACCCGATACAGTAGGTCCTTCTCTACGCTGAAGTATGGGTAAGTGCAGGTATTATCTGGGTTCACTAACTCGCCATCTATTTTCACTACGTTTTCCCGTGCCTTTATTAGGGCGGGGTCTTTCAACTGTTCTGTGGCAAAGTTTTCCCTGTGAACCTCAAGATCAGAAAACTCCACAGACGGTAGGTTTTCGTCTGAGGAGGTGGGCTCCTCTCCAGTTTCTTGAGTCTCCCCTGCCAATACTGATAAGGGAAATTCCGGAGAGTCCTCACCACTCTCAGGGGAGTTCTGGCTATCACATTCCTGGTACATAGGGGCACCAGTGAGGGGCTCAGGATCATCCCACAGTTCCCAGAACTTCGGAAAATCCCTTCCCACAATGGCGTCATGCGGTAACTGAGATACTAAGCCCACTGGATGAGAGAGGGTACCTTTGGGGGTCTCGAAACACACTGTAGTTACTGGATACTCTCGGGTGTCCCCATGCACACAAATAACAGCTACCTTGCTATTCCCAGAGACCTCTGTTTTAACTAACTCAGCCTTTATCAGGGTCACAAGGCTACCTGAATCCAGCAATACCACAACATTTCTACCATTAACACACATTTTGCATAAATGTTTCTCAGTTCCTCGAATGGCAGTGCATGCGACTGTCGCACACAGCGACTGACGTCTGCCCGTCAGAAAGTCACACTGCATGGGTTCCTCCACAACCGGGCAATTGGCTGCAATATGTCCCGCTTGCCGGCAGCGGTAGCAAACGATCCTTCTTGCCGCCTCTTGAGCCGCTGATTTCCCAGGCTGTTCTCGCCAAACTTGGGGTAGAGCTCCCACCCTCTCACTCTCTCCACCCTCACCCCTTGGAATCCTCTTATCCGCCCCTGGGGATGGTCTGGTCTTAGGGTGGAAAGTCCGAGTGTCTCTGGAAGAGGCCGTCAGGTTCTCTGTAGCCAAGTATTTCTCCACACGATCCACAAGACCATCGGCCGTCTCTGGGTCTCCATGGCTTACCCACTTTTGGATGGCAGTAGGAAGAGCTCTCAAAAACCGATCCATTACAACACGTTCCACAATCTTTGGTGCGGACAAAGTCTCTGGCTGTAGCCACTTTCTGCTCAGGTGAATGAGATCATACATTTGAGACCTGGGGGGTTTTCCAAGCTGGAAAGTCCAGTTATGCACACGCTGAGCCCGGACAGCCTGGGTGACACCCAGCCTTGCCAATATTTCAGCTTTTAGCATCACATAGTCTTTTGCTTGGTTAGGCTCTAGGTCATAGTAAGCTTTCTGCGATTCACCAGTTAACAGAGGAGCCACCAGTCCAGCCCACTGCTCCTCAGGCCACTTTTCTCTTTCAGCGGTCCTTTCAAATGTGGTCAAAAATACCTCTGGATCATCCTCTCCAGTCATTTTTGTCAATAAACGACTCACCCCAAAGGACGCGGTATTAGTGGGACGGCTTTCCTCACTGGTCTGCGGACGTTGCTGCATTACTGCTTCCATCTGTTGTTGTAGTCTCTGCTCTTGCTTCTGCAACAGGTCTATGAAGCGGGCCTCAGATTGCTGCTGGGCTCGTTGCTGAGCCTCCAGACTCTGTTGCAAAGTTGCGTTTGTCTGCTGCTGGGCTGCAAGGCTCCTTTGCAAACCTGCATTTGTCTGCTGTTGATTGGCATTTGCAAGAGCCAGCTGCTTCAGTATCTCCTCCATGCTGGCTTAAAAAAAACTGCCCGCATTCTCCACCAACTGTGAGGGGGTTAGCTCGGCAGCGGGTGTGTGTGACCCCCGGGATGGGCTCCCCACACAAAACAGGCCCAGCAAACGGAGGTTGTGGTTTTCAAAATCAAAAAAGGTGCGGTTTATTTTCTATTTACAGTGACAAAACACAGCAAAGCAAAAGAAACATAACCAAAATAAATCCTGGTCAAGTTGACCTCTGACTAAACATACAGGTTTCCTAACTAACAACTGGGATCAGCCTAGTGCTGTCCTAGTCCCTAAGTCCCTGGTTTAGTAAAAGTCCAAACAAATAGCCACACAGGCTTTGCCTCACCGCACAGGGGTTCACTCTCCCTAGACAGTCCACACAGGTCTGGTTCCAGGCATGAGCTAACATCTAATGAAGCTGGGAGTTCTTATAGAGGCCTAAATGAGCTGACAAGCTTCAGCTGGCCTCATCAACTCCCTGTCTGTACGACGCCCCACACTCTCCCTAGAGGTATGAGTCATCCATGAGCCTACTAGCCTCAGCTGGGCTTATACAACTCTCCACCCTAGTTGTATAAGTCAGCATAAAGCCTGAATCTGGAAGAAATATATCTACCCCCCTGGATGCAACCAGGTGACTTTACCTTCCTGCTGTCACACCATGTATTAATAAAAAAAAGTGGAGAATGAAAAAAATAAATTAAAAATAAATTAATTTAATTTATTTTTATTAATACATGGTCTAAAATATGGTTTCAATATCCTCTATTCTGATTTTATATTTTTATGTGGCTATATGTATATATCTTGCCTTCCCTGCTGCTTCCAGATATGAGGTGACAGCCATACTATTAGGATTACATCCACAGGAACTAGATATATACATTACAATTAGGGAGTAATAGATAGCCCCATTTTAGTTTTTATTTACTCAATATTATTGTATCAACATTTTACTTATATATTAATATGCAGTTGGGTAGGTGGAGGGAGTTATTTTACTAGTTTATTATTGCCCCTTAGTATTAGCAGATGGGCAGTCAGACCGCTGCGGCCAATGCTGGACTGAGTTAAATATGGACTATCAGATACCCTGATCCACACATTTCATCTGCATAGTAAATACTAATAGAGCCCGCTATATCTATCGTTTGCTCTATTGAAATCTGCTCAGGTCCATTATAGGACTTCAAGAAAATGGGGGATCCGCCGTTTCCTGTATGGTCAGGAAAATGGTGCCGCCCATATGATTTGTTATGAACTTCAACAAAAAGGCGGATTGGCCATTTTCGGTCTAATACAATACATAAGCATTGCCTCAGCAACCAATCATCTTCCCCTGAAGAAGTCTCGAAGTACATGACGTAACGCCGTAGGGAGGAAGCGAGGCACCGCAGATCGGAAGCAGCGGAAGGGCAAGTAAGACGGCGCTCACAACGCCGCGATTCACCCACACTGCATCGTTTTTTATATGTGATGTAAGAGTCCAATACTTGTTGTTTTTAAATAAAGTCCAAACTATTACCTACTACACCATTAGAAGCCTCTCTCTCTTCCTGCCCTCTGTTCCTGGCTGGAGCTCCGCTCCCCCCGCCCCCTCCTTTTCCCTTAGGATAGCAGACACCTTTTGAGATCAGCGTGAGTGGTGGAGGATACAGGCCAATAGAGATCACAGTGGAGAAGAAACACAGGAGAGATAGGATAACTCTAAATGCCAGATATTTTACTACAGAGGTGAGAGTTCTGGGAGACTGGTGTAGGATTCCCACATTGGTTCAATACTTCAATTGCAAATACATTGCGGATGTTAACAACACCTGATCAATTAGAGGAGTAATCGTCCACCGGAGTCATCTATTTAGGACTCTTTGGGACCTGTTTCTCATCATTATTCACTTTATCAATTGCAATATTGAACTTCCTTGCAATCCTTTGTACTATTGAACTTTTGGCACTATATGCACTTTATTGATTGCACTTTATGAATTGACTGCACTTTATGTACTGATTGTTTACACGTTTTGCCACGTGGGCATTGTTTCACTCACCATTGCCAATTGGCACTTTCATGGACTTGGTAGAATCCTTTATGATTTAATTTCACACTCATTGCATCTTTTTCAGATCTAGTTATTTGCACTTGATTAGGTAGCACATTATTTATCTAATACGATGTACTTTTTGTTGGTATTTTTCTTTAGCGCAAGATCATTATTTTATTTATTCAACATAATATAACAAATCATGTATCCAAATCATTTACATATTAAAAGCATGAATAGAATATACATTAGCATTATCCTCAGTAATAAAAAATTGCTATAACAGTTGTAATCCATGGTATTGCCTGGATCCAAAGATCATGTAAGTATGTATACGTTGCATCTAGGTTAAGCCCGACACATTTCATGGAATCTATCCAATTATGAGGGGCGGATGCCCCTGATGACTATTTTAGCCTCCCTGTATGTATGTTTATTATTTTCCAATTTTTGTCTATGAATGGTTGATTTTGATATACTTACTTCTCTTTATAGATGTATCTTGCATCCGTCCCTGATGATTGGATAGATCCCATGAAACGCGTTGGGCTTAACCTAGATGCAACGTATACATACTTATATGGTCTTTGGATCCAGGCAATACCATGGATTATAACTGTTATAGTGATTTTTTATTACTGAAGACAATATACTATTGTATATTCTATTCATGCTTTTAACATGTAAATGATTTGGATACATGATTTGTTATATTATGTGCCATTATTGCATGTATTGTCTGCCATGTACCTACTCAATCAGGGCAAACAAATAAATACTTGTTCATGTTTCACTTTGACTCCTTCGATTAGCCACAATATACACACCTCATTTAAAGTCCAGACCCTCTTTCTTTATGTACCTGTACAGGGATGGAGATGCATGTTACCATGTGTCTCGTTTAAAGTCCCAAAAACACCCTCTATTGCGATAGGTATCGGTAATGCTCAGCCATTCACCCCAGACTTTTTGAAATTTTGAAGGATAAGTTCTTACCAAACATCATTTTGGCTGACTCCAGGAAGTTGTAATTAGATTGCAATGTGTTATCATCCTCTTCACATTTGTGCTGCCATTTGTCGCACTGCAGTAAGAAATGCAATTGTGGCTGCAAGCATGTTTTTAAATTAAAATGCAGGCTGCAGACCTTAACGTAGAAGTGAGCCGAGTAGCTATAAAGCTGTCCAATCACGTCTATGGTGTGGTATGTAAGACCCAACCACCCCCTTGTGTTTCCCAAGCTCACCTACGTACCCTGGGAGCCTGGGACCCCAAAAAACTTGCTCAGTTGAGGAGGACACAGTGTCCATGATCTACCTGGACTGAGTGCAGGGAGGAATAAGGGGTCCGATAGACCCATGTCACCTCCTTACAGAGTACCCATCATTACATACAGGTGATACTCGAAAAATTAAAATATCGTGCAAAAGTTTATTTACTTCACTAATGCAACTTAAAAGGTGAAACTATTATATGATATATTATATAAAAAAGCAGTGCAGCGCAAAACATTTAAAACAATACTAAAATTAATAATGATGAAAAGAAACAGTCCATGATCTTCACATAAAATCTTCAGGTAATATGGTCAGCAAGCACCAACATCACCGCTGATGAAGTCCCGCCCCCTTGGGACGTAACGCGTACGAAACCACGTGACTATTGTTCGTGACGTCACCAGCATCCTACACACTGATTCTCGTGGCGTACACTACGATATGCTGTGAATCCTTTGCACTGAGGCTCAGTGCGTTATTTGTAAGTGCACCTTTTTAATTTTTAATAAATCTTTATAAAGTTTACAGAGAGCATTAGATATTATTGCTTCTTCTTCTATGTACCTACCCACCCGGAGTTGATGGCGAGAGTCTTTATGATCTAGCAAGTTACCGGCATTTATCCAGTTTTACCCAGAGATCCTGTTCATTCATCCCTTAAGGGAACTGTCTGTGAGACCTAACTGATTCACTCAGGGGCCCATTTCTCGAGGTGAGCTGCTAGGAGTAACGGTGGTGGAGGTTGTCACTCAGTCACCTAATCTATCAATATTTATTCACTTTGGACACTTGTTGGTGCTTGCTGACCATCTTACGTGAAGATTTTATGTGAAGAGCATGAACTGTTTCTTTTCATCATTATTCATTTTATTTTAGTATTGTTTTAAATGTTTTGCGCTGAACTGCTTTTTTATATCGTACTATTGGGGATTTGATATTTTGACCCTCAGTGTTTTAGCTGCTGTCTTTAGGTTTTTTACTTGCGCTGGTTGATTTACTTTTATTTATTATGTAGTGATGTGATAATTTCTTTGCCCATTTACCCAGTGTATACTCTTGTTATGCAGTGTTTGTTTGCCCTTTTCCAATATGGTTGCTATGCTCTCTCTCTCACCAGGGATGAGGTCATCAAGAAGAGCAGAGGATGGCAAGGGGTTTTGTGGTTAAGTGGGTGGAGGGAGAGAGACATGTGGAGAGAGATAGAACAATGAATTCCTGCTAATAGAACAGAGACTCTGTAAGTGCTGCTGCTGCAGTTTCACCTCACTGAGAAATACATAGAGACTGTTAATGATTTCATGTTCCTGTTTGGAAAATACTTTATGTTGGATGGTTAACTGAATGTTATTGCTTCAATACATGGACTTTCAAATACAATGCTGTGTGGATTACTGTCTATGTGAAGATATATTTCTCAATTGGGATTTCAATTGCTATGCACAAGCCTCAATTGAGTGGAGGTATTACGCTAGTTAGAGATCCTGTCCGGATCACACTGATTATGAAGACTCTGCTCCTAAATACTATACAGGTGGTGCCATTATACCTCAGTAGCCGCAGAGAGAGAAAATAATAGTGCTACAATTATATGATATAGACTCATAACATGCAAAGCAAGATAGTTCAAGCCGTGATTTGTCATTGTGATGATTATGGCTTACAGCTCATGAAAACCCCAAATCCACAATCTCAGAAAATAGAATAATACATGCAATCAATAAAACAAGGATTGTACATAGAACAATATCGGACCTCTGAAAAGTATAAGCACGCATATGTACTCAGTACTTGGTTTTGGCCCCTTTTGCAGCAATTACTGCCTCAATGCGGCATGGCATGGAATCTATCAGCCTGTGGCAATGCTGAGGTGTTGTGGAAGACCAGGATGCTTCAATAGTGGCCTTCAGCTCTTCTGCATTGTTCCGTCTCATGTCTCTCATCTTTCTCTTGGCAATGCCCCATAGATTCTCTATGGGGTTTAGGTCAGGCGAGTTTGCTTGCCAATCAAGCACAGTAATCCCACGGTCATTGAACCAGGTTTTGGTGCTTTTGGCAGTGTGGGCAGGTGCCAAGTACTGCTGGAAAATGAAGTCAGCATCCCCATAGAGCTTGTCTGTGGAAGGAAGCATGAAGTGCTGCAAAATCTCCTGGTAGTAGGCTGTGTTGACCCTGGACTTAATGAAGCACAGTGGACCAACACCAGCAGATGACATGGCTCCCCAAATCAACACAGACTGTGGAAACTTCACACTGGTCTTAAAGCATCTTGCAGTGTGTGCCTCCTCCATACTCTGGGTCCTTGGTTTCCAAATGAAATGCAAAATTTTCTCTCATCAGAAAAGAGGACTTTGGACCACTGAGCAACAGACCAGGTGTGTTTTTCTTTAGCCCAGGTAAGAAGCTTCTGACGTTGTTTGTTGTTCAGGAGTGGCTTGACAAGAGGAATATGACATTTGAAGCCCATGTCCAGGATCCGTCTGTGTGTGGTGGCTCTTGATGCACTGACTCCAGCCTCAGTCCACTCCTTGTGAAAGTCCCCAACACTTTTGAATGGCCTTTTCCTGACAATCCTCTCCAGGCTGCGGTCATCCCTGCTGCTTGTGCACCTTTTTCTTCCACACTTTTCCCTTCCACATAACTTTCTATTAATGTGCTTTGATACAGCACTTTGAGAACATCCAACTTCTTTTGCAATTACCTTTTGAGGCTTTCCCTCCTTATGGAGGGTGTCAATGATGGTTTTCTGCACAACTGTCAGGTCAGCAGTCTTTCCCATGATTGTGATTCCTACTGAACCGGACTGAGAGACCATTTAAAGCAGTGGTTCTCAACCTGGGGGTCGGGACCCCCTCGGGGGTCGAATGACTATTTGCCAGGGGTCCCTAAATCCTGGGCTGTTCCTGAATCCCGCACCACTCTCCCAGCATTTTAGCAGCCACCCAGCAGGGCTGTCCCTGGAGCCTGCGGCTGCCCACTCAGCCTCTTTGCAGCCGCCCATTCGGTTCACTGCATGGCCGAGGGGTAGAGACTAGAGGTCAGCTGACTGGTGAGGATAGTGAAGTGGGAGGGGCAGGAGGAGACCATATCTCCTGATTTCGGCATAGGTGTCACTTCTGCGAGACACCACAAAGTCAGAGACACCACAAAGTCGGAGACACAGTGAGTAACACTACCTGTGATTAGAATTGCCATTAAAAGTCCCCACTACAGTTTTCAGATCAGCAGATGACCTTGTTCAAGAGCACCTAAGTTGGCTGATCAGAACTTCCCCCAGCATTGCCACTGATCCCACCCCCCACCAAGCAGTAAGAGAAGGAATAAAAATAGAGAATACATGGAAGGGAGAGGAAATGAGGGGGAGGAACAAAGAAAAGGGAGAGAAAGCATAAGAGAAAGAACAAGAAACACAGCTAGAGAGAGGGATGGGGAAAAAAACAAGAAATTAGGAAAGGGAGAAATAAAAGGAAAATAAGGAGAACAAAGAGAAAGAGTGGTACATCCTAAAATGTACCATAAGGGGTTTTTAAACTGTACCAGTGGAAAGGACTCAGGGAGAGGTAATGTCTGTGGGTTAGGGGCACAAATTGCTTGTCTTGCCTTGGGTGCTGACAACCCACGCTACGAAAATAATTTTACTGTTAGGGGTCCCCACAACTTGGGAAATTTTATCAAGGGGTCATGGCAGTAGGAAGGTTGAGAACCACTGATTTAAAGGCTCAGGAACCCTTTGCAGGTGTTATGGCTTAATTAGCGGATTAGAGTGGGACACTTTGAGCCTAGAATATTGCACCTTTTCACAATATTCTAATTTTCTGAGATTGTGGATTTGGGGTTTTCATGAGCTGTAAGCCATAATCATTAAAATTATGACAAATCACGGCTCAAACTATCTTGCTTTGCATGTAATGAGTCTATCTCATATATTAGTTTCACCTTTTAAGTTGCATTAGTGAAATAAATGAACTTTTCCGCGATATTCAAATTTTTTGATATTATGGTCATTCAAATATTTACATATTTTTAACTAGTAATTAATAACTTAAAAAAAAATGTGAACTCCTTCAGTTAGCGGTCAGGTTGCCTGGACAGGCAGCTGAAGGAGCACATACAGCAGTCTGACAATGCTGCTGCTAATTTTGAGGCAATGACTTTGCATTGTCTGTTTGCAACACTCTCTAGGGTCTGTTTTATCTCTGTCAATCTTTCTGTCCCAATAAACATTAAAACAATTGGTCATATACTGTAGTTGTTCCTATTTAACCCCTTTTCAGAGTGAGTTTCCAGGCAATTTTAGCTAGGTAAGCCTTTTTTGTAACAATCCTATATTTGTGAAGACCCATGCTTCTGTAGCATGTAATGGCAGCTTGTTTATGAATTGTCATGGAAAATGTATTTCATTTTGTTAAGTACTGACACAAATTTTTTATAAATACTTAAACATTTGTAGGAAAAAATACTTGCATCAAGTCAAATGACAACACACTATAAGGTGATAGAGTAAAATTAATTATTAATTGGCTTTTGCATATGTTATTTAAATATAAAAAAAAATGCCATCAAAATGTTGAGAGCAAGGACTTGATGCACCAAAACTGAAGAGTGAAGCATTCTAAGTGAACATTTTTCAAAGAATCCCATCAAATTTCTATTTTACAGCATTCTCTGGTATTTTTTGGGGGGTGGGGGGGGGGATCTAATATTTATATTATAAATGTACTTTACAGATACAAAACAGTAAAAAATGATAGCATAACATGATATTTTTCATCAGGAATAAACATACAATCCTAAAATAGTGTTATAAATAAATGGTATACATTATGTGTGGTAATTTAACCCCTAGTCCCTTGGAGATGAGCAAATAGATTTTAGATTTAACTAGCGCATGATGATTTAATTAAGAGAGTTGAGTAGAATAATAATTGGTGATGTTTTCATTTTGTTGAAATTATTCTGCCTAAATCCAATTTTCTCTATTTTATCCAGACAGAACAAACACAAAAAACAATCATAATTATTATTATTTACTTAGAAAATGCATGTGATCATCAGGAAGTACAGGAGGTTAATTTGCCATTCATTTAAAGTGAATATTAGTTTTAAATGAATGGTGAAATGCACAATGCTATGCTTTGTCTAATCCTTGTAAGGGTGTTACATTTTTAAACTGACTAAATCTTTAAACAATTAATATTGAAGCGGGTGTATTGTGGAATTGTGCCTCCTCCTCCAGAAGGGCCCATTCATAAGACTAGGGAATAATGCAGAGAACAGTAGTTCATAAGTGTACATTATGGATGAGCCCGATGTTCGAGTCGAACGTAAGTTCGAGTCGAAGAACGGGTGTTCGCCGAACAATTTGGGATGTTCGCGGCAAATTCGAAAGCCGCGGAACACCCTTTAAAAGTCTATGGGAGAAATCAAAAGTGCTCATTTTAAAGGTTAATATGAACGTTATTGTCATAAAAAGTGTTTGGGGCCTGGGTCCTGCCCCAGGGGACATGTATCAATGCAAAAAAAGTTTTAAAACTGACTTTTTTTGGGAGCACTGATCTTAATAATGCTTAAAGTGAAACAATAAAAGTGAAATATTCCTTTAAATTTCGTACCTGGGGGGTGTCTATAGTATGCCTGTAAAGTGGCGCATTTTTCCCGTGTTTAGAACAAAATGAAATTTCTACAGGAAAAAAAGTAATTTACTCGCGGCTATAATGAATTGTCGGGTCCCGGCAATACAGATAAAAGTCATTGAAAAAAACGGCATGGGTTCCCCCCCAGTCCATTACCAGGCCCTTTGGGTCTGGTATGAATATTAAGGGGAACCCCGAACCAAAATTGAAAAAAAAATTGCGTGGGGGTCCCCCCAAATTCATTACCAGGCCCTTCAGGTCTGGTATGGATATTAAGGGGAACACTGTGCCAATTTTTTTTTTTAAATAGCGTAGGGGTCCCCCTCAAAATCCATACCAGACCCTTCAGGTCTGGTATGTATTTTAAGGGGAACCCCACTCCAAAATTAAAAAAAAATGGCGCGGGGGTCCCCCTAAAAATCCACATCAGACCCTTATCCGAGCACGCAACCTGGTAGGCCGCAGGAAAAGAGGGGGGATGAAAGAGCGTCCCCCCTCCTGAACCGTACCAGGCCACATGCCCTTAACATGGGGAGGATGTCCCCATGTTGATGGGGACAAGGGCTTCAACCCCACAACCCTTGCCCGGTGGTTGTGGGGGTCTATAGGCAGGGGGCTTATCGGAATCTGGAAGCCCCCTTTAACAAAGGGGACCCTCAGATCCCGACCCCCCTATGTGAATTGGTAACGGGGTACATTGTACCCCTACCATTTCACAAAAAAGTGTCCAAAATTTTAAAAAACACAAGTGACCGCTTGGGACAAGTCCTTTATTAAAAAAGAAAAAAAAATTCCAGAGATGTAATCCTTCCTCGTCCCGGGATATGGAGAAACACGCCGCCACGACACGCTCCGCCTCCATGGAAGGCGCCCGCCGAATGACGCTAGACCCGCCGTGACAGTTCTTAAATAGCTGAGGGCGGGGCCACCCGTGACTTGTGCGGTTGACCCCGCCCTCAGCTATTTAAGAGCTGTCACGACGGGTTTAGCATCATTCAGCAGGCGCCTCCCATGGAGGCGGATCGTGTCGTGGCGGCGGGTTTCTTCGTATCCCGGGACGAGGAAGGATTACATCGCTGGAATTTTTTTTACTTTTTTAACTGCTTGCCTACCGCCAGCCATCATATGACGGGCGGACGGTGCAGCTCTCGTTCTGGGCGGGCGTCATATTACGTCCTCGCCTTCCGGGGCAACTAGGGGGTGCGCGCGCCGCTTCACTGGGAACCCGATGCGCGTGCCCGGCGGCCGCAATGTCCACCGGGCACCCGCGATTGCCCAGTAATGGAGCAGGACCGTGGATCTGTGTGTGTAAACACACAGATCCACGTCCTGTCAGGTCAGAGGAGACCGATGGTGTGTTCCTTTGTACAGAGGAACACAGATCGGTCTCCTCCCCTTGTGAGTCCCCTCCCCCTACAGTTAGAATCACTCCCTAGGACACATATTTAACCCCTTGATCGCCCCCTAGTGTTAACCCCTTCCTTGCCAGTCACATTTATACAGTAATCAATGCATTTTTATAGCACGGATCGCTGTGTAAATGTGAATGGTCCCAAAATAGTGTCAAAAGTGTCCGATATGTCCGCCGCAATATTGCAGTCACGATAAAAATCGCAGATCGCCGCCATTACTAGTAAAAAAAATAATAATAATAAAAATGCTATAAATCTATCCCCTATTTTGCAGATGCTATAACTTTTGACAAAAATATGTAGAAGAATACTTATCGGCCTAAACTGAGGAAAAAATGTGTTTAAAAAAAAAAAGTGGATATTTATTATAGCAAAAAGTAAAAAATATTGAGTTTTTTTCAAACTTGTCACTCTTCTTTTGATTATAGCACAAGAAATAAAAACCGCAGAGGTGATCAAATACTGCCAAAAGAAAGCTCTATTTGTGGGGGGATAATGATAAAAATTTCATTTGGGTACAGCATTGCATGACCGCGCAATTGTCATTCAAAATGTGACAGCGCTGAAAGCTAAAAAATGGCTTGGGCAGGAAGGGGGTGAAAGTGCCCTATATTGAGGTGGTTAATAAAGGACTTGTCCCAAGCTGTGTTTGTGTGTTTTTTTTTACCATTTTTGACACTTTTTCTGTGAAATGGTAGGGGTACATTGTACCCCGTTACCAATTAACATAGGGGGGGCTCGGGATCTGGGGTCCCTTTTGTTAAAGGGGGCTTTCAGATTCCGATAAGCCCACTGCCCGCAGACCTCCACAACCACCGGGCAAGGGTTGTGGGGATGAGGCCCTTGTCCCCATCACCATGGGAACATCCTCCCCATGTTGAGGGCATGTGGCCTGGTATGGTTCAGAAGGGGACGCGCTCTCGTCCCCCCCTCTTTCTCTTTCGTTCATGGACGGACACAGCCTTAATCTTGACAAAGTGGGTATTAGCCTTCCTTTAGGAGTGACTAGGCAAAAAGTGTTAACAACTTCAAAGCTGAACAGCCCCGCCCAGGGGGCGGTCCTACTGACTATATCCCCTCAGCCTGCACCGAGCAGATCAGTTTTTTTCTGCCTAGCTAAGGAAAAGACATGGCTCCCTTTGGACCCATAGGCCTGGAGTTTTTTTTGATTCCAGACGCCGTCTACTTGGTTAGGATTGGTCTGCGGACCAATCTTCCAAGAAAGCCCTGATGGATTTGCCCTTTTAGGGCGACAGATTTTTTTTTGGAGCATTCCTTGATGACATTAATAAATATGTCACAGGAGGTAAAAGCATGCTGCTCCCACAATCCAAAAAAGGGTAATGAAACACGCCGTTGGCTAGGGCCCTCCTTCACCGCGAACAATCGTTTTTTTCGTCCGCCTAGTGCGGCAAATAGACGATCCCAGGCTGATAAAGCGCCTGCTGAGGGACAAAGGCATCCCTGGTTTCGCAAGCCCAACAAGCCTGCGAACAAATCTACATCCACATAAAGGTCTGTCCCCACCCATCTCTCGGGTAGGGGGACGTGTTCGCAAAATCGCGACCTGGTGGACATCTAAGATCCCCAACCGGTGGGTTTGCGAAGTAGTTTCCTCAATACAAGATAGAGTTCTCTCTTGCCCTCCGAACAGATTTAGGATTTGTTTCCACCAACCGCCAGCTTCAGCCGACTCGTCGGGAAGACCTAGATGGGGCGGTTCAAAACCTGCGAATACGCAGGGTGATATTCCTGTTTTCAGTACAGGAACGGTTTCAGGGGTTTTTACTCAGACCTGTTGTAGTACAAAGAAGGAGGAGGTTTGCCCAATCTTGGATTTCAGGCCCCTCAATTGCTTTGTGAAGGTACAAAGATTTTGGAGGGAGTTGGTTCGCTCTGTTGTCGCTGCCCTCCATCCGGGGGATTTCAGGCATACTTGGCAAGGACGCATACTTGCAGGTCCCCAGATGCACCAGGCATCAGAGATGGCTACGCTTTGCAGCCGGGGAAGACCACTACCAGAGGGTGGCGCCCCCATTGGCCTGGCATCAGCACCAAGGGTGTTCACCAGAGTGCTTGCCCTGAGTCTGGCCAAGACAGCGTGGCATCGCTATCATTGGCTACTTGGACGAGATCCTTCTGAGGGCCACTCAACCTCAGAGTTAGAAGTGAGCATGTCTATAACCTGTCAGACCCTCCGATACTTGGCTTGGGTGCTGAACACTCAGAAGTCAGTATGGTACCGACTCAACTCCTAGTATAGCTGGTGTTGACTCTGGACTCCTCAGAGACAAACGTTTTTTCCCTATGGGAAAGTTTAAGACCCTTCGGGCTGCGGTGCGGCAGTTGATATCCCCAGGATGAGTCCTGGGCCTCATGGTAGCCTCCTTCGAGGCGGTACGATATGCGCAATTCACACACAAGTGTTACAGAAGGAAAGTCTGTCCAGATGGGACAAGTGCCTATCATCCCTGGATTGTCAAATCCGGGTGAGCCACCTAGTCAGGACCTCCCTAGTTTGATGGCAGACATCACCAGCACTTCTGTCCGGGAAGTCGTTTCTTCCCTTTCACTGGATAGTGATCACGACGGACACCAGCCTTACCGGTTGGGGGGTGGAGTCTGGGGGGTTCAGTCAACCAGGGTCTCTGGACTCCGGAGGAATCCCACTTGCCGATCAACGTCCCGGAATTCTGGGCGATCAGGCTGTGCCTCTCCACATGGTCTCAGAGGCTACAGAGGCGTCCAGTCAGGATCCAGTCGGACAATGCCACGTCACTGGCGTAAGTCAACCATCAAGGAGGAACAAGAACCTCAACTCACGCCAGACGTAGATTTCCTGGCTTCTCGACTCAATCGGAAGTTATTGAGGTTGGTGGCCAGGTCAAGAGACTCATGGGCAGACGCGACAGATGCGTTAGTGGCACCATGAAGTCAGTACCGGCTAATCTATGCCTTCCCTCCTCCTAAGTTCCTTTCTTATCTGCTTCGCAGACTGGAGGCAGAGAGAATTCCAAGAATCCCAATTGCTCTGGATTGGTCTCGGCGTCCTTGGTACCCCGATCTAGTGCGTCTTATAGTAGGCGCCTCTTGGCGTCTACCGCTAAGAAATGATCCGCTGTTGCAAGGTCCCATACCCCATCCTGTTTTACAGTCACTGGCTTTAACGGCATGGCTATTGAGAGCCAGGTGCTAAGAGACTGGGGCTGTCAGACTCCGAGTTCTTACCATGAGGAGTGCTCGTAAATTGTCCTCTAGGAAGATTTACCATTGCACTTGGAAGACCTAAATATTCACTTGTGAGGAAATGAGGTGGCATCCGCGTACTTATTTGGTTCCAGAGTCCTGCTGTTCTTACAGCGTGGGGCGGACCAAAAATTTTGCTAAGTACAATTAGGGGCAAATATCTGCCCTGGCTGTCTTTTTTCAACAACCCCTGGTGGCTCACTCTCTAGTGAGAATGTTTGTACAGGGGGTTCGGCATGCGGTCCCTCTGGTCCGCCCTCCACTACCTCCGTGGGGGCTTGTATAGCAGACGTCCCTTGGCGTCTACCACTACGAGAGGACCTGCTGTTGCAAGGCCCCATACGCCATCTTGCTTACAGTCAATGGCCTTAACGGCATGGCTATTGAGGCAGACGTCTCTTGGCGTCTACCGCTACGAGAGTACCTGCTGTCGCAAGGTCCCATACGCCATCCTGCCTTACAGTTAAGGGCTTTAACGGCATGGCCTCTAAGAAAGTGTGAAACTAGTCAGCTCTAACCAGAATTTTGTGACTGTATTTGGATTTTTGAAGATTTTACATAATAAAGGCTTTTTATTGGAGTGCTGCTGTCCAGAAGACTTGATCTTTTGTTTTGCATGGCCTCTGAGCTGGCAGCCTTGTCATGCAAGGCTCCCTATCTGACCTTCCACAAGAATAAGGTGGTGCTGCGTCCGCAGCCTTCTTTTCTTCCTAAGGTCGTTTTGACCTTCCATCTCAAGGAAGACATGGTACTGCCATCCTTGTGTTCTCATCCGTCGAATCCTAAGGAGACGACGTTGTCCAAGCTCTAAGAGTATACTTGTCTGTTACTGCTCCGTTCCAGAGTTCAGACTCACTGTTTGTTTTGGTGGCTGGTCCCAAGAAGGGCCCAGCGGTCTCGTCGGCCACCATCTCAAGGTGGATCTGACAGATCATGATTCAGGCTTACGCCATAAAGGGTTGGGCGCCTCCCTGTCACGGCGCATTCGACCAGGGCAATAGGTGCCTCTTAGATTAATGGCATGGCCTCTCAGTGCTTCAGAAACCACTGTTTGACATCAGGGAGATTCCCTTGTCGACACTTTCTCAGAAAGTGGTCCTTTTAGTGGCTGTTACGTCAGTTAAGACGGGTTTCTGAGCTGGCAGCCTTGTCATGCAAGGCTCCCTATCTGATCTTCCACAAGGATAGGTGGAGCTGCGTCCGCAGCCTTCTTTTCTTCCTAAGGTCGTTTCGACCTTCCATCTCAGGGAAGACATTGTACTGCCATCCTTGTGTCCTCATCCGTCGAATCCTAAGGAGACGACGTTGCATTCCTTGGACGTTGTCCGAGCTCTAAGAGTATACTTGCCTGTTACTGCTCCGTTCCGGAGTTCAGACTCACTGTTTGTTAACGGCATGGCCTCTCGTGCTTCAGAAACCACCGTTTGAGAACATCAGGGAGATTCCCTTGTCGACACTTTCTCAGAAAGTGGTCCTTTCGGTGGCTGTTATGTCAGTTAAGAGGGGTTTCTGAGCTGGCAGCCTTGTCATGCAAGGCTCCCTAGCTGTCCAAGCTCTGAGAGCATCAAGCGTCTGTTTCCCAGGTGTGTAAGGCGGCGACCTGGTCGTCCGTTCACACTTTCACTTGTTGAGTTTGTCGAGTTGCAACTCCTCCGTTGAGGAGCTCTGTTTTGTTTTGGGGTGAAGTTGTTTTTATGCTGTTCCCACCCCTCGTTTTTGGCACTGCTTTGGGACGTCCCACTTTGTCAACACTGAAGCCTCGTACACACTACCGAGTTTCTCGGCAAGAACCAGCAAGGAACTTGCTGGCAGAGATTTCTTGCCGAGAAATTAGTTTGTGTGTATGTTTTCTCGTCAAGAAAACCGACTAGAATCTCGACGAGAAAATAGAGAACCTGCTCTCTATTTTCTCGTCGAGATTCTTGTCAGCCTGTTTCTCGACGAGAAAATTGTGTGTGTGTACACTTACCTGTCCTCCGGGAAGCCCGCGCATGCTCGAAATGACTTTAACGCATGTGCGGTAGCTTCCTAGGCATAGGTAGGGTGTACCAAGATGGCGGTGACGGCATCGAATGTGACGAGCGCATGCTCATCGTATTCGATTACGTCACCGCGTTCGCTCCATTCAAAGAACCGCGGGTTCTTTGAAATGAGCGTGTGTACACTCGGCCGGGGCAAGTTTCTTGTCGAAGGATCTCGTCGAAAAAAAAACGACGTGTTTTTAACGACGAGATTCTCGGCCGTGTGTACGAGGCATCAGGCTGTGTCCGTCCATGAAAGAAAGAGAAAATAGGATTTTTATGCTCACCGTAAAATCCTTTTCTCTGAGTTCATGGAGGGACACAGCACCCACCCCTCTTTTTTAAGTTTGTACTGCTTTTTGACTAACTGATCTGCTTGGTGCAGGCTGAGGGGATATAGTCAGTAGGACCGCCCCCTGGGTGGGGCTGTTCAGCTTTGAAGTTGTTAACACTTTCTGCCTAGTCACTCCTAAAGGAAGGCTAATACCCACTTTGTCAAGATTAAGGCTGTGTCCGTCCATGAACTCAGAGAAAAGGATTTTACGGTGAGCATAAAAATCCTATTTTTCCTGGGGCCTGCCAGGTTGCGTGCTCAGATAAGGGTTTGGTATGGATTTTTAGGGGGACCCTCAGGCCATTTGTTTTTTATTTTGGCACAGGGTTCCCCTTAAAATCCATACCAGACCTGAAGGGCCTGGTAATGGACTGGGGGGGGGGGGACCTATGCCGTTTTTTTCAATGACTTTTATCTGTATTACCGGGACCCAACAATTCATCATAGCCGCGAGTAGTTTTAAATGACATTTTTTTCTTTGGAAATGTCATTTTGTGCAGGGACTGTTCTAAACACGGGGGAAAATGTGCCACTTTACAGGCATACTATAGACACCCCCCCAGGTACGAAATTTAAAGGAATATTTCACTTCTATTGTTTCACTTTAAGCATTATTAAAATCACTGCTCCCGAAAAAGCTGTTTTTAAAACTTTTTTTTGCATTGATACATGTCCCCTGGGGCAAGACCCAGGGCCCCAAACACTTTTTATGACAATAACTTGCATATTAACCTTTAAAATTAGCATTTTGATTTTTCTTGTTCGTGTCCCATAGACTTTAACAGTGTTCGCGTGTTCAAACAATTTTCTTTGCCTGTTCACATGTTCTGCTGCGAACCGAACCAGGGGGTGTTCAGCTCATCCCTAGTGTACATATACAGCTGTGCTGTTCTTAAAGGGGTTGTAAAGGTTCGTTTTTTATTTTCTAAATACGTTCCTTTAAGCTAGTGCATTGTTGGTTCACTTACCTTTTCCTTAGATTTCCCTTCTAAATATTTTTTTTTCTTTGTTTTCTTTGTCTGAATTTCTCACTTCCTGTTCCTCCTCAGTAAGCTATTCAGTAAGCTGTTCTGGCTGACTCAACACCACTCGGATGATGGTGTGAAGTTTAGTGAGGAGAAACAGGAAGTGATAAATTCAGACAAAGAAAAAAAACATTTAGAAGGTAAATCAAAGGAAAAGGTAAGTGAACCAACAATGCACTAGCTTAGAGGAACCTATTTAGAAAATAAAAAACGAACCTTTACAACCCCTTTAAATTGCTCTGTGGCAGCAGGGTTTATTTACTAAAGAAATAGCACATTGTCCACTTTGCAAAGTTTTTTTACTTGTGAATGAGCTGAAACTATGTTGACTGCAATCATTCAATCGTGTGCAAACAAAAATCCTGTATTTTGAATAGCTTGATACAATGAAAATATTGGGTAATATGTAAGTACTTGGATGTCCACAGGATGTTCCCTATAAGGGTATTAAGGTCTAGTTTTTGAATGGGCACTTTTAAAAAGCACATCACTTTCACTTTAATCCCCTCATTTATATTACACTGTGCAGGAGGGAATTCAGTTAATTTGCGCAATTCTTGGACCTGAAGTTTTTTAAATTATATAGGGGACCCTTGTGTGATTCAGCAGTCTGGGAGGAAAATCATACTGATAATAATTAAGGTGGATGTAAACCCTCACATATACCCATTGAAGTGAACAGCCTCAGATAATACACAGAGATGAAACAAATCTGCCTACATACTGTATGTTTTACATGCATATCTTCTGTCTTCAGCTTGCTATATTCTTTAGAAAGTGCACATCGTGTTAGAAATTTTCTCTTCCTGTTTCAGCTGTGGGAGTGAAGTCTTGGCATAGACTGTGCGACAGCTGATTGGAGGATAGGCACACCCCCCCCCCCCACTCCACACAGGCAAAGGAAGAAAGGAATGTGCAGGGTTATGCTGTGAATAGACCAGCTCTCTGCTAATCTATTTATAGCACCCATCCTGACACAAATTTCAGGCTGGTTTTATCTCAGTTGTCGGAGAACTTGTCAGAAGGTATCGTGCTGATAACAGAAGAACGGAGCAGCAGAAAGACACAGGACTTAGGGCTTTGGAGAGAGATATGAAAACACTACAGATATAAGTGCGTAGGTCAAATTTCATGAATCAGGTTTACATCCACTTTAAAGAGTTCTTATTAGCAGGCAGGTGTTCATTCTTTTGTTGTCTACTGAGACATGGTTTGTAAGAAGTAATATGCTTTTAATACTTATCGTTCTTTCTTTTCCACAGGGGGGATTCCTTTTGGAATTTCTTGGTTTATAACGTCAGTTATAAAACAGGAAGGACAGAGCTAACGCACGTGACATTCCCACGCCTATCTGGATTGGTAACTCTTTGGAGTATTTGCAATATTGGCCGGGAATGTTTTTAGTATTTTTTTAAACAAAAGCACTATTTTATGGTTAAAATGTGAGTAGTTTTATATACTTTGAATGCATTAAAAGTTTTATACAGATTTACACTATGTGGGCTCTTCCATTTTGATTTTATGGTGGATCTCAGGAAATACAGTATATGGTTTCCATTCATTTTAACATACACTGGAGAGTGGGAAACACTGCAGGAGTCCAGCGAAGCAGCATGGGCCGAACCCCTTCATGATGAGACTATTATTTACAGGCTGATTCGACTCCATAATAGGGTCTATCTGTTCCGGATAGAGTTATTTTCTTATGGTGGTGATGGTCCAAGTCATGATCACAAGATTTGATTCAACACAATATTTATAACAGCACAGTGTTGCTTTGGTATTTGATTGGGACCATATATTTTTTACACATATACAAAGCGGATGAAAAAATATTTTTTTTTGTATTTCACATTGAATTGAGTTTTCATTTTACACCTTATCACAGTTAGCGCGGCAAATTACTTATATCACTTGAATTTCTATCCCATTGACACGAAAATAAATTGTTATTAATATATGTTTCCGGTAAGGGTGTGAGGGACTGGCAACATCCTAATATATAAAGAATAGCGTGTGCATAGCACTGGAATAATCCCCTTGGACTTTAAAGGCAGATTTTGAAGTAATAACAATATAGAAAGTTTAAAAGGCAAATATGTCACTTTAACCGGTTCCCGACTGGCTCACACAGATATACTGCGGCAGAATGGCTCCCCTGGGCGAAATCCCGTACGGATACGTCTTTCCCCTTTTCGGCCACCAGAGGGCGCGCGCGTGCCCGCTGCATGGCGGGGGACCCGTTGCGTGTGGCTGGCCGACAATGCGCGATCGCATGCACAAGCGCCATGTCCCAAATCCCTGTGCTGTCAGGGAGGAGGAAACATATTTATTGTTCCTACTGTGACGGACTCCGGACACCCTGTTGGGTATTTCTGCCAAGAAGCTGCTTCACAAGTCCTGGAACACGAGACCAATGGATCTGGCTATACAAACCCCAAGGACCAGACAACCCCAGTCTTGGAGTACACCAGAAAAGGAACTGCTTTATTTTTAGAAACACACTGAATTTATACAGCAAACCATCAGATAAGGGCTACTCCCATTATTTCAGACAAAGGTCACCTTACACAGTAGAGCTAGTCCTATTATCATAACAATGACCTCCTTAGACAGTCCAGTTCCCCCATAGGACTAACTTGCATAAGAAGCCACAAGCAATTAGTGACCAGCCCTGTCTGGATAACTTAAGAGCACATTATAACACAGAGTTCTCCAGACAATGGTCCCCCTGTAGCCCGAAGTCTGTGACACCTACTAAGTCGAAAAAATTATATGTCTCCTCTCCTTGTCACTTCCATCCCCACACAGTTAGAACACACTGAGGGAACACACAGTTAACCCCTTGATAGTCCCCTAGTGTTAACCCCTTCCCTGCCAGTGACATTTACACAGTAATCAGTGCATATTTATAGCACTGATTGCTGTATAATTTTAATGGTCCCAAAAAAGTGTCGAAAGTGTCCGATCTGTCCCTCACAACGTTGCAGTACCGTTAAAAATCGCAGATCACCACCATTACTAGTAAAAAAAAAATGCCATAAATCTTTCCTATAGTTTGTAGATGCTATAAATTTTGCTCTATTTGTGGGGGGAAAAAAGGACGCAAATTTATTTTGGGTACAGCGTCGAACGACCGTGCAATTGTCAGTTAAAGCGACTCTTCTGGGGCTGAAGTGGTTAATAGTACATAGCATTAACAAAGTGGGCAAACATAGCCCTATCATAAAAACATAACACACATGAGATATATTGCACAGTAAGATTTAGCAATCAAATCCAGTTGGTATAGATAGTCCCATAAGCTGCCAGAGTCATGCTGTGGTCAATGCGGGGGGGGGGGGTATCTTGTAACACCCAACATGTTTCGGAAACTTTACTGTATGTTCCTTCTTCAGGGGAGTTTTAATTTCTGGGTGATTGTATTTGCTGAAAGTACAAGTAAAGTTACTACTAGTCACATTGCAACATATCATGTGAGCAGGACCATTGAAAAATAAAGTAATTGAAAATTATAGCTACTGATATACTTAACAGACCAAAATAACAACATATAGTTGCAGAGCAAACTATGGAATGGAGAAGTTCTCAAAAAAGGCTGAATGGATCCGTGCAAGCCCACCATATGAACAGACATGCGGCCATTGCGAAACGTGCGGATGTGCATCCACAAGAAACGCCCCATGGACTACACCAGCAGGAAAGGTACATGTATATGTAGCAGTCTGCAATCAGAAAAAAGTAAATAAATTGGTTCATAATTGAAAAATAAACTAGGTAAGCATAAAGCATAGGCAAGAGGCCTCCATTGGCACAATCCTGCCTTCAAAGGAACAAGGATACAAAA
Source organism: Rana muscosa (assembly GCA_029206835.1). Taxonomy (NCBI): domain Eukaryota; kingdom Metazoa; phylum Chordata; class Amphibia; order Anura; family Ranidae; genus Rana; species Rana muscosa. The sequence goes on from CM055116.1 coordinate 733,672,311, forward strand.
GTTTTTTACCTTTTGATCAAATTGACATCCACAGAAGTTGACACTAAAATAAAGAGTTCTCTAAAATGTTACAGCTGTCACAAGAACAGAGAGTAAGCGGTAGCCTCAATGGGAACTCCAGTTTTGGCAGCAGCTGTCAAATGTGTGATCTCTCCTTATGCCGCGTACACACGACCGTTTTTGATGGTGAGAAAAATGCAATTTTTTTATTTGGTCATTAAAAATGATTGTGTGTGGGCTCCAGAGCATTTTTCACGACGTGAAAAATGGGCATTAAAAATTTGGAACATGCTCTAATTTTTCTCGTCATTTTTCACGTCGTCGTTTTTCACGTCGTCATTTTTCTCGTCATGAAAAACGGCCGTGTGTATGCTTTAACGACGTGAAAAAAACGTCCATGCTCAGAAGCAAGTGATGAGACGGCAGCGCTCGTTCTGGTAAAACTAGCGTTCGTAATGGAGATAGCACATTCATCACGCTGTAACGGACTGAAGAGCACGAGGCTGAAAAGCATGAATCGTCTCTCACCAAACTTTACTAACACAAGGATCAGCAAAAGCAGCCCAAAGGGTGCCACCATCCGAATGGAACTTCCCCTTTATAGTGCCGTCGTACATTTTGTACGTCACCGCGCTTTGCTCTAGCATTTTTTTTCATGATCGTGTGTAGGCAAGGCAGGCTTGAGAAGAATTACGTCGAGAAAAACATCGTTTTTTTCAATGACATTAAAAACGATCGTGTGTACGCGGCATTACTTTAAGGAGATTGTTTCTCACTTCCTGTTCTAGAGAAATAGGATTTCAAATAGTGAGGGATAATCTTACCAAAGAAGACAAAGGTTCTAACTCCTCCACTCTATTCAAAACAAAGCAAATGTTTTTGGTTGAAATTTTACTCTGTTCTCTGACCAAGAATGACCTGCTACAAATGTGCCTCAGCTGCTCAGCCTGTAACACTTCCTTGCTGTGCACAGTGGTTATCATCCATGTGATATACACATATAGGGCTCTTTCACACGGGGCGAATCAGTCATGATCCGCCCTGTGAAGCTCCGCTTGCTCAGCGGGGATCGCTCCGTTGATCCCCGCTGAGCCGGCGGATGACTGGGCGGTCCCCGCACACTGTGCAGGGACCGCCCTGTCAGAGCGCCACTCTCCCCTATGGGGAATCGGATGACGACGGACCGTAGAGTCCGTTGTCATCCGATCCGCTCCGCCGACGGAAGGAAAAATAGGGTTTTCCTCCGTCACACTTTGGCGGAGCGGATGTCAGCGGACATGTCACCGCTGACATCCGTGCCTCCATAGGGCTACATGGAGCGTCCGTGCAGGTCCGCCTAAAAAACTGACAGGCGGACCTGAACGGACCCTCCGTGTGAAAGGGACCATAGTCTGCTGCTCCTGCTGCTTCTTCCTAGTGTTCCCTTGGCCTTGGTTGACTTCCCGGCTCCAAGCACCTTACATCGCATTCACCTGGAGCACATGGAAGGCTGCTGGAAATGTATGGATATGCTTTTTGTATACAATTTACAAGTGAGTGCAAGATTTATTGATTTATTACATAGTTACATAGTGGGCCTGGTAAAAAAAAGTCCATCCAGTTCAACCAATAAAGGGGGGGGGGGGGTTCTACAAAAAAAAAAAAAAAAAAAACATACAATCCGGCAGGGGAAAAAAAATCCTTCCTGATCCCCTAGAGGTAAACAGATATTTCCTGGATCCACTATACCTATAAATGTTAGTATCCAGTTATATTATGCACAGTTAGGCCTTTTTTAAAGCAATCTACAGAGCTGGCCAGAACCAGCTCGTGAGGGAGTCTATTCCACATTTTCACAGCTTTTACTGTGAAGAAACCTTTCTGTATTTTGGAGAATAATTCTCTTTTGTCCTCTAGACATATTGTTTTTTATTTAGTTGAATGTTTTAAAAAAGTTACACTAAGGCCCAGTTCACATAGGGGCGACTCCTCAGGCGACTCGGGTGCCTGAGGAGTCGCGTCCCGGTCTGTGCTATGGAACCGTTCTAATAGGAGCGACCTGAGTCGCTTAGAAAAAGGTTCCTGTACTACTTTTGGGGGCGACGCAGGGCGACTTGCATTGACTTCTATACAGAAGTCATTATGCAAATCGCCTCGGCGAGCGTCTCAAGTCGCCCCCCTCCCCCAACTCATTGTTGTGGTAACTCTTTTGCAAAACTGTAATCTCAATGCCCCAAATACTGGCCTGGAGTAGATCCATAGTCACATGACACACCCCAAGTGCATAGTCTTTCCTCTTCCTTTCTTCTGATGTAGATGTTGCTGCCTTGTAGACATTGCCCATGTGTTGTCCAACTTTGGGGTTCTCAAATGTCCTGAGGACTTAAGCAGTGAGATGACATTGCAAAGAGGAGCAGGCACAAGACCGGTTGAGCTCAGACTGGAGTGCTGGATCACTGCTCCCCACTAACATAAGTGTCAGCAAAGGACATGTTAGTCAAGTAATAAAAATTGGCTTTGTTTTTAAAAATAAGGTCAGTGAGATGGAGGAATGAGGAGTCTTTTTTTGCACAAAGATGGGGTTTACCGAACATTTGCATCAAGAATGCATCACCATTTTGTATTTAACGTCTTGAAATATCACTTCTTATGCTGATATTATGCTGTTTTTAAATTCACTTATAGATCATTAAAAAATTTGAGAAATAGAATTGTCAGAGGTTGAATTACTTTCAAAAGTGTCATTTGGGGGTATTAACTTTGTGAGCAAACTGATTGATATTTGCTTGCTTATTCTTCACTGGATTGTATCTTAGCACCCTATGGGTATTGCATTTCTGCATCTTATTTTGACACACAGCATCTTATGAATGCTAAGCACATCATATGTGAATGCTAGTATGTCAGTGCTTAGCACATATTCAAGCTTACTTATGGTAAGCGCATATTACAATAGAAAGGGAATAAAATTACTGGCGCAGAGTAATGTTTAAAGCAGTCCAGCCAGCCAAAAAACAACATCTCCAAAGAAGATAATCCAATACAATAATGCAGGCTGATATAAAAGTTTATAGGAAGTCCATAGAAATCACTGGGCTGTGATTGGAATCATATGCTGGAATGATATATATGGGGGACCATATGCAGCTGCTGTCTTTAGAGTTGTGACAGCTCTGTATAGACCAAAAGGAAGCATATGAGAGAGGGAAGGACACGTCAACTAAGTGTATTATCCCAATAGATTTAATGAATAAAAACAGGATTAAGTTCACTTACAATATGTACATAAATAATGGGCTCATCTGTGTATAGATCTCTGTGCTGACATCATGGTGTGTGCGGTCAGTAAGTAAGGTAGTTCCAGACGCTCAGTGTGGAGGGAGAGAGACAGTTCCTGGAGCCTCGAGGAACAGGAAGTCGCGCTGTGACAGTGTGGAACACCACCCGTGGATGTGACATCACCAGAAGGGCCAGAAGATCACAGGCAAATAAAAGAATAGTAAGGCTTCGCGCTTGGAGCGTTTGGCTCCTTCTACAGCTGAAAATGTTAATATATGTAAAACCCACCGGCTTACCGCCGTCTGGTTAGGAATGCTAACTTCTTACTGCATACATGTTGCGTCCTCGTGTGGACTTCTTCAGTGTGGACCCCAATGAAGAAGACCACACAAGGACTTAACACGTATGGAGTAAGAAGTTAGCGGCTGATGCTATCCCACGACCATTCCTAACCAGGTAAGCCGGAGAATTTTAAAATTTTTAGCTGACACAGCTTTCAGTGCCTTTTATGTGAGTTAACCACTATAAGATTTTTTGGGAATAACATAGTTTTTTACAGAGAGCACTAGATGGTATGTTTTCTGTTTTATATGGCCGGTATTACATGTGAACATCCCATGAAGGCAAGAGCTGGGCTGTGAAAGCTATATGGATATCCATCCTTCTGCACAGATCTCCATATATCCCTCAAGGGGAACTGCATGCTGCTGGAAAACACTGGTGGTGGATTGCACGAGTATCTGTCTTTGATTTATTCTGATAGTTTAGCACAGAGGTGGCAAGAATATACGATCTAAGGATTTATTCATTTTTTTCTAGTTTTGAATGTTTTGTTTTCACGTTTTTGGGAAGAAGAGTGAATTGTGTTGATATACTTGGATATTAACCACTTAAGGACCGCCGCACGATGATGTACGTCAACAGAATGGCACGGCTGGGCACAAGGGTGTACAGGTACATCCCCTTTAGGATCCCAGCCTTGGGTCGCACGCGCCGGCGGCAGTGCGCACGCGAACCGGTCCTGAGCTCCGTGACCGCGCCTGCAGGACCCGTTCGCCACCGGTGTCCCACGATCGGGTCACAGAGCTGAAGAACGGGGAGAGGTAAGTGTAAACAAACCTTTCCCCGTTCTTCCTAGTGGCAGTGTCAGTGATCGTCTGTTCCCTGTCATAGGGAACGACGATCAGTGACATCACACACCAAGCCACGCCCCCCCACAGTAAGAATCACTCATTAGGTCACACTTAACCCCTTCAGCACCCATTACAGGTTAACCCCTTCACTGCCGGTGTAATTTTTACAGTAATCAGTGCATATTTATAGCACTGATCGCTGTAAAAATAACAATGGTCCCAAAATGGTGTCAAAAGTGTCCGATGTGTCCACCATAATGTCGCAGTCACGATAAAAATCGCTGATCTCCGCCATTACTAGTAAAAAAAAAATATTAATAAAAATGCCATAAAACTATCCCCTATTTTGTAGACGCTATAACTTTTGTGCAAACCAATCAATAAACGCTTATTGCGATTTTTTTTACCAAAAATATGTAGAAGAATACATATCGGCCTAAACTGAGGAAAAAAATGTTTTTTTATATATTTTTTGGAGATATTTATTATAGCAAAAAGTAAAAAATATTGCTTTTTTTTTTTAAATTGTCGCTCTATTTTTGTTTATAGCGCAAAAAATAAAAACCGCAGAGGTGATCAAATACCACCAAAAGAAAGCTCTATTTGTGGGAAAAAAAGGATGCCAATTTTGTTTGCGAGCCACGTCGTACGACCGTGCAATTGTCAGTTAAAGCAACGCAGTGCCGAATCCCAAAAAGTGGCCTGGTCCTTTAGCTACAAAATGGTCCGGGGCTTAAGTGGTTAAGAGACTTATTTCTTTTTGGTACACTTATATTGTGTTTTATGTATGTTATATTATCACTTTACTGATGATTGCGCTGTATTAAAATTATCCTATATGAGTTAAAAGGTGATGTGAAAACACTTTTTTAAGTACTGGCAGCAATCTATTCACTGCTGGCATTTAAAGTGGTTGTAAACCCTTAGGCTGGGTTCACAATTGTGCGTTGTGTTTTTGAGCTCGGAGTCTTTGCCAAGTTCGCAATCAGTCGTTCAGCTGTTTCTTTGCGTTTTTAGCTGCGAACTTGCCGACCTGGGAGAGGAGAGGGAAGTCTCGCCGCTGTTATCATGAGGGGAACTCCACGCCAAATTTTAAATAAAAAACCGGCATGGGTTCCCCTCCAGGAGCATACCAGGCCCTTAGGTCTGGTATGGACTTTAACAGGAACCCCTACGCCGAAAAAAAAACGGCGTGGGGGTCCCCCCAAAATCCATAGCAGACCCTTATCCGAGCACGCAGCCCGGCCGGTCAGGAAAGGGGGTGTGGACAAGCGAGCGCCCCCCCCCTCCTGAACCTGTGGCCCCCCCACCCCAAAGCACCCTGCCCCCATGTTGATGAGGACAGGGCCTCTTCCCGACAACCCTGGCCGTTGGTTGTTGGGGTATGCGGGCGGGGGGGCTTATTGGAATCCGGGAGCCCCCTTTAATAAGGTGGCCCCCATATCCCGGCCCCCCACCCTATGTGAATGAGTATGGGGTACATCGTACCCCTACCCATTAACCTGGTGGAAAAAATATGTCAATAAAAACACTACACTGTCTCCGGCTGTAATGCCGTGTGCACGGAGTGCATTCACTTATATAGGCATGGGCGTGGTCACCGGGTGATGCCACCCGGTGACCCCGCTCCCATATGACGTGACAGTCCCGGGGAATGATGAAACCGGAGAGTGAGAGAAGAACCGGAGAGCGCAGAGACGACACCGGAGACCCCCGAATACCCCATACTCATTCACATAGGGTGGGGGTCCGGGATCTGGGGGCCCCCTTATTAAAGGGGGCTCCCAGATTCCGATAAGCCCCCCACCCGTATACCCCGACAACCAACGGCCAGGGTTGTTGGGAATAGGCCCTGTCCTCATCAACATAGGGGCAGAGTGCTTTGGGGTGGGGTGGCCACAGGGCGCCCCCCTGCCCCAAAGCACCCACCCCCCATGTTGAGGGCATACAGCCTGGTACGGTTCAGGAGGGGGGGGCGCTCGCTTGTCCCCACCCCCTTTCCTGACCGGCTGGGCTGCGTGCTCAGATAAGGGTCTGCTATGGATTTTGGGGGGACCCCCACGCCGTTTTTTTTCGGCGTAGGGGTTCCCGTTAAAGTCCATACCAGACCTAAGGGCTTGGTATGCTCCTTGAGGGGAACCCATGCCGTTTTTTTATTTAAAATTTGGCGTGGAGTTCCCCCTCAAGATCCCTGTTCAGAACGCAACACATGTGCGAATCAGATGCATGCCCATAACACATAATGGGCCTGAATTCGCACCTGAGCCGCACCGCAATGCCTAGAGAACGCACACGTTTTTCGGCAATGCCCAGTGTGAATGCATCGCACATATGTGAACCAGCCTCATTGAAATCAATGTATTTTATAATGTTATGCGAATTGGATGCGGTGTAAGCCGCAAGCAATTCGCATAGGTGTGAACCCGGCCTTGCACACCACTTTTACCTGCAGGTAAGCCTATAATAAGGCTTACCTGTAGGCACCATCAATATCTCCTAAACTTGCACCGTTTAGGAGATATTTTCTGTATCAGCATGTGCCAACGTCATTGGCACATGCGCACTGAAGAAACGGCTCGCTCGTGCCGTTTCTTTAGCTGCTCTGCCGTTACCGACGGCTCCCGCACACATGCACGGGAATGATGTCATTGCTGCTCCGGCCAATCACAGCGCCAGAGCCCGTGATACTCGGAAACCATGTTGCCAGCCACAGCGGTGTGTCGGGACCGCTGCGGGGGTTTCAATATAATGTAAGTACTGTATTTCATATGCCTTTGTCTTGCAGGTTTTTTTTTTTTTTTATTCTCTGGGTTTACAACCACTTTAATGCTGATTGATATTTGTTTGTTTATATATATTTTCTTTGTCACATTTGGTTGCGTTGATTAACAAATATATACACACAATATAAATGACATATGTATGTGAAACTCAATACGTGTCAGCAAATAACATGATCCCCACATTTGTGTCACTATTGGTATAATTAAATTTACCTTTTCAATTAATAATTCACATAGGTACGTAGTTAATATTATTACATACCCTTCTTACTTAGCTATTTACTGCTATCAATGCTTTCGCAAGTGGTTGGGTTTAGTATCACGGTTTTTATCTATTTAGAATAGATAATTTTCACTAGGGATGAGCTTCGTGTTCGAATCGAACATACGTTCGACTCGAACATCGGCTGTTCGATCGTTCGACGAAGATCGAACGATTTGGGCCGTTCGCGCCAAATTCGAGTGACGCGAACGGCCCACAATGCACTACGCCATCGCAGTGTCATCCAGGCGCTGTGATTGGCCAAGCATGCACTGTGACCCCGCATGCTTGGCCAATCACAGCGCCGGCAGCGAGGAGAGCAATGATTGGCCACAGGCAGGATGCCTGTGGCCAATTATTGCTGAGGGTGTTTAGTACACGCCCCACACTATAAAAGGCCGCCAGCACGGCGGCCTAGTGTAGTGTGTTCCGGAGCAGGGATAGAGCAGCATAGGCAGGGACAGTGACTTTTATTTCTTTCTTGCTTAACCTGGATTCCTTTAGTTTAGGGAAAGAGAAGGATAGGTAGGGAGAGTGTCAGTGTGTTTTGTGCTTGTGCTATAGTGTGCTTAAAAAAAACATTTTTTCTAGGGACAGAAAACTGTAGGTAGAGAGAGTGTCAGTTTCTTTCACTGTGTAAGTCCTTGTTTCTAGGGACCTGGAAGGACAGTGAGTGAATTCTCCTTGTGCTATATTGTGCTTAAAAAAAACATTTTTTCTAGGGACAGAAAACTGTAGGTAGGGAGAGTGTCAGTTTCTTTCACTGTGCAAGTCCTTGTTTCCAGGGACCTGGAAGGACAGTGAGTGAATTCTCCTTGTGCTATATTGTGCTTAAAAAAAACATTTTTTCTAGGGACAGAAAACTGTAGGTAGGGAGAGTGTCAGTTTCTTTCACTGTGCAAGTCCTTGTTTCTAGGGACCTGGAAGGACAGTGAGTGAATTCTCCTTGTGCTATATTGTGCTTAAAAAAAACATTTTTTCTAGGGACAGAAAACTGTAGGTAGGGAGAGTGTCAGTTTCTTTCACTGTGCAAGTCCTTGTTTCTAGGGACCTGGAAGGACAGTGAGTGAATTCTCCTTGTGCTATATTGTGCTTAAAAAAAACATTTTTTCTAGGGACAGAAAACTGTAGGTAGGGAGAGTGTCAGTTTCTTTCACTGTGTAAGTCCTTGTTTCTAGGGACCTGGAAGGACAGTGAGTGAATTCTCCTTGTGCTATATTGTGCTTAAAAAAAACATTTTTTCTAGGGACAGAAAACTGTAGGTAGGGAGAGTGTCAGTTTCTTTCACTGTGCAAGTCCTTGTTTCTAGGGACCTGGAAGGACAGTGAGTGAATTCTCCTTGTGCTATATTGTGCTTAAAAAAAACATTTTTTCTAGGGACAGAAAACTGTAGGTAGGGAGAGTGTCAGTTTCTTTCACTGTGCAAGTCCTTGTTTCCAGGGACCTGGAAGGACAGTGAGTGAATTCTCCTTGTGCTATATTGTGCTTAAAAAAAACATTTTTTCTAGGGACAGAAAACTGTAGGTAGGGAGAGTGTCAGTTTCTTTCACTGTGCAAGTCCTTGTTTCTAGGGACCTGGAAGGACAGTGAGTGAATTCTCCTTGTGCTATATTGTGCTTAAAAAAAACATTTTTTCTAGGGACAGAAAACTGTAGGTAGGGAGAGTGTCAGTTTCTTTCACTGTGTAAGTCCTTGTTTCTAGGGACCTGGAAGGACAGTGAGTGAATTCTCCTTGTGCTATATTGTGCTTAAAAAAAACATTTTTTCTAGGGACAGAAAACTGTAGGTAGGGAGAGTGTCAGTTTCTTTCACTGTGCAAGTCCTTGTTTCTAGGGACCTGGAAGGACAGTGAGTGAATTCTCCTTGTGCTATATTGTGCTTAAAAAAAACATTTTTTCTAGGGACAGAAAACTGTAGGTAGGGAGAGTGTCAGTTTCTTTCACTGTGTAAGTCCTTGTTTCTAGGGACCTGGAAGGACAGTGAGTGAATTCTCCTTGTGCTATATTGTGCTTAAAAAAAACATTTTTTCTAGGGACAGAAAACTGTAGGTAGGGAGAGTGTCAGTTTCTTTCACTGTGCAAGTCCTTGTTTCCAGGGACCTGGAAGGACAGTGAGTGAATTCTCCTTGTGCTATATTGTGCTTAAAAAAAACATTTTTTCTAGGGACAGAAAACTGTAGGTAGGGAGAGTGTCAGTTTCTTTCACTGTGCAAGTCCTTGTTTCTAGGGACCTGGAAGGACAGTGAGTGAATTCTCCTTGTGCTATATTGTGCTTAAAAAAAACATTTTTTCTAGGGACAGAAAACTGTAGGTAGGGAGAGTGTCAGTTTCTTTCACTGTGCAAGTCCTTGTTTCCAGGGACCTGGAAGGACAGTGAGTGAATTCTCCTTGTGCTATATTGTGCTTAAAAAAAACATTTTTTCTAGGGACAGAAAACTGTAGGTAGGGAGAGTGTCAGTTTCTTTCACTGTGCAAGTCCTTGTTTCTAGGGACCTGGAAGGACAGTGAGTGAATTCTCCTTGTGCTATATTGTGCTTAAAAAAAACATTTTTTCTAGGGACAGAAAACTGTAGGTAGGGAGAGTGTCAGTTTCTTTCACTGTGTAAGTCCTTGTTTCTAGGGACCTGGAAGGACAGTGAGTGAATTCTCCTTGTGCTATATTGTGCTTAAAAAAAACATTTTTTCTAGGGACAGAAAACTGTAGGTAGGGAGAGTGTCAGTTTCTTTCACTGTGCAAGTCCTTGTTTCTAGGGACCTGGAAGGACAGTGAGTGAATTCTCCTTGTGCTATATTGTGCTTAAAAAAAACATTTTTTCTAGGGACAGAAAACTGTAGGTAGGGAGAGTGTCAGTTTCTTTCACTGTGTAAGTCCTTGTTTCTAGGGACCTGGAAGGACAGTGAGTGAATTCTCCTTGTGCTATATTGTGCTTAAAAAACACATTTTTTCTAGGGACAGAAAACTGTAGGTAGGGAGAGTGTCAGTTTATTTCACTGTGCAAGTCCTTGTTTCTAGGGACCTGGAAGGACAGTGAGTGAATTCTCCTCGTGCTATATTGTGCTTAAAAAAACATTTTTTCTAGGGACAGAAAACTGTAGGTAGGGAGAGTGTCAGTTTCTTTCACTGTGTAAGTCCTTGTTTCTAGGGACCTGGAAGGACAGTGAGTGAATTCTCCTTGTGCTATATTGTGCTTAAAAAAAACATTTTTTCTAGGGACAGAAAACTGTAGGTAGGGAGAGTGTCAGTTTCTTTCACTGTGCAAGTCCTTGTTTCTAGGGACCTGGAAGGACAGTGAGTGAATTCTCCTTGTGCTATATTGTGCTTAAAAAAAACATTTTTTCTAGGGACAGAAAACTGTAGGTAGGGAGAGTGTCAGTTTCTTTCACTGTGCAAGTCCTTGTTTCTAGGGACCTGGAAGGACAGTGAGTGAATTCTCCTTGTGCTATATTGTGCTTAAAAAAAACATTTTTTCTAGGGACAGAAAACTGTAGGTAGGGAGAGTGTCAGTTTCTTTCACTGTGCAAGTCCTTGTTTCTAGGGACCTGGAAGGACAGTGAGTGAATTCTCCTTGTGCTATATTGTGCTTAAAAAAAACATTTTTTCTAGGGACAGAAAACTGTAGGTAGGGAGAGTGTCAGTTTCTTTCACTGTGCAAGTCCTTGTTTCAAGGGACAGAGAAGGACACCTGAAGGTAGCCCTTATTGCTTTTTTCCCATCTCCCTGCAGGCCATCTATTAGAATGTCTGGAAGGCAAACAAGGAGAGGCAGACAGTCAGGAGGCAATAAAAGAGGGCAAGCAGGCTCTGTGTCTGGGGGCAACAGTGCTGGTCGTGGACGCGGTGCATTGTCATCAGCACATGGCCATGGGACACGCTTGTCCTTCTTTTCCGCAGCTGGACATGTTGAGCCACATCATGCCGAAGACTTGGTAGAGTGGATGACCAAGCCCTCCTCCTCCTCCTCATCCTCTCTCACCCAGGCTCAGGGTACTGGCAAAGCAGCTGCCAAAGCGTCCTCTTCCCTGGTATCAATGTCAGACTCATCATCAGTCACTCCTTCCCTAGACCCACCATGTCCTCCTCCTGAGGAGTCCCCCGAACTGTTTGAGCACAGTGTTGGGTACATGCTCCAGGAGGATGCCCAGCGTTTCGAAGGGTCTGATGATGAAACCCAGCTACAGGAAGGCAGTAGGGTGAGAGCAGACAGAGGGGATGCTCAAGAAGGACACCAATCTGGCAGTCATGTTCCAGCAGCTGCAGCATACTGCCAGATTGGCTCCAGTGATGAGGAGGGAGGGGATGATGAGGTCACTGACTCCACGTGGGTGCCTAATAGGAGAGAGGAGGAGGAGGATGAGGAGGAGGCACATCTCCAACGAGACAGGATGCCCTTTGGTGGCCAGCGTAAGGGCAGTACACCGACGGAATCACACCGCAGAGCTCCGCCTGTGCAGGGCGCTGCCTCTGCCCGTCATTGAAAAAGTTCCTTGGTGTGGGCCTTTTTTGAGGCTAGTGCATCAGATCGCACAGCTGCTGTTTGCAACATATGTCTCAAGCGTATATCGCGTGGCCAAAACATCAGCCGCTTGGGTACCACATGCCTGACCAGACATATGTTGACCTGCCATGCAGCTCGTTGGCAAGCCTACCTCAAAGAGCCACACCAAAGAACAAAGCGGACCTCTCCTTGCACCGCATCAGCTGGGATTTCCAACCCCACTATAACTTCAGTCCTCTCTGAAACATGCACTGAGAGGAATGAAGGTGTAGAATTAGGTGTGTCACAGCCAAGTACTTGCGGCCACTCTGCTAGCAGTACACCGACGTCCGATTCTAGCAGGCAAATTTCCCTGCCCCAGCTGCTGGACCGTCGAAAGAAGTTCACTCCCAGCCATCCACATGCCCAGCGGTTGAATGCTAGCTTGGCTAAATTGCTAGCGCTTCAACTGCTGCCTTTTCAGTTGGTAGACTCGGCCCCCTTCCGTGAGTTTGTGCAATGTGCGGTTCCTCAGTGGCAGGTTCCCAAACGCCACTTTTTCTCACGGAAGGCTATTCCGGCTCTCTACCGGCATGTGGAAGGCAATGTCTTGGCCTCGCTGGACAGGGCGGTCAGCGGTAAGGTGCATATTACCGCTGACTCATGGTCCAGCAGGCATGGACAGGGACGTTACCTTTCTTTCACGGCCCATTGGGTCACTCTTTTGGCAGCTGGGAAGGATGCAGGACAAGGTGCAGTAGTGTTGGAGGTTGTCCCACCGCCACGCCTCCAAAATGCTACTACTGGTTGTGACACACCTCTCTCCTCCACCCCCTCCTCTTCTTCTTCCTCCATGGCCTCTTCCTGTGGTTTGTCCTATGAACCAGCGGTGCTCCGTAGCCGTTCACGGGGCTAGGCAAGTACGCAGGCAAAAAGATGCCATGCCGTGCTTGCGCTGGTGTGTTTGGGGGACAGAAGCCACACTGGGGCAGAGGTCCTGTCTGCTCTGCAGGGCCAGGCCGAGAGGTGGTTGACGCCACGCCAGCTTAAGCCAGGAATGGTGGTTTGCGACAATGGCACCAACCTCCTCTCCGCCCTCCGACAGGGACAACTGACCCATGTGCCCTGTGTGGCTCACGTCCTTAACCTGGTGGTGCAGCGGTTCTTGGGCAGGTACCCGGGCTTACAGGATGTCCTGAGGCAGGCCAGGAAAGTCTGTGTGCATTTCCGCAGATCTTATAATGCCAGTGCTCGCCTGGCTGAGCTGCAAAAGGAGTTGAACCTGCCCAAGAACCGCCTTATATGTGACATGCCCACCAGGTGGAACTCAACGTTGGCCATGCTGCAGCGGCTGCACACGCAGCAGAGGGCCATCAATGAGTACCTGTGCGACTACGGCACCAGGACAGGGTCAGGGGAGCTTGTTTTTTTTTCTCCACGCCAGTGGGGCATGATCAGGGATGCATGCACTGTCCTGGCACCATTTGAGGAGGCCACGAGGATGGTGAGCAGTGACAGTGCATGCATCAGTGACACTGTACCTCTTGTCCACCTGTTGGAGCACACGCTGCGTGGAATAATGGACAGGGCACTTGAGGCAGAACAGAGGCAGGAAGAGGAGGACTTCCTTGCCTCTCAAGGCCCCCTTTACCCAGACAGTGTTCCTTCTGTCCCACCCATCGCACAGAAAGAGGAAGAGGAGGAGGAGGAGGAGGAGGATTGTGTCAGCATGGAGGTGGAGGCTGGCACTCAGCATCATCAGCAGCAGTCTTTTAGGGATGATTTACAGTCCCAAGAAACCAGTGGACTTGTACGTGGCTGGGAGGAGGTGACTGCGGATCATGTCGTCCTTAGTGACCCAGAGGACTCCGGAGCGAATGCCTCAGCAAACCTACGCTGCATGGCCTCCCTGATCCTGCAAAGTCTGCGGAAGGATCCTCGTATTCTTCGGATCAAGGAGAGGGACCATTACTGGCTGGCCACTCTCCTTGATCCACGGTACAAGGGTAAGGTTGCGGACCTTATGTTACCGTCGCAGAGGGAGCAGAGGATGAGACAACTCCGGGAGGCCTTGCAGAAAGGTCTGTGCAACGCGTTCCCAGAGACTGGGAGGTTACAAACTCCTGGTCCAGGACAACGAGTTGCTGAGGCTTCGGCCAGTCAAAGAAGGAGCGGTGGGGAAGGTGGCCGTCTGACCGATGCGTTCAGACAATTCTTTAGTCCGCAGCCCCAAAGTATGATTGGTTCCAGCAACCATCGCCAGCGTCTGATAAACATGGTGCAGGAATATCTAGGGGCAAGGTCAGACTTGGACACCTTCCCCACCGAAAATCCTCTGGCTTACTGGGTCTTGAGGATGGATCACTGGCCAGAGCTTGCACAGTATGCAATTGAGCTACTGGCCTGTCCTGCATCCAGCGTTCTTTCGGAACGCACATTCAGTGCTGCTGGAGGATTTGTCACGGATCACAGGGTGCGCCTGTCCACCGACTCGGTTGATCGACTGACTTTCATCAAGATGAACCAGTCTTGGATCACCACCAGCTACCACACACCTGATGCTGATATAACAGACTAATTGATTTTAACATGTCACATCCCTTCAAGACTGATGCTGATGCTGAGTGTCTGTGCTGTTATGTTGACTGGCTATCCTCCTCCTCCGAGTCCTCAATGATACGATTGATGATGATAGCTTGGAAGATCATTTTTGTTTATGGGTGCCGCCACCAGTGGCTAAGGCCCATTTATTCAGCCCCTGTTTTACAGGGGCGTGTAATTACAATTTTTTTAGCAATAATTTGCCATAGGGCTCATTGCTGTGCTCCAAGTACAGTATCTGTGAGGGGTTGGAGTGTTGTGGCACCAGTGCCTAAGGCCCAATTTTTCAGCCCCTGTTTAACAGGGGCGTGTCATTACAATTTTTGAAGCAATACTTTGCAACAGGGCTCATTGCTGTGCTCCAAGTACAGTATCTGTGAGGGGTTGTAGTGTTGTGCCACCAGTGCCTAAGGCCCAATTTTTCAGCCCCTGTTCAACAGGGGCATGTAATTACAATTCTTGATCTAATAATTCACAGCAGGGCCCATTCCTGCACCCACCAAGAGTAACTCTGAGGGCTTACAGTGTTGTGTCAACACCACCACCACCACCAAAGGCCCAATTTTTCAGCCCCTGTTCAACAGGGGCATGCAATTACAATTCTTGATCTAATAATTCACAGCAGGGCCCATTGCTGCACCCACCAAGAGTAACTGTCAGGGCTTACAGTGTTGTGGCACCAGCACCACCATCAAAGGCCCAATTTTTACTACCACTGTTCAACAATTATATGTAATTACAATTCCTGATATAATAGTTGACAGCAGGGCGTTCCAGCACCAACCAAGAGTAACTGTGAGTGCTTACAGTGTTGTGCCAACACCAACAACTAAGGGGCCTATTTCTGCAGAGTATCTACGGCAGGTCCCTACTTTCAAACATCCAACTTACAAACGACTCCTACTTGCAAACGCAAGAAGACAACAGGAAGTGAGAGGAAATCTACCCCTAGGAAGGAAAATTCTCTCCTGTAAGAATAAATATGGGAGAAAGGTGTCTCCTCTGTACTGATGCTTTATCAGCAATCCTTGTTTCAAGAAAAACACCACATTTCAAAAACAGTTGTCATTGGGACGGAAAGTGAGGTGAAATGTTCTGAACAGGGGCACAGACAGCAAAACAAATGTTACAGGGGTGATAACCCTTACCTATGTTTTCCAAAAAGTTTAAAAATAGATTTTTGGGCTGGAGCTACACTTAAACAATGTACCTGTTCAAAATTACAAACAGATTCTACATAAGAACAAACCTACAGTCCCTGTCTTGTATGCACCGCCTGTATACGGCTGTTCAGAGTATATAGGGCCTTTTTTATTTTATGTGCGGGGTTCCCCTTAATATCCATACAAGACCCAAAGGGGCTGGTAATGGGCTGGGGTAGGGGGGGGGGGGGGGTCATGGGGTAGCTATGCCATTTTTCTTAAAGATTTTCATCCATATTACCGGGACCAGACATTACATTAAAGCCGCAAGCAGTTTTAAATGGCTTTTTTTCCTTTAGAAGTGTCATTTTGTGCAGGGACAGTTCTAAACACGGGAAACACGTGGCACTTCACAGGCATACTTTAGACACCCCCCAGGTACGATATTTAAAGGAATATTTGACTTTTTTTTTTTCACTTTATGCATCATTAAAATGACTGCTCCCGAAAAACGACCGTTTTTAAAACTTCTTTTTGCATTGATACATGTCCCCTGGTGCAGAACCCGGGTTCCCAAACCCTTTTTAGGACAATAACATGCATAATAGTTGTTATAATTAGCACTTTAGAATTCGAACGTTCGCATCCATTGTATTTAATAGGGTTCTAATGTTCGTACGAACTTTCGGTCCGTTCGCGGGTTCTGGTGCGAACCGAACCCGGGGGTGTTCGGCTCATCACTAATTTTCACCTTTCAATTACTGGATGGTAATTCTGAAAGGTTCCACTAGGTGTCACTAGTTCCGGGTTGATCACCGCTTGTGCTTCGGTCGATCCTGGACTTAATAACAACAAAAACACTTTGTAATTTATATTTTTTTCATAATTCCTTTATTTTCATAGAACGTACGGTTAACAAACAGTACATATAGCAGAGATACATAATGACAATCATACAGAAAGATCAAAGGGGGCCGTCAGGTAAAGCCCCGTACACACGGTCGGACTTCCATCGGACTTTTCCGTGGATTTTTGTCCGAACGGAGTTGGTCGGGAACACCCATAGCATACACACACTCTGACTTTTCTGCAAACTTTCTTAAAACTTCTTACAACATCACTTGTTTTTTCTGCTCTTTTCTGATCTTTACTGCCACCCTTTGGTCAACTTCTGCTATTGTTGGTTGATTTTAACATTAGTTGTTTTGTCCATCGGACAAAAGTCCTATGGTTTTCTGTACACACGGTAGGACTTTGCTCCATAGGACATTTGTTGGGCAAAAGTTTGTCCGTTCGCAGACCCAACTTTTGTCCGATGAAAACAAAACCAAACTCAAAAAAGTTTGTCCGATGGAGCGTACACACGGTCGGATTGTTGGTCCAACTTGCTTAAAACTAAGTTTGTTGGGCAAAAGTCCGACCGTGTGTACGGGCCTTAAGGCACAAGAAAGTGGCACAGCACAGAAATAATATCAGCATGTAATGCTGAGGAGGCATCCAAACAATTGCTTGTGCGACCGAAAACATCTGGCAACGTATGCAGAGCTATACAGTACAATACATTTTTTACAGTTTTACAGCTGTTTGGGAGGCAGGGCAACCTAAAAGGACAGATGGGCCCAATCATGGGACACACAAAGTGATTAATGCTCAGTAGGATATTCACAGTATCTGATCAAAAAAGCCCATGACTGGGTAGCAACTATAGGGAAGGAACATGTGCAGAGGGGGGAAGGGGGAAGGAGTAGAGGGACAAAATATAACGGAAGGGGGGCGAAGGCCAGAGAAAAAAGGAAGAGAGGCGAGAGGTAGAAGTGGGAGAGGAGGAGTGGAGGCACAGTGGGATGCGAAGGCAGGTAACAAAAAATGAGAGAGAAGTGGAGTAGAGTGGGGTAGCGCCCCCCGACCAGGAGGCAGAGCAAGCCCAATGGGTCATCTGGACTGTGCAACCTCACAGAGATACTGGTCCGTGTATATGAAGTACTGCCAGGGTCTCCATGTCTCCCGGAAGGTCTCCTCCCTGTTGTGCAAGGTGGCAGTGAGATCCTCCATGTCTCTCAGTTCATTCACTTTAGAAAACCACAGGGACTTCGCCGGCGGGATCTCCGTAATTTATATTTTGTATTTTTTATTTAATCTCTTTTTGGTCGTGGGCTGCTTAGACAAAGATTTGTTTCTTTGTCTTAATATTTTTATAAGTATTTACTAGTCAAATCTAGTTATTACACACTGGGTTATCTTATTTTAGGGTATTGGCATTTTTACCCACAATTAATATGGCGCAGATGGCTGTTTCCTCGCATCTCATAACGAGGTCTGGCTTTATATAATGTGGTGAGTTACTGTGGCGCCCTATTCCCATTGAGAACGTCTGTTGATGAAGAAACGCGTATGGGAGGACGCGCAGTGACGTCACCACGCTGATCTGAGGAGGAAGGGCTCCCTGTTATGCCGGCCGGCAATTTTTACACGCTGATTTGAACCTGAACTGTTGTAAGTACAACTTTCTTTTTAAATAAATGATATTTGTTGCGGAGTTACGCTATGGTCCTCCTTCTTTCTGCATATACCCTACTGTGTTGACCGCATGAGCATGGAAGAAGCTTAGGACCCAGAACTTCCATCCTGTGTGAGTCCACATCAGTGTCTTCTTCCCCTGGAGGTTAAAGGCCGTGGCTGGGTTACAGCCGATTGCGAAAATGGGCTTATGCCGCGTACACACGGCCGTTTTTCTCGGCAAAATTTTTCCCATTCGACGAGAAAAACGATAGTCTGTGGGCTTTCTGTCGTTTTTTTCGACGAGAAAAACGGCATTAAAAACGACGAGAAAAATTAGAACATGTTCTAATTTTTCTCGTCGTATTTTCCGAAATTTTTCCCGCGGCAGTGTTTCCCATAGGGAAACACTGGCGCGGAGCCCACAGACAGTCGTTTTTTTCGTCAACAGAAAAAATGACATGAAAAACGACCGTGTATGGGGAACAAGCTGTTCCCCCGTTTTTAATGACATTATTCACGGCGGTTTTTTAACCGCCGTGAATAATGATCGTGTGTACGCGGCATCACCCTTTGGTAAGCGGCCTTTATATTCGGTGGTGGGCTTCTCACTTATTTATGGATTGTCTATGGAGTCACTGCTGTGTTGTTTCATTAATACTTAAGGAACCATGATATGATTATAGACTGTTGTTTGGCATCTTACTCTGTCTGGAGTACAATTACTATATTTATCCTCACGTCATCTGAGGACTTTCCATATACTTAATGTTTGGCGCAGATTTATCTTTTCCATCAGCAAATAACATATTTGTGCAAGGAAACCAAATTATTGTTACATGAGACCAATACAGTATCTGTAAGTGAAAAGTCCAATAAAACGAATATAGAAGTGAAACAGCTTCTTTTACAGCAAGTGCAGAAAATACGTGTAAGGGCACTT
The DNA here is from genome assembly GCA_029206835.1 of Rana muscosa. Lineage (NCBI taxonomy): Eukaryota > Metazoa > Chordata > Amphibia > Anura > Ranidae > Rana > Rana muscosa. Next base: position 733,691,402 of record CM055116.1, read on the forward strand.
TCACACTGAGCAGCGTCGGGCATCGGCGGTAAATCACCACTATTTTTAGCGGTGCTTTACCATCGTTTTGGTGGCGCTTTTCGGCCTTTTGATTTCATTAATTTCAATGGGCAGGGGCGCTGTAGGAGTGGTGTATACAGGGCCGCCATCAGGGGAGTACAGCCGTCACAATTGTAAGGGGCCCGCAGGGGCCAGAAGAAGGCAGGACGAGTTGAGGGGAGGCGTGCTGTGCATTACACAAACGATCTCCCAGCTTCTGCTGTTCTTGTCACTAAGCTCAGACATCGAGCTCTTTACTGCCACCTCTGGCTACTATGTGTATGTGCACCCTTCGTGTGATCTGTACTGTGCTTCTCAGCATGTCACCTTCATGAAAACGACCTGGGACTAGGTAGGAAGATCTTAACAAGTAGGAGCTGTGAAGGAAAGGGAGGGGGGCTGTTTGTGTACAGAGAGGGGCCAGAGCCTTGTGTGTATACAGATTTGTTGTGCTGCCCTAGGCAAGACTAAAATCAGGTGCCCCCCCCCCTATCCATCTTAAATTGTCCCACCCCTTCCTTCTCAAGTGGCTTGTTGGGGCCTCCGGTGGCTGCACAGGGCCCCTGGTGGCTGTACGGAGTCCCTGGTGGCTGTGCAGGGTCACTGGTGGTTGTTCGGGGTACTTGGTGGTTGTTCGGGGTACTTGGTGGCTGTGCGGGGTACCTGGTGGCTGTGTGGGGTCCCTGGTGGCTATGCGGGGTCCCTGGTAGTTGTGCGGGGTCCCTGTTGGCTGCGCGGGGTCCCTGGTGGCTGCGCGGGGTCCCTGGTGGCTGCGCGGGGTCCCTGGTGGCTTTGCGGGGTCCCTGGTGGCTTTGCGGGGTCCCTGGTGGCTGTGCGAGGTCCCTGGTGGCTGTGCGAGGTCCCTGGTGGTTGTGTGGGGTCTCTGTGCAGGGTCCCGGGTCCCTGGTGGCTGCGCGGGGTCCCTGGTGGTTGTGCGGGGTCCTGAGTCCCTGGTGGTTGTGTGAGGTCCCTTGTTCGGCCTGGGCCAAAACACAGCGCTGTGTGTGTGTGTGTGGGGCTGACATATATACAGGTGTGTGGGGGGGCTGGCATATACAGGTGTGTGGGGGGCTGACATATATACAGGTGTGTGGGGGGGGCTGGCATATATACAGGTGTGTGTGTGTGGGGGTGACATATATATATATATATATATATACAGGTGTGTGTGTGGGGGGCTGACATATATACAGGATTGAGGGGGTAGGGCCGAGTGCGTACAGGTGAGGTGACCAGTGTGCGGATTCGGTAGGATGGCCCGTGGGAAAACCCTGGGGCATGTTGGTGGTCAGGCTCGGGGGGGCCAGGCCTAAAGCTGTGTAAGGGGCCCAAAAAATTCTGATGACTGCCCTGGGTGTATACACCGCTCCTAAAGCGCCTCAAAGATGCTGTTTGCAGGACTTTTTTGAGTGTCCTGCCAGCGCACCGCCCCATTGTGAAAGCACTCAGGCTTTCACATTGGAGTGAAAGGAGAGGCGCTTTACAGGCGCTTTGCAGGTGCTATTTTTAGCACTATAGCGCCTGTAAAGCGCCTCAGTGTGAAAGAGGTCTAAATGAAAAACACCTCCCCGAGGTGATATTCTCATCTTATTATATTGACCATCACAACAAAAGTCCAAATGCGCTATTGTATGTAGCGGCCTCACCCTCTCTCTCTTCTTTAGTGGTTACTTTGGCTTCGGTCTAGGGGTACCTTGAAGGGGAGAGCGAGGTGCGCCACGGCCCACGTCCTCTAGATTGCAGCATGTAGAGGTGAAGGTCAGCATAAAATTACATTCGGGCTGTGTATACGCTCAGAGCCAAGTCTGTTCTGCTGATAACCCCCCTTTGCTCCCAGTAATTGGAGTACCACACACTGAAAAAGGTCCAACACGTATTTATTCCATAACGGCAAACAAATAGTCCTTTGCGAGCAGACAGTTTGAGACCCATAGAACAGTCCAGTATTGGTGGGGAGTAGGTCAAGGCACAATCCTCAAAGAAACTAAACCGTTGAGGTTTCACCAACGGTTGCTAAGCACAGTGGCTGTTAAATGGTCTTTTTAGTTGCAGAGTCTCTTCCAGCGCCTCTAGTGAACAGGAACTGGAGTTACCTTCGCTACGTTGCAGCCCCTGTCAGGGGGAAGACATCCCTCCATGGGAGTTACCAGAGGCCCCGCCGTCACCGGAATAATGCTGTACCGGGCTATTCGGAAGGGTTACACTCCCTGGCCTCCTCGCCTCAGATACAGGTCCCAACACCTTAGGGCCCCTCGGACTCTTCCACCCTCGCGGAACCCAGTCGAAGTCCTGGGCTCCAGGCCTTGGCCGTAGTACCTCACCCCAGGCTTAAGGTGCCTGGGATAGACTCCATCCCTCGCTCCGGCCAGGTCAAGGGCCCGGAACTCCGGAACGCCAGCACCCAGGCCAAAGGTGCCTGGGTGCGGCCGCGTCCTCCAACTCTGAACCCCCGAGGTCAGGGCGTCCGCCCCTTTTATCTCATCTCCCTTTGTTTCACAGCGGGTTCCCCGCCCCGCTGCACCGGCACCAGGAAAGGACAAAAAAGGAACAGTCTTGCGATGCAGGTTCAACTCCGACCCAGGGCGACAACGCCACCTGCAGGCCACAGGGAACCTTGCACCACCAGAGTCCTCCAAGAACCACAAAAGGGACTCTCAGATTCGCTAACAATTAGTACATCTGGGTTAAATGACCCAGATGCTCCCCCCCAAATTTAAATACCCGCTACATGTATATCAACCAGGTCTAGTACAGTACACCCTCTACTAGATCTTCCTAGGGGTAAGCCTCTTAGGCCCCTTCCGCACGAGGCGGACCTGCTCAGCGGAGTCCGCCAGCTTAGCAGGGATCGCTCCGTTGATCTCCGCTGAGCCGGTAAATGACAGGTCCATCTCTGCTCACTGAGCAAGGAGGGGCCTGTCAGAGCCCCACTGATTTCTATGGGGAGATCAGACGAAAACGGACAGTAGGTCCGTTTTCATCAGATCTCATCCGATCCGATCCGTCAGATGGATGGCTGAACGCATCGACATCCGTCTGTTTTTAGCGGATCGGATGGCAGACGGGTGTCAGCGGACACATCTCCGCTGACACCATAAGACTCAATGGGTGGCCTGCTCGGATCCGCCTGAAAAACAGACAGGCGGATCTGAGTCTTATCATGTGAAAGGGGCCTTACACTCCACTGGATCTCTAATCGTCATCAGCAGCTCAGGTGGTGGTTGGATGGAAGTGCAAGTTATATGCTCATAATAGAATCTCGCATAATGCTCACTGCTTTTTTTATTCATAAAAACGTATAAAAAAATACCATAACACGTTAAAAAAGGAGAAAAATGCATGTACCACTTTAAAATCTACATATGCACTATATGTAATTTATATTGTTTGATTTGAAATAGCGCAGCACATTTGTTTTTTTACATACTTGAATTGACTTATAAATTAGTTCTCTAGAATAGGGATCAGTGTGCTTGGTTTATAAGTTTACATTAAGTTCTTTATTCTGCAGTTGATGAACATGTTGCACATAGAGATTACTGTGTGATTGTAGGATTACGTTTTAAACACAGGGATGCCACTTTATAATCTAGCGCCTTTTATCTAAACTGACAAAAGTGGGACTGTGCTTTCTTAGCAGCCTCGTATGCAGGGTTTTATTTTTTACACTACACACAATTTAGTTCTTTAGTAATTTAAAATTACAGTCCACTACCTGCCTATACAATTCATCAGTACATTGTGTGATATCCTTATCCGCTTTCACGGAAAATCAATAAAAATCTTAGAGCACTTATTTTTTCATGGTAGTTCTCTTTAGAACTATCTGTGTATAATTCAGGAAAGCTTTTGTGCCAGTTTTGATAGCCAAATTCAGGTAGTTCTAACTATCGCCACTTTAGGAACCTGTAGCCATGGCAGCAACAAATTCTTAAAGAATTACCGTCAGTTTGCAAATGAGAAAACTGGCAGTAATTAGGACCAGGTCTGAGCTGGCATACAGAGATACACCAGTACTCAGAGTAAAGCCGCGTACACACGGCCGGTTTTCTTGGCAAGAACCGACAAGAAAACTGCTTGCAGAGCTTTCTTGCCGAAAAAAATGGCTGTGTGTACGAGGCTTTCAGGTTTCTCGTCAGGAAAACTGACCAGAATCTCGACGAGAAAAAAAGAAGACCTGCTTTCTTTTTTCTCGTCGGGATTCTCGTCGGCCTGTTTCCCGACGTGAAACCCGAGTGTGTGTACACTTACCTGTCGCCGTGGAAACCCGCGCGAGCTCGAAATGACTTTGACGCATGCGCGGTAGCTTCCTAGGCATAGGTAGGGTGTAGCAAGATGGCGGCGACGGCATCGAATGTGACGAGCGCACGCTCGTCGTAGTCGATGACGTCACCGCGTTCCTGCCATTCAAAAGAACGGCGGTTCTTTTGAAAGGTACGTGTGTACACTCGGCCGGGACAAGATTCTTGTCAGGAAAAACTAGATTCTCGGCCGTGTGTGCTGGGCTTGAGTCATGACTGTGCTGGGAATGTGTCATGAATGAGAAAGAATCCCTTCCACCGTGACAATGTATCCTGACAGTCGCACCCATTGCTTACAGAACATAATGATCAGCGGCTGCAGCTACTGATTAAGAAAAAATTTCCAACATGTTCTTTCGACAGAAGTCAATCAAATTATCAACTTCTGTTGAAAGGGGATGGCCACACACTGATCTAAATTCCACCAGCCCCTGCTGAACCAGACTAATTTGAATCACTGTAGGATCAGTTTACACCACATGCAGTGGCGTCGCTAAGGGGGGCACGGGGTGTGGCCCGCACCCGGGTGACACCCGCAGAGGGGTGACACCATCCCGAGGGAGGTGTAGAGTCCTGGAGGCTGGGGTCTTCAGCCGGAACGTGCTGGCGCCACGTTTGCCCTGAGCGAGACTCCTCACTCTCACTCCTGCTGCCTCCTTTCATTATACACAAGTGCGCGCGGCCGCCTGGAGAGTGATAGTCTGAGCAACTCTCTGGGCAGCTGAACACTGTATCTTCCTCCGCCCGCCGCCCAGGTGCACCGTACATGAGGGGGGGTGGTTTATCCTGAGGTGGGGTCTGCACTGACGGAGGAGGGGTTATCCTGAGGGGGGTCTGCACTAGGGGTGTGCATCTTTACAGGCCCCACGATTCGATTTGATTATGATTATCCTGTCCGCGATTCGATTCCATTCCGCAATGCATCACGCTTACTGCACACGGTTTTCATCCCAAAAATTCAAGCAGTCAGAAGAACTGCATTTTTTTATTTTATCTGTTCTTAAAAAAAAGACAACACTCCCTGCATGTAGCAAAGGGTAAACACAGCAAACAACTTAAAGAGGAGCTCCAGACTGACCCCAAAATACTACAAGAGAGGGTCAGAGACTGCAGACATGATACAAGAGTGGGTCAGAGACTGCAGACATGATACAATAAAAGGTCAGAGACTGCAGACATGATACTAGAGAGGGTCAGAGACTGCGGACATAATACAAGAGGGTCAGCGACTGCGGACATGATACAAGAGATGGACAGAGACTGCGGACATGATACAAGAGATGGACAGACTGCAGACATGATACAAGAGAAGGTCAGAGACTGCAGACATGATACAAGAGAAGGTCAGAGACTGCAGACATGATACAAGAGAAGGTCAGAGACTGCAGACATGATACAAGAGAAGGTCAGAGACTGCAGACATGATACTAGAGAGGGTCAGAGACTGCGGACATGATACAAGAGAGGGTCAGCGACTGCGGACATGATACAAGAGATGGACAGAGACTGCGGACATGATACAAGAGATGGATAGAGACTGCAGACATGATACAAGAGATGATCAGAGACTGCGGACATGATACAAGAGATGGACAGAGACTGCGGACATGATACAAGAGATGATGTATGCCATTTCATTAATTATGGTTTATGTATGTCTTATTGTCTTAGTGACTGATTCGCATCACAACTTTATTTATACTTTTTTTTTTTTTTGTATGATTTATGGTTTTGCTCATTACTGCCCCACACATGCAATGCATGGCTGCATGTGTGGGGCAGTGATGAGCAAAACCATAAATCATACAAAAAAGGGTATCAATTTCAAATCATTGAAGTTGTGATGTGAATCAATCACTAAGACAATAAGACAATAGACAATAGACAATGGCATACATAAACCATAATTAATGTTGAAATGGCATGGTCATGTTCATTAGACAGCCCATTCTTTATACTACAATAAGATGGTGGTTGGTTCCCAAAGTAAGTACCTGATGATGATGATGACGACTCTCGAGTGCACTCACTGCCGGTCTCTGGCTCCTGTCAGTGTCCTGCTGCCCACAGCAGCAGCCTGTGAGGAGGACGGAGGACAACCACGGCCGCCTGGCGTCTCAGGTCTCCCACAGCAGCCTGTTGTAAAGAGGATGGAGGCAGCCTGTGCACAGTGTGAGGTGAGCCAAGGAGGAAGGCTCTGAGGACCGAGTCATCATGACTAGTCAGGAGTTGGGGGACACTCGCTCCACGTGTCTCGCAGCAGCAAGCTCAACACGGCGACGCCGGGCGGCTAGGGATGACGTCAGCGGGGGTGGGAAAAAAGGCGCGGCTAATGCCCATGGCTCTTTCGTCTGCTTTCTGTTCAGTTCAGACTCGGAGGCAACGCATATAGCGGTGCACGGGTGACGTCATCAGAATATCGATTATGCAAGGTCGTAGCATCAATGCTGCATCGTGGGTGGTCGAATCGTGATGCATCGATGCTACGATTCATTTCAACACCCCTAGTCTGCACTGACGGAGGGGGGTTATCCTGAGGGGGTCTGCACAGATGGAGGGGGGTGTTGCCTTATGAGTTTATGTGAAATCTCCATGAAAAATATTGTAATTATGAATATATTTAATTTAGCTTTGTATCGATGTAACAGAGCGTCCAAGAAGTCTAGGATTAAGCAGACAAGTCGGTGCCTAGGCTTGTGTATGCAAACAATGGGATCCAAACCTCATTGTTTTACACATACTCACTTCAAAGGACCCCATGCTGGGATATGCAGTGAAGGGAGGCCAACCCGTAATCAATACTTAACTTCCTGGGATAATTCAAGTTAATCTGCTGCTCAGAATAGTCACAAGGATTTGCATTAAAGGGGGCTGATTTATGCAAAGTATAGGGATTGGAGATGTAGCCAGTCCTTAACCAGGAATAGGGTAGCCCTCCAATCAGAGCCACGCTATGCCAACTAGGGATGAGCCGAACACCCCCCGGTTTGGTTCGCACCAGAACCTGCGAACAGACCGAAAGTTTGCGCGAACTTTAGAACCCTGTTAAAGTCTATGGGACTTGAACGTTCAAAATCAAAAGTGCTACTATAAAGGCTAATATGCAAGTTATTGTCCTAAAAAGGGTTTGGGGACCCAGGTCCTGCCCCAGGGGACATGTATCAATGCAAAAAAAGTTTTAAAAACTGATGTTTTTTCGGAAGCAGTAATTTTAATGATGCTTACAGTGAAAAAAAAAAAGATGAAATATTCCTTTAAATATCGTACCTGGGGGTGTCTATAGTATGCCTGTGAAGTGGCACATGTTTTCCGTGTTTAGAACTGTCCCTGCACAAAATGACATTTCTAAAGGAGAAAAAGTCATTTAAAACTGCTTTCGGCTTTAATGTAATGTCTGGTCCCGGCAATATGGATGAAAATCATTGAGAAAAATGGCATGGGTACCCCCCCGACCATTACCAGCCCCTTTGGGTCTTGTATGGATTATAAGGGGAATCCCGCACCCAAATTAAAAAAAGGAAAGGCGTGGGGCCCCCAGGCCCTATATACTCTGAACAGCAGTATACAGGCGGTGCAAACAAGACAGGGACTGTAGGTTTATTGTTACGTAGAATCTGTTTGTAATTTTGAACTGGTACATTTTTAAAGTGTAGCTCCAGCCAAAAAATCTATTTTTAACTTTTTGGAAAACTTCGGGAAGGGTTATCACCCCTGTAACATTTGTTTTGCTGTCTGTGCACCTGTTCAGAACATTTCACCTCACTTTCCATCCCAATGACAAAAGTTTTTTGAAAATCTGGTGTTTTTAGTGAAACAAGGATTGGTGATAAAGCATCAGTGGAGAGGAGACACCTTTTTCCCATATTAACTCTTACAGGAGAGCATTTCCCTTCCTAGGGGTAGATTTCCTCTCACTTCCTGTTGTCTCCTTCCGTTTGCAAGTAGGAGTCGTTTGTAAGTTGGATGCTTGAAAGTAGGGGCCTGCCGTATATACTCTGCAGAAATTTAGCTCTTAGGTGTTGGTGTTGCCACAACACTGTAAGCCCTCACAGTTACTCTTGGTGGGCGCTGGAACGCCCTGCTGTGAACTATTATATCAAGAATTGTAATTACATGCCATTGTTGAACAGTGGTAGGAAAAATTGGGCCTTTGGTGGTGGTGGTGCTTGTGCCACAACACTGTAAGTCCTCACAATTACTCTTGGTGGGCGCAGGAATGGGCCCAGCTGTGAAATATTAGATCAAGAAATGTAATTACATGCCCCTGTTGAACAGGGGCAGAAAAATTGGGCCTTTGGTGGTGGTGGTGGTGTTGCCACAACTCTGTAAGCCCTCACAGTTACTCTTGGTGGGCGCAGGCATGGGCCCTGCTGTGAAATATTAGATCAAGAATTGTAATTACATGCCCCTGTTGAACAGGGGCATAAAAATTGTGCCTTAGGCACTGGTGCCACAACACTGCAACCCCTCACAGATACTCTAGTTGGAGCGCAGGAATGAGCGCTGCTGCAAAGTATTGCATCAAAAATTGTAATTGCATGCCCCTGTTAAACAGGGGCTGAAAAATTGGGCCTTAGCCACTTGTGGCGGTGCCCAGAACCAAAAATGTTCTTACAAGCTATCCGCATGATCATTGAGGAGGAAGAGGATAGTCACTCAGCATAACAGGATAGTCACTCAGCATCAGCATAGGCAGTCTTGAAGGGATCTGACATTTAAAAAAAAAAAAAATCGGTTACATCAGCATCAGGTGCTTGGTAGCTGGTGGTGATCCAAGACTGATTCATTTTTATGAATGTCAGTCGATCGACCAAGTCGGTGGACAGGCACACCCTGTGATCGGTTACAAAGCCTCCAGCATCACTGAAGGTGTGTTCCCGAAAGAACGCTGGATGCAGGACAGGCCAGTAGCTCAATTGCAGGCTCTGGCCAGTGATCTATCCTCAAGACCCAGTATCCTAGAGGATTTTCGGTGGGAAAGGTGTTCAAGTCTGATCTTGCCCCTAGGTATTCCTGCACCATGTAAACCAGATGCTGGCAATAGTTGCTGGAACCGATCATACCTTGGGGCTGCGGACTAAAAAATTGCCACCTTCTCCACCGCTCCTTCTTTGACTGACCAAAGCCTCAGCAACATGTTGTCCAGGACCAGGAATTTGTAACCTCCCAGTCTCTGGGAACGCATTGCACAGACCTTTCTGCAAGGCCTCCCGAAGATGTTTCATCCTCTGTTCCCTCTGCAACGGCAAGATAAGGTCCGCAACCTTACCCTTGTATCGTGGATCAAGGAGGGTTGCCAGCCAGTAATGATCCCTCTCCTTGATAGCACGAATAGGAGGATCCTTCCGCAGGCTTTGCAGGATCAGAGAGGCCATGCAGCGTAGGTTTGCTGAGGCATTCGGTCCGGAGTCCTCTGGGTCACTCAGGACGACATGATCCGCAGCCACCTCCTCCCAGCCACGTGCAAGTCCATGGGTGTCTTGGGACTGTAATTGATCCCTTGAAGACTACTGCTGATGCTGAGTGCTAGGCTCCACCTCCATGCTGACACATTCCTCCTCCTCGTCCTCCTCCTCATCCTCTTCCTGTGTGTTAGGCGGGCCAGCAGGAACACTGTCTGGATAAAGGGGGCATTGAGAGGTAAGGAAGTCCTCCTCTTCCTCCCTCTGTTCTGCCTCAAGTGCCCTGTCCATTATTCCATGCAGCGTGTGCTCCAACAGGTGGACAAGAGGGACAGTGTCACTGATGCATGCACTGTCACTGCTCACCATCCTCGTGGGCCTCTTCAAATGGTGCCAGGACAGTGCATGCATCCCTGATCATGACCCACTGGCGTGGCAAAAAAAAACAAGCTCCCCTGACTCTGTTCTGGTGCCATATTGGCACAGATACTCATTGATGGCCCTCTGCTGCGTGTGCAGCCGCTGCAGCATGGCCAACATTGAGTTCCACCTGGTGGGCATGTCACAGATTAGGTGGTTCTTGGGAAGGTTAAATTCCTTTTGCAAGTCAGCCAGCTGAGCACTGGCATTATATGACTGGCGGAAATGCACACAGACTTTCCTAGCCTGCCTCAGGACATCCTGTAAGCCCGGGTACCTGCCCAAGAACCGCTGCACCACCAAGTTAAGGACGTGAGCCAAACAGGGCACATGGGTCAGGTGTCCCTCTCGGAGGGCGGAGAGGAGTTTGGTGCCATTGTCGGAAACCACCATTCCTGGCTTAAGCTGGCGTGGCGTCAACCACCTCTGAGCCTGCCCCTGCAGAGCTGACAGAATCTCTGCCCTAGTGTGGCTCCTGTCCCCCAAGCACACCAGCTCAAGCACCGCATGGCATCTCTTTGCCTGTGTACTTGCATAGCCCCTTGAACGCCTACGGAGAACCGCTGGTTCCGAGGACAAAGCACAGGAAGAGGCCATGGAGGAAGAAGATGTGGAGGGGGTGGAGGAGAGAGGTGTGTCAGAATCACCAGTAGTAGCATTTTGGAGGCGTGGTGGCGGAACAACCTCCAACACTACTGCACCTTGTCCTGCATCCTTCCCAGCTGCCAGCAGAGTGACCCAATGCGCCGTGAAAGATAGGTAACGTCCCTGTCCATGCCTGCTGGACCATGAGTCAGCGGTAATATGCACCTTACCGCTGACCGCCCTGTCCAGCGAGGCCAAGACGTTGCCTTCCACATGTCAGTAGAGAGCCGGAATCGCCTTCCGTGAGAAAAAGTAGCGTTTGGGAACCTTCCACTGAGGAACCGCACATTCCACAAACTCACGGAAGGGGGCAGAATCTACCAACTGAAAAGGCAGCAGTTGAAGTGCTAGAAATTTAGCCAAGCTAGCATTCAACCGTTGGGCATGTGGATGGCTGGGAGCGAACTTCTTTTGGCGGTGCAGCAGCTGGGGCAGGGAAATTTGCCTGGTACAATCTGACGTTGGTGTACCGATAGCAGATTGCCCGCAAGTACTTGGCTGTGACAAACCTAATTCTACACCTTCATTCCTCTAAGTGCAGGTTTCAGAGAGGACTGAAGGTATAGTGGGGTTGGAGATCCCAGCTGATGAGGAGCAAGGAGAGGTCCACTTTGTTGTTTGGTGTGCTTGCCAACGAACTGCATGGCAGGTCGACATATGTCTGATCAAGCATGTGGTGCCCAAGCGGGTGATGTTTTGGCCACGCGAGATACGCCTGAGACATATGTTGCAAATAGCAGTGCTGCGATCTCAAAAAAGGCCCACACCAAAGAACTTTTGGAATAACGCGCAGAGACAGCAGCAGCCTGCACATTCGGAGCTCTGCGGTGTGCTGCCCTTAAGCTGGCCCCTGGAGGGCATCCCGCCTCGTTGAAGATGTGCTTCCTCCTCCTCTCTCCTATCAGGCACCCACGTAGAGTCTGTGACCTCATCATCCCCTCCCTCCTCATCACTGTAGCAAACCTGGCAGTATGCTGCAGCTGGGGGAACATGACTGCCAGATTGCTGTCCTTCTTGGGCACCCCCTCTCTCTGGGCTCACGTTACTGCCTTCCTCTAGCTGGGTACCATCATCACACTGTGCAAAGGACACTAAAACAAAATACTGCAGCTCCCTGCCTGTATTTGTATCAGAACACCAGCAACTGTATTGAGGTAAGCTTTAGGTGCACACTGTGCAAAGGACACTAAATCAAAATACTGCAACTCCCTGCCTGTATTTGTATCAGAACACTAGCAATTGTATTGAGGTAAGCTTTAGGTGCACACAGTGCAAAGGACACTAAAGCAAAATACTGCAGCTCCCTGCCTGTATTTGTATGAGAACACCAGCAATTGTATTGAGGTAAGCTTTAGATGCACACTGTGCAAAGTACACTAAAGCAAAATAGTGCAGCTCCCTGCCTGTATTTGTATCAGAACACCAGCAATTGTATTGAAGTAAGCTTTAGGTGCACACTGTGCAAAGGACACTAAAACAAATACAGGCAGGGAGCTGCAGTATTTTGCATCAGAACACCAGCAATTGTATACAGGTAAGCTTTTGGTGCACACTGTGCAAAGGACACAGTACACTAAGTGAAACACTGCAGCTAGCACAATCACCTGCCTGCCTGTCAGTATAGAGAATAACAGGAACAGATCTAGTTAAACTGAATACAGTGTGTAAATATATATACAACACCTAGGATGCATATATATCCTCTACACACTGTAACTGAAGCTAACTGACTCGCCTGCCTACTCTATCTAACTCAAATTAAATGACACTATCTTTCTCTCTCTCTCTGTCTTTAACCACCGCCGCAACACACTACACAAGGCCGCCACGCAGGCGGCCTTATATAGTGTGGGGCGTGTACTAAACCCCCTGAGACATAATTGGCCAAAGCCACCCTGGCTATGGCCAATTATGGCTCTCCATTTTTTCTGCGCTGTGATTGGCCAAAGCATGCGGGTCATAGTGCATGCTTGGCCAATCATCAGCCAGCAATGCACTGCAATGCCGCAGTGAATTATGGGCCGTGACGCGCCACTCAAATTTGGCGCGAACAGCCCATAATGTTCGAAATTCGGCGAACGCCCGAACAGACGATGTTCGAGTCGAACATGGGTTCAACTCAAACTCAAAGCTCATCCCTAATGCCAACCAATGAGGCATCAGCCTGTAATGATATACACGGACTAGATGGGAGGGAAACACACACTTTTATGGGAGAGCAGCCATCAGAATGGAACCTTGGTGCAAAGGGTAATTATGGGAAAGGTCTGCCTTTTACTTGTAACTAAATATGTTTGTACATTAATGTTCAAGGAACATACCCTGTAATCCTTCATGTAATTCTTTTATTTTAACCTAATATTTTCTTCTTTGGTGTAGACTATAGATAGATGGTTGTGTATTAGATAGACAGACATTTAACTACTCACCAATAAATGTTGTTATTGTGTTGAAGCTTTAACTCTTGGTCAAAGAACTAATTTAACGCCAATCATGTCTTTGAGATATTAAATCTTAAATATAATAAACGGGTCACAGGGGGTTATCCTGAAGGGGGTCTGCACTTATTTGGGGGGTCTTCACTGATGGAGGGGGGTTTATCCTGAGGGGGTCTGCACTTATTGGAAGGTGGTGGTTTATCCTCAGGGGGTTCTGCACTGATGGAGGGGGGTTTATCCTGAGGGGGGTCTGCACAGATAGAGGGGGGTTTATTCTGAGAGGGGTCTGCACTGATGGAGGGGTTTATCCTGAGAGGGGGTGTGCACTTATTGGGGGGGTTTATCCTGAGGGGGGTCTGCACTGATGGAAGGGGGTTATCCTGAGGGAGGTCTGTACTGATAGAAGGGGGGGTTATCCTGGGGGGGTTGCACTGATGGAGGGTGGTAGTAAAGTAGAAGAAAGTAGGTTATGTTGTTTCGAATGGCATAGTTCACATCACTGCAGTCAGTTCCAGGGCTTTCCAGTTCCAAAAAAAAGTGGAAGATGCTGCATTTTTTCCTGCACTAGACTGTACTGGAACACTGTAAAACGCATCAAAACGCACCTGAATGCACTAAAACGCATAAAAAATGCATCAAAACTGCACCGGACCCCAGTGCAGTGAATAAAAAAACAAGAAAAAAAGCATCTGGAATGCATCTGGAAACGCAACAAAAGCGCACCGGAACGTGCCAAAACACGCTAAAAACGCACATGCAAAAATGCACCTGGAACAGATCTGGAGTGCATTTTTGTGGTGTAAATCAGTCCTTAGCCCACATTCACATTGGGCCAATTTGGAATGCGATTTGCCATATCAGAGCCGATTGCTGGCAATGGCACCATCCGAATCATTGCAACGTCGACTCTGCAGTGCCGTACCGATTCCCAAAAGTAGTTTCTCCACCAATTTTGCCAACTTCAGGGGCAATTTCAATAGACATCTGTGCATAAACCCGCACAGATGTCTTTCAAATCACCCCCGAAGTCGGACTAAAATGCCGGTTTGAAATCGTGCGAGTTCAGCTGAACTCGCACAATTTCAAACCCGCCCTCATTGTGAACGTGGGCTTAATGATATTTCATTAGGGCAATAATGTTCTCCAGTTCCATCTCAACCAGGGTTCCTCCAGAGGTTACAAAGAGTTCCTTTCACAGTTTCTGATTGACTTCTCATGTGCTTGTTTCTGCAGAGTTCTGGGGCTGAAACAACTTGGTTATATGTTCAGCTGTCTTTAAGGCCTCATGCACACTGAAAGTTTTTGCAGCTACTTCTAGGGGAGTCTAGTGTTTTTTCCTGCCTCTAAACTAAGGTGACCAGATTTTTAAAATGAAATCCGGGGACATATTTTTTTTTTACTAGTAATGGCTGCAATCAGCGACTCTCTGCCTGTTGCCGCCCACCTCACAGCCTGTCAAGTCTTAAGGCCCGTACACACGATTGGATATTCCGACAACAATTGTCCGATGGACGTGTTTTGTCGGACCGTCTGTATGCTCCATCAGACAATTGTTATCAGAATTTTCGACAACATATGTTGGCTGTGCATGCTCTCAAATTGTCCGACAACAAATGTGTTCCGTCGGATTATCCGATCGTGTGTACACAAATCCGTCGGACTAAAATCCAAAGTACAAATATGCATGCACCGAACCAATGCTAACCATTAGACAACATTAGCAGAAGTTGCCCAAATGGTGACGCTAAAGAGCAGAAAAAACACATAGTTTTGTGAATGCTGGCTGAAAAGGTTCTGCCGTCTGTATACAGAACAAGTTCATGGACAACGCCCTTTGGACAAAAATCCACGGATTTGTCCGATGGAAGTCGGATCGTGTGTATGAGGCTTTACTCTCCAGGCCCCGGCTACTACTGGGTGGGGAGTGGAGGAAGATCACCCTGCCAGGGAAGGCAAGGAGATAAGCAGGCAGGCGGCTGGCCGGGACCAAGGCAGAAGAACATGCGAGCGGAGCTGAATGGGCATGCACCCGAAACTGAAGAAATATTCCCTCCGATCAGACCAGCACATGATCATCAGAAAGGGGCACAGATAATGGAAAAAAATACACCCTCCTAAGCTAGTAGGAGCGGCGGAGCGGGGGTGTGTAATTCAGAATGTTTTTTTTTTAAATTCTGCACTGACTGTCTTTGAAATTGCCCCAGCCCCTGTTCGAATCCAATCCGGGGACAAAACCGGGGACAGACTTGGTCCGGGGACAGTGTCCTCAATCTGGGGACTGTCCCCTGAAACCGGGGATGTCTGGTCACCCTACTCTAAACTCCCCTGCATGTTAGCCTATGTATCCATGTACACATAGGGGCTGATTTACGAAACGTTTGCGCCATGAGTATCCGCGCATCTGCGCGCGCAATGGCTGTTTTGGTATTTACAAAACATTAGCGCCGGAAGCGCAGTACTATTTGCCATTTACTATAGTGTTCTCGGCGGACGGGAGGAGGCGCTCAGTGCGCCACTATGGACCTGGCGCACGGCATCTTAAAATCTAAATATAAAGAAGCTGGAAGTGCGAATATAATGGGGGTGATGTGGGGTGATGTGAGGAAGTGTAGTGACACCTGCCCAAGTAACAAACATGCCCAAAATAGAGTGAGAAAGTAACTTTTTTAGAACCAGCCCGCTGCGCCGGCAATTACGTTTAGAGCTGCGGGAGGTTTTTTTGAGCTCAGCGCGGGAATTTCACTTGTTCAAACGCACCAAGACACTGCGCCGGCAAAATCTTAGTAAATGTCAAGTCAAGTAAACCAATTTGCATAAGTTGAACAGGCGCAGCTCTGAACTTGCCAGTGCGCCTGCAAAATGAAATTTCTAAAGGAAAAAAAAAGGCATTTAAAAGCACCAGCGGCTATAATGAATTGTAGGCTCCCGGCAATATAGAGAAAAGTCATTAACCACTTGTCCCCCGCCCCCTGTCAATTGACGGCGGGCGGAGGACACTCTCGTTCTGGGAGGACGTCATATGACGTCCTCCCTTTAAAACGAGCTAGGGGGTGCGCGCGCCCGCCGCGTTCCCAAGGCCCCGATGCGCGTGTCCGGCGGCCGCGATTGCCGCCGGGCACCCGCGATTGCCCGGGAAACAAGCAGGAAAGTGGATCTCTGTGTGTAAACACAGAGATCCACATCCTGTGAGGGAGAGGGGACCGATGGTGTGTCCCTTGTACATAGGGACAACCATCGGTCACCTCCCCCAGTCAGTCCCCTCCCCCCACAGTTAGAACACATTGAGGGAACATATTTAACCCCTTCCCGCCCCCTAGTGGTTAACCCCTTCCCTGCCAATCACATTTATACAGTAATCAATGCATTTTTATAGCAGGGATCGCTGTATAAATGTGAATGGTCCCAAAAATGTGTCAAAAGTGTCCGATGTGTCCGCCGCAATATCGCAGTCACAATAAAAATCGCAGATCGCCGCCATTACTAATAAAAAAATAAATAAAAAAAAATGCTATAAATCTATCCCCTATTTTGTAGACGCTATAACTTTTGCGCAAACCAATCAATACGCGCTTATTGCGATTTTTTTTTTACCAAAAATATGTAGAAGAATACGTATCGGCCTAAACTGATGAAAATTTTATTTGAAAAAAAAAAAATGGGTATTTATTATAGCAAAAAGTAAAAAATAGTGTTTTTTTCCAAACTGGACGCTCTTCTTTTGTTTATAGCGCAAAAAATAAAAACCGCAGAGGTCATCAAATACCACCAAAAGAAAGCTCTATTTGTGGGAAAAAAGGACGCAAATTTCGTTTGGGAGCCACGTCGCACAACCGTGCAATTGTCAATCAAAGTGTGACAGCGCTGAAAGCTGAAAAATGGCTTGGGCAGGAAGGGGGTTTTCGTGCACAGTAGGGAAGTGGTTAAAAGGCATTGATAAAAACAAAAAAAATGTGTGGGGTCCCCCCAAATTCAATGACCAGGCCCTTCAGGTCTGGAATGGATATTAAGGGGAACTCTGACGCAAATTTAAAAAAAATGCGTGCGGTTCCCTCAAATATCCATACCAGGCCCTTCAGATCTGGCATGGATTTTAAGGGGAACTCCACCCCAAATAAAAAAAATATGGCGTGGAGTTCCCCCAAAAATCCACACCAGACCCTTATCCGAGCACGCAACCTGGCAGGCCGCAGGAAAAGAGGGGAAGATGAGAGAGCGGCCCCCCCTCCCTCCTGAACCGTACCAGGCCACATGCCCTCAACATGGGGAGGATGTCCCCATGTTGATGGGGACAAGGGCCTCATCCCCACAACCCTTGCCCGGTGGTTGTGGGGGTCTGCGGGCGGGGGGCTTATCGGAATCTGGAAGACCCCTTTAACAAAGGGGACCCCCAGATCCCACCCCCCCTGTGTGAAATGGTAATGGGGTACAAATGTACCCCTACCATTTCACAAAGAATGTGTAAAAAAAATTAAAAATTACAATAGCTGGTTTTTGACAATTCCTTTATTAATGTCTTCTCCTTTCTTCCATCTTCTTCTTCCTTCTTCTTCTTCCATCCTCTTCTGTTCTCCATTCGGGTTTCTTCCTCCATATTGTTCTTCATCTTCCTCTTCATCTTCATCTTTATCTTCCTTCTTCCTTCGGTGTTCTCGTCCGCATTTTGCTCCGGCTTCTTCTTCCCTTCTTCTTTCTTCGGCCGCTCCGTTTGAATTTGAGGTTCCCGCTGTGTGACGCTTCAGTTCTTTAGTTCTCCTCTTGGTCCGCTGCCACCCGGTGACCCCGTCCCCCTCTGACACCACTGGGAAAGTCCAGAGGGGGGCGGGGTCACGGGGTGGCAGCAGACCCAGAGGAGAACTGAAGCGTCACACAGCGGGAACCTCCAATTTAAACGGAGCGGCCGAAGAAAGAAGGGACAAGAAGCCAGAGCAAGATGCGGACGAGAACACCGAAAGAAGAAGGAAGATAAAGACGAAGATGAAGAAGAAGATGAAGAACAAGATGGAGGAAGAAACACAAATGGAGAAAAGAAGAAGCTGGAAGAAGAAGATGGAAGAAGATGGAAGAAGAAGATGGAAGAAAAGAGAAGACATTAATAAAGGAATTGTCAAAAACCGGCTACTGTAATTTTTTACATTTTTGACACTTTCTTTGTGAAATGGTAGGGGTACATTTGTACCCCATTACCATTTCACAATGGGGGGGCGGGATCTGGGGGTCCCCTTTGTTAAAGGGGTCTTCCAGATTCCGATAAGCCCCCCGCCCGCAGACCCCCACCACCACCGGGCAAGGGTTGTGGGGATGAGGCCCTTGTCCCCATCAACATGGGGACATCCTCCCCATGTTGAGGGCATGTGGCCTGGTACGGTTCAGGAGGGAGGGGGGGTGCTCCCTCGCCCCCCTCTTTTCCTGCGGCCTGCCAGATTGCCTGCTCGGATAAGGGTCTGGTGTGGATTTTTAGGGGGACCCCCCACGCTATTTTTTTTTTAAGTTTGGCACGGGGGTCCCCTTAAAATTCATACCAGACCTGAAGGGCCTGGTACGGATTTTGTGGGGAACCCCATGCCATTTTTTTTATACATTTGGCGCGGAGTTCCCCTTAATATCCATACCAGACCTGAAGGGCCTGGTAATGGAATTTGGGGGACCCCTACGCATTTTTTTTTCAAAGACTTTCAATGACTTTTATCTGTATTGACGGGAACCAGCAATTCATTACAGCCGTGAGTACTTTTAAATGACTATTATTTTACTTTAGAAATGTCATTTTGCTCTTCAACTGTTATAAACATGGAAAACATGCGCTACTTTCCAGGCATACTATAGACACCCCCCAGGTATGATATTTAGGGCCAGTTCACACCGGATGCAGTGCAGTGCGTTTTTTTGATGCATGAAAATCGCAAATAAAGTTGATCACATTAATGCCAATGGCATAGTTCACACCACTGCAGTCCGTTCCAGTGCGTTTCAGAAAGGAAAAAAAAAATTGGTCATGCTGCATTTTTTAGGTACAAAACTGTACTGGACCGCAGTAAAACACATCAAAAACGCAACGGAACGTACCAAAAACGCACTGGAATGCACCGGAACGCACCTAAATGCACCAAAGACGCACTGCAACACACTTGTCCTAAGTGAAAAGAGGGGGAAAAAAACACTGGACTGCATCAAAAACGCATCAAAAATGCACTGGAACGTGTCAAAAAACGCGCATGCAGAAAAGCACCTGGAGCGCATCCAGACTGCGTTTCTATGGTGTGAACTAGGGCCAGTTCACACCATAGAAACGAAATCCGGATGCGTTCCAGGTGCTTTTTTGCATGCACGTTTTTGATGCGTTCCAGTGCATTTTTGGTACGTTTTTGATGCAGTCCAGTGCTTTTTTTCACCCCTCTTTTTAATTAACCATAGATAAGGACAAGTGTGTTCCAGTGTGTTTTTGGTGCATTTAGGTGTGTTCCTGTGCGTTTATGATGTGTTTTGCTGCGTTCCAGTACAGTCCAGTGCAGGTAAAATGCAGCATGTTCTACTTTTTTGGTGGAACTGGAACGCACTGGAACAAACACTGCCATTTAGAACCATATAACCAACTTTCCATGCATTTTTGATGCATAAAAAATGCAATGGACTGCATGTGGTGCGAAATGGCCCTTAAGCAATTTGGCATATTTAAAGGCACTTCTCCTTGTTTTATTTTTGGTGTTGTCCAAATTGGTGACATTGATATATGTCCCTTAGGGTGGGACCTGGGCCCCCATGTTAAGGCCAATAACTAGAAGATAAGCCAGCCAAGTGGGGACTAGCAAAATTAACAAGTCAGTTCCCATAGACTGCAATGGTATTTGTTGGTAAGGGGGCAGGGGGTGATTGTCCCATCTCTAATTTTGTAGCATGCTGGATGATGTGTTTAATTTTGGACAGGGGGGGGGGGTTATTTTCTGCTAGCTGCAGTTGTATTGTTCTGAGCATGCCCAGGCAGTTAGATTTTTTTTGGGTGCTTTTTGTGTGTGAACAGCACCCGGATATTTCTGGGCATGCTCAGAGTGTTTTTATGGGTTAGTAATTGAAGGACATCCTTAACAGGTGTACCCACTTTGAAGTTCAGTCTCTACATTGGGTGAACTTGCATTTTGGGTGTTTCATGGACTGTGCATGTGTTTTCAATTGCCTCATTAGCTCACAAACCTGTTATATAAAGCTTGCAGATAGCATCCTCTCCCTTGCCCTGAAAAGAGGCAAGTGTGCGTGCATGGGGCAAAAAGTACATTTTGGTGTCCTTATCGAGTTTGTAACACATGTATTTTATTTGTTATGTCTTTGCCAAACAGGTGTTTGTTTTAATTTTGTGGATTGTATTTTTTTGTGTGGGGGAAATGTTCCCCTGAAATAATTTTGATGTTGTTAATGTGTGTCGTTTGTTCACTTTGATTTAATTGTCTGTGCTGCATTATTTTGCCAAATCTTTCTCAAGATGTTGTGAGTCTGTAACTGTATCAAATTGACCCTGTTTTTTTTATTTTGGCTTCCCTTTGTTTTGTTGACCAATAAAATCTGATGCAAAGTTTTGAGGTTTGTTTTGTGTTTTCTTTGCAACAAATGTGACAGCTGATTGGCATGTCAAAACAAAACAGGTGTGATTTGTCTACCCTGGTGCCTTCATGCTAGCATATGCATGTATTGTGTGCTGCCATGGATAATCGCCAGGAAATTAAAAATACAGAGCGGTAAGTATTCAATTTTCCTTTTTACTGCAGTGGTTCTCAGCCTCAGTCCTCAAGTACCCCCAACAGGACATGTTTTGTGAATTTATCTTTATCAAGAATTGCTGTCCAAAATTCAAAACCATTGACTGTGATTTAAAGCACATGTGCAAGATGAAGGAAAACCTGCAAACATGGCCTGTTGGGGGTACTTGAGAAGCACTGATTTAGAGCACTGCACTTAATAGCTCAAGGCAATCCGATTCTAATTGTGGGCATTTTGAGGGAAACAAAGTAAGTGTTAGAACCCGCTTGTTTTTTTGTTTTTGTTTTTAGGTTGGGCTTTGTGTCCCCTTTTAGTAAAATTGGCTTCACTTCCTGTCACACAGCTAAACAGGAAGTGAAGGTAAAACCCTACCAATGTATTTTCTTGGGGACACACAGATCAATCTAACTAGTGTCCCCATTAAGCAAATTGCACTCTAGCACTTTGTTGTGTACACCCCAAAACACTGGGTAGTTTGGGGTTTAGTAAAGACAAATCCACTCTGCAGTAAAAGTGTAGCTGCTGGAAATCTGAGGGGAAGCACTGGTGATTGTAACATACAATCATGTAAAAGCAAAGATGGTGTTTTTTTTGTTTGCTTGCATGTCCCCCTCGGATATCCAGCAAGTGCACTTGTAGTGCAAAGTAGATTTGCCTTTAGTAAATAAACCCCAAAGTCCAAAATACCTAATAATTTGGGATGTAGCCCGCAAAATGCTGGAGTGCAATGTACATAAGGGGGAAAGTATTTAGATTGACCTGTGTGTCCCCAAGGAAAGACATTGGTAGGGATGTACCCTCACTTCCTGTGTGGCTATGTGACAGGAAGTGAATTATTTGGAAGGATGAAGTGGCCAAATTTGGGAGTTGTCTTCACCCTATCAGGGGTGCAGACATCCCCAAAAACTGTCTAGACTTGTAATCCCTCTGCACTCTATCCCCAAGCAAAAATAAGAAAGGATTTCATTTAGTTTAACTTTGCAAAGACACATTCCTAAGTTGAATTGTGATGCATGTCAATGGCCCATTTAAACCCTCTTTAATCACTTGAAATCAGCGCTATAACTGATCGGCCACAGCACGGTCCTCAATTGCCTGGAGTCCATCAATAGACGTCCTCCCCTTTGCGCGCTCTTTACCATGTGATCAGCTGTCAGCCAATGACAGCTGATCACGTGATGTAAACAAAAGCTGAGTAATGGTTTTTGTTTTCTCCTTGTGCTGACAGCGTGAGCATAAAAAAAGGCAATCACCGGCTTATGTGCAAGGGACATCGGGCCCGAAGAGGAAGAGGTAATTCTGTGACAATCAGTAGCCCCTGCCAGTGCCACCTATCAATGCCCACCACTGGTGCCAATCAGTGGCACCTAGCAGTGCTGCCTATCAGTGCCCATCACTGCCAACTATCGTTGCCACCTAGCAGTGCCACTTCTCAATGCCCACCAGTGCCAACTAGCAATGCCACCTCTCAGTGCCCACCCTTGCCACCTTATCGGTGCCCATCAGTGCAGCCTCATCAGTGTACATCAATGAAGGAGAAAAATTACCTTTTTTCGAAATTTTCGAAATATTAACAACTTTCCTACCGCCCACCGTCAAATGACGTCCATGGCTTTGTGCGGTGACATCTGAATGATGCCTGCAGTTGCAGGCATCATTCAGATATCATTCTTTTCAGCCGGCGATTCTGTGCACGATAAAAATGATCATAGCGGCAGTTCCGCCGCTTGATCGTTCTTATATCCGGCGGGAGGGGACGTCGTCCCCCCTCCCACCGTCATCCGGTGCTTCTCCGGGCTCTCCCGTGCCATGTGGGGCTCGGAGAACGAATTGGCCGGCACCGGATGGGAAGCATAGAGATGACTGGTGACCAGATGGTCACCAGTCATCTCTATGACCGTCGGAGGCCCAGGCGCAACGTTATGACATCACGCCGGGTTCCCGTATGTAAACAAAGCTGTGATCTCGGCTGTCAGCATGAGATCGGTGAATTTTTTTGACTGATCTCATGCTTTCCAGCCTGGAGGAGAGATGTGGGGTCTTATTGACCCTGCATCTCTCCATAAACAGGACATGTCACAATAGATTCCTATTACAAGGGATGTTTACATTCCTTGTAATAGGAATAAAAGTGATCAAAAAAACAAAAAATTTAAAAAAAGAGTAAGAAATACAAAAAAGTAAAAGAAAAAAAAAAAAAAGAAAAAAAAAAAAACGCCCATGTCCCCGGTATCTCACGCTCAGAAGCGAGCACACGCGTAAGTCCCGCCCACATATGTAAACGCCGTTCAAAGCACACATGTGAGGTATTGCTGCGTGCATTAGAACAAGTGCAACAATTCTAGCACTAGACCTCCTCTGTAATGCGAAAATGGTAACGTATAAAAAAATTTAAAGCATCGTCGATTTTTAAGTACTGAAGTTTGGTGTCATTCCATGAGTGTGCGCAATTTTAAAGCGTGACATGTTAGGTATCTATTTACTCAGCATAACAACATCTTTCACATTATCCCCAAAAATTGGGCTAACTTTACTGTTTTGTAATTTTTTTAAATTCATGAAACCATTTTTTTCCCCAAAAAAGGCGTTTGCAAATTTATTGCGCAAATATCGAGCGAGCTAAAAATTTGCAATGACCGCCATTTTATTCCCTAGGGTGTCTGCTAAAAAAACATATATAATGTTTGGGGTTTTGAAGTATATTTATAGCCATAAATTTATGATTTTTACATGAAGGAGAGAAGTGCCAGAATAGGCCCAGTGCTGAAGTGGTTAAAATATCCTATTTTTTTTTTTTAGTCGGTCTTTTGTATTTATAGAAAAAAAAAAAAAAAACGCAGAGGTGATCAAAAATTGGTCTGGGCAGGAAGGGGGTTTAAGTGGCCAGTGCGCAAGTGGTTAATATAAGGCTACATGCACACGGACGTTTTTCCAGCCGCTTGTTTGAGCGTTTTTTACAGCTTAAAAACATCTCTCCATGTTAGCCTATGGCCTCATGGCCACCATGGCATTTTTGAGCTGTAAATGGCAGAGGCGTTTTTATGCCCCATGTACACGGGACGCTGGTGCAAAAAATTCAGAACTAAGGTTGAAAGCGGCGTTTAGAAAGGCGCGCTTTGTGGCGCTTGCATGCCGCGTTTTACCACATTTGCGTCTATATGCGTTTAGTTAGGAAACATCATAAGGAGCCGCCCTAAGCTCCAAAAACAGTATTATTAACGATTTCAGCTTTTTGTGAGACCAGAGTGAGTATCAGCAGCTGAGAGAGCAGCAGTGTAGTTGTATTTAGCGTGTCACTTGCCACATCACTTGCCCCAAGTTGTGGATTGTCCACTTGCCACGTCAGCTGCCCCAAGTTGTGGATTGTCCACTTGCCACGTCAGCTGCCCCAAGTTGTGGATTGTCCACTTGCCACGTCACCTGCCCCAAGTTGTGGATTGTCCACTTGCCACATCACCTGCCCCAAGTTGTGGATTGTCCACAATGCAATGGAAGCAATTTCATTATTTTATATATATATATATATATATATATATTTTTTTTTTTTTATGGTTTTTCCTCATTTGCCATAATTTTTGAGTTTATCAATGTAAAAAAATAGGTCACCTTTAAAAACGCTTCTAAACTAAAATGCGACTAAACGCCGGTACCGCGTCTGAAACGTGGAAATCTTTGGCGTCTAAAGGCATTTTTAGGCTTTGAGAAAAACGATGTTAAATGCAACTGCAGATTTTTTTTTCCAGGCCAAAAACAGTGTTTTGGATGTAATAGAATTCAATGGACCCGGATCCAAAACACAAGTACCGCGATTTTGTGGCAATTTTTTTTTGTTTTTTAACCTGTTTATAGCTGGTTGTTAAAGAAAATGTAAAAAAAAAATAAACATTGCCGGCTCAAAAAAAAAAAATCTTGAAAAAAAACAGCGTGGGGTCCCCCCCCCCAGGTCCATACCAGGCCCTTGGGTCTAGTATGGATTCGAAGGGGAACCCCCCCGCGCCAAACTTAAAAAAAAAAAACGTGGGGTCCCCCTAAAAATACATACCAGGCCCTTCAGGTCTGGTATGGATTTTAAGGGGAACCCCGCGCCAAACTTAAAAAAAAAAACAGCGTGGGGGTTCCCCTAAAAATCCACACCAGACCCTTTATCCGAGCACGCAACCTGGCAGGCCGCAGGAAAAGAGGGGGGGACGAGAGAGCGGCCCCCCTCCCTCCTGAACCGTACCAGGCCACATGCCCTCAACATGGGGAGGATGTCCCCATGTTGATGGGGACAAGGGCCTCTTCCCGACAACCCTGGCCGTTGGTTGTCGGGGTCTGCGGGCAGGGGGGCTTATCGGAATCTGGGAGCCCCCTTTAATAAGGGGGACCCCAGATACTGGCCCCCCACCCTATGTGAATGAGTATGGGGTACATCATACCCCTACCCATTCACCTGGTGGAAAAAAAAGTTAATAAAAAACACAACACAGGTTTTTAAAGTAATTTATTAGGCAGCTCCGGGGGTCTTCTTTCGACTTCGGGAGTCTTTCTGCCGGGCGCCCCGCTATCTTCTTCCAGCTCTTTTGCTAGCGGGGTCGCGGTCTTCCTCGTCGTCTTCGGGGGTCTTTCTGCCGGGTGCCCTGCTATCTTCTTCAAGCTCTTTTGCTAGCGGGGTCCCGGTCTTCATCGTCGTCTTCTTCCGACTTCGGGGGGTCTCTTGTTCTGTTCTCCGGTGTCGTCTCCACGCTCTCCGGTTCTTCTCCCGCTCTCCGGTGCCTTCTCCACGATCTCCGGTTCTTTCTGCCTTCTGCCGGGTGCCCCGCTATCTTCTTCCAGCTCTTTTGCTAGCGGGGTCCCGGTCTTCACAGTCGTCTTCTTCCCTCTTCTCTCCGTCCGATGTTGCCTCGTCGCTGTCCGCCGCTACAATGCTCTGTCCGCGGAGCGCACCCACTTATATTGGCATGGGGCGTGGTCACCGGGTGATGCCACCCGCTGACCCCGCCCCCGTATCACGTCACAGTCCCATCATTCCCCAGGACTGTGACGTCATACGGGGGCGGGGTCAGCGGGTGGCATCACCCGGTGACCACGCCCCATGCCAATATAAGTGGGTGTGCTCTGCGGACAGAGCATTGTAGAGGCGGACAGCGACGAGGCAGCATCGGACGGAGAGAAGAGGGAAGAAGACAATGATGAAGACCGGGACCCCGCTAGCAAAAGAGCTGGAAGAAGATAGCGGGGCGCCCGGAAGAAATAACCGGACAGAGATCGTGGAGAAGGCACCGGAGAGCGGGAGAAGAACC
This sequence comes from Rana muscosa, assembly GCA_029206835.1. Classification (NCBI taxonomy): domain Eukaryota; kingdom Metazoa; phylum Chordata; class Amphibia; order Anura; family Ranidae; genus Rana; species Rana muscosa. The sequence continues at coordinate 733,717,675 of CM055116.1, forward strand.
GGAGAGCGCGGAGACGACACCGGAGAACAGAATAAGAGACCCTCCGAAGTCGGAAGAAGACGACGATGAAGACCGGGACCCCGCTAGCAAAAGAGCTGGAAGAAGATAGCGGGGCGCCCGGCAAAAAGACCCCCGAAGACGGAAGAAGACGACGAGGAAGACCGGGACCCCGCTAGCAAAAGAGCTGGAAGAAGATAGCGGGCGCCCGGCAGAAAGACCCCCGGAGCTGCCTAATAAATTACTTTAAAAACCTGTGTTGTGTTTTTTATTGACTTTTTTGCCACCAGGTGAATGGGTAGGGGTACGATGTACCCCATACTCATTCACATAGGGTGGGGGGGGCCGGCATCTGGGGGCCCCCTTATTAAAGGGGGCTCCCGGATTCCGATAAGCCCCCCGCCCCAGACCCCGACAACTAACGGCCAGGGTTGTCGGAAAGAGGCCCTTGTCCCCATCAACATAGGGGCAGGGTGCTTTGGGGTGGGGGGGCCGCAGGTCGCCCCCCTGCCCCAAAGCACCAAACTCCCCCCATGTTGAGGGCATGCGGCCTGGTACAGTTCAGGAGGGAGGGGGGGCCGCTCTCGTCCCCCCTCTTTTCCTGCTGCCTGCCAGGTTGCGTGCTCGGATAAGGCTCTGGTTTGGATTTTGGGGGGACCCCCACGCCGTTTTTTCGGCTTAGGGGGTTCCCCTTAAAATCCATACCAGACCTAAGGGCCTCGTATGCTCCTGGAGGGGAACCCATGCCGTTTTTTTCATTAAAATTTGGCGTGGAGTTCCCCTTCATGATGCATCGCGCTGGAGACATTCTCGGCCAGGTAGTCGCCTCTAGGACACGACTTGAGCGGCTGCTTCACGCTCAGGTCGTGTCCAAGTTGCCTCGCAATGTCGCGCTGTCCCTGTGTCAGCCGGCACACGAGTCGCCCCGCGAGTCGGATCGGCTTCATCCGACTTCCCGGGCGACCTCTATTCAAATCAATGGGCTCCCATAGGGAATCATTCATTTTCAATAGAGCGCCGCTGACATTTTTAGTAACTATAACAGTGCGCCGCTGGTTCCTGCGCCCAGTGAAGGATTTATCCGGCGCACCAATTAAGGTATCAACCAGCGCAGCGCACTGTTATTAGTAAATCACCCCCATAGACTTTTAGCAGTATTTAGGGCCCTTTCACACTGCGGCCGCCCGTACGTTAGAGGTAAAGCGATGCTCGTTTTAGTGGCGCTTTACCGCTGTTTAAGCGGCGCTTTTTGGCTGCTAGCGGGGCACTTTAACCCCAAAGAAGGAGTTAAAAACGCCCGTGTTGTGGCACTTCCAAAACGCTTTTCAGGCACTGTGGAAGCGCTGCCCATTCATTGCAATGGGCAGGGGCATTTTTGGAGCGCTGTATACAGCTCCCTACTGTAACTGCCCCAAAGATGCTGCTTGCAGGACTTTTTCTAATGTCCCACAAGCGCACTGCCCCAGTGTGAAAGCACTGAGGCTTTGACACTCTGGCAAGCATGGGAGGCAGTTTTCAGGCACTTTACAGGCGCTATTTCTAGCACTAAAATGCCTGAAAACTGCCTCAGTGTAAAAGGGGTCTTAGTGGCAGAGGCTTTTAGAGGCAGGAAACATATATGTCCTTTTTTTCCCACAAATAGAGCTTTCTTTAGATGGTATTTGATCACCTCTGTGTTTTTTATTTTTTGCGCTATAATCAAAAAAAGACCAACAATTTTGAAAAAAAAAAACAATGTTTTTTACTTTCTGCTCTAAAACATATCCAAAAAATAAAAAAGTAAAAATCTAATTTCTTAATCAATTTAGACCAATATGTATTCTGCTACTTATTTTTGGTAAAAAAATCCTAATAAGCATATAGCGATTGGTTAGCGCTACAAACTATGGGATATATTTATGGAATTTTTATATATATATATAATATATATATATATATATATATATATATATATATATATATATATATATATATATATTTTTTTTACTAGTAATGGCGATCAGACTTATAGTGGAACTGTGATATTGCAGAAGACAAATCAGACACCTAACTGACACTTTTGACACTTTTTTGGGAACCAGTGATATTAATACAGTGATCAGTGCTAAAAATATGCACTGACTGACACTGTACTAATGACACTGGCTAAAAGGGGTTAACATCAGGGGCAATCAAAGGGTTAACTGTGTTTCTAAAATGTGTTTTATAACTGTGGGGGAGAAGCTTTTACTATTGGTGTTCTTGCTTTACAGGAACACAGGATCCATGCCTTCTGTACTGACAGAATGGCAATTTGCCTTGTTTACATAGGCAGACTGCCGTTTTGCCTGTGTACAGAATGATCAGCGGGTGCCAGCGGACATTGGGTCTGTGGGACCAGCTGATCAGCTCTCGCTGTGTAAAATCACAAGGGGAGTGAGTCACCGCCAGCGCGCACTCACGCCCAATACCTGTAAGTGCAGATTTACGTATTTATATGTGAAGCTGCGCTATGCAGATGCCCTGTAGCAGTATATGTGCTATATGGGGTCGGCAAGTTGTTAACGCCCAAGCTCTTGATGGCTATAAACACGCCTAAAAGCTTGAAAAAGCCTTAAGCCTCGTGCACACGGCCGAGAATCCCGTCGTAAAAAAAAAACGTTGGTTTTCTCAAAGACATTTTTGTCAAGCTTGACGGGATTCTTGTCAAGCTTTCCTTGCATACACACTGTCAATTAAAAATCTCGTTGTAAAGCGCGGTGACGTACAACACGTACGACGGCAGTATAAAGGGGAAGTTTGATTCCAATGGCGCCACCCCTTGGGCTGCTTTTGTTGATTTTGTGTTACTGCATGTTAGTAAAAGTTTGGGGAGAGACGATTTGCGCTTTTCAGTCTTCGTGCTTTCAGTTTGTTTTCTGCGGTTTAGTTTGTGCTTGTGGGTTCGTATCTTGTCTTTCAGGGCGTGTAGTCAGGTCGTATCTGTTTTACAGTGCGTTCTTGTCCACTCGTTTCTGATTTTCAGGTCGTTCTTCATAGGCCTTGCTGTTCTTAAGTGCGTTCTGATCAGACGACCGTCTTCTAGCCATGTTACGTTCTTGTCGTAGAGTTTGTGCTGTGCGGGCGCTTGGTGTTGGTCTGCTTGTCTTGGAGGAGGAGTTCATGGACCAAGAATTGGTTGCTCCAGTGAGACCAATTCTGTCATATGCCTTTGCTGCGGGAGATCCAGAAGAATAATCCTGATGACTACAGGAATTTTCTCCAGATGTCGGACCCCGTTTTTCAGCAACTGTTATAAATAAATGTTTGATCAAAAAGTGTTATAAATATCAATAGACAGTAGTGGGCCAAAAAGTTTGGGAGAAGAATGAAAACTGCTGGGGTCATAATGATAGTCTTTGAAATGTATTTACATTCAATTTGCAACAGTCATGAGCTGAAAATTGTGTGTGTTTGATGAACCAAAAACTCAAACTATGTCCCTTTTTCATACACAGGATGACATCAGCCAGGATGAGAGGCAGGAAAGTGTCAGGCAGGAGGAGGCAGGGCCCACTGTGAGCCAGGAGGAGGCAGGGCCCACTGTGAGCCAGGAGGAGGCAGGGCCCACTGTGAGCCAGGAGGAGGCAGGGCCCACTGGCAGACAGGAAGTGGTCGGGCCAAGTAGCAGGACCAGATCTCAGGTGCCTCCCATCCGCCTTACAAGAAGGACCAGGAGGGAGAAGATCACCAGCCAGGCAGGAATGGCCCTGATTAGAGAGGCACATGCCACCCTCCAGGAGCCAACAACAACAGAAGAGGCCTATGCCGGCCTAGTTGGGGCAAAACTGAAAATTATGTCAATGGACCAACGCCTCCTATGTGAGCCCCTGCTTCTAGCCTTAATTAATAAGGGGGTGATGGGGACAATTACCCCCAACACTGCCATATGTGAGGTTGCCCAACTCTCTCAACCTCCTCCTCCTCCACCTCCTTCTCCTTCTCCTCCACCCCCTTCTCCTCCACCTCCTTCTCCTCCTCCTGACACAAGTACACCTCCAGTGGCACAGGCTCCAACCACATGCAGAAGAAAGGCTGCAGAAAAGGCTGCAGGGAAGGCTACCAAGAAGACCAGGAAGTGATGGCCTTGCTTCAATGTGGTCTGACAGAAGGCAGGCTGTTGTAGTACCACAGACTTGGGACATATATCTCACCTGCTGCTGTTCCTGACCTCTGGGAGTTCAGGACCAGATTGTGGTCACAACTGGATGTACTTCTCAAGGTCCCATTTATAGTGTCCATACAGAGTTGATGTGTGCTCTGGGGTCCCAAGGATGCACAAATTGCAGCAGGGTCTCCAGCGCTTATTTTTTGTAATTATATACAATAATAAATTGATTTTTTCTTTTTACAGTTAATACTTGACTATGTGTTTTTATAAAACTAAAACATTTAGCTTTGGAGTAGGCAGATACATTTATAAAAAAAAAAAAGGGACAGATAACACCAACCAATCTCCTTGAGGGTCAAAAAATACAAGGTAATAATGTTAATTTTGTAAACTTGAAGCAACAAAAATTAAAACTCAAATCATGGAGATCACTAAAAATTAAAGAATCATTTAAAATGAAGATCTGTATTAAAAAAAAAATATATATATATATATATATATATATATATATATATATATATATATATATATTAAGTAGATCTTGCTCTATATAATACAAAAAAATATTCATGAGATCAGCATGAAAAATCTTTCAAAAAGTTAGTCAGAACTCTGTGTGAATATCAACAGCAAAACAAGTTCATTATTTTTCATTATTGTACCATTCTAAAGAAGATTTTAATGCGCACCATTTAAACGATGCAATAATTTACAGCGTGACGAATGTGCTATCTCCATTACGAACGCTAGTTTTACCAGAAGGAGTGCTCCCGTCTCATACTTGATTCTGAGCATGCGCGGTTTTTTAAGACTCGGAAAAGCATACACATGACCGGTTTTCTCGTCGGGAAACAGGCCGACGAGAATCCCGACGAGAAAAACGAGAATACTGATGAGAAAATAGAGAGCAGGTTCTCTATTTTTCTCGTCGAGATTCCCGGCAGTTTTCTTGACGAGAAACCATACACACGAACGGTTTTCTCGGAAAAACGGGTCGTGTGTACGAGGCTTTAGACACTTTTACAAGCGTCAGGATTGTGGTCTAAGGGTGGCATTCTGATATTTACTGTAAGGGGGACATATTTCCTACTGACCGCCCATCAAACTGTATTTAGCAGAGGTTCTGTTAGGCCCCTTTCACACGGAGGGTCCGTTCAGGTCCGCCTGTCAGTTTTTTAGGCGGACCTGGACGGACGCTCCATGTAGCCCTATGGAGCCACGGATGTCAGCGGTGACATGTCCGCTGACATCCGCTCCGCCAAAGTGTGACGGAGGAAAACACTATTTTTCCTTCCGTCGGCGGAGCGGATCGGATGAACACGGACAGACGGTCCGTGTTCATCCGATCTCCCCATAGGGGAGAGCGGCGCTCTGACAGCGCGGTCCCTGCACAGTGTGCGGGGACCGCCCAGTCATCCGCTGGCTCAGCGGGGATCAGCGGAGCGATCCCCGCTGAGCAAGCAGAGCTTCACGGGGCGGATCTTCACGGATCCGTCCCGTGTGAAAGAGCCCTTAAGCCTCGTACACACGGCCGATTTTCTCGTCGTAAAAAACACGTCGTTTTTTTCGACGAGATTCTTGTTAACCTTGACGATTTTCTCGTCAAGCTTTCCATGCGTACACACTGACATTTCCCAAATTCCTCGTTGTTCTCCATGGTCACGTCCAGCACGAACGACGGCACTATAAAGGGGAAGATCGATTTCCCTGGCGCCACCCCTTGGGCTGCTTTTGCTGATCTCGTGTTACCGCATGTGAAGTAAAAGTTTTGGAAGAGACGATTCGCGCTTTTCAGTTCGTTTTCTGCGGTTCAGTTTGTGCTTGTGGGTTCGTATCTTGTCTTTCAGGGTGTCTAGGCAGGTCGTATCTGTTTTACAGTGCGTTCTTGCCCGTTCATTTCTGATTTTCAGTTCGCTATTCATAGGTCTTGCTGTTCTAAAGTGCGTTCTGTTCTGTACGTTCTGATAAGACGACCGTTTCCTAGCCATGTCGCCTGTACGTTCTCGTCGTCGAGTTCGTGCTGTGCGTGCGCTTGTTGTTGGTCTGCTTGTTTTGGACCAAGACCAGTCCATGAACGGTGTGAGGAGGAGTTCATGGACCAAGAATTGGTTGCTCCAGCGGGACCAATTCTTCCATATGCCTCTGCTGCGGGAGATCGTCGAGAATAATCCTGAGGACTACAGGAATTTTCTGCGGATGTCTGACCCCGTTTTTCAGCATCTGTTGGCTTTGGTGTCCCCCTATATTACCAGGAAGGACACCGTTATGCGGGAAGCCATCAGTGCTGAGCAGAGGCTCATCGCCACCTTACGTTACCTGGCGACAGGGAGAAGTCTTCAAGACTTGAAGTTCACGACAGGCATCTCCTCCCAGGCTCTGGGCCTCATAATCCCAGACACCTGTTCTGCCATTATACAAGTCCTGCAGGAGGACTATATTAGGGTAAGTTTTCTCCATTAACATCACATTTTATGTATTTCATGTATGCTAATGTATTGTATTTCTTTCATCCTTCCCTAATTACCATGATTGTAATATGCTGAGAATGTCCCCTTTGTCCTCATGCATGCTGGAAGCTTTTAAATGCCCCTTTTTTCTCCTCCATGCATATTTCCCTTCACTAACCTTTCCAGCAGGGGCGTCTGTTGCTCCAAATGTTTGGGGGTCCAACCCCAATTTTAAGAACTAAACTTCCTCCTTTTTAGCGACTGTGCCTATTAACCGCCACCAGTTGCCCCTTCCAATGCAGCCATTTTGTCCCCTCCAATGCAGCCATTTTGTCCCCTCCAATGCAGCCATTTTGTCCCCTCCAATGCAGCCATTTTCCCCCCAGCCCTGCACTTACCTTCTTCTGGTCAGCGCCATCCTTCTTCTGTCCTTGATGTCTTTTCCTGCCCTCGATGTTGCATCAGCCAATCATGTAACCGTAAAACAGACTTGGTGAACATGATTGGCAGAGCAGCCTGTCAGTGTTTACCCAAGGAATGTCCCCCCCCCCTGCGTCCCCTATTTTACTTTTATCAAGCCAATTACATCCCTCAGGCTGGATTTTGCAAGTCTATTTGCCCCCCCGTTTCTGGTATGCAATTTTCACCCCCTAAATGCCGCAGTTATTCATATGGCCGTCGCTCAACAGGGGGCCATCCACCTGAATAGTGGGCGGCATTGACAATACATAGGTTCATGCAAGGCATGAACCTATGTATTGTTCTGAGTGACGGCCACAGGTGAGAGGGGGCAGTGCTCCAGCGCCCACTCTGGACGCACCGCCACTGCAATGCTATCCTGTGGCCAAACACATCTACCCCCCCCCCCCAAATTTTGTTAGAATGGACCATCACAGGGGGTGATGAATATGAAACATGAGCCTTCCATTATACTTATTAAAAACACCTTAAACTGAGATTTTTATTGATGTTGGCCTCTAATGTATTTTCTTATAATCTGCTTGCAATGTTCTATTTAAATTTTCAAAATTTTTTTCATCTTGTTTGACTCCCCAGCTTCCTTCCACGCCACAGGAATGGCAGACTGTGGCATCGGAGTTTGCCACGCGGTGGGACTTCCCCAACTGCGGTGGTGCCATAGACGGGAAGCACGTCCGCATCGTGCCGCCACCCCGTTCTGGGTCCTACTAGTTCAATTACAAGGGGTTTCATAGCATTGTGCTGATGGCGGTGGTGTCAGCACGGTATGAATTCCTCTATGTTGATGTAGGGAAGAATGGCCGGATGTCCGATGGGGGATCCTTCATCCAGACGGAGTTTGCCCTCCGTCTCCAGAGTGGCGACCTTGCATTGCCACCGGATGCAGGGAATGTTTAAGGGCTCCCCTTTGTTTTTTTGGCTGATGAAGCCTTCGGACTTGGACCGCACCTCATGAGGCCATTTCCACAGAGGACCCTGACCCCAGAGAAGAGGGTATTCAATTACCGGCTGGCCAGGGGCCGAAGAGTCGTTGAAAATGCCTTCGGCATAATGGCCAGCCGGTTCCGCCTTTTTATGACTCCCATCCACTTGGCGGAGTACAAGATAAACTATGTCGTTTTATGCTGCTGTGTGCTCCATAATTTTCTGTGCCGAAAATCAAGTACTTATATGGCCTCAGTATTGCCTGAGGCTGGACTTTCCCATGCCAATCCCCTGCCGGGCCTCGAATCTGCCCGTTCTGGCTTGCCCACCCAAAATGCCCATGAGGTTTGGGAGAAATCAATGGACTATTTCACGGGTAGGCGGGCAATTCCTATGCCAGGCCATGACTAAAGAATTGTGCATAAAAAACTCATTAAAATTATTTTTAAATCTGGTAACTTTGTTTGTTTCCTGTCTCCTAGTTTGTCTTAGTGCATTTGTAGTGGCAATTGTTTTTTCCTTTAGTAAATAACAACCATTTCACTATGCAACCCAAAAAAATACACAAATAAGGTTAGAGCGTATTTGAAAAAGAAGCTACACTTTGTTTGTGTTCAAATATTTTACTCTGTGCACATTCACACACATGGTAAATTTTTTTTGTTTTTTGTTTTTTGGCTGGCCACAAACCGGCAATTGTTTTCTTATGAAAATACAAAACCATTAGTTGCATTCCAAAAAGTACAACATTGGATACCTCTGGGCAATATGAGACATTCACTTACACAAACTATGTCTCTATGTGCCCGTCCTAATATGGGGTCTTGGCACCCCTGGCCCAGCCAAAAATTGAATATGCACACATTTTGAAGTAATTTCCAATAGGGATTTTAGACTCCTGATCCCTATTGACAACATGTGCCATCTGCCATCACGGGTGATCAATGGACGTGTTTTGTGGGTGCAACCCCTTCTTCAGTTCACCTACTTTAGATACGAGGAAGAGGTTGCACCCCCAAAAGGCGTACATGGATATCCCCTGATGGCAGATGGCACATGTTGACACACTGTGTGCATATTCAATTTTTGGCTGGTTTGATTGTCAAAAATACATTAAAAGGGTGAATAACAAACTGAAAACAAAAATGGGGGTTTTGAGGCCTTATTCAATTCACCCCAAAACATCTAGAATGTCTTTAAAGGTTTGATCCATCACATGAATTCTTTGTTTAATTCTGTCCAGTTCTGTGCTACATTCCATCACTTGCTGTATTATTCGTAGGGCACTGTCAGCAGAGAAACGTGTACTATCTTTCACCACAACATTTACATCCCCTAAAATATAAAAAAAAAGGTATTATAACTCTGCAGGCCTACATCTCTTACCTGAAGCTGTGGTGACAGATACTGACCTGTTGTGGTGACCAGTTCCACCACGTCATCCACTTCTCCTTCCTGCACTTCTCCTTCCTCCACCTCTTCAACTTCCTCAACACCCTCAGGTTGTGGGTCTTGGTGAGGTTGGGGTTGTTTCGAAGCTGTGGGTTTCATGTGCTCCCTGGAGTGTTCTCCTCCCAGTCTTCTCTCCCCTATGAGAATCAAACAAAAGGTCTAGTTATCACAGAAATTTTCTCTAAAAAATAAAAACAGGCTAAATTGCTTGGAAGTGGGGTACAAGTGTCTGTTTGTGCAGAATTTCCACATGAAGACATTATTTTGTCTAAAAAATATGTTTAGTATTCACCTTTGGCTGTCAATTTTGAGACATGGAGGCACCACAAAATTTCACTGATGCACCTGTGTGGGACCCCCAAAAAAGGCGGTTCTAGTGGGCCACACTATAGTGCTCAAAAGTACAGATGTGGAACCAGCTGCTGAGTGTCCTCTCCTTTACACTGATTAAAGTTTGCATTTCATTCTCTTTACAAACACATCATCTAGCCAACAATGTAAGAACCACAATTTTATCAAAACAGGCAGATGTCTAATTAAATTTGAGCCTGAAAAATAATCAAAAAACGAGGATAGTGACCGAACGATGTGTCTGTAACGAACGCTTACTGTGCCCAACAAAGTTCAAAATATTACATTTTGGAAGGGAGTACACTTGTAAAATAAATAAACTTGGAGCAACATGTAAGTTGATAAATACATTAATAGCATTAAAGATTCCAAAGTACTTACTTTTTCCTAGCATTCTTGTCATGGATATGCATTAATGTCTGTCTGCCATCTTACCTTCCTCCTCATGTGTTCATCTAGAGACCAGACCTCCTTCACCTGGCTTCCTTTATAATCTCCTCCCAGCCTGACTTCACCCCAGGCCCTATCACAGAACACTATATTAACCTGTGCACTGCAAGCCTGCCTTGCTGATCAACGTGTTTGTTAGGCATTGTGTGTTTGGGTTCCTGCCTGCCGTGTGCTACGTCTGTCTCTCTGTTACGTTATTGGCTTGTCCCCGACTATCCCTGTCTGCTCGTGACCCTTGACCTTCGGCTCATTCTTTCGTTATCCTTGTCTGCTTGTGGCCCCTGACCTTCGGCTTGTTATTCGGTTCTCTCTTATCTTGTGCTGCTGCTTCCCCTCTTTTCCCCTTATCCTACGGGGCGTGAGCTAGGAAACTCCAGGGGCCGCGACCTGGTCCCAGCCTGCAGCACAACATCCTCACCACTAGAGGCCCTGGAGAAGACCAGCTGGGTCTTAGACTCCGCGCCCTGGGGAATCTTGGCTCTAGCTTCCGTTAGGATCCCGGTTGTGCTCCTCTGGTCCCGCTTTCCACAACCACCCAGTTTCCTACCCGCAGAAGCCAGCCATAGGGTTCACTACCTCGCGGTGCACTCCTGTCCCCCTACGGTGTGCATCTGTCACCTGGCCACAGGTGACCCTGACAGTTTGATCAGCTATGAACCCGGGTGACATCCCGCTTCCCGCGGATGATCCATTGCAGGGCATAGTTCGCAGACTCGAAGCCCAGGAATCAAATCAGACTCAGGTGATGCGATTCCTCCAGGATCTGGCTTCTCGATTCGAGCAGCTTCAGGTCTCCTTGGGAACCCCGAATCCGCAACCCCAAGTACAACCAGCGGCTGTACCTATCGCACCAGTCGCAGCCTCACACTCACTAAGATTGCCAGCTCTGTCCCGTTTCTTTGGGGACTCCAAGGCCTGCAGGGTGTTTCTCAGCCAATGCACAATTCATTTTGAGCTTCAGCCTCAAAGCTTCCTGTCTGACCGGGCTAAGGTAGCCTATATCATTTCCCTCCTCTCCGGTGAAGCTTTGGCCTGGGCTGCCCCCCTGTGGGAGAGGAACGATCCGGTGGTTTCCAGTCTGTCCGATTTCTTGAAGCTCTTTCGTAATATCTTCGAAGAGCCGGCTCGGGCTTCTTCAGCGGCTAGTGCTGTCTTACGTCTTCGCCAAGAATCTAGTTCAGTGGGGCAATATGCTCTTCAGTTCCGTATCCACACAGCTGAATTGAGCTGGAATAATGAGGCCCTGGTTGCTACCTTTTTACATGGCCTCTCTGACCGAGTGAAAGACGAATTAGCGGGAAGAGCCATTCCCGTCGGTCTGGACAATGTAATTTCATTATGCAACCAGATCGACATTCGTTTTCAAGAGAGGTCTTTAGAAAAAAGACGCCAGCACTCTCTGGGTCCTAGCCAGTCTGAGCTCCCCTCCCTCCATTCCGTGGAGCATCCTCTACCTGCTGAAGAACCTATGCAGCTGGGCCGGACCAGACTAACCCCCGAAGAACGTGCTAGGCGCAGAACTCTGGGCTTGTGCCTCTATTGTGGGGGCAAGGGTCATTTTCGTGACTCCTGCTCGCTTCGTCCGGGAAACGCTCGGGTCTAATACATTTGGAAGGTGGAGTATTGGACCCAGAAACATCACCTTCTCGCCTGCTCTTGCCGGTGTTCCTTCATGTAGGCACTTCTCCTCAGTCAACCCTTGCATACCTGGATTCCGGGGCTGCCGGCAATTTTATGGATTGGAGAACTGCTTCTTCTATGAAGCTTACTCTTTCACCTCTCACTACCCCATTGGTAGTCTCGGCAATTGATGGCACTGTTCTCCTAGGGGGCCCTATTCACTTCCAGACGCTACCCATTAGGATGTCGGTAGGGATTCTCCACCAGGAGTGGATATCCTTTCTTATTCTACCCAAGGCCTCTACCCCAGTTGTATTGGGCCTCCCTTGGCTACAGCTCCACTCTCCACATGTGGACTGGGTCTCTGGGCAGATCCTGGCCTGGGGTTCCTCATGTTTCTCGTCGTGTCTTCTCAAGGTGACCCCCAAGGAGAGTCTTCCGGTTGCTGCCACTTCTGTTTCTTCTGATCTTCCTGCTGCATACAGCGATTACCGGGATGTGTTCTGTAAGAAATCAGCTGAGGTGCTTCTTCCCCACAGGTCTTTTGACTGTGCTATTGATCTTGTCCCCGGAGCAACTCTACCCAGGGGTCGTACCTACCCTCTGTCCATCCCAGAGACCCAGGCCATGTCGGAGTATGTCGCAGAGAATCTGGAGAGAGGTTTCATCCGGAAATCCTCATCGCCTGCAGGGGCAGGGTTCTTTTTTGTTGCCAAAAAGGATGGTACCTTAAGACCCTGCATCGATTATCGGGGTTTAAATGCGGTTACTATTGAAAATCGATACCCCTTACCCTTAATATCTGAGCTATTCGATAGGTTGAAGGGTGCCTCCATTTTCACCAAGTTGGATCTCAGAGGCGCGTACAATCTCATTCGAATACGGGAGGGTGACGAATGGAAGACTGCATTCAACACTAGAGACGGGCATTACGAATATCTGGTGATGCCTTTTGGTCTGTGTAATGCTCCAGCCGTGTTTCAAAACTTTGTCAATGAAATTTTCAGAGATCTGCTGTACCAGTTTGTTGTCATCTATCTGGATGACATTCTGATCTTTTCTGAAAATCTGCTCGTCCACAGAAACCATGTCCGCACTGTACTTCAACGTCTTAGAGAGAACAATCTCTATGCCAAGCTGGAGAAATGTTCCTTTGAATGTTCTGAGGTCCTGTTTTTGGGGTGCTTCGTCTCATGTTCGGGTCTTCGTATGGACCCTGGGAAGGTCTTGGCTATCACCAACTGGCCTCTTCCTGCTAGCCTCAAGGCCACACAGCGCTTTCTTGGCTTCACTAATTATTATAGGCAGTTCATAAGGAATTACTCTTCCATTGCCGCGCCTATTATCGCTTTGACCAAGAAGGGTGTGAATGCCAGAGACTGGCCTCCCGAAGCTGTCTCTGCATTTCACAACCTGAAACAGGCCTTTGTTTCTGGCCCCCTCTTGAGGAGACCAAATCCTGGGAATGCATTTTTTATTGAAGTGGACGCTTCCTCAATGGGGGTGGGAGCTGTGCTTCTTCAAATCTTTGAGAAGAGACGCCAACCATGTGCGTTCTTCTCCAAAAAAAATTCTCAGGCAGAGAGGAATTATGCCATCGGTGATCGGGAACTTCTCGCAATTAAATTGGCGTTAGAGGAGTGGCGTCATCTCTTGGAGGGTTCCCCTCACTCCATAACGATCTTTACCGATCACAAGAAATTACAGTATCTACAGAATGCTAAACGTCTGAATCCTAGACAGGCCAGGTGGAGTCTCTTCTTTGCCCGTTTTAATTTCACGATTACCTACAAACCTGGTTCCTGCAACGGTCGGGCTGATGCGCTCTCTAGGTCGTTTGACACTTTGGACGAGGAGTCCGCCCCTGAACCTGAGCCGATCATTCCAACCTCATGCATTGTTGCCCACTCTACCACCCTGAAGTCAAAAATTCCGCCTGGTAAGACCTTTGTCCCCACTGAGCTAAGAGCTAAGATCCTTCGTTGGGGACATGATTCCAAGGTGGCAGGGCATTCTGGATTCCTCCGATCCTTCCTACTCATCAGTCGTCACTACTGGTGGCCTAATCTCCGCTCAGACGTCAAAGACTACGTTAAAGCTTGTCATGTCTGTGCTCAGTCCAAATCCTCCACACAAGCTCCTGCTGGTCTCCTCATGCCCTTGCCCATTCCTAAGGAACCCTGGGCCCATATTGCCATGGATTTTATCACCGATCTCCCACTGTCTGAGAATAATACAGTCATTTGGGTGGTAATCGATCGATTCTCCAAGATGGCTCATTTTGTTCCTCTTCCTGGTCTTCCTTCTGCCCCTGCCTTGGTTCCCATTTTCATTCGAGAAATTCTCCGCCTACAGGGGGTCCCTTCTCATATTGTTTCCGACAGGGGAGTCCAATTCACGTCTCGTTTTTGGAGAGCCTTTTGCAAATCCCTCAATATTGTCTTGGATTTTTCTTCTTCTTACCATCCCCAATCCAATGGACAGACTGAGAGGGTTAATCAGGAGTTAGAGGTCTTTCTTCGCACCTTTGTGTCTTCTCACCATGACGATTGGTCCTCTCTACTCCCGTGGGCAGAATTCTCCCATAACAATCATGTGAATACCAGTTCGCAGAAGACACCCTTTTTCACAGTTTATGGAAAACACCCTCAACTTCCTCTTCCCATGATCTGTTCTCCTGACATTCCAGCTTTGGCTTCGGTTCAGGAGTCTCTCAATTCCGTTTGGGGTCACGTTCATGATTCCCTCCGGGCAGCTGCTGAAAAATTCAAAGGCTTTGCCGACCGCCGCAGGCGTAAACCGCCTTCTCTTCAGCCAGGGGACAAAGTCTGGCTCTCTACCAGGAACATCAAGCTCCGAGTTCCTTCTCTGAAGTTTGCTCCACGATTCATCGGTCCATACACGGTAACTGCTAAACTGAATCCGGTTTGTTTCAAACTCCAGATTCCTAAGAGCCTTAAAATCACTAACTCCTTTCATGTTGCTCTTCTAAAGCCTTTAGTCCTCAATAAATTCTCTCGTCCTCTCCCTACCGTGGCGCCTGTCTCTGAGGATAATCAGGAGTACGAGATCAGTCAAATTCTGGACTCCCGACTCTGTAAAGGCGTTCTTCAGTACCTCGTTCATTGGAAAGGGTTTGGTCCTGAGGAGAGGTCTTGGATCACTGCATCTGAGGTCTTTGCACCTCGTCTGTTAAAGGAGTTTCATCTGAAGTTTCCCTCTAAACCTGGGCCCAGGCGGGGAAGGGGGAGGCCTCGTAAGAGGGAGGGTACTGTCATGGATATGCATTAATGTCTGTCTGCCATCTTACCTTCCTCCTCATGTGTTCATCTAGAGACCAGACCTCCTTCACCTGGCTTCCTTTATAATCTCCTCCCAGCCTGACTCCACCCCAGGCCCTATCACAGAACACTATATTAACCTGTGCACTGCAAGCCTGCCTTGCTGATCAACGTGTTTGTTAGGCATTGTGTGTTTGGGTTCCTGCCTGCCGTGTGCTACGTCTGTCTCTCTGTTACGTTATTGGCTTGTCCCCGACTATCCCTGTCTGCTCGTGACCCTTGACCTTCGGCTCGTTCTTTCGTTATCCTTGTCTGCTTGTGGCCCCTGACCTTCGGCTTGTTATTCGGTTCTCTCTTATATTGTGCTGCTGCTTCCCCTCTTTTCCCCTTATCCTACGGGGCGTGAGCTAGGAAACTCCAGGGGCCGCGACCTGGACCCAGCCTGCAGCACAACATCCTCACCACTAGAGGCCCTGGAGAAGACCAGCTGGGTCTTAGACTCCGCGCCCTGGGGAATCTTGGCTCTAGCTTCCGTTAGGATCCCGGTTGTGCTCCTCTGGTCCCGCTTTCCACAACCACCCAGTTTCCTACCCGCAGAAGCCAGCCATAGGATTCACTACCTCGCGGTGCACTCCTGTCCCCCTACGGTGTGCATCTGTCACCTGGCCACAGGTGACCCTGACAATTCTCTTAATGCTCCTTAACTGCTCCGGCTCCCTCAGTTTGAGGTCTGACCACCTCTTTCTGAGCTGCTCATTTGAACGTTTCACCCCAAAATTCTTCTTCAGACTCTTCACGACTTTCTTCATGATTTTGGCCTTCCTTCTATTTGGTTTGCTATACGGCCCATGCTTTGCGTCATAATCCGACTTTAGCAAGATGTCCACCATCTCCGCCATCTCCCCATAAGACATATTAGATGCCTTGAATCTCCTCCTTGATCGTGACGTTTCCTCAGTCTCCGGGCTTGTCTCCTCCTTGTTATTTGAGGAATTATCAGACACCTGCTGTAAATCCGCCATATCTGTCTGCACGCCGAAAGAGAAGGGGCGGGGAAAAGATGTTAGTTAGAACGTCATGGGCGGGCGACGTGTGCGGAGCGACGTGTGCGTAGTTTGACGCATGCGTGGTGTATATATAGCAAACACACATGTGACTATACTACGTTCGGTGTGCGGAGAGAGGAGTTCAAGTGACGGACGTGCGAACGAAAGTATGTGAATTTGTGACTTTGAAAAATTGTTGCCCTATACTGTCTTGAGAATGTTGGAGGATATATATGGTGAATAAGATTTTAAGGAGGTTAGACTGTGTGCCTCACATTAGTTATATAATTTTTATTTTACTTGCAGAGCCAATATGAATGTCTTTATTAGCGACAAAGAATTCCTTGCGGAATTTATAGACCGGGTAAGGGAGTTGCCCGCTCTGTGGGAAACCAAAAACCCCGTACATAAAAAAAAAAGGTGTGAGAAAAGCAGCGCTGGAGACCCTGCTCCCATTTGTGCATACCAAGGTGCCCACAGCCACAGCAAAACAGGTGGACACTAAAATTGGGAGCTTGAGAGGCACATACAGGACTGAACGCTCTAAGGTCCTGGCTTCTCAGAGGTCAGGAGCAGCAGCAGATGATGTGTATGTCCCCAATTTGTGGTACTACAGCAGGATGTCCTTTCTGGATGACCACATTGAGGCAAGGCCATCACTATCCACTCTTCCCCCCAGACTTCCCTGCAGCCAACCTGAGCCTTCTCTGGAGCAAGAGGAGGCAGCCATCCTGGATGAACGTGATTTGGCCATCTGGAGCCAGGTATAGTATTTATAGAAAATGTATTGGGATAAACCTAATGTTTGAAAAATATGTCAAGATGACAAACATAAACTATTTTGTGTTCCACACGTAAAATCAAGATCTCTAGACATTAGTCTTGCCTAAATTGGGTGCTAAATAGTCAATCTGATGTAGTTGTAAATGTTTGGAAATTTATTCTTGATTTACATTCAAATTGCTACAATCTGGATCTGAAAGTTGTATGAAAATAATAAACCAAAATATTAAACTATGTCCCTTTTTCATACACAGGATGAAATCAGCCAGGAGGAGGGTCAGGAAACTGTCAGGCAGGAGGAGGCAGGGCCCAGTGGCAGCCAGGAGGTGGCAGGGCCCAGTGGCAGCCAGGAGGTGGCAGGGCCCAGTGGCAGCCAGGAGGTGGCAGGGCCCAGTGGCAGACAGGAGGTGGCCGGCCCGAGGAGAACCACAAGATCACAGGTGCCTCCCATCCGACTTCCCAAAAGAAGCAGGAGGGACAGGACCACGAGTGAGGCAGCAATGGCCCTTATTCGAGAGGCCCATGCCACCCTCCAGGAGCCCACATCCCCTGAAGAGGCCATTGCCGGCCTAGTGGAGGCCAAGTTCAAGGTGATGAGCATGGAGCAACGCCTCCTATGCGAGCCCCTGCTCATCACCTTGCTGAACAAGGGGGTGATGGAGAAAATTACCCCCAATACGGCCATATGTGAGGTGGCACAACTATCCCAACCTCAACCTCCTCCTCCACCTCCACCTTCTTCTTCTGCCCCACCCCCTTCTCCTCCACCTCCTCCTCCACCTCCACCTTCTTCTTCTGCCCCACCCCCGTCTCCTCCACCTCCACCTCCACCTTCTTCTTCTGCACCACCCCCTTCTCCTCCACCTCCTCCTCCTCCTGACAGGAGTACCCCTCCAGTGGCCCAGCCTCCAGTCACACGAAGAAGGAAGGCTGCAGGGAAGGCTGCCAAGAAGACGAGGAAGTGATGGCCTTGCTTCATTGTGGTCGGACAGAAGGCAGCCTGTTGTAGTACCACACACTTGGGACATATATATCACCTGCTGCTGTTCCTGACCTCTGGGAGGCCAGCATCAGATTGTGCTCAGAACTGTTGGCCTTCTCAAGCTCCCAATTTTAGTGTCCACACAGGGTTGATGTGTGCTCTGGGGTCCCTGGGATGCACAAATGGCAGCAGGTTCTCCAGCGCTGCCTTCTCTTTTTTTTTTTTAAAACATGAATAAATTTTATTTTTGTTTAAGTTCATACTTGACTATGTTTATTTTTACAATATTTTAATTTAGCTTTGGAGTAAGCAGATACATTTGACAGCCAAAAAAAGGGACAGATAACAACCCCCCAAAAAACAATAAAATAATAATGTAAAAAAAATAGGGTGTAAAATTTACAATAAAAAAAAACAAATATACAATGGGAGATCACTAGCAAAACATTGCCAAATTAAAATTAACATCTGTTAGAAAAATCTAAAACAGTAAAATATTCAGAAGATCTTGCACGATATAATACACCTAAATCTTCTTAAGAGCAGCATGAAAAAGGTTACAAAAACATAGTCATAACTCTGTGTGAATATCAGCAGCAAAAGAAGTTCATTCGTTTGGTTAATGTAACATTCTAAAGAAGATTTCAATGCACAACATTTAAACGATGCAATAATTTAGAGCGTGACGAATGTGCTATCTCCATTACGAAGGCTTGATTTAGCAGAAGATGCGCTCCCGTCTCATACTTGATTTTGAGCATGCGCGCTTTTGGAAGAGTCGTAAAAGCATACACACAAACCATTTTCTCGTCACAAAACAGGCCGACGAAAAACACGACGAGGAAATCTTGAATCCTGACGAGAAAATAGAGAGCAGGTTCTCTATTTTCTCGTCGAGATTCACGGCAGTTTTCTCGTCGTAAAACCATACACACGAACGGTTTTCTCGACAAAAAAGCTCTTGCGGCACTTTTCTTGCCGGTTTTGGACGAGAAACTCGGTCGTGTGTACGAGGCTTTAGACTTGAAAAGGGTTCCTCTCGAGCAAAAAGGTTGAGAAAGGCTGAACTAGCCTAGACAATAACTGTGAGAAGATTAGAAAGCCTGCATTGAAAACATATTTTAAATACAGCTTACTGCAACATAGTGTGAACAAACAGAGGTAAAGACCATAATCCAGAACAATAAAGCAGCTAGTACAAAACAGTGTTTTTGTTGTTGCCTTTTGGTTCCATTTCATAACCTCCATAAAAGGCACATCACTTTACTGCAGAAGTCTCAGAAACAGGGATTGATTATTTGTTAATATTTATAGCATCAGTACTGATACAAAGAATCTGTCATCTCTCATTTTACACTTGCATGTGAGTAATAGTTAAAGAAAATGTTTGCTTTTATGGAATCCCGAGTCTATCTGATTTAAAAGACTTTATTTCATAACATGGCTAGTTTTCAGAAAAATACTGAAGTCTATCTTTTTTACTAGCATACTGCATTTTCAGAGACAGATCTATAGCTGGAGTTCATGCAAGTCTCATTGTTGACTCTTGCCCACAATGCCTACAGCTTTTTTACAAAAAAAAAAGAAAATTCACACGCATGCAAAAAAGATATAGTCAGATGTAATACCAAAAATTATGCCTATCATACCACAATTTATGGAGTGTGAAGTGTTTTTTGGAACAAGAAAGGGCAGAACCACGACCTTTGATAGTACTGAGAGCCTAACACTTGTCCAGATCCACCCATTTTTTCACCAACCAACAGTATTATTTATGTTATTTGTTCTGAGCAATATTTATCGGATTCATTTATCAATAAAAAAAATTTGAGTAATGTTTTTCACCATCTCTGATCTGATCAAGCAAACATGGTTGGTTGGGATGGTAAGACTGTAAACAAACCACTTACAAGTGATCAAGTCTATAAACTATTGGGTTTCAACCCTAGACTACTGGTTGTAGGTGGCCAAACATGCACTTGTGGTACTAACCTGCCCTGCTGTGTGCGTGTCATGTAAGAAAGGGCCTTCACTACAACAGGGTGAATTTATGACTTATGCCGTATACACACGGTTAAAATTTCCGATGGACTTAGATAGAGAGCAGGTTGTCTATTTTTTTCAAAGAAGTTTTGACCGGTGTGTACGCAGCATGAGAAGCTGAATTTAAATTACTTGGGGTGAGGGTGCATATTCTTTAGGTGCACACTGTTGTACCAATCCCATTCAATAACTATTGGGAGTCCAGGCTGGACCACAAGCAGGAGGTGGCTCAACATGCGTTTTCATTATTATTATTATTAATATTATACATCATTTATATAGCGCCAACAGTTTATGCAGCGATTTTACAATGTAAAAGGAAGACAATACACTTACAATACAATAAAATACAAAAGGGTTAAGAGGGCCCTGCTCAAAAGAGCTTACAATCTAATAGAGTCAGGCAAATGGTACAAAAGGTTTTAACTGTGGGGAATGAGCTGATTGAAGTGATAGGAGATTAGTTCCTCCAACTATTTTCAATGAGGTAATAGCTAAGACGGTTGTAGACTAAGCATTCTAGAAGTTTAGAGGTGAATAAGAACAATGAGATGGTTTCTAAGTTATTCAGGTTGGTGGGGTCCAGTGGGGGGCTTTTTAACTATGGGAGTAATATGTGCATGCTTTAGAGGGGAGGGGAAGGTGCCAGTAGAGAGGGAGAGATTAAAGATGTGAGTAAGGGAGCATAGGATAGAATAGGAGGGTGGCCGTAGTAGTTGCGAGGGAACAGGATCCAGGGGACAGTTGGTTAGATGGGCATCTGAGAAAAGTTTTGTAACCTCTTCAGTAGTAGCCAGTTCAAAAGAGGAAAGTGTTGACTGTGCTGTTAGACAAGGTATGTTGAGTGGGGAAGATGTATGTACAGTAAAGGTGTCCTTATGTATTGCATCAATATTGTCTTTAAAGTGATTGGCAATCTCTTGGGCAGTAAGTAAGTTAGTGGGCAGAGGGGGCGGGGGACAAAGCAGAGAGTTGAAGGTAGAGAAGAAGCTTTTCGGGAATAGAAGGAATCCAACTCCACCTCCTTTCCGTCCATTGGGTCGGGGGGAGTGAGTCCAGTGAAGGCCATTATAGAAGAGGGCAGCAGGAGAAGTCGAGTCAAAGTCTTGAAGCCAGGGTTTAGTCATGGTGAATATGGTAAAGCAATGAGAGATAAACAGGTCATGCACAGATGTGAGCTTGTTAGAGATGGAGCGGGCATTCCAGAGGGCGCATGAGATTGGGGGGCTGGTTTTCGGAAGCAGGGCAATAGAAATTAAACTGAATGGATTGCGGCTGTTGCCAGAAGAGGAGGGGTGCCGGATATGTGATTTGCAATTAGAAAATGGAGGGCCTGGATTTGGAGAAATGTCCCCAGAGATTAGGAGAAGGAGGGTGAGGAAAGTAAGATGGGAGCGGGATGTGTATGAGCGCATATATCTCACTGCCCTGGTGTTTAGGTCAGCATATGGGTTCAGTAATTGCAAGAGGTGGGGAGAGGATAGGAGTGAGGATGATATGTGTAGGCTGTGTGATAGAGAGGAGGGGTAGAGTATAGAAAATTTGAGGGTAGAGAACATTGATGTGAGAAGGAAGAGTAGAACGAGCATGTTAGTGGATAGAGTAGGAATCTGACTTCAAATAAATGAAATAGCAAATGGTGGTTTGCTTGCCGTCTTTCCAGAGTGGAGCAGAGTTCTTGTTGCATCACACAGCTTTAATTATCCTGCTTTGGTTAAACTGCAGTTGTGAAACTGCGCAACACTCAAAACAGAGTCACTCAGGAAAGAGACATGGTGTCTGTGCATAGCCCAGTCTGCCCAAAGCCCCAGTCCCCATGTACAGTGCTAGCCTGCCCTACTGAATACGTGATGTCAGAGTGGGCCTTCATTGCAGCAGGGTGATTTTGTGACTGAAAAGTTGCACTTTAAAAAATCTGGGGTGGGGGTGAAAAGTTTTTGGGATACATACTGTTTTACCAGTCATATTCATTAAAGCAGTTCTTAAGCCTGAAGGTTTTTTACCTTAATGCATTCTCTGCATCAAGGTAAAAAACCTTCCTTGTCCAGCTCCCCACCAGCCACCCCAAATACTTACCTGAGTTCAATCTCGATCCAGCAATGTGACAAGAGCAAATGCTCTCTCAGCTCTCCCCCTCCTTATTGGCTCAGACACAGCAGCTGTAAATCACAGTCAGTGAGGAGAGAGTGGGGGCGGGGCTGACCCGGGCTCTGTGTGTCTTATGAACACTTAGAGCTGGTTATGGAGTGAGCATGCATGAGTGCAGCCATAGCAAGCTGCTTTCTATGGAGGCACTCGGCGGGGGGGAGGAACGAGGAGCACTTGAGAGAGACCTAAGAAGAGGAGGATCAGGGCTACTCGGAGCAAAACAATTGCACATGGCAGGTAAGTATAAAATGTTTGTTATTTAACTGCTTGCCACATGCCCACCATCAAATGATGGAGGGACGGTGTGTCTCTAGTTCTGGGGGGATTTCATATGACGGCGCCCAGAACGGCTGCTCTTGCGTGCCCGCGGGGGTGCACAGCGCGGCGATTGCTGCCGCGCCGTGTTGCTAGGACATGCACTGACCCCAATCTATGTAAAGAGCCGATCACGTGGCTCTTTAACCATGTGATCAGCTGTGTCCAATGTAAACACGAAAGTGCTGTTGATCAGCTCTCATCACCTCACACTGACAGAGTGCGTGGCGAGGAGAGTCGATCAGTGGCATCTCCTCGCAGGGAACACCCAGTCGTGATCATCAGTGCCCTGATTACAGTAAAGCCCCCCATTGCCACCAAACAGTGCCCATCAGTGTCACCAATCAGTGCCACCAATCAGTGCCCATCAATGACACCAATCAGTGTCCATTAGTGATGCCCCTCACTGCTGTCTTTCAGTGTTCATCAGTGCCTGCTCATCAGTGCTGCCCATCAATGCCCATCAGTGCCTCCCATCAGTGCCACTCATCAATGCCCATCAGTGCCGCCTATCCATGCTCATCAGTGCTGCCTACCCATGCCACCTATCAGTGCCCAGGAGTGCCACCTATCAATGCCTATCAGTGACAACACGTGCTGGCCATCAGTGCCACCTATCAGTGCCCATCAGTGCAGCATATTAGTGCCTCCTCATCAGGGCCACCTAATCAGTTCCCATCAGTGCAGCCTATCAGTGCCGCCTCATTAGCGCCCATCAGTGAAGGAGAAAAATTCCTTATTTACAAAATTTACTGACAGAAACTAAGAAAAAACATTTTTTTCAAAATGTTCGGTCTTGTTTCTTTTTTTTTTTTTGTAAAAAATAAAAAACCCAGCAGTGATTAAATACCACCAAAAGAAAGCTCTATTTGTGTGAAGAAAATGATAAAAATGTATTTGGGTACAGTGTTGCATGACCGCGCAATTGTCATTCAAAGTGCGACATCACTGAAAGCTGAAAATGGACCTGGGCAGGAAGGGGGTGAAAGTGCCCTGTATTGAAGGTTGGTTAAAAAAACAAAATGAACATTTGCAATCACTTTAACTATTGGATGTCCAAGCTAGATCACTGGACTGGAGGTGGCCCAACATGCACATTATTTACTAGCCTGCCCTGCTGCACTTGTGTGAGGGTGTATAGTGGTCTGGGTGCAAAATGTTTTTTTGGGGGGGGGGGCTGGTTCAAAAGGATGCAGGTAATGGGACAATAAGGGTAGCTATTGAGCAGGCTTTAACCACTGCTTGATGTGGTCTGATTAACACAAATTTAAAATGATATAAAATAAATTACAAATTTTAAATAAAAGTGACAATTAGAAGACAGAACTATTGTACAAACTTGTTTCACAGTATGTAAGCACTTTTTCAAGGCTGTAAGATGGACAAACGAGGCAGATTTATAATTACATCTTTTTTGAAATTTAGGTAGAGTAAGAGAGGGTTATAACTCCTGCCAGTTTTTTGGGGTGGGGGTGGGGGGGTTGCCTTCTGTGTCCTATTTTGGAGATTTCACTTCCTGTCCCATAGCCAAACAGGAAGTGGGAGGAAATCCCTCTACAGTGAGGAAATTGTTAGTTGTCAACCGGATCATTATAACTAGTGTCCCCACTGGAAGATTTACGCTCTCTTACGGTTCTGGGGACAACCCAATATTGCGTTTTTCTTTTACTTTTGGTCATAAAAGGTAAACAGAACAAATAAAGAGGGTGAATCTCCCTAATAGGGGGCACAGACAGTGATAAAATCTAACAAGTGTTATAATCCCCCTCTACTCTTATCTAAGCTAAATAAAAAGCATTTCCTTTAGCTAAACTTTAAGAAATCATAATTACAGGACAAACACCAGCCAGTTTTTATGAAAAAAATAATAATATCAGAGTGTATTTATTTTATTAATAAAAAGACACAGTGTATCAGAATTTGTACTAAGCCACATTTTGAAAAGGACCCACACACCAGACAGCTTTTATTTTTTTTAAAACCCACTTATTTC
The DNA here is from genome assembly GCA_029206835.1 of Rana muscosa. NCBI lineage: Eukaryota > Metazoa > Chordata > Amphibia > Anura > Ranidae > Rana > Rana muscosa. The sequence goes on from CM055116.1 coordinate 733,742,116, forward strand.
ACTGAAAAAAATCCACCATAATATCGTAGGGACTAGGCATAATATTTAACACTGTTTTAGGTCCCTTTTTAAACAGAACAGACACTATTGAGGTTTTAATAAAAATAAAAAAAACAGCATTGGATTTTATTTATTTATTTAGCTGAAAGAAGCCCTCAAAATATTGTAGTAAGTACAGTACATGCACAGTATTTCAAATTTTTACAAGCCCCTATTTTGAACAGGAGAGACACTAGTCAGCTTTTAATTAAAAAAAAATTACATCATTTATTTTGCTGAAAAAAAAAGTACATGCACAGTATTTAAACACATTGACAATGCTGCATTTTTTTTTGTTTACAAACTTTTTTATTGTGTACAAAATAATGGTACAAACATTATGTCATGACATCAGAGAATTACAGTATTACAGACAAGGAAACGCTCCTGAATACTTATGCGAGAAAATAAAACACTACACCACTACTCGTGACCTTCGATCAACTAACCAAAACCTCCTCCACATCCCCAAGACCCGCTACAAAGCCAAGGGAGAACGAAGGTTTGCTGTCCAAGGACCAAGGCTATGGAATGCGCTACCCACGAATATCCGCATGGAAGAAAACCATCGGGCCTTCCGGAAAATACTAAAGACCCATCTCTTCTAACGATCTCAACGACACTGGATGCAAAGCGCCTTGAGGCGATTTAGTTCGCAATTGCAGTGCTATACAAGTTACTCACTCACTCACTCACTCACTCACAATGCTGCATTTTAAACAGGATCCACATCATTTCAAAATCAAGAAATCAATGTTAGTGTATATTTTTCTCACTGATAAAAAAAAAAAAACTAAATATAGTAGTAAGTACATGCACAGAATTTAATCATTTTTAAAAGCCCCAAAAATATTGTACTACGTACATGCACAGTATTTAACCACTTGCCGACTGCATCTCCCTGTTCTGCCTAGTGACAGGACACTGATCGTCTGCTCCCTGTCATCGGGAGCAGCGATCAGTGTCATGTCACAGGTAGCCCAGCCCCCACACAGTTAGAATCACTCCCTAGGACACACTTAACCCCTTCCTCGCCCCCTAGTGGTTAACCCCTTCCCTGCCAGTGTCATTTACACAGTAATCAGAGCATTTTAATAGTACTGATCGCTGTATAATGACAATGGTCGCAAAATAGCGTCAAAAGTGTCAGATGTGTCTGCCGCAATATCGCAGTCACGATAAATCACTGCCATTACTAGTAAAAAAATAATAATAATAAAAATGCCATAAAATCATCCCCTTTTTTGTAGACGCTATAACTTTTGCGCAAACCAATCAATATACGCTTATTGTGATTTTTTTTTACCAAAAATATGTAGAAGAATACATATTGACCTAAACTGAGAAAAAATTTTGTTTTTTATATATTTTTGGGGGATATTGATTATAGCAAAATGTAAAATATATTGCTTTTTTTCCAAAATTGTCGCTCTTTTTTTGTTTATAGCGTAAAAAATAAAAACTGCAGAGGTGATCAAATACAACCAAAAGAAAGCTCTATTTGAAGGAAAAAAAGGACGTCGCACGACTGCGCAATTGTCAGTTAAAACAACGCAGTGCCGAATCGCAAAAAGTGGCCCGGTCATTTGGCAGCCCAATCCTCCGGGGCTGAAGTGGTTAAACACTTTGGCTAGCCTGTATTATGAACTTTACCCACGCCATTTTAAAATCAAGAAATCAACATCAGAGTATAATGTATTTCCCTAAAATAAAGTATTGAATACATGCACAATATTTAAACACTTTGACTAGGCTGCATTTTCAACAGGACCCAGCCAGTCAGCATTTATTTAAAAAAACATCAAGATACCAGTGTGTTTATCTTACTAATAAAAAAAGCCCCCAACATATAGTACCAAGTATGTGCAGGTTTTTTTCCCATTTTTATTACAGTAGGAAACTATTAACTATTGGTCATTTTTTGTGCTATCCGTGTTCTTTTAGGGAGAGCTCTCTTTATTTACTGTCCTGTGAACAAAACAGAAACCAAGAGAAAACCTCTTCAAACGGTCAGAAATCATTTTTTAGCCTGTAGCCCCCGAAAGAAGTGACCCAATAGGAATATTTTCTTTTTATTTGTGTTCTGATGAAGACGAAGGCCCTGTACACACGATCGGATTTCCTATAGATTCTAATCCGGTGGATTTTTCCATCGGAAATCCAATGAAGCTGACTTCCATCAGTCTTGCCTACACACCATCAGTCTAAAATCCGACCGTCCCAAACGCTGTGACGTAAAACACTCCGACAAGCCGAGAAAAATTAAGTTTAATGCTTCTGAGCATGCGTCGACTTGATTCTGAGCATGCGTGGGTTTTTTGTCCGATGGAGCTCCACACAGACGATCGGAATTTGCTATCGTTTTTTTTACCATCGGATAAATTTAAAACATGTTGGAAAAAAGACCGATGGGGCCCATACACGATTGGTTTGTCCGATGAGAAAAGTCCATCGGACTGTTTTCATCGGTAAAACCGATCGTGTGTACACGGCATAAGAATTCTGTATTTTCTCTTGTTTACAATCCAGAGACAGTGATCACCTGGACGAATCAAGACAGTGAATTTTCCTAATGGAGAATGAAAATCTCCATTACCACTTTATTTAAAATTAAGAAAACATACTTTAGACACTTTCAATTGCATTTTGGCTTTGCTTCTGTACCACTTTACCTCATTCTAAAACCTATGACCTGCAAATTATACCTGCTTTTTCTATATATATATCTGCCTGACATCTGAGCAAAAAGTTGTGGTAAATCTCTTTAACCACTTCAGCCCTGGAAGGATTTACCCACTTCCTGACCAGGCCATTTTTTGCGATACGGCACTGGGTCGTTTTAACTGACAATTGCGCAGGAGTGCGATGTTGTATCCAAATAAAATGTATGTCCTTTTTTTCCCACAAATAGAGCTTTCTTTTGGTGGTATTTGATCACCTCTGCAATTTTATTTTGTTTTTTTGCACTGTAAACAAAAAAAGACCGACAATTTAAAAAAAATATATATATATTTTCTGCTATAGAACACACCCAATAAAACAATTAAAAAAATCGAATTTCTTCATCAACTTAGGCCAATTTGTATTCTGCTATATATTTTTGGTAAAAAGCGAACACAATAAGCGTATATTGATTGGTATGCGCAAAAGTTATAGCGTCTACAAAATAGGGGAAAGATTTATGGCATTTTTTTTATTTATTTATTTTTTACTAGTAATGATGATGATCTGTGATTTTTAGTGGGACTGTGACATTTCGGCGGACAGATCGCACACCTAACTGCCATTTTTTACACTTTTTTGGGAACCAGTGAAATTATTATAGTGATCAGTGCTAAAAATATGCACTGTTATTGTACTAATGGCACTGGCAGGGAAGGGGTTAACATAAGGGGCAATCAAGGAGTTAAATGTGTTCCCTCCGTGTGTTTACTAACTGTATGGGGGATGGGCTGCCTGAGACAATACACAGATCTGTCTTCCAGCATAGCAGAAAAATAGGATCTATGTCTCATCCCGACAGAATGGAGATCTGCCTTGTTTACTTTGGCAGATCCCCGTTCTGTCACTGCGGGGAATGATCGCAGGCGGCCAGCGGACATTGAGTTCGCCAGACCCGCTGATTGGCTCCCCCACAGGCCAATTGACACGCACGCACCCACAGATGGCCGTGTATGAGCCCGAGGCACATTTGCACAGCCGAGCCAACCTGCCGCAGTATAACTGCAGCGGCTGGTCAGCAAGCAGTTAATGAGCACACAGCAATAAAATCTCGACAAGGGTTCTAAACCTTCCTCGCTATACTACAAATTGTGCTTTTATTTTTGATTGTATCCCTGTTTGGGGTTTTCCCTCACCTCTTGTTCAAACTTACATCCACTAAAGAGACAGTAAGAGGGATGATTTTCCCTCACCTGCTGTTCTGATTGGCAATCGCCAAAAAGACAAGGAGCAAGGTAAAATCCCACTGTCAAGAACATGCAGTACAGCCAGAGCAACTATTGTTGGCTCTATATTATTCATAGCCAGGAATAGCGCAACTCTGGTCTACCCGTTGGCCAACCAAGTTTAAGACTGACTGCTGGGAGGCTACCTTATCCCACCATGCTGTATGTTCCTTGCCTCAGCATTTTGCTTGTGCACCTGTTCTTGTTCCTGTCTAACCTGCATCTCTTGTACCTGCCCTGACCTAATATTTCCTTTGTCACTCTGCCCTCTGGCCTGACTTTGTGATGCCCTACGTCTCCTGAGATTATTTTTACATATTTAGCTGGTATTTATGCATTTGTTTTATTTTCACGTGTGTTACATTGTTTTAGCTATTAGTTTTTTTCCACCCCAATTCTTAAAAAAAACTGCACTTCTCTCTTCTGTCACTAGATGGCCGGATATCTGGTGGCATTAGATAAGACAAGGGCATTGCAAGGACCGATTAGGAATAGATGGGGTGTCTCAGCCAATGGGCAGGGATTTTCTTGGGTCCCTGGGCCTGCTGGGAGAGCCTATTTATTTGGGTGAGGTCAGGTGATCAGGGTTCTGTGCCACCTGGATAGCTGTCTGGGTGTACGCATGTTGTATTGCCCCGGGCTGCTAGGCCAGAGCCTAAGACCCCTACCGGGGATATCTCGCTGCTAGGCTGTCTGAGGGCCTATCCAGAAGCAAGAGAGCAGCGCAGGGTTGGGACTGCGGCTTGTAGTCCAACCAAAAATAACGGTTCTGCCGGCCAGAGAACCTGTCTTGGTCAGGGGTAGAGGGGAAGCTGTCGCCACTAAGGGACCATCCACCTTGTTATCAGGGACCACCATGAGTAGCTGAAGCGAGGACCAGAGAAGTATTCTCACCAACCAGAGTCGGTGAAGAATTGGGAAACTTCAGCAGGTGTCAAGCCAGGGACCCAGCCAGCGGAGGTGATGCTTGCAGAGCAGTCTTGTGTGCCAAGCCAGGGACCGAGCAGGCCAGTGGGGTGACGCTTGAGGAGTATCTGTGAGTGCCAAGCTAGGGGCCCAGCAGGGATGCGGGAGTGACGCTTAACCACTTAAGCCCCGGACCATTTCGGGCCATTAGGACCAGGCCTGTTTTTGGGATTCGGCACTGCGCTGCTTTAACTGTAAATTGTGCGGACATGCAATGTTGTACCCAAATGAAATTTGCGTCCTTTTCTTCCCACAAATAGAGCTTTCTTTTAATGGTATTTGATTGCCTCTGCGATTTTTATTTTTTGCGATATAAACAGAAAAAGACCGAAAATTTTGAAAAAAAATGATATTTTCTACTTTTTGTTATAAGAAAAATCGAATAAACTCAATTTTAGTCATACATTTAGGCCAAAATGTATTCAGCCACATGTCTTTAGTAAAAAAAATGTCAATAAGCGTATATTTATTGGTTTGCGCAAAAGTTATAGTGTTTACAAACTAGGGTACATTTTCTGAAATTTACACAGCTTTAAATTTATGACTGCCTATCTCATTTCTTGAGGTGCTAAAATGGCAGGGCAGTACAAAACCCCCCCAAATGACCCCATTTTGGAAAGTAGACACCCCAAGGAAATTGCTGAGAGGCATGTTGAGCCCATTGAATATTTTTTTTTTGTCCCAAGTGATTGAATAATGACAAAAAAAAAAAAAAATTACAAAAAGTTGTCACTAAATGATATATTGCTCACACATGCCATGGTTATATGTGGAATTGCACCCCAAAATACATTCTGCTGCTTCTCCTGAGTACGGGGATACCACATGTGTGGGACTTTTTAGGAGCCTAGCCACGTACGGGACCCCGGAAACCAAGCACCGCCTTCAGGATTTCTAAGGGCGCAAATTTTTGATTTCACTTCTCACTACCTATCACAGTTTCGAAGGCCATAAAATGCCAAAATAGCACAAACCCCCCCCCCAAATGACCCCATTTTGGAAAGTAGACACCCCAAGCTATTTACTGAGAGGCATGTTCAGTCCATGGAATATTTTATATTTTGCCACAAGTTGCGGGAATATGACAAACTTTTTTTTTTTTTGCACAAAGTTGTCACTAAATGATATATTGCTCACACATGCCATGGGCATATGTGAAATTACACCCCAAAATACATTCTGCTGCTTCTCCTGAGTACGGGGATACCACATGTGTGGGACTTTTTGGGAGCCTAGCCGCGTACGGGACCCCAAAAACCAAGCACCGCCTTCAAGGTTTCTAAGGGCATACATTTTTGATTTCACTCCTCACTACCTATCACAGTTTTGAAGGCCATAAAATGCCAAGATGGCACAAAACCCCCCCAAATGACCCCATTTTGGAAAGTAGACACCCCAAGCTATTTGCTGAGAGGCATGTTGACCCCATTGAATATTTTTTTTTTGTCCCAAATGATTGAATAATGACAAAAAGAAAAAAAAATGTACAAAAAGTTGTCACTAAATGATATATTGCTCACACATGCCATGGTTATATGTGGAATTGCACCCCAAAATACATTCTGCTGCTTTTCCTGAGTACGGGGATACCACATGTGTGGGACTTTTTGGGAGCCTAGCCGCGTACAGGGCCCCAAAAACCAAGCACCGCCTTCAGGATTTCTAAGGGCGTAAATTTTTGATTTCACTCCTCACTACCTATCACAGTTTCGAAGGCCATAAAATGCCAAAATAGCACAAACCCCCCCAAATTACCCCATTTTGGAAAGTAGACACCCCAAGCTATTTGCTGAGAGGCATGTTGAGTCCATGGAATATTTTATATTTTGCCACAGGTTGCGGGAATATGACAAACTTTTTTTTTTTGCACAAAGTTGTCACTAAATGATATATTGCTCACACATGCCATGGGCATATGTGAAATTACACCCCAAAATACATTCTGCTGCTTCTCCTGAGTACGGGGATACCACATGTGTGGGACTTTTTGGGAGCCGAGCCGCGTACGGGACCCCAAAAACCAAGCACCGCCTTCAAGGTTTCTAAGGGCATAAATTTTTGATTTCGCTCTTCACTACCTATCACAGTTTTGAAGACCATAAAATGCCAAGATGGCACAAACCCCCCAAATGACCCCATTTTGGAAAGTAGACACCCCAAGCTATTTGCTGAGAGGCATGTTGAGCCCATTGAATATATTTTTTTTGTCCCAAATGATTGAATAATGACAAAAAGAAAAAAAAAATGTACAAAAAGTTGTCACTAAATGATATATTGCTCACACATGCCATGGTTATATGTGAAATTACACCCCAAAATACATTCTGCTGCTTCTCCTGAGTACGGGGATACCACATGTGTGGGACTTTTTGGGAGCCTAGCCGCGTACGGGACCCCAAAATCCAAGCACCGCCTTCAAGGTTTTTAAGGGCATAAATTTTTGATTTCACTCCTCACTACCTATCACAGTTTTGAAGGCCATAAAATGTCAAAATAGCCCAAAACCCCCACAAATGACCCCATTTTGGAAAGTAGACACCTCAAGCTATTTGCTGAGAGGCATGGTGAGTATTTTACAGCTCTCATTTGTTTTTGAAAATTAAGAAAGACATTTTTTTTTCTTTTTTTTTTTCTTTTTTTACATTTTCAAAACTTTTTGACAAAAAGCGAGATCTGCAAAATACTCAACATACCTCTCAGCAAATAGCTTGGGGTGTCTACTTTCCAAAATGGGGTCATTTGGGGGGGTTTTGTGCCATCTGGGCATTCCATGGCCTCCGAAACTGTGATAGGCAGTGAGAAGTGAAATCAAAAATTTACACCCATAGAAATCCTGAAGGCGGTGCTTGGTTTTTGGGGTCCCGTACGCGACTAGGCTCCCAAAAAGTCCCACACATGTGGTATCCCCGTACTCAGGAGAAGCAACAGAATGTATTTTGGGGTGTAATTCCACATATGCCCATGGCATGTTTGAGCAATATATAATTTAGTGACAACTTTTTGTACATTTTTTTTTTTTTTGGTCATTATTCAATCACTTGGGACAAAAAAAAAAATATTCAATGGGCTCAACATGCCTCTCAGCAAATAGCTTGAGGTGTCTACTTTACAAAATGGGGTCATTTGGGGGGGTTTTGAACTGTCCTGGCATTTTATGCACAACATTAGGAAGCTTATGTCACACATCATCCACTCTTCTAACCACTTGAAGACAAAGCCCTTTCTGACACTTTTTGTTTACATGAAAAAAAAATTTTTTTTGCAAGAAAATTATGTTGAACCCCCAAACATTATATATATTTTTAAAGCAAAGGCCCTACAGATTAAAATAGTGGGTGTTGCATTTTTTTTTCCACACAGTATTTGCGCAGCGATTTTTCAAACGCATTTTTTGGGGGAAAAACACACTTTTTTTATTTTTAATGCACTAAAAAACACTATATTGCCCAAATGTTTGATGAAATAAAAAAGATGATCATAGGCCGAGTACATGGATACCAAACACGACATGCTTTAAAATTGCGCACAAACGCGCAGCGGCGACAAACTACATTCATTTTTAAAAGCATTTAAAAGCCTTTACAGGTTACCACGTTCGATTTACAGAGGAGGTCTACTGCTAAAATGACTGCCCTCGATCTGACCTTCGCGGTGATACCTCACATGCATGATGCAATTGCTGTTTACATATGACGCTAGACCGACGCTTGCGTTCGCCTTTGCGCAAGAGCAGGGGGGGACAGCGGTGCTTTTTTTTTTTTTTTTTTTTTTTTTATTATTTATTTGGCTTTTTTTTTTTTTTTTTAAACTGTGCCTTCCATATTTTATTTTTTTACCATTTTTATCGTTATCTCAGGGAATGTAAATATCCCCTATGATAGCAATAGGTAGTGACAGGTACTCTTTTTTTGAAAAAAATTGGGGGGTTAGACCCTAGATCTTTCCTCTGCCCTCAAAGCATCTGACCACACCAAGATCGGTGTGATAAAATGCTTTCCCAATTTCCCAATGGCGCTTTTTATATCCGGGGGGGGATATTCCCTCCCACTGCTTGTAAAAGCAGTCTAGAGGCTAATTATCTGCTAGAATTGCTTTTACATGAAAGCCGGCTGCTGGCTGAAAAGAATGATACCAAGATGATACCTAAACCCGCAGGCATCATTCTGGTATAAACATTCAAAGTCCAGCAACATACCAGTACGTTGCTGGTCCTTGTTGGACATGTATTGTAATCTTTTTTTTCATACAGCCTATTGGCTGAACGAAAAAAAGAGATTGATTGGTGGGTATGCCCACCATTAGAATACCTCCCTTCATCCACCCACTTCTAATGATGGGCATATATGCCGAAGCATGGGGGCATCCTCCCGCAAAAAAGTTATGCCGCGTACACACGGTCAAGCCTTCGTCGGAATTTCGACCGTATGTACGCGGCATAAAAGGTTATGCCGCGTACACACAGTCGGACTTTTCCACGGGCAAGCCTCCGTTGGAATTTCGACCGTATATACGCGGCATTAGGAGCAAAATCGCTCCTCCGCCCCTGCTGCCCCCATGCTTCGGCATATATGCTCTTTTTTTTAACTGTGGTGGTGAAATCACCTCCTACAGCGTTGGAGTCACGGCTTTATGTATCGTGGGAGCAAACGCTGTTGCTGTCAAGATAAATAGATCCGCGCTGCAACTGAATGGCGTACCTGCTAAGCAAATGGTGGTTAACATTAAAACAAAGTAACATTACAGTACAACAGTAAGACCTTACCATGCCATACCTGCAAAGCAAATACCAAAACAAAACCTAGTAAAAAATAAAAAAATGTTTTAACGCAACCTGTGCCTAAAATATATATATGCCGAAGCATGGGGGCATCCTCCCGCAAAAAAGTTATGCCGCGTACACACGGTCGGAATTTTCCACGGGCAGGCCTCCGTCGGAATTTCGACCGTATGTACGCGGCATTAGGAGCAAAATCGCTCCTCCGCCCCTGCTGCCCCCATGCTTCGGCATATATGCTCTTTTTTTTAACTGTGGTGGTGAAATCACCTCCTACAGCGTTGGAGTCACGGCTTTATGTATCGTGGGAGCAAACGCTGTTGCTGTCAAGATAAATAGATCCGCGCTGCAACTGAATGGCGTACCTGCTAAGCAAATGGTGGTTAACATTAAAACAAAGTAACATTACAGTACAACAGTAAGACCTTACCATGCCATACCTGCAAAGCAAATACCAAAACAAAACCTAGTAAAAAATAAAAAAATGTTTTAACGCAACCTGTGCCTAAAATATATATATGCCGAAGCATGGGGGCATCCTCCCGCAAAAAAGTTATGCCGCGTACACACGGTCGGAATTTTCCACGGGCAGGCCTCCGTCGGAATTTCGACCGTATGTACGCGGCATTAGGAGCAAAATCGCTCCTCCGCCCCTGCTGCCCCCATGCTTCGGCATATATGCTCTTTTTTTTAACTGTGGTGGTGAAATCACCTCCTACAGCACTGGAGTCACGGCTTTATGTATCATGGGAGCAAACGCTGTTGCTGTCAAGATAAATAATTCCGCGCTGCAGTTGAATGGCGCACCTGAAAACAAAAAATTACATACCTGAAAAGCAAGCATGATAAAACATTGCAGAATAGAATACAGTAAAAAAGAGCAGAACAATAGAGAGAAAATAGAGAGAGAGAGAACAATAAAACGACAACTATTTTTGGTTTTTTTATTTTATATTTTTTTTGTGTTTTGTTTTTTACGTTTTTTTTTTTCTTTTTTACACTTTTTTTTGTAACTTTATAACTGTAATGGTTCGGGTCTCTCAAAATGTAATGGCATCTTGGGAGACCCTGTGTAAGTGTGTCCTTGTCTGTGAAATGCTGTACCCTACGCTAAAACTTCACTTTTGAGTGGTAGCGTTCAAAACATTCACCTTGGCAAAGACCAGGCTTGTCAGGACAGAGTGGACAAAAACTTCGGGTGTCACGCCTAAATCCGCGCTTGCTACAGACACGACATCTTTTTTGGGGGTGGCTTTGGGTAGGGGTACTCGGGAGGACATACGAATAATGCCTCTCATGCAGCCGGCTTACTGCATTTGGTTGGGGATGGTGAGGTGCAGAACCGCCTGGATACAGGAGTTCTGTGACTATCTCATTCTGGAATTTTAGAAGAGATAACGTCCCGCCTGAAGCTCTGTATAGCACATGAGCGTTCAGCAAAGCCAATTGGAATAATGATAGAGACACTTTTTTGTACCAGCGTCTCGCCTTACGGTCAATTAGATACGGCGCCATCAACTGGTCGTTGAGGTCCACCCCTCCCATATTTTGGTTATATTCGTGGACACAGAGGGGTTTCTCCACAACACCAGTCGCCGTACGAATTTGGACTGTCGTGTCTGCATGAAGGGAGGTAAGAAGGAAAACATTCTTATTATCCCTCCACTTCACAGCGAGCAAATTATTACACTTCAAGCAGGCTCTCTCCCCCAGCCTAAGACGGGCATCTACAAGCCGCTGGGGAAAGCCCCGGCGATTAGGTCGCACGGTGCCACATGCTCCAATCTTATGATCAAACAAGTGACTAAACAGTGGCACGCTCGTGTAATAATTGTCCACATACAAGTGGTACCCCTTTCCGAATAAGGGTGACACCAAGTTCCACACTATCTTGCCAGCGCTCCCTATGTAATCCGGGCAGTTGACCGACTCAATCTGACTGTCTTTTCCCTCATAAACCGTAAAGTTCACTACATAGCCTGTTGCCCTGTCACAGAACTTGTAGAGCTTGACCCCGTATCTGGCACGCTTGCTGCGAAGGTACTGCTTGAAAGACAAGCGGCCAGAAAATTTAATCAGGGACTCATCAATGCAGACAACTTGATCGGGAGTAAACAAGGCTGCAAAACGTTCGTTGAAGTGGTTTATGAGGGGCCGAATTTTATAGAGCCGGTCGTATTCAGGGTCCCCACGTGGACGACAAAGTTCATTGTCGTTGAAGTGCATGAACCGCAAAATCTGCTCGTATCGTGCCCTGGACATGGAGGCAGAGAACACGGGCATGTGGTCAATTGGGTGCGTGGACCAATAAGCACGCAATGACGGAAATTTATGTGTGCCCATGTTGAGGGAAAGGCCCAGAAAGGTCTTAAATTCGGAAACCGTAATTGGTTTCCAATTTCTGGCAATTTTAGGCAACTGGGGGTTAGCGGCGATAAATTGACCAGCATATAAATTACTCTGGTCCACAATAGATCTATAGAGATCTTCCGTGAAAAACAGCGAATAAAAATCAATTGGAATAAAATCAGCTGTTTCCACCTGAATACCGGGTTGGGCAGTGAATGGGGGAAGTACGGGTTCTGCAGAAGTGGTGGGGACCCAATCAGGATAGGCGAATTCTGCAGGAAGGGCAGTATGGGCACGACGGGCCTGCCTTTGTCTTCTTGGTGGCAGCGGGACACTACTTGTGCTTGCCACCTCGCCAGCTTGAACTGCACTTATGGGACTCGCCACGTCACCAAGTGTTACTGCAGTGCTGGATGTACGTCCAGGCTGTACTAGGCCGCTGGTGCTTGCCAGTTCACCAGAAGGAATAGCGGCGCTAGTACTACTCTGCTCCATGATACGAGAGACCTGCGGTTCTTGCTCCTCAACAACCTCAGAAGATCGGGATCGGGTACACCTGACCTTAGCAGGGACCTCAACTTCGTCGTCAGAGCTATCTGACGTGGGGCCGCTGACGTCACTGTCTTCTACGGGAAGATATTCTGAGCCTGAATCTGACAGATACGTGACCTCCTCTTCACTATCTGTCATGCTCAGAATCTCGTAGGCCTCTTTACTAGTGTACCTTCGTCTTGCCATTTTGGGCTCTAAATTTAGGGGTACACTAGTAAGATTCACAGGAAAAAAAGCACCTGACTGTCGTCAGCAAATATATCAAACGCTACAAAAAAACTGTTAGCGATCGCAGGGATCAGGCCTGTCTCTGCGAACGCTGCAGTTATGTGTGTTGTGTTTGGTAAGTGACAGTGATCGATCGATACTGCACTTCGGTGGGCTGGGCTGGGCTGGGCTGGGCGGAGGGGCTAAACGCAGGCGCTAGCAGGTATCTGGGCTGATCCCGCTAACACTGCGTTTTTGGGAACCCTAAACCGCTGGGGATGCTAGTATAGATCTGATCAGATACTATACCACTAAGGGGGGTGTATGCTTTGCGCGTGGGTGTTAGCGTTACTGGCACTAACCTAACACTGCCTGGGGCGACGCAGACCCTCTCTGGCGCTAAAACCTAATTGATCTCACCCGCCGGGCGATCAGGGGGGTTAAACCTTTATTGGGTTATATACGGCGGGTGCCCTGATGCTATAAAAAGCAAACTAATCAACCAGCGTCACCCGTAACCTTTATATGGTGATCACTGGTGAAAGGGTTAACTAGGGGCAATCAGGGGGTTAAAACCTTTATTAGGTTAAATATGGGGGTACCTGACACTATATAAAAACCTGACGGGTAACCTAAATAACTAAATAACTTACTGGCTAACCAGTGACACCAGTGACGCTTATACGGCGATCACTGGTGAAAGGGTTAACTCTAGGGGCAATCAGGGGGTTAAAATAATATATGGGGGTACCTGACACCAATAAAAACCTGCGGCGAACCTAAAAAAAAAATAACTGCCTATCTAAAACACCAGCGACACGAATACAGCGATCGGAAAACAATCGCTTAGTGACGCTGAAGTTAGGGGGTGAAAGGGTTACCTGGGGGGTGATCAAGGGGTTAAACCTTTATTAGGGGGGGTTAGGGGGCTACCCTGGACCTAAAGGGGCCTAATCCTAACTGCCCTGCAACTTTTTACAATCACAGATGACACTAAATGCAGTGATCAGTAAAATAAATGATCACTGCAATCAGTGACACTGTGATTGGGGGCTTTGGGGTGACCTGGGGGGTGATCTGGGGGTGACTGGGGGGTGATTTGTGTGCCTATGTGTACCTACGTGTCAGTGGACTGTTGGAGCACTAACCTCTGTCTTCTCTCCTCGGCGCCGGGAACGAAAAGACCGCGGCGAGGGAGATGACATCACTTCCTCCAGCCTGTGTTTACATCACATGGCGGAGGAAGCATTTTCATTGGCCGGGAGCGATCGCGAGGGGGGGGGCGGAATCGAGCGGCCGCCCCCTCATGCCTGATCGCTCCCGAACACTTAACGGCCGCTCACTGCAGTGAAGGGGGGTCCGGATGGACCCCCCAACTGCACAAAGGCGATCACGTAGATCTACGTGATTCTGCCTGTCCGTGCCATTCTGCCGACGTAAATCGGCGGTGGGCGGTCGTTAAGTGGTTAAGGAAGATAGTCAGTGAGAAGATTGGAAGAGCTCCGGTGATCCAGTGGCAGTGGATCAGCGGGTCTAAGTGATAGACTCGGAGCTCAGTTGAGTGAAGATCTAAAAAGGAGATTGAGGAGGGAGTGAAAGTGTTCATTACAACCTTTGTTAGAAACTGTTCAAGATTGTTGCCATAGGAGACAGCATGTCTACACATACAGATGTGGTGCTTGGCTGGGTGCCTTTCCCTGTATGGCTGTCTACCTATAGCAGTCTCAGAGTATGCTAATTAACATTGTAACTACAAAAGGGTGTCCTGACCATAACCCTCTCTCCCACAGTTCTGTTTAAGAGAAAATAAATCTCTTTGCATTCAAGAAGTGTCTGGCGCCTATGAATCAACCTTACATTGCACCCACCGTGCCTCGAAACACACTCTAAACAGAAAGATGTCAGCTGTCTCTAACTCTGGAGGTCACCATTAGGCCCGGAGAGGCCCGGAACTTGGCTACATGTACATATATTCATATAATAATGAGACTTAACTAATGTTCAAAAATGAAAAATAGACTTTATTGCCACATGTAAAACAGCTGGTAGTCAGAAAGATTTCAAGTATAAATTGCACATATTTTTCAATTTTTTTACAGGGCATGTTTTTGACCTGAACATTTTGAAATACTAAAGTGCTTCAAAAAATTTCAGTAGCATTGAACCTTTTTATTTATTGAACCTTAAATGTGTGCATAATCAACATGCCACATTGATAATGCAATAGCAAAATTATGACTTTTGTTTAACAGCTTCCTGCCCGGCCCATAGTCAAATGACAGCCGCAGAAACCTTTCGTCCCTCCAGGCGGCCGTTATATGATGTCCTGGGATTCCCGCCGTGTGGAGCGCGCACGCTTGCCGCATCACTGGGGACCCGATGTGCGTGCCCGGCGGCCGCGATGTCCGCCGGGCACCCGCGATTGCTCGTCACAGAGCCAGGGACGTGGATCTCTGTGTGTAAAGCGCAAATTGACAGTCTTTTTTTGTTTATAGCGCAAAAAATAAAAACTGCAGAGATGATCAAATACCACCAAAAGAAAGCTCTATTTGTGGGGAAAAAAGGACGTCAATTTTGTTTGGGAGCCACGTCGCACGACCGCGCAATTGTCATTCAAAACGTGACAGTGCTGAAAGCTGAAAATTGGCCTGGGCAGGAAGGGGGTGAAAATGCCCTGTATGGAAGTGGTTAAAGCCACATTCTGTAATACAATGATTTAGCAAACTTAAATCTCAAACTACTGACACATATGCATAAGTAATTGTTGAGCATAATTTTAATACACTAATATGTATATGTGTCATTGCCTGCATTCTTGATTAAGGTTAGGGGGGGGGGGGGGGGGGGTTGAAACATTGTACACCATAATTATGTAAATATAACTTTGACAAACATAATTTGTGCAAAATAGTTGGATGAACATATGGGTAAAGTGGGTCCAATCAGGCTCAGGCCTGCAGATTGGACCCACTTTCCCGGCAGGTAAGAGGCTATACATCACTACATATAACAAATGTTTTGGTAGTGTAAAAAAAAAAATTAAAAAACACAGCTTTAACCTTTTTTGGGTTATCCAAATTTCAGCATGTTAAAAAAAAGGTCTGCCGGCCGACTCCCGTGCTCTCATTCAATGGCTGGGAGCGCTGACCGAAGTATTCTGGCGGGGGTAGACACCCCCATGTCAGAACACAATGGCACAGCAGGGAAGATCACTGTACTAACATTGCATGGTTAGTACAGCGGCTCCTCCAAAGCTGTAATTTTTGGGTTCAGCCCTAGTGGGTTGAGCAAAGAAAAACTGCAAGTGTGTACCAGTATGAAATATTTTTTTTAGTTGCGTCACAAAGGTTAACATTAGACATAAATAAGAATAAACTGGGGCAATAAAAAAGTTTTATGTATGTATACAGCTATATATATACAGTCATGGCCGAAATTGTTGGCACCCCAGACATTTTTCCAGAAAATCAAGTATTTCTCACAGAAAAGTATTGCAGTAACACATGTTTTGCTATACACATGTTTATTCCCTTTGTGTGTATTGGAACAAAACAAAAAAAGGGTGGAAAAAAAGTAAATTGGACATAATGTCACTAGGGATGAGCCAAACCCCCCCCCCCCCCCGTTCGGTTCGCACCAGAACCTGCGAACGGACCGAAAGTTTGCGCGAACTTTAGAACCCTATTAAATACAATGGACTTGAACGTTTGAAATCAAAAGTGCTAATTATAATGGCTAATACGCAAGTTATTGCCCTAAAAAGGGTTTGGCGACCCAGGTCCTGCCCCAGTATCAATGCAAAAATATGTTTTAAAAACAGCCGTTTTTTCGGGAGCAGTGATTTTAATGATGCTTAAAGTGAAAAAAAAAGTGAAATATTCCTTTAAATATCGTACCTGGGGGGTGTCTAAAATATGCCTGTGAAGTGGCACGTGTTTCCCGTGTTTAGAACTGTCCCTGCACAAAATGACTTTTCTAAAGGAAAAAAAGTTTTAAAACTGCTTGCGGCTTTAATGTAATGTTTGGTCCCGGCAATATGGATGAAAATCATTGAGAAAAATGGCATGGGGGTTACCCCCCCACCCCCCCATTTGGGTCTTGTATGGATTTTAATGGGAACCCCACACCCAAATTAAAAAAGGCCCTATATACTCTGAACAGCAGTATACAGGCGGTGAAAACAAGACAGGGACTGTAGGTTTGTTCTTAAGTCGAATCTGTTTGTAATTTTGAACACGTACATTGTTTAAGTGTAGCTCCAGCCAAAACATTTTTAAGCTTTTTGGAAAACATGGGTAAGGGTTATCACCCCTGTAACATTTGTTTTGCTGTCTTTGGACCTGTTCAGAACATTTCACCTCACTTTCCGTCCCAATGACAAATGTTTTTTGAAAATTTGGGGTTTTTATTGAAACAAGGATTGATGATAAAGCATCAGTGGAGAGGAGACACCTTTTCCCAATGTTAACTCTTATGCCGCATACACACGATCATTATTCACGGCGGTTAAAAAACCGCCGTGAATAATGACAGGAAAAACGAGGGAACCGCTTGGTTCCCTACACACGGTCGTTTTTTCCATAATTTTTTCTCTTGACGAGAAAAACGACCGTCTGTGGGCTCCGCGGCAGTGTTTCCCTATGGGAAAACTGCCGCGGAAAAAAATGCTGGAAAAAACGATGAGAAAATTTAGAACATGTTCTAAATTTTCTCGTCGTTTTTTATGCCGTTTTTCTAGACGAAAGCCCACAGACAATCGTTTTTCTCGGCGGAAAAAAAAAATGCCGTTTTTCTCGTCGAGAAAAGCGGTCGTGTGTACGCGGCATAACAGGAGGGAATTTCCTTTCCTGTCTTCTTCCGTTTGCAAGTAGGAGTCGTTTGTAAGTTGGATGTTTGAAAGTAGGGGCCTGCCGTATATACTCTGCAGAAATTTGTACTATAGGTGTTGGTGTTGCCACAACACTGTAAGCCCTCACAGTTACTCTTGGTGGGCGCTGGAACGCCCTGCTGTGAACTATTATATCAAGAATTGTAATTACATGCCATTGTTGAACAGTGGTAGGAACAATTGGGCCTTTGGTGGTGGTGCTGATGCCACAACACTGTAAGTCCTCACAGTTACTCTTGGTGGGCGCTGGAACGCCCTGCTGTGAACTATTATATCAAGAATTGTAATTACATGCCATTGTTGAACAGGGGCAGAAAAATTGGGCCTTTGATGGTGGTGGTAGTGGTGGTGGTGTTGCCACAACACTGTAAGCCCTCACAGTTACTCTTGGTGGGCGCAGGAATGGGCCCTGCTGTGAATTATTAGATCAAGAATTGTAATTACATGCCCCTGTTAAACAGGGGCAGAAAAATTGGGCCTTAGGCACTGGTGCCACAACAATGCAACCCCTCACAGATACTATACTTGCATCAAAAATTGTAATTACAAGCCCCTGTTAAACAGGGGCTGAAAAATTGGGCCTTAGCCACTGGTGGCAGTGCCCAGAACCAAAAATGTTCTTACAAGCTATCAGCATGATCATTCAGGAGGGAGAGGATAGTCACTCAGCATAACAGGATAGTCACTCAGCATCAGCATAGGCAGCGTAGGTTTGCTGAGGCATTTGGTGCAGAGTCCTCTGGGTCACTGAGGACGACATGATCCGCAGCCACCTCCTCCCAGCCACGTACAAGTCCATGGGTGTCTTGGGACTGTAATTGATCCCTTGAAGACTGCTGCTGATGCTGAGTGCTAGGCTCCACCTCCATGCTGACACAATAAACAATAATCCTCCTCCTCCTCCTCCTCCTCTTCCTGTGTGATAGCACTGTCTGGATAAAGGGGGCCTTGAGAGGTAAGGAAGTCCTCCTCTTCCTGCCTCTGTTCTGCCTCAAGTGCCCTGTCCATTATTCCACGCAGCGTGTGCTCCAACAGGTGGACAAGAGGGACAAGAGGGACAGTGTCACTGATGCATGCACTGTCACTGCTCACCATCCTCGTGGCCTCCTCAAATGGTGCCAGGACAGTGCATGCATCATGGCCCACTGGCATGGGGAAAAAAATCCAAGTTCCCCTGACCCTGTCCTGGTGCCATATTGCACAGATACTCATTGATGGCCCTCTGCTGCGTGTGCAGCCGCTGCAGCATGGCCAACGTAGAGTTCCACCTGGTGGGCATGTCACAGATTAGGCGGTTCTTGGGCAGGTTGTAATCCTTTTGCAACTCAGCCAGCCGATGACTGGCATTATATGACCGGCGGAAATGCCCACAGAGTTTCCTGGCCTGCTTCAGGACCTCCTGTAAGCCCGGGTACCTGCCCAAGAACCTCTGCACCACCAAGTTAAGGACGTGAGCCAAACAGGGCACATGGGTCAGTTGTCCCTATCGGAGGGCGGAGAGGAGGTTGGTGCCATTGTCACAAACCACCTTTCCTGGCTTAAGCTGGCGTAGCGTCAACCACCTCTGAGCCTGCCCCTGCAGAGCTGACAGAATCTCTGCCCCAGTGTGGCTCCTGTCCCCCAAGCACACCAGCTCAAGCACCGCATGGCATCTTTTTGCCTGCATACTTGCGTAGCCCATTGAACGCCTACGGAGCACCGCTGGCTCCAAGGCCTTCCACATGCCGGTAGAGAGCCGGAATCGCCTTCCGTGAGAAAAAGTGGCGTTTGGGAACCTGCCACGAGGAACCGCACATTCCACAAACTCACGGAAGGGGGCAGAGTCTACCAACTGAAAAGGCAGCAGTTGAACTGCTAGCAATTTATTCAAGCTAGCATTCAACCGCTCGGCATGTGGATGGCTGGGAGCGAACTTCTTTCGGCGGTGCAGCAGCTGGGGCAGGGAAATTTTCCTGGAACAATCGGACGTCTGTGTACCGATAGCAAATTGCCCGCAAGTACTCGACTGTGACACACCTAATTCTACACCTTCATTGCTCTCAGTGCAGGTTTCAGAGAGGACTGAAGGTATAGTGGGGTTGGAGATCCCAGCTGATGAGGAGCAAGGAGATGTCCGCTTTGTTCTTTAGTGTGGGTCTTTTAGGTACGCTTGCCAACGAACTGCATGGCAGGTCGACATATGTCTGGTCAAGCACGTGGTGCCCAAGCGGCTGATGTTTTGGCCACGCGAGATACGCTTTAGACATATGTTGCAAATGGCAATGATGTGATCTGCTGCACACGTCTGAAAAAAGGCCTACACCAAAGAACTTTCGGAATAACGTGCAGAGACAGCTGCGCCCTGCACTTGCGGAGCTCTGCGGTGTGATGATGTCGGTGTGCTGCCCTTAAGCTGGCCCCTGGAGGGCATCCTGCCTCATTGGAGATGTGCCTCCTCCTCTCTCCTATCAGGCACCCACGTGGAGTCAGTGACCTCCTCATCCCCTCCCTCCTCATCACTGGAGCAAATCTGGCAGTATGCTGCACCTGGGGGAACATAAATATACAAAAAGGTGTAGCGCTGGATGAGCAAAACTGTGTATGGCTATACAGTGAAAAAAAATATAAGAAAAAGTATCAAAAACATGAGTGAATACTACAAATAAACAATTTAAAGTTCATGTGTGTCAGTGAAAAATATATGAAATCTTCTCCTCTATTTAAAGATGATAAGAGTTCTACAGAGTGCAGGTATCCGATGAAAATCATAGGCAAAATGCTCCAACACTTAGTAAAGATCCCGCCACCAAGGTGAAGAATGAAGGCTTACCAGACAGCCTGCGACCCCCCTTCTCAGGGGGGTCAAAACAGGCTCAGTAGAGTGATGTTTTACTCCATGGAAGGCAGGATGATTCTACAGGAACGCTTCATCCACAATGGGAGAGTCTCCAGAGACGTTGATTGAACACCTGGCCAGAACTGGGAGTAGACACACTCTTTGCAGATCAGAGTGGATGTTCCTCAGTAAGTAGGATAAAATCCTTTTCTTTTTTTTTTTTTTCTCTTTCTCTTTTGGATTTTATCCTACTTACTGAGGAACATCCACTCTGATCTGCAAAGGCCCGACCCAAGGGAAGAACATTCGGGCCTAGAAGTAGTCCCAGAAGTGGTCCCAGTGAGGGCCCTGAAGAAGGCGCATTGTAAAGTGCCTGTGAGCGTCAGAAATACCACGGATGGTCTCATGGAAATCCCAGCTAGGCTGTTACTGGGCAGAGTGAGCCCAGCTACCCTAGTTGCTTCGCCAGGTGTGGAGAAGACAGATGGAGAAAGTACTGTATGGGAGAAAATTTCCATGGAGAATCCAAATCTGCCCAGGGCTTGGAAGGAGAGAGCCAAGGCCCAGTTAGCCAGGTGGGAAAGGATCTTTTCCCAAGACGAATTCGATGTGGGGTGTGCCAGGAGTGCCACCCATCGGGTCCGCCTCCAGGAAGACAAACCCTTCAGGGAAAGGGTTAGGCGGGTTCCGTTAGCAGACCTCGAAGACTTGAGGGAACAGCTCGCCGAGCTCAAGCGAACAGGGGTGATTCAAGAATCTAGAAGCCTCTATGCCTCCCCTATAGTGGTGGTCCGGAAGAAGAATGGATCACTGAGGCTGTGCATAGACTATAGGACCCTCAACAGGAGAACCATACCGGACCAGTATGCCACTCCAAGGATAGAGGATGCCCTACAGAGCTTGTCTGGAGCCAAGTGGTTCAGTGTTATGGACCTCAAGAGCGGGTACTATCAGATCCCTATGCATCCAGAAGACAAAGAGAAGACGGCTTTCATAACCCCAGTGGGGTTCTTTGAATTTAACTGGATGCCTCAAGGTCTGTCTGGAGCTCCAGCCACCTTCCAACGTCTCATGGAGAAGACTGTGGGAGACGTGAACCTCATCGAAGTCCTTGTATACTTGGATGACATCATTGTCTTCGGAAGAACCTTGGAAGAGCATGAGGAGAGACTGGAGAAAGTCTTGAAGAGACTGAGTGAGGAAGGACTCAAGCTCTCACCTGAAAAGTGCCAATTCTATCAGTCATCAGTCAACTATCTGGGGCATATAGTGTCTGAAGATGGGGTAGCCACAGACCCCGAAAAATTGGAGGCAGTTACCTCCTGGCCCAGGCCCACCACTGTGACAGAGCTCAGATCCTTCCTGGGGTTCTGTTCCTATTACAGGAGGTTTGTGGAGGGGTTTGCTCGGATAGCCAGGCCTCTGAATGAGCTGCTAAAGACGGAGGGGGAAGAGGATGACACAGGCCCCAGAAAGCCAGGGGAGTCAGTCAAGGACCAGTGGAACGAGAAGTGTGAGAATGCCTTTCAGATGTTGAAGAAGACATTAACCACTGCCCCTGTCCTGGCCTACGCAGACCCTAAGAAGCCTTATGAACTTCATGTAGATGCCAGTCATGATGGTTTGGGAGGAGTGCTGTACCAGGAGCATGAAGAGCAACTGAGGCCTGTTGCGTATGTGAGCAGAAGTCTGACTCCCTCCGAAAAGAATTACCCCACCCATAAGTTGGAGTTCCTGGCCCTTAAGTGGGCGGTAGTTGACAAACTCAGAGACTATTTATATGGGGCGGAGTTCACAGTGAAAACAGACAACAACCCCCTCACCTATCTCTTCACCACAGCAAAGTTGGAAGCCACAGGACATAGGTGGCTGGCGGCGCTGTCCGCTTTCGATTTCGGCCTAAAGTACAGACCTGGGGCTGGAAACCGAGATGCAGACGCTTTGTCTAGAAGATCTCACGTCCCCATTTGCAGTACAGAAGACTGGGCCCAAGCGGGCCCTCTGTCAAGGGGCTGAACTTCAAGCCAGTGGCGGCTCAAGAGCAGAAGAGATAGGGGTTACCATAGTAGGAGTTCCCAAGCAATACTGTGGAGTAACACAACTGGGGGAAGATAACTTACCAAGACTGTCTAAGAAGGAGCTGAGATCCGACCAGTTGGAAGACCCTATGGGGAGGTTGGTCCTAGAGGCCCTGGAGAATCAGGACCTGAATAGGCTCTTACGCCACCTTTCAAAGGAAGCTCGCCTGTTGAGGAAAGAGTGGGACAAGTTACAGGTGCATCAGGGAGTGGTCTACCGAAGGGGCCCCTCTGATGACCTAGAAGACAAATGGCAGCTGTTCTTGCCGGAGAAGTACAGAGAGACAGTCCTGGTTGCCCTGCATGACAACCATGGCCACCTAGGGGCGGAAATGACTTTCCAACTCGTTAGGGACCGTTTCTATTGGCCCTGCATGAGGGCTGAAGTTGAAGAATACTGCCACTCATGTGCACGATGCATCCAGAGAAAGACTTTGCCCCATCAAGCTGCCCCAATGGGCCATCTACAAAGTCAAAGCCCGCTTGATCTGGTATGCATTGATTTTCTCTGCCTCGAACCCGACCTGAGTGGACTAGGAAATGTTCTGGTAGTAACCGACCATTTCACCCGGTATGCCCAGGCCTTCCCAACCAAAGACCAGAAGGCCTCCACTGTGGCCAAGGTACTTATGGAGAAATACTTCATACACTACGGGCTACCACAACGGCTCCATTCAGACCAAGGAAGGGATTTTGAAAGTCGACTGATACGAAAGCTCCTGGATACCTTGGGGATTAAGAAGACAAGGACTACCCCCTATCATCCACAAGGTGATGCTCAGCCGGAGAGGTTCAACCGAACCTTACTCAACATGCTGGGAACTTTAAGCGGTGAAAAGAAGCAACATTGGAGCAACCACATAACGGCCCTTGTGCATGCATACAATAGCACTATCAGCGACGCTACAGGATACTCACCCTATAGACTCATGTTCGGGAGAGAAGCAAGACTGCCAGTGGATCTGGCCTTTGGCACCTCCATAGACCATTGTTCTGCTGCTTCCCACAAGGGATATGTTGATAGACTCAGACGTAATTTGAAAGTGGCCTATGAACAGGCCCAGGCGGCCTCGGAGCAAAGGGGAGCATGCAACAAGAGAAATTTTGATCTAAAGTTTAGGATCCAAGATCTACAACCAGGAGACAGAGTGTTGCTGCGGAACTTGGGAATCCCTGGAAAACACAAGCTTGCAGACAGATGGAGACCTGAACCTTATGTTGTTTGCAAAAGACTACTGGGCCTACCCGTTTACAGACTTAAACCAGAAAGGGAAGTTGGGGCCTTTGAAGACCTGGCATCGGAACCACCTACTCCCACTAGCTGAGGCGGTTCGGCTACCCCCTATGATGGATTCCCCTGGACCAACGTCCATTATGGACACTCCTAGACCAAACACTCGGTCTCAGACCCCTCGAACCGAGGATACCGAAGACTCAGAGATAAGTGAAGATGAGGGAGAGGAACTTGGTTGGCTTTGGCCTTCCCAGGCCCCGGCAACTTCAGCTATTGATCTTCCACCTGACGAAGATACCGAAGATCAAACACTGAATGCAGAAGCTACGGAGTTCATCCCGTCCAGTCCTTGGTCAGATGCTTGGGAAAGTGCTTGTGACCTACCACCTGAAGAAGATCCAAGGGAGACCCTGTACCTCCCTGCCCCGGAGTCCAGTGCTCCTGAACCAGAAGTAAATTCTAAGTCAGTTACAGAAGAAGAACCTGTCTCAACAGAAAGTCCAAGAGGACAGAGGAAGCGAAGAGCCATAAAACCTCCCAGGAGATTAACCTACCCACAAATGGGGAGGAGTGCTGAAGACACTGTGGTCACTGCCAGAAGGAGTATGGAGAACCCTGACTCTCCCACTGTTCATTTGGTGGGAGGCAACCCCAACTCACTCTCTGGCACAGTTAGACAGGATACTGATGATAGTGTGTCCTGTGGGCAGGGGGGTTCGCTACCTTGGTTTTGGTGGGAATTTCCTCTGCCGACATCATATGAAACTTTGATTGATGTTGTACGTTCTGTAATTTTAAGGTTATGTTATCTTTGGGGACCAAAGAGTTTAAGTGGGGGGAGTCTGTAGCGGGGTCTCCTTTAAGGCCCCGGAACTACGTTACCCAGAACCCCATCCGGCCTTAGGGTGAAAGTTTCCACCGCAGAGACTCATGGGAGGGGCTATTTAAGGAAGAGGGGAGGCGGAGCTCGGCCTCTTTGTACACCGCGCTGCAAGCAACCAGTCTCCCTGTGCGGATCTGCTGCGGTGCAAGGCCCAAAGCCTGGGGCCTTGCGTGACTTCCGAAGAGCCTTCCACCCCACTGCGGAGCCTGGGTGGATCCTGTCTTGAGTGAGGACATCAGTTGGATCGGGGACCCGATCGTTGCAGACGCTGTGTGGGATACACAGCCGGTGGAAGTCCCGGACTGGGATCGCGTCCGGAGTGGTGAGCGGGCACCTGCCCAGACCAATAGACTGTGTCGTGTCCAGGCCTATAGAACTGCATAGGCCCACAGTTCGTTTATCTGCTGTTCCACGGGGGGACTGGTAGCAGGACAGAGTTGAAGTGTCTCCCCCCCAGTATAGTTGTTCCAAGTTACTGCCTGTTGTGGATTACAAATTAGAATTTCGTCAAGTACACCACCGAAAGCTGGCATGCGAAAAAATCCTTATAGGAAGTGACTGAGATTTACTCCATGTCAGGCCTGACTCGGGTGGGGAGATAGTATATTGTTTAGTGCGCCATAGGGCGCGCACACCATAATAGCTACGCGTGGTGTAGTACCGCGCAGTGCCATTATAGTGTGCTGGATTGATGCCAGTTGCATGTGTGATGTTATACCTATGCTATTTACTATAAGAGTAAAACCGTTATAATCAATCTCTCGCCTTAGTGTGTTGTCTTACTGCTTAGAGATTAATTCATGCAATACAATTTAATGTGGTATAAGTATAGCCCTAGACTAACTGTGCCAGCGGGGGTCGAGTAAGATTGCCGGGGGTTGGCGGTACTGCTCGCAGGGCCCGAAAATAAACCAGCGGCTCTCTTAACTGGGGGTAGCGATACACATATATATATATATATATATATATATATACATATATATACTGATAATGCAGCTATCAGAATCAACTGCCTGCTGTGGTATTAGTATGGGAAAAGCAGCAATTGTCTTCAGTTAGTTTTAGGTGAAAACTGTGCAGAGGCCACAGTACACTAACTTAAAATACTTGCAGCTCTCTGCCTGTGGTTTTATTATGAGAACAGGTAAGCTTTAGGTGAACGCTATGCAAAGCACACAGTACACTCAGTGAAACACTGACTGCAGCTAGCACAATCACCTGCCTGCCTGTCACAGTATAGAGCAGTGATGGCGAACCTTTTTGAGCCCGAGTGCCCAAACTGCAATTAAACTTGAATACCAAGGTTTTGGTTTAGAAAAAACAACTCGTACAGTTGTCCAAACTAATTAACAGCTTTTGTTTTAAAAGAAAAAAACACAATAACAGAGCTTTTTGTTAAACATTTTTTATTGAAAAAAAACCCCCAACAACTGTACACGTGCATGTATTTTTGCATAAGGATACATTTTCTGAGCACTGGTAAGGATACATTTGCTGATCGCTGGTAAGGATGCCTTGGCAAGGATGCTTTTGCTGGGCATTTTCTAAAGATGGCTTTGCTGGCCATTTTCTAAAGATGGCTTTGCTGGCCATTTTCTAAAGATGGCTTTGCTGGCCATTTTCAAAGATGCCTTGGTTGGGCATTTTCAAAGATGCCTTGGCTGGGCATTTTTAAAGATGCCTTTGCTGGGCATTGGCAACGATGCCTTGACTGGGCATTATTAAAGATGCCTTGGCTGGGCATTGGTAAAGATGCCTTGGCTGGGCATTGGTGAGGGTGCCTTGGCTGGGCATTATTAAAGATGCCTTTGCTGGGCATTATTAAAGATGCCTTTGCTGGGCATTATCAAAGATGCCTTTGCTGGGCATTGGTAAGGGTGCCTTTGCTGGGCATTATCAAAGATGCCTTTGCTGGGGATTATCAAAGATGCCTTTGCTGGGCATTGGTAAGGGTGCCTTTGCTGGGCATTATTAAAGATGCCTTTGCTGGGCATTTTTAACCACTTAACGACCGCTCACTGTATATATACGTCGGCAGAATGGCACCGACAGGCACAATCACGTAGAGTGTACGTGATTGCCTTTGTATAGTTGGGGGGTCCAATCGGACCCCCCTCCTATACAGTGAGCGGTGGCTAAGTGTCCGGGAGCGTTCCGGGATGAGGGGGCAGCCATTCATTTCTGGCCACCCCCTCGCGATCGCTCCCGGCGAATGGAAATGCCCCCTCTGTCTGTGTCAGACAGAGGGAGCAGGAGGAAGTGATGTCATCTCTGGTGCGGCGCTCAGATATACCGAGCGCCGTACAAGAGAAGACATCAGGTCAGTGCACACAACACTACACTGACACCAGGACACATAGGGACATAAATCGCCCCCCCAGGCCCCCCCAGATCACCCCCCAGATCACCCCCCCAGCCCCCAGTCACAGTGTCACTGATTGCAGTGACCATTTATTTAGTGATCACTGCAATCAGTGACATTTGTGACTGTAAAAGTGTCACCAAAGTTTAGTCTTAGGTCCAGTGTAGCCCCCTAACCCCCCCTAATAAAGGTTTAACCCCCTGATCACCCCCCAGATAACCCTTTCACCGCCTATCACCACTGTCGCTAAGCGATCATTTTTCTGATCGCTGCCTTTGCTGGCCATTATTAAAGATGCCTTGGCTGAGCATTAGTAAGGATGTCTTGGCTGGGCATTGGTAAGGATGCCTTGGCAAGGATGCCTTTGCTGGGCATTTTTAAAGATGCCTTTGCTGGGCATTGGCAAGGATGCCTTGACTGGGCATTATTAAAGATGCCTTGGCTGGGCATTGGTAAGGGTGCCTTTGCTGGGCATTAATAAAGATGCCTTTGCTGGGCATTATTAAAGATGCCTTTGCTGGGCATTATTAAAGATGCCTTTGCTGGGCATTATCAAAGATGCCTTTGCTGGGCATTGGTAAGGGTGCCTTTGCTGGGCATTATTTTTTCAATTTTTTTTTAACAACAAGGTTGGTCTTTATTGAAAAACATGTCATCACACAAGGCAGACATTAAAATACTCAAACACAATTCAGGGAAATTTGAACAAATAGATGTTACAGAAATTCAAGCGTAGACAAATAGTATACAAATATAAACTCCAATACATGGATACATAACTTGTGTAAACTCACGGGGTTTTGTCATAACAAAGGGAACCCTGCAGATACCAGTGGGGGGGTAGGGGACGGCCATCCCTTCTAATGTGAATCCCGGGTACAGATCCCCAGGTCTACCCCCCCAGAACTCACAATTGTTCGGTCCAAGGCAACCATAATCTATCAAATTTTTGGGGACAGCCTCTATTGATAGAAGTCAGCTAGAAAAGGGGCATCACGGTATTTATGGAAGAGTCCCAAGATTCGACTGTAGGGGGAAAGGGGGACGTCCATTTGAGCAATATTTGAGCAATATTTCTTTAAAAAAGGACATATGAAATAAGCAACTTAGTATATCGAGGTCTCTGTTCATCATCCTGAATGCCCAGCAATGACAATTCAGGCGATATGGGAAGGGACAACTGCAGGCGGACATTGATACATTCAAAAACTGCGGCCCAATACCCAGCCAGGGATGGGCAGATCCAAAACATGTGTATGAATGTGCTGTCAGGGGAATGACATCTAGGACAGTCCCGGAACCTCTGTGGGTAGATCTTGTGCAACCTTTGTGGTGTGTAATAGACTCGGTGTATATGAGCTTATCCCTGGAAGAAATCATCAGTCTGGAACCCGCCTCTAAGCATTCTTCCCAGGTCGCCTTGTCCAGGCTAGGAATGTCAGCCTGCCACTTCTCCCACAGGGCCTCTATCTTAGGTGAGTTCCCAACAAGGAGGGCAAAGTACAGTGTAGAAAGGGTCTTTTTAAGAGTCTCCTGCGCCAAAATTGCCTCAACAGCATCCGCTTCCAGTTTTATGGGGAGTAGGAATTGCACTCTCGCAGCATGCCTCAACTGGTAGTATCTAAATAACATCCCACCCGGAAGTCAAAACCTAGCCGAAAGATCTGCAAATGGCAGGAGCGTCCCCCGGGGCATAATATCCTGAAGTGTTTTAATCCCAAAGCGAGCCCAAAGATGTGGGTCAGGGAGCATCCTAAAGTGTGGAAGCGTGGGGTTGTCCCACAATGGACAAAAGGGAGAGTAGCCACCCCCCACACCTTCAGGGTTACTCTAGTAGGGGCCGGGAGCTAGGGGTACGCAGCGGCGCCCCTATACACCAAATTGCCCAGTTCCCTAAGGGAGCCCAAAATGGCTGCTTCTAAACACGTGGCCGCATTGGACCTGGATTGCTCGAACCACCAACGTACAGTCACCAACATGGCCGCCCAAAGTTATACTTTCAGGTTGGGAGATGCGAGACCTCCACAGCTCACAGGGAGCTGCAGGGTCGACTTGGCCAGCCTAGGATTCGCCCCCCTCCAGAGAAAAGAGGTTATACAGCTGTCCAGCTCCTTAAAAAAAAGTAACCGGGAGCCATACCGGGCAGTTACGGAACACATAGTTAAACCTAGGCAGGTAGAGCATTTTCAGCACGTTAATACGACCGAGAAGATTGAGAGGTAAGTCCCGCCATCTAGAGCATTGGTCTTTGAGTCTCAATACTATGGGTTGTAGGTTGAGACGCCGAAAGGCCTGGAGGTCTCTCGACACCACAATACCTAGGTATTTGAATTCCTCAACCCAAAGTAGCGGAGTCTGCGACACTGCACCCTTGGCCCGAGGATCCAGCGGAAACACTACGGACTTCGTCCAGTTAATCCTGACCCCCGAGAAGCGTCCAAACTCATCAAACAGCTCCAGGGCGGCCCGCAAGGATGGACCGGCGACCTGCAGATATAGCAAAGCGTTGTCCGTATACAAAGAGATTTTCTCCTCCAGAGGGCCAATCCTGAGGCCCCGAACATCGGAGGACTCTCGGATCCATGTCGCCAATGGCTCAAGAGCCAGGGCGAACAGACTAGGTGACAGAGGACACACTTGGTGGGTGCCCCTCTGGGGGGGAAAGGTCACAGAGAGGGTGCCATTTGTGCGGGGCCTGGCCCTGGGTGAACTGTAGAGCATGCCTAACCAGTGCAGGAATTTAGGGCCAAAGCATTTAAGGACTTCCCACAAATACTCCCACTCAACGGAGTCAAATGCTTTCTCCGCATCCAGTGAAGCAATGACTCTAGTGCCGTTATTATGGGGTGTGTCCAAGTTAAGGAATAGTCTACGGATATTGATGTCCGTGCCCTTCCCCGGCATGAATCTCGTTTGATCCTGGTGGACCAGGTCGTCAATGACCGAAGTCAACCGGATGGCCAGAATTTTGGCCAGCAGCTTGGCGTCTGCGTTGATCAGGGAAATCGGCCTATATGAGGCACATTCCTCTGGATCCTTACCGGGTTTGGGCACCAGCACCACCACTGCCTCCGACATAGAATCCGGTAGAGAGCTCATAGCAGAGAATTGAGCTAAGAGGGAAGTGAGCTTAGGGGCCAACACCTCCTTATGCACAGAGTACAATTCGATGGGAAAGCCGTCAGGCCCAGGAGCCTTGCCCGCCTGCATACCCTGCATTGCTGTCTGAAGCTCTTCTAGGGAGATATCTTTTTCTAACTCTGCGCTTTTATCCGGGTCTAAGACCGGGAGCTGGACCTGGTCTAGATAATGAGTCAAATCAGCGGTACTGTACTCCACCCTAGAGGCATAAAGTGCCCAATAGAACTGAAGAAATATGTTACGTATTCCCTCAAGAGTAATCAAAGGTTGGCCGTCTGAGTCACGTATCCTACCCACGTGCGTCACCGCGAACTGACCTTTGGCCAGCCAGGCCAACATTTTGCCATTCTTGTCCCCGTATTAGAATACCCTCTGCGCCTTTTCTAACAGTGATTTCTTGGTAAGGTCAATTCTGAGCAGAGACAAGACCCTTAATGTATGTTGCCAGGCTTCATAAGTAGAATGGTTCTGGTCCAGGACATATTCCCGCTCCCTCTCCCCGGCCCACTCCTCCAGCTGTTCAAGTGACTGCCCAAATTCCCTCTTCCATGCTGCTATCCTCGAGATATACTCCCCCCTCAACCATGTTTTGAAGGCATCCCACAGTATTAGGGGGTCAGAGGAGCTTTTATTAGTCAACCAGAAGTTATAAATCGCTTCAGGGAGTTGTTCCTGGATCTCTGAGTCCATTATCCAGTACCTGGATAAACGCCATAACCCTGGACCACCAGGCGGGGCCACCTGGATCCCCACCAGAAGCGGGGTATGGTCTGAAATACCTCGGGAAAGGATCTCGGTAGACACCACCTCCTGTAAGAGAGCAAATGCCAAGTCTATACGAGATAGCGTCCGAAAGGTGGTCAAGAGACAGGTAAACTGCGCCTCCGAGGGATGAAAATGACGCTAGAGATCCGTTAAGTGGAACGAGTCTGCCCAGTGAGACAGACCCGAGGGGGCAGGGGCCCGCTGCTTCAGCCTATCCTGCTCCGCAGACATCATCAAATTAAAGTCCCCCACGAGCAGCACTCTATCCACCCCATACTGCGTAACATCATGCATTAGGGTGTGTAAGCAAGTAACATCAGCCGGGGGAGGTAAATACAGTCCTACAACGACATATGGAATACCAGGATTCCCACCCCCCTCGCATACGAGGAGTAGGAAGCATGGTAGTGGGCACCGACCCAGGCCCTCTTCAGACCCAGGACCCACGCCCCCACCAGGTGGGTCTCCTGCAGGATACAAATCTGGGGGTTGTAAGTCTTCAAATATTTGAACACTAGCGACCGCTTAATAGCTGAGTTGAGTCCCCGTACATTCCAAGACAAAACTGTAAAATTAGCCATCATCAAAAAGCAGTGAAGACAATAGAATAAGTGGCCACCACTTTGTCCATAGCCCACCTCCCCGCGTATGGTGTCCCGCATTCCACCGCACCCCGCAAGCCGTGGCACAGGAAAGGCGGGACACCCGAACCCCGTCAATCATACCCAATGCGTGTGAGCATAAAAAAATACATAGACCAACCAAGAACCTAATAATACATAGAGCAAGTAAAAAAACTTCAAAGCGGACAGCAACGACCATCCAACCAGCCCCCCCCCCCCCCACGTGCCCCCCTGAACTGCGGGCGGCACATGGTTCCAATAACGTATTCAAGAACAGTTCACTTAGTCGGGAGGCGTGGTGCTCGACTAGGACTCCCCCATCATGGCGGCACAAAAATCCACCCAATAGGTCGCTAAAAACAAAAATAAAGTAAAGAGAGGGTGTCCAAAACAAAAATTAGCAGGAGCAATAAAAATAAAAATCAGAGATGCTGGAGGGTTTAGAAAAAAGGCAGTCAAATATAATGATCAGGGGACAACAAAAACGTTCACCTGAGTAAAGCAGGGGTCATGCCTGCAGTTCACTGTGAGACTATGAGGCAAACAGGCAAACAAACATAGGGTAGAGGGCAAAGTCACCTGGTTAGTGCAGAGGGACACAGCCTAAAAGTCAGTAATGCAAGGCCCATCTGAACATCAGGGCCCCAGGCACAAAACCATAAGTGTAGGGTGACATACCTCTGCCCCAGTCTGAATAGGCAAAGAAACACAGGCATAGACACACCACAAGGAGGGCCGCGAAGCATTATGGTGGCAGCGCCTCTAGCCATGCACTGGCATTCCTTGGGGCTGGTGAAGATCCTCACCGTTTCTCCATCAACTACCCTCAGCTTGGCTGGGAACAGGATGCTGTACTGGATACCCTTGCGACGGAGAGCAGCTTTTGACCGCGTCGAATGATCTGCGTTGCTTCTGGGTCTCGATGGTGTAGTCTGGGAACATCATCAGCCGGGTGTTGCGGTACTGGACTTCCCCTGCCACTCGATCCACTCTAAGAACCTCGTCGCGGTCCCGGAAATTCAGTAGCCGGAGAATCAACGTACGGGGGGGCACACCTTCCGGACCAGGCCGCGGCGGCACCCGGTGGGCCCTCTCCACGGTGAAATACGGAGAGAGCTGGGCCGCAGGCAGTAGGGATCTCAGCAGCTCTTTGGTGAAAACCATCAGATTGCGTCCCTCTACTCCCTCCGGCAGGCCGACTATACGGAGGTTATTCCTCCTGCTCCGGTTCTCAGCGCCCTCCGCGCGATACTCAAGGGCCCGCACTTTGGTCTGAAGGGCCCGAATAGATGATACGTGGTCCGCTACAGAGTCCTCCACATCCCCCATGCACTGCTCAGCCACCGTCAGTCAGGAACGGATCTTATCAATGTCCTGCCTCAGCAGCCCCACATCCAGCTGAACGGCCTCTATCTTGGAGGCAAGGGCAGTTTGACAGGACGAAACAGCTGCTTGGCAGGTTGTAATAGCTGCCATCACCTCTGGGATACCTGGCGGGGAGACTCCCGACCCATCCTTGTGGTCCGTCTGCGACGCCATGTTGTGAAGGCGCGCTGGCGGTAACTGCAGATCAGACACCGGGCTCGTAGCAATCTCCACCCCCAGGGAAACTTCAGTTTCTTACCCCGATACGGGCCTCCGGATCGTTTAGAAGGCATTCAGGGGCAAAATAGCCGACAGGATAGAGATTTTAACCAGGTTCGGATAGTTAGAACGGATTCTTCTCCAGCAGAGCTCAAAGCCCACGTCTGCTCAGTCTGCCATCTTGGCCACGCCCCCGCTGGGCATTCTTAAAGATGCCTTTGCTGGGCATTCTTAAAGATGCCTTTGCTGGGCATTCTTAAAGATGCCTTGGCTGGGCATTAGTAAAGATGTCTTGGCTGAGCATTAGTAAAGATGCCTTGGCTGGGCATTGGTAAGGATGCCTTGGCAAGGATGCCTTTGCTGGACATTTTTAAAGATGCCTTTGCTGGGCACTGGTAAAGAAGCATGTGCTTACACAAGGGATAGAGATCTACAATGCTGTGATGGGTACAGGCACAGTATACTTTGCATAGCCACAAGACATTATTGTACATAAGCAAAGGACGAGTCTGATGCCGCGCACACACGATCGATTTTGTCGACGGTGAAAACACCGTCGAGAAAATTGACGGGAAAAAGGAGGAACGGCTGTTTCCCCTACACACGGCCGGTTTTCCCGACATTTTTTCTCTTGGTCGAGAAAAACGACGTGTGTAGGCTCCCCGGCAGTGTTTCCCTATGGGGAAACTGCCGCGGAAAAAAATGCCGTGAATCACGATGAGAAAAATTAGAGCATGTTCTAATTTTTCTCGTCGTGATTAATGCCGCTTTTCTAGTCGGAAAAAATGATCAAAAGCCCACACACGGTCGTTTTTCTCGTCAAAGAGAAAAAATTTCATTTTTCCTGACGAGAAAAATGGTCGTGTGTACGCGGCATAAGGATCCATTGCTGGGCATTTTTAAAGATGCCTTGGCTGGGCATTTTTAAAGATGCCTTGGCTGGGCACTGGTAAAGATGCCTTGGCTGGGCACTGGTAAAGAAGCATGTGCTTACACAAGGGATAGAGATCTACAATGCTGTGACGGGTACAGGCACAGTACAGGTCCTTCTCAAAAAAATTGCATATTGTGATAAAGTTCATTATTTTCTGTAATGTACTGATAAACATTAGACTTTCATATATTTTAGATTCATTACACACAACTGAAGTAGTTCAAGCCTTTTCTTGTTTTAATATTGATGATTTTGGCATACAGCTCATGACAACCCAAAATTCCTATCTCAAAAAATTAGCATATTTCATCCGACCAATAAAAGAAAAGTGTTTTTAATACAAAAAAAGTCAACCTTCAAATAATTATGTTCAGTTATGCACTCAATACTTGGTCGGGAATCCTTTTGCAGAAATGACTGCTTCAATGCGGCGTGGCATGGAGGCAACCAGCCTGTGGCACTGCTGAGGTGTTATGGAGGCCCAGGATGCTTCGATAGCGGCCTTAAGCTCATCCAGAGTGTTGGGTCTTGCGTCTCTCAACTTTCTCTTCCCAATATCCCACAGATTCTCTATGGGGTTCAGGTCAGGAGAGTTGGCAGGCCAATTGAGCACAGTAATACCATGGTCAGTAAACCATTTACCAGTGGTTTTGGCACTGTGAGCAGGTGCCAGGTCGTGCTGAAAAATGAAATCTTCATCTCCATAAAGCTTTTCAGCAGATGGAAGCATGAAGTGCTCCAAAATCTCCTGATAGCTAGCTGCATTGACCCTGCCCTTGATAAAACACAGTGGACCAAAACCAGCAGCTGACATGGCACCCCAGACCATCACTGACTGTGGGTACTTGACACTGGACTTCAGGCATTTTGGCATTTCCCTCTCCCCAGTCTTCCTCCAGACTCTGGCACCTTGATTTCCGAATGACATGCAAAATTTGCTTTCATCCGAAAAAAGTACTTTGGACCACTGAGCAACAGTCCAGTGCTGCTTCTCTGTAGCCCAGGTCAGGCGCTTCTGCCGCTGTTTCTGGTTCAAAAGTGGCTTGACCTGGGGAATGCGGCACCTGTAGCCCATTTCCTGCACACGCCTGTTCACGGTGGCTCTGGATGTTTCTACTCCAGACTCAGTCCACTGCTTCCGCAGGTCCTCCAAGGTCTGGAATCGGTCCTTCTCCACAATCTTCTTCAGGGTCCGGTCACCTCTTCTCGTTGTGCAGCGTTTTCTGCCACACTTTTTCCTTCCCACAGACTTCCCACTGAGGTGCCTTGATACAGCACTCTGGGAACAGCCTATTCGTTCAGAAATTTCTTTCTGTGTCTTACCCTCTTGCTTGAGGGTGTCAATGATGGCCTTCTGGACAGCAGTCAGGTCGGCAGTCTTACCCATGATTGCGGTTTTGAGTAATGAACCAGGCTGGGAGTTTTTAAAAGCCTCAGGAATCTTTTGCAGGTGTTTAGAGTTAATTAGTTGATTCAGATGATTAGGTTAATAGCTCGTTTAGAGAACCTTTTCATGATATGCTAATTTTTTGAGATAGGAATTTTGGGTTGTCATGAGCTGTATGCCAAAATCATCAATATTAAAACAAGAAAAGGCTTGAACTACTTCAGTTGTGTGTAATGAATCTAAAATATATGAAAGTCTAATGTTTATCAGTACATTACAGAAAATAATGAACTTTATCACAATATGCTAATTTTTTGAGAAGGACCTGTATACTTTGCATAGCCACCAGACATTTTTGTACAAAAGCAGAGGACGAGTCTAAGGATCCATTGCTGAGCATTTTTAAAGATGCCTTGGCTGGGCATTTTTAAAGATGCCTTTGCTGGGCATTGGTAAAGATGCCTTGGCTGGGCATTTTTAAAGATGCCATTGCTGGGCATTTTTAAAGATGCCTTGGCTGGGCATTATTAAAGAAGCCTTTGCTGGGCATTATTAACCCTTTCAATACAGGGCTTTTTATACCACTCCCATACCGGGCCTATTCTGTCACTTCTCTCATACATGTACAAATCATCATTCTTTTGCTAAAAAATTACTCAGAACCCCCAAACATTATATATATATGTTTTTTTAGCAGACACCCTAGGGAATAAAATGACGGCCGTTGCAACTTTTTATCTTGCACGGTATTTGCGCAATCATTTTTCAAACACCTTTTTTTTTTTTTTTAAATGGTTTTATGAATTAAAAAATAACAAAACAGTAAAGTTAGCCCAATTTTTTTGTCAAATATGAAAGCTTATGTTACGCCGAGTAAATAGATACCTAACATGTCACGCTTTAAAATTGCGCACACTCATGAAATGGTGCCAAACTTCGGTACTTAAAAATCTCCATAGGCGACGCTTTAAAAACTTTTACAGGTTACCAGGTTAGAGTTATAGAGGAGGTCTAGTGCTAGAATTGTTGCACATGCTCTAACGCACGCGGCGATACCTCACATATGTGGTTTGAACGGCGTTTACGTATGTGGGCGGGACTTATGTGTGCGTTCGCTTCTGAGCGCGAGCTATTGGGGACAGGGCCGTTTTAAAAAAAAAAAAATATTATAATTTTTTTTTTTTTACTTATTTTTTTTTTACACTTTTTTTACATTTTTTTTTTTTTTTTAATCACTTTTATTCCTATTACAAGGAATGTAAACATCCCTTGTAATAGGAATGTGTGTGACAGGTCCTCTTTATGGAGAGATGCTGGGTCAATAAAACCCCACATCTCTCCTCCAGGCTGGAAAGCATGAGATCGTGAAAAAAATTTCACCGATCTCATGCTTACTAGCCGCAATGGCGGCTTTGTTTACTTTTGAGAACCCGGGCGTGATGTCTTCACATCGCGCCCGGGCCTCCGACGGTCATAGAGATGACTGGTGACCATCTGGTCACCAGTCATCTCTATGCTCGTCATGTGACCACCAGCGCCGGACGATTCTTTCTCTGGGCCCCCGATGGCACGGGAGAGCCCGGAGAAGCACTGGATGGCGGCGGGAGGGGGGGTGTCCCCTCCCACCGCCTATAAGAATGACCAAGCGGTGGAACCGCCGCTATGATCATTTTTATGGTGCGCAGAATCGCCGGCTGAAGAGAAGGATATCTGAATGATGCCTCTAGCTGCAGGCATCATTCAGATATCCCCCCACAAACCCAGGACGTCATATGACATCCACCCGGAGGGAGAGAGGGTTCCTGCCGGCGTCATTTTACAATGAGCCGGTATGGAAGTGGTTAAAGATGCAACTTGTGTCTTAGACAGCAAACACTGCATTAGGTAAAAGTAGACATTTGGTATGCTTTTGCACAATTAATGTGATTTTTGCTGTTGTATGCATTCTGATAACTTGTCAAACCTTGGCTCATACTCCGTTAGTTTGAGAGCAACACATACAGCACTCAATTCATCTGTTAGTCTATTTCTGGCATCACATTTGATATAATTCAATGCTGAAAAAAACTGCTCGAAAAAAGAAAAGAGAAAGGAGGGCGCACCAACCTCGGGCATTACCACTTAAAAGTTTTATTAAAATATA
Organism: Rana muscosa; assembly: GCA_029206835.1. Lineage (NCBI taxonomy): Eukaryota > Metazoa > Chordata > Amphibia > Anura > Ranidae > Rana > Rana muscosa. The sequence continues at coordinate 733,779,787 of CM055116.1, forward strand.
AATAAAAAGCAATGGTCCTACTCACAGACGGAGCTTAAGTACAAGCTTATCGGACAATTAGGCTGGAAATTCTTGGCACCCACCGACCGAACTTGATGACAGAGAGGGTCCGGCAGCACCTCAAACATCTATATAGCTGACGCGTTTCAGGGGCGCACCCCTTTCCTCAGAGCTAAGATGATCCATCTTAGCTGCTCACAAGCATAGGATGGCCCAAACAAAGTAAGAAAAGCAATCCCAAGTGTTTTCATTGCCTTAAAATTATTTGGCAGAGAATTCCACACTTTAAGTATTTCATTTTTCGAACTAGCAACTGTGCTGTCCTTTGTCATCCCTTCACACTCTATCTGCTCAAGTGTGGCACACAGGTCATAGAATTTATTTTTCCAGATAGAGCTTTCTTGAAATTCCAGTAGCTCCATTTCCTGATTTCCTAAATTTAACCAGTGTAAGCAGTTCTTCAAATTTGGCTTTATCTGGAGAAGTAAGAAAACACAGGGTTGTTTCCATCTTACGAAACTGTACAAATCTATTACTAAAATTCTCCTTTGCAACTGCTATAATGCTAGAAAATTCCTTGTAGATTTCATGATGGTTTGGCTTGTCTGTAAATGTTGTAGAATTTTCCAAATGCATTTTTAGATTGGGAAAATATTTTAGCTGCCCACTTTCAAGGTCTCTTTCAAAAACCTGCAGTTTTCTCTCAAATGTTCTGCTATCACAAAACATCCTTTCTGCTCTTTTCCCAAAACCTTGCAGGTTTTTGTTCAAGACATTGAAGTGTATTGTAAAATCAGTAAAAAACATGAGGTTGGTGAGCCAGGTCATATCAGTGAGCTGTGGATATTCCTGCCCCTTTTCAGTCATAAACAGCCTAATTTCATCCAAGCAGGCTACAAATCTCTCCAAGACCCGTCCTCTGCTTAGCCACCGTACATTATTGTACATAAGTAAAGTATTATACTGTGCCTGTACCTCATCAAGAAGTGCTTGAAACTGTCAAAATTTAAGAGCACGAGCCATGATGTAATTCACCATTTTTGTGACATCCTTGAGGATATCGTCTAATTGTTTGCTGCTTTCTTTGGCACAAAGAGCTTCTTGATGTATAATACAATGAAATTAAATGACTGGATGCTTTGCTTCTTTGACAAAAAACTGTATGAAACCAGATGTTACCCCAACCATGGAAGGTGCCCCGTCACTAGTTATTGAAACCACTTTTTCTGGCCTTATATCTTGTGACAAAAAAGCCTCCATCACAGCATTGTAGATATCTATCCCTTGTGTTCTTCCAGGCAAAGACAGCAGTTTCATGAGCTCCTCTCTCATGGTGTCACCAACAGCATAACGCAAAATACTGCTAGCCTTGCATGATTATTTATATCTGTGCTTTCATCCAAGCACATGGAGTAACAGGCTGCCTTTTGTAAGTCAGTGGTGAGCTGCTGACTAACATCACTTGCCATACGCAGGACTCAATCTTTGAGGCCTCGTACACACGACCGTTTTTCTCGTCCAAAACAGTCAAGAAAAGTGCCGCGAGAGTTTTTTTGTCTAGAAAAACGTTCGTGTGTATGGTTTTACGACGAGAAAATTGCCGAGAATCTCGACGAGAAAATAGAGAACCTGCTCTCTATTTTCTCGTCAGGATTCCAGATTTCCTCGTCGTGTTTCTCGTCGGCCTTTTTTGTGACGAGAAAATGGTTTGTGTGTATGCTTTTACAACTCTTCCAAAAGCGCGCATGCTCACAAGCAACTATGAGACGGGAGCGCATCTTCTGGTAAAACAAGCCTTCATAATGGAGAGAGCATATTCGTCACGCTCAAAAATATTTCATCGTTTAAATGTTCTGCATTGAAATCTTCGTTAGAATGTTACATTAATCAAAACGAGGGATCCTTCTTTTGCTGCTGATATTCACACAGAGTTATGCCTTATTTTTAACCTTTTTCATGCTGCTCTTTATAAGATTTATGTGTATTATATCGTGCAAGTTTTTAGGAATAATTTAAATGTTTAGATTTTTCAAAATGATGTTAATTATAATTTCTCAATGTTTTGATAGTGATCTCCCATTTAATTTTGGAATCTATATTATTTAAATTTCACACCATGTTTTTGTGCTAATCAGATTTAGTTATTCTTTTGGGGGGGTGATATCTGTGCCTTTTATTGTCAGTCAAATGTATCTGCTTACTCCAAAGCTTGATTTTGTTTATTTAAAAATACACATAGTCAAGTATGAACTTAAACAAAAAACACATTTATTCATGTTTATAAATTAAATAAAGAGAAGGCAGCGCTGGAGAAGCTGCTGCCATTTGTGCATCCCAGGGACCCCAGAGCACACAGCAACCCTGTGTGGACACTAAAATTGGGAGCTTGAGAAGGCCCACATTTCTGAACACAATCTGATGCTGGCCTCCCAGAGGTCAGGAACAGCAGCAGGTGAGATATATGTCCCAAGTGTGTGGTACTACAACAGGCTGCCTTCTGTCCGACCACAATGAAGCAAGGCCATCACTTCCTCTTCTTCCTGGCAACCTTCCCTGCAGCCTTTCCTGAAGCCTTTCCTGCAGCCTTTCCTGAAGCCTTTCCTGAAGCCTTTCCTGAAGCCTTCCCTGCAGCCTTCCTTCTTCGTTTGGCTGGAGGCTGGCCCACTGGAGGGGTACTCCTGTCAGGAGGAGGAGGTGGAGGTGTAGCAGAAGGGGGTGGGGCAGAAGAAGAAGGTGGAGGTGTAGCAGAAGGGGGTGGGGCAGAAGAAGAAGGTGGAGGTGTAGCAGAAGGGGGTGGGGCAGAAGGTGGAGGTGTAGCAGAAGGGGGTGGGGCAGAGGGTGGAGGTGTAGCAGAAGGGGGTGGGGCAGAAGGTGGAGGTGTAGCAGAAGGGGGTGGGGCAGAAGGTGGAGGTGTAGCAGAAGGGGGTGGGGCAGAAGGTGGAGGTGTAGCAGAAGGGGGTGGGGCAGAAGGTGGAGGTGTAGCAGAAGGGGGTGGGGCAGAAGAGGAAGGTGGAGGTGGAGGTTGAGGTTGGGTCAGTTGGGCCACCTCACATATGGCGGTATTGGGTGTAATTTTCTCCATCACCCCCTTGTTGAGCAAGGTGATGAGCAGGGGCTCGCATAGGAGGCGTTGCTCCATGCTCATCACCTTGAACTTAGCCTCCACTAGGCCGGCAATGGCCTCTTCAGGGGATGTGGGCTCCTTGAGGGTGGCATGGGCCTCTTTAATAAGGGCCATTGCTGCCTCACTGGTGGTCCTGTCCCTCCTGCCTCTTTTGTGAAGCCGGATGGGAGGCACCTGGGATCTGGTGCTTCTCCTTTGCCCTGCCACCTCCTGTCTGCCACTGGGCCCTGCCACCTCCTGTCTGCCACTGGGCCCTGCCACCTCCTGGCTGCCACTGGGCCCTGCCACCTCCTGGCTGCCACTGGGCCCTGCCACCTCCTGGCTGCCACTGGGCCCTGCCACCTCCTGGCTGCCACTGGGCCCTTCCTCCTCCTGCCTGACAGTTTCCAGACCCTCCTCCTGGCTGATTTCATCCTGTGTATGAAAAAGGAACATAGTTTAATATGTTGGTTTAATCTTTGCATCAAACTTTGTAATCCTGATTGAAGCAATTAGAATGTAAATGCATAAATCCTTGCTTTAAATTTACCACTACATCAGATTGACTATTTACCACCCAATTAAGCGCAGAATAATGTCTACAGATCTTGATTTCATTTGTGGAATACAAAATTATGTACCGTATTTTTCGCTCCATAAGACGCACCTGACCATAAGACGCACCTAGATTTTAGAGGAGGAAAATATAAAAAAAAAAAAAAACTTGAACCAAATGGTGTACTAAAATATTTAATAAAGTATAACAGAATAATATTTCTACACTAACAACTAATGTAAGGGGGCACCCTACACTGATCCCCAATTTAACTGGGACATTTACATGACCTCAATACAACAGGAGTATTTGCATATTTAGACATTTACACTGACCAGTAATGTAAATGGTGTATTTACAGTAACCCCCTCCCCCATCTCTCTACTAATCTCTGCATTCTTATCTCCCTCTCAGTACAACTCTGCCCCTCTAACTCATCTGCTAACCTCTGTCCCCCAAACCCCTCATCTTCTAACATCTGCACTCCAACCCTTCCTTCCCATTCAACTCTGCAGCCTCTGCACCTCAAACCCCCCTCTTTGATCCCCTCTACATGCCCCCTATATTCACCTGTATGCTGTTCACACCTTCTAGGTGGGCGGCATGCAGAGGTGCGGGCGTAATTAGCATATGAATCGCGGCGGCCGATCTCATTAACATAACAATGCCCGCGCGATTTACATATCAATGCCGATCCTGTGGGGGTTAAATACAGAACAATACCCTTTTGTTTCTCTCCCAGTAGCAGCTGAAAGCATTAGAGAAACAGGATTTAGCTGGGGCAGAGTGATGCATAGGGCATCGTTCTGCCGTCGAAACGATCCCCCTATCAGCAGCTCTCCTGATTAGTATTCGCTCCATAAGACGCACACACATTTCCCTCCGTTTTTTGGGGGATAAAAAGTGCGTCTTATGGAGCGAAAAATACGGTATGTTTCTCATCCTGACATATTTGTCAAACATTAATTTTATCCCAATACATTTTCAGTTAATACTATACCTGGCTCCAGATGGCCAAATCAGGATCATCCAGGATGGCTGCCTCCTCTTGCTCCAGAGAAGGCTCAGGTTGGCTGCAGGGAAGTCTGGGGGGAAGAGTGGAGAGTGATGGCCTTGTCTCAATGTGGTCATCCAGGAAGGACATCCTGTTGTAGTACCACAAAATCGGGACATAAACATCATCTGCTGCTGCTTCTGACCTATGAGAAGCCAGCACCTTAGAGCGTTCAGTCCTGTAGGTACCTCTCAAGCTCCCAATTTTAGTGTCCACTTGTTTTGCTGTGGCTGTGGGCACCTTGGTATGCACAAATGGGAGCAGCTTCTCCATTGCTGCTTTTCTCACCCCTTTTTTTTATGGATGGGGTTTTTCGTCTCCCACAGAGCCGGCAGCTCCCTTACCCGGTCAATAAATTCCCCCAGGAACTCTTTGTCGCTAATAAAGACATTCATATTGTATCTGCAAGTTAAATAAATTATATTTAAATAATGTGAGGCAAACAGTCTAACCTCCTTAACATCCTAGTCACCATATATATCCTCCAACAATCTCAAGACAGTATAGGCCAACAATTTTTACAAGTCACAAAATCACATACCTTCGTTCGCACGTCCGTCACTTGAACTCCTCTCTCCGCACACCGAACGTACTATAGTCACATGTGTGTTTGCTATATACACACCACATACAAAAAAATTCCGCGCCGCCTAGTGGAATAGCAGCTCACACAACCAGTTGAAAATGGTGAGAACAAACAAAAACAAAAAAGTGTAGCGCTAAACTAAATGAGGACTGCACTTTGATCAAGTGCAGTATAAACAGTGATATGTGATTAAACAATCAACATGACATCTAACACAGATATGTGAAAATGTTCAGATAATCCACCGTGATGAAAATTAAATCAAACAATCCACCGTGATGAGAATTATATAACATTGAAAATCATCAAAAAAATACTGTCACATACATTACATACATTAAATGACAATATAATAAATGAATATTAAATGGTGAATGACAATCAAAATAATAGTGCTCCCAAAAAAACTTGACGTGAAGTGACCACCACCAATCGATTGTAGAAAAGGCTTACCGGAGAGAGTGGACCCCAAAAACATACGTTCAAAGGGTCAACCAGGCAAGGGTAAGCCACTGTGAACAGCAAATCCTCAGCAACAATTCAAACGGGAACCACAAGCTTCAATCCAGGATGGAAAAAAGTAATCGCTCCTGTCCGAATGTGCGATGAAACTTACGGACAGTGTCCGATTGGGACCAGGTAGTGTTACCAGATGAGTTGCAAAAAAGTAAAGGAAAGAAAAGGCACATAGCGTGATACTGTATAAAAGGGTAATTTAATGTAGGTAGGAACACTTACATTTAAAAGAGTATAACAGCGCTTGTCAAATAGTCAAAAATGGCAACAGTAAGGTCTCCCGACGTGTTTCGCATCCTAATGCATCATCTGGGGTGATCCCCCACTGCTGCCCACCCTAAATATATAGATAATGTGACCCCCTGTTAGAGAGGCCATCCCCTGGGCGTTCCTGTGTTGATAAATCACTTCCTGGTTCAACCAAGATGGAAGCCCCCTATGTGTTCCAAGCCTCTATCTGGGACTCACTCCGTATATGTGATAACATGAAATCTGGAGGTGTACCAACATGGCCGCCCACCATGTGTGCCAAGCCTCTAATTGATTCAAGCAGGACTGGGCTATCTACTAAATGTTTAATCCAAATTAATAAACCTTTATTTGTATAAGGCAACAAGCCTGGTATAACCAGGCAGTGCCATTAATATGACAAAAAGCTCATCCAAGCCGCACAACGAGCGACCGCATTGCATTGCAGGCTTGTGTATCAAGCCTCGTTCTGGATCCATGCTGCGGATCTAGCCTCGCTCAGATTTTCCGGAAGTAATACAGTGTCGCTTGCGTGCCGCGCCTCGATCCGACGTGCGGGCGCGCACCAAGCCTCACTGTGAACTTACTGACATCGCACGTCCACAATTGACATTGGAGAGGATGGCGCAACGTCGCGGGCGCGCACCAAGCCTCACTATGAGGTTGCTGACATCGCGCATCCGCGAGTTTTATAATGGGACAGACGGCACAGCATGGTCTGTGACTGCATAGCGACACGCCCAAAAGAGAAAATATGTTAATAACGTGAATGCAATCACGTGGTGCCTCGCCAGCCAATTAAAATCTGGACAGCAACATAATAGAAGTGTGTTGTATTCTGGAACGCAATGATAAATGCGTTCCAGTAATGGCTGACAGGAGGACTATAAACTATCTGATTAAATCAGTATATAAAAAATCTAATGACAGAATTTATACTATGCAAGTGGTTCCACCGAAAATTAAAATAAAAACATACAATTTAATGTAAAACCAAGAATAACTCGGCATAATAAAAATGAATTATAAAACTAAAATGATAAAAATGGACGTGACCACAGTCCATAATATGATATTTAGAGATCTGTGAAATGAATCACACTCTCCTACAGAGCTTCAATATAATCCCTGTATTCCTATGTAGGCCATATTAATGTGCAGAAAGTGGTTGGCTTGGAATATAACTAAATAGGTGAGCGCCTCCCCATATATTGGCATTTACTCACGCCCAAGGGATGTACTCCCACAAAATACATAAAGCAACATTATATATTTCTATATGTACATGGCCTACTGGAAACATATCATTAGAAACATGAATGACAAAAATATATATAAAATAAGACTGATAAAATTATTGGTGAAGGAGAAAGATAAAATGAGTCCATGTCTACCTAGGATTTATTAATAAATGAATTAATGTCCCACTCGACATTCAAACCAGAAGGCGTGTGCGACTGTAACTCACAAATCCAGTATGTTTCAAGTTGCGATACACCCCTGGTTTTAGGGCTACCCCTCCAAGGGGAGACAAATTGATCGATTACCAGGAATTGAGTGCCAGCAGGGTTTCTATTGTGATGTGCCCTGTAGTGCCTCGGTACTGTGTGCTGTGTGTCACCACTGAGAATGAGGGCTATGTGCTCGCCAACCCGCACAGAAAAAGATTGTATAGTGCGGCCAACGTATTGCTTACCACACGGACAAGTTATAAGATAAACCACATATTTAGTGGCACATGTGTAAAAACGCTTGATGGAATAAGTTTTACCCGTGATGGTGGAATTAAATTCCAAAGTCTTACTTCTCCCTGAAGTGTTAAATTTACACACAGAGCATTTCTTACAAGGGTGATAACCCACTAGTTGATAAAAAAAGGAGGGCCGCACCGGGGGATTGATAATATTAGGTGCGATTTTACTCTGAAGTGTAGGGACACCTCTAAACACCACTTTGGCTTGTTCCGGTAATACACTGTGTAGAACTCGATCATTCTTCAGTACTCCCCAATGTTTCGCTATGATGGCTCTAACTTGTTTATGTTGGGTGGAAAAGGATGTAAGCATTGCCCATTTAAAGTTGTTATCCTGTTCTCTTTTCGGTTTAACCTCCAAAAGGGAACCTCTGTCTATTTCTAAGGTCCTCTCAAGGTCCCGTTCAATATCTATGGGGTTATAACCCTTCTCAATAAACCTAAGTTTAAGAACATCAGCCTGTGCTTTGAATGACTCTGTGGTGGTACAATTTCTACGGAGTCTTAAGAACTGGCTCCGTGGGACTGAGTTCAACCAGGAACGATGGTGACAGCTGTCAATGGGAATAAACCCATTTCGATCAGTTTTTTTGAAAAAGGTTTGAAACTGAAACCTCTGATCAATAATGCTGATCTCTAAGTCTAGAAATTGTATTTTGTCTCTACTGGCTGTATGAGTAAGAGAGATGCCTCTATCATTATGGTTGAGATGGCACATGAAGGTCTCCAATGACGCCATGTCACCATCCCAAAGGAGGAGGATGTCGTCTATATATCTTACCCACAGCACCAACGATGGAGTGTCATGGGCGTAGACGACATCCTCCTCCCACTTAGCCATAAAAAGATTGGCGAGGCTGGGGGCAAATTTTGCCCCCATAGCCACGCCACGTGATTGCAAATAAAAATGGTCATTAAACCAAAAATAACTATGTTTAGTGGCAAACTCTAACAATTCCATAATAAACTGGCATTGAAATGAGGCCAGAGAAGGTTCCTTCTCCAAGAAATACTGAACTGCCTCAAGTCCTTTAACATGAGGTATACAAGTGTATAATGAAGCGACATCCGCTGTCACCATGATGATGTCGCTGCATATATTAACACTTTCCAATTTTCTAATGGTGGCACCCGTATCACACAGATAGGATGGCACCCGTCTTACCAAGGGCTGTAAGTAGTGATGAATATACTGACCGACTCTGGAAGTGACCGAATTGATACCACTTACAATTGGTCGACCAGGTGGATGTATGGGGTCCTTATGGACCTTGGGCAAAAAGTATATAGTGGGAATCCTAGGGACTGTGGGGACTAAAAAAGCTTTCTCCTTCTTATTTAAAATGGATCGATCAAAACCACTGTCAACCAACTTTTGAAGATCAGCTTTAAAGCGAGAAGTGGGGTTAGTAGTTAACATCTGGTATGTACCAGGCTCATTTAAAATCCTGTACATCTCCTTTTCATAGTCACATTTATCTAATTTGACTATGCCACCCCCTTTGTCCGCCGGACGAATTACCAAATCTCTGTTGTGACACAGAGATTTAAGGCCGGTATCGGACAAAGGGCGGCGGTGTGTACGGCTCACCGGCAACTCTGCTAGATCTTTAAGTACAAGATCCTTAAAAATACTAACTGCAGGTGCCACCGGGACTGGTGGGTTGAATAAGGACGGATTAGACAAACCCGAGTGAACAGTTCCAGATGTGGCCGCTCTATTTTCACTCATGATGGGATTGGTGATAAGGTAACGTTGTATGTTCACTTTACGAATATACTTTTGAATATCGATGAATGTGTCAAATTTATTCAATTTCTTGGGTGGGGCAAACTTGAGGCCCTTATCCAAGACAGTTAATTCATCATTCGTAAAGGCCTTGGAGCTTAAATTAAAAACCCCTTGGCCCTTTACATGCGCCTTTTCTTTCCTTTTCTGGATTCTCCTCCCCCCTCTGGTCCCTCTCCTGGGTCGGGGCCCCTTTTGCGTGGGGCTAGGTCCCTGTAAAAATCCCGACCTCTGGTGGAAGAATCTCGATCATAATTAGATGAATGGTATGGATTCCTGATGTGCGTGTGATAGCTATCATCACGTACCTCACCAAGTGGAGAGAATCTGTTGTGAGTAGAAATGGGTGGAGGGCCATAATATGGGGATTGGTCTCGGTGGTACCCGGAATGTTCACCATACCTGGCTGGGGATGAATCATGATAATAATGATCATAGTCATGATTATATTGGACATTAGAATATTGAGGATACCCTCTGGAATGACCCCTGGTACCCCTGTTGCCTCTAGATTTTCCTCTCCCTCTGTGATGCTGATTTGGAGTGTGAGGACCCGATTGGTGTGCCCTGGTCCAAGAACCTCGAGAATCTCCACCTCGTATATCACGTAGAGGGGGAGCCATAGAAGGCGCAACAGGAAGTTGACTCATATTTGGACCTCTTGAAGAGGTAGGGGCAGATGAGGTGGAAGGCAACAAAGCTGGAGTAGAATCCATATCCGCTCCAGAGGAAGCAGAAAAAAGTTTTTGCCAAGCAAAAACTGTGCCATTTTTGTAATCACCTGTATCCCTAGAATATTTTTTATGTTTTTTGTGCTTTTGATCCCTATCTTCCTTTTCCAGGAAGTTTTGCAGATTAGCTGAGAGGGATGCATACTCTAGAGAGTTTTTATGTGACAATAACTTGTCTTTGAGATCTTTGATCTCTCTATCCAACACCGTCAGCCTAACCTTTTTCTTGGAGATCAAAACGCCCAAAAACTTAATGCCCGCATCATTAAAATAATTAAACCAAGCATCTATCTCGAGATCGCCTTGTTGAGGTGCTTGGTTTAATTATTTTAATGATGCGGGCATTACGTTTTTGGGCGTTTTGATCTCCAAGAAAAAGGTTAGGCTGACGGTGTTGGATAGAGAGATCAAAGATCTCAAAGACAAGTTATTGTCACATAAAAACTCTCTAGAGTGACACTCCATCGTTGGTGCTGTGGGTAAGATATATAGACGACATCCTCCTCCTTTGGGATGGTGACATGGCGTCATTGGAGACCTTCATGTGCCATCTGAACCATAATGATAGAGGCATCTCTCTTACTCATACAGCCAGTAGAGACAAAATACAATTTCTAGACTTAGAGATCAGCATTATTGATCAGAGGTTTCAGTTTCAAACCTTTTTCAAAAAAACTGATCGAAATGGGTTTATTCCCATTGACAGCTGTCACCATCGTTCCTGGTTGAACTCAGTCCCACGGAGCCAGTTCTTAAGACTCCGTAGAAATTGTACCACCACAGAGTCATTCAAAGCACAGGCTGATGTTCTTAAACTTAGGTTTATTGAGAAGGGTTATAACCCCATAGATATTGAACGGGACCTTGAGAGGACCTTAAAAATAGACAGAGGTTCCCTTTTGGAGGTTAAACCGAAAAGAGAACAGGATAACAACTTTAAATGGGCAATGCTTACATCCTTTTCCACCCAACATAAACAAGTTAGAGCCATCATAGCGAAACATTGGGGAGTACTGAAGAATGATCGAGTTCTACACAGTTTATTACCGGAACAAGCCAAAGTGGTGTTTAGAGGTGTCCCTACACTTCAGAGTAAAATCGCACCTAATATTATCAATCCCCCGGTGCGGCCCTCCTTTTTTTATCAACTAGTGGGTTATCACCCTTGTAAGAAATGCTCTGTGTGTAAATTTAACACTTCAGGGAGAAGTAAGACTTTGGAATTTAATTCCACCATCACGGGTAAAACTTATTCCATCAAGCGTTTTTACACATGTGCCACTAAATATGTGGTTTATCTTATAACTTGTCCGTGTGGTAAGCAATACGTTGGCCGCACTATACGATCTTTTTCTGTGCGGGTTGGCGAGCACATAGCCCTCATTCTCAGTGGTGACACACAGCACACAGTACCGAGGCACTACAGGGCACATCACAATAGAAACCCTGCTGGCACTCTGTTGAAGCTCTGTAGGAGAGTGTGATTCATTTCACAGATCTCTAAATATCATATTATGGACTGTGGTCACGTCCATTTTTATCATTTTAGTTTTATAATTCATTTTTATTATGCCGAGTTATTCTTGGTTTTACATTAAATTGTATGTTTTTATTTTAATTTTCGGTGGAACCACTTGCATAGTATAAATTCTGTCATTAGATTTTTTATATACTGATTTAATCAGATAGTTTATAGTCCTCCTGTCAGCCATTACTGGAACGCATTTATCATTGCGTTCCAGAATACAACACACTTCTATTATGTTGCTGTCCAGATTTTAATTGGCTGGCGAGGCACCACGTGATTGCATTCACGTTATTAACATATTTTCTCTTTTGGGCGTGTCGCTATGCAGTCACAGACCATGCTGTGCCGTCTGTCCCATTATAAAACTCGCGGATGCGCGATGTCAGCAACCTCATAGTGAGGCTTGGTGCGCGCCCGCGACGTTGCGCCATCCTCTCCAATGTCAATTGTGGACGTGCGATGTCAGTAAGTTCACAGTGAGGCTTGGTGCGCGCCCGCACGTCGGATCGAGGCGCGGCACGCAAGCGACACTGTATTACTTCCGGAAAATCTGAGCGAGGCTAGATCCGCAGCATGGATCCAGAACGAGGCTTGATACACAAGCCTGCAATGCAATGCGGTCGCTCGTTGTGCGGCTTGGATGAGCTTTTTGTCATATTAATGGCACTGCCTGGTTATACCAGGCTTGTTGCCTTATACAAATAAAGGTTTATTAATTTGGATTAAACATTTAGTAGATAGCCCAGTCCTGCTTGAATCAATTAGAGGCTTGGCACACATGGTGGGCGGCCATGTTGGTACACCTCCAGATTTCATGTTATCACATATACGGAGTGAGTCCCAGATAGAGGCTTGGAACACATAGGGGGCTTCCATCTTGGTTGAACCAGGAAGTGATTTATCAACACAGGAACGCCCAGGGGATGGCCTCTCTAACAGGGGGTCACATTATCTATATATTTAGGGTGGGCAGCAGTGGGGGATCACCCCAGATGATGCATTAGGATGCGAAACGCGTCGGGAGACCTTACTGTTGCCATTTTTGACTATTTGACAAGCGCTGTTATACTCTTTTAAATGTAAGTGTTCGTACCTACATTAAATTACCCTTTTATACAGTATCACGCTATGTGCCTTTTCTTTCCTTTACTTTTTTGCAACTCATCTGGTAACACTACCTGGTCCCAATCGGACACTGTCCGTAAGTTTCATCGCACATTCGGACAGGAGCGATTACTTTTTTCCATCCTGGATTGAAGCTTGTGGTTCCCGTTTGAATTGTTGCTGAGGATTTGCTGTTCACAGTGGCTTACCCTTGCCTGGTTGACCCTTTGAACGTATGTTTTTGGGGTCCACTCTCTCCGGTAAGCCTTTTCTACAATCGATTGGTGGTGGTCACTTCACGTCAAGTTTTTTTGGGAGCACTATTATTTTGATTGTCATTCACCATTTAATATTCATTTATTATATTGTCATTTAATGTATGTAATGTATGTGACAGTATTTTTTTGATGATTTTCAATGTTATATAATTCTCATCACGGTGGATTGTTTGATTTAATTTTCATCACGGTGGATTATCTGAACATTTTCACATATCTGTGTTAGATGTCATGTTGATTGTTTAATCACATATCACTGTTTATACTGCACTTGATCAAAGTGCAGTCCTCATTTAGTTTAGCGCTACACTTTTTTGTTTTTCTATATACACACCACGCATGCGTCAAAATTCGAACACGTCGCTCCGCACACGTCGCCCGCCCATGACGTTCTAACTTACATCTTTTCCCCGCCCCTTCTCTTTCGGCGCGCAGACAGATATGGCGGAGTTACAGCAGATGTCTGATAATTCCGCAACTAGCGAGGAGACAAGCCCGGAGACCGAGGACACGTCACGATCAAGGAGGAGATTCAAGGCATCGAATATGTCTTTGGCGGAGATGGCGGAGATGGTGGACATCTTGGTCAAGGCTGATTATGATGCCAAGCATGGGCCGTATAGCAAACCAAATAGAAGGAAGGCCAAAATCCTCACTAAAGTTGTGAAGAGTCTGAGGGCGAAGTTCGGGGTGAAACGCTCAAATGAGCAGCTCAGAAAGAGGTGGTCAGACCTCAAACTGAGGGAGCCAGACCAGTTGAGGATCATAAAGAGGATGCTGGCTAAAAGTAAGTAAAATGACGACGTTTCTGCTATTAATATTTTTATAAACTGACATGTTTTTTTTTTATCATATTGGACTCCCTTCCAAAATGTAATATTTTGAACTAGGTTGGGCACAGTAATCGTTCGTTACGTTACCGACACTTCGTTCGGCCACTATCCGCGGTTTTGGCTTATTTAAGAGCCACAAAAGTAATTAGACATCTGGCATTTTTGATCAAGTATTGTGGATAATTTTTAAGTCTAGATGATGTGTTTGTAAAGAGAATGAAATGCAAACTTTTATCAGTGTAAAGGAGAGGACACTCAGCAGCTGCTTCCACATCTGTACTTTGGAGCACTATAGTGTGGGCCAACAGACCCGCCTTTTTTGGGTGTCCCACACAGGCGTATCAGAGAATTTTTGTGGTGCCTCCATGTCAAAAAAATTACATCCAAATGTGAATACTAAACATATTTGGGGTCATAAATAATGCATTCTTCTTTAAATTCCGCACAAACACACACTTGTACCCCACTTCCAAACAATTTAGCCTGTTTTTAGTTTAACAATGAGATTTACAGTGTGATAAATAGACCTTTGGTTTTATTCTCATAGGGGAGAGAAGACTGGGAGGAGGACACTCCAGGGAGCACATGCACCCCACAACTTCCAAGCAACCCCAAACTCCCAAAGACCCACAACCGAAAGATGTGCAGGAAGTTGAGGTGGAGGAAGGAGAAGTGCAGGAAGGAGAGGTGGATGACGTTGTGGATCTGGTCACCACAACAGGTCAGTATCTGACACCACAGCTTAAGGTAAGCGAGGTAGGCCTGCAGAGTTTTATTTTTTTTTTTTTTTGGTTTTTAGGGGATGGAAATGTTGTGAAGGATAGCACACGGTTCTCTGCTGACAGTGCCCTCCGCCTCATCCAGCAAGTGATGGAATGTAGCACGGAACTGGCCCTTATTAAACAAAGAATCCATGTGATGGAACAAACATTTAAAGACATTCTCGATGTTTTGGGGAGAATTCAATAAGCCATCCAAACACATTTGTTTTTACATGTTTGTTTTTATAATTTTTTCTAATCTTTTGACTAACAAACCAGCCAAAAATTGAATATGCACACAGTGTGTCAACATGTGCTATCTGCCATCAGGGGATATCCATGTACGTCTTTTGTGGGTGCAACCCCTTCCTCGTATCAAAAGTCGTGAACTGAGGAAGGGGATGCACCCCCAAAACACGTCCATTGATCACCCCTGATGGCAGATAGCACATGTTGACAATAGGGATCAGGATTGTAAACTTCCTATATGAAAAAAATAAAAAATGTGTGCATATTCAATTTTTGGCTGGGCAAGGGGTGGCAGGACCCCATATTAGGACGGGCACATAGAGACATAGTTTGTGTAAGTGAATGTCTCCGATTGCTCAGAGGTATCCAATGTTGTAATTTTTGAAATGCAACTGTTATTTTTGTATTTTCATAAGCCAAAATTTGCCGGGTTGTGGCCAGGCCAAACCCAAAGTAAAAAAAAAAAAAAAAATGAAGAGAATGTGCACAGAGTAAAATATTTGACCACAAACAACGTGTAGCTTCTTTTTATAATACCCTCTAAGCTTATTTGGTTCTTTTGTAAGGTTACATAGTGAAATGGTTGTTATTTACTAAAGTAAAATACACTTGCCACTACAAATGCACAAAGACAAACTAGGAGACAGGAAAGAACAAATAATTAAAGGTTTAAACAAGATTTTTATTGGGATACTTAGACATAGGCTGGCATAGGAATTGCCCCCTACCCGTGAAATACTCCATGTATTTGTCCCGAACCACACGGGCATTTTGGGGGGGCAAGCTAAGACGGGCAGATTCCAGGCCCGGAAGGGGATTTGCAGGGGAAAGTCCAGCCTCTGGCAAAACTGAGGCCATATATGAATTCGATTTGCGGCAAAGAAAATTGTGTAGCACACAGCAGCATAACACTACATAGTTTATTTTGTAGTCCGCCAAGTGGATGGAAGTCATAAAAAGGCGGAACCGGCTGGCCATTATGCCGAAGGCATTTTCAACGACTCTTCGGCCCCTGGCCAGCCGGTAATTGAACACACTCTTCTCTGGGGTCAGGGTCCTCTGTGGAAATGGCCTCATAAGATGCCGTCCGAGTCCGAAGGCTTCATCAGCCAAGAAAACAAAGGGGAGTCCTTCAATATTCCCTGCATCCGGTGGCAATGCAAGGTCGTCACTCTGGAGACGGAAGGCAAACTCCGTCTGGATGAAGGATCCCCCATCGAACATCCGGCCATTCTTCCCTACATCAACATAGAGGAATTCATACCGTGCTGACACCACCGCCATCAGCACAATGTTATGAAACCCCTTGTAGTTGTAGTAGTAGGACCCAGAACGGGGTGGCGGCACGATGCGGACGTGCTTCCCGTCTATGGCACCACCGCAGTTGGGGAAGTCCCACCGCGTGGCAAACTTCGATGCCACAGTCTGCCATTCCTGTGGCGTGGAAGGAAGCTGTGGAGTGAAACAAGATGAAATAATATTAGAAAAACAAAGTCATACATTACAAGGAAATTCTATCCCAAAAAATTAGAGGCCCACATCAATCTAATTATACGTTTATTAAGGTGTGTAAAAAAAGGATAATGGAAGGCTCATTTATCATATTCATCACCCCCTCTGATGGGCCATTACTAAATTATTTTGGGGGGGGGGGGGAGATGTGTTTGGCCACAGGATAGCATTGCAGTGGCGGTGCGTCCAGAGTGGGCGCTGGAGCACTGCCCCCTCTCTCCTGTGCCCATCACTCAGAACAATACATAGGTTCATGCGTTGCATGAACCTATGTATTGTCTATGCCGCACACTATTCAGGTGGATGGCCTCTTGCAAAGCGACCGACATATGAATCATTGCGGCATTTAGGGGGTTAAAATTGCAGAGCAGAAACAGGTAGTAAAATAGTCTTGCAAATTACAACCTGAGGGGTGTAATTGGCTTCCTAAAAGAAAAATCGGGGACGCAGGGAGGGGGGCATTCCTTGGGTAAACACTGACAGGCTGCTCTGCCAATCATGTTCACCAAGTCTGTTTAATGGTAACATGATTGGCTGATGCAACATGAAGGGAAGGAGAAGACATCAAGGACAGAAGAAGGATGGCGTTGACCACAAGAAGGTAAGTGCAGGGCTGGGGGGAAACTGGCTGCATTAGAGGGGACTAAATGGCTGCATTTGAGGGGACAAAATGGCTGCATTGGAGGGGACAACTGGGGGCGTTTATTAGGCAACAAAGCAAAAAAGGAGGAAGTTTATTTCCTAAATTGGGGTTTGAACCCCCCAACATTTGGAGCAACAGGCGCCCCTGCTGGAAAAGTTAGTGAAGGGAAATATTTAGGGAGGAGAAAAAAGGGGCAATCTAAAGCTTCCAACATGCATGGGGACAAAGGGGACATTCTCAGCATATTACAATCATGGTAATTAGGGAAGGATGAAAGAAATACAATACATTAGCATACATGTAATACATAAAATGTGATGTTAATGGAGAAAACTTACCCTAATATAGTCCTCCTGCAGGACTTGTATAATAGCAGAACAGGTGTCTGGGATTATGAGGCCCAGAGCCTGGGGGGAGATGCCTGTGGTGAACTTCAAGTCCTGAAGACTTCTCCCTGTCGCCAGGTAACGCAACGTGGCGATGAGCCTCTGCTCAGCACTGATGGCTTCCCGCATAACGGTGTCCTTCCTGGTAATATAGGGGGACACCAAAGCCAACAGTTCCTGAAAAACGGGGTCAGACATCCTCAGAAAATTCCTGTAGTCCTCAGGATTATTCTCGACGATCTCCCGCAGCAGAGGCATGTGGCAGAATTGGTCCCGCTGGAGCAACCAATTCTTGGTCCATGAACTCCTCCTCACACCATTCATGGACTGATCTTGGTCCAAAACAAGCAGACCAACACCAAGCGCACGCACAGCACGAACTCGACGACGAGAACGTCCAGGCGACATGGCTAGGAAACGGTCGTCTAATCAGAACGTACAGAACAGAACGCACTTTAGAACAGCAAGGCCTATGAATAACGAAATGAAAATCAGAAACGAACAGGCAAGAACGCACTGTAAAACAGATACGACCTGCCTAGACGCCCTGAAAGTCAAGATACGAACCCACAAGCACAAACTGAACGGCAGAAAACGATCGGAAAAGTACGAAGACTGAAAAGCGCGAATCGTCTCTTCCCAAACTTTTACTTCACACGCGGTAACACGAGATCAGCAAAAGCAGCCCAAGGGGTGGCGCCAAGAAAAAAGATCTTCCCCTTTATAGTGCCGTTGTACGTGCTGGACGTGAGCGCGGAGAACAACGAGGAAATTGGGAAATGACAGTGTGTACGCATGGAAAGCTTGACGAGAAAATCGACAAGCTTAACAAGAATCTCGTCGAAAAAAACGACGTGTTTTTTACGACGAGAAACTCGGTCGTGTGTACAAGGCCTGACAGTATTTCTGCTAAGTGCCATTTCAGAGATTCGTTGCTTAATTTTGTCCTTGTTTGGGAAATCATGAAAAAGGGAATTACTCACAGCCAACATGGCCGTTTTGATAAAATCAGAGGGGGGCTTTCCATGTGTAGCGGGTATGTACTTTCCTGGGTGTAAATTTGAATTTTGACAGAGACATTAGTGATGTGTAATTCCCTGCAGCCCAGTAGGTGGCGCTGTTGCCCTGGGCTGGGGTTGAATCATTGCTGTGCCTCCTTTTTGTCCTCCCTCGGCAGCGGTATGGTGAGGCGGGGAACCCGCCGTGCTTGCTGGGAGAGGGTATAAAGGCGCCGGCCATCTTTGTCACGGGGTCGAAGTCCCAGGCACCTTCAGCTTGCGGACGGTGGTTCGTGTCGGTCCTCTGGGTGGCCTAGGCCTAGAGGACATCCGGAGGTGGTGTTCCATCCCAGGCACCTTTAGCTTGGGGTGAGGTACTCGGATGGAGGTCCGGAGCTCAGTGCCCAACACTGAGTTCCGCGAGGGAAGGAGATCCTAGGGAACCCGGGAGTGGGTACCCAAATCCGGAAGGTGCAATGGACCGGGGGGAGCTCCTCACTTGAAGACCTGGTGCAGCATATTGCCGGTGAAAGGTGAGCCTCTCATCGGAGACCGCCTGGAAGGAAACCCCTCCTCGTCCGGAGACTGTAACCCACTTTCAGGAAGGAAAGTGGAGAACTACATTGTGTCTGGGGCCTATTCGCATCCACACCTCCTTTTCTGTTCTGTTTCTACCAAGGGAGTTCAACTGATTGTGTTCATTCGAGAAGAATAAAGGAGTGTTGAAGTTTAATGGTGTGGGGCTCATTTCCTGACAGACATTGTTCAAGGTGACTCTTGGAGGGAGGATCCAGGTGCACAGCACTGACCCGAAGGTAATACAAGAATGTTGCTTATACCGCACTGACACATGTGGTGGAAGCCAGGCATGGTGTCCCTGCTCCCTCCCCTCTAAGATACCCCTAGACAAGAGAAAGACGAGACGAGAGAAAGAGGGGAGTGGAGGTGGCCGCTACACGTGGGGGCTCGTCCGGGATAGTGTTAGTGCACCACAGTATTGAACGTGTCTGTTGGAAGAGTTAAGCGAATAGGCAGGCCTTCATTGGCCGAAGTGCATCCCTGCTTGAAGTCGTGGACATGACCCAATGAAGGGAAAGGCCCGCGCAGAAGAGTGGAAAGAGAGGGAAGTTCAGCCGTGTGAAGTACTACACGTGGGGGCTTCTATTGCACTGCGCCACCAGGCACACCCCCATCGCTTAGTTCGTGGGCGTGACTCAGAAACAGAAAAGAAGAAAAGCCCGCAAACTGGAGCAAAGGGGAGGAGTCCAATACGTGTGAAGGACTACACGTGGGACATTGGCGCAAAAACTCTGCAGTGTGCGATGTATAAGCAACAGGTCGCCATGTTCGGACATACATCGTGGATTCCAGTTCACCCTTCCACCACGACATTGACTGCTGCTGCTCCGGTAACAGATACGGGGATCCGACTAAAGCCAAGGGGTCGATTCGCCCTGTATTCGTGCATGGACGTTGAGGCCCTGGATATGATTTGTCCCGGGTGTTCGAGACTGGTGTGCCAGTTGAAGCCGTTCGGATGTTGTGAGGCCTGTGGGGAGTTCCTGTTCGAAGTGGATCTGGCGGTGGAGAGGCCGAGGACCATTTACCCCGGCCGGGCTTCAGGCAACACCACTCAGAGGGGAGGAATCACTGCTGTGAGAGTCACCCCTGCGCACACTGCAACGACCGCGGAGGAGGTCGTAAAACCCCAACGGGAGAAATCCGAGGATGCTGACTCGATCACCAATGTCTCGCAGCGTCCGCCACCGAAGAGAAAGACCGTTATGGTAGCCCCGACCAGCGGTTGTGGTGGACCGTCTGGCCCGCTTACGCCCGGCCCGGATGGATCCGTCTACAAGAGTTCCGGACGTCCCGCTTCAAGTAAAGGCCGAGGTAAGCCAGGCGGAGAGATTTGGTGTGTGGGTGGAGGTGTCGGGAAGTCATGGCCTAGCGAATCCGCGGGAGGTGGTGGCTCCGTTTCTACAACCGGCTACATACCCGTGGAGGAGTGTGACACCTCTGACCTGGAGTCGCTCTTGGACATGGGAGACGACGTTGCTATAGACGATTTGTTTGCCGGGAAGGGCTGGGACAGAGTGCCTCTCGCTTCATCTCGTAGGATCAGAGATCCACCCATGTCTACAGGGGAAAGCACACCCCGGGTGGAGCCATCAGCGCCTGAAGAGAGGTCCGGTCCCCAGGCTGCTTCTACATCCCCGGTGCCATCTGTACCAAAGGCTGGGGAAAAGAGACTGCTGCTGCAGGCCCCTATGCCCAGATCAGATGTGATCAAGGTCCCTCGCCACCCGGACTCGATAGTTTTGCCTGGTGAAGGGGACAAAGCTACCATGCCTCCTTTGGCTGGCGAGATTGCAACGGCTATTTGGTCAGAAGGTTGCTGCAGACTATGGATGGGAGTATCCATACTTATCGAAGTAACTGCTCTATGAGGTGGAAGTGTGCCAGGAGCGTTGGTACAATGACTTTGTGTGGACCCACCTTCAGGTTCCCCACGCCCGCAGGTACCTGGCATGCTCTCCAAAGGGCCGCTCAACGTTTTAAGGACTGCGGGGCAGAATGGATGTTGGGACGACACATCCATGCAGATGGAGTGTTGATCCGGCGCAAAGAAGGAGAAGATGTGGAGTATCATCTGGAGACCATGGATCGGCACTTGGGACCACTTGTTCTGCCGCATCCCCGCTTTTACCTGTAGGAGAAAAGAGACTCAGTTCTTATCATGCTGCTGAACTCTCTGGGGCCAGTTGCTTTTGTGCCCAGAGGAATGAACAACTGTTCCTGTTTGTTCTTCACTTTTCCTGCAAGAGATTATGGACTCTGGGGTAGATAGGGCCGAAAGAAAAGAAGAAAGTTCCACGAGTGCAGTTACCGCGGTGCTGTCACCAGGTGGCAGTGTTGCGCAACGTTAAGACACTTTTCATGCACTCACTCTTTGGAGAAAAGGGATTTCTTCTCGGAGAAGTTTATTTTCCATTACACGAATACAGGTGTCAGGGTTATGTGTATTAATCCTTTCTTTTCCCTCTGCAGGAGAACATCCCATCAAGTTTACTGAGGATGGGGTGGGTCTTAGTCAGGATGGGTGGGAAAAGTCAAATGTGAATATGTGATTCAAAGTTATGAATCAGTGCTGTTGTTTCTCTTCTGTCTTTATTCCCTTTCTTTACAGGGCTCAGACACAATGTTTTAGTTGGATAGTTTTTTCAAAAGTTTTATATTTTTGTACAATTGTTATTCGGTTTCTGGATTGGATTATGTCAGCCGTTGAGGGCATGATTTACTCCAGACACTGGGGACCAGTGTCAAACCACCAGGGGTAGAGTGTAGCGGGTAAGTACTTTCCCGGGTGTAAATTTGAATTTTGACAGAGACATTAGTGATGTGTAATTCCCTGCAGCCCAGTAGGTGGCGCTGTTGCCCTGGGCTGGGGTTGAATCATTGCTGTGTGCTGTGCCTCCTTTTTGTCCTCCCTCGGCAGCAGTATGGTGGGGCGGGGAACCCGCCGTGCTTGCTGGGAGAGGGTATAAAGGGGCCGACCATCTTTGTCACGGGGTCGAAGTCCCAGGCACCTTCAGCTTGCGGACGGTGGTTTGTGTCGGTCCTCTGGGTGGCCTAGGCCTAGAGGACAGCCGGAGGTCGTGTTCCATCCCAGGCACCTTTAGCCTGGGGTGAGGTACTCGGATGGAGGTCTGGAGCTCAGTGCCCAACACTGAGTTCCGCAAGGGAAGGAGATCCTAGGGAACCCCGGGAGTGGGTACCCGAATCCGGAAGGCGCAATGGACCGGGGGGAGCTCCTCACTTGAAGACCTGGTGCAGCATATTGCCGGTGACAGGTGAGCCTCTTGTCTGAGACCGCCTGGAAGGAAATCCCCCCTCGTCCGGAGACCGTAACCCACTTTCAGGAAGGAAAGTGGAGAACTACATTGTGTCTGGGGCCTATTCGCATCCACACCTCCTTTTCTGTTCTGTTTCTACCAAGGGAGTTCAACTGATTGTGTTCATTCAAGAAGAATAAAGGAGTGTTGAACTTTAATGGTGTGGGGCTCATTTCCTGACAGACATTGTTCAAGGTGACTCTTGGAGGGAGGATCCAGGTGCACAGCACTGACCCGAAGGTAATACAAGAATGTTGCTTATACCGCACTGACACATGTGGTGGAAGCCAGGCGTGGTGTCCCCGCTCCCTCCCCTCTAAGATACCCCTAGACAAGAGAAAGACGAGACGAGAGAAAGAGGGGAGTGGAGGTGGCCGCTACACATGTTTTGCTATGCACAGTGAAATTTCAAAGCTGGCATTTGCCAGATAATTTGTTTTTAAATTGATAGTTCCTCAATTTCCCATTAAGAAATTCTTTTCTTTCAGCTTCACCAAGTTCGGCAACACTTTTGTGGTTGGTATCAAAATGACGTCTGACACTTGATGTGAGAGATACAACACTTTCACTACACAGAACACATAACGCTTTCCCATTGCGTTCATCACTCCAAATGACTTTGTTCAGGTCTCTTGGAATGATCTTCCACTATCTGTTTTTAATTTAGCTTTTTTGGATGTACTCATTTTTGGGTATTCAAGTCTACAAAAAACACAAAATGTATAAAATAAATATGGATGAAGCACGCAATACAAATCTATCCCTACCTACCTATACCAAAAATATTATTGCAACATTTCACAAAAAAGGTAATAAACACTGAATTGTAGAAGAGCAACTCACGGTTTTGTAGACAGATACACATCGTCCAATGTCTTGTAAAACAACAAGGCGTGCTGTGCCGCTGCTGACACCGCTCTGCTGGGTCTGGAAGCTGCTGTAGATTCTACAAGAACTGCAGAGAAGAATCCAGGAGAGAGGGCTGGAATGAAAAAAAAAAAAAATGTGGTCATTGTTGTCCATAGGGACACAGGAAACTACCATAGCTTGGGGGCCAGATGTGGGCATAAGCAACTCACGTTTTTGTAATGTAGAGAGATATAGGCTCAAATCGTCCAATGTCCTGTGAAACAACAAGGCGTGCTGTGCCGCTGCTGACACCGCTCTGCTGGGTCTGGAAGCTGCTGTAGATTCTACAAGAACTGCAGAGAAGAATCCAAAGGGCTGGAATGAAAAAAACAAAAATTAGTCTTTAGGTGATTAGTCGCCGGATGTGGCCCTTTGCTTGCTTTCATTAGGCCCATGGGGCACTGATTTATCCACTGATACCAACAATAGGTTATATTTAATCCTCCCAACTCACACGAATGAAGGGGCACACATTCCTCACAATGACACTAAAGATAGGGGCACTATTCCCCCCAAATTATGTTTCCCAATGACACCTATAATGAGGCACATGAACACCAATGATGGGCGGTAATATGTTTCCCAATGACACCGATAATTAGGCCAAACAGCAATGATGGGGGGTAAAATGTTTCCCAATGACACCTATAATTAGGCCAAATAACAGCAATGATGGGGGGTAAAATGTTTCCCAATGACACCTGTAGCGACCTCACCTCTCACTCCCTCCTTCTCTGTCAATGTCAATGGCTCTCGTCTAGGGGACCAGGGAGGAGAGCGTGGCGCACCACCAGCTCGTATCCTCTTGTGTGTAGAGGTGTGAGCTATAACCAATTACCTTCGGGCCTGTTTCCCCCTGTCCAGAGCCAAAACTTCCCTTGAGAATGACATTTAACTCCCAAAAAAGCCAAGTTCCACACCATTGAAAGTCCAACACTTATTTATTCTTTTAGAGCAATAAATAGTCCTTTTAGAGCAGACTGGTTAGACAAAGAACAGACAAGGTGAAGAGGAAGGTCCAGGCACAAACATGAACTTGTTACTCTCCTGTTTCGGTGTGCGCAAACAGGCTTGGCACACGGTCGCTGCCACTGACCGTGAGGGTGGTCGCTGCCACCGACCGGGTGAATTGGACTTGAGGTCTCTGCCACCGACCTGGGTTTCAGTTGCGTCACTGCCACCGACCATGAGAACGTGGACTACCTTCTTGAGAAGCGGCCCCTGTCAGGGGAGTCATCCATCCGGACGGTCACCAGAGGCCTCCACCGTCACCAGCCAATGCTGCGCTGGATCTTCAGGAAGGTCACTTCTCTGGTCCCCCTCGTCCTAGATTCGGGTGTCCAACACCGGAGGACACCCTAGGAATCCTCCATCCCATGCGGGACCCAGTCAAAGGTACTGGGCCCCGGGCCTCCAGAGAGTACCTCACCCCAGACCAAAGGTGTCTGGGGTGGAATCGCAGCTCCGTCTTCTTGCCGAGGGGGCTCGGAGACCACCAGCACTCACACCCAGGCTGAAGGTGCCTGGGCGTGGACCCCGAGCGGAAGATGTCTGCCCCCTTTATCCCCTCTCCCAGCATGCACAGCAGGTTCCCCGCCCTGCTGTACCACTGCCGCGAGAGGACAAAAAGCACAGACCTCCAATGGTGGTTCAACCCCGGCCCATGGTGACAGCGCCACCTATAGGCCGCAGGGAACTGGACACCATTGATATCCTCCACTGGCATAAATTGGTCCATGAACCCTAACAATTGAGCCTGTTATCACTCAGATGCCTCCCCTAAATTTAACCACCCACTACACACCTATAATGAGGCACATGAACACCAATGATGGGGGGTAATATGTTTACCAATGACACCTATAATTAGGCCGAACAGCAATGATGGGGGGTAAAATGTTTCCCAATGACACCTATAATTAGGCGGAATAACAGTAATGATGGGGGGTAAAATGTTTCCCAATGACACCTATAATTAGGCCGAACACCAATGAGGGGGGTAAAATGTTTCCCAATGACACCACCAACATGATTAGGCCGAATAACAGCAATGATGGGGCAGAAATTTTCCAAATAACACAATGACACCAATGAGGGGGGTAAAATGTTTCCCAATGACTCCACCAACATGATTAGGCCGAATAACAGAAATGATGGGGCAGAATTTTTCCAAATAACACAATGACACCAATGAGGGGGGTAAAATGTTTCCCAATGACACCACCAACATGATTAGGCCGAATAACAGCAATGATGGGGCAGAATTTTTCCAAATAACACAATGACACCAATGAGGGGGGTAATGTTCCCCAATGACACCACCAACATGATTAGGCCGAATAACAGCAATGATGGGGCAGAATTTTTCCAAATAACACAATGACACCAATGAGGGGGGTAAAATGTTTCCCAATGACACCACCAACATAATTAGGCCGAATAACTGTAATGATGGGGCAGAATTTTTCCAAATAACACAATGACACCAATGAGGAGGGTAATGTTTCCCAATGACACCACCAACATGATTAGGCCGAATAACAGCAATGATGGGGCAGAATTTTTCCAAATAACACAATGACACCAATGAGGGGGGTAATGTTTCCCAATGACACCACCAACATGATTAGGCCGAATAATAGCAATGATGGGGCAGAATTTTTTCAAATAACACAATGACACCAATGAGGAGGGTAATGTTTCCCAATGACACCACCAACATGATTAGGCCGAATAACAGCAATGATGGGGCCGAATTTTTCCAAATAACACAATAACACCAATGAGGGGGGTAATGTTTCCCAATGACACCACCAACATGATTAGGCCGAATAACAGCAATGATGGGGCAGAATTTTTCCAAATAACACAATGACACCAATGAGGGGGGTAATATGTTTCCCAATGACACCACCAACATGATTAGGCCAAATAACAGAAATGATGGGGGGGGGGGGGTAACACAATGACACCAATGGGGAGGGGGGGATGTGCCCCAATAATGAGTCCTGCAGCTCATTCCCGCACGTCTTCTCCTCATGCTCTCTCCGCGTGTTCTCCCAGTCACGCCGAGGACGTCAGCGCTGATTTGTTTCGGCGGTGTGGATGAGACAGCCTCTTTAATTGGACAAGCTGCAAGCACGTCACCTCTAGGCACTCCGGGCGCTCATTCTATGTCACGCCCACTCGGACACGTCACTGCTAGCCCAGAGAACTGTGGGAAATGTAGTTCCTGGGTGCGGTGTGAAGATTTTAATGTGTAAAATTCTCGAGTGTCACAGCGTGCCTACAGAAAGGGCTCGGCATGCCGGGAGCGGCACGCGTGTCACGTGTTCGCCATCACTGGTATAGTGAATAACAGGAACGGATCTAGCTAAACTGAATACAGTGTATAAATATATATACAACACCTAGGATGCATATATATCCTCTACACACTGTAACTGCAGCTAACTGACTCGCCTGCCTGCTCTATCTAACTCAAATTAAATGACACTATCCCTCTCTCTCTCTCTCTCTCTCTCTGTCTTTAACCACCGCCGCAACACACTACACAAGGCCGCCACGCAGGCAGCCTTATATAGTGTGGGGCGTGTGCTAAACCCCCTGAGACATAATTGGCCAAAGCCACCCTGGCTTTGGCCAATTATGGCTCTCCGTTTTTTCCGCGCTATGATTGGCCAAAGCATGCGGGTCATAGTGCATGCTTGGCCAATCATCAGCCAGCAATGCACTGCGATGCCGCAGTGAATTATGGGCCGTGACGCGCCACTCGAATTTGGCGCGAACGGCCCATAATGTTCGCAATTCGGCAAACAGACGATGTTCGAGTCGAACATGGGTTCGACTAGAACACGAAGCTCATCCCTAAATATCCCACAAAACTCTAAAAATGGGCTGGTCAAAATTCTTGTCACCCTTAACTTAATATTTGGTTGCACACACTTTGGAAAAAATAACTGAAATCAGTCGCTTCCTATAACCATCAATAAGCTTCTCACACCTCTCACCCGGAATTTTGGACCACTCTTCCTTTGCAAACTGCTACAGGTCTCTCTTATTGGAAGGGCGCCTTTTCCCAACAGCAATTTTAAGATCTCTCCACAGGTGTTCAATGGGATTTAGATCTGGACTCATTGCTGGCCACTTTAGAACTCTCCAGCGCTTTGTTGTCATCCATTTCTGGGTGCATTTTGACGTATGTTTGGGGTTATTGTCCTGCTGGCAGACCCAAGATCTCGGACGCAAACCCAGCTTTCTGACACTGGGCTCTACAGTGCGACCCAAAATCCTTTGGTAATCCTCAGATTTCATCTGTCCACAAGACGTTTTCTCAGAAGGATTATGGTTTACTCAAGTACATTTTGGCAAACTGTAGTCTTGCTTTTTTGTCTCTGTGTCAGCAGTGGGGTCATCCTGGGTCTCCTGCCATAGCGTTTCATTTCATTTAAATGTCGACGGATAGTTCGCGCTGACACTGATGCTCCCTGAGCCTCCAGGACAGCTTGAATTTCTTTGGAACTTGTTTGAGGCTGCTTATCCACCATCCAGACTATCCTGCGTTGCAACCTTTCATCAATTTTGGGATGCTGCGTATGGGTGTACTCACTTTTGTGAGATACTGTATATAATACTTCCGTAGGGCTTTAGAAATGTGTGTATATACAGTATATGTATATATATATATATATATATATATGTAGCACTACCCCCATAGTAGCTGCTGGTTTAGATTTGGGCCTTCCGTTACCTCACTGTTCTGTATGCTCGTCTCAGGGGTTCTCCTTGAAGAGTGGTCCAGAAGAAGTTTGCACCAACACAAAGTCTCTTTCAAGGGTTTTATTGAATAAAGTTTCCAACAGAGGGGAATGAAGGGATGGGGAGGACTCAGGTACCTTAGTTGCGGATCACAGGAATTTTCCTAGGTCCAGAGGAACAACTGTCTCCACGCTGGATTCAGCAAACACCGGATAGGCCCAATCTCACCGGCCTAGCAACCAATGCGTAGCTCGATCACATATAGTCTCTGCCACAGATTTGGTGAAAATAGAACAGTCTCTGCCACAGACTTGGTGAAAATAGAACAGTCTCTGCCACAGACTTGGTGAAAATAGAACAGTCTCTGCCACAGACTTGGTGTAACCCTTCCCTGGGTTACTTTCTGAATAAAGAACACAACTCTCAGTGCCAGGATCTTCCAGGAGTTCCGGCAGCACTGTGAGGTAGATTATGATCCGGATGCATCCTCCAATTGAGTCAATTGCTTGGTCCCTTCCAGCAGGCAAGGCGACACAGGATCATCCCTGGTCAGTAGGTCCCCAGTAACTCCTGGGCCTACATCTCAGTAACGGAGCCTCAGGCCAATGTGACAGCACTTTCCTGAGGCCATGAGGGCCCTCAGGTCGGGATCGGGCCGGTGGTGCCCACCACCAACGAACGACGACCCCACAAAATGGTGTCTGTCTCTTAAGTACCCTCTCCCAGAATTCACAGTGGGTTGACCATGCCCCTGAGCCGCTTCTGAGAAAGAGATACCCAATGCATTCAGCCTGTTGCCTTTCCTATTCTGACCAGTGGTAACAGCGACGCCCACTGTCAGGAGGAAAATCATGCAACCAGATGAACTGAAACAGAGTATAATTTGTAACACTTTAATTTTAACACAGTGCAAAAAGACGATGTTCCCATCGTCGAGAAAAAATATATGAACCTCAGTCCTGAGAGTCAGCTACCTGAGTCCAAAAAAAAACTTGGATGGGGAAGGGAAAGGTGGGGTAGCAAGAAAATATAAAAGTTAGCATAAACACACAGTAATCAAATCACTATACATTACAATGTTCCTATCTATCTCTATCTAACCCATCCAGCTCTGTAGTAGTCTGGCAGGATAATCCAGAGTACCTGAAAAACAAAAACAGCACACACAGACAACAATGCAAACATTACTGTACAATCAGGAAGCAAAGCCTTACTTCCTGGGAAATAAAACTTTCTTTCCCATATATATATATTTCGCTTAGTGCAA
The DNA here is from genome assembly GCA_029206835.1 of Rana muscosa. Lineage (NCBI taxonomy): Eukaryota > Metazoa > Chordata > Amphibia > Anura > Ranidae > Rana > Rana muscosa. The sequence continues at coordinate 733,809,246 of CM055116.1, forward strand.
GAAAAAGTTATGTAGCTAAGTGCAGAAAAGTCCAGTTTCTGCTGAGTACATCTCCGCCACCTAGTGGTCGAAGAACATCATAGCAAAGTTCCTTTTTGGTACAAGTACTGGACCGGGTAGAGAATCTTGACTCAAAGTCTCCAATGCCCTAGCACTAACTAGTTAGTCACCCCAAGACCTTCAAAGAAGAAAAAGATAAAAGAAAATCTTCTCCTTTGCAAAATGACAAAACTGGAACAGTCACCATTTATCATCACCAGTAAAAGCAAGGGTCAGGCAGTGTTAGTGATTTCCCTTGCCTGTCCACAGTAGTAACAAAATAGACGTAGTTCTCCTTTCCAGGCCGGCAAATGACTACCTTGTCCGCATAGATGTGCCGACCATAGCTCCACTGCAACAAACACCCTCGGAAGCGTTCATCCATGGTAAAGGAATGGCCTACTTTCTGGAACGGTTAAGGTACTTCAAGGTGGTCCCACACAGCTTCACTGTACCATTCCGCTCTATTGGCCTCAATCTCTTGCATGGTTTCCCTGGGAACATAGGGGGACTCTAGTCCATAATCCCTGGCTACCCGTTTATTTAGCAATCTCTGTGATCGGGCAAGCCTGGGCAAAGATCTGGTACTTCCATATACAGGCGGTATACAAGAAACTGCGGACTTGTGTACCCTGCGATTTGCAGACAATTTTCCTGACCCATATGAATTGTTAACCCTAGGCAGGATTTCACTGGTAACAACCGGGGCTTCCACTCTGGGTGTTTTCTCCCCGGAATCCATGGCTGTCAACTTCGAAAGACCATGTACTGAGGCAACATCCTCCATGTTGCTCCACAACAACTCCTGAGACATGGACTCAAACAAGTAATCGTCTCCAGCATCTGACAGAGAGTCTAACTCAGAGTCTTCCAACTCTTCTGCCGGCAAATAGTTGCGCACAGTTTTAGGCACTTTTTCCCCAGATGCCTTACCGGTTCCTGACGTGGACCTCCCGGGAAAATCATCTCTCTCTCGGGGTCCGGTTCTGGTATCCTCTGGGGTGGACCTCTACCGCGGCCGCGGGAGGCCTTCACGTATCCCACCTTCTTCTGTACAGGTGCAGCGAAGATCGGTGCAGCTACAGTAGACACAGTCGAAGAAACAGTGGAAGTAGCATCCGCTGGTAGCCCACTCACAGGGGGAACAGTAAAATCCCCTTCTGGATTACTTACAGCAGCAGATGCGGCGGGTATGGGCCGGACAATTTGGTTGAAAGCAGCAGCTTCTTCTGTCACGTTGCCCGTGACCCAGTCCACTTGGTAAGCGCGGGGTGGCATGGTGGGTTGCTCCACAGAAAACAGGTACTCCCCGCATCGTAAGCATCGAACAAAGGGACAGGGGTGCATAGCCAGTCCATCACACCTGTTACACAGCATACCCAGGGCCTCCACACCACTGATCGTGTAGAGCATGAACCGCTCATGCGGCTTCAGTCGGATGCCAGTGTCCATCAGCACGGTTCCTGGCATCATGACACTTGCAGCGGTGCCCACAGGAAACATCCTGGGCTCAAAAGCAGACTGCAGCAATAGCACTGAAGACATGGCGGTGCTCCGTTTCTCTAAGTGCTGGACAAACATGCGGCGTCTCACGCAGCAAACAAGCAGGAACTCCTCCTACTTGCTCTTTTTGGCACGTAGCTCGCAGGCTTTTCTTTTCCTTGACTCCGCCCCCGGCCCATGCGGCCAGAAAGTGATCGCAATTTCTTCCCCGTTTTAGCACAGTCCTTCTCCCTCTTTAGAATAGATTCCCAAATGAACAGTCTATTTTAGTTGCGAGAGGTAACGGCAAATCCCGGACGAGCCTCCACATGTAGCACTACCCCCGTAGGAGCTGCTGGTTTAGATTTGGGCCTGCCGTTACCTTACTGTTCCGTATGCTCGTCTCTGGGGTTCTCCTTAAAGAGTTGTCCAGAAGAAGTTTGCACCAACACAAAGTTTCTTTCAAAGGTCCAACAGAGGGGAATGAAGGGATGGGGAGGACTCAGGTACCTTAGTTGCGGATCACAGGAATTTTCCTAGGTCCAGAGGAAAAACTGTCTCCATGCTGGACTCAGCAAACACTGGATAGGCCCAATCTCACCGGCCTAGCAACCGATGCGTAGCTCGATCACATATAGTCTCTGCCACAGACTTGGTGAAAATACAACAGTCTCTGTCACAGACTTGGTGAAAATAGAACAGTCTCTGTCACAGACTTGGTGAAAATAGAACAGTCTCTGCCACAGATTTGGTGTAACCCTTCCCTGGGTTACCTTCTGAATAAAGAACACAGCTCTCAGTGCCAGGATCTTCCAGCCTTTCCGGCAGCACTGTGAGGTAGATTATGATTCGGATGCATCCTCCAACTGAGTCCTCAATTGCTTGGTCCCTTCCAGCAGACACAGGATCATCCCCGGATCAGTAGGCCCCCAGTAACTCCTGGGCCTACATTTCAGTAATGAAGCCTCAGGCCAACGTGGCCCAAGGCGGAAACTGTCAGCACTTCCCTGAGGCCATGAGGGCCCTCAGGTCAGGATCGGGCGGGTGGTGCCCACCACCAACGAACGACGACCCCACAAAATGGTGTCTGTCTCTTAAGTACCCTCTCCCAGAATGCACAGTGGGTTGACCACGTCCCTGAGCCGCTTCTGAGAAAGAGATACCCAATGCATTCAGCCTGTTGCCTTTCCTATCCTGACCAGTGGTGACAGCGACGCCCACTATCAGGAGGAAAATCATGCAACCAGCTGAACTGAAACAGAGTATAATTTGTAACACAATCCTTCTGAGCCAAACTATTGCTCAGACAACTATAATTTTAACACATAGCGCCCACTCATTGGGAGCAGGGCGCTACATATATATATATATATATATATATATATATATATATATACATATATACACACAGTTGTGCTCAAAAGTTTGCATACCCTGGCAGAAATTTTTACATTTTGCCATTTATATTGAAAATATGACTAATCATGCCAAAAAAACTGTCTTTTATTCAAGGATAGTGATCACATGAAGCCATTTATTCTCACATATTTTATTTTTTGTCTCCTTTTAAAATCATAATAATAACAGAAATCACCCAAATGGCCCTGATGAAAGTTTACATACCCTGGAATGTTTGGCCTTGGTACAGACACAGAAGGTGGCACACACAGGTTAACGTGGCTATTAAAGGTTAATTTCCCACATTTGTGGCTTTTTAAATCACAATTAGTGTCTGTGTATAAATAGTCAATGAGTTTGCTAGCTTTCACATGAATGCAGTAAGCAGACTAGATACTAAGTAATGGGGAGCAGAAAAGAACAGTCAAAAGACCTGTGTAACAAGGTAATGAAACTTTACAAAGATGGAAAAGGATATAAAAAGATATCCAAAGCCTTGAATATGCCAGTCAGTACTGTTGAATCATTTAATAAGAAGTGGAAAATTTGGGGATCTCTTGATACCAAGCCAAGGTCAGGTAGATCAAGAAAGATTTCAGACACAACTGCCACAGGTAACCTCAGGAGAAATACAGGCTGCTCTGGAAAAAATGGCGTGGTTGTTTTTAAGGAGCACAATACGATGATACTTGAACAAAAAAGAGCTGCATGGTCAAGTTGCCAGAAAGAAGCCTTTACTGTACAAGTTCCACAAAAAAAAGTCTGGTTACAATATGCCCAACAATACCTGGACATGACTCATTGGGCTTTTTTGTGGCATTGGCGCAGTAAAGGCTTCCTTCTGGAAGCTCAACCATGCAGCTTTTTTTTGTTCAAGTATCGTTGAATTGTGCTCCTTAAAAACAACCACACCGTCTTTTTGGAGAGCAGCCTGTATTTCTCCTAAGGTTACCTGTGGGTTTTTCTTTGTATCCTGAGCAATTCTTCCGCCAGTTGTGGCTGCAATCTTTCTTGGTCTACCTGACCTTGGCTTGGTATCAAAAGAGCCCCAAATTTTCCACTTAATAATTTATTAAACAGTACTGACTGGCATATTCAAGGCTTTGGATATCTCTTTATATCCTTTTCCACCTTTATAAAGTTCCATTACTTTATTACACAGGTCTTTGACTGTTCTTTTCTACCTCTTCAAGGCTCAGTGTCCAGCCTGCTTAGGGCATCCATGTGAGAGATAACAAACTCATTGACTATTTATACACCATCACTAATTGTGATTTAAAAAGCCACAAATGTGAGAAATTAACCTGTAATTGCCATTTTAACCTGTGTGTGCCACCTTCTGTGTCTGTACCAAGGCCAAACATTCCAGGGTATGTAAACTTTTGATCAGGGCCATTTGGGTGATTTATGTTTTTATTATGATTTAAAAAGGATCAGAAAAACTATGTGATAATAAATGGCTTCATGTGATCACGATCCTTAAATAAAAGACAGTTTTTTGGCATAATTTTAAATATTAATGCCAAAATTTCACAATTTCGGCCAGGGTATGCAAACTTTTAAGCACAACTATATATATATATAGAGATCTATATATATCTATATATATATATATATAGATATCTATATATATCAGATTTTTATATATACACACAGTATATATCTATAGATATATAGATATATATATCTATATCTTGGGTTTGGGGTAAGGGCAAGGTGAGATTTCTAATAGGCTTTAATGGAGTTGAGCTGCTCAATTGATACTATGGATACAATTATGGATACAAATAAGCAACCTCCAAACACGTGCAGTCTTTTGTCCGATTTTTCTCGTAAGAATACAGTACACATTTAAAGAAAATCATTAGTACTGTTGATTGGACGAAAACATTTTTGGAGGTCCCTTTGTTTTGTTTTCGTTCGGTGGATCGCAGTCAGATGTCGAAAATTCTGTACACACTATGCAAAGTTTGAACGACCTGTCCGAATATCATACTGTTTGTCCGATTTTCTTATAGTGTGTGCCCCACATTAGACAGCATTAAAAAAATTACATGTGTTGCCTGTTTGTTTTGGGGAACCAACTGGAGACACCCTTTTAATCAGGGACTGACATGAGTTTAGTTTCTTTTTTTTTTTTTGCTATGGACTTGCTGTACAAGGCCATCCACTACCAGTTGAGCCTGTCTCCCTTTACAGCATATTGTGTTTATGTATGTATGTATGTATACAGTATGTGTGTGCATGTGTAGTATAAAATGTAAAACCTGGTGGATTTACTACTTAGTGATTCACGGGCCCAGAAAAATAATACAGGCTAGGTCTTTCATAAAGCAAATCTGACGTGTACTTGAACAAAAGCAAATCTAACGTGTACTTGAACAAAAGCAAATCTGACGTGTACTTGAACAAATAATTCACAGAACAGACACAATAGACGCACTCAGAGAATCTATAGACTCTTAAGGAAACCCCCACACATACACACATATACACACACTCTTGATTGGAGGGTCTCCCCATTAAGAACACCCGGTGAGCAGCTGTTTGGATTGCTTGAAAAGTCGCTCAGCTTTCTACAATGCAACTGAGTCCACCATTTGAAACACGTTGTTTTTCAATGCAGAATATCTTGGAGAGGAGCAGTCTGGCCTTGAAAACCCATTAAAAAGAAGGGACAAGCAAAATTGCACAGAAGAATGTAGAAAGATCTCAACCTTGCTCTCAGGCTTCATGCACACTGATTTAAAAATCGCTGCTTCTACAGGAGTTTTGTGTTCTGCCTGTAGAAGCAGCTCATGTTATCTTATGTGTCTATGCATATTAGGATGATTACAGAATTTTATTTTTTATTTTTTTCATTCTCTTTTTTATTAAATTTATAAACATTTCCAAAATACATACACATACATGTTCATTTTTGCTTTACATTATGCGTCTTATCCTACTTTCAAATTATGATCTACCATCTTCTTTCCTATCATCTACTTACTACATTTACCCCTAACATTCGTACTTCCTTCTCCCGATTCATATTCCTTGACATTCAAACAATTGCGCCAAAAAAAAAAAAAAAAGGAGGGGAAAAAAAGAAAAAACACACAAGTTTTAAAAACATTGGGGGGGTAGGGACCCCCCCCTCTCTCTCCTGTCCATTCCTCCCCTCCTCGCTCCCCGGGGCGCGGTCCTCCTATTCATAAGTACTTTGTTAAGCTTTTTGAGAGCCGAAATTCTTACCATCGTTGCCATATTTTGGACATTTGATTGTTTGTTAACCCTTCCTCCCTGATCTGCTTTTCCATGAATTGCGTTTCCTTCATTTCGTTTACCAATTCCATTATTGTGGGACTTTGTTTTCCGCCATTTACGGGCTATTGTTGTTCTACCTGCTGTTATCATATGATGAAGTATATCTGTCTTTATAGTTTTTGGTGTCCCTGGGATTATGGATAATATTACAGTATCTATATTTATTTGTATCTCAGATTCTGATACCCTCCGGTATATCTCCAATATCCTATTCCATAGATCCCTCAACACTTGATACCATATATGAACCGTTGTTCCCCTGTCCACTAAACATCTCCAGCAGATTTCTGTATTCTTTTCATTTATTTTGTTTAGGGTCACTGGGCTCCAATACCACCTCATTATCATTTTGCAATTTCTTTCTTGATGTTTAACTGTTATTGATGCCTTGTCGATTGTTAAGAATGCCTTTTCCCATTATTTTACTGATATCGAATTTCCTATTTCCTCCTCCCATTTTTTCATATATACTAGTTCATTAATAGGGCCAAAGGGGATTAACATTCTATATATTTTAGAAAGTCCATTTCTCGGTTTTTGTTTTTCTGTTAACATTTGTTCGAAATCCATTAAACGTCTATTAAAATCGAGGATAAATGATTTTGGGATTCTATAAATGTTTTTAGTTGATAATATTGAATCCAGTTTTTTCTGTTTTCTATTCCCAATTCCTGCAAGTTTGGGAGTTTGCCATCCACCAGGATTTGGGCCAGCCTCGTACCCTCCGTTCTGTTCCATTTCATAAATTTTGTAACTCCATTTGCTGGTGGGAATTCAGGGTTGGAGAATAACGGGGTCATTGGTCCTATCATCGTGGATAGCCCCCCCTGTTTTAGAACTGTGTCCCATATATTTAGAGTAACTGATGAGAAAATCTTTCTTTTTTTCGGGCCTGTATTGGGGTTTAATCCATGGGAGGGTTTTTAATTGCATTCCTATAATATCTTCTTCTATATTAACCCATTGCTTATTGTTCTCATTGTGATTCCAATGTATTATCCTAATTAATGATGCAGTTTGTAAATATTTCAGAAAGCCTGGTAATGCGAGTCCCCCGTTATCTTTTGTTCTAGTTAATATTTCTCTTTTTATTCTTGGGTGCTTATTACAGAAATATTTTGAGCTCAAAGTTTAGAGGCAGGAAAATAAAAACCTTCCGGTTTGCGTTCCTGATTGGAGCTTTCTGGCAAATATAATGCTAAACTTTCCTAAACTGGGTACAAAAATGCTCTATATGAGCGTTTTTTTTTGCATGGGGAACAGTCGTTTTATTTAAGCCCAGTGTGACTGGAGCCTGATTGTTGTCAGAGTTAGATCTAGTTCTGTAATTTATTATATTTCGTATACATTTTTGTATATTTTATTATAGCATAATGTTCTGTATTACAACAGAATCAGTATAGAGCACATTATAACCTATTAAAAACAAAAAGGGAGCACATGGGAGTCCAAGTTACATAATGCTTTATGTATTTGTTATATAACTGTACATTGTTAATGCATTGTATCTTTTGGGAAATCTCACACTAATGTAATGCACTTTAAAAATAAGGAAGGTTTATATCTGCTTGGAAATAATAGTTTTCTGTCCCTAAGTAATACATCTATAATGTATGCTAGACATTGTTTGATTTAAATCAGGTACATTGTTTCTGTTTTCAGAAATAAAATAGATTTTACATTTACTTTCTCTGGACCAGCCTTTTCATTATTAAAATAAAAAAACTCAAGGTAGATGTGCTGTCTAAGGCCTGCTTAGCCCCTCTGGACGCTTGTTTGGCTCCTCTGAACGCCTTTTCTCCTGGCAAAGATACCTAAAAAATATGTTAAAAACCATGTACCGCACATACATTTATGCGCGTTACAGTATTCTATTGGCCAGAGATTTTTTTTTTATTCTGGGCATTCAAATACATTAATGTGCAAACGCACCTAAACGCATCTAGCATTTAGGCCCGTTTATGCGCATTTCACGTTTTTTTTTCTGCTCAAAGGTTTCTCTCCTGAATGAGCTGGTGATGTTTTTTTTTTGTTCTGCCTGTAAATGCTTTTCCTCTAATATGCCTGCAGTATGTGTGCATGGACACACAGGGGTGCATTCACAGACAGAAAAAAATGTCTGTAAAAGCAGTGTTTTTTAAGTTCCTGTGTGCATAAGCCCTTACATTTAAGGCCCCTTTCACACGGGCACCTACGCTAAGCAGAACCCACTTTCTCAGTGGTGGATCTCTCCACCGATCCCTGCTGAGCAGGTGGATGACAGGTCTGTGTCCGCTCTGCTATGCAGTTTCCATCTGATGCCATCCGAATCGCCAGATGGATGGAAAATGGGACCACCATCTGTTTGTTTTTGGCAGACAGGATCGGACTGGATGGTGGCTGGTGTCAGTTGACATCCGCTGCTCCATAGAGGACAATGCAGGGTCCAATCAGATCCACCTGAAAAACTGACAGGCAGACCTGATCGGACAGCCCGTGTGAAAGGGGCCTAAGTCTGAAATGTTACATTGTTGTTATGAATTGATGGCACTTGTATCAATTTTTCTGTGCACTATATTTACTTTTTTTGTATGATCTGTTGTAGAGTCTTAAAGCCTAGGCCCCTTTCACACAGACAGACTGATTGGGTCCACCTGTCATTTTTTCAGGCGGACCAGATCCGACCATCCATTGCTCTCTATGGAGCGGCAGATGTCAACGGACATGTGTCAGTTGACACCCGCTGACATCCAATTCGATCCTGTCCACTAAAAACAGATGGATGGGAATGTGTTCCCCATCCGTCTGGCAGATCGGATCAGATGACATTTAGATGGAAAGGGACAGGGAGTCTGTTTCCACTTGACAGCCCATAGAGGACAGAAGACTGTGTCTGTGTCCGCTCTGCATCAGTGGAGCGGGCACGGACTGGTCATCAGTTTGCTCAGTGGGGATCAGCAGAGAGAGATCCCCTGCTGAGCAGTCAGATCCGCTGTGAAAGGGGCCTAACAGCTCTTCTTACTGGTCTCTGACTGATCATGTTAAGCTTGTACAATGTGGGACAAGTTGCCTCCCCTGCTTGCACCAGATGACTAAAGGGGCTGTTCAGATTCCAGCACTAGCACATTATTCAGCACTAGTTCCATTCCAGCACATTATTCTCTTAAATAATAGAAATAAAAGCCAAAATGTGTATATACATATTGTAACCTGGGGGACAGGTAGCAGGTACAAAAGCTCCATGGGATGAGCAGGCACAGATACCAAGTCCAATGAATTAGTGACAAACAGTGCAGTGTTTATTTGTGATATATACAAAGTCTATTTACAGGTGCTGTACAGTGTTAAAAAAAAAAACAAATAGGAACAAAAATAGCCAAACAAAAACCTAACTATACAATTGTAGCGGCCTCACCTCTTTCTCTTTCTTTGGTGGTCATATGGCTGTTGTCTAGGGGTACCTGGGAGAGAGAGAAACACACCACGGCCCATGTCCTCTGTAACTGGGAGGTGAAGGCCAGAGATTGGGCCTTTGTGTAGGTGCCCTAGAGTCAAGTCCAGTCCTTCGTCCCTGACTCCTTTGCTTGAGTAACCCAAGTTCCACACAGTGAATAGGTACAACTCAGTTTTATTCTTCTGACAAGCAATAAAACAATCTTTCTCCTTTGGAAAATGAGGGGACAGATCGAGGCACAATCCTTTCCCTTTTTGCTGCTGCCCACTGTGCTGTCACCAGTGGTGAATAGTCACTGCCACTGACTAGGTAATATAGAACGTGAATTTACCTTCGCTCACTTTGCCCCTGTCAGAGGAAGAAATCCGTCCAAGGGAGAAATGGAGGCCTCTCTGTCACCAGCGATGCTGCGCCGGGCTCTTCAGAGAAGTTACTGCGCGCCAGTCCTCACAAACTCAGACACGGGCACCCAAGGAGTTAGGGCCCCCTCGGATTCCTCCACCCTCGCGGAACTCAGTCGAAGGTACTGAGCCCCAGGCATCCACCATAGTACCTCACCCCAGGCTAAAGGTGCCTGAGATGGACTCCATCCCTGCTCCAGCTAGGCCAAGGGCGCCTAGGCCTGGAACACTGGAACGCCAGCACCCAAGCTAAAGGTGCCTGGGTGCGGCCGCGTCCTCTGACTCTCCCCAAAAACAGGGCGTCCGCCCCTTTTATAACCTCTCCCTTTGCGTCCCAGCGGGTTCCCCGCCCCGCTGTACCAGCTCCAGGGGAAGACAAAAAGGCACGGTTCGCGGTGTGAGTTCAACTCCGGCCCCAAGCAACAGCCCCAAGCAACAGCGCCACCCAGGGGCCCCAAGGAACCTCACACCACCAGAGTCCTCACATAATTCAAATACCCGCTACACAATATTTACAGATCCTAACTACCAGACTGATCAAGCCTACAGCTTGTCAGCTTCCAAATAAGTTTTCAACAACCTTTTTCTCTCCTAGACAGACGTTGTCTGAGGTTCCCAGGCCAAGAGCATTGGTTGTCTGTCACAGGTGAGTTTAAATTTGTCTGGGAGAGAGGACCAAGATCCGAAATGGACCATGGATCAGAGATCCCTGAATGTGTATGAGATGAGCCTGGGAGATGTATAAACCCCAACAGGACTTTTCCTGGCTCTCTCTGGGACGCTCTGCTACATATCCTCCCCCCTTGTTTCAACCCCAGGGTTGGAACACCTGTGGCCCAACAGGAGTGAACACGGGACAGGGCATCTACATTTCCCATCTCAACACCTGGCCTGTGTTTTACCATGAAGGAGTAATCCTGTAGAGCCAAAAACCACCGTTTCACCCATCTATTACTCTCCTTCTTTTAGGCCATCCATTTCAGGGGAGCATGGTCAGTTATTAACTCAAACTGGAATCCTAACAAATAGTACCTCAGCGCATCCACGGCCCACTTTATGGCTAAACATTCTTTTTCAATGACTGCATACTTTTTCTCATGGTCATTGAGCTTTCTGCTTAGGTACACCACAGGGTGTTCTTCCCCATTGTGTACCTGTGACAATACTGCCCCGATACCTACATCAGAGGCATCCGTCTGAACCAAAAAGTCTTTGGAGAAATCGGGGGAGTACAGTACTGGCTGCGCACAAAGAGCCTTCTTCAGGACTTGGAAAGATTCTTCTTTTACTGGGGACCATTTCACCATTACGGAGTCTTTCCCTTTGGTAAGGTCTGTCAGTGGGGCAGCTATAGTTGCAAAATTTGGGATAAACCTTCTATAATACCCTGCAATCCCAAGAAAGGCCCTGACCTGCTTCTTGTTTGCAGGACGTGGCCACTCCTGGATGGCTTATATTTTATTCACTTGGGGTTTAATGACTCCTCCAAACCAGTGGCCCATTTTTTGGGATTTGCCGTAAAACCTTCCTTGAAGAGGGAATCAAGGACAGCTTGGACACGGGGCAAGTGAGACTCCCAGTCAGTGCTATGTACCACTATGTCATCCAAATAGGCTGCAGCATACTGTCGGAGAGGTCTTAGGGTCCTGTCCATGGCCCTCTGAAATGTTGCAGGGGCATTTTGCAACCTAAAAGGCATTTCTTATACTGAAATGACCCCTCCGGGGTCACAAACGCAGTCTTTTCTTTGGCGCTACCAATCAGGGGTGTTTGCCATTATCCTTTGGTCAAGTCCAAAGTCGTCAGATAATGGGCCTTGCCAAGTCGGTCTATAAGTTTGTCTACCCTGGGCATTGGGTACGTGTCAAACTTTGTTACTGCATTAAGTTTTCTGAAGTCGTTACAAAACCTCCAAGTACCATCCGGTCTAACACGATGGGGCTAGACCAGTTACTATTGGACTCCTCAATTACATCTAGCTCCAATATCCTTTTAACTTCATCACTGATGTCCCTTCTTCTAGCCTCAGGAATTCGATACGGTTTGAGCTTGACACGGACCCCAGGTTCAGTAACAATATCATGCTGAACTGCCGAAGTCGTGCCAGGTAACTCCAAAAACTTCTTTCTATTCCTTATTAGGAACTCTCTAGCTTCCTGTTTTTGGGAATACGACAGGGTGTCTGGAATCATAACCTCAGGAACCAGGGGGGGCTCAGGCTTTACAGGGAGGGACCTTCGCAGTCAGCGCCAGTCGATCCTTCCAGGGCTTTAACAGGTTTATATGCTCAGGCTTTCTCTTACCTGGTTGATACACTTTGTAATTGACCTCCCCAACTCTTTCAATTACTTCGAAGGGACCCTGCCACTTAGCCAGGAACTTGCTTTCCACAGTAGGAACACCAGGACCCTGTCACCAGGTGAGAAAACACGGAGCCCCCCTGTTGAATATTCTGTTGCGCTGCTTGGGCCTGCAGTAGGTGTTCCTTTACCATAGGCATAATTGCTGCAATCCTGTCCTGCATTTGAGCGATATGCTCAATTACACTTTTGTGGGGTGTCTGCTCCCCCTCCCAAGTTTCCTTGGCTATGTCTAAGAGCCCCCTAGGGTGTCTCCCATAAAGCAACTCAAATGGCGAGTACCCCGTAGAGGACTGGGGTACCTCCCTGATGGCAAACATCAAGTACGGAATCAGGAAGTCACAGTCTTTCCCATCCTTGTCAACAACCTTTTTACTCTTTCGTCCATGGACCGACACAGCTTCTCTATTGACAAAGTGGGTATTATCCGTTAATTAGGAGTGACTAGGCAGAAAAACTTGTAAAAAGTGTTGCATCACACCTTCTACAGTACCGCCCAGGGGGCGGACCCTCTGGGTATACCCTCTCAGTCTGCACATCGCAGATCAGTTTTTTTCTGTCTAGCAAGGAGTAGGACATGGCTCCCTTCGGGCCCATTGGTCCGGGGAAAAAAGATATATATATTTTTATTTTTTTGCTACATTTGTTGTTTCCTGCGATCTTCGATCAACTGCCGACTGGGTGACAGGCTGGATCCTCGATCCTTGTAGTCTCCCCAGTTTCGGCCATCGAGCGTGTGCCGACCCTAGCTACGCGCTGGGTTTTCCACGACATGCCCGTCGCTCCACGGGTGGCCGGTGAGCCTACGCTCCAGGGCCTGCATCGGACCGCTCAGCTTCGGCTGACCTTACGGCCGAGTCGCAGCAGCCTGGCCGGTGAGCTTACGCTCCAAGGCTTGCATCGGACCGCTCAGCTTCGGCTGACCTTACGGCCGAGTCGCAGCAGCCTGTCCGGTGAGCGTCATGCTCCAGGGCATACATATGATCGTCCCTTCTGGGTCCAATCACAGCATGCCTGGCCAACAGTCACCTTCCGTGCGCGGACGATGATCTGTTTGGAATGTCTTCCAGCAGAATACATGCAGGATAGGTAAGTAAAACTCCCCTGCCTCGGCTGGGTGATTTAGCTGGACATTCCTGGAGAGATCAAGTAAGTGGTTGTGGCCCCTTTCTTCCCTCTCTCCCTGCCTTTCCCTCCTCCCTGGGCTTCTAGCTAAAGGTTGCTGGGTGCTGGGGGTCACCTAGGGGGTCCCACTGGAGCGGGGCTGGCTGTAACTAACATTTAAAAGAAATGTCATTTTTGCTTACCTGTGTTTCTGTGTCTCCATGCTGTCGGCGGCCATTTTGAGGTGGTCCATGCCAAGTTTGGCCTCTTGTAACTGCCTGGCGGCCATCTTCCTGTAGTTCGGCCACACCCACTGGCCCCTATCAGGTGATCGGCGGCCATGTTTGTCCACCCTGTATGCAGATATTGCCGTTCGGCGGCCATCTTTTTTGTGGGCTATGGCTGCCTGACCTTCTTAGAGCCCACATTATCTTCCATACAGACGGTTTTGGCAACCATTTTGCGAGAGCCTCCGGCCTCTAGGGTGCATTACACTGGCGCGAAAATTCACACAGGAAGTGCTGATAAAAGAAGCAGACTGACACAGCAGCAAGGGGACAGCATCATAGGCGCAGCATAGCAGTACCTATCCAGGGTGGTGAGTCCTCTGGGTGACCCAGCATCTCTGCAGCGCAGGAGGGTGGCCTATTGATATCTTGCCTGGAGCCCTGTGAGTGTCAGCGTGTGGTCAGCATGGCATCTGAGCCAGATGTCTTCTCCCCTGAAACACCAGATTTAGCAGCTGGTGTCCCTGAGGTGTCTATGGACGCTATGTCGGCAATCCTAGAGGCGTTTGCTGCCAGGGTGGAAGCAGCACACGGGAATACAGGGGGTAGTAAACGCCCCATCCCCTGCAAGCTTCTGGGGATAATTCTGGTGCAGAACCAGGTCCAGCTATGGCTCGGGGCCCAGATTCTGACGCACCAGAGACTGCAGACCGTGACCGGACAGTGAGAATGACTCAAAGTCCAGGTCAGTACGCGAGACGGCTTTGGTATCTGACCTTATTACTGCAGTGCGGGATATGCTAAAATTGGAAAATACTGCAGAAGCAGCAGAGACTCCGGTCCACTTGGGTTTCATAGACCTGCCCGCACTGCTAAGGTGTTCCCTTGTGTGTCTTTTGATAAACTCTTATACAAGGAATGGGAGAACCCACTGAGGGTCTTTACAGCCCCAAAGAGGTTTGCGGTACGGTACCCCTTTTGAGGAGAGTTTTCTGAAGAAATGGACCTCTCCCCCCTATAGTGGACCCTCCGGTGTCCAGACTTAATAGAGCCACCACAATTCCTGTAGAAGGGGCTCCTGTTTTCTAGGACCCTGTGGATAAGAAGGCTGAAGCACTCGCTTGCTACCTATACTCAGTGGTAGGCTCGGCAGTACGCCCGGCATTGGCGGGGGCCCTAGTGTCTCACACACTTACTGAATGGGCAAGATTGCTACTCCAGGGGTTAAGGAGCGAGATGCTCCTCCTGATGAGATAACATTGGCCGACCTGTTGGTCCAGGGCCTTAGGTTTGTCTGCGAGTCAGACATGAATACTATTCCCCTGCTGTCTAAAACTTCGGTTTATGCAGTAGCAATACGCCACCTGATCTGGCTAAAAGGCTGGTCTGCGGACCAGACTTCCAAGAAAGCCCTGTTGGATCTGCCTTTTAAGGGCGACAGACTTTTTGGGGCTTCTCTGGATGACATCATCAAGGATGCCACAGGAAGTAAAAGCACTTTGCTTCCCCAAATTAGCAAGGGTAAGGGGCCACGCCAAGGGCAAGGGCCCTCCTTTACTGCACACAAGTGGTTTTTTCGTCCCCCTAGGGCGACAGGGAAAAGACCCCAGGCCGATAAAGCGCCTGCCCAAGGACAAAAGCGTCCCTGGTCCCGCATACCCAATAAGCCTGCGGACAAATTTGCGTCCGCATGAAGGTCCACCCCCACCCAGCTCTCGGGTGGGGAGACGTCTTCGCAAATTCGCGACTCAGTGGACAGCACTAATCTCCGACAGGTGTGTTTGCGAAGTAATCTCCTCAGGCTACAAGATAGTTTCTCTCTTGTCCACCGGACAGATTCAACACCTCCAATCTCCAGCTACTACCGACCCGTCGGGAGGCCCTGTATGGAGCGGTCCAGTGTCTACTGGAACGCGGGGTAGTTATTCCAGTTCCAGAACTGGAACGGGGTTTTTACTCAAATCTGTTCATTGTGCCGAAGAAGGAGGGGGTTCGTCCAAGCTTGGATCTCAGAGCCCTCAATTGCTTTGTGAAGGTACAAAGTTTTCGGATGGAGTCGGTTCGATCTGTAGTCACGGCTCTCCATCCGGGGGACTTTCTGGCCTCCTTGGACATCAAGGACGCATACCTGCATGTCCCCATATACTCCAGACACCAGAGGTTTCTGCGATTTGCTATCGGGAAGAACCACTACCAGTTTGTGGCCCTCCCGTTTGGCCTTGCCTCAGCACCCAGGACGTTCACCAAGGTGCTCGCTCCGATTCTGGCACTTCTAAGACAGCGGGGTATCGCTATCACAGGTTACTTGGACGACCTTCTGCTGAAGGGCCCTTCAAGCTCAGAATTAGAGGTAAGCGTGTCCATTACCTGTCAGACTCTTCGAGACTGTGGTTGGATACTAAACACGCAAAAGTCAGTATTGGTGCCCACTCAACGCCTAGTGTACCTGGGGTTGATTCTGGATTCCTCAGAGGCAAAGGTATTCCTCCCTGTGGAGAAGTTGCAGACCCTCCGGGCTGCAGTACGGCAGCTGACTTCCAGGAATTGGTCGTCACTCCGTTTTTGCATGCGAGTGTTGGGCCTCATGGTAGCCTCCTTCGAGGCGGTCCCATATGCTCAATACCACACTCGAGTGTTACAGAGGGAAGTTCTGTCCAGATGGAACAGATGCCCTTCATCTCTGGATTATCAAATCCGAGTGAGCCACCTAGTCAGGAGATCCCTGGTATGGTGGCTGACAGCACCGGCTCTAATGGCCGGGAAGTCATTTCTTCCGGTTTACTGGATAGTGATCACGACGGACGCCAGCCTTACAGGTTGGGGGGGAGTCTGGGGTGTCCAGTCGGCGCAAGGTCGCTGGACCCCAGAGGAAGCCCTCCTGCCGATCAATGTCCTGGAGATCCGGGCGATCAAGCTGTGCCTCTTCAAATGGTTTCAGAGACTGCAAGGGCGTCCAGTCAGGATCCAGTCAGACAACGCCACAGCAGTGGCATATGTCAATCATCAAGGAGGAACAAGAAGCTCAGCTGCAGCATCGGAGATCGCTCGCATCCTGAAGTGGGCAGAGAGGAGCGTACCGGCACTGTCGGCCGTGTACATTCCGGGTGTGGAAAACTGGCAGGCGGACTACCTGAGCCGCCAGATGCTGGACCAGGGAGAATGGTCCTTACACCCGGAGGTGTTCCAACTCCTCTGCCAAAGATGGGGCACACCAGACGTAGATCTTCTGGCTTCCCGACTCAATCGGAAGGTATTGAGGTTTGTGGCCCGGTCAAGAGACCCATGGGCAGACGCAACGGACGCGTTGGTAGCATCGTGGGGCCAGTATCGGCTAATCTATGCCTTCCCTCCCTTAAGGCTTCTTCCTCTTCTGCTCCGCAGAGTGGAGGCAGAGGGAATTCCAATGATCCTAATCGCTCCAGATTGGCCTCAGCGTCCTTGGTACGCCGATCTAGTACGTCTGGTAGCAGACGTCCCCTGGCGCCTACCACTACGGAAGGACCTGCTGTCGCAAGGTCCCATATTCCATCCTGCTTTACAGTCATTGGCTTTAACGGCATGGCTGTTGAGAACCAGGTACTGAGAGACCGGGGCCTGTCAGACTCAGTAATTTCTACTATGAGAAGTGCTCGGAAACCGTCCTCTAGGAAGGTCTATCACCGCACTTGGAGGGCCTACATCTCCATGTGTGAGGAAATGAAATGGCATCCGCGTACCTATTTGGTTTCCAGAATCCTGCTGTTTTTACAGCATGGGGTAGACCAAAGGCTTGCCCTAAGTACGATTAAGGGACAGATATCTGCCCTGGCTGTCTTTTTTCAGCGACCCCTGGCGACTCACTCTCTCGTGAGTACATTTGTGCAGGGGGTTCGACATGTGGCCCCTCCGGTCCGCCCCCCGTTACCTCCGTGGGACTTGAACCTGGTCCTCTCGGTGCTTCAGAAGGCACCGTTTGAGAATATTAGAGATATTCCCCTGTTGACACTTTCTCAGAAGGTGGTCTTTTTGGTGGCTGTTACGTCAGTTAGACGAGTCTCTGAGCTGGCAGCCTTGTCCTGCAAGGCTCCCTATTTGATTTTCCACAAGGATAAGGTGGTACTGCGGCCGCAGCCTTCCTTTCTTCCGAAGGTCGTTTCGGCTTTTCATCTCAACGAAGACATTGTACTTCCATCCTTGTGTCCTCAGCCGTCGAATCCTAAGGAGTCGGCGTTGCATTCCTTGGATGTTGTCCGAGCTTTGAGAGTATACATATCTGCTACTTCCCTGTTCCGGAAGTCAGACTCACTGTTTGTTTCGGTGGCTGGTCCCAAGAAGGGCCAAGCAGTCTCATCGGCCACCATCTCTAGGTGGATCCGACAGATAGTAATCCAGGCTTACGCCTTAAAGGGTCAGGCGCCCCCCTTTCCTGTCACGGCGCATTCGACCAGGGCAATAGGTGCCTCTTGGGCTTTCCGACATCAAGCGTCTGTTTCCCAACTATGTAAAGCGGCGACTTGGTCGTCCGCTCACACTTTCACAAAATTCTACAAAGTTGATGTAGGTGCATCTTCGGATGCCTCTTTCGGCCGCAAGGCTTTGCAGGCGGCTGTTTAGAGTTGCAACTCCTCCGTTGGAGGAGTGCTGTTTTGTGTTTTGGGGTGAAGTTTGTTTTTATGCTGTTACCACCCCTCGTTTTTTTCTCTGACACTGCTTTGGGACGTCCCACTTTGTCAATAGAGAAGCTGTGTCGGTCCATGGACGAAAGAGTAAATAGGATTTTTTACTCACCGTAAAATCCTTTTCTCTGAGTCCATGGACCGACACAGCACCCACCCCTCCTTTTAAGTTTGTACTGCTTTTTGACGAACTGATCTGCGATGTGCAGACTGAGAGGGTATACCCAGAGGGTCCGCCCCCTGGGCGGTACTGTAGAAGGTGTGATGCAACACTTTTTACAAGTTTTTCTGCCTAGTCACTCCTAATTAACGGATAATACCCACTTTGTCAATAGAGAAGCTGTGTCGGTCCATGGACTCAGAGAAAAGGATTTTACGGTGAGTAAAAAATCCTATTTTAACAAACTTTTTAATGTTTTATTGAAGCGTTCCACCAAGCCATCAGTTTAAGGGTGGTACACGGAGGTTCGCAACTGCGTCACCTTAAATAACTTGCACAATTCCCTAGTTATTCGTGACATAAATGGGGTTCCCTGGGGTTCCCTGATCCGTAAGGACCTCCTTAGGGATTCCAACACGACTGAACACCATGAACAGCTCTTTGGCAATGTTCTTAGCAGATGCAGTGCGTAAGGGAACTGCCTCGGGGTAACGGGTAGCATAATCCATGATTACAAGAATATGCTGATGACTTAAGGGAGTGGACCCACAAGGTCCATGGCGATCCTTTCAAAGGGCACCTCAATAATGGGTAAGGGCACTAGGAGACTTCGGAAGTGGGATAGTGGGGCTGACATTTGACACACAGGACAAGATTGACAATAATTTTCAATATCTTTCTGTATCCCGGGCCAGTAAAACCTGTGCAACACCCTTTCAGTGGTTTTCTCAACCCCTAAATGACCTCCTAGCAAGTGCCCATGGGCAAGTTCCAACACCACCCGTCTGTATGGCTTAGGGACCACCAACTGTTCAACCACTTCATCATTCTTTTTACATACACAATACAGTAAATCCTCATTGCTGCTGAAATAAGGAAAACAGGGGCTGTCCCCTGGTTTGACAGGTACATCATTAATCATTACTACATTTTCCCAGGCCCTGGCAAGGGTAGGGTCTTTTCTCTGCTCATTACCAAAGATTTCCTTGTTCACATTAAGGTCAGCAAACTCCAGCGCAGGCTCAGAGTCAGCAGACGGCTGTCCACCTTCACTGGTTGTGGGGACTTCCTCAGGCTCCTCCAGCTCCCACGCCATAACTGAGAAAGGAAAACTCGGGGAGCCCTGAGAGGAGTCCCCTGAACCCACATTGTCAGTAGTGGCCAGGAGTTCTGGCTCTGCCACTGAGTCAGGTACTGCGACCGGGTCGGGACGATACCACAGTTCTCAAAACTTAGGGAAGTCCCTACCAACGATGGCCTTGTGCACCAAATGGGGCACATGTCCGACCGGATGGGTCACCGTACCTAAGCCAGTCTTAAACTGAACAGTGGCTATAGGATACTCCCAGGTATCCCCATGTACACAGATCACAGCAACTTTTTTAGCATGTACATTCACAGTTTCTACCATCTCCGCTGTAACCAAAGTCACTAGACTTCCAGAGTCCAGCAAGGCCGTAATAGGCTTATTATTAGCAGTCATTTGGCACATGTGTTTTCCCACATTTGGCGATGCAACGCATGAAACAGCAGCAAACATAGACCGCCTTCTAATAGATAGATCACACTGCATTGGTTCATCTATCAATGGACAGTTTGCAGCAACATGTCCCAGTTCTTGGCAACGAAAACACCTGATGTTTCCCCAGTTTGGTTTGCTGACAGGCAGTGGCTTCACTTGTTTGGGACCCCAAACTTCAGTCCTGGCACCAAAAATCCTCCCCCCTATTTCCTTGCCATGCTTACCACCTTCGCCTTCCTCTGGATCAACGGGGGGGATAGATAGATTGAGAACCATCACCGTCTTCACCAGGACCATCATCGTATCATCATCATCATCATTACCACCATCATCTCATCATCATCCTATCATCATCATCATCATCATCATCTTCATCATCATCATCATCATCCTCATCCTCCTCCCAGGACCATCACTAGTTGTCCATCAAACCTGATAACTAGGTAAGTATATCGGGCTTCATCCATTAGCCAGCTGATCCAGGGCAGAACCGAACGCCCCCAGGGATCAGGAAGGAATTGTTATCTACACCAACATCATCACATAGTTTTCATCATCAGCAGCACTTTCTCAACATGGTCAACATGAAATACTCAGCCGACACCATCCATAGTCTAAAGAACACCGCCGCAACACTACCAACACCCATTCAAAAAATACTACGAAAAGAGCGAATCCTAAGAATCAGTCAACCAGCAACCGAAAAAAACAGGATAGCACCAAGGCAACTACAACACCTATCAAGTGCCCTGATCAACACCAGATCTGCAGTCAAGCACAGACAGGAAATTCATGATTTCATCACTCAACACAACATAGACTGCCTCTTCATCACGGAAACCTGGCTAACACCCGACTGCAACACCATCCTGGCAGAACTAGTGCAGGAGAACTACCGCATCCTAACCGAGCATAGAACAGGGCAAAGAGGAGGAGGCCTAGCAGTAATCTACAAAGCCCACCTCACGCTTACCAAACCAACTCTACAGAACTCTTTGCCTTTCATGGAAACACTCACTTTGCAACTTCAAACTACACCCCAGGATACCGTCCACATACTGCTTTGCTACAGACCACCGGGACTGAAGACACAACTCCCCACACTTTTCAGTGAATTCCTCTCGTCATACACCATGAAAACCAAAAACATCCTGCTACTGGGAGATTTCAACCTCTGGGCCAACTCCTCCGAAGACCCCATCGCCACCGACTGCATTGACCAACTAGAAAAACTAGGTTTGCAACAACTGATAAATTCTCCTACACATGTATCATGTCACACTCTCGACCTAATCTTCAAACAAAATATGGACATCAACACACTGGACAACCTGCCTCTACCATGGACAGACCACTGTGCCATCAAGTTTATTATAACGACAAACACCACCCCCAAACCAATACAATCAACAACACACTGTACAAGGTCACAGAAGAAACTACACTCTGAGCTTTTCAAAACAACACTATTGAACAAAATGGCAATGCTAAACCAAAACCACTCAACGGAAGAAACACTCAACTCCCTGAACAACGCTTTGCTACAGACAGTTGCTCCGAGACGCAGAGCACGCATCCGCAAAAACAATGCGGGCTGGTTCAATGACGCTCTCACTTTACTGAAACAAGAACGCAGAAGAGCAGAAGGAGCCTGGAGAAGAAACTCAAAGGAGAACTACACAACCTACAAGGCACTCACCAGGAAATATCATAAAGCAATCTTCTAAGCAAAAAAATACCATTTCTCTAACACCATCGCAAAAGCTCTAAACGGTCCCCGCGAACTATTCAAACTAGTGGCTCAGACCATGAATCCCACTTGCCTGGAGTCGTCAGCAAACGAAACACAGGAATTCTGCAACGAACTTTCAAATTTTTTTTCTTGACAAAATCAACAATATTCGGAAAACAATTCAGGAGAAACAATCCAACAACCCCACTAGGCCAAAGGAAGAAAAAAAACATAGTAAATCTGCAATCAAAGAAATTTACCCTGGTCCCAATTACAATCGACACCACCAAAAACATCATCAGAAGCCTCCGAGATAGCACATCACCAAACTACATCATTCCGGCAAAACTACTGAAAGAATGTACCGACATCTTGGCACCCCCCATAACACACTTCATAAATCAATCGTTCAGGTATTGTGCAGATTTCCCTCAAGCAAGGAATAATCAAACCCCTCCTAAAGAAACCTAACCTCAACTCCGAAAGACCCAAACTTTAGAAGACCGGTAACAAGCCTGAACACCATCTCCAAGATCATCGAGAAAGTAGTAACACAACAGCTACAACTCCATCTGGATACCCACAAACTCCTGGACCCACTGCAATCGGGGTTCCGCCCAGGCCACAGGACGGAAACGGCACTTCTTAAAATATGGGACGACGCACTCGAAGCAGCAGATGACGGAGAATCATGTCTCCTGGTGCTGCTGGACCTCAGTGCAGCCTTTGACACAGTAGATCACAAAATTCTGCTCACGCGCCTCACAGAAGTAGCAGGAGTTGCAGAAAAGAACCTAAAATGGTTTGCATCTTTCCTAGAAAATCGTTCACAGACAGTGAAACTGGGAGCCTTAACTTCGGAAGCACGTACAAATACATGCGGAGTCCCTCAAGGATCACCCCTGTCACCGGTACTCTATAACATCTACCTCCGGCCACTCCTCAAAATCATCAGCGAACAGGACCTACGCTATCACTCCTATGCAGATGACACGCAACTTTACCTTCGCATCAACACCAAAAAAGATCAACATTACAGACTGGAAAAATGTCTTACATTGATCGACAATTGGATGACAGAGAGCTCCCTCAAGCTTAATGGATCCAAAACAGAACTGCTCATTTTCAACACTATCCATCAAAAGAAAAACTCTAGGACCACATGGACACCACCCAACATCCTTGGACAAAACATCACCCCAAGCACGAAAGCTAAAAGCCTTGGAGTCATCTTTGACACAGACAAGACTATGGACGCACAAATAGGATCAGTAGTCAGCGGATCTCACCATCTTCTCCGCCTGCTATGAAGACTTATCCCCTTCATCCCGGAAAAAGACAGAGCAGTAGTAGTCGGAACCATCATCAATTCCCGGCTGGACTACGCTAACTCCCTTTACCTAGGACTACCTAAATACCAGATTGCACGTCTACAAGTCATCCAAAACACAGCGGCCAGACTTGTAACGGGAAAAAGACCCTGGGAATCAATCGCACCGTCCCTGAGAAGCCTCCATTGGCTAGCCATAAAGGATCGGGTCACATTCAAGACCCTCTGCCTCACTTACAAATGCACACAAGGAACTGCACCTCAATACTTATGCGAGAAAATAAAACACTACACCACTACTCGCGACCTCCGATCAACCAACCAAACCAAACCTACTCCACATCCCCAAGGCTCACTACAAAGCTAAGCAAAGCTAAGGGAGAACGAAGGTTTGCTGTCCAAGGACTGAGGCTATAGAATGCACTACCCACGAACATCCGCATGGAAGAAAACCATCGGGCTTTCAGGAAAAAACTGAAGACCCACCTGTTCTGAAGGATCTCAACGACACTGGATGCAAGTGCTTTGAGGCGATTTAGTTTGCATTTGCAGCGCTATACAAGTGTAGCGGGGTCTTTAAATTTAGGTGGGGTACACCTGGGTGGAAGTTCAGGTGTGTAGGTATGGGAGTAATGACCATTTGTATTCGTGGAGGATTGGGCGGTGTAATAATCTCCTTGGCCTGTGGGTGGCAGATGCCCGCAGGCTTGAGGTAGATTCACTGTCATAGTGCTATCCTTTTTGTCCCTTCTCGGAGATGGTACGGCAAGGGCGGGGAACCTGCCGTGTCGTCATTGGAGGGGATAAAAGGGGGAGATGCCCTGGTCACGAGGTCTTGCTCCTGTGGAGGTCGATGATCACGCGTCCAGGCACCATAGGCCTGGGTGCAGGCGGGTCCGGATTCCGGCTCAGGTGCCCTAGGCCTGACTGGAATGGAGTTGGAGTCCATCCCAGGCACCTTCAGCCTGGGGTGAGGTACTAAACCAGGAGGCCTGGGGCCCAGTGACTTTGACTGGGTCCCGCGAGGGTGGAGAAGTCCGAGGGTCCCTGAAGTGGATGGGGCCCATGTCTGAGGTGAGGAGGCCGGGGAGGTTACCCATTCAGAGAGTCTGGAGCAGCATCAACCCAGTGACGGATGGGCCTCTGGTAACTCTCTTGGAGGGACATCTTCCCCCGACAGGGGCCGCAACGCAGCAAAGGTACTCTTATCTGTGTTCTCTTGAGTCGCTGGTAGAGACTGTCAAGTTCTAAGTCCTTTCTAGCTATGGCTATAGTAACCGCTGGCGAGATCGCAGTGGGTTAGCTGATAATTAGGACAGTGCCTCGACCTGCTCACCCCCTGTATCAAAATGTTATCAAGTCGCAACCAGTTGGCTACAGAAGCACTGTTTATTGTGAGAAATGCAATAAAACAAGAGTTGGACTGTGATCGGTGTGTGGAACTCTGGTTAATGGGAGCAAAGGGAAGTGTTGGCACAGCAGGACTTAATCCTTTACAGAAGCACACAGGCCCGAGGAAATATCTGGTACTGGCCTTCACCTCATCCATAGTTATGGGGAGGACATGGGCCGTAGCGCATCTCACCCTATCGTGCGTGATACCCCTAGAAGAAAGAGATGGGGTGAGGCCGCTACACAAGTTACTCACTCACTCACTCACCACCCACTTCCTCTAGAATAGTCTGTTACCTGGGGAGACCATGGCTTTGGGTGGAAAGTCTGTGCGGCTGTAGGGGCGGTGACCAGGCTCTCTGCAGCGAAGTACCTTTCAACGAGTTCCACCAGGTTGTCCGCCGACTTGGGGTCTCCTTGACTCACCCACTTCTGCAGGAGAATTGGCAGTGACCCCAGGAACTGGTCCATGACCACACGCTCCACTATTTGTGGTGCAGACAGGGACTCCGGCTGAAGCCATTTCCGCACCAGGTGGATTAGATCAAACATCTGCGATCTTGGGGGCCTCTAGTCTTGGAAGAACCAGCTGTGGACCCGCTGTGCTCGAACAGAAAAGGTGACACAGAGTCGCGCCAGGATTTCCCGCTTGACCGTCTCATAGTCTCCAGCTTCTGCCGACTCCAGATCATAGTAGGCCTTCTGTGATTCTCCAGACAGTAAGGGGGCGACCAATCCTGCCCACTGGGTTTGAGGCCAACCTTGCCTCTCAGCGGTTCATTCAAACGTTAGTAGAAAGGCTTCTGGATCATCATCTGCAGTCATCTTAGAAAGAAAGCGACCCACATGGATGGCTGAGGGCTTGTCTCCAATATCATTCATTTTAGCAGGTGACCACTGTGCCCACATTCTCCACCATATGTAACCTGGGGGACAGGTAGCTGGTACAAAAGCTCCCTGGGATGAGCAGGCACTGATACCAAGTCCAATTAATTAGTGACAAACAGTGCAGTGTTTATTTGTGATATATACAAAGTCTATTTACAGGTGCTGTACACTGTTCCAAAAAAAAAACAAATAGGAACAAAAATAGCCAAACAAAAACATAGCCGTGTCTCGGCACTAACTATACAATATTTACAGATCCTAACTACCAGGCTGATCAAGCCTACAGCTTGTCAGCTTCCACATTTTTTCATTTACAGTTTTCACCAACCTTTTGCTCTCCTAGACAGACGTTGTCTGAGGTTCCCAGGCCAAGAGCATTGGTTGTCTGTCACAGGTGAGTTTAAATTTGCCTGGGAGAGAGGACCAAGATCCGAACTGGACCATGGATCAGAGATCCCTGAATGTGTATGAGAGGAGCCTGGGAGATGTATAAACCCCGAACAGGACTTTTCCTGGCTCTCTCTGGGACACTCTGCTACAATATATATATATATATCAAGGTGAAGCTTGAAGGACACCGCCACTCGCTGGTTCTTCTTTTTAAGGGCTTTGTTTGCCCATTTTTATTAAAAGAAGTTCAAAACAAAATCAAAGGTTTCCCTTGATGTAAAAAAAGTCTCGACCTATGCAGGGTCTCGACCGCGTCACTTCCGGTGCAGCTACGTCAAAAACACAGCTGATGGCGGGCTCGACTGCGCATGCGTGGCTTCACCGCACCTATACCGCGCATGCGCAGACGCCCATTTCGGTCTATGAAAATTCTAGACTCGAGCGGGCGGGCGGAGGCGTTGCGAATTGCTCAACATCGTCGACAAGCACCGCCTCCAGTCCCGCCCCCAACACGCCCTAGCCTGCTCTGTAGAAGGGGGGCGGACAAGCTAGCCACCGAGGTCGACATAAAATATAGTGCTGCACCGCCTCCAGCCCCTAACACGCCCCTAGCCTGCTCTGCTGAAGTGGGGCGGGCCCCGTGCATAGCACTGTGTATATCACAATGGCAGGTCCATGAAAAATATAGAACTTTGCCTGTGGGAGACATTAAGACATAGAAGACATTACTCATCAAACTGAACCCCCCCCCCCCCCACTCAATTGCAGCCTCACTGTGCCCGTCAAATGCAGCCGCTGTGCCCGTCAAACGCAGCCGCTGCACCCAGCAAACGCATACGCTGTGCCCGTCAAATGCAGCCGCGGTGCCCGTCAAATGCAGCCGCTGTGCCCGTCAAACGCAGCCGCTGTGCCCGTCAAATGCAGCCGCTGTGCCCGTCAAACGCATCCGCTGTGCCCGTCAAATGTAGCCGCTGTGCCCGTCAAATGCAGCCGCTGTGCCCGTCAAACGCATCCGCTGTGCCCGTCAAATGCAGCCGCTGTGCCCGTCAAATGTAGCCGCTGTGCCCGTCAAATGCAGCCGCTGTGCCCGTCAAACGCAGCCACTGCACCCAGCAAGCGCAGCCACTGTACCCGTCAAATGCAGCCACTGTGCCCGTCAAATGCAGCCGCTGTGCCCGTCAAACGCAGCCACTGCACCCAGCAAACGCAGCCACTGTGCCCGTCAAACGCAGCCGCTGAGCCCGTCAAACGCAGCCACTGCACCCAGCAAACGCAGCCACTGTCAAATGCAGCCTCTGTGCCCATCAAATGCAGCCGCTGTGCCCGTCAAATGCAGCCGCTGTGCCCGTCAAACGCAGCTGCAGCCACTGCACCCAGCAAACGCAGCCACTGTGCCCGTCAAATGTAGCCACTGTGCCCGTCAAATGCAGCCACTGCACCCAGCAGCCGCTGTGCCCGTCAAACTGTGCCCGTCAAATGCAGCCGCTGCACCCAGCAAACGCATCCGCTGTGCCCGTCAAATGTAGCCGCTGTGCCTGTCAAACGCAGCCGCTGCACCCAGCAAACGCATCCGCTGTGCCCGTCAAATGCAGCAGCTGTGCCCGTCAAATGCAGCCGCTGTGCCCGTCAAACGCAGCCGCTGTGCCCGTCAAACGCAGCCGCTGTGCCCGTCAAATGCAGCCACTGCACCCAGCAAACACAATGACTGTGCCCGTCAAACGCAGCCACTGTGCCTATCAATTGCTGCCAGATTGTCAAGCCATAGCTGTGCTCCCTGGGGATAAGCTGATCGCCCATCCGTGCTGCTGGAGGGAGCCCAGACGAGCATAAATGAAGGACCTGCAGACTTGGTCATGGTAAGTGAGACCATCCCATATCCCACTCCATATTCCCCGAGGACAGGGACCACCCCCGAGGACAGGGACCCCCTCCCCCCAAGACAGAGACCCCCTTCTACCCCCTGAGGACAGGGACCCCTTCTCTCCTGAGGACAGGGACTCCCTTCTCTCCTGGGGACAGGGACTCCCTTCTCTACTGGGGACAGGGACTCCCTTCTCCTCTGGGTACAGGGACACCTTCTCTCCTGGGGACAGGGACTCCCTTCTCTCCTGGGGACAGGGACCCCCTCCCCCCCAAGACAGAGACCCCCTTCTCCCCCCTGAGGACAGGGACCCCCTTCTCTCCTGTGGACAGGGACCCTCTTCTCTCCTGTGGACAGGGACCCCCTTCTCTCCTGGGGACAGGGACCCCCTTCTCTCCTGGGGACAGGGACTCCCTTCTCTCCTGGGGACAGGGACTCCCTTCTCTGGGAATAGGGACACCTTCTCTCCTTTGGACAGGGACCCCCTTCTCCCCTGGAAACAGGGACCCTCTGGGCCACTCACCTGGGAACAGGAACTCCTCCTCTCCTGGGGACAGGGACCCCCTTCTCACTCTGAGGCAGGGATCCTATCTCACCTGGGGGCAGGGATCCTATCTCACCTGGGGGCAGGGATCCTATCTCACCTGGGGGCAGGAACTCTGTCTCACCTGGGGGCAGGAACTCCATCTCCCCTGGCAACAGGGACTTCATCTCACCTAGGGACCCCATCTTCCCTAGGGATCAGGACGCCACCTCCCCTAAGAACAGGAACCTGATCACCCTGTGTGTGCCAACCTCACTGCCCTGCCTGCCATGTGTCCTGTGTGAGGGCCCTTCTGTGACAGCTCTTATCAGTACTTCATCCCACTGTGTGATCCCCCTACATGACTGATCCCTCTGTGTGCACCCCTTACACGGGGAACCCCTCTGTTTTCTCCCCCTACATGTCTGCATTCTCTGACCACCACCTGTACCATTTCCACATCCCCTGACTGCCTCCTGTATCCTATCCGCCATCCTCTGACCACCTCCTCTATCCTGTGCACATGTTCTGACCACCTATTGTCTGCAGCCTCTAACCACCTCCTGTATCCTGTCTGCAGCCTCTAACCTGTCTGCAATCTCTGACTATCTCTTGTCTTTTATTGTGTCTGCAGTCTCTTAGGGGGAGTCTGGAGAGGAATCAAGAGTAAAGCCTCGTACACACGGCCGAGATTCTCGTCGGAAAAAACATGTCGTTTTTTTCGACGAGATTCTTGGACAAGAAACTTGTCCCGGCCGAGTGTACACACGCTCGATTCAAAGAACCCGCGGGTTCTTTGAATGGAGCGTACGCGGTGACGTCATCGACTACGACGAGCATGCGCTCGTCACATTCGATAACGTCGCCGCCATCTTGGTATACCCTACCTATGCCTAGGAAGCTACCGCGCATGCGTCGAATTCATTTCAAACATGCGCGGGCTTCCCGGAGGACAGGTTAGTGTACACACACTCACTTTTCTCGTCGAGAAACATGCCGACGAGAATCTCGACGAGAAAATAGAGAGCAGGTTCTCTATTTTCTCGTCGAGATTACTTGTCGGTTTTCTTGACGAGAAACCATACACACGAACAAATTTCTCGGCAAGACATCTCTGCCAGCAAGTTTCTTGCTGGTTCTTGCCGAGAAACTCGGTCGTGTGTACGAGGCCTCAGAGCGTCGCCGGGATTGGGATTACGGGAGGAGTCAGACGTGTATGGACTGTGGAGAACAGACTATAGAATAAAACCAGAGCCACCAACCTGGAGCCATCTAACTTAGACCTGCACGCTGCACCGGAGAGGAGGTCAGTGACAGCGCCGTCAGGTCAGTCTGAGGGGGGGTCACTGATGTAAGGGGGGAGTGAATACAAATATGTAAGGGGGCACTGATATAAAGGTTTCCCCTTATCTCAGTAACACCCCCCCCTCTTACCTTAGTGTATTCACTCTGCGAAAGGTGGTCTCCGGTCACCAGAGTCTCCCCCCCCATCACATTTCCCGGCATTCCCCTTTACATCAGAGTCAGCAGGATTCCCCCTTACAGTGCAAGGGAACTCAGATGTAAAGGAAAATGCTGCAGAGCATAATCTAAGGAGGAACTCTGATGTAAGGAGTGCTCTGGTCACCAGAGACCACCTTATAACAGAGTCCACTGCATTCCCATTTACATCAGAGTTCCCACTTACATCAGGGTCAGCAGAGTTTCCCCTGTAAGATTAGAAGGGATGGAGGCCCAGAGACATGTCCAGAGTACACAGAGGATACATGGGTTAGATTAGAAGGGATGGATGTCCAGGGAAAACAGAGGAGGCCTCCATCCCTTCTAATCTAACCCATGTATCCTTACATAATTGTATTCACTCCCCCCTTACATCAGTGACCCCCCCTCAGACTGACCTGACGGCGCTGTCACTGACCTCCTCTCCGGTGCAGCGTGCAGGGCTCAGTTAGATGGCTCCAGGTTGGTGCCCCTGGTTTTATTCTATAGTCTGCTCTCCACAGTCCATACACGTCTGACTCCTCCCGTAATCCCAATCCCGGCGACGCTCTTACTCTTGATTCCTCTCCAGACTCCCCCTAAGAGACTGCAGACACGATAAAAGACAAAAGATAGTCAGAGATTGCAGACAGGTTAGAGGCTGCAGACAGGATACAGGAGGTGGTTAGAGGCTGCAGACAATAGGTGGTCAGAACATGTGCACAGGATAGAGGAGGTGGTCAGAGGATGGCGGATAGGATACAGGAGGCAGTCAGAGGATGTGGAAATGGTACAGGTGGTGGTCAGAGAATGCAGACATGTAGAGGGAGAAAACAGAGGGGTTCACCGTGTAAGGGGTGCACACAGAGGGATCAGTCATGTAGGGGGATCACACAGTGGGATGAAGTACTGATAAGAGCTGTCACAGAAGGGCCCTCACACAGGACACATGGCAGGCAGGGCAGTGAGGTTGGCACACACAGGGTGATCAGGTTCCTGTTCTTAGGGGAGGTGGGGTCCTGATCCCTAGGGAAGATGGGGTCCCTAGGTGAGATGAAGTCCCTGTTGCCAGGGGAGATGGAGTTCCTGCCCCCAGGTGAGACGGAGTCCCTGCCTCCAGGTGAGATAGGATCCCTGCCCCCAGGTGAGATAGGATCCCTGCCCCCAGGTGAGATAGGATCCCTGCCCCCAGGTGAGATAGGATCCCTGCCCCAGAGTGAGAAGGGGGTCCCTGTCCCCAGGAGAGGAGGAGTTCCTGTTCCCAGGTGAGTGGCCCAGAGGGTCCCTGTTTCCAGGGGAGAAGGGGGTCCCTGTCCAAAGGAGAGAAGGTGTCCCTGTACCCAGAGGAGAAGGGAGTCCCTGTCCCCAGGAGAGAAGGGAGTCCCTGTCCCCAGGAGAGAAGGGAGTCCCTGTCCCCAGGAGAGAAGGGAGTCCCTGTCCCCAGGAGAGAAGGGGTCCCTGTCCACAGGAGAGAAGGGGGTCCCTGTCCACAGGAGAGAAGGGGGTCCCTGTCCACAGGAGAGAAGGGGGTCCCTGTCCACAGGAGAAAAGGGAGTCCCTGTCCACAGGAGAGAAGGGAGTCCCTGTCCACAGGAGAGAAGGGAGTCCCTGTCCACAGGAGAGAAGGGAGTCCCTGTTCACAGGAGAGAAGGTGTCCCTGTACCCAGAGGAGAAGGGAGTCCCTGTCCCCAGGAGAGAAGGGAGTCCCTGTCCCCAGGAGAGAAGGGGTCCCTGTCCTCAGGGGGGAAAAGGGGGTCTCTGTCTTGGGGGGAGGGGGTCCCTGTACCCAGAGGAGAAGGGAGTCCCTGTCCCCAGGAGAGAAGGGAGTCCCTGTCCCCAGGAGAGAAGGGGTCCCTGTCCTCAGGGGGGAGAAGGGGGTCCCTGTCTTGGGGGGAAGGGGGTCCCTGTCCTCGGGGGTGGTCCCTGTCCTCGGGGAATATGGAGTGGGATATGGGATGGTCTCACTTACCATGACCAAGTCTGCAGGTCCTTCATTTATGCTCGTCTGGGCTCCCTCCAGCAGCACGGATGGGCGATCAGCTTATCCCCAGGGAGCACAGCTATGGCTTGACAATCTGGCAGCAATTGATGGGCACAGTGGCTGCGTTTGACGGGCACAGTCATTGCGTTTGCTGGGTGCAGTGGCTGCATTTGATGGGCACAGTGGCTGCATTTGACGGGCACAGCGGCTGCATTTGACGGGCACAGTGGCTGCGTTTGACGGGCACAGTGGCTGCATTTGACGGGCACAGCGGCTGCATTTGACGGGGACAGTGGCTGCGTTTGACGGGCACAGTGGCTGCATTAGACGGGCACAGCGGCTGCATTTGACGGGCACAGCGGCTGCGTTTGACGGGCACAGCGGCTTTTGACGGGCACAGTGGCTGCGTTTGACGGGCACAGTGGCTACATTTGACGGGCACAGTGGCTGCGTTTGCTGGGTGCAGTGGCTGCGTTTGACGGGCACAGCGGCTGCATTTGACAGGCACAGCGGCTGCATTTGACGGGTACAGTGGCTGCGTTTGCTGGGTGCAGTGGCTGCGTTTGACGGGCACAGTGGCTGCGTTTGCTGGGTGCAGTGGCTGCATTTGACGGGCACAGTGGCTGCGTTTGACGGGCACAGCGGCTGCGTTTGACGGGCACAGCGGCTGCATTTGACGGGCACAGCGGCTGCATTTGACGGGCACAGCGGCTGTGTTTGACGGGCACAGTGGCTGCGTTTGACGGGCACAGTGGCTACATTTGACGGGCACAGTGGCTGCGTTTGCTTGGTGCAGTGGCTGCATTTGACGGGCACAGCGGCTGCGTTTGACGGGCACAGCAGCTGCATTTGATGGGCACAGCGGCTGCATTTGACGGGCACAGCGGCTGCGTTTGCTGGGTGCAGTGGCTGCGTTTGACAGGCACAGCGGCTACATTTGACGGGCACAGCGGATGCGTTTGCTGGGTGCAGCGGCTGCGTTTGACAGGCACAGCGGCTACATTTGACGGGCACAGCGGATGCGTTTGCTGGGTGCAGCGGCTGCGTTTGACGGGCACAGCGGCTGCATTTGACGGGCACAGTGAGGCTGCAATTGAGTGGGGGGGGGTTCAGTTTGATGAGTAATGTCTTCTATGTCTTAATGTCTCCCACAGGCAAAGTTCTATATTTTTCATGGACCTGCCATTGTGATATACACAGTGCTATACACGGGGCCCGCCCCACTTCAGCAGAGCAGGCTAGGGGCGTGTTAGGGGCTGGAGGCGGTGCAGCACTATATTTTATGTCGACCTCGTGGCTAGCTTGTCCGTCCCCCTTCTACAGAGCAGGCTAGGGCGTGTTGGGGGCGGGACTGGAGTCCGCCCACTCGAGTCCAGAATTTTCATGGACCGAAATGGGCGTCTGCGCATGCGCGGTATAGGTGCGGTGAAGCCGCGCATGCGCAGTCGAGCCCGCCATCAGCTGTGTTTTTGACGTAGCTGCACCGGAAGTGACGCGGTCGAGACCCTGCATAGGTCGAGACTTTTTTTACATCACCCACGCAGGGGTTTCAGCACTCCTTTTCATCAACAAAATGACATTCAGCCTCCTGGCTTATACATACTGCAATGCTGCTCAGTCCTTCTACTTCAGGCTCTCGTCTGTCTCCCACAGACTATTCCCTTGCAAAGACCATCCGTTTTGATAGCAGCCCCTCACTGCTCTGATCCTCAGACTTGGGTCTCTGGCTGCCACTGTGCACACTTGCACACCTGCCCTCTATGTCTTTCCCCAGTGCACACCTGCACTCGTCGGGAGGGTGGAGCCCAGAATGCTGGTCCTGACTCTACTATCAGGCCCACACACACCTGAACAATCAGTGTGCAGTTGAGTCTCAAAACCCGGATCCAGGACTGGGGATTTCATCCCACCCGGATCTCTAAGAAATCCCCAAGCTCCAGGTCCCAAAGTGGACTTTAGTAAATCATGAGGAAACTGAAAAGCCAGTTTCCTCCCAAACAAGCAAATACCCTGTAGCCCCTCAACCTGCCTGGTTGAGAATCCTGTATTCATACACTGGTGGGGTACCACACTACCACAATATATATATATATTTATAAACAATTTTTTTAAAAAAAATTATACCTTTTTTGTGTTTTTCTTTTCTTTTCTTTTTTTCCTATGAGTGATCACATAATTTCAGCTGCGGGAGGTATCGGCACACTAATCTTCTCAGTGAATGTCTGTGCAGGGGGGCCTCTCTGCATGGGTTTTGGCCACTGGGGGACAGCAGGTTTTTCTCCCAGCACAGCCAGAAAACTGACCATCCTGGGGTGGATGTGCTCTCATGCCTAGTGTTGTCAGTTTTTAATAGGAAAGCAGAGGAACTGGCAGAAAAAACAGGGATTTGACACAAAGGAACCAAAATAAAGAGAACAGGATACTTTTCCTACAAGTACATGGTATAACAGATACATATCAGGGATATGAAATGTTGAGAATAACATATTCTTGGACTGAGATGACACAGACTTGTCAATCCTGGGGCCCGTGTAGTTCTTTGCTATGTTCACAAATGTTGACACATATCAGCCCCCTGCGGCATCCTCTTTTGTTACAATGTTGCAGTGTGCATGATCACTGAGAACAGGAGACTGAGGAAATGCTTCACTGTGTCTGTAGCAGAGTGATGACAATACCTCGGCTTAGTGAAATTTGCTTGACTGTATCTCGATGACCGGTTTTTAATGATAAAAGATAGGGTTTTTATTTTTATTTTGCATTATAGTGTTACTGTACATACTTATAATTAGGGATGAGCTTCGAGTTCGAGTCGAACCCATGTTCGACTCGAACATCGCCTGTTCGGTTGTTCGTCCAATTGCAAACATTATGGGCCGTTCGCACCAAATTCGAGTGGCGCGTCACGGCTCATAATTCACTGCGGCATCGCATGCTTTGGCCAATCACAGCGCAGAAAAAAACAGAGAGCCATAATTGGCCAAAGCTAGGGTGGCTTTGGCCAATTAAGTCTCAGGGGGTTTAGTACACGCCCCACCCTATATAAGGCCGCCTCCGTGGCAGCCTTGTGTAGTGTGTTGGTTAAAGAGAGAGCTTACAGAGAGAGAGAGACAGTGTAATTTATATTGAGTTAGATAGAGTAGGCAGGCGAGTCAGTTAGCTGCAGTTACAGTGTGTAGAGGATATATATGCATCTTAGGTGTTGTATATATATTTATACACTGTATTCAGTTTAGCTAGATCCGTTCCTGTTATTCTCTATACTGTGACAGGCAGGCAGGTGATTGTGCTAGCTGCAGTGTTTGAATGAATTAATGACTTGTATAGCGCTCACATGCGAACTGAATCGCCTCTAGGTGCTTTTTGCAGCCAGTGTCTGCTTGGCTGATGCGGTCATTTTACCCCATAGGATCTCGACACGCTTGGGACACACAGTCGTACACATATATATACATATATACTGGGCCAATTTGGACAAGATCCGATTAACCTACCAGCATGTCTTTGGAGTGTGGGAGGAAACCCACGCAGACACAGGGAGAACATGCAAACTCCAGGCAGATGGTGTCAGTGGTCGAGATTCGAACCAGTGACCCTTTTGCTGCTAGGTGAAAGTGCTAACCACTACACCACTGTGCTGACTGTGTTTGACTTAGTGTACTGTGTGCTTTGCATAGCGTTCACCTAAAGCTTACCTGAATACAATTAGTGGTGTTCTCATAATAAAACCACAGGCAGGGAGCTGCATTAATTTCATTTAGTGTACTGCAGTACTTCTTTCCTTTGCACAGCGTTCACTTAAAGGAACCTGAATACAATTTGGGGTGTTCTCATAATAAAACCACAGGCAGAGAGCTTCAAGTATTTTCAGTTAGTGTACTGTGTCCTCTGCACAGTGTTCACCTAAAACTAACTGAAGACAATTGCTGCTTTTCTCATACTAATACCACAGCAGGCAGTTGATTCTGATAGCTGCATTATCAGTACAGATATATATATATATATACACATCCCACCTTTGTGCAGCTACATCTCACTGCAGGCCATTAGTATGTCTGGAAGGCAAACAAGGAGAGGCAGACAGTCACAAGGCAATAAAAGAGGGCAAGCAGGCTCTGTGTCTAGAGGCAACAGTGCTGGTCGTGGACATGGTGCATCCTGATCAGCACGTGGCCGTCCTTCTTTTCGGCAGCTGGCCATGTTGAGACGCAACATGCCCAAGACTTGGTAGAGTGGATGACCAAGCCGTCCTCATCCTCCTCATCCTCTCTCACCCAGGCTCAGGGTACTTTGTCTGGCAAAGCAGCTGCCAAAGCGGCCTCTTCCCTCGGCTCAATGGCATCAGTCACTCCTTCCCTAGCCCCACCATGTCCTCCTGAGGAGTCCCCTGAACTGTTTGACCACAGTGTTGGGTACATGCTCCAGGAGGATGCCCAGCGTTTTGAAGGCTCCCAGGATGGAACCCAGCTAGAGGAAGGCAGTAACGTGAGCCCAGAGAGAGGGGGTGCCCAACAAGGACAGCTATCTGGCAGTCATGTTCCCCCAGCTGCATCTTACTGCCAGATTTGCTCCAGTGATGAGGAGGGAGGGGATGATGAGGTCACTGACTCCACGTGGGTGCCTGATAGGAGAGAGGAGGAGGAAGAGGAGGAGGAGGCACATCTCCAACGAGGCAGGATGCCCTCCAGGGGCCAGCTTAAGGGCAGCACACCGACTGCAA
This sequence comes from Rana muscosa, assembly GCA_029206835.1. Lineage (NCBI taxonomy): Eukaryota > Metazoa > Chordata > Amphibia > Anura > Ranidae > Rana > Rana muscosa. The sequence continues at coordinate 733,845,632 of CM055116.1, forward strand.
CATACCGCAGAGCTCCGCATGTGCAGGGCGCTGCTGTCTCTGCGCATTATTCCAAAAGTTCTTTGGTGTGGGCCTTTTTTCAGACGTGTGCAGCAGATCGCACCGTTGCCATTTGCAACATATGTCTCAAGCGTATCTCGCGTGGCCAAAACATCAGCCGCTTGGGCACCACGTGCTTGACCAGACATATGTCGACCTGCCATGCAGTTCATTGGCAAGCCTACCTAAAAGACCCACACCAAAGAACAAAGCGGACCTCTCCTTGCTCCTCATCAGCTGGGATCTCCAACCCCACTATACCTTCAGTCCTCTCTGAAACCTGCACTGAGAGGAATGAACGTGTAGCATTAGGTGTGTCACAGCCAAGTACTTGCGGGCAATCTGCTATTGGTACATCAAAGTCAGATTGAACCAGGCAAGTTTCCCTGCCCCAGCTGCTGCACCACCGAAATAAGTTTGCTCCCAGCCATCCACATGCCCAGCGGTTGAATGCTAGCTTGGTTAAATTGCTAGCACTTCAACTGCTGCCTTTTCAGTTGGTAGACTCTGCTCCCTTCCGTGAGTTTGTGGAATGTGCGGTTCCTCAGTGGCAGGTTGCCAAATGCCACTTTTTCTCACAGAAGGCGATTCCGGCTCTCTACCGGCATGTGGAAGGCAATGTCTTGGCCTCGCTGGACAGGGCGGTCAGCGGTAAGGTGCATATTACCGCTGACTCATGGTCCAGCAGGCATGGACAGGGACGTTACCTATCTTTCACGGCGCATTGGGTGACTCTGCTGGCAGTTGGGAAGGATGCAGGACAAGGTGCAGTAGTGTTGGAGGTTGTTCCGCCACCACGCCTCCAAAATGTTACTACTGGTGATTCTGACACACCTCTCTCCACCCCCCCTCCTCTTCTTCTTCCTCCTCCATTGCCTCTACCTGTGCTTTGTCCTCGGAACCAGCGGTGCTACGTAGGCGTTCAATGGGCTACGCAAGTACGCAGGCAAAAAGATGCCATGCAGTGCTTGAGCTGGTGTGCTTGGGGAACAGGAGCCACACTGGGGCAGAGATTCTGTCAGCTCTGCAGGGGCAGGCTCAGAGGTGATTGACGCCACGCCAGCTTAAGCCAGGAAAGGTGGTTTGCGACAATGGCACCAACCTCCTCTCCGCCCTCCGACAGGGACAACTGACCCATGTACACTGTTTGGCTCACGTCCTTAACTTGGTGGTGCAGCGGTTCTTGGGCAGGTATCCGGGCTTACAGGAGGTCCTGAAGCAGGCCGGGAAACTCTGTGGGCATATAATGCCAGTGCTCGGCTGGCTGACCTGCAAAAGGAATCCAACCTGCCCAAGAACCGCCTAATCTGTGACATGCCCACCAGGTGGAACTCTACTTTGGCCATGCTGCAGCAGCTGAACACACCGCAGAGGGCCATCAATGAGTATCTGTTGCAATATGGCACCAGGACAGGGTCAGGGGAGCTTGGATTTTTTTCCCCACGCCAGTGCGCCATGATCAGGGATGCATGCACTGTCCTGGCACCATTTCAGGAGGCCACGAGGATGGTGAGCAGTGACAGTGCATGCATCAGTGACACTGTCCCTCTTGTCCACCTGTTGGAGCACACGCTGAGTGGAATAATGGACAGGGCACTTGAGGCAGAACAGAGGCAGGAAGAGGAGGACTTCCTTACCTCTCAAGGCCCCTTTATCCAGACAGTGTTCCTGCTGGCCCGGCTATCACACAGGAAGAGGACAAGGAGGAGGAGGAGGAGGATTGTGTCAGCATGGAGGTGGAGCCTAGCACTCAGCATAAGCAGCAGTCTTCAAGGGATCAGTTACAGTCCCAAGACACCCATGGACTTGTACGTGGCTGGGAGGAGGTGGCTGCTTATCATGTCGTCCTGAGTGACCCAGAGGACTCCGGACCAAATGCCTCAGCAAACCTACGCTGCATGGCCTCCCTGATCCTGCAAAGCCTGCGGAGGGATCCTTGTATTCGTGCGATCAAGGAGAGGGATCATTACTGGCTGGCAACCTTCCTTGATCCACGTTACAAGGGTAAGGTTACGGACCTTATCTTGCCATCGCAGAGGGAGCAGGGGATAAAGCATCTTCGGGAGGCCTTGCAGAAAGGTCTGTGCAACGCGTTCCCAGAGACTGGGAGGTTACAAATTCCTGGTCCTGGACAACGTGTTGCTGAGGCTTTGGTCAGTCAAAGAAGGAGCGGTGGAGAAGGTGGCCGTCTGACCAATGCGTTCAGACAATTTTTTAGTACTCATCCCCAAGGTATGATCGGTTCCAGCAACCATCGCCAGCGTCTGGTTTACATGGTGCAGGAATACCTAGGGGCAAGATCAGACTTGGACACCTTTCCCACCGAAAATCCTCTGGGTTACTGGGTCTTGAGGATGGATCACTGGCCAGAGCTTGCACAGTAGGCTTGTGCAATTCGTTTCGTAACTAATCGAAATTCGTCCGAATTTAGCAACTTTCGGACATTCGGAAGCATTCGAATTTCCGTACAAAGCAATTACGAATAAAACCGAATCCGAAATAAATTATATCGCAAATAGCGAATGCCCGAATGTTTTCGGCATAATTCGTTATGAAAAAAGTTACGAATGTACGAATCCATTCGAAGCACAATAACACTCTGCTCTGCTCTCTGCTTCTCCCTCACCGTGCTGAACTCCCTCTCAAAATGGTGTACAGGGGTGGAAGCTATAGCCGCATGTAAAAAATGAAAGTAAAATACGAGATTTTGAATCGCTACAAATAACCGCTATGTATATAGAAAAGTACAAATCCATTCGGCATAATAGGCAGCGTCGTTGTGAGAGAGACACAGGAAAACATTCAGTGCTGCTGGAGGCTTTGTAACCGATCACAGGGTGCGCTTGTCCACGACTCGGTCGATCGACTGACCTTCATAAAAATGAATCAGTCTTGGATCACCACCAGCTACCAAGCACCTGATGCTGATGTAACCGGATAACTTTTTTTGAAATGTCAGATCCCTTCAAGACTGCCTATGCTGATGCTGAGTGACTATCCTGTTATGCTGAGTGACCATCCTCTTCCTCCTCAATGATCATGCTGATAGCTTGTAAGAACATTTTTGGTTTTGGGCACCGCCACCAGTGGCTAAGGCCCAATTTTTCAGCCCCTGTTTAACAGGGGCGTGTAATTAAAATTTTTGATGTAATACTTTGCAGCAGGGCTCATTGCTGCGCTCCAAGTACAGTATCTGTGAGGGGTTGTAGTGTTGTGGCATCAGTGCCTAAGGCCCAATTTTTATGCCCCTGTTTAACAGGGGCATGTAATTACAATTTTTTATCTAATAATTCACAGCAGGGCCCATTCCTGCGCCCACCAAGTGTAACTGTGAGGGTTTACAGTGTTTTGGCAACACCACCACCACCACCACCAAAGGCCCAATTTTTCTGCCCCTGTTCAACAGGGGCATGTAATTACAATTCTTGATCTAATATTTCACAGCTGGGCTCATTCCTGCACCCACCAAGAGTAACTGTGAGGACTTACAGTGTTGTGGCACCAGCACCACCACCAAAGGCCCAATTTTTCCTACCACTGTTCAACAATGGCATGTAATTACAATTCTTGATTTAATAGTTCACAGCAGGACGTTCCAGCGCCCACCAAGAGTAACTGTGAAGGCTTACAGTGTTGTGGCAACACCAACACCTAAGGGCCAAATTTCTGCAGAGTATATAGGGCAGGCCCCTACTTTCAAACATCCATCTTACAAACGACTACTACTTGCAAACGGAAGGAGACAACAGGAAGTGAGAGGAAATCTACCCCTAGGAAGGGAAATTCTCTCCTGTAAGAGTTAATATGGGAAAAAGGTGTCTCCACTGATGCTTTATCACCAATCCTTGTTTCAATAAAAACCCCAAATTTTCAAAAAACATTTGTCATTGGGATGGAAAGTGAGGTGAAATGTTCTGGACAGGTGCACAGACAGCAAAACAAATGTTACAGGGGTGATACCCCTTCCCTATGTTTTCCAAAAAGCTTAAAAATAAATTTTTGGGCTGGAGCTACACTTAAAAAATGTACCTGTTCCAAATTACAAACAGATTCTACTTAAGAACAAACCTACAGTCCCTGTCTTGTTTGCACCGCCTGTATACTGCTGTTCAGAGTATATAGGGCCTTTTTTAAATTTGGGTGTGGGGTTCCCCTTAATATCCATACAACACCCAAAGGGGCTGGTAGTGGTCTGGGGGGGGGGGGGGGACCCATGCCATTTTTCTCAATGATTTTCATCCATATTGCCAGGACCAGACATTACATTAAAGCCACAAGCAGTTTTAAATTACTTTTTTTCCTTTAGAAATGTCATTTTGTGCAGGGACAGTTCTAAACACGGGAAACACGTGCCACTTCACAGGCATACTTTAGACACCCCCAGGTATGATATTTAACTTTTTTTTTTCACTTTAAGCATCATTAAAATCACTGCTCCCAAAAAAACGTTAGTTTTTAAAACTTTTTTTTGCATTGATACATGTCCCCTGGGGCAGGACCCGGGTCCCCAAACCCTTTTTAGGACAATAACTTGCATATTAGCCTTGATAATTAGCACTTTTGATTTCGAACGTTTGAGTCCATTGTATTTAATAGGGTTCTAAAGTTTGCGCAAACTTTCAGTCCGTTCGCAGGTTCTGGTGCGAACAGAACCAGGGGGGGTGTTCGGCTCATCCCTACTTATAATCTCAAGAATTTATTCGTGCAGGCTTGGAAAGGTAATGAAAGTTTTTTTAGAAAAAGAATGTCCAGGTGTCTTCCTATCCCTGGTATCTTCAAATTCCCCGAATTAAAGAGATATAGACAGTATTTGGTACAATACAGTATATGGTGTAAGACATAAGATGAAGTCATAAAATGACGTGAGAACAGTAGAAGGCTTCATTTGGACATGCGGTTGGAGGGAGGTGGCAAAAATGCACGGTTGAGCCACGTTTTTCCGCCCACCAACTACCCCCACTTAAGCTGCAATAGGCTGCAGACAGAGATGTTTACCAGACATGTGTAGCGGCCTCCTCACTCCCCTCTCTGCATCAGCTCGTCTTTCTCTTGTCTAGGGGTACCTCAGAGGGGAGGGAGCGGGGTCACCACGCCAAGCCTTCACCACAGGTGTCTGTGCGGTGTGAGCAAAGTTCTTTCTCTACCTTCGGGTCAGTGTTGTGCACCTGGAGTTCCCTTGAACAATGTCCACCAGAAAATAGCCCCACACCATTAAAGTCCAACACTCCTTTATTCTTTTTGAGTGAACAGCATAATCAGTTAGACTCCCTTAAAGAACAGAACAAACAAGGAGGTGTGGATGCGAGTAGGGCCAGACACAATGAACTCTCCACTTTCCTCCATGAAAGTGGGCTGAGGTCTCCGAGCGGGGGGGGGGTTTCCTTCCAGGCGGTCTCCGATGGGAGGCTCACCTGTCACTGGCAATCTGCTGCACCCGGTCTTCAAGTGAGTAGCTCCCCCCGGTCCATTACGCCTTCCGGATTCGGGTACCCAATCCCTGGGTTCCCTAGGACCTCCTTCCCTGGTGGAACTCAGTGTTGGGCACTGAGCTCCAGACCTCCATCCGAGTACCTCACCCCAGGCTAAAGGTGCCTGGGATGGAACACGACCTCAGGATGTCCTCTAGGCCTAGGCCGCCTAGAGGACCGACACGAACCACCGCCCTCAGGCTGAAGGTGCCTGGGACTCGACCCCATGACAAAGATGGCCGGCCACTTTATACCCTCTCCCAGCAAGCACAGCGGGTTCCCCGCCCCACCATACCGCTGCCGAGGCAGGACAAAAAGGAGGCACGGCACACAGCAATGGTTCAACCCAAGCCCAGGGTGACAGCGCCACCTGCTGGACCGCAAGGAACTGCACACCGCTGGTGTCTCTGCCAGTTTTAAATAGAGGGAAACGTGTATACCCGCTACACATGTAACAATCCGCAGGTGGCAAGCCCTCGGATCGCGACACACTCAAGCATATAGGGAAGTGACAAAAACATTTCCCTGCAACCACATGTGATTTTGTTAATTTGATTGTTTTATTTTAATTTGTATGGTCAGTTTTAATCTGATTTTTTTTTTTTATTGTTTTCACATCATCTTCCACGCACACAACATGACCTTCTCTGGCAGTTCAGCTTCTGGCAGTGGCGTAGCATGACACATCTGGAACTTGAAGTAGTAAGAAACCCAGCATTTCATTTTTATGGTATGTGTACATGTACTTGTAGAGAAGTCTCCTGTTCTCTTTGTATTTCTTCCTTTGTTTGAAATCCCTGGTGTTACAGTCCCTCTGCTTTCCTATTAAAAACCTGACCACACACGTTCTCGGATAAATAAATTGACACTATACGTTACAAAACAACGAGGCGGGCTGGACCTTCTCAACATACAAGCAGTTTCTTTGAAGCATACTCCATAAGCCCCTATTTTTGCAACACAGAGTTCACACCAGTGCTAGTGCCAACTCTGTTTCAGTGGTGGCTCAATAAAGGCCTTGTCAGGTCACCTGAGGCCAGGTGACAGATGCACCCCGTTGGGGTCAGGAGTGCACCGCTAAGGTAGTGGAGCTAACTGCTGCAGATGGAGCTATGGGTGTTTCAGGAAAGCAGGCACTCTGGATCACCAACATGGATCACACCGGGAGCTAGAGCATGAGATTTCACGGGGTGCGGAATCTAAGAGCCAGCAGGTGTTCACCAGGAGCCCCTGAAGGTGGAGATAGATTTTGCTGCAGTCTGGCTCCAGGTCTCGGCCCCCAGTATGTATGTGTCTTTGTATGTGACATTTGCTACCATTTATAATTTTTTACTTTCCATAAAAACATTGAAATATAAAAACTGACCACACTAAGCAGAAGAACATAGTGTGGTCAGTTCTCTAGCTATGCTGGGAAGTCAGCCTTCTCTCCTCCAATGATCAGACTTTTCCTGATATGCCACCACCTCCTGCACAGCCATTCACTGGGAACCTCAGTGTGCTGCTAAACCCCCCCCCCCCAGCTCTTATGCAGCTGAGAACAAAGTGAATGTGATCATTTATAAAAAAGGGAAAAAGGGTATTTATAATGTTCTTTTATATCTATATACAAATGATGATTTGCCTTTCATTTCAATTTTAAACTGACTGGGTTGTTTTACACAAGGTGATCATTTACAATTACTTGAAAACGTAACTCCACTTTTGTTGAGAAAAAAACATTCCCCTCTGGGTGATCTATGTACATTGCAAGGATTATAACAACCTTTGTTGCAGATTCCTACCTTTTGTTATTCTGAAGAAATACATGTGTGTTTGTCTGTGCCTCTGCACTGAGTGTGTCTAATGTGAGGGGTTTCATAATTTAAGCCTCGTACACACGGCCGAGATTCTCGTCGAACAAAACATGTCATTTTTTTCGACGAGATTCTTTGACAAGAAACTTGTCCCGGCCGAGTGTACACACGCTCGATTCAAAGAACCCGCGGTTCTTTGAATGGAGCGAACGCGGTGACGTCATCGACTACGACGAGCGTGCGCTCGTCACATTCGATGCCGTCGCCGCCATCTTGGTATACCCTACCTATGCCTAGGAAGCTACCGCGCATGCGTCGAATTCATTTCGAACATGCGCGGGCTTCCGGGAGGACAGGTAAGTGTACACACACTCACTTTTCTCGTCGAGAAACATGCCGACGAGAATCTCGACGAGAAAATAGAGAGCAGGTTCTCTATTTTCTCGTCGAGGTTACTTGTCGGTTTTCTCGACGAGAAACCCGATAGCCGCGTACACACGACCGATTTACTCGGCAAGACATCTCTGCCAGCAAGTTTCTTGCTGGTTCTTGCCGAGAAAATCGGTCGTGTGTACGAGGCCTAACTGTCAGGTGTGCAGCTGCAAGGCACTAATGAGGAAATCTGCTGGGCCTGCATCCCTTTAGACGTGCTCCTATTGAACGTATCTCTCCAAAAATGACATTTTTGTTGCAGGGGATGCCTGAAATCTGACTTGTATCTTAAGCAGACTTCTGGGAAAATTGGTGAGCCAATCACACAAGCAGGAAATGATGTTTCTGGAGAGTGGTCAGTACCCACTCTGTGAATAGAACAACTCCAGGTAGCCATATTGCAATGCATTCTCAGAAAATTACAGTGGCTGCAGATTAAAAAGGTAATTTTTAATAACATTCAATTGCAAAATGATTAGTGTCGCAATTATATGTGCTATATAATTTTTTCTTTATTCCCTCCCCCCCCCCCACGAAAGTGGAGTTACCCTTTAAGCAAGAGCCCCTAAACTTCAATCCCATACCTGATATTTGAAGGATAAGTTCACCTTTGGGAACATATTACATGTTCCACCTGTTTCAAGATCCGATCCGAGCTCTCTCTATGACAGTCGGCAGGGGATCTTCTTTGTGTACCTGCTGTCACTATTTGAAAACAACGCAGCCATGCAGGGCTCTGCCCACACGGCCACGTCATTCATTCGCAAAGTCCCTATACGGCGGTCAGCTTGTAGTTGTCAATGAACTACCATGGCGTGGTAGAGAACTCTAGGTAGTTCATTGATTCTTCCTGTATTTGTGAAACTGCCTGTTCATACGATGTACGGACTGACAGCTTACACTGACAGTCTTTAGGAGTCCTGCATTGCACCAGTGATCTGCTGATCGCTGGTGCAATGCTTTTCAGGCTCTTACAAAAATAAATAAATAGCAAATGCCCATTTTTTTTTACCTGCATATAAATGTGCATTTTTTATTTTTTTAAACAGCAAACTTATCCTTTGACATCCACAACCACTATAACTGTCCCTGCAGCCCAACTTCCCCATCCAAATACCTCTTGAAAATTATCAGCATTTGTAAACGCCTTGTGCACCTAGATCCCACCTCCTCCTCCCCAAATTTCTATAACCCCCTTCCGCATCAAGCATTTGAAAAAGTAAACTCCATGCATTCTTCAAGAGCACGGAATTATCTGCAACCACAACCACTGCTAAAACAGTTTGCTCTGCCCCTGGCCTCTAGTATCGGGCATGGCAGGTGTTAGATGCTTTTTACCTGGTACTAAAGGACAAACCACAATCAGGAGGTCAACACTCAATAGGAATGATGGCTCCCCCATAGGAAACACTGTCTAATGCCGCGTACACACGATCGGAAATTCCGACAACAAATGTTCGATGTGAGCTTTTTGTCGGAAATTCCGACCGTGTGTAGGCTCCATCGGACATTTCCTGTCGGAATTTCCGACAAAAAAATTTGAGAGCTGGTTCTCAAATTTTCCGACAAGAAAAGTTCTTGTCGGAAATTCCGATTGTCTGTATGCAATTCCGACGCACAAAAAAAACACGCATGCTCAGAATCAAGCAGAAGAGCCGAACTGCCTATTGAACTTCATTGATCTCGGCTCGTCGTACGTGTTGTACGTCACCGCGTTCTTGACGTTCGGAATTTCAGACAAGCTTTGTGTGACCGTGTGTATGCAACACAAGTTTGAGCAAACATTCCGTCAGAAAAAATCCACGGTTTTGTTGTCGGAATTTCCGATCGTGTGTACGCGGCATAAGAGGTGAACAATATACAGGTTACAAGAATGGAGATAAAGCAGGTAGAGCAGAAAGAAGAGATTTTTTTACACTAAAGACTTGTAAGGATTCTAAAACACAGGTCATAGGCATTACTGACAGAAGCTATTTTCTATCTTTCAGGTTCACCGGCCTTTTTATCAACCTGAATTTTTTTACAGAAAATGTGTGCTGAGAAAAATATAGAGGTTGTGATTGCTGACCTATTTTTGACTTTTTTAACTGCCTGTCTCTGACTTTCTGACCCACTGACCTGGAAGAAGCAAGCAGCAAGTAAAGTTAGAATGAAATCTGAAGTGTGATGACAGATAAACCAAAGTATAACATTTATATTGGAGTTTTGGGTGATTTTTGTAACAGCTGCTCATATGTACAAACCCCTGGAGGGAATTACATGCTGCAAGGATCATTTTCCAGCTGATAATGTTCATGTCCTTATTAAAAAATAAACCCTCTCTAAGGTATTAAAGGGCGGTTTTGAAACTGATCCCTGGGGATTCCCCCTTGGATCCTAGGCCCAGTCAGTACAATAAACGTAAGGTTCCTACTCTAGGGTGACCAGACATCCCCGGTTTCAGGGGACAGTCCCCGGATTGAGGACACTGTTCCTGGACCAAGTCTGTCCCCGGTTTTGTCCCCGGATTGGATTTGAACAGGTGCTGGGGCAATTTCAAAGACAGTCAGTGCAGAATTAAAAAAAGATAATTCATAATTACACCCCCCCCCCCGCTCCGCCGCTCCTACTAGCTTAGGGGGTCTATTTTTTTTTTCCATTATCTGTGCCCCTTTCTGATGATGATCATGTGCTGGTCGGAGCGGAGGGAATATTTCTTCAGTTTCGGGTGCATGCCCATTCAGATCCGCTCGCATGTTCTTCTGCCTTGGCTCAAGTCCCGGCCAGCCGCCTATCTGCTTATCTCCTTGCCTTCCCTGGTGGAGTGATCTTCCTCTGCTCCCCACCCAGTAGTAGCCGGGGGCCCGGAGAGTAAGACTTGACAGGCTGTGAGGCGGGCGGCGGCGACAGGCAGAGGGTCGCTGATTGCCGCCATTACTAGTATAAAAAAAAAATATGTCCCCGGATTTCATTTAAAAAATCTGGTCACCTTATTCTACTCACATTAAAATGTATGCAAAGCCAAAACATTTCTTTTATTTTTAGATCGAATAGGGAAGGGTTTAATACTCTGTCAGGTTATTTTTGCTGCCTGCGTTCCGCTGGAAAGATTTCCCTTTACTTCTTGTCTTTTGTGTCCTGCTGGGGAGATTTCCCTTCACATCCCGTCCTTAAGACACAACAGATAATGAGAGCAAATCTCTCCAAAGGGAATTCCTAACATAAACAGTTTTCACAGCAACAGGTGCCCCTATTAGATGATTTTCCCTCACCTCTTGCTGTGCTGAATACTCAACATTTGTTGATTTCCCCCATACTTGGTGTCTCTGCGACTAGAGAGAAACTAGGGAGTCAAGGCCCCATGTACAATGTGAGATCTACAGGGGCAAACCAGTTCAAATTTAAAGACTAAAGCCTGGTACACACGGATTTTCCACCGTCAAAGCGTAGGACTTTTGTCTGAAGGGCGTGGCCAGGAATTTGTCTTGCATACAAACGGCACACAATTGTTGGCCAAAAAACACAAAACTATGTGGTTTTTCAGCTCTTTAACGCCACCCTTTGGGCAACTTCTGCTAATGTGTTATGGTTAGCATTGCTTCTGAGCATGCGTGTTTGTACTTTGGATTTTTGTCCGAAGGACTTCTGTAAACACGATTGGATAATCCGACAACACGCATTTGTTGTCATAAAATTTTAAAGCATGCTATCCAACATTTGTTGCGGAAAATCCGACAACAATTGTCTGATGGAGCATACAAACGGTCGGATTTTCCGACAACAGCCTGCAATTACACAATTCCCGTCGGAAAATCCGATCGTGTGTACGGGCCTTAACACTGGTACTTCCAGGCAACTTAAGATGGCTACACGTCAGAACTGTTGTTTACTTAGAAAGGGTTCTAGGCTTGGTATGCTTCATTTCAAAGTTTTCAAGATTTAATATCATTACGGTTTACAATATACTGTTCACTATAATATCCCTTTGAGAATTCATAATACTTCTAATACATTTGCTTATCCTACACGTGCTATAAATGTGCTATGATTTGTGACTTTGTATTTATCATTGATTTAAAGTGGTTGTAAACCCACTTTTCGTTTTTTTTTTTTTCCCCCACCTGCAAGAGAAAGGCATAATGAGCTAGTATGACTAGCATATTAGCTCATTATGTACCACTTACCTTAGATCGGGGCCCCTGAAGCAGTCCGCGTCCCTCCATCTAGACGTATCCATCGCTGCGGCGATAGCCGGAATGTTAGTTCCGGGTATCGCCGCACCAGCCAATCACAGCGCTGCTCCAGCGCTGTGATTGGCCGGAGCAGCGAAGACGTGACTCTGCGCATGCGCGCATGACCCGTCGAATTCGGCTACGTCATCGAATACTGCGACCTAGCCGAATTTGTGAATGGGATAAACCCCATGCGCATGCGCGTGACGTCACCGTCGCCGCATTTAAATGCAAATATCTCCTTAACTGTGTAGGTTAAGGAGATATTTCATGCACCTACAGGTAAGCCTTAATCTAGGCTTACCTGTAGGTGTTTGTTTAGAAAGTGGGTTTACAACCACTTTAAGATATAGACAGGAATAGTCCTGTCCACATTTGGGCCACATGGAACTTGCTCATTATAAAAAAATATTGTACTGTTTATCTAAAAAGTTATAGTTGGCTTAAATAGTGACATTCTTCTGAGATCTTTTTTTAAATCTGTACTTACTGTACATCCTTTCAGTTAGTGAGGCTACCCTACTTAAACAGCTTTTGAGGCATCCAGGCCCACCTTGACTTATATATTGTCTGATTTAAAAAAAGAAAATCAACCTGGAAAGCTTATGGCACAGAAAGGAACACACTGGGGGATATTTACTAAAACTGCAGCACACAGAATCTGGTTCAGGTGTGCATAGTAACCAATTAGCTTCTAACGTCAGCTTGTTCAACTTATGGCCCGTACACATGATCCGAATATCGTACGACAGGTTGTATGACTTTTTTTGCTTAATAGTCGCAAGTAGAAATTGAATAGGTTACTAAAGTCGCGAAAATTCCTGTACGACAGAAAAAAAAAAATCAGAAGTGATGTCATGTGTTGTAATGTATTTGTATTGTATTTTCGGACGACAACTATACTGACTAAACGAAAATCGTACAATCTGGTATCGAACGAGGAAAATTTTTGCGCTTGTCCGATCGAATAATATCAGATGAACTGTCGTGATCGGCTCTCGAAAGTAGTGTACACAATCCGAAAATCGTACGATTCTTCCTAAGACGACCGTTTTCGTACAATTTTCGGATCGTGTGTACGGGCCATAAGCTTGGGCATTAAAACCTAGAAGCTGATGGGTTACTATGCACAGCTGCACCAGATTCTGTGTGTACTTGTTTTAGTAAATCTCTCCCACTGTGTCATTTATAGAAACTGTGGTATTGGGGATATTACACTCATGTGGTAGGTGCTTTTCCAAAGAGTTGTGCCAGTCCAAATTGTATTTTAGGGCATGGCAGCCAACTTTTATTAAATAAAACAGAAAGTTCACATAGATACCAGTTCCTCGCGCAGGGGTTCTTCAACATCAATATGAACAGTCAAACAAAAATACCAAGCCACCTGGCTTCCTTGTTGACAGCACCTCTGCTCTTCTTACCAGTCCCTCTGACTGTATTGTCCAGCTCTGCTAGTCGTCTTGGATCTCTTATGCCCTGTACACATGGTCGGATTTTCCGATGGAAAAAGTCCTATGGGAGCTTTTCATCGGATATTCCGACCGTGTGTATGCCCCATCTGACTTTTTCCATCGGAAATTCCGATGGACTTATGCCCTGTACACACGACCAGTTTTCCCGTCGGAATAAACTCGGATGGTTTTTCCGACGGAATTCCGCTCAAGCTGTCTTGCATACACACGGTCACACCAAATTCCGACCATCAAGAACGCGGTGACGTACAACACGTACGACTGTTTATTAGTGTGAAAGGCGTCAGCTCTTCTGTCCGTTCTGCTGTGGCATGTATTTTTGATTACATTTTTTGAATTAAAGGCAAAAACTTTTTTGGAGTGCGGCTGTCCAGAACTTCTTCCTGTTTCATTGCTACATGCATTGCCAGCACCTGGGCTTCTAAACTGGAGGAGAGGTTTTCACCTTCGTTTGACCTACCTAGAGCGGTGATATCCCTTTCCCTATCATGTGACCGCGGTGACAGCCAATCACGGCAGTAACATGATCCTAAACCCTGCCCCACCTCCGGGCATCCTGTCATGGAGATCCTGACAGAAACAGGCGTCCCGGTCTTCCTGATTCTCGGTTGCGCGCGCCCTGCAGGTGGCGCCAGAGGGGCTATTTAAACCTGTCAATCGCAGACAGTCCCTGCTGTCTGCTCTACAGCGTTGAGTACCTGAAGACTTACCTGTGTTTGACCTGGCCTGCCTGTGACTTCTCCAGTTTTCTGCCTGCATCCGACCCCTGGCTTGTTGTGACCTCTCCTCTGTCTGATCCCTCTGTACCTTGCTGCCAGCCAGTTAACCGACCCGGCTTGTCCGACCAATTTCCCTGTTCCTGGTCCCGGCCCAGTCTGCCAAGCTGATCCAGTTTGCTGAGTTCCTGTGTTCCTGGTTCCGGTCCAGTCTGCTAAACTGATCCAGTTTGCTGAGTTCCTGTGTTCCTGGTTCCGGTCCAGTCTGCTAAGCTGATCCAGTTTGCTGAGTTCCTGTGTTCCTGGTTCCGGTCCAGTCTGCTAAGCTGATCCAGTTTGCTGAATTCCTGTGCTCCTGGTTCCGGTCCAGTCTGCTGAACGATTCCAGTTTGCTGAGTGTTCCTGATTCCAGTTCTACCTGCTGTGTCCCAGTGTGCCTACCAAGTCTGCGGAACTACCTTCACCTTGGTTGATCCTGCCAGGCACTCGTACCCCTCCTACCTCCGCGCCTGCTGTTACCTTACCAGGGGCCGCTGGTGGGAGCCGTAAGGGAGGCCTCCCTCTGCTAAACCGGGCTCGTCACCGTCAGGTAGGTGACACATCCTAAACCACTTAAAGGGCCAAGAGGTGCCGGCTCAAAGGGGTTAACTTTTGGTGGTAATGGTAAACATGACAAATAGAGAGGGTGAGTCCTCCTAACAGGGACAGAGACTGCACTAAAAACCACTACACTCTAGCCAAAAGTTTAAGCATAAAACTTGCCTTAACTTATACTATAAGTTATAAATTCAGATGCCTATATCTCAAAATTCTTTGATTGTTTTGACAAGCAGTTTTCACAGAAGGTAGTCTTTGCTTTTATGTATATTTTTTTAATCACATGGTCAGCTGCAATTTCCCAGATTCACAATATATGTACTACTGTTTATATAATGTATATAGAAGCATGAAGTTTCAGTGAGGCATCCATTCAGGTAAAAGGCACTATAATTTCGTCATGTTGCATGGGCCTCATGTTTAACTACATCCATGTGTCCGGGGATGCCTGGGATATTTTGGGAGCTTACCAACAAACCTGGTCCATGGCGCTGAAAAAAAAGAACCCAATTGCAAGGAAAATTTTGAAGTAAAATACTACCTTGTAGTACAGATTCTAGAGAACCTTTTCTTGGATAGATCTTCAATTATAGCTTGTTAAAACAGTATTATGTCAGACAGACCCAGCTGCAGGTAACATAATAAGATTGTAAAATATAGTGTTCCCAATCAGTATGACAACCATTGTGAAGGCTACACAGCTTTTTAGAGAAAGGCTGTATATGTAAACGGAATATAGACTGCTTAGAAAACCATTCACGTCTATAAGACATACATATGGTAAACGTACGTAAATTCACTTCCAATGAGAAAATGGTTCAATTAACAGAAACCATACACCAGTGACAGATTTGTTTTCCTTAATTATTTTCTCGGATTGCTTCTGGAGCCTTTTGGGCTTCTATGCTGTGATCAGTTTATATATTTACACCTGGGAAATGCAATTTAACTTGTTTGAATTCTGTCTGTGCTTTAAAAAGTGAATACAGCATCATTAAAAATTATCAGGTCTGATAAAAAAGAAGAGATATGGTACTAAGGTGTACAATGTTTTTAGAGCCATGCATTATGGTGATGCTCTGTTTGCAAGCCAGAGGTCACCTATAATCCAAATGGGCCACCTAGTTAGTCAATTCTCCACTTTGTGTATGCATAACTTCTCACTGTCCCTGATTTTGAGGGACTGTCCCTGATTTGGAACAAAGTCCCTCTGTCCCTCTTTCCTTCTGTCCCTCATTTTGGTCTGCTCTATATAGTTGTAAATAAAATGCACTTTTTATCTTTTAGAAAGTGTTTGCCAGTGCTAAAACTTTCATCGAATTTCTAAATTGCTGCCTTTTTAAATTTCAAAAGCCAATATACTGTAAAGCAGGCATCACTATATGGCGGACCATGGGCCATGGAGGGCAGATTATGTGAAGGGGCAGAGCACACTACTGTGTGTGTGTGGTTGGGGGCGGGGGGGGGGGGGGCTGATGTGAAGGAGTCTTCGCACAAACGTGCAATTTGAAACTCTGCTGGCAGGAAATTTGGCTGATCGGACCTCCGTAAAATTTAATTCAATACCCCTGGCTGTAAAGGAATAGTAGTGGTAAAAAAAAAACACTTGTTGGTTTAACCATTTTTTTTTGTATAAATCTCCTTTTAAGGGGGTGTGTCCTATGCCTACATATTTTTGCTAATAGGTGTCCCTCGTTCCCATCTCAAAAAATTGGGAGGTATGCGTACATCAGGGCACAGCTATGATATGTTTTACTTAGATCAATTATTTTGCATGCAAGGTGTAAGAAAAGTCTGACAGGGCAACTCTGCACTCCTCATGGTTTATGATGATCATTGGGGATTCACCAATACCAATTTTTTTGCAATGAGTACGAGTACCGATACTTTTTTTTTTTAGTACTCGCCCATACCAATTACTGATACCTACCGCAACTGTTTTGTGTACACTTCAGCTGTCAGCAATGGTACAAAACATTAAAAAGTTATTTACAATTACAATACATTTTTTTAATATTGTTTTTATTGTGTGCTTTTTTTCAATGTGAACAAAGCAAACAAAAATAAAGTTTTAATTATTAATAGTTTATAAAATAGAAGTGAACAAAAAAAATTTGCAGGAGAATAATAATTAAATGGAGAAGGAGAATAAGGAGTTAATTATGGCTGATTGGGGTAAATTAAGGGTTAATAAGAGGTTAAACAGATGAACATTTAATAAAATATGATGCTTTAGAGCCCATTCACACAGGGGCGACTTTGGATCCGACTTGAAGTCACCCCAAGTCGCGCGGCATAAATAAATCAATGTAAGTGAATGAGAGCCATCTTAATGTACACTACTGCAGTCGCTCCGACTTCAAAAAAGGTTCCTGTACTACTTCAATCCGACTTCTAGGCGACTTGTAGGCAACTTGTACCCATACATTTCAATGGAAGTTGCCTCCAAGTCGGATTCCCTGTCTTAACTGAAGCAACTTTCCAGGAAAAAAATAAAAATAGCTTTCCAGGCAAACCCCTCCCTTCCCCTCCCTCCCCCTCCCTCCCACAGAGCTGATTATTGTTTGATTGGCCACTGGAAAGCCTCCTGTCCTGGAGGCAACTTGAAGTTGCCTTGTAAGTTGCCTGGAGTCGCGCTGTGATTCATGCTCAAGTGGTGTCCAAGTTGCCTCCCAAAGTTGCGCTGGAAGTCATGTTACCCCTGTGTGAATGGGCTCTTAAACTGACTTCATCTCTTTAATCTGTAGATGTATAAACAAAAAGGAACAATGTTTCTTTTTATCCATCTGTTTCAGTTGCTGAGTAATGCTGTTGATAAACATTGCCGACTGCTTTTTTTTTTTTTTTTTGACAGCTCCAATTGCCAGGACTTAGTTTACACTTCAGCTGTCAACTAGGGAACTCCACTGACAGCTAAAAGAACCAAGCCTGAAAGTATCAGTTTCAGGTATCGGAGCATTTGTATGACTACTTGCTCGTGCAAATGCTTAGAATCTGCACCGATACAACCCTAATGAGCATTAAAGTGTTACTAGACACAGGATCCTGCATTCACTATATCTGATCTCCCACAGTACACAGAACATGGAAATGCAATTATTTTAGTAAAGATAAACTGCTATATACCTTTTCTCATCAGCAGTATATAGCAGTCTTGGGACTTCTATCAGTGTCCAGCTGAGCACTAGTTAAAGCTTGCAGGAGGAGTTTTCATTCTGCTGACTGTCCTATGAGGATGCGGGACCCCTGACCCTCTGTCTGGAGAGTGCTGATTGGCCCTATGCTAATCACATGCACCCTCCCAAGAAAAGAAAATGGAGCATGAGAGTGACTCCAAAGGCTCTGTACTATCAGGTGATGAATTGTGGACAGTGGAAGAAGAGGAGGATCGGAGAAGACAAGATCAAACTGCCTTTTTACACAATGCAGAGGATTAAGCCCTTAGGTTCCACAGTGAGTATAACAAGCATGCTTTACTGCATATACAGACTGATATATGCAGCTCCCCAACACGTTCCCCAGTGCTGCTCAGGGAGGTAGAGGGATATTGAATAAAACAGCACTTAGTTTGGGGTATTGGACTGTAGGAGAGCAGAGCCACTGCTCGTGTATGAGAGCAGTGATCTTACTTTACTAGTGTTGTCAGCACAAGGTTTTTTTAAACGATAAAAGTAAAAAAAGGCATATTTTTTTACTATATATGCAGCCTGACTGCATTACAGTAATACATTAAAGTGATTGTTAACCCTCACATATACCCAGTGAAGTGACTGGCCTTGGGTGATACACAGAGATGAAACAAATCATCCTACATAAGTTGTATCTGTCTATCTGCAGCACTCACTCCTCTACATCTATCTGTTCCAAGTGCTGAATTGTAAAGCTTGTCTGAGAGTTCAGAATAAAGGGGATGGAAAGCTGAAGTTACATTCTGCAGAGCTCAGTGAAGAGAGCTCTGAGAGCTGATTGGAGGGAAGGGACACACCTTCCTTCACACAGCACACAGGAAGAGAGCTGAGACTGTCAATCAGCTGGAGATCCCTCCTCTGGAGATTTCACAGACATCTGTGCAGGTTTCTGCACAGATGTCAATGGAAATCGCACCCCAAAATCACAAAAAAAAATGGTACAGAAACGACTTTTTGAAATTAGTGCGGTGCCGCAAATGAACCATTGCACCGATTAGGACGGTGCCATTGCCGGCAATTGCCCACTGATTTGACATGTCAAATTGCATGCCAAAATGCACCAATGAGAACCAGGGCTCAGTGTTCCTACTTAAGACAAGTACACACTATAGAGGAATATGATTTGTTCATATTGCGTGTCTGAGGTTTAAAACCACTTTAACAGGCTACAATTGGGCTATACAGCCAAACTCCTGCCATGATTTGTTTTTACTTTTGTCTCACCCCAACAAACACAGGGACAGGGAGTTAGGAAAATGTCTTTAATTCTGATCCTTCCACAATGTAATCAAAGCTTAGCTTATTATAAGAGTTAATCTTTGTGAACAACACTTCTTTTGATAAGGTTAGGAGATACATACTGTATACCATAAGTCATTAAATCAGGTGGCATATTTTTTAGCTATGTGTTAAAGGGTGTTTACTTTCGTTCACCATGGACCCACTGTATGTAGGAACATAGCCACCCTCTCTTGCTTTTTTACGACATGGACTATGGACTGTGGGATTTGTAGTGTGCATTGAACAGTGCACATGACTGCAATCAAAGGTTCAACTACTGGCCTATAGCTGCTAGCCGCTAGCTGCCAGTAAAACTACTGTGGGCGGGTAAGAAGTGGTTAAAGTACAACTATAGGCAAAAAAAAAATTTCCCCATTTTAGATTGAGGGAGGGTCGTACCCTCTGTCAGTTTATTTTTTGCCATCTGTGTCCCATTGGGGAGATTTCTCTTCACTTCCTGTCATATAGCCAAAACAAGAAGGAGGACCCCAGGTCATGGGAACTAGGGTCCCCATTGGAAGATTTCTCCTCTATTCCTGTTCTGGGGACAACCCAAAATTTGTGATCTTCTTTTACTTTCACTCTCAATGATAATGGTAAACAAGATAAAAAGATAGTGAATCTCCTTAAAGGGGGTACAGTCAGCACTAAAAACTGACAGGTGTTCTAATCCATCTCCACTTGGTCCAAAATTAAAATTGAATCATACTTACCATAATTTTCCTTTCTTGGTGCCTATCCATAGCAGCATGCATGTGGTAGTAGCCCCGATTACTTTCCGCCTACAGGACCAGTGCAGAGCTATAAAAAGTTAACACCTACACAACAGCCCAAGAAAGGAAAAATATGGTAAGTATGATACAATTTTCTGTTTTCCTGGTGCCTCCATGGCAGCATACATGCGGTAGATCAATAACTAGCTACCAGGGTGGGAAACTTCCACAAATCCTATCATACTTGAAAGTAAATTAGCTTCCTGACAAAAACAGGTGTAGTAAGGACTACTAAGCCCATCAGTCATGCTGAAAGAATGCACCATAATAGAACCTGATTGGCTCTCCTGCCTGCCATGACATCTCTTGCATAAGGTGCCCACGATGTCCAGATGCTGCCGGAGGAATGTACAGCAATTACTTTCGGTGGGTACAGCCCAGCCATATAGTGGGACCTTAGAATTAACTTTAGGAACCGCAAGGCCATTGGTAGAAGGCTCCAACGCACATTGTTGGTTTCTAAGGAACTAGGTATAGCTATTATGGCTAACTAATGACTGTTTGCAAGTGTGCTATCATTTATCTGAAGGTGTTGAAGTACTTCACCTAGTCGGTCAAATCAATCCCACTATGGCATATGCAAACAAACACCCACAGGCTCTTGATTCCATGACAACAGCAAAGTTGTGAACTGCCTGTAGCTCGAAGAGCCTCCCCAAGAATTCTTATTCCAGAAGCTGGTTTCAGATAAGGGTGAATGTTCACCTGGTATAAAAAACAACTGAGTATCATCCATGATACCCTCCCCACCTGCCCCATCCGCACCAACATTCAAATACCCAGGACAGACCCCCAGAGTGCACCTCCCTCAAGGGAGCATGCCCTAAAAGCCCACCCCAAAAATGCCATTGCAGATGGAAAAGGGACAACAGACAGCACCCAAATGCTCCCGCATCAAGTGCACTAATCCTGCTATAATCACCTCAAACCCCTGGTAGAACACAGGGAAAGTGAGGATAGAAACCTAGGTGGCAGCTCAGGACACACTCATAGATTTAGTAGAGTGCATCTTTTCAGGACAGGATGGAACGTGAACCCTAGACCATGGAGTTGGTTGATGGACTGCTGAGTTCACGTAACATGATGGAGCTAGAAATTGGAGCATCAGTACAGGGTCCATCTTGAAAAACTAGAGGAAAGTAAAGGCTGATAGAAATTTTCCATCCCAACCACATACAACCAAGAGACAGAATCTTCCTTTGGGACATGGACAGCACTTCTGAGGAACATAGCCCCGGCCGCACTGCTGTATGTGGGTCTAGTTAGCACCTGATTTTCAAAAGATCCATAGAAGGGGTTCCCTGTCAGGAACTGCGCTACAGGAGAGGCTGAACCTGCGCGGAAAACCACCAAATGTGGCAGGTAAGCGTTTCTTCTCTTCATACTGGCTGTGAGTTTGTGTGGACAAAAAAGGGAAATGGGCTGTTGTGCGGGTGTTAACTTTTTATAGCTATGCACTGGTCCTGTGGGAAGAAGTAGGCGGGGCTACTACCACATGTATGCTGCCACAGAGGCACCAGGAAAACGGAAAATTGTATACTCACCTTTCCGTAATTTTCCTTTCCTGACGCATCTTATGGCAGCACACACACTGGGTTGTGACTCCGCCCCCACAACCTGATAGGACTGATTAACTATAAGTGTTGAAGAGGAGCCCCCCGCCACATTCTCAGTATATATTACCTCATATGGGTGGGAATCTGTGTGCTGAGATGCGTCAGAAAGGAAAATTACGGAAAGGTAAGTATACAATTTTCCATTTTCCTGACGCATCATGGCAGCACACACACACTGGGAAATAACTCGCAACAAGGGTGGGTGCTTTTAAATGCGTATATTATTATTATTATTTTTTATATACACGATATGGAAGAATTAGTTTCGATGACCGTTCTTCCAAATTCCACCGTCGTTAACCGCGCCGGGTCTATTCTGTAGTGGGACATGAACGTGGTTCTAAAGGACCAAGATGCTGCCTTACATATCGTTTCTGGTGACACTCTACAATATGCTGCCCAAGATGTTGCCACTGCCCTGGTCGAGTGAGCCTTCAGGTCGTTAGGTATTGGAATGAGTTGAATTGTATATGCTCTTTTGATGATTTTAACCAGCCAGGATGCTATTGTCCTGGAAGAGGCTGCTTGGCCTTTTTTAGGGCCGTTCGGTATGACGAACAGACTCTCCGATTTTCTAAATGGGTTAGTTACCTCCAGATATAAGGATATAATGGACTTGATATCCAATGGATGCGGATCCCCTTGGTTAGTGAGAAAAACAGGTAGATTGATTTCTGGGTTGAAATGGAAGGCCGACGCTACCTTTGGTATGAATTGTTCGGATGGTCTTAGAACGACTCTGTCGGGATAGAAGACTAAATGAGACTCTTTCATAGACAGTGCTTGCAGCTCGGATACTCTCTTTGCGGAGGTTATTGCGACCAAGAAAACCAATTTAAGTGTTAAGTCCCCTAACGATATATCCTTTAGAGGAAAGAAGGGTTGTTTTGACAAGGCCTCTAGAACTATTGACAGGTCCCAGGTTGGAAAAGACGGTTTTCTTGGTAGTCTTATTTTCAGGCACGCTCTTTGAAACTGAATTATAAGAGGGTTGAATGCCCATTTGGTTCCCGTCATGGCTGACAAGGCAGATGTCTGAACTTTTAAGGTGCTCGAACTTAGGCCTCTATCCCGACCTAGTTGAAGGAATTCAAGAACTTGCGCCACCGTAGGAGAAAGTGGGTCCCATGCTGAATCTTTCCCAAACTCTACTATAGACTCCGTTAGTTGATTTTTTCCTGGCCTGTTGTAATGTAGCCATTACATTAGGGAACATTCTTGGTCTAATAGCCTCCCCCTCTCAACTTCCAGGCCATTAGGTGGAGCCTTTCCGGTGCTGGGTGTAGAAACTGTCCTTGTGACAGTAGGTCCAGAGTTACTGGGAGAATCAGTGGATCCTCTGTACTCAGCTGTAGGATGGTCGTGAACCATGGTCTCCTTGGCCAGAAAGGTACCACTGCTATAACTGTCGACGTTGAGTTCCTCAGTCTGGCCAGGAACCTGGCTATTAAGGGAATGGGAGGAAATATGTAGCCCAGGCGAAACCTCCAAGAGTGAAGGAGGCAGTCGATGCCCTCTGCCAGTGGACACGCCGTTCGCGACAAAAATTTGGGGCATTTGCTGTTCATCGGTGTTGCTGCCAAATCGATGTCGGGAATTCCCCACCTCTGTGTTATAAGGGAGAATGCCTGGTGACTCAGTGACCATTCATTGTTTGAGACGTATATCCTGCTTAGATCGTCCGCAAGCTGGTTCTGAGTCGCTGGGACGTACACCATCTTCAAGTCTTCTAGGTGAACTTGTGCCCATTCGAGAATCGGGCGCACCTCCTGCAAAAGAGAGTTGCTTCGCGTTCCGCCCTGTCTGCGGATGTAGTTCACTGCTACAGTATTGTCCATGCGCAATATAACATTCCTGCCCATGAGGAGTGGTCTGAACGCTCGTAGTGCTTGAAAGGCAGCCCTGAGTTCCAGGATGTTTGATACTACTCCCTGAGGACGGAAGGACCAGCGACCTTGTACTGCCAGATCTTGGTAATGTGCCCCCCAGCCCTGGAGGCTGGCATCTGATGTAACTATTTTCTGCCCGGGGAAGGACGATTAGCCGATGACGTCTTAGATTGCTGATTCGTGTCCACCACCATACCGACTGTTTCACGGATCCGCTGATGAGGATCCATTGTGTTAGTGATGTTCCGTTCCATTGCCTCAGAAACGAGACCTGAAATGTTCTTGTATGGCATTGGGACCACTGGACCATCGGGAAGGTGGAAGACATGGAACCTAAGATGCTTAGACATGTTCTGGCTTGCAGATGTGTCGCCGCCAGTAGTCTTTTTATTTTTTGTATCAGAGGTCCTATTTTCTCCTGTGGTAGACCCACAGTGTTGGCATTGGTATTGATTTCTGCGCCTAGGAAGATCATAGACTGGGTTGGTTCTAGACTGCTTTTCTTCCAGTTTATTATCCAGCCGAAGTGTTGTAAGGTGGATATTAGTATCTCTCGGTGCTGGCGTAATAGTTGTTGGCTGTCAGCCAGGAGGAGAATATCGTCGAGGTAGTGATGGACTCTGAGTCCTTTCTCTCTCAGATAGGCTATCAACGGAAGTAGAACTTTCGTAAATGTCCTGGGAGCCGTCGATATTCCAAAGGGAAGACTCCGAAATTGGAAGTGTTGCTGCCCTATCGCGAAGCGTAGGTTCCTTTTAAAGTCTTGGTGTATAGGAATATGGAGATAGGCGTCGGATAAATCTACTGATAACATCCAATCTTTTGTGTTGATCGCTAGTAGTATGGATTGGAGACTCTCCATCTTGAAGGATTCCACTTGTATCGATCTGTTGAGGTTCTTTAGGTCTAGGACCAGTCTCAGATCCCCCGTCTTTTTCTTTACGAGAAAGAGGGGGGAATAAAAACCTTTGGTTTTTTGGTTTTGGGGTACCTCCATCACTGCTTGCTTTTGAGTTAACTGCAATACGTATTTGACTAGAAGTTTTCTTTTTAATAGGGATGATGGAATTCGGGTAGTTTGAAAGTGGTTTTTGGGGGTTCTAGTTTTGAAACCCCATCTGTGTCCTTCTTTGATCGTGGATATTGTCCATGGATCCTTTATAAGGTCTTCCCATACCCAAGAAAATAGTTTAAGCCTTGCTCCCACTGGTACGGGCTGGGTGACCGATCCGTCAAAACGACTTCTGCTGTTCTCCAGTAATCGCAAGCTTGGGTTTTTGTGTTCTTAAATAAGACGATTGAGTATTTCTCCAGTTGCGTTTGAAGTCTTTGCCTGGTCTATATGATCTTGCTTCTCTGTATCTCTCCGGTAGATTTCTTCTAAAGGGAGGAGGTTTTTGTTGTTTTGGCCTCCTATCCGATGGTATTAGGCCTGACTTTCCACCTGTTACCTTTGCTATTGCTAGGTCTAATTTTGGGCCGAATAAGTTGCTTCCATCGTACGGAATCTTGCACCAGTTTGACTTGGATGTTCTGTCTGCGACCCATGGTTTCAGCCAGAGGGCTCTTCTAGATGTGACTGACGCTAGCATCGATCTCGCTGATGATCTAATAATGTCGACCGATGCTTCGGCTACGAAGTCTCCTGCCAGGCTAAGTTCCTGTAGTGCACACACTGTTTTGTCCTGGTCCGCTGCTTCGAGTAGCAGCTTCTAGACGTTTGATGTCCAGCTGGTAATTGCTCTGCCAACCGCAGCTAGGGTGATAGCTGGCCTGCAGGCCCCACCAGCCGATGAATAGGCCTTCTTTAATTCAAGGTTCATTTTCCTATCCAGGAAGTCTCTGAAAGTTACCGCGTCTTCTATCGGTAGTGTCACGTGTCTTGCCAATCTCATTAGAGAGGAATCCACTATAGGCGCTGAGATGAGGGGGTTACCTGCTGGCTCCTTTAAAGGATATAGCTTTGCTATCCTATTGTTAAGGCTTGTTTTCTTGTCAGGTTTTTCCCATTCATCCTTGATCAGTTCTTCAAGTTCGTCAATGAAGGGAAAGGTTTCCGGATCACTCTTGAGGTTAGGAAAATATTTCCTGAGTTTACGAGGTGTGTCTTTGGATTCATCCCAACCAATAGCTTCCTTCACCGATCCTCTTCAGCTACGGATTCGTCTGACCCCTGTAGGGAGTAAGGGGCTGATGCCGGTATTGCCTGGGTCAACCTTACTGGTTCTGTGATAGAGGCTTCCCTAATCGATTCTTTTACAGAGTCCCTGATAATGTTTGATACTTCTATTGCACCCGACTCTGTGTCCTTTGTAGCTTCATCCATACAGGATTGGCAGGCCAATTTACTTGGGAGGGCCTTTGCTCCACACACCCAGCAGGTATTAGCCGCAGGACGGGTCTGATGGCTATCTCTTTTATGAGAAGATGATTTGCTGTGATGGTGGGAGGATGTCCTTGATCTACTTCTCCTGGAGTGTGAGTGTCTTGAGGGAGAACGTTCCCTACGCCTGGAGTGAGACGATCTTGAAGATCTGCCAGGGCTATCAGAGGAATGATATTAGTGGCTGGGCTCTCTTTTATCTCCTCTTCACTACTTACCATATTTTGTTGCCTCTTACCTTACTGGCTGTGGATGGTCTGCTGGGGCAGCGGCCTCCATGAATGACAGAGAGAGTGTACCTAAGAGAAGGGAGGAATGGAAATTAAGGTATCCTGGTAAAGGAGAAAGGATAGAATCTATTCAAGTGTGCTTCTCTATAGGCAAAGTAGTGCTTACCAGGTTTTGGGGAGGAAAAATCTATGGCAGCTTGCCGAATACGTTGTGTGCGATCAGCTGTGCGGCAAAACATTGTAATCACAATCTTTTTAAATATACCGCCGTCGCCACGGGAGTGACGTGGCGCCACGCATGCGCACTGGTGGTTTGTTGTAATATCGCCATCTTTGACTCTGGCAAAGTGAGAAAAGGACGCTGACGTCACTTCCGGTCGCGACGGCGATCCGGACACCTGTCCTAATGGAATAGACACAGAGGTCTTGGGGGACTAGAGCGTTCAGCAAACGCTGAAGAAAAAAGGAGAGATAAGGTAATGGAATGGAGGCCGCGCCAGGTGGTTTAAAGCCTGTTTAAAGGCTTGTAAAAAACAAAGTATACTTACAGTTCCCCTGAGACCAACAGAGTGGGGATCCCTGCATAAAGCTCTTTTAGAGACTGTACAGTCAGGGCTTCCAACTAGGAGAGGCTGAACCTAGCTGGGGCGAAAGGCGGTAAGAGGTTTGCTTCATGCTGTCAGTCCTTCAGATGAGGAAAATAAAAGAGAATGTGGCGGGGGGCTCCTCTTCAACACTTATAGTTAATCAGTCCTATCAGGTTGTGGGGGCGGAGTCACAACCCAGAGTGTGTGCTGCCATGATGCGTCAGGAAAATGTTTTGTCTTTAGTTTAAGCATGTTATCCAATACGTATGTAGCGGCCTCACCCTCTCTCTCTTCTTTAACGGTTACTTTGGCTTCGGTCTAGGGGTACCTTGAAGGGGAGAGCGAGGTGCGCCACGGCCCATGTCCTCCAACTCTGAACCCCGAGGTCAGGGCGTCCGCCCCTTTTATCTCCTCTCCCTTTGCGTCACAGCGGGTTCCCCGCCCCGCTGCACCGGCGCCAGGAAAGGACAAAAAAAGGTACAGTCTTGCGGTGCAGGTTCAACTCCGACCCAGGGCGACAACGCCACCTGCAGGCCACAGGGAACCTTGCACCACCAGAGTCCTCCAAGAACCACAAAAGGGATTCTCAGATTCCCTAACAATTAGTACATCTGGGTTAAATAACCCAGATGCCCCCCCCCCAAAATTGAAATACCCGCTACACTCTCCCCCCTGTAATTTGACACTGGTCCCCAGTGTCTGGTCCAAACTCACACCCCACAAAGGTGGTGCATAAGCTCCGCCCAGAGACTAAACCATACAAATTAGCCCTGAATTGTGCCAAGACCTAGAATGGGAAAGGGAAAATATAAAACAGTAGAACCATAAAACTTTCAATAAAACACTTCTGACATTTACACATGCACAACCCTCCCTCTGGCTATCTAAGGACCACCCATACTCAGCAGCCTTGACAGATGAATCTCCTGCAGAAGGGAAAAAAAAAACATCCTACCACAATGTGTGTTTTCTTGGAATGAACGGGCCTCTCCTTGAAAAGGCCCATTCGCTCCAATGAGTATGGTGATGCAAGTGTAAAAAAAAAAAACAGTCGTTGCGCAGCCCTGCCACCTGGTGACAGTGCCACGGTAATGACACTTGGCCAAATCCTCCAGACAACTTTCCTTCTTCTTTCACTGTGTCTACACTAACTACACCCCAAAGTCATTATCTTCTTTGCAGTGCAGGGAGAAAAAGGGAGAACAAACAGTAACAGCTCCCATTTCTCCAAAACGCCCAAATCAAAAAAAAACTAGGGCACAGTCCTTATGTTCCGGCAAGTTCAGCAATGAACAATAATAGAGCACACAGGAGTCTTTTCCTCCTAAAGGTAGAACTTTGGGTGCGGCAGGAACAGGGGCTTCAGGTGCTTATCGAAAGTCTCCACATTATATTCAATGTTCTCTCCATCTTTGCGACAAATAAGCACCTTGTCCGCATGGATGTGCCGACCCAACATCCACTCCGCTTTACAGCCCTTGAACTTCTTGGACACGGGAGATGAGCATGAAAGATATCAGCGAGCATGGGGCACTTTGAGCTTTTCCCAGACAAACTCATCATACCATCGCTGCCGCAGGACCTCCACTTCAAAAAGCAAGTCCCGGGGTAGGTATGGGTACTCCCACCCATATTTACGTGCAACTCTCTGACAGAAGAGCCGCTGTAGCCGGGCCAGAGGTGGCATTGTGGCACGGTCTCCTTCTCCAGGCTGGACAATGGACTCCGGATGCTGAGGTACTTTAACTACCTCCGTTGGCTTGGACCTAGGAGCCCGCAGCAATGAACGTCGCGTTCCCGTCACCGGAACGGATGAAACAGTAGGCGATTCACAGGATGGAAGGGTGGGCAAGAGACCAGATTCCTCCCCGGCCTCCGGGACCTCCACCCGGGGTGTACTATCCCCTGTAGACATGGGCAGATCCCTTGGTGCATGGAGCGCGGGTAATGGCATCTTGTCCCAACCCTTGCGGTGAAAGACCTTGTCAATCTCGCCATCATCGCCGGCATTTGACAGCGACTCTAGGTCGGAGGTGTCGTATATTTCCGTGGGCAGGTAATTCCCAGTAGATGGAGAATCACCCTCCCTCATAGGCTCCACCGACAATGGACTCCCGACACCTCCAACCACACTCACAGTCCCAACCCCTGGCTCACATGGGCCTTCAGTAGAACAGGGATGTCCAGGGCTCCTCCCTCCGGATCCATCCAGGCCAGGCAAGCGGTGGGGCGAAGCTCTTCCACGACCATAGGATGCCTGTACAAGGCCGACTTTCCTCTTCGGAGGTGGGAGCAGGGAGCTTGTGGTGACCGAAGCAGCATCCTCGGATTTTTCAATCTCAGTCTCTGTTTGGGCACTCTCTTTGCCCTGGTCAGCGCGCACAGAAATCTCCGCAAAGGCCTGGATCTCCCCTTCCGGAGTGGCGGTACCTGTGAGGCAGTTGAGGTGGAAGGCCCGGGGCCTTTCTGTGAATGGTTCCACCTCAAAAAGAAACTCCTTGCAGGTCTCACATCGCCCGAATGGCTTCAAGCTGACCACCTGTCCCGAGCAGCCGGGACAGATCACACCGAGGGCCTATATGTCTCTGCATACATACAGAGCCAAACGTCCTCGGGGCCTAAGTCTTATTCCTGTACCCGTTATGGAAGCAGCAAAGGAAGTCATCTTTGTGGGGTAAGGAACCGGAATCCACGGGGTACTTGAGGTCATCCCAACTGTCTGCTGCTCCATTGCGCACTGACCAACACGCGCCAGAATCCCCACGTGACTACTTCCACATGGCCAGACTCCTCCCATAGTCTGCACTTGTTCACGGGCTTTCCCTTCTCACCGCCGATGAACTGCGCAGCTATGGTGTGCCTTGTGGCGCGCCTGCCAACATGGCCGTCCTACTTGGAACTCCACCGGGCAGCAAAGTCCAAACACAGATGTTCCCAGCTCCATACACGAAACACACATCCCGGAATGACGAGCCCCCACGTGTAGCAGCCTCACCCTCTCTCTCTTCTTTAACGGTTACTTTGGCTTCGGTCCAGGGGTACCTTTAGGGGAGAGCGAGGTGCACCACGGCCCATGTCCTCCAGCAGGCCACAGGGAACCTTGCACCACCAGAGTCCTCCAAGAACCACAAAAGGGATTCTCAGATTCCCTAACAATTAGTACATCTGGGTTAAATAACCCAGATGCCCCCCCCCCCTAAATTTAAATACCTGCTACACGTAAAATAGAAACCTGTAAAAAAATTTATAAAGCAAAAAGTAGGACTAGGATATTACACAAACGCCTACATTAAACCTGGAGCCCAGGCTAAGAAAGACTAAGTTTCCTGCATGCCTCTCACTGCTTTATTTTCCGTTTTGTCTGAAGTGTGCCTTCAATGTTCTTGTCTTCCGTGATTTTTATACTGAATGAATGATTTTTACAATAAGGTTTAAAATGAATATGCTTTTGGAATAAATCCACTTGACAAATGTCTATTCATTACCAATGTAATTGGTTTTTATTATAGTGGGGACATGGAGTCCTGAACAATTGAATTTCCATTGTCATAAGCCATGTAAGCTAGTTAGCTAAGTATTAATAAATGTATTTAAAATGTAACATGCAAATCAAAAACCTCATACTATAAGATACTACTGTTAAGCTTTAAAATAGCACAGTTCCAAAAAATTCCAGATATAAAATACTAAGATAATATGGCTTTATCTCTGCCCCATCAGTTGGTCATCTGTGGTCCAGACATGAAGCTGGAGGTGTAGGTATAATAATGCTTCAGTCGCAAAAGTGACTAGCCTCTGTGTGTGCGCAGGGGATTCTTACTCCCCCACCAATGCATACTAATGCAATACTCCTTTGTTTTATACTTACCTAGCAAGGCAGGGGAACTACTATTCATTTATTCAGCTCATCACTAGCCAAAGAGTCATCCATAGTGCAAGTGCTTTATGGTTAGTGAGTAAGAGCTGAACAGAAGAGTAGTTGCAGCTCTGAGATGGGCAAGTATAACATAGGAAAGGCCAGTAGAATAAATGTGGAAGACGTGTTAGTTCCTAGAGGCCCTATGACTGGACATTTATAGCACATTGATTAAAAACTTTTTATTTTCTTACTTTAAAAGACTGATTTAAAAAAAAAGTTATATTTAAGTTTCCAAGTGCAGAAGCAGAACTTTGTAGAGCGTGCCCTACATTGAATTATAATTATTATGATGCTGTTGGACATTAACCTTAAAGTGGTTCTAAAGGCTGAAGGTTTTTCACCGTAATGCTTTTTCTATGTAGCTCCACCCCCAGCCCCCCAATAATTACCTGAGCCCAATCTCAATCCAGCGCTGTGCACGAGAGCAGAGGCTCTCTCCTACCCCATAGGCTCAGAGACAGCAGCAGGAGCCATTAACTCCTGCTGCTGTCAATCACAGTCGGTGAGGAGGGAGTGGGGGTGGAGCCCAGCCACACTATGTGAGTCTCTGGATACACAGAGCTAGCTCAGGAGTGAGCTCTGGTGGGCACTTGTTGGGAGGGGGAGCCAGGAGCATCGGCAGGGGACCCGAGAAGCAGACGATCGGGGCTGTTTTGTGCGAAATCATATCACAGAGCAAGAAAGTATAACAGAATTGTTATTTAAAAAAAAAAATGAAGGGTTTATAATCACTTTAAAACTGAACCCTAGATATGATTTGTATTGCACAGTTACGTTGGCGCAGCTTGGACCACTATAAATATATACATCTCATATCTGGGTGATTGCTCGAGAATCTGGAAACACTGTAGTTGCTGAGGCTGCTACCGTCATAGCAGCGATCTTTCAGATGCTTTGCCAAGCAGCTTCTCTTTTGCATCCTAACCACAATGGATCGCTCGCTTGATTCTGCCCCCATGAACAAAATGCCTTGTATTTGTTTTTTCTAAATAGTATACAGGGTACTTAAAAGTGGGGTATGCCTGTATAGGCATTCTCTGATTGGACAAGGTGTGGAGGCTGGGTAATACCATTTCAATCTACAACTTATCCAATCAGAGAATGCCATTGAAAAAAATACAAGGCGTTCCCTAATTTGCTGCAGTGCCAAGCAATTAACCCCTATGATTACTATGCTCAACATGTGATCCAGAGGAACTTTTCTGACACTGTAGTAGCACTGACTACAACAGTGATTGTTAGCTTCCTCAGTGATTGCTGAACTACAGTATGAGACATGCATACTTACATTGATCTAAGCTGGACCAATGTAACTATACAATGTAAAATCATACCTGGAGTTCAGCTTCAAGATTTTCCACAACTATGTAATATGAAGACCTACCCAAGCTGTCGATGATCTAAAGGAGGTTGCACAATCAGATTGTAATGGGTGTGTTAAGCTTAAAGCCTGGTACACACAATGAGAATATCGGAAAAATTATTATCTTTTTTTTGTTTTGCTTGGGAAATGTACGAATTTACGAACATTCTCTTTCGACAGAATACAACTTCGGATGTGATGTAATGTATTCTATTTGTATTGTATTTTCAGGCAAATACTGTACTGATTAAACAAAAATTGTATGATCTGGTATCGTACGAGAAAATTGTTCATGTTTGTCACTTTGGATAATTTTAAATGATCGGCTCTCCAAAGCTGTGTACTAACGATCAGATTATTGTACGATAGCTTCAAAAGCGGTATTTTTTGTATGGCTTTCTCATCGTGTGTACTAGGCTTCACAGAGACTTCACCTTACGTCCTGTTGTGTTGCCAAGGTATGAGAGATGTCACCAGCACACCAGGGAACTCTATAAAAAGGTCCAACGCTTTATTGAATAATCACATCACAGCACAAATTAACAACGTTTCCGAACCACACTGGACACTTCATCAAGCATGTGACCTGTCTTCTGCTGTGATATGATCATTCAGTAAAGTGTTGGACCATTTTATGGAGTTCTTTGGTGTGCTGGTGATATATCTCATGCCTTAAAGTCTCTCCAATCCCCAGGCGGTGATCACTACAGCAACTACATTAGGACGCCATAACAGGAAGTTAGGGGAACCTCCTAAATAGGGACATAGACAACTATACTAATGTTATAGGGGTTTTAAAGTGTTTGTAAACCTTCCATTTAAAGAAAATAAAAATAACAAACATGCCTACACTTACCTGCTCTGTGTAATGGTTTTGCACAGAGCAGCCCCGATCCTCGTCTTCTGGGGTCCCCCTCCGGCACTGCAGGCCCCTCCTCTTCATCAGGTGCCCCCACAGAAAGCTGCTTTCCATGGGAGCACACGTATGTGCTCGCTCCCGAGTCCCGCTGCTGCGTCCATTGACACAGACAGCAGAACTTTGCCCCGCCCCAGTGTCATAGCTTTTGATTGACAGCCAATGGCTCCTTCTGATATCAATCTGTCCAATGACAATAGCAGTGGCTGGAGATTATGCACTTGTGCACATCGCTGGAACAGATTGGGCTCAGGTAAGAAAAAAGGGAGGGGGGGGGGAAGCTGTAGCACAGAAGTTTTTCTTCACCTTAATGTATAGATTGTATTAAAGTGGATGTAAACCTGATTTATTAAATTTGACCTAGGCACATATACCTGCAGTTTTTTCTTATCTCTTTCTCCAAAGCTCTGAGTCCCGTGTCTTTCTGCTGCTCCATTCCTCTGTTATCAGCATGATAACTTAAGACAAGTTCTCAGACACTGGAGATAAAAGCAGCCGGAAATTTGTGTCGGGGAGGGTGCTATAAATAGATTAGCAGAGAGCTTGTCTATTGGCAGCACAGCTCTGCATGTTTCTTTTATCCTATGCCTATGTGGAGTGGGGGTGTGTGTCTTTCCTCCAATCAGCTGTCACACAGTGTATGCCAACACTCCCCTCTCCCTGCTGGAACAGGAAGAAAAAATTTCAACACGATGTGCACTTCCTAAAGAATATAGAAAGCTGAAGACAGAAGATATACATGTAAAACTTATGTAGGGAGATTTGTTTCATCTCTGTGTATCATCTGAGGCTGTTCACTTCACTGGGTATATGTGAGGGTTTACATCCACTTTGAGGTGAAAAACCCGAAGGCTTTACAACCACTTTAAAGCTGAATTTAGGGCAAGTTTTTTCTCCCATGCGGTGGGGCTGTGCCCACACTGCATGGGTTAACTGTTCGTTTTGTCAAGGGGCGAATAAAAAGCATATACTCACCTGATCCTCTGCTTCAGCGACAACCAAGGCTCCCCCACGATCCAGAGGTGGACTATTCCTGACGTCTTCACATCCAGATCAGGTATATGGCCGTGACGATGTCAGGAAAGCCTGATTCACACCTATGCATTTTTTATTTTCCAATAGTTTTTATTGAAGTTTTTCACAATACAGAGTAAAGACCATGGCATTGTTATTTAACAGTGTACAGTTTTCTTAGTCAATAAAACATACGTTTCAAGCAAGGATAGTTTGCCTTCTACTCTGTTGAGGCATGGCATCAGTTTTCTAATATAGGCCTTTTCTCATCTATAATCTTGATCATGAAATCAATTAGCCGGTTATGCAATGAACTATCCATCTTAAGCTTCACACTATATACTGCATCCTTGCAGTATCTCAAATGTGGGGGCTCCAGGGTACACCCCCCAAATCCACCTATGCATTGTTAGTGCTTTTTTCATTTGGCAGATTAGCACTACAGAACGTGTTCCATAGGAAACCATGTTAAATGGATTGTCGTACAAATCTGCAACAAGCAAAAAGCACTAAAAATGCATAGGTGTGAATCAGGCCGAACAGTCCACCGCACGAGACCGCTAGATCACAAAGGGGGCAGGAGCGTCAGGGACCAGGGAGGATTGGGTGAGTATATCTCCGCTCTCCAATCTCCTAGAGCAGGGCTCTCCAAACTATGGTCTAAATTACAAAGAGCGGTGTCTCAGATGCACGGATATGAGAGGTCAGTCCACCCACATCCTTGAATACATACAGCAAAAAAGTGCACTCCGAAGAGAGCGGTTCCTCAGTGGGACTTTTAAGGGTGACTGTTGAAAACCTCTATACAAAGTAATAAAGTACAAAAATATTTGTCATAAAGACTTGTTTATTTGAAAAAATAGTTTTTTTGCAAAAATATAATATGAAGGGCTGCTACTCTATACGCACAACACATACAGTATCCAAGTAACCAGTGTATACATACTGAAAAAGAGCAATCACAACGCATATGGACAGATATCATAAATTACACAAGAAATATAGGGGAGAAAATGTAGTACAGAACCCGACTCTGTCTCGGGGGTGGGACAGATACCCAACGTTTCAAGGCCTTTTGATTGTACAGCCTCTTCTTCAGGGGTAGGGTGCTGCACCTTTTAGTGGTGAATGATATCATATGTGTTTGGTGCATACATGTTACTTGGTAGTAGCAAGAGATAAAAAAGCACAGTGATTCTAATTTGATTATTAATGTTGTTATTCCCTGAAACGTCGGACCAGCGGGTGACAAAAGCGGACCCTCAGCCCAGATGGTGTTGTCCCGATGGATGGTTTGGCCCACAAAGGGCGTAAAAAGTGTCCGACACTATCCCCAGAGCACAGGCGCAGTGGAGCTGCTGTCTGTACAGTGGGGGTGACTTCCCAAGGTTCAAAACGTGCCTGAAATGGTAGTACTGCCTCGCACAAGTCGCACCTAAGGGCTAAGACTAGACCCTAAACGGTAGGGCTAACCCAGAATGGTAGTGTTGCCTAGCATAGGCCGCACCAGGGAGCACAAAGAGGACCCAGAAGGCGTAATGCCCGTCCGAGAATCTAACAGGTACCTGGTCCAGAAGCTGCGGCTGATATAAATATATGTCCACCAGAAGCTGGTTCCTGCTTTCCAAATGTCGGCGATATAGGGTAGTGCCTGACAGTCTTGTCTTGGTCCTAATGATTTGTCCTGGTGCGGCTTCAGTGTGAGCTTCAGTGTGATGGTCCTCCAGTTGTTCAGGAACTACAAATCGCATCATGCCTAGTCATGTCTGTGAATGTCAGCGTTTTACAATGCATAATGGGACGTGTAGTTCTGCAACAGCTGGAGGGCCATAGTTTGGAGATTCCTGTCCTTGACAAAGATGAGCAGTTAACCTGTGCAGTGCAGGTACAGCCCCAATGGATGGAGGGGAAAAAAATGCCCGGAGCTCTGCTTTAACTCTTTCCCATGCCATCCAAAAATATTTAAAAAAAACTAAATACGTTTTGAACGGAGTGTGCATTTATTGGCAGCTTTTTTAAAATATATCTGCAGGATATACAGTACAATATTTAGCAATAAGGATAGAGACATTGGCTAGGCAGCCCATTAGACTGCTATAGAACTCTGCTAACACACACACACATAATGATTATTGTTTTGGAAGCCAATAATAAATGAATGATTTGTGAAGCATTTGTCTCTGATCAGGCAGCAGATGCTGCTTGGATGTAGTGTGTGGATGGGAAAGAACAGACAATAGAATGGGGGCATAGACTGAGTGAGCAGAATGCTGGTGCTGGGTACATCTCACAGTCCAGACAGGGCTTCTACAACACCATTGAGAGATATACTAGAAGAAGGAAAAGGCTTCTCCTTGCTTCCACTAACACTGTATACGTGGGAATTAAAATCTGCAGAAGGCAAATAGATTTGTCAGTTCACAATAAAGCTTGATAGGGATTGAATAAAAGAGCTGCTCAGCTTGCAGGTTGGCCCCGCCTCTTCTCCGCCTCATTCATACCGGTGTTCTTACAAACACAGCATCCCCTGCATCCTTTTAGATCTGCAAGTCTTTGGAGCTGCTGCACATCTATCAATAGTTGTGAGGACACCCTGGTCAGCTTTTAGGTGCACACAGTCTGAGATCAGACACACACAAAGAGTCTGTGCCCATTAGGAAAATTCACCCTTTCTATTTGTGATGTTTACTCTTATCACCAATAATAGAGAGGAAATCTTTTTATGGGGACACTACTTCTGGTGACAAGCAGGGATTTCTTCACTTTGGAGGGATTTCCTCTCATTTCCTGTCTCAGGTATTGGTCAGGAAGTGAAGAGACATCTCTCCTATAGGACACAGATGGCAAAAAAACTGACAAGGGTTATAACCTTCCTCCCTTACTCTATCAAAAAAAAAGTTTTGCCCTTAGCTCTTTTTTAAATGCCCCACTAAAATGCGACTACAATCATTAAACGTATTCTTCCTGGAGAAGAGCATATATGATCGCAATATATCTAAATGGTGACTCTAACATAGGGAGAAAACTATTCAGTCTCAGGTCCCTTAAGAAGACTTACGGACACTCAATGAAGTTGGATGAGAAGCAGTTTCATCTTAAACTGTTTAAAGTGGTTGTAAACCCAAAAAATGTTTTTAAAAAAAAAATAAAAACCTGCAAGACAAAGGCATAATGAGCTAGTATGACTAGCATACTAGCTCATTATGCATTACTTTACCTTAGATCGAAGCCGTCCTCGTCTCTCCCTCCGGCCGCAGACATCTCTCCCGGAGGTTACTTCCGGGTATCGCCGCTCCGGCGCTCTGATTGGCCGGAGCGGCGATGACATCACTCTGCGCATGCGCGTGGGAGCCGTCAAAGCCGGCATTATCCATTCAGAAAACCGGAATTCTCAGTGCGCCTGCGCCATTGTCTACGGCGCGCATGCGCCGTAGACAACGGTGCATTCTTTTTGGCAAATATCTCCTAAACCATGTAGGTTTAGGAGATATTGCAAACACCTACAGGTAAGCCTTAATCTACGCTTACCTGTAGGTGAAAGTTGTAATGGATGGTTTACTTCCATTTTAAGGCTTCATGAACACATAGCCTATCATGACCGCCGGCCACGGGAAAATTCAAAACCTATCCTATCTTGAACGCAATTCTTCTGCTTTCAGGAAAGGGAGGTTGAACCAGGGCTGCCATCAGGGGGGTACAGGCAGTACACCTGTAAGGGGCCCGGAGGTCCCCAGGGGCCCGGAGTTCCCCAGGGCCCCGAATGTCAACCCCCCCCCCCCTTTTTATTTTTTATTTTTTATAAAAAAAATTTATTATTCATTTTTTTATTTAATTTGTTTGTTTTTTTTAATTTATTAATTAAATTTATTTATTTTTTTGTAAGGGGCCCAGAGGTCCCCAGAGGTCCGGAGGTCCCCAGGGCCCCGGATGTTAACCTCCCTTTTTTTTTTTTTTTTTTATTATAAATTTTATTTTATTTTTTATTTATTTTTTTATTTTTTATTTTTTTTTTGGGGGGGCCCAGAGGTCCCCAGGGCCCCGGATGGAAACCTCCCTTTTTTTAATATTTTTTTTTTTTTTTGTAAGGAGCCCAGAGGTCCCCAGGGCCCTGGATGGCACCCCCCCTTTTTATGTTTTTTTTGTTCTTCTGGTTTTTTTTTGTGTTCGTCAGCACCCAAACCCCCTGCTTCTCAATTCGTGGCACCCCCCCGCTTCTGAATTTGCGGTAGCCCCCCCCTGCTTCTCAATTCGCGGCGGCAGCACCCCCCGCCCCCCGGTTGTCCTCGGCTCCAGGGGGCCCATGCCTGAAGCTGTGTAAGGGGCCCCAAAATTCCTGATGGCTGCCCTGGGTTGAACCTCCCCTAACCACAGCAGCTCCTAAACGATCCCAAAAGCACATGGACACATAGGTTTTTATGGCGTTGAAGTTTAGAAGCTTTGTCAAAAAAGCCCCAAAAGCTCCGGAATTCAAGTTTAGGAGCTGTAGTGTACATGAAGCCTAATGCCGCATACACACAACCGTTTTTAATGTCATTGAAAAAAACGACGTTTTTCTTGACGTGATTCTTCTCAAGCCTGCCTTGCCTACACACTATCATGAAAAAAAATGCTCGAGCAAAGCGCAGTGAATTAGGGGATCGCTGATGTCGTTACATAAACGATATGGAGGTGTGTCAATGCCAGATATATATATAAATATTACCAGGCAGCCCTATTGAGCCGCCTGATTGACTGGAGTCGACATAGTGAGGGGAAAATCTGGCCAGAGCTAGAACAAGCTCAGTGTAGTGAATTACTTCAGCGAGTGGCATGGTGTTATAAGGACCTCCCGGAGGGTATGAAGACGCACCCCTTGATAGGCCCTACACTTCGGATGGGATATGGGCTATTTGTGAAGGGGAAATTATCAACATTAGACTCACCCCTTTTCCCCATTTTGGGGAATCCACAGTTCGGACCGGGACTGAAGAAGGGACCCTTTAGTAAATTGGTTGAACAGGGGTTGTTTTAAGTATCTCATTTTCTGAGGGCGGGTGTTTGGCCTACGATTCAGGAGATGATAACGGGACAAAGATCATATCAATTGGACTTTTGGAGGGCAATGCAATTAAGACATTTCCTCGATACCCTGAGCTTACCGAGTAAATATGAACGAAAGCTAACAAAGTTTGAGGAGTACTGTAATGGGAGTGGTATACTGCGGCATACTCTCTCTAAAATTAGTGAATTGCTGAATACCCCTGGTGAAGAGTTTCAGTTGCCATTCTTTAGGAGGTGGGAGAGGGAGTTAGATAGGGAGTTTTCGGAAGAACAAAAGAATAGGATACTACGCAACATGTTTGAATCCTCAGTTTGTATAAAAATGCAGGAGATGAACTTTAAGATTCATTCACAATGGTACCGTACCCCGGCCGTATTAAGTAGATGCTACCCAGATATATCAGATAAGTGCTGGCGGTGCGGGGGAAATGAAGGGACAATAATACACATCTTCTGGGCCTGTCCCAGAATACAGAGTTTCTGGAAAGAGGTTCGAGAAACCACCCAAAAGTTTAGAGAGGAGAAGCTGCCGTAGGATCTGACTTTTTTCCTGTTACAAGACTCGGATACTGCGGTGAAACAGTACAGGAGATCGATCCTCTGTCACCTCCTGAATGCGGCAAGAGCCTGTATTCCAGCAATGTGGAAGCAGACCCAGCCACCTTCAGTAGGGATGTGGCTTAAGCGAGTAGAAGACCTGAATAGGCTGGAGGACCTGGTCTGGACCTCCCGGCAGAAACGGGGAGTTTACCCTGAAACATGGTCAGAATGGAATCTTTTTAAATACTCAGAGGAGGGGAAAACACTAATAGACCATAACTGAACTGGTGCTTTCAGGGGGCTGGGGGGACGCAGAGGAGAGAGAGTGGGAGTTTTAGGGGTCCGGGTTTTTTTTTTGGGGGGGGGAGGGGATAAGTTGAAGTGAAGAGAGTGGCAATAAGATAGAGGAACAAATGGGGCAGAAATCCCCCGGCCAGCCTGAGGACAAAGTAGGACTTTGGGGGGGGGGATGCCCAATGGTGGGGACACTAATGACTTAATAGGTTTGGGAGTAATATGAGTAAGTCCCGGGTGAGAGGTGAGAACTTAACACACATAGAGTGGTGGATATTGTATATTAGGATGTATGATATATTTAGGAGTAGATAAATGTCCGTCAGTGATTTAAGAAGTATATAGAATGTACCTTAAGATATCTGTTGCGGCTTTCTGTTTATTTCAAAACAAAACAATAAAGAGTTAAAAAAAAGACGTACGAAATGTACGACGTGACTATAAAGGGGAAGTTCCATTCGGATGGCGCCACCCTTTGGGCTGCTTTTGCTGATCCTTGTGTTAGTAAAGTTTGGTGAGAGACGATTCGTGCTTTTCAGCCTCGTGCTCTTCAGTCCGTTACAGCGTGACGAATGTGCTATCTCCATTACGAACGCTAGTTTTACCAGAACGAGCACTCCCGTCTCATCACTTGCTTCTGAGCATGCGCGTTTTAAACGACGAGAAAAATTAGAGCATGTTCCAAATTTTTAATGGCCACTTTTCACGTCGTGAAAAATGCTCTGGAGCCCACACACGATCGTTTTTAATGACCAAATAAAAAAATGGCATTTTTCTCGTCATGAAAAACGGTCGTGTGTATGCGGCATAAAGGGTTCTTTACTGTTAGAGCGGTAAGAACATAGACGTCTCTTCCACAATTGGTGGTGTCTAACCTTTTAGTTAGGCATTGTTGTGTAACGGTTTCAGCCAAATGGTCAGACCAGTGGTGATGTGCAATTTCTACTTTACTTAACAATGAACTTCAACATAAATTGTACCGGAGAACGTGTGAACACGGGTATACAGTACAGAACATTAATATGAACCGTAAAGAAAGAGGATATAACAATTATACTGCCGTTCAACTAATGTCCAATAGGTGGAAGCAGCGTGTTCTGAGTTCAATCTACAGATAGAATAGAGAGCTAAGGAATCTCACATGTCCAAGATAGTAATCGTTCGTTCAACAGACTGTGAGCTGAGTGGACCTCCTGCTGGCACACATTTCACGCTGGCACTGCTTTCTACTTGCTTCGGTCAGGAGGTTCTGGTGGCTGCAGACAGGGCCAACCCACTTCTTGGACAGCTTCCGCAAATCGACTGTAACAGAGTCCTCTCCAGTAACTGGGGCTTGGAAAGATGCTGCGTGCTCTTGTGCTCACTGCTGGTGGCCCGCACACCAGACTTAACAGGGGAGGACCCAGCACCTGGGAACAGCTCACTTGCCCAGTCACTGCTGTCCCATCAGGCAGGATCTCTCTGAGCACCGGAAGCTGGGTGGAGCTGACATTTATATCCCCCGGGAGTGTCCAGGAGCTCAGAGGATTGTGGGGAGTTGAGTTAAAGGGACCTGCACCGGAATCTGGACAAAGGGGCATCCCACTACACTCCACCCCACTTGAACTTGCCATTCCAGGCAAGTTTACCGATCATACAAAGTCCTCCTGTGCAAAGCGTTCAGGTGGTTTCCCAAAGTTGTGCCTCTGAGAGCATCTCAAGGGTTGAGGTTCA
Organism: Rana muscosa; assembly: GCA_029206835.1. Taxonomy (NCBI): domain Eukaryota; kingdom Metazoa; phylum Chordata; class Amphibia; order Anura; family Ranidae; genus Rana; species Rana muscosa. The sequence continues at coordinate 733,887,109 of CM055116.1, forward strand.
GGCTCTTCTTCAGAAGGAGACAAAGGTACATGTTCACTTTCAGGCATCTCAGTGGACAGTGGGTCAGAGGGCTCCACAGCAGGAGTAGGAATTCGAGCTGGGCAATCATTGGACTGCATGGCAATCTGTAATCTCTCCTGGGAGATTTGGAGGCAGCAGTGAGGGAACGGGGAGTAGCCACCACTGATTCTCTGCTGGGGCTGCTACGGGTGGCTCAGAAACATGTTCTTCCGGCTCTCTAGATAAGCTCTCAGGCACCTCTACGAAATTTCTAAAAGGTTTGAGGAGCCTGCGGTGTAGCCGCCTCGGCCTGTCTTGTGTACTTTCCTTCTGGACATCATAGACTGGCACTCCTGGAATTGGTTGCTGTAGCACAACTCCGGGCACTTCCTCCCATGGAGTTTGTAGCTTGCCTTGCTGATGTGCACCTTTGCGCCTGATCAAGACCTTGTCTCCAGGTTTCAGGTCATAGACCTCCTTTCCTGACTCTTCTTGTTCCACCCAAGTTCGCTCCTTTACAAACTGTTGGACTTCTGACAGGCGTCGCCTCCACTCTCGAATCCAGGTTGCTGGAGTATACTCCAGTTCTTCAGTGGGGACAACACCCCATAGATCTGTGGGTCCCCCAAGAGTACGACCAAACATCACATGGTAAGGAGAGCGAGCTGTCACTGGTATACTTCCAAACCACTTTAGCCAAGTAATAGGTCCATCTGGTCCATTTCTCACGGGCCAGCCCTCTCAATAGTTGTATCAGGGTACGATTAAACCTCTCGCAGGCTCCGTTGCCCTGTGGGTGATATGGGGTCGTATGCGTCTTCTTGAAACCTAAGGAGCGACACCACTCCTGGAAGAACTCACTTTCAAAGCAGGGTCCTTGATCTGAATGTATCTTCTGAGGTCAACCATAAGGGAGATGGAAGTGCTTCCACACTGCTTGAGCTGCAGTCTTTGCAGTCTGGTCACGAGTTGGTACAGCTACTGCAAACTTGGTAAAGTGGTCCACCATAACAAGGACATGGCGATGTCCATCTTCCGACATGTCGAGGGTGAGGAAGTCAACTGTCAATACTTCCAATGGGGCAGACGTGTTCCAAGTCATGGGAGGCACCTGGACCTCAGCCCCCTTGGTCACGGAGCATACCGCACAGTGCCGACATATCTGATCAATCAACTGGAACAGCCCCACACACATGGCTTGCCTTTTGAACCTTTGAACCAGGAAAATGTCTTGTGGACACCCCAATGTCCTCATTCCACATGGATCCTTTCTGCCACTGGTCGAGCTCTGGCCCGCGACAGTGCCACCTGCCAAGTTACCGAAGAGTCATGGGGGAACATTATTCTGCGATACAATATGCCATTTCTCAAGAGGAGGCGTGACCATTCGTTCAGCAGTTTTTGTGTTTCTGGTAGCAGTTGTGATCTTTCACTTCTACTGGGCCAGCGCCGTAACTGCATTGCCTCTATTACTGGGGCAATCACAGGGTCATCCTTCTGCGTTTCTGCCCAGTTATAATCTTCCAATACCTGGATGAGGTCCACCCGTGGTCTACTCTTAGATCTAGCCCCCATTAAGGGTGGAATTTCTTCTTCTTCTGCCTCTTCATTCACATCTCGCTGTGGTTGTGCTGAAGGGTACCGTGATAGGGCATCAGCCACGTGGTTGCCCTTTCCCGGGTGGTAATGCAGGGAAAAGTCAAACTTTGCCAGATGTGCTGCCCATCTTTGTTCCAGAGCGCCAAGTTTGGATGTCTGGAGGTGTACTAAGGGATTATTGTCCGTCCAGACTTCGGACTTAGACCCTGTGAAACGTTCTGTGACGGCCCACACCAGCGCTAACAGTTCCAACTTGAAGGAGCTGTAGTTTGCAGGGTTTCTCTAGGTTGGATGAAGGCTGCGGCTGGCATAAGCAATAACCCGTTCCTTACCATCTGGCATTTGTGAGAGCACGGCCCCCAGGCCCTGGTTACTGCCATCAGTTTGTAACCAAAAGGGAAGGGAGAAATCAGCAAAGGCCAATACAGGGGCTGACACCAACCGTCGCTTTAAGAAGTCAAATGCCTCCTGTTGTTCCAGTCCCCATTCCACCCTCTTGTGACTTCCTTTCTGGTCTACTCCATGTAGTAATTTCTGGATTGGAGCAGCATGATGGGCGTAGTACTTCGAAACATCGATAGTGCCTCGCTAACCCTAGGAAGGCTCTAACCTCAGTCACGATCGATGGTGCCTTCCATTCTTGTATTACCGTATATACTCGAGTATAAGCCGACCTGAATATAAGCTGAGGCACCTAATTTTACCACAAAAAAAATGGAAAACATATTGACTCGAGTATAAGCCTAGGGTGTCCATCTGCATGCCTCACTGTGTCCATGTGCATGCCTCACTGTGCCCATGCCTCACTATGTCCATGCCTCACTGTGCCCATGCCTCACTGTGCCCATGCCTCACTGTGCCCATGACTAGATTGACGTTTAACATGGCAGTCTATGGAAGGGGTGCCCGGGTTTGAAAAATGGGTGCTCCCAATCTAGGTCCCCCAGACAACAAACTTTGCACTCTTGTAGAGGAGAAATTGGGCTACATGTGTGCCAAGTTCCGGGTCCAGGGGACCTACAACCGGCCAGTACCGGGTCCCCAAATTCACCAGAGAAATTACCGTTTAACATGGGAGTCTATGGAAGGGGTGCCCGGCTTTGAAAAATCAGTGCTCCCAGGCCATAGGTCCCCTGGACAACAAACTTTGCACACTTGTGTGTGCCAAGTTTGGGGTCCAGGAGACCTTATGGCCGGCCGGTACCTGGTCCCCAAAGTCCGGTAGATCAGGCGCAAAAAGGTGACTCAAGTATAAGCCGAGGGGGGCATTTTCAGCACAAAAAAATGTGCTGAAAAACTCAGCTTATACTCAAGTATATACTGTACCTTGATTTTCTTTGGGTTGGGGAGCACACCCTGTTTTGAAATGACATGTCCCAAATATTCAATCTCACTTTTGAACAGGTGGCATTTTTTTGGCTTAAGCTTTAGCCCATACTGATGTAGTCGGGCTAGAACAGCATCGAGGTGGGCGAGGTGTTCCTCAAAGGTGGCAGAGAACACCACTATATCATCAAGATAAATCAGGATGCTATCCAAGTTCATATCCCCAAGACAATGCTCCATTGTCCTTTGGAAGGTAGCAGGTGCATTGTTCAGCTCGAAAGGCATTCTCTTGAACTGCCATAGTCCCATAGGGGTATGAAAGCAGTTTTTGGTCGATCTGCTTTGGCCACAGGGATCTGCCAATACCCACTGGCGAGATCAAGTGTGGAAAAGAACTTGGCTTTCCCTAGAGCAGTTAGGGACACTTCAAACCGCGGCAGGGGATAGGCGTCTCGTGTAGTGACAGCATTCAACCGTCTATAATCTACACAGAAGCGGAGGGTGCCGTCCTTTTTCCGCACTAATACAACGGTAGCTGCCCATGGGCTCTTGCTGTTTTCAATTATGCCTTGCTGCAGCATCTGTTCCAACATCTGCTTGACTTCCTGAAAAAGGTGAGGGGGTATGCTTCTGTAGCGATCCCGGATGGGTGGATTTCCTCCTGTTGAGATCTCATGTTCAATTCCATTGCTACAGCCCAGGTCAAAATCCCCCTGGGAAAACGCCTCTGACCACTTATCCACCAGTTGCCTTACTGCTTCTACCTGAGTGGGTGTGAGTTCCTCAGTGGACAGCTGTAGAAGTGGAAGTATCTGTTCTACCCATGCTACTGTAGGTCTGCTCCTGCTGACCATTTGGCAACATTCACTTTAGCTACATAGCGTCGTCCGTGAAATTTCTGGAGCTCTATGTGGTCCACTTTGGGAGAAATCACACCTGTAATCAGGGCCAGTTCCGCCACTGGTGTCCCCGGGGGCAGGTGAAGTGGAATCGTCTTGCTGTTCCGCATCCTAACTAGCACGGTGCCTTGACAAACTACTGTGAGAGTTCTAGCAACAAATGGGGACATATCTGAGGGTAAGGGTTCCACTAGCACTGGGACGCCCTGCAGTCTATGGCATGATCCAACATTCATGGGAAGTACAAGTTATTTGCAGGGAGGTATTACAATCTCTGTCCCAAAGGGAACCCTCACAACACTAGCCTTTTCATTAATGTTTGCGATACTTGCGTCAGAGTCCTTTAGTGCTGCCAAGGTAAGGAGAAGCTTTCTAACTTCTTTAGGTGGTCCCAGGTGTGTAGGACATCGTTTTAACAGCTCAGGCCTCAGCCTCTGGATGATATTCATGCCCAATTTCACCTACGGCCATCCTTTTCCGGATGCTCGTGTAACCACAACACCTTTTTGGCCAAGGTCCTGTCCCCACAATTCTACTTTCATCCAGGTAATGCTGACCACTTCTATAGGAAGTTTGTTGGCAGCTGTCAGTGAGATCCAGGGGGTATCCTGACTAATTTTTTTCTTTGGGAAGTGTCGCTGGAACAATGGTTCTGGTAGAATGGTGACTTGGGACCCAGTGTCGAAGAGACATTCGACCTCTTGGCCATCGAAGTACCCGTGTACCACAGGGCAATCGACCACTATGTCCTCCGTGTGTGACGGGGGAGTCGTTTTGCTGGGCTCCCCCCACTGCTTGACTCCTACCGGTGGGGCACTCTGAGTTTAACGGCTCCCTCGGTATTCGATCAGGACAATCCCTCAAGCGATGTCCCTTTTGTCGACAGCCCCAACATGGAGAGGGTGACCTCTCCTGTCTTGGTCGTCTGTGGGGCGGTGATCAGTTTCTCCATGAAGGGGTGTGCTCCCTTGGCCCCCTTGGATTGTCTCGCTCACATCTCAGCGTGGCAAGTTCTGTCTGGAGCTGGGCCATTCCTTCCTTCAGCTTGTGGATGGCCACCTCTCACAGAGCTGTGTGTTCCATTTGTGGCGGTTTACATGGTTTATCACCTGTGCTGGCCATGAGGACGTCCGTACTGGCACATCTGGGTTCTGAATATAGGATAGCTGCTTCTAGAATTTCATGTAATTTTAAGTTTGGGTTACTTCTGTCCTTTTCTTGTAACTTTTCCCTGACTGTCAGACAGAAGCCCATACACAAACTGATCCTTCAGCCACCCATCTGTATCACTCCAGCCAGCACGTCCTGCTCGCCTCCTCTTCTTGTGGCGGATCTCGGCTGCTATATCCTGCAGTTCCAGGGCGTACTGCGGAATGGATTCTCCCACTCTCTGCCTTCTACTGATGAAGCGAGCTCTAAGATCTCCTAATGCAACCGTCTGGGTGTACACTGCTTCCAAGCGGCTGATTATCTTCTCTAGGGAGTCCTGGTCCTCTGCTGGAAGGTGTAGGATCAACTTCCTTGCTTCCCCTTCAAGGGCATTAATGGTCAGGTCTGCCTGCTATGCAGGTGGGACCCCATATGACCGGATCAAGCCCCGCAATCTCCTAATCCAATCATCTAAGTCCTGATCTGGTCCTGTGTACTTAGGCAGCTGTTGTGGTAGCAATCCTGCCAGCAATAGAGAAGCTATGGCAAACTCCCTCAGTGCCGCTGCTGACTGGCTCTGCCATTGTGCTGCTCTCCTCATCACTGTCTGACATGGCTGATCCTGTTCGTGACGCCAAGTGTTGTGTAACGGTTTCAGCCAAATGATCAGACCAGTGGTGATGTGCAATTTCTACTTTACTTAACAATGAACTTCAACATAAATTGTACCGGAAAACGTGTGAACACGGGTATACAGTACAGAAAATTAATATGAACCGTAAAGAAAGAGGATATAACAATTATACTGCCATTCAACTAATGTCCACTAGGTGGCAGCAGCGTGTTCTGAGTTCAATCTACAGATAGAATAGAGAGCTAAGGAATCTCACATGTCCAAGATAGTAATCGTTCGTTCAACAGACTGTGAGCTGAGTGGACCTCCTGCTGGCACACATTTCACGCTGGCACTGCTTTCTACTTGCTTCGGTCAGGAGGTTCTGGTGGCTGCAGATAGGGCCAACCCACTTCTTGGACAGCTTCCGCAAATGGACTGTAACAGAGTCCTCTCCAGTGACTGGGGCTTGGAAAGATGCTGCGTGCTCTTGTGCTCACTGCTGGTGGCCCGCACACCAGACTTAACAGGGGAGGACCCAGCACCTGGGAACAGCTCACTTGCCCAGTCAATGCTGTCCCATCAGGCAGGATCTCTCTGAGCACCGGAAGCTGGGTGGAGCTGACATTTATATCCCCCGGGCGTGTCCAGGAGCTCAGAGGATTGTGGGGAGTTGAGTTAAAGGGACCTGCACCGGAATCTGGACAAAGGGGCATCCCACTACAGCATCTTAGTGAATGCTATATACAGCAACGTAGGAAATGCTAGTGACACAAACTAACACAGGTGGAACTGGATGGACTGGTGTCTTTATTCAACCTTACCAACTATGTATTTCATGTATTGGTGCATAGCTTGTACAATTTGAGAATGATCATTTAGACCACTTTCACACTGGGGCCGCGTTCACGGTAAAGCGCAGCTCGTTTTTGCAGCGCTTTACCGCAAAGGGGTTAAAAACTCCCATGTTGCGGTGCTTCCGAAGTACTTTTCAGGTGCTTCGGAAGCGCTACCCATTCATTCCAATGGGCAGGGAGTTTTGGGAGCGCTAAATACAGCGCTCCCAACCTGCCCCAAAGATGCTGCTTGCAGTACCTTTCTGTCATGGAGATCCTGCCAGAAGCAGGCATCCCGGTCTTCCTGATTCTCGGTTGCGCATGCTCCGCCCTGCAGGTGGCGCCAGAGGGGCTATTTTAAACCTGTCAATCGCAGACAGTCCCTGCTGTCTGCTCTACAGCGTTGAGTACCTGAAAACCTGATCTGAAGACTTACCTGTGTTTGACCCGGCCTGCCTGTGACTTCTCCAGTTTTCTGCCTGCATCCGACCCCTGGCTTGTTGTGACCTCTCCTCTGTCTGATCCCTCTGTACCTTGCTGCCAGCCAGTTAACCGACCCGGCTTGTCTGACCAATCTCACTGTTCCTAGTTCCGGTCCAGTCTGCTAAGCTGATCCAGTTTGCTGAGTTCCTGTGTTCCTGGTTCCGGTCCAGTCTGCTAAGCTGATCCAGTTTGCTGAGTTCCTGTGTTCCTGGTTCCGGTCCAGTCTGCTAAGCTGATCCAGTTTGCTGAGTTCCTGTGTTCCTGGTTCCGGTCCAGTCTGCTGAATGATTCCAGTTTGCTGAGTGTTCCTGATTCCAGTTCTACCTGCTGTGTTCCAGTGTGCCTACCAAGTCTGCATAACTACCTTCACCTTGGTTGATCCTGCCAGGCACTCGTACCCCTCCTACCTCCGCGCCTGCTGTTACCTTACCAGGGGCCGCTGGTGGGAGCAGTAAGGGAGGCCTTCCTCTGCAAGTCTGGGCTTATCACCGCTAGGTAAGTGACAGTAGCAGACAGCCATGTCTGAGCCCGAGCAGGGAGCCTCACCTATGGAGGAACTATGTCGGCACCTGGCAGGATTGGCTGAAGCGGTCAAGAACCTCCAGCAAGGCTACACCCATCTGGAAGAACAAGTGCGGGTCCTCTCCAACCCCTCCGGAGCCCAAGGGGGATCCCATACCTCTACCTTCACTGCTGGGGCAGGATCCTCACCCACAGTTGTCATGCTTCCTCCGGAGCCCAGAGTCCCTACACCCGAAAAATTCTCCGGGGATCGAAACAAGTTTAGGGCTTTTCGTAAATCCTGCAAACTCTACTTCGCCCTGCAGCCTCGCACCTTCTCCTTGGAAGCCACCAAGGTGGGCTTTGTGATGTCCCTGCTTTCCGGAGACCCTCAGAGCTGGGCCCACCGTCTCTTGGAACGGAAAGATATGGCGTTAAACAACCTTACTGCCTTCTTCGACGCCATGGCCCAGCTATATGAAGATTCCCAGCTCTCAGTAACTGCAGAGACCGCCTTGCGCACCCTTCAGCAGGGGCGCAGTGCAGCAGAGGACTACGTAACGGAATTTAGACGGTGGAGCGCAGATACCAGTTGGAACGACGCCGCCCTCCGCCATCAGTTCCGCATAGGTCTGTCCGACCCTCTGAAGGACGAGCTCGCTAGGGTTGGCATACCACCAACCCTGAATTCACTAATTGACTTAACAATCCAGATCGACCGACGTCTCAGGGAACGAAGGGCTGAGAGGTCCACGGGCTTCTCCCGCCCGACCTGGATGCTTCCCCGGGCTCCCAGCCATCTGCACCCAGCACCTGTTTCACCTCCAGCCGCTACATCTGACATACCCGAGCCCATGCAGCTCGGAGTGCTTCGTCCTTCCCTCACCCAACAGGAACGCCAACGTCGCCGAGTGAACAATTTGTGCCTGTACTGCGGGGAACCCGGACACTTCGTTATAAATTGTCCCCTGAAACTTCGTAAGTGTCTTTCAGTAGCTTCTGACATTACCAACCCACAAGCCAAGTCCACATCTCACCTTGCTCTCTCTGTCTCGTTACAGCTCCCAGGAAGGACTCTGCAAGTGCCCGCCATTATTGATTCCGGGCTTGCAGCTGCTTTATGGACTCAGCCTTTGCCATCAAGCACCAGATCCCTCTTGTCACCAAGACCCATGGACTATGTGTGCATTTGGCTGATGGGTCCATCATTGTGGGAGTCAAATTCTCTTGTATGTGGATGACATTTTGGTAGCAGCTCCTTCGGAGCAACAATGCAAACTTGACACCTTGGCTCTGATGCATTTCCTCGCAGAACAAGGTCACAAGGTCAGCAAGCATAAACTACAACTATGGAAAGAAAAGGTGACATACTTGGGTTATATTTTGTCTCAAGAAGGCAGACATCTGGATGAGATCCGAAAAGAGGCCATCCTTCAAGTCCCCAAACCACGCACCAAAAAAGAAATGATGTAATTTCTTGGTATGGCAAATTTTTGTAGAGCATGGATAGCAAATTATGCTACGGAGGTGGCGCCTCTTTCTGATCTCATCTATGGTACACAAATGTCTGCGAAAGATTGCATCCAGTGGAATGTACAAGCAGAGGATGCATTTACAAAAGTGAAAAACCTCATTGTGGGTTCCTCTGTGCTCAGCTTACCCAATTACAGTAAAATATTTTATCAGACTGTAGACTGTAAAGAGGGGTACATGACTTCTGTTCTCACTCAGGTTTATGGGGACAAACACAAACCAATTGCATTTTACTCAACTAAATTAGATCCAGTGGCACAGAGTTTGCCCCACTGTGTATAAGCTGTAGTAGCAGCCTCATTGGCCATACGGTCCTCTGCATTGATAGTATTGTTCCATCCCCTGGTACTTAAGGTCCCACATGCCATCTCAGTGATCTTACTACAAGACAAGATCTCCTATTTATCTCCAGCCAGACATTTATCATGCATGACTACACTTCTGGGACAGCCACACCTTACAATTGAGAGGTGCACTACATTAAATCCCGCTACACTAATGCCAGCACCTGGTGACGGGGATCCACATGATTGTATAGCTCAAATTGATGAACGGGTACTCCCTAGAAAGGATCTCACTGATGTTCCCTTTCTAGATGCTGACATTACCTTCTTTGTTGATGGGTCGTGTAGAAAAAACGATAAAGGGATAAATCAAACAGCTTATGCTATAGTGACACATGACCAGGTCATTGAAGCCAGATCCCTTCCCAATTCCTATTCTGCACAACAAGCTGAAATTATAGCCCTGTCTAGGGCTTGCAGTCTAGGGGAAGGGAAAAAAATAAATATTTATACTGACAGCCAATACGCTTTCTCCACTATACACATATTTGCCCAGCAATGGAAAAATAGGGGTATGATTACGTCCACAGGTAAACCGATCACACATAGAGATCTCATTCTTGCCCTTCTAGAAAATGTACAAAAACCAGCACAAGTGGCTATTTGTAAATGTGCAGCACATAGAAAGGGAACAGATCCAATTACCCTAGGGAATGCACTAGCAGACAAGACAGCAAAAGCAGCTGCTGAAGGACAGCAAATAACGTACATATGTTATACAAATCTCCAAGTAAATGGTGAGGTACGGAAAGCTATTGATGAAACATGGTTATCAGAAATGCAGAAGGCATCACCGGAAGGTGAAAAACAAAAGTGGTTATCAAAAGGGGCAACACTGGTCAATGATGTATATACAAGTACAGACGGTAAACCCATCTTACCTACATCATTATTTAGGTATGCTGCATTATTGAGCCATGGGCAAGCCCATACCTCAAAAGGAGGGATGGTACAGGTGATCAACAAGGTATTCACAACATATGGATTTACGAGCTACTCAAAAAATTTTTGTCTCACATGTCCGATTTGTAACAGATACCATGCACAAGGTGCCCTACGACCCTTACAAGGTCATTTCCCACAACCCCCTTATCCCTTTCACACAATATGCATGGATTTTATTGAATTGAACAAATGTGAGAATAAAAAGTACTGTCTGGTTATTGTTGATATGTTTACAAAGTGGGTGGAAGCTTTTCCTATGACACACCCGGATGGGCAGTCAGTAGCCAAAGTACTAATCAAAGAGGTGATTCCACGACAAGGGATCCCCTCGGTAATTTACAGTGACAATGGCTCCCATTTAGTGAACCGAACAATACAACAGATTGGTAAATGGTATAATATTGACCTGAAAAACCACTGTGTCTACCACCCACAATCTGCAGGCACAGTGGAAAGACATAATGGTACCTTAAAGAGTAAACTAAGAAAATTGATGGAGGAAACAGGAAAAAACTGGGTTCAGTGTTTGCCAATGGCATTGTTAAGTACAAGAATTACCCCTACTGCTAAGGGCCTAACACCGTATGAAATGTTGTATGGTAAACCTTATTATATTCCTCTCCCTGAAGAGGAAACAGATTTAGCTTGCATAATAAGACTGTTTTCAGAAAATATTACTGGGTCTGAATGTGCAAATGAGAAAAAGAGATACCCTAAAACTAAAATGCGAAGTATACCCCCTTCAGTACAAGCATTACCAGGAAATGTTTCTTGTTTCTCTAACATACACAAGGATGGTTCAAAGGTTGGCACCCTATCTCCTGAATACTGTGCGACCACAATATCAACTACAGACATTAAGTACCAACTAAAATGGTTTCAGGAACGGAAACGGCAACTGGCTGATGTTTGGTGGCTGTGTGGGGACATGAAACTAAGACCCAGACTGCCACCTAGATGGGAGGGTAGTTGTGCCCTTACCCGCCTGTTGCTTCCCTTTTATATTGTTCCTATGACTAACAAATTGATGAAACTACCAGGTAAACACTATTTTAAACGGTTTAAGCGAGAAACACCCCAAGGATCCTTTGACAACCGGGTTTATATAGACTCAATAGGTGTTCCACGAGGAGTTCCGGATGAATTTAAAGCACAGAATCAAGTAACAGCAGGACTCACCTCACTCTTCCTATGGGTACAGCCCAATAAGAATGTCGACTGGATAAACTACATTTACTACAACCAGCAGAGGTTTGTGAATTACACCAGAGATGCTATCAAAGGTATAGCAGCACAATTGGACGCCACCTCTTTGACAGCGTGGCAGAACCGTATAGCATTGGATATGTTGCTGGCAGAAAGGGGCGGGGTATGCGAAATGTTCGGCACCTTCTGCTGCACTTTTATTCCAAATAATACGGCACCTGATGGAAGTATCACCAAGGCTTTGCAAGGCCTACAAATGTTATCCCAGGAACTAACTGAGAACTCTGGTGTAGAGAACCCCTTAACAGGACTCTTTGAAAAATGGTTTGGTAAATGGGGTGATCTTGCAAAAGGTTTGCTCATCTGTTGTCATGGCAGCCACGGTCCTTACGCTGTGTGGATGTTGCTGCATTCCTTGTATTAGAGGAATTCTTCAAAGACTGATTGACACATCACTAACAAAGACTATGTTTTTCCAGAACAACACTGAACTATACCCGGAACCTGATGAAGATGAACTTACAGTCCTTTCAAAAGACCTATTTGTCTAAATGATAATACCTGGTAAAATAAAGAACCTGGATATTTGAAGTATTGACATTATAAGTATAATGAGGAGGGAATGTTAGATAAATTTAAAATTATACTTTATCTGTCAACTATCAAGATGCATATTAATCTTCTAAAGTTAAAATGTTTGTTTTATAACTCTATTATACATAAATATGCTGAATAGCTCTAATAGTCCTAATTACTGGAATAAGTCATATGACCATATTCTATTTGTGCAAAAAATGTGCTGACTTATAGTAAAACTGTAATTTGCTTACACCTGTCAAACATGGGCTGTGAACCATGAAATAATTTATGTTTCCATTGTATGAGATAATTTATCTATCCATTGTATGAAATATCCTGTCATAAGGTGTAGGCTGTAAAAGGATATTTCCCTCTTTCCTGCTAACGTCAGAATAAAGGTTGAAATTATACACATGGTCAGGACGTTACGAGCAGGAAAGGGGAAGGTTTAAGGGTTATAAAAGCAGAATGTGCATCTATGACAGGAAGAAAATGGATCTCTGAAGCCGCAAATATACTTTAACCATTTTCTCTGCATATGCAATAAAATATCTTGACTTGTAACGAGAGTCGGTCCGAAATTTCCTTTGACACAAGACCACCGACTTGGTACAGCGTACCTTTTTGGTAGCCTCGGCTCCGCGAGAACTGTAGGAAGTTTGTGGAGTCTTGCATAGTTTGTACCCGAAACAAGGGTTACAAATCCAAGGCCTGGGGACTACTGAGACCCCTACCCGTCCCAGACAGACCCTGGAAAATGCTGTCTATCGACTTTATCGTTGAGTTGCCTCCGGCTGAGAGTCACACCACTATCTTCGTGATAGTAGGCCGTCTATCCAAGATGGCACATTTCATTCCCATGAAGGGGACTCCCTCAGCTCCCGAAACCGCACAGGTGTTCATCAGAGAGGTCGTCAGACTCCACGGGGTACCAGCCAATATTGTCTCCGACCGAGGGGTACAATTTACCTCCCGGTTTTGGAGATCCCTCTGCAAGGCTCTGGAGATAGAATTGTCCCTTTCCTCCGCTTACCATCCCCAGACCAACGGACAGACTGAGAGGACTAACCAGACCCTTGAGCAGTACCTGCGCTGCTTCTCTTCATTCGCCCAGAATGACTGGGTTTCCCTGCTCCCATTGGCCGAGTTTGCCTATAACAACTCTACGCATTCCGCTACCAAGCAGTCCCCATTCTTCGCAAATTACGGTTTCCATCCTTCATTCCTGCTCAATTCCCTTCCTGAATGTACGGTGCCCACAGTCCAGGAAAAGTTGAACTTCTTTTTATCCAACAACCAACTTCTGCAGGAAACCATGACCAAGACTCAGGAACACAACAAGACAATTTTTGACAGGAAGAGACGGGGTGAATTAATGCTGGCACCCGGCAACCAAGTATGGTTATCCACTTTAAACTTGAGGATGGCATGCCCCTCTAAGAAACTGAACCCCAAATTCTTAGGGCCGTTTCCTGTCAAAAGGAAAATCAATGAAGTGGCTTATGAACTGGAGCTCCCTGACTCCCTCAAGATCCATCCGGTCTTCCATGTATCTCTGCTGAAGCCTTCGGTTCCCAACCCATTTCCAGGCCGAAGTCCGGCTCTCCCTGATCCTGTCATTGTAGACGGGGAGGAGGAATTCAAAGTGGAAGCCATTATGGATTTTAGAAGAAGGAATAACCAGAACCAATTCCTGATTAAGTGGAAGGGCTACGGACCCGAAGAAAACACTTGGGAGCCTGAGGAGAACATCCATGCTAGAAGCCTGGTGCAGTCCTTCAAGAGATCTCACCCTGAGAAGTTTGTCCGGATGGGCATCCGGAGGCTGCCCCTTGGGGGGGGGCAATGTCATGGAGATCCTGCCAGAAGCAGGCGTCCCGGTCTTCCTGATTCTCGGTTGCGCATGCTCCACCCTGCAGGTGGCGCCAGAGGGGCTATTTAAACCTGTCAATCGCAGACAGTCCCTGCTGTCTGCTCTACAGCGTTGAGTACCTGAAAACCTGATCTGAAGACTTACCTGTGTTTGACCTGGCCTGCCTGTGACTTCTCCAGTTTTCTGCCTGCATCCGACCCCTGGCTTGTTGTGACCTCTCCTCTGTCTGATCCCTCTGTACCTTGCTGCCAGCCAGTTAACCGACCCGGCTTGTCTGACCAATCTCACTGTTCCTAGTTCCGGTCCAGTCTGCTAAGCTGATCCAGTTTGCTGAGTTCCTGTGTTCCTGGTTACCATCCAGTCTGCTAAGCTGATCCAGTTTGCTGAGTTCCTGTGTTCCTGGTTCCGGTCCAGTCTGCTAAGCTGATCCAGTTTGCTGAGTTCCTGTGTTCCTGGTTCCGGTCCAGTCTGCTAAGCTGATCCAGTTTGCTGAGTTCCTGTGTTCCTGGTTCCGGTCCAGTCTGCTGAACGATTCCAGTTTGCTGAGTGTTCCTGATTCCAGTTCTACCTGCTGTGTTCCAGTGTGCCTACCAAGTCTGCATAACTACCTTCACCTTGGTTGATCCTGCCAGGCACTCGTACCCCTCCTACCTCCGCGCCTGCTGTTACCTTACCAGGGGCCGCTGGTGGGAGCCGTAAGGGAGGCCTTCCTCTGCAAGTCCGGGCTTATCACCGCTAGGTACGTGACACTTTCTGAACGTCCCACAAGCGCACCACCCGAGAGTGAAAAGTCACACTTGAATGAATGGGAGGCGATTTTCAGGTGCTTAGCAGAGGCTATTTGCAGCGCTAAATTGCCTGAAAACCACTCCAGTGTGAAAGGGGTCTTATACTAATGTAGCACACCCCCGTAGGAGCTGCCGGTTTAATTTGGGCCTTGCACGTTACCTCAATGTTCGCTGTCTAGGGGAATAAAGTCTGTAAGAACTCCCATGTCCACACAGGATGTAAGACCTTATTGTCAGGGCTGGGTTCAGCCCTTCCTTCTCTGTGCTGGCAGCTCAGCTGTCAGCTAATTGCCAGCTTCCATCTCTCCACAGTGATCCACCTGTTGATGATCCGCTCGTCAGCTTTGCCTACTTAAAGACTTCCAGTTCATTTGATCTTCGCCTTCGCCTGTGTTAACATCACAAGAGACTTTCTCCTGCATTCCAGTTGAAGACCTGCTTGACTGTTGTCCCCTCTGGCTACGGATCCTGCTTGCTGTTCTATTACCTTTATCGCTGGCTCTTGGACTTTGGCTTGGCTGACTACCCGATCCGGTTACTGAACTCTGGCTATGTTTTCACTATGCTTACTCTGTTTACCTTTTTATTATTTATTATTAAACTAGTGTGATTTAACTGCACTTCTGTCTCGGTCTGATTCATGGTTTCTGACACTTATGCTGTTAGGTTTTATTTTATTTTGCATAAAACATATGAAGAATAGTAGAAGGATGAAGGGAAAAGGGTAGGTTCAGGTACGCAGTACAGATCACTGGGGAAACTCCTCAACTATAAAGTCATTCACCACTCCTCCTCGAGTGGATATTGCTCACCCGGATAGGCCCCTCTCACCTGGCCTAGCAGCTACACGGACAATGATCAGGACCAGTCTCTGCCACAGATTGGTTGTGCACAAAATTGGATAATCCGGGATCCTCTGCCACAGGACTTAGCGCCCGAACTTCCAGCCAAGCAGTCAAAGAGCCTTTAAGCCGACCCAGCAGACTGCAAGGTGAACTTTAGCTATGGTGCATCCTCCAATAGAATCACCAGGCCCTCCTCAAGACACCAGCCTTCCGCTCTGTCTTTTCCAAGACAGGTCCTCCCCTGGTTTCCTCCATTGAGTGGCTTCCTCCCGCAGGATGGACAGCTCAGGATCACCTTCAAAGTGTAGGCCCCAGTCAGCATAACTTGGCCTACTTGGTAGAGTTGCAGCCTAGGACCAACATGGTCCCGAGGCCGAAATCACACAATGCACGCCTCGCGCCAGGAGGGCCACGAGGGGAAGAAGAACCCCAAAAGATGGCGTCTGCCCCTTAAGTACCCTTCCCCAGCATGCTCAGCGGTCAGACCACGCCCACTGAACTGTTCCCGGGGGAAAGGCACTCAATCCACCCTGGCCTGTCAGTCTTTCACATTGACCTGGGGTGGTAACGACACCTACAGGCGAACAGTGGGAAGTCTTCCAACACAGCCATAGCCGGAACAGAGGCTAATTTAGCATAATTATTTACAGAGTCTGAGCTAACTACCAGCTCAGACACCCACTAAATTAATATAGCGCCCAGTCATTGGGAGCAGGGCGCTACACTAAGAAAAAAAATGTTTTATCTCTGCCTAAAGCCTGGTACACATGTTAAGTTTTTTTTTTTTTTTCTGTTCCACCCAGCGGGCTGAACGAAAACAAAAAACAAACAAGAGGTCGTTGTACTAACTATGCAATGTTAGTACAGCAATCTCCCCCACTGTGCTATTGTGTTCTGACAGAGGGGGGCTGCCATTGGCTGCAAGCGCTGATTGGATGCCAGTTGGCTGCTGGTTTTCAAGCATGCTTGTTCAACAGAAGACGGTTGTGGGATCAGCTTCTGTTGGACAAGCAGCTGTACACACGGGCTAAAAGTCGGCTGTTTTCTACTGTATTGGCTTATTTTGGCCGATATTCAACCTGTGATTGTACAGTCCCTTCTAAACAGGGCTGGTGCAAGGATTTTTGACACCCTAGGCCAAACCTCATTTTGTCGCACCCCCCCTTGGCTCCACCCCTGACTCCACCCCCTTTGCCCTGCCCATGTATACCCCACCTTTTTAATGAAGTGCCCATCAAATGCAGCCCACCAGTGCCCATCAAATGCAGCCTCACCAGCGCCAATCAAATGCAGCCTCACCAGCGCTCATCAAATGCAGCCTACTTGTGCCCATCAATGAATGTTTGCTTGCTTCCATTCATTCGGGAGTTGGGACACAGACACAGTCCTCTGCCGCCACTGCGCCTCTGACACTATGTACGAACGGAGCAGCGGCTGCCTGCTGATGCTGAGACTTAGTTGCTTGTTGCAAAGAGAAGAGAGTAGGAACAACAGTGGCCGGGCGCCCCTAGGCAGCAGTGCGCCCTAGGCGGCTGCCTAGTTTGCCTAGTGGTAGCACCGGCCCTGCTTCCAAATCAACCAACAATTATGTAGTGCAAAGGCCTGTCTTATTGGGTAGAAATTGATTAGATACAGTAGTTTAGGTAGATCCTCATATTACAAAGTAATTTGGTTGTTTGGTAGATTGTACAGACATTGCACGTTCAGATGGCAATGTGCATGGTGTGCCTAAAGTTTTATATTTGTCTCACAAAGCTAACCCTACTATAAGCACTCCATAATATATGTAGGTCTGGGCTTACCACTATAAACAGCTGGTCTATGTCTGCCCCTTTCCTGTATACAGGTAGTCCTTTATTATCAAATGATCATTTCTTTTCCTCCATCACATCAGTCATATGAGATCACCCTATTTACACATTAGGTTCAGTTTTCAAAGATTACACACAAGGATAAGGAACTTTATACTTTATACATGTGACTGTCATTTTCAAATCTCATTGAGAGGTGTATGCAGGGTACATTTCCTTGATCTCTTCTAAGAGAAATGCTAGCCGCCTTGCCTTCATACTGATCATACAGCTTGTATACTTTCAGAATCATTGGCCTGGAACTTGAATGCAAAATCTGAAGTTCAGAGGCATATGTCAGATGGGCAACTCTGCTGTTAGAGACAAATTGCTGAATCACTAAAGAGGCTGCCTGTCCTTATGGAATCTCCTCTGAAGCCAGGTGAGGTGAGATGTTGCTCTGTCACTGGCCTGAACGCTGATGAATCCTGATCACTGGCAATGGAAGCGACATCTCACTGCTTCAGCTACAGAGGGGGGGCATTCCATAGGGACAAGCAGGGGGCCCCTTAGCAGTCCTGCTGCTGGTGATTTAACAGGCAGGATCACTAGCGACGGAGATGCCAATCTGACATCAGCCTGACTTCTTTCCACAGGGCAATGGCCAGGAGACAGCAGGTTTGCTTTAACTCAAAATATATCAGCACAGCCTGCAGTGTTTTTGTATAGTCTCACCAATGAGGAATGCTTGTACCTGATCCTAACTAAATAAATATCAGATTCATACACAAGTGTTCATTCGCATGGGTGTAAAAAAAACACTGCATTCAAATCCATAAAGTGTACATTTTTTTACAGCTCTGAGCACAACAGTACTTAGTGCCGGTTCACACTTGTGCGATGCGATTGTGATGTTTATTTTTTCATTGCGTGTTTGTTATTTACCAGCGCGATTGCAATGCGAATCCAATGCAAATTTTATGCGCTTAGAATGTAAATTAGGCACAGATGCCATTTGTGCTCAGGCCAAAAATGGGTGTTAACTTCCTGTACTTTCCCTGTTTTCTATTGTGGGGAGAGTATTGTCGTTGGAGTAGTGTGGTTTTTGTGAGTAGTCAGTAAAGGTTTTGTTTTTTGGTCATTATGTTTCATCATATGCCGTTGATCATGGCAGCAGTTGTTACTGCTACTGCTACAGTACTGATGGACAAAGCCTGGAGGAAGAGGAGGAGGAGGAGGACCAAGAGACTGATGAGTACAAGAAGATATTGGGTCCATCCAATTATTCAAAATAGAGAAGAGAGGGGTCAGTTTAGGATCCTCTACAATCATCTCAGGCAGCATGAGGAGAAGTTCTTCAACTATTCCCGGATGTCAGTAAATAGGTTAGTACCTGTACCCCTCTTCCTTCTCCTCCTCCCTCTTCCATTCTATCTATCTATCAGTGACATGCATCCCACTGACCACCAATCCCACTGACCACCAATGCCACTGACCACCAATCCCACTGACTTCCAATGTAAGGGCATACATCCCACTGACCACCAATTCCACTGACCACCAATCCCAATGACCACCAATGTAAGGGCATGCATCCCACTGACCACCAATGCCACTGACCAACAATGCCACTGACCACCAATCCCACTGACCACCAATCCCATTGACCACCAATCCCACTTTCCATCTCTTTTCTCCTTTCACTAGAACTCTTGCCTCTTACCATGTGATTTTGTGTATGGGCTTTAGCGTGTCACTTACATTGTTTTTGTGGTTTTATTTCTTAGTTTTGATGAATTACTTTGGTTGCTTGGTACACGAGTATCAGAACACCACCTTTCGGAATAGTGTGGAGCAAGCGGAAAGGTTGCTTGTTACATTAAGGTAAATTTAATAGATATACTTTGTGAAATTGTATGCTATGCACCATAGTAAGCTATAGGAATGCAAAGAATGCAGACAGATATCACAACAAAATTGCCTTCCAAAAAAAGTTTTTTTTTATTTTTCAAAAACTTGTAATCAGTTTGTGACTACATGCTTTGCACCAACCATTGGGGAAACATTCAAAATTTCTTCTTACATATCAAGAACAACATAAAGAGGAGACAACACTCTCCTTCACCTTTTATTTTTTACTGTAGCACACAGATACTTCTGCTCCATCTATTTTTCTGAAGCAAGGCACACCTGCTACTTGCCCGTTGTCCAACTCCAGATATGGAGAGGCGAGCGGTGTTAGATTTTTGGGCCTTGCAGCGAGTTACCTCTCCAGAGTGGATCCCCGGTCTCCGTTGTCTAGACGAAAGTCCTGTTTTGCAATAAAGCCAATGTCCACACAGGTGTAAAACCTAAGCAGCAAGGTTTTATTCTTTTCTTGAGGTAAAACTTGGAAGAGAGAGAGAGTAGAAACGACAAGTAGGGGAAGGTTCAGGCACGCAACACTTAGAGAACACTTTCGTCGCCACTCAAGCCTGAGTGGGTATTGCTCACCCGGATAGTCCCTATGAGAGCAGTCCTAGCAGCCGGAGTGGAGCACGGATGTCAGAGATGATAGATCCCCTTTAGGTAGGCCTCCAGGCCTCTCCCCAGATAGCAGTACCGTCGCTATCTCCGCCGGGACTGATCTTCCCCTGGAACTCCTTCCCTAAAGTTGGACCCCCTTCAACCGGGCAGCCTGGGATCCCTCTCCGAAGCGTAGGCCCTCGATAGGAGAGCTGGGCCTACTATACAGTAGTAGAGCCTCGGGCTAAAGGTGCCCGAGACCAAACACACGCATCCCGTGCCATGAGGGCCACGAGACACGCTCACTGGACCAGAGGTCCCCCCGAACTCCTTGGGGTCCCCCTGGAATCGCCTCACGCCTAATGGCGTCTTCCCCTTTTGTACCCTCTCCCAGCATGCACAACGGGTAGACCACGCCCACTACATGGCTGCCGAGAGAGGACACCAAATAGCGCTGCGATACCCCTGTGGTTCAACCTGAGCCGAAGACGACAGCGCCATCTACAGGCAACAGAGAACTATACTGCTAGGCAGCACCGCACCCAGAGCAGAAGCAATTTAAAGCGGAGTTCCACCCAAAGTTTGAACTTCCGCTTAATCCACTCCTCGCCCCCTTACATGCCGCATTTGGCATGTAATTTTTTTGGGGGGGGGAGTGGGGGCTTCAGTAGGAGTGGGACTTCCTGTCCCACTTCCTCCTTCTGCCCTGGGGCCGCCTAAGCGACACGTCATGTCGCCTTTTGGCGGCTCCTCCATGTAGGCGATCACCTGGGATGTGACAGGTCCCAGGCGATCGCCTGTCCACTCAGAGAGCGCTGCGCCGTTTGCGCATGCGCGGTGAGTGCCTGGCCGTGAAGCCGAAAGCTGTCATGGCCGGGTGCCCACACTATGAATTGAGGTGCCAGTGGAAGAGGGGGGGGGAGGAGCGGAGCTCCGGGCGTCGCGTCGCTGGACAGTGGAACAGGTAAGTGTATGTTTATTAAAAGCCATCAGCTACACTGTTTGTAGCTGCTGACTTTTAATAAACATAAAAAAAGGCTGGAACTCCCCTTTAATATATAAACAGGTCTGAGCCGAGCTATTAGCTCAGACCACCCCTAAATTTGCACATATAGCGTCCCACAAATTGGGATGGGCGCTACATTACGTTTTCACACACTATGTACTTTCTTCCCCCTTTTCCATCACCTTCTAACTTCCTCTGCCTCTCTAACTTCCTCTGACTCTCTAACTTCCTCTGACTCTCTAACTTCCTCTGACTCTCTAACTTCCTCTGACTCTCCAACTTCCTCTGACTCTCCAACTTCCTCTGACTCTCCAACTTCCTCTGCCTCTCCAACTTCCTCTGCCTCTCCAACTTCCTCTGCCTCTCCAACTTCCTCTGCCTCTCCAACTTCCTCTGCCTCTCCAACTTCCTCTGCCTCTCTAACTTAATCTGACTCTCTAACTTGCTCTCACTGTCTAGCTTTAACTTAACGTAGCTTTAATTCTAACTTACAAAACTTTAGTAACTAAAACTCTAGCTCTCCACCTCATCCTCCCTGTCATCTCCAACTCTCTCATCCTCCCTTCCTCGCATCTTCATCTCCACTTTACCCCTAACATTTTTTCTCTCCATCTCTATTTCCCTGAGCTATTCAAAATAGGATAGAATTTTGGAATAAACTATTTAAAATTACAAAAAATTATTTAACAAAAAACATAACGCCAAAGAAAGTATGGATTTTCAACATGAAGTTGGTAGCGACATTAGCAGGTAGTCCTCTACAAATTCAAAAAACTTGGTGAACTATGTTCACCAGGCTTGGTTAAATCATGCCGTTGTAGTGTTGAAGAGCTCGGTGGTGTTAGCTGCAAGGCTTCATCTTGTGTTGAGGAATATTTCCTCAATGACACAGGTGGGGATATCTCGGTATCCGGTGGTACACTTGGGGGCCTATATTGTCTATAGGGCATAGGCATGTTAGAGGCAACTTCAAGCGACCGATTGTGATATGGATAATGACTTGGAATTTTCGGTTTGTGCTGTTCCATTGGTCTTGCTACAGGTGTAAATTGATTTGGCATGGATGGTATTTGCTCGTAGAGCTGTGGTGGTCTGTTTTGTGAGTGGACATGGGAAGATGTTGACTCAAGTGGTCTCATATCCATTGGTCTAGTAATATCCGTGGTTCTACTTGGGGGTGAAATTACTGAGGCAACTGGTGAAGGAATGGGATATGGGATTCGTGATCTGGGGGTCTCATAGATGCTAGAGGGTTCCACAAAACTAGAGGGATAAGGGTTTGGTGCAGTGTTTGAAGCAATAGAAATGGGACTAAATATTTGGGTACTAGGACTCTCGTGCGTTGGCACAGAAACATAGCGTGGCACAGTGAAGGAATGGATGCAATGTTGCACTGCAATCCTCATATTAAAGTAATGGTCTGGCAAGACCTCTTTGAGAAGAGGCACCAAACTAATGGCAAACATAGTATGAGGGCCTCGCTGGGCATCGATTTGTTCAGTGATCCCTGACACTATGTGTAGTAATTTATTGGTCTGGTCTGGTCTTGGTCTTCAACCCGTTCTGCTGCCCTGCTGCTTTTCTTCCTGCGGGAAGTAGATGCTTGCCTTTGCCTTCTGCTGGAAGGTGTCGAAACATCAGTATCCTCATTATCCAGCTCCTGAGAAGAGGACTCATGAACCTCGATCACCTCACCCCTGAGCTCCATAGATGAATCCTCCTGATTTGTGCAAGCAAATGATACTCCTTCATCAGCGTCAACAGTAGCAGCATGCTCCTCCCCCTCCTCCTTCTCTTCCTCCTCCTCCTCCCAACTTGCTTCCGTGCTGCAATACAACATTTTTAAATTGGAACTCTGTTATGAAAAAATAAAGTAAAAAGATGATAGGGGGAGAAGTAAAGGTTAGGGATAGGACAGGGTAATTAGAGATGGTAGAGTGACCGATTCATGTATGATAACTTCCTCAATTCTAGAACAGGCTTCAAAAAATCCATGTATCTGGCGAAGGCGTAGGGCCGCTTTGGGGGGGCACCAGACCCACTCCTTGCTTCACGCTCCTGTCTCTGGTGTCTCTGAAGTGAGTCCTTGAGGCTCCACCATCTAGTGTGTATGAGTCCTTCTGTAATAAAAAAAACATAACTAATTAATTTTCTTTTTTTTACAGGTACCTAGCAACTGGAAATTCTTTAGCCAGCTTGCACTACGAGTTCAAACTGGAAAAATCTACGGTCAGCACAATTGTACGGGACACCTGTATGGCCATCTGGGAGGTCCTAAGAGATGTGGTCATGAGAAAACCAAACAAAGACGAATGGAACTCCAAAGCTCAGTTGTTTTGGGATCACTGCAAATTCCATAACTGTGTGGGTGCCATAGATGGCTAGCACATCAGAATTGTTAGGCCAGTCGGTAGTGGGACAAAAAATTTTAATTATAAAAAATATTTTTCTTTCGTGCTTCTGGCAGTGGCTGATGCAAACTACTCGTTCACATACATAGACATTGGTTCTTATGGGAGTAGTTCTGACTCCAACATTTTTTCCCCACTTTAGTTTTGAAAGAATTATTCGGGAGAACACACTGGACCTCCCAAACGAACGACCACTCCCTGGAACATCTGAACCCTCTCTCCCTTTAATATTTGTCGGTGATGAGGCTTTCACTCGTTCTGAAAAAATGCTAAGGCCATATGCTAACCGGTCACTGTCTGTGGAGAAAAGGGTCTTTAACTATCGGCTAATTAGAGCACGAAGAGTTGTGGAGTGTACTTTCGGAATCATGGCAAACAAATGGCGATTTCTGCACACCCCAATTACCTTTAACATGGAAAACGCCATAATTGCCGTAAAAGCTGCCTGTGCACTCCACAATTTTGTCAGCGAAAGAAATGGATACCTTTTCGAGGACTCTTTGTTGGATGAGATGGAAGGCGCAGATTGGACACATACAAGGAGCAATTACAGAGGGGCCAGCGTCCTTGAGAAGTTTACTGACTTCTTTATGAGTCCTGCCAAGCAAGTCTCATGGCAGCTTGATGCCATTGAATAAAGATCAATAACGTTTTTCCCTGTCAATGCTGCATCATCTAATATCTGTAACTTTTTTTAATAAATGTGATAATGTTTTATTGTTCAACAGTGTGTCCGTGTATTTTTTGCGCTTTGTGTCAACATACTGAGCATGCAATATCATCCCAGAACATTACATTGGTGGTCAGTGGGATACATGTCCTTACATTGGTGGTCAGTGGGATTGGTGGTCAATGGGATGCATGCCCTTATATTGGTGGTCAGTGGGATTGGTGTTCAGTGGGATGCATGTCCTTACATTGGTGGTCAGTGGGATGCATGTCCTTACATTGGTGGTCAGTGGGATGCATGTCCTTACATTGGTGGTGAGTGGGATGCATGCCCTTATATTGGTGGTCAGTGGGATGCATGCCCTAACATTGGTGGTCAGTGAAATTGGTGGTCAGTGGGATGCATGTCCTTACATTGGTGGTCAGTGGGATGCATGCCCTTATATTGGTGGTCAGTGGGATTGGTGGTCAGTGGGATGCATGCCCTTACATTGGTGGTCAGTGGGATTGGTGGTCAGTGGGATGCATGCCCTTACATTGGCAGACAGTGGGCAGGGCCGGATTTCCCACAAGGCCAACAAGGCCAGGCCTCGGGGCGGCACTGTGTGAAAGGGCGGCGCCACGGAGGAGACAAGTCCTCCTAAAATTCATTTACTGTGTCCCCGGCCGCCTGAAGCTCCGGCCGCCATTTTTCAAAGTCCGGCACCCTGTGATTGGGCCATGGGGGTCATGTGCGGCGTGGGGCTGGCCTGTCCGTGATCTTGAACTCCCCCCTCTGCACATGACCTCCATACGCCCAATCACAGTGCCCGGGACACTAAACAAACATGGCGGCCGCCTCCTCCTATCCTCCAGGCCTATGTCCATGATGCAGGACAAGCAGGTGAGGAGGAACACAGACTGGGGAGAAAAACGGAGGCAGAGACAGAGCGGCAGAGGCAAAGAGAGAGTGAGGCAGAGAGACAGAGGCACTGAGAGAGAGAGAGAGAGTGAGGTAGAGAGACAGAGGCACTGAGAGAGAGAGAGACAGAGGCACTGAGAGAGAGAGAGAGAGAGAGAGAGAGACACAGAGGCACTGAGAGAGAGAGACAGAGGCAAAGAGAGAGCGAGAGACAGAGGCAAAGAGAGAGCGAGAGACAGAGGCAAAGAGAGAGCGAGAGACAGAGGCAAAGAGAGAGCGAGAGACAGAGGCAAAGAGAGAGCGAGAGACAGAGGCAAAGAGAGAGAGAGAGACAGAGGCAGAGAGAGACAGAGGGAGAGAGAGGCAAAGAGAGAGCGATCCAAAGAGAGAGAGGCAAAGAGAGAGGCATAGAGAGAGAGAGAGAGAGGCAGAGAGAGAGAGAGGCAAAGAGAGAGAGAGAGACAGAGGCAAAGAGAGAGAGAGGCAGAGACAGAGAGAGAGGCAAAGAGAGAGAGGCAGAGAGAGATAGAGAGTGAGAGACGGGGGCAGAGAGTGCAAGTGACATTCCCATCTGGTGGCAGGCAGCGTGGCAAGTGACATTCCAATGTGGTGGCAGGCAGCGTGGCAAGTGACATTCCCATCTGGTGACAAGCGACTGCGGCAAGTAACACGCTCAGAGCTCCCACTCATTCTGCTTTATGGTGAGTTGAACTATTTCATTTTATATTACAATGTAATGATAGAAACAATGCATTTCAATCATCCTGGACACCATAACAACCATGGTGCCGGAATGATTGAAGCACTAACACCAGTCATTGTCTGCGAAAAATCGATTATCCCCCCCCCACGCGTTGCCCCCCCGCCCCCCCCTATGTGATGGTGGGGGGGCGGCATTGAAGGACCCGGCCTTGGGGCGGCAAAGGGAGTAAATCCGGGCCTGACAGTGGGATGAATAAATAGGAATGTACTTACGTTTAATTTTGCGAACCTCAGGTGTGAAGTCATCCCAGTCTGCATACAGAGTTTGACAAATTTCAACCCAGCCTCTGCTCTTCCTGGCATTATTTTTGTATTCTTCAATCCGGCTGTCCCATATATATGGCCTGTCACGGACAAGTCTGATGAGCTCCTCATTATCAATGCTGTTCTGACACCTGGGGTAAGGTGACCAGATTTTTTAAAAGAAATCCGGGGACCTATTTTTACTAGTAATGGTGGCAATCAGCGACTCTCTGCCCGTCACCGCCGACGCCCGCCTCACAGCCTGTCAAGCCTTAATCTCCGGGCCCGGCTACTACTGGGTGGGGAGCGAAGGAAGATCACTCTGCCAGGGAAAACAAGGAGATAATCTGGCAGGCGGCTGGCCGGTACTTGAGCCAAGGTAGAAAAAACATGCGAGCGGAGCTGAATGGGAAATATTCCCTCCGCTCCAACCAGCACATGATCATCAGAAAGGGGCACAGATAATGAAAAAAAATACACCTCCTAAGCTAGTAGGAGCGGGGGTGTGCAATTCAGATTTTATTTTTATTCTGCACTGACCATCTTTAAAATTGCCCCAATCCCTGTTCAAATCCAATCCGGAGACAAAACCGGGGACAGACTTGTTCCCTGGATAGTGTCCCCAATCCGGGGACTGTCCCCGGAAGCCAGGGATGTCTGGTCACCCTAGCCTGGGGGCCATCTTGTCTGTTTACAGATGGACACGGGACAGGAAACAGGAAGTGAGGGGGCAGAACTGGAAGGAGGAGCTGGAGGTGAAGAATTTGCACATATGTGAACCACCAATGCGATTCCAGAACGATTTACATTCATGTCTATGGAGACTAAATTCGCAACGCAACGCTCTAAACTCGCACAAGACACTTTTTTTCATCGTATCGCATTCGGAGAGGAATCGCAATGCATAGATGTGAACCACCATCATTGAAAACAATTACTTTTTGGATGAAATGCAAATCTATTTTGTGTTTAACGCATCGCATTCGGTATCAACTCGCAAAAGTGTGAACCGGCATTAAGGTATAGTATGGGCCCATGCACACAGCTGTGGTGTGCTTAGTAGGGATGAGTTCAGGTGTGTCTGATCCTAGTCTGAACCCACCAAGCTGTCACTGTACTGGGCCAATCATAACTGGTAAAGAAATTCCCTGCCACACTGCTGTTCATACAGTGCCTTGAAAAACTATTCATACCCATTGAAATTTTCCACATTTTTGTCATGTTACAACTAAAAATGTAAATGTGTTTTATTGGGATTTTATGTGATAGATCAACACAAAATGGCACATAATTGTGAAGTGGAAGGAAAATTATATGTTTTGGCGTGGCGTGCATTTGCATTCAGCCCCCCTTTACTCTGATACCCCTAAATAAGATCTGATGGAACCAATTGCCTTCAGAAGTCACCTAATTAGTAAATAGAGTCCATGTGGGTGTAATTTTAATCTCAGTATAAATACAGCTGTTCTGTGAGGCCCTCAGAGGTTTGTTAGAGAACCTTAGTGAACAAATAGCAACATGAAGGCCAAAAAACACACCAGACAGGTCAGGGATAAAGTTGTGGAGAAGTTTAAAGCAGGGTTAGGTTATAATAAAATATCCCAAGCTTTGAACATCTCACGGAGCACTGTTCAATCCATCATCTGAAAATGGAATGAGCATGGCACAACTGCAAATCTACCAAGATATTGCTGTCCACCTAAACTGACAGGCTGGGCAAGGAGAGCATTCATAAGAGAAGCAACCAAGAGGCCCATGGTAACTCTGGAGGAGCTGCAGAGATCCACAGCTTAGGTGGGAGAATCTGTCAACAGGACAACTATTAGTTGTGCACTCCACAAATCTGGCCTTTATGGAGGAGTGGCAAGAAGAAAGCCATTGTTGAAAGAAAGCCATAAGAAGTCACGTTTGCAGTTTGCAAGAAGCCATGTGGGGGACACAGCAAACATGTGGAAGAAGGTGCTCTGGTCAGATAAGACCAAAATTCAACTTTTTGGTCTAATAGCAAAACGCTAAGGGGTTGATTTACTAAAGGAAAATCCACTTTGCACTTGAAAGTGCACTGAAAGTGCACATGGAAGTGCAGATGCTGGAGATCTGAGGGGGACATGCAAGGAAAATAAAAAACAGCATTTTAGCTTGCACATGATTGGATGATAAAATCAGCAGAGCTTCCCCTAATTTCAGAGCTTCCCCTCAGATTTACAGCGATCTACAGCGACTGCACTTCCATGTGCACTTTCAAGTGCAAAGTGGATTTTCCTTTAGTAAATCAACCTCTATGTGTGGCATAAAACGAAAGCCTCTCACACACGGTCAGATTTTCGGACCACCGTTCATCCGTTTTTTGTTGCATGCTAGTCTAATGTCGAAAGTGAAGAGATTACTCACCATACGAATATTCTCGTACGACAGAATACAACGTCAGAAGTGACGTAATGTGTTGACTAGGTATGAGCCGAACACCCCCCGGTTCGGTTCGCATCAAACATGCGAACAGGCAAAAAATTTGTTTGAACACGTGAACACCGTTAAAGTCTATGGGACACCAACATGAAAAATCTAAAGTGCTAATTTTAAAGCTTAATATGCAAGTTATTGTCATAAAAAGTGTTTGGGGACAAGGTCCTGCTCCAGGGGATCAATGCAAAAAAAAGTTTTAAAAACGGCCGTTTTTTTGGGAGCAGTGATTTTAATGTAGCGGGGTCCTCAATTTAGTGGGATACACTTGGGGGTAGTGTGACCCAAGTGTGTAATTGTGTTAGGGTTCAGACCCCTTTTTGTTATTCGTGGAGGATTGGGTGGTGTAATATTCTCCTTGACCAGTGGGTGTCAGTGTACCTACTGGCTCAGGGTAGAATCACTACCAGAGTGCTACCCTTCTTTGTCCCTTCCTGGAGATGGTACGGCCGGGGCGGGGAACCCGCCGTGGTGTCGATGGGAGGAGATAAAAGGGGGAGACGCCCTCGCCACGAGGTCTGTCGGTTGGGGAAGATCATCTCTTCACGCACCCAGGCACCTTAGGCCTGGGTGCGGGCGGTTCAAGGTTCCGGCCTAGGCGCCCTAGGCCTGGCCGGAATGAAGATGGAGTCCATCCCAGGCACCTTCAGCCTGAGGTGAGGTACTATTGAGGAGGCCTGGGACCCGGTGACTCCGACTGGGTCCCGCGAGGGTGAAGTTGCTCCAGGGCGCCCCTTGCGAGGGGACCCGCATCTGAGGTGAGGAGGCTGGGGAGGTCACCCGTCCGAAGACCCGGTGCAGTGTCAACCCGGTGACGGATGGGCCTTCGGTAACTCCCTTGGAGGACATCTTCCCCTGATATGGGCTACAGCGCAGCGGAGGAGCTTTCATCAAGACTCCTGCAACCCCTGGTCATAGCACAGGGAGTGTAGGGACTAGGAATCTGTACAGTGCCTCGACCTGCTTCCCCATCGTATCCTGCCGTTGCATTTGACTGTATGTGGAGATACGCAATAAACCTGAGTTTGGACTTTGATGGGTGTATGGACTCTGTTGATGGGAACAAAGGGAGATTCCGGCACGGAAGGACTGACCCTCATAACCAGCACACATTTGGCCTGAGGAAAAGATTGATACTGGCCTTCACCTCACCCACAGCCATGGGGAGGACATGGGCCGTAGCGCACCTCACTCTGTCGCTCGACATACCCCTAGCTAAAGAGGTCGGGGTGAGGCCGCTACACGTGGGGGCTCGTGAGTCCGGGATGAAATGTGTGTTGACCCTGAGGTTTGGAACGGCTGTGTTTGAACTTTGCTGCCCGGAGGAGGTCCGAGCAGGTCGGCCATGTGATTGGCCAAAGTGCATCCCTGTGCTCGAAGTCGTGGAAATTTCCCTGAAAAACCGGGAGAGGCCCATGCAGAAAGAGCGGGAAGAGGGAGGAGTCCAGCCGTGTGACGAACTACATGTGGGGACTTTTGCTGCACTGCGCCACGAGGCACCCCATGACTGCGCAATTCGTGGGAGGAGACTGAAGGAAGCCCGCGAAAACGTGCAAGTCGTGGGAGGAGTCTGGCCACGTGTGGAGATACACGTGGAGACTCCGGCGCGAGGTCAGCGCGTGATGGAGCAGCAAGTGGTCGGAGCGAACTCAGGCTCCCCGTGGATGCCGGTACCTTATCCTTTCAAGATGACTGCATTTGCTGCACCCATTACAGACACGGGGATAAGGCTCAGGCCCCGAGGACAGTTGGCTCTGTATTCATGCAGAGACACGGAGGCCCTCGGTGTGATCTGTCCCGGATGCTCGGGACTGGTGGTCCAACTAAAGCCATTCGGGCGATGCGAAGCATGCAAGGAGTTTCTTTTTGAGGTTGAACCACACACGGAAAGGCCCCGGGCCCTACGCCTCAACTGCATCACAGGAACCGCCACTCCGGAGGGAGAGATCAAAGCCTTTGCAGAGTTTCCCGTGCACGCTGACCAGGGCGAAGTGACTGCCCAACCAGAGACTGAGAGAGAAAAATCCGAGGACACTGCTTCGGTCACTACAGACTCCCTGCTCCCACCTCCGAAGAGGAAAGTCGGCCTGGTACAGGCCTCCTATGGTCGTGGTCGAGCTTCACCCCGCCGCTTGCCTGGCCTGGATGACGCCGGTAGAGAAGAGAGTCCCGGACATCCCAGTTCTTCAGAAGGTCCAGGTGAGCCAGGGGCTGGGACTGTGGTGTTGGTTGGAGGTGTCGGGGATCCACAGTTGGTGGAGCCCGCAAGGGAGGGTAGCCTTCCGTCTACTAGAGACTACCTTCCCGCTGAGATGTATGACACCTCCGACTTAGAGTCATTGTCAGACTGTGGGGATGACGGAGAGATAGACGAACTGTTTCACCGGAAGGGCTGGGACAGACGCCCACTACCTGTTCTGAGTAAACCGCAGGATTCCCCCATGTCCATAGAAGACAGTACGCTCCGGGTGAAGGCCCCGGAGTTCTAGAGGAAATCTAGTCCTCCGACCAACTTCCCGCATTCAACTACATCACCCGCTCTGATGTTGGGGATGCAGCGTGCTTCGTTGCGGGCACCAAAGACAAAGAAACCCGAGATGGTGAAGGTACCTCGGCACCCGGAGGCCATCGTACAGCTAGGAGAAGGTGAGCGAGATGTGATGCCACCTCTAGCCAGGTTGCAGAGACTTTTCTCCCAGAGAGTCGCCCGTGAATATGGGTGGGAGTACCCCTACTTGCCTCGGGACCTATTGTATGAAGTTGAGGTCCTGCGACCAAGGTGGTATGACGAGTTTGTATGGGAAAAACTTAAAGTACCCCATGCCAGGCGATACCTGTCATGTTCGCCGCCTGTGTCTAAAAAGTTCAAGGACTGCAGAGCTGATTGGAGACTTGGGCGCCATATTCATGCCTATAAGGTGCTCATCTGCCGGAAAGAAGGAGAGGATGTCGAGTATTCGGTGGAAGTGTTTGACGGGCACCTGAAGCCTCTGTTTCTGCCGGATCCAAGGTTCTATTTATAGGAGAAGTGAGCTCCTATCTTGTTGCTGTTGAAACTTTCTGGAAGAGACATTCCCAGACGCCTAGAACTGTGCCCTACTTTTGTTTTGATTTGGGCTTTTCTTTTACTCACTGGAGATTTGGGAGCTGTTGTTTTTTTTTCTCCCTTTTCTTCATGTGCCAAAGGCAGAGACTTTTGGGGTAGAGTTAGAGTAGGAAAGCAGGAAGAATGAAGATCTCACCAAGTGTCATTACCGTAGCGCTGTCACCAGGTGGCAGTGTTGTGCAACGAATGTTTGAAAATGTTACACATGCATTACTTACTTATTGGAGTGAGTGGGTCTCTCGGCTGACAGACCCACTCATGCCAAGTTAACACAGAGTGTTAGGATGTGTTTTTTTTGTTTGTTTCCCTTCTGCAGGAGATTCGTCGGTCAAGGCTACTGAGTATGGGGTGGTTCTTAGACAGTGACGGGAGGGATTGTATATGTGTACATGACAGATGTTTTATACAAAAGTTTTAATGTTTTATAGTTCCCTTTCCCTGGAGCAGGTCTTGGCACACACAGTATCAAAAAATTTGAGGGATAGCTTCTGGGGCCCGCTTCATGTCACCATTCCTTGGGAGACATGGGTGTGCACCTGACGCTGGGGACCAGCGTCAAATCACCAGGGGGAGTGTGTAGCGGGGTCCTCAATTTAGTGGGATACACTTGGGGGTAGTGTGACCCAAGTGTGTAATTGTGTTAGGGTTCAGACCCCTTTTTGTTATTCGTGGAGGATTGGGTGGTGTAATATTCTCCTTGACCAGTGGGTGTCAGTGTACCTACTGGCTCAGGGTAGAATCACTACCAGAGTGCTACCCTTCTTTGTCCCTTCCTGGAGATGGTACGGCCGGGGCGGGGAACCCGCCGTGGTGTCGATGGGAGGAGATAAAAGGGGGAGACGCCCTCGCCACGAGGTCTGTCGGTTGGGGAAGATCATCTCTTCACGCACCCAGGCACCTTAGGCCTGGGTGCGGGCGGTTCAAGGTTCCGGCCTAGGCACCCTAGGCCTGGCCGGAATGAAGATGGAGTCCATCCCAGGCACCTTCAGCCTGGGGTGAGGTACTATTGAGGAGGCCTGGGACCCGGTGACTCCGACTGGGTCCCGCGAGGGTGAAGTTGCTCCAGGGCGCCCCTTGTGAGGGGACCCACATCTGAGGTGAGGAGGCTGGGGAGGTCACCCGTCCGAAGACCCGGTGCAGTGTCAACCCGGTGACGGATGGGCCTTCGGTAACTCCCTTGGAGGACATCTTCCCCTGATATGGGCTACAGCGCAGCGGAGGAGCTTTCATCAAGACTCCTGCAACCCCTGGTCATAGCACAGGGAGTGTAGGGACTAGGAATCTGTACAGTGCCTCGACCTGCTTCCCCATCGTATCCTGCCGTTGCATTTGACTGTATGTGGAGATACGCAATAAACCTGAGTTTGGACTTTGATGGGTGTATGGACTCTGTTGATGGGAACAAAGGGAGATTCCGGCACGGAAGGACTGACCCTCATAACCAGCACACATTTGGCCCGAGGAAAAGATTGATACTGGCCTTCACCTCACCCACAGCCATGGGGAGGACATGGGCCGTAGCGCACCTCACTCTGTCGCTCGACATACCCCTAGCTAAAGAGGTCGGGGTGAGGCCGCTACATTAATAATGCTTAAAGTGAAACAATAAAAGTGAAATATTCCTTTAAATTTCATACCTGGGGGGTGTGTATAGTATGCCTGTAAAGTAGCGCATGTTTCCTGTGCTTAGAACTGTCCCTGCACAAAATGTAATTTCTAAAAGGAAAAAAAGTAATTTAAAACCACTCACGGCTATAATGAATTGTTGGATCCCGGCAATACAGATCAAAGTCATTGAAAAAAACAGCAGGGGTCCCCCCCCAGTCCATAACCAGGCCCTTTGGGTCTGGTATGAATATTAAGGGGAACCCCGGACCAAAAAAAAAAAGCGTGGGGGTCCCCTCATATTCCATATCAGGCCCTTCAGGCCTGAAGGGCCTGATATGGAATTTGGGGGGACCCCCACGCTTTTTTTTTGGTTCGAGGTTCCCCTTAATATTCCTACCAGACCCAAAGGGCCTGGTAATGGACTGGGGGGGGACCCCTGCCGTTTTTTTTAATGACTTTGATCTGTATTGCCGGAACCCGACAATTCATTATAGCCGTGAGTAGTTTTAAATTACTTTTTTTCCTTTAGAAATTACATTTTGTGCAGGGACAGTTCTAAGCACGGGAAACATGTGCTACTTTACAGGCATACTATACACCCCCCCCCCCCCCCCCCCCAGGTACGAAATTTAAAGGAATATTTTACTTTTATTGTTTCACTTTAAGCATTATTAAAATCACTGCTTCCGAAAAAACTGCAGTTTTTAAAACTTTTTTTTGCATTGATACATGTCCCCTGGGGCAGGACCCAGGTCCCCAAACATTTTTTATGACAATAACTTGCATATTAACCTTTAAAATTAGCACTTTAAATTTCTCCCATAGACTTTTAAAGGGTGTTCCGCGGCTTTTAGAATTTGCCACGAACACCCCAAATTGTTCGCTGTTCGCCGGACGGGCGAACAGCCAATGTTCGAGTCGAACTCATATTCGACTCGAACATAAAGCTCTCATCCCTAGTGTTGACTAGTTTTGTATGTAGCACACCCCCGCAGGAGCTGCTGGTTTTAGTTTTGGGCCTTGCACGTTACCTCAGTATTCGTTGTCTAGGGGAAGAAAGTGTGTAGAAACTCCAATGTACAAACAAGATGTAAAACCTTAAGCAGCAAGGTTTTATTTTCCTTTTGCAATAAACAGATGAACAATGGTAGAAGGGTGAAGGGAAGGGGTAGGTTCAGGCACACAGTACAGATCACTGGGGAAACTTCTCACGTATAAAGTTAGTCACCACTCCTCCCTGAGTGGGTATTGCTCACCCGGATAGGCCCCTCTCACCTGGCCTAGCAGCCGGAATGATGCACGAACTATGATCGGAACCAGTCTCTGCCACAGACCGGTTGTGGACAAAATTGGATAATCCGGGATCCTCTGCCACAGGATTTAACGCCCGAACTTCCAGCCAAACAGTCAAGAGCCTTTAAGCCAACCCGGCAGACTGTAAGGTAAACTTAACTGCGGTGCATCCTCCAATAGAATTACCAGGCCCTCCTCAAGACACCAGCCTTCCGCTTGGTCTTTATTGGGCCAATAATGAATAATAATTACAGGTCCTCCCCTGGTTTCCTCCATTGAGTGGCTTCCTCCCTTAGGACGGACAGCACAAGATCACCTTCAAGGTGTAGGCCCAGTCGGCATAACTGGGCCTACCTGGAAGAGTTGCAGCCTCGGACCAGCATGGTTCCGAGGCCAAAATCACACGATACACCCCTTGCGCCAGGAGGGCCGCGGGGGGACGAAGGACCCCAAAAAATTGCGTCTGCCCCTTAAGTACCCTTCCCCAGCATGCTCAGTGGGTAGACCACGCCCACTGAACTGTTCCGGGGGAAGGAACCCAATACACTCTGGCTTGTCAGTCTTCCACATTGGCCTGAGGTGGTAACGCCACCTAGAGGCGAACAGTGAGAAGTCTGCCCAACACAGCCATAGCCGGAACAGAGGCTAATTTAGCATCAATTATTTACATCTGAGCCTAACTATTGGCTCAGATACCCTCTAAATTGGAACATAGCGCCCAGTCATTGGGAGCAGGGCACTACATACTCCCCCTGCTACATAAAGACACTGTCCCCAGTGTCTGGAGGAAAAAAACAACTCCTCAAGCCTGAGGATTTGGTACCTGAACCAAAAAAACTTGGACGGGGAAGGGGAGAAAGGAAAGAGACAAGATGTGACTATGACATCAATAAGATAAGAGCACAATATACATTAAACATTACACATTATATATTACACATTACCACCCATCACTACCTATCTAACCCTCCCCATTCTCCAGAGGTCTTGACAGACGATCTGGGTACCTAAGAGAAGACAAAACACAAATATATACAGCCAAATAACTGTAACCATCCTAAAATATTTCTATAGAAGCAGAGCTACACCTCCGTCAGAGGTGGAACTTTCCTTCCTGAATTTTAAAGCCTGAGTAATAATTGTAGGAAAATCTTTCCCTACTCTATCGACCACTGCCATCTAGTGTCAGAGGCAACACACAAATGTTCTTTAAGCAGGTGCTGTAACAGTTGACATCTTGATCCCGACATCCTCAGCAACCCTATTCCTAACTGTCTAACTTCCCCAAAGTCCAGTTAGCATGAAAAATTAAATGAGAAGGCAACAAAAATTCCTTCTCTTAGTTGAAAGTTTTTCTTTTTCTCTTCTGCAGCGAGAGAAAAAATGTAATTGAAGACAAAGAGTTTATTTAAATACTTATAGGTAAAACCTGGGATCCGATCAGCGTGGATATGCCGCCCGTAGCTCCAATCTAGCTGGCATCCCTTGAACCGATCAGCCATAATGAAGGAATAGTCCAGATTCCGGAATGGCTTTGGAACTTCCAGATAGTCCCAGATAGCTTCACTGCACCACTGTTCCCTTTTTGCCTCAATCTCCTGCATTATCTGTTTAGGCACGTACGGGAACTCCAGACCGTACTCTGTGGCTACCCTCTTCATTATCACTCGTTGTAGATGGGCGAGTATAGGCAATGTCCGAGAACTCCCCGTCCCGGGCAACACACACAAATCCGGTGACTTGTTCACCATAGACTTTGTAGGTTTAAGAACAGTCCTCTTTACAGGCAAAGTAATTTTAGCAATGTCCGGGGTTCCCTCCCTGGGGGTAGTTTCCCCAGAGTCCATATCTGCCCACTCTGAACAGCTATGGGTTTAAGCAACATCTCCCATGTTGTTCCATAGTAATTCTCTAGGCTTTGGCTCAAATAAATAGTCATCACCAGCATCCGACAAAGAGTCTAGATCAGAGTCTGCTAACTCCTCTGCAGGTAAATAATTTACCAAAGTCCCGGTCACTTTTCCCCCAGGTTTCTTACCAGCTCCTGACGTAGACGACCCGGGAATATCATCGCTCACGGGGTCCGGTCTAGGTAAACACTGGGGTGGGCCTCGGCCGCTGGAAGCCTTCACGTATCCCACCTTCCGTTTCACGGGTGGGACGGGGACACATGCTGTAGACGTGGTATCTGATGCGATGTCCACTGGTACCTCTGTATTGGTAGCGACATCTCTTTCAGGCTCACTTTCTGCCGCAGAAGTAGTGCGCACAGGCTGAACCGCAGGGGCAAAGGTGACATCTTCCACCGTGGCGGTGCCTGTATCCCAGTCTATCCGATAAACGCGGGGTAATGCAGTGGGTTGCTCCACCTCAAATAGGTATTCCGCGCAGGATGGGCACCGGGCAAATGGACGTAACCGAACTGCCAGTCCCTCACATCCAGGGCACAGCATGCCCAGCGCCTCTACATCTCCGCTTCTGTAAAGCACGAAGCGTCCACGTGGCTTCAATCTGATCCCTGTATCTGTGAGCAGGGGTCCGGATGGCGTAGCACTCACAGCGGCGGGCATGGGGAACATTCTGGGTGGTGCCCATGAAATTAACGACATGCTGCTTTCCGATCCACTCACTTGATCTGGCAGCTTCTAGTCTTTGGCACCAAACACATCGACGTGTAGCACACAGTTGGCGGGAACTCCTCCCCTTTTGGGTTCTTTTTGCGCGTAGCTTGCAGGCTTTTTCTCTCTTGACTCCGCTCACGGCCCACGCAGCAACAAAGTGATCTGTACCTTCACTCCTTTTGTTTTAATTCAAGCACAGTCCAACACTTTCTTATAGACTTTCAATAAAGCAAATATCCTTTACACAGCTGCGAGAGGTAACGGCAAATCCCGGACGAGCCCCCACATGTAGCATCCCCCCCCCCGCAGGAGCTGCTGGTTTTAGTTTTGGGCTCTGGCACGTTACCTCAGTATTCATTGTCTAGGGGAAGAAAGTCGGTAGAAACTACAATGTCCACACAAGATGTAAAAGCTTAAGCAGCAAGGTTTGAAGGGAAGGGGTAGGTTCAGGCACACAGTACAGATCACTGGGGAAACTTCTCACGTATAAAGTTAGTCACCACTCCTCCCTAAATGGGGATTGCTCACCGGGATAGG
This sequence comes from Rana muscosa, assembly GCA_029206835.1. Classification (NCBI taxonomy): domain Eukaryota; kingdom Metazoa; phylum Chordata; class Amphibia; order Anura; family Ranidae; genus Rana; species Rana muscosa. Next base: position 733,924,540 of record CM055116.1, read on the forward strand.
CCCCTCTCACCTGGCCTAGCAGCCAGAATGATACACGAACTATGATCGGGACCAGTCTCTGCCACAAACCGGTTGCGGACAAAATTGGATAATCCGGGATCCTCTGCCACAGGATTTAACGCCTGAACTTCCAGCCAAACAGTCAAGAGCCTTTAAGCCAACCCGGCAGACTGTAAGGTGAACTTAACTGCGGTGCATCCTCCAATAGAATTACCAGGCCCTCCTCAAGACACCAGCCTTCCGCTTGGTCTTTTCCAGGACATGTCCTCCCCTGGTTTCCTCCATTGAGTGGCTTCCGCCCTTAGGACGGACAGCACAGGATCACCTTCAAGGTGTAGGCCCAGTCAGCATAACTGGGCCTACCTGAAAGAGTTGCAGCCTCGGACCAACATGGTTCTGAGGCCAGAATCACACGATACACCCCTTGCGCCAGGAGGGCCGTGGGGGGACGCCCCAAAAAAGGCGTCTGCCCCTTAAGTACCCTTCCCCAGCATGCTCAGCGGGTAAACCACGCCCACTGAACTGTTCCCAGGGGAAGGCACCCAATACACTCTGGCTTGTCAGTCTTCCACATTGGCCTGAGGTGATAACGCCACCTACAGGCGAACAGTGGGAAGTCTGCCCAACACAGCCATAGCCGGAACAGAGGCTAATTTAGCATCAATTATTTACATCTGAGCCTAACTATTGGCTCAGATACCCTCTAAATTGAAGCATAGCGCCCAGTCATTGGGAGCAGGGCGCTACATGTATGTATTCTTTCGTTTCTGAGCATGCGTCTTGCTCTTACAATTTACGAAAATCGGACGTTGAGTTCAAGTACAACAAAAATTTTATATTCTGCACATCCAGCTTTTGTTGGATGATAATCGGCTGTCGAAAGCACCATACTTACGATCAAAAAATCAGTAGATCGTTCGTTGGCCGAAATTTTTATTCCGATTTTCGTATCATGTGTACGGGCCTTAACACTGCACATCACCCTGAACACACCATCCCCACCTTGAAACATCATGTTGTGGGGATTCTTTTCTTCAGCAGGCACAGGGAAGCTGGTCAGAGTTGATGGGAAGTTGGATTTGTAAAAAAAATTAAAACCATTTATCATTTTCCTTCCACTTCACAATTATGTGCCACTTTGTGTTGGTCCATCACATAAAATCCCAATAAAAATACATTTATGTTTTTGATTGTGACATGACAAAATGTGAAAAATTTCAAGGGATATAAATACTTTTTTCAAGGCACTGTGTACACACTTCTTGTGTGTGGGGAATGCCACTTATGATTGGCCTCCTGGCGGGCTCAGTCACTTGGGTTTAGACTAGGATTCAAACACACCTGAGCTCATCCTTAATCATTATCAGTGTAACGCTAGCCATACACCTGTTGAAAAATTGTTCAAACGCATTTTGGAAAAATGAACACACGGTCATGAGAGCAAACGATTTTGCCATCATGTAATAAACGAATTTTGATCGATAAATTGTTCAATGGACATAAATTAATCAGGTTTTCGTTCATTCTGTCACATATGCCTAGTGCAAACCGTTTGGGCGAGAAATAGATTAACCTTTCAACTTATCGCCTGTTCAGCAGAAGTTTTCCAAACTTTTCCTTTGATTTTATGGCCCAAAAACGGCACAACTGATTTTCTATTTGTGCCCAATAACTGGAGGATAAATGAACAAACTGTCCAAATGACAGATTTTTGAAAGATTTTTCACCTAATGTATGGGCACCATAACGCTGGGTTCACATCTTAACGTTTTGTGCGAGCCGCATTTGAGCGGCAGCCCATTCAAATTAATGGGCTGCTGTGCCTGTGTTTCTGCAAAAAAAGAAAGTGCATGCACCTTTTTCAAAGGTGTGGCTGCAGGGAAATTGTATGGTCTTTTTGAACATGCGATTTCCCTGCGGTTCCCACACCCGCAAATGTGCTGCATGCTGAGATGTGTGGGGGTGCCAATGCCATTCAGAATGATTCCCACACTCGTACCCGCAACTTGAACGCACAGTGTGGGCTAGTATGAACTTAGCCTTAGGGTTAGTTTACACCACATGCAGTTAAAGGATAAGTTCACCTTTAAAAAAAAAAAAAAATGTACAACCTTTTGCAGGTTAAAAAAAAAGTGCATTTATTTATTTTTTTACTTGAAGCCTGTAAAGCATTGCACCCGTGATCAGCAGGTTGTGGGTGCCATGCAGGACTCCTGCAGACTTGTTAGCGTATCTGTCTGCTCGTATCTCGTACAGGCAGGCAGACACACACTGACAGGTAGAGACAATGAGCTATCAGAACAATCAACAGCGCCAAGTTAGAACTACAAGCCAAAAGCTTTTGCGGCTGTCTGTCCCATTTACAGAATTTAGGATTTTTTTTAAATCGTGACTGCAAGAGGTTGGGGGGGGGGATTTCCTGCTTGCTGTCACCAGAGGCAGTGGCTGCAAGAGTGGGAACATCATAGGCGTGCTAGGTGTGCCCAGGCACACCCTAATCACCCTTTACAGCGCAGATTCCCCTTACTTCCCTGGCTCCCATACTTCCCCCTGCAGTGCAACCAGCTTCCCTCCTCTCCCGCCAGCTGTTGCTGCAAGGATGTTTTAGGATGAGTGGAGGAAGGGGCCGGTAAATATGTAATTGACCATCCCCTTCCCTTTCTGAATGAACATCATGCGCTTTGGGGTGCACACCCTAATGCAACAGCCTGCGCACACCTATGGGGAACTTGTTACATGTCCCATGTTAAAAACGGGTGTAACATGCAACATGTTCCCAAAGGTGAACTTAAAGCGGACCTTCGGTCATCTTTTCATCTTTCCATCTATTAAATCTTCTGCCCTTGTTGTTTTAACTTTGGATAGTAAAACATTTTTTTTCTGCCAGTAAATACCTTATACAGCCCACTTCTGTTTCTTGTCTGATAAAAAGCCTAGGCTTATGACATCATGCAGAGCTCTCTCTCTCTCACTCTCATGAGAGTTTGCCAGGAAGTGAGGGGGGGGGGGTGAGTCATAAGTGGGCCAATGAGAGCTGCAGAGCTGGAGGTTTGCCTCTGTGTAAATCCAGGAAGTGAACAGGCAGCAGCTTTAGCTGCCCACAGTTAAAATGGTTGCAACCAGACTCAGTGGAGAGCGCTTTCTGCAGCATATTTGGCAAGTACAGAATCACAGTATATATAAAATAATATGTGGTTGGAGGGAAGCTTCAGAATGGCAAAGATGTTTTTATTACAAATTATGTGAGCAGACTGCAGTTCCTCTTTAAATGTATTTTTAAATGCGAATGCATATGCAAAAAAAAAAAAACCAATGAATGTATTTTAATGATCCTAGTTTACTCTCATATGTGTTTAGGGCTCATTTACGTGGGTGTCAAAAATGCTGTATTTAGAAATCTAGATGGGTACATAGCTGTGTCTACAAATTAAAATGTACACAGTATTTAGTGGTGTTCAAAAGAAAAGTAGGACACAGCTGCCTTCATGGCCATACATATGTGCAGATTTTATATGTGTACTTGCATAAATGCATGTTAAAGTGCACACATACATGCATAAATTCATTAGGGCGCATTAACTCGTTAGGGCTCATTTACTCGGGCATACACATTTTCTGCATGGAATCCAGGTTCTTGCTGGCAGAGCTAGCAGAAGATCCTTCCTAAAATACGCACCTAAAGTAGACATGTTTAGATGAGTCTATACGCATACAATTCTTTTAGTGACTTAAAGTGATTCTGAAGGCAGAAGGTTTTTTATCTTAATGCATTCTATGCATTAAGATAAAAAACGTACAGTGTTCAGCAGCCCCCCTAATACTTACCCGAGGTCCATCTCAATCGAGCAATGTTGCACAAGAGCCTGGGACTCTCCCTCCTGATTGGCTGAGACATTACAATTGCCTCAAAGCAAGGTCCATAAAGACATGGATGAGCGAGTTTGGGGTGGAGGAACTTGACTGGCCTGCACAGAGTCCTGACCTCAATCCCATAGAGTACCTTTGTGATGAATTAGAGTGGAGACTGCGAGCCAGGCCCTTATCCTCATCAGTGCCTGACCTCACAAATGCTCTTCTGGAAGAATGGTCAAACATTCCCATAGACACACTCCTAAACCTTGTGGACAGCCTTCCCACAAGAGTTGAAGCTGTGATAGCTGCAAAGGGTGGGCCGACTCAATATTGAACCCTATGGACTAAGACTGGGATGCCATCAAATTTCACGTGCATGTAAGGCAGGTGTCCCAATACTTTTGGTAATATCGTGTATTTATTTACTCTTTCCTCCCCCAGTCTGGGCTAGCCACTAACTAAAACCAAAATTCCTGCAGGCAACCTGCCTACATGCAAATGCAACTCAATTCTGTTGCGTGACAATTGCAGAAAAACTGCCCAAGGCTCCATTCACACCCGAGCATATGGATTTACTATCATTTTTCGGGTGTCTCTTTTAAGCATTTTTGCAGCTTTTTAAAAGTGTTTTACATGCGTTTTACAGCTTCAGGCATTTTTGTTTAGCCCAATAGAAAGCACTAGGGGGAGGAGAGGGAGAGGAAATTAGGGGTCTGTTTAAGCAGAAAACACTTGTAAAACGCTCATGTCGGGTGTTTCTATTGAAGTCTATGGGGCCAAAAACGTTTGTAATCTACCAAAAATAAGCCCATGTACTTTTTTGAACTTTAAACGACAGAACGCTCAGATGTGAACAGGGGCCTTTGAAATGAATGGGATTTTTGCTTGTTTAATGTTTTCATCCCGGTGCGATGCGGGAACCAGCGCAATTCCTGTGTGGCTTCCCGCATCGCGTCTGGCTTGAAGGCAGTTCACTGCAAACTGCTGCGGGTGTCATTGTAAAGTTAATGACAACACCAAATCGGTATGCAGAACGCAGTGCGAACTGTGAAATCAGATGGAATTGGATTGCATGGGTCTGAACACCTATACGACCTGATTCCAGTGCGGACCAAATAAAGGGTCCTGCACCATTTTGGTGTGAAAGCGATGCGATTTCAGTCATGCAAACTGTATGGCTGAATTTGCATCGCACAGACATCGCATGTGATGTGCACAGCAATGCGAATCACATGCAATGTCTAGCATCGCATAAGTGTGAACCCAGCCTTATCCCCCGTTCACATCGGTGCGATTTGACAAATTGCATGCCAAATCACAGCCTATTTCCGGCAATGGCACCGTCCCAATGCAAAGGCGACTTTGAGGCACCGCACCGATTTCCAAAAATAGTTCCTGCACTACTTTTGGTGACTTTGGGGGCGATTTCAATAGACATCTGTGCACAGATGTCTTTCAAATCGTCCCCAAACTCGCACTAAAATGCAGGTTTGAAATTGTGTGCGTACAGCTGAACCCACGCAATTTCAAACCCGCGTTCAGTGTGAACGAGGGCTGAGGCACTTATGCAAATTGGATGTGGGTTTAGCCGCATCCAATTCGCATGACAGGAGTGTGTGACCGTCTCTCTATGGAGCCTGTTCACACATCTCTGGGGTGGCCACGGAGCGAACAGCAGAAGGGTCCTTGGTGTCTTTGGCTCTGTTTCAGGTCCGAATTCAGGCAAAAATTTGGACCTGATTCGGACCTGAAACGGTGAACTGAGATGCACCGGACCACTTCTGTGAGCCGTGGCCGCACGTAGTATAAGACCCCAGCCTTAGACCTCTTTCACACTGGGGTAGCCCCTGCAATAGCGGTAAAGTGACTCTCCTTCTAGCGGCGCTTTAGCACTGTTTAAGCAGCTCTTTTCGGCCGCTGCCGCTGCACTTTAAACCCCCGCTAGCGGACGAAGAAGGGGTTAAAAACGCCTGTGTTGAGGCACTTCGGAAGCGCTGTGCATTCAATGCAATGGGCAGGGGCATTTTGGGAGCAGTGTATACGGCGCTCCCAAACCGCCCCAAAGATGCTGCTTGCAGGACTTTTTTTAACGTCTCACAAGTGCATCGCCCCAGTGTGAAAGCACTCAGGCTTTGACGTTCGGGCGGCAGTTTTCAGGCACTTTAACGCCTGAAAACTGCCTCAGTGTTAAAGGGGTTGCTACAAGCTTCAAGCAGAAAATCGCTTAGGACGGTGTAAACGGGGCCTAAGGCAGCCCACCTGTTTCAATGGGCTTCCCTACGTGTGACAAATGTGGTAAAAAAAATAAATGCACCATGGTTAACACTCCAAAGGGTGCATGAGCTACATGCACCCTTTGGAGTGTTAACCTTGGTGCATTTATTTTTTAATCACAAGGTGTTTTTTTTTCCATTTGCAAAAGAAAGTGTCTGCTTGCCATTTATTGTGAATTGCGCGTTTTTGTGCCTTTTGAAAAATCATTCATGTGCTGCTATAGTGTGAATAGAGCCCTAGGTGAAGTGATGCTCGATATGATTACGTGCAATAATAAATGTACAGTCCTGAGGAGAGGATGGTGACAATGTACAGTAGATACTATAGATGAGGTATCCTAGTATGTGCTGAGCGTGTGCGCATGCGTAGTTTTCTGAGGGAGGGAGGGGGGGGGGGGGGGTGAGGCGGGCGGCACAGCCGCGAGGAAGCCGGGGATGCTGCTTGTGCGCCTTTCAGGCTGTGTGTATGTCAGTGTCAGGCGGCTCCTCCTCTTCCTCCTCTCAGGTTAGGCTGCCTCCCTCTTTTGTGAGTTATAGCAACTGTTGCCTTGTGAATCCAGCGCCATAGCCACCGTAGTCCTGGCGACTGTTACCCATCAACAACAACTACTCCTCTCCTCCTCATCCTCCTCCTCCTCCACCACCACCTCTCCAACCTCCTCCTCCTCCTCATCCTCCCCATCACCCACAACAACAAGCACCACCACCAACACAATCCTCCACAGCCAAGGTGACTATGACTATATTCTTGTCCTTCTTGTATTCTAGTAGTAGTGTGGTGATCTATGTGTGGTGTATGTGTGTGTGTGTCCCTGCTGTGGCTGCTCCCCTCCCTCCCTCCTCCTCAGCCAGCCCTGTCCTGTCTCCATGCTACAAGATGATGGTGCTGATCCATGCATGCTCTGATCCCTGGCACAGGATGAGAGGCAGGTGTCCCCTGCAGGAAATGCCCCCTCTTTTTTTTTTTTTCTTGTCTGTGTTTTCCTGCCATGGAGGAGGGAGCGAGGCTGGAGCAGGGATGGGGGTAACCTCCCCTGTGTGCCCACTACTCCCTATGTCTTCCTGCATAAAGGGGGGGGGGGGGGAAGATGGTGATCGCTGGTGGATGCTAGAAAGGCGATCATTGTCTTTTATTTATTTTTTTTCCCCTTGCAAATGATGGCTAAATATACAGCTTGGAGCTCATTCATCACCGTGATTCATCCCAGCGTTGTTTTTCTTCCCAATGGCCGGTAACCCTTGCTTGTGTCATGGATGTCACAGGCCCCCCCAGGAGCGAAGGGGTTAAACGCATCCTTCTTTGTGCTGCAAGGTTCCTTCCCCCCCTAGGACATTATTTACAAAAGGAAGGGGGAGGGCAGGGATCCCTAGCGAGCGTTACAGGTGCACGCTAAGAGGTCTCCTGGTCCCTTGTTAACCCCTGCGCCTCGGCTAGGGATAACAATGAGTGGCTGATGGGGGCTTTGTCAGCACCATGTGACTGATGAAGGTTGGATGCAACAAGATGCAGCCGGGGAGTTCAGCATCCCTCTGAGGGCTGTTTGGGGGTCTGGGCCACTTGGCAAGCAGCTCCCCACCGCACTCGCCAGACGCACGTTGGGTTTTACTTCTGGCCCGTGGATTGGTACGCCGGTGTAGATGGGGTTTTCTTTACCCAAGGCTGAAATGGAAGACAGGGCGATCATTAAGAATGCATGAACTATGTGAACTTGAAACGTCTGGCTGGTTTTATCTTTTGCCGCGCAAGGTCTTCTATTGGTCATTACTTAATTTGACTTGTTACATCGGTTTGATGACTTGTATCGATTGTCTGTCTGTATAATATGCTGTCTACCAATAATAAATCTTATTTTATCTTATAGTATATGTAGACCATAGAGATACATTTATTTTAAAAGAAATATCTCCGCTGCTTGTGTGTTTGTTTTTTTTTGTTTTTTTTAACTGGTTGATAAAATATCAATATTAATCAATCATTATTCATCAATATTAATGTCATTGTATAGGCCAGTAAATATAATGGAAAGTCAGAAAAAGTGTTTCACCTCTTTCGGTTATTTTTGGCTTGGTTAGTGAAATACAGAATACTACATATCTAGATAAGTGTTATGAACTTTCTAATGTGAATGTATATAAAAGTGACGAGTAGTGGCACCAAAAAATTGTTAATAAATACTCTGAGTGCAGCTGCCCCTTTTTAAAAAACGTAGCAATAATGAAGAAAAAGTGTGGCGATAACTCGCGTGATACATAGGGGGTTATTAACTAAAGGCAAATCCACTTTACACTACAAGTACACTTGGAAGTGCAGTCGCTGTAGATCCAAGGGGGACATGCAAGGTAAATAAAAAAAAAAGAATTTTAGCTTGCACATGATTGGATGATAAAATCAGCAGAGCTTCCCCTCATTTCAGAGCTTCCCCTCATTTCAGAGCTTCCCCTCATTTCAGAGCTTCCCCTCATTTCAGAGCTTCCCCTCAGATCTACAGCAAGTGCACTTGTAGTGCAGAGTGGATTTGCCTTTAGTAAATCAACCCCAATACACCAAATTAACTTTCTACACAGGTCAAAGGATAAGAAAAGTTTTGTTATAGGGTGGCCATACACGCTTCGATAAATGATCGATTCGATCTTCCATGATTGATAGTCACCAACTTAATTGATTTGATATGCCACACATTGGTTTCAGTCGATAGTTGGAAGATACAATAATACGTTATCCATTGTATCTCTATTTGCACCATGCAAATTCATAATCCAAACAATCCATCGTATACAATCAAATTCATGACCAAAGCATCTTTGTGCTGCTGATTAATGCTAAACGACCAATAGTTTTCCCTCTCCTGGCTGATCGAAACTGAGTCTAACGCGAATGGAAGGGAAGTTATGGCGATTCGATTGTTTTGATCGAATCACACATCAGTTGGATAATAAAATCAAAATGGGTATGGCCACCTTTAGACACGTGGCTGTACTTTTTAAATCTTACTGGAGTTAAAAATAACGGTCTCTCTTTTTGAAAAGACGTCTCCGTAGGCCTCATTCACACTGTTAATGACATCCGTGCATTTATAGGAACTCATAAAAATACTTGTAATCATATTAAATGCTCTAATTTACTGTGTGTGTGTAGGTGCGTTTATAGAAAATGAAAGGATCGAAATGAAAGAAAATTGAATTCTGTGCAGCCAGGGACAGATTAGGTACTAAATGCATTTAAGGCTGGCCATACATTGTACAATTTTCTTTTAGATTTACCAAAACCATATACAGGGGTCCCCGGGTTACGAACCCGTTAGGGACTTTCCTGTTGTTTGTAACCCGGAAATGTTGGTAAGTCGGCCGCGCATGTGCAGAATGACAATTACGGACATTTTCGATGTTCCGTCGAATGCCGTTCTGCGCATGCGCGGCCAATTACGGACATTTTCAAAATTTTCCGAGGCTCCGTCTGGCCGCGCATGCGCAGAACGGCAGAGGGTCCCCGCGGCGCCCTGTTCGTAAGTAGGAGAGGTTCGTAAGTCGGGCGTTCGTAAGTCGGGGACCCCCTGTAATATGAGGTCAAACCTAAACACTTTTAATTTGTATGCAATCAGGCAGGCTCTTGCACTACATAGTTGAAGGTAAATCTAAAGGAAATTGAATAAGAAAATGGTATAATATATGGCTGGCTTTAGTGCATGTAAATGCAAGTATGCTTAAACACAGAACTTGATCTGGGAAGCATGAAGTTTGTTTATGCTTCCCAGATAATTTCTCCTGCATTTAATATAACCAAAGGTGGGCGGCTAGTGTGAATGTAGCCTTAAAGGGGAGTTCCAGACTTTTTTTAGGTTTATTAAAAGTCAGCAGCTACAAAAAGTGTAGCTGCTGACTTTTAATAAACGGACACTTACCTGTTCCACAGTCCAGCGATGCGGCCGCCCGGAGAGTCGCTCCTCTCTGCCGACGCCTCCATTCACTCTGTGGGCACCTGGCTGTGACAGCTTTCGGCTTCACGGCCGGGCACGCACTGCGCATGCGCAAGCGGCGCTGCGCTCCCTGAGTGGACAGGCAAGCTCCTAGGACCTGTCACGTGTCCCAGGAGTTCGTCTAGAGGGAGGGGCCACCTAAGGCGACAGGAGGAGTCGCCGAGGCGGTCTCTGGGCGGAAGGAGGAAGTGGGACAGGAAGTCCCACTCCTACTAAAGCCCCCACTCCCTCCCAAAAAAAATGACATGCCAAATGTGGCATGTAAGGGGGCGAGGAGTGCTTAAAGCGGAAGTTCCACTTTGGGTTGAACTCCGCTTTAAGCTGGGCCATACTTGCATTGGATTTCGGTGGATTCCTGATGATATTTGCTCCTTGTCAGGCTGCATGGAAAGTTGTCAAACAAACAGCATCTGCATCCAATTGAATGCAGCCACTCTTTGTTTGGGTATACTGACAGTCAGTGGCGGGAGATTCATTCACATGGGCTCCTGCTTTAAATGCATAAGAAGTTGATCTATGAAGAATAACAAAACAAATACTTTCCAGATCTATTTTACTTCATTTAGCCTAGGTTCACATTGGTGCGATTTGGCATGCGATTTGACATGTCACTTGCACGATTTCTAACCCGCTGTCAGTGTGAACCTAGGCTTAAATGTACTTGCGTTTTACATGTGTTTAGCTGCAGAAAAATGGCTAAACTGTTCCTGGATGCAGAAATGTCTTACATATGTGAATGCAGCTACACACTACTAAATTTCTAGGTGTGAGTTCAGTCATTGCAAAATATTAGCTCCAAATGAATCTGCACGCATGTATTTTGATGCCTATGTACATGAGGCCTTAGACTGGTGTTTTAGTTTTGGATATTGAGTCCATTGCTGGTTGTTTGTTTTGTTATTTTTTGGACTAAGAATTCTTTCACTGACTCAGTAAAAGAATAAGTCATGTTGACAAAACGTGGATGCATGGAAGAAAACGGTGCAGTTTATTGCAAAAGATTATCTGTCTGCATAATGTATGCTAGAAAAGTGACAGCTGCTGGTATACGATTGGTTGCTGTGCACAACACCAGGTCATTCCTCCATAATGGTCCCCAATATTGCCCTGTACATTTCTCCATAAATAAGCCCAAATATTCACCCCTACATTCTTCAATAAATGGGGCCCAATATTCCTCTGTACATCTCTCCATAAATGGGCCCCACTATTTCCCTGTACATTCCTCCATAAATTGTCCCTAATATTCACCCATACATTCCTCCATAAATGATCCCCAACATTCACCTGTACATTCCTCCATAAATTGGCCCTAATATTCACTTGTACATTCTTCCATAAATGGGCCCCAATATTCACCTGTACATTCCTCCTATAAATGGTTTGCAATATTCCCCTTTACATTTCTCCATAAATGAGCTCCAATATTCCCTGTACATTCCTCTATAAATGGACCCCAATATTCCCTGTACATTCCCCTATAAATGGACCCCAATATTCCCTGTACATTCCCCTATAAATGGACCCCAATATTCCCTGTACATTCCCCTATAAATAGACCCCAATATTCCCTGTACATTCCTCCTTAAATAGACCCCAATAATCCCTGTACAATTCTTCTATAAATAGACCCCAATATTCCCTGTACAATTCTTCTATAAATAGACCCCAATAATCCCTGTACAATTCTTCTATAAATAGACCCCAATATTCCCTGTACAATTCTTCTATAAATAGACCCCAATAATCCCTGTACAATTCTTCTATAAATAGACCCCAATATTCCCTGTACATTCCTCTCTGAATACTAGGCCCTAATATTCCTTGTACAGTCCTCTCTGAATAGGCCCCAGTAAAAAACCCACACGAGTATATGAGACAAGGATTGTACATATTGATAATCAAAGAAGGAGAACCGTTGAATTTGGCCGCATCTGCAGATTTACCGTTTTTGTGGAACACGATTAAATTCAGGTAATCGTGATTCATCCCACTAAACTCATAATTTTGAATCCCAGGGACTATTAACATGAATTTTACGTGCCTTATACACACAATGCTCTGGCTCTCTGCCCCCCCTCTAGACAAATTTTGTAAGTATTTTCAGACAAATGGGGAAAAAAAATCATCTTACCCATATTCAAAACATTTTGTATATGTGTCCCAAATTGGAAAATTATTTGGCATCACTACATATACATACAAGGCTAGGACATTAAAGTGGGCCTGAACTCAAAAAAGTGAAATTTTGTTGTGGTATTTAAACAAACATAATAAAATTGTGAATTTTGCCTAAGCAGTATCCTACTGGTACATCAGTTGCTATGGTGGGGCCAGTATGCAGCAGAAATATGTGCCCAGCACTTTCTGTTGTCAACTGGATCTATGAGCCCAGAGATATCAAGTGTTTATGTTCGTTTAGAAAAGATGGTAAATACAATCTCCCAGCATCTCCTCACTTCTTCTTTTATACAATTAGATGATTTGCCTTTTTGGTTTTACAGATTATTCAGTTTTTTCCCATAATCATACTTACCTAGGTGGATGCAGCATCAGTCCGCTGCTGCATCTGTCCCCTGACGCCTCTACACTGAGAACCAAGCGATCGAACATTGCCAATGGCTCGGTTCTCACAGCTCCCTGAGCAGAGAGCTGCCGACATTCAGCAGAGGGGAGAGCTGCTGTCAGAAGCTCTCTCCTCTGCTCCTCCACGCTCACTGGACCGCTGAGCTGTGGAAGGGCGGGGAGCGGCCGTCTCAGGCTCTTAGCGGCTCGCTGAGACTGATTCCTTGACATCAGCAGAGAGCAGACTTCAGTCTGCTCTCTGCTGCAAAACATATTGCACTCCTGTAACTAGAGGTCAGCCGATTATTTGGCCATTTTTGAGAAATCGGAATCGGCTGATTATTATCCAAATTGGGCCGATATTTAACACTGACCGCCCCGTGCCCACAAGTGTTCCTCCTCCCTTCTCCACACTCTGTTGGCAGAACAGCGCGATGCTTGCCAGAGCCGCTGAGTGTGTGAAACTGACACATGTAACTGAATGCAGAAAGAGAGGCGCTGTCAAAATTGAGCGTTGATGTTGAGGGTGGGCGGGACCCAGCAGCTAGGGTGGGCAGGACCCAGCAGCTATCAAACACTAGCCAATGGGATGGGATCTGGGCGGGCTGCTACGTGTATGTGGCCCCACCCCCTTTCTTAAGCAGCCCAATCATTGGCTGGTGTTTGATAGCTGCTAGGTCCCGCCCACCCCCGACATCACCTCTGAATTCTGACACCTCCTCTCTCTCTGCATTCAGTTTCACACACATATCGGCTCAGTGTGAAACCTGCCAGTGCCATCTGTACTGAGGACATCAAGTCTGTGGTAAAGTGACAGGAGCAAGCAGGGGGGAGTGGAGTGGGAGTGGGTGAGTTTATGAGATGAAGGGACCTCTACCTGTGACCCATAGGTGAAGCCCAGCCAAATGAGCTTAGGCTGGACTTCTCCTTTAAGCACTTTCACGTCAATAGATTACTATTATTGACCTGATTCATAAACTGCCAGCTGCATGGCTACCATGCTAATCCACTGGTTTCACTACTTTTTAAGTCACTTCCTGGGACCTGGTAGGCATATCGGGAGTTCTGACTAAGGGCCCTGTCTGTCAGTATGATGTGGTGCTATTCATTCTGAATGATACCCCAACACACCTTCTCAGCACACTTCCTTTACAGTGCAGTTCAACACACTAACATGCTGCCAGATTTGCCGCATTTGAAATTCTTGGATAGTTCAGGTGTATTGGACAAACTGTCCAAGGGAATGGGCTACCCTAACACAACGCATGTTAATGCGTGCCCCTTTAACACACTGCAGTGGACGGGACCTATGTGCATTCTATCCTCACCGGCTGCACATCTGATCCAGGATCCAGGTCAGGTTTTTTTTTTTTTTGGTAAGAATTGAGGTCTGAGACACACAGGTGGAGTTCCGTAATGGCAGCCTATATAGTTTTCTCAGTATAGGTTGCCTTTAAATGAAAGGGTTAGATAAGATGAGACAGAATAACACATTGGAAACACACCTAGTCCACAGGAAATAGACAGTGACAGTTATTGTGCTGACATGTTTGTGTAGAGATGTTGGCTGTTGTAAGGTACTAATCCGATGTCACACTATTGCTGCACTGTGATTTACAGAACTTAAATTAAAAAGCAGGATATTGCTTTCTGAAAGTAAAATGAGGCAACCCTCTTTGCAGTGAAAGGATGGTATACACCCAACACTGATACCTTTACTATCTGTCTCTACTTACCCCCACAATAAATCTCCTGTAGCAGAACAGCTGACAAAGCTGGCTTCACATCATGGGAACAGCATACTCTGTGTTCTCTCTGAGAGAGACACATGGCCATTCTTGGTTTACACAATGGGTAGTTGGTTTTCTAAACTTATAATTGTGCAAACCCAACATGGTGAACCTTGCCTGTTTACAGTTAGCAGACCCACTGAACTGTTTTGGCCCTTACCAGTTGCTGCAGTAGTGTTACCAATTCTGGAGATCTTGAGATATTTGATTGACCAAATATGATCATGACCAGACCAGGCCACAAGCTTTGCACCCTTTCCAATTATTGAGGGATCAGGGCCCCTTCCCTACATCTGATGCTCCAAAAAAGATGTGGGGGTACTTGGGGACAGGCCCTATAGGGTTCTGAAAACCCCCTTTATAATAAAGAGGTTCCCCAGATATTTGTCCCTTCTAGGGGAATGAGTACAGTGGTACATTAGTGTATGGTAGTTTATAGTTGTGTGTTAATATATAGTATATATTTTATTTTGGATAGCAGAGGAAAGGATTTTAACCACTTAACAACCACCTGCCGACAAATAACGTCGACAAGGTGGTTGCTTAACTCTGGGAGGACGTTATATAACGTCCTCCCAGAATCGCGCTCCCGCGCGCCCCCTGGGGCGCGCACACGGGAAACTCCGTGACCGCCGGGTCCAGAGGACCCGGCGGATCACGAATCGCGGTAAATCGCCGCTGATAGCGGCCGTTTACCACGTGATCGCTCCGTCGAATGACGGAGCAATCACTTGTAAACAGACCGGCGTCATTTCCTCCCTCCCCTCTCTGTACCGATCGGTACAGTGTGAGAGGGGAGGGGGAGGGAGCGGATGGCAGCAGCAGCTCTGTGGGCTGGATCTGTGACAATTGCAGTCACAGATCCAGCCATCCATCCATCCCTGCTCAGCCATCCCTGTGCAATACTCTGCAATACACCCTGCCAATACTCTGCAATACACCCTGCCAATACTCTGCAATACACCCTGCCAATACTCTGCAAAATACCCTGCGCAATACTCTGCAAAATACTCTGCAATACCCTGGTGCAATACTCTGCAATACCCTGGTGCAATACTCTGCAATACCCTGCAAAATACTCTGCAATACCCTGCGCAATACTCTGCAATACCCTGCGCAATACTCTGCAATACCCTGCGCAATACTCTGCAATACCCTGCAATACCCTGTGCAATACCCTGCCATACTCCGCAATACCCTGCCATAGTCCGCAATACTCCGCAATGCCCAGCAATACTCCACAATGCCCAGCAATACTCCACAATGCCCAGCAATACTCTGCAATAACCACTTCCCGCCCGCCGGCCGTCATATGACGTCCTTGACTTTGTGCGGGGATATCTGAATGATGGGTGCCGCTACAGGCATCATTCAGATATCAGCTTTTTCAGCCGGCGATTCCCTACACCATAACAACAATCATAGTGGCTGTTCCGCCGCTTGATCACTCTTATGGGAGACGAGAGGGGATGCCCCCCGCCACCCTCCGGTGCTTCTACCGACTCACCGCTACGATCAAAGCCAGGATTGTTGTTTTTTTTTTGTTTTTTTTTCAGGCTTCCCAGCCTAGAGGTGAGATGTGGGGTCTTATTGACCCCATATCTCACTGTAAAGAGGACCTGTCATGCCATATTCCTATTACAAGGGATGTTTACGTTCCTTGTAATAGGTATAAAAGTGATGAAAAAAAATTTTGGGGCGGAAAAACATGTCAAACTAAAATAAATAAAGTAAAATGAACAATAAAAAAATATTTTTTTTTTTTAAAGCGCCCCTGTCCCCGTGAGCTCGCATACAGAAGCGAACGCATACGTAAGTCCCGCCCACATATGAAAACGGTTTTCAAACCACACATGTGAGGTATCTCTGCGAACGTTAGAGCGAGAGCAATCATTTTGGCCCTAGACCTCCTCTGTAACTCAAAACATGTAACCAGTAAAAATATTTAAAGCGTCGCCTATGGGGATTTTTTAAGTAGCGAAGTTTGGCGCCATTCCACGAGTGTGTGCAATTTTTAAGGGTGACATGTTAGGTATCTATTTACTCGGCGTAACTTCATCTTTCACATTATGCAAAAACATTGGGCTAACTTTACTGTTTTTTTTTTTTAAGCACAAAACATTTTTTTTCCGTAAAAAAACGCGTTAAAAAAATTGCTGCGCAAATATCGTGCGAGATAAAAAGTTGCAACAACCACCATTATATTCTCTAAGGTCTTTGCTAAAAAAACATATATAATGTTTTGGGGTTCTATGTAATTTTCTAGCAAACAAATGATGATTTTTACATGTAGGAGAGAAATGTCAGAATTGGCCTCGGTGCTCCAGAACGCCTGAAGGTGCTCCCTGCATGTTGGGCCTCTGTTTGTGGCCACGCTGTGTAAAAGTCTCACACATGTGGTATCGCCATACTCGGGAGTAATAGCAGAATGTATTTTGGGGTGTAATTTGTGGAATGCATATGCTGTGTGTGAGAAATAACCTGCTAATATGACAATTTTGTGAAAAAAAAAAAAAAAAGAAAAAAAAATCTTGATTTTTGCAAAGAATTTTGGGAAAAAATGACAACTTCAAAAAACTCACAATGCCTCTTTCTGAATACCTTGGAATGTCTTCTTTCCAAAAAGGGGTCATTTGGGGGGTATTTGTACTTTTCTGGCATGTTAGGGTCTCAAGAATTGAGATAGGCCGTCAGTACTTCAGGTGTGATCAATTTTCAGATATTGGCACCATAGCTTGTGGACTCTATAACTTTCACAAAGACCAAATAATATCCACCAATTTGTACTTATTTTTACCAAAGATATTTAGCAGTATACATTTTGGCCAAAATTTATGAAGAAAAAATAGTAATTTGCAAAATTTTATAACAGAAACGAAAAAAATATCATTTTTTTTACAAAATTTTCAGTCTTTTTCCTCTTATAGCGCAAAAAATAAAAAACCCAACAGTGATTAAATACCACCAAAAGAAAGCTCTATTTGTGTGAAAAAAAGGACAAAAAATTCATATGGGTACAGTGTTGTATGACTGAGTAATTGTCATTCAAAATGTGAGAGCACCGAAAGCTGAAAATTGGTCTGGTTATTAAGGGGGTTTAAGTGCCCAGTGGTCAAGTGGTTATTGGCATTTATGTACATTTTGGGTGGATCTCCACTCACTTCCTGTCTGGACAGGAAGTGATAATTTTTCATGGGAGGGCCCCAAGATAAAAAAATCAATCTTTTTGTAATGTTAGGAAGGGTCAGAACTTCTTACAATCTTAATATTGCTGTCTGTGCCCCTCATTTTATGCATGTCTATCGCAGGAATAGGAAGTGATACTAAAAGGGATATACCGGTAAACAAAACTAAAAGACCTAACAGAAATTTTAACTCTTCGAAAAACTACATACAAAATGTAAAAGAAAAAAAGCTGGTTTTAGGCTTTCATTTGCAAAGTTAATAAAGTGATTCCCAGCAGAAATAAAGAAAATGCCCATACATACAGTTCTGTATCTATTAAAAGATCATTAAAAGTGTTTTTACATATAATTACCTGAATCTGTTTTGGTAATGGTCCCATGCAATCCTCCGCATAGTAGGACTTTAGGACAATGGTTTTTAACTTTTTTTTTGAGTCACAGACCCCTTTAAGAATCTGATGGACTCCGTCCCCAGAAATATACACATAAACAGGACTTTGCATGCAGTGAAACTGATTGACTTATACATATACAGTATGACATACACAACGTTTGACTAAAGTAAACAATCCTAACAAAAAACTCACTTTTCATGCAAAAGTAATGGCCGCTCATTACAAAATGAAATATAATCATCTTGTGCAAATTAAACAAAACGACTTTAATTCTGCTCAAATCTACTACTAGAAAATGAGAATTAGGACTTGCTATTATGGAATGGCTCAAGATGGTGGTTGTGCAGAGAACGATGATACAAATTTAAATGGTAAGCATGGGCCGCCAACAACAAGTCAAGAGACACTTATTCGTCGGTACTGTAAGCAGTGGCAAGATGTGTTTTCTTTAACCACTGAAGGACCGCCCCACGCAGATATACTGCGGCAGAGTGGTCCTCCTTCGCAAAATCACTTACCTGTACGTGATTTCGTGCAGGGGGTCTGGGGCGTGCGGGCGAACCGCTTCCGCTGTTATTGGACACAGCATGAGCCAATCAGCGGGTGCGGCAGACGCGATGTCTGCTGGGACCCACTGATCGCTCTGAGGAGAGGCAGAAAGGCGCTCTGCCTATATAAACAAGGCAGACCGCCGTTCTGCCAGAGGGGAAAATGGAGATCTTGTGTTTCTGTTTTCCTTTAGTCAAAGCACATTCCCACAGTTAGAAAGCACCCCCTAGGAACACACTTAACCCTTTGATTGCCCCTGATGTTAACCACTTCCCTGTCAGTGTAATTTATACAGTGACAGTGCATTATTTTTAGCACTGATCACTGTATTGGTTTCACTGGTCCCCAAAAAGTGTCACTTGGTGTCAGATTTGTCCGCTGCAATCCCGCAAAAAAACGCTGATTACTGCCATTTACTAGTAAAAAAAAAATAGAAACAGACTTGCTGGTTTTAGGCATTCCTGTCCTCACATGCTGTCTGTGTGAGGAAAGGAGAGCAGATAACCGTCAAGTCTGACACAGTGAGTACATTGTCTACACTGATAATTGGGGTACTAATCATCAGTGCCCATCAGTGAACCCTTAGTGCACATCCGTGAAGAAGAAAAATTACTTATTTGTAAAATTTTATAACAAACTACAGTAGGAAAAACTTTTTTTTTTTTTTTTAATTTTCAGTCTTTTTTAGTTTGTTTACCAAAAAAATAAAAACCCAGTGGTGATTTAAACACTACCAAAAAAAAATCTCAAAAAAATTACAAAAACTTCATATTATGGGTACAGTGTTGCATGACCGCGCAATTGTCATTAAAAGTGCGACAGCACTAAAAGCTGAAAATTGGCCCTGGCAGGAAGGAGGTGAAAGTGCCCCCAGTATTCAAGTGGTTAAAGAACACTGTCAGTCTAACTTCCTGACCATGCATTCTTGAGAGGAAAGAAGAGGGGTGACCTCATCAGTGTGCTGCTGCTCTTCATCAGCAATCAATAAGCAGGTTAGGGCTGGTGCACAAGCTGCAATGCTTACCTAGCTTTGTTGTGTGGTAAAATTATCTGGATCAGAAGAGTGTTTTAACAGAGTTTAAAATACTTTGACAAGTAAAACAGACCTCATATACAATCATGGCCAGAAATATTGGCACCCCTGCATTTCTGTTAGACAATGCACCACTTTGCCCGGAAATTGTTGCAATTACAAATGTTTAGGCATTCTTATGTTTATTCCTTTTGTTTGTATTGGGTATGACACAAAAAAAGTGAAATCTGACACATTCTATGCAAAACTCCAAAAATGGACTGGACAAAGTTATTGGCACCTTCAATTTTAATATTTGGTAGCAAACCCCTCGAAATTTCCTACACATGTATACTTTTTGCCAACTTCTCCAGGTCTCTCAAATTGGAAAGGTTCCTTTTCCTAACTGGTAGAGATCTCTCCACAGGTGCTCTATGGGATTTAGATCTGGACTCATTGCTGGCCAGTTCAGTACTCTCCAGCACTTTGTCTTCAACCATTTCTGGCTGTGCTTTGGGTCATTGTCCTGCTGTAAGACCCATGACCTCTGACGGAGACCCAACTTTCTGACACTGGGCTCTACATTGCACCTCAGAATTCTTTGATGGTCTTTTAGATTTCATAATGCCATGCACATTGTCAAGATATCCAGTGCCTGAAGCAGCAAAGCAACCCCAAAATATCAGTGAACCGCCACTGTGTTTGACTGTAGGGACTTTATTATTTTCTTTAAAAGCCCAATTTCTTTTTCTGAAATCAGTAGAATGATGGGCTTTACCAAAAAGCTGTAATTTAGTTTCATCTGTCCACAGCACATTTTCCCAAAAGGATTTTGGCTTCCTCAGGTACGTTTTGGCAAACTCCAATCTGGCGCTTTTATGTTTCTGTGTCAGCAGTGGGGTCCTCCTGGGTCTCCTACCATAGTGTCTCTTTTCATTCAGATGACAACGTATAGTGCGAGCTGACACAGTTGTACCTTGTGCCTGAAGGTCAGCTTGAATTTGTCTGAAAGTTGATCAAGGGTTCCACCATTCGAACAACAATCCTTTGTTGCAATCTGTGATCAGTTTTTCTCTTTCGTCCATGTCCAGGGAGATTAGCTACAGTGCCATGGGCCGTAAACTTCTCCACAATGTTGCGCACAGTGGACACAGGAACATTAACCACTTCCCTCCCCGCCTATAGTCAAATGACGTCCACAGGTGGGATCTCCCATCCTGAGTGGACGTCATATGACGTCCTGGGCTTTGTGGGGGATTATCTGAATGATGCCTGCAGCTAGAGGCATCATTTAGATATCCTTCTATTCTGCCGGCAATTCTGTGCACAATAAGAACGATCAGTTCCGCCGCTTGATCGTTCTTATAGGCGGCGGGAGGGGACATCTTCCCCCCTCCCGCCGCCATCCAGTGCTTCTCCGGGCTCTCCCGTGCAATCGGGGGCCCGGAGAATGAATCGTCCGGCGCTGGAGGTGAAGCATAGAGATGACTGGTGACCAGATGGTCACCAGTCATCTCTATGACCGTCGGAGGCCCGGGACGCGATGTGATGACGTCACGCCCGGGTTCTCAGAAGTAAACAAAGTCGCGATTGCGGCTAGTAAGCATGAGATCGGTGAATTTTTTTTCACAATCTCATGCTTTCCAGCCTGGAGGAGAGATGTGGGGTCTTATTGACCCCGCATCTCTCCATAAAGAGGACCTGGCACACACCATTCCTATTACAAGGGATGTTTACATTCCTTGTAATAGGAATACAAGTGATCAAAAATTTTTTATTTTTTTTTAAAGTGTAAAAATAAAAAAAGTTAAGTGAAATAAAAAAAGAAATAATAAAAAAAATTTTTAAAACGCCCCTGTCCCCGGTAGCTCGTGATCAGAAGCGAACGCACACGTAAGTCCCGCCCACATATGTAAACGCCATTTAAACCACATATGTGAGATATCGCCGCGTGCGTTAGAGCGCGTGCAACAATTCTAGCACTAGACTTCCTCTGTAACTCTAACCTGGTAACCTGTAAAAAATTTCAAAGCGTCGCCTATGGAGATTTTTAAGTACCGAAGTTTGGCGCCATTCAATGAGTGTGCGCAATTTTAAAGCGTGACATGTTAAGTATCTATTTACTCGGCGTAACATCATCTTTCATATTTTACAAAAAAATTGGGCTAACTTTACTGTTTTTGTTATTTTTTCATTTTTTTCCCCCCAAAAAAAGCGTTTGAAAAATTATTGCGCAAATACCGTGCAAGAAAAAAAGTTGTAATGACCGTCATTTTATTCCCTAGGGTGTCTGCTAAAAAAACATATATAATGTTTGGGGGTTCTGAGTAATTTTCTAGCAAAAGAGTGATGATTTGTACATGTAGGAGAGAAGTGCCAGAATAGGCCCAGTATTGAGGTGGTAAAAAAAGCCAGGTGTTGAAGTGGTTAAAATCTCTGGAGATGGACTTGTAACCTAGAGATTGGCCATGATTTTCCACAATCTTTGTTCTCAAATCCTAAGACAATCCTTTGCTGCTATTTCTCTTCTCCATGCTCCATGTGGCACACAGAGACGCAGAAAGGAAAGGTTGAGTTAATTTTTTCAACTTTTAACTGGTTGCTGGTGTGATTTCTATATTGTCAGCACCTGTTAATTGATTACAAACTTGGAATGCAATTTTTTCTAAGGCCCCTTTCACATGGGACGGATCCGTGATGATCCGCCCCGTGAACCTCCGCTTGCTCAGCGGGAATCGTTCCGCTGATCCCGGCTGAGCCGGCGGATGACAGGGCGGTCCCCGCACACTGTGCAGGGACCGCCCTGTCAGATCTCCGTTCTCCCCTATGGGGGGATCGGATGAACACGGACCGTCTGTCCGTGTTCATCCGATCCGCTCTGCAGACGGATAGAAAAATAGGATTTTCTTCCGTCTGCAGAATCAGGGGATTGCGGACACAGAGGAGATCGGGTGTCTGCGGATGTTTCATCCGCTGACACCCGCAATCTCATAGGGACCAATGTATGTCCCTTTTTCATCTGCAAACGGACAGATGAAAAAGCAGACATACGGTTCGCTTGTGTGAAAGGGGCCTTAAGCCCTGTACACACGATCGGATAACCTATGGATTTGTCCATCGGAAATCCGATGAAACTGTTTTTCATCAGTCTTGCCCACACACCATCAGTCAAAAAACCGACCGTTCCAAACGCGGTGACGTAAAACACTCCGATGAGCCGAGAAAAATGAAGTTTAATGCTTCTGAGCATGCGTCGACTTGATTCTGAGCATGCGTGTGTTTTTGATCCGATGGACTTGCCCATAGACGATCAGAGTTTTTGATCGTTTTTTTATCCATCGGAAAAATTTAAAACATGTTCTATTTTTTAAAACCGATGGAAAAAAGACCGATGGGTCCCATACACGATCGGTTGGTCTGATGAAAACCATCCATCGGACTTTTTTCATCAGTCAAACCGATCGTGTGTACATGGCTTTACAGTTTTGAGGAGGTGCCAATTATTTTATCCAGTCTATTGTTGGAGTTTTGCATAGAATGTGTCAGATTTGGCTTTTTGTTTCTCCACTTTGTGTCATACCAATATAAACAAAAGAAGTAAACATGAGAATGCCTAAACATTTGTAATTGCAACCATTTTACTGGACAAAGTGGTCAATTATCTGCCAGAAATGCAGGGGTGCCAATATTTTTGGCCATGACTGTATATCTTTCAGCAACAGTGTTTTGTGGTTTAACTGGTGTTCAGCTTTAAATAGAAAATCGAGTTATTTTTAAATATTATTGTTGCCTTTCATTTGCTTAGTTGCTTCCATGTTTTTGTCTACTCCTTTATGCAGCAATCACAGATGTAAGCAGCCTGTAGCCACTTGCTTGCGGTTTCATGGGAAAATTATGAATTACCATTACAGGCAGTAAGGTTGATGATGCAATTGTTTGTTAATTATGGGAATCATCTTATGATGTCAGCATTCTTATTTAGGCCTGGCCTTTGTCAGTTGCTGAAAATGGTCACAGCTCAGTGATATTGATTTCTTTATGCTGTTTGGCCATGGGATGAAAGTCTCAATGTAGCCAACAGTTTTTGTTTGCAAGGCAGACACCTCCTACCCCCCAATACATAAAGCCAGCTTTTAGCCGGGACTTATGTGTGCACCACAGGCAGAAAAACTGGACATTTCTTCTAATATTTATCCTGAAGAAGATTCCTGGGAAGGCTTTTCAACAAAGAATTGTAACAGGTACATTTGTCATAAGATTACTATTACTACATGTGTGGAAGTACACGTTTTCCATAGGTATGCACTTATAGGGATTTTTTTGTTGAACTGTAGATCTAGGGTTCACATTGACGGGCGTTCTATTCAAACACTACATTTTCTATCTAAACATATACAGCTTTTGACATGAAAAGGCTGCTTGCCTTCTTTTAAAACAAAAGGACATGCTGCCTCTATAGAAAGGAAAAGCACAACTCGAAACAAGTTACATACAGCCTCTGAACTGCCATGAGTACTGCTCAGTGAAAGTTAATGGGATCTTGTTCACCTGTGTTTCAAATGCACAAAAACACCATCCATTGACATGAGTCCTTATTCAATCATCTTGTTACATTTCGATAGTACAGTAGGAAAAAGGTGCAGGATTCAAATTTACAGGCTATCACTCACTGCAACCCATTGTTTCCCAGTCCCCTCATACAGCATACCAAAGTTTAGGGCCACATTTCACTGGTGGTTTTCCCAAAATGTTTTCTATGGAATTGCCAATTTGCTTATTTTACAGTGATTTGTAGCTTCATCAATTGAGTTTGAACAGTGTTTTATGTCAGCGACATAATCGCCTGCAACAGTCACCTCTATGACTAAGCTACAAATTGCTGAGTACCCATTCACACTTAAACAATCTGTTGCAGTGCATTAAAGTGGTTGTAAACCCTGGAAAAAAAAACAACCTGCAAGACAAAGGCATAATGAGCTAGTATGCATATTTACTTACCTTTGATCGAAGCCCCCGCAGCGGTCCTCGTACCCCGCTCCGGCCGGCGACATCGCTCCCGGAGTTACTTCCGGGTATCGCGGGCCCTGGCGCTGTGATTGGCCGGAGCCGCAATGACGTCACTCCCGTGCCACCAGTAACAGCACACTCAGTGCGCATGTGCCGATGTTATCAGCACATACAGATACAGGGGGAGATCTCACCATGCTTACCTGTAGCAAAAAGTGGTTGTAATGGGTTTACAACCACTTTAACACAAACTAGAGTTGCATGATTCTGGATAAAATGAGAATCACAATTTTTATTTACTTAGGATAAAGATCAAGATTCTCTAACTATTCTCTGCGTAACATCATCTTTCACATTATACAAAAAAATTGGGCTAACTTTACCGTTTCCTTTTTTTCATTGAATTCATTAAAGTTTATTTGTTCCCAAAAAATTGCGTTTGAAAGACTGCTACGCAAATACAGTGTGACATAAAATATTGCAACCACCGCCATTTTTATTCTCTAGGGTCTCTGCTAAAAAAAATATATATAATGTTTGGCGGTTCTAGCAAATAATACTGATTTTAACTTGTAAGCAACAAGTGTCAGAAAAAGGCCTGGTCTAGAGGTGGTTAAACTGACCTCATTTGCAGACCGAAGTTCATCCCTTTTGATCTAAAAGAACCAAATGATGCTATGTTTCTTTTTATCTCTCCGCACTGAGCAATGTTGTGATAAACTTTGCCGACCGCTTTTTTTTTTTTTTTTGACAGCTGTGAGCAGAGAAATGCTCAGCACTTGATACATGGATCGTGGATTAAGCTCGAGATGGGGGGTTAAATCGAGATGACGTTTTTTTTAAACAATTAATCGTGCAGCTCCAACACGCACACATACAATAACGTGCGTTATAGCATGCTATCGTGCATTGCATTAAAGAGGAAGTAAACCCTCTTTTAAAAAAAAAAAAACACCCTGCAAGGCAAAGGCATAACGAGCTAGTATGCATAGCATTATGAAGTACTTGCCTAAGATTGCAGCGGTGCTCGGACACCTCCTCCCTCGGCGCCATCTCTCCACGAGTGACTTCCGCATATCGCAGCTCCGGCTCTGTGACTGGCTGGAGCCGTGATGACGTCACTCCCGTGCATGCGCGCGGGTGCCACCACTCACGGCTTCATCACGGCTTCATCACTCACTCTCAGTGCGCCTGCGTGCCGTTGTCTACGGCGCATGCGCGGTAGACATCGGTGCCTTTCTTTTGCAAATATCTCCTAAACCGTGTAGGTTTAGGAGATATTTGTTGCACCTACAGGTAAGCCTTAATCTAGGCTTACCTGTAGGTTAAAGTGGTCTGTAAGGGTTTACAACCACTTTAAGGCATTTAAGAGTGGGCTGCTATTGCACCACAATGGATGAAAAACTCCAATGGTCCTCCCTTTTTTTTTTTGTGTGTTTAAAGTAATTGTAAACCTCAGACATGAAATATGAACAAAGGATATCCCTCTATAGTGTGTACCTATAGCGTATAGTGTGTCTCAGTGAAGAGGGCTAAGTGCCACTTTTGTCTGCTGCTTTGTTCCACTGTTCTCAGCAAGAATCACTTCTGACAAGTTTAACTGACACCAAGAGAAAAATGGTGGCAGGGGAGGGAATAGCCTCAGCTCTGTTCCTGTGTGCTGTGTGGAGGGGTGTGTGACCTTCCCTCCAATCCGCTCTCAGAGCTCTCCTCACTGAGCTCTGCAGAGTGTAACTTCAGCTCTCCACCCCATTTTTTTGAGCTCTCAGACAAGCTTGAAAATGTGATACTTTGAATGGCTGTAGAGAAGTAGGAGGATTTGTTTCAACTCTGTGTCTCACCTGAGGCCAGTTGCTTCACTGGGTATATGTAAGGGTATACAGCCACTTTAATGATGCAGTGCACAACAATACTCAATGTATGATTTGAGGTGTGCTGTGGTGAGTTGTGAATTGCGCTCTACTGTACAGTACATAGAGCACCATTCACAATGAAGGGCACCACAATGCACCACACATAGAACAGATGCATTACAGGAACCAATGCATTTTACCCCAGGTTGCCATGTTGCACAAGTGTTAATAGGCTCTCCAGGAGAGTGACTTGTAACAGTGTAATGATGTAGCACAAGTCTGACCTGTAGCTGTGAAAAATCGCTTCATAGGAACAAATCGCCTGCAGATATGTTGCTTGCTACAAATTGCTGTTGACGGCTGACATTGGGCAAAGAATATTATAAGGCTATATTTACACCAGCGATTAAGGCCGGTGTGAATTGTAGCGGCAGTTCCTGATACGGCTCTCAGCGGGTAGGTGGGGACGCTGGCCCTGTTCACTATAATAGCTGGTGGCTGCAGCTATTTATGGCTTTTTGCACAGCCAGAGATTACCTGCGGCGATCGCTGCATTGAACCCTTGTCTCCAATGGCCACATCTGTTCGTGGCTCTCTGCACAGTCAGCAATTGCCTGCGTCCAGCAGTGATCACTGCAGGTAATCGCTGGCTGTGCAGAGAGCTGCCAATAGATGTGGCTGCTGGTGAACTGTCATCATAGTGAATCGGACCAGTGGATGCACCTAGCCGATGAGAACCACAGCAGTTATCAGAAGATTCCTGCTGCTACAATTGGGACAGGCCTTGTTCGCCAGTGTGAATGTAGCCTAACTGATCCTTCTAGTAATTTTCTTTTTTCACATCCGGGATTGGTCAGGTCTAAAGGAGTAGCATCCCTTTTGTTTCCATTCTGGATCACTTAGACTACTGATACATATTAGAGCCACCTCACTGGTCCTATAGTGTACACATTCTGCAGTGGTGGGGTAGAAAAGGACAGGATTAAGTCTGCAGATAACAATAACAGGCTGGCCCTTTGGTGTGTCATTTTATCCTAGATTTTCTTTTAGATTGCTTTATTATACTGGCAGGTGGCAGTTTTGGAAAGTGATTTGAAAATAAAATTATGCAAGCAGTGATCCCTTAATGGGAAAAGTCTAAAGAACATATAATAAAAGTGCATCTGATAGATGTAGGGCTGTAAGTCATCATAGACCACTTGAGCATGGCATGCTTGTAAGATGCAAATCTACATGTGTATGAGTGTCAAAGGGAAGTGATCTTTCTGTGCTTGGATAATTATCTAATGTCTGACTGCAGTTTTATGTCTACATCTTCTATTGAAAAGCTCAGCCCCATAAATTATTCTCTCCAGTGCTCTAATCTGATGTTGTAATTTCCAGTTATGGGTATTTGGGGGGGGGGGGGGGGGGGAACAGCTCATGTAGATAGATTTTATTTAACATTTGTATTATTTAGATCTCTGTTTCATTTGTGTTTTTTTTTGGTTTGTTAATTTTTTTCATACTGCAGCATTAAAGCAAATTTACTTAATGTGACAGTCGACATCTTAACTTTACAAATTGCTCCCCTGGCTTGGGCATCATATTATAGTATAAGAAATTACATAATTACAAGTAATGTCTGCACTACTTGATGATTTTTGCTTAGACCTTTTATCATTATCTAACATTACTGTGCTCACATTAATAGAAGAGGGCATGTTTCAGAAATAAAACAGATGAAGAATCAGAATTTGTCTTTCATTTATCTGACATCTTCAGTACACTGAATTCTGGTGGCTTGCAGTAGTCAAAATATTAAAGCTGAACTCCGGGGAAAGTAAAAAAAAAAAAAACACCCTTGCAGTGGGGCTGTCCCTGCACTGCAAGGGTTCAATGCTTGTTTACATCTAGGGGACCAGGCAGAGCTGCTGTTAGAAATCATGGGGCCTCATACAGCCTAACTGAGGGGGCCCTCTCTCTTCCTTTTTTTTTTTTTTTTTTTACATTTTTTAACAGCCTTGTTGGGGGGCCTTTGTAAAATTTCAGGGGTGTAAACAGACAACCGCAACTGCACTTATCAGTGAATGAATGGGAAGCGCTCTGAGGCTCCTAGTTCATTCACAAACTGAAGCATAGTAAACAGTTTACTATGCTTCAGTGATGAGTGGACACAGTGAGTGATCAGTGTCAATTGCTAACTGTGTTCATTCAGAAAAGGAAGCTGGTAAAAAGGACATACTTACCACACACTCCCCATTCTCCATCCCTAAACAACCCCCTGTGTGCCCTCAGCAGCTGCTGGCGGGAGAGGAGGGGGGGGGGGAAACTGGCAATGCTGCAGGGGAGGGGAGCACACAGGGAGGCCCGGACAGCAGTGGGGTGTGGGGACGCAGATACTAATCCCCCAGCAGGAGGAAGAAAAAGGAGGAGAAGCCAGAAGAGCTGCAGTGGGAGCCACAAGAGTTGGCAATAAGGCAGTACAGCCATTGCTCCTGCTCAGCAGATGCCTGGGCCCCTTTTTTGAACTTATGAGGCCTGGGCCCGGTACAGGAGGGCTGGCTGTATTGCCTTATCAGCGGCCCTGGGACCAGGTGAAGCACTTTTACAAACACGATCCTCTGGTCCTGCGCGCTCCACTGCAGTGAAGGTCCAGGCCCAGCAGCTTTTTCCTCCCTTTGCTCTGGTGTTCATGTACTCCTAATGACATTAAAGTGTTTCTTAAAGGGGTTGTTAGCCCTCACGGTTTTTCACCTTAATGCATTCTATGCATTAAGGTGATAAACCTTTTGTACTGCAGCCCCCCCCCCCCCCGCTCCTTTTTCTTACCTGAGCCCGATCGCTCAATCGATTGGGACAAGTACAGCAGCTCCAGCCGCTGTCTTGGGTCCTCATTGGATAGATTGATAGCAGCAGGAGCCAGTGACACGGGAGTCTGGGTGTGCGGCCAAGTCCTGCTGTCTCTGTCAATGGATGCATCAGCAGGACTCTGGAGCACGCCTCCATGTGTGCCCCAATGGGCTCCGTGGGGGCACTCGAGAAGAGGAGGATCGAGGGACGCTTGGTGCAAAACCCTTGCACAGAGGAGGTAAGTATAACATGTTTATTATTTTTTTTTAAAAAGAAGATTTACAATCACTTTAACCCAGGACCCTGCATTTACTATATCTGCTTTTCCACAGTACAGGCTAGTTACAAACATCTGACTTACAAATGACTCCTACTTACAAACTGAGGGAGACTACAGGAAGTTAGAGGTAATCTACCCCTAGGAAGGGAAATTCACTCCTGTAAAGCCCTGTACACACGATCGGATTTCCTATGGTTTTTAAACCAATGGATTTTTCCATCGGAAAACCGATGAAGCTGACTTCCATCAGTCTTGCCTACACACCACCAGTCAAAAAACCGACCGTTCCAAATGCTGTGACGTAAAACACTCAGATGAGCCGAGAAAAATTAAGTTCAATGCTTCTGAGCATGCGTCGACTTGATTCTGAGCATGCGTGGGTTTTTTCATCCGATGGAGTTCCCCACAGATGATAGTAATTTGCTATCGGTTTTTTAACCATCGGATAAATTTAAAACACATGTTCTATTTTTAAACACCAATGGAAAAAAGACCGATGGGGCCCATACACGATCGGTTTGTCCGATGAAAACAGTCCATCGGACTGTTTTCATCGCTAAAACCTATCGTGTGTACACGGCTTAAGAGTTATTATGGAAAAACTATGTCTCCACTGATGCTTTTATCACCTTGTTTCCACTTAAAAAAATGTACCTGTTCCAACTTACAAACAGATTCAACTTAAGAACAAACCTACAGACCCTGTCTTGTTTGTAACCCGGGGACTATACACAGAACATAAAAATGCAATTATCTTAGTAAATATAAACTGCTAAATACCTTTTCTCATCAGCAGTTAGAGCAGTCTTTTGACTTCTTTGAGTGTCTGGTTAAAGCTTGTAGTAAGAGTCATCATTCTCCCCTGATTGTCCTATGAGGTTGATCAGGACCCCTGACCCTCTGTCTGGACAGTGCTCATTGGCCTTGTGCTGATTACATACACCCTCCCAAAAAACAAAAACAAAACAACTCTCTAGCAATACACACCAAACAGCATTTTGTAGACTGCCACCAAGGCTCTGTTCTATCAGCAGATGGTTTAGGGACTGTGGAAGAAGGGGAGGATCAAAAAAGACAGGCTCAAATAGCCTTTTTACACAATGCAGAGGATTAACCCCTTATGCTGCGTACACACGACCGTTTTTCATAACGAGAAAAATGCAATTTTTAAAAATGGTCGTGAATAATGGTGGTGTGTAGGCTCCAGAGCATTTTTCTCGACGAGAAAAATGGCCAAATTTTTTTTAGAACCTGCTCTATTTTTTCTCGTTGTTTTTCACGCCGTTGTTTTTAACGTTGTGAAAAACGGTCGTGTGTAGGCTTTTACGAGGGGAAAAAAAATGCGCATGCTCAGAATCAAGTATGAGATGGGAGCTCTCGTTCTGGTAAAACTAGCGTTCATAATGGAGATAGCACATTCGTCACGCTGTAACGGGCTGAAAAGCGCGAATCGTCTCTCACCAAACTTTATTAACACGAGGATCAGCAAAAGCGTCCCAAAGGGTGGCGCCATTCGAATGGAACTTCCCCTTTTATAGTGCCGTTGTACGTGTTGTACGTCACCGCGCTTTGCTCGAGCATTTTTTTTCACGAACATGTGTATGCAAGGCAGGCTTGAGAGGAAACACGAAAAATCACGTCGAGAAAAACGTTGTTTTTTTTTCCATGACATGAATAACGGTCGTGTGTACGCGGCATTCGATTCCACAGTGACTATAACCAGAATTGTTTACTGCATATACAGACTTATTTTAAGGGTCGGACTATAAAACGTTATGTTCTTTCTTTCTTTTTTGAATACAAACAGTTTTTTGTGAATCTGTATTTAATTCATGTATTTTAATAAGAAACTGTCTTTGTAATTATGTCTTGATACTCGTTGATTAAATTCATATATATTTTTTGATATACCTCTGTGTGTTGTCAGTCACTTTCAAAGTCCCACCTCCCAAGGGGGTTCTTCCAGTTTTTCATATAATTAGGGATGTGGTGACTGTCAACATTTACAATCCTGCAATCGTTGGTTTTCTTTTTCTCGTATTTTACTGTTGTGGGTTTAGTAACACTTGATATATTTGCAGCTCTGGTCTTGTCAAATCAATATGACAGCCTATAGAATAGAACTTGGTTGTCGGTTTGCTGGCATTAATGATCCATATTTGCTGTAGGAGGCTGTTTTGTTGCATTTTCTGTAGGTCATTCATGCCCAGTTCATGTGTAGTGTATAATATTGGCAAAATGCATATTTTTGAATAGAGGAACACATGGGTTGTGTTTTCAAGACATCTGTCATTTTTTTTTAATATATGGAGGGGGTTGGGGTATTTTTTATATGTGAAACCTCTTGTGTGCTTCCTAATCAATATGTTAAAGTCATTTTTTTTTTTTTTTAGTGTGTGCATCAACAGATCTCCTTTCATCCTTTCTAGGATGCCCACTGAACATGCGTGATCTGCGCTTTGCAAATGGTCCCGCAGTCTTCTGGGACCTGTGACATGTCCCAAAAAACTGCAGGGAGGAAGGGGAGGGGGAGAACTTCCGCTCTGAGGTGAGGAAGTGGGAGCAGGTACCCATCAAAACTAGATACTAGTAGTACACCCTTTTGGGTGAAGTTCTTTATAATGAGTTGACTGATTCTATAAGTGTTTTAAGTACTGTGATGCACATGGATTATTGTGCCTTGTATTTGCCAACGTCCTACTTAACTGCTCTGCAGGCTTGATTTACTAATGTGTGGAAAAAATAAAAAAATGTGGAGTAAAAGTCGACCTGGGCCTAATTTAGAGAATCTTGAATCAGGCTTTGTGTATGAATGACAAGTCTCTTCATTACCAGACTGATGAATGGATCCTGTCATATCTTTCTGAAGCAAGTATTATTATTATTATTATACACGATTTATATAGCGCCAACAGCTTACGCAGCGCTTTACAATGTATAGGGGGGACAACACAATTACAGTACAGTTCAATACAAAAGGTACATTCTAAAGGGAGGGGGTGGTGGTACAAAAGGTAGCTGCAGAGAATTTGATGGGGGTGGTATAACTTTGTTGTAACTTTGTTGTATGAGTGGCATTTGCAAGACCCAGCATATCACCTAACTGATGAGATTCTAAAGCGTAGTGTTTTGAAACAGATGTCAGAATATGCATGAAGTGTTAGGGTCCTTTCACACGGGGCGGATCCGTGCAGATCCGCCCAGTGAAGCTCCGCTTGCTCAGCGGGGATCGCTCCGTTGATCCCCGCTGAGCCGACGGATGACTGGGCGGTCCCCGCACACTGTGCAGGGACCGCCCTGTCAGAGCGCCGCTCTCCCCTATGGGGAATCGGATGACGACGGACCGTAGAGTCCGTTGTCATCCGATCCGCTCCGCCGACGGAAGGAAAAATAGGGTTTTCCTCCGTCACACTTTGGCGGAGCGGATGTCAGCGGACATGTCTCCGCTGACATCCGTGCCTCCATAGGGGTACATGGAGGATCCGTTTTAGGTCCGCCTAAAAAACTGACAGGCGGACCTGAACGGACCTCCGTGTGAAAGAGCCCTTAGGGTCCTTTCACACGGGGCGGATCCGTGCAGATCCGCCCCGTGAAGCTCCGCTTGCTCAGCGGGGATCGCTCCGTTGATCCCGCTGAGCCGACGGATGACTGGGCGGTCCCCGCACACTGTGCAGGGACCGCCCTGTCAGAGCGCCGCTCTCCCCTATGGGGAATCGGATGACGACGGACCGTAGAGTCCGTTGTCATCCGATCCGCTCCGCCGACGGAAGGAAAAATAGGGTTTTCCTCCGTCACACTTTGGCGGAGCGGAGCGGATGTCAGCGGACATGTCTCCGCTGACATCCGTGCCTCCATAGGGGTACATGGAGGATCCGTTTTAGGTCCGCCTAAAAAACTGACAGGCGGACCTGAACGGACCTCCGTGTGAAAGGGGCCTTAGAGGTATTTAAAGAAAGTTTACCTTTTATTATACGTATACTATATAAAATGAGTGTTATTTCTTTTGTTTCCTTATATTTAAATACCTATCTTTTCCTTTTTTTATATGCTCCTTTACTTTACCCCTCTATTTTATTTAAAATGTGCAGATTTCCACTTCTGTATAGGCATAAAGTCCTATGTTTAAAAAGAAAATGTAGAAAGGAATCCCCCCAACCTAATAGGAACTGCCTTTCATGCAGCAGACTGTAGCCTACAGCCACCTCAAAGGTTTTGGATGAAAGGGTGACTTGGCATTACCCAAATTTAGCCCTCAACCCCCCTTTTTACTCAACATAATGTCCTAGTTGTTTTTTGTAACAGGAGCAGAAAAAAAACAGCTTTTTAAGTAAATTCAAAGTCTCATCACAGCTAGGTCTTTGCAGCACTTTTCTTTGTGATGCTGCATACATTTTTTAAGTAAGCTGTTATTTTTACTAAGGGCTCTTTCACACGGAGGTCCGTTCAGGTCCGCCTGTCAGTTTTTTAGGCAGACCTGAAACGGATCCTCCATGTACCCCTATGGAAGCACGGATGTCAGCGGTGACATGTCCGCTCCGAAAAAGTGTGACGGAGGAAAATCCTATTTTTCCTTCCGTCTGCGGAGCGGATCGGATGACAATGGACTCTACGGTCCGTCGTCATCCGATTCCCCATAGGGGAGAGCGGCGCTCTGACAGGGCGGTCCCTGTACAGTGTGCAGGGACCGCCCAGTCATCCGTCGGCTCAGCGGGGATCAACGGAGCGATCCCCGCTGAGCAAGCGGAGCTTCACGGGGCGGATCTTCACGGATCTGCTCCGTGTGAAAGAGGCCTAATGCATTTCTCAGTCTATAGATTGATGCAAGATTTTAAATCACTGATTTGAATTAGGCCACATCCTGACGAAGTCCACACCATCAAACAAACCCTAACAGTATGGGTTTGTGTTATGGAATCATGACTTTTGCACATTATTTTTAATGGCAATCAATAAAGAATTTATCTATTGTATATTTATCCCTCATGCTGTGTACACATGATCGATTTTCGGTAAAAATCGACGGTAAAAACGAGGAACGGCTTGGTCCCCTACACACGGCCGGTTTTCATGACATTTTTTCTCTCGGTCGAGAAAAACGACCATGTGTAGGCTCCCTGGCAGTGTTTCCCTATGGGAAAACTGC
The DNA here is from genome assembly GCA_029206835.1 of Rana muscosa. NCBI lineage: Eukaryota > Metazoa > Chordata > Amphibia > Anura > Ranidae > Rana > Rana muscosa. The sequence continues at coordinate 733,959,250 of CM055116.1, forward strand.
CGCGGAAAAAAATGCTGTAAATCACGACGAGAAAAATTAGAGCATGTTCTATATTTTCTCGTCGTGATTCATGCCGTTTTATCGCGTCGAGAAAAATGCTGGAAAGCCCACACACGGTCGTTTTTCTCGTCAAAGAAAAAAAATGACATTTTTCCAGACGAGAAAAATGGTCGTGTGTGCGCGACATAAGTTTCTGTATACCCCTTCTTTTCTTTTTAATCATAAGGAAATTATAATAATAATGGATTTCCAGCCAAAGTATTTCTCTGTATTTTTTTTGGCTTAGAAATCCACTTAAAGTGGTTGTAAATCCGATTCATAAAATTTGAGCTGGGCACATATATGTTCTTATCTCTCTTCAAAGTCCTAAGTCCTGTGGCTTTCTCCTGCTCCGTTCTTCTGTTATCAGCATGATAAATTTTGTGTCACGGTGGGTGCTATAAATAGATTAGCAGAGAGCTGGTCTATTCACAGCACAGCTCTGCATTGTTTCCTCCCTTTTCTGCCTCTTGGAGAGGGGTGTGTGTGTGCCTTTCCTCCAATCAGCTCTCACAGTGTATGGCAAGAATACACACCCACAGGTGAATTACGAACAGAAAATTCTAACAGGACATGCACTTTCTAAACAGTATATAACCCCGAAGACAGCAGATATACGTGTAAAATTTATATAGGACGATTTGTTTCATCCCTGTGTATCATCTGAGGCTGTTCACTTCACTAGGTATAGGAGAGGGTTTACATCCACTTTAAAGCGGTTGTATATCTGCTGCTGCTTTTTTATTTTTTTTTCATACCTGAAAGGCAAAAGGCATAATGAGCTAGTATGCACCGCATACTAGCTCATTATGAAATACTTACCTTAGAACGAGGCGTCGGGAACTTACCTGGTCCACGCCGAGGGAGATGTCATCTTGCCTCGGCGTGTCTTCCGGGTATCGCCGCTCCAGCGATGTGAGTGGCTGGAGCGGCGATGTCGTCTCTCCTGCGCGTCGGCAAGGTCCAGCAGCTGCCGGGCTTTAGACGAGAATCCCCGCTGCTCATTGCGAGGGGAATATCTCCTAAACCGTACAGCCGCGTTTTTTACAGCCTAAAAACGCCTGTCCATGTTCTTGTATACATTTTTCGACCATATTTTTTTCGAAAACAAAAAACGCCGGAGCGGTTTCGCGCGTTTTTTAACGCTTCGCGTTTTTTTATGCCTAACGCCGACGCCAAGGAACGCACTGGTCCTGGGTTTTTTTTACAGCTTAAAAACGCCTATGCTATTTGCAGCTCAAAAACGCCTAGGTGGGCATGAAGCTATAGACTAACATGGACAGGCGTTTTTAAGCTGTAAAAAACGCTCAAAAACGCGGCTGTAAAAACGTCCGTGGGCATGAGGCCTAAAAGTTAAAAAGATAGGGTATACAACCGCTTTAAAGTGATACTAAAGTCTTGTTTTGTTTTTTTTTTGTTTTTGTTTTTGTTTTGGTAAAAATAACAAACATGTTATACTTACCACCTCCTATGCAGTGGTTTTGCACAGAGCAGCCCAGATCCTTTTCTTGGGTCCCTCTTCTTCGGCGCTCCTGGCACCTCCCTCCTGCCCCCAAAGCAAGCAGCTTACTATGGGAGCACCCAAGCCACAGCTCCCGAGCCACAGCTCCCTTTGTCCATTCAGACACAGAGCCTTGGCCCGGCCCCACCCCATCTTTCTCCTCATTGGCTTACTGACTTTGACAGCAGCGGGAGCCAATGGCGCTTTGCTGCTGTCTTAGCCAATGAGAAGGGAGAGTCCCAGGCAGCCGAGTCTCTCGTGTAACATTGCTGGATTGAGATGAGCTCAGGTTAGTATTAGGGGGGCTGAAGGAGGCTGCTGCACACAGAAGGCTTTTTATCTTGACGCATAGAATGCAATAAGATAAAAAACCTTCTGCCTTTACAACCACTTTAAAAGAGAAATATGGTCAAAGCTTTTTTGGCCATAGGGTGCTATTGTCTGATATAAGCTGACACTGCAGAGCCATTCCAGGTTCTGGAAGGGTCCTGACTATACTGTCGGGATCCACTCCCTGTGCACGGCAGCATAAGAGCCCATTCACACAGGGGCAACACGACTTCCAGCGCGACTTTGGGAGGCAACTTGGACACGACTTGAGCATGAATCACAGGGCGACTTACAAGGCAACTTCAAGTTGCCTCCAGGACAGGCGACTTTCCAGTGGCCAATCAAACAATAATCAGCTCTGTGTGAGGGAGGGGGGAGGGAGAGGTTTGCCTGGAAAACAATTTTTACTTCCTAGAAAGTTGCTTCTGTTAAGACAGGGGATCCGACTTGGAGGCAACTTCCATTGAAATCAATGGATACAAGTCGCCTAGAAGTCGGATTGAAGTCGTACAGGAACCTTTTCTGAAGTTGGAGCGACTGCAGTAGTGTGCAGTAGTGTGCATTAAGACGGATCCATTCACTTACATTGATTTTTTCATGTAGCGCGACTTGGGGCGACTTGTCTGATCCAAAGTTGCTCCTGTGTGAATGGGCTCTTAAGGTAGGTGTGTTTTTTTATGTACCCCAAACTTCTCCTTTACAAATACTGCTGACTTTTAATATAAGGACACTTACCTGTCCAGGGATCCAGCAATGTCCTCTTCCAAGCCGACAATCAGCTTTAGGTGCAGGAGCCGGCATCTCAAGTAAGGGAAACAGGAAGTGAAGCCTTATGGCTTCACAGCTGGTTTCCTACTGCACATGCACGAGTGTCGCTGCACCTTGTGAATGGTTGAGTAGTCTTCTGGGATCTGTGATATGTCCCAGAAGACTGCGGAGGAACGAGGGAGGGCCCTAAATTCCGGCTCAGATCGCCGCAGTGCATCTGACCGGAAGTGGGAGCGGGTAATAAAAACTGAAACAATGGAAACTTTGAGTAGTAATCATTTGCATTATTTAAAAAAGATACATTTTCTTTGCATGTTTTTGAACTAAAGTGGTCTTTGACCACTGAAATTAATAAAACGTATCCTCCTATAGTGTGTACTTACTTTAATCTATAGCACTTAGTGTGGATCCTGTCTGCTCTCTCCTTCCTCTGTTATGTGCATGAGTCCATTCCTACAGTTTTCCTGTAGTCCTGAAATCCCGGGAGATTCCTCTCCAGCACACAAAAAGTGATTGACAGCCTCAGATGTGAATGTTTCCCTATGAGACTGTTTAGAGAGGGCTGTGTGCTTCCCCTTCACTCGGGTCTCAGATTACACTCAGTTCTGTGCTGTGCAGTGTGTGAAATCATATCCCTGCTCCCTGTCTCTTGAAAGTTGAGAAATACCATCTAAATGGTGTACTTCAGAAGGCTTTGTAGGAGAGAAGGCTGCAGATAAACAGGTGCAATGTAAGTAAGAGGATGTACCGGTAATTAATTTCTGTGTTTCACCTGAGGCTAGTCATTTCAGTTGGATTATGTAAGGGTTTATTGTCTCTTTAAATGTGTCAACATAGTAAAGAGTTATAGAGGGGATAACGAATCATATACATCTATCACCTTAATAAAAGAAATGCCATTTTAGTTACCTACTAGAACTTGTTACAGTATATTGCATGACTTGTAAGCTTTTCAGAAGTCGGAGTTTGTGAAAGTGATTTGTAATCTCCTAGGTAACGGAAGATTCTACTGACTACTGTAAGTTCCTGTGCAGGGTTAACACAATAATCAGAACTAGTATCATTATAACTCTGTTTTTATTTTAACAAATCAGTTTATTAAAAGTTGAAGATAATAATACTAAAGTTTATCTGCTGGGGGAATTATGATATCATTAATACTTCCATGTAATCTTAGGTTAAGGCTGGTTTTATTTGTCTGATAATTTAACATTTACTTTCTCCTTGGCAAGCTGTTTGTTTTTTTTCGTGGCAAGCAGCTTTGTTAACATTGTCTCTCCTTTGGATACTCTGTCACTACTTGATCTCTTAATGGGATAACATGTTGGCACTTGGCATATTGGTAACTGGACAAGATTTGAATGTATAACTGAATTTGAATTATGGGAACTGCTGTTGCTGACCTTCCTTTCTGAAAATGCTAGTTGCATGGCTCTTTTTTTGAACCATTGATTTGTTAATGTCTTCTGATTCACATATGCAGAACTAGTAAATTGCTTGTTCTCATTTCACTAACCACATACTGTACTTGATTTAGGTCAGAGGTCCAAAGTATTTTTTTTTTTTTATTGAGTTGTCATGAACCAGGCAACTAACATTTCTCTTTCGTTCATTGACGGACACAGCACTTAAATCTTGACCTTAGGGTTATATTGCCACCTTGTTGGTGTTTACTTTGTGGGAAGGCCGCCGCGCGGAAGAGCCGCGTGGTCGCCATTTTTCTGTAGCCTCAGTGCTGGGAAGTCCGGCGGACATTTTGCCGGAGCTCTCAAGCGTGCTGAGGCGGCCGGCGGCCATTTTCTAGTAGTCTCAGCTTGTTTTTGCCTCTAGCGCTGGGGGATTATCTTCTGGAATGGCGCAAATCACACAGAACGCCTCGTGACTGGGAGAGTGGATGGCAGCACAGCGCAGTACCTGGGTCAGGGTGGTGAGTCCTACGGGGGGGCCCCTCAGTCTGTGGCAGCTAGGAGGGTGGACTTTTGGTGTGGCTTGCCTTCGGTCCCTAATGGGTGTCAGGCGAGTGTGGGTCAGCATGGCGTCAGAAGCTGGCGCTTCTTCCCCAGACATACCTGTGGTGGCAACCGGTTCCCCTGCACCTATCGCTTTGTCGGCGGTCCTGGAGTCCTTTGTTGCCAGGGTGGAAGCGGCGTGTGGGCACAAGGGTGGTTAAAATACGCCTCCTCCCCCACCGTCTTCTGGGGAAAGCTCTGACTCCGACTCGGGCCTTGCTGTGGCAAGCGGCCAAGCGGCCCCTGTTCTGAAGTTTCAGAGGATGCGGACCAGGAATGTTCGGACAGTGAGGATTAAACCATGTCCGGGTCAGCGCAGGAAAGGGCGCTTGTAGGAGCACTTATCACAGCGGTGCGGGATACCCTAAAATTGGAGGATACGGTGGGGGCATCTACAGAGGTGTCGGTCCCTTTTGGATCCCACAAGCCGGCCCGCACGGCTAAGGTGTTTCCCTACCTGACCTTTTTTTTATAAATTTATCTACAAAGAATGGGAACGCCCCCAGCGGGCCTTTTCAGTCCCAAAACACATAGCGGTGCGTTACCCCTTTGAGGAGAATTTCCTGAAAAAATTGACATCTCCCCCGATTGTGGACCCCCCTGGTATCCAGGTTAAATAAGGTAACCACGATTCCGGTGAAGGGGACCCCTGCTTTTAAGGACCCTGCCGATAGGAGGGCCAAGGCGGTTGCCCGGTCCATGTTTACGGTGGTGGGGTCAGCGTTGCGGCCAGTCTTGGCCACGGCCCTGGTGTCACAGACACTTACCGAATGGGCAAAATTGTTGCACCGTCAGTTGGAAAAGCAACAGGCTTCCCCGGTTTCCGTGGAACTGGCAGATCAGTTGGTTTATGGCCTTTAGTATGTCTGCGATGTGGCCTTAGATACGTCCCCCTTGCTTTCTAGAGCCTCGGTATCTGCTGTGGTGCTACATCGCCTGATTTGGCTAAAATGCTGGTCTGCAGACCAAGCATCTAAGAAGGCTCTGGCGGATTTGCCTTTCCAGGGAGCTAGGCTCTTTTAAGCCTCGCTGGATGACATTATTAAAAATGTTACTGGGGGTAAGAGTACGTTGCTCCCACAATCCAGAAAATGTAAGGAGCCACGCCGTAGGCCAGGGCCCTCCTTTTCCGCTCAGAAGTGTTTTTTTTCGTCCGCCCGGGTCGGCGGGTAAGCGTCCCCAGACCGACAAGGTGTCCGCTGAGGGACAGAAGTGTCCCTGGTTTAGCAAGCCTAACAAGCCTGTAAACAAATCTACGACAGCATGAAGGTCTGCCCCCACCCGACTCTCGGGTGGGGGGGCGCCTTCGGGAGTTTACAGCTCGGTGGACCACCTGCTTTCCGACCAGTGGGACTGCGAAGTGGTTTCATCAGGATACAAGATAGAGTTTCTGTCTTGTCCGCCAAACAGGTTTTTTCCCTCCAACCTTCATCTTCTTCCGGCTCGTCGGGAAGCCTTGTTTGGGGCAGTGCAGGACCTGCTGCTGCGCGGGGTGATGGTGCCGGTGCCGTTGCAGGAACGGTTTCAGGGATTCTACTCCAATTTGTTTGTAGTCCCAAAGAAGGAAGGGGTCCGTCCGATACTGGACCTCAAGGCCCTCAACAACTTTGTGAAGGTGCGATGGTTCAGGATGGAATCAGTTCACTCTGTGGTCGCTGCACTCCATCAGGGGGAGTTTCTGGCGTCCCTGGATATCAAGGACGCATACTTACATGTCCCCATATGCGTCAGGCATCAGAGGTTTCTGCGGTTTGCGGTCGGGGACGAGCACTACCAATTTGTAGCTCTCCCTTTTGGCCTGGCGTCGGCACCAAGGGTTTTCACCAAGGTGCTCGCCCCGATTCTGGCTTTGCTGAGACAGCGATGAATCGGAATCGTGGGCTACCTGGACGACCTCCTTCTGAGAGCAGCTTCCGCCTCAGAATTAGAGGAGGATGTGGCGATCGCCAGTCACTCTTCGGGTGTTCGGTTGGGTTCTGAACCTCAAGAAGTCGGTGTTGGTACCGACTCAATGCATGGAATACCTGGGTTTGATTCTGGATTCCTCAGTGGCAAGAGGTTTTTCTCCCTTCGGACAAACTGCAGACTCTTCGGACTGCTGTGAAGCTGTTGGCGTCCCGCAAGCGGTCGTCGCTGCGCTTCTGCATGTGAGTCCTGGGTCTCATGGTGGCCACTTTCGAGGCAGTACCGTATGCTCAATTCCACACTTGAGTCTTGCAAAAGGAGAGCCTGTCCAAATGGGACAAGTCTCCGTTGTCTCTGGATTGTCAGATTCGGGTGAGCCAGCTAGTCCAGGTTTTCCCTGATCTGGTGGCAGAGGTCTCCGGCCCTTCAGTCCGGGAAGTCATTTCTTCTTTTTCATTGGACGGTAGTCACGACGGACGCCAGCCTGACCAGTTGAGTGGGGGTTTGGGGCGTACAGTCGGCACAAGGTCGCTGGACGCAGGAAGAGACCTGCCTGCCGATCAATGTGCTGGAACTTCGGGCGATCAGGCGGTGCCTCTCCACATGGTCACGGAGGCTGCAGGGACGACCAGCCAGGATTCAGTCGGACAACGCCACGGCTGTGGCGTATGTCAACTATCAAGGAGGAACAAGGAGCTCTTCTGCGGCATTGGAGGCCACTCACATCCTGCGGTGGGCAGAGCGGCGCGTGCCGGCTCTATCGGCCGTGTACATTCCGGGCATAGAAAACTGGCAGGCAGACTACCTAAGTCGTCAGATGCTGGACCAAGGGGAATGGTCGCTACATCCGGAGGTTTTTCGACTCCTTTGCCTGAGATGGGGCATGCCGGATGTGGATCTCCTGGCCTCTCGACTCAATCGGAAGGTAATGAGGTTTGTGGCCAGGTCCAAAGATCCATGGGGGCATTATCGGCTGATTTATGCCTTCCCCCCCGATTAAAACTTCTCCCTCGTCTACTTCACAGAGTGGAGACCGAGGGGATTCCGGTGATTCTAATTGCCCCAGATTGGCCTCAGTATCCCTTGTATGCCGACATAGTATGAATGGTGGTGGATGTTCCTTTGCGACTGCCGATGCGAGAGGACCTTCTGTCGCAAGGCCCTATACTTTATCCTGCTTTACAGTCGCTGGCTTTAACGGCGTGGCTGTTGAAAGTCAGATGCTAAGGGACCGAGGGCTGTCGGACTCGGTAATCTCCACTATTATAAAGCAGCGGAAGTCATCTTCTCTGAAGATTTATCATTGCACGTGGAAGGCCTACATCTCTATGTGTGAGGAGATGGGGTGGCAGCCGCGTATGTATTCGGTTTCCAGGATTCTGCTGTTTTTGCAGTGGAGAGTGGATCAGAAACTTGCCTTAAGCACCATTAAGGGACAGATATCAGCCTTCGCTATCTTTTTTCAGCGACCCTTGGAGGCTCATTCATTGGTGAGTACGTTTGTGCAAGGGGTTCGACATGTGGCCCCTCCGGTTGGGCCACCGCTGCCTCTGTGGGATTTGAATCTGGTGCTCTCGGTGCTTCAGAAACCGCAGTTTGAAAACCTTAGATAGATCCCTCTGTTGTCACTCTCTTAGAAAGTAGCCTTTCTGGTGGCTATTACATCTGCCAGGAGGGTTTCTGAGTTAGCGGCCTTGTCTTGAAAGTCTCCCTACCTGATCCTCCACAGGGATAAGGCGGTGCTACGCCCACAGCCTTCGTTTCTTCCTAAGGTTGTTTTGGCGTTTCATCTGAACGAGAACATTGTGCTTCCATCCTTGTGTCCTCGGCCGTCGCATCCCAAAGAGGTTGCTTTGCATTCCGTGGACGTGGTCCAGGCTCTGCGGGTGTATCTGTCTGCTACGGCTCCGTTTCGGAGGTCAGACTCACTGTTTTTCACAGTAACTGGTCCGAAGAAGAGCCTGGCGGTCTCGTCGGCCACCATTTCTCGGTGGATTAGACAGATCGTGATCCCGGCTTATGCCTTAAAAGGGCGGGCACCTCCCTTTCCTGTCACGGCACATTTGACCAGGGCAATTGGTGCCTCCTGGGCTTTCTGACATCAAGCATCTGTTTCCCAGGTGTGTAAGGCGGCAACCTGGTCGTCCGTTCACACTTTCACTAAATTTTACAAGGTTGATGTGTGTGCATCTGCGGATGCTTCCTTCTCCGCAAAGTTTTGCAGGCGGCTGTTTAAGGTTGCAACTCCTCCGTTGAGGAGCTCTGGTTGTTATGGGTGGAATTTTTTTGCTTGCTGTTCCCACCCCCCTTTTTTTTGACACTGCTTGGGGACGTCCCTATGGTCAAGATTTAAGTGCTGTGTCCGTCAATGAATGAAAGAGAAAATAGGAGTTTTGTACTCACCGTAAAATCCTTTTCTCTGAAGTTCATTGACGGACACAGCACCCACCCCTCTTTTTTCTGTTTGTACTGCTTTTTGACGAACTGAGCTGCTGGTTGCAGTGTGAGGGGTTATAGCCAGTAGGACCGCCCCCTGGGCGATACTGTGCAGTTTTGCTGTTTTTTACATGTTCTGCCTAGTCCTCTCCTGAAGGTGGCGATATAACCCTAAGGTCAAGATTTAAGTGCTGTGTCCGTCAATGAACTTCAGAGAAAAGGATTTTACGGTGAGTACAAAAATCCTATTTTTAGGCTAACAAGGCTCAATTTCTCTTTTTACAGGTTTTCTTTTAAAGCAGACCTCCAGTCAAAAATTACAAGCTAAAACTAATTATCCCAGCTAAAGCTAAATTACAAGCTAAAAATAATTATCCCAATTTAATTTGAAAAAATGTAAATGGAGACACAATTTCCTTTAATCAAAAACGCTTCCCCAATAAAATACAGCAAAACAACTCAATAACAAACGTCTATATCTTTACCTTTCTATTTTGTGAGCATGATGTGGTGGGACAAAAGCTTTTGTACATCTGTGACAGTGGAGAGCACCTTTTTAGCCTTTTGCCCAATATCACTTTCAGGGCTGCCAAGACTGAGAATACTATTAAGACAGCCATAAATTATGCAATTTTGTTTCCTGCAAAAATAAAATTCCATGATTCCCCAGTCAACACAGTGTTGCTAGAGGAATCCCGCCAGCGGCGCTGTTGTGCTCTCCCGGCTGGGAAGGAGCGGGAGCTATCCCTGCTGGGAGAACACATTGGTTATCACTAGTGGCTATAGCTGCTGGCAATAATCACATGTTAAAATCTGTCATGCTGGTTGTACCCAAGTCGATCGATGGATCAACTTGGGTACAGTCTACCTGCCCATAGATGGTTCAAATCTCAGCCGGTTCCTGCTGAACCGGCCAAGATTCCGACTATCTATGACTGGCTTTAGATCTTTATCAGACCCTTAAATTAAATCCAGGAAAACAACTTGTAGTGTCAATAGGCTGTGAGCGCATTCAGCACAATTGTAGTTTATTCCTTCTTTCTCTAGCTTTGTAACAGGCAATACTGGGACAAAGCTAGTGAAAGACGGTGCGGGAGCCTGACATTGCCCTTGCGATTTGCTGATTGTGGGTGCAATGCTCTGCAGGCTCCTGTAAAAAATAAATAAAAAAAAGATTATAAGTGCACATTTGATAACCTAAAAAGTCATGTGCATTTATTTATTCATTTTTTTTTTTAAAGGTGAACTTGGCCTTTAAGGCTAGTTATGTGTGAGTTCCGTTTTCCCAATAATATTTTTCCTGATGATAAAATTGCTATAGTGGTCTGTGCGGAATGACTTTGTACTATGAGTACAATACTGTATAATGTTTTCTAATCCCTAATATGAAATCTGCTCTTATTTGGATGTATTTGGTGCTTGATGCCTTTAATAATTTAGACGTTGTTTACCTGTTTATGTGACATAAAGTTATAAGAAGTATGGGGGCTAAATATAAACTGCTAAGTATGCAGGCACTTTAGGCTGTCTGTAGTTAGGATGGTTACTAACAAACACAGAACTGAGCTGTCCACAGACATATGGTTCTGAACTAGATCAGTGCCCTTCTATGGAAGCAGCTGTTTAGTTTACATGTGGCTGGATCTTAGAGTCTATATATTTCACATTTCACTTTCCCTCTATACAGTTTTTCGTCTCCGTAAGATATTGCATTTTAAAGGTATCTTTGGTCTGCTCAGCTTATGAAAAGAGCTTTGATAATTATATTTTCATTTTCAATTGCAGTGTAACATGAATAGGGCAAGTGCATAATCTTAAATAGGAAGCATGCTAGCATTTTCTTTTATATTCAGAATATTATTTTGGGTATGTTTAATAAGATATGCAACCTCATATACAGTACAGTAACCCACAGCAAGCAACCAGACATTAAGTCACTGACTGCAGGAAACAAATTAGTGTAGAATACTCTGGCACTCTGCATAGCCAGTGGGTGCTTTTGCTAAGGGTGCTGGCTCAAAAAATAGCACAGGCTGGGATTTCTCAAGGCTTCTATCAATGTAAAGCTTGCTTATTTTAACCATTTTACTACCAGAGGATTTTTGAAGATCAAAACTTCAAAACTGAACAATGGGAATTATACAAAAGAACACCCCTGCAGTGACCCCCCCCCCCTCACCATTCCTCGTTAAAAGCAAAAATAGACTACACTTGAGCACCACAAACCAAAATACTGTGATGTTGATTTACTACAACAGGAGAATGCAAAATCTGGTGCAGCTCTTCATAGAAACCAATCAGCTTCCAGGTTTTATTGTCAAAGCTTAATTGAACAAGCTAAAGTTAGAAGCTAATTGGCTCCCATGCACAGCTGCTCCAGATTTTGTACTCCCCAGTTTTAGTAAATAAACCCCTAAGTAATGAATTTTTAATATTTAGTGCAAACTCACCCATCCATCCATGCCTTCATGCTTTATTTTGTTGAGAAAGAACTTTGAAAAACACTCCCCTAGCATTTCGGGCCATGGCCATCATGGATCCTGGAATCCATCTGCTTAGCTCGCAGAACCCCTCCTGAAGAATCCTGGGATGTATGACACCATTTGCCTAGGCCTGGAAACTAGGAAGCAATGTAAAATAAAGTTTAAAACAAGTAAATATGATATTCTTTAATATCTATGTACAAATGCTAGCAGTATAAGGATTATTAATGGTCAATGTTGATTGGGAGTAGTTCCACTTTAAAGCTTTAGTAAAAAAAAGAAAATGGTCTCCCTTTAGGGTAAGGTCATAATATGCTAGTATGCGCCACATAATAGCACATTATAACAAATTTACCTGAAAGACTGATCCCTCCAGGGCTTCCATCTTCACCCGGTCTTCTTTCCGGTTTGCGGCTCTGGCTGTTTACATGGCTGAGCTGCAATGACATCTCTCCTGTGGCACAGCTCTCTCAATATATTTTCTCTCGTCCATTGAGAGCATGGTCTGCATGCGCCAGTGACATTACCGACTGCATCACATGTAAAAATCTCCTAAATGGTGCATGTTTAGGAGATATCTACTAGTGGTGCACTGAAATAAAAATTCTAGTGCTGAAACAGAAAATTTAGGATGCACTTTGCCGAAAACCGGCATAATTGAATTATGTTCGACTTTTTAATTATTATAATCAATTTAAATTAATATGAATTTATTTTTGGTCGTTATCGGCACCAATTAACCCTATTTTCGGCTGATAATTTTCGGCGGCCGATATATCAGTACATCCCTAATATTATTTACTGTACCTACAGGTAAGCCTTGTTATAGACTTACCTGTAGGTACAAAACGACAAAGGGAGTTTACCACCACTTTAAAGCATTTATTAACCTAAAAAAATAAATAACGATCCTATTCCTTTAAAGCATTTTATACAGTGCTTGTGCTGTGTCATTTGGCCCCCTGTATCACCTGAAATACCTGGCTGATCCTGCCTTGTTCTGCCCTCCCCAATGTAAGCTGACCATGGTATATCATGGCTGCTAAGCCCTGACACTGTGGTCAGCTTACGTGCCACTGTCATCCGCAGCTCTCCTCTGACGTCATCTGTGCTCTCCTCCATCCTCTCCCACCTCCCCTCCCTGCCTGTCGGCTCCGCATCTGTGCCCGCCCCCTCCTCTAATGCTGCTTAAATTTAGGATTAAATAAATATTTAAAAAGTGTGGCGCCAATGAATGATGAGGAAGAACCTCAACCGTGCAATATACTGAAATAAGTATATGTAAATTTTTAAATTGAACACAATGTAGTGATAAATATACCCTGTGACATGTGCATAATATACAATTTACATGAAAATACCATATAGCATAAAACGATGCCTCATCCACCTGTCTCTACTGACAGTCAGCAGGTGGTGAACCAATAGCTATATCGTGCATATACAAACAAAACTTAATTCCAATGGGTGTCAAGTTCATATGGGGTAACTTTGATGAGTGTCTGCTGGAGCTCCAGCTGACTTGACCACGCTGTCTTCGTTTTTGTACTGCTGTGCTCTGGAGTGTCGTGGCTTTTCTTATATTTTGCTTTTTATATATTTGCTTTTTAAGAATTTTTACCGAGTGTTCACATTGCTTGAACTTTAAAACGGATGTTTTAATAAATCATTTTTGGATTTACACCATGTGGAGAATCTTTTCCCTGTTTTTCATGGCTATGACCTATTGAGGTGCTTTTCGATTTGGGATTGGATCGTTCTTGATAAAATAGAAGTGCTGCCAGCTCTAAGAGGAGGCGTTCTACAGACTCCGGTTGTCGCTCCCCTGTCTCTGGTAGAGACAAAGCCTGAAAGATCCATCCGCCGTACGGCGCATTGGATCCATCATAGCTGGTAAGAGTATCCCTTTCTCCTTTATGGATCCATGGTGAAGGCACTCCCGGGTGAAAGTATATACCTAGTGGTCTACTACATCCAACATACTTCCCGGTATACGGATAAGGTTATCCCAAGTTCTTCGGGAGATTCTTTGCTGGAACTTTCCTTTAGTGTATGACCATTATATTGGCAGACACTCATCAAAGTTACCCCATATGAACTTGACACCCATTGGAATTAAGTTTTGTTTGTTTTGTTTGTATATGCACGATATAGCTATTGGTTCACCACCTGCTGACTGTCAGTAGAGACAGGTGGATGAGGCATCGTTTTATGCTATATGGTATTTTCATGTAAATTGTATATTATGCACATGTCACAGGGTATATTTATCACTACATTGTGTTCAATTTAAAAATCTACATATACTTATTTCAGTATATTGCACGGTTGAGGTTCTTCCTCATCATTCATTGGCGCCACACTTTTTAAATATTTATTTAACCTTTTCCTGTCTGGTTTTGAGTGGTTGGCTGCACATAACTAGTTTTCTATTATAGGATTGGCGCAGTACTACACATTTTTATATTTAAATTTAGGATTAAATTTACAGTATCCTTTCGGTTTATTCATATAATGTGTCCCTGTGTCTTTGCCTTATAAAAATAATACAGCTATTTACCTGTTTCATAGGGCTAATCGGCACTCGCGTGACACGCCGTCTCTCTCCTCTATCGCATGACAGCTGCAGTGGGCGGGGCCGCCTCTCTCCTCCCATCCTGACTGACGTCAGCGACGGATTCTCGGCCCCGCCTTCTGCAGCCTTTAGGCCGAGAGAGGAGAGAGACAGCGGGTCATGTGAGCGCCGATCAGCCCTCTGTAAACGGGTATATAGCTGGATTATTTACTTATTTATTGCTCTGGTAGGCTTCCACCATGCAGTGCGACCAGTCCCCTGAAGCCATTTCTTCAAGGATCCTCTGCTGGTGGTATACGTAATGTCATCCTATACAGCGCAGGATCATTAGCACTGCATTGTACAGGAGTATGGCGAGGGCCCACCTGCAAATCAAGGTGTTGGGGAGTAGAGTTAAGTGCCTACATTTGCTTTTGTAAGTAACATGCGCAGTTGTGTGTTCCTGTGAGATTAGTTTGCATTCTCTGGCAAGGGGCATTAGGCCCCTTTCACACTGGCACGTTTTTCAGGCGGTTTAGCGCTAATATTAGCGCTGTTATACCGCCTGAAAAATCGTGCCCTGTATTCTTCAATGTGAAAGCCCGAAGGCTTTCACACTGAAGCGGTGCGCTAGCAGGACCGCTCCAAAAGTCCTGCTAGCCTCATCTTTACAGCGGTGAAGGAGCGGTGTGTTCACCGCTCCTTTACCGCGGCTGCCCATTGAAATCAATGGGACACCGCGGTAATACCGCCCGCAAACCGCGGCAATAGCCGCGGTTTGCGGGCGGTATTAACCCTTTTTCGGCCGCTAGCGGGGGTTAAATTCACCCCGCTAGCGGCCGCATACTGCGGTGATAACGACGGTATAGCGGCGCTGAAAATCGCGCCGCTATACCGCCACCGCACCTGCCCGCCCCAGTGTGAAAGGGGCCTTATTTATACACAAAAGGGCTAATAAAGATCTAAAACAACCGATCAGATTAAATATAATTGTTTTTACATCAGTGATGGGTTATGTCAGTTGCTATAGGAAACCGAACATTACTTTTTGTCATGCTAAATAAGATTGTTGTGCCTATTGATCTGTGTGTGATTAGTACAAATCCTGGATACAACACACTCCAAAAAAATCCTCTGGGAAATTATCGTAAAATTGTTCACAACTGCACATTACTGCCATAAATGGAGGAACTTTATTCTGGCAAAATGATTTTCTCCCCTGAAAGCTGCGTGCCAGAAAACTTGCAGAGACAGCTGTAATGGCCCTACGATTTAGTATTGAATCTGCTAGCATTTCCATGTATTCCTCTTTATATATTTTGAACACTATCAGCCCAGTTTCTCCTAGGGAAACCATCTGTTCACTCAGTTTGTGTAAATAAAAAGGAAAATTAGTTAAATTGTACTTCAATCTGTATGCAGTTTTTACTAATGAATACGTGAAGGGTCACAAATTTAAGGCGTTGCTTAAGAACAATGATTGATACTACAAAAAAATAAAGAAAAATTCAGCTGTCAAATGCTGAGATTAGAGCTACTACAACTACTTAGAGGTTGAGAGAAAGTACATGTGAGTGGGATTTGAATCAGAAAAAGAGCTCACTCCTGTGAGGATGAAGGTGAACAGTAATGCCGCGTACACACGATCATTTTTCCCGTCGGGAAAAATTACATTTTTTTTTTCGCCGAGAAAAACGATCGTCTGTGGGCTTTATGCCGTTTTTCTCGTTGAGAAAAATGGCAGGAAAAACGACGAGAAAAATTAGAACATGTTCTAAATTTTCTCATCGTTTTTTCCATCATTTTTTTCCGCGGCAGTTTTCCCATAGGGAGACACTGCCGCGGAGCCCACAGACGGTCGTTTTTCTCGACAAAGAAAAAAATGACGGGAAAAACGGTCGTGTGTGGGGGAAAATGCCGTTCCCTCGTTTTTCATTTTTTTTCATTTCGTGATTCACGGCGGTGTTTTCACCGCCGTGAATCACGATCGTGTGTACGCGGCATAATAGCTGGGCCTCACTTAGCAATGTCCTAGCAACATCCTGGGAGTTTTCAGGTCAGGCTTTGTGAGGTATGTAAATGTTCTTCACCTATAGCAAGGGAGTTATCTACAGTCGCTCATTATCTGCATAGTAGGGCTGCAACTAACAATTATTTTCATAATCGATTAGTTGGCCGACTATTGTTTAGATCAGCCTTTCTCAACCTTTTCAACACAGAGGAACCCTTGAAATAGTTCTCCGGTCTCGGGGAACCCCTGCTAAAAATTTGAAATCTACAACTCATGATACATTAGTGTGATGGTCAGTGGGAAGAATGGTCCTTACACTTGTGGTCATTGGGAAGAATTACCTCCTTACAGATAGCTAAAAAGATCAATGGGGTCAGTGTGAACTTATCTGAGAGGGAGAAATTGCCCAATGCTGAAGGAACCCCTAGCAACCTCTGGAGGAACCCTAGGGTTCCACGGAACCCTGGTTGAGAATTACTGGTTTAGATTAATCGGATAATAACCTTAAAAAAAGTGTGGCGTATAATTTAGTTAATATGTAAAGTAAAAAAAAAAAAAAAAAAGCATAGTATTCTTAAATATCTCTATGCAGTGGTAAATATAATTAATCAACTATATGGTCAGGGAGCAAAATCTCTAATCCACTCTGAGAATAACAGACAGAAGAGATATACTGTATATACTATTAGGGGTTGAATCTGGTAAATATCATCAGACTCAGACTATGAAACGGTAAAAGTAATAATATATATTTCTTATATATTATATTTATATATATATATATATATAATATATATATAATAAATGCACCCATCATGGATATGATCATTTTAAATATAATGCACAATACTGGTAAAAGTTTACTTTAAATGTAATTGTAATGCCTTCTATTACCTCCAGTCTATCAGCCTCCACCTTCTCTGAGTTCAGATGCTAATCGTCCCTGCAGAGAGTCTTTAACCACTTCCATACCGGGTCATTGTAAAATGATGCCGGCAGGAACCCTCTCTCCCTCCGGGTGAACGTCATATATGACGTCCTGGGTTTGAGGGGGGATATCTGAATGATGCCTGCAGCTAGAGGCATCATTCAGATATCCTTGTCTTCAGCCGGCGACTCTGTGCACCATAAGAACGATCAAAGCGGCGGTTCCGCCGCTTGATCGTTCTTATAGGCGGCGGGAGGGGACATCCCCCCCGCCGCCATCCGGTGCTTCTCCGGGCTCTCTCGTGCCATCGGGGACCCGGAGAGAATCGTCCGGCGCCGGTGGTGGGTCACGTGACGAGCATAGAGATGACTGGTGACCAGATGGTCACCAGTCATCTCTATGACCGTCGGAGGCCCGGGCGCGATGTGATGACGTCACGCCCGGGTCCTCAGATGTAAACAAAGCCGCCATTGCGGCTAGTAAGCATGAGATCGGTGAAATTTTTGTTCACGATCTCATGCTTTCCAGCCTGGAGGAGAGATGTGGGCATCTCTCCATAAAGAGGACCTGTCACACACATTCCTATTACAAGGGATGTTTACATTCCTTGTAATAGGAATAAAAGTGATAAAAAAAAAGTGTAAAAAAAAATAATTTTTTTTTTTTTTAAAACGCCCCTGTCCCCTATAGCTCGCGCTCAGAAGCAAACGCACACGCAAGTCCCGCCCACATATGTAAACGCTGTTCAAACCACATATGTGAGGTATTGCCGCGTGCGTTACAGCGCGTGCAACAATTTTAGCACTAGACCTCCTCTGTAACTCTAACCTGGTAACCTGTAAAAATTTTCAAAGCGTCGCCTATGGAGATTTTTAAGTACCGAAGTTTGGCACCATTCCATGAGTGTGCGCAATTTTATAGCGTGACATGTTAGGTATCTTTTTACTCGGCGTAACATAAGCTTTCATATTTTACAAAAAAATTGGGCTAACTTTACTGTTTTGTTATTTTTTAATTAGTGAAACCATTTTTTTTCCCCAAAAAAGGCGTTTGAAAAATTATTGCGCAAATACCGTGCAAGATAAAAAGTTGCAACAACCGTCATTTTATTCCCTAGGGTGTCTGCTAAAAAAAACATATATAATGTTTGGGGGTTCTGAGTAATTTTCTAGCAAAATAATGATGATTTGTACATGTAGGAGAGAAGTGCCAGAATAGGCCCGGTATGGAAGTGGTATAAAAAGCCCTGTATGGAAAGGGTTAAAGTGTTTTTTGTTTTTTTTAACAGCAAACATGTCATACTTACCTGCTCTGTGTAATACACTGCTCAAAAAAATTAAAGGAACACTTTTGAATCAGAACTCCTGGGATATTGATCTGGTCAGTTAAGTAGCAGAGGGGGAGGGGTGTATACAGAGGGGGTTGTTAATCAGTTTCAGCTGCTTTGCTGTTAATTGAAATTAACAACAGGTGCGCTAGATGAGCAACAATGAGACAACCTCCAAAACAGGAATGGTTTTTCTGGTGGAGGTGTCTGACATTTTTTTCCCCTACTCATCTTTTCTGACTGTTTTGCATTTGGCTAGGGTCAGTGTCACTACTGGTAGCACAAGGCAATACTTGGACCCTATAAAGGTTGCACAGGCAGTCCAACTCCTCCAGGATGGCACATCAATACGTGTCATTGCCAGAAGGTTTGCCGTGTCTCCCAGCACAGTCTCAAGAGCATGGAGGAGATTCCAGGAGACAGGCAGTTACTCTAGGAGAGCTGGACAGAGCCGTAGAAGGTCCTTAACCCATCAGCAGGACCGGTATCTGCTCCTTTGTGCAAGGAGGAACAGGATGAGCACTGCCAGAGCCCTACAAAATGACCTCCAGCAGGCCACTGGTGTGAATGTCTCTGACCAAACAATCAGAAACAGAATTCATGGGGGTGGCCTGAGGGCCCGACGTCCTCTAGTGTGCTCTGTGCTCACTGCCGGACACTGTGGAGCTCGATTGGCATTTTCCATTGAACACCAGAATTGGCAGGTCCGCCACTGGTGCCCCATGCTTTTCACAGATGAGAGCAGGTTCACCCTGAGCATATGTGACAGACGTGAAAGGGTCTGGAGAGGCCGCGGAGAACTTTATGCTGCCTGTAACATCGTTCAACATGACCTGTTTGGTGGTGGGACAGCGGTGGTCTGGGGAGGCATATCCATGGAGGGACGCACAGACCTCTACAGGCTACACAATGGCACTGTGACTGCCATTAGGAATCGGGATGAAATCCTTGGACCCATTGTCAGACCCTACGCTGGTGCAGTGGGTCCTGGGTTCCTCCTGGTGCACGACAATGCCCGGCCTCATGTGGCGAGAGCATGCAGCCAGTTCCTGGAGGATGAAGAAATTTATACCATTGAATGCCCCAACGCTCACCTGACCTAAATCCAAAAGAACACCTCTGGGACATTATGTTTCGGTCCATCCGGTGCCGCCAGGTTGTACCTCAGTCTGTTCAGGAGCTCAGTGTCGCTCTGGTCCAGATCTGGGAGGAAATATCCCAGGACACCATCTGTCGTCTCATTGGACTAGCTTGCTGCATAATTTTTTCACTTTGATTTTCGGGGTGTCTTTGAATTCAGCCCTCTGTAGGTGGATTATTTTCATTTCCATTAAACGATGTGCCATCCTTTCATTCCTAACACATTACCCAGTCCATATCAGTATAGATATCCAGCATGAGATTTTGCCCCGTTGAGATCTGATGTGTTTTCAAAGTGTTCCTTTAAATTTTTTTGAGCAGTATAGTTTTGCACAGAGCAGCCCTGATTCTCCTCTTCTAGGGTCCCCCACCGACGCTTCTGGCTCTTCTTGCCATCAAATTCCCCCAATAGCAAGCTGCAAAGTATAGTATAGAGCGCCCCTATAGCAAGGTAAAAAATAACTTCTGACTTTAGAACCACTCACTTCCTGCCCAGGACTACATGTTCCTATGAGACATTGCTTCTCACACGTTCACATTCGCAAGTTCTCAGGCACTTATTTACATGTATGGACAGTGTACCGAGCTGTATGTGTGCTGCACTGTATTTCCTAATATGTAAACAAATAATACATTCTGTGTGCAGGCCAACTAATCAACTGGCCGATTAATCGATTATTAAAATAGTTGTCAACTATTTTCATAATCGATTAGTTATAGATTAATCGATTAGTTGTTTCGGCCCTACTGCATAGGTAGTTTTTGTTAAAGGTGAACTAACTCTTTAACCACTTGTCTACCACCCGCCGTCAAATGACAGCGGGGCGAAGACCCTCTCGTTCTGGGCGGGTGTCATATGATGTTGCGCCTTCCTGAGCCACTAGGGGCGTGCACGTGCCGCTGGCGGCGCACGTGGGTGCCCGCCGCGTCACTGGGGACCCGATGTGCGTGACCGCCGGCCGCGATGGCCGCCAGGCACCCGCGATTGCCCAGTAACTGAGTGGGACCAGTTATATTATAAAAATGTCATTTGGGTACAGTGTTGCATGACTGCGCAATTGTCATTCAAAGCGTGACAGTGCTGAAAGCTGAAAAATGGCTTGGGCAGGAAGGGGGTGAAAGTGCCCTGTAGGCAAGTGGTTAAGCACATGTGAAAGCACTACATTGGTGTACACTAAAATCGTTAAAACACATTCATTTTTCTTGCATATGTGATGCATTTGCCGTACACAAGGCTTTAAAGGATAAGTTCACCTTTGGTGAGAACACATTTAACAATTTTAGGGACTGCAACATATGGCTAAAAATAATTGAAAATGATAATATACAGTTCTTAAAAACATGGTTCAAAAGTAAATTAGTAGAACAGGGCCTAGAAAATAAGTCACAGTAAGCACCAAGGACGAGGGTTGGTTAAAAATTAATAGGTGGAGATGAAAAGGGGGGGGGGGGCTTAACTACCAGGTTTTAACAGATCTGTCCAATCAAGTGGAGGATGAAGAATCAATTGGGGGGTAATTAATTAGCAACCTACTACTGGGTATAAATATTGGAAACACTTCATTGTAGACTTTCGCGTACCAACAGGTAGGGTTTGGACAAAGTTCACCTTTTAAGAAAATAAATAAAATAAATGCAAATTTTTTGCAGGTAAAAAAATGTGCATTTACAATTTATTGGAAAGCATTGCACCCACGATCAGCAGATTGCTGGTGCAATGCAGGTCTCCTGCAGATGGTCAGTGTAAGCTGTGTGCTCATACATCATACAACTGGGCAATTTCACACTGACAGGAAGAATCAATGAACTACCACAGTGATCTACAGCGCCGTGGTAGTTCATTGAGAACTACAAGTCAATAGCCACAAAGGCTGTTGGTAGTTGTAGTCCATTTATTCACAGAACTCTGTGAGTGAATGAATGACTTAGCCTGGTGTGCAGAGCCCTGCACGGCCGTGTTTTCTTTAGATTGTGGCAGTGAGTGGAGGCAGAAGATCCCCCGCTCGCTGCCAAAATGGGGGATCGGGGGCCAATACATTTGTTACATGTTACACCCTGAATATGGGTGTAGCATGTAACATGTTACAAATGTTGAACTTCTCCTTTTATCCAGTCCCAATTATCTACAGTATACTGTACTTTTGGCTCACAATGCAGCCTCCTAGCATGGATTATTGGACTGGGATACCCACCCTTGCTCACATCTGAGAGGCAGAAGAGACGCTGTATTAACTGCACCATTTAAAGGCTTTAACAGTCTATTAAAAATCACATGCTTCAAAAGACATGTATTAAAAAAAACGAATAGACTAATATGTAAGCAGCCATTTAGCCCACGTATATTATACTTTAATCATCTATGATGTTCATTTTTTTCACCGTCGGCTCTTGGTGATTAAAAATAAAGCTATATATTAAAGTTAAATATCACATACCACCAATGAGGTTTCAGAGTATAGAAGCAGAAATGGCCGTTCTGGTCGTTTGAATGTGTGTCTGGATGAAAACAGAGTTTTAACATGTTTCCCCTTTTGTCTAGATATGTCAGTTTGAAAGCGAGCAGAACAATACACATTGTGCTGGCTGAATGCAGTCCCATGTGTTGTCCTAATATAGGAGCTCAAATATACACTGTAGCAAAGTAAAGCACTAGACCAAAGACACCTGTCTGGTATTGGCTTTTATTTTCTAACCTGTATCATAAAAATGAGAGCTGGAAAGGACGATGGCTGTTAATGCCTTGCCTAATGAGCCTTTGGATGGACTAGTGATGAATATGCTTTGCCGGCAAAAAATAATTTCTTATTGCTTGCCGCATGTCGCTGCACATTTCTTTATTTGCCTGTTTTATTGAATGAATCAAATAATGTTTATCATGGTGATGGATGTCAATTTTTCTGTTTAGGACACTGAGTGATAATTTATGTTGCTATCTTTGATTGTAGATAGTTGGCGGTCATAGTATTGCTTTTTAGTTGTCATTGGTTGAAGCTAGTGCTTGTTATTTAAGTGTGAACTGATGGAAGATGTAAGAGATAGTCAAACATGCAAGTCAACCATTGTAAGGACAGATGGCTGCTTTAAACAGGTGTCACTTTTTCTAATACATTGTACTGGGACTTCCACAGGCTCACAAAAGGATTGTCCAAAGCAGGTGGCATGCTATGCTTTTGTCATTATCAAGATCTCTGTACGCAGCTAATTATTTTCCCAGGCACTGGGAACACATTCAGGTTGAAAATGTGGTGTGCCTTATCTACACTTTGTATTTCACATTAGGAATGACTTTTCTTTATCCCGTATATATAACCAGAGGACATGTGTGACCCCATAGATCTGCATATTGAGAAACAACACCTGACAACATGTCTTATAATCATCTGTCTACCTGTCAGCTGATCTGTATTTTACAGGAAAATGTCATACAAGTGTCCCCCACACAGCTACGCTTCAAAGGACAATCAATACCTAAGATATTGAACATAATACACATATCTGGTGTGTAGTTGGCATAGATATTCAACCATTACAAAGATTGGTTTTATCAGCAGAGATTAATACAATCAGTACAAGTATTTTCAATAACTAAGCTCACAACATATTTAAACTGCCCATCCAGTTGTGAAAGAAAGATAAAAAGAAACATTCAACCGTTTGAGGGTTTCTTTTCTTATAAATGTGTGCAGTAGTGTGCCATAGTTAATAGTGTGTGTAGTCACTGTAGTGTATCATATATGAACAAGATATATTCCAATGAAGGTACAGGTGAGATGTATGTGGTAAAGCGGTGCAGAAAGTAGCACAAAGATTTATTGACTACAACATACTGCATGAACCAGCCTTTATCCTACTTTTCTGCAATACAATACCAAAAAGTACAAAACCTCTTTACTCCGTATCCTGGTAAATAATTTTGGGCCCGGGCGTTTTTGGATCGTACCCGCCAGGACGCCAAAACTGCACACCGCCAATCATAGGCAGTGTGTGTATGTGCAGCAGCAGACTTGGGAATGCCTCACTACCTATGATTGGCGGTGTGCAGTGATAGCTTCCTGGCGGGTACGATCCAAACAAGCCCGAGCCCATCC
The DNA here is from genome assembly GCA_029206835.1 of Rana muscosa. Classification (NCBI taxonomy): domain Eukaryota; kingdom Metazoa; phylum Chordata; class Amphibia; order Anura; family Ranidae; genus Rana; species Rana muscosa. The sequence goes on from CM055116.1 coordinate 733,982,769, forward strand.
CTACTGGTAAATACTACTAGATCTTGTGTTCCAGCAGACTGGAGGAGGTAAGAACCTCCAAATTTGCAGGTATGGTTGACCCGTAAAAATTATAGTAAAGATCTCTTTTCCACTATTAAAGAAGGAAAGAAGAATCTTTCTGTAAGAAGTGGTTCTCTTGGAACCCTTTCAGAACGCCGCAGACCTTTTATGACAGGCTTCTGTCAGACCGGTTGCAGTACACATGGGCCAAGTGTCGGATGTTTTCTATTGAACCAGCCGATGCCATGCGACATACGACTTTAGGTACAATAGATCAATCTACTGAACTCTAACCTGCACAACTGATAGAAGTGTGATACTTTGGCGCCCATTGCAAGACTAGACAGAGCCCTTCACCCTTTTGACCCAATGACCATTTTCTCCCTCACTTCCTAAGCCTGGATATATCTTTCAGCATTGATGTTGCCTTTCCAGATGTGCAAACTGCCCATTCCATACACACTAATGCACTCCCATATCCTTAGAGTTGCAGGCTTTTGAACTAAGCGCGGATAACAAACCGAAAGGTCTCTCTCCTCTTTAGCCCAGAGCAGTGTTTCTCAACTCCAGTCCTCAAGGCGCCCCAACAGGTCATGTTTTCAGGCTTTTCATTATTTTGCACTAGGGATGCACCGAATGGGTTTTTTGGTGCCGAAACCGATACCAAAAATGAAAAATACAAGTTCCCGAAAACCGATACCGAAACAGCACAGAAACCGAAAGTGACTGTTTTAAAAAAATATTTTTATACATAGAGATGGTCAGAGACTGGGGACATGGTACAGGAGATGGTCAGAGACTGGGGACATGTTACAGGAGATGGTCAGAGACTGGGGACATGGTCCAGGCAGTGGCGGTGCGTCCATAGTGGGCGCAGGAGCACCGCCCCCTCTCTCTCCTGCGCCGTCACTCACAACAACAATACATAGGTTAATGCATTGCATGAACCTATCTATTGTCGCCGCCGCTGCCGCCCACTATTGAGATGGCCGGCCCCCTGTTGAGCGCCGGCCATCTGAATAACAGCGGCTGGTTGGTTTTTGGAAGTGCTGGCTCTGATAGGCTTTCCGATTATAGCCTGAGGGCTGTAATCGGCTTCCAAAAATTTAACCAGGGGATGCACTGGGGGTACGTTCCTTGGTTAACACTGACAGGCGTCTCAGCCAATCAGGTTCACCGGGTCTGGTTACCAGTAACCTGATTGGCTGAAGTGAAATCGAGGGCGGGAGAAGACATCGAGGACGGAAGGACGGCGCTGACCCGGGGAAGGTAAGTGCAGGGCTGGGGGGAAACTGGCTGCATTTGGGGACAAACTGGCTGTATTTGCGGGGAAACTGGCTGTATTTGCGGGGAAACTGGCTGCGTTTGGGGGGAAACTGGCTGCATTTGGGGACAAACTGGCTGCATTTGGTGGGAAACTGGCTGCATTTGGGGACAAGCTGGCTGCATTTGGGGGGAAACTGTCTGCATTTGAGGGGGCAAACTGGTGGCGTTTGGGCACAGTGGCTGCGTTTTAATGGGCACAGTGGCGGCAATTGATGATTTTTTTTTTTTTCAGTTTGTTTGCGCCCCCCCAAAAATTTTGAGCACCAGCCGCCACTGGGTACAGGAGATGGTCAAAGACTGGGGACATGGTACAGGAGATGGCCAGAGACTGGGGCCATGGTACAGGAGATGGCCAGAGACTGGGGCCATGGTACAGGAGATGGCCAGAGACTGGGGCCATGGTACAGGAGATGGCCAGAGACTGGGGCCATGGTACAGGAGATGGCCAGAGACTGGGGCCATGGTACAGGAGATGGCCAGAGACTGGGGCCATGGTACAGGAGATGGCCAGAGACTGGGGCCTTGGTACAGGAGATGGCCAGAGACTGGGGCCTTGGTACATGAGATGGCCAGAGACTGGGGCCTTGGTACAGGAGATGGCCAGAGACTGGGGCCATGGTACAGGAGATGGCCAGAGACTGGGGCCATGGTACAGGAGATGGCCAGAGACTGGGGCCATGGTACAGGAGATGGCCAGAGACTGGGGCCATGGTACAGGAGATGGCCAGAGACTGGGGCCATGGTACAGGAGATGGCCAGAGACTGGGGCCATGGTACAGGAGATGGCCAGAGACTGCGGGCCATGGTACAGGAGATGGCCAGAGACTGCGGGCCATGGTACAGGAGATGGCCAGAGACTGCGGGCCATGGTACAGGAGATGGCCAGAGACTGCGGGCCATGGTACAGGAGATGGCCAGAGACTGCGGGCCATGGTACAGGAGATGCCAGAGACTGCGGACATGGTACAAGAGACGGTCAGAGACTGCAGACATGGTACAAGAGACGGTCAGAGACTGCAGACATAGTACAAGAGACTGCAGACATGGTACAGGAGATGATCAGAGACTGCGGACATGGTACAGGAGATGATCAGAAACTGCGGACATGGTACAGGAGATGGTCAGAGACTGGGGACATGCACGGTACAGGAGATGGTCAGAGTCAGGAGGATCCCAATCGGCTTTGATTATACCACTGCAGCGCTTTCATGTGCATTTAAAAAAAGAGTGTGTCACATTTTCTATGCACGTTTTTAGACGTGCTACCATTAGATATGCGTGTTTTATGAAGGCGCATCAAAGAGGTGGTATGCAGGAGTTTGATTCACTTTCATGAAAACATTTACTTTTACTGCGCCATGGCATGCTGGGAGTTGTAGTGCTACCTTAAACTTGTTGCTCCTCTTGCTCAGTCAGGGCATGCTGAGACCTGTAGCCCCCTCCACCATCACCTCTCTGGGCAGCCCTTGAGGTCCCAGATCTGGAGTTTGTAGAACTCCTTGTTCTCCTCAGTGACAGGCTCCCCTCTGGTCCTCTCCTCCGCTGCCTTCTCCTTCTTCTTCCGGCCCACGCTCTTTTTTTCCCTCCTCCTTGGACGCCGTGACGCTGTCACGCCATGGTACCTTCACTCACCTCTTCGCCGTCTACAGCGTCCCGTTGCTAGGCAACCACGGGGGAGGAGCCGCGGCCGGACACAGACTCTGGGATGGTTGATTGGGCGGGCTGAGGACAGGGTTTTTCTGAGCAGGGAGGGAAAGCTATGATGAAGCAGACGGTGGTCAGCCCGCCCCTGGGCGAGTGTGCCCACATTGGTGCCCCTGCTAACACTAGGAAAGCAGGAGGGAGGGACACTCCCACAATGGGCGGCACCCGGGGCGGACCACGCCCTTTTCGGTATCAGCCATTTTTCCTATTCGGCATTTTGCCGAAAAGGCAATTTTCGGCAGATATGTTTCGACGACTGAAATTTCGGTGCATCCCTTTTTTGCACAGGTGATTTGATCAGTTTCACTGCCTTCGTAATTACCACAGCCTTTTCAGGGAAATCCTGAAAACATCACCTGTTGGGGCGCCTTGAGGACTGGAGTTGAGAAACACTGGTCCAGAGAACGCAGTATCCATGCTTGTCCAATAGAATTGTAAAAATGTTGATTTGTCTGACCACAGAACAGTTTTCCACTTTGCAGTTGACCATTTTAAATGAGCTTTGGCCCAGGAAAGATGGTGACATTTTTGGATCCTGTTCAGATATAGCTTCTTCTTTACGTGATAGAGCCTCTCTTGACATGACATGGTGAGTTCTGTTCACAGTGATTTTTGGAAGTATTCCTGAGCCCATGCAGTGATGCCCATCACAGAATCCTGCCTGTTTTTAGTGCAGGGCCATCTGAGGGCTTAAAAATCCTGTGCATCCAATATTGTGTTTAGGCCTTGTCCCGAGAGTTCTTCAGATTCCTTGAATCTTTTAATGATATTATGTACTGTAGATGATGAAATATTTAACAACTTCAATACCGGACACTTTTTTCCCTTCCTGCCCAGGCCGATTTTCAGCTTTCAGTGATGTCACGCTTAGAATAACAATTGCATGGTCATGCAATACTTTACCCATATGTTATTTAATCACCGCTGCTTTTTAAAAAAAAAAAGACATATTTAACCACTTAACGACCGCCCACCGCCGATTTACGTCGGCAGAATGGCACGGACAGGCAGAATCACGTAGATCTACGTGATCGCCTTTGTGCAGTTGGGGGGTCCATCCGGACCCCCCTTCACTGCAGTGAGCGGCCGTTAAGTGTTCGGGAGCGATCAGGCATGAGGGGGGGGCCGCTCGATTCCGCCCCCCCCCCCTCGCGATCGCTCCCGGCCAATGAAAATGCTTCCTCCGCCATGTGATGTAAACAAGGCTGGAGGAAGTGATGTCATCTCCCTCGCCGCGGTCTTTTCGTTCCCGGCGCCGAGCAGAGAAGAAGCAGGTTAGTGCACCAACAGTCCACTGACACGTAGGTACACATAGGCACACAAATCACCCCCCAGTCACCCCCAGATCACCCCCCAGGTCACCCCAAAGCCCCCAATCACAGTGTCACTGATTGCAGTGATCATTTATTTTACTGATCACTGCATTTAGTGTCATCTGTGATTGTAAAAAGTTGCAGGGCAGTTAGGATTAGGCCCCTTTAGGTCCAGGGTAGCCCCCTAACCCCCCCTAATAAAGGTTTAACCCCTTGATCACCCCCCAGGTAACCCTTTCACCCCTTAACTTCAGCGTCACTAAGCGATTGTTTTTCCGATTGCTGTGTTCGTGTCGCTGGTGTTTTAGATAGGCAGTTATTTTTTTTTAGGTTCGCCGCAGGTTTTTATTAGTGTCAGGTACCCCCATATATTATTTTAACCCCCTGATTGCCCCTAGAGTTAACCCTTTCACCAGTGATCGCCGTATAAGCGTCACTGGTGTCACTGGTTAGCCAGTAAGTTATTTAGGTTACCCGTCAGGTTTTTATATAGTGTCAGGTACCCCCATATTTAACCTAATAAAGGTTTTAACCCCCTGATTGCCCCTAGTTAACCCTTTCACCAGTGATCACCATATAAAGGTTACGGGTGACGCTGGTTGATTAGTTTGCTTTTTATAGCATCAGGGCACCCGCCGTATATAACCCAATAAAGGTTTAACCCCCCTGATCGCCCGGCGGGTGAGATCAATTAGGTTTTAGCGCCAGAGAGGGTCTGCGTCGCCCCAGGCAGTGTTAGGTTAGTGACAGTAACGCTAACACCCACGCGCAAAGCATACACCCCCCTTAGTGGTATAGTATCTGATCAGATCTGATCAGATCTATACTAGCATCCCCAGCGGTTTAGGGTTCCCAAAAATGCAGTGTTAGCGGGATCAGCCCAGATACCTGCTAGCGCCTGCGTTTAGCCCCTCCGCCCAGCCCAGCCCACCCAAGTGCAGTATCGATCGATCACTGTCACTTACCAAACACAACACACATAACTGCAGCGTTCGCAGTGCTTGGTTTTTGGGGCCCTGTACGCGGCTAGGCTCCCAAAAAGTCCCACACATGTGGTATCCCCGTACTCAGGAAAAGCAGCAGAATGTATTTTGGGGTGCAATTCCACATATAACCATGGCATGTGTGAGCAATATATCATTTAGTGACAACTTTTTGTACATTTTTTTTTTCTTTTTGTCATTATTCAATCATTTGGGACAAAAAAAAAAATATTTAATGGGGTCAACATGCCTCTCAGCAAATAGCTTGGGGTGTCTACTTTCCAAAATGGGGTCATTTGGGGGGGGTTTTGTGCCATCTTGGCATTTTATGGCCTTCAAAACTGTGATAGGTAGTGAGGAGTGAAATCAAAAATTTATGCCCTTAGAAACCTTGAAGGCGGTGCTTGGTTTTTGGGGTCCCGTACGCGGCTAGGCTCCCAAAAAGTCCCACACGTGGTATCCCCGTACTCAGGAGAAGCAGCAGAATGTATTTTGGGGTGTAATTTCACATATGCCCATGGCATGTGTGAGCAATATATATAATTTAGTGACAACTTTGTGCAAAAAAAAAAAAGTTTGTCATATTCCCGCAACTTGTGGCAAAATATAAAATATTCCATGGGCTGAACATGCCTCTCAGTAAATAGCTTGGGGTGTCTACTTTCCAAAATGGGGTCATTTGGGGGGGTTTTGTGCTATTTTGGCATTTTATGGCCTTCGAAACTGTGATAGGTAGTGAGGAGTGAAATCAAAAATTTGCGCCCTTAGAAATCCTGAAGGCGGTGCTTGGTTTCCGGGGTCCCGTACGTGGCTAGGCTCCTAAAAAGTCCCACACATGTGGTATCCCCGTACTCAGGAGAAGCAGCAGAATGTATTTTGGGGTGCAATTCCACATATAACCATGGCATGTGTGAGCAATATATCATTTAGTGACAACTTTTTGTAATTTTTTTTTTTTTTTTGTCATTATTCAATCACTTGGGACAAAAAAAAAAATATTCAATGGGCTCAACATGCCTCTCAGCAATTTCCTTGGGGTGTCTACTTTCCAAAATGGGGTCATTTGGGGGGGGTTTTGTACTGCCCTGCCATTTTAGCACCTCAAGAAATGAGATAGGCAGTCATAAATTTAAAGCTGTGTAAATTTCAGAAAATGTACCCTAGTTTGTAAACGCTATAACTTTTGCGCAAACCAATAAATATACGCTTATTGACATTTTTTTTACTAAAGACATGTGGCTGAATACATTTTGGCCTAAATGTATGACTAAAATTGAGTTTATTCGATTTTTCTTATAACAAAAAGTAGAAAATATCATTTTTTTTCAAAATTTTCGGTCTTTTTCTGTTTATATCGCAAAAAATAAAAATCGCAGAGGCAATCAAATACCATTAAAAGAAAGCTCTATTTGTGGGAAGAAAAGGACGCAAATTTCATTTGGGTACAACATTGCATGTCCGCACAATTTACAGTTAAAGCAGCGCAGTGCCGAATCCCAAAAACAGGCCTGGTCCTAATGGCCCGAAATGGTCCGGGGCTTAAGTGGTTAATAAAAAAAAAAAAAAGTTTTTCCTTTTGCTTCTGTTATAAAATTTTGCAAATAAATAATCTTTCTTTATATATTTAGGCCAAAATGTAAAAGCTACATTTCTTTGCTAAAATAGTCCAAATCAGTGTATATTATTATTTTTGGGGGGGAAAAAATATTTTTTCACCAGTATTGTAGAAACATTTTACATACTGTCACCAGTGCAGTACAACGTCATCAAATAACTGGTGTGGTGGTGATCAGAGACACTGAAAATAAAAAATAATTATATTTTTTTCTCAATTTTCTAAATATTCTTTTTCTTTATTACATTTCTTTTTTTACACTTTCTTTTTTTTTTTTTTACATACAGTGACCAGAACAATACAGTGTTATTTTTTTACACACTACAATTTCTTATAACTGCGAATTTTACAATTATAGGCAACCATTTTTTCTGAATGAAAACTATTCATTCAGTGTTTACTATTGTGATTAGCTGTGATTGGCCACAGATAATTACTTAGTACACATGGGCTGTGATTGGCCCTGTCTGTACCATGTGATTACTGTGACCAATCACAGAGCTCATCACAATAGTACACAATTAAAGGCATGAATGAAAGCCTTTCATTGTGTACAATGTTCATGTGATCTACTGTGATTGTCCACAGCGTTCACATGGTACCAGCTGCGGGCCGAAACAATGATCTGCCATCCGCTGTGTCCGTTAGACAAGCGGGTGACAGATTGTGCCGAAGGGCGGCCTGGTCCTGGGAGGATTACAGGGCTCCCACTCCGCCGTCATATCACAATTGGCCAGGCGGGGGGGAGGTTAAAGTCTTTGCAATTCTACTATGAGGAACATTATTTTGAATTTTTTTTCTACAATTTGTGGACACAGCTTTTACAGATTGGTGAACATCATTGGTGACATCTTTACTCTTTACTCTTGTGCTACTTACTTTGTGTTGCCCTGTCCCAAATTCCCTGAGACACGTTGTTGCCATCAATTTCAAAATACCCTTTTTTTTTTTCTTTCTTAAAATGGTACATTTTCTAAGTTTAAACATTTGATATGATTTATATTGTGAATAAAATATGGGTTTATGCGATTTGCAAATAATTGCATTCTGTTTTTATGTAGATTTTACACAGCGTCCCAACTTTTTGGGAATTGGGGATATAGTTCATATTTTCAAAACAAAGATACGTAGCCACCCTTTAGTTTGGAGAAAGTTTAAAGCCTCATGCAGCACTGGATGTTTTGACTGCTGCTCTTAAGGGGGTTGGAGTTTTATTTTCTTTGCTTCCTCCAAATGCTCCTGCATGTTGATCTATGTGTCCATGCAGACATAAGCTTTTAGAGGAGTTTAGAGGCAGGCCATTTAGGGGCAGAAAACCCCCGCACTGTCAATTCGTACAGGAGCAGCAGCATTTGATGAATGCTGGACATATAGGCAGCAGTGAAGAACATGCTAAAGTAGAAAATATTTTTTTTTTTTATAATGTTATGGATATATAATCGGTCAAGAATTTAAAACTTGAATTAAACATAGGCTCCACAATTGATGAATAGAGAAAACCACATTGCTTACCCGAGTATAACATTCTGCATAGCATTCTGCTTTTGATTGCCCATGTTCTTAAGCTGACAGTACATGGAAAATGTATTCTTCTTGGTTGCAGATGAAAGGTCTGGAATATCTGTAGTCATATGCAGTGCAGGCGGTCCCCAGGTTACAAACATCCGACTTACAAATGGAGGGAGACAACGGGAAGTGAGAGGAAATCTACCCCTAGGAAGGGAAATTCTCTCCTGTAAGAGTTAATATGGGAAAAAGGTGTCTCCTCTCTACTGATGCTTTATCACCAATCCTTGTTTCCACAACAAACCAAAATTTACAAAATCCAATTGTCATTGGGACAGAAAGTGAGGTGAAATCTTCTGAACAGGGGCACAGACAGCAAAACAAATGTTACAGGGGGGATAACCCTTCCCTATGCTACCAAAAAAGCTTAAAAATAGTATTTTTGGCTGGAGCTACTCTTAAAAAATTGACCTATTCCGACTTACAAACAGATTCAACTTCAGAACAAACCTACAGACCCTGTCTTGTTTGTAACCCGGGGTACCTCCTGTAATGGTCTGCCTTCTATGGGCTATAGGGCAATAGAAAACTGTACATATGCACCAGTGCAGACTGTGATCTGCCGCCACAGCAGAGATCTTTTTGGAGTCATAACATACATGTACTGACATATTAGATTAAAATGACCTGTCTTAGTCAATAAGCAGCCCAAAAAATGTATAGTAGATAGAAGTTGCCTAGGATTCATTCATTGTTAATCATTTCATCATTTTTAGGTACTTGTGTCTTCTCTTTATACCATGCTTATTATATTCAGTGCTGGTTTCTCATTTGGAAAACAAGTGAAGAAAAGACCTGCCTAAAATCTGATAATGGGTATTGTAGATCATTTTGGTGGTTTACATGATTTGTTTGTGTTGCAAGTGGCTATTCCAAAAGACTTTTTACCACATATTTCTATAAACACAATATTTTTTTTTTTTTTCTGTGTACAGTTTTTTTTTTTTTTTTTTTTCTGCAAGTGAATGTTTCTTTACATTCAGTTAATTGCAGTATATCAGCTGATAAATGTACAGAATCGATTACAAGATACATATATATATTTTTTGTGGGGTTTTTTGTTATTAGAACATTTTACCATATACAAAAGCACTCACATTTGCCAAAAGCATTGCAGTATGATGAGAAAATCTACCTGACAATTAATTACAATTTTTTTATTGTTCTGTGAACAACGTGATATTGTTTTTGTCACTTTGTGCCTCATCCATCCATGCTGAGTGAGCTTTACAAAAACAGCAGAGACTTCGGAATAAATTAATCATTAACGATTAACTCAGGGAGTAGCACTTTTCCTGTGCCATGTAAACAACATAACATATCTAGTGGTAACGCAGGGGGTGACTTTTTTTTTTTTTTTTTTAATGCTTATCAAAACATGCACATACTGAAATCAGTCAAATATACAACAGGTTTTTTTTTTTTTTGAAGGAGATGGACTTTTGACCGTTCATTAGATGTTTGTCTGCTACTAAATGCAGTGCCAGCTTTCTGATTAAATCAGTCTGGATTTAACTAATTACTGATTTGAGATCATCTTTCTACATCAATAAATGGGCCAAGATCAGGTTTCCTCAATAGAAAGAAGAGCACATGCCCAAAACAGTAAATTTTATTTATTTAATGTATTATATAGTGCCAACATAATATGCAGAGCTGTACAGGGACATAGAATCCATAAAGATTTTTAAAACCTATTGTCCAATGAATCCTTAAAATTCCCATAGAACACAAATTTCCTAAACCGGAAAACAGGAATTCCCTAAACTTTTTTGTTTTTTAAGTGAAGATGTAGTTCCCATGCTCACTGCCCTTTGTCCGTAATTTGGAAACCCCTTTTACTTCAGATCGGATGTATTCCCAGACACACCCACTTCTGGTGCTTTACTGTTTGTCGCATAATACAAAAAGTCTAAGGAATCAGTGTCAGAACTACAACGTTTCTTCTAGTAGCCAATCCGTTTAAAATCAGCCTTGGAAATGTTAATCTAATTGGTAATACAGCAAGAAGAATGAGAGAGAATTTATATGGTAAACTGAGTGTTCATTCTGATTCAGCCACATCTGCGCTCATCTGTCTCACTTGTTGCCTAGGACTGCTGTTTAATTTGGGCTATGAGAAGAAAGACCAACTTCAAGCAGTTAATGTCCCTTGAACTCCAGACCCCCAGAACAAAAAACTGTCCTATACAACATGCTGACATTTCACCAGTCAATTTATTAAATTACAATTTTTAATTAGCTGAAATGCGTTGGCGAGCCTTATTACAGGCTTTAAAAAGTTTATTCAAAAACCCAATAAGTTCAATCATCTGGTCATATTTACTCCTCAAGAAAAAAATGTGGGCAATTTTCAGTCACTTTCAAAATTTTTTATTTTATTTTTTAATTTAAATGAAAAAGGAATTTGGACAGATTTAAACATTTTCAGATGTTCTCAACGTGGGGTAGTTTGTATGTGGTACAATTCAGTTTTTTTAGTTTTTATATTTTCCATAATGTAAAAAACAAAAACAAATTTTGTCTGGATTTAGATAAAACCATAATGGATAGGAAGATGGGAAGCGCATATAATTGGTACGCGTATGATTACTTTGCAAAGTACACACAAGGGCGGATGCATAACTTTGTTATGTGTCTCAGCAAAAATTGTACCCCCTGTCATGGTCAGTAATGCTGTTGCATGTGACCCATTCAAATAAATGGGGCTACGCAGCAACTGTGAGTCAAATGATGGGATGGAAGTTGACTTGCGGTATACACATTCAAAAACCAGTATCGCCTCCTGAATCTATGTCAGCCTGTATCACTATCTGAAAAACAGTCCATCATGATCGCTTTTCAGACACTGCCATAAGTGTAAAAAAGCCAAAAATTTTATTGCGTGAAAAAAATATTCTTATACTGGGTTAGCAGAACAATGCATTGTATTTTAACAGTAGTTTGTATTCCTATTGCATTACAATATGGTATCATATTTTCGTCAGTAAACGGCTCAGAACATTGCCATGTTTTGAATTCCATATTGTAGAGTTGGGACTTGGCATGGTGCACTGATCAAAAAGTATAAAGGAGTGAAAATGGGTATGGGAATACATGAAAGGAAAAAATCTGTAGAAGGGGTTTTTGCATAAAGCCCCTTTTACACGGGGTGGAATCCGGTTTCCTCAGCTGGGGATCTGTCCGCTGATCCCCTGCTGATTGTTGCAGAGTGTGCGGATGACAGGTCCATGACTGCTTAGTTTATGCAGCGTGGACTTAGACATAGCCTGCTCTGCTCTATGGACAGTCAGTCAGTTTACACCGGACTGCCCTATGATCCGATCCTCCTAGATGGAAGGGAATGGATCCTCTTCAGTTTTTATTTTAGCAGACTAGATCAGATTGGGGGAAGGTGGGTAAAGACTGACACAAGTCCGTTTGCACCCGCCAGCCTATAGGAATACATGGACCATCTGATCAGGACCTTCTTTCTGATCAGGTCCGCCTGAAAGACTGACATTTGGGCCTAATGAGATCGCTGTGTGAAAGGGGCCTAACACAGTGGATCTTTTTGCTGTTCAGTCCTAGTATTATTTGAATATTCTCACAATTGGGGTATCTTGCTTATCTAAAATATGGTTCAGTATGCTTGAAAAAAGGTTGTAATCAATTATTCAAGAGTTCTTAAAAAGAGTCAATATCTAGTGCAGCCTTTACTCAACCAGAGTCTCGTAGAACTTGATGCTTCCTTCCGAGGTTGTTAGCGGTTTCTTGAGCTGTGACCATTTGATCTTCAAGTTAGTGTCCACCAGTTGCAGTTTTCCACTTGCCATCAAAGTTACTTCTACATGGACCACTAGTGTTCAAGTGGTTGTAAACCCACTTTTCGTTTTTTGTTTTTTTTTCCCCCACCTGCAAGAGAAAGGCATAATGAGCTAGTATGACTAGCATATTAGCTCATTATGTACCACTTACCTTAGATCAGGGCCCCCGAAGCAGTCCGCGTCCCTCCATCTAGACGCATCCGTCGCTGCGGCGATAGCCGGAATGTTAGTTCCGGGTATCGCCGCACCAGCCAATCACAGCGCCGCTCCGGCGCTGTGATTGGCCGGAGCGGCGAAGACGTGACTCTGCGCATGACCAGTTGAATTCGGCTACGTCGTCGAATACTGCGACCTAGCCGAATTTGTGAATGGGATTAACCCCATGCGCATGCGCGTGATGTCACCGCCGCCGCATTTAAATGCAAATATCTCCTTAACCGTGTAGGTTAAGGAGATATTTCATGCACCTACAGGTAAGCCTTAATCTAGGCTTACCTGTAGGTGTTTGTTTAGAAAGTGGGTTTACAACCACTTTCAAGGACATACTTTTCAGTATCTGCTATTCAAGATCATTTAAAACCTAATTTTTTTTATGTTTTTGATATTGTTGTGTGCAATAGTGTGAGTGCTGCTGTTAATTTCTTAATTTAATTTTATAATATTTATCAATCAAACAATCTTTTATTCACATATATTGTATTGTATACACTAAGCGTGAAGTTTTCATATTCACTATTCAAGATTATTACTGGAAAAAAGTTGCTGTATACGGCACATGGGTGTTTAAAAATTATCTGGCCTGGATGTCAAATACTCTAGGTGCAACCTATTCTTTTTTCTTTTATTTAACACTTTCTACAACTTACTGACGGGTATAATCCTTTTTAGCAGCGGTCCTAAGACCTGACAATTATTCAAAGGGTTAAAAAAGGGTAAAAAGGTTGAGAAAGGCTGATAAGGAGCATTTATGGCTCACATGTGTGTCTATCATATAAACAAGATGTTCACAGTTTTCCAGTCTGTACCAAACTGGGGAATAGGTTTGTTTTCCAATATCTTACGATGAAGGTGTGTGCTGCTGAGGTAAGAATTTAAAATAGTTCCTGGGATGATTAAGAGCAATGCACCCTGTGGAGTATTTAGACATGTAGATTCAGTTTATAAAGTCCAAGAATAAAATAACTCTACCACAGCAAAGTCTGAGTCCATGTGTAGAGATTATCAGCACTGCTCTCTATAGCCTAATGCCGCGTACACACGATCATTTTTCACGTCGTTAAAAATGCAATTTTTTAAATTGGGCATTAAAAACGATCGTGTGTAGGCTCCAGAGCATTTTTAACGACGTGAAAAATGGGCTAAAAAAATGAGAACCTGCTCTATTTTTTCACGTCGTTTTTCATGTCGTTTTTTTTAACGACGTGAAAAACGGTAGTGTGTATGCTTTTACGAGGGGGAAAAAAACCGTGCATTCTCAGAATCAAGTATGAGACGGGAGCGCTCGTTCTGGTAAAACTAGCGTTCGTAATGGAGATAGCACATTCGTTATGCTGTAACGGACTGAAAAGCACGAGGCTGAAAAGCGTGAATCGTCGCTCAACAAACTTTACTAACATGAAGGGTGGCGCCATTCGAACGGAACTTCCCCTTTATAGTGCCGTCGTACGTGTTGTACGTCACTGCGCTTTGCTCGAGTGTTTTTTTTAATGAACGTGTGTATGCAAGACAAGCTTGAGAGGAAACAAGAAAATTCACGTCGAGAAAAACGTCGTTTTTGAAAATGACATTAAAAACGATCGTGTGTACGCGGCATTATAATTTTCACCCAATTTAATTAGCACTTTTTTCCATTTTTTTTTTTTTTTTTTTTCACGATAAGAAGGCAACTGTGGCTTTTTCATTTCCAGGATTTGTACTGCTTGTCTATTAAGTAGAGGTACTCACTTGAGAGTTTTGTGTGTCTAATTACTATTCCATTATCTGAAGGATGGATTTACTTCCTCACAAATCCAGGATTTTCTCCTTTTTTAATGATAATGGGTGAACCATTCCCTTCTATCCCTGTTGTTAAAGTGAAAGTCTAGGCACCAGGCTAAAGCTGGCCATACACCAGTAGTTTTTTCAAACAAACATTCATCTTGAACTCTCCTACGAACATTCATATGAAAATGTTCAGTACATTCCATGACTTGATGAATTTCCTTTGAAAGTACTTCAAAATTTTGCTTGCTTTTAATATTCTTTTTTGGAATGGAATGTTATTTCCCAAGCAAAAATCACATTCGCTTTGAGAAAAAATTTCCATCCTGCATCCTCAGTTTTTCTCGTCAATGCAGTCAAAAAACAAACATTGGTTTGACTACACTATGCTTGGGACAAACCTAGATCTATACTGCGAGGAAAAAGCTAACAAAACATTAACATTAAGATCTATAAACCAGGTCACATGATTCTTTTGTTCTGCTTCTTTTCCGCTGCTTTCAAAAGTTGCAGCCTAGAAGGAGGGATCACTAAGACAGTAACTTGTGACATGGTAACATGGCACTGGGAGATTTGGTTTGCAAACCAGGATCCTTTTGGTATTTCTCCCACTCAATGCTTTCCCACTGAAGTTACATGAAATATTGGCCCACTGGGCCCTAGCATCAGCTTCATGGCTAATAGAGTCAATGGACTAAGCTGTAAAACATGTATTATTTGCCATTACAGTTCTCATGTTTAGCCATGTATCTGTTCAACTTCCATTGGCTGTCATTGCAGGAAATAACAGTTGTTATAACAAACAATGTTATAGCTTAGTAAACTGAGCCTAATGTCTGAATTCTGGGAGAAAGGAAAATTGAATAGTCATCTATAGCATTCATCTAGGTTCTAAATGACCTTTTTTGCATGATTGCTTTTGTGAAAAATAAACACTTTTTCAAATGCGTAAAACAATGATTGTTTTATGTGCAAGGAAGACGTTCTTCATCTCAGAAATACAAATCAATTACAGTATACACTGTTTTGAATGATTTGAAATAGTATATGGTTGTATTGCGTGCAAATCTCATTAGGAAAAATGGGTGAAAGAAAAGGCAAATTATGATCACTGTCGGTATGACATAGGATTAATTATGAGAATGTAGAAAACATATAACTATAACGAGAATTTCTTCCTTCCTGCTTCATGCAGGGCATTATGGTTAATCACATACTATGGTGTAACGACATGGCATATGGTAAAACAGCATGATAGAACAACAGCATTGATCAATGTGGAAAAGTTACTTACACTGGATCATTCTTTTAAAAGCTGAACTCCAGTCAAACAGCTAAATATAAAATATACATATGCAGGAGCGGCTTTGCATTTGTCATTTTATTTCTGAAGTTTACACAACCCTGACAGATAGCAGAACCAAACTGGTACCCTGACATTAAGTAATAAAGCTATATCTTGTCCCTGCACTTAGCCTGTGACTGAGAAATAATAGAAGCAGCGGTTTGATGAGCTAGTTTCTCTGTCAATCTGCTCTCTCCTTAGGTCGGCATGTTCCTTGTTGGCAAATGAGCACTGCAGTACAACTCAGTGTCCATTTACGCCATTCTTCTATCTCTTAATCTGAGCTCTGCTCTACAGGGGATTGTCAAAGTTTCAGGTACTTACAGTAATTGCTTTTAAAAATACGCTGATGTCCCATTTAGGTCTATGCTTGTGCATAGAGTTGCAATTTTTTGTAGTATTACATAGGAGAGTTACATAGTTACATACAGGCATACCCCACTTTTAAGTACACAATGAGTTTTATTTACTAAAGCTGGAAAGCCCAAAATCAGGCTAATTTCTGCATAGAAACCAATGAGCTTCTAACCCCAGCTTGTTCAATTAAGCCTGGTAATAAAACCTGGAAGCTCATTGGTTTTTATGCAGAAGTGAGACAGATTTTGCACTTTCTAGCTTTAGTAAATAAAACCCATTGTGTACTTTAAAAGTGGGGTATGCCTGTAGTAGGTGAGGTTGAAAAAAAGACACAAGTCCATCAAGTCCAACTTATGTGTGTGATTATATGTCAGCATTACCTTGTATATCCCTGTATGTTGTGGTCATTCAGGTGCTTATATAATAGTTTTTTGAAACAATCAATGCCCCCTGCTGAGACCACTGCCTGTGGAAGGGAATTCCACATCCTTGCCGCTCTCACTATAAAGAACCCTCTACGTAGTTTTAGGTTAAACCTCTTTTCTTCTAATTTTAACGAGTGGCCACGTGTCTTGTTAAAACTTTTTTGCGAAAGGGAGTTTATCCCTATTGCGGGGTCACCAGTATGGTATTTGTAAATTGAAATCATATCCCCTCTCAAGCGTCTCTTCTCCAGAGAGAATAAGTTGTTATGCATCCTTGTGTGTTGACGTGTATTTTCAATGTGTTTTCTTATTTAGAATTTGGAGTGGATAGTGTTAACATCTTTATTATGGGGAACCACCACACATGCATTTTAGCACATCGCAAAACAAGTGTTAAAACGCAACAGTTTAAATAGGCCCTGAATGATTATTTAATAAACACCTACAATCGACAATGAACACATGAATTGTTTTATTTCATCTGCCAGGAGTTTATCTTTAAACTGCCTTCTACTCTTTTGTCCTAAATACCTACTTGCAGGTTGTGTAGAAATTTTTTCTTTTTACCTCCGAAAACTGTTTTCCGTGAAATCAACGTTCCAGAAATACGTTTAAAAATGTGGAAGATATCAGCATATAATGTGTGAGTGCTTTCACTCAGCTACACAAGTTAAGGCTCCATGCACACTAGCATTTCTTTAAGCTCCTAGAAGCTGTTATTAGCATTTTTTTCTACTCTTAGAAGCTAAATGTGTTATCCTATGTGTCCATGCTCACTACTTTAGGCTATTAGCGTTTTTTGAGTTTCAGGAGCAGAAAAAAATTGTTTTTGTCGAGTTTCCTGAAGCGTTGTTCCAACAGAAACGCTCCTAAACACTGCTAAACTCTACCAATGGCGTTTTTTTAGCTCTTTTTTTTCCCAGGAACTGCTAAATGCTCCTAAAACGCTACTACAAGAAGCTATTACCAGCGTTTTTTATCCAGCATTTTTTTTAGCTTAAAAAAAAAATGCTAGTGTGCATGGAGCCTTAATCTCCTAGTAGTTTATTAACTTCTTGTTGACAAATGTCTCAGTTGCAATACATTTAAATCAGTGTGTTGCAAATGCAGATAACCCAATGCTAAGCAGTTCAAAATCTCCTATGTTGTTGAGTCCTCAGATTGGAAAGCCTGTTGGATGAAACCATAAAAGTCGTTGTTAACCTAAAAAATTCAAATAAACGGATCCTGTCCCCTAAAGAATGTTGAACAGCACAGCACAGTGCTTGTGCTGCGTCATTTGGCCCCCTGTATCACCTGAAATACCAGTCTGATCCTGCCTGGTTCTGTCCTCCCCTATGTAAACTGACCACGGTATATCATGGCTGCTGAGCTCTGACACTGGTCAGTTTATGTGCCTCTGTCATCCGCAGCCCTGCTCTCCTGTGTCTGTGTATTCCTCTGTCTTTCTCCACCCTCCCCTCCCCGCCTGTCGGCTCTCACTAGCGCCGTCCTGCTCCCCTCCCCGCTGCTACAAAAATCAGATCTTTATATCATCCCCATTGTTAGATAAAAACCTGTATCCTAGTGCCTGTGCTTTATTTACAAAAAAAGCCAATTTCTACCTGTCTTAACAGCGATCACGTGACTCCTGTCTCTCTCCTCCTCTCTTCCCGGCCTCCTCGGCTGATGTCAGCAGGGGAATATCGGCCCTGCCCACTGGAGCTATCAAAGGGGGGAGGAGAGAGTTGGGAGTCACGTGATCACTGGGAGATGCTTTTTCAAACAGGTAAAAAGCACAGGCACTAGGATACAAGTTTTTATCTAACAATGGGGATGATTTAACCACTTAACGACCGCCCACTGTAATTATACGTCGGCAGAATGGCACCGACAGGCAGAATCACGTATATGTACGTGATCGCCTTTGTATAGTTGGGGGGTCCGATCGGACCCCCCTTCTGTACAGTGAGCGGTGGTTAAGTGTTCGGGAGCGATCCGGCATGAGGGGACGGCCGTTCGATTCCGGCCACCCCCTCTCGATCGCTCCCGGCGAATGAGAGAGCTTCCCCTGCCTGTAATGTAAACACAGGCAGGAGGAAGTGATGTCATCTCTCCTCGTGTCGGTCTTTTCGATCCGGCGCGAGGAGAGAAGACATCACATAGTAAGTGCACCAACAGCCCACTGACACCAGTACACGTAGGCACACAAATCACCCCCCAGTCACCCCCAGATCACCCCCCAGATCACCCCCAGTACCCCCAGTCACAGTGCACCGTTTGCAGTGATCATTTTTTTTACTGATCACTGCAATCAGTGTCATTTGTGACTGTAAAAAGTTGCAGGGCAGTTAGGATTAGGCCCCTTTAGGTCCAAGGTAGCCCCCTAACCCCCCTAATAAAGGTTTAACCCCTTGATCGCCCCCCAGGTAACCCTTTCACCCCCTAACGCCAGCGTCACTAAGCGATCGTTTTTCCGATCGCTTTTTTCTTGTCGCTGGTGTCCTAGATAGCCAGTTAATTATTTTTAGGTTCGTCGCAGGTTTTTATTAGCGTCAGGTACCCCCATATATTATTTTAACCCCCTGATTGCCCCTAGAGTTAACCCTTTCACCAGTGATCACCGTATAAGCGTCACTGGTGACACTGGTTACCCAGTGAGTTATTTCGTTATTTAGGTAACCCGTCAGGTTTTTATATAGCGTCGGGTACCCCCATATTTAACCTAATAAAGGTTTTAACCCCCTGATTGCCCCTAGTTAACCCTTTCACCAGTGATCACCATATAAAGGTTACAGGTGACGCTGGTTGGTTAGTTTGCTTTTTATAGCATCAAGGCACCCGCCGTATATAACCCAATAAAGGTTTAACCCCCTGATCGCCCGGCGGGTGATATCAATTAGGTTTTAGCGCCAGAGAGGGTCTGCGTCGCCCCAGGCAGCTTTAGGTTAGTGCCATTAACGCTAACACCCACGCGCAAAGCATACACCTCCCTTAGTGGTATAGTATCTGATCAGATCTATACTAGCGTCCCCAGCGGTTTAGGGTTCCCAAAAACGCAGTGTTAGTGGGATCAGCCCAGATACCTGCTAGTACCTGCGTTTAGCCCCTCCGCCCAGCCCAGCCCAGCCCAACCCACCCAAGTGCAGTATCGATCGATCACTGTCACTTACCAAACACAACACACATAACTGCAGCGTTCGCAGAGACAGTCCTGATCCCTGCGATCGCTAACAGTTTTTTTGGTAGCGTTTGATACATTTGGTGACAGTCAGGTGCTTTTTTTACCTGTGAATCTTACTAGTGTACCCCTAAATTTAGAGCCCAAAATGGCAAGTCGAAGGTACACTAGTAAAGAGGCCTACGAGATTCTGAGCATGACAGATAGTGAAGAGGAGGTCACGTATCTGTCAGATTCAGGCTCAGAATATCTTCCCGTAGAAGACAGTGACGTCAGCGGCCCCACGTCAGATAGCTCTGACGACGAAGTTGAGGTCCCTGCTAAGGTCAGGCGTACCCGATCCCGATCTTCTGAGGTTGTTGAGGAGCAAGAACCGCAGGGCTCTCGTATCATGGAGCAGAGTAGTACAAGCGCCGCTATTACTTCTGGTGAATTGGCAAGCACCAGCGGCCTAGTACAGCCTGGGCGTACATCCAGCACTGCAGTATCACGTGGTGACGTGGCGAGTCCCATAAGTGCAGTTCAAGCTGGCGAGGTGGAAAGCACAAGTAGTGTCCCGCTGCCACCAAGAAGACAAAGGCAAGCCCGTCGTGCCCATAGTGCCCTTCCTGCAGAATTCGCCTATCCTGATTGGGTCCCCACCACTTCTGCAGAACCCGTACTTCCCCCATTCACTGCCCAACCCGGTATTCAGGTGGAAACAGCTGATTTTATGCCAATCTATTATTATTCACTGTTTTTCACGGAAGATCTCTAGAGATCTATTGTGAACCAGAGTAATTTGTATGCTGGTCAATTCATCGCCGCTAACCCCCAGTTGCCTAAAATTGCCAAAGATTGGAAACCAATTACGGTTTCCGAATTTAAGACCTTTCTGGGTCTTTCCCTCAACATGGGCACACATAAATTCCCGTCATTGCGTGCTTATTGGTCCACACACCCAATTGACCACATGCCCGTGTTCTCTGCCTCCATGCCCAGGACACGATACGAGCAGATTTTGCGGTTCATGCACTTCAACGACAATGAACTTTGTCGTCCACGTGGGGACCCTGAGTACGACCGGCTCTATAAAATTCGGCCCCTCATAAACCATTTCAACGAACGTTTTGCAGCCTTGTTTATTCCCAATCAAGTTGTCTGTGTTGATGAGTCCCTGATTAAATTTTCTGGCCGCTTGGCTTTCAAGCAGTACCTTCCCAGCAAGCGTGCCAGATACGGGGTCAAGCTCTATAAGTGCTGTGACAGGGCAACAGGCTATGTATGGAGCTTTATGGTTCATGAGGGAAAAGATAGTCAGGTTGAGCCGGTCAACTGCCCGGATTACATAGGGAGCGCTAGCAAGATAGTGTGGAAATTGGTGTCACCCTTATTCGGAAAGGGGTACCACTTGTATGTGGACAATTATTACACGAGCGTGCCACTGTTTAGTCACTTGTTTGATCATCAGATTGGAGCATGTGGCACCGTGCGACCTAATCGCCGGGGCTTTCCCCAGCGGCTTGTAGATGCCCGTCTTAGGCTGGGGGAGAGAGCCTGCGTGAAGTGTAATAACTTGCTCGCTATGAAGTGGAGGGACAATAAGAATGTTTTCCTTCTTACCTCCCTTCATGCAGACACAACAGTCCAAATTCGGATGGCGACTGGTGTTGTGGAGAAACCCCTCTGTGTCCACGAATATAACAAAAATATGGGAGGGGTGGACCTCAACGACCAGTTGATGGCGCCGTATCTAATTGACCGTAAGGCGAGACGCTGGTACAAAAAAGTGTCTCTATCCTTATTCCAATTGGCTTTGCTGAATGCTCATGTGCTATACAGAGCTTCAGGCGGGACGTTATCTCTTCTAAAATTCCAGAATGAGATAGTCACAGAACTCCTTTATCCAGGCGGTTCTGCACCTCACCATCTCCTACCAAATGCAGTAAGCCGGCTGCATGAGAGGCATTATCCGTATGCCCTCCCGAGTACCCCTACCCAACGAACCCCCAAAAAAAGATGTCGTGTCTGTAGCAAGCGCGGATTTAGGCGTGACACCTGTGTTTTTTGTCCACTCTGTCCTGACAAACCTGGTCTTTGCCTTGGTGAATGTTTTGATCGCTACCACTCAAAAGTGAAGTTTTAGCGTAGGGTACAGCATTTCACAGACTAGGACACACTTACACAGGGTCTCCCAAGATGCCATTACATTTTGAGAGACCCGAACCATTACAGTTGTTAAAGTTACAAAAAAAAGTGTAAAAAAGAAAAAAAAATACGTAAAAAACAAAACACAAAAAAAATATAAAATAAAAAAACCAAAAATAGTTGTTGTTTTATTGTTCTCTCTCTCTCTCTCTCTATTTTCTCTCTATTGTTCTGCTCTTTTTTACTGTATTCTATTCTGCAATGTTTTATCATGCTTGCTTTTCAGGTATGTAATTTTTTGTTTTCAGGTACGCCATTCAGTTGCAGCGCGGATCTATTTATCTTGACAGCAACAGCGTTTGCTCCCACGATACATAAAGCCGTGACTCCAACGCTGTAGGAGGTGATTTCACCACCACAGTTTAAAAAAAGAGCATATATGCCGAAGCATGGGGGCAGCAGGGGCGGAGGAGCGATTTTGCTCCTAATGCCGCGTATATACGGTCGAAATTCCGACGGAGGCTTGCCCGTGGAAAAGTCCGACCGTGTGTACGCGGCATAACTTTTTCGCGGGAGGATGCCCCCATGCTTCGGCATATATATATTTTAGGCACAGGTTGCGTTAAAAAAATGTTTTATTTTTTACTAGGTTTTGTTTTGGTATTTGCTTTGCAGGTATGGTATGGTAAGGTCTTACTGTTGTACTGTAATGTTACTTTGTTTTAATGTTAACCATCATTTGCTTAGCAGGTACACCATTCAGTTGCATCGCGGATTTATTTATCTTGACAGCAACAGCGTTTGCTCCCACGATACATAAAGCCGTGACTCCAACGCTGTAGGAGGTGATTTCACCACCACAGTTAAAAAAAGAGCATATATGCCGAAGCATGGGGGCAGCAGCGGCGGAGGAGCGATTTTGCTCCTAATGCCGCGTATATACGGTCGAAATTCCGACGGAGGCTTGCCCGTGGAAAAGTCTGACCGTGTGTACGCGGCATAACTTTTTTGCGGGAGGATGCCCCCATGCTTCGGCATATATGCCCATCATTAGAAGTGGGTGGATTAAGGGAGGTATTCTAATGGTGGGCATATCCACCGATCAATCTCTTTTTTTCGTTCAGCCAACAGGCTGCATGAAAAAAAAGATTACAATACATGTCCAACAAGGACCAGCAACGTACTGGTATGTTGCTGGACTTTGAATGGTTATACCAGATTGATGCCTGCGGGTATCATTCTTTTCAGCCAGCGGCGGGCTTTCATGTAAAAGCAATCCTAGTGGCTAATTAGCCTCTGGACTGCTTTTACAAGCAGTGGGAGGGAATGCCCCCCCCCCCCTGGATATAAACAGCGCCATTGGGAAATTGGGAAAGCATTTTATCACACCGATCTTGGTGTGGTCAGATGCTTTGAGGGCAGAGGAAAGATCTAGGGTCTAACCCCCATTTTTTTTTCAAAAAAAGAGTACCTGTCACTACTTATTGCTATCATAGGGGATATTTACATTCCCTGAGATAACAATAAAAATGATAAAAAAAAAAAAATATGGAAGGAACAATTTAAAAATAAAATAAAAAAGCAAAATAAATAAAAAAAAAAAAAAAAAAAAAAGCACCGCTGTCCCCCCTGCTCTTGCGCAAAGGCGAACGCAAGCGTCGGTCTAGCGTCATATGTAAATAGCAATTGCATCATGCATGTGAGGTATCACCGCGAAGGTCAGATCGAGGGCAGTAATTTTAGCAGTAGACCTCCTCTGTAAATCTAACGTGGTAACCTGTAAAGGCTTTTAAATGCTTTTAAAAATGAATGTAGTTTCTCGCCGCTGCGCGTTCGTGCGCAATTTTAAAGCATGTAGTGTTTGGTATCCATGTACTCGGCCTAAGATCATCTTTTTTATTTCATCAAACATTTGGGCAATGTAGTGTTTTTTAGTGCATTAAAAATAAAAAAAGTGTGTTTTCCCCCAAAAAATGCGTTTGAAAAATCGCTGCGCAAATACTGTGTGGAAAAAAAAAATGCAACACCCACTATTTTAATCTGTAGGGCCTTTGCTTTAAAAATATATATAATGTTTGGGGGTTCAACATAATTTTCTTGCAAAAAAAAAAATGTTTTCATGTAAACAAAAAGTGTCAGAAAGGGCTTTGTCTTCAAGTGGTTAGAAGAGTGGATGATGTGTGACATAAGCTTCCTAATGTTGTGCATAAAATGCCAGGACAGTTCAAAACCCCCCCAAATGACCCCATTTTGGAAAGTAGACACTCCAAGCTATTTGCTGAGAGGCATGTTGAGCCCATTGAATATTTTTTTTTTTTTTTGTCCCAAGTGATTGAATAATGACAAAAAGAAAAAAAAAAAAATACAAAAAGTTGTCACTAAATTATATATTGCTCAAACATGCCATGGTTATATGTGGAATTGCACCCCAAAATACATTCTGTTGCTTCTCCTGAGTACGGGGATACCACATGTGTGAGACATTTTGGGAGCCTAGCCGCGTAGAGGACCCCGAAAACCAAGCACCGCCTTCAGGATTTCTATGGGTGTAAATTTTTGATTTCACTCCTCACTGCCTATCACAGTTTCGGAGGCCATGGAATGCCCAGATGGCACAAAACCCCCCAAATTACCCCATTTTGGAAAGTAGACACCCCAAGCTATTTGCTGAGAGGTATGTTGAGTATTTTGCAGATCTCGCTTTTTGTCACAAAGTTTTATAAATTGAAAAAAGAAAAAAAAAATTCTTTCTTCATTTTCAAAAACAAATGAGAGCTGTAAAATACTCACCATGCCTCTCGGCAAATAGCTTGGGGTGTCTACTTTCCAAAATGGGGTCATTTGTGGGGGTTTTGGGCTATCTTGGCATTTTATGGCCTTCAAAACTGTGATAGGTAGTGAGGAGTGAAATCAAAAATTTGTGCCCTTAGAAATCCTGAAGGCGGTGCTTGGTTTTCGGGGGCCCGTACGCGGCTAGGCTCTCATAAAGTCCCACACATGTGGTATTCCCGTACTCAGGAGAAGCAACCAAATGTATTTTGGGGTGCAATTCTGCATATAACCATGGCATGTTTGAGCAATATATCATTTAGTGACAACTTTTTGTAAATTTTTTTTTTCTTTTTGTCATTATTCAATCACTTGGGACAAAAAAAAAATATTCAATGGGCTCAACATGCCTCTCAGCAATTTCCTTGGGGTGTCTACTTTCCAAAATGGGGTCATTTCGGGGGGTTTTGTGCTATCTTGGCATTTTATGGCCTTCAAAACTGATAGGTAGTGAGGAGTGAAATCAAAAATTTATGCCCTTAGAAACCTTGAAGGCTGTGCTTGGTTTTTGGGGTCCCGTACGCGGCTAGGCTCCCAAAAAGTCCCACACATGTGGTATCCCCGTACTCAGGAGAAGCAGCAGAATGTATTTTGGGGTGTAATTTCACATATGCCCATGGCATGTGTGAGCAATATATCATTTAGTGACAACTTTGTGCAAAAAAAACAAAGTTTGTCATATTCCCGCAACTTGTGGCAAAATATAAAATATTCCATGGACTGAACATGCCTCTCAGTAAATAGCTTGGGGTGTCTACTTTCCAAAATGGGGTCATTTGGGGGAATTTTGTGCTGTTTTGGCATTTTATAGCCTTCGAAACTGTGATAGGTAGTGAGGAGTGAAATCAAAAATTTACGCCCTTAGAAAGCCTGAAGGCGGTGCTTGGTTTTTGGGGCCCCGTACCCGGCTAGGCTCCCAAAAAGTCCCACACATGTGGTATCCCCGTACTCAGGAGAAGCAGCAGAATGTATTTTGGGGTGCAATTCCACATATAACCATTGCATGTGTGAGCAATATATCATTTAGTGACAACTTTTTGTACATTTTTTCTTTTTTTTTTCTTTTTGTCATTATTCAATCATTTGGGACAAAAAAATAAAATATTCAATGGGCTCAACATGCCTCTCAGCAAATAGCTTGGGGTGTCTACTTTCCAAAATGGGGTCATTTGGGGGGGTTTTGTGCCATCTTGGCATTTTATGGCCTTCAAAACTGTGATAGGTAGTGATAGGTAGTGAGGAGTGAAATCAAAAATTTATGCCCTTAGAAACCTTGAAGGCGGTGCTTGGTTTTTGGGGTCCCGTACGCGGCTAGGCTCCCAAAAAGTCCCACACATGTGGTATCCCCATACTCAGGAGAAGCAGCAGAATGCATTTTGGGGTGTAATTTCACATATGCCCATGGCATGTGTGAGCAATATATCATTTAGTGACAACTTTGTGCAAAAAAAATAAAGTTTGTCATATTCCCGCAACTTGTGGCAAAATATAAAATATTCCATGGACTAATCATGCCTCTCAGTAAATAGCTTGGGGTGTCTACTTTCCAAAATGGGGTCATTTGGGGGGGTTTTGTGCTATTTTGGCATTTTATGGCCTTCGAAACTGTGATAGGTAGTGAGGAGTGAAATCAAATATTTGCGCCCTTAGAAATCCTGAAGGCGGTGCTTGGTTTCCGGGGTCCCGTACGTGGCTAGGCTCTTAAAAAGTCCCACACATGTGGTATCCACGTACTCAGGAGAAGCAGCAGAATGTATTTTGGGGTGCAATTCCACATATAACCATGGCATGTGTGAGCAATATATCATTTAGTGACAACTTTTTGTAATTTTTATTTTATTTTATTTTTTTTGTCATTATTCAATCACTTGGGACAAAAAAAAATATTCAATGGGCTCAACATGCCTCTCAACAATTTCCCTGGGGTGTCTACTTTCCAAAATGGGGTCATTTGGGGGGGGTTTGTACTGCCCTGCCATTTTAGCACCTCAAGAAATGAGATAGGCAGTCATAAATTAAAAGCTGTGTAAATTCCAGAAAATGTACCCTAGTTTGTAGACGCTATAACTTTTGCGCAAACCAATAAATATACGCTTATTGACATTTTTTTTACTAAAGACATGTGGCTGAATACATTTTGGCCTAAATGTATGACTACAGTTGAGTTTATTCGATTTTTCTTATAACAAAAAGTAGAAAATATCATTTTTTTTTTCAAAATTTTCGGTCTTTTTCCGTTTATATCGCAAAAAATAAAAATTGCAGAGGCAATCAAATACCATTAAAAGAAAGCTCTATTTGTGGGAAGAAAAGGACGCAAATTTCGTTTCAGTACAACATTGCATGTCCGCACAATTTCCAGTTAAAGCAGCGCAGTGCAAAATTCTGAATTCACCTCTGGTCCTTTAGCTACCAAATGGTCCGGGGCTTAAGTGGTGAAAGATCACATAGTGGCTTAACAAGCACTTTAACCCTGTGATTTGCAGATCACTCGATTTTTATGGAACAGTGTTTACCAACTATCTGTAAAAATAAAAAGATGGTATTGTAGGTTGATAGAAGAAGCAGCTAACTTAAAGAGCATCATAACTAATTCCATATTCTGTTGCCAAGGGCTCCTTTACTTCACAA
Organism: Rana muscosa; assembly: GCA_029206835.1. Lineage (NCBI taxonomy): Eukaryota > Metazoa > Chordata > Amphibia > Anura > Ranidae > Rana > Rana muscosa. The sequence goes on from CM055116.1 coordinate 734,009,957, forward strand.
CAACACTGCTATGATTTTGCCGTTTTTGGTAGTAGACATAGTCGGTTGTTAGTGACTGAATATAGTTCCCCTTATCTTAAAGTGGCTGTAAACCCTTACATATACCCAGCGAAGTGACTATCCTCAGGTGATACGTATAGATTAAAAAAACCTCCTACATACGTTGTACCTGTTTATCTGCAGTCTTCTGTCCTCTACAGCCGTTCAAAGTCCAGAATTTATTCACGCTGGTCTAAACTGTCAAAAAACAGGGGGCAGCGAGCTGAAATTGCACTTTGCAGAGCACAGTAATAGCTGATTGGAGGGAAGGCATCCCCTTCACACAGCTCACAGGCACAGAGCTGAAGCTGTCAATTGGCTGGAGGTCCCTCCCGTCACCATTTTTCTCCGTAGGAAGACTTGTCAGAAGTGATTCATGCTGATAACCGAGGAACAAAGAAACAGAGAGAGATGACACTCAGTGCTCATAATTGAGACAAGTACACACTATAGAGGGATATGCTTTAATCATATTTAATGTCTCAGATTTACATCCTATTTAGGTGAAGACCATTTGTAATATAACGTTATGTAAAACACATTAGATCACTGAACTTGATGTCTAAGGACCGTAGTAAAAAAAAAGTGCCCAACCATTCCCCCCCCCCCTTTTTTTCCCCCTGACTGCCTTGATGCCTTTGTTGTTGTGATCAGCCCCGGCCTTCTGTGTTGTTGCTGCGGAACGCTACTTTTCCATATGCCCCTGTACTCCATGTTTACTTGGACTGTTATTATGTTTCTTTAAACCGCAGCGATTTGTTCTCCTTGCTGCTAAATATTCAACACATGCATGTTTGTAATTTTGCTAAACCAAACCTCAATAAAAACATTGAACAATAAAAAAAAAGTGCCCAAAGCAACGAAAGACCTACTGTCACTTTTTTCTACTACAGGTTAGAAATGAGATTTGGTTTCAATGATCAGCACAGCGCTAATTTTCCTTTTCCGAGTTTTTATACAAAAGGCTCACTGTGATTTTCTAACTAGCAAACTTCACAATCCCAGGCAATTTGACTCATTCACAGATGGATATATATGGATGATCCTCCGTCAAACGATAGCTTTATTATACTGTTCCCTTGTCATTCCATAGCTGTGTGCAACTTTTTGACACAAGAATCATCTTTCTGACATCTCTCATCATACCACTGCATTTGTTTATAAACTGTTCATAAACTGACAATAGAATTGACAATGTCTTTATAAGATGTAGTTACTTGCTTATCACCGCTATCTTTTACAGAGGCATCAGAAATATGTGTATTTTGATTCTTGACTTGAAGGATAATTCCACCTTTCGTTCCATGGTTCATGTTACACCCATGCTTAGGGTGCCATTCTGCAGACCCCAGCCTCAAATCACTCCAAATCTTACCTGAATCTTGGAGCTCTTCACCTTGCAGCATTCTGTATTTTATTTTTATTTTATTTGGCCAGGCACAGACGTGTCATTCATTTACAAATTATTTTATACAGGATCTGTGATAGGAAAGGCAGAGGGACTGATAATTCCCAAGGAAAAACAAACGCAGTGATGTCACTCCTAAAACAAAAGGTGAGGAAGGGTTAGAACTGTCAGCGTTTTGTTGCTTTAACTGTCTGCTTTGGGGAGATTTCCCCTCACTTTCTGTCTAGGTAGCGGGTGTCATGCAGAGCAACGTTTTAAGTGAAAACACAGTCAACCCCAACAACCATTCTGTGTTCTGATGTTTACATGTGTCTTTGAGAGTGTTACTTCTGACATGGAAATTGAGCATTTGGGGGATACAAGAACTGTAGTGTATGCAGAGAGTAGGCTCAGACTAAGACCAATATTCATCACCGTTTAGCCATACCTAGTTTAGCTGAATGTTGTTTTACCATTGCGTCCCTATTTTACCAGTTCTAAAGTGGGAAGGTGAGTGAGTGCAACTAAAACCCGATGGAAGTCCCAAACTTTCCCTTCTTTAACTGAACCCAAAAAATAAAATTTTTGTTTGGAGTTGGGCTTTAACCACTTCCATACAGGGCTTTTTGTACCACTTCAATACCGGGCCTATTCTGGCACTTCTCTCCTACATGTACAAATCATCATTCTTTTGCTAGAAAATTACTCAAAACCCCCAAACATTATATACGTTTTTTTTTAGCAGACACCCTAGGGAATGAAATGACGGTCATTGCAACTTTTTTTCTTGCACGATATTTGCGCAATAATTTTTCAAACGCCTTTTTAAAAAAAAATGGTTTCATGAATTAAAAAATAACAAAACTGTAAAGTTAGCCCAATTCTTGGGGAAAATATGAAAGATGATGTTACACCGAGGAAATAGATACCTAACATGTCACGCTTTAAAATTGCGCACACTCATGGAATGGCTCCAAACTTCGGTACTTAAAAATATCCATAGGCGACGCTTTAATTTTTTTTTACAGGTTACCAGGTTAGAATTACAGAGGAGGTCTAGTGCTAGAATTGTTCCACGCGCTCTAACGCACGCGGCTATACCTCACATGTGTGGTTTGAACGGCGTTTACATATGTGGGCGACTTACGTGTGCATTCGCTTCTGATCGCGAGCTATCGGGGACAGGGGCGTTTTAATTTTTTTTATTTTTTATTTTATTTATTTTTTTACTTATTTATTTATTTTTTTACAATTATTTATTTTTTGATCACTTTTATTCCTATTACAAGGAATGTAAACATCCCTTGTAATAGGAATGTGTGTGACAGGTCCTCTTTATTGAGAGATGCGGGGTCAATAAGACCCCACATCTCTCCTCCAGGCTGGAACGCATGAGATCAGTGAATTTTTTTCACTGATCTCATACTTACAGCCGCAATGGCGGCTTTGTTTACATTTGAGGACCCGGGCGTGACGTCATCACATCGCACCCGGGCCTCCGACGATCATAGAGATGACTGGTGACCATCTGGTCACCAGTCATCTCTATGCTCGTCACGTGACCCACCAACGGCGCCGGAAGATTCGCTCCGGGTCCCCGATCGCACGGGAGAGCCCGGAGAAGCACCGGATGGCGGCGGGAGGGGGGGATGTCCCCTCCCGCCGCCTATAAGAACGATCAAGCGGCGGAACCGCCGCTATGATCATTCTTATGGTGCACAGAATCGCTGGCACTTTAAAAGGATATCTGAATGATGCCTCTAGCTGCAGGCATCATTCAGATATCCCCCTACAAAGCCAGGACGTCATATGACGTCCACCCAGGATGGGACATCCCATCTGTGGACGTCATTTGACTATGGCTGGGTAGGGAAGTGGTTAAGCATGCAATGTTTGCTGTGGAGCCTGGAGGACTGAGTAAGCCTCTTGTTTATTTTGTGCTTTGAGCATTTCAAAAGCTCCCTTTGCCATATTCCATATCCTGTTGCTGATTCTGATTTGTGTGTTTATTTTTCTTTTTTTTTAACGGGTAATCTGATTTCAGTGTCTTTACCCACTTTTGTATGTTCCAGAATGTCTTGTGGCATTTTCAAATAAAGATGAATTAGATTTTTTTACTTTTTCAAAACAGAAACTTCAGTTTTGGCTGGATCTCGCCCTTTAATTTTCATGCCTCCAGGGTCACTTTCCTGTGACTGTGAATATTTGCACCTTGATGATCAAAACGCCATATATACCGTATATAATTGAGTATAAGCCGAGGCACCTAATTTTAACACAAAAAACTGGGAAAATGTATTGACTCGAGTATAAGCCTAGGGTGTCCATCTTCATGCCTCACTGTGTCCATGTGCGTGCCTCACTGTGCCCATGCCTCACTGTGTCCATGACTAGACTGACATTTAATATGGGAGTCTATGGAAGGGGTGCCCGGCTTTAAAAAATCGGTGCTCCCCGGCCGTAGGTCCCCTAGACAACAATCTTTGCACACTTGCGGAGGAAGAGTGGGGCTATATGTGTGCTAAGTTCTGGGGTCCAGGGGACCTACGACCGGCTATTACCGGGTCCCCAAATTCACCGGAGAAATAACCGTTTAACATGGGAGTCTATGAAAGTGGCACACGGTTTTGAAAAATCTGTGCTTCCCGGCCGTAGGTCCCCCGGACAACAAACTTTGCACACTTGTAGATGAAGAGTGGGCCTACATGTGTGCCAAGTTTGGGGTCCAGAGAACCTAAGGCCTGGCCGGTACCGGGTCCCCAAATTTGGGGAGATCAGGCACAAAAAGGTGACTCGAGTATAAGCTGAGGGGGGCATTTTCAGCACAAATAAACGTGCTGAAAAACTCGGCTTATACTCAAGTATATACGGTAGTCATTTTATGTTTAATTGAAAGGGTTCTTAATTGATGCATACTAGCATCCCAACAGATTATTGAAATGCATTGATTAAAATTCAGCCTGCTGCCTACCTGAAAACTGGTATCTCTAGGCAATGACTTTTCTACAAATCCAGGGCTATCAGTTATTTTTTATTATTTGTATTGGGCCTCTTGCACACTGCTGCTTGAATATGCAAATTTTTTAGGCATACCGTTTTTTTCCTTTTTTTTTTTTTTTACTGATCTGAATGCAGCCTATTGTTTTCAATCTGCCTGTACACACAAATGCGTAAACATGTGCTGCATATTGATTAATATAAGAAATAAAATGCAGAAATCTGAGTTGCCAGTCAGTGTTTTTGCATGCATTCTCGCAAATATGAACATCTCTTTGCCTTCTTCTGCCATACATAAAAAAGATAAGAGCTCAAAAACAGTGGAACCCCAGTGAAAAATGTGAAGCCAAAAACCTAACGTACACACAGATACCTGATGCAATAAAACAAACTCTAGAGCACAAAAGTTTCTATGACTTTAAAACAATGGTGGAGGGAAGGAGTCATTATACGCTCAATCAGGGTTATGACTAAGCTGTGAGGGGCATTGGCGTTCTAGAATTTTCTGCTTCTGCTAGTTCTGTTGCTACTACTAATTGACATTGGGATATCAGGCTGTACTCCCAGCCATTCTGACATTGGGGACTCCTCAATCCATTAACCACTTAAGCCCCGGACCATTTTGTTGCTAAAGGACCAGGCCCCTTTTTGCGATTCAGCACTGTGTCACTTTAACTGACAATTTCGCATGCGACGTGGCTCCCAAACAAAATTGATGTCCTTTTTTTCCCACAAATAGAGCTTTTTTTTTGGTGGTATTTGGGGTTGAATATATTTTTATTGGTAGAATAGACAACATTGGAAACACAATTGACACATTGTTCACAGAAAAGCGGCATCGAGCGTGCCAAATGGCTATCGCCTACAGCAGCGCTTGCGCCTAGGATTTTGCATAAATCACATTTTCAATTTGTGTCAAACAGTAAAATGGCATAAGGGAGAGAAAAAAGTAGGGAAGAAGATAGAGAGAAGAAGGGATCAGAGGAGGGGGAAACGACGGGGAAGGGAGAGGGTCTGCTGGGAGAGACAGGGCAGGAGAGGCGTGTACTTGGCGAATGAGGAACCACCAATGAGCTGAGGCAGTGGTCAGGGTCTGGGCTTTTGGTGGCATCTGATCACCTCTGCGGTTTTTATTTTTTGCGCTATAAACAAAAATAGAGCGACAATTTTGAAAAAAATTAAATATTTTTTACTTGTTGCTATAATAAATATCCCCAAAAAATATATAAAAAAACTTTTTTTTCCTCAGTTTAGGCCGATACGTATTCTTCTACATATTTTTGGTAAAAAAAAATCGCAATAAGCTTATAGTGATTGGTTTGCGCAAAAGTTATAGCGTCTACAAAATAGGGGATAGTTTTATGGCATTTTTATATTTTTATATATATATATATATATATATATATATATATATATATATATATATATTTATTTATTTTTTACTACTAATGGCGGCGATCTGCGATTTTTATCGTGACATTATGGCGGACAGATCGGACACTTTTGACACATTTTTGGGACCATTGTCATTTTTACAGCGATCAGTGCTATAAATATGCACTGATTACTGTGAAAATGACACTGGCAGTGAGGGGGTTAACCTCTAGGTGGTGCTGTAGGGGTTAAGTGTGCCCTAGTGAGTGATTCTTACTGTAGGGGGTGTGGCTTGGCGTGACACGTCACTAATCGCTGTTTCCCTATGACAGGGAACAGACAATCACTGACACGCCACTAGGAAGAATGGGGAAAGGTTTGTTTACACTTACCTCTCCCCGTTCTTCAGCTCTGTGACCCGATCGTGGGATACCGGCGGCGATCGGGTCCCGCGGGCGCGGTCATGGAGCTTTGGACCGGGTTGCGAGTGCGACAGCGTGACCCACGGCTGGGATCTTAAAGGGGACGTACCTGTACGCCCGTGTGCCCAGCCGTGCCATTCTGACGACATATATCGTCGTGCGGCGGTCCTTAAGTGGTTAATCAGCGATGCAAGCAGCTTATCAAAGAGGGTTTCCCAGCAGTTCCATTTGCCAGAAGCCAAACTAACTATTGGCTTCTGCCAAACAGAGAGGGCTGAACTGGCCAATTTTCAGTCCTTGTGTACCCAACTTCATGTCATATTGGACTGACTCTATGTTCTGGGTTTTTGCAGCTGGCCAAATAATGTCATGTTGCCGACTCCAACTTCCCTCCAACCGCTGTATGGATGCTGTTGCCTCCTGTAATATCTGATGTAGATATCCCAGGAGGCTGTTGGAGCAGGGCTGATGTCTAGGTTGAGAATTAAGCTAGGGGGACATGGAAGAACCGAAGAAAGTTGAAAATAAAAGTTCTGTTTCGTGGAGGGAGTAGGGTTGCAATGTAGCAGAGTAGCTTTTTGCTGTGAAGGTGCTTTAACATGGGAAGGCAGCCAAGGCCTCCTCCTCTGAGTGGAAATATTCTTTGGTGGTCTTATCTGCGCATTGAGCTGTTATACACTAAACTTGACTAGGGCTGTGCTATGGGCAATCAAATTCTGTAACAAGCTTTTATTCAGTATTAATGTGTTTTCAGGGCTACTGCATTGTATTTTTCAAGCGCTCTATTCATTTAACTAACAGATCAGTGTACAACATATGAAACTTTTTTTTTATGCAACATGTTGTGAATAGCTCCTACAGCAAACATTGGATATTTTCACATCTGTGTCTTGCCTGGAAAATTATACAAGACCCAAGGCTGTATCTGGCATTGTTGTTAATTTTTTTATTTTTAACTTTTCATACTGTGAAAAAAAAATACTGGTAACACTTTTTTTTTTTTTACCAAGTAGAACTCGTTTTCACGCTTTTCTGTTATCTTCATTTTATTTATCTATTGTATAAATGTGTGAATACATACATAAGCTCACGTATGATAGGAAATTGACATTTTATTTCATGTTTTGATGTTTTTGTTTATCATTTCAGCCATTTCTATATTCAGATCCAGGGATGCCGTGATTATGTTGCAGTTGTAAAGCTGCCTGTGGTTTGATAGCATATTGCTGTTTTAATCTTTAAAAACAGAAGAAATAAAAAAATAAAAAAAAGAACTCGCAAATATGTTAAGGACATATAATAAAGAAAGCAGCTTTGGAAAAAAAATCAGTTTTTTTGTTATGAAAAGCAACAAGAAAGCATTGAAGGCACATTCCTTCATTTCTGTTCACTTTGAGATAAAAAATGTTGCCTGGGATCCTATTTTAAGGATTAATAACATAGTGTTCCTCTTGCTTGAGTTATTTATCTCATAACTTCTGGAGAACTACTAAAACTATCACCTTAACCAACTGTTATTGAAAATGATGTAATGTCCTTTTATTCCCAGCATTGGCTTCAGTTTTTGTGCAGAGTCCGTTTTAAAAACTTTGATGTTGGAGTTATGCATGTGATATGCACTTATCAATACATAAAATATAGCTTCCATTTTTAGGTCAGAGTATATATACAGTGGGTACGGAAAGTATAATTTTCACTCTTTGTTATATTGCAGCCATTTGCTAGAATCATTTAAGTTAATTTTTTTTTCACATTACATGTACACACAGCACCCCATATTGACAGAAAAACACAGAACTGTTGAAATCTTTGCAGATTTATTAAAAAAGAAAAAGTGAAATATCACATGGTCCTAAGTATTCAGACCCTTTGCTGTGACACTTATATATTTAACTCAGGTGCTGTCCATTTCTTCTGATCATCCTTGAGATGGTTCTACACCTTCATTTGAGTCCATCTGTGTTTGATTATACTGATTGGACTTGATTAGGAAAGCCACACCTGTCTATATAAGACCTTACAGCTCACAGTGCATATCAGAGCAAATGAGAATCATGAGGTCAAAGGAACTGCCTGAAGAGCTCAGAGACAAAATTGTGGCAAGGCACAGATCTGGCCAAGGTTACAAAAAATTTCTGCTGCACTTAAGGTTCCTAAGAGCACAGTGGCCTCCATAATCCTTAAATGGAAGACATTTGGGACGACCAGAACCCTTTCTAGAGCTGGCCGTCCGGCCAAACTGAGCTATCGGGGGAGAAGAGCCTTGGTGAGAGAGGTAAAGAAGAACCCAAAGATCACTGTGGCTGAGCTCCAGAGACGCAGTCGGGAGATGGGAGAAAGTTGTAGAAAGTCAACCATCACTGCAGTTCTCCACCAGTCGGGGCTTTATGGCAGAGTGGCCCGACGGAAGCCTCTCCTCAGTGCAAGACACATGAAAGCCTGCATGGAGTTTGCTAAAAAAAACACCTGAAGGACTCCAAGATGGTGAGAAATAAGATTCTATGGTCTGAAGAGACCAAGATAGAACTTTTTGGCCTTAATTCTAAGCGGTATGTGTGGAGAAAACCAGGCACTGCTCATCACCTGTCCAATACAGTCCCAACAGTGAAGCATGGTGGTGGCAGCATCATGCTGTGGGGGTGTTTTTTAGCTGCAGGGACAGGATGACTGGTTGCAATCGAGGAAAAGATGAATACGGCCAAGTACAGGGATATCCTGGATGAAAACCTTCTCCAGAGTGCTCAGGACCTCAGACTGGGCCGAAGGTTTACCTTCCAACAAGACAATGACCCTAAGCACACAGCTAAAATAACAAAGGAGTGGCTTCACAACAACTCCGTGACTGTTCTTGAATGGCACAGCCAGAGCCCTGACTTAAACCCAATTGAGCATCTCTGGAGAGACCTAAAAATGGCTGTCCACCAACGTTTACCATCCAACCTGACAAATACTGAGCAAAGGGTCTGAATACTTAGGACCATGTGATATTTCAGTTTTTCTTTTTTAATAAATCTGCAAAAATGTCAACAATTCTGTGTTTTTCTGTCAATATGGGGTGCTGTGTGTACATTAATGAGGGAAAAAAATGAACTTAAATGATTTTAGCAAATGGCTGCAATATAACAAAGAGTGAAACATTTAAGGGGGTCTGAATACTTTCCGTACCCACTGTACCTGTGTCGAGAGTTGTTAGAGTGAATGAATGGCTACTGGATGCAAATTAACCTCACATCTGTGACTTTAGGTTACCAGTTCATTGATTGAAATGTTTGTTTGTTTGCCCGAGCTGCATATTCCCAGATCTTGGAAGTAGACTTTTATGGATTTAACGTCATTGTAGGCAGGTGTTGTTTCAGACCATTGTGCTCTAGTGGAAAAATTGGAGTTTGATCAGCTGTGCCAGTGCTGGAGAGACGCACAGGGTTTGTAGATGCATTTACAGTCTACTTATGGATAAGATCCCTGGGAGGGAGTACGTGGCAATGAGATAAATTGCTGATAATTTCAATAATAGCCTTACATGACTCCCCTAGCTGACCTATTAGCAGTTGCCATTATGTTTTCCTGTACCTGTGATGTGCACAGTGCTAATAGCACTCTGGCTTCACGCTGCAGTTTTTGGAGATCAGTTACCTTTTGGTTTTAAAGTTCTGAATCTGATTATTTAGTATGATCGAGGCATTAGCTACTTCAAGAGACTGTGATCTTTCTGAAGTGTACAGTATCTAGCAACATAAAAGCAAAGCACAGGCGTACTGGGGTTAATATGTACAGTAGCACTGCTATTTGCAAGAAACTGATTCACATGATATACATAGCACTAAACTAACATAGAACATGACAGATGAACACAGTTTCTACTTTAATGTTACATTTGAACAACTGATTAAACTCTACACGATTATAGTTCTACAGCAGTTGTTTGAGGACAGCGTTAACTCAAACAGAAGTGAATTTTCAGTGCATCTGGTGTTTTTTGTTGTTTTTTTGGGGGGGTTTGTCTTGTTTATTTTTTCTTTGTTTTACAACCTTACCAACTATGTAACAGATCACCGCTGATTGTTGCAATTGTACAACTGGTTACATGGTTTCACTCAGTGCTATAGCAGTTGTTTATTGTGCAAAGAGCTAAATTATAGACCACTGTACCGCTGGCTTGATTTTTACTTGTTCAGTCCAGGGGCAGAAATCACAGAAACATATATTTTAACAATTGTTCCAGGTACGCCAGAAAGTAGTGTCAGATCAGAGTGGAGCAACTTGGACTCTGACAAACTCTTCAGCTCCTATTTGCAGTGTTATACTGAGGACAATATCATAATTGTCTATGCTGAGGAGAGAGAGAGATAGAGGGCAAAGATAGGGGGAGCTGTACACACTCTGCATACATCCCTCCTCCTACTTAAGGGGACCTATCATGCTAGGCTCAGAGATCAGGCAGGGTTTACTCGTCCCCTGAACAGGAAATAAAGGCATTACCCAGCTGTGGATATGGAGGAGAGCACATCAAAAACAGAAAGAAGCTTACCTAACATTAGCATTTTTCTACATTGAAGCCGGGTTCACATATGTACGAATTGAATGCTTCCCCTGCATCCAATTTGCATGACATGCGAGTGTGACCGGCTCTCAATAGAGCCGGTTCACACAGGTCCGGGGCGGCCACAGGCCAAAAGAGTCCTGTGTGTGTTTGGGACCGGTTCAGGTGTGAGTTCAGGCAAAAATTCGGACCTGATTCGCACCTGAATTGGTGAACAGGAACGAACTGGACCCCATACTGGGAACCGTGGCCGCACATATGTGAACCCGGCCTTATGGAATTTTTCATTTTGCTCAGAGTTCAACTTTTTTTGTTTCTTAAGAGTGAAGTTCCAATTTAATTCATTAACTTTAATTCATTAAGCAAACCATTAAAGCCTCACTGTTTCTGGGTGGAGTGAGGAAAAGATATGTTTTTAAAAGCATATGCCGGTAGTCCATTGTATTTGATTCAATTGGGATTTCAATATGTTTTCAATATGTTTTAAAAGAAGTAAGGGATATAAATGACTATTTCCATGATAATTCTGACCGCAAACGTTGCATAATATATATTTTTTTTCAGTTTCAAGAGTCTGCTTGACTTGGCACTAATATAATATTTATAAACTCTACTGTTAGACTTTCTGATGCAAGCATTGTTACATTTATCTTGCCTGATCAAGGTTAATTAAAAGTATATCCTTTTCAGAAAGCTATCATTTCAAAAAAAAAAAATGATTTCAAGGGGAAGTTAGGTGAAGCAATTGATTTTGAGTTTTGCCTGACCCTCCAACTCAAAATAATGAATCTCTGGAGTTTTGATCTATCCTTTAAGTGTCTTAATTATTTGCTGCAATCCTTTAATGAGACATTGTAAGGATCATGGCGACCTAGCATTCAGATGTTTTTGTTGCTCTAGTGAGACAGATAGACATTGAAATCTTTTTCTGTTCCAAATCTCCATAAGTTTATGCAGTGAACCCTAATTCATTGTTCAAGGGTGTTTGTATAATTCCCTGTGGGCAGTGCTTTTCTTGTGCTTGTTCCTGTGGTCTCAGTGGATAACTCTACGTTGAGTAAACACTTTCATGATGAAACACCAGACATCTGTTGCAATTCATTTTTTATCGTGCCTTGTATTTTGTGACAAATTTGTCAATTCACATTTTGTTGTATTGAAGTTCATGTTTTAAATGATAAGCTTTTATGTAAAAACTGTTTTTATAGTATGTGAGTTTATATATGTAAGCATTTTATTTGTTTAATAAAATGTAAGATAATTTATATAAATATGGATGGTATTGTGGAGAAGTAGATATTTTCTTTTATACAGCTGACTTCCTGTTCAGTAATTATCTGCTGCTGATTGCTGTTTGTAAGCCTAATTTAACCACTTGCCAACCGATGTATGTATTTATATACAAGTGTTATACAAGTATTTATATACAAGTGGTTAATACCAGGATCATTTTTTTGTTTTTTACTTTCTTGTAAAGGTCCTCTGGGCGGCCGTAAAGCTGCTCAAGTTTACAGCACTCTAAAGGTGCTGGTAGATTGTTGCCATTTTACAGGCGTGTGCAGTTTTAAATCTTTACATGTTTGGTATCTGTTTACTCAATGCAACATCATATTATATATTTTACAAAAAAAAAAATGGTATTCTATTGTGTTTGTGGACAATATGATTCATTTAATTGTATTTTTTCCTGAACATTTGCATTTGATAAATGGCTATGCAAATATTGTGTGACATAAAAAATTGCAACAGCCACCATTTTATTCTCCAGGGCGTCTGCTTTCAGAAAATGTATATTGTTTGGGTGTTCTAAGTAATTTTCCGGTAAAGAATGCAGATTTTAATGTGTGCGACAAAAAAAATAAAAAGATTGCTCCAGAAGACAAGTGGTTAAAGAGACCCTATTACCAACTTGGAGGCACAGAAATAGCATGTATATATCATTATTTCCATAAACATTTTTTATTGACCTTTAGAAGCCTCTTAACTCCGTAGCAAATGTAACCACTCCATTGAGTCAATTTCCTAACACAGCCTTCTGCGGTCACTTATGGGAGGGTCTAATTATTGTCTATAGGAGGGTGTAATTATTGTGTATGCCCAAGCTCCTTTGTCTCTCCGTTTGCCTTGCTCTGAACATTTTTATACCAGTCGGAAAGGAGTGTTCCCTAAGTGACTGCTCTGAGTCTGCTTTCACCGCTGACGTTACATTCCACAACGGAGGCTATCACAAGTAAATAATATGCCTAAAATATTTAAAATGTTATGTATAATCTTATAAGAAAATTCTCACTGAATGCTCTGGCGAAAGGATAATTTTGAAGCTAACTTATCATTTCCCATGCATGGTAAAGTAACAGCAGCATGTACTCCGCAAAGAAAATACTTTGTACTTCCTGGTATGGAGAGGCATGTGACTCACTTCATATGACAACACTTGGCCAATCATCAAGCACTGGTGCAGTTATATGGGGAGATTTCGTAGCTCAATGTAAGTTATGGCTAGGACATAACTTCTCTGACCTCCAGCAGCTGAAGGGCACGGTGGGGAGAAGGCAAATATGTGGTATTGGGAAGAGGGGGATTAAGGAGATTCGCTCTGCATTGGCAAGGTACGGTTTACTGTAGGTATGCAAGGGCAGTTGATCATGTCAGCAGGATTTAACTACACAGTAACATCTGTCATTCCCCTAAACATATACTTTAAGCTTCCCTGTAGTATACATTGTTAGCTTGCTAGACCAGGAGGAAGAGAGCAATAGACAGTTACCAATAAGTTTTTTCCATTTAGGGGCAACAGTAGCAATAATAGATTGTCAACCCTGTACCAACTAATCTTACTTTAAAGTAATCAACCCAATCACTAAAATATCCTATTAATGAATTGAATATGTTGATGAATTTCAAATGTTTTCAATCTTTCAAATCTGCAACTCATTATATTAATACCTGGTGGGGTCCCTATTCATCTACTTCCTGTTTAAAAGGTGACCGTCTCCCAGTTCATCTCCTGTGTTCTTGCATGCTCCCTTGGTGCAGACTGCACAATGTCATGCCAACAAGCATTGCACAGGCATGGTCCACCTTTGTCGCTTTTTTTGTTTTGTTTTGTTTTTACAATTGTTTATGATGCAAAGCGCTTGGGTAACTGTTATCCAGTTACAGCTTACATCTACTTTAACCACTCTTGTCCTTGTGCCTTTGTTTCCCTAAATCTTTTTGAATAGTTTGGTAGATGTATCCATTTCACACCTTATACTTTTAAAATGTACCCTAATATATTATAAATCTTTTTTGGAAAGATAAGGCTCAAGCCTAGTACACACGACCGAGAATCTCGTCAGGAAAAAAACTGTAGTTTCTCCCTGACGAGATTCTTGACAAGAATCTTGTCCCGGCCGAGTGTACACACGCTAGATTCAAAAGAACCGCCGTTCTTTTGAATGGAACAAACACGGTGACGTCATCGACTACGACGAGTGTGCGCTTGTCACATTCAATGCCGCCGCCGCCATCTTGCTACACCCTACCTATGCCTAGGAAGCTACCGCGCATGCGTCAAAGTCATTTCGAGCATGCGCGGGTTTCCACTGCGACAGGTAAGCGTACACACTCTTGGGTTTTTCGTTGGGAAACAGGCCGACGAGAAAATAGAGAGCAGGGTCTCTATTTTTCTCGTCAAGATTCTGGACAGTTTTCTTGACGAGAAACCTGACAGCCTCGTACACACGCACGGTTTTGCCGAGAAAACCGGTCGTGTGCTTAAGAATGGAAACAGATTTGGATACATATGTTTTAAAGGGTTTTATTAGGAAAAAATGGTAAAAAAAAATTGAAAATACGTTTTCTTGTACTTCTTTCCAATGCAACTTGTGCAAAATTCTACCCTAAAATATAAACAACAAAATCTGCTAAATTAATTTATATCACACAAGTGTGGCTTTTATGTAACTTAGTTGAATGGTAAAATTAAAAGTTATTGTTTTTTACTTAAAGAGATCTTTATTCCCCTGTTGATGCTACATTGTGAACCACACAGGAAAAAAGGGTTTGTGTAAATTGTTAGCAAAGCATTAAGATGAGGTCAAGTCGGTTTAGTGAGGGCTCAAATTAACATGATAGCAACTTAATCACATGTTTGCGATCTCTAAAATTCTGTTCATTTATGTACACATTTAAAACTCATGCAATGCAAATGCCATCTAGATCATCTGACACATATGTACACAAGTCTGGATCAGGTTAGTGAATAGACAGGCATACAGTATTATTGTGGTGATCTATCTTTTTGCCCTTCGTGTTTCAGGAATGGTTGGTGGGAGCTGTTTCTTTTGTTGCCACAGACTTAAGATTTTTGGCCTTACAATAAGAACCGGTTCACACCAGGGCGACTCAGGATCCGACTTCAGGTCGCCCCGAGACGCCCCAAGTCGCCCCAAGTCGCGCTGTAATGTTAGTCTATGGAGCCGTCTTTATGCACACTACTGAAGTCGCTCCGACTTCAGAAAAGGTTCCTGTACTACTTCAAGGCGACTTCTAAGCGACTTGTACCCATTGATTTCAATAGAAGTCGCCTCCAAAGTCGGATCAGTGTCTTAACTGAAGCAACTTTACAGGAAGAGAAGATAGTTTTCTCAGGCAAACCCCTCCCTCCCACAGAGCTGATTATTGTTTGATTGGCCACTGGCAAAGTCGCCTGTCCTGGAGGAAACTTGAAGTTGCCTTGAAGTTGCCTTGAAGTTGCCTTGAAGTTGCCTCGGAGTTGCCTCGGAGTTGCCTCGGAGTTGCCTCGAAGTTGCCTCGAAGTTGCCTCGAAGTTGCCTCGAAGTTGCC
Source organism: Rana muscosa (assembly GCA_029206835.1). Taxonomy (NCBI): domain Eukaryota; kingdom Metazoa; phylum Chordata; class Amphibia; order Anura; family Ranidae; genus Rana; species Rana muscosa. Next base: position 734,025,546 of record CM055116.1, read on the forward strand.
TTGTAAAGTCGTGCTGGAAGTCGTGTTGCCCCAGTGTGAACCGGCTCTAAGTTGACAATAAGTTGGACACCAAAGGTAAACAGAGCAACACAATTGCTTAAGCAACCCATAGATTATACAATGTTTTTCCTTCCACCATGGGTGGTAGGAAAGAAAATCACTCAATTGCCCCATCAACACAGTTAGAGCCCATTCACACAGGGGCGTCTTTGGATCCGACTCCAAATCGCCCCAGGTCGCCCCTAGTCGCCTCAGGTCGCGCTGGCTGAAGAAATCAATGTAAGTTAATGGAGCCGTCCTTATGCACACTACTGCAGTCGCTCCGACTTCAAAAAAGGTCCCTGTACTACTTCAATCCGACTTCTAGGTGACCTGTAACCATTCATTTCAATGGGAGTCGCCTCTCACTGTCTTAATAGGAGCAACTCTCTAGGAAGAGAACATACATTTATCAGGCAAAGCTCTCCCTCCCCCCTCCCTCCCACAGAGCTGATTCTTGTTTAATTGGCCACTGGAATGTCTCCTGTCCTGCAGGCAACTTGGAGTTGCCTTGTAAATAGCTCCAGGTCGCGCTGTGATTCATACTCAGGTCGTGTCTGAGTTGCCTCGTAAAATCGCGCTGGAAGTCGTGTTGCCCCTGTGTGATTGGGCTCTTAGTGTTCATGGGAGAATCCCTACTGCAGCGCTATTGTGTTCTGCCGGTTGGGAACCTTTCCAGTCGGCAGAACACAATGATTACTGCTAGTGGATATAGCAAAATATAAAAAAATAAGTCAGACTGGTTGTTCCCAAGTTAATTGATGAACCTATTTGGGCACAACCAGTCTGCCCATAAATGGATTGTATCTTGTCTGGTCCCTGCTGAACCAGCCGAGATTCAATCCATCTATGGCCGGCTTTAGTGTTTAGAAATCTTACTTTGAACCTTTGCTGCCTCAGTTCCCAGCAGGAACTTCTTCCTTATTTGGTCCTTCTGTGTTGTGGTAGGAACTCTGATGCAGGGACTTGTATGAATGGTTCTGTACAGTGTTGTAGAATTTGTTGGTGGTGAAGCAATAAATAATGTAACTCTCATCCTATTTTTGTGAAATATGAGTACTTTTCAAACCTATTTTAATGTGTTTTAGTAGTCCCTTTTATATATACTATTTTATATATACTATTATATATACTATTTTAGATAATTTTATACTTTTGAGATATTATCTTGCCCACCCCAATACGCTGTGTTGGCAGTGGTCGTTTTTTAACATGTATATTGACACAATCATGCAATAGGATAATGTAAATCACAATTGATGTTGCTTCCTTTGTGAAAAAAAGAAAGACACAATTGCAGTAGCCTTGCCTTTGCTCATTCCTAGAGTAGGTAATTCTTCTCGATTAGCAATGTTTAGTAACACAAGCAAGAAGCAGCATACTCATATAGTATGTCTGAGGCTTCTAAAAACTCCTACCATGAGCTTTGAATGTCCGTGGATAGTCCGATGAGTCACTGAGAGCCACTGTTGGTGAAACAGTTGTTTGTCCTCAATCCGATTCTCTTCCCACTAAAGGTCTTTGTGAGGTTCTCATTGATTTGATCAACCGGAGAATATGTGTGGCAACCAGGGCTATATTTATTATATTGGCACTCATAGGCAAGAGCCAAAGGCAGCACCAATCTTCACATTGTAAAAACTTTTTTCTTTTTATTTTGCCTCTCTCTCTTTTGGCCACTTCTGGGCATTAATAGCAGATAACTGTACAGGGAAGGGGGTGCATGTGCAGAGGATTCGGGAAGGCTCTCTGTGGTTCAGGAAACAGTTGATAAGTAGTTCTGCATATAAAGCAGACTTCCAACTGTACATTTTAACATTACATTTTACTAAAATAATTATAGGACATGGGATCTTTTACCAAAGGTTGTTCTCAATTGTTGCCAGAGAAGGATAATGGTGATTGCATAGGTCTGAATCATTCATAATTGCCCCTTGGGTTATTCTTGCCCCATTTTTTGAAAGGATACGTCAAAAATGTGAAGGACAGACACATTTATAAAACCGTAGCATGGGCTAGAATGTATTTTTATTTTATTATTCACCTATTTTCCACAACAAAAACAACATACAGTTGAATTGTTTGTAAACCTGTAATTTTGGCAGTTATTAATAAAATAATAATAATAATAAAAAAAAAAAAGGACATACAGTATGCAGAACTGATATCTTTTTTACAGTTAGGGAATTTTGCTAAGTTGTAGAAATATCACACAAATTGACTTGCATGCTTTTTAAATTTGTATGTAGGATTTTAGTTTATAGTCTATTAAGCTACTTAATTTAGTATGTTTCTGCACGCAAATGAAAAATCTGTACTGCAATACCTGTTGTTGATAAATGATTAAGAGACAAGCTAAATACTCCTGTGTAAGTACCTCTACCTGTGATATAGGCTCTTTATGGATGGTGTCTCCTTTTTCAAATGTGCAGCCATCTGTCTTTTTTTTTATTTTTTTCAAGCCTAATCACAAATGCTAAAAATATGTGAAATTACATCTGTGTTATAGACAGGATTCCCTTTGAAATTCACACATTTAATTTGTGTGGATCAGAGCAAAGGTTCTAATTAGAAAGAGGTAGGGTAGCCACAGTCTTTACCTGTAATTGACTGCTGAAGATCAAAACACCAGAAAAAGCATTCTAAACTTAGATAGATCTTATGTATTCAATGTATTAAATAATCAATTGAGCTAATCACTCTTATTTTACGCTGACAGTCTCTCTAAAACAATATATGCTTAGTTTCTCATTGTTGGCGCTGTAAATTGTTTTATATTTACTGTATATACACGAGTATAAGCCAACCTGAATATAAGCTGAGGCACCTGATTTTACCACAAAAAACTGGGAAAACGTATTGACTCGAGTATAAGCCTAGGATGAGAATGCAGCAGCTACTGTAAGCGGAAAAGAGGGTCAGCAATGCCCATTTGCAGCTTCACTGTGTCAATGTGCATGCCTCACTGTGCCCATGCCTCACTGTGCCCATGCCTCACTGTGCCCATGCCTCACTGTGTCCATGACTAGACTGACGTTTAACATGGGAGTCTATGGAAGGGGTGCCCGGGTTTGAAAAATCGGTGCTCCCCGGCCGTAGGTCCCCCAGACAACAAACTTTGCACCATTGTAGAGGAAGAGTGGGGCTACGTGTGTGCCAAGTTTTGGGTCTAGGGGATCTACGGCCGGCCAGTACCGGGTCCCCAAAGTCCGGGAGATCAGGCGCAAAAAGGTGACTCGAGTATAAGCCGAGGGGGGCATTTTCAGCACAAAAAAATGTGCTAAAAAACTCGGCTTATACTCGGGTATATACAGTAATATACTTTAAACCGTCTTGCAAGTTGCCATTGTTTTTTGTTGCTTTTAACCTGTTATGGTGTTTTGGATGTATTGTTGGTATTGCTATATTAATTATTAATGGCAAAACTTTTTTTCATTTTATTTCTGGATAGCGTAAAGAAGGGTTATAAGCACTGTCGGGTTTATTTGTGCAATCTGTGTCCCATTGGGGAGATTTTCTTTAACTTTCTATCTCATAGACAAAACAGGAAGTAAAAGGACATCCCTCCAAAGTGAGGGGATCCCTGGTTGTCACCAGGTTCATCAGTGTCACCATAAGAAGATTTCTTCTTTATTTTTTATGGGGACAACCCAAAATGTGTGAGTTCTTTTACTTTCACTCATGATAATAGTAAACAGGACAATGGAGAGGGTGAATTTCCATAACGGGGCGCAGATAGCAATAAAAACATAACAGGTGTCTAATCCCTCTCCACTCTATCCAAACGAAAAGAAAAGTGTTGCCTTCAGTTATTCTATAAGTAGCATCTGTCAACTCGCGCTCATGTGAACTGGTAATACAAGAGCAGATCTCTGGTCAATTCTGATGAACAATTGGAAATCAAACAGTAATCCCCTTACACATAAACCTGCTGAGAATTATTCTTCAGTTTTTTTTCCTTTTTTCATCTAACCTGTTCACAGAGAAGGGATTTTCACTGGGTAAAAAAATAATGATCCTTAATCAATTGCAGAGATTGTCAAGCATGCTTACAAGACCTCAGATGGTGAGCACCCTAGACTTTGACCCCTATGCTAGCTAATTATAACCATCCATGCTCACGTCAGCTGCAATGCTAGCTGAAAATCAGGGAGGGTATGTCCATATTAAGCGATAGCTACATCTCCTCACCCCCTTTATAAGACCATATGTTTATAGGATGTAAATATGTCAATTCATTCTCTAGATGGGTAAAGGCATAGTTATAGTGTGTCTTCTCAGCCTACGCTTTTTATTGAAAGATCTTGGGAGCCTTCCTGCATCATAAGTAAAACCATATGTAAAACTGCATGTTGGCTAACATATTGCAAACCCTCAGGAGTTGTTTGTTAAGGTGTCAGTTATTGTCCAGTGTTGGGATTTTTTAACACTTCTGCACTGATAGTGTTTCCCGCATAGGCTGTCTGGGTTTGTGAGTTTTATAGATATCTACTTAGTATTAAAGTGTTACTAAACCCACAATAGTAAAATCAGTCTGTATATGCAGTAAAGCATGCTTGTTATACTCACGGTGGAACCTAAAGGGTTAATCATCTGCATTGTCTAAAAAGGCTGTTTGATCCTGTCTTCTTTGTCCCTCCCCTTCTTCCAGAGTCTCCAATATATCTCATGATAGTACAGAGGCTAGGGGACAAGCTGCACATGCTCAGTTTGGTGTATATTGCTAGCACTGTCCTGACAGAGGGTCAGGGGTCATGCAGCTTCATAGAACAATCATAGTAGAATGAATAATAACTTATGTGTCTGTGAGGCTGCATAATATGTTTATTTTACATGCATATTCTTATTCAGCCACTGAGAATCAGCCCGTCAGATTTTCATTTTTATGTTGTGTATTTAGCATATCAAACCATGTCACACTACCAACAAAATGGCCGCGCTCAGCGCTGCACACATATCCTTAGTAAAATGGCCTTCGTTTACTTCCTGTGATCGGGCTTCGGGAAAATGGCCGCCGTAATTAAAATTGCCATTTATCAATATAAGGACAACTTCCAAGCCTGTTTCTCATCCCCTGATGAAGTCACGTGGTCAATGACGATACGCATAGGGACCTTACAGGCATCGTAAGTGACGCAGACGAGCTCGGCGCTCGTATTTGATATGCACTGTTTACGAATTTAAAATGTGAGTACATCAATGACTGTTTATACTTAATAAATCTCCAACATCGTTTGAAATACTACACTATCTCGGAATTCCTTTTACCTTCCCCCGTTGCTATAATACATGTACGGTATTTGGAGACTCCACACCCCACGGACAGGACATCGGTTCCCCACATCCAGGCATCATATCCTCACTCCCCAAGGACCCATCTAAGCAGCGCCAGGCCGGATCCCTATTGGGTTTTACATATATGCTGTAACCTTACAGCAGTGAGGCAAGGGGCCACCCATTCACTTTAAACAGAGAGTCATTCATTCACAGTGTGGAAGTCACTGAATGAACGTTTACTCAGCACTCAACCCAGCACTTAATCACTTTAATGTGCGAATGCACATTTTGGACTCAATTTAAACACACAGTGTATTTTTTGCACGTTCACCCTTATTCATTTTATATTTAGATCGTATTTATGATTTATTTATTTTGTACCATATCCCTCTTGCAATAAGTTTTATCTAGTATTGTCATTCCATTTTTGGCACTATTTATTTTGATTGTCACTTATTTGCACACTTGCACTTTACCATTGCTTCGGTACTTGTTTTTTGTGCAAGTCACCTTTCAATACAGCCAGTATACTAAAGTTTTGGATCATTTGGCACTACTTGGTTGTCACAAATTTATTTGTACATTAGCACATTAGCACTTTATTATTGCTTTATTATCTACCATTGCTTCAGTATTTATTATCCACTATTGCTTCATCATTTGTGAAATACAGGGGGTCCCCGACTTACGAACGCCTGAGTTACGAGCCCCTCCTACTTATGAACCGGGCGCTGCGCGGACCCTCTGCCATTCTGCGCGGTCCATCTGCTGTTCTGCGCATGCGCGGCCAGACGGAGCCTCTGAAAATGTCGGAAATGTCCGTAATTGGCCGCGCATGCGCAGAACGGCATGCGACGGAACATCGGAAAACATTGGAAATTTCCGAATTACAAACAGGAGGAAAGTCCCTAACGGGTTCGTAACCCGGGGACCCCCTGTATACCTTTTTTAGTACTGTTAGTACACTAAGGTTTTGGATCGTTTTGTATACTTTTGTTTTGGTACCACATTTTTATTGCACATTGCACTTTATGCATCGAGTCACTCACAACAGCTCAACACTACTTTTTATACACATTTTACTCAGGCTGTGGTTTCACCTTTCAGTATTTTGCAGCAGTTTATTCACCATCAGTACAATTTCATAGTAGCGCGGAAATAACTTTTATACACATAGTAGAATAAAAACTCCTACAAGCTTTAACCAAACGCTGATAGAAGTCTCAAGACTGCTATATACTTCTGATGAGAAAAGGTATTTAGCAGTTTATATTTTCTAAAACAATTGCATTTCCATGTTCTGTGTACTGTGGGAGACCAGATATAGTGAATGCAGGGTCCTGGGTTTAGTAACACTTTAAATATCAGCAGTGAAAGACGCAGTATGTACACCAGTCTATTACACACACTTTTTTTGTGCTTTTCATGATGTCAAATAAACATAAAAAGGTAAAAATAAAAGCAGTTGATCTTTGTAAAAATGCATGATTTATAAGTATGTTTCTTAGTCTTTTGAGGTGTAGCAAGCTGCAGACGTTTGAAAGTACATTTGATATATTCTTATAGTAGATAAACTACTTTGAGGATACTTGACAGAAATGGTGGTATCTTGGTTCAGAGTCTGTGGATTAAAATCTACTTTATTCAAGTATCTGTAAAATCTATAAATCCAGATGAAGGACAGTCAGTTGGATTTTTAGATATGTTTAAATAACAAGTTGGCTTTTAAACCACTGGCCCTGGAATCTAGAAGTGTTTGCACAGGATAGAACAGTTTCTGTCAAACATTGTCGAAGTAAGTGGTATTTAGCCACTACAAGAATACATAAAGATGCTACTTCTCAATGCCTAATGCCCCGTACACACGATCCGATTATCGGACGAATGATCGTCTGTTTTTTTTTGCATGCTAATCTCACGTAGAATCTGATGAGTTTACTAAAGTCACGAAAATTCTCGTACGACAGAATAAAAATTCGGAAGTGATGTCATGTGTTGTAATCATTTGTATTGCATTTTCGAACGACAGCTGTACTGATTAAACTGAAAATCGTACGATCTGGCATCGTACAATTTTTTTTCCCGTGATAGAATAATATCAGATGAACTGTCCTGATCGGCTCTTGGAAGCTCTGTACTAACGATCCGATTATCATACGATCGCCTCGAATGCGGCATTTTTCGTACGATTTTTGGATCGTGTGTACGGGGCTTTAATGCTTATCACTCTGGATAAGGTAGTCACGCAATTGGCTGACCACAGATAGGGAAACCCAAGCTGTTTCGGCATGCTCAGTTTCAAAATAGCTTTGGCTGAATAATGTTTTAAAAGAATAGCAATTAATTTTTTTTGATAAGTGAACTCTAAAGTGTTTTTCACAACCCACATTTTAGGCAAGCTTTAAAAAATAGCTTTATAGTATAACTAATGGCAAAACTTTTTTTTAGTTTTCGATAGAGTGGAGATGGATTAAAACACCTGTCAGGATTTATTGCTGTCTGTGCCCCCATTAGGGAGATTCATCCTCTCTATTGGTTCTGTTAACCATTATAATTGAAAGTAAAAAAATCAAAAAAATTTGGGTTGTCCCCAGAAACGTAATAGAGTGGAATTTTTCCAATGGGGACACTGGCCCCATCTGGTGACATGGGGATCCCCAAGGAAATCCAATTAACAGGTATTTCCTCTCACTTCCTGTTTGGCTATGAGACATGAAGTGAAGAGAAATCTCTGCAATGCTACACAGAAGGCGAAAAAAAAATTAACGGGTTATAACCCTCCCTTGCTTTTTCCAAAAATTTCTTATGCCGTGTACACACGACCGTTTTTAATGACGAGAAAAATTTAAAAAAATTAAATGGTCATTAAAAATGACCGTGTGTGGGCTTTCCAGCAGTTTTCCCGACGAGAAAAACGCAGAGAATCACAACAAGAAAAATTGGAACATGCTCTAATTTTTCACGTCGTTTTTTACATCGTCGTTTTTCTCGTCATGAAAAACGTCCGTGTGTGGGCTTTAACGACATGAAAAAAAATGCGCATGCTCAGAATCAAGTATGAGACGGGAGCGCTCGTTCTGGTAAAACTAGCGTTCGTAATGGAGATAGCACATTCGTCACGCTGTAATGGACTGAAAAGCACGAGGCTGAAAAGCGCGAATCGTCTCTCAACAAACTTTACTAACATGAAGGGTGGCACCATCCGAATGGAACTTCCCCTTTATAGTGCCGTCGTACGTGTTGTACGTCACTGCGCTTTGCTCGAACATTTTTTTCCACGATAGTGTGTAGGCAAGGCAGGCTGGAGAGGAAACACGAAAAATCACGTCGAGAAAAATGCTGTTTTTTTCAATGACATTAAAAACAGTCGTGTGTACGCGGCATAAGAATTACAGGCCTACAGTATAAAACGCCAAATTTCCATGCAGAATAATGGTACCGCATTCAGCACCTAAAATCTGACAGAATCATACCGCCAGGGAGGTTAACGGAACAGAGTCTGAAATACCTGATAGTGGTTCTAGAGAAAGGAACCCAATTGGTCAAAGTGGTCTTTGGCCTACAGTATATCTGTCCAGATTTGCACAAATGCAGACAATGGAAGAGGAACACAGTGAGTAAGCCTGATTAAGCTGTCAGTTTGCATTCCTCTCATTACGTTATATAATTTTTTATTGCTCATCCTTTTTTTTTTATAAACATTCTATTGATATTCATATACGACTGTATATCATGAATACAAAACATTCACAGCTTTGCAAACCAAAAAGTGCTGATCCCTATACATGTCTACCTAGCTATGTACTAAGAAAGACTGTGTTGTTCTAAATGAATGTGGCCACATATATAAGTTTTATCATGGGCATTAATATGGGCAGAATCCTCCAAATTTATATATACTTAGAAATCGTTTGAACTGAGGAAGTATTATCATTGAGGAGTCTTACCAGAGGAATATTTGTCTTGTATTCTTTGCATTTTTATTAGGGAATGACTTCATATATTACCAGGCTGGCTACATTGTTGTCTGGCTTTATGCTTTTCTAAGTTGAAAATAAGATCTCTTATTGGGCAGAATAAATGTTTTCAAATGAAAGAGAATTTTGTATTCATGTTTATATGAGATTGAACTGCCATTTGCTTGGAAAAAATATGTTTAAAAAAAAAAAAAAGAATTGTCCTCTGAGTAAAATGGTAAATTGTGTGGTGAATTATGCTTGGGCACCTTGACCGCTTATTTTATTTCAGGTTCCTTGCTAGAATATTTATTTAGTTTTCTTTTGCTGTAAACACATTCAAGATCCCAGCCCTGATCAATTTAAAGTGGTTTTCAACCCCAAAGCAAACATAAATTTTTTTTATAGCTTACCAATTCTTAGATGTGATGGCTGAATTCATTTTCTTTTTTTAGGCTTTCTTCTATTTTTATCTGGTGATTCAGCCAGTAAGTATGTTGCTTTTCAAAAGGACAAGCTCAACAGCAGAATGTATCCATTACAGAGATGAGATAAACCATGTACTACTGACATGGGTGCTTACAATGACCAGCTTTTATTTATTCATGTAAACCATTATCCAAAAAGGGGAAAAAACCTGTTGCTGTAACTGCTTATAAATTATTAGCTGGTATTTGGCTTTAATTTATTAGTGTATTTAAATCTGCCAGGACCCCCCCCCCCCCTCCCTCAGACTGATAATGCTGTTGTCCAAAGGTGCTCCCTGTGCTTCTTCATCCAGAGTGTAGGCTTTCTATTCAGGAGGCGTGTTACTGGCCAGATCATCAGGTGAAAACAGAAGGGGAAAAAGTCTAATGCCTCGTACACACGACCGGTTTTCCCGTCGGGAAAACTGCCATGACGGCTTTTGGCTGGGAAAACCGGCCGTGTGTACGCTCCATCACAGTTTTACCGACGAGAAAACTGCGGGGAAAAAAAAGAGAACTTGTTCTCTTTTTTCCCCGCTGGGATTCCCGGCGGCCTTTTTCCTGTCGTGAAAACCGTCGTGTGTATGCTTTCCCGAGGTGAAAAAAAACCACGCATGCTCGTAAACAATTTAACGCATTCGCGGAAGCATAGAACGTAATTTTGTCGGCTCATCGTAGTCTTTGACGCCACCGCGTTCTTGGCAGTTAAAAGTTCAGCGGTCTTTTGTGTGTTCATGTGTATGCAAGGCAGGCTTGAGAGGAATCCCGTCGGGAAATGCAGCGTTTTTTTTCCTGCCGGGAAAACCGGTCACGTGTACGAGGCATATGAAAAGAAAACGAATGCAGCCATCACATCTAAGGATTAGTAAGCTGCAATGTACTATACTGCAGTTTTTGGTTTTGGGTTTAATTCCACTTTAAATCTAGTTAAATAACTGTAAATATAATATTCATGTTTATCTCCAGTAGGCTTTTTTTGTTTTAAATAGGGATCAATGAGTAAAGGTGCATTTGGTCCCATGAGGATTTTCGTTTAGTATTTTGTACTATATCTATTTGAAAGTACTGTACATCACACAAATGGTTTCTGAAATAGGAGCATGTATTCACTCATAGTAACTAGTCAAGTTTTAATTTGATCATCTAGCTTGCATTGGAAAAATTACCCATTTGGTTGCTATAAACAATTCAAGTGCTTTCCTTTGAGACACCTTAAATATGCAAGATCACTTGCTTGCTTTATATGTAATGCTCAGTAGGCAGGAGTGTCTGGCAATAGAAGTGATGCATTTGTGTAGGGATAACTGTTGTGATGAAATCAAAAGCATCTTGGACAGTGTACCTAGTAAGGGCTCACCGCATAGAGTCTAGCTGCCAACATTTTTAAATAAGTAAGCTTCAGTTATCCCACTGTGATGCTGACTCTGAAGACAACAGACCACCAACATTACCAATAATATCACGTCGCCTTGGTTTACAAAGTGTGTTTTGTACAAAAACGGTGGGACACTGTGTAAAGTCTACATAAAACAGAATGCAATGATTTGCAAATCTCATAATCCCAACGTTTATTCACAATAGAAAATAGAAAACATATCAAATGCTTCAAATGAGAAATTTAGCCATTTTAAGGAAAAAATAAGGTCATTTTGAAATTGATGGCAGCAACACACTTTTCAAAAAACTTGGGACAGGGCCATGTTTACCTGATGTAGCATCCCTTCTTCTTTTAACAACATTCTGTAAACGTCTGGGAACAGAGGAGACCAGTTGCTGGTGTTTGGAAGAGGAATGTTGTCCCATTCTTGCCTGATATAGAATTCTAACTGCCTAACAGTCCTGGGTTTTCATTGTATTTTTAATTTCAAGGTGCACCAAATATTTTCAAATGGTGAAAGGTCTGGACTGTAGGCGAGCCAGTTAAAGTCTCGTTTTTTGAGGCTATCACAGCTCTAAGTCGCTTTGGATAAGTCTCTATGAGCTTGTCACATCTTACCACTGGGATTTTTGCCCATTCCATCTTGCAAAACTGCTCCAGCTCCTTCAAGTTGGATGGTTTGCGCTTGTGAACAGCAATCTTTAAGTCTGACCACAGATTTTCTATTGGATTGACTAGGCCATTCCAATGCATTTACATGTTTCCCCTTAAACCACTCAAGTGTTGCTTTAGCAGTGTGTTTGGGGTCATTGTCCTGCTGGAAGGTGAACCTCCGTCCTAGCCTCAAATCACACACAGAGTAGTACAGGATTTTCTCAAGAATATCCCTGTATTTAGCACCATCCATCTTTCCCTCAACTCTGACCAGTTTCCCAGTCCCAACTGCTGAAAAACATCCCCACAGCATGATGCTGCCACCACCATGTTTTACTGTGGGGATGGTGTTCTTTGGGTAATGTGATGGGTTTGCGCCAGACATAGTGTTTTCTTTGATGGCCAAAAAGTTAAATTTTAGTCTCCTCAGACCAGAGCACCTTCCTCCATACATTTTGAGAGTCTCCCACATGCCTTTTCGCAAACTCAAAACGTGCCATTTTGTTTTTTGCTGAAAGTAATGGCTTTCTTCTGGCCTCTCTGCCATAAAGCCCAACTCTGTGGAGCGTACGGCTTATTGTCGTCCTATGTACAGATACTCCAGTCTCTGCTTTGGAACTCAGCATCTCCTCCAGGGTTACCTTAGGTCTCTGTGCTGCCTCTCTGATTAATGCCCTCCTTGCCCGGTCCATGAGTTTTGGTGTGCGGACGTCTCTTGGCAGGTTTGCTGTTGTGCCATGTTTTTTCCATTTGGTTATGATAGATTTGATGGAGCTTCTAGGGATCATCAAAGATTTGGATATTTTTTTATAACCTAACCCTGACTTGTACTTCTCAACAACATTGTCCCTTACTTGTTTGGAGAGTTCCTTGGTCTTCATGGCAGTGTTTGTTTAGTGGTGCCTCTTGCTTAGGTGTTGCAGCCTCTGGGGCCTTTCAAAAAGGTGTGTCTATGTAATGACAGATCATGTGACACTTAGATTGCACACAGGCGAACATCATTTCACTAATTATGTGACTTCTGAAGGTAATTGGTTGCACCAGAGCTTTTTATGGGCTTCATAACAAAGGGGGTGAATATATAAACACATGCCAATTATCAGTTTTTTATTTCTGAAAAATCGTTTTATGTATATATTTTTCTCATTTTACTTTACCAACTTAGACTATTGTGTTCTGATCCATCACATATAATTCAGATTAAAAAAACATTGAACTAAAGGCTGTAATGTAACAAACTAGGTAAAAAGCCAAGGGGGGTGAATGCTTTTGCAAGGCACTGTATGTACTTTGGCGATGTCCATCACTGCGCCCTTTCAGCTTGTTTATACCTGCCCGAATTGGAACTTGTATTGTGATTTTGTTTATCTGCCTTCGTAGTTCTCATGATGTTTTATGTTTTCAGCATACTTATGTCGTATCTTGCAACTTATGGTTATATATATATATATATATATATATATATATATATATATATATATATATATATATAATGTTCAAAAGTGGTAGAAGAGGGGGAGAGGAGGCGGAAAAGTGTAATGTCCCCTTGTGGGTGAACTTCCGCTTTAAAGTATACAGTACCAGCCCCCAGACTATTGACATTAAACCATTTACATATACCTAACAAGCAAGAAAGGAGCTTAAAAGCAAGATATCTGTCTCTCTAGGTGCATTTGATGTAAAATTATTCATTCTCAAAGATCTACAAAGCTCACAACACCTGCTGGTTGTTTACATTAGAGGGCTGACAGGCTGTCAAGATTTGTTTTATTGAAAACAAAGCTAAGATTTCATTTTCTGTGTTGTGCATTACGAAAAAACTGTAACTTTCTCCACAATGCTAATAGATACAGCGACAAATGAGAGCTTATTTTAAAGCGGTTGTAAACCGCTGGACAATTTTTATTAAATTTTTTGTACCTGCTAGGTAAAGGCATAATGCGCTAATATGCATTGCATACTAGCACATCATTATGTTTAAAACAAAGCTCTTCCAGCGCCGAGATGTCAATGCTACAGGCGCTCTCATCTTCACCCCTCTTGCTTCCGGGTTCACGGACTCGGGCTCTGTGACTGGACGGAGCCGCAATGACGTCACTCCCACGCATGTGCACGGGAGCCGCCGTTCACAGCATGGGTGGCCGTTCCTTCAGAGTGATGTCATCGGCTGCATGTACACTAAGTATCTCCTAAATGGTGCACGTTTAGGCGATGTTTACACTACCTATAGGTAAGCCTTATTATAGGCTTGCCTATAGGTAAAAGCAAAATATGGAAGTTTACTTCCACTTTAAAGTGCATTAAGTGCTTGCTCAGAATACGGAAATCATTTTGTTTGCAAGATCACTTTAAAGCTGAACTCCAGGCAGATGTAAAACACCACTAATGAATTCAGTGTTTATTAAAAAAAAGGTATTAAAGCATATGTTTATAAAGGGTATGTTTTTTTTCACACATGTCTATTTCTGTATGAGCTCATGGAGAAGACAATAAACTTGGTCAACTAAAAAAATGTTTTTTTAAGGCAGTTGTAATTTCCACTGCTTTTGTATAAAATACCAGTTATTTCAGTGCACACCCATATAATATGATTGATTTCTTATACTGTACTTCCATTATCTAAACTTTTAATTATGTCACCCTGGCTTCAGTTTGATTTTTTTTTTAAGTAGATAAAGATTTAAGTTTAATGTAAAAAGTTAATACAGATAATTACACTTATTACATAAAAATCTAACCTAAATTATTTTAATATTCACTGTGTTAATGTTTTTTTTTTTTTTCAAAAATTAACATTTCTCTTATCGTCCATGGACTGACACAGCTGGATACTGTAAACGTGTGGGTATATGTCCCTGCTCGCAGGAGAAGATCTAGGCAGAATGTTGGATGTTAAAACATTCTAGAACAAACCAGAGCTGAACAGCCCCGCCCAGGGGGGCGGTCCCTCCGGACATTACCCTCCCACCTGCAGCTAGCAGACCCCAGTTTTTTTTTCTGCCTAGCAGAAGGAGAAGACGTGGCTCTCTCAGGAGCCAGTCTCCTGGAAGATTTTACATTTTATTCCTTTGGGAATTTTATTTTTGAGACCTTCAATCAACTGTCGGCTGGGCAACAGGTTGGGTACACTGGTATCCTCGTAGTCTTCCCTGTCCGACCATTGAGCGTGCTGATCCTCGCCTTGTGTGCGTGAGACTCAGTTCACGACATACCCCATGACTCCAGGGGTGGCCGGGTTGCTTTCATGCTCCCGCGGTCCTCTCAAGATTGAACAGTACTTGACTGACTGTATCTCTCGCGGTGGACCGGGCCGACAGCTACGCAGTACGACTCTGTGATAGGTCTGTCTGAAACAAGCCAGTGGGTCCCTGAAAGGGATGGGTAAGTAGTCTCTCCTACTGCAGGTGAGTACATGCTGGCTGTGTTTCTGTGTGTGGGGGTTTCTCCCTGTCTCCCCCTTGTTATGCTGCTCTCTGCACCCTGTACTGGTGCTGTGCTGTGGGGTGCTTGGGGGTCACTCTGGCCTGGCTGGGCGCTCATGTCTACAGTTTTTTCTGGTGTGTGAGGTGATTATTGCGTGCGCTATTGGCGCGCATTAGCTTTGAATTTCGCGCTCGTGGCCATCTTGGTGTTCAGTGGCGCAGTTATAGCTGCGGCCGTCGGCCATTTTCTTGTGGCTGCCGCGCATTTATTTCTGGCGGCGGCGTGAATCCCCTCACAATCTCCTCACAGACTGAGCGGTCCTTAAGGGTTGGTGGGTCCTCCCGGGTATCCCCTCCTCAGCGTAGCCAGTGGGTGGACTGTATATTCACTGTATAGTGTATAAGGTCTCAGAGGGTGGCGTTATGGAGTCTGATACACCTGCTCTCCACACTTGCCTGGGGCAACTGGCAGTGCTGCACAGTTAAACATGTTCATATGTTTCCTGCACCTGCGGTCCTTATGGACCAGTTGTAAGCAGTCCTGGAATCATTCCTGTCAGAATGGAAGCGGTGTGCGAGCAAAAGGAGCTATAAGCCCCCTCCCCCCACAAAAATCTTTACTGAAGGGGTGCTCTGAGTCAGATATGGGCCTAGCTACTATGCTCAGGACCCGACCTCTGAATATTTAATATTTATGAACAGGACATTCCCTTGTGAGGAAGACTCCAGTTCTGTGTCAGTGAATGACAGGGCGCTTGTAAGTGATCTCATTGATGTGAGAAACATTCTCAGGCTGGAATTGCTGTGACAAGCTTTTCTTTTACACAGTTTCCTCACTGTTTTCCTCACACGCTGCCTCAAGAGCAGCATGGATGAGGGAGGACTTTATTCATTTATGTCTGTAGTCCCTGTGAGCCTTATGTGTGATACCTGAGGTAACATTTCCCGCCATTACCTGGGAATGATTTGAGCTCTGACAGACACACGGTCTGAGGATCAGAGGTTACCTGTTACCTGCATGCTGCTTCGGCAGCACAGTCAAGCAGGTTGGAATGATACAGAGAAGATTATGCGCCTCTGCGCCATAATTTAACTAATCCCATACCTCTACACTGCATACATTCACAGTGTATGTATGTGTTATTGGTCTCTGTGTCTGCGTGGCTGTCCATACGTTCCAATGCTGTGTTTCAGTGCCATACATGATATAAACGTACAAAATATGTTTATGCACGACTCCAGATACATTCACAGTATATGTATGTATTATACTCTCTGGGCTGGCGGGGGCTCCGGTGTCCTCCCGCACTCTCATGGTATGTGCGCTTCAGCTCTCTGCACAGTATAGACATGTTCAATATGTTTATTGCACATATTATACATGTTTACAGTATGGGTATACTGTTTGCGTGGGGTTACTCCGATTTCCCCCCACGCTCCAATGGAAATGCACAGCATAAACATGTGCAATATGTTGATTCACATGCTATCATTCCTACACGGTATCTGTGTGCTGTCTGCGTGGAGTTCTTCCGAGTGTTCCGGTTTCCTCCCACGTGCTGACGGTATGTGCGCCTTTGGCCTTCTGCACAGTTAAACATGTTCAATGTTTATCACGCATGCTATAATACCTACACGGTATGTGTAGGCAGTCTGTGTGGTTTTCCTTCTGGTACTCCGGTTTCCTCCCACACTCCTCCATTGGTATGGGCGCTTCGGCGCTATGCACAGTCTAAATTTGTGCGATTGGATATCCACATACTAACATACCTACCCGGTATGTCTTTGCAGTCTGCGTGGGTATCCGCCCACGCTACATGACATGCATGCCTTTGGTGCAATACACGATGTAAACATACACATTATGTTTATACACTAAATACATTCACAGTAGTTGTAGGTATTGCATTCTCTGAGTATGCGTGGGGTACTTCGGTTCCTCCCACGTGCCAACAGTGTGCGCGCCTTCGGTGCTATGCACACATGGGCTTGTGCAAAATGTTTAGCACACACACTATAATACCTACACGGTATGCGTATGCAGTCTGCGTGGGTTTCCGCCCACGCTACATGACATGCATGCCTTTGGTGCAATACACGGTGTAAACATACACATTATGTCTATACACTAAATGCACTTACAGTAGCTGTAGGTATTGCATTCTCTGAGTATGCGTGGGGTACTTCGGTTCCTCCCACGCGCCAACAGTGTGCGCGCCTTCGGTGCTATGCACACATGGGCTTGTGCAAAATGTTTAGCACACATACTATAATACCATACACGGTATGCGCATGCAGTCTGCATGGGTTTCATCCGGGTGCTCAGGTTTCTCCCCTGCGTTCCAATGGTGTGCGCATTCTCAGCGCTATGCACAGTATAAACATGTGCAATTTGTTTATTCGCAGGCTAACATACCTACACGGTTGTGTACGCAATCTGCGTGGCTGGTTTACGTCCAGGCCCCGATGATGTGCGCGCCTTCGTCGCTGGCACAGTATATACGTGTTTAATAGGTTTATCCACAAATACTAAACTACATACGCCGTATGTGGTGGTATTATGCTCTTTGTGGCTGGGTGGGTTTCCTCCCACACTCTCCATTTGTGCGTTTGACGCAATACATAGTATAAACTATGTGTTTGCACAATCGGCACCTATCCATGGGTAGCTGCTGGATGGAGCATTGTCACAAGGATCCCTGGTTTCAGGGGTATCACTTTCCACCTGCTTTCAGTGGTGATCAGAAGCGCTGGCTTGGACTGTGTTCGCCAGGTTGGGGTTAGCGTTACGCCCGTTAGTGGCTGCGTCTCTGGCATTTTTTATAGCTCAATGACTGGGCAAAAGCCTCTGCTTCATCCATCAGTCGTCTAGCAGGTGCACTACAACTGCTTTAGCCTTTAGGGTCTCTGTGCCCGGGGTGGGTTTGCGCCACCTGTGGAGGCTGAGGTACTAGTCCTCTGACCGAGTTTCTATGGAAGTTCTGTCAAGTTGCCTTTATTGGCCAACATGTGAGGCACCCTGTACACTGGGGCCTCCCTTCTCCGATACATTGCGGAGTCTCTTTGGGATTTTCATACATCTCGCTGCAAGATGGTCCTGTCGGCCATGTTTATTGCAGGCAAAAGGTCCTTGCATCCGGAGGTGTTTCCACCTTCTTTACCGGAGGTGGGGCACCGGAAGTGGACCTTGTGGCCTCTCGACTCATTCGCAAGGTGGCAAGATCGTGGTCAGGTCCAGGGACCCCTGGGTGGACGCGTCAGACGCGTTGGAAGCCCGTGGGGGCAGTATCACCTGATATATGCTTACCCTCCGCTACTGTTGTTGCCTCGCCAGCTTCACAGAGTAGGGGCTGAGGCCATTCCAGTGCTCCGTAACGGCGACCTACTTTGGCTAGTCGCAGACATTCCTGGCGACGGCCTATTGGGGTGGAACTTCTGTCTCATGATCCCATACTTCATCCTGCTTTACAGTCCTTGGCTTTAATGGCATGGCTGTTTAAAGCCAGGTGCTGAAGGACCGAGTTCTCTCGTATTCGGTCATCTCTTCTATGTTGTTGACACGGGAATCTTCCTCCAGAAAGATATCTCACCGTACCTGGAAGGCTTACATCGCTATGTGCGAGGAACTTGAGTGGCATCCTCGGATGTATTCCGTTCCCAGGATTTTGCTGTTCTTACAGCGTGGTGTGACCCAAAAGCTGGCCTTGCATACCTTTTTTGAGGGTCGGATTTCGGCCCGGGCTGTCTTTTTCAACAACCGCTACCGGGCCATTCCTTGATTAGCACCTTTTGTGCAGGGGGTTCGCCATGTGATTCCCCCCCCCCCCTGTCAAGCCTCCTCTCCCTACTTGGGATCTGATTTTGATGCATCTCGGTTCTCCAAGAACATCCCTTTTGAGAATATCAGAGATTCCTCTCTTGACCTTGTCCCGGAAGTTGGCCTTAGTGGCCATTGCTTCGGTTAGATGGGTGTCTGAGTTGGCGGCCTTGTCCGGCAAGTCGCCTTACTTGGTCCTCCATAAGGATATGTTGGTGTTGCGCCCACGACCATCCTTCTTTTCTAAGGATGGTCTTGGCCTTTCACCTTAAGAAGGACATTGTTCTTCCGTCCTTGTGTCCTCACCCATCGCATCCCTGAGAGTTTGCGCTTCATACATTAAGATGGGTACAAGCCTTACGAGTGTACCTGTCTGCTACTGTTTCCATTCGGAAATCTGTGTCTGGTCCAAAACATGGCCGAGCGGTGTCGTCTGCCACCGTCTTTAGGTGAATCAGGCAGACCGTCATACAGGCCTATGCCCTTAAGGGGCGGGCGCCTCCCTTTCCGGTTGCGGCGCATTCCACCAAGGCAATTGGTGCTTGCCGGGCCTTCCGACATAAAGCGTCGGTTGCACAAGTGTGCAAGGCGACGACCTGGTCGTCCGTTCATACCTTTTCAAGATTTTATGAGGTTGATGTGGCTGCGTCTTCGGATGCTCCCTTCGGCCGCAAAGCATTGCAGGCCGCTGTTTAATGTCGCAACTCCTCCGTTGAGGAGCTCTGCTTGTTTGGAGTGAAGTTTTGGTTGTTCCTTTGCTACTGCTCCCACCCTTCTGATACTGCTTTGGGACGTCCCACACGTTTACAGTATCCAGCTGTGTCAGTCCATGGACGATAAGAGAAAATAGGATTTTTGTACTCACCGTAAAATCCATTTCTCTGACGTCCATGGACTGACACAGCACCCACCCTTCCTTTTTAAGGTTTGTACTGCTTTGTTACGAACTGAGGTCTGCTAGCTGCAGGTGGGAGGGTAATGTCCGGAGGGACCGCCCCCCTGGGCGGGGCTGTTCAGCTCTGGTTTGTTCTAGAATGTTTTAACATCCAACATTCTGCCTAGATCTTCTCCTGCGAGCAGGGACATATACCCACACGTTTACAGTATCCAGCTGTGTCAGTCCATGGACGTCAGAGAAATGGATTTTACGGTGAGTACAAAAATCCTATTTTTCTTTTCTTCTACTAGGCAAATTTACAGGTTCTCTTTACTATAGGGACCCTAAGGAGCGTGTGACACCTGCCTGTTCAGGCATTAAGTGGTGTACTGTGGGAGGACTGGGATTTGCTCTGGCATTAGTATACAACTGAAGGAGTGTAGAGAAGGTACTAACTGCTTCTCTTTGGAGTCTCCATATTAAATGAACCTGTTGTTTTGCCCATTATGACTAATGTACAGGTCTATTTGAAAGGAATGTTAAAATCTCTTTTTTTTTATATAAATATGCAAATGTATGTTCCTTTTAAATGTTTTCAATGGTTTAAAAACTCCATACAGTTTGTAAATACAGTAAAACCTTGGATTGCGAGTATAATTCATTCTAAAAACATGCTTGTAATCCAAAGCACTTGTATATCAAAGCAAATTTCCCCATAAGAAATAATGGAAGCTCAAATTATTTGTTCCACAACCCTTTATTCATAAGTCCTTCAGTTTATAGTCCATATAAAAAGATTATAGCAATGTGACCAGGTTGTATAACCATAAAATGTCCATTCACAAGGGGATTAGAAGCAAAATCCAGCAGGAGCTACATAGTATAAAGGGGAAGAGAGGCGCCTCTAAGTGTAGCAATATGTTGCTAAATGTTGTACCTTCATTAAATGTAACCATATTGCTACGCTTAGAGGCACCTCTCTTCTCTTTTATACTCATACTGATATGATGCTACTTGTATATCAAGACATCGCTTGTATATCAAGTCAAAATTATTTAAAAATGTTGCTTGTCTTGCAAAACGCTCTCAAACCAAGTTACTCTCAAACCAAGGTACATCAAACATAAGTACCTATGTTCTTTATTACATGCGTACGCTCTGCTTTCAGCTTGGTGATGCAGCACAATGATTGTACCTTACTGTTTCTATGCCTCTTGCAATGCAATTCTACCAGTCTTCTCAGACTCACTGAAGACAATGATCATACGTTGGTGATCATTTAGAATTTGTTTTCCTCTATACTGCTTAATAGACATTTAGAAGGAAATATACAAATCCTATATATGGAAGCCAATCAAACGTATCAAAATATTGAACAGAAAATATAAAAAAAAGTGAAATTTGCATTCAAATTTAGTTCAGATAAAAAAAAAAATTTGGGCTCAAAAATGTGTACTTTCTGAAAATAAAGTGGAGTTAGGTGAGTAGGTTCCATCTTTCTGGCATATATGTGAAAAGATGAATCCTACAGAGTCCAGATACTTCTGTCACTTTGTGCACTAAATTGCTGTCAGTTCATGTTTAGATGTTGACAGCAGTGACGGCTTCGTAGCAAGATATCCACATTTCTCTAGTACTGGCACAGTAGTAGTCCTGAATGCTTACATAGGCATAAAATGTAAAACTTGCCTTTCAAGCACTTTCTGAGCAGGAGACAAGAAAGGAAGCTTATGACACATCAGGTCTTGGATGAATTTTGATGTTGGAATACAAGTAAAACAAAGCGCAACCGTGGCGTTTTCCCCAATCCCATGTATTTCACACATTTTCATCTTATTGCTGGCTTCTCACTCTACTATGGCATGAATTAAATGGTAATGGTTTTATCTTTTCCTTTGAAAAGTCTTGTTTATAGCTATGAGTAAGCATCTACTTTGATGTGAAACGCGTCAGCCATCCATCCCTGCATGTCAGTTTTCTGTTTTGCCTGTTTTTGGATTTTTTGAATTTATGGATTAATTTTGGATTTTATTTTGAAATTTTGGAAATAAATAGTTTATACAGAGTGCGGCAGTCCAGGGCTCCTTTCTTTTCCATTCGAAGCAAACGTGTTTCAAAAATTTCCAATGGAGGAGGTAGAAGATATGATTGTGCACGTGCCACATTGGCTGCTAAATATTGTTGCTATTGTTCCCTAAATGATCACCAAAGATGGCTAGATTTGATGTAGGTCGTGTGCCTACAGCTGAGATGGAGAAGCCTTTAGCAGTCTGCTATGCAGATGAATAAACAGACTAATGCTGACCATACATTATGCAATCTGATTGTATTATCATCTTTAAATCTACCTTCAAGTATGTAGTGCAAGTACCTGCTTGATTTGATAATAACCAAATGAATTGTTTAGGAATGTCCTCATATTACATAGTTTTGGTAAATCTAAAGGAGGTTGTACATCAGACTGTATAGGGTGTTGTTAGCCTACTCTGCAGCTGGAAAAGGCTTGCATTTACCTTATGCCTTGTACAAACAATCGGAATTTCCGATGGAAAAAGTCTGACGGAATTTTTTCATCGGATATTCCGACCGTGTGTATGCCCCATCTGACTTTTTCCATCGGAAATTCCGAGGAATTCCGTTAGAGTTTAGATAGAGAACATGATCTCTTTTACTCCGATGGAATTCCGATGTGATTTTGGCCGGTCAAAAGTCCGACCGTGTGTATGGGGCATTATACATTTGTTTCTATGCTGACCCTGAATGTGAGTTGTCAACAGCAAAAATATTGCTTGTGTGACATTAGCCTACTTAGGATACTTGCATATGGTACTAATGTATGAACATCAGATTCCTGGTATTAAATTCCTGCATAAAAACGCAAGGGTTGACAGTATAGTAAAGGCGCATATTCACGCCTAAAATTTCTAGCTTTTCTTGGCATATGTCTTGCATGCATATGCGTATAAAATACTGTCCAGCAACGCACATTTTTGTATTTCGTTTTTTCACTGATCTTTGTGCCGTGCAGGGTTACAGACCTGTTTGTACAGGCCCAATAAAAACAATGGGCTGCATTTATATTCATAAAGAAAATGCCTGAATGCCTAAAAATCTGAATTTTTTTAGGAATCTGTGTGCAAGAGGCCTTGGGCCCCATTCACACTGGCAGAGTTTGCCAGCGAATCCGTCTATTTAGCACGGGATCGCTCTGCTGATCCCCGCTGAGCATGCGGATGACAGGTCCGTGTCTGCTCCACGTCCCACTGTCCTTTATGGGCTGTCTGATGGAAACACAGCCTGTCCATTTTCATCCAACTGTCATCCGATCGGATCCGCCAGATGGATAGGGAACAGATCTCTATCTGTCTGTTGTTAGACGACAGGATCGGATCGGTTGCCAGCAGGTGTCAACGGACACATGTCCACTAGCATTCGCCACTCCATAGAGCACAATAGATGGTCTGATAGGGTCTGCCTGAAAAACTGACAGATGGACCCGCTCGGTCCGTCCATGTGAAATGGGTTTTACTATTACCACATATAATAAGTATTTGGAGACTGAAAAGCTCATTTAGCAGAAATTTTCTGTTTTGGAAGCCAGTTGCCTGAATATGTAGTGTAAAGCCCTTTACACATGGGTCGCATGTCGGGAGAAACCAGGCAAAGAAAAAAGAAAACCGACATTCGGCCCGTGTGTATGTCGGTCTGTCCGACAGCAGCCGGCCATTCGGCCAACGTCTGTCAGATGTGCAGTTGGAAAACCAGCAGCCGGACAACTCCCGATCAGCGCTCTCAACCATTGGCAGAAAGCACTGATCAGAGTGTTCTGGCGGGGGAGGCGTCTCACTGTCAGAACACAACAGCTCAGCGGGGGAGATGGCTGAAGTTAGTGTGTACAGGACATAAGTATGTTATTCCTGCGAAAACCAGCGCTACAGCAGGCTTCTTTTAGCTGATGACCTTATTGGCTAAAAATTGCAAATTTTACTTTTGTTTCATTTTCTCTCCCATTATTTTTTTTAATTTAACTCTTTGCAAGACAATGTGAATTCAACAGTAAATTGTAACGACTTGCATTGCTTCTTTCATATAAAACAGTATCAAAAGATAGATGAGAAGTGATTTGTAGGTGAGAGGCTCTTAACTGTCAGTACTCCTGCCTGGCTGCTTGCATGCTGGTTCTGTTTTACTGAAGTAGTGATTCTCAGCTTGACTCTATGTTGCTTATAGAGTTGGCCCCATTCACACCTGTGCGATTTTCTGCTTGTAGCTCTAATACGCTCAACAAACAAAACCTCATTCATTTTAATGGCCCTTTTTTGAGTGATTTGTCGCCTGTAGCAAAACGCTTGTCGCTCAAAAAGTCCATGAACTTCTTTTAGGCAGATTGACATCATAGACTTCAATGGGAACACCTGAAAATCAATCAACATGAGCATTTTACAAGCATTTTGTTGCATGTTTTCTGGCAAAACAGCAGCTCTCCACCCCTAATCTCTTCCCCTAGTGTTTTCTATTGGCTAAAATAAAAACACCTGAAGTTTGAATACACATGTAAAATGCTTGGAATACATTTCTTAAATGCTTGTAATATGCTTGTAAAACTCTCATATTGAAAATCACTCTGCTCAGGTGTGAGCTGGGGTTATAGAGACTGCTATGCAGCCACACTACCCTGATTGAGTACCAGAGACCTTGTTCGGAAGAGGCCATGTTTGTGCAGCTTTCATGTGCTTGTGCAGATATCATTATTCTTCCCTGTGTGTTAGTTTTTTTTTTTTTTGCAATCCTAAACCTGTCTTGTATTATTGCTTTTACGTTTGCACTTTGTAGTAATTGCAGTTACATTTAATCTCTATTTAAGATTTTAGATTAACTATTCTGCTACAGTAATAAGATATTTTTTGTGGTTTTGGTATGTTTTTCCTCTGTACAGTAGGTGCCGCTGATATTGTGTCAATCTCGCCGCTTCTAGCGGCGAGATTGACACCCTATGAGCTCCGTCGCAAGAGCCAGCGCCGAGCTGTCTCGTCATCGGGAAAGGAAAAATGTTCCTTTCACGATGAGCGACACTCATTGCCGGTAGACGGAGATCCGACGTCGATTCCCACCAATACCAGGCACTGTGTTTGGTATGAATCCTGAGCGGGAACTCCACGCCAATTTTTAAAGAAAAAACCGGCATGGGTTCCCCCTCAAAGGAGCATACCAGGCCCTTGGGTCTGGTCTGGATTTGAAGGGGAAACCCTACGCCGAAAAAACGGCGTAGGGGTCCCCCTCAAAATCTAAACCAGACCCTTATCCGAGCACGCAACCTGGCAGGCCGCAGGGGAAGAGGGGAGGATGAGAGAGCGGCCCCCCTCCCTCCTGAACCGTACCAGGCCGCATGCCCTCAACATGGGGGGTTTGGTGCTCTGGGGCAGGGGGGCAACCTGCGGCCCCCCAACCCCAAAGCACCCTGCCCCCATGTTGATGAGGACAGGGCCTCTTCCCGACAACCCTGGCCGTTGGTTGTCGGGGTCTGCGGGCGGGGGGCTTATCGGTATCCGGGAGCCCCCTTTAATAAGGGGGCCCCAGATCCCGCCCCCCCCACCCTATGTGAATGAGTATGGGGTACATCGTACCCCTACCCATTCACTTGGTGGAAAAAAATGGCAATAAAAAAAACCACACACATCTTTTTAATGTAATTTATTGCACAGCTCCGGGGGTCTTCTTCCGACTTCGGGGGTCTCCGGTGTCGTCGCCGCGCTCTCCGGTTCTTCCTTCTGCCGGGCCACCGCTATCTTCTTCCAGCTCTTTTGCTAGAGGGGCCGGTCTTCCCGTCGTCGCCGTCGGCGTCTTCTTCCCTCTTCTCCTCCTCGATGTTGACTCGTCGCTTCCTCTCGCAGTAATGCTAAATCTTCAGTCCGCAGCGATTTATATAGGCTTCTCATGATGTCACAGTCACATGCTCCGGGTGGCCCTGGAGCATGTGACTGTGACGTCATGGGAACATGTGACTGTGACGTCATGAGAAGCCTATATAAATCTCTGCGGATCGAAGATTTAGCATTACAGCGAGAGGAAGCGACGAGTCAACATCGAGGAGGAGAAGAGGGAAGAAGACGGCGACGGCGACAACGGGAAGACCGGCCCCTCCACTAGCAAAAGAGCTGGAAGAAGATAGTGGAGGGGCCAGCAGAAGGACAACGGAGAGCCTGACGAGACGACGGGGAAGACCGGGACTCCGCTATTAAAAGAGCTGGAAGAAGATAGCGGAGGCCCGGCAGAAGAAAGAAAGAACCGGAGAGAAGAAGAGGGAAGAAGGCGACGGAAGAAGGCGACGGAGAAGACCGGGCCCCGCTAGCAAAAGAGCTGGAAGAAGATAGCGGTGGCCCGGCAGATGGAAGAACCGGAGATCGCGGCGACGACACCGGAGACCCCCGAAGTCGGAAGAAGACCCCCGGAGCTGTGCAATAAATTACTTTAAAAAGCTGTGTGTGTTTTTTTATTGCCATTTTTTTCCACCAGGTGAATGGGTAGGGGTACGATGTACCCCATACTCATTCACATAGGGTGTGGGGTCCGGGATCTGGGGGCCCCCTTATTAAAGGGGGCTCCTGGATTCCGATAAGCCCCCCACCCGCAGACCCCGACAACCAACGGCCAGGGTTGTCAGGAAGAGGCCCTGTCCTCATCAACATGGGGGCAGGGTGCTTTGGGGTTGGGGGGCCGCAGGTCGCCCCCCTGCCCCAGAGCACCAAACCCCCCATGTTGAGGGCATTTGGCCTGGTACGGTTCAGGAGGGAGGGGGGGGGCGCTCTCTCGACCCCCCCCTCTTCCCCTGCGGCCTGCCAAGTTGCGTGCTCGGATAAGGGTCTGGTTTGGATTTTGAGGGAGACCCCCACGCTGTTTTTTCGGCGTAGGGTTTCCCCTTCAAATCCAGACCAGACCCAAGGGCCTGGTATGCTCCTGGAGGGGGAACCCATGCCCTTTTTTTCTTTAAAAATTTACGTGGAGTTCCCGCTCAGGATTCATACCAAACACAGTGCCTGGTATTGGCGGGAATCCACGTCGGATCCCCGTTCAAAACAGTGCCGCGTCTCGCTATTGCAGCGAGCGCGAGATGTGTCGCCACCCTGTTGCCGAGATGTCGGCACCCCTGTCGCCGAGAATCTCCGCGATAGGATTGCGATGAATATATAATGTCGGCGGCACCTACTGTAGGTTTCCTCCTATAATTCTGGGATAACAACACATTCGCAGGCCACTTTATCATGTACACCTGGTGTTCAATTGCTTGGTAACACAAATTGCTAATCAGCCAATCAAATAGCAGCAACTCAATGAGTTTAGGCATCTAGACGTGGTGAAGACGACTTGCTGAAGTTCAAACCGAGCATCAGAATGGAGAAGAAAGGAAATTTAAGTGACTTTGAATGTGGCATGGTTGTTGGTGCTAGACAGGCTGGTCAGAGTATTTCAAAAACCGCTGATCTATTGGGATTTACATGCACAACCATCTCTAGGGTTTACAGAGAATGGTCCAAAAAACAGGAAATATCGACTGAGTGGCAGTTGTGTGGACGGAAATGTCAGAGGAGAATGGGCGGACTGGTTCGACATGATAGAAGGGCAACAGTAACTCAAATAACCACTCGTTACAACCAAGGTATGCAGAATACCATCTCTGAATGCACAACACATCAAACCTTAAAGCAGATGGGCTACGGCAGCAGAAGACCACATCGGGTGCCACTCCTGTCATCTTATAACAGGAAAGTGAGGCTAGAATTCGCACAGGGCGACAATAGAAGATTGGAAAACTGTTGCCTGGTCTGATGAGTCTCAATTTCAGCTGCGACATTCAGATGGTAGGATCAGAATTTGGCGTAAGCAGCATGAAAGCATGGATTTATCCTACCTTATATCAATCGTTCAGGCTGGTGGTGGTGTAATGGTGCTGGGGATACTTTCACACTTTGGGCTCCTTAGTACCAATTGAGCATTGTTTAAACGCCACGTCCTACCTGAGTATTGTTGCTGACCAGTGGCGGCTGGTGCTCAAAATTTTTGGGGGGGCGCAAACAAACTGAAAAAAAAAATCAATTGCCGCCACTGTGCCCATTAAACGCAGCCACTGTGCCCAAACGCCACCAGTTTGCCCCCTCAAATACAGACAGTTTGTTTTCATATACAGCCAGTTTTTCCCCATATATATATAACCAGTGTGCCCCCATATATACAGCCAGTGTGCCCCCATATATACAGCCAGTGTGCCCCCATATATACAGCCAGTGTGCTCCCATATACAGCCAGTGTGCTCCCATATACAGCCAGTGTGCTCCCATATACAGCCAGTGTGCTCCCATATACAGCCAGTTTGTCCCCATATATAGCCAGTTTGTCCCCATATACAGCCAGTTTGTCCCCCATATACAGCCAGTTCCCCCCATATACAGCCAGTTCCCCCCAAATGCAGCCAGTGTGCCCCCATATACAGCCAGTTCCCCCCATATTCAGCCAGTTTGTCCCCCATGTACAGCCAGTTCCCCCCAAATGCAGCCAGTGTGCCCCCATATACAGCCAGTGTGCTCCCATATATATCCAGTTTGTCCCCATATATAGCCAGTTTGTCCCCATATATAGCCAGTGTGCCCCCATATATATATAGCCAGTGTGCCCCCACATACAGCCAGTTTGTCCCCCATATACAGCCAGTTCCCCCCATATTCAGCCAGTTTGTCCCCCATATACAGCCAGTTCCCCCCAAATGCAGCCAGTGTGCCCCCATATACAGTCAGTTCCCCCAAATGCAGCCAGTTTGTCCCCCATAATATAGCCAGTTCCCCCCAAATGCAGCCAGTTTGTCCCCCATAATATAGCCAGTTCCCCCCAAATGCAGCCAGTGTGCCCCCATATACAGTCAGTTCCCCCCAAATGCAGCCTGTCCCCCCCCAGCCCTGCACTTACCTTCCTCGGTCCGCGCTGTCCTCGATATGTTCTCCCGCCCTCGATGTCGCTTCAGCCAATCAGGTCACCGGTAACCAGATCCGGTGAACCTGATTGGCTGAAACCTCCACAGTCTTCTCCAAGGAACGCACCCCCGTGCGTACCTGGGAGGAGTTTTTGGAAGCCGAATACAGCGTGAGAGCTGTATTCGGAAAGCCTATCAGAGCCGGGGGCTCTGATAGGCACTTCCAAGCCACACCCACCGCTGGCCACCGCTCTAATTCATATGGCCGGCGCTCACCAGGAGGCCGGCCATATGAATAGTGGGCAGCGCGGCAGCGGTGACAATACACAGATCCATGCAATGCATGAATCTGTGTATTGTCTTTCAGTGGCGGTGCGGGAGCGAGAGGGGGCAGCGCTCCGGCGCCCTCTATGGACACACCGCCACTGTTGTTGACCATGTCCACCCCTTTATGACTACAGTGTACCCATCTTCTGATGGCTACTTCCAGCAGGATAATGCACCATGTCACAAAACTCAAATCATCGCACCACTGGTTTCTTGAACATAACAATGAGGTCACTGTACTCCAATGGCCCCCACAGTCACCAGATCTCAATCCAATAGAGCACCTTTGGAATGTGATGGGACGGGAGATTCGCATCATGGATGTGCAGCCGACAAATCTGCAACAACTGAGTGATGTTATGTCAATATGGACCAAAATCTCTGAGGAATGTTTCCAACACCTTGTGGAATTTATGCCACAAAGAATTAAGGCAGCTCTGAAGGCAAAAGTGGGTCCAACCCAGTACTAGCAAGGTGTACCTAATAAAGTGGCCGATGAGTGTATACTGATTAGGTTACTGGTTCTAAAAAAAAATATTCTTAGAATGCGCTTTACCGTCGTTTTTGCGGTGCTATTCGGCTGCTTTTAACCCCCGCTAGCGACCAAAATAGGGTTAAAACCACCATGATTTCAATGGGCAGGGGCGCTTTAGGAGCGGTGTATACACCACTCCTACAGCACCTCAAACATGCGGCTAGCAGGACTTTTTTGAGCGTCCTGCCAGCACACTTGAGGCGATTTAGTTTGCATTTGTAGCGCTATATAAGTTATTCACTCACTCACTCACACCGCTCCAGTGTGAAAGTCCTCGGGCTTTCACATTGGAGTGAAAGGAGCGGCTCTTTCAGGGCGCTTTGCAGGCGCTATTTTTAGCGCTATAGTGCCTGCAAAGCGCCTGATGCCGCGTACACAATATTGGAATTTCCGACAACAAATGTTCGATGTGAGCTTTTGGTCGGATATTCCGACCGTGTGTAGGCTCCATCGGACATTTGCTGTCGGAATTTCCGACAACAAATGATTGAGAGCAGGTTCTCAATTTTTCCGACAACAAAAGTTCTTGTCAGAAATTCCGATCGTGTGTAGCCATTTCCGACGCACAAAAGTGCTGCGCATGCTCGGAATCAATTTGACGCATGCTCGGAATCATTGTACTTCATTTTTTTCGGCTCGTCGTAGTGTTGTACGTCTCCGCGTTCTTGACGATCGGAATTTCCGAGCAACATTTGTGTGACCGTGTGTATGCAAGACAAGTTTGAGCCAGTATCCGTCTGGAAAAAAAACCACGGTTTTGTTGTCGGAAATTCCGATTGTGTGTACGCGGCATTAGTGTGAAAGAAGTCTAAGCTTCAATGCTGCACAAACTGATCTTAATGTTTCTGTAGTCCAAAAAAAAGTGTAGAATACACAAGTTTTTAAGTTTAACACATTTTATCCCTTAGACCAGTTGTATGTTTTGTTTTTATTTCTGATATTTATCCTATTAGAATACATGGGAATAGTGTGTTTATTTCTCTCCAAAATCAGTTAGGGAGGTAGAATAAAAAAACAGAAAGTACTTGACAGCATACCTATTCTGGAAGAAAGTTGAGGCTTTCTTTAAATATCAGCGCTGTACAGCCTGGCATGGTTGCAGTCTACTTATTTTGCTGCCTTTCTTGCAGCAGATGCTCATACATATTCATTCTCAAACGTTCTGCAATGAGCTCATGAGCTTGAAAGTTTTTTTTTTTTTTTTCTTCAAACTCCAATTAAAGCGATAGTTTTCAAGAAAAGATTTTGCTTCTTGTCCATGATTAGGGGACACATCAATTTACTATATATCTACTCCCACATGTGTTGCGACATCATGACCATAATAGCCTATATGCTTGTTAGCATAACTACGCTAAAAGCTCATTGGAGGGCTTTGTTGTGTTTTGTGAGCCTCATATTAGCCATACACTGGCAGATTGTTCTCTCCAAAGCTTGGCCAACAACACGTATGAGTTGCATAAGTCAATATACTTTGCCTTAAAAACATTGCTCTCTTTTTCTGTCTGATCAGTGGGTGGATACAAAAATGGGAAACTATAAAGCATGCTGGATTATCCCTGTTGCTTTTAATATACGTATCTGTTTTCTATTACCAATACACAAACGATTACTGGAATTCTTTGTCTTATTGGACAAATGAATGTTGTATAGTATATCTTTACCTATATTATTATCTTCTACATTATGTAAATGGCACCCATGTGTATTGATATATAATATAGGTGCCGAGTTTCTTTAATTATAATTATTTTCTCTAATTTCTGTCCCCTCTGTGGTAATTTTCCATTGTATTCTCACCTGAGGGATCGTGATTGTCTCTGCTTAGTACTCTAATCACGAGAGGGGAGACAATGTATATATTAAAATAGAAAGCTAGCTTTATTAGTAGATTTGTTGAATGCGTCTCGTGGAAGTTATTTATGCATATATTCACAGTATAATTTTTTGTAACAAATATTTTTTTTTTCTATAGTGATGTACAGATTTACATTTAAGAAAACCTGAGCTGAGGCACTGATGTCTTCTAAAAATGGTAGTTGGCAACCTGCCATTCTGATGGATTTAGTACAGCTTTAGACGCCTTTCACACTGAGGAGTTTTTCAGGCGTTTTGCGCTAAAAATCGCGCCTAAATAACACCTGAAAAACTCCTGCCCTGCAGTCTCAATGTGAAAGCCAGAGGGCTTTCACACTGAGGCGATGCGCTGGCAGGACGGTAAAAAAAGTCCTGCTAGCCGCATCTTTGAGGCGGTGAAGGAGCGGTGTGTATACCGCTCCTTTACCGCTGCTGCCCATTGAAATCAATGGGACAGCGCGGCTATACCGCCGGCAAAGCGACTCTGCAGAGGGGCTTTGCAGTGTTTTTAACCCCTTCTCGGCCGCTAGCGGGGGTTAAAACCATCCCGCTAGCGGCCGAATAGCGACGGTAAAGCACCGCTAAAAATAGCGGCGCTTTACCGCCGACGCACCAACCGCCCCAGTGTGGGCCTAAGTGTTTGCTTAGTCACTGACCTGGAACAAGCATGCCGATAAGTTTTCAGTAGCAATTTAGTTCACCTTTACATAAAAACTGCCTATGCAGGTAAGGGAAGTTTGTAGATAAAAAAAAATTGTGCAGCTTTGACTAAAGAAGGGTAATTCCCTTTAGTCCAAGTGTAAGCCATTTACATAGCATATGAAGCCTGGCTGGAATACTCCCAGGACGTTGCTAAGTAAGGCCTAGTCGTCACTGCTCACCTCCACCATCACTGAGTGAGCTCTTTCTCTGATTCAAACCTCACATACTCTTTCTCTCCCCTGATGCAGTAGGTCTGAGCTCAGCATTTGAGAGCTCACTCCTGTGATGGTGGAGGAGAGCAGTGACAACTAGGCCTCACTTAGCCAAGTCCTGGGAGTACTTGGCAACATCCTGGGAGTATTCCAGTCAGGCTTCAAAGGTATGTAAATGGCCTACACCTATAGCAATGGCTTTATTCAACTTTAGTCAGAGCTGCATTTTCTTTTTATCTACAGATGCCCCTTATCTGAGTAGGCAGTTTTATGGTAAAGGTTAACTATCCCTTTAAGCAGGTTATAGATGACTTGATTTTCTTTCCTTTCACTATGTATGGACAGGCGGATTGTACCCAAATTAATCCATAGATGGTCCCAAGTTAATTGATGGATTGACTTGGGTACAATCAGCTTGCCTATACATGGATCGAAATTCCGCTGGTCCCTGCTTTAGACAGCATCATTGTAAGTCTGCAGTGAGGGTAGTGTTAGATGTACCAGTAGATATACATGCATAGACTAGACTAACAAATTTAAAGCTGAACAACAGCCAACACCTTTTAAACATATACAGCAACAGTTTTTTGTTTTGGGATAAAGGTTTTACATAAATGAGAAAAAGCTGATCATTGTAAGCACCCCTACCAGCAGGGCTGGCCCAAGACATTATGCTGCCTCGGTCCAAGAATTAAATGCTGCCCCCCTCCCCCCCAAAAAATAAATAAAAAAATCACGCCCACCAAAAGGCCCCCACATCCATTATTTTATATCATGATATTTCAAACTAAAATTAAATTTATCAGGAAGTCAGATTAACATGAAACAGCACCCCTACTTCATATCAGGAGTCCTCCCTTGACATCAGGAGCTCCATACTTAGCATCAGGAGCCCCCTTTCGCATCAGGAGCCCCCTTTCGCATCACAAGCCCCCTAATTAACATCAAGAGTTTCCTTTTACATCAGAAGTCCCCCTTTACACCAAAAGCTTCCTACTGAACATCAGGTGTCTCCCTTTATGTCAGCATCCCTCTTTACATCAGAAGTCTCCTTCACATTAGGAGTTCCCCTTCACATCAGCAGTGGCCATTTAAACCAGGAGCCTCCTCACATACTTTAAACAGCAGCTGGGCTTGCACTCCACTAAGTTTGACATGGAACCAATCAGAAGCCCTTAACTGCAGCCAATTATGAAAGGTCTACCACTACCACATGACGGTATCATAATTTCCTGATTTGCTACAGTTCCAGGCTATCTGATTGGGTACACATTATCACAATGACAGCCTAACATACTGAACTGCGGGATCAGCTGTCAGCAGAAATCCTTCAGTGTGTGGTTGTTCCCCACGACACTTGCGGTCTTCCTCACCGTGCTTTCCCGACACCACCTCCGTTGGCCCATTTTTCCACCAGCTTGTTGGTCTCTACCTGATCCAGGCAGCCTCCTCTTTGGCTGATCTCTCCTACGGCTTTAGGCTTTGGTTCTTCTATCCCCCAGGCACTTGTCACAATCACCGCGCGGAGCCTGCAAACCCGGAAATAACTTGTCGCCGGGAGACATGTCGCCAGTCACAGCGGTGTACGGGGACCCCTGCAACAGCTTCGTTCTAAGGTAAGTATTTCATAATGAGCTAGTATGCGATGTATACTAGCTCATTATGCCTTTGTCTTGCAGGTTTTTTTTTTTAATATATGGGTTTACAACCACTTCAATACATAACTACATTAAAGTGTTAGTAAAGGCAGAATTTTTTTTATCTTACTGCATTCTTAGCAGTAATGTAAAAAACCTTCTGCATGCAGCTCATACTACAGCCCCCCCCCAATACATACCTGAGCCCTATCTCGATCCCCCCAAAAAATAATCCATACCAGACCCTTATCCCAGCATGCAGCCCTTAAGGTCAGGAAAGGGGGGCATAAGCGAGCGCCCCCCTTCCCGCTCCTAGACTATACCAGGCCACACGCCCAAAACATTGTTTTGGGGTAGAGGGGGCCCTGCTTCCAGATTCTGAAAAGGCCCCTGCTCACAGACCCGCCCAGGGTTGTTAGGAAGAGGACTTTGGGGTGGGGGGCATTCGCCCCCCCCCCCCTTTTCTGACCTCTTGGGCTGAATTCTCGGATAAGGGTCTGGTATGGATTTCTTTGACGTGGGGGTTTTTTCATTTTGGCATGGGGTTTCCTTTCAAGATCCCCATACCAGACTCAAAGGTCCTGGTATGAATCTTGGGGAAAGGGACCAGACCCCACCCTGTTTTTTATTTTTTTATTTTGGCGTGGGGTTTCCCTTCAAGATCCTCAGAGCACAAGTCACACCACAAGTCGGATATCATGATCTGACTTGAATGCGGCTTCTATTCAAATCAATGGGCTGAAAGTCGGATTAGTTAAGACCGCTCTCATAGGGAACCATTGATTTTGAATAGAGGCAGAGAAATGCTGCTAAAAGCTGACACGGCTAAACGCTCATTAACGCTAATGCAAAAAGCTACTAAAAGAACGTTTTTACAGCCTCTTTTTGCTGGCATTGGTATTGGCTTTGCCGCTTGTTTTTTCTAACGCTCTGTTTGCATGAGGCCTAATTGGTGCTTTTATCTGGACATTTTGGCTTTTAAAAAATATATAAAAAACTAAATTTGGGCTCCATAAATTGGTTTATTCCATTACGTTTGTTAATGTGGTTAAAGCTGCAAAGGGAATTACACAACTATTGACATAACATGTGAATGGTTTAGTCTATTGGATCTATTTATAAACCACAGTGCGATACAAATGAGCATGTGTCTTTTCACAGCGGAGAATTGCGATACTGTATTTCCTCTGCTTTACCTCCATGTTCTTAGCATGTGCGATTCCTAACAAGCTCTGCTGCTTGATTTTATCACCTGCTCAAACAGACAGTTATAATCCACGTGCTGTGTTCTTTGTCGCACATTGTATGTTATGTTACACATCAAAACGTATTTTATATATTACAAAGGTCACCAACCAGCTTGTCACACATATCAGAAGGCCACTCATAAAATATATGCAGCACATAACAGAGTTTTGTCTTACAAAGGTGATCATTGAGTAAGTATGATTAGGGCCCATTCGTAACACATATGGGTGTTTTTAGGAGCATTTTTTATGTCTTTTCGATTTTCAATTTACAGGTTGTTTTGTGTCCATTTTTTTGTGTTGAAATGTATGTCTAGAGCATTTTTACATAAAGTTCGCTTCACTTTTTTAAGAGGCAGTGTTTACCGTTAGCCAGACCAAACAATGCAGCTAACGTGAGCTTCTTTCTTCTATCCTATTATGTTTCTTTCTTAGTATTACGGCTTAAACAAGCTTTCACAAGCACCTTCTTAAAAAGCACTTAAAACCTAGGGACTATGGGGTGTAATTATAAATATACATATGTATGAATGTACATTTGTTTTGTGCGAATGTTGCAAAAGCAAATGATGTTAGTGTTTTTCCTGTGCTGGCCACTAGGTGGTGCTAGGTATCATAGGAATTTCCCATGTTACTTGGATCCATCTGGTGGCCAAATTTTACGTTTTAAATCAAATGAAAATCAAATGAAAAATATTTGACCAGCACAGGAAATAGTATAAAAAAAAAAAAAAACTGTATATGCAAATGTTTTATAAGCATACTGTGTCTTGGCAAAAAAATAAATATATATAATATATATGTGTTAACCTTTAAAATATTTTCATCCCTATTCCCCTCCACCTATGTTTCTTAAAACAATCTGCAAGTAAAGAAAGAAGGGGGGGAAATCAGTCTGACAAAAATCCA
Source organism: Rana muscosa (assembly GCA_029206835.1). Lineage (NCBI taxonomy): Eukaryota > Metazoa > Chordata > Amphibia > Anura > Ranidae > Rana > Rana muscosa. Next base: position 734,061,818 of record CM055116.1, read on the forward strand.
GCATGCTTCTTACTTCATGTTTGGGCTGACAACACAGTGCTTTTGCTGTTCTGAAGTCAACAATATTTTGATTTATAAGCTCAACCTTGAACATAAACATTTGGCTTTGCCACCCTACAACTATAAGTGCCGGTTCACACAGGGGCGTCCTGGGATCCGACTTCAAGTCGCTCCAAGTCGCGGTTTAGAAAAGTAATGGAAGTGAATGGAACCGTCTTAATGTACACTACTGCAGTCGCTCCGACTTCAGAAAAGGTTCCTGTACGACTTCAATCCGACTTTCAGGCGACTTGTATCCATTGATTTCAATGGAAGTCACCTCCAAGTCGGATCCCCTGTCTTAACAGAAGCAACTTTCCAGGAAATAAAAATAGTTTTCCAGGCAAACCCCTCCCTCCCCCTCCCTCCCACAGAGCTGATTATTGTTTGATTGGTCAATGGAAAGTAGCCTGTCCTGGAGGCAACTTGAAGTTGCCTTGTAAGTTGCCTGGAGTCGCGCTGTGATTCATGCTCAAGTGGTGTCCAAGTTGCCTCCCAAAGTCGCGCTGGAAGTCGTGTTGCCCCTGTGTGAACCGGCTCTTAGATGTGTGTTCTCAGTAAACAATGTGGCAGAGAGGATTTGAGAAAAGTTTTTATAACATCAACAGATAAGCTGTGTAAATAGCAGTTAATTGGTATAATAAAGCACAAACGAGCTGAAAAACTATTTGTATGAAGTATAACATACGCCTTTGTATTTAAAGCGGAGTTCCAGTCAAAAATGTAACTCCTTAAAAAACGAAACCACACTTCTTCTTTTTTTTTTCATACCTTGTTCACTTTCTATTTCCCTTAGTAAGGATGCTGGCGCCTGCACATGGAGCCGATGGATGGGTTGGCTTCAGGTGCCGACATCGCAGGCTCCCAGGACAGGCAAGTGTCCTTATATTAAAAGTCAGCAGCTACAGTATTTGTAGCTGCTGAGTTTTATTTTTTTTCCGCCAAGGCTGCAACTCCTCTATAAAAACCCTTCCACAATTTTCTAATTTTATACCAGGTATATAAGGATGTGAGTTGTATTAATTTAAAACTATATTTCCGTTACAGCTCTGATGTATTTCCTGTGCTATGAATGTCTCCTCTTTATTATTTCCCAGTATTATATTCCCTTTTGTTGTATTTGTGCACTCTGTCTGCACCAAGGGGTTGAGCTCACTAGAGAAACTGAAGAAACTAATGCTAGACTTTCATATTATGTTAAGATAATAGACTTGTCATTTATTTGTTTAATATAATGGATTATAACTGTTGCACGCAGGGCAAAGCAATAGGTTCACAAAACTTTCCCCTCCCCAGTTGCACATATTCATCTTCCCTTTAGTTCATTGCCACTTCATTCAGCATCTGAGAGAATAGAAATACTTTGTATTTCTGGCCATGGGGGAGCTTGCTATTTACTCCTCTTCTTCCCAGGGAGAGAAGTCCTCCGCCCCGTGGGAGTTCCAAGTTGCGTCCTTGAGTTTACACTTTGCTCCTGACACTTGACTGTAGAGACTTGGGAGTGATGCCTATATGCTGCTGCAGAGGAGGGAAGGATAAAGCACAGGTTCATTTAAAGTATAGATGTAGGTAAATACTGTATAACCTGTTCTTTAGTCATTAACAATACTTTAATGTAATAAAAGTTTTCTAGAGCCCAAACATTTTTTTTTTTTTGGTAGAGAAATAGTAGCGAATCAGTTAAAGTGACATTAAAGGCTTGTTGTTTTTTTTCTTCTTTTTTTTTAAACATGTTATATGTGCAGTGGTTTTGCACAGGGAAGCCCAGATCCTATTCTTTTCGGGTCCCCCGCCGGATCTCCTGGTGTCTCCTCTTCAGCCAGTGCCCCCAATAGCAAGCCACTTGCTCTGGGGGCACTGGTGCATGCTTGCTCTCGAGCCCCACTCTATGTGTCCATAAGACACACAGAGCCGTGGCTCTCCCCCCCCCCCCGCGTCTGTGATTGACAGTAGCAGGAGCCAATGGCTCCCACTGCTGCCTCAGCCAATGAGGATTAAGAGACCTGGGAGAAGCTCAGCTCTCATGCACATCGCTGAATCGAGAAGGAGCTCAGGTGTCATGTTCTCATGACAGTTTAAAATGTTAGAATCTATCTTACTTTCAGTCCTAGTGACAGTGGTTACCAGGATAGAGATTGTGAATCTCCCAGCTAGTAGTAGCTAGTCACATTCAACTGGACATGGTCTGTAATGTTGAAAATGTTTCACAGTTTATCCAGGTCACTTCAGTTCTCCCAAGTTATAACACATAGAATATTAAAAACAAATGGGTTCTAACAATTTACCATTCTATTTAAAACTAAAATTGCTGTATGTAATGTCCTAATCTGCCTATACACTAGCCTTTTATCCCTTTTACATTCACATTCAGATTAGGAGAATTATGGACATCTATAAAAGCCAGTCAAGCTTTACTGCACAGTGCTTGTTGATTGGACCACTAGGCCTCCTTTACATGGACATACTTAAAATAATTGTAAACCCACAAAAAAAACAACCTGCAAGACAAAGGCATAATGAGCTAGTATGCATAGCATACTAGCTCATTATGAAATAATCCCCTTTAATCGAAGCCCCCGCAGCGGTCCCGGCACACTGTTTTGCCCGGTGTCATGACTCCCTGAGTCATTTCGGGGGAATCGCGGGCTCTGGCACTTTGATTGGCCGGAGCCGTGATTACTCGTGAGCCGCCGGCAACGGCACGTACGCTGAAGCAATGGCACGAACGAACTGTTTCTTTAGTGCGCATGTGCAAATGACGTCGGCACCTGCTGTTACAGGGGATATCTCCTAAACCGTGCAGGTTTAGGAGATATCCATGATAACTACAGGTAAGCCTTAATATAGGCTTACCTGTAGTAAAAAGTGGTTTTAAAGAGTTTACAACCACTTTAAGCGTACACCCATGTGAGGGCCATGTTTGCCTGCACGGGATGCACAGGTTTTCGGTTAATTTGCATGCAGGCAGTCTCATTATTGTTATTCGGGACACAGCTGCTGCTCCTGAATTGACCAGTGTGGGTGCAGGTGCGGGTCCTCAAACTCACTCTGTGTGTGTTTAGGAACCCGCACCAACACATATGTCAAATGTTTATGCAGCCACTGCAATCCAAAGGACATCCATGGGACTACTCGCACATGGATGCATGGAGCATCTGTGCATCGCATGAAGGTAAAACACAGCCCTCACATGGGTGCATGCTTAGCTACACCCATATGAATGAGGCCTTATATGAATCTGTCACAAGATGCTCCATATGGTACATGAAAGGCAGACACATTTTTCTAACAAGTGTCTACAAATAAGAAGATATTGAATTGAAGTCTTGACCAAGTTGTATTGCTTTGGCTGAACAGAGTTATAATTTTTAGGGCAGAAAAGATAATTCACACTCGCAAACAATGGTGGAACCATTGCAAACTTAACATAAAGGCAGGTCAACAGGTTGACCCTAAATGACTTTCTGTTTGCCAAGTGTTTTAGGTCTGGCATCCCTTTGTTGCACTTTCAATAGTTGTACAGCACATAAGCTCTGTTGACTCCTCCAGCATGTTACTCTACAAATACCCGCACTTCAGACTGTTGCTTTCTCATTTAGTTGAAAAATTATATAGCTTATGTGAATGCACACAACATTGTTCCACATCATTGTAAGTATAGGGAGATAGGTGTGGGGTAGCCTGGTGACCTGGTGCCAATCACTGTATATATCTTCTGATTTCTATTACAGAAAAGATACAATACATATAACGGCTCCCGCAGAGCACGTTGACATTTCATTTTGTAATTGTTCTGTGAAATAAACCATCCTTTTACCTTGGCACTAATAAGCATATTCTTCTTACTTATATACTGCTCTGAAGCTAAGGCACAAATATTGGGAGCCAAAGAATAAAGCCAAACACCAGTGATATCTGGAGTGTAATAAACCACGTACGTTTTAGAAAAATATGCGACCAGTGTGATATTGACATTACAAAGTCAATCTGAGGTGCTGATTCAGAACATTTATTACGATTTTAACACTTCTTGTTAAGCAGTTAATTTATTTTGGGGCAATCATATGTATGAGCTGGGAGTTACTGCCGTCTTGTAAATTGACTACATTTCTTATTATATCTAGCTAAAAATATTAAACTTAACTGTATCTCAGCACCACAAACTAAAAACACAGTTTAGTTTTTAATATTCAAAGCCACTCATACATACAAGTCTCCTTATACCAAATATGTGCCCAAAGGTGTAAAAAAATAAAAGTACCTACGTCCTAAAATTACTATAGGCTTACCTGTAGCATTAAGTGTGTTGTAAGGGTTTACAACCACTGCAAGTGATTTCTTGATTCAACAGGTCTGGCAGTAACAAGGCCTGGGTGTGGCAAGTGAAATTTTACTCTTGTTTCCAAAAAATGCGTGGTAGGGCTGTACTTTCTTACTTTCACATAGGACCAGGCAGGTTTGGACAGTTTTTTTTCCCTTAATAAATTAAATCATCATTTAAAAACTGCATTTTGTATTTGCTCTGGTTATTTTAGTGTAATATTGGATATTGTTTGATGATTTTGTGTACTTACTTGAATCCATCTGCCCTTGGCTCAGGCATGCAGGGGAGGGGCTCCTGAATATTCCTGGAATGTGTGACATCATGTTGGCCTAGGCCAAAAAACAGGAAGCAACTGAGAAAATGTAAAAAAATTAAATAATTTAAAACAAGAAAATATAAAAATAATAAAATACCTTACTATCTATTTACTAATGCTAGCAGCATAAGGATTACAAATAGTTAATGTTGATTGAGAGATAAAAGTTCTGCTTTAACCACTTAAGCCCCGGACCAATACGGGCCATTATGACCAGGCCCCTTTTTGCGATTCGGCACTGCGTCGCTTTAACTGACAATTGCGCGGTCGTGCGACGTGGCTCCTAAACAAAATTGGCGTCCTTTTTGTCCCACAAATAGAGCTTTCTTTTCGTGGTATTTGATCACCTCTGCGGTTTTTATTTTTTGCGCTATAAACAAAAATAGAGCGAAAATTGTGAAAAAAATTACATAGTTTTTACTTTTTTCTATAATAAATATCCCCAAAAAATATATAAAAAAAAAACATTTTTTTTCCTCAGTTTAGGCTGATACGTATTCTTCTACATATTTTTGGTAAAAAAAATCGCAATCAGCGATTATTGATTGGTTTGCGCAAAAATTATAGCGTTTACAAAATAGGGGATAGTTTTAAGGCATTTTTATAATTTTTTTTTTTTTTTTACTAGTAATGGCGGCGATCAGCGATTTTTTTTTTCGTGACTGCGACATTATGGCGGACACATCGGACACTTTTGACACATTTTTGGGACCATTGTCATTTTCACAGCGATCAGTGCAATAAAAATGCACTGGTTACTGTGAAAATGACACTGGCAGTGAAGGGGTTAACCACTAGGGGCGCTGAAGGGGTTAAGTGTGCCTAGGGGCGTGTTACTAACTGAGGGGGGGCGTGGCTACGACTGACACGTCACCGATCTCCGCTCTGATTACACAGAGCGGAGATCGCTGACATTGTCAGTAGAGGAGCGGGGAGATGCTGTGTTTACACACACATCTCCCTGCTCCGAGCCTCCGTGAGACGATCGTGGGGATCCCCGCGGTCCCACTCACGGGGAAGGCAGGGGGGGGGGGGCGCGCGCACGACCCCGACGTCGGCAGTTAAAGGGCCACGTACAGGTACGTGATTGTGCCTGTACGAGCCATTCTGCCGACGTATATATACCGTGAGCGGTCGGCAAGTGGTTAAAGGAGCACTAAAGCTTCCCTTTTTTTTGCTTAAAAATAACAAACATGTTATACTTACCTCCACTGTGCAGCTCGTTTTGCACACAGTGGCCCCGATCCTGGTCTTCTGGGGTCCCTCGGCGGCTGTCTTGGCTCCTCATCGCAAGGACTCCACACCTTAATGCGAGTGAGCTCGCATGGTGTGGAGTGATTGCGGGCGCTCTCCCGTGATACAGCGGCGGCCATAGCCGCCGACTGTATCACTCGGCCCCGCCCCCCGGCGTGCCGCGTCATTGGATGTGATTGACAGCAGCGCCAGCCAATGGCTGCGCTGCTTTCAATCCATCCAGTGTAGCCAATCGGCGGCCAGGCTGAAAAACGAAGAGGATGACGGGGACGAGCATGGGACTTTCGAGGGGCCAGGTAAGAAAAACGGGGGCTCGGGGGGGGGGGGGCGGTATTGTCGAATGTTTTTTCACCTTAATGCATAGGATGCATTAAGGTGAAAAAACATGTAACTTTACTACTCCTTTAAGCTGAATTGCTGTAATTGCTAACTTAACCATTTGTTATGGGCAAAAAACCTGTAACATATCAAGGTAAATTACATAAGCAAAGGTTAACTTCACTAAAACCTCATGTCAACGTGATCATTAGATCCAGATATATTATAGGCAGGTGTAATTTTATATTTAAATCTCAATTTTCCTATAAAAGTCTAGCTTGGCCCTTCACCTCTCATAGGCATTTCTATTGGTGAATTAGACCACCCATCACATTAAAAAAATGAATGGAGAGCATAAGAAGCAGGAGAGGAGAGCACCAATCTTCAAATTAACAAGAATGGTCAGAATTTATATATCTCAATGGTCTGTATCACTGGATCATTCGAGATAACCACTGCTTATGCCTTTTTATTCTACTGTATACTTGTTTTGAATTGCTTGAGTTTTCAAATGGTATCTGCAAGAGATTAAATCCTTGTGTTGTAATATTTGGTTGATAAACGGAAAGACAATTTTTACAATTGTTTTTCCCAACAGTAACCAAACCCTATACATTGCAGCTCCAGAAAGCACCTTTTGCTGGCAATCTTTTGGGAGGTCATTAAGTCGCATTTGACATGGCTTCTTGGAAGAAGAAAAGAAGCTGCGTCAGTGTAGAATATAATTACCCTTTAGGGGCTTTTTACAAGTCCCCTGGCTGCAAAACCCTTGCAAGAAAACCTGTTGCTGTTAACAAAGGTGCATATGCAATGCTACTCGCAGATTTCTTTATACTGAACATTTCTCACTGACGTTTTTACTTTCATGCAAAATGCTCAAAGCTGAAAAAGGTTCTGACATTATAATATTTTCCAACTATCATTCGTACACCTGTGTCACCTGTGACATTATCCACTGTATGAAAAAAAAGCCGATACCTATTTTACATTCACAAGTTTATTGAGCAATTTCAGCTTAAAGGTGAACTGTAGAATTTTCTTTTTTTTTTCTTTTAAGTGTTTTTAGATATACATGTGAAAAATATCAGCTTTATGTAAATGGGAAAAAAAAAAATTATCTAAAAAAAGTTAGATACAATTTTTAAATATAACATGGGTGGCAATATGTTTTTCTTATTACATATACTGTAGACATGTTCTACTGTTCCTCTTGTCTCTTTGCTAGTCTTTGCTTCTGATGAGCAGAAACCATTTTTTATTTATTTTTGCTTAGGCTTTAGGCTCAGTTCACACTACTGAAAGTCACGCGACTTTCTGGCGATTGTTGGCGACTTGAGTACTACTGTGATGCACCTTTAGAAGCAACTTTCAAGGAATGCCTGGGTAATCTTCCTGTAATGTCAGATCCAAATCACATCAATATAGATGGTGATCCAACTTGGAGGGGAATTTCATTAACCACTTAATATAGGGCATTTTTTCCCTCTTCCTGCCAGGCCAATTTTCAGCTTTTAATGCTGTCACACTTTGAATGACAATTGCGCGGTCATGCAACACTGTACCCATATCCATTTTTAATTATTTTCTTCAGACAAATAGAGCTTTAGTTTGGTGGTATTTAATCACTACTGGGTTTTTATTTTTTACAAAAAAAAGAAAAAAGACAGAAAATTTTGAAAAAAAATATGTTTTTCTTAGTTTGTCAGTAAATATGTAATTTTTTTCGTTCACTGATGTGCGCTGATGAGGCGGCACTTATGGGCACTGATTAGGTGGCACTGATGAGGAGGCACTAATATGCTGCACTGATAGTTGTCACTGGTGGGTGGCACTGATAGGCGGCATTGATGGGCACCGAAAGGCTGCACTGACTGGCATCACTAATGGGCACTGATTGGTGTGGGCACTGATTGGTGGCACTAATGGGCACTGCTGCAACTTTCATGTAATCAGGGCACTGATGATCACTGCCCTGATTACCTGCCCTGGTCTCCCCTGCGAGGAGATACCACTGATCGGCACTCCTCGCCACACACTCTGTCAGTGTGAGGCGAGGAGAGCCGATTAACGGCACGTTCGCATTTACACAGCCGATTACATGGTTAACCACTTTTGGATCGCCCGCCGTCAGTTTACGTCGGTACTTTGAAGAAGAATACCATTGTTATGGCAGCACCTAGCTACCCTAAACCCAGTATCCTCTCCTTCAGCGGGTGGTCCGCTTTCAGATAAAAGTGGTCTCTCCGTCGGTAGCGGAGGCGATCGGATCCTTCTCCTGGCTTGGTATGGAGACGAGTGAGGGGAAGATGGCCAAAACCCGTCTCCATACCATTGCAGGGCGGAAGCGACGTCAAAACATCACTTCCACCCATACCAGCGCTGACCAGCGCACAGCGATATACGTTGACACAATGGCACGGCTGGACAGAAGGGCGTACAGGTACGTCCCCTTTAAGATGCGACATTGTGGGCGCGCCCGATGCAAGCTCTGTGAGTCTGACCGCGGGTCCCGCGGACTCTATGTCCGCGGGAATACCCACGATCGTCTCACGGAGAGGAAGAACAGGGAGATGCTGATGTAAACAAGCATTTCCCCATTCTTCCTAGTGACAAGACACTGATCACAGCTCCCTGTAATCAGAAGCAGTGATCAGTGTCGTGTCACACGTAGCTCATCCCCCCTACAGTTAGAACACATCCCTAGGAAACACTTAACCCCTTCAGAGCCCCCTACTGGTTAACCCCTTCACTGCCAGTGTCATTTTTACAGTAATCGGTGCATTTTTATAGCACTGATCGCTGTATCAATGGTCGCAAAATGGCGTCAAAAGTGTCCGATGTGTCCGCCATAATGTCGCAGTCACGATAAAAATCGCTGATCGCCGCCATTACTAGTAAAAAAATAAATAATAAAAATGCCATAAAACTATCCCCTATTTTGTAGACGCTATAACTTTTGCGCAACCCAATCAATAAACGCTTATTGCGATTTTGTTTACCAAAAATATGTAGAAGAATACGTATCGGCCTAAACTGAGGAAAAAAACAGTTTTTTTATATATTTTTGGGGGATATTTATTAAATTGTCGCTCTATTTTTGTTTATAGCGCAAAAAATAAAAACCACAAAGGTGATCAAATACCTCCAAAAGAAAGCTCTATTTGTGGAAAACAAGGACGTAAATTTTGCTTGGGAGCCACGTCGCACGACCGCACAATTGTCAGTTAAAGCGACGCAGTGCCGAATCGCAAAAAGTGCTCTGGTGTTTGGCCAGCCAAATGGTCCGGGGCTTAAGTGGTTAAAGAGACATTTTTTTTTTTTTTTTTACAAATGACATTTAATAATTTTTTTTATTTATTTTTATTGTATTTTAATGTAAATATGAGAACTGAGGTCCTTTTGACCCCGGATCTCATATTTAAGAGGTCCTGTCATGCTTTTTTTCTATTACAAGGGATGTTTACATTCCTTCTAATAGGAATGAAAGTGACACATTTTTTTTTAAAAGAACAGTGTAAAAACTAAAACAAAAAAAGGTAAAATAAATAAGAATCGGTACAGCGAGAGCAGTAATTCTAGCTCTATACCTCCTCTGTAACTCAAAACATGCAGCCTGTAGAATTTTTTAAACATCACCTATGGAGGTTTTTATGGGTAAATGTTTGTCGCCATTCCACGAGCGGGCGCAATTTTGAACATGTTAAGTATCACTTTACTCGGCGTAACATTATCTTTCACAATATAAAATAAAAATTGGGCTAACTTTACTGTTGTCTTATTTTTTTAATTCAAAAAAGTGTATTTTTTCCCAAAAAAAGTGCGCTTGTAAGACCGCTGCGCAAATACGCTGTGACACAAAGTATTGCAACGACCACCATTTTATTCTCTAGGGTGTTAGAACTACCAAACATTATATATATATTTTTTTCAAGTAATTTTCTAGCAAAAAAAAATGTTTTTAAACACCAAATCTCAGAAAAAGGCTCAGTCCTTAAGTGGTTAAAGAGCCGTGTCATCGGCTCTCTACAGGCATCGAGGTCACGCCATGTCCTAGGAACATGGTGTGGCCACGATCGTTATGCCCCCCCATGGGCGCATGAGAACGGCTGTTTTGGGGTTGCCGTCATATGACATCCTTCCAGAACGAGAGCCGCACCGTTTCTCCGTCATTTGACAGTGGGCGGGCGGCAAGTGATTAAAGTCTATGGGCACAAGTCGGATAGAAGAACCACTTCAGCCCCGGAAGAATTTACCCCCTTAATGACCAGAGCAATTTTTGCGATATGGCACTGCGTCGCTTTAACTGATGTTGCACCCAAACAAAATTGATGTCCTTTTTTTCCCCACAAATAGAGATTTCTTTTGGTGGTATTTGATCACCTCTGTGGTTTTAATTTTTTGCGCTATAAACAAAAAAAGAGCGACAATAAAAAAAAAAAAAAAATGTTTTACTTTTTGCTAAAATAAATATTTAAAAAAATATATAAAAAAACTAATTACTTCCTCAGTTTAGGCCGATATGTAATCTTCTACATATTTTTGGTAAAATAAATCACAATAAGCGTATATTGATTGGGTTGCACAAAAGTTATAGCATCTACAAAATAGGGGATAGAATTATGACATTTTTAATATAAATGTTTATTTTATTAGTAATGGCGGCGATCTGAGTTTTTTATCGTGAGAGCGGCATTGCGGCGGACAGATCAGACACTTTTCACACTATTTTGGGACCATTGACATTTACACAGCGATCAGAGCTAAAAATAGCCACTGATTACTGTATAAATGTCACTGACAGGGAAGGGGTTAAACACTAGGGGGCGATCAAGGGGTTAAAGGTGTTCCCTCAGTGTGTTCTAACTGTAGGGGGGATGGGCTCACTAGAACATGACAGAGATCCCTGCTCCCGATCACTGGGAGCAGTAGATCCCTGTCATGTCACTAGGCAGAACAGGGAAATGCCTTGTTTACATAAACATCTTCCCATTCTGCCTCTCCTTGTCATGATCGCGGGCCACCAACAGACATTGAGTCCGCGGGCCCCGCAGGCACGCTCCCGATCGCTTTGGCGGCTCTGCCCATTGATTTTAATGGGCAGGGGCTCTTTAGGAGCGGTGTATACACAACTCCTAAAACGCCCCAAAGATGCTGCTTGCAGGACTTTTTTTTAACATCCTGCCAGCGCACCGATCCAGTGTGAAAGCACTCGAATTTTCACATTGGGGAGCATCGAGAGACGGTTTTCAGGCGCTTTACAGGTGCTTTTTTTAGCGCTAAAACGCCTGAAAAACGCCTCTAGTGTGAAAGGGGTCTTAGGCTACTTTCACACTGAGGCGTTTTTCAGGTGCTAAAGGGCTAAAAAATAGCGCCAGAAAAATGCCTCCCCTGCCACCCCAATGTGAAAGCCTGAGTGCTTTCACACTGGAGCGGTGCGCTTGCAGGATGGGAAACAAAGTCGTGTAAGGAGCATCTTTGGGACGTTGCGGGAGCTGTGAATACACCGCTCCTTAAACGCCCTTGCCATTGAAATCAATGGCCAGCCCTTTTTTGGCCACTAGCCCCCCCACCCCAGTGTGAAAGTGCCCTTACTCTGTGTGCTTTGAATGCATGTAGAGAAGAGAAGGCTGCATATAAACAGGTACACCTTTTATATAGGTGGATTTTCTTAATCTCAGTGCATCATCTGAGGCTAGTCACTTGACTAGTTATATGTGAGGGTGAACAACTATTTTAATATACAGATTTTATGCCATATTGGGTAGTGTGGCTTATCTCACATATAACGAATGCAGCTTTTACACATAGTAAGTTAATTGTGCATTATGATTGGACCCATAGAGCATCAAAAAAATGTTTTCTTATAAGTGTCCTATTTGTAAGGTGCTATAGGTTAGTTCGCTACTACTCCAAATAAAGAATACTAATACCTCATTTGAATTAAATATTCCTTGGTGTAACATTGGTACATCACTTTTAATGTATGTTTCTTAACAGTTTAGACTTTTAGTAAAACATAGTGACTTCATTGTGTTGTACAGTCCCCTAAACTATAGGGCACATGCCACCTTTTATCCTCTATTTGTTATTAATTATAATTTCTCTCAGTTAGTAATGATTATAATTATAATAGATTTTTGCTCCAATATATGTGGATACACAGGCCACATTAGAATCTTGTTATTAACAGATTTTAGATAGTGTATTATTCAATTGTTAGGTTTTGTGTATTTTACCTGCAGGGAATGTAGGGCTAAACCTTTCTATCCACTCTGAGTTAGTAGTAGTCTAATTAAAACTCCTAGTTCCAGACTCACTGGCTAATTAACACATTCCTTGTCATTGGTATCCAAGTATAATTGGCACCTTTTGTGCTACTAGTACTAATAGGTCAATTAACGTTAACATTGGTACAGGTGGTATGGTCTAATTAATTTATTCATTTCTACTTTGGCAGAGGACTAAGGAATACTTACTGAGTTCTGTAAACCAGTAATAGGATAAATAACCCTTACATTTTCACAGACATTATTTTTCATGATTTGTGGCAAAAAATAGACCTGTCCCATGAAGTATGTCTGACATGGAATGTCAGTAAGGCATGAATCTGAGTTAACACCTGAAAGCTAAGCTTGGCGCACTAGGTCATGACAATCCGGAAAGGAAAAAACACGGCACACACCACCATAGTTACATAGTAAGATATGCTCTATACAAACTATGTTAAATGGTCGGAGACCTTCCGACAAACCAATTTAAAAGTATTCATAATTTTCTCTAAGTCTGAGTCATCCAGAGTACCAACAGCTAAATGTTAAATAAGGTAGAAATCAGTCTTGTAGGATCTGTGAAAGCTTTTCTATTTTTACACAGCTTACCTGCAATAAGGACCATAGTTACATAGTTAGTCAGGTTGAAAAAAGACACAAGTCCATCCAGTTCAACCATAAAAAAATAAAAAATAATAATATCATACAATCCCATATACCTAATTCTATACCCACAGTTGATCCAGAGGATCATATTCTAGGATCATTAATAAAACTGCTTTATTAAAAGAAAAATTCCTACTCACAGGGTATGTGACATAGAACACATAGGGATTGCCAAGCAGGGGATAGAAAGAACATACACTGTCCACAAGCCCTGGCCAGGGGCATGGATGTAAACTAAGGAGGGTCGTTTCCAGGAAGCCTGCACTGACTGGCTGTGCTCGGCAATGCAGGAAACTTGTTGGAATTGATCTTGTCGCGGAGACCGTTCCTTTGTATGATGTCTCTCCTCGGAGCATGCACCGTACACGTTTCTAGGTGGCTCGCTTTTCATCAGCTTTTACACAGATGGCATTCCCTCCCTTAGTGTCTAGTTCTTGGCTATGCACATTTATCATTTTTTATGATTGATGTTGTACTTATTTGTTTCCGCCATATATACGTATATATCTGTCACTCTGCTTATCCACCTGGATCATGTGTCAGTGTTTTAACCAATATCGATTTAGACCAGGTTTGAGTGTGGTGTTCTGGGTGTCTTTGGACATTCAGATTTTTTTCTGTGTCTACATCTATGTCTACAATGAATTTGTATCACTGGAGTGCAACATTGAGTTCCCTTAGAGCAGGGGTCTCCAAACTTTTCAAATAAAGGGACAGTTTACTGTCCTTCAGCCCTTAAGGGGGCCTGATTGTGGCTAGCAAAGGTAGAAAATGTGCCAGGTCCAGCATCAGCAAGAATAAACATTGCCTCAGGGTTGGCGATCAGTGTGAGGTGGAGTAGTGCCCCAGCATTTGTATCAGTGGAAGGAATAGTGCCCCATCATTAGTGTCAGTGGAAATAATTATGCCCCACTGTTGGTGTCAGTGAGAGAAATAGTGCCCCAAGGGCCGAATAAAGGCTAGCAAAGGGCCACAGTTTGGAGATCACTGCCTTAGAGACTTTATGCGTGGGGTCTGTATGTTCTCCCTCTTTTCTGCCTGGAATCTCTTTAGGAGTTTCAGTTTCTTCTATAATCCAAACAATTCCACAAAAAAATATATTGGCTGATACCCGACATGACCTGTCTGCTTAACTTTGGAACATTAAATTATAAAATATTTTGAAAGAGGTAATAGCAAAGGTTAATTTGCTCTACAAATCTTTGTAAAATATGTTGATCCTATATAAATAAATGTAAAACAATGACTAAGTAGGCTTAACTATAAAGTACATTCTTATTTTGATGATTGCCCTGACACAGTTCTGTTGGAAAACTTTCACTATTACATTATTGACTGCTGAAAGTAAAAATGTTGGACAAAAGACTTTACATGGTTGTGGCAGTGATCTTCATCTTGATTGTGGACTTGTGAAATATATACATATATTACACTTCCTGCATGTAGCAGGACAAGGACATGGAAGGACATGAAAGAGTCCAGGATATGAGGGAGGGGTAGGAACTGAAGAACGGGAGAACTCCTGAATAGAAAAGGAAGGATGGAGAAGTCTGAGGATGGAGGAATCCATGGATAGAGAATGGAAGGCTGGAGGAGTCTGGAGATGGGAACTGAAGGATGGAAGAGTCTGGAGCTGGTACCTAGTTTTGACAGGTACCCAGCTCCCACTTCCGCTTGGGCCGCCTAGACGGCCCCTCCCTCCCTGCAATCTTCTGGCACACGTCACAGGTCACAGAAGATTGCCCGGCCATTCAGGACAGCTCAGTGTGAAATGCGCAGTGCGCACCCGGCTGTGAAGCCACAAGCTGTCACAGCCCGATGCCCACAGTAGTGATGCTAGCACCGCTGGATCGTGGGACAGGTGAGTGTGTGTTTATTAAAAGTCATCAGGTACACTTTTTGTAGCTGCTGACTTTTAATAAACAAAAAAAGAGTGAAACTCTGCTTTAAATAAAAAAGAGAGAATCTCACTCACTTAAAAAGTGCACTAATCCGGTGCACTACAGGCTACAGGCATTCACGTAGGAGAAAAACACACTGCTGCTGGGAGTGGGAGGTCAGGAGTGATGGAATCCACAGCTGACAAAAAGCCCCATACCTCCCAACTTTTTGAGATGGGAATGAGGGACACCTATTAGCCAAGGTATGTAGGCATAAGACAAATACCCCTGCCACACCCCCTTAAAGGAGAATTATGCAAAGAAAAAGGGTTAGTTCAACTCACAAGTGTTTTTTTTTTTTTTTTTTTTTTTTTTACCACTACTATTCCTTTATATTGGCTTTTGAACTTTACAAATGCAGCAATTTAGAAATTGGATGAAAGGTCTTCCTTTCCACTGCCCATGGCAACCACACAAAGTGCTGCAATAGGATATCTCTTTAAGTGCTGTCTTCCTTCCCCAATGTGCCTAGTGATCCAAAGCTGGAGGCTGTGTGTGCTGGTTACTTGCATTACACTGATATAAGAACTTCAGACCAGGCAGAAGGCAAAGTTTAAAAGCTTTACTCAGAAAAAGGTGCAAAACATGTCAGAGTCCTTATGCACAAGAAACAGTAATTTTCCCTACTCCCTAACTCCGGTTTGTGTGCTGTCCCGGTGTCCTATCATTCTGGGTCCCCTATCAGATAGTGCCCGGATTGCAATGCACATGCGCAGTCCCATATCACGGAAATCTCCGAAAATAAATCTGTTCAATCAGCTGGTTTTGGACCATGCACAGTTAACACGGCGCTCGCTCTGTTCAATCCGCTGTTGGCACTCGCTCTCGCCGTTCATTCTATCAGATGGGGGACCCATCTCGATAGATAGAACAGCGCTGGCCGCGCTCACTCAAATAAAAGGGGCGGGTGTATTATTGAGCAGTAATTTTTGATAGGATGCTTTTTACAATAAACTATACAGCGCTGGCCACGCTCAATCAAATACACCGCCCCTTTTATATAACCATCCCGCCCCTTGCTGTATTGAGTTCAGCGCGGCCATCGCTGTTCTATCTAGATGGGTCCCCCACCTGCTAGAACAAGCGCCGGGAGCAAGCGCGTGTTAACTGCACATGCTCCAACAACAGCTGATGTAACAGATGTTTCGTCTCGGAGATTTCCGTGATCTCCGATTGCGCATGTGCAGTCCAACCCGGGCACTATCTGATCTATACTGTTAGAACACCAGCATACCATAGCTAGTGTCTTCTGGAGGACTAAAGGTCTCAGGAGCCCCAGGCATGTTAAAAGGCTCCTCTCTCCAGTGATGAGTCATGACAGCTGGATGAGAAGAAAGTTAAAGGAGAGCCGAGTAGGGCCCCCTCAGAGTGAATGCTGGAGGATCAGATTACATTGCAGCAGTCCCTGTGAAGTTCACCTTACTGGCCCCATGCTGGGAGTTCCCCCCTGCTTCCCCAGTGGTACATGCTTTTTAAAAAATACGTAGCTACATACTGCATTTCTCAGTGCCCCTCATGTGACAGCCTGACTTGCCTCTCGCCTCTCTCGTCCCGGCTGATGTCAGCGGGGGATTCTCAGCCCTGCCCGCTGACTGTAGCTGTCAGATCAGGAGAGAGGCGACCCGGGTAGTCACATGAGCGGTGAGGGGCACGGCACTGAGAAATGTTGTATGTAGCTTCATATTTTTAACCACTTCAATATCAGGCAGTTACACCCCCTTCCTGCCCAAGCCAATTTTCAGCTTTCAGCGCTGTCGCTGTTTAAATGACAATTGCGTGTTCATGCTACACTGTACACAAACAGAATTTTTATCATTTTGTTCCCAGAAATAGAGATTCATTTTGGTGGTATTTGATCACCTCTGCGGTTTTTTATTTTTTGCTAAACAAATAAAAAAAGACCAAAAATGTTGAAAAAAAAAACGTTTTTATTTTGTTTCTGTTATAAAATTTTGTAAACAAGTACGTTTTCTCCTTCACTGATGGGCACTGATAAGGCGGCACCGATGAGGTGGCACTGATGGGCACTGACGATGGGCACTGATAGGTGGCACTGATATGCAGCACTGATGGGCATTGATAGGCAGCACTGATGGGCATTGATAGGCGACACTGATGGGCACTGAAAGGCTGCACTGGTGGGTACTTATGAGTGGAACTGCTGGGCACTGATAGGCAGCACTGCTGGGCACTGATAGGCAGCACTGCTGGGCACTGATACGTGGCACTGATGGACACATATGCGGCACTGATAGGTATCACTGATGCCACTGGCAGGCATTGGGGATGGGCTCTTGGCAGCTGCCTGGGCACTGATTGGCATTTCCCTGGTGGTCTAGGGTGGTATACCTGGTGGTCCAGTATGATGGCCATCCCTGGTGGCATCCTGGTTGTCCTGGGTGAGCTTCGAGGGGGGGCTGCGCTGATAAACAATCAGCACAGACCCCCCTGTCAGGAGAGCAGCCGATCGTCTCTCCTCTACACGCGTCTGTCAAACGCGAGTGAGGAAAAGCCGATCAACGGCTCTTCCTGTTTACATCGTGAACAGCCGTAATTGGACAGTTTGACACTTTTAAAAATAAAAATAAAAATTTGGATCACTTTTATTCCTATTAAAAGGAATGTAAATATCCCTTGTAATAGGAATATGACATGATCGGTCCTCTTTACAGTGAGCTATGGAGTCAATAAGACCCCACATCTCCCCTCTAGGCTGGGAAGCCTGAAATAATAAAAAAAAACTGATCTCCGCTTCCCAGCCTAGGCGGCGTCGTTTTTTTGAATGCAGAGGCCGGGCATGACGTCATAACATCGCACCCGGCCTCCGACGATCATAGAGACTCCGGCGACCATCTGGTCCGCCGGAAATCTCTATGGTGGACATCTGTGGCCGGCGGATCCGTTCTCCGACTCACCGAGGTGAGTCGGTACAAGCATTGGAGGGCGGCGGGAGGGGGGGGGACGTCCCCTCTCGCCGCGGTAAGAACAATCAAGCAGCTGACTAGCCGCTATGATCGTTCTTATGGTGTAGGAAATCGCCGGCTGAAAACGCCGATATCTGAATGATGCCTGTGGCTGCAGGCATCATTCAGATATATCACCACAAAGCCGAGGACGTCATATTACGGCCAGCCGTCGGCAAGTGGTAATGTATGTTCCTTGCCAAAGAACATTATTTTTTATCAAGTTGTTATGGGTAAAGTTCTGCTTTAAGCCATGCTTGAAGCTGTTGTCCTATGAGGTGTAAGACAAATCCTGTTATAGATTTGGGTCTGACAGATCTGCTGCTGTCTGACTTTCCTCCACTTAGCAAGTACCTTTGATTGTGTAGGAAAGAATAAAAAATAATCTTTGACAGTTTACTGCCTATTTTTGTAAAGTTTTGGGCTATTTGTTCGACTTTAAAATGCTAAGATTTCAATAAAAACTGTAGAACAGAAGGGGGTGGGGACATTTATTAATTCTGTCAGACAACAGGACAATGCTAAATAGTAGCAATGAGAAGGATTATGAGACAGATTTCTAATGATTAGGCAGATTCATTCATCAATTCCCCCCTCTGCTGCTCTAGAGTAGCACTACAAGAATAAAACCTATACCTCACCACTTCTAAATTGTGCGTCTGCTCTGAATGAAAATCTGTCTATTTTCAGTGCATCACTGGTACATTTGTCACAGACCTCTGAAAACCTATTTCAGTTGGCTGCCCAGAATTGGAGGCACAGGGGTCACATAGAATTTGTTAATGTTATTTTGTCATTACTTTTCTTGATTTTTGATATTCTAAAAATAAGGGAATTATTCCTCAAAAAATATATATTATCAAAGTGTACTATACAATAACATAAAGAATACAATTTCTGTTTTACACAAAACCTTACATCCTCTCTTACCTCTCCCTCTATTCCTCATTCTTCTTATTTCCCCAACCCCATTTTTTTTATATACGTTTTTGACCAACTGATTATCTTGTTAATTAAATGAATTTAGTAAATCTGATAATTAAGATTATCTTCTTGACATCCACAATTATTTATATATAATTTTCGTCACGTATATGTGATATTTAAAGTATTACTAAACCTACAACTGTAAAATCAGTGTGTATATGCAGTAAAGCATGCTTGTTATACTCACTGTGGAACCTAAGGGGTTAATCCTCTGCATTGTATAAAAAGGCTGTTTGATCCTGTCTTCTCTGATCCTCCTTTTCTCCCACTGTCCCCAATCCATCTGCTGATAGAACAGAGCCTTGGGGCAAGCTGCACATGCTCAGTTTGCTGTGTATTGCTAGAGATTTTTTTTTCTTGGAAGAGTGCATGTGATCAGCACAGGGCCAATCAGCACTGTCCAGACAGAGGGTCAGGGGTCATTCAACCTCATAGGACTGTCAGAGGAGATTGAAAACTCCTTCTACAAGCTTTAACCAGACACTGATAGAAGCCACAAGACTGCTCTAACTGCTGATGAGAAAATGTGTTCAGCAGTTTATATTTACTAAAAATAATTGCATTTCCATGTTCTGTGTACTGTGGGAGACCAGATATAGTGAATGCAGGGTCCTGGATTTAGTAACTTTACCGCTTTGTACTTGATTGCCATTTGACTCTTGGTTTTGTTATCCTTCCTTTTTATTTAATACATTTGTATCTCTATAATATTCTTGTAACTTTTTCAATTTATGATATATTTGTTTTCACTTGTATACAATTTTATACGTGTACCTTATCCTTAAAGTGGATGTAAACCCAATTCATGGAATTTGAGCTGGGCACATATATCTGCAGTATTTTGTTATCTCTCTTCAAAGATCTAAGTCCCATTGCTCTATCCTGAACTGTTCCTCTGTTATCAGCCTGAAAACTCCTGACAAATTCTCAGACACATCAGATAAAAGCAGCCTGAAATTTCTGTCAGGGGAGGTTGCTATAAATAGATTAGCAGGCAGCTGGTCCTGTTACAAAACACCTCTGATAGTCTCTGCCTATGATGAGAGGGGGTGTGTGCCTTTCTTCCAATCAGCAATTTTAGCTATCTTGGCTATATGCCCAGACATCACATTCTGTGCTAAACAGAAAGAGGAAATCTCCTAACAGGATCTGAACTTTCTAAACAGTATAGAAATGTGAAGACAGAACATATACATGTAAAACTTATGTAGGGAGATTTGGTTCATCCCTGTGTGTCATCTGAGGCTGTTCACTTCACTGGGTATATGGAGGGTTTACATCCACTTTAAACTTTCAATAAAAATGTTTTACCCACATTAGTGTGGTTTTATGATGTATGATACATAAATAATAGCCTAATTAAAACAGACATTGTATAAACTTTTGTATCAATCGATTTGCTATAGCACAGTGCAATGCGCTAGCATGCATAAACATAAATGAAGTGTAATGTTTTCGTTTTGGAAAAAGTAAATGTTTCTGTACCTCTGACAACCTGTGACAGCTGAATAAGATAAAAGGGGAGCTGCCATCACTGGGTCAGGAATAGGGTGACCACGTGGCCCGGATTGTCCGGGACAGTCCCGCATTTTGCAGGTCTGTCCCGGGCACATTCATTCCAGGACAATACAGTGTCCCGGAATGAAACTGACACAGCCACCCCCCCCTCCCCCGGGCCAATCTAATGCCCCCAAAAAAGGCCGCCACATCACCGCTTTACTCACTGACAGTACTTGTCCTGGCCGGGAATGCCTGGAGGAGCACAATCCCGCCCCCTGCTTGTAATTGGAGAAATCATAAATACCGCCTCTTGTGTCCAATCACTGTGCTGTGATTCGTTACAGTACAAGCTGATTTTTGGGAAGGGAGGGTGTCCCTGAATGGTAGTTTGGAAATGTGGTCACCTTAGTCAGGAAGGCAATAATAGGAACATGACAGAGGTTCCAACCCTTCTCCATTTTACTGAAAAGGTGTTTTGGTGAAAACTATGCCTCTATTGGGAAGATTTCTAATCTCACTGTCCCGAGAGGAACTAAAGGCATATCTCCTCAATGGGGTCATGGACCATGGTAAAAACCTGACTGGGGCCCTATCACTACCCTATTCAGCCAAAAGCAACAAAAAAAACACACATTTTGACTGGGTTTAAGCTGTAATAATGACTACCATATACATGAGAAATTTTACACTTAAAGCCCTGTACACACGATTGGATTTCCTATGGATTCAAATCCGATGGATTTTTCCATCGGAATTCCGATGAAGCTGACTTCCATCAGTCTTGCCTACACACCATCAGTCAAAAATCAGACCGTCCCAAACGCCGTGACGTAAAACACTCCGACGAGTCGAGAAAAATGAAGTTCAATGCTTCTGAGCATGCGTCGACTTGATTCTGAGCATGCGTGGGTTTTTTCTCCGATGGAGTTCCACACAGACGATCGGAATTTGCTATCGTTTATTTTTCCATCGGATAAATTTCAAACATGTTCTATTTTTTTTCACCGATGGAAAAAAGACCGATGGGGCCCATACACGATCGGTTTGTCCGATGAAAAAAGTCCATCGGACTGTTTTCATCGGTAAAACCGATCGTGTGTACACGGCATAAGAGTATATAACAGAATTTTAGAGTTCTTTATATCAAAGTGAAAATGGACAAGATGAAGGCTTGTTTTCCTTGTTGCAAAATCTATCATATTTTATAATAGGGTTTTTATTGATTAACATACGTAATAAATTTCAGTATGCCAAACTGACCTATTACCTTTTCTCAGCTAATAGAAAGTGAGCTTCCTATTTTCATTCACAATGAGCTAATTCTTCATGTGATTTATACCACCAGTCAAGGATGAAGGAACATTCTTGCTATTTATAATGCAAACTGATGTAAAAGATTTTGTCACGCAGAAGATATTATCATGAGTATGATTATGGGCTGCTAGAGGTTACTTTGTCAATGTTTGTTTTAGTTAGCATAATTCCTGTAGTCCCTAATTTGTTATAAAGCAGTGTTCCTGAACATTCATTTAAGGCTGATCTCCAAGTAAACTAGTACTCCCCAAATAATTTTCTAGATGTGTGCAACCGGACTCCAGGTCTTTAGTATGCTCAATGTGAACAAGGCCTAGCTCTTCTAAACCTACCTGATACTGAATTATCAGTTTTGGGTGGACTGAACTGTAAATCTCCTAAAGTCTTCATTAAAATATGGGATCCGTGGATCCCACATATCTCGGTTCCCTAATAAACTCTGGGCTAACCCTTCTTTCCTTTTTTCTTTTTCTTCATTCTGATTTTCCTTCTCCTTTTTTCTGTTACTTAATCTTGTTTGTACCAAGTTGTCTTTAGGGCCTTATATGTTTCTGTTTTTGATGATATTTTCAGGTATAAGTACAGGGGTTTTCCCGTTATTCCCTATCCCCTACCACCCTTCCCTCCCTATCTCCTCATACCGTGCATTTATTCCTGTAAATTTTAATACCTGGTTGAAATTCAAGTTACTGATTAGAAGTGTTCTGTTCCTGGTCCCTTGTGGGTCAGATTCATGTTTTCTATCTTCCGATGAGGATTATTATCATTTTTTTTTTTTTCATATCAGATTATCTACCTGAGAACATCCCATTGCAAATGTTTGTTTCTTTGAAGATGGTCTACATTATCTTTGTTTGTTTTTCTCTATGGGCTTATGCCTTTGCTATAACAACAACCCATGAACGGGCTATTGTTTAAATGGTGTATTTGTTACTGTCAGATCTTTTTTAATAAAACGATTAAAATGTAAATCTTCTAAACCCTGACCTTAATCCTAGCAGTTAAAGTGGTTGTAAACCCTCACATATACCCAGTGAAGTGACTGGTTTTAGGTGATACACAGAGATGAAACAAATCCTCCTACATAAGTTGTACCAATTATCTGCAGTCTTCTCTTCTCTACATCCAGACTTTATACAGCTTTCTGACCATTCAGAAAAAAGAGGGTGGAGAGCAGAAGTCACACTCTACAGAGCTCTGTGAGGGGAGCTCTGAGAACTGATTGGAGAAAGGGACTGCCTCACACAGCACACGGGAATGGAGCTGTGGCTGTCAATCAGCTAGGGGTCCCTCCCCTGTCACCTTTGTTATCTTGGTGTCAGGAAAACTGGTCAGAAGTGATTCATGCTTAAAGCAGAGGAACAAAACAGCAGACAGAAATTACACGTAGTGCCCTTAATTGAGACACACTATAAAAGGATTTAACACTAATGTAACATTTGAATAATTCCAAACCACAAAATAACCCCATGCAGCAGATTAAATAGTGACCCCAAAAGATAAAAATAACTCTTCTTCAGGCACTAAAAACAAATGAAAGTATCAACAGATACTAAAGTTTGATATTTTTACACTAATTTTCATTATTCTACTGGAACTGCACTTGTTATGTGGATACTTTTGCGCTTCTCATTTTGTCTTGTGAGTTTGGTAGCAGTGGCCAGAGAACATCATTATTAATCTTCTACTACAAACTTCCTTGGACACATCCATGCGTCTGGCTCTCTTGTTGTTTTTACTAAAAATAAATGATCTGTTACCATTAAGCCTAAACGTGTAAAAACGTTTCCCAAACATTCCCTTTTATCAAATGTTTTTTATTTATTTTTTCAATCTTATTTCTGCTAATTTAACATTGATTTGCTGAAAAGTCCAAGTTGTTAAAATGAGATTACTTCAAGCATTAAAGGATTCACACCACTGGTTGACAACCTGCATTAAAAAGCTTGTAGTAGTGCCAAGAGCCATAATAATCCTAATCTGCATATTTTGTTATAAGAAAGACAATATAAAGAACACAATGCAAGTGCAAAAGAAAGCAGGTACTAAGATTACATACATAGCCCATTGGCATCAGTGATAGTCTGTAAATGACAACAATCTAACATGACATATACAAATTTAAAAAAAAAGATCGTAAGCAATACCCATTTAAAATTGAGAACTTCTATAAACTAATAGGTAATTTTATTTTTATATACATTTGGAAGTTACCAGTCATCACTAATGTGAGATGGTACATGCTTTAATTCTGTTTAGCAAAATTACTGCTAAAAATACAGACTTTAAAGTATATCTCAGAGAATGAGCAGAACACTGTGATTTTGCACGTCCTAAGAGAGCAGTGGCGTTTGACAGATAAGTGAGATAAGTGTATTATTAGAATGGTTAAAAATGACCATCTGCACAGTTCACATTTTTCCTTTGGCAGAAAAAAACAGCTGTAAGGTGG
This sequence comes from Rana muscosa, assembly GCA_029206835.1. NCBI lineage: Eukaryota > Metazoa > Chordata > Amphibia > Anura > Ranidae > Rana > Rana muscosa. The sequence continues at coordinate 734,086,160 of CM055116.1, forward strand.
TAATTTATATTTCAGGCTTAAAGCATTCATGAACAAGGTGGGTCACGGTCACCTAATATCAAGACAATTTTTTTTGCAGTTCTATAGATGTATTTATTTATTTTATTTTTTGGGAGCTGTGTGGTCCATCTTGATCTTTTATTTTTACAGTTTAAATGTTGTAACAGATCTCCTTTATTACTAAAGGATTATTGCAGCTTCTTTCATTCAGGCTTTAAAACCCTTATGCACTGAGGCTGAGTTACTATAGGAGCTGAGAATGTTCACATAAAATTGTGTTATGATTCACGTAATTATCCAGTAATAAAAAAAAACGTCCTGGTTAGGATCATTTATGTGATGCACACTTTGTTGTACTAGCCTCCTCTTTGGCATTATGTTTTTGCTCTTATTCAACTATGTGCCAAAAAAACATTGACTCAAAAAGCCCTGTTTAGCTAGTTCCCCCTTTCCGAGTGCCCCGTAGCAAGCGGCTTGCTGTAGGAGCACTCATGCATGCTTGCTCCCGAGTCCTACTCTGTGTGTCCATAAGACAAAAATGCATGAAGGTAAAAAACCTTGAGCCCTTAGAACCACTTCAAGTAATAGAGTGCAGCTTAAATACTAAAAGTTACATTTAAGAATTTGATGTTGAAGTTCTAGTGGTTAACCCTTTCCCTTCCCTTTAACAGGATTTTTATGAAAAAAAAATAAAAAAAATTGCAGCGCTAAATGGGTATGTGTCAAACAAATAAATGAGTGAAAAAAACAAGTGTGCAAGGAAAAACTAAATAATTCCCTGTGTGAATAACAATACAGTTTTTGAAAGAGTCCTTGATGGGTGGTCCTCCAAAACACATTCAAACAATTGCAAAAATTAAAGTCCAATGGTGTTTCACAATAATCCCAAAAAAATCTGAGATGATTGGACTACAAACACTTCCAAATCAATAATAAAAGAGAAAAAGCCACAACCAATATAAAGGAGGCTTACCAGACTTAGTGGACCCTGCTGAACATATGTCCAGAGGGTCAACATAGGCTTTTGATGTGTATTCCTGAAGGGTCAACAGTTGATAGTTGAACCAAAGAATGTCTCTCACAGCAGCTCACAGTGAAGAGGTTGATGGAAACTTGAGAGACGATGACTCAATGATGTTTAAACCGAATCAATAGCACAATGTGAAAGGAATAAAAAAACAAGAAGGCACATAGCGTGATACTGCTAAAAACAGTATGTTTAATGTAGGTAATTACACTTAAATTTAAGTAGTTAAAAAGCGCTTCATGAAAATCAATGGCAACAGTGGAAAATTCCGACGCGTTTCGCTTGAAATTTGCATCATCTGGGGTAGGATTTTTATGCCCAGAGAGGTGGGGGGTAGTGTTGGTGAGAAGAACTGCCCAATCAGGTGATCACCCTGATTAGCTTTCCCAAGTCCCACCAACTCCTGACCAGTACTAGAGACCGGGAGCTGTTGAATGTCTACTTGATCACTGTGCTTAGTGTGCTTTCAGCACAGAAAACTCAGGAGCCCATGGGCACATTTGTGCAGTGTGTGGGCATTAAAGCCCACCCTTTTTGTCACCTTACATGTGTGTTATGTGGATGGCAAGAGGTTAATAATTGTCAAGGCATTATTTAATGGGTTAGGTATTGACTTAAAGTGCATAAAAAATTGTCACAGGAAGAGGAGGTGAGGGGAAAGCTTCTAATTGAGAAACCTGTTCTAATGGAAATATTCTCCTTTTCGAAAGGTCTCAGACAGACAAAACTTACAGGGGTATTTAAAAAAAAAAAAAAAATTCTACTGTATCCAAAACTAAAAACACAAGCAAGTGTAGCCAATAAGGTAATGGTGGGAAGGCACTAATGGAATCAAAGAAGTTCCCAACTTATGAATGTTATACTTGCTTGCTAGGTCCCAAGTCCTACTCCATAGAAGCCAGGGTTTCAAACACAATGCTGATGCTAAAAAGCATAAAACAGCTTTTTCTTGTTTGGAAAAAGTATATAATATAATATTAGCCTATATTTGCATTATATACCAGCTCTTCTGGATATGCATTTTGCCGTTGGGTTGTAAAAGAATGATTTGCATGGCTCCACCCACTGTAATGAAATGTGGCATACAGTGGGGCAAAAAAGTATTTGGTCAGCCACCTATTGTGCAAATTCTCCCACTTAAAAAGATGAGAGAGGCCTGTAATTGTCATCATAGGTATACCTCAACTATGAGAGACAAAATGTGGAAACAAATACAGACAATCACATTGTCTGATTTGGAAAGATTTTTTTTTTGCAAATTATGGTGGAAAATAAGTATTTGGTCAATATCAAAAGTTCATCTCAATACTTTTATATATCCTTTGTTGGCAATGACAGAGGTCAAACGTTTTCTGTAAATCTTCACAAGCTTGTCACACACTGTTGCTGGTATGTTGGCCCATTCCTCCATGCAGGTCTCCTCTAGAGCAGTGATGTTTTGGGGCTGTCGCTGGGCAACATGGACTTTCAACTCCCTCCAAAGGTTTTCTATGGGGTTGAGATCTGGAGACTGGCTAGGCCACTCCAGGACCTTGAAATGCTTCTTACGAAGCAACTCCTTCGTTGCCCGGGCAGTGTGTTTGGGAACATTGTCATGCTGAAAGACCCAGCCACGTTTCATCTTCAATACCCTTGCTGATGGGAAGAGGTTTGCACTCAAAATCTCACGATACATGGCACCATTCATTCTTTCATGTACACGGATCAGTCGTCCTGTTCCCTTTGCAGAGAAACAGCCCCAAAGCATGATGGTGCCACCCCCATGCTTCACAGTAGGTATGGTGTTCTTTGGTTGCAACTCAGCATTCTCTCTCCTCCAAACACGACGAGTTGTGTTTCTACCAAACAGTTCTACTTTGGTTTCATCTGACCATATGACATTCTCCCAATTCTCTTCTGGATCATCCAAATGCTCTCTAGCAAACCTCAGACGGGCCCGGGCATGTACTGGCTTAAGCAGGGGGACACGTCTGGCACTGCAGGATCTGAGTCCCTGGCGGCGTAGTGTGTTACTGATGGTAGCCTTTGTTACATTGGTCCCAGCTCTCTGCAGGTCATTCACTAGGTCCCCCCGTGTGGTTCTGGGATTTTTGCTCACCGTTCTTGTGATCATTTTGACACCACGGGGTGAGATCTTGCGTGGAGCCCCAGATCGGGGGAGATTATCAGTGGTCTTGTATGTCTTCAATTTTCTAATTATTGCTCCCACAGTTGAATTCTTCATACCAAGCTGCTTGCCTATTGCAGATTCAGTCTTCCCAGCCTGGTGCAGGTCTACAATTTTGTTTCTGGTGTCCTTTGACAGCTCTTTGGTCTTCACCATAGTGGAGTTTGGAGTGTGACTGTTTGAGGTTGTGGGCAGGTGTCTTTTATACTGCTAACAAGTTCAAACAGGTTCCATTAATACAGGTAATGAGTGGAGGACAAAGGAGCCTCTTAAAGAAGAAGATACAGGTCTGTGAGAGCCAGAAATCTTGCTTGTTTGTAGGTGACCAAATACTTATTTTCCACCATAATTTGCAAAAAAAATTATTTCCAAATCAGACAATGTGATTGTCTGGATTTGTTTCCACATTTTGTCTCTCATAGTTGAGGTATACCTATGATGACAATTACAGGCCTCTCTCATCTTTTTAAGTGGGAGAACTTGCACAATTGGTGGCTGACTAAATACTTTTTTGCCCCACTGTAAGTAGTCCTCTTATTTTTAGAATAAAAGATGGAATGAGACATATGGATACCTTTTTGTTCTATTGGGCTAGGGTTGATTTACTAAAGGCAAATAGACTGTACACTTTGCAGTTGCTCCAGAGCTTAGTAAATGAGGTAATTGTCACTTTGCAAAGAATACCCAATCACGTGCAAGAAAAAAAAATGCATTTTTGCTTGCACATGATTGGATGATGGAAGTCAGCAGAGCTTCTGCTCATTTTCTAAGCTCTAGAGCAGGGGTCTCCAAACTATGGCCCTCCAGTTGTTCAGGAACTACAATTCCCATCATGCCTAGTCATGTCTGTGAATGTCAGAGTTTTACAATGCCCCATGGGACGTGGAGTTCCGCAACAGCTAGAGGGCCGTAGTTTGGCGATCCCTTTTGTAAAGTACACAGACTATTTGCCTTTAGTAAATCAACCCCAAAGTGTTAGGGAAAGGTTTTCGGGATAGATCAGAGGCTACATACACATGACCATGGGAAAAACTGTTGTATAGTTCCTAAACTTCTCAGTTGTATATAATGCCGGCTGGCAGGGAAAGGCCCATCCCTAGCACAAAAGTTTCATTCTAACTGTCTGATAACTCTACAGTGACAACTCTGGATGTTTGTAAAGAGATCTCTGCTAAGGTAGATTTGGTTTTAAAGTCAACTTTTAAAGGAGTGACCGCACCTCTGAATCACATTATATGAAACTGAAGCCCGGACTGAATGGATGTTTTCACCGTTAAATATAAGCACCCTTCCACCTTTCCGGCATTCCTATTGACACATCACAAAAATGACCTGCCAAACTGGCCTATAAAGGTGTATAGAAAGCAGCAGGCAACCTGACACTACAAAGAAGTGTTGAAGCTTTGCAGAGTTAAACAGCCATTGATTCTGGGGTAGTGGGGAGGATTTACAGACTTCTGAAGTGTCTCAACCTCTTGTATTCAGCAGTGTAAACCGGCTGTTGAAGAATTCCTACAATTTCTTTTGTTCTTAATGGACTGCAAGAGAGATTTTATGACCGCCACAGTGTACTATACAAAAAGCCGCCATATTGCATGGAACTTTACAGAAAATGACACCCGCCGTAGATTCAAAAGAAAAGTTTATATCATTGAATGGAGCCAGAGGAAGACTGTGCAACCTTGACTATGAAATATAGTGTTTTTTGCGCTGATTTTATCCTGCTTAACTGATCCATAAAAGACTAAACAGCTGAGGCTTCAGCTTTGACTATTGATTTTTGGATGAATTGAAGACCTCTTTGGACTGAAAACCAAGGACAACAGCTTGTCTTTGGTGCACTTGAGGGAAAAGTAAAAGGAGAGGCCACACACCATCCAGAGCACCCTGAAGTACCGAAACTTGGGCAAGTGGAGTATACATGAGGGCCTAGACCCGCAAAGTGCTCTTTGACCTTCCTGTCATAAGGGGTCAATAATATTTGGTGAGTTTGCACTCTTCTCACACGTGGTGATACTATCCAATGTGCATATATGGTGAAGAGGAGTGATGAGGATTAAGACTTGGAAAGATTTTCTTGGTGGTGTGGGGACACTTATTGGATGATATCTGTGGACTTGCAATACACATGGACTATTTGAATATACAGTGCACAATTTTTTTGTTGTATGTTAAGCGCCTTACTTTATTTTGCATTTTTCAGATCACAAGTGTTCACTAGGGCACCTAATTGGGCAGCTACACCATTCATTAGTTTTGTTTTTTTTTGGGGGGGGGGGAATTTTAAGGATATTGTGGCAATAGTTTGCGAGTGCGCCTTCCTTTTTTTAATATATATATATTTTCAGCAACAACAGCAAATAAGGTCTTTTTACCTGTAAAGGATAAGCATGAATGTGTTCTTCCAGGTACCATTTCTATAACAGGTACAGAATGTAAGAAGTTAGGCTGACCACTCACAGTTAGTTTTTCTTTTCTTTTCTTTTTTTTTTTTTTTTTTCGTTCAACCTCCTTCTGGATAAACACCTGCTTATTGTCTGAAAGTTTTCCCTTCAACAGAGGTTATTTAAATAATCGACTTCTGTCAAGCAGGGGGGGGGGCCACAAACTGATCAAAATTCGAAAATTTAGATCAGTGTTTTGCCAGCTTTATTGTATTAACGATTACATGGACCTTCCATTGGAAGCTTACTCCTAACTATTATGTAGCTGAGTACAATAAATCATTGCTATAAGGTTATGCTTCTGGTTAGGTCCATAATCTTTGCTTTAGACTCTCCTGGAGGCATTGTTTTTTTACTTGTATATGAGCCCAGGGAAAGCCTTGATGTCTTTGTCTCCTAAGTCCTTACGTGTGAAATCTTCAGTGTGCATTCATGACAGCTATACATAGGTCCCTGTTTTTCCTCTTTCTGTACTCCTTTTGCTATGCTAATGAATGCCAGCAGACATAAAGGGTTTGATGTAATGTGCCCAAGCTATGTGTACTCTGATAAGTTACCCTTTTAGGTTTGCTAATATAGGTCTACCTTGATAGTTTTGTAAATGGGTATATGTCTGAAACGTCCAATGAAGTGGGTGGAGTTATTATTATTATTATTATTATTCAGGATTTATACCATGCCAACAGTTTGTGCAAGAATTTACAAAACGGAAGGTTAACAGTACAGTTACAATACAATTCACTACAAGAGGGATCAGTGGTCCCTGCTCTTGAGAGCTTACAACCTAAAAAGGAGGGTCACGTTATCACAAAAATCAAGTGAATGCTCATTAGTTTTCCCCCCTAATACTTACAAAACTATGACCTGATTGTTTGCAACTTTTAAAAAAGTTTGATTGTTTGTATTTATTGTAGGGTCCACTTTAAAGCAGAGTTAAGGTTATGGACATCAAACTATTTATATATTGACCTTATAGGCCAGTTGCATACGAGTGTAGAATCATTTACTGATGTTTACTCAGGAACTTGTTGACAGAAAGTCTGTGAGTAAAAAAGACTGTGTAAAGACCTGAGTAATATTGAAATATAGGCAAGTAAAGGTGAGTACCATATATACTCGAGTATAAGTGAGTTTTTCAGCACATTTTTTTTGTGCTGAAAATCCCCTTTTCGGCTTATACTCAAGTCTGTGTCTGCAGCCTAATCCCCAGGCGCTGTGATACATTTAGGGGTTGATTTACTAAAGGAAAATCCACTTTGCACTTGAAAGTGCACATGGAAGTGCAGTCGCTGTAGATCGCTGGAAATCTGAGGGGAAGCTCTGAAATTAGGGGAAGCTCTGCTGATTTTATCATCCAATCATAGGCAAGCTAAAATGCTGTTTTTTATTTTCCTTGCATGTCCCCCTCAGATCTACAGCATCTGCACTTCCATTTGCACTTTGAGTGCACTTTCAAGTGCAAAGTAGATTTTCCTTTAGTAAATCAACCCCTTAGTGTCATCTGCGGCAGGGCAGTGTAACCAAGCGCCGCCTCCTCCTCGTCAAGCTGAACACTGACTCATACTGGCAATCATTGACGTTCTATTTCCCCGTCCTTCCTCTCTCGCATGGGATGAGAGAGGACACACAGCTGATCTTACTGCTCCCCCTTCTCCCCCTCCCCTCTCCTGTGTGTTCCGCGGTCAGTCAAGTGTGAAGCTAACGGGCTCACATTTCCCGCGGAGCACACAGGAGAGGGGAGGGGGAGAAGGGGGAGCAGTGAGATCAGCTGTGTGTCCTCTCTCATCCCGTGCGAGAGAGGATGGACGGGGAAATAGAACGTCAATGATTGCCGGTGTCTCTGTGCTACTGTTCAATGACAGACATGATCTCCGCTCAGAGCCGTGCTGTCCTGAGAAGGCAGACAGCACCGATGGACATTAATAGCATTCACTGATGAGCACTGATAGGTACTGATGGACACTGATAGGAGGCACGTATGAACACTGATAGAAGGCACTAATGGGCACTGATAGAAGGTACTGATGTACACTGATAGGAGGCACTGATAAACACTGATAGACGGTACTGATGGGCACTGATAGAAGGCACTGATGGTCACTGATAGAAGGCACTGATGGTCACTGATAGAAGGCACTGATAGGAGGCACTGATGGGCACTGATAGGAGACACAGTGAGATGGACACAGTGAGGACACAGTGAGGCTGAGGCATGCAAATGGGCACAGTGAAGCTGCAAATGGGCATTGTTGACCCTCTTTTCCACTTACAGTAGCTGCTGCATTCTCACCCTAGGCTTATACTCGAGTCAATAAATTTTCCCATTTTTGTGGTAAAAGTAGGTGCCTCGGCTTATATTCGGTCGGCTTGTACTCGAGTATATGCGGTAAGCGTATAAATGATAGACATGTGCAATTCGTTTAGTTCCAAATTAGTTTTTAACGAATTTTGACAAATTCGTTAATTCCGAAATTTCAGAATTTCCAAATTTTAAAATTTCAGAATTTTCGGATTTCCGAAATTTAGAATTTCCGAAATTTAGATTTTCAGAATTTCCGAAATTTAGAATTTCCCAATTTTCTAATTTCCCAATTTTTGAAATTCTGATTTTCGAATTTCCGTAATTCGGAATTTCGGAAATTGGAAATTTCGAAAATTCGAAATTGCAAAATTCGAAAATATTAAATTCGAAAATGTAAAATGGGAAATTTGGAAAGTTGAATTTCCGAAAAAAGCAAGAAACAAATTAAAACGAAAACGAAAAAAAAATAAAAAATTTTGGCAGTGCACATGTCTAACAGATGAGTAAAATTATTCTTCATTGCCAGTGTTGTAATACTCATTTATACTCACGTACACATGCTTATAGACGAGTAAACACAGGCATGCGAGTAAATGACAGCACTCAAATGTAAAATTTTCTGTTTTTGTTTTCCTACTCTGTACTCATCGCTGTATTACTGATCTTTGATCATAGACAACAATGCATCCCATTTCAAATCAGTAAAAAATGCAGCTTTGGGGAAATTCACCCCTAAAGTTCAGAACTGAAACAGTGAATTCATTCTAGTCCTTTCTCACACTCTACTCTCCTCTTTCTGAGCACCTGCTCTGGGTTTACATTGGGGGTTGGAAGGCTGGCAGGCTGGCAGGCTGCCAAGCCTCTTCTAGGAGGGGGAGCAGAATAAATTGAGCTGCTGAAATGGAACTGAAAGTACTTAATGCTGTAAATGTTGAGGATGGCGCTGCAGCTTAAGGTCCACGTGTTTTAAAGCTTTTTAACTACATGTTAAGCATATGTTAATATTTGAGTATCTATAGCTTGGCCACAGTTCTGCTTTAAAGCAGGATAGCAAGTACTGATATTTTGAACACACAGCTGACCTCGAATGTGGTGGTTGCATTTTTTTGGTCTTTTCTTTCCTTTTTTTTTCCACCTTGTGTTCAGAGTTGTAAGGACTACTAAAGCCTATGGCAATATATTTCTATCTATATATATATATATATATATATATATATGTATGTGTGTGTGTATATAGGGATATATCAATATTTGCATTTACAAACGTGGCTGTGTATTTTCAAAGCGGCATGGGCTGCGGTCTAGGGCAACAGGGCTTCCAGGGGCAGCACAAAACCAACCACACATACAGAAATACATTCCTGTACATAATAAAGGGTGCCTGCCTGCCAGTGCCATCTAGATGGGTTCCATTGTTACCATCCATGCACAACTTGTGCATTTTTATTAGTGGATTAGTGTACTGTAAAGTAAGTTCACTCATTCTGGGTGTATTGTCTCAACTAAATTACTAGGGTGACAGTTGTCATTCTCTTTTAGTGGTTGGTTCTATGCGTACTGATGCACTCTTTGGTCTTTCTGCCCCCAGTTTCAGCATGACTCCTGCATTTATAAAGGCTGATCTTGTGTGATACCAGGGCTATCCAGTTGGGGTAATGTGGGGAATACTATATATTTGACCCAGGGGTCAGGAAGTAAAAAACAGATCTTGTATACAAACCTACGTAGTAGTTAACTCGCTTACAGAATCATATCATTTAGTCGACATACTGGTGGATACGTACGGTAAGTATTTTCTTATTTTTTCTGTCTGTTGCACTGTTTAAACGTGCCTGTAGATTTGTTGTTGTTGTTGTTAGAAACATTTCTAGTTTTGAAAATATGTATGAAATGTCTGATGTGTTTGCGTGATGCCATTAGTGACCCCTCTTCCATACAACTCTGGCACTTTTAGATGCGGCTGAAAAACAATCTAGATGAAGTTACTGCAGCAGGAACATGCCAAGACCATGCCATCGAGACTCACAGAAACTGGATGCAGCATGGAGGTGACATGTTCATTTTGAGGAAAGGGTTGGAAGGATGTGAAATGGGGAGTAAGTGTTTATTGTATAGTTGGCAATTCTTGTAAACCCAGTCCACTAGGAAAGTGATAAGGTCCATAAAGCATAGAATGTATTTAATCATCGTCTTTATTAAAATATGTAAAGTCGGTGTAAAAAGCCATATAAGGCTGTTAAATAATTGAACACTGCTATCAAAGACAAACCTGTTAGGGGATGGATTACAGGTACCTGAACCACCCTTTTAGACTTCATTTACTGTTGTCAAGCATTCCCTTTTGTAGGCCTTTTCAAGAGCAGGACATTTAAACGTGTCATTCTGTATATTGTATATTAGGTATCGGCATAATGTGAATTAATAAATGTCCAAGTTAAAATGTAACTGTGCTTGCTCCAATCCCTAATACTTTTATTGAAACCTGTAGAAATGCATTTTTGATCAGAATACAATATATTTTAATTTTGCAGTACAGTAAAACCTTGGATTGAGAGTAACGTGGTTTAAGACCGTTTTGCAAGACCAGCACATTTTTAAAATACATTTTGACTTTATTACAAGCGATGTCTTGGTATACAAGTAGCATCATGTCACAACTCAGTATATAAAAAAAGAGAGGCTCCTCTAAGTGTAGCAATATGGTTACATTTAATGAAGGTGCAATATTTAGCAACTCTCATCGTTGATGATTAAAACAGGCACATCTAAGTATGCAGGCATCCGGAGTAAAGTTGTCCACTTAGACCATCTTCCGCACCGCCATCGACGTCGTCCCTTCCACGCTGCACTCCATAAGCGATTCAAGCCTCGCTTTCAGATCACTCTACTGCAGGGTAGTCTTCCCGGTCACGATTGGAGACTGACAGCGGTGAGAGCCGGCGGTGAGGAGGATGGTCTATGTGGACCTCTTTACCCCGGATGCCTACTTAGATGTAACTCTTTTATTCATCAACCATGTGAGTTGCTAAATGTTGTACCTTCATTAAATGTAACCATATTGCTACACTTAGAGGCTCCTCTCTTCTCTTTTATACTCTGTAGCTCCTGCTGGATTTTGCTTCTAATCCCCTTGTGGAGGCTTCCATTTGTGGGTGGACATTTTATGGTTACACAACCTGGTCACATTGCTATAATCTTTTTATATGGACTATAAACTGAAGGACTTATGAATAAATGTTTGTGGAACAAATCATCTGAGTTTCCATTATTTCGAGTGATATACGAGTGCTTTGGATTACAAGCATGTTTCCAGAGCGAATTATGCTCGCAATCCAAGGTTTTACTGTACAGTAAAACCTTGGATTGCGAGCATAATTTATTTCGGAAGCATGCTTGTAATCCAGAGCACTTGTATATCAAAGCAAATTTTCCCATAAGAAATATTGGAAACTCAAATGATTTGTTTTACAACCATTTATTCATAAGTCCTTCAGTCTATAGTCCATATAAAAAGATTCTAGCAATGTGATAAGTTGTGTAACCATAAAATGTCCATCCACAAATGGAAGCCTCCATAAGGGGATTAGAAGCAAAATCCAGCAGGAGCTACAGAGTATAAAAGAGAAGAGAGGCGCCTCTAATCGAGACTTTCCGACAAGAAAAGTGTGATGTGAGCTTTTTGTCAGGAATTTCGACCGTGTGTATGCTCCATCACACTTTTTCTGTCAGAATTCCTGTCAAGAAAAGATTGAGAGCAGGTTCTCAATTTTCGTGACAGGAAAAATTCCTATAGGGAATCGCGCTCATCTGTAGGCAATTACGACACGAAAAAAAACATGCATGCTTAGAATCAAGCAGAAGAGCCAAACTGCCTATTGAACTTAATTTTTCTTGGCTCGTCATACGTGTTGTACGTCACTGCATTCTTGATGTTCGGAATTTCAGACAAGATTTGTGTGACCGTGTGTATGCAACACAAGTTTGAGCAGTTTTCCTGCTGAAAAAAAAACACGTGTGTACGAGGCATTAGTGTAGCAATATGGTTCTGATGATTAAAAGAGGCACATCTAAGTATGCAGGCATCTGGGGTAAAGCGATCCACATAGACCGTCCTCCTCACTGCCGGCTCTCACCGATGTCAGTCTGCAATCGTGACCGGGAAGACTACCCTGCAGTAGAGCGATCTGAAAGCGAGGCTTGAACCGCTCATGGAAGGGATGTCATTGATGGCGGTGAGGAGGACAGTCTATGTGGACAGCTTTACTCCGGATGCCTGCATACTTAGATGTGCCTGTTTTAATCATCAACCATGTGAGTTTCTACATGTTGTACCTTCACTAAATGTAAAAATATTGCTACACTTAGAGGCACGTCTCTACTATTTTATACTTAGTTGTGACATGACGCTACTCTTATATCAAGACATCGCTTGTATATCAAGTCAAAATGTATTAAAAAACGTTGCTTGTCTTGCAAAACGCTCTCAAACCAAGTTGCTCTCAAACCAAGGTTTTACTGTATTTGTAAGAAAATAAGCTGGCCAAATATACAAGCAGAACACAAGAATCTGATTCCAATAACGCTCGTTAGATAAGATAGATACAGAGAGTTTAGTCAGACCTCCGTGTAGTGCAGTTTTAATAGGGTATATCTAAACCCAAAAACAAAAATGTTATATATTGTAGCTTACCAGTCTTTAGATGTAGTGGCTGCATTAGTATTTTTATAGGGTGTTTTCTTTACTTTCACTTGATGATTCTTTGAATAACCCTATTTCCTGTCCCTTCATGCCTACTCCTTTTTTTTCTCCACTTTTTATAAATACAGTAAACCCCCCTCCATCGCGGGGGTTACGTTCCAGACCCACCCGCAATAAGTGAAAATCCGCAAAATAGAAATACCCTATTTAAATACACACTAGGCATGTTTTTATAACTTTCACTGTACTTTAAAAGCATTTTAAGGTCTTTAAACACACTTTTAAAACAATAGAAACAAATTTAAACACATAGAAGATACTGAGAGACATAGCAAGAGCAATGGAAAACACAAAAATATTTAATTAACAATGATTTAATCAATAAAATAATGTTAATGGGTCTTACAGAAAAAAACGCAATATACCGGGACCGCGAAAACTGAACCGCGATATAACGGGGGTTTACTGTACCTTGTTCAATTTCTGGGTACCAAGATAGTCCTCAACACTATTGGCGTCATAGGGCATTATTTTGCAGTAGCCTTTTGACAATCCCTCCCTTCCTCTTCATCCACTGTATCTATGAGGGAGTTATGATTGTCACACAGGCTGGATTCCAAACATGTCTGCCTTAGTTCATCCCAATTACATATTTGTACTTTATATTCAGCTCACAGGAAGTGACAAGGACATAGCATTTTTTGGCAAGAATAACGGGTATTTTGTGTGCTTGAAAATGTTCTTTGCATAATAAGTTAAAACAAATGCAACCACACCTATGCAATATATTACATTCTTGTATTTGGGTTTTGATATGTTTAAAATACCAATGTTTTCTTTAGAAAACAACTCACACAAGAGAAAATTAATCGAACATAAAAAATAAAAATAAATCCATGCATACAAGCTTAACCCCTTCCTGCCCAGCCCCGGTTCCCCATTAATAGGGTCTGTATGCATCAGGGAAAGTATCAGCAATCATGTGACCACTGTGATTGGCTGTCAAAGTGGTCACATAATTGTGACCCACTGGGGACCGAGAGCTGTCTTAGACAGCTCCTTCTCTGTACTGGGAGTTTGCAGTAAGCACTCCCTCAGCATAGAAACATCGGCCACCCAGTGACAGATATGTACAACCTATGGGCGTTAAAGCCCATAGCACATAGTGGTTGCGTTGGTGCAACAGGTTAATATTAAAAAAACAATGTGGAAAGTACATCAGCTCGTAGCAAAAGATCAGGAAATACTGCTCGTTGTTTTGACTTTTCTATACTGATACAAGATGAGATTTTTTGGGAGCCATGGGATATTGCACTTTGCACAATATTATTGCTCTTTCTACTCCTTTTAGAAAACCGTAATATTGTACAATCAGAAAACAAGCAAAGCAAGGACAGCAGGGCATTGACAGGTACACTTCTGTTTCTTTGCTACTGCACGAATCAGAATGTTATGTTGCATTGAATAATTCAAAGCTACAGTAATGATACACAGTGTTATACAACAGCTTTATTGTAAAATAAAAATAAAAGGTTTGGTTGCTATCTGTATTACTATTGTTAAATTATTTTTTGTTTTACTGCAGTATATTTGGACCAGTTATAACTGTGCCACCATTTCTAATAGTCTTCCCTGTTTTCTAGATTGTGCCTCTTTATTAATAAATGAATAACATTATGTTGCAAGGTTTAGCAAAACCAGAGAGCGTTCATGAAAATCAGTTCATCAAGTGATGCATTTACAGGAGAGAAAATAAAACTGATGTAAAAACTAAATGCACAGTCCCATGGATGGTCCCAGAACGTAGTCAAATCCTATACATTGTGTAAAAAAAACACAACAACTTTGTGAAGATAAAACCAATATTCTTAAGATATAGAAAAACAATTGTGTCACCAGCTCTTTCTGGTTACAAGTTTTCCAAGCTTTTCAGATATATCATGGGATGCCAAGCTCCCCCCCACCCCTTATCTATCCATTGTATCGCCAAGGCAGGTAGGTGAAAAGAAAACCTTATGGTAACTATTTCCCAAGATGCATCTGGATGGTCTAGGCAACAAGGGATTAAAAAGTGCTGGGATTCAGCTCTATATTTGACTTCACGATGCATGTATTTTTTTTATTTATTTTTTTGCATAGCGTGATGTACTTTTTGGCTGTTGTTGTCGGGCCACCCATGGGAATCTTTATTGAATACTTTTGTACTTTAGGATCACTTTAAAGCGGTAGTAAAGTTTTTAAGAACAAAAATTGTTTTTTTCACCTGCAAGGCCATATCGTAATGTGCTAGTATGTACCGCATACTAGCACATTGTAAAAGACATACCTTAAAAAAAAGCCCTCTAAGCAGCGCAGAGGCTTCCATCTTTGCCCGGTCTTCCTTCTGAGTTCAAGGACTCCGGCTGTCTGATTGGCCGAGCCATGATTACACACATGTGCGGAAGTCTCGGCCACGGCACACTGCTCTGAAGGAAAGTCGCGGGTTTGCCGCTCCTTGAGAGCGCATGCACTGGTGATGTCACCGGCTGCTGCTCGCTAGAACGTCTCCTAAATGGTGCATGTTTAGGAGATATTCCTTCAACCTACAGGTAAGCTTTGTTATAAGCTTACCTGTAGGTAAAAATAAAAAAAAAAACGGTTTACTACCACTTTAAAGTGAACTTATGAGAATGGAAATACAGGTGCTGACATTGCTGACTTGGTTTTGCATACACTGGGCCTGTCATTGTGATCCTTGCTTCACCTGCCTACTGAGTCATTGACCTGGAGCAAGCTTTCAAGAGGTATGATTTTAAGAAGTCACAGTCTGCATGCTTGCTTCACAACAGTGTCAGTGGATAGCAAAATCAGGATCGCTATTCTGGAGCCTGCATTTTTAAAAACCAAGTGAGCAAAGATGTTTCCCATGTTCCCAGTCTCACAGGTTTACTTAAAACATATACCTATAATTAAGTTAAAAAATGAAATAAATAACCCAATTATATGAGACTATGCATATAGGTCATAGCAGAAAGTGCAACAGTTTATTCCTGGGATCCAAGGGTCCCCTTGCCTCAAATTTCAATACAAAATTCAGCTTTTCCAAATTTTAAAGATGACTAACTCCTACAACATATTTTAGTAGGTCAGCACATTGAATTGTGGTGTGTAGATTAGAGAAGCCAGTTGCTCATCTTAACAGAAATACCAGAAGCTACCGTATATACTCGAGTATAAGCCGACCCGAATATAAGCCAAGGCACCTAATTTTACCACAAAGAACTGGGAAAACGTATTGACTCGATTTATAAGCCTAGGGTGTCCATCTGCATGCCTCACTGTGCCTCACTGTGCCCATGCCTCACTGTGCCCATGCCTCACTGTGCCCATGCCTCACTGTGTCCATGCCTCACTGTGCCCAATCTCCCTACCTGATCTCCTCTGCTGTGTGACTAGACTGACGTTTAACATGGGAGTCTATAGAAGGGGTGCCCGGCTTTGAAAAATCGGTGCTCCCCCGCCGTAGGTCCCCTGGACAACAATCTTTGCACACTTGTAGAGGAGGAGTGGGGCTACATGTGTGCCAAGTTTGGGGTCCAGGGGACCTACAGCTGGCCGGGATCAGGCGCAAAAATATGAAGATGGACACAGACTCGAGTATAAGCCGAGGGGGGCATTTTCAGCACAAAAAAATGTGCTGAAAAACTCGGCTTATACTCGAGTATATACGGTACATTAAAAGTTCAGATGGTGGGGATAAGAGTGGTGCATCACAGCCCATTTGTAGGCATTAGGATGTGTTCATCAGAGGGGACTTGCATTCACATAATTTAGTTTTACTAATACTGTATACTTTTTCTTTTATTGGTTGAACTAGATGGACTTTCTTCAAACGGACTAGACAGATGTAACTGTATATGCAGATAGGTTGCTTTAGAAACT
This sequence comes from Rana muscosa, assembly GCA_029206835.1. Lineage (NCBI taxonomy): Eukaryota > Metazoa > Chordata > Amphibia > Anura > Ranidae > Rana > Rana muscosa. The sequence continues at coordinate 734,102,720 of CM055116.1, forward strand.
ACGTGCAAATGTATTATGTGACATCCACCCAAGACACACATTATTATAGCTTTTTTCAAGTCAGCACAAATAGGTCTACATCTAATTATTATTTATACCTCTATCCAAGGATACAGGACAAAGTTTATTTGTTGCATAGAAAATTTGAGTAAGTCTAGGTTTAGTTGTTATTTAAAGTGTATGTAAATCATAGCAATTAATTATTTAATCCCTTGGTCTGGTAAATATTCCATTCAAAACCTTTTGTTTTATCTATTCAATAAATGCAAAAAATACCTGTTGATCTGACCAGAAATCATGTGAACTGATAACTACTTATACACTCAGTAACCGTTGTTCTCATGTTTCCTATGCACTGCAGAATACCCATTTCCTTATGTTATAGAGAAGAGGAGAGAGCCATGTGTCTTGTAGCCCCAATTCACATCCTGTTCTACTGTGGCAAGGCTTCTCCTCCATAGATACAGTACAGTAGGTGAGCATTGTCACCCTAGGGCAGTTAGTGTGACACTGGCAGGATAACTAGGTGAAAATAAAGGAAAACAATAGCCTGAAAAAGGAAACTATTGCAGCCCTATTGCTCACCTAAGGACTAGTAAGCTGCAATATATTACAGTTTTGGTATTGTTTTAGATATGCATTAAGGAGGCCAATAGCTATTCTACACTGCTAACTATGGGTTACGCTTGGAATTTACTTTGTCCAGTGATCTAAAACCAAAGTCATATTTTTTTTAGTGCCCCTGCACTATATGATTTGCTATCAGGTCATTTCTGGACATACATGTACCCTTTGCCTTTTATGAAATCTTCTTTCTCTCTCTATGTATAATAAAATGTTCTGTAAAGTGGTTAATCTTATAAAATAGCTCCTGTTTTCAAAAGACATTTGACAAAAAAGGGGATCATCACATTCAGCAATAGCTGTGCCACTTCTATTTGCCCCAGGATCACTTGAATTTATTTTGTGATGATTTTGTAACGTATCAGTTTAACAGTTTTTGGTCTACTTTTTTCTACCAAGTACACTCCATGATTAATTCACTTCATCTTTCTATTTATAATAATTGGCACCATACACACATGCAAATTAAATGTGTAATCATTCAACATTTGTCTGATAAGCATTCATGGAGTGATATTATATTTAATCTGAAAAGGAAAACGGTATTTATTTATAATTTTATTTTTATTTTTGTGATCTGATGGAAAGTGAGTTTCCATGGTAATGGTTTAAATGATGTGACTGAACGAAGTTAAAGAAAAAATTTAAAAAAAATATATATATTTATTTGGAACTTTTCCATACAACTATGATTTAAAAGAAGGTTTATTAAAGGTGAAAGCTAAAAACGCACGTACTTGTGATGTTGAAACACCTACCACTGGCTCCTTTTTACCTTCCACATGCAGTAAGCCTGATGTTATAAAAAAAAAACGCCAGTACTAAACAATTACGGTACTTACTGCTATCAATCGGATTTAAATTTACCTTGTAAGTCTGAAGAATGGTTATTCAGAAGGCAAACCGTTATAAAGCCCTGAATAAGCAAGTACACTTCTACTGGCACTGCGGGATGCTGTCTGAATTCTTGCTGCAGGAGGTTACCAAGGTCTTAGATTTAGGTAAACTGTTGCTGCATTTACCCGACAGCAATAATGGCTCAATGTTCATCAGCAGTCTAATGATGACTCTACAGTCAACATGTTATCCACCTAGATTGTCTATCCTTTTATGTTTTCCTCCATTATGAAATATTGGTCAGGAATGCTAATATTTTTGGCCTATACTAGCAAGTTATTTGGTTAATTATGTACTCTGTATGGTCTCATACCCTTTAATTCTTCATTATTTACCCTTTACATTTTACAGCAAGCAGCCAAGTGTTGGTTGGTAGTTGTCAAAACTGATGTTTTTTTTTTGTTTTTTGTTTTTACATATCTTTAGCATAATGCGGAGAAAGATTTACTATATAGATTGGGGCCGGAAGAGGTTAGATCAATGTGCATTAAGAAAATCCTAAATCTATGTAAGAATCTCTGTCAGTTGATGAAAGTTCTGCAATACTGACATACTCCACTTAAAGAGGAAGTAAACCCCCCCCCCAAAAAAACGGGATAAAACCTTACTCTGCAAGAGAAAGGCATAATGAGCTAGTATGCATAGCATACTAGCTCATTATGTGGCACTTACCTGAGATCGAAGTCCTCCTCGTTCCCCTCCGCCACCGCCATGTCTCCTCGGAGCTTCTTCCTGGTATCGCCACTCCGGCGCTGTGATTGGCCGGAGCGGCGATGACGTCACGCGCATGCGCGCTGGGCCGGCATTCTACCATTCAGAAAACCGGCAAGCTCAGTGCGCCTGCGCCGTTGTCTACGGCGCGCATGCGCCATAGACATCGGTGCAGTGTATTCTGAAAATACAGCATCTCCTTAACCGTGTAGATTAAGGAGATATTTCTTGCACCTATAGGTGAGCCTTAATCTAGGCTTACCTGTAGGTGCAAGTTGTCAAAGTGGGTTTACAACCATTTTAAATGTTACCATTCTACATGTGCTTTATGTACATATGCAAGAGATATCTAGACAGCTGCATGTGAATCTTGTAAAATATACTGTACATAGCATTTCAAGGAAGGCACATCTTTTTGCTGTGATCAGTATTATATTTTACAAAGGAGAATTTAATTTTAATTTGTTATACTTTGCTGATTCCTGCACAATATATTGATGTCACTACAGGGATCTTTTAAAGTAAATGTTATTTTCCCTCACTCTCTTCAAAAAAACCTTTAAGATCATGAATTTAGCTTAATAATCTGTTTGGTAATGTTCAAGGGACTGTGAGTAACTGTGGTCTCTCTGTAACATAGGTGGTTTGGGCATTTTAGGTCTATACAGGGCCATGTACTAGGTCTTCATTACATTTGTTAGTGGATCTCATTTTAGCCTTCCTTGTCCCAGCATCAAATGTCACATTTGTTAAACCTAAATGTGACTCATTTGAACTGGCAGCACATTTGCCATTTGATCTGACTTTAGTTTGTGATGTAGTTTATTGATTGGTGCTGTGCGGTAAAGCTGCTGTTTTTTCATTGTAATTAAAATCCAATAGTAGAAGTGATAAAATGTGAGAGCTTTGTTCTCTAGCTTGTTCCTTTTTCTGTAGATGCTGGGTCACGTCAGCATTAAGTAAATGCCTATTCATTAGGTCCATTATCACCCCTCTAAGGGGGCTATGGCTAATGCCTGACCCCTGCCATTCTTTACTCTCTGGTTTCCATTGATCCATTTTTAAGGTAGAATTTCTTGAATTATATAAAATGAATTCAACAGCTATTTTCAAAGTCAATTTGGAAAGTGTAGTGAAAGATCAATAAGAATATTTTAAGCTAACTGAATGTTTAATACAACACACATTCATTTTTCTTTACATTTCTTTCATTTTTTTAGTTTTTTATTTGAGAACTAGACTTTTTGTTGTCTGTTTTCTAATATACAAAATGCCATTTTAACATATATGTTTTTTTTTTTTTTTGTATGGTAAACATACAGTACATACAAGAATACTGTATTTGTTAAAAAGGCTGGACTTTTATTTATATGAATGTGTTTTGTGTTCTTTGTTCTTAATATTGCTAATTCAGAAATTACCTAAATATTTTTCCAAAGTAATTTTTAAAAAAGTGTTTAAAAAGTATGAAATGAGCCTGTGTTGGGAACACAGCTAGCCTGCTTCCTTAATACTGTATCAGCCAGTTTCATGAAGTGCCACAATTTTATTTTAGTTGTCAGAATCACCTCCATTACTGTGTAGTAGATTGTAAAGTCATGACTGCAACCATATGTACCCCATAAGCCTTAGGCCTTCATTCAATGAAAAACCTACATATGCAGAATAATAGAGCTCATAATAGCTCATCCTGCTTCTTTTTTTTTGTTTTTCAGTTGAGCAAAAATATTATTGTTCAAGGGAATGGGAAATACCAGTTTTAATATACAACCCCTGGAAAAAAGTATGGAATCGCCACTCTTGGAAAAATGTTCATTTAATTGTGTAGAACAAAACTATTTTCATTTAACATTCCAACCTTCTGGCTTTAAGAAACAATTAAAAAAAATGAAACTGTAGTCAATTGCAACTGTTTTTGCAGATCAAGCAGGGGAGAAAGATATGGAATCACTAAATTCTGAGGAAACTATTATGGAATCATCATGTACTTTGCAGTTCTAAAACAAACATCTGCATCAGATTACATCCTGAAAAATAATGTCATCGTCACCAAACATCCTTTCAATTGATGGAATGAAAAAGTGTCCAAAATCTCAAAATAAACTTGTGCATTTATTGAAGATTTATTGACTGCCATCTCCCCCGTACCTTTACCTGAGATGCAACCCCATATCAATGATTGTGGAAATTTGCATGTTTTCTTCAGGCAGTCGTCTTCATACATTTTATTGGAATGGGACCAAACAAGAGTTAAATGGAATGTTAAATAAAAATAGTTTTGAGGCATGTCTGTGATTCGTTTTTTTTTTCTACACAATTAAACAATTGATTGAACATTTTCCAAGATTGGTGATACTTGTTGCCAGAGGTTGTAGTACTTAAAATAGCTATTAATACCTCAACTGTTGTGATGTTTGTAATTTGTTGCTGTGCGCTACAATAAAAGGGGCTTTCTGCTTTCATTGACACAGAGAAAAAAATGCTTCAGGCTCTTGTACTGCCTCCTACTCCATCTATTGTGCTCCAGCATCCTGGGTGATTAAAGTGATTTTCCACCTGAACCATTTTCTTATTATTTTATTGAGTGGCCATACTGAACCTATTCCCCCAACCATAAATTTGAGGTGGATGGGGGAATACTCCCTGTTGTATTCTGTCATTGGGGGGACTCACCTGCTGATAAAATACCCAGGTCAGCGCTGCAGCCGCCAATCAAGCAGCTTTTAACCAACAAGGATATTGAACAGAAGTCGATTGGTAGAACGACTTCTGTTCAACTGCAGTGGCCACACATGGATTGAAATTTGTCCGGCCCCTGCTGAATTGGTTGAATTTCAATCCATCTATGGCCACCTTTAGAACCATCATCAGGTTTTTATTGCTGTTCGTGTCCCGAGACATGACAGCATGTGAGAGGCAATCTGACCTTTTACAGTTGTCACTGAGACAAGAGATGAGAGGAAATCTCCCCAGTGTGATCAAAGACAGCAGTTAAAACCTTACAGAGATTCTTCACCAATAAAAACATTAAAGGGGTTGTAAACCCTCGTGTTTTTTCACCTTAATGCATCCTTACAGTGTATTTAAATTTTTGCAGCCAAATCGGGATTACACCTACTTTATATTTGTTACATGTTTCCATTCACATAGCATAAATATTTAAAAATGACTGCTTAACTTTTATAAACTCTTTTCTGAAAAATCCTACTTTGCTCTCTCTGTATTGTGCATTGTAAGGGGGCTAGGGAGTTGTTTACTACAATTAACCTAGGCTGTACTGTGCTGGCAGATCTTACTAGCAGTTGTACACTAGATTTGACCACTTTCTGTCTTAACAGTTAGTTAAAGATCTAGAAGCTGAGCTTCTCCATTGTATATTAGGAGTGGAATCTCAGTGTGTCTCTGATGTTGGGGACATATTGAGTTTCCAAGAAATATATATTTTTTGGTATGCCACCATTTTATGCCTAAGGCCCCTTTCACACATATATGTCCGTTTTGACGGACTCCGCTTGCTCAGCAGGGATCGCTCTGTTGATCCCCGCTGGGAAGGCAGGTGACAGGTCCATCTCTGCTCACGGTGGAGAGATGGACCTGTCAGATCTCCGCTCTTCGCTATTAGGGATCGGATGAAAACAGATCGCCCTGTCCATTTTCATCTTTTCCGATCTGCCAGACGAATGGAAAATAGGGTTTCCATCCATCTGAATTTAGCGGAGCGGATGTCAGTGGACATGTCACCGCTGACATCCGTCGCTCCAATAGAACTGCATGGAGCGTCCGTTCTGGTCCGCCTAAAAAACTGACAGGTGGACCTGAACGTCCGCATGTGTGAAAGGGGCCTTTGGCCCCTTTCACACGGCAAGCCCGCTCGGATCCACCTATCCGTTTTTCAGGCGGATCTAAGCGGGCCATCCATCGACTCCTATGGGGGAGATGGGTGTTAGCTGACATGTGTCCGCTGACACCTGTTGCCATCCGATCTTATCGGATCGGATGAAATCAGACATGCTGTCCGTTTTCATCCGATCTCTCCATAAGAATCAGTGGCGCTCTGACAGGCCCCTCCCCGCTCAGTGAGCAGAGACGGACCTGTCATCCACTGGCTCAACAGAGATCAAAGGAGTGATTTCCTGCTGAGCTGGCAGACTCCGCTGAGCGGATCTGCCTCATGTGGAAGGGGTCTAACAGAGAATCGACTTTTATGTTACATTTGTGCGACTGGATACACTCTACAAGGTTAGAGTGCTACGGCAGTTATGCATTGTTGACCACACTAAACTGAAACAGAATTGGATTATCTCTGTTTCTGCTGTTTTATGTTGAGCAGATAACCTGACGTTACATTTATACAACTTTTTACAAGGTTACAGTGTGACTGATTTACTAAAGGAGTAAAGCATGTTCACTTTGCAAAGTGATTTTTTCACATGGTGAGTGAGTTTATGCTGTGATGACTTCTATCATCCAGTCAAGTGCAAGCAAAAATATTTATTTGCACATCATTGAGTCTTTTTTGCAAAGTGATTTTCCACCACATTTACTAAGCTAAATAATAATTTGCTTGCAAAGTGAAAATTCATTTTTCAGAGTGAACATTCTCTGCTTCTTTAAATCAACCCCATTGCTATGGAAGTTGTTCCTTGTAAAGAGAACTGAACTATCTTCTTACCTGATTTAAGCCTAGTACACACTGAGTTTTTTTCCCTTCAACCGAGCGGGCTGAACGGACAAAAAAACTGAAGCGCTCAGGAGGAAATCCTGTACTAACAAGCTGATTAGTAATACAACAATATTCCCCACAGTTATTGTGTTCTGACAGGGGGACGGTCGGATGCTGATCAGCAGACCTTGTCAGACCGGCAGCAGTACACACGGGCTGAATGTCGGTTTCTATTGAACCGGTCGCTACTACCCGATATTTGGCTTGTGTGTACACAGCCCTTTACTGGAAATCTCCTAGGTCCACTGAAATCTGTATTATGGTATCTAGCCTTGTATTCCTGGAATAATACTGATGTTATAGCCTTGCTATAATGCGACTTTGATTTTAACTTATCTTGTTCCCCGACTGCGTATTGTATAGGGACTATATAAAGCTGGTTTGTATTAACAGCTAATCCTGACCAAAAGACTTGCAGTAGGAGGTTTTGGGGTTTAATGTGCTACATTGTCTTATTTTAATTCTAACAGTATACCATGATCTCAATCTTCAAAATCACAGCCAGGTGAATGGTAGTTGGCACCCCCAGCTTGCCAACCAGCCATCTGCAGAGCCTCAAACACAGTGGAGTCGTATGGAAGCAATGGGGTGATTTATTTTTTGGAAATGGAGACAGGGCTGGCTGCATAAGGAGCAGGCGGCCGCATCAGCCGATACTTCCTCTGTTGTTCTGGCTGCAGTCCTAGGCGGAGTGATATCAACTGCACTCCATCTCTCTGTATCCCTGCCTTAGCAGGTTAATGGGGTCACTCTACAAGCACCCTCCAGCCATCTACAGTACAGCAACCAAGGGGTTAAAGCAGACAGTGAGAAGGCATTGTATCACTTCCTCACCACCTACTTAAACTCCTTGGACCCTGCACAAGCATGCTGCAACCACGTGCAGTGCAAATGGTTGTGGGCTGCTTGCAGAGTGGCTTGAATGGGTCGCTATCGCCCGCTAAATGCTTCATTGGGTATCGTTACTGCAGCAGCACATGTGCACCCTCGGCTGCTGGCTTCGGCCTGTTCAGCAGAAATCAGGTGAATTCTGATCCATGTATGGGCTAGTTGGTTGTACACAAGTTAATCTATTGATCGACCTGCGTACAACCAGCCAGTTGGATTTTTCCTGAAAGATCAGTGCCAGCAGCTATAGCCAGCAACACTGATCATTATATTTTTCTGGTGGGGAAAGCTCCCCATCAGTAAAATACAGTAGCTCAGCAGAAAGTAGTCCCCCATTCACATCGATTGTGTGAAAAAAAAACATGAATCATGTAAGGCCTGCCTAAAGGGGGATGGAATTGGGGACGTGAAAAATGCAGCTCATCTGCAGGGTTTTTCCACCCTCCAACCTCACATGTAAAGAAGCCCTAGGGTGCCCCTCCAAATGCAACTAAGGACTCATTTACAAATGCGCCAGGCACAGCTGTTCCCTTCGACCCAAGAGCATTTGACAGGTGGTAAAAAGGGGATGTGTCGCATCTTCACCGTCTCATTTAAAACTTTGCTGTGCAATGTACGTGATGGCAACACTGTAGCGTGCGACAATTGTAGGTTTAAATCAGGCAGTGACACGGGCAACACTGTGCTCGGTAATATTTGACTTCCTCTATGTTGTTTAGATAGATCTCCACCTCTCCAAAGTGGCCTACCCCTGGTTTATGTGATAGGATCATGTTATTTGTAACAGTAAATAATAAAGGGTTTTTGTAGTGTTCATTTATCCCTAAAGGTTCTATATACCATTTCTTTAATTTTTCATATAAAGTCAGGTTTTCCCCTTTGTTCCAAAAAAGGTTTTCAGTACATTTTAGTAGAGCTTAGTTAGAGGCACATTATTTAGGAAGCTGTTCTCCAGTCAACACAACTGTTTTACTGCCAACCTCAAAAGAAACTTTGTGCATTCAGTAAAATCCCTGCGCTGAGAATACTCTAGAAATAGATGGATGAGTGATTTAACTCCCACATTTTCCTTATTAGTAAAGTATCAACATAATTAAACCATTACCTTTCAAGCATTTATTCTGAGCTTCAGCAGTATTTGCATTATGTGCTTGCAGCAGGAAAAAAAATCCGTCATTTCAGTTCTATGGTCCATTTGTAGTCAGTCTGAGGAGCACTTGACAAACCTTTCTGTGCTGTGTATTCATCCAGCCAGCACAGACAAATTCCTGAGAATTAACTGGTTTATTGTTGTACCTTTTTTATGTCTTAATATAGATTATAGCAAAAGTTCTGCTCCTTTTGTATCTACTCATAAATTGATAACATCTATGCTAATTAACAATTAGAACTTGCCATAAGATGCGTATTTTAGCTTGGCTGTTTGACCTTTTGTTTTTAAACCCGGTCCCTGGTTACATCTTAGAAATTGTGTTAAATATCTACTTTAATTATATTATTATGCACCTTCTAGATTAATTAGTTACCTTTTCTACTTTAACTTATTCCTTTATTAATTATATATTATAATTAGAGTTACGGCTATATAGCTGTCAGTTGCATTACCCAGTGTAGGTCTGTTCTGATAACGTTTTTAAATGATCTTTTCCTTTTGTTGGCCAAATTGGACCTGATTTTTGAAGCACTTAAGACATCCTAAAGTGGCTTTAACCGGCCTTGAGTTGGACTGCAGCTTAATAAATTGGGCCCATTATATTTATCATATCTTTCTTACTGGGGCCATTTATGGCATATGCTGTAATGTTCAATTCATTTCTATAATGATTGTTATTTCAGTAAAGAGAGACAATATCTGAAAGTAACAATCCCATTACTGAAATAATGAACTTTACTGAAAAAACATGAGTTATAGCTTAGTCCCATAGTAGCTAATGTTTTAGTTAGTTAGTTTTTCAGCACATTTTCTAACATTAACATACATACAGACAGAATCTTAGCTCCATAAGTAGAGCTAAGATTCTGTCTGTATGTATGTTAATGTTAGAAAATGTGCTGAAAAACTAAAGTGATACTAAAGTCTTTTTTGTTTTTTTGTGTTTAAAAATAACAAACATGTTATACTTACCTGCTCTGTGCAGTGGTTTTTCTCTGGTTCCTCGCCGGCGGTCATGGCCCCTCACTCCTGCTGAGTTCCCCCACAGCAAGCAGCTTACTCTGGGGGCTCCCGAGCCAAGCCGCTGCTCGGTGTGTCCATTCAGACACAGAGCCGTGGCTCCGCCCTGCCCCCTCTCTCTTCTCATTGGCTCAGTTACTTTGACATCAACGGGAGACAATGGCGCTCCCTCTGCTGCTGTCTCAGCCAATGACGAGGGAGCGTTCCTGGACAAACAAAGCTCTTGTGCAACATTGTTGGATTGATATGGGGCTCAGGGAAGTGTGGGGGGCTGAAGGGGGCTGCTGCACACAGAAGTTTTTTTTATCTTAATCTTAATTTATCTTAGTTTTTTTCTGTTCAGCCCAGCGGGTTGAACAAAAGACTGTCAACTGTACTAGTGATCCGACGTTAGTGCAGTGATCTCCCCCGCTATGATTAAATACTAGTACAGTGTGAAACACGTCAGCTTGACCAGTGTGATGTGACTTGTAGTGCTGTTTTGGATTTTACAATAATGGCAATTTCTTAGGTTTTGCCTCATACGTGCATTGCTTGCACCCGTGGTTCTGGGAGAAGTGATTATCTTGAGGACTTTAACACCTGAGCGGCTTTCCTTTCTGTTGAACAAAAGACTGTCAACTGTACTAGTGATCTGAAGTTAGTGCAGTGATCTCCCCCACTGAGCTGTTGTGTTCTCATAGGGGGATGCCATTGGGGGAGAGCACTGATCGGTAGTCGGTCGACTGCTGGTTTTCATGCATGCTTGTCTGACAGAAGCTGGCCGAAAGTGTACTCACTTTTGTTGCCAGCGGTTTAGACATTAATGGCTGCGTGTTGAGTTATTTTGAAGGGACAGCAAATTTACACTGTTATACAAGTTGTACACTCACTACTTTACATTGTAGCAAAGTGTAATTTCTTCAGTGTTGTCACATGAAAAGATATAATAATATATTTACAAAAATGTGAGGGGTGTACTCACTTTTGTGAGATACTGTACTATTAAGTCCAATTGAGTGATTAGGTCCATTGTGTGCAGGGGCCAAAGAGAGAAGTAACTAGGCCACCACAGTGGGGGAGGTATAAGGAGATAGTAGGAAGGGATAGTAAAGGAATAAAGGAGCGAGTGGACATCAAGGACACCCAAGTTAGGACCTTAAGGCTCCACACCTACAGTGATCAGCTGCTTGCTATGGGCATTGACGGGTGGGCATATTATATCCATGGAGTCCCTATCGCCATGTCTGTTTCACAGCCAACAACAACATATAGGTAGCTAATTTAAATTGAGACTTAGTGAGGCCTAGTGTTTGTGAAGTAGAACATATCAGGGATCTATAGGGAAAGGACAATTGAACAGGAACTGTAAAAGTTGAATAACCAAAACATTGTGAGTATTGGATATGTCCACCATATATGTAAAGTATTCCCCGAGGCAGAGCAGCCACAAAAGCATTTGCTAGTAAGGGATAGATGAAGATGCTCTAATTGGGACAGAACCATGTAACATCTTGTAATGGTCTTAAATACAGTTTCAGTTGTAGTTATATTAATGGAGCAGGAAGCCATTGTAGACCAAATTTGTAGACAATCTTCTCTGTCTCTGTCTGTAATAGATATGAGTGTGTATAATACCAAATATGTTCAAAGAATTCGAGTTGGCTTGTGAGGTCTTTGCTAGATAATATAGTGTTAAGCAGGTGCTTTATTTGCAAAAAGCAAAAGAGTTCAAAAGAAGGAGCATGGTATTTTTCTCTACCCAAGTGTAAACGGGGCAACTATTGGTAAAAGAATGAACGTAGCAAAATTTGTGAAAGTGCCACCAGTGGAAGGCAGTATGAGATTTCAGTCCCGTAAATAAAAATGGATTGCCCAAAAGGAGCAGAAAAGGTAGATGTGGTGAGATTACTACGTTTGTTAAAGCTTTAAGAGACATACAGCAACCGTAAAGATGAATGCCATGAATGTTGTCTGTATGTCATCTCTATAATTTGGGCACCAATTATAGTTCTGGGTGGAATGCAGTAGACATGTATAGAGTTGCCCAGGCTCCTAGGGAACCCAGAATATCTAACACACAAATTGCGTGGGGCACCCTGCCCTTTCTTGCAATCTATGGTGGTGCTTTTAGAGCTTTCATGCCTCTTGTTGCTAAGCTCCGCATACAATGTTTAGCAATGCCCTGTTCTAGCTGCTGTAGACTTGAAATGATGGTGCGCATTGCTACTGATTCAAACTCAAATGAATGGGCATTTATGTATGTATTTATTTACATTTAGTTAGCTGATGTCACTTTATACAATTATTTGATTTTGTGTGATGCCTTATTAAAAGATGCTGCTTTTGACAGCCAGTACCTGCCTTAGACTCAGCCAGAGTTGAAGTTTTATTTAGTACTGGCATTTATATAGCGCAAGCAATATATATTGTACATTCACATCAGTCCCTGCCCTCAAGAAGCTTACAATCTAAGATCCCTAGCTCACATACACACACACACACAACTAGAGCCAATTTAGAAAGGAGCCAGTTAACCTAACCAGTGTGTCTTTGGATCGAGGGAGGAAACCAGAGTACCTGCAGGCATAAGGGGAGCATGCAAACTCAATGCCGATTTAGTACCTTAACCATAATTCGAACCCAGGGCTCTAGTGCTGCAAGACAGGAGTGCTAACCAGTAAGCCACTGTGATGCGTTGATATTGCAAAATCACCTTTTCAGTCCTGGAATGCTATTGATTTGTGAAGGCTGTAATGTGAAGTCTGAACAATGGTCTGTGAGCTTTTCATCTAGCAGATAAAAATGTAATGTTGGCGCTATTGACACACTCATACACAAAATAACATCTGTCCCAGAAGCATGATGGCCTTTTTACAAGCCACAGAGCAACCAGGTCAATCTAATCACTTTATCCTGAACGCCCAGGGCTGAAAAATGTTTATTGATTCAAAAGTAATTACGATACATTTTCCAAGTACTTGCCAAGTGTCTGTGTGCTCCATTGTTTTGATATCAAGCTTGTGTTTTGGTTGCGAGACTGCTATCGTTTAGTGACATATTTAATAGTCAGATCCTTTGTAAGTATATGTTTAGAGCCAGCGTGATATTCCCTTTGTCAGCAGCAGGTCTATTCGATACTTATTGCTTGTTGTGAATGTTTTTAATTATTTTAAGTCTTGGTGTGATTTCTGAGAGAAATGAAAATCATACAGTGAAATGCTTTCTTTCATAGCACCGGTAGCTGCTGGAGTATTGTGAATAATAGAAAACGAACACCTAGCTGGCAAGTATGCTTTACAGGGCAGCTTTTAATCAAGCAAACCAAGGTAAATTAAAGTCATTCAGCTTCACTTAAAGGAATTTCCATTGCCAAAGAAGGTGGATTTCTGATCCAGACTTCATAGTATAGTAACACAGAACATTTGCACGAGCACATAAGCCTGCTTATATAACAACTGGACCAATCCCGATGTATGCTTGGACATTGGTCTGTATAAGCCTAAGTCAATATAAAATATTGTCCCAGATCAGCAGTAAAATCAATTTCTTCCTGCACGATTCTAATCATGGCACTCCTGGATAGCTTTTTACTGTATACCTTCTGCAAGTACATTCATAGAACTGCAACTTGCTACATAAAAGGGACATCAGTTGATTTTTATTTTTATTTTTTTAAATCGGATCCTTTTTTTTTATATATATGCAAACAACATTAAGACAATACAGACAAATTATACAAACAAAATCACATTAAACAAAACACAACCCAAGAAAAGAGAAAAAAAGGGACCCCAAACCACCCCACCTGAACAACCCCCCCATCCCCCAACCCCCACTCTGCTCTTGGAGTATGTATGGGAAAAAAACAGCATCCAATATTACAAAGTATATAGTACCTATTAGTTTACATGATACCTAAGTCATGAATTGAAGCCATCTTGACCAGGTAGCATCAAACTTACGCATGGAATTCCTTAGGGAGTATGTATGTTTTTCAAAAAGAATAATCCTATTGAGATCTAAAATCCACTCAGATATGGTCGGCGGGTAGGGAGAGGTCCACTTAAGAGCAATCTGTCTACGGGCAACAAAAAGTGCACGTTTAATAGTGTTACCAATAGAGGAGGTATAAATAGACGTATTGCAGTATCCCAATAGATATATATGTGGTTCAACCGGAATGTTAGTATCCAATAGCCCGTTCAGGGTACCAATCACCTCCGCCCAGTATCTTTGGAGTTTTGGACACCGCCACAAAAGATGTATTAGCGTACCTGTATTCATGGGCGTCCACTCCATAGGACAAGGGGGGTCAATTTCCCCCCCTGGAATCGTAAGAGTGTTGAAGTCAGAGTGAAGACACTTTCCCCCTGTGTTGCAATGGCCTCCGCGGCAGCCGTGGACTTTTTTTTCTAAGTCTGCTGCTGGCCTGGGGGCTGGGGCTGCTCTCAGTCTTTTCCGACTACACATCCGTCCCTCCCTCCTCACCCCCTGCCCGAGCATCGAATTGCCTCTCCCGCTCAGGCCTCTGCTTAACATCACCGTGACCCGGCTGTTCCGTGATTGGCTGCTGCCTCAGCCTGCCTCTGCCTCTGTAAAAAATGTATGTTGTGCCTATGCCGATCTGGCCGGCGCGGCGCCGGCTCCTCCACCCACAGGTGCGTGGCGTGCAGTGGCCAAGACAAGAGAGAATACGCTGCCAGTGCTTGCCCTGGGCCTATCGCTGAAGAACTACAGGTAATAGCAGTGCCTGTGCCACGACACCACTGTGTACATCTTTTTGTATTGCAATACATCTGTGTTGTGGGCGGCCATATTTTGATCTTGATGAAAACAACCTATACAGTATAGGCTGTTTTCATAAAGATCAAAATATGGCCACAAGCCCCTCCCCTTCATGACATTGTCAAAAAGGGACCGAGCATGGATGACCTAATGATGCCCCCCCCCCCCCCCCGAAAAAAGTTCAGCGGACGCCCATGCCTGTATTACCATATCTAGCACAGGCTGGCTCAGATTTCAATCCAATTGGTTCTTATTAAAATGTTCTAGTCCCTTTTCCTCAAATGTATTTGCTGCAAAACCCCAAAAAACAGAAACATGTGTTTTACCTACCACATCTGGCAACTGTTGTGAGTTTTCTGCCTTGGTTTATTAGGAGGAGGGTCTGGTTTATGGTCCTGTTGTTCTGGCAGGTACAGTTTTCCTCCTGTT
The DNA here is from genome assembly GCA_029206835.1 of Rana muscosa. Lineage (NCBI taxonomy): Eukaryota > Metazoa > Chordata > Amphibia > Anura > Ranidae > Rana > Rana muscosa. The sequence goes on from CM055116.1 coordinate 734,117,932, forward strand.
CTGTGCAGCTGAGCACATGTCTTATAGCAAAGAATTGTTCAAAACATTAGGCAGAATATTGGCAGGTAAATTCTAGCGTAAAAATGAAATGTAAAAATCCAGATACCTGTATTATAGTTAACTCAGTGTGGAGAAAAAGACACCTTTCTGTCGTCAGTCTTAGGGGAGCCAGAGGGGAGTCAGTCACTTTCAGACAGTCACGTTTCTCCACTTGGCATTTGTTCACATATCAGCACGTTTAAAGGTCTCCATTTATGTCAATGACAAAATAGCTGCCAGTTTCCATCTGTCCAAAACTGCACAGGACTGAATCTTTGTTTACACTATTCCTCTCTATGCCACTGAGCACCACCACCTTTTTAATGATGGCTTATTCATTGTAATGATGAATTTTATGTTCACTGCGAAAATGCCATGTGATGGGCTGAATCTTCCTCCTAAGTAAATATGAAAGCCTCCTATGCAGAAGATATCAAAAGACAAATTCTATTTACCAAAGTATTTGAATACGATGTTAACCACTTAACCTCTGATAGATTTACCCCTCTACATGACCAGACCATTTTTGCGATAAGGAACTGCGTTCTTTTAGCTGACAATTGCGTGGTAATGCAACGCTGTACCCAAATAAAATGTATGTTCTTTTTTTCCCCACAAAAAAAAATTTAAAAAAATCGTATTTCTTCATAAATTTAGGCTAGTATGTATTCTGGAAAATATTTTTGGTAACAAAAAATCCCGTAAAGCGTAAATTGATTGGTTTGTCCAAAATATATAGCGTCTACAAACTATGAAGTATTTTTATTTATTTTTACTAGTAATGGCAGCGATCAGCGACTTATAGCGGGACTGCGATATTGTGGCAAACATTCTGACACTAACTGACACTTTTTGGAAACCAGTGACAGTAATATAGTGATCAGTGTTAAAAAATGTGCACTTTCACTGTAATAATGACACTTGCTGGGAAGAGGTTATCATCAGGGGTGATCAAAGGGTTAACTGTGTGCCTAACCAGTGTTTTACTACACTGTGGGAGGTATTTTTACTAGAGGAAGAGATGAAATTGATTCCCTGCTTTGCATGGACACAAATGTCATCTCTTCCCTCCTGTCAGAATGGCGATCTGCCTTGTTTGCATAGGCAGACTGCTGTTCTGCCTTTCTGCTTGATGATCAGCAGGTGCTTGCAGACATCGAGCATGCGCGCCCCCTACCTGGAAGAGTCAGATCACGTATATATACGTGAACCGGTGCAGAGGTGCCGCCCTGTAGCAGTAAAACTGTTATAAAGCGGACCTTAAGTGGTTGAGGTATAGAACACTCTTTCTCATCCAGGTTCCTCCAAAGGTTGCTAGATGTTCCTTGAGCACAGAGCAATTTCTGCCTCTCAGATAAGTAACCACTGATACCAATGATCTTTTTTAGCCAACTGTAATGGGACATACTTCCCACTGACTACTAAAGTAAGGATCATTCTTTCTGTTGATCACCTGTGTAATGGGGAACTTCTTCCACTGACCACCAATGTTAGGGAGTCCGCCTCACTTGACAACTCATGTAAGAGGTTACTTCTGTACTTACTACCAATGTAAGGTGTGTCCTTTGCCACTGACCACCTGTGTAAGGGGGTACCTCTTCCACTGATCACCAATGTTAAATCATCCTTTTCCGCTCACCACTAATATAAAGGAGTCCTTCCACCATTGACCACCAGTGTAAGGAAGTCATTCTTCGACTACCAGCAATGTAAAGGGGTTCCTTCTCCAATGACCACCAGTGTAAGAAAGCACCACTTCCACTGACTGCCAATCTAATGGACACTTATTGACTGACCACCAGTGTAAAATGGGTTCTTTTCCACTGATAATCAATGTACGTGGGCTGATCACTATGTGAGAAAACACAAAAATGTTGTCTCTTTTTTCTGGTGATTATTATTCATTTAATTACTACTACTAAAACATTTTTGTTGTATATGACAGCCTTAGGTGTCAAATATTGAGAAGTATACCGCATTTCTTATTCTTTTTATATATTCTTATATTTATAATTTACTGTTCATGTACCGTGACATGTAGATAAGATGATTATTCGCAGGGGTTCCCCCAAAACATACACGTTTTTAGTAGTGTTGCACCGATATCAGTGTCGGTACAAAGCATTTGCACGCTTGCTCGTACTCATGCAGATGCTCCGATACCCGAAACCTATATCTTTGCGGTGTGATTTGAGCCCATTCAAAATTAATGGGCTCAAATCGCACTGCAAAGAATCGCATGTGATTTGAACAGGAATGCGGTGCGATTCCTGTCCGAGTTACATGCGGTTTCCCCCACCGTGTGAACCTAGGCTTGTCAAAGTGTCTTCAGCCTGAGTTCACACGGGAGTGGTGCTGGAAACCACATGCGATTCAGAGAGGAATCGCACTGTATTCCTGTTCAATTCGCATGCGATTCTTTGCATTGTAGTTTGAGCCTATTCATTTTTTATGGGTGCAAATTGTACCTCAAAGGTATCAGTACTCAATTTCAGCGAATATTTAACCAAAAGTATCGGTACTCGCCAGAAAAAAAAAAAAAAACAGTATCTGTGCAACCCTAGTTATTAGGGTTTCTCTGTGTTTAAAATGTTGGTCAAGACTGGCCGCAATGTTTTCAGTCTTCCAAAATGTATGTGAGTTTCACATATTCTGTCCATATCTTTTATTGTAAATGCAAAATGATTTATTTTAGACGAAAGAGCAATTCTAAAGCAAAACACGAAATCCAGTCAGTGGGATGCTAATGCTGTTCAGCAAACTGTGCTAGCGTGAGAAGGTTTGCCTAAAAGACACTGGCCAAAAGAGATTTAGTAGGCTGCCATTACTGAGCCCGCCTTGTGTTTTAATCATTTTCTGTGCGCTCATGCTGAGCACCAAACACTCATTTTTGAAGCCTTTCCTTTGCAACTCCCACTTTCTGCTGCTTCTGTCACTAATCACATTCAATCCTTCTAGACAGGTTTAATTCCGATTGGTGGCTGTTAGAAACTTCTTAGTACATCCATTTTTTTTTTTTTTACAAAGGGTTCCTGTATGGGAGAGAACACACAGAGCCTGCAATGGAGGGTGCATTTGGTAATACCTCTCTCTTGCTTCATAAGCATAATACCTCTTCCACATCATAAGCAGGGTATTCCACATCACCAGATTAAAATGAACTGGGGTGATCTGATGCACTACGGCTATGTTCAGAGACACAACAGGAAATAACAAGATGCAAGGAATTTCCTTCTTATACAGTTGTCACCACAACAGGTTTACCCATTATAAGATTTCCCCTTACTTCCTGTTCCCATGACAATGCAAACATTTTGGATTTCCATCACTTTCTCTGTAGGAGACAATTTTTCTCAGTGGAGACATAGACAGCAATAAAAACAGACAGAGATTTAAACCCAACAGTCTCCCAGCTGTCAGAATACAATATCTCGGCGGGAGTGATTCCCCCATCCACTTCGAAGGCGTGGATGGGGCAATTGGGTCTTTTTTTTCCCGTTAGGCCACTAGGTTTAATGGCCAAAAAAAAAAATCACTGATATATGGGCTGCCTCAGACTGTTGCTGCCCATGTGTAACTCATGGTTCAATTTTTAATTTTCCCTGGAGAATACCTTCCAAGTTATTTATTTATAGATTAAAGATTACATGTAGGTTTATTATGAGCCAAATAGAAGTGGAAAAAAAAAAATCCTATTATAGTGGATGGTGTGACACAGGAGCACATAAAAAATCAGCATATTTTATAAGATTTGAATGGATAGTGAAAAGTCCCATGTTTGCTTATTAACATGATAAAGTCATTTTATTGAGGCTTCTTTTAGGAATAAATTAACTGATTCCCCCACCATTAAATTATAGGTAATTGATTAAAGCTGTGAAATTGCTGTGACAGTTTTCATGTTCCCTCCCACGCACTGAAAGAATACGTGAATGTGATAAAAGCATTGAATATACCTGCGCTGCTCATGTCTAGCACAACACATTTGGGAGAAATACTGTATACCGAATTGTCTTTCAGCTGCATGCATAACATTTCTTTGGTTTAGTAGACATCAGGATCATGTTCCTTCCATTCTAAGTTAGCAAAAAAATTGATAAACAATCTATTGAATAACTGATTCATCAAAATGGTTTTAAATTCCATATTTCATTATTTTTCCAGTATCTAAATACATTTTTATTACAGGTGCTATATCTTTACATGAGCTAAGTAACCGATAGCACCTGCTCTAATGTCATCAAGTAGCTTCTGCTTATTAAAAGATACAATTGTTTGTTGTATTATAGGAGCCATTTTTGGCTGCCTATGGGAGCCAGGCCCTTTTCTCACACTGTTATTTTATTTATTTAGTTTGATATTGGTGACGTGGAAAAAATCCCCAGAGATGGGCACTTTGTAGGACCATGCTGAAACACTTGACTTGTAGGTGTATCTGGAAACGTGAAAAATACATTGGGGTTATAATTAACATCCTTCCCACTGGGGGCGGATAGCACCTATAATAGGATTATTTTTGATGCTGGGAAATATAATGTATATATCAAAAGTATTTTGATAAATCGGTCTTTTAATACAATATTTATTAGTCCAATGTAAGAGGCACTCATGGCATACCTCCCAACTTTCTGAAATGGGAATGAGGGACATCTTTAAGCAAAAGTATGTGTAGGTATAGGAAACGCCCCTATGCCACGCCCCCTTAATGGAAAATTGGACAAAAAAAATGATTGGTTAAACCCACAAGTGCTTTTTTCACCATTACTATTCCTTTATTCTGGCTTTTGGAATTTACAAATGCAGCAATTTAGAAATTGGACGAAAGGTTTAGCACTGGGAGATACTTTTAGATGTATATAAAATGCACTTTTTATCTAACTATATAGATCAGACCAAAATGAGGGACAAACGAGGAGAAAAGAGGGACAGAGGGACTTTGTTCCAAATCAGGGACAGTCCCTCAAAATCAGGGACAGTTGGGAGATATGCTCATGGGTCTTGTACTAAAGCAGGGGTGCCCAACCAGTGGCCCGCGGAGCCCTCTGATGTGGCCCACAACCTCCTGCTCTGTAATGGAATAAAATGGAATACGGTTATTAAAGGTCAGTTTATTACTAAAATCACAGTGTATATATGGGCATATGTGTTCTGCAGTGGTTACTGAGCTGCTTTAATACTGATCCACAGGTGCAGAGCAGTTTACCTGCGGGTTACCTGCACTGAGCCATAGACTTCTGTTATTATCTGCGAGTTTGATGAGCTTTCTGAAAGTGCACCAAACCTGCAGAATATAATAGAAGTCTATTGCAGAGTGCAGGAAAGCCAAAGGTACACTGGGTTGCACCCGCGGTGCGGGTAAACCGTAGCGCATCAGCGTGAAAGCAGCCATGGGCCCCTTTCACACGGTCAGTCTGACAGTCTGACCAATTGGACCCTCCATTCACCTCTAAGTAGTGGCAGACATAAACCAACTTGTACATATAAAACACAGTCATAAAAAAACTTAAATTAAAAAGTTCATAATAAAACTGCAGCAGCGCTACGGACAAAATGTTCATATGTGCGTCTTCTATATAGTTGAATATATAGGTGATGATGATAGTGATTGGTGAGTCTGGTTCTACTTGATCCTAGTTTCAGTGCTTCTTTCACCAAGGTGTAATTCACCGCGTGGGGGGTAAAACAATCCCCCTATGCGGATGCACTCACCAGATAATTGTTTAATAAGGGCATATATAAACCATCCTCATTCCAATGTGACTGCAATCTTATGTTTTTTGGACACCGCTTGCATATGTGAGGGAAAAAGAACAGATCCACATAGGGCAGTATTGTTTGGAAAATTTATTCAACAATCCCCAACATGCCCCCTTTACAAAATGCGCGTACCCAAAATACAAATAAAACAGGCGTTGTATATAATGAGCGCTGTGAGCGCTTTTAAACTTGCCACTTGGTGAGCGCCCCTGGTGTCCTCCTGGTATTACAAGTCCTGGAGCGCAGACAGCGTCACTTCCGGTCTGCTTGGTGTGCTGGTCACGCCCTGACGTTTCGTCACTTCCTGACTTCTTCTGAGGGCGTGACCAGCGCTACCAACATCCGGATTAAATAGCACCTCTGTTCCGCCCACCAACCTCGAGTTAGCGTCCGTGCGTCCGCGTCATTACGCATGCGCACTCAGCAATCTCCGTCTTGGCTTGTTGTGGGCGGAAGTGCTCCATCCAGGAGTCCGGAGTAGCGCTGCCCTCATTGGCGCGCCCGTCCGGCCTCTATATTGATTGGATGGTTATGTGTTCCCATGATCCTAACAACACTAGTTGGACATTGATGAGCAAGTTAACCCCTCCAGGGGCGTTAGTGATTGTGTTACATGGCTGAACGGAACCCCGTTAGTAGGCTCCTATATACAGCAGGCATCGTGGCCCTGCGAGTGCAGGGACCATAGCAGTGCTGACAGCCTCTGTGAAACACACATTGTCCTAAGGATTCCTTGTGTTGTATCAGAAAAAGCCGCTATGTTTTTACAGACAGCACCCTCTGTGCAACACTGCAAGTACTCCTAATATGTTTATGTGGGTTACTGATAAACAACAATTAAATATGAAATATTTAAAATGTATTAAAACGGTCACTCAGTAAAAAATGTTGACTACATAAAACCACCTATAAAAAGGGTAGATAATAGCCACATAAAACCGCCTCTATATATAAATGCATCCACAAATGAAAAGGTGTATCCCCGCATTAAAATAAATATGAACTGTGTCTATATATATAAAACTCTTAAAACATGCTAAATGTGATAAATGTATATATAAAATCCACCTGAGTAAATCCTATTCTTTTTAAAGTCACTTAATTTGAAATATCATGTGAACGTAAAATTAAACCATACTTTCAAGGTTCTTTTGAGACATTTTTAGGAGTCACTTATAAAGCAATTAATATCAAGCTCAACGTTCAGTCCTTTCGGTACTAAAACGTCCGTTAGGAAAATCCATTTGGTTTCCTTCTTCGATAATTCTCTTACTTTGTGTGAGCCCCTCCAATTTGACTCCAGACATTCAATGCCCCAAAATTGGAGGCCTGAGGCATCTTGGTCATGTTTTAATTTAAAGTGTAATGACACATTATGGTCTTTGAAGCCAATCTTGATATTCTTGATGTGTTCTGCTATCCTGATTCTGAGCAGTCTCTTTGTGCGACCAATATAAAGTAGTCCACATGGACATTTTAGAGCATACACTACAAAACTGCTATTGCATATGATAAACTGCTCTATATCGAACTGCTGTTGGTTAGAGGGGGAGATGAAATGTTCCAGTCCTCTTATTGGTTGTGATACTTCTCGACATGCCTTACATTTCCTACATGCAAAGAAGCCATTTTGACTCCAAAATGTTGGAGGTTTGCTTGGAGGGTCTAGGATTTTTTTGACCACTCTATCCCCATAGTTGGATGCTTTCCGGTATATAAACTGGGGGTTCGGAGGTAATACAGGGCCCAGTTTTTTGTCTAATAATAATATGTGCCAGTGTTTCCCAAAGATTGCCTCTACTTCCTTGTATTGAGAGTGGAATTGAGAGATGAAGCCCCATTCCTTTGAGTTGATTCCATCTAATAGTGGTTTGGGTTTAGGTTGCAGACACGTTTCCTTGGGTATTAATGCCACCTCTTCTACAATTCTCTGTAGGGTTTCTGGAGCATAGCCCTTTGCCACAAATCTGTCTGAGAGGACTTTTGTTTGTGTAAAGAAATTGTTGTCATCAGAACAGTTGCGTTTCACTCGCATAAACTGGCCTTTAGGTATATTCTTTAGCCATTGTGGATGATGCCCACTTGTTGTTGGAAGGTAACTATTCCTGTCAGTTGGTTTAAAAAAGACCTTAGTACATAATTCCAGATTTTGGCGATAAACAGTAACATCTAAAAAATGTATTGTTTCTTTATGCCATTCGGAAGTCAGTCTGATGTTGTTGTTATTCAAATTTAAAACCTTTAAAAATTCTTGGAGTGTCTCTACCGGACCAGCCCATATTAAAAACAGATCATCTATAAAACGTTTATAAAAAATGAGCTCTGCTCTTCTGTTTCTAAAAATCGCTTTGTCCTCCCACTCTGCCATAAATAGGTTCGCGATACTGGGAGCAAATTTAGCCCCCATCGCCACCCCCTTTCGTTGCAAATAAAATTTGTTGGAGTACCAGAAATAGTTGTGTGAGAGGCAGTAATCTAGGGCATGGCCGATAAACACTTTTTGGTTGTGGGGTAAGTCCTCCCTCTTACTCAAAGCCCAATTTAGGGCCAGTAAGGCGTCATCGTGTTGGATGATTGTGTAGAGGGAGGACACGTCCGCTGTTACCAACAGAATTTCTTGTTTTTCAGTTATTATGACATTACGTAAACAATTCAGAAAGTCCTTAGTATCTCTCAGGTATGCTTGTGTCATTGTCACACTTTTTTGTAGGAACGTGTCTAGGTATTGTCCCATTCGCGATGCAATAGAGTCTATACTATTTACAATGGGTCTGGGAGGTGGGTTGGTGGAGTCTTTGTGTATTTTTGGTAATGTGTAGATCGTGGGGATTTTGCTACTTGCTGGTACCAGATACTGTTTTTCTTTATCTGATAGAACTCCCAACTTGGTGCCTATTTCTACCAATGTTGTTAACTGATTTCTGAACGCCAGTGTTGGGTCTCCCTCTAACACTTTGTACGTGCCTTCATCAGACAACATTTCTATGATCTGTGTGTGGTACATTTCTTTTGTTAATATAACGACTCCACCCCCTTTGTCGGCTGGCCTGATGACAATGTCTTTCCTTTTTTCCAGTGCGACAATCCCTTCTTGAATATGTTTTAGACTTGTGTTCTTCTTGGGTACAAGTTTATGCAAATCACGTATGATGAGCCCCTTGAATACCTCCACCTGATGGTTGGGGTTGTTCAGGGGGATTAAACAATGATTTGTTTTTTAAAGTGGTTGTAAACCCACTTTTTAAACAAAGCCCTACATGTAAGCCTAGATTAAGGCTTACCTGTAGGTGCAAGAAATATCTCCTTAACCTACACGGTTAAGGAGATATTTGTATGTAAATGCGGTGACGCTGACGTCACCCCATTCACAAATTCGGCTAGATCGCAACATTCGACGACGTAGCCGAATTCGACAGCTCACGCGCGCATGCGCGGAGTCACGTCTTCTCCGCTCCGGCCAATCACAGCGCCGGAGCGGCGCTGTGATTGGCTGCAGCGGCGATACCCGGAAGTAAGATTCCGGCTGTCGCCGCAGCGATGGATGCGGCTAGAGGAGGGACACGGACGACTTCGGGGGCCCCGATCGAAGGTAAGTGGTACATAATGAGCTAGTATGCTAGTCATACTAGCTCATTATAGCTTTGTCTTGCAGGTTAGTCAAAAAAAAAAAAAAAGGGTTTACAACCACTTTAATCCACTGTTTACAGACCTCTGAGGGTCCGTGTTTGCAATCATATTCTGTGTATTTAATTCTACAAAGTGTTTCTTTATATTTAGCTTCCTGATATATTTGTGTACATCTATATAAACATTAAACTTGTTTACTGGTTGCTTTATTCCACATTTTAGGCCCATATTGAGAATGTTCACCTCTTTATGCGTTAACTCCACTGGGCTTAAATTGTATATACCGTTATTTAGTGGTTTCTCCTTCTTTTTCTGGACCTTCCTTCCTGCCCGGCATCCTCTAGATCTGCATTTCTTTGGTATGTATACTGGGTTTGGTCCCTGGTCCACTGGTTCTGGGTTTGGGGATCTCTCCAATCTTGATCTCTCGGATGTGCCGAGGGGTACTGGGGTTTTCCTCTGTGCGGTGGGGCCCCTCGTCCCCTTCTCTGTCCCCCCCCTCCTCTCCCTAAAAAAGGGCGGGGTGGTGGGTAGTAGTTCTGTTGCTCTAATGGTTGAAATTTGTTTTGAGTTGGTGCTTGATACGGTGTATATTGACGATTATTATATTGTTGGTTGTTCACCTGATTACTTTTTCCACCTCCTCCTTTCGGTTTTCCCTTTTTAATTATTGGGATAGGGGTGGAGAAATTTACAGGAGAATCAAATTCTATAGCATCGTCACTTATAAAACCCCATACTCTATCCATCAGTGTTGTTATAGCCTGATTAATTAGTGGTTCAGTTGGTTTTGGTTTTACTAATAAGTTCACATTCTCAGGAAGGGTTTGCTGCCACGCATAAATGCTGTTGGTCTTAAAGTCGCCCATATCTCTGTGATATTTCTTTATTTTCTTTTTTTGTGTGTCTTTGTCCACTTTTTCTAATCTCCTGTTGGTTCTGACATTGAAGTCAATGATAGGTTGAGTATCTTTAATAGGATCTAATTGTTGCTGTAATGCATTGATTTTATTCTCCAGGATCATCATTTTGCGTTTTTTTCTTTGTAGGATGAGTTCTTGTAACTTGTATCCTACCCCATTAAAAAAGTCAAACCATTCTTGTACGGAGCCTGGATCATCCAGCCCATCTTGGGGTACAACTTCCCATCTCAGGCTCCGAATGATGATTTTTTCTTTAATGTACTGCTCTAGGGTGCATATGTCCCACCATGTCCTTAGTTGTTTTTCTAAAATGTTCCCCAACATTGTCATGGCCCCATTATAATTCACCTGGGTTGCAGTAGGTTCACTATCAGAAAATAGTGTATCTAGATTAATAATCCTATTGCTTAAAAACCTAAGAGCATCCATCGCTGCGGAGTAAAACAATGATAAAATTCAATAAAAGATACTAAAATGCTCTGGCCCTCCTTCTCAGTATCGCTCTGCGCTTATGGATAAATCTCTAGAGAAATAGACGCTAAATAGGAATATATAAGATAACAGCAGCTGCGTGATTTGCATAAACTTGTACCCAAGAAGAACACAAGTCTAAAACATATTCAAGAAGGGATTGTCGCACTGGAAAAAAGGAAAGACATTGTCATCAGGCCAGCCGACAAAGGGGGTGGAGTCGTTATATTAACAAAAGAAATGTACCACACACAGATCATAGAAATGTTGTCTGATGAAGGCACGTACAAAGTGTTAGAGGGAGACCCAACACTGGCGTTCAGAAATCAGTTGACAACATTGGTAGAAATAGGCACCAAGTTGGGAGTTCTATCAGATAAAGAAAAACAGTATCTGGTACCAGCAAGTAGCAAAATCCCCACGATCTACACATTACCAAAAATACACAAAGACTCCACCAACCCACCTCCCAGACCCATTGTAAATAGTATAGACTCTATTGCATCGCGAATGGGACAATACCTAGACACGTTCCTACAAAAAAGTGTGACAATGACACAAGCATACCTGAGAGATACTAAGGACTTTCTGAATTGTTTACGTAATGTCATAATAACTGAAAACCAAGAAATTCTGTTGGTAACAGCGGACGTGTCCTCCCTCTACACAATCATCCAACACGATGACGCCTTACTGGCCCTAAATTGGGCTTTGAGTAAGAGGGAGGACTTACCCCACAACCAAAAAGTGTTTATCGGCCATGCCCTAGATTACTGCCTCTCACACAACTATTTCTGGTACTCCAACAAATTTTATTTGCAACGAAAGGGGGTGGCGATGGGGGCTAAATTTGCTCCCAGTATCGCGAACCTATTTATGGCAGAGTGGGAGGACAAAGCGATTTTTAGAAACAGAAGAGCAGAGCTCATTTTTTATAAACGTTTTATAGATGATCTGTTTTTAATATGGGCTGGTCCGGTAGAGACACTCCAAGAATTTTTAAAGGTTTTAAATTTGAATAACAACAACATCAGACTGACTTCCAAATGTCATAAAGAAACAATACATTTTTTAGATGTTACTGTTTATCGCCAACATCTGGAATTATGTACTAAGGTCTTTTTTAAACCAACTGACAGGAATAGTTACCTTCCAACAACAAGTGGGCATCATCCACAATGGCTAAAGAATATACCTAAAGGCCAGTTTATGCGAGTGAAACGCAACTGTTCTGATGACAACAATTTCTTTACACAAACGAAAGTCCTCTCAGACAGATTTGTGGCAAAGGGCTATGCTCCAGAAACCCTACAGAGAATTGTAGAAGAGGTGGCATTAATACCCAGGGAAACGTGTCTGCAACCTAAACCCAAACCACTATTAGATGGAATCAACTCAAAGGAATGGGGATTCATCTCTCAATTCCACTCTCAATACAAGGAAGTAGAGGCAATCTTTGGGAAACACTGGCACATATTATTATTAGACAAAAAACTGGGCCCTGTATTACCTCCGAACCCCCAGTTTATATACCGGAAAGCATCCAACTATGGGGATAGAGTGGTCAAAAAAATCCTAGACCCTCCAAGCAAACCTCCAACATTTTGGAGTCAAAATGGCTTCTTTGCATGTAGGAAATGTAAGGCATGTCGAGAAGTATCACAACCAATAAGAGGACTGGAACATTCCATCTCCCCCTCTAACCAACAGCAGTTCGATATAGAGCAGTTTATCATATGCAATAGCAGTTTTGTAGTGTATGCTCTAAAATGTCCATGTGGACTACTTTATATTGGTCGCACAAAGAGACTGCTCAGAATCAGGATAGCAGAACACATCAAGAATATCAAGATTGGCTTCAAAGACCATAATGTGTCATTACACTTTAAATTAAAACATGACCAAGATGCCTCAGGCCTCCAATTTTGGGGCATTGAATGTCTGGAGTCAAATTGGAGGGGCTCACACAAAGTAAGAGAATTATCGAAGAAGGAAACCAAATGGATTTTCCTAACGGACGTTTTAGTACCGAAAGGACTGAACGTTGAGCTTGATATTAATTGCTTTATAAGTGACTCCTAAAAATGTCTCAAAAGAACCTTGAAAGTATGGTTTAATTTTACGTTCACATGATATTTCAAATTAAGTGACTTTAAAAAGAATAGGATTTACTCAGGTGGATTTTATATATACATTTATCACATTTAGCATGTTTTAAGAGTTTTATATATATAGACACAGTTCATATTTATTTTAATGTGGGGATACACCTTTTTATTTGTGGATGCATTTATATATAGAGGCGGTTTTATGTGGCTATTATCTACCCTTTTTATAGGTGGTTTTATGTAGTCAACATTTTTTACTGAGTGACCGTTTTAATACATTTTAAATATTTCATATTTAATTGTTGTTTATCAGTAACCCACATAAACATATTAGGAGTACTTGCAGTGTTGCACAGAGGGCGCTGTCTGTAAAAACATAGCGGCTTTTTCTGATACAACACAAGGAATCCTTAGGACAATGTGTGTTTCACAGAGGCTGTCAGCACTGCTATGGTCCCTGCACTCGCAGGGCCACGATGCCTGCTGTATATAGGAGCCTACTAACGGGGTTCCGTTCAGCCATGTAACACAATCACTAACGCCCCTGGAGGGGTTAACTTGCTCATCAATGTCCAACTAGTGTTGTTAGGATCATGGGAACACATAACCATCCAATCAATATAGAGGCCGGACGGGCGCGCCAATGAGGGCAGCGCTACTCCGGACTCCTGGATGGAGCACTTCCGCCCACAACAAGCCAAGACGGAGATTGCTGAGTGCGCATGCGTAATGACGCGGACGCACGGACGCTAAATCGACGTCGGTGGGCGGAACAGAGGTGCTATTTAATCCGGATGTTGGTAGCGCTGGTCACGCCCTCAGAAGAAGTCAGGAAGTGACGAAACATCAGGGCGTGACCAGCACACCAAGCAGACCGGAAGTGACGCTGTCTGCGCTCCAGGACTTGTAATACCAGGAAAACGCCAGGGGCGCTCACCAAGTGGCAAGTTTAAAAGCGCTCACAGCGCTCATTATATACAACGCCTGTTTTATTTGTATTTTGGGTACGCGCATTTTGTAAAGGGGGCATGTTGGGGATTGTTGAATAAATTTTCCAAACAATACTGCCCTATGTGGATCTGTTCTTTTTCCCTCACATATGCAAGAGGTGTCCAAAAAACATAAGATTGCAGTCACATTGGAATGAGGATGGTTTATATATGCCCTTATTGATCAATTATCTGGTGAGTGCATCCCCATAGGGGGTTTGTTTTACCCCCCACGCGGTGAATTACACCTTGGTGAAAGAAGCACTGAAACTAGGATCAAGTAGAACCAGACTCACCAATCACTATCATCATCACCTATATATTCAACTATATAGAAGACGCACATATGAACATTTTGTCCGTAGCGCTGCTGCAGTTTTATTATGAACTTTTTAATTTAAGTTTTTTTATGACTGTGTTTTATATGTACTTTTGATTTTTAAGCAGCTGCTGTTATCTTATATATTCCTATTTAGCGTCTATTTCTCTAGAGATTTATCCATAAGCGCAGAGCGATACTGAGAAGGAGGGCCAGAGCATTTTAGTATATTTTATTGAATAAACCAACTTGTGTCCTACCTCCAATCCGATCCGCTAAAAAAAAGAGTATAGTGGGCTGTGCCCGCTCTGCATATGCAGAGCGGACACGGACATGCCATCCACCCGCTATGCCCATTGTGGCCCGCGACCGGTTACCAAGTCGCTTAAGTGGCCCTCGCTCTTCAAAAGGTTGGGCACTCTTGTACTAAAGCAACATACACAAGATAGACAAGTGCCTGTTCCACTTGATTGTGTATACTTGCTTTAAATCCACCCAGGCAGTTTTTGCTCTTACCTGAGTGCAGTGCCCTCTGTATATTTAGCCTGGATTTTTTTTATTTGACTATCATTGTCTTAAATAGGGGGGGGGGGGGGGGCGGCATCAAGAAAATAATAAACCCTGACCATTTATGCATCTGTTTGACCATGAGGCCATACAGCATACATTTCCAGTGTATTTTGAAGCCTGTAACACACAGGTGCAGTGATGAGTGGCTGTATGCGGGTATACACCGTAAGGCTCCATGTACACAGAAGCTGATAAACTGCAGTTAATGGGCGTTTTGGCGTTTTTTTTAAAAGCCCATTAACTGCACTCTATGTTAGCCTATGTGTTCATGTACACATAACGTTTTTTAGCTTTAATGAGCAGTGGAGTTAATGGGCTTTTTTCTGAACGCAGGAAATTTGCGTTCAAAGTGCCGTTTTTCGGCAGAAAAAAACGCAAAACGCTCATAAACGCTCAAAAACGCTGGCCGCGAGCGTTTTTTGGTCCATTGAAACTTTTTTTTTTTTTTTTTTTTTTTAAAGCTAAAAAAAGCTACACTGAAAAACGCTAATAAAAGCTAGTAAAAAAAACGCTGATAAAAGCTAGCTTTTTCTGCTGCTTTAAAAACGGCCGTTTTTGAGCTTCTGTGTACATGGAGCCTAATTGTGTAAACATGAGCACACATGTGGCTTGTAAGTGTCTATGGATTTTAGTCTCCTATGCATGTTTACGCAAGCATGGCATATACTCTCATTAAGATAGTATACAACAATGTATTACTATAGGTGATTGTATGCTGCAGTTTTGATGCACAGGTACAGAAATACACCTGCAGTCTACATTATATGACCAAATGCACCCATGTACATGAGGCCTAAATCTGTTGCAGATCTGTACACATCCTTTTAACCCTGCAAATGCTGTACCACTACCCTGCAACTGTGTGCATTACACATGGTTGCAGAGCAGCTCTATTCCTTTGAATGGGGCACATTTAGCCACAGGAGAGATAATTTTGGCAGCAAAGCATCACAGCCACAGCATATGTACACTTCCATCTGGCTGTCTTTGCAGTTTAAGGTGGAGCAGTGGGGGGGGGGCAGTAAAATGTAACTTGAATGCCTGCCCCACCAACTACAAGTATAAATGAGCCCTAACTGTGTCAATAATTTGCCACTAAATTGGGTATCTAGATTCTCTTTTGGCATCTCATACAGTTTAGCTTATGCCTGTTTAGCTTATGTAATATGTGAAATTAAAAAATGAACAAAGCATATTCTTCTATAGTGTGTACTTGCCTCAATTTAAAGCACAGTGTGATTTCTGTCTGCTCCGTCCATCCTCTGCTATCTGCATGACGAGACAGTTTATGCTGTAAACAGACAATTCTGGGGGATGGAACTGCCCTCCTCCATCACACAGAATTTGATTGACGATCTCAGCTGAGCATGTTTCCCTGAGAAACTGTGTACGGTGTGGAAGTTTTTTTTTTCCCCTCCACTGATGTGAAGGCTCCCTGCTCTATGTTGTGCAGGGTGTGACATCAGTTTCCCACCCCCTGTCTCCTAGAATCTGAGAATGTTGTGTAAATGCTGTACTTTGAGGCTGTACAGGAAGGAGGGCTGCAGATAAACAGGTACAAAGGGTTTACAGCCACTTTATATACAATGTCTTCAGGGACATCTGAACTAGGTAGCACTATAAAACTAGGTAACACTGTACATTTATTGGAGCTGAGCGATTCTGGAAAAAATGAGAATGGCAATTTTTTATTTATTTTTTTATCAAGAAAAGAATCACAATTTTTTTTATTTGCTTAGAATAAAGATCATAACATCATCTTTCACATTATACAAAAGAAATTGGGCTAACTTTACTGTTTCGTTTTTTTTGTTTTTTTTTGTCATTTAAGTTTTTTATTTTTCATCAGAAAAAAATCATGACAGAATCACAAATATTAAAGATGATTACAATTGACTTCAACAAAAATCTCAGGTATTATTACCATAGAAACTTAGACAAATTATTATCGTAAAAACCAATACTGACAATGTTTAAACAAAAAGTAATAATATCTATCCTCATCTTGGTCAAGTATATAATCAAGTAATCTTATAAACTGATAATAACTTATATTAAGAAAATCTAGTTCCCACAAAAATAAACCGAAAATATGAAGGGCTCCTACTCCCCTCCCCAGCCACCCCTAACGGGAACACACTGTGACTGGGAAGGAGAGAACGTCCCCTGCCCGGCCTTCCTGTCACCACCAACAATCGTCGGTAGAGACAACTGGAGAGATATAATAGAAAAAATTTCATTTGTACATGCAAAAAAAAAAACACAATACTCGACCTAAGTATGAAAATTAAGAGTTGTTCTCAGACTTGTTAGAGCTAAGTTCAACAGTCCAAGCCTCAAACAATAAAAAAAAAAAGGAATCTGAGCCTGAGGTTCGTTTTTTTTAAATTCATTAACCACTTGCTTACTGGGCACATATACCTGCCCAGGCGAAATTTCAGCTTTCGGCACTGCGTCGATTTAACTGACAATTGCGCGGTCGTGCGACGTGGCTTCCAAACAAAATTGACATCCTTTTTTTCCCACAAACATTTTTTTTTTTTGCGCTATAAACAAAAAAAGAGCGACAATTTTGAAAAAAATTCAATATTTTTTACTTTTTGCTATAATGAATATCCCAATTTAAAAAATAAAATAAAATGTTCTCAGTTTAGGCCGATACGCATTCTTCTACATATTTTTGGTAAAAAAAAATCGCAATAACTATAGTGATTGGTTTGCGCAAAAGTTATAGCGCCTACAAAATAGGGGATAGAATTATGACATTTTTTTTTTTTTATATTTTTCATTTTACTAGTAATGTCGGCAATCTGCGATTTTTATTGGGACTGCGACATTATGGCGGACACATCGGACACTTTTGACACATTTTTGGGACCATTCACATTTATACAGCGATTAGTGCTATAAATATGCACTGATTACTGTATAAATGTGACTGGCAGGGAAGGGGTTAACACTAGGGGGTGAGGAAGGGGTTAAGTGTGTTCCCTAGGAGTGATTCTTACTGTGGGGGGAGGGGACTGACTGGATGACCGATCTGTGTCCCTATGTACAAGGCACACAGCATCGGTCTCCTCTCCCTGACAGGACGTGGATCTCTGTGTTTAAACATCGCGGCCGCCAGGCACGCGCATCGGCATCTCAGTGATGCGGCGGCGCTCGCGTGCCCCCCAGTGGCCGGAGGAGCCGAGGCCATCTATTGACGGCCTCCCGGATTTCTAGAGCCACCTTGTGGCCGTCATTTGTACATGGCCCGGGCTCCAACTAGTTAAAGTGTATTTCTCTTATCGTCCATGGACCGACGCAGCTCTCATACTGATTACATGTGGGTATATGTCCCTGCTCGCAGGAGAAGACCTAGGCAGAATGTTAGAGGTTAAAACATTCTAGAACAAGCCAGAGCTGAACAGCCCCGCCCAGGGGGCGGTCCCTCCGGACATTACCCTCCCACCTGCAGCTAGCAGCCCCAGTTTTTTTCTGCCTAGCAGAAGGAGAAGACGTGGCTCTCAGGAGCCAGTCTCCTGGAAGATTTTACTTTTGATTTTTATTCCTTTGGGAATTTTATTATTTTATTTTTGAGACCTTCAATCAACTGTCGGCTGGGCAACAGGTTGGGTACACTAGTATCCTCGTAGTCTTCCCTGTCCGACCATCGAGCGTGCTGATCCTCGCCTTGCGTGCGTGAGACTCAGTTCACAACATACCCCATGACTCCAGGGTGGCCGGGTTGCTTTCATGCTCCCGCGGTCCTCTCAAGATTGAACAGTACTTGACTGACTGTATCTCTCGCGGTGGACCAGGCCGACAGCTACTCAGTACGACTCTGTGATAGGTCTGTCTGAAACAAGCCAGTGGGTCCCTGAAAGGGATGGGTAAGTAGTCTCTCCTACTGCAGATGAGTACATGCTGGCTGTGTTTCTGTGTGTGGGGGTTTCTCCCTGTCTACCCCCTGTTATGCTGCTCTCTGCACCCTGTACTGGTGCTGTGCTGTGGGGTGCTTGGGGGTCACTCTGGCCTGGCTGGGCGCTCATGTCTGCAGTTTTTTCTGGTGTGTGAGGTGATTAGTGCGTGCGCCATTGGTGCTATTTGAGGTGGTTATTGCGTGCGCCATTGGCGCTGTTTGAGGTGGTTATTGCGTGCGCCATTGGCGCGCATTAGAGCTTTGAATTTTGCGCTCGGTGGCCATCTTGGCATTCAGTGGCGCAGTTATAGCTGCGGCCGGCGGCCATTTTCTTGTGGCCGCCGCACATTTATTTCTGGCGGCGGCGCGAATCCCCTCACAATCTCCTCACAGACTGAGCTGTCCTTAAGGGTTGGTGGGTCCTCCCGGGTATCCCCTCCTCAGCCTCAGCGTAGCCAGTGGGTGGACTGTATATTCACTGTATAGTGTATAAGGTCTCAGAGGGTGGCATTTATGGAGTCTGATACACCTGCTCTGGGGCAACTGGCAGTGCTGCACAGTTAAACATGTTCATATGTTTCCTACACCTGCGGTCCTTATGGACCAGTTGTCAGCAGTCCTGGAATCATTCCTGTCAGAATGGAAGCGGTGTGCGAGCAAAAGGAGCTATAAGCCCCCTCCCCCCCACAAAAATCTTTACTGAAGGGGTGCTCTGAGTCAGATAAGGGCCTAGCTAGTATGCTCAGGACCCTACCTCTGAATATTTAATGTTTATGAACAGGACATTCCCTTGTGAGGAAGACTCCAGTTCTGTGTCAGTGAATGACAGGGTGCTTGTAAGTGATCTCATTGATGATGTGAGAAACTCTCTCAGGCTGAAATTGCTGTGACAAGCTTTTCTTTTACACAGTTTCCTCACTGTTTTCCTCACACGCTACCTCAAGAGCAGCATGGATGAGGGAGGACTTTATTCATTTATGTCTGTAGTCCCTGTGAGCCTTATGTGTGATACCTGAGGTAACATTTCCCGCCATTTCCTGGGGAATGATTTGAGCTCTGACAGACACACGGTCTGAGGATCAGAGGTTACCTGTTACCTGCATGCTGCTTCAGCAGCACAGTCGCACAGTCAAGCAGCACAGTCAAGCAGGTTGGAATGATACAGAGAAGATTATGCGCCTCTGCGCCATAATTTAAACTCATCCTATACCTCTACACTGCATACATTCACAGTGTATGTATGTGTTATTGGTGTCTGTGTCTGCGTGTCTGTGTCTGCGTGGCTGTCCCCACGTTCCAATGTTGTGTTTCAGTGCCATACATGATATAAATGTACAAAATATGTTCATGCACGACTCCAGATACATTCACAGTATATGTATGTATCATACTCTTTGGGCTGGCGGGGGCTCCGGTGTCCTCCCGCACTCTCATGGTATGTGCGCTTCGGCTCTCTGCACAGTATAGACATGTTCAATATGTTTATTGCACATATTATACATGTTTACAGTATGGGTATACTGTTTGCGTGGGGTTCCTCCGGGTACTCCGGTTTCCCCCCACGCTCCAATGGAAATGCACAGCATAAACATGTGCAATATGTTCATTCACATGCTATCATTCCTACACGGTATCTGTGTGCTGTCTGCGTGGAGTTCTTCTGAGTGTTCCGGTTTCCTCCCACGCGCTGACGGTATGTGCGCCTTTGGCCTTCTGCACAGTTAAACATGTTCAATGTTTATCACGCATGCTATAGTACCTACACGGTATGTGTAGGCAGTCTGTGTGGTTTTCCTCCGGGTACTCCGGTTCCCTCCCACACTCCATTGGTATGGGCGCTTCGGCGCTATGCACAGTCTAAATTTGTGCGATTGGATATCCACATACTAACATACCTACCCGGTATGTCTTTGTAGTCTGCGTGGGTTTCCGCCCACGCTACATGACATGCATGCCTTTTGGTGCAATACACAATGTAAACATACACATTATGTTTATACACTACACTAAATACATTCACAGTAGTTGTAGGTATTGCATTCTCTGAGTATGCGTGGGGTACTTCGGTTCCTCCCACGCGCCAACGGTGTGCGCGCCTTCGGTGCTATGCACACATGAGCTTGTGCAAAATGTTTAGCGCACACACTATAATACTTACACGGTATGCGTATGCAGTCTGCGTGGGTTTCTGCCTATGCTACATGACATGCATGCCTTTGGTGCAATACACGGTGTAAACATACACATTATGTCTATACACTACACTAAATACATTTACAGTAGCTGTAGGTATTGCATTCTCGGAGTATGCGTGGGGTACTTCGGTTCCTCCCACGCGCCAACAGTGTGCGCGCCTTCGGTGCTATGCACACATGGGCTTGTGCAAAATGTTTAGCACACATACTATAATACCATACACGGTATGCGTATGCAGTCTGCATGGGTTTCATCCGGGTGCTCAGGTTTCTCCCCTGCGTTCCAATGGTGTGCGCATTCTCAGCGCTATGCACAGTATAAACATGTGCAATTTGTTTATTCGCAGGCTAACATACCTACATGGTTGTGTACGCAATCTGCGTGGCTGGTTTACGTCCAGGCCCCGATGATGTGCGCGCCTTCGTCGCTGGCACAGTATATACGCGTTTAATAGGTTTATCCACAAATACTAAACTACATACGCCGTATGTGGTGGTATTATGCTCTTTGTGGCTGGGTGGGTTTCCTCCCACACTCTCCATTTGTGCGTTTGACGCAATACATAGTATAAACTATGTGTTTGCACAATCAGCACCTATCCATGGGTAGCTGCTGGATGGAGCATTGTCACAAGGATCCCTGGTTTCAGGGGTATCACTTTCCACCTGCTTTCAGTGGTGATCAGAAGCGCTGGCTTGGACTGTGTTCGCCAGGCTGGGGTTGGCGTTGCGCCCGTTAGTGGCTGCGTCTCTGGCATTTTTTGTAGCTCAATGACTGGGCAAAAGCCTCTGCTTCATCCATCAGTCGTCTAGCAGGTGCACTACAACTGCTTTAGCCTTTAGGGTCTCTGTGCCCGGGGTGGGTTTGCGCCACCTGTGGAGGCTGAGGTACTAGTCCTCTGACCGAGTTTCTAGGGAAGTTCCGTCAAGTTGCCTTTATTGGCCAACATTTGAGGCACCCTGTACACTGGGGCCTCCCTTCTCCGATACATTGCGGAGTCTCTGGGATTTTCATACATCTCGCTGCAAGACAGTCCTGTCGGCCGTGTGCATTGCAGGCGAAGGGTCCTTGCATCCGGAGGTGTTTCCACCTTCTTTACCGGAGGTGGGGCACCGGAAGTGGACTTTGTGGCCTCTCGACTCACTCGCAAGGTGGCAAGATCGTGGTCAGGTCCAGGGACCCCTGGGCGGATGCGTTAGACGCGTTGGAAGCCCGTGGGGGCAGTATCGCCTGATATATGCTTACCCTCTGCTACTGTTGTTGCCTCGCCGGCTTCGCAGAGCATACTTCATCCTGCTTTACAGTCCTTGGCTTTAATGGCATGGCTGTTTAAAGCCAGGTGCTAAAGGACCGAGTTCTCTTGTATTCGGTCATCTCTTCTATGTTGTTGACACGGGAATCTTCCTCCAGAAAGATATCTCACCGTACCTGGAAGGCTTACATCGCTATGTGCAAGGAACTTGAGTGGCATCCTCGGATGTATTCCGTTCCCAGGATTTTGCTGTTCTTACAGCGTGGTGTGACCCAAAAGCTGGCCTTGCATACCTTTTTTGAGGGTCGGATTTCGACCCGGGCTGTCTTTTTCAACGACCGCTACCGGGCCATTCCTTGATCAGCACCTTTTGTGCAGGGGGTTCGCCATGTGATCCCCCCTGTCAAGCCTCCTCTCCCTACTTGGGATCTGATTCTGATGCATCTCGGTTCTCCAAGAACATCCCTTTGAGAATATCAGAGAGATTCCTCTCTTGACCTTGTCTCGGAAGTTGGCCTTAGTGGCCATTGCTTCGGTTAACGGGTGTCTGAGTTGGCGGCCTTGTCTGGCAAGTCGCCTTACTTGGTCCTCCATAAGGATATGTTGGTGTTGCGCCCACGACCATCCTTCTTTTCTGAGGCCTTTCACCTTAAGAAGGACATTGTTCTTCCGTCCTTGTGTCCTCACCCATCGCATCCCTGAGAGTTTGCGCTTCATACATTAAGATGGGTACAAGCCTTACGAGTGTACCTGTCTGCTACTGTTTCCATTCGGAAATCTGTGTCTGGTCCAAAACAGGGCCGAGCGGTGTCGTCTGCCACCGTCTTTAGGTGGATCAGGCAGACCGTCATACAGGCCTATGCCCTTAAGGGGCGGGCGCCTCCCTTTCCGGTTGTGGCGCATTCCACCAAGGCAATTGGTGCTTCCCAGGCCTTCCGACATCAAGCGTCGGTTGCACAAGTGTGCAAGGCGATGACCTGGTCGTCCGTTCATACCTTTTCAAAGTTCTACAAGGTTGATGTGGCTGCATCTTCGGATGCTTCCTTCGGCCGCAAAGTGTTGCAGGCCGCTGTCTAATGTTGCAACTCCTGGAGTGAAGTTTTGGTTGTTCCTTACTTTTTTTGCTCCCACCCTTTTCTTATACTGCTTTGGGACGTCCCACATGTAATCAGTATGAGAGCTGCGTCGGTCCATGGACGATAAGAGAAAATAGGATTTTTGTACTCACCGTAAAATCCGTTTCTCTGACGTCCATGGACCGACGCAGCACCCACCCTTCCTTTAAGTTTGTACTGCTTTGTTACGAACTGAGGCTGCTAGCTGCAGGTGGGAGGGTAATGTCCGGAGGGACCGCCCCCTGGGCGGGGCTGTTCAGGTCTGGCTTGTTCTAAAATGTTTTAACCTCTAACATTCTGCCTAGGTCTTCTCCTGCGAGCAGGGACATATACCCACATGTAATCAGTATGAGAGCTGCGTCGGTCCATGGACGTCAGAGAAACGGATTTTACGGTGAGTACAAAAATCCAATTTTTTTCCCCAAAAATTGTTTTTGTAAGACTGCTGCGCAAATATAGTGTGACATAAAATAGTGCAACGATCGCCATTTTATTCTCTAGGGTCTCTGCTAATATATATAATGTTTGGGGGTTCTAAGTAATTTTCTAGCAAAAAATACTGATTTTAACTTGTAAGCAACAAGTGTCACACGGTCGGATTTTCCGACAAGAAAAGTCCGATGTGAGCTTTTCATCAGAAATTCCAACCGTGTGTATGCTCCATCGGACTTTTGCTGGCGGAATTTACGCCAGCAAAAGTTTGAGAGCAGGTTCTCAATTTTTCAGACGGGAAAAATTCCGATCGGAAATTCCGATCGTCTGTAGCAATTCCGACACGCAAAATTTTGACGCATGCTCGGAATCAATTTGACGCATGCTCGGAAGCATTGAACTTCGTTTTCTCGGCTCGTCGTAGTGTTGCACGTCACCGCGTTCTTGACGTTCTTGACGGTCGAAAGTTCCGAGAACTTTTGTGTGACCGTGTGTATGCAAGTCAAGGTTGAGTGGAATTGCGTCGGAAAAACCATCCAAGGATTTTCCGACGGAAAATCCGATCGTGTGTACGGGGCATTAGTGTTTAAGTGGTTAAACTGTCCTCATTTGCAGACCAAATTCATCCCTTTGATCAAAAAGAACCGAGAGATACATTGTATCTCTTCTCTTCCTCTCTGCGCTGAAGAATGTTAATAAATATTTGCCTTTTTTTTTTTTTGACAGCTCAACTGGGTTGAATCGATTTTTTTTTTTTTTTTTTTTTAACGATTAATCGTACAGCTCTAACATTTATATAAATTTTCTGTCTTTTGTTTGGTTCTGGTCCTGAAATCACCTTGACTGAAAGCTCTAGGACCTTGAGACCTTGTTACTGAGCATTTGAATTGCATTGAAAATCACGCTATTGTGCCAAACAACTTTTACAGCATTGAAAATTTGTGCATGGCCTTGGTTCATGTAATACTTGTTGATGTAATGTTGATGTAATGTCCTGATGAAGAAGAACATAATACATTCTTAGCAAAACAAAAGAGAAAGTACTGTGTCTATGGGCATTTTTATTTGATATCACTGCATTATTTTTATGAGAATAATCTAAAATAAACTAAAAGCTGGCAATAAATTCTTTAACTTACTGAGGGTATGTAGAAAAAGTCCATCCAGTCCAACCTGTGTGTGCTTTTGTGTTAATATTACATTGTATACCTCTGTATGTTGTGATCGTTAAGGTAACCATCTAATCGTTTTTTGAAATTATCGATGCTCCCAGCTGATACTACTGCTTGTGGAAGAGAATTCCACATCCTTACCGCTCTGACAGTAAAGAATCCTCTAAGCAGTTTACGATTAAACTGCTTCTCTTCTAATTTTAGTGAATGGCTGCGTGTCCTTTTAAATTCCCTTTCACTGAAACGTTTTTTCCCTATGCTAGGGTCACCAGTACGATATTTGTACAACAATATCATATCCCTTCTCAAGCGTCTCCTCCCCAGAGAGAATAAGTTCAATGCTTGTAGTCTTCCCCCATAGCTGAGATCCTCCAGTCCCTTAATTAATTTTGTTACCCTTCTCTGGACTCTCTCCAGTTCCAGCACATCCCTCCTGAGGACTGGTGCCCAGAACTAGATGGCATATTCCAGGTGCGGCCGGACCAGAGTCTTGTAGGGTGGGAGAATTATCCTTTTATCTCTAGAATGAATTCCATTTTTAGTGCATGTCAATATTCAGTGGCGTCACTAGGGTTGGTGTCACCTGGTGCGGTATAACATGGTGTCACCCCCCCCGCCGACGCACCAACTGCCCCAGTGTAAAAGGGGCTTAACCGAGGGCTCCAACACGATGAGTGACTTCATCGCAGCTCTGCCCCCACACTTTTCATTATCTGCTGTCCCCAGGGACAGATCCAATCCAGAGATCCCACTGTATGGTGATCTCTGGATCGGATCTGTCCCTGGGGACAGCAGATAATGGCATCATTGGCATGATTTGGATTTTGGAACTGACCTGCTGAAACGGTGTGTTGTTTGCTGGACCGGATCTGATGGCTGCAGAGAAGATGAGAAGATGCTGTAATCTGCTGACAACAAGGCGTGTTGCTTGGTTGGACCAGTTCTGATGGCCGCAGAGAAGATGCTGTAATCTGCTGACAACAAGGCGTGTTGCTTGCTTGGACCGGATCTGATGGCCGCAGAGAAGACGAGAAGATGCTGTGACCTGCTGACAACAAGGCGTGTTGCTTGCTTGGACCGGATCTGATGGCCGCAGAGAAGACGAGAAGATGCTGTGACCTGCTGACAACAAGGCGTGTTGCTTGCATGGACCGGATCTGATGGCCACAGAGAAGACGAGAAGATGCTGTGACCTGCTGACAACAAGGCGTGTTGCTTGCTTGGACCGGATCTGATGGCCACAGAGAAGACGAGAAGATGCTGCTGTGACCTTCTGCTTGCTGGATGGATCTGATGTGGGTGTGGGTCACTGTCTGCCTACACCTGTGCTGTGGTCTGTGGACACCCCCCCCCTTATCAGGCCAGATTAGGGCGGCTCCGCTCAGCTATCATACCTGGTGACACAGAGCACCCCCCCCCCCCATGAGACCAGCTTGCTCAGGGTGGGTAGGTGTGTCACTCAGCTACTGTGCCTATATCTAATATAATATATCTGTGGCCAGCAGCATTCCCCCCCCCCCCCATCATCATCATCATCAGACCAGCTCAGGCTGGGGGTGTCTCAGTCAGCTAATATAAATTATATTGTGAGTGTTGGCTGTCTGATAATGGGGGGGGGCTGCTGGACACAGATATATTATATTACATATAATAGGCACAGTAGCACAGGAGTTAGCTGGTCTGGTGGGGGGAGGGGCGGCTGGACCAGCTATATTACATAGTATATATATATATATATATATATATATATATAAAATCTATAGCTGTGTCTAGCAGCAGACCACCTTGCATCCCCCCCCCCTTCCTTATCATATCATATACAGGCCGTCAGGGGCAGGGCGCCAGACACTGAAACTGAGTCCTCCCACTGTCCCACACTAGCTCTCTTACAAAGGCAACCCCCCCCCCCCCCCATACACACACCTCATCTTGTGCTCCGGCGGGCCGACGGTGGAGAACCCCCCCCCCCCCCCAACCTGTTCTTATTCTGTGCGCCGCGCCGCCGCCAGCTGGAGTCTCAGACAGTCTGTACTCCTGGAGAGTGGAGAGGAGGAGGGCTGGGCACTGTGGGCAGCGACCGTCACACACAGCAGCCGCGCCGCCCGGGCGGAGAAAGTTGTGTGTGTGCTGCAGTGACGTGTCATCACATCATCACAGTGCAGTGTGATGATGTGACGGGCTGAGTCGCTCGCTGGCTCTGTAGGGTAGGGAGGAGGATTGGAATTTAGGAATAGGAAGAATAAGGAGCCGGAGGACACACACCAGGCGCGGCCGCGGCGCTGGAGGTGTTGTTCCAGGCTTCCAGCCCAGCGGGGTGAAATTAATCAATGAATGGGTCAGCTGTAAAAAAAAAAAAAAAAAAAAAAAGGGAGGGTGTCACCCCTCTAGCGGGTGTCACCCGGGGGCGGACCGCAACCCCCGCACCCCCCTAGCAACGCCTCTGTCAATATTCTATTGGCTTTGCTTGCAGCAGCTTGGCATTGCATGCCATTGCTGAGCCTGTCATCTACTAGGACCCCCAGAGGTGTCTATCCTAGATTCCCCTAGAGGTTCTCCCCCCCAGCGGGTAAATTGAATTCACATTTTTGGCACCCAAATGCATTACTTTACATTTATCAACATTAACCTCCCTGGCGGTATTCCCGAGTGTGGCTCGGGGTGAAATTTCAGTACCAAAAGCGGTAACCCCAAGCCACACTCAGGATTGCATTGCAGGATCCAGGGAAAGTTACTTACCTTGTCCCCTGGATCCTGCGATGTCTCCCCGATGTGTCTGCGAGCGGTCTCCTCGCTCGATTCACAGTGCCGAGTGCCGAGCTCCGTTCCCTATGAGCGTTGCGATGCACGGGGATGGAGTTCGGCGCCAAATTCAAAAAAATAAAAACAGTATACATACAGTACACTGTATCAAATTATTACACATCCCCTTTGTCCCTAGTGGTTTGTCCAGTGCCCTGCATGCAGTTTTACATTATAATTACTGTATATACTCGAGTATAAGCCGAGTTTTTCAGCCCATTTTTTAGGCTGAAAAAATACCCCCTCGGCTTATACTCGAGTCAGAAGTAAAACAGCGTGTCTGCCGCTGTGTAAATCCATATGGAGCCGTACCTTTTCATTAGTAAAACAGCGTGTGTCTGCCACTGTATAATCCAGTCTATTCGGCCGTCCATTGTAAGACCGCCCCGCCTCCTCCTCGTCTTTGATAGGCAGAACACTGATACAGTTTACCAGCATCGTATCAGTGTTCCTCTATCACGGACGGACGAGGAGGAGGCGGGGCTTTCTTACAATGGATGGCCGAATAGACTTTACAGCGGCAGACACGCGCTGTTTTACTAATGAAAAGGTATGGCTGCATATGTTTTACTGCTGACTGTGAGAGACTGCATATGGGCACAGTGAGAGACTGCATATGGGCACAGTGAGAGACTGCAAATGGGCACAGTGAGAGACTGCAAATGGGCACAGTGAGAGACTGCATATGGGCACAGTGAGAGACTGCATATGGGCACAGTGAGAGACTGCAAATGGGCACAGTAGGAGACTGCAGCTGAGCACAGTGAGACTGCAACTGGGAACAGTGAGACTGCAAGTGGGCACAATTAGACTGCAAATAGACACAGTGAGGCTGCAGATGGGCATTGTTTACCCAGTAGCTCCTGCATTTTCCCACCCTAGGCTTATACTCGAGTCAATATGTTTTCCCAGTTTTTTGTGGTAAAATTAGGTGCCTCGGCTTATATTAGGGTGGGCTTATACTCGAGTATGTATGGTACTTTTCTTTCTGCCTGGAAACGGGAGATTGTCCATGGCAACCAAAAAGTGTCCCTTTACTTTAAAAGTGGTTTTAGACCAGCTAGAAAACCACGATAATAAATTAGAATCACTTGCAGAATTGAGCGATAGCGATTTGTGGGGAAATTCGTCATCAAACACTAAATCTAATGACAGCGACAATTCTGCAACTGAGCAAATTTCAGTGTTTTTGATTTGATTACATTATTGAATAATTTTTATTATTATTATATTATTATTTATTATAATTATTTATAGTTATTTATTATATTATAATTTATGATTTTGTGTTTCAAACTTTATCATATCCGGGATGTCTACTAGACTCTTGTTTGGACAGATTTAAGTGAGTTATTCCTAAGAATTACAGGCCTACAATATAAAACGGCAAATTTCCATGCAAAATAATTGTACCGCTTTCAGCATCAAAAATCTGACATAATCATACCACCAGGGAGGTTAAACTTTATTTGCCATGTAGTTGCCTACCCCATTAACCTCCCTGGCGGTATTCCCGAGTGTGGCTCGGGGTGAATTTTCAGTACCAAAAGCGGTAACCCCGAACCACACTCGGGATCGCATCCCATGTACAGCGTTCTTACCTTGTCCCCTGGATCCTGCGATGTCTCCCCGCTGTGTCTTCGAGCCATGTGTCCTCCGTTCGATTCACAGTGCCCGAGCTCTGTTCCCTGCGAGCGTTGCGACGCACAGGGACGGAGCTCGGCGCCAAATTCAAAAAGTGAAAAACACAGTATAGATACAGTACACTGTAATCTTACTGATTACAGTACTGTATCAAATAATTACACATCCCCTTTGTCCCTTGTGGTCTGTCCAGTGTCCTGCATGCACTTTTATATTATAAAAACTGTTCTTTCTGCCTGCAAACTGGAGATTGTCCATAGCAACCAAAAAGTGTCCCTTTAATGTCAAAAGTGGTTTTAGACCAGCTAGAAAACAGTGATAATAAATTAGAATCACTTGCAGAATTGAGCGATAGCGATTTGTGGGGAAATTCGTCATCAAACACTGAAAGTAATGAAAGCGACAATTCTGCAACTGAGCAAATTTCAGTATTTTTGATTTAATTACATTATTGAATAATTTTTATTATTATTATATTATTATTTGTTATAATTATTTATAGTTATTTATTATATTATAATTTATTATTTCGTGTTTCAAACTTTATCATACCCGGGATGTCTACTAGACTCTTGTTTGGACAGATTTAAATGAGTTATTTCTAAGAATTACAGGCCTACAATATAAAACGCCAAATTTCCATGCAAAACAATTGTACCGCTTTCAGCATCAAAAATCTGACATAATTATACCGCCAGGGAGGTTAATTTGCTTAGGTCTTTTTGCAAGGTTTCCATATCCTGCGTAGAAGTTATTGCCCTGCTCAACTATGTATCGTCCGCAAATACTGAGATTGAGCTGTTTATCCCATCCTCCAGATCGTTTATGAACAAATTAAACAGGATTGGTCCCAGGACAGAACCCTGGGGGACCACACTTTCCACACCAGACCATTCTGAGTACTCCCCATTAATCACCACCCTTTGGACTCACCCCTGTAGCCAGTTTTCAATCCAGGTACTCACAATATGGTCCATGCCGACAGACCATAGTTTGTACAGTAAACGTTTATGGGGAACTGTATCGAATGCCTTTGCAAAATCTAGATACACCACATCCACAAGCATTCCTTTATCTAGATGGCAGCTCACTTCTTCATAGAAGGTTAATAGATTGGTCTGGCAAGAACGATTCTTCATGAATCCATGCTGATTGCTGCTAATGATACCATTTCTTTCTCGTACATCACGGGACACAGAGCGACATAGTCATTACTAATGGGTTATATAGATACCGTCAGGTGCTGGCACTGGCAACTTCCAAAACCGGAAGTACCCTCCCCTATATAAGCCCCTCCCATCCGGGAGCACCTCAGTTTTTTGCCAGTGTCTAAGGTGTTGGCCAAGAAGAAACATGTGTTTTTCACTGAGCTTGCGTACAGGTTCTTTTGGGCCTCAGTAAGCTATTCCGGATCCGACCAAAAAAGCTTCATAGCTAAACGGTCGGTACCCGGGCCTGGCAGAGAAGAGCAAGATTTTGCCTGTAATGCTTCTCTTAGGAGAGCTGGACCCTGGGATCCAGAGCTCTGGTCATACCCACGACCAAGATGTTTTCTGTGCAGGGTGCTATACAGGTCCAGGGGAGTGGAATCCTTGGGAACCCGGTCCCTGAAGGTTTGATTACAATGCCTGCCGTGATAGGTGAAGTTTGGGCTTTTGTGGACCAAACAAAGTCCTGCGGCGGGGAACAGGTAAGTGGGGGCCCCCAGGAACTTGGTTCTATTGGGGGACCCCCAAGCCTAATTTGTCTTTCTGTCTGTTACCTAATGGTATTCCCGCAAAATTCTGTGCATGCCTGTAACTACTAAAAAAATGTAATAATTTTTAATGGTGGTCAAGAAAAAAAAAAAAAATAATAATAATTTTTATATATATATTTAATATATTAGACTGCGGTACCTGTGTTTGTCCACTAGAGGCCGCTGTGGAATGTTTTCTTGTCATGTGGACTAGTTTCTTCTCAGCAGAGCAAGTCCAGGCAGATGGTGAGTTGGGAAACTGCTTCCTCTGCCATGTTGCAATGCTCGTCCATCCCCCGGCCTGCGGCAAAGAGGGGCCCTGGCTCTTGTCCCTAGTTTCCATTTTTTCGAAATTAGCGCCAAAGGCGCACGTGGCCGCGCCTCTATATATAGAGGTGAGCCGGAAAAGGGGGCGGAGCCTGGGGGATGACGCTCTGTGCGCGCCGCAGCGCTTCTGCGCATGTGCGGGCGTCCCAGCATGATAAAAATCACAATATTGTGTGGTGAGCTGGCTATGAAGTGCAGAGACAGAGCTGGCAACATTTAAAAAAGGGCATACAGCAAGCGGTTGATACAGGCATCCCCTAGAAAGGCACATTAGTAGACACCAACTGTTTCTTATAGCAGCATTTATGCTAGACTATTGTCAGTAACTGGTGTATTTCGGCTGGAATACCTCAGCTTTGTGGCTTAGGAATATGCCGTCTAAAAACTCCGGGACTAGAAATTCCAGGAGGAATAGGGGGTCTCCATCGGGCTCTGAGGATCTTGGGCATGCTTTGGCTGCACCAGTCTCCCCTGAAGAATCAGAGGTTAGTGACCGTAGAGCACCCTCAGGAGTACCTGGTACTGTGGCTGTCCTCAGTTCACCTGCTCCTGTGTATGTAACAGAGGAGGTTTTTTCCTCAGCTCTGGGAGGGCTGGAAGAGAGATTGTCAGCATTGATCGCGGCTTCCCTGTCACAGGAGAAAAGCGCCCGATCTCCGTCTCCTCCCTCAGAGTGCCTGTTAACAGAGCAACAGTCCCATACAGGGATCGACCTACCTGAAGGGGATCAGGATGAGGTTGATTCGGTTGTAGAGGACTCAACAGTGGAAGAGCCATTCTCAGCATCACATGCTGAAAGGTTATGGGTTCAGTCCCTGACTAATATGGTCCGATCAGCATTTAAAATGCCACTTGCGGAGCCATCATCCACTTCTGTCTCCTCGTTGGGGTCGCTAAAAGCTCCCCAGACTGTTTGTTCCTTTCCGATCCATCCTTTACTGGAAGGGCTCATTTACCAGGATTGGGAGCATCCTGACAAAATATTTACTCCCCCTAAGAGATTTCCGGTGGTCTATCCCATGGAGGATAAGTTCATCAGAAAATGGAAGGTCCCTATAGTGGACGCAGCCATCTCTTGTGTGAATGAATCACTGACATGTCCGGTGGATAATGTCCAAATGTTCAAGGACCCAATAGATAAAAAATTGGAGTCCTTATTAAAATCTGCTTTTTCTACAGCAGGATTGGTAACACAACCAGCAGTGGCAGCTATTGGGGTCTGCCAAGCAGTGAAGGATCAGTTGAAACAGGTCTTAAGGGACTTGCCAGATCAGCAGGCTCTTGCCCTAGCTGATCTACCTAGAACCTTATGCTTTGCGGTGGACGCCATAAAGGATTCAATCCATCAGGCCTCCCGCCTTACGCTGTCTGTAGTACATATGCGCAGGCTTCTATGGCTCAAAAACTGGTCTGCTGAAGCTCCCTGTAAAAAATTGCTGGTCAGCTTCCCATTTCATGGTGAGCGCTTATTTGGGGAAGACCTGGACAAGTATATCCAGAGAATTTCCAGCGGTAAAAGTACACTTTTGCCGGTTAAAAATAGAGTTAGAGGTCCCTCTTTTAAGAGGCCGGCTTCTCCAGTCCCTAGGGCATCGGCTGTGAAACAGTTCCGACGGCCTCCTCGGTCAAATCCCGGAGGTAAAAATCAGGGACAGTTGCAGGGTAACAAGAAGCCCTGGAGCAGGAGAGGTACAAAACCTCCCCCAAAGTCAAATGCATGAAGGGTTGCCCCCACTCAATCGGGTGGGGGGAAGACTTCAGTTGTTCACAGAGACCTGGCGGGACACGATCCGAGACAGATGGGTGCTCTCCG
This sequence comes from Rana muscosa, assembly GCA_029206835.1. Taxonomy (NCBI): domain Eukaryota; kingdom Metazoa; phylum Chordata; class Amphibia; order Anura; family Ranidae; genus Rana; species Rana muscosa. The sequence continues at coordinate 734,151,127 of CM055116.1, forward strand.
CAGTAAATCTGGGATACAAATTGGAGTTAAAAAACTCCCCTCCTTCCCGCTTTATAAGGTCAAACGTGCCAAGGGATCCCCAGAAGAGAGGATCCCTCCTGTTGGCACTGGAACAATTATTGCTCCAAGCAGTAATTATAGAGGTTCCCCTGGAAGAATGGGGGTTCGGGTTTTACTCAAACCTCTTTACAGTTCCGAAGCCAAACGGGGACGTGAGGCCCATATTAAATCTAAAAGGGCTAAACAAATTCCTACATATCAGGACTTTCCGGATGGAGTTGATCCGATCGGTAGCCACTGCCCTACAAGGGGAGGAATGGTTAGCCTCGATCGACATCAAAGATGCTTATTTGCACATTCCCATCTTTCCAGCCCACCAAAAATTTCTACGCTTTGCGGTAGAAGGGCGCCATTTTCAGTTCAGAGCCTTACCCTTCGGTCTGGCCACAGCACCAAGAGTGTTCACAAAAATTCTGACCCCATTATTGGCCAATCTAAGAACGCGAGGTGTAACGATAATGGCATATCTAGACGACTTGTTGCTGATAGACCACTCAGTGGAAAAACTAGAAGTGGTTGTTCACGAGACAATCAAGTATCTGGAATATCACGGTTGGATTATCAACTGAGACAAGTCAGCCCTAAAACCAGTCAAAAGTCTGGAATACTTGGGGCTAAGGCTGGATTCAGACCAGAGAAAAATTTTCTTGCCTCAAGAAAAGGGGTCGTCTTTGAGAGATTTGATCCACTTAGTGGGTTCAAAAAGACAGCCATCCATACGCCTGTGCATGAGGCTGCTGGGAAAAATGGTGGCATCATTCGAAGCAGTACCCTACGGTCAATTCCATTCAAGGAAGTTGCAAAGGGCCATACTGTCAGCCTGGAACAAAAAAGTTCAGGCTCTGGACTTACCAATGTCCTTGTCCCCTTCCGTTCGCAAGAGCCTCCGCTGGTGGTTGGTTCCCCAGAATCTGGAAAGAGGGAAATCCTTCAGTCCGATTTCCTGGAAGGTGGTCACTACAGATGCCAGCCTTATAGGCTGGGGAGCAGTACTGGAGCAATGGTCTCTCCAGGGCAGATGGTCGGATGCGGAAAAGGCCCTGCCCATCAATCTCTTAGAGATACGAGCAGCCCGGTATGCCCTAGTAGCATGGACATCCAAACTCCAAGGGTCCCCTGTCAGAATTCAATCAGACAATGCCACAGCAGTGGCATATATCAATCGTCAGGGGGGCACCAGGAGTCGTGCAGCCCAAAGGGAAGTAAATTACATCCTGAGATGGGCAGAAAGATATGTCCCAGCCATATCTGCGGTATTCATTCCAGGAGTGGAGAATTGGAAGGCGGACTTTCTAAGTCGCCAACAATTATGCCCAGGGGAATGGTCCCTTCATCCCGAGGTTTTCCGGACAATATGTCAGCGGTGGGGAACACCGGATGTAGATCTGCTAGCATCCAGATTCAACACAAAAGTGGACAGGTTTGTCTCTTGGACAAGGGATCCCCTAGCGTGCGGCTCGGATGCCCTAGTGTTCCCTTGGGATCAGTTCAAGCTGATATATGCATTCCCACCGCCACAATTGTTACCTCGATTACTCCGCAGAATCAGGGTAGAAAAGAAACCAGTGATTCTGGTGGCTCCAGCGTGGCCCCGAAGAGCATGGTACGCGGAGATTGTAAAAATGTCTGTGGGGAGTCCTTGGACCCTCCCACATCGTCCGGACCTGCTTTCGCAAGGACCGATATACCACCCTTCCTTACCAGCCCTAGGTTTGACGGCCTGGCTATTGAAGCCCACATTCTAAAAAAGAGAGGGCTCTCTAATGCTGTGGTATCTACCATGATCAATGCCAGGAAGCCGGTATCCAGGCAGATCTACTATAGAATCTGGAAGGCGTACATCGCCTGGTGTGAGGCCAAGAAATGGCATCCACGTAAATACGTAATAGGTAGGATTCTGGACTTCCTACAATGGGCTGTAGATAGGAAGCTTGCCCTGAGTACTATCAAGGGTCAGATTTCGGCCTTGTCAATATTTTTTCAAAGGCCCTTGGCTTCGCATTCACTAGTCAAAGCCTTTATACAAGGAGTGATGCGTATTAGTCCTCCGGTTAATATTCCCATATGTCCATGGGATCTAAACTTGGTTCTGTCGGTTCTACAAAAACAACCATTTGAACCATTACAGCATATTTCCTTGGTGCTTCTCACCAGGAAATTGATTTTTCTAGTAGCCATTTGTTCGGCTAAAAGAGTATCGGAATTAGCAGCTATGTCCTGTAAGGAGCCATATCTGGTTATCCATAAGGACAGAGTAGTGTTACGTCCTCATCCAGCCTTTCTTCCTAAGGTGGTATCGAGGTTTCATTTGAACCAAGATGTGGTTCTTCCTTCTTTTTTCCCCAAACCTACTTCGGTAGAGGAAAAGTTATTGCATTCTTTGGATGTAGTAAGAGCAGTTAAAGCTTATCTAAAAGCCACTGCTCAGATTCGCAGAACGGATACTTTGTTTATTCTGCCGGAAGGCCCCAGAAAGGGTCAGGCAGCGTCAAAATCTACTTTAGCCAAGTGGATTCGACAGGTCATAATACAAGCCTATGGCTTGAGAAGGAGACCGCCTCCGTTCAAAGTTAGAGCGCACTCCACGAGAGCAGTTGGAACTTCATGGGCAGTGCATCACCAGGCCTCCCTGGCTCAAATCTGTAAGGCCGCAACATGGTCTTCAGTACACACGTTTACTAGGTTCTACCAGGTGGACGTTAGAAGTCAGGAGGATGTCGCCTTTGGGCGCAGTGTGTTGCAGGCCGCAAAAGATCCTCATGTCTGATAGCGCTCAGCTTATATATGGTGTATCCCCCCCCTCATTTGGCATTGCTTTAGGACATCCCATTAGTAATGACTATGTCGCTCTGTGTCCCGTGATGTACGAGAAAGAAAATAGGATTTTTATAACAGCTTACCTGTAAAATCCTTTTCTTGGAGTACATCACGGGACACAGAGCTCCCGCCCCTCTTTGGGGACACTTATTGCTTTGCTACAAAACTGAGGTGCTCCCGGATGGGAGGGGCTTATATAGGGGAGGGTACTTCCGGTTTTGGAAGTTGCCAGTGCCAGCACCTGACGGTATCTATATAACCCATTAGTAATGACTATGTCGCTCTGTGTCCCGTGATGTACTCCAAGAAAAGGATTTTACAGGTAAGCTGTTATAAAAATCCTATTTTTAATTACTAAAATCTTGTATATAATCCCTTATCATCCCCTCCAAGAGCTTGCAGACTATTGATGTTATGCTAACTGGCCTGTAGTTTCCAGGTGTATATATCTCTGCCCTTTTTTAACCGCTTGCCGACCAGCCGCCGTCATTATACTGTGGCAGGTCGGCGCGAACCGTCGTAGCTGTACGTTGGTCCCTTTAAGCGGCATAGCAGACATGCGCCCACTGCACAGCGGGGGTGCCGATGCTCGTGGCCTGTGGTCGCGATGACCGCCGACCACGCGCGATTGCGGGCATGAGAGGCAGAACAGGGATGTGTGTGTGTAAACGCACACATCCCAGTTCTGTGAGGAGAGGAGAGAGAGATCGAGAGTTCCTACAACCTGGGAACCATGATCTCTCCTCTCCTATAGTCAGTCCCATCCCCCACACACAGAACACACACTAGGGAACACCGTTAAACCCTTGATCGCCCCATAGTGTTAACCCCTTCCCTGACAGTGACATTTACACAGTAATCAGTGCATTTTTATAGCACTGATCGCTGAATAAATGCCAATGGTCCCAAAAATGTGTCAAAAGTGTCCGATATGCCTGCCATAATGTCACAGTCCTGATAAAAATCACAGATCGCCGCCATTACTAGTAAAATAAATAACAATAATAAAAATGCCATAAATCTATCCCCTATTTTGTAGACGCTATAACTTTCGGGCAAACCAATCAATTTACGCTTTTTGCAATTTTTATTACCAAAAATATGTAGAAGAATACGTATCGGCCTAAACTGAGGAAAAAAATTGCTGGGGCTATTTATTACAGCAAAAAGTACAAAATATTGTGTTTTTTTTTCAAAATTGACGCTCTTTTTTTGTTTGTAGCGCAAAAAATAAAAACTGGAGAGATAATCAAATACCACCAAAAGAAAGCTCTATTTGTTAGAAAAAAGGACATCAATTTTGTTTGGGTACAATGTCGCATGACCACGCAATTCTCAGTTAAAGCGACGCAGTGCTGTATCGCAAAAAATGGCCTGGTCATTGAGCAGCCAATTCTTCCGGGGGTGAAGTGGTTAAATATAAATGCCACGTTGGCTTTTCTCCAATCGGCTGGTACCATTCCAGTCAGTAAACTGTCCACAAAAATTAGGAACAATGGTCTGGCTATCACTTGACTGAGTTCCTTAAAGGGGTTGTTAAGGTTAGTTTTTTATTTTCTAAATAGGTTCCTTTAAGCTAGTGCATTGTTGGTTCACTTACCTTTTCCTTTGATTTACCTTCTAAATGTTTATTTTCTTTGTCTGAATTTCTCACTTCCTGTTTCTCCTCACTAAACTTCACACCATCATCCGAGTGGTGGAGTCAGCCAGAACAGCTTACTGAACAGCTTACTGGAGGAGAAACAGGAAGTGAGAAATTCAGACAAAGAAAACAAAGAAAAAAAATATTTAGAAGGGAAATCTAAGGAAAAGGTAAGTGAACCAACAATGCACTAGCTTAAAGGAACCTATTTAGAAAATAAAAAACGAACCTTTACAACCCCTTTAAGGACCCTCGGGTGTAAGCCGAGTGTCTAATTCTAATTCGGCCCTCTGTTAACCATGAGGGTGCTTCCTGGGACATGCTATGAAAATTAACATTACCGTCTTGGTTACTGTATCCCCCCGCTTCCCTTGTGAAGACCGAGGAGAAGAATATATTGAAAACCTTTGCCATCTCTCTGTCTTTGTAACCAGATTCCCTTCATCATCCTTTATAGGGCAAGCATGTACTGGCTTTCCTTTCTTACTATTTATATACTTAAAGAATTTTATTTTTTTTGTTTTAATCTCCTCCACTATGTGCCTTTCGTGTTCTATTTTAGCCGCCCTGATTGCACCCTTGCATTTCTTTTTGCATTCTTTGTAAAGTTGAAATGCTGACAGTGGCCCCTCAGCTTTGTATTTTTTTAAAAGCCTTTTCCTTTGCTTTTATATGTATTTTTACATTGGGGTTGAGCCACCCAGGATTTTTATTAGCTCTTTTAAATTTATTTCTCATTGAAATGCACTGGCCAATACCTTTTTATTTAGTATGCTCTTGATAACATTCCCATTTTTCCTCCGTGTCCTTTGTTCCTAGGATTTTATCCCATTTAATATCTTCTACCAAAGAGGCAGTTTAGGGAAGTTGGCTCTTTTGAAATTCAGTGTACTTGTATTACCCTTGTGCTTTCCCATTTCTGTGATTTATACTGAAACTAATTGACCTGCGGTCGCTGTTTTCTAAGTTGCCCCGTATTTCCTCATCCACGATCAGGTCTGTATTGTTAGTTAGATCAGTAGGTCTAGTAACACATTGTTTCTTTTTGGTGCATTCACCATCTGACCCATGAAATTGTCCTGCAAGATATTTAGGAAATGATGAGCCTTATGCCTTGTACACACAATCAGTTTTCCCAACAAAAAAAGTGTAATGTGAGCTTTTTGTCAGGAATTCCGACTGTGTGTATGCTCCATCACACTTTTTCTGTCAGAATTCCTGCCAAGAAAAGATTGAGAGCAGGTTCTCTATTTTCGTGACAGGAAAAAATTCCTATCGGGAATCACGCTCATCTGTATGCAATTACGACGTGAAAAAAAACACACATACTCAGAATCAAGCAGAAGAGCCGAACTGCCTATTGAACTTCATTTTTCTCGGCTCGTCATACGTGTTGTACGTCACCGCGTTCTTGACGTTCGGAATTTCAGACAAGATTTGTGTGACCGTGTGTATGCAAAACAATTTTGAGCTGTTTTCCTGCTGAAAAAAACACGTTTTTTCTGTCGGAAAAACTGATCGTGTGTACAGGGCATTAGATGAATGCACGGTTCCTTCTGCCCAGTCTATAGCTGGATAATTAAAATCCCCCATTATAAAGACACTTCCCATCCTTGCTACCATTCCAAACTGTGATAGGAGGTCCTCCTCCCTCTGGATAGGGGGCCTATAGCATACACCCAGTAATACTTTCCCTCCCTTTTAATACTGTCTCCTCCCTTTGAAGCTCTTCCCATAAGGATTCCACCTCCTCCCTTGCTCCATTGGTGATGTCATCCCTCACATTCACTTGCACATCCTTCTTGATGTACAGGCATACCCCTCCCCCTTTTTTACCCTCCATATCTCTGTGAAATAGGGAATACCCTTGTATGGTTGCCAGCCAATCATGAGAGCTGGTAAACCAAGTTTCTGAAATTCCCACAAAATCAAAATTATCCTCGTACATCAGCAGCTCCAAGTTCTTCCATCTTGTTAGCCAGACTTCTGGCATTCGTGTACTAGCCTCGTATTTTTGTTGGTTGTTATGAGGCTTCAGTTTGGATATGTCAAATGACTTACCTTGGGTTTAGGTACTCTAGTCACTGTACCGCTATAGCCCCCAATACTACCCTCTGAACCTTGTTCCCCGCTGGCTATCTCTACATCTGGACTCTCCCCTCCGTCACCTAGTTTAAAAGCCCCTCTAACTTTTTGGCCATCTTCTCAAAGAGACATAACCGACTGAAAAGTCAGCCCAGTTCTCCAGGAAATCAAACTCCTTTCTACACCTGCTCCTCAGCCACTTGTTCATTTCCCTAATCTCCCGCTGTCTCAGTCCTGTTTGCTTCCAATCCCCTACAGATACAAATCTTTTACTCTTTTTATAGATGTTGATGAGGCCTTGAGTTGGCAATACATGGCTCAGTTTTTTTCATTCCACCAGCCACTGTGTTGATGGGGGAATCAAGCATTTTTCTTTCCTGCAATCCGTCGTTACAAGATAGAAAATCGCCCCATCTATGGCCGGCTTAAAGCAGAGCTCCAGGCTCTTTCAGAAAAAATGTAGGTCAGCAACTACAAATACTGTAGCTGCTGACTTTTAATATTGGGACACTTGCCTGTCTAGGAATTCAGCGGTGTCTGCACCTTGGCCAATTTTTCAATCAGCTCTTGGGTGCTGCCGTCATCTAGGGTAAGGAAGATCGTCAGTGAAACCATGCGGCTTTGCAGCCGGTTCCCTACTGTGCATGCGCTAAGCACACTGCGCTTTGTGAATGGCCCGGCGGCAGGGGGAACTTCCGGATGACTTCGCCGCCGTGAGGAGCACTGAAAGTGCACTTGGAAGTGCAGTCGCTGTAGATCCGAGGGGGACATGCAAGGAAAATAAAAAACAACATTTCTTTTTTCATAGATCATGGGACACAGAGTCAGGCTTATATTCATTAACTTCTGGTTATACTTGATCATCAGGTGAATGACACTGGTAGACAAAGTCTTTAGACAGGAAGTGACCCCCTATATAACCCCACCCATACAGGAAGTACTTCAGTTTTTTTTACAAGGTGGATGGCACTTTTTTCTTAGCTCGCTGAGCTCCAGGTCTCTATTCTCACAAACGGTTCCAAAAAATGAATCAAGGGATTGACCGATCAGATCCATTTGACACAGGCTTTTATGCTTAGATACATGCCCGAGCCTCGCAAAGAAGATTTGAGATCCTGCAAGGTTTCGCCTGTAAGCGACCCTGCAGAGTGGAAATACTGGACACTCAGCGCTAAGGCATTTCCTGCAGGGTGCTATACAGGTCCAAGGGAGTGGACCCTAACACAGGGTACCCAGTCCTTGAAGGTCCCGTGTGACTGGAACCCACTGTGAAGGGTGAAGATTGGGCCCTCAGTTTCTAAGTGGCCCTGCGCCTAGATGGGTATGTGAAACCCCTTTTATATATACAGTATGTATATATATATATATGTGTATATATATATATATATATATATAGATAAAAAATTGTGGGGTGTCCCAGTGATTGTAACAATCAGTCAGGCTAGCTACAATCAGTCTGGCTGTTTTCTACATGTGCCGCTGAAACTTAAACCGTTTTTTGTTTGACAAAAGGGCTTAAGTGCATTCATATAGTGCTGCTATACTCACCAGTTGGTGTTTGACAGCCATGGCGCACGTGCATTTGCTTTTACTGCTATACTCACCAGTTTTTGCCTGCCACATGCATTTGCAGAGCGCCGCTATACTCACTTGTGTTTGTTTGTTGGCAGCCACGGCGCACGCGGCTTTGACGCACTGACGCAGTGAACTTATTGAGCGCACGAGGATTCGGGTCATGCGCGAATGCGCCACCCCCGTTCACGCAGTACGCACGCACAGAACGTTCCGGCGCACAGCCAGCGTATATGCCAAACATGCGGTGCTTCCAGGCTACAGCTGTGGGACACAGAGCATGCTCTAACCAGACACTTGCAGCTGTTCGTTTTCTCATTACTCATCAATCATTACTCATTTGTAATGTAACTGTAATGTCTGCCTTTATTTTGTAAAGCGCTGCGCAAACTGTTGGCGCTATATAAACCCTGTATAATAATAATTAATGACTGCTCTCTGAATATGGTCTTTTAGCTAGTTTTTTTTTGTCTACTTACAAACTGATCCAAGCCTGGAGACTTTACCTTACACGTTAGCCACTTATGGGAAACTGTGTCAAACGCTTTACCAAAAGCCAAGAATTCTATAGGCACAGCCACTCCTTTGTCTATATTTTTGTTTAATTCCTCATAAAAATAAATCTTGCCTGATCTGTGCAGTGGTGGTTATGCACAGAGCAAAGAGCAGCACAGATACTCCTCTTCTCGGGTACCTCGCTGGCACTCCTGGCCCCTCCCTCCTGCCCCCACGGCAAACAGCTTGCTATAGGGGCACCCAAACCAAGCTGCTGCTCTGTGTGTCCATTCAGAAACAAAGCCACAGTTCGGCCCCACCCCCTCTCTCCCCTCATTAGCTCACTGAGTTTAATTGACGGCAGCAGGAGCCAATGGTACTGTGCTGCTGTTTCAGCCAATGAGGAGGGAGAGCCCTGGGCAGTCGAGACTCTCTTGCAACATCGCTGGATCGAGATGTGCGCAGGTAAGTATTAGGGGGCTGCTGCACACAGAAGTTTTTTTTATCTTAAAGTATAACGAAGGACAAACCTTTTTTTTTTGGTTTGTTTTGGATAGAGCGGAGAGGGATTAGAACGCATGTCAGTTTTTATTGCTGTCTGTGCCTTTGTTAAGGAGATTCACCCTCTCTATTTATCCTGTTTACTATTATCATTGAAAGTGAAAGTAAAAGAAAATCTCATATTTAGGTTGTCCCCAGAAAAGTAATAATGGGGAAATCTTCCAATGCGGACACTAGTTCTGGTGACCTGGGGGTCCCCAAGGAATTCCCTTAATTTGCAGGAATTTCCTCTCACTTCCTGTTTGGTTATGGGACAGGAAGTGAAGGGTAATCTCCGCAAATTGATACAGATGGTGAAAAAAAAGCTGACGAGTTATAACCCTCCCTTACTCTATCCAAAATGAAAAAAAACATTTTGCTTATAGTTCTACTTTAATGCATAGGATGCATTGAGATGAAAAACCTTCTGACTTTACAACCACGTTAAATATAGGCGCCATATTGGCCTTACCAGTCCAGTGGTACTACTCCAGTCATTAACCACTTCCGGACTATATACATTGGCACTTTGAAGAGGGATATCTCTGTTATGGCAGCAGCTAGCTGCCATAACACAGGTATCCTCGTCTTCAGCCGGCGGTCCGGTTTCCGACAATGGTGGTCTCTGCGGCGGATTCGCAGCGAGATCACCGTTATCAGTGGCGGGAGAGGGCCTCCCGTCGTTCTCCTGTGCCCTCTGCCGCTTACCAGAGCCGTCGGTAGTGGCGGAGGCGATCGGGTCCTTCTCCTTCCTGGGTATAGAGAGATTTATACCGCTCCAGGTGAACACGCTCCAGCAATCTGTAATGTCAGGACTACCGTGGGTGCCAGCAATGCACGTAGCATATAAAAAATAAAAATAAAAAATATGGACAGCCGCACTCCAAAAACCTTTGATGGTCGCCGGGGTAACTGCTTACATGTTTCACACTGCAAATCAGTGCTTACTCATAGGTCTGATTTGCAGTGTGAAACATGTAAGCAGTTACCCCGGCTATGCTGTGATGATTTTTGGTGTAATCTTCCATCCTTTACAATAAAGGCGACCGTCAAAGGTTTTTGGAGTGCGGCTGTCCATATTTTTTATTTTTCTTCTTTATATCCTTCCTGGGTATAGATACAAGTAAGGGGAAGATGGCCCCCACCCGTCGCCATACCATAGCAGGGCGGAAGCGACGTCAAAATGTCACTTCCGCCCATAGCTCTTAAATTACCTTTTTTTTTCAAATGACAGATTTTTATTTCATTTTTTATTGCATTCTAGTGTAAATATGAGATCTGAGGTCTTTTTGACCCCAGATCTCATATTTAAGAGGACCTGTCATGCTTTTTTCTATTACAAGGGATGTTTACATTCCTTGTAATAGGAATAAAAGTGACACATTATTTTTTTAAAAGAACAGTGAAAAAAATAAAAGGTAAAAAAAAATTATAATAATTTAAACGCGCCCCAACCCAACGAGCTCGCCTGCAGAAGCGAACGCATACGTGAGCAGCGAACGCATATGAAAGCGGTGTTCAAACCACACATGTGAGATATCGCCGCGTTCGGTAGAGCGAGAGCAATAATTCTAGCCCTAGACCTCCTCTGTAACTCAAAACATGCAACCTGTAAAAGTTTGGCGCCATTCCATGAGCGGGTGCAATTTTGAAGCGTGACATGTTGGGTATCAATTTACTTGGTGTAACATTATCTTTCACAATATAAAAAAAAATTGGGCTAACTTTACTGTTGTCTTTTTTTTTTTTTAAGTAAAAAAAGTGAATTTTTTCCAAAAAAAGTGCGCTTGTAAGACCGCTGTGACATAAAGTATTGCAACGACCTTCATTTTATTCTCTAGGGTGTTAGAAAAAAAATGTATAATGTTTAGGGGTTCTAAGTAATTTTCTAGCAAATCAACTTGTTTTTAACTTGTAAACAACAAATCTCAGAAAGAGGCTCGGTCCTTAAGTGGTTAAAGAGTCTCTAAAAATTAGAAACAATGGCTTGAAAGAGGGGTCAACACGTGGGTGTATGCCATCTCATTTATTTTTATTCACCTTTTTTTTTTTTAAATTGACCATATTATGTCAGCAGTAGGCTATTCTCATAAAGCTGACGTACCCTACAGAGTGCCGGTGGCCAGATAGTTTATACCCCAACAGAATGTCAATGGCCAGAGAATTTATACCCCTACAGAGAGTGTCAGTGGCCAGAGAGTGTAGAAATATATTACAGAGCAAAACATTTTCTCATGAAAGAATGTGTTTTATCAGCTGGCAAAATTTAATGAGGTCTGTTTACATCTGTTCCAAGCAGGTGCCGTGTATATACATTGCACATTTTTAAAAGTGTTACCATTGAACGCTACTCGGCTTACATTTCTCTGACGCACCAACTCACTTTTCTTTAAAGTGATACTAAAGTCTCATTTTTTTTGTCAAAAATAACAAACATGTTATACTTACCTGCTCTGTGCAGTGGATTTGCACAGAGCAGCCTGGATCCTCCTCTTCACGGTTCCCTCTTCAGAGCTCCTGGCCCCTCCTTCCTGCTGAGTGCCCTCACAGCAAGCAGATTGCTATGGGGGCACCTGAGCCAAGCCACAGCTCCGTGTATCCATTCACACACAGAGCCATGGCCTCGCCCCACCCCCTTTCTCTCCTCATTGGCTGACTGACTTTGATTGACAGCATCTGGAGCCAATGGCGCCACGCTGCTTTCTCAGCCAATGAGGAGGGGAGTCCCAAGCAGCTGAGACACTCCTACAACATCGCTGGATCTAGATGGGGCTCAGGTAAGTATTAGGGGGGCTGAGATCGGGCTGCTGCACACAGAAGACGTTTTATCTTAATGCATAGAATGCATTAAGGTAAAAAACCTTCTGCCTTTGCAATAACTTGCTGACTGGCCAGCAGTAATTTTACTGCTGGGAGGTGGCTTGAGCAGGTGCAGCGATGTACCAGTAACCAGTAAATTGCCCTGCTCATGATCACTGCTATGATAGGCCTAGATACCACGTGATCCCATGTCACCTAGTAAACAACATTAATGAATGGAATCCATTGTTTACTACTATGTGTGGTCTGTGATTGATCACCGGTTATCACATCATACCTGGGCTAATTACAGCACCCTGTACCATGTGATAGCTGTGGCCGCTCCGGCGCTGCGATTGGCCGGAGCGGCGAAGACGTGACTCCGCGCATGAGCCGTCGAATTCGGCTACGTCGTCGAATGCTGCGACCTAGCCGAATTTGTGAATGAGGTTAACCCCATGCGCATGCGCGTGACGTCAGCGTCGCTGCTTTTAAATGCAAATATCTCCTTAACCGTGTAGGTTAAGGAGATATTTCATGCACCTACAGGTAAGCCTTAATCTAGGCTTACCTGTAGGTGTTTGTTTACAAAGTGGGTTTAAAACCACTTTAAGGCCTCATGCACACTGGATGTTAAAATAACGTTATAAAAACGCCAGTAGCTTTGCAGTGAGTTTTTCAACATTTTTGCAATAGCGTTTATTAGCGTTTTTTCCGCGTTAGCGTTTTGTAGCGTTTTTTTTTTAAGACATTTTTTTCTTTTTCAATGGATCAAAAATGTTAAATGCTGGTGAGTGATGTTTTTGAGCGTTTATTGGCGTTTAGTGACGTTTATCGGCGTTAGAGCGTTTTTACAGCTGAAAAACGTCTCTCCGAACCCACTAGTTTTGGATTTTTTTTACTGCTCAAAAAACGCCACTGCCCAAAACTGCTGATAACAGCCTATGTGTGCATGGACACATAGGATAACATGATGGAGAGTTTAATGACCGTAGAAAAAAACATCTACTGCCAAAAACAGCTGCTGTAAAAACATCCAGTGTGCATGAGGCCTTAGGCTCCATGTACACAGAAGCTCAAAAACGGTCGTTTTTAAAGCAGCAGAAAAAGCTAGCTTTTATCAGCGTTTTTTTACTAGCTTTTATTAGCGTTTTTCAGTGTAGCGTTTTTTTTTTTTTTTTTCAATGGACCAAAAAACTATAAAAAACACTCCCGGCCAGCCTTTTTGAGCGTTTATGAGCGTTTTTCTGCGTTTTGTGTTTTTTTCTGCCGAAAAACTGCACTTTGAACGCGAAATTCTTGCGTTCAGAAAAAAGCCCATTAACTCCACTGCTCATTAAAGCTAAAAAACGTTATGTGTACATGAACACATAGGCTAACATAGAGTGCAGTTAATAGGCTTTTTAAAAAAACGCCAATAAACTGCAGTTTATCAGCTTCTGTGTACATGGAGCCTTAAAGTTGCTGTTTCTATTTTGAAAGGTTGTATAAACATGATACTATGCAGTCACTTTATACTTTAGGAAGTTTTTTTTTTTTTTTTTTTTTTTTAACAGAGCATAAGAGTTCAATTGTACAATAACATTGGGGAGGCTTTCGAAAGGAACATTAGGGTCCACCATTTAATTTTTATTTATCAAGCAAACAATGAACTAGAGACTCAAATGTATCCTTGCGTACTTATTTTTGGATATGTACTTCCTTGAACAGCTGTGTATCTTCTCAGTGGGAGAATTATCACAAAAGTAAAGTGGCTTTTATGCAAAGTCTCTTTTTTGTCCTTGCCGTTTTCAGATGCATACTATCAGGACCCACTGGTCTATTTACTTAGAAATCCTGCTAGCTACTCATGCAGTAATTGCTATCTTTAAGCCTCCACTGCATGTTCACTGTCATTTCATACTCACCTCTAAGTGAATGTACCCCTACGGTGAGGTCCGTCATAGGAAATTGCTTCCCTTATTTTTTTGTTTCCATTTTTAAAAAGCTTTAAGACTTAAGACACAGTTAGAAATTCTAACTGTTTTAAATGTAAGTATTTTAAAAGACTGTAAATGTTTTGCTTTCAAAAATAGTTTCTTTGAAAGCAGAGCCAAGATACAGTGGAAAAGTAACGTTAATTTTGTGTCTCACTAAAATACATTGTAGCAACGTAGCCTAAAGCTGTAGAACTTTGCGGCACCGCACCGATTCCCAAACGTAGTGCCTGTACCAATTGTGACAACTTCCGTGTGCGATTTGTATAGACATCTACGCAGGAACCTGCACAGATGTCTCTGAAATTGCCCCCGAAGACGGACTGACACGCGGGTATGAAATTGTGCGAGTTCAGCTGAACTTGCACGATTTATAACCCGCTGTCAGTGTGAACCTGGGCTTAAAGGGGTTGTAAAGGTTCGTTTTTTATTTTCTAAATAGGTTCCTTTAAGCTAGTGCATTGTTGGTTCACTTACCTTTTCCTTTGATTTCCCTTCTAAATATTTTTTTTCTTTGTTTTCTTTGTCTGAATTTCTCACTTCCTGTTCCTCCTCAGTAAGCTGTTCAGTAAACTGTTCTGGCTGACTCCACACCACTGGGATGATGGTGTGAAGTTTAGTGAGGAGAAACAGGAAGTGAGAAATTCAGACAAAGAAAACAAACATTTAGAAGGTAAATCAAAGGAAAAGGTAAGTGAACCAGCAATGCACTAGCTTAAAGGAACCTATTTAGAAAATAAAAAACGAACCTTTACAACCCCTTTAATGCCACTTTTAAATACAGCTCCACATATGTCTGGGAAGGCTGCCTATCATGTTATCAATGCAAAAAAATGAAAGAAAATTTTCTATAGGCAGTCACAGACTAAAAGGCTCAGTATTTGGGTTTGGTATGTTTCTGTAATAGTTTAAGGAATACAAATATTCCAAATGAAGGAGCAAAATATAATAAGCCATATTGCACTAAATTATACCTAACAAGATAGATAATTTCTGCAGCATTTTATCACAAATTATACATAAAATCTAAAACTGCAGCTAGCTTGTAAACCTGTCATCTAAAGTGTTTTACAGTTACTGGCATCTCAAGCTGTTTGACAGTGGAAAGTGCAAGTGGAAAAAAAGCTTTTACAGGAGCCATTACGTTTAAGAGGTTTCCACCATATACTAAAATTATCATTATTTACTTCTGCGAAAACTGTTCTAGCTTCCCTGTTTATTTGGAGTTGTTGTTTTGATTTTTTTCTCACCTTCTTTTTATTTGGAAAACTGAATCAGTTTGTTTAAGCAAGCAATTAAGACTTTTCGGTATGGGGCTTGGAAAATTTAGCATGTTGACTTGTTTAATGCTTTCTACTGAAGTGATCGCAGCCTTGTATTCACTTATACGTGCACATTACATTCATGTAAAAATATCTCCAGAATTCCAGATCTGCACACAGATGTCACACTATCATACTTAACTTTTGTAAAATTGGGGTCCATGCACATTGGCTTGAAAAAAATTCCTGCTTCTAAAGAAGTTTTGTGTTTTGCCTGTAGAAACAATTAATGTTATCCTATGTGTCCATGCACAGTAGGACGATTACAGGCATTTTTAAGCTCAGCATTTGGAGGCAGAAAAGAACCTTCTGTTTTGCATTTTTAAAGAGCAGTCTTCTGGCCGTAAAAAAAAAAAAAAAAAAAAAAAGCTAAACGCTTCTGAATGCTCCTAAACACCCGTACTAAAACACTCTATTTGAATGTTTTCTTCTGCCAAAAGAACTGGTGTTTTTTAAGCCAAGTGTGCATGCTGGGAGTAGATATTGCCAAAGTATTCTCAAGTTCTTATCACTTTAACCACTTCCCACCCAGCCCTACATCCCTTCAACAGGGTCTTTATGTATGGGGGGGCAGTCAAAGTGGTCACATGATTGGGAGCCAATTTCACCACTGGCTCCTGATCATTAGTAGAAACTGTAGAGTGCTGTAGAGTAGAGTAGAGTGCTATCTTTGCACAGAAAGCTCTGCCACCCATGGACACATATGCATACCTCCCAACTTTCTGAGATGGGAATGAGGGACACCTATTAGCAAGTATATGTAGGCATAGGACCCACCCTCTGCAACGCCCCCTTAGAGAAGAATTCTATAAAAAAAAACAATATAAGTTAAACCTATATCTGTTTTCTTTTTTACCACTACTTTTCCTTTATATTGGATGGAATTGGTATGTACAAATGCAGCAATTTAGAAATTGGATGAAAGGTTTAGCATTGTAAAACACTTTTTGAAAAGATAAATAGTGCATTTTATATACAGCTATATAGATCAGACCAAAACATGAGGAGGAAAGAGGGACTTCATTCAAAATGAGGGACAGTCCCTTGAAATCCGAAACAGTTGGGAGCTATGCATATGTGCAGTCTGTGGATGTTAAAGCTCACTCTCTTTTCCACCTCACATACAGTATGCGTCACATGGTACAACAGACACATATATGGAATATTAAATGTTGGGATAACAAACACTTTTAGGCCTCTAAAACATTTACTCTTTTGTTGATTAGTAACCCACATTAAAGTGCCTACCACTTTAACATGCATTTTTGATGTTTTCATTATACTTTTGTAATGCCTTTTTGAAGCTTTAAAGCAGGGGTCTCAAAGTACCGGCCCGCGGACTGGTTAAAAATGGCCCGCAGCGCAGATCCAGGACGTCTTTTTGCACAGGCACCGCAGAGGGGGAGGCGCCGAAGAGCTTTACCTCTCTATCACCTCTGTCCTCTCCGCTGCACACTGCCGCAGCCCAGAGAGAGAACAGAGCGGAGGAAGGATCCGCCCATCGCCCCGCCCACCTAAGCACTGACGATCAGAGCCCCGATCCAGGGTCCTGCTGCTCACAGCGGGAGATTGTGTTCTCTGGGTGCCCTGTCACTAGGCCTCTGTGGAAGCCAGGAGGAGAGGACTAGGGAGCCATACGATCCTGACTGCCAGGAGAGGCGAGTGAGGCAAAGTCCTTAGTGGGGTGAATGGGGTATTTTATGGAGTGTGGAGAGGGGGTAATTGTGTAGTGTGGGGCTATTTGTGCAGTGTGGGGGGTATTTTATGGAGTGTGGGGGGATTTGTGCAGTGTGGGGGGTATTTTATGGAGTGTGGGGGGTATTTTATGGAGTGTGGGGGTATTTTATGGAGTGTGGGGGGATTTGTGCAGTGTGGGAGTATTTTATGGAGTGTGGGGGGTATTTTATGGAGTGTGGGGGGATTTGTGCAGTGTGGGGGTATTTTATGGAAAGTGGGGGTATTTTTGGAGTGTGGGAGGATTTGTGCAGTGTGGGGGTACTTGTGCAGTGTGGGGCTATTTGTGCCATGTGGGGGGTATTTTTTGGAGTGTGGGGGGCTATTTGTGCAGTGTGGGTGTATTTTATGCAGTGTGGGGGGTATTTTGTGCAGTGTGGGGGGTATTTTATGGAGTGTGGGGGTAATTGTGTAGTGTGGGGGGTAATTGTGTAGTGTGGGGCTATTTGTGCAGTGTTGGGGGGTATTTTATGGAGTGTGGGAGGTAATTGTGTAGTGTGGGGCTATTTGTGCAGTGTGGGGGCATTTTATGGAGTGTGGGAGGTAATTGTGCAGTGTGGGAGGTAATTGTGCAGTGTGGGGGGATTTGTGCAGTGTGGGGGGTATTTTATGGAGTGTGGGGGGATTTGTGCAGTGTTGGGGGTAATTATGGAGTGTGGGGGGTATTTGTGCAGTGTAGGGGGATAATGCTGGGGGTTAATAATGCGTTTGCTGACACCAGTGATGGGGGTTAATAATGTGTTTGCTGACACCAGTGATGGGGGTTAATAATGTGTTTGCTGACACCAGTGATGGGGGTTAATAATGTGTTTGCTGACACCAGTGATGGGGGTTAATAATGTGTTTGCTGACACCAGTGATGGGGGTTAATAATGTGTTTGCTGACACCAGTGATGGGGGTTAATAATGCGTTTGCTGACACCAGTGATGGGGGTTAATAATAAGTTTGCTGACACCAGTGATGGGGGTTAATAATGTGTTTGCTAACACCAGTGATGGGGGTTAATAATGCATTTGCTGACACCAGTGATGGGGGTTAATAATGCGTTTGCTGACACCTGTGATGGGGGTTAATAATGCGTTTGCTGACACCAGTGATGGGGGTTAATAATAAGTTTGCTGACACCAGTGATGGGGGTTAATAATGTGTTTGCTAACACCAGTGATGGGGGTTAATAATGCATTTGCTGACACCAGTGATGGGGGTTAATAATGCGTTTGCTGACACCTGTGATGGGGGTTAATAATGCGTTTGCTGACACCAGTGATGGGGGTTAATAATGCGTTTGCTGACACCAGTGATGGGGGTTAATAATGCGTTTGCTGACACCAGTGATGGGGGTTAATAATGCGCTTGCTGACACCAGTGATGGGGGTTAATAATGCGTTTACTGACACCAGTGATGGGGGTTAATAATGCGTTTGCTGACATCAGTGCTGGGTATAGTATAGTATATTATTGCTGGTATAGTTTATTGTTTTAAAAGTTTGCATGCGGCCCCCATGGGATATGAAAACTTGTCATGTGGCCCTCAGGCAATTTGAATTTGAGACCCCTGCTTTAAAGGATAAGTTTACTTTTATAAAAAAAAAAATAATAATAATAAATACACATTTTTTGCATGTAGAAAAATATGGATTTTTTTTTTGTTAGGGACCTGTAAAGCCATGCTCCCATGATCAGCAGATTGTAGGTGTAATGCCACGGTCCTGCAGACTGTCTATGTAGCTGTCTGCCCCTACCTCTTATACAGGCAGGCAGTTACACTCTGACAGGAAGCTGAATGAACTGCCTATCTAGGTAGTTAATTGAGAACTACAAGCCAACAGCCGCAAAGGCTGTGCGGGGCATCGGAGGTGTTCAGGGGCTGGTGCATTTGTTGCATTTGTAACATGTTACATGTTACATGTTACACCCTGAATATAGGTGTAACATGTTACAGAAGGTGAACTTATCCTTTAATGAAGCTTGGTAAATACTCTGTGTGTGTTGTTTTTAAATTTTTTTACAATACATATGTAGCAAGGTGTCACTCTTGCACGTAGCTATGGACTACAGTTTGTGCCTAATAAGAACTTAGCTCCTGTTGTTGTCCGTTTGTATCATACTGCTGCAATTTGTTTGGTTCAGCTATAAGAACAATGCATGATGGACCTTGTGGTGCGGAGAGACAGAGACTCTATTGCTGTGGGTCAGAAATAAACTACGAGGCCCACAATGCCACTGTGCTGCCAGGGTGTGTGGCGCCACGCACGGCCTGCTGAGAGAACTTATTTAAGACAAGGCGGGGCTTGTGTTCGCTCTCTTGGGACGCCATCGTGCAACAGGCAAGAGGCCTGCAGCGAGGGTGCTTAGGCTGGAGAAGCCTGGGCCTAAAGTGACGGAGATCGGATCGCCTATCAGAGGGATTCCTGCCACAGCCCTGCTGATCGGACCAGGGAGAGGGACCGCTCTACACTCCACAGTATCCAGAGTCACCTATCCACCGATGCCTTGTGAGCGGCTAAGCGGAGGACCAGGGACCATGACCCGGCGAGGCTGAGAACCAAGAGGGCCCGGACGGAGCACACTGGCGAGGCCTCGTGGTGAGAGGGCACCTGCCCACCAACATAACTAACTGGGTCGCAGGAAGGTGACTTCTATAGTTTTACTTATCCTTGCTGGCAACTGCAGTGCCTTAAGTGGAGACACGCTACATTCAGGAGTGATTTAGCGCTTTGGGAAGGATCAGCATTCCACTTGCCCTACACCACACATGTTAAGTGCTCAATCTTTCTTCACCCCTTTTGTTGGATTACAAATACTCAAGTGCACCAACAAAAGCTAGCCGAAGATTACTGGAAACTTTTAGGAACAATCATCAGTTCAGCTCACTGACTAGGTTGATACAACGGGACTTGCACCAGTAAAGCTGCCCACCAGGGGGAGCCAGATAGCTTGTTGAACTTGCATGTGTAAATCCACTGTTTGCATTTATTTTATTGTCATTGTGCTGTTTCAGTGAGCTGGGTTGGACTTGGTGGAGAAGTATCCCACTGCGGATATCATTACAGTGGGAGATTCATCCACCGTGCACTTCCTCTGGTCTGACCCTAAGTTGGGTAAATTTGGGTCTCATAGTTTATAGGTGAAACCCTGGAACTGTTGTGTATATGTATGTCAGTTGACTCTCACGGGGATCTGTTTGAGTCAAATATCACATGTGTAATCTTTTTTTTTTTTAACAAAGTTTTTATTTTTTCATAAAAACAGAGACAGACAAACCAAACATAAACAATAGACAGTGGTCATAGATACTGCACACAAAATGAACAAGTCACGTGGTACATAGTTATCGATGTTTCCTTCCAGTAACTAGTGGGAAGGGGGGGGGGGAAGCAGGGCGGGGAGATAGATGGCAGGGTATACATCAAGCATCATAAGCACATCTTAAACTTCAAAATTTATCGGTACACACATTTCAGAGACGTCCAGAGATATACTCAGTAGCTGTGGCATACGATTGTGGGTACGTGTGTAATCTTTATTTCTTTACTAAGTAAACATATTATCTCTTGGTTGAACTACTTCTTGTGTGGGACTCTGTCTTTTGCAGCTTTGTGGCAGGCAAACCACAACAAGGTAACAATATTTAAGTACATTTATTGTTGTGTGATATCATTGTGGCCATCTATAGCCTTTAGGGGCCCACAATCACATTATTGTTATTATTGTCCAGTTGTGCCAAGGGGGAATTGAGACAAATTACAGGGGTTGATAGGTAGAGTACAGGCCCAAAATCAAAACCAGCAGCTCCTACGGGGGTAGTGCTACACGTGGGGGCTCGCCTGGGATTCCTGTGACTCTGCAATCTAAACCCCCCCTAGACAGAACCTCTACCAGCACCAAAAATGGATTCTGCTGCTGCTATAGCGTGGTGCAAGGAACAAAATGCCCGCTCAGAGCTCAGCGTGGTGCTTGAAATTCCAGGAGAGTCCTGGGGTGAAGAACAGTTAAGTCAAGCCATGAAGACACTGTCCCCAGACAAGAAAGCATGGGGGATTGCTGTAAAAACAGACACAGGGACACTACATACGTATGCATTGATTGAGTGGAAACAGGAAATCCCTGAACACTTCAAGGGTCCCAGTGCGAAGTTGGCCAACAAGGGAGAACTTAATGTGATACACCCCGAGGCACCCAAAGAAGGTCCTACCTCATCCAGTCAAGCTGACTCTAGCAAACCAGACGTTCCTGCCAAGTCACCTCTGACCACCATTGGGCCCGAACTCTGTGCTGTCCTTGGGGAATTTGTCAAAAAGTGGCAAAAGGATCCCCACGCATACTCGGCTGCTGGCTACAGGAAGCTCAGAATCTTCTCGGTAAGGCAACCGGTACCTTCAGCGGAAGACCGTTTTGAAGAATGGCTGGACCAGGCTACCCAAGCTTTGAATGAATGGGACATACCAGAGCCTCACAAGAAACAGAGGATCACGGAGAGTCTGAAGGGACCTGCCTTGGAAGCCATTCGCAACCTGAAGCTCGGTGAGAAAGACTGTACTGCCCAAGACTACCTGACCATCTTACAGGATGTATTCGGTCGCACTGAGAAAGCCGCCGACCTCATCTACCAGATGGAACACTCTTATCAGAGAGAAGGAGAGAAGTTGTCAGAGTACATGAGGCGCCTGGACAAGATCTTACATCAGATCCTGTTGAAAAAGGGGTTAGACCCTCGGGATGTGGACAAGATCCGAGCATAGCAAGTTTTGAAAGGGGCCCAATCTCTAGATCCCATTACCCTCCTGTTGAGGACCCGGCAAGATGGTGGTATCTTGAAATATCCAGACTTGATCTGGATTGTCAGGGAGGAAGAAGTCATGTTGGACAGCAAGGAGAAGAGTCAGAAACCTGAATCCGCTGCCGGAGTCAGAGTGATAAATGCTGAATATGGTGACCCTCAGGTTGAGCTTCTAAAGACTCAAGTATCCCAACTAATAGAGATGATGTTCATACTGACCAACCAGCCAACTGGTCTGCCCAGTGGAAACACTCCAGAGGAGCCCAAGAAGCCTCTCTGCTCTAATGTCGCCCAAGTGCAGAAACCAAGGAAACTGATGATCTGTTTCAGCTGTGGAGGAGTCGGGCATTATCAGGAAGTATGTCCAAGCCCAGAGAAAGCTGCAGCTCAGTACAGCAAGCCGGCGGAAAACTCCAGAGGGCCCCGGTGAAGGAGTCAACCGGGTGCCCACCAGTTTCAGCCAACTCCATAAAATTTAACAACACGAGGAGACAACATCGGGAGTCCCGACCCTCGCCTAGGGCTCCAGTTGTTGCCTCTGAGCGAGCTAATGTCTCCCGCTCCTTAACCCAACCTGCCTGGCGGCGGAGAGTCGGTGCACACCAGACCCAACAGGGGTCGAAATCCAGCCAACGTTCCAGAAAGAAAGAAGTAAGGGGTACAAACCACTGAACCGGCCAAGCAGGCCTCTCCCTGAAAGTTTCCTGTCAAGTTAGTGGGGCCCTCCCCAGTAGTCTCAATCCAGGTAGAAGGGATTTACACCAAGGCCCTCCTGGATACTGGGGCTCAAGTGACTCTCCTGCACAGAGACTTCTATGACAAGCACCTTAAACACTTGCCTTTGCAGAAGTTGGAAGAACTGGAGATATGGGGCATTGGAACTCAAAACTTCCCCAATGATGGTTATTTACCAATCAAACTAACCTTTGACCCCTCGGTGGCAGGAGAAACAGAGACTTTTGACACCTTGGCAGTGGTCTGCCCTCGCCCGCCAGGGACTAGTAAAAGTTCCCTCATTATAGGGACCAACACTGACCTAGTCAGGAGACTATTAACACCTCTGGCCCAGGAGTGGAGTACTTCAACTACAGGAATGCACCCCCTGCTGAAACAAGCGTACCAGCGCCTAGTACTAGAACAGAAGGTTCCAGCAGAAGGGGTAGGCAAGATCTGGCGTTTGGATAGAGGAGAGAGAGTACTACAGCCCGGGGAAGTGACTTGTCTGAGAGCCTCTGTCAAGCTTACTTGGAAGCAACCAGGCCCCTTCATTGTCCTTGAAACGGACCAACGGAAGGAAGGAAGGGGGATAGAAATGATCCCCGAAGTGGTTCCATTGAAGGCCCTACAGAGGAATCATGGGGGAGGGTCTCAGTGAGCGTTCGCAACACAACCACCTCACCTGTGAAGGTACCGGCCTGAATGCTGTTGGGTCAAGTAAGCACCGCCACCCCGGTCTCGCCATCTGACTTGAAGAAGGAAGAGAAGGGTGAGATTCCAGTGGAGAAGTTCTACCCAGAAGACACCACCCTTCCACCAGAATGGAGAGAAAGGGTTAGGGCCCAGCTCGCCCGATGGCAGACTGCATTCTCCTAAAATGAATTCGATGTAGGGTGTGCAAAGTGTGCCACCCACAAGATCCGTCTGCAGGAAGACAAACCGTTCAGAGAAAGGGTCCGACAGGTTCCTCTGGGGGACTTGGAGGACCTACGTGAACAGCTGGCAGAACTCAAAAGAGCGGGGATCATCAGAGAATCCAGGAGCCCCTACGCTTCTCCAATAGTGGTGATACGAAAAAAATATGGTTCATTAAGGCTGTGCATTGACTACCGAACACTAAACAGAAGAACCATTCCTGACCAATACACCACCCCCCGGATAGAAGATGCTTTGCCAAGTGGTTTAGTGTGATGGACCTAAAGAGTGGGTATTATCAGATTCCCATGCATACGGAGGATAAAGAGAAAACTGCCTTCATTACCCCAGTGGGGTTCTTCGAATTTGACCGCATGCCTCAAGGGTTGTCAGGAGCCCCGGCCACTTTTCAGAGGCTGATGGAGAAAACAGTGGGCGATGTGAACTTGATAGAAGTGCTGGTGTACCTGGACGACATCATGGTGTTCGGTAGGACTCTGGAAGCACATGAAGAGCGGTTGGAGAAGTTCCTGAAGAGACTTCATGAAGAAGGCCTAAAGCTCTCAATGGAGAAGTGCCAGTTCTATAAGCCCTCAGTCCACTACCATGGTCATATCGTGTCTGCTGAGGGGATAGCCACCGACCCTAAGAAGCTGGATGCTGTCACCTCTTGGACAAGGCCTACCAATGTGACTGAGCTTCGGTCATTTCTGGGATTCTGCTCTTACTACAGAAGATTTGTAGAAGGGTTTGCGAAGATAGCCCGCCCACTCAATGAACTACTAAGGAGTGAAGGAGAGGAAGATGTCCCAGAACCACTCAAACCTGTGAAGCCCACAGTAGGGCCTAGAAGACCCAAAGAATCCATCCAGAATTAGTGGACTTCAAAGTGTGAGGAGGCTTTCACTCAGCTGAAGAGGAGCCTAACCACTGCCCCAGTCTTGGCCTATGCTGACACCACCAAGCCATACGAACTGCACGTTGATGCCAGTCGAGATGGGCTGGGTGGGGTGCTATACCAAGAACATGATGGTCACTTACGGCCCATTGCCTATGTGAGTAGGAGTTTGATCCCCGCTGAAAGGAACTACCCCACGCATAAGCTTAAGTTTCTGGCCTTGAAGTGGGCTGTAGTGGATAAGTTGAGAGACTACCTCTACGGGGCAGAGTTTGTGGTAAAGACTGACAACAATCCACTTACCTACCTCCTCACTACAGCCAAACTGGATGCCACAGGACACCAATGTCAGATTCACAGGCGATTTGGGAACAGGGACACCCTCTCAAGAAGGCCTCATGGGCCCAGTGACCCTCCAGAAGAGTGGACTCGGCTGACACCAGAAGGGGTGTGAGCCCTATACCAGGGAGCTGAACGTCAGGCTGGAGGAGGATCCAGGGCCGAAGAGATTGGAGTTTCTGCTGCTGGAGTACCCAAATGTTACTGCAATGTGACCCAAGTGGGAGATGAAGGCCTGCCCAAGTTTTCAAAGAAGGACCTGAGAAGGGACCAGTTGGAAGACCCTCTGGGTAATTTGGCATTGAAGGCTCTGGAGAATCAGTGCTCTGGCATGCTCCTCACTGATTCCCCAAAGGAGGCTCATCTGCTACACAGGGAATGGGATCGGTTGCAGTTGCATCAAGGGGTGGTCTACCGAAGGGGCCCCTCTGATGGACTGGAAGAGAAATGGCAGTTGTTTTTACCCAGAAAAGACAGAGAGACAGTGTTGATGGCCCTTCACGGTAACCATGGCCATTTAGGGCCTGAAAGAACTTTCCATTTGGTGAGGGATCGATTCTACTGGCCCTGCATGCAGGTTGAAGTCGAGGGTTACTGCCACTCTTGTATTCGATGTATCAAAAGGACGACTCTGCCTTCCCGAGCCGCCTCAATGGGCCATCTTCACAGTCAGGGACCCATGGAGCTGGTGTGCATTGACTTTCTTTGCCTGGAGCCGGATCTGAGTGGATAGGGAAACATTCTGGTGGAGACTGATCACTTTACTAGATTTGCCCAAGCATTCCCAACGAAGGATCAGCAAGCATCAACAGTGGCCAAGGTCTTAGTAGAGAAGTTCTTCGTTCACTATGGTTTGCCCCAGCGTATCCATTCGGATCAAGGAAGAGACTTTGAAAGTAGCCTTATTAAAAGACTTTTAGACCTATTCGGCATCAAAAAGTCCAGAACCACTCCTTACCACCCCCAAGGGGACGCTCAACCCGAAAGGTTTAACCAAACTCTTCTTAACATGCTTGGCACTTTAAGCTCAGAGAAGAAGCAACACTGGAGAAAACATGTAGCTGCCATTGTTCATGCCTATAACAATACTGCAAATGATGCTACAGGATACTCTCCCTATCATTTAATGTTCGGACGAGAGGCTCGATTACCAGTAGACCTGGCCTTTGGCATATCTTTGGATCACACTTCAGCAACCTCTCACCCACGGTATGTTGATCAGCTACGGAAAAGTCTAAAGGCCGCCTATGACAAGGCCCAAGCTACCTCGGACAGGAGGGGACTGAGGAACAAAAAGAACTTTGATCTTAAAGTCCGAGTGCAGGACCTGCAGCCAGGTGATAGAGTACTGTTGAGAAATCTGGGTGTCCCTGACAAACATAAATTGGCTGATCGCTGGAAGTCACAGCCTTATGTCATCTGCAAGCAACTACCAGGGCTCCCAGTATACCAGATCAGGCCAGAAGGGACTGTAGGCCCACTAAAGACTTGGCATCGAAATCACCTGCTGCCCCTCTCAGAAGCAGTTTGCCTGCCACCAATGTCAGATTCACAGGCGACTCCCTCAACCTCTCAAGGGTCTCGGCCAGTCACAAGGTCGCAGTCTGTACCTCAAGATGTGGAGGATGAAGACACTGAAGATGAGGAGGCGGAATCAGACTGGTTGTGGTCATCTCAACTATTAGGACCCACAACCCCTCCATTGTCCCCACCTGAAGTGATTGACATTGGGACTCTCAGACCAGAGGCCCCATAATTTGTGCCTCAAAGTATGCTTTCTGAGGAGCTGGAGGATGATCAGGTCTCCCTAAGATTGGAAGACCCTGAAGAGGTTCCACACCTTACAGAAGGAGCACTGGAAGATGTGGAAGAGACAGTGTCAAATGTGCCTGAGCAAGGAGAAGAAGTCGTGGAGGGAAAAGAGTCCATTGGACCTGAGACCTTAGCACCTAAGGAGCAGAGAGAGAGAGAAGAGTCATTCACCCACCCAAGAGACTGACTTACAATCAATTGGGTGAATGCTCTGAAGAGGCTGTGCTCACCTCAAAGAGAACAACTGAGATGCCTGGTCCCTCCACTACACATTTGGTGGGGGACAACCCCAGCTCACCCCCTGGCACATCTGTTTGGGCCATTCCTGTTAAGGTAAAGGAGTAATACCTCAAAAGAGTGGGATTTTAAGGGCAATGAAAATATATGGAAAAAATATATAGGACAAAATTATAGAAAAATATATATAATTTATTTTACAATGCACGAACAACATACATCGCCAAAAGGTGATAATCATTTGAAAACAATGTACATGATAGTGCATAAATAATGAATAACCATATAGAGAACAAAAATGATGACTGAATAGAACCCAAAGGGAATTGGATCCTGGAGATGATAGAAATGCTGAACCCGACGCGTTTCGAAATGTGTGAGTATATGAAATTCTTCTTCAAGGATAACAGCATCTCTAAAATTACAGAATACATCATAAGTACAATACATGGCTAGGTAGATCACAACATTACATTAAATATACATAATGAGATGACCAAAAGCAAGAAAACAAAAAACAACAAAACACAAGATAAAAACGTACATATATGTGCATCCCTATGAAGGACAAACCAGTCACCCAAATAGTCCAAACTCCCACAGAATGGTCCACCAATCCTACTGCAGCATGAAGAAGCCCATGAACCGAAGGTTAAATTACACTGCCAAACATAAAGAATCCAAACAAACTCCTCAACCAAAAAAGAGGGAAAGGAGAAAGGGGCAAAACCTATAGAGGAAGAACAGGATGGACATAAATAACTACATGTTCAAAAAATCCCCCTCAGAAAGTTCCCAAAGGAACTTAAAATAGAGGAAAAGTTTTGGAAATAAACAACACATAGAGCACCTGCCTAAATCCTAAGTACTTACCCTGGTCCTTCAAAGCCTCTGCAAGCATATCAAGCCAACAGCATAAGAAGCAGAAGTGCCAAGAGATGATGCAACATGGATCCAGAAAAAAAACAAAAATCCAAGAAGACCCCCAAAAAGGAAAAAGGGGGGGACATGAAAGGAGAACCTAAAAAAGTTGAGAGATATAGATAAACGCCAAAGTAATCCCCTTATGTACTAAGGAGGATAAAAAGTACAAGGCTATCTCTCTATGTGTAAGGAACTCGCATAAATCTCCAACAGGCACAAGTTGACTAAGGGTAACAGGGACTAGGCAGGGAAAAACAGGTCCATCATTGCTACCTTGCAGATAGGTGTCCAGAGGAGACTGGCAGTGAAGGACTCCTGGCCTCAACCTAAATAGCCCAAAAGCGCGCCAAAAAACAGCGTCCATGGGCGGAGCCCTGACGCCGTGGGCGGGCCTAGTATTGCAGTATGGTGAACAGGCGTGGCAGCGCTGATGATCCCTGAGCCTGTCAACATCCGGCAACAGCCGGAAATGACGCAGAAAACGTCCGGAAATGCCAGGAGACCGGACGTGATCTGCCGTCAAGGAGACCAAGAAGCGTCATCACATCCGGTATTGCAAAGCATGGAACCGGATGTGATCCGACGCAGCATAGATCGAACAACGGTCTGCCATGAAGAAGACCAAGAGGCGTCATCACATCCGGAATTACGAAGCATAGAACCGGATGTGATCTGATGCAGCATAGATGGAGCGGCAGAGGGATGGATAGAATGGCTGCTAAAAGGACCCAAAAAACCGGGAAAAGCACAGAGGCCGACCCCCGGGGGATCCTACGGCCACAGGCAGTAACTAGGGGCGAGATTCCAAACAGGAATGAGCACGTGGGCAGGACTGGTAAAAAGGCTCACAACCCTGCACAAAAATTCAGAGTACCTAAATGTCCAATTCCCACCATGCTGAGGCTGAAAAAAAGACCCCTGACACAGAATTAAGCATGACTAAAGTGGTAGTCAGAATGCACCGCAATGAATCATGCACAGCCCCTCCAAAAGGAGGGGCTACCTGTGCCAGGCATGCCGCAGTGGTGATGGACCCCTGTCTGAGATGGAAAGGGGACGAGCGAACCCCCATAAAAGGATGCACATATGCAAAGAAAAGAAAAGAAAGGTATGTAGTATTACTCCTTTGTCTATTCATTGGGGATGGTGGCAATGCACATTACATTCAATGGCAGTCTAAACCTTTTTGTAAACATTCCTGTTAAGGTGGCCTTCAGGCAGAACAACCTCCTTTCCAAAGCATGGTGGGGGGTTCCTCTGCCTATTTCTTATGAAAATGTGAATTGCCTTATTTCTTGTATACACTAACTGGTCCTTTATCTCCTCATGTATCTGAACAAAGCATGTAACAGGTCACAAACGGCTGCTGTCTTTGGGGATCAAAGATTTCAAGTGGGGGGAGTGTCACTTTTGCACGTAGCTATGGACTACAGTTTGTGCCTAATAAGAACTTAGCTCCTGTTGTTGTCCGTTTGTATCATACTGCTGCAATTTGTTTGGTTCAGATATGATAAGAACAATGCATGACGGACCTTGTGGTGCGGAGAGACAGAGACTCTATTGCTGTGGGTCAGAAATAAACTACAAGGCCCACCACGCCACTGTGCTGCCAGGGTGTGTGGCGCCACGCACGGCCTGCTGGGAGAACTTATTTAAGACAAGGCAGGGCTTGTATTCGCTCTCTTGGGACACCATCGTGCAACAGGCAAGAGGCCTGCAGCGAGGGTGCTTAGGCCCGGAGAAGCCTGGGCCTAAAGTGATGGAGACCGGATCGCCTGTCGGAGGGATTCCTGCCACAGCCCTGCTGATCGGACCAGGGAGAGGGACCACTCTACACTCCACAGTATCCAGAGTCACCTATCCACCAACGCCTTGTGTGCGGCTAAGCGGAGTACCAGGGACCACGACCCGGTGAGGCTGAGAACCAAGAGGGCCCGGAAGGAGTACACCGGCGAGGCCTCATGTGGTGAGAGGGCACCTGCCCCCACCAACATAACAAACTGGGTCGCAGGAAGCTCGCTTGGCTGTACTCCTCCTATGGATCACAGGAGTGCAGTTCATTTTGCACTCCTGTGACCTGTTTTCAGCAGAGAGCGGGCTGAAGTCTGCTCTCTGCTGACGTCACAGAAGTCGGTCCAGACTCATCACGACCATAAATTTTGTCAGTCCAGGGGTCTGGATCCGCCTAGATTCCTGGACCGAGACCCGGCTCAGCCTCTCAGCGAGCCGCTGAGAACCTGAGCCGGCTGCCCCCACCCCCTCTACAGCCCAGCGCTCCAGTGAGCGAGGAGGGAGCAAAGCAGAGAGTGCTGACTGACAGTCTACAGCTCTCTGCTCATGGAGCTCTGAAAACGCTTGGTTCTCAGTGCACATGCGCCTAAGCACAGATGCAGCATTGGAACAATGCTGCATCCACCTAGGTAAGTATAAATAAAAAAACAGAAACCCATACTTCTCTTTTAAAGGCTTTGAGAGAAAGCTGCTCAAAGCTTTCCAAAATCTTGCTGAAAGTTTTATATAAACTGGTCTTATACAAGCTGAAGCCCGTGTAAAACAGGCCCTAGGGAGCGCTATGATAGACTTCTATGGAGGCTTTGGAGATGCAGCGAAGCACCAGGAAAGCGCCACGGGGAATCATTTCTGCAGAAAAGCAGCACAAACTTAATAGTGTGTACAGGACTGTAAAGTATTTAGTGATGGCTACTTTAATTGGCATGTAGAGTGCTTCAAAAACAAGGGTCAAATGCCACATTTTGAAGCAAGTGTTAATGAGGACTAATTATGCAGATCGAAGCTCATCCCTTTGATCAGCAGTTAAATGGAAAAACAAGTTACTCTGAATCTCTCATTCTTTATAAACACTGTGTCAGAAGGTCAGTTTTTCAGAGGCTGGAATAGATGCTGTATTTACGCAGTTGTTATTTTTACATGCTTGGGGGAAAGTGACAGTGGAGGAAAGGCAGGGTGTGCACATGTAGTTCAATGTCCACAACTGGCTAAGTTAGACCGGGTATTAACAATTCAGAATCACTAGAAATGCCCAACACTTACTCTGTAAATTAAAATTATGCATACACCCTACATTCAGATATCTCAGTCTACTTCTGGAGCAGCAATAATTACTACAGGCAACTCAGCAGTCACAGTTAACTCTTTTTATATTGTCTGACACTCTAAACTGCTAAAAACACAAGCTAAACATATAACTTCTCGCTTTCTTCTTGTTTTCAGAGCAGCAGAATTTAAATCCTTTACCGCAGAACAGCATTCAGCTATGCTCTAATAAATACACCACACAGAGACCATGATTCAATATATAGTACAGTGCACAAGTCCATGTAAAATTGCCACTGTGGTGTGATATACCCATGTCTACCATATTTAAAAAAGATATATACGTTATATACAGTGTGTGTGTGTGTGTGTGTGTATGTATATATATATATATATATAACAATTATATGGGTGGATTTGCTATGTTTGTTACAATAGTATTTGTTATAATGGGTGCTTTAACAGTACTAAACTGGCTAAAGCCATTATGAGAATGCAAGGACAATGCAAGCAGTGGACTGCTCTGGGTAATCCAAATGCCCAGTCTCTTGTTAACCAACCATTGCTGACTAGGCTTTTTCTTGAACTTTTTTTTTAACAAGTTTAAATTAGTATTTTTTGCTAGAAAATTACTTATAACCCTCAAACATTATATATATATATATATATATATATATATATATATATATATATATATATATTTATATTTAGCAGAGACCCTACAGAATAAAATGGCGATTGTTGCAATATTTTATGTCGCTCTGTATTTGCGCAGCGGTCTTTCAAAAGCAATTTGTTTGGGGAAAAATACACTTTTTTAAATAAAAAAAAACAAAACACTTAAGTTAGCCCTTTTTTTTTCTATAATGTGAAAGAGGATGTTATGCCCAGTAAAAAGATACCCAACATGTCATGCTTTAAGATTGTGTACACTCGTTAAAATCTTCATAGGCAATGCTTTAACAATTTTTACAGGTTACCTTTTTAGAGTTAGAGGAGGTCTAGCACTTGAATTATTGCTCTAACAATCACAGCGATACCAAGAGTGTGGTTTGAACAATTTCTGCACGGGACCACGGAGAGATGGGGCACCTTAAAAAAAGAGAGAAAGGGGACCCTTTTAGGCCCCATTCACATTCTGCGATTTGGATTCACGCCGATTCTGCCCGTAATTGCGAATCGTGGACAAGCGCGTAACTTGCGTTTCAGTGCTATTATTCTTAATGGCACCCCAAATGAAATCCAATGCTGCTGTGATTGTCGCAAGGCAGAATCACGTGGTAAAAACGCATGTTTAAAAATTGTCTAAGCAGGAGCTTCTTTGGGTGACAAATGCACATAAGACAGCCCATTAAAGTGAATGGGCTGCCCTATACGTGACATATGGAGTTGTGTGAAAATTGAGCAACAAAAATCGTGAATGGCTTAGGACTGGTGGTTTATTTTCGGTCTCTAAATGCCCCTCTATGTTAGCCTATGTGTCCAGAGGCATTTTAGAGGCAAAAAAAAAAAAAACACTACCGGCTTTTAGTGCTTCAGCATTAATTTATTTCAATAGCTAGAATAAATTACTATACAGTCATTAAATTTTCTTCAAAATGAAGATCTTATACCCTTAATCCTACATAAAATAGCTAATGCCTTACTTAAAGTGGTTCTTCAGTCTAAACAAACAAAAAAAAAAAAAAAATACTGTAGCTGCTGACTTAAAATTAAAAAACGACACTTAATTGTCCAAGGATCCAGCTCACGCTGACAGGGCGGTGAAAAAATGCCCCTCTCCATTGAAATTAAGGAAAGCTCTTCAAAAGTGCCTGAAAAGCTCTTCAAAAGTGCTCAGTGTTTCACTGGCAGTTTAGAAGCGCCTCAGTGTGAAATGGGGCCTTAAACTTTGTGTACATCACACTGGGACGGTGCCGGCGTTAGCGGTAAAGTGCCGCTAGTTTTAGCAGTGCTTTACCAGCCGCTAGCAGGGCGCTTTTAATCCCGCTAGCAGCTGATTAAAGGGTTAACTGCGCCTGTGTAGCGCCACTGTCGAAGCGCTTTGCGGGCGCTTCGGCAGCGGTGCCCATTCATTTCAATGAACTGGAGCGGTGAAAGGAGTGGTGTATACACCGCTCCTTCACCGCTCCAAAGATGCTGATGGCAGCACTTTTTTTTAACGTCCTGCCAGCGTATCACCTCAGTGTGAAACCACTCTGGCTTTCACACTGAGACTGCAGGGGAGCCATTTTTTTAGTCAGAGACTGGGGACATGGTACAGGAGATTGTCAGAGACTGGGGACATGGTACATGAGATTGTCAGAGACTGGGGACATGGTACATGAGATTGTCAGAGACTGCGGACATGGTACAGGAGATTGTCAGAGACTGCGGACATGGTACAGGAGATTGTCAGAGACTGGGGACATGGTACAGGAGATGGTCAGAGACTGGGCACATGGTGCAGGAGATGGTTAGAGACTGCAGACATGGTACAGGAGATGGTCAGAGACTGCAGACACATTACAGGAGATGGTCAGAGACTGGGGAAATGGTACAGGAGATTGTCAGATACTGCAGACACATTACAGGAGATAAAAAAAAATATTTTGCAGCGCTAGCAAAGATAAGTGAAGTATGAACACATTTAAGCAATATAGCATAAATATCATCATCAAGGACATCAAGGTCCTTGATGATGCCCTGGAGGAGGGGCGAAACGCGTTGACGCAATTTCCGGCCAACCCAGAACCAGTGGTTTCTGTGGAACGCACGCCTGTGTACCCGGAACACACTGACGCTTGTCTATTACTGCAGTCTCGTCAGTCTCTTAGTTAGTGGCGCAATGTTTTATGTTTCCAAGCGGTACGTCACATGATTTTTTCTCTTCCTTATAAGTCTTTACCGTCTCTGCTGATCTTATGGAGTCAATCTGCTGTATCTCATGAACTTATTGGATCAAAGTCTTTGTGATTTCTTATGCAAATTTCATATCTCCTTCTGGT
The DNA here is from genome assembly GCA_029206835.1 of Rana muscosa. NCBI lineage: Eukaryota > Metazoa > Chordata > Amphibia > Anura > Ranidae > Rana > Rana muscosa. The sequence continues at coordinate 734,184,833 of CM055116.1, forward strand.
GAGTGGGGCCACAAGAGGGGAACTCTAAAGGGAATTCAACCACCCGGAATCTGTTGTGGAAACACTCAAGCCGTGTACACACGATCGGTTTTACCGATGAAAACAGTCCGATGGACTGTTTTCATCGGACGAACCGATCGTGTATGGGCCCCATCGGTCTTTTTTCCATCGGTGTGAAAAAATAGAACATGTTTTAAATTTAAAAAACCCACGCATGCTCAGAATCAAGTAGACGCATGCTCAGAAGCATTGAACTTAATTTTTCTCGGCTCATCGGAGTGTTTTACGTCACCGCGTTTGAAACGGTCCGTTTTTTGACTGATGGTGTGTGGGCAAGACTGATGGAAGACAGTTTCATCGGATTTCCGATGGAAAAAAACATCGGGTTAGAATCCATAGGATATCCGATTGTGTGTACAGGGCTTCAGTCTTTCTTGATTGGCACAGTTGTTGTGCTAAGAACGCACAAGATATTCACCTTTTTTACTGACACTTGTTTATCATTTCTTTGCTAATCAGCACAGTGTTAACATCAAGGGACAGTCAGCTTTATTAGTATGATACATAGTGGCAACATTTATGTTATTCAGTCCCAAGTGTTTATTAGTCACATTTTGGATATTTATGCTATATTGCTTAAATGTGTTCATACTTCACTTATCTTTGCTAGCGCTGCAAAATATTTGTTTTTTGTCTTTTTGAGGTGTTGGTACCTTATTGTGCAGCAGCTGCGGATCTATTTATCACAATCTATCACTGTTTGTTTTTCTAAGCGCAAGTTTTAGTTTTGTTTATACATTACAGGAGATGGTCAGAGACTGGGGACATGGTACAGGAGATGGTCAGAGACTGCAGACACTTTACAGGAGATGGTCAGAGACTGCAGACACATTACAGGAGATGGTCAGAGACTGCAGACACATTACAGGAGATGGTCAGAGACTGCAGACACATTACAGGAGATGGTCAGAGACTGCAGACACATTACAGGACATGGTCAGAGACTGCAGACACATTACAGGAGATGGTCAGAGACTGGGGACATGGTACAGGATATGGTCAGAGACTGGGGACATGGTACAGGATATGGTCAGAGACTGGGGACATGGTACAGGAGATGGTCAGAGACTGGGGACATGGTACAGGAGATGGTCAGAGACTGCGTACACATTACAGGAGATGGTCAGAGACTGCAGATGTGGTACAGGAGATGGTCAGAGACTGCAGACGTGTTACAGGAGATCAATTCAGCCTCACCAGGTTCCTTTAAATGCAGCCTGCCAGTGCCCAGCAGCCTGCCAGTGCCCATAATTTGCAGCCTGCCCTAGTATGTTAGTAAGGGGGACAGGGCAGTGTTGGCAAGAGCAGTGTTCTTGGCTTTGCCTGTCTATGGAGGAAAGCTGTCAGCACACACACCGCGTTAAGGAGCAGCTTGTCAGTATGATCAGCAGAGGAGCATTATCACAGCGCAGCGCCGTGGGGGGGTAAGAGTGCAGGACTTGTTGTTTGACATGCTGTTAGAAACAGTGAGTCCTGCACTCTTAACCCCCGCGGCGCTGCACACTGATAATGCTCCTTTGCTGATCATACTGACAAGTTGCTCATTAACTTGGTGTGTGTGCTGACAGCTTTCCTCCATAGAGCACTTTCAGTTTCAGCTGCCTCGTCGAGGAGGGAGGGAGGGGAGGAGAGGAGAGAAGAGGGCTGGACGGGGACACTCCAGAACGACACCCCTATACTGGGCGGCACCAGGGGTGGGAGACGGGGCCCGCCCAGGCCCCGCCCCGTTTTCGGCGAGATTTCTCTTTCGGCAAACTGCCGAAAGGGCCATTTTCGGCCGATATGTTTCGGCGGCCGAAATTTCGGTGCATCCCTACTACAAACGGGACTTTTTATGGTTTTCTTTTAACCATAGCTTTCTTCTTGTCACTGTTCCATAAAGGCCAGATTTTTGAAGTGCAGGACTAATAGTTGTCCTGTGGACAGATTCTCCCACCTGAGCTGTGAATCTCTGCAGTGCCCCAGAGTTACCATGGGCCTCTTGGCCGCTTCTCTGATTAATGCTCTCCTTGTCCGGCCTGTCAGTTTAGGTGACCAGCCATGTGTTGGTAGGTTTGCAGTTGTGCCATACTCTTTCCATTTTCAGATGATGGATTGAACAGTGCTCTGTGAGATGTTCAAAGCTTGGGATATTTTTTTATAACCTAACCCTGCTTTAAACTTCTCCACAATGTTATCCCTGACCTATCTGATGTGTTCCTTGGCCTTCATCATGCTGTTTGTTCACTAAGGTTCTCTAACAAACCTCTGAGGGCTTCACAGAACAGCTGTATTTATACTGAGATTAAATTACACACAGGTGGACTCTATTTACTAATTAGGTGACTTCTGAAGGGAATTGGTTCCACTAAATTTTAGTTGGGGGTATCAGAGTAAAGGGGGCTAAATGCAAATGCACGCCACACTTTTCACATATTTATTTGTAAAAGAAATTGAAAACCATTTATTATTTTCCTTCCACTTCAAAATTATGTGCCACTTTGTGTTGGTCGATCACATAAAATCCCAATAAAATACATTTACATTTTTCGTTGGAACATGACAAAATGTGGACAATTTCAAGGTGTATGAATACTTTTTTAACCACTTGCTTACTGGGCACTTAAACCCCCTTCCTACCCAGGCCAATTTTCAGCTTTCAGCACTGTCACGCTTTGAATGACAATTGCGCGGTCGTGCGACGTGGCTCCCAAACAAAATTGACGTCTTTTTTTCCCCACAAATAGAGCTTTCTTTTGGTGGTATTTGATCATCTTTGCGTTTTTAATTTTTTGCGCTATACACAAAAAAAGAGCGTATATTTTGAAAAAAACATAATATTTTTTACTTTTTGTTATTATAAATATCCCCATTTTTAAAAAAAGATATATATATTTTTCCTCAGTTTAGGCCGATACGTATTCTTCTACATATTTTTGGTAAAAAAAAATCGCAATAAGAGTTTATTGATTGGTTTGCGCAAAAGTTATAGTGTCTACAAAATAGGGAGGGCAAAGTTTTATATCATTTTTATTAATATTTTTTTTTTTACTAGTAATGGCGGCGATCAGGGATTTTTATTGGGCCTGCGACATTACGGCGGACACATCAGGACCCTTTTGACACCATTTTGGGACCATTGTCATTTTTACAGCGATCAGTGCTATAAAAAATGCACTGGTTACTGTAAAAATGACACTGGCAGTGAAGGGGTTAACCACTAGGGGCGCTGAAGGGGTTAAGTGTGCCTAAGGGAGTGATTTTTACTGTGGGGGGAGGGGACTGACTGGGGGAGGTGACAGATCGGTGTCCCTATGTACAAGGGACACACCATCGGTCTCCTCTCCATGACAGGACGTGGATCTCTGTGTTTACACACAGAGATCCACGTCCCTGCCTCTGTAAATGCCGATCGCGGGTACCTGGTGGACATCGCGGCCACCAGGCACGCGCATCGGCACCCGTGTGATGCGGCGGGTATGGAAGTTCCCCGATGCGCGCTCAGGAGCGCGTGCCAGGGACGAGGAAAGGGGCGAACGTCAATTGACGTCCTCCCGGCATTCTAGGTCCGCGCTGTAGCCGTCATTCGGCTATAACGCGGACCCCTAGTGCTTAAGGCACTGTGCCTGTTAAAAGAAGGGGCAATATACCTTTTAGGTGGCTTGTGTCTTGAAACTCAACCATTTTGCTGATCCAAGGCTGTTGCAAGTATTTAATGCTTTCTAGCATACTAGCTGGTGAGAGAAATCGTAGTGTGCAGTGAGGATAACAAATATCTGCAGCAACCAGAGAGCGGCAGCATTTCAAGACACATGCCCCAGGAAAGTATTTTGTCAAAAGTGGAAGCTCCGCTTATCTGCCTCCTCCCTCCTTCCGGTGCCACATTTGGCATCTTTCGGGGGCCCCCGTCCTCCTTCCCCCTTCACCGGGCCATTCACAAAGCGCCGGGCCAATTTTTTGGAGACATTTTTGGGAAAAATAAAAAAAATGCATTAAATTCTTATGCCAATTTGAGTAGTGAATTTATTAAAACCATATACCAAATAAAAATAATTTGGGGTTGATTAACTAAAACTGGAGAGTGCAAAATGTGGTGCAGCTGTGTATGGTAGCCAATCGGCTTCCAACTTCAGGTTGTTCAATTGAGCTTCAACAAAAGACCTGGAAACTGATTGGTTTCTATGCAGAGCTGCACCAGTTGTCGCACTCTCCAGTTTTAGTAAATCAACCCCTACATGTCCTTAAGAAAAAAAGCATACACATTATTTGGTTGGCAAACTAGTCATAAAGTAAAGGCCCATTTAGGCCACGATGGTCTGCTGCAGTGTGTTTATTGCACGTTTATTGTGTTTATTGCATTAACGCGTTAAGACAGCCCATGTATTTTTCTTGGCCTCCTGATGCACCACAACAGACAAAAACTGTTCCTTCAGCAAGTTTCTCTAGCAAAGTGTACCGTTATCTGCTGTAGTAATTTACCGCACAATGTGATGCTCTGCAATTCCGGTGTGTTAGGGTGCCATGCACAATAAATGGCAACACAGTACAGCTATGCATTGGTGTAAATGGGTCTTCATTGTCAAGTTAATTAACCCATATGGATGCTGCTAAATTTGATCTGAACATCTAGACTTCAGCAACCTGTGGTCATGCAAAGATTAACCACTTCACCGGAAGGTTTCAACCCCTTCATGACCAGGCCATTTTTTGCAATACGACACTGCGTTGCTTTAACTAACAACTTTGCGGTCGTGCAACGCTGTACCCGAACAATATTTATGTCCTTTTTTTCCCACAAATGGAGCTTTCTTTTGGTGGTATTTGATCACCTCTGCGGTTTTTATTTTTTGAAAAAATAAAAAAAAATATTTTTTACTTTTATGCTATAAAACATATCCAATAAAAAATAAACTAATTTCTTCATCAATTTAGGCCAATATGTATTCTGCTACATGTTTTTGTAAAAAAATCTGAATAGGCGTATATTGATTGGTTTGCGCAAACATTATCGTGTCTACAAACTATGGGATATTTTTATGCCATTTTTATTTTTACTAGTAATGGCTGCGATCAGCGATTTTTTAATGGGACTACGACATTGCGGCGGACAAATCGGACACTAAGAGACACTTTTTGGGGACCAGTGACACTAATACAGTCAGTGCTAAAAAAAAAGCACTCTCACTGTACTAATGACACTGGCAGGGGAGGGGTTAACAGGGGCGATCAAAGGGTTAAGTGTGCACCTAGGGAGTGCTTTCTAACTGTGTGGGGGATGGCATAACTGAAGGAAGACACAGATCCGTGTTTCTGCTTAGCAGAAACACAAGATCTCAATTTTCCTCTCTGACAGAACGGCTGTCTGCCTTGTTTACATAGGCAGACCGCTGTTCTGCCTCTCCTGTCAACAATCGGTGGGTCCCGGCAGACATCATGCCGGACCCCCTGATTGGCTCCCGCTGTGTCCAATCACAGCGGGAGCAGGATGCCGGCGGTGCACGGCCCCCAAATGCGGAAGAAGAGACAACGTACAGGTATGTTGTTTCGTGCAGCCGTGTCGCCCTGCCTCAGTAAATGTGCGATGGGAGCTCCTGAAGCAGTTAAACACATACCTTTCTTCCTTTATTAAAGTGGTAGTATAGTTTGTACTACAATTTTCGTGATTTCTGTCTGCTGTCTTATTCCTCTGTTATCAGCATTAGTCACTTTTTTCTGACACCAAGAGAAAAAATGTGACAGGGGAGGGATCTCTAGCACACAGCCTGTGATTGACAGCCTCAGCTTTGTTCCTATATGCTGTGTGAAGGAGTTTGCCCCTTCCTTCCAATCATCGCTCAGAGCCCTTGTACTGTGTGTAACTTCAGTTCTCCGCTCCCTTTGTGAGTCTGTGAAACTACTTTTCATCTGTGAGTTTTACAAAGCTGTACAGGACTATTGGCTGCAGATAAACAGGTACAACTTATGTAGGAGGATTTGTTTCACCTCTGTGCATCCACTTCACTGGGTATATGTAAGGGTTTACAACCACTTTAAGTTAAAGACATCTTAGAATTCAAATGACCCATGCTTGTACATTAAAATCACAACTGACTGTAATAAATTACTATACAGATATAAACAGGAGAGCTAAGATAGGGAGAAGGGAAATGTCGTCTACATTTTTCACACCTGCTGCTTGCCAAGGCTTATGTTTTAAATGTATAACATTTGGTTGTGGTTTTAATGGACTAAACATGGATACTCTGTTCAGAAAGGTGTGCCTGACTGAATAAAAGATTTATATGTAGACAGGACTACATATGTAAACAGCTGCCCCAGTGCTGGATTTTCATGCTGGGTAAAAGTAATTCCATGTAACAAGCTGCCCCCTCATCAGTACAGGTGCCCACTAGGGTGTTTTGGCAGACTGCCCTTCTTCCTGGGTTCCCATGTCATTTTGCATATCACAAAATCAGAGACGGAAGAAGAAGATGACACCTTCTTCAGTCCCAAGTGAGCGCCATGCAGAAAAAACTAGGTTTGAACTGAGCCAAGTAAAACTACTGATTAAAATAATGCGAGAGTCTCAAAAAAGAGTCCTCAAAGAAAGTCATTGGGAGATGAAGGATAATAAATGTGAGCCAGTCGGGCCATACTATAATACAAACTCAAACACTGAGAGCTTGCACTCAATAGGAGAAAGCTGGATGATAATCAGCATGGATGCTTATTTAATAGCCAGTCAAGTGATACAGCTGCATTTCTTCCTTCTAGTGACACCAGTAACATAGAGGCATTTTCCCTCCGGTGACACAAACTGAGGAAGGATACGTTTCCTTCCATTAACATCACTGGCGCAGGATCTAACACTATTTTGTCCGCAACCAGTTGAAGTGAAGTGTTGTGTGCAGCATTATTGACTCCCCCCCCCCCCTTCTCTGCCCCAGAGGAGAGGGGGTGCAGTTGTTTAGCATCTTCACCATGAGCACATGATGATCTTGTCTTGTCTGTTTATCTTGCACCTATGTATTTGCATTGAATTTATTGTTTTTTTTTATGTTGTTATACCTTGATATTACATGAAAATACACGTAACATGGTTTCTTTTGGCCCCTCGATGCACATCCAGTTATAAAAGAGAAAAAAACAGACAAGAATTTTTTTAGTGCAGTTCACATCTACACAACACATACTTATGAACTAGCCACACTGCAAGTAATGATTAAACTTTGGTCATGTGTTAGACCCCTTTCACACTGGGGCCGCCCGTGCGTTAGTGCTAAAGTGCCGCTCATTTTAGCGGTGCTTTAGCGCTGTTTAAGGGGCGCTTTTCAGGCGCTCTGGAAAGCGCTGCCTATTCATTTCAATTGGCAGGGGCGTTTTCGGAGCGCTGTGTACAGCGCTCCCAAACTGCCCCAAAGTGGCGCTTTACTGTAAATTTTACAAACTACCCCAAAGTGGCGCTTTACTGTAAATTTTGCGACGATATTCGGCTGCTAGCGGGGCACTTTTACCTCCCGCTAGCGGCCGAGAAAGGGTTAAAACCACTGCAAAGCACCTCTGCAGAGGCGCTTTGCCGGCAGTATAGCCGCGGTGCCCCATTTATTTAAATGGGCAGGAGAGGTGGAGGAGCGGTATACACAACGCTCATTCAACGCAACAAAGATGCGTTATAGCGTCTGTTATAGTGCCTGCAAAGCGCCCCAGTGTGAAAGGGGTCTTACCTGGCTGTTTTGATGATCTAATTATGTCACAGATTAGGGTGCAGATTAGGAATTCTGACTTCATTCTAAAGCCCCATACACACGGACCAAATGTCGAATCGGTATCGGCCGGTTCAACATTCAACACCGGCCAACATTCGGCCGTGTGTACTGCAGCCAGTCCAACAGGCGCTCAGACAAGAAGTTCTGCCGGCTTCTGTCGAATTGACGTGACCAAAAAAGGTCTGGCGAACGACTCCTGACCAGCCTATGGTAGAGAGCGCTGACCAGAGTGTTCTGGCAAGGAGGCCGTCCCGCTTTCAGAACACAATAGAACAGCAGAGGAGTTTTATGTATTAGCATTGGATTGTTAGTACAGTGACTCCGACCTGAGCTGTAGTTGAATGAACCTGCTGGATTGAATGAAAAAAAAACTAGCAGTGTGTGCTAGGTCTAAGTTGTCAGATCCGGACACATATATCTGTAGTGTTTACTTATCTCTCTCCAAAGCTCTAAATGCCATGTCTTTCTTCTGCTCCGTTCCTCTGTTATCAGCAGAGTGACTTCTGGCAAGTTCTCCTGACACAAGAGAAAACAGCAGCTGAAAATTTGTGTTGGGGAGGGAACTTAGAGATAGATTAGCAGAGAGCTGGTCTATTCACAGTACAGCTCTGCGTGTACCTTCCTTCCTCTGCCTATGTGTAGTGAGGGTGTGTGCCTTTCCTCCAATCACTCTCACACAGTGTATGCCCAGACTCCACTCCCACTGCTGAATGAGGAAACAAGATTTCTAACACAATGTGCACTTTCTAAAAAATTTAGAAAGGGAAAGACACCATTTCTACATGTAAAACTTATGTAGAGAGACTTGTTTCATCCCTGTGTATCATCTGAGGCTATTCACTTCACTGGGTATATGTGAGGGTTTACAACCAAGCTAAGATTTGATCCATCTATGGGAAAGCTGATTGTACCCACATTGATCTATCAATCGACACCAGCCTTTCGGATTTTTAACATACAATTACTGCCAGGGTTCTATCAGATTAGCAAACCCATCAGATCAGCAAACGGAAGTGACGTTCCGTCAGCTGCGCATGCGTTCCACGGGTTCGCTAATCTGACAGAACAGTGGCATCGGACATTTTGCTACACCCAGCTATGCTAGAACTGCAGTTAGAAGGTTGCAGCGGACATCTTACTGCACCCAGCTACGTCTTGAATTTCAGAGTAATTTTAGCAATAAATTGAGCGTATAGAAATAAATATAATATATTGACATCTGCGATTCTATTTTGATGTTACATTTTGAAAGAAGCTGGACAGCAGAAGTAGGAAGGTGGCGGAGGCCATGTTGGTACACCTTGCATTACTCTGCGCTAAACCTTTAGGCTTTCAAAATTAAACATCGAAACAGCATCACAGATCTCAATTTACTATATTTATTTATATACGCTCACTTTATTGCTAAAACTACTCAGAAATTCAAGCCGTACTTGGGTGTAGCAAGATGTCCAATGCCGCTGTTCTGTCAGATTAGCGAACCTGTGGAATGCATGCGCAGCTAACAGCAGTTCACGTCCGTTCGCTGATCTGATGGGTTCGCTAATCTGATAAAACACTGGCTGCTATAGCCGCTAGCAATAATCACTATGTTCTGCCAGCCAAGAAGGCTTCTCATGTCCCCCTGCTGGGAGAACACAATAGCGCTGTGGGAGGCATTCCCCATCAACACTGACAGTTGATTGAGAGAAAATCATCTATGGGCTGCTTTAGCTGCGGGAGCTGGCAGCCCCCCATTGCTTTGAAGCCTGCAGCTAATCCCTGGGAACCCTTGCTGGGTCTCCCACATGTAAACACTAAAGGCCCCATTCGCAAGTGTGAATGGGGCCTTACTGCATGGATTGCCAAATAAAAATAAAGTCGCAAAAAAGCCTAAAGAAAACAAAACTTGATGAGCTGTAAAGTTGTTGTTTTTTTTCTTGTTGCATATTAATATTTTTTTGTAATAATGGCAGTTAATCGCCATTTCTGGTCTTTGTGTTTACATGTAACAATCAGTATTTTTTGATAGAAAATGTCTTAAAGCCCCCAAACATTTTATATATATATATATATATTAGGGGTGCGCATCTTCACTGGCCTCACGATTCGATTACGATTATCATGTCAAAGATTTGATTCGATTCGGCGATGCATCACGGTTACAGCGCAAGTGCGCATGGCTTTCATCAAAAAAAAAAAAATGAAGTACTCCATTTTTTTAATTCTGTTTGAAACTTTGCCCGAAAAGGTGAACTTTAATTTTGCATATGAAATATTTTCCTTTTGTAGATTTGGTTTATATTGCTGTTAATTTAAAATCTACTAAACATGCTTCACTGTACCCGTGCCTCACTGTACCCAATGCCTCACTGTACCCAATGCCTCACTGTGCCCAATGCCTCACTGTGCCCAATGTCTCACTGCGCCCAATGCCTCACTGTGCCCAATGCCTCTAACTGTGCCCAATGCCTCTAACTGTGCCCAATGCCTCTAACTGTGCCCAATGTCTCACTGTACCCAATGTCTCACTGTGCCCTCACTGTGCCCAATGCCTCTCACTGTGCCCAATGCCTCTCACGGTGCCCAATGCCTCTCACTGTGCCCAATGCCTCTCACTGTGCCCAATGCCTCTAACTGTGCCCAATGTCTCACTGTGCCCAATGTCTCACTGTGCCCTCACCGTGCCCAATGCCTCTCACTGTGCCCAATGCCTCACTGTGCCCAATGCCTCACTGTGCCCAATGCCTCACTGTGCCCTCACTGTGCCCAATGCCTCACTGTGCCCTCACTGTGCCCAATGCCTCTCACTGTGCCCAATGTGTCTAACTGTGCCCCGTGTCTCACTGTGCCCAATGCCTCACTGTGCCTTTGCTTCAATGCCCCTACCTGATCGGCGGCGTCCCGGCGGCCATTCCACAGTATTCAAAAGCCGCGCCTCCCGAGTCCTCGTCGTCTGTGATAGGCGGAACACTCAATTTCCCAGCATTCAGTGTTCCGCCTATCACAGACATCCTCTCATCCTCATAACACAGATGAGGATGAGAGGATGTCCGTGATAGGCGGAACACTGCCTGCTGGGAAATTGAGTGTTCCGCCTATCACAGGCAACGAGGACTCGGGAGGCGCGGCTTTTGAAAACTGCAATGGCCGCCGTCTGTCTGCATGACAGACTGTTCAGGTAGGCAGACGGCGGCTTGCAGTTTGTTAGTGTTACAGTACATCTACTCGCTGCGGCGAGTAGATGTAATGGGGGGGTAAACATCGATTATTAGGGTCGCCTGCATCGATGCCGCATCGGGGACACCCGAATCGTGATGCGGCGATTAAATTCGGCACCCCTAATATATATATATAATTTAATGCAGGGGCCCTAGAGCATAAATTGGTGGTTTTTGCAAATTTTTTATGCCACACGGTATTTGCGCAGCAGTTTTCCACTACATGACCCAATTTTTTGTCAAATTTTAAAGATGATGTTGCGCTGAGTAAATGGAAATCAAACATGTCATGCTTTAAAATTGCGCACACTTGTGCAACGGTGACAAACTACGTAAATGTTACTATCCAAAGGGGACTATTTGAAAGCCTTTACAGGTTGCCACTTTAGATTTACAGAGGAGGCCTGGTGCTAGAATTGTTGCCCATGATCTGACATTTTCAGTGATACCTCACGTGTGGCACGATCGCTGTTTGCGTGTGTGCGGGACCGTAGCGTGCGTTCATCTTTGCATGCGAGGAGGGAGGGGTGGGGTGGACTTTACTTTTTTTTTTGATCACTTTTATTGATTGCTGTCACAAGGAATGTAAAACCTTGTGACAACAATAGGCACATGACAGGTACGGGTCCAAAAGACTCCAAATCCCCTGCAGTAGGCAGCTGATGTCCCTGCCTACTGATTGTAACAGCAGTAGAGCTTACAAGCAAGCCAACCGTCGGCTCTAATGAAAAATTGTAACGGGACCGCTTGAAGTCAAGCGACATACCAGTGCATCGATTGGCGACAAGTGGTTATAAACAGTTGCACAAATTTCAGGCAACATAAAAATTGTAACTGCCATCATTTTGAAAAGTTTCATCTCTTTTTTTTTTTCTTTTTGCTTCCAGTAAATTATTATTATTTTTTTACGGTTTTAAGTAAATTTTCATGTTAAAAAATGCATATTTTAATGCATCAAAAATGAGTCCAGCAGTAAAATGTTTTAAAGTATTACTGCACTTTCTGAATTCTAAAAATGTCACTTGACCCCCCCCCCCCCCACTGCTCTCTGGTTGTTTCCATACACAATGTGTATGTGTGTGTGTATATATATATATATATATATATATATATATATATATATATATATATATATTGTGACAGCAGGAAGGTAAAGTCACCTGGTTGCATCCAGGGGGGTAGGTATATTTCTCCCAGATTCAGGCTTTATGCCGACTTATACAACTAGGGAGAGAGTTGATGAAGCCCAGCTGAGGCTAGTGGGCTCATGGATGATTCATACCTCTAGGGAGAGGGCTGGGCGTCGTGCAGGCAGGGAGTTGATGAGACCAGCTGAAGCTTGTCAGCTCGTTTAAGGCCTCTATAAAAACTCCCAGGTTCATTAGGTGTTTGCTCATGCCTGGACCCAGACCTGTGTGGACTGTCTAGGGAGAGTGAACCCCTGTGCGGTGAGACAAAGCCTGTGTGGCTATTTGTTTGGACATTTACTAAACCAGGGACTTAGGGACTAGGACAGCACCAGGCTGATCCCAGTTGTTAGTTAGGAAACCTGCATGTTTAGTCAGAGGTCAAGCTGACCAGGGTTTATTTTGTTTATGTTTCTTTTTGCTTTGCTGTGTTTTTTGTCACTGTAAATAGAGAAATAAACCGCACCTTTTTGATCTTGAAAACCACAACCTCCGTCTGCTGGGCCTGTTTTTGTGTGGGGAGCCCATCCAGGGGATCACACACACCCGCTGCCGAGCAAACCCCCCCCACAATATATATATATATATAGATAATAGTACCTCAAAAACAAGCATGCACATATGGTCTAGGATATATTGCCAAATATTTTTTTTAAATACTAGTGCTTTGCAGTAGATCATTTATTTGTCTGAGCTACTGTATTAAATGCATAAAAACACTGATGTGCGGTAAATAGCTGTGCTCTGCTTTTTATCTTGCACAACAAGAGGACCCCTGGAGTGAGTCTTTTGTTTTCCATTCTCTTCGCGAACATCTATTATTATTTCTAAAAATACAGCGAGAGATATCTAGCTTTTCATCCCTGTATAGTTTGTTAGTTTTCCAGAAAGAAAATTAGCAATGGAAAGACTTAAGCAATAACATTGATAGCTGTGGATTTCTTGTATTTACAGTCATTTGGCCTGAATTTACAGAGTGACCTGGGTTGTGTGCTACTACCAGGTTTTATTATTAGCTCTCTGCTTTTGTGCTGTATGTCCCCAGCTCAGTCACAAGCACTTATGTCTGCTGCAGACAACACATGCCATTTCTTACTTAGTTGCCAAATCCTCCCATGAAACAGAAACAAATAACTTGGAACATTATAGTTAGCATCCATAACTTTAATGTGCACATTAGACAGCTACAGTGGGGGGACATATTTATTTGATCCCCTGGAGATTTTGTAAGTTTGCCCATTTACAAAGAAATTAAGGGTCTATAATTTTTTTATCATAGGTGTATTTTAAATGATAGAATATCAACCAAAAATCCTAAAACAACACATGATACAAATGTTATAAATTGAGTTGCAGTTCAGTGAGTAAAATAAATATTTACTCCCCTACCACCCAACAATAATTCTGGCTCCCACAGACTGGCTACTGTATGTGGTACACAGATTAATCCTGTCAATTTAAGAAGGTGCTCCCAACGACAACTTGTTATGTGTATAAAAGACACCTGTCTTGGGCCCTTGCCCGTCCGAATCCACAGCCCTACATAATTCTCTCAACAGACGCGGAAAAAGCTTTTGACCGTGTAGACTGGTCTTATTTAACAGCGGTACTAGATCAATAGGGTTAGGCCCGCGAATGATGGCGTCGATCCTGGCCCTATACTCCACGCCTTGCGCACAGGTCAAAGTGAATGGGAATCTCTCTTCTCGATTCCCCATCAGGAATGGCACGAGGCAGGGGTGTCCCCTTTCGCCCCTCTTGTTCGCCCTGGTGCTGGAGCCATTGCTCCACACTGTGCGAGCCAGTCAAGACATTAAGGGCCTACAGGTTGGAAGCACGGAACACAAGCTCTCGGCATACGCCGATGATGTCCTATTCCACCTCTCAGACCCCCTGCTCTCATTGCCCAACCTGATGAGGGAACTGAAGCTCTTTGGATCACTCTCCAACTTGAAGATCAATTCCACGAAGTTGGAAATTCTTCCCATCTGCCTGCCCCCCGCTTAGTCTCGAATCTTAAGGCTGCCTTCCCTTTTGCCTGGGCCACGTCGTCCCTGCGATACTTGGGGGTACAACTTACAGATCGCTTCGACACCCTTTACGCCGCCAATTACCCCCCAATGTTGGCCTAGATCAAAAAGGACCTTTCACAATGGACACGTACTGCCTTTACATGGTTGGGCCGGGTGAACATCATAAAAATTAACATGTTGCCACGCATACTTGTTTACCTACAGATGCTCCCGATCCCCCTACCCAGACCCTTTTTTGATCGTCTTTCCAGTATGCTGTCAAACTTCATATGGAACGCACGTAAACCCAGAATAGCTCTGAGGGTACTGCGGTGCCCCAAGCGGGGAGGCGGCTTAGGGGTCCCAGACATAAGACGATATTACCGAGCTATAGCCCTTCAGAGGGTTCTCAACTGGCGTTTCCATACTCACTCGAAACTCTGGGTCTCCCTAGAGAAAAGCCTAGCGGGCAGGAATTTGTCCTATGCGCCATGGCTATCCCGGGAACATAGGGGGCAATCCGAGACGACTTCCCCACTGAAGACCCAATTGCTGTCGGTCTGGGACAAGATCAACTTATTGCTGAATTTAGCTCCCCCTATGTCCCCGTTGGCTCCGTTGGGTGGTTTCCGGTGGTTCCCCCCGGGCGAACAGATGGCCTTTTTTGGACGCCAGTTGTGGCAAACGCATGAAAGATGGCAAACTCCTGAGTTTTGAAGCTCTTCCAGCCGGACGTCAGGGCCCATGCATGAATTTTTGGAAATAAAGACAACTACACCACTTCTTTGAGATACATGGCCGCACGATTAAAGACCCCTCGTCCCTCACCCCGTTTGAGCGCCTCTTCATTGAGGAGGTTCCTGCCCCCCCACCTGGTGTCGGAACTGTAGGTTCAGCTGCCCCTCAGCCCCAGCCCGCCTATATCCGGCAGTGGGAGAACGACCTAGGGCAGGAACTCACAAAGACACAATTAACTCACTTATACTACCTCACCCACTCGTCCTCCATAGACTCTAGGACTCAGGAAACAAACTTTAAAATACTGTCCCGCTGGTACTGGGTACCGGCTGGTATGGCCCGTATTTACCCCTCTGCGTCTGAACTTTGTTGGCGCGGCTGTGGACTCCGGGTTACGCTTATCCACACATGGCGGGAATGCCCCCTAATTAAACCCTCCTGAGAAGACTTACAAGACCAAATCAAAATCGTAACAGGGATAGATGTTCCTTTCTCTCCGAAGCACTTCCTTCTGCATGTCCCCACAAATCCACTTAGCCAATATAAAAAAGCGTGCTACCCCACCTGCTTAATGCAGCAAGGCGCTTGCTTCCAATCTACTGGAAGAAGCCCAGAATTCCCACTCGCGAAGAGTGGATCAGCGGGGTGAACAGGGACGGATTTCCCACAAGGCCAGGCCTCGGGCGGCACTGTGTGCAGGGGCTGCGCCACGCTGCGAAGGAGACAAATCCTCCTAAATTCAATTCCTGTGTCCCCGGCCGCCCGAAGCTCTGGCCGCCATTTTTCAATGTCCAGCGCCCTGTGATTGGGCCATTGTGGTCATGTGCGGCGTGGGGCTGGCCTGTCCGTGATCCTGAACTCCCGCCTCTGCACATGACCTCCATACGCCCAATCACAGTGCGCCGGACATTGAACAAACATGGCAGCCGCCTCCTCCTATCCTCCGGACCGATGTCCATGATGCAGGACAAGCAGGTGAGGAGGAACACAGACTGGGGAGAGAGGCAGAGAGAGAAACGGAGACATAGGCAAAGAGAGTGAGGCAAAGAGAGAGACAGAGGCACTGAGAGAGAGAGAGACAGAGGCACTGAGAGAGAGAGAGACAGAGGCAACGAGAGAGAGAGAGGCAAAGAGAGAAACAGAGGCAAAGAGAGAGAGAGAGGCAAAGAGAGAGAGTGAGAGACGGGGGCAGAGAGTGAGAGAAGGGGCAGAGAGTGGCAGAGAGAGGGAGAGTGGAAGAGAGAGGGAGAGTGGCAGAGGCAGAAAGAGAGAGGCAGAGAGAGAGTTACAGTAGGCAGGACAGTATAGTGGTCAGTGTAGTGTAGAGGACAGTGTAGTATTGTGGTCGGTATAGTATAGTGGTCAGTGTCGTGGAAAAATAGTATAGTGGTCAGTGTAGTGTAGTGGACGGTATAGTATAGTGGTCAGGGTAGTGGTCAGTGTAGTGGACAGCATAGTATAGTGGTCAGTGTAGTGTAGTGGACAATATAGTATAGTGGTCAGTATAGGTATCAGATAGGTCAGTGTTGGAATCAGGTAGGTCAGTACTATTGTATTTGAAGGGACTCGGGGAGTGCTAAAAGTCTGCGGGTTAGGGGGGCGCAAATTACTTGCCTTGCCCCAGGTGCTGACAACCCACGCTACGCCACTGGGCGGCAGAGAGAGATTACATCATCTCTCATTGCCCGCACTGCTGTTTCAACTTCCGCCCTTACTTACAGGGCCGCGAAGGCTGCGCGACATCACACAGAAGAGAGAGAATGACGTCATCTCTCACAGCCCGCCCTCACTCCTCTCTCACTCGAGTCTCGTGTGCCACTGTTTCACGGTTCACCTGCAGCTAGTTTTCCCGCGTGGGAGAGGAGAGACTGACAGCGTTGTACCTGGCTGCAAGTACTCTACAATGCTGGCGGGGAGGCAGCGTGGCAAGTGACATCCCCATCTGGTGGCAGGCAGCGTGGCAAGTGACATTCCCATCTGGTGGCAGGCAGCGTGGCAAGTGACATTCCCATCTGGTGGCAGGCAGTGTGGCAAGTGACATTCCCATCTGGTGGCAGGCAGCATGGCAAGTGACATTCCCATCTGGTGACAAGCGACGGTGACAAGTGACACGCTCAGGGCTCCCACTCATTCGTCTTTATGGTGAATTGAACTATTTCATTTTATATTACAATGCAATGATAGAAATAATGCATTTCAATCATCCTGACACCATAACAACCATGGTGCCGGAATGATTGAAGCACAAACACCAGTCATTGTCTGCGAAAAATCGCTTACCCCCCCTCCCCGGCGCGTCGCCCCCCTCCCCCCCTATGTGATGGTGGGGGGGCGGCATTGAAGGACCCGGCCTTGGGGGGGCAAAGGGAATAAATCCGGGCCTGGGGGTGAATGCAGGCTGAGGATTGGATAGCGACCTGTCGGTGTTCCCGAGACCGGTTTTCCGGTATCTGGGCGCCCTGGACTGAATATGTTTCGGACCCTACCTACGTACCTTCCAGTTTAGATACTGCCTTACTAGAATTGTCAGACCCCTCCCTTAACCACTTAACGACCGCTCACTGTATATATACGTCGGCAGAATGGCACCGACAGGCACAAACCCCTTCTGTACAGTGAGCGGTGGCTAAGTGTCCGGGAGCGTTCCGGGATGAGGGGGCAGCCATTCGTTTCTGGCCACCCCCTCGCGATCGCTCCCAGCGAATGGAAATGCCCCCTCTGTCTGTGTCAGACAGAGGGAGCAGGAGGAAGTGATGTCATCTCTGGTGCGGCGCTCACATATACCGAGCGCCGTACAAGAGAAGACATCAGGTCAGTACACACAACACTACACTGACACCAGGACACATAGGGATATAAATCGCCCCCCCAGACACCCCAGATCACCCCCCAGATCACCCCCCAGCCCCCAGTCACAGTGTCACTGATTGCAGTGACCATTTATTTAGTGATCACTGCAATCAGTGACATTTGTGACTGTAAAAGTGTCACCAAAGTTTAGTCTTAGGTCCAGTGTAGCCCCCTAACCCCCCCTAATAAAGGTTTAACCCCCTGATCACCCCCCAGATAACCCTTTCACCCCCTATCACCACTGTCACTAAGCGATCATTTTTCTGATCGCTGTCTTCGTGTCTGTGATGCCGATCGGCAGCCAGTAATTTTTTTTAGGTTCGCCGCATGTTTTTATCGCGTCAGGTACCCCAATATATTATCTAATAAAGGTTTAACCCCCTTGATCGCCCCCCAGGTAACCCTTTCACCCCCTATCACCACTGTCACTAAGCGATCGTTTTTCTAAACGCTGTCTTAGTGTCGGTGATGCAGATCGGTAGCCAGTAATTTTTTTTAGGTTCGCTGCATGTTTTTATAGCGTCAGGTACCCCAATATATTATCTAATAAAGGTTTAACCCCCTTGATCGCCCCCCAGGTAACCCTTTCACCCCCATCACCACTGTCACTAAGCGATCGTTTTTCTAAACGCTGTCTTAGTGTCGGTGATGCAGATCGGTAGCTGGTAATTTTTTTTAGGTTCGGCGCAGGTTTTTATAGCGTCAGGTACCCCCATATATTATCTAATAAAGGTTTTAACCCCCTGATTGCCCCTAGTTAACCCTTTCACCAGTGATCACCATATAAGTGTTACGGGTGACGCTGGTTAGTTAGTTTGCTTTTTATAGTGTCAGGGCACCCGCCGTGTATATAACCCAATAAAGGTTTAACCCCCTGATCGCCCGGCGGGTGATATCAATTAGGTTTTAGCGTCAGAGAGGGTCTGCGTCACACCCCAGGCAGCGTCAGGTTAGTGCCAGTAACGCTAACACCCACGCGTGAAGCATACACCCCCCTTAGTGGTATAGTATCTGAACAGATCAATATCTGATCTGATCAGATCTATACTAGCGTCCCCAGCAGTTTAGGGTTCCCAAAAACGCAGTGTTAGCGGGATCAGCCCAGATACCTGCTGGCACCTGCGTTTTGCCCCTCCGTCCAGCCCAGGCCACCCAAGTGCAGTATCGATCGATCACTGTCACTTACAAAACAAAAACACACATAACTGCAGCGTTCGCAGAGACAGGCCTGATCCCTGCGACTCCAGTGCTGTAGGAGGTGATTTCACCACCACAGTTAAAAAAAAAAAAGCAAATATGCCGAAGCATTGGGGCAGCAGGGGCGGAGGAGCGATTTTGCTCCTAATGCCGCGTACATACGGTCGAAATTCCGACGGAGGCTTGCCTGTGGAAAAGTCCGACCATGTGTGTGCGGCATAACTTTTTTGCGGGAGGATGCCCCCATGCTTCGGCATATATAAATGGTGCGTGTATGCCCATCATTGGAAGTGGGTGGATGAAGGGCGGTATTCTAATGGTGGGCATACCCACCGATCAATCTCTTTTTTCGTTCAGCCAACTGGCTGCATGAAAAAAAAGATTACAATACATGTCCAACAAGGACCAGCAACGTACTGGTATGTTGCTGGACTTTGAATGGTTATACCAGATTGATGCCTGCGGGTTTAGGTATCATCTTGGTATCATTCTTTTCAGCCAGCGGCCGGCTTTCATGTAAAAGCAATCCTAGTGGCTAATTAGCCTCTGGACTGCTTTTACAAGCAGTGGGAGGGAATGCCCCCCCCCCGGATATAAAAAGCGCCATTGGGAAATTGGGAAAGCATTTTATCACACCGATCTTGGTGTGGTCAGATGCTTTGAGGGCAGAGGAAAAATCTAGGGTCTAGAAGACCCCAGTTTTTTCAAAAAAAGAGTACCTGTCACTACCTATTGCTATCATAGGGGATATTTACATTCCCTGAGATAACAATAAAAATGATAAAAAAAAAAAATACTTGGAAGGAACAATTTAAAAATAAAAGAAAAAAGTTAAATTAATAAGAAAAAAAAAAGAAAAAAAAAAAAAAGCACCCCTGTCCTGCCCTGCTCTTGCCCAATGGCGAACGCAAGCGTCGGTCTGGCGTCATATGTAAACAGCAATTGCACCATGCATGTGAGGTATCACCGCGAAGGTCAGATTGAGGGCAATCATTTTAGCAGTAGACCTCCTCTGTAAATCTACTGGGGTAACCTGTAAAGGCTTTTACAGGCTTTTAAAAATGTATGTAGTTTGTCGCCAATGCGCGTTTGTGTGAAATTTTAAAGCATGTCATGTTTGGTATCTATGTACTCGGCCTAAGATCATCTTTTTTATTTCATCAAACATTTGGGCAATATAGTGTGTTTTAGTGCATTAAAATTAAAAAAAGTGTATTTTTTAACCCAAAAAATGCGTTTGAAAAATCGCTGCGCAAATACTGTGTAGAAAAAAAAAATGCAACACCCACCATTTTAATCTGTAAGGCCTTTGCTTTAAAAATATATATAATGTTTGGGGGTTCAACATAATTTTCTTGCAAAAAAAAAATGTTTTCATGTAAACAAAAAGTGTCAAAAAGGGCTTTGTCTTCAAGTGGTTAGAAGAGTGGATGTAAGCTTCCTAATGTTGTGTATAAAATGCCAGAACAGTTCAAAACCCCCCCAAATGACCCCATTTTGGAAAGTAGACACCCCAAGCTATATACTGAGAGGCATGTCGAGTCCATGGAATATTTTATATGTTGACACAAGTTGCGGAAAAAACGACAATTTTTTTTTTTTTTTTGCACAAAGTTGTCACTAAATGATATATTGCTCAAACATGTCATGGGCATATGTGGAATTACACCCCAAAATACATTCTGTTGCTTCTCCTGAGTACGGGGATACCACATGTGTGAGACTTTTTGGGAGCCTAGCCACGTACGGGACCCCAAAAACCAAGCACCGCCTTCAGGCTTTCTAAGGGTGTAAATTTTTGATTTCACTTCTCACTGCCTATCACAGTTTCGGAGGCCATGGAATGCCCAGATAGCACAAACCCCCCCCCCCAAATGACCCCATTTTGGAAAGTAGACACCCCAAGCTATTTGCTGAGAGGTATTGTGAGTATTTTGCAGATCTCGCTTTTTGTCACAAAGTTTTGAACATTGAAAAAAAAATATATATATATATATATATTTTCTTTCTTCATTTTCAAAAACAAATTAGAGCTGTAAAATACTCGCCATGCCTCTCAGCAAATAGCTTGGGGTGTCTATATTCCAAAATGGGGTCATTTGGGGGGGTTTTGTGCGATTTTGGCATTTTATGGCCTTCGAAACTGTGATAGGTAGTGAGGAGTGAAATCAAAAATTTGTGCCTAGAAATCCTGAAGGCGGTGCTTGGTTTTCGGGGTCCCGTACGCGGCTAGGCTCCTAAAAAGTCCCACACATGTGGTATCCCCGTACTCAGGAGAAGCAGAAAAATGTATTTTGGGGTGTAATTCCACATATAACCATGGCATGTGTGAGCAATATATCATTTAGTGACAACTTTTTGTAATTTTTTTGTTTTGTTTGTTTTTTTGTCATTATTCAATCACTTGGGACAAAAAAAAATATATTCAATGGGCTCAACAGGCCTCTCAGCAATTTCCATGGGGTGTCTACTTTCTAAAATGGGGTCATTTGGGGGGGTTTTGTGCTATTTTGGCATTTTATGGCCTTCGAAACTGTGATAGGTAGTGAGGAGTGAAATCAAAAATTTGCGCCCTTAGAAATCCTGAAGGCGGTGCTTGGTTTCCGGGGTCCCGTATGCGGCTAGGCTCCCAAAAAGTCCCACACATGTGGTATCCCCGTACTCAGGAGAAGCAGCAAAATGTATTTTGGGGTGAAATTCCACATATAACCATGGCATGTGTGCGCAATATATCATTTAGTGACAACTTTTTGTAATTTTTATTTTTTTTTATTCAATCACTTGGGACAAAAAAAAAATTCAATGGGCTCAACATGCCTCTCAGCAATTTCCTTGGGGTGTCTACTTTCCAAAATGGGGTCATTTGGGGGGGTTTTGTACTGCCCTGTCATTTTAGCACCTCAAGAAATGAGATAGGCAGTCATAAATTTAAAGCTGTGTAAATTTCAGAAAATGTACCCTAGTTTGTAAACTCTAACTTTTGCGCAAACCAATAAATATACGCTTATTGACATTTTTTTTACTAAAAACATGTGGCTGAATACATTTTGGCCTAAATGTATGACTACAATTGAGTTTATTCGATTTTTCTTATAACATAAAGTAGAAAATATCATTTTTTTTCAAAATTTTCGGTCTTTTTCCGTTTATATCGCAAAAAATAAAAATCGCAGAGGCAATCAAATACCATTAAAAGAAAGCTCTATTTGTGGGAAGAAAAGGACGCAAATTTCGTTTGGGTACAACATTGAATGTCCGCACAATTTACAGTTAAAGCAGCGCAGTGCAAAATTCTGAATTCACCTCTGGTCCTTTAGCTACCAAATGGTCCGGGGCTTAAGTGGTTAAAGCACGCTACCTCCCCTCGGTGGGCTGAAGACACTGAAATTCGGCTACACAGATGGCCTAATCCTGGCGAGTTGTGCTCGGTGGGGACATGAACAAAGTTCCTTACTGGATCGTAGGTACACCTGGATTGCTCCCCCTTACCCCTCTCTTCTCCCCCCTTTCTCTTTCTTCCTTTTGCCCCTCCCTTCACATCTCTTCCTTTCTTTTTATTTTCTTTTTCCTTTTTTTTTTTTTTACAAGTTCTATGTTGTTTTTATTATACTGTTGCCGGTTGAAAGATCAAATGTTCAGCTGTTGGTAGGTGTTGATGCATAGAGCCCCCGTGCTCACGGGACAGGCCCCTGACCTTATGGGGCACTGGTAGTCCCGCGTAAGTGCGCATTGTTGCTTTTTGGTACCCTTGGTGTGTTGGGGGTAGGGGGTGGTTTGATGGAGGCCATTGGGACCCCCCTGACCGCAGGCCATGGGACCATGCTTTTCGTATATTTCTGAGGACAACCCCCCTGGCCCAACTCCTGGCCCAATTCCAGGGACAGGGTTGTCCAGGGGCAGGCCAAGATGCTATATCCACCGTTCACACCCCCACAGCTATTTTCTTTGGCATTGCCCCTTCTGGGCTCCTATAATATTCCCCGATCCAGTAGAAATACTGAGCATCCCATTCGATGCCCGTCAACATTGCTTTTGTCGTTATATGTATATCTTTGTTTAACCTGTTTCTTTGTGCCATTTCTGTCTACACAACCCTGCGAGGTCGGTGTTTTGCTTTTACTACTGACTTTTGGACATGTCCTGTTATATGTTATTTTAAAAATAAAATACTGATTATACAAAAAAAAGACACCTGTCCACAGAATCTTTCTCCATTCAAATCTCACCATAAAGTGCAAGACCAAAGAGCTGTCATAGGATATCAGGGACAAGATTGAAGACCTGCACAAGGCTGGGCCATCAGCAAGAAGCTTGGTGAGAAGGAGACAACTGTTGGAGCAATTATTCGCAAATGGAAGAAATACAAAATAACCATCAATCACCCTCTGTCTGGAGCTCCATGCACCATTTCACCTCATGGGGTAAGGATGATCATAAGGAAAGTGAGGGATCATCCCAGAACTACACGAAAGGGGCTTGTGAACAAACCATTGGTAACACAATACGCCGCCATGGATTGAAATCCTGCAGGTCCCCCTCCTCAAGAAGGCACATGTACAGACCCATCTGAAGTTTGCCAATCAACATCTAAATGATTCAGAGAAGGATTGGGAGAAAGTGCTGTGGTCAGATGTTACCAAAATTGAGCTCTTTGGCATTAACTTGACTCGCCGTGTTTGGAGGAAGAAAAATGCTGAATATGACCCTCATGCCGCGTACACACGATCGATTTTCTCGACGGTGAAAACACCGCCGAGAAATTCGACATGAAAAACGAGGACCGGCTTGGTCGCCTACACATGGCCGGTTTTCAGGACATTTTTTCTCTTGGTCGAGAAAACCGACCGTGTGTAGGCTCCCTGGCAGTGTTTCCCTATGGGAAAACTGCTGCGGAAAAAAATGCCGTGAATCACAACGAGAAAGATTAGAGCATGTTCTAATTTTTCTCGTCGTGATTCTCGACGTTTTTTTCTCGTCGGGAAAAATGCTGGAAAGCCCACACACGCGCGTTTTTCTCGTCAAAGAGAAAAAATGACATTTTTCCCGACGAGAAAAATGGTCGTGTGTACGCGGCATAAGAACACCATCCATGCAGTCAAACACGGAGGTGGAAACAATATGCTTTGATACTGTTTCTCTGCTAAAGGTACAGGCTGACTTTGCTGCATTGAGGGACCAATGTACAGGGCCATGAGAACCTTCTTCTCTCAGCCAGAACACTGAAGATGGGTCGTGGATGGGTCTTCCATCATGACAGTGACCCAAAACATACTGCCAAGGCAGCAAAGGAGTGGCTCAAGAAGAAGCATATTGAGGTCATGGAGTGGCCTAGCCAGTCTCCAGACCTTAATCGAATAGAAAATTTATGAAGGGAGCTGAAACTTCAAGTTCCCAAGAGACAGCCAAGAAATCTGAAAGGATTTAGAGAAGATCTGTAAAGAAGAATGGACCAAAATCTCTCCTGAGATGTGTGCAAACCTAGTAACCACTTACAAGAAACGTCTTGCCTCTGTGCTTGCCAACAAGGGTTTCTCCACTAAGTACTAAGTCATGTTTTGCTTGGGGATCAAATACTGTATTACTCACTGAACTTCAACTCAATTTAGAAACATTTGTATTATGTGTTTTTTCAGGATTTTTGGTTCATAATCTGTCTCTATCCTTTATAATACATTTAATTATTTATTTATTTTTAAATTAGAGACCCTTCATTTCTTAGTAAGTGGGCAAATTTACAAAATCTGCAGGGGATGAAATAATTATTTTCCCCACTGTATATTAAAGCTAGGTGTGCATATAATAATTAACAGAATAACTAAAATACGGTATACTTCATGTTCTGCTCTCTGCGTTGTGATGCCTGGTATATTTACTGATGACATTGACTACTGTCTCTGTCATGTTAACTCTGACTCCCATTTGAGTTTGGATCTAGTGGTTGTGTATACACTCTAATTCACATTAACACATTCATGATGTCTTTGTAGGTTGACTTGCATTCTTAATATTTGATAGGTTGGGAAACTGCTCAGAACTTAAAGAATCCCTCTGTCTACAACACTGACCAGCAGGATTAAATCTAGTGTAATGCGGCGTACACACGATCGTTTTTCATGCCATTTTTTAAACCAACGTTTTTCTAGTCGTTTTTTTTCATGTTTCCTCTCAAGCCTGTCTTGCGTACACACGATCATTTTAAAAAACGTTCAAGCAAAGCGCAGTGACGTACAACACGTACGACGGCACTATAAAGGGGAAGTTCCATTCGAATGGTGCCACCCTTCATGTTAGTAAACTTTGTTGAGCGGCGATTTGCGCTTTTCAGCCTCGTGCTTTTCAGTCCGTTACAGCGTGACGAATGTGCTATCTCCATTACGAACGCTAGTTTTACCAGAACGAGCGCTCCCGTCTCATACTTGATTCTGAGCATGCGCATTTTTTTTCCCCTCGTAAAAGCATACACGCTATCGTTTTTCACGTCGTTAAAAAAAACGACATGAAAAACGACGTGAAAAAATAGAGCATGTTCGAAATTTTTAATGGCCGTTTTTCACGTCGTTAAAAATGCTCTGGAGCATACACACGATCGGTTTTAATGCCCATTTTTAACGGCATGAAAAACGATCGTGTGTATGGGGCATAATAGTGGGAATTTCACTTTTTTTTTTTAATTAGGGCATCAGATTAAAGTAAATCTGTACCTATACTATGCACACTAAATTATTTCCATATTTTGAGCAAGCAGTAAACGCACAAGCTTTCACTACTGTACCTAT
The DNA here is from genome assembly GCA_029206835.1 of Rana muscosa. Taxonomy (NCBI): domain Eukaryota; kingdom Metazoa; phylum Chordata; class Amphibia; order Anura; family Ranidae; genus Rana; species Rana muscosa. Next base: position 734,210,577 of record CM055116.1, read on the forward strand.
AGGCATTGTTGAAAAATGAATCTTCGAAGTTCACAAAAGAAGCACTGAAAGGTTTTTTTTTTTTTCTTCTATTACTTTCCATAGGTGAGCGCAGCCTATTGCATTAGGGTGTGCACCCTATAGCTCAAAAATATGTGTGTGTGTGTGTGTCTACATATATATGGCCCTGGCACATTGATCTCCCTGCCGGCACAGTGAAAGATGTGCATAAGCAATTCTCTTATGGCAGAGCGGGTAAGAGGGAGATCTTTCCTATCTTCCAGCATACCCTGTGCGAACGCCTATGTTACTTTCTATTGCAACAAAATATTGGCAGCCTTCTCCTACACAGCAGGTGTTTATAAACCGTTAGAAACTGTCTGAAACCCAAATTTAGAGTCTGTCTCTTTTGCTGCTAGTTAAAATGGAATTAGAATGTAAAAAAAAAAACAGGCAGTTTTTATTGCTGAAGGGGTATGTATGGTCAAAGCTTTTTTGGACGTACTTCACTTACGTTTGCTCTCCTGTGACCCAAAGTCAGCTGTGTTCATAGGGCCATTTCAGGCTCTGGAAGGATCCCTAACATATTGTCAAGATCCACCCAGCTGGTCGATTGACAGCTGACTCTGTCACTCGGAGTGCAGCTGAGTGGCGAAGCCAGCTGTGCCCTCCCCCCCTCCTGCCCAGCACTGCAGTGAGCACTGGGGGGGCAGAGGATAGATGATCACTGACAGTCACTGCTCTCAGATCTGAACAGACCAAGAACTGAGTGATCAGTGGTCTTGTGATCGCTCAGTCTTTGAGCTGAAATAGAACAGTTGCAGCATCACACCAATGTTGAAACATAGAGTTTGTCTGTTTGTTTATTACAAACCCCATACTTCTCCTTTAAATTATTAATTTACACACACACTACACTGGTCATTGTAGGACAGTATGTAATATACAAGTCTGAATACATATTCTATTTTAGTTACAGTTGAGTTCTGCAAAAATCAAAACAGGAATTTGAGTGGCTTTTTAGTTACAGTATAGCAAAATATTAATTCAAAGGAATTAGAAATACATAACTGTTTTTATATATTTTTATTGCACACTCCTTAATAAATCATATTTATAAGCAGTACAGAGCATTGTCACATGTGAAATATACACATTCCCAGTATGCATTGTAAACAGTTCCTAACAAGCCTTCACCTTCTGTTAGATTTATGTCAGCTAGAAGGAGGGTGAGAATGCCTGTAGAAGGAATAATGACCAGGACTAACCCCTGATTTATCCAGATTATTATGAGCTCACGGACCTGACAGTGAAAGCAGACAGACTTCTATGATTGATTGTCTGAATACTCAACGTATGGGTATTTAATGGGGAAAAGCAGGTTTTGTGTCTGGATTTTATCTTTTATTTTTTTATTTGTTAATATTTAGCTGGCATGTAGTTATTGAAACCTTATTGATCTGTGTCATGCTTGCAGGCCTAGATTGACTCTGGTGTATACTAGGTGGATTGGAGGACCGGTGAACATTCAATCATGCTCTCCATCTCAGGGCTCTGAAGCAGACTTCATTCTTCTCTCGGTGGTACTATTACTACCCCTGCACAGTCATATCGTACCATACAGCTTCCCCTGGTCTTTTATGGTTAGATACACTTTACTAATAATTCAATTCTTGAATGTGGCATTCGTCAAATTTTCACTACAGGTATATCAATCACTGTATTGTAAAACATATGCACCAGGAAGCATCACCTGATTGAATGATTGGTGAAAGTCACATTCACTGCTTTGGAATATGTCAAAGCCAACTGGTTCCGACTGCTGTATTTTGAGTTCATATTTAGAAGTCAAACTCCTACCCTATTGAGCATTCTTTAACCACTTCAATATTGGGCACTTATACACCTTCCTGTCCAGACCAATTTTCAGCTTTCAGCGCTCTCACAATTTGAATGACAATTGCATGGTCATGTGACGCTGTACCCAAACAAAATGTTTATAATTTCATTCCCACAAATAGAGCTTTATTTTGGTGGTATTTGATCACCTCTGGGGTTTTTGTTTTTTGCGCTACAAATAATTTAAAAAAAAGAACGAAAATTTTGAAAAAAATAAAAAAAAACTTTGTTTCTGTTACATAACTTTGTAAATAAGTATGTTTTCTCCTTCACTGATGGGCACTGAAGAGGCAGTGCTGATTTGCACTGATGAGGTGGCACTTATATACAGCACTGATAGGCACTGATTGGCACTGATATACAGCACTGATGGGCACGGATAGGTGGCACTGATGGGCACGGATAGGTGGCACTGATGGGCACGGATAGGTGGCACTGATGGGCACTGATAGGTGGCACTGATGGGCATGGATAGGTGGCACTGATGGGCACTCATAGGTAGCACTGATGGGCACTGATAGGCAGCACTGATGGGCACTGATGGGCAATAGTGGGCAATGATGGGCGACACTGATAGGTGGCACTGATGGGCAGCACTGATAGATAGCACTGATGGGCAGCACTGATCAGAGGTGCTGGCAGGCATCACTGATGGGCACAGTGCCATGCCTAATGGGCAAGGATTTTCATCCCTGGTGGGCTCTAGTGGGCATCTCAGGTGGTCATGGGTGGGCATCCCTGGTGGTCATGGGTGGGCATCCCTGGTGGCCATGGGTGGGCATCCTTGCAGGTCATGGGTGGGCATCCTTGCTGGTCATGGGTGGGCATCCCTGGTGGTCCTGGGTGGGCATCCTCGAGGGGGGGCTGCACTGATAATCAATCAGTGCAGACTCCCCCTGTCAGGAGAGCAGCTGATTGGCTGCTCAGCGCGAGTAGAGGAAAAGCCGATACATGGATTTTCCTGTTAACACTGTGATCAGCTGTGGTTGGACACAGCTGATCACATGGTAAAGAGCCTCCGCCCGAGCCTCTTTACCTAGATCGGAGAATCAGTGTGTCAGACTGACCCACCACACCACCGATCACCGTGCTGCGCACCCCCGCAGGTGCACAATCACAGCTTATCCTGCTGGACATCATATGATGCCCATTTAGGATAACTGAACCACTTCTCGCCCGTCGTTCTGCTATAGCCTGGGCGGGAAGTGGTTTAACATTTCTTTTTCCGTTTAATTAAAAAACACAAAACTTGTTTCACAAAATCTTTTCCAATGCCCTCATAAAGTAAAAGGTAATAATTTTGTGATGATCAAAAATCCTATTAAGAATATGCGATAAGCGGGAATGTCCAATCAGAAGTCTCCTGGGCCAGACGGCTTACCGGTAGAGATTTACAAACAATATGGGGAGGTGCTCCTCCCAGAACTGCTAAGGGTGCTGAACTGAGCGGTAGAAGAAGGGGAGTTGCCGGCCTCAATGTCGGAGGCTACCATAATAGTACTCCAAAAAGAGGGGAAAGATCAATTAGATACATCATCTTACAGACCAATCTCACTATTGTGTTCAGACGTTAAGATACTGGCTAAAGTGTTGGCGGCCAGGATGAATAAATACATTCAGAAATGAATACACTCGGATCAATCTGGATTCATCCCTAATAGAGCTACCAGCACCAATATTAGAAGACTGTATCTGAATCTACAGATGCCAACTGAGAACAAAGGGGGTAGAGCTATCCTATCCCTGGATGCCACCAAGGCATTTGACAGCCTAGAATGGGACTACCTCTGGCACGTGTTAGAGAAATTCGGATTTGGTCCCGTCTTTATCAAATGGGTAAAAACACTTTATAACTCCCCAAGTGCAAAAATAAAAATTAATAATGAATACTCAAAGAGGTTTAGGCTAGAGAGGGGCACAAGGCAGGGGTGTCCCCTGTCTCCCCTTCTCTTTACGCTAGCAATAGAGCCATTAGCAATAGCGATTAGAACTAAAAAGACGATACAGGGATTTCAGAGGAAAGCGGGGGAGGAGAAAATCGCACTTTATGCAGACAACGTCTTGCTTTTTTTGGGGGATTCCTCAACGTCACTAAAAACGGCGATGCAGACAGTGGAAACATTTGGACGATTTTCGGGCCTGGTAATAAATTGGGAGAAGTCTGCACTTTCGCCGGTGGATCCAGTGGGCAGCGCCGTTTGTGAAGGAATCCCTTTATTAAAAGTGGTGGAAAAAATGAATTATCTGGGAATAGTGGTGACACGTGACCCAGAACAATACATTAATAATAATTTAAGACCACTTTTGGTTAAGTTTAAGCAAAAGGCCGATATCTGGGAACGTCTTCCCCTATCAGTAGCCGGACGAAGTAATCTTATTAAAATGATTTGGATGCCACAATTACTTTATGTGCTCCACAACGCCCCAGTATGGATTGGGAAAGTTTGGTTTAAAAAAATAGAGACCCTTTTCAGGGAATTAATCTGGAGGAAGGGCAGGGCAAGAATCAGTCTCCAAATATTACAGCTGCCAACAAATGAGGGAGGGCTGGCTATTCCACACCCTTACAGTTACTTTTTAGCGGCACAGCTACAGCACCTGGGGGGGTGTATAACAAAGGGAGGAGGAGGGGCCAGCGGGAAAATGATGCTAATGGGGGCCCCACATAACACCATAATAGAAAACTTGGAGGCTGATTCCTTTCCCGTGAAGAACCCTACATTAAAGATGGTCGTAAGAACATGGCGGGCAGGTAAACAAGCCATGGGGTACAAAGGGCTAACGGAATACTCCCCTCTCTGGGAAAATAAATACCTACCAGAAATTCAATCTATGGGAAAGTTAAAGGAATGGGAAAAGCGAGGTATAACTAGACTGGTGCAGCTATATGAAGGTAATACACTGAAAGCATTTTCAGAATTAAGTAGAGAGTATGCTATCCCAAACTCCTTGTTCTATACGTACCTGCAGATAAGACATGCACTTCAAACCCAATTCAAAACATATCCCATGAGCTGGCAAAAAATTCCCCACCTTCAACGGTTAATTAAGACAGAAACATCAAAAGCCCTTATCTCAGAATTATACTCACAGATTAGGGGCGGCTTTATACCTAAGGATAGGCTGGGTAAAAATAAAGCAAAATGGGAGGAGGATATAGGCCCTATGACAACCGCGCAATGGGTACGGATACTGGGACAGGGGACATCGGTGTCACTCTCCCCATCGCAGAGAGTGTCACATCTGTTCTTAGTGCACAGAGTCTATTATACCCCAAAGAGGTTACATATGTTTGGAGGGAGACTAGATGATAAGTGCCCTAGATGTCAAGATACAGGGGACCTCATACACATGATGTGGAGATGCCCGAAGTTGCATAGATATTGGGTTAAGATATTGAACATCATAAATACGACCTTTGGGATAACTCTGGAACCGGAGGCCAGGGTGTGCCTATTAGGTTGTATAGAGGAGGGATACGGGCAAAAAGACATCTTGGAAGTAGTAATGAGGTGCCTGTTTCAGGCCAGGAAGATGATAGCACAAAACTGGCAATCACAGAAAGCACCGACATCAGCAGAGTGGATCAATGTAATAAATGCGACAGTGTGGAAGGAAAAAGTAGTTTTGACTAGACGTGGTAACTACAAAAAATTTAAAACGATGTGGGATCCCTGGCTGAGAAGAATGGGGTGCCCGCCCTAACTGGGGCAGTAGAGAGAAGAGTAAAGAATAGATCCAAATGTGGAAACCGGGCTGTTGAGATAGTAAGGGCGTATAGAGGATAGGGAGAAAGAGAAGCTATGGGTTCTAGATAAAGGAGTTGAACATGTCGGAAGATTAAAAGAAAGGAAGGGAAGGGGGAAAGAAAGGAGAGAGAAGGAAGAGGGGAAAAACAAAAACAAAATGAAAGCAAAAATAAAAACAGATCCCTGTAATAGTACTAGAGAGTGGTAGAATGCATTTTTGGTCCTTACTTTTTTCTTTTTTTTTTTCTTTTTTTTTTTTGGAGTGTGAAGAAAGATTAGTCGGGGGGGGGGGGGGAGGGGGAGGGGGAGGGAAAGGGGACAATGGTAGAACATTATATTAAAGCACTTTATGTAAAATAGTGGTAAAATAAATGTATGTACTTCTATAAAAATGTTATGCACTATGGAAAAACAATAAAGAATATAGAAATTAAAAAAAAGAATATGCGATAAGACCTTCACAACCCAGATGCAGAAAACTAGCAATCTTGTGACACAAATTTGTAAAGTCATTAAAAGTCACTGATTTCTTTCTTTTGAATGTCAAATGCATTAAAACAGTAACAGGATCATATTCCAGTTAATCCTGTTAATTCAGGTTCATTAGGAGTATAATTGTAAGAAAATCTATCCATGTTGATAACGTCTACCATCATCAATTTGAATAGTCTTGTGAAAACTGAGATACATAAAATATTATATAATGGTTGATTCACAAAAATACATTTTAACTGTATTTTATATATCTCATGGATAATTTTCACATGAAATTGTTTGGTTCGCAGCCAAAAAATATTGCATAGGTGTGTAATTAGTATTTCCCATGGATATTTATCTATTAAAAGTCTGTATTCATCATAATATATTGTTTGATCTCATGAATGTGTTTTATCTTCATGTTACTACTTTTTTTTTCCTGCTCTCCTCAATACACATCTCAAATAACCTCCCACTTCTCTCCAGGCACTATCAATTCTAATATAAGGAGTGATATGCTCTGTGACACTTATGGACCTGCTTATGCTATATGACACTTATGGACCTACTTATTATGTTAACAAGTGTTCTTATAGTGGATTGATTTTGTTACCCCTTGGGGAAAAGTAATAAAGCCTGAAAAATCTAAAGGAATCAAGAAAACTTGAAGCTGTAACCCCATCTATGGTTGCTGAAGTTCACAAGATTCTGTATTTGCGTAGAACTGTTGTATAGGTGGGAAGCACCGCTGCTCTTTAACCCATTCCTGCCTAGGGCAATAACCTTCTCTTAACAGCATAACATGGATACAGGGCCCCACCAGGGGAACTAGCATGCTCTTTTGCGTGTGGGGATGCCAGTGGGGTGACCTGTCCTGGCTTGACCAGTACCCCTTGGCAGTCCACTGCCCCGGGTCTCAACCTTGCATTGCCCCTCGGACACAAGTTTATTTTCCAGGTGAAATTACTATGTAGAGATTGGTAGAATTAGGGTCCACACCAGAAATTAACAGTTTACTGAATCAATAAAAGCTAATAGAGATATTTACATACTTTAGCAATCCCTAGAATGTGGCGGCACTCAGTTCATGGAGGAGAGGTATTCCAGAGTGTGGCATCCCAGAGCAGGTGGATGTGAGCAATCCCATAATTGCATAAAGTCCCTACACTGCTCCAGGCTACTCCAGCTAAATGAATAAGGCCCAAGTACCTACATGTTGATCTGGTTCTGTGTACCCACATTGACAAACTGTATTTATTTTTGTGGCAACAAACACCAGAAGCTTTTTGCCTTCCTAATATATCCTTACCCAGGATGCCTTTCTCCTAGAAGGGGCAACGCTGGCACTTAATCCAAGCAATGTCTAATCTAACGCTCATGTTATGGTGGCATCTAGTGGACAACCAAGGGAACTACAACAGGACACATCCCTCACCTACCTTACAAATTCTAAATTAACTAGATATATGTAGATGTTACTACATACTGTATCCATATGAGCTTGTTGGTCTCAATTCAAATTATGGCATTTTCTTTTGGTGGAACTAAACTCTCTCAATTAACAATAACTATGTAATCTTTGTGCTGCTAGCATTTGTAAATAGATAGGAAGGTATATTATAATCACTTGTTTTAAACTTTTTTCACATTTCTTCAGTTGCTTCCTGCTTTCTGGCCTAGGCCAAAATTATGTCATAAATCCCATAAGTCTTAATGGCCATTTTTTTCTTTCATCTGGAGGAGGGGCTTTCTCAGCTAAGCACACCATCCTGCCTGTCTGGACTCCAGGAAGCAAATACCACATGAGTCATGTGTCCTTACCCAAGATGGTCACGGCCAAAAATGCTAGAGGGATGTTTTTCAAAGTGATTTTTCAACAAAATAAAGCATTGAGACATGGATGGATTGATTAGTTTGTTCTGAACATTAATATGAATTAAATAGTGTTTTCAGTTTGTGATGCTCAGGTACTGTTCACCGCTTGCCGACCGGCTCACGACTATCTACGTCTGCAGAATGGCACGGACAGGCAAATCGGCGTATATTTACGTCACTTTGAATTTGCCGCCGTGCGCGCACCTGCTGCGAGCTCCGTGCCCGCGGGACCCTCGGACTTGATGTTTGCCGGTGTCCCGTGATCGGGTCACAGAGCTGCAGAACGGGGAGAGGCAAGTGTAAACAAGCATCTCCCCATTCTGCCTAGTGACACTGTCACTGATCGTATTCTCCCTCTCATCGGGAGCAGCGATCAGTGACGTGTCACTCGTAGCCACGCCCCCTAACAGTTAGAATCACTCCCTAGGACGCACTTAACCCTTTCCTAGCCCCCTAGTGGTTCATCCCTTCACTGCCAGTCACATTTACACAGTAATCAATGCATTTTTATAGCACTGAGCGCTGTATAAATGTGAATGGTCCCAAAATAGCGCCAAAAGTGTCCGATGTGTCTGCCATAATGTCGCAGTCACGATAAAAATCACTGATCGTTGCCATTACTAGTAAAAAAAAAAAAAATGATTAATAAAAGTGCCAGAAAAACTATCCCCTATTTTGTAAATGCTATAACTTTTGCGCAAACCAATCAATAAACGCTTATTGCATTTTTTGTTTTTTTTACCAAAAATATGTAGAAGAATACGTATCGGCCTAAACTGAGGAAAAAATTTGTTTATATATTTCTTGGGGATATTTATTATAGCAAAAAGTAAAAAATATTGATTTTTTTTCAAAATTGTCGCTCTATTTTTGTTTATAGCGCAAAAAATAAATACTGCAGAGGTGATCAAATACCACCAAAAGAAAGCTCTATTTGTGAGAAAAAAAACCCGTCAATTTTGTTTGGGAGCCACGTCGCACAATCGCGCAATTGTCAGTTAAAGCGACGCAGTGCCGAATCGCAAAAAGTGGCCCGGTCATTTGGCAGCCAAATGGTCCGGGGCTGTAGTGGTTAAAGTATAACTAAAGGCAAAACTTTTTCTTTAGTATTGGATAGAGTGGAGAGGGATTAGAGTCAGTTTTTATTGCTGTCTGTGCCCCCATTACGGAGATTCAACCTCTCTATTTGTCCTGTTTACAATTATCATTGAAATTGAAAGTAAAAGAAAATCCCAAATTTTGGGTTGTCCCCAGAAAAGTAATAGTTCTGATGTCCTGGGGGTCCCCATGGGATTCCCTTAATTTGCAGGAATTTCCTCACTTCCTGTTTTGGCTATGGGACAGGAGGTGAAGGTAAATCTCTGAAATGGGGCACAGATGGCAAACAATGAACCAACAGGAGTTGTAACCCTGCCTACTCTATTCAAAATGAAAGAAATGTTTTGCCTATAGTTCTACTTTAAGTTCTGCTTTAAAAGTAAGGTGAGTATGTTCTGCTGAGGATGGGGGATGGTAATGCAAAACTATAGGTAAAATTGAAAACTCATTAGACAAAAGATGCGTGTTAACTAAATTAAAATGTATTTGTTCTGGTGATTTTGACAGTAATTATGACTTCTTTAACAATGCTAAATGCCCTGCAGTGATTTCTCTGCAGTGTTGTTACCCTGTGCAGCTGCTGTTGCTGTTAGGACTACAGGACTGTGTGGTTATGTACACTGAGGAGGGTGGTCACTGCTAATAACCCTTCTTTTCAAAGGTAATCAGCATAGGACCAGCTCCATCCTTAGGTGTTGTGATTGACAGCAGATTGCCTACGGATAAGAGTGACTTTTCCTACAGAGCATCTTCCTGCTGTCAGAGGACCTTCAACCCTTGGGATGATATCATACTAGCAGAAACATAATAGAAACAAAAAGTATGATGTCATACTAGCTAGAAACATAAGCAGGAGGAGCCTCTAGTCTTCTGCTGCTGGTCACATGTTCAAAATAAAAAAAGCAAGCATGTGGAATACAGAGTATAAAAAATAATATCAATAAACTGTTTTAAATGGTCATACAAATAAAAAATTGAAATCAAATCTTTTTTTTTTTTTTTTTTTTTACTCTAAAGAAATCAAATCTTTATTATGGTTTTTTTGGCAATAGCGTGGTGTGGGCTTCTGCCAATCACAGGCTGTGTCATGCTCCTCTAGCCTGTGTCTTAGAATAAGAGGGAGGTGAAGCCTTCATGAATCAAGTTTAATATCCCACCCCCATTGTGTTTAGCTGGTTAGTGGACATGGAAGAGAGGGGAGGGAGTGGACTGTCATTTCACTGTGTATACGCCCACATGTGTGACTATAGTTACATGGTCTACTCGAATGTGATGGGGAGGAAATGCTCATGGTGGAAAATACACTGAAAACTGAGCATGTGCACTAGCTGCTAACACAGCTCTGCAAAATCCCCAACTGCAGTGGGGACACGGACAGAAGGGGGAGACAGAGAACAGCAGGATCAAACCGTTTTTTTGCAGAATACAGAAAACCAATCTCATAGTGACTGCGTGAGGACTTTAAGGAATTCCAAACTGAACAATGAAGCAAAAAAAAAAAAAGTGCATCTTTTCACTAGTGCTGCAGTGAGACATATGTTGGGCTTATCCTCACTTTATTTAACAGAATTGTTTTTCTAATGTTTTAGGGCTTCTACACATGGTCCTAATAATATACTTATATCTACACTGGATCACGCTGGCAGAAACATTCCGTGTAAAAAAAACGCATGTAGTGGCACATAAACGGAAAGCAAAAGGAGGAGGGAGAAGTGCCAAGCCAATCCTTTAAACAGCTTTGGAATTTATTCAGTATATATGCATAAAACAACACTGAAAACGTGCGTGAAAAATGTTGGAGCACTTGCAGAGTACTAGAGCCAGTGGGAGCTTCCACGTACAGTGTCACAGGAGGACCGCCGGGAAGTCTCCATTGAGGGATCCACAAGCGCCATGTGTTCGCCCCAGCTGGGGCCTCAGTAAGCCTCATGGAGACGTCGGCTGTGTGTCTCTGGATGGGAGTGGTCCAGGGCTGTCAAACTGGGGAGCTGCCCACACGCTGTCTGGCCAATCAGAATGCATTTCAAAGGCACGGCCTCGCCTTCTTCATCAGCTGCTGATGAAAAAAGGGGAGATCGTACCTTCAAAACGCGTTCTGAGGCTCCAGCTGCGGCTAACACATGGGGCTCGTGGATCCCTCAATAGAGACTTCCCGGCGGTCCTCCTGTGCTCCTGAGACACTGCAAGTGGAAGCTCCCACCCGCTCTAGCACTCTGCAAGTGCTCCAACATTTTTCATGCAAGTTTTTAGTGTTGTTTTTATACTTATATACTAAATAAATTCCTAAGCTGTTTAAAGGATTAACTTGGCACGTCTCTCTACTCCTTTTGCTTTCTCTTTGTTCACAGTTATCGGGTTCCCCAGCCGGCGCCAGAAGCAGCCTCGCTCCCTTTACAGCCTCCATTTAGAGACTTTTTTAGAGACTAATTTTTAGAAGTTCATCCCCCATAACTTTCAATCCACTCACCATTCACATGGTTGCACCTTCATGTATCAGCAATGCAGATGCATGCCTTTTCATTTAAATTTTAAACTTTAATCTTTTTTATCAGATAGTTTAGCGCTGAACATTATACTATCTACAGAGTTAATCATCACTGGGGACACATTGGCTAACAAAGCTGCTTTCGTTGTAGAAGAACCAGTAAAGCCTTACAAGGTCAGCAAATAGAATTCTCACATTTGATAGACTGAATAAAAAGGTCTATATGTATAAAGTATAAGCTGGCTTTTTTTCAATGTTTCACAGGATCACAGTATTGTGTTATTGCGTTGTTGCTATTATTATTCTCTATAGCACTCTGACAATAGTAGAATACATTCCACCTTTGCATCTCTGTATTATTTTTTTTAAACTGATTTTAAAAATGGCAGATTTGAGAATTTTTCAACTGTTCTTTGTTTTGTATTGCGTACGTAATTCCTCCCACTTTCTAAATGCTCTATAAACTGTTTAAAAAAAAAGTATTTTTTCCGGTAAATACATGCATCTGCATAAAAAAAACAACTGAAAAGAGACATTATTGACATCATGTGACTTTATCCTTGACCCTTTTTTTTTTGCTCATACTCTGTTTCACATTCTTTCTTTAGCGGGAATAACAATAAAAAAAATATTTTAAGGAAAAAAAGCATGCCATCATAATTGGCATTCAGTGTAAAGGCTTTGCTGCCTGCCTCCCCTTTATATGCAAGTGGCCTCATCCAGTGCCCTTTAACCCCATAGATAAAGACCTGCTGTGAGCAGAAAGTTCTTGGAATGCTGGCAGCAGTGGGGGGTGAACAGTGTACAGAAAAGTGTATGTGGCATTGTTATGTAGATCTCATGTAATCTGTTGCATTGTCCCCCTTCCTAATGCAATTTTAGGGAAGCTTAGCAGCACACTTTCCAGGTAAAAAGAGGGTCCCTGTGGTGGGAAGCCTGTGTCTTTCACTGACTCCATTGGGGTAATCACAGTGATTTCTTAGCCCTTGAATGAAATGATGGCTTCAGTTATTTTCCCTTATTGTGTTGCTAGACATAAATAAATGTGTGTACCGTTGGAAAGAATTGTTAATGTGATCTTTGGAACTAATGGAGCTTTGTCTTGATATTTCCCATGATGTGTGTCTGAGCACCATGCTCACATAAATTTAATGCTAGGAGCAAATTCTGTACACCTCTCTTGTCATGCATGACTTATTACTTCAACGTTGACTTTTTTCATCTGTCTGTTGCCCAGTGCACATCGCCCAGTTCAGCGTTGATATCTTCCTTTTTTCACCCTGTCAGTCAAGGCATTGTATGGCTGTCACATCTTAACCTGCAAGTCTATATAACAAGTACCCTCCTGTCTTCCTTAGGAATATACATATACTTCTTTGTTATCTTATTAAACTATGTGTATGTACAGAAACTAGGTCTCTATATGGCCATTACCTCTTCAAAAACCACACTGGTCATATGTGTAGAGAAAATCATTTGGATGCAAAATGCTATTTTATTTGTTCTAGAGTGAAATTCTAATAGAACAATGGCAAAATGAAACAGCAGCTGTCATGTCAGACATGCCTTTCTCCCAAATCTTACCTTCACTTCTCAGTCTAATTAATGTTCAGGACTGCATAATTTATGTGCAAAAAAACCCAAGACACGAGTTGCCCACAGCTTTGACAGCTTCTGTTGGGCTATGGTAACATGCGTTCATGCACTTGGGTGCCATTCCTTCTTACACCCCTGTGTTTCAGCACACCCCAATAATGTTACTTGCACCTCTTTTGGTGCGTTGGGCAGCCCAAACAATTAAATGTAGATCTCTATTGGAGATGCACTGGACCCCAAAGTGGATGAGAATCAGTGGTCTGAATGTGGCTTTTTGAAAGTAGGTCCCTTTCAACCAGGGTATCACAAAGGCTCACAGACATAGACTGTAGAGCATAATTTTTCAAGGGGTGTCTTCAGTGGTGCCTTGGCAAAATGCCTACATATTGCCCCAAAATTGTATGCAAGCCAGTGGGTGGATAAAGCCCGCCTATTAGTTACATAAAGTCACAAGTGTCCTAACAACCAATGACATCATCAGTTGATAAGAAGGATGTTGGGCACTTGCCCCTCCCCTGCCCCTCTCAATCAGTTCTGGGGTCACAATAGCTGAGTGAGGGAGAGAAACTGAGGGAGAAGAGAAACATTGGAATACTAATCAGTGCCAATGTGCAAAGGTGTGTTTGCTTTGAAAGAATAATCTCCTCTAACGTTGGGTGTCCGACATATTTGGTTGTTACTGCATTATTTCAAACTATTTGTTTAATTTTTAAACTTTAAAATGGGGGCCTCGAGATTTTACAGAATTTTAAAGGGTGCCTTGACTGAAAAAAGGTTGAGAAAACACTGCTGTAGAGTATTGAAAGGGTGAGAGTGCCACAACAGTTGACTAAGTCCAAGAGTTGTATCTAGTATAACAAAAGGAGAAAGTTAATGTGTATTGGGGCTCACAACTCTTCCTTTCTCGAGGCCTCTAGTGGATAATTGAGTTCAAATCTATATTGGACAATAGCATAACAGTCTGGCACCAGTGTAACAGCCTTACTGAAGGAAAGCTTCCTTTCTGTATAAAGGGGGTTCATCTTTAGTGCCACTCACACTGGTGGGCCACTCACCTTAATGCAAGGGTGTTAAGCCTCTTGTGTGTTGCATTAAAGCGCTATTAAAACTGAAAGCAAACATTTATTATATTGCAGATTACTATTTCTTAGATGTGATGGCTGTATTACTTTTCCTTTTTAGGCTTTCTTTCTTCTATTTTCATCTAGTGATCCTGCCAGTAAGCCTGTTGTTTTTCAACAGAACAAGTTCTCCAGCTAAATATAACAGTTGCAGAGATGAGACAAACCATTCAACACTGACAGATGATGCTTACAATGATCAGCTTTTATTTGTGTATAACCTTTATTCCAAAAGGAAAAAAAATGCTGTAACAGCTTTTACTATATTATGGAGTTTGGCTTAAATTTTTTGTGTATTTAAACGTTGCTAGTCCATCTAACACTCCCTAGACTGACAATGGTGCTGTCCAAAGGTGCCCCCTGTGCTCCTTTATCCAGCGTGGGGACACTCTAATACAGGATGTGTGTTACTGGCCAGATCACCAGGAGAAAATAGAGGGAAAAAAGCCCCCAAAAAAAGAAAAGTAATGCAGCAACCACATCTAATGATTGGTAAGCCGCAGTCTATTATGTCTTTGGTTTTGGGTTTAATAACATTTTAAGATAGACTATTTGCTTTGAATGGACTACAATACACCTAGCCCTGCAGTGCATTGTATTAGTGCATTGGGTTGCTATTCAGTTGGCTTCCATACCCAATGTCCACAGCACTAAACTCCCCAAAAATTTATTTTATCCAAAAGTTTCCATCAAAACACTTTTCCATATAATAATTGGACTAACTTATAGATGTGTGTTTCGGTCAATCGGGAATTAAATGTGTGGGAACTCTCAAAGTACCACATCTTCTTTATTTTACAAAAGCCAATCTTTAAAAAATACAAAAATGTAAACATTCACAAAAAAACGATACGCATTGTAAGGATTTTGTTCTAAAGATGTTGATATAGACTTGATTTGCAAATATATCACCTTATAAAATAGCCGTTTGGTCAGTCTCAGGGTAGTAATAAGAAATGTTGCAGACACAGAAAGATTCCTATCAAATATGAAGTACCTGTACCTGGCGATGTTCATAATTTGACTTCAAGTTCTTCGTTTAATTTGTGAAAAAAAGTGAACCAGGCTGCATTCACACTACAGCGTTTTGAATCTTGGGCAGATTTGCAGCGCATCTGCCCACGATTTGACAGCGCCAAGGTGTGAATGACAAAACGCGGGGCTCGCATTCGCAATGGCAATCATTAGAATGACACCTCAAATCATGGTGCGGGTTTGCAGCGATTGTCATGCGATAAATCATGCTGCAATCACGGCAATCCGCATCGCGGGACGCAAGTCACCCAAAAATAGCTCCTGAACTATTTTTGGGTGACGTGTCCCGCGATGTGGATTGCCGTGATTGCAGCATGTTTTATCGTGTGACAATCACGGCAGACCCGCACCGTAATTTGAGGTGTCATTCAGATGGCATCATGAATGCGAGTCATTCACACCTCGGCGCTGTCAAATCGCGGGTAGATCCATGGCAAATCTGCCCGCGATTCAAAACGCTGTAGTGTGAATGCAGCCTCAGTGACATGTCTACTATGTTCTGTACACATAGCACTAGTGGCATGGTTAAAAGATAGCACCATTTGACGTTTTTTTCAGTGCTAGAATTCTTTTTTGGATGTAAAATATATTATCGCTATAGATCTGCCCACAAACTGGGTGCTTTCACCAGCCATGTGTGCTACACACTGCTCTCACTAGCTGTGTGTGCCTGGCATACTCAGAACTCATCACATCCCTTTCTAAGGACAGACACCCCTCTCCAGGCTGAAACGTTTTGCTCTGTTCATGTGGCTAAAAAGTAGAGTCACATGATTGGATAGTGTGAGTTTTGCTTTTGGGAAAGGGTTTTTGGAACTCATGACTGGCTACAAACTGAAAAGCAAAGTAAAGGAGCCAGCCTGAAGCAGTTTTTCATTGATCTTGAGCGCTGGCTGATCTTGGTATGCAGCATTCTTCTTAAATGCACTGAAATGTGCTAGGATGGGCTTTCCTGATGCTAGCACCTGCCTGCAGTGAGTTTCATCGGATAGGCTTGGAGTGGCGCTCTAAGAGGTCTAGTTAGCTGAAATTTTAGCTAGAACTGATAATTCAGTCCTACAGCTTTAGAATCCTAACTTGGATCCTGGAGAAATCGTCTATGCAGGCATGCCAGTCCTCTTCTTGGCTCTGAATTTCTGTCAATATAATGGTCAATAGCTTTGGGTCTCCAGGCTGAACGCAATAGGAAAATCTCCAGACGGTGACCCTCTCTCTCTTCCATTGATAGTAGTTCTTTTATTGCTTTCACTGCTGGTAACACGATTTCTGAAAAAGAGAGTCTGATGAATTGCAGATTTCTCTCTCCCATTCAGAGATTGTGTTACCTGCAGTAAAAGCAGTAAACAAGCTATTCTCAATGGAAGGAGAGAATGGATCCCCGTTTTAAAGCTTTTTCTCTTGAATTCAGCTCGGAGACCTGAAGCTATTAACCAATACAGTAACAGAAGATCAGAGCTAGGAAGAGGACCGTCATCCCTACAGTGAAGATGTCTCCAGGATCCAGCTGCCTGGACAACGTGGGACTTTTATTACAGGTGAATTAGGTTGCTAAAACTGTAGAGCTAAAAAAAAATTGTTAATTAAACACCAGCTCTAACAATTATGTATGTTATGTCTGTTTTCCAACAAAAAATAAAGTGTTCCTTTTATTCTCCCCTTTAAAAAAGAAGGCAATTCCACTCTTGGCTTCTCTCTGTTTCTTCCAATAAGCAAATAGCTGGCACCTATTGATAATCATGTTGACAAACAGTCCATATCACTACAGGCATCTACCCAAGACTCCTTAAAGTAACATTTGAAAAAATACATTTCATAACCACCTGCTAAGTGTAGGCTACATTTTTTAAAATCCTGCTTATAATTAGCTAAATATGAATTCATATGAATTTCCAATCTTTTGGGCTTTGAAATGGATAAAAATACATTCATGATGCAAATGAAGCAAAAAATAATCAATAAATCTTAGATTGTTCAAATTAAAGTGACTGGATTTTTGACTTGAGTGGATTCGCACTGTGTGTTTTCAATTAAAAACACAATAATTGCATTTATAAAACACACTATTCAATAAACGCTCCACAGGGAAAAGGCTGCAATGATTTTACAGCCTGCAGAGTATGAGTGGATTCCCTTTCGGATTCCTTCTGATGATGTCACCAAAATATCTTGGTGACCTTCATATCCTGCAGACATCTTGTTACAGTACATCAGTGTCTGCTGGAAATGTACAACATTAAAAAAAACACTAATAGAAAAATATGTATTGCTTGTAGTATTATAGGCATTGTGTTTCAAAATACCAGTATTTTCTGTAAATGCCTATAGCCAAATAAAAAATGTGCATCGTACAGTACTTTGCATAAACCATTTGCTTTAGTGATTCAGATTAAGATTGCAACTGAAAAACGTTCATCTGTGCCCATCATTTCCAGGCACAGGAATGTCTAATGTTTATCTTTTGCAATTTAAAGCAAACCAAGCTGATATTGGTTTACTGTATAATGCCAATGTCAAGTATTTAATGTGTGACTCTATCCAAAACTGGCATTTCAAAGTGAATGAGCTTCAGATGAGTTAAATCACCACCAGCTCTTTCTCTCTCAGGAAGGGTTCTCTGTGTTAACACGTACGTTAGTACTCATGTTACTGCAACATGTGAAAATGTGCATTTTGCAAGTCCGTGCACTGTGGTGCTATTTATTTTTAAAGTGGTTGTAAACCCACTTTTGAAAAAAAAAAAAAAAAAAAACCCTGCAAGACAAAGGCATAATGAGCTAATATGCATAGCATACTAGCTCATTATGTAATACTCACCTGAGATCGAAGCCCTTGCTGTGGTGCATGTACACAGCACCGGCCGGCGACATCACTCCCGGGGGTTACTTCCGGGTATCGCGGGTCCGGTGCTGTGATTGGCCCAAGCCGCAATGACGTCACTCCCGTGCATGCGCGCGGGAGCCGCCAGTAAAGGCACATTTACTGAAGCAACGGCACATACGTGCCATTGCTTCAGTTTGCTTCAGTGCACATGTGCCAATGACATCGGCACATGCAGGGGACAGGGGATATCTCCAAAACTGTGTAGGTTTAGGAAATATCCTGGGTAGGTGCAGGTAAGCCTTATTATAGGCTTAAGCCCTGTACACACGATCGGTTCTACTGATGAAAACAGTCCGATGGACTTTTTTCATCGGACAAACCGATCATGTATGGGCCCCATCGGTCTTTTTTCCATCGGTGTTAAAAAATAGAACATGTTTTAAATTTATCCGATGGAAAAAAAAACGATGGCAAATTACTATCGTCTGTGGGGAACTCCATCGGATAAAAAACCCATGCATGCTCAGAATCATTTTTTTTGGCTCGTCGGAGTGTTTTAAGTCACGGCGTTTGGGACGATCGTTTTTTTTGACTGATGGTGTGTAGGCATGACTGATGGAAGTCAGCTTCATCGGATTTCCGATGGAAAAATCCGTCGGTTTAAAATCCATAGGAAATCCGATCGTGTGTACAGGGCTTTACCTGTAGCAAACAGTGGTCTGTAAGGGTTTACAACCACTTTAAGAGCACCCCAACACATCGTGCCAACGGACATGCATTGCACCTCAAACTGACAGGGGTTATAACTCTCCCTTACTCTATCCAGATTGAAAAAAAAAAATTTGCCTTTAATTCTACTTTAAAGGGGCTGTTAACCCACTATTGTATAAGCATGGCATCCCCTCTGTTATATAACGCTATGTGCCCCTGTGCCTGTGCTGTATAAAAAAAAATGCCCATTATACCTTATATTAGAGCATCTCCTGGTGCTCACGTGACTCCTCGGCTCTCTCCTCTGCCCGGCTGACAGCTATAGTGGGCGGGGCCAAGCACTGTCGCTGATGTCTTGCAGGGAGGAGAGAGATCCAAGGAGTCATGTGAGTGCCGGGAAACACTGATATAAGGTATAATCGGCTTTTTTCTTCTTTTTTTTCTTACAGTGCAGGCACAGGGGCACATAGCATTCTATAACAGAGGGGATGGAATGCTTATACAATAGATATCAGAGCAGCAGGAGGTGAAGATAGTGGAGTGGATGGAGCTGACATTCGGGGGGGGGAGAGGACACAAGAGAGCAGAGAGCAGGCTGCGGCTGACCTAGGCACATAAACTGACCACGATGTCAGTGCAGATGCTCAGCAGCCGTGATAACCCGTGGTCAATTTACAGAGGGGAGGGCATAGCCAAGCAGGAATAGCCAGGTATTTCAGGTGTACTGTGCTGTATAACATGTTTTAAGAGAACAGGTTCCATTATTTTTTTTTAGGATAACAAACACTTTACGTGAACCCATTGCCAGACTTTGTATACTAAAGTATTTAAATATTTTGAAAGAGCAGTAAAAGCACTTTGAAACAAGTCCTCGATCCCTTTATAGCTTTACACATTGTGGAAAGATTAAAAAGCTCACAGGAGGCCAACCATATAATGTAAACACACTACAGGTGTTTCTAAGCCGTTAGGGCCCTTTCACATGGGCATTCCATCTATCCTTTTACATCCGTTGACAGATAAAAAACAGGACAGCAATGCATTCCTATGGGCAAGTGGATGTAAGCAGATGTTCGTATGTTTACACCTGCGTCCATTCAGGTGTGTTTTTTAAATGGAAAAGTCTTCATTTTCAATCCGGTTTAAACCCCCCCCCCACCCAATCCATACCAGACCTGAGCCTAGAATGGATTGGGGGGGGGCCTCAAACCATTTAATTTTTTTGCTAAATCTGTAATAGAACCTTAAAAGCCTGTTTGGGAGGGGCAGGTCATGTAATTTTTATTTATTTTTTGGGATTATTGGCATAAGGTCCCCCACAAAATCCAAAGGGCCTGGTATGAATTGGTGGGGGGACCTGCGCGCTGTTTAAAAATAAATAAAATACATATATATATGTGTGTAAATATGAAATTAGCATCAAACAGCAGCTGAACACTGCAACTCAGATACTGGGCACAAAATCAAAGTACGGAAAAATAAAGTGCAGCGCTTGTGCCATAAATTATGTATGAGTATTTGCGATATCTATAAAGTGCAAATGTGCAAAAAACGAGTGTGGAGTTCCGTGGTGGGGATCTGTGATCCAATTTATGCTTTTTGACCTCCCTTGAAAAAACATGACTGAATGGATGACGCGTGTGTGAAAGGGCCATTAAACATGAAATCTTTGTTGTGATTTTAGAGAAACTTTGAAGCCTCGTACACACGGCCGAGATTCTCGTCTAAAAAAACATGTCGTTTTTTTCGACGAGATTCTTGGACAAGAAACTTGTCCCGGCCGAGTGTACAGACGCTCGATTCAAAGAACCCGCGGTTCTTTGAATGGAGCGTACGCGGTGACGTCATCGACTACGACGAGCATGCGCTCGTCACATTCGATGCCGTCGCCGCCATCTTGGTATACCCTACCTATGCCTAGCAAGCTACCGCGCATGCGTCAAATTAATTTCGAACATGCGCGGGCTTCCCGGAGGACAGGTAAGTGTACAGAATCTCGACAAGAAAATAGAGAGCAGGTTCTCTATTTTCTCGTCGAGATTACTTGTCGGTTTTCTTGACGAGAAACCATACACACGAACGAGTTTCTCGGCAAGACATCTCTGCCAGCAAGTTTCTTGCTGGTTCTTGCCGAGAAACTCGGTCGTGTGTACGAGGCCTGAGAATTGTTAAACGCTTGAAATTTATTTTACTGCTTGTTAAGAATGCGTGAATACTTTACTTTCTATAGTCTGGGCACAGGCCCACTTTATAACAAGCTCTTGCTGACCTACTGTATGTAGCTGCAGGGGCACATTGGAGCAATTCCTCCTCAACGCTCACAGCATAGGTACCAAAGTCCTTTTCTCTTAGCAGCTCAACTCACCCTGCTCTCACCTCCCAGAGCACCTGCTCTGTGTTTACTGTACATTACAGATTAGAAGGATGTAAGGGTGCTAAATCTACACATGAGCAGAGCATATTACCAGTGATTTTGAAATGTTGTTTTCATGTGTTTTTGGGGGATATTACAGGCATTTTTTAGATGTATTACAGGTGCTTTACAAGCATTTTTGCACTTTTGTCAAGCTTCAGTAGTTTGTTTCCTGGGCTAGGTAAGGGAAGGAGACCAGTTCTGTAGGAGGATAGGGTTTCTTCAGGTGTAAAAATGTATGCAAAAATGTGCATGACACATGTTTCAAGGGCTGTCTCTTTGAAGTCCATGAGGTAAAAAAAAAAAAACTCTCAAAGAAAAGCTCATGTGCTTTTTTGAGTGTAGGGTGTAGGGCAACTGAGCATACAAGTGTGAATAGGGAAAATTACAAACGTTTTGGCTTCTTGAAAACGAATATAATTTGATGGTCACGTTAACCACATGCCATCCAGCATATGTGTATGTATGTGTGTGTGTGTGTATATATATATATATATATATATATATATATATATATATATATATATACACGTATTATGGCTGCAGCAGTACACTATGGTGACATTGTACTGTGTCTATTGATCGGAGGCACTGACTACTACACTGATTACACTGTATGCCAGTGCAGCAGTTAGTGTCTCTGATTAATAGCCACAGCAGTACAATGTCACCATAGTGACACTGCACTTGTCTGGTGAACATAAGTAAAAAAAAAAATTTGGAAGTGGGTAGTTAAACTTTACAATTGTACTACTGGCAGCCTGTGAAGAAACTTAGTTTAGTAATGCATCATGTGATGCTGTTCAGCCCCGCAAAACACTTTGTACTCTGCTTGCCTTGCCCATTAAAGCCTCTATCAATTGATTGGCACATTAAGTGTAGGCTGTACTTTTATTCCAGAGAGTTCTGTTCCCTCTCATCCATGGTCATCCTTATGGTTATTAGGCAGGAAGGGCTTCAGGGACAAATACTCCAGGACATAAAAAGCAGGAGCTGTTTGCATCTGTGTAATACATTGTCACAGATTTGGCATTTTTTACAGTGCATTGTATGATCCAAAGTTTAACCACTTCAGCCCCGGACCATTTTGGCTGGTTAAAGACCAGGCCCCTTTTTGCGATTCGGCACTGCGTCGCTTTAACTGACAATTGCGCGGTCGTGCGACGTGGTTCCCAAACAAAATTGACGTCCTTTTTTGCCACTTACTTACTACTGATCCCTGTACTCTGCATTACTTACTCCCGATCCCTGTACTCTGCATTACTTACTACTGATCCCTGTACTCTGCATTACTTACTACTGATCCCTGTACTCTGCATTACTTACTACTGATCCCTGTACTCTGCATTACTTACTACTGATCCCTGTACTCTGCATTACTTACTACTGATCCCTGTACTCTGCATTACTTACTACTGATCCCTGTACTCTGCATTACCTACTACTGATCCCTGTACTCTGCATTACTTACTACTGATCCCTGTACTCTGCATTACTTACTACTGATCCCTGTACTCTGCATTACTTACTACTGATCCCTGTACTCTGCATTACTTACTACTGATCCCTGCACTCTGCATTACTTACTACTGATCCCTGTACTCTGCATTACTTACTACTGATCCCTGTACTCTGCATTACCTACTACTGATCCCTGTACTCTGTATTACCTACTACTGATCCCTGTACTCTGCATTACTTACTACTGACCCCTGTACTCTGTATTACCTACTACTGATCCCATCCCTGTACTCTGCATTACTTACTACTGATCCCTGTACTCTGCATTACTTACTACTGATCCCTGTACTCTGCATTACTTACTACTGATCCCTGTACTCTGCATTACTTACTACTGATCCCTGTACTCTGTATTACCTACTACTGATCCCTGTACTCTGCATTACTAACTACTGATCCCTGTACTCTGTATTACCTACTACTGATCCCTGTACTCTGCATTATCTACTACTGATCCCTGTACTCTGTATTACTTACTACTGATCCCTGTACTCTGTATTACCTACTACTGATCCCTGTACTCTGCATTACCTACTACTGATCCCTGTACTCTGTATTACCTACTTCTGATCCCTGTACTCTGCATTACTTACTACTGATCCCTGTACTCTGCATTACTTACTACTGATCCCTGTACTCTGCATTACTTACTACTGACCCCTGTACTCTGCATTATTTACTACTGATCCCTGTACTCTGCATTACCTACTACTGATCCCTGTACTCTGTATTACCTACTACTGATCCCTGTACTCTGCATTACTAACTACTGATCCCTGTACTCTGTATTACCTACTACTGATCCCATCCCTGTACTCTGCATTACTTACTACTGATCCCTGTACTCTGCATTACTTACTACTGATCCCTGTACTCTGCATTACTTACTCCTGATCCCTGTACTCTGCATTACTTACTACTGATCCCTGTACTGTGCATTACTTACTACTGATCCCTGTACTCTGCATTACTTACTACTGATCCCTGTACTCTGCATTACTTACTACTGATCCCTGTACTCTGCATTACCTACTACTGATCCCTGTACTCTGCATTACTTACTACTGATCCCTGTACTCTGCATTACTTACTACTGATCCCTGTACTCTGCATTACTTACTACTGATCCCTGTACTCTGCATTACTTACTACTGATCCCTGCACTCTGCATTACTTACTACTGATCCCTGTACTCTGCATTACTTACTACTGATCCCTGTACTCTGCATTACCTACTACTGATCCCTGTACTC
The DNA here is from genome assembly GCA_029206835.1 of Rana muscosa. Lineage (NCBI taxonomy): Eukaryota > Metazoa > Chordata > Amphibia > Anura > Ranidae > Rana > Rana muscosa. The sequence goes on from CM055116.1 coordinate 734,234,609, forward strand.
TGTATTACCTACTACTGATCCCTGTACTCTGCATTACTTACTACTGACCCCTGTACTCTGTATTACCTACTACTGATCCCATCCCTGTACTCTGCATTACTTACTACTGATCCCTGTACTCTGCATTACTTACTACTGATCCCTGTACTCTGCATTACTTACTACTGATCCCTGTACTCTGCATTACTTACTACTGATCCCTGTACTCTGTATTACCTACTACTGATCCCTGTACTCTGCATTACTAACTACTGATCCCTGTACTCTGTATTACCTACTACTGATCCCTGTACTCTGCATTATCTACTACTGATCCCTGTACTCTGTATTACTTACTACTGATCCCTGTACTCTGTATTACCTACTACTGATCCCTGTACTCTGCATTACCTACTACTGATCCCTGTACTCTGTATTACCTACTTCTGATCCCTGTACTCTGCATTACTTACTACTGATCCCTGTACTCTGCATTACTTACTACTGATCCCTGTACTCTGCATTACTTACTACTGACCCCTGTACTCTGCATTATTTACTACTGATCCCTGTACTCTGCATTACCTACTACTGATCCCTGTACTCTGTATTACCTACTACTGATCCCTGTACTCTGCATTACTAACTACTGATCCCTGTACTCTGTATTACCTACTACTGATCCCATCCCTGTACTCTGCATTACTTACTACTGATCCCTGTACTCTGCATTACTTACTACTGATCCCTGTACTCTGCATTACTTACTCCTGATCCCTGTACTCTGCATTACTTACTACTGATCCCTGTACTCTGCATTACCTACTACTGATCCCTGTACTCTGCATTACTTACTACTGATCCCTGTACTCTGCATTACTTACTACTGATCCCTGTACTCTGCATTACTTACTCCTGATCCCTGTACTCTGCATTACCTACTACTGATCCCTGTACTCTGCATTACTTACTACTGATCCCTGTACTCTGCATTACTTACTACTGATCCCATCCCTGTACTCTGCATTACTTACTACTGATCCCTGTACTCTGCATTACTTACTACTGATCCCTGTACTCTGCATTACTTACTACTGATCCCTGTACTCTGCATTACTTACTACTGATCCCTGTACTCTGCATTACTTACTACTGATCCCTGTACTCTGCATTACCTACTACTGATCCCATCCCTGTACTCTGCATTACTTACTACTGATCCCTGTACTCTGCATTACTTACTCCTGATCCCTGTACTCTGCATTACTTACTACTGATCCCTGTACTCTGCATTACTTACTACTGATCCCTGTACTCTGCATTACTTACTACTGATCCCTGTACTCTGCATTACTTACTACTGATCCCTGTACTCTGCATTACTTACTACTGATCCCTGTACTCTGTATTACTTACTACTGATCCCTGTACTCTGTATTACCTACTACTGATCCCTGTACTCTGTATTACCTACTACTGATCCCTGTACTCTGCATTACTTACTACTGATCCCATCCCTGTACTCTGCATTACTTACTACCGATCCCTGTACTCTGTATTACTTACTACTGATCCCTGTACTCTGCATTACCTACTACTGACCCCTGTACTCTGCATTACTTACTACTGATCCCTGTACTCTGCATTACTTACTACTGATCCCTGTACTCTGCATTACCTACTACTGATCCCTGTACTCTGCATTACTTACTACTGATCCCTGTACTCTGCATTACCTACTACTGATCCCTGTACTCTGCATTACTAACTACTGATCCCTGTACTCTGCATTACTTACTACTGATCCCTGTACTCTGCATTACTTACTACTGATCCCATCCCTGTACTCTGCATTACTTACTACTGATCCCTGTACTCTGCATTACTTACTACTGATCCCTGTACTCTGCATTACTTACTACTGATCCCTGTACTCTGCATTACTTACTACTGATCCCATCCCTGTACTCTGCATTACCTACTACTGATCCCTGTACTCTGCATTACTTACTACTGATCCCTGTACTCTGCATTACTTACTACTGATCCCTGTACTCTGCATTACTTACTACTGATCCCTGTACTCTGCATTACTTACTACTGATCCCTGTACTCTGCATTACTTACTCCTGATCCCTGTACTCTGCATTACTTACTACTGATCCCTGTACTCTGCATTACCTACTACTGATCCCTGTACTCTGCATTACCTACTACTGATCCCTGTACTCTGCATTACTTACTCCTGATCCCTGTACTCTGCATTACTTACTACTGATCCCTGTACTCTGCATTACTTACTACTGATCCCATCCCTGTACTCTGCATTACTTACTACTGATCCCTGTACTCTGCATTACTTACTACTGATCCCTGTACTCTGCATTACTTACTACTGATCCCTGTACTCTGCATTACCTACTACTGATCCCATCCCTGTACTCTGCATTACTTACTACTGACCCCTGTACTCTGCATTACTTACTACTGACCCCTGTACTCTGCATTACTTACTACTGATCCCTGTACTCTGCATTACTTACTACTGATCCCTGTACTCTGTATTACCTACTACTGACCCCTGTACTCTGCATTACTTACTACTGATCCCTGTACTCTGCATTACTAACTACTGATCCCTGTACTCTGTATTACCTACTACTGATCCCATCCCTGTACTCTGCATTACTTACTACTGATCCCTGTACTCTGCATTACTTACTACTGATCCCTGTACTCTGCATTACTTACTCCTGATCCCTGTACTCTGCATTACTTACTACTGATCCCTGTACTCTGCATTACCTACTACTGATCCCTGTACTCTGCATTACTTACTACTGATCCCTGTACTCTGCATTACTTACTACTGATCCCATCCCTGTACTCTGCATTACTTACTACTGATCCCTGTACTCTGCATTACTTACTCCTGATCCCTGTACTCTGCATTACTTACTACTGATCCCTGTACTCTGCATTACTTACTACTGATCCCTGTACTCTGCATTACTTACTACTGATCCCTGTACTCTGCATTACTTACTACTGATCCCTGTACTCTGCATTACCTACTACTGACCCCTGTACTCTGCATTACTTACTACTGATCCCTGTACTCTGCATTACTTACTACTGATCCCTGTACTCTGCATTACTTACTACTGATCCCTGTACTCTGCATTACTTACTACTGATCCCTGTACTCTGCATTACTTACTACTGATCCCTGTACTCTGCATTACTTACTACTGATCCCTGTACTCTGCATTACTTACTACTGATCCCTGTACTCTGCATTACTTACTACTGATCCCTGTACTCTGCATTACTTACTACTGATCCCTGTACTCTGCATTACTTACTACTGATCCCTGTACTCTGCATTACTTACTACTGATCCCTGCACTCTGCATTACTTACTACTGATCCCTGCACTCTGCATTACCTACTACTGATCCCTGTACTCTGCATTACTTACTACTGATCCCTGTACTCTGCATTACTTACTACTGATCCCTGATCACCTCTGCAGTTTTTATTTTTTGCGCTATAAACAAAAATAGAGCGACAATTTTGAAAAAAAAACAATATTTTTTACTTTTTGCTACAATAAATATCCCCAAAAAATATATAAAAACACATATTTTTTCCTCAGTTTAGGCCGATACGTATTCTTTTGCATATTTTTGGTAAACAAAATCACAATAAGCGTTTATTGATTGGTTTGTGCAAAAGTTATAGCGTTTACAAATAGTATTGGGTATATTCCTGCGCTACTAGGGGAGGGCTAGCTAGTGATACAAACTGCTGCAGGCACCAGGGAGGGTCAAATCGTACCCAATGAGATATATGTATAAAAAAGGGGGGGTGGTGCTGCGCTGTTCAGTAAAATTAAATAGGATTAAGTAAAATTCTTCTAAAACCTTATACAGGATAAAAGGTAAAAAATGCACATAAACATATAATGGTGAAATCTTCTGAGTGAAATTATCAAGAATGTGCAAAATGCAAAATAAATAATCATCAAATAGTAGGCATCAAATGAATCTTCTAAGAAATATAAACACTGTGCAAGGAAATCAAAATTGTGCAAATCGCAAATAAATAGCAGACTGTGCAAGTAAATCATAGATAATAAATTATCAAATCCAAATGCGGATGTGAAGCATAAGTGCAACCGGTGCAAAATTGCATGAAACAATCAAAAAGGAATGTTGCACTATGAAAAGTGCAAAGTGCTGAGGGTCTCTGTGTATCCTCACGTGCTGAAATAACGGTAAGAACTGGGCAGTAGAATGCGTCCTTAAGTTTAGAAATGCTACAGAGCGATCGCATAAAAATTGCAATACATGCGACTATATCAGGTGCAGACAAAGTTAATTTTGTCAATAGTGAATGGTGCAAAATAAGTATTTGTTTATCCTGTGCAAAAGGTGCAGTGATGCAGGGGGGCGGAAGGGGGTGGTTGTGTGATGGGAATATCGTATTCCTCTTCCTGTGCTAGTGCACTCCAGTGATGGTGACTTCTGGTAAAGGTGGCCTCTTACCTGTAGGTAGAGAGGTAACAGCATGTAGCATAAAAATGCACTGTGTTCCTCTTCCCTGGTTCCTATGGGGATCCGTGTGTTGTTTGGGATGGTTGTCTCCAAGGGGCTGGATGCCAGGGTAATAAGGGTCTCCCTCTAGAGTATGCACTCATATGCCGGCTGGGGTATAAATGAAGAGGGAAGATACTATATAGCAGGGATATGCAATTAGCGGACCTCCAGCTGTTGCAAAACTACAAGTCCCATTGTTGTGTTACACTATGTGATTATTCTTGCTCTGTGTCTTTAAGATCTGTCCCCTTCTTTCTAGCTGAACTCTCTCTCTCACCGTAGTTCTTTATATATCTCCTCCACTTCCTGATTCTGGTCATTACTCCTGTATATCTTCCATGCTAAACATCTTACATGTGGCTTACAACTGCAACATTTTTCTACCTATGAATATCCATCATTAAACGGAACATTCGAAAGGATTCATCGTCTGTCGTCCTAACTGTGAGTTTATTCATTGAGTTAAACTGCCTGTATCGATGCAAGGGATAATAGCAAACCAGCTTGAGTAAGGCCTACTTAAACCTGGAGATGAACTTTATCGCTTTGTAGTGGAGACAGAACAGTAGAAAAACTGAGTTTCACAGCCTAATTACAAGATTTCTGCATGTCAGTACTGAAACAGACAAGATTTACTGCCCTCATAGCAAGACAGAAGGGACAGAGCAGCACAATGCAGCCTTATAGCCTTAGACAATCTGCACAGTGTCATATTTCAGCACACAGATCCTGCCTGCTTTCACAGTCAGTCTGCTATCATGAGTGACCAAGCTTCTGCAGGTGAACTCACATCTCCTTCCTCACAAGTTCCTGAAGAAACTGAGTTACCCAAACGCTCAGTTCAACCCACTTGGAAAGTAATGGAGAATTATGAAGCTTCAAGGACTGAATTGTCAAATAGCTTGGAATTAGTCTGGGAGAAAATCCTTGCTGAAGCCAATACAGTGTCTGTTGAACGTGAACTACTGACACTAGAGGGCGCCATTAAACAACTTTCTGCCTCATATGAGCTTTATCAGCTTACCAGCATCAAATTCACTAATGTCTTACAAAACATGAAGTCAGAAAGTGCGATGATGCAATTAAAGCGCGTCAATGCTCTCAATATTGAAAGAGACAGTTTTATCCAGCAAACCAGATTAAAGGCAGAAGCAAAAATAAAGCTGTTACAGGACACTGCATCTCACAGATCTGTTTCCACCAGACGTTCTAAAAACTCGTCAAGATCCCTTAGTTCAAGATACTCAACACTCAGTGAGCGACTTATTAATGCCCGCGCTGAAGTGGAAGCCAGCAAAGTGCAGGTGGCATATGCAGAAAAAAGAGCAGAGTTGGAAGCGCAGTCAGCACGTCAAAGGGCAGAGTTGGAAGCGCAGTCAGCACGACAAAGAGCAACAATGGAAACCTTAAATGAACAGTGTAAACATGACACAGCTATGGCAAAGCTAAGGGTCCTACAGCAAGCTATCAGTGCAGACGAAGGTGCAAGTGAGAAAGACAGCATTAACCTAAACATAGCAGATATGGAAGACCCCCTCAAACGCACTAAAGACTATGTCCTAAGCCACTGCAGTGCACACTCCATTGTCTCCAATGCTCCCGACTACATAGAGACTCCTTCACAGCTTCAAGTTAAAGAGGTTCCAGCAACTTCCTGCACTCAAAATCACTCCACTGCATTTCCTACCTGTCTACCTTGCCTGCCTTCATACGTCACAGAGCATCAGCGCAAGCTTCAGGCAAGTCATCAATCTCCAGTCATCGGTACAGCCTTGAATCAACGTACCATTGGAACAACTGACTTCAAGCAAGCAACTCACCTGGATGCATCTGCTGCACCATATTTCCCTGTGTCCTTTAACAACAATGTCAAAGATAACGCAATCAGCACCATACAGCCAACAGCATCTCACATAAAGGCGGAGACAACTGAGACAGAAGAGTTTGTGAGGTACATGCTTCGCAGAGAGCTCACAAAGACTGGTCTTACAAGTTTTGATGACCAACCTGAGAACTACAGAAGTTGGAAATGTGCCTTCAGAACTACAATCAGCAATATTGGCATTACAGCTGATCAAGAATTGAATCTGCTGATCAAATGGCTTGGTCCTCTATCTGCTGCACGTGTTAAGCCATTAAGATCGGTTTTCATGGACAATCCTACTGCAGGCCTCACAGCTGCATGGGAGCGACTAGAGCAAAGTTATGGCAGTCCAGAAGCTATAGAAAATGCTTTGTTCATGCGTCTGGAAACTTTCCCAAAGATATCCGGTAAGGACAACAAGGAGTTCCAGAGACTGAGTGACCTTCTCCTTGAGCTTCAGCTAGCCAAGACAGACCCAAAACTACCTGGACTCAGTTACCTTGACACTCCAAGAGGGGTAAACCCAATTGTCTCCAAGCTCCCGTATGGTTTGCAAGAGAAATGGACTGCACTAGGGTCATCATACAAAAGAGAGAACAAGGTTTCCTTCCCTCCATTCTCTTTCTTCTGTGAATTCATCAGGAAAATTGCAGAGACCAAGAACGATCCAAGTTTTTCCTACGGTGAGTACAGCCTCTTCTCACCCTTTCCTAAGAGTACCAGTCTTCAGGGCAACTATAGAAACCATAGAGGCCCAGTGTCCGTGAAAAAGACTGACATCCTTCCCACTCCTACCACAGTTCTGGCCACGAACAAACCGAGTAGGAAGATTGAAAACCCTAACAGAGAGTGTCCCATACACAAGAAGCCACACCCCCTCAATAAATGTATCGGCTTTAGGAAAAAGCCTCTAGAAGAGCGCAAGGAGCTTTTAAAGACATTTAGGGTATGTTTCAGGTGCTGTGCTTCTACAGAACATTTTGCAAGGGACTGTAATGTGTCCATCAAGTGCATAGAGTGTGGCTCTGAAGAACATGTGCAAGCCCTCCATCCTCTTGAGCCCAGCTCTGCACAACCTGCCAACGCTCCTCCCAGGTTAACGCAGACCAAGTGCCTAATTCTACCATAATTTCTTCATCCTGCACTGAAGTTTGTGGAGAAGACCGCTGTGGTAAGTCCTGTGCTAAGATATGCTTGGTGAACATATACCACAAGGATCAACCAGAAAAGTCTCTAAAGGCATATGCTATCTTAGACGATCAGAGCAATCGATCTCTTGCAAAATCAGAATTGTTCAATCTATTTGAAATAAAAGGCGAAGCTCATCCTTACACCTTGGGTACCTGTAGTGAAACTATAGAGGTTTCTGGAAGAAGGGCTCTTGGACTCATGGTATCTTCTCTCAAAGGTAACTTGCAATTACCCTTACCTACACTTGTTGAGTGCAATCAGATACCTGCTAACAGGGAAGAAATCCCTACTCCAGCTGCTGCTTTCCATCACCCTCACCTCAAGGTAATAGCAAATGAGATACCGCCACTTGACAAAGATGCTCAGATCCTTCTTTTGTTAGGAAGAGACATTCTAAGAGTTCACAAGGTACACAGACAAGTCAGTGGACCCCCAGATACCCCATTTGCCCAGCGCACGGATCTAGGGTGGGTCATCATAGGCAATGTCTGCATAGGCAAAATGAAAAGACCTACCAACATTTCGTCATTCAAGACAAATGTTCTGCCAAATGGCCGAAACACTTACTTTGAGCCATGCCCACATCACTACTGGGTGAAAGAGAAGATAGCCAGCCTCGAATGGCAACATGGTATCTCAGGTGACACAAGCCCTTTCTCCTGCCATGATGGCGACTTCGGCTCTACAGTGTTTAATGCAACCAGTGAAGATGACATACTGGCTCCTTCAATGGAAGACAAAGAATTCATCAAGGTAATGGACAAGGAGTTCTTTCAAGATGACTCCAGTAACTGGGTAGCACCCCTACCCTTTCGTCTCCCAAGAGAGAGATTGCCCAACAACTTACAGCAGGCCATCAGTAGATTCTCCTCCTTAAAGCGAAACTTAAGCAGGAAACCAGAGATGCAAAAGCACTTTGGACTTTATGCAAAATGTATTTGACAGAGATCATGCAGAGCCTGCTCCCCCACTAAAGGAGGGAGAAGAATGCTGGTACCTTCCATCCTTTGGCGTGTATCACCCACGCAAACCAGACCAAATCAGAGTTGTCTTTGATTCCAGTGCTCAGCACGAAGGTGTTTCTCTTAACAACATGCTCCTTACTGGACCCAACTTGAACAACAGTCTAATAGGAGTCTTGATTCGTTTCAGACAAGAGCCTGTAGCAGTAATGGCCGACATTCAACAGATGTTTCACTGCTTCATCGTCAGAGAAGACAACAGAAACTACCTCAGGTTTCTATGGCACAAGGACAATGACCTCAACAAGGAAGTTATAGATTATCGCATGAAGGTACATGTCTTCGGTAACAGTCCTTCCCCAGCAGTGGCAACTTATGGGCTAAGGAAAACAGCTCAGACTGGAGAAGTTGAATATGGATCTGATGCCCGTCAATTTGTTGAAAGAAACTTCTACGTTGACGACGCACTTAAGTCCTTTCCAACTGCTAAAGAAGCAATTGATCTTCTCACCAGAACAAAGGAGATGCTGTCTGTAGCAAACCTTAGACTGCACAAGATTATATCCAACAGTCAGGAACTTATGAATGCCTTTCACTCTGAGGACTATGCCACTAGTCTAAAAAACCTTGACTTAGGTACAGATGTGCCTCCTGTTCAGCGAAGTCTGGGTTTGTTGTGGAACATCAAGCAAGACAAATTCACCTTCCAAGTGTCAACTTGTGACAAACCCTTCACTAAGAGAGGAGTCCTGTCCGTGGTGAATAGCATCTATGACCCACTGGGTTTCCTTGCTCCAGTTACCATTCAAGGTAAGATTTTACTAAGACAGTTGTCTACTGAGAACATAGACTGGGATACTCCCTTGCCTAGTGAGAATCAACACAAGTGGGAAAGGTGGAGATATTCTTTGAAGTCACTAGAAAAACTTCAGATTCCCCATTGCTATGTTCCAGGATCCACTTCAACTGCTAACCGGAGAGAGATTCATATTTTCTCTGATGCATCAGTTGAAGCTATTGCTGCAGTAGCCTATTTGAAGACCTCTGAACTGAATGGAGAATCACACTGTAGTTTTGTCCTAGGCAAGGCAAAACTCACACCCAAGCCTGCACATACCATACCAAGACTTGAACTTTGTGCAGCCGTGCTAGCAGTAGAAATTGCCGAGGTCATACGAAGTGAAATGGACACTAGAATTGATTCTTTCACCTTCTATACAGACAGTAAGGTAGTACTTGGTTACATAAACAACCAAACAAAACAATTTTATGTGTACGTCAGCAACAGGGTTGAACGTATCAAGAGATTCTCTCTACCAAGTCAATGGCATCACGTTCCCACTGAACTCAACCTAGCTGACTGTGGGACCAGAGCCGTGTCACCTGCCGCTCTTCAGGACAGCTTATGGCTGTCACCTCCAAGGTTTCTGTGTGAGGACTCTTACTTACTCCCTATTGACACCACCTATGGGCTAGTAAACCCTGAAGATGATAAGGAAATAAGAACTGTGAACATCTCACTACACACTTCTGTAAGTACAAAACAGAAGCTGCGGTCACACCGTTTTGAGCGTTTTTCCACCTGGTCATCCGCTGTACGAGCTATTGCTCGCCTAATTCATATTGCTCGTTGCTTTGGGAAGAATTCCGCCGCAGGGTGTCATGGTTGGCACAACTGTTCTGCACACTTTACAGCAGCAGATGTTTCACATGCAGAAGAGGTAATTATCCGTTGTGTGCAACAAGAGGTGTATCAGGAGGAATTCGGGAGAATCAGAAATGGAACCGAATTGTCTAAAAACAGTCCACTCTTCAATCTAAACCCCGTAGTCGACGCCAATCAGCTGCTGAGAGTTGGTGGCCGTATAACAAAATCCGACTTATGCAGCAAAGAACAGAATCCTATAATCATACCAGGTCAACATCATGTTACTACTCTTCTGGTTCGCCACCACCATGAACTGGTACATCATCAAGGCCGTCAGTTTACAGAAGGTGCCATCAGGTCAGCCGGCCTTTGGATCATTGGTATGAAGAGGTGTGTCTCCTCCTTGCTCTTCAGATGCGTTAAGTGCCACAAGTTAAGAGGAAAACATCAACAGCAACAAATGGCAAGTCTTCCAGCTGATCGCCTAAGTACCGATCCACCCTTTACCTACGTTGGGGTAGATGTTTTCGGCCCATGGTCCGTCATCACTCGGAGAACTCGTGGTGGAGCTGCCAATAGTAAAAGGTGGGCTGTATTGTTTACCTGTCTCAGCATCCGAGCTATACACATAGAAGTGATCGAGTCTATGGATTCTTCTTCCTTCATCTGTGCCCTACGAAGATTCTTCTCTGTCAGAGGACCAGTTAAGCAACTGAGATCCGACTGTGGTACCAACTTTGTTGGAGCATGTAAAGAGCTACAATTGGACAACTTCCTGGCCAACAATGGATGTACTTGGTTGTTTAATCCTCCACATTCTTCACACATGGGAGGATCCTGGGAACGAATGATAGGAGTAGCACGAAGAATTCTTGACTCCATGTTGCAGACTCACAAGTCTTTACCACTCACCCATGATACTTTGTCTACCTTTCTCGCTGAAGTGTCTGCCATAATGAACGCAAGACCCTTAGTGCCAGTATCTTCAGATCCTGATGCTCCAGTGATCCTTACTCCAGCCTCGCTTCTTACTCAAAAGATTGGGACTGCTGTAATATCTTCAAGTGAAATCGAACCCAAGGATATCTACAGGCGTCAATGGAAGCAGGTTCAACACCTAGCCAATGTGTTCTGGCATCGCTGGAGGAAGGAGTATCTTCACCACCTTCAAGGTCGTAACAAATGGCAAGCATCTAAGCCGAATCTTAAAGTTGGAGACCTCATCCTTCTAAAAGACAAGGAAGTTTGTCGGAATGAGTGGCCTATGGGTCTTATTACTAAAGTTATGCCCAGCGACGATAACAAAGTCCGGAAGGTAGAGGTTAAGGTAACCAAGGGAGGATCGACACGAACCTTTAGTCGACCAATTACAGAGTTAGTACTCCTTTTGCCAGGTGAGTGACTTGTGCAAGGACTAGCCATGCTGTTGGCACGGCGGGGAGTACATTGCTGCCATCTACAGGTTCTACTCAGAACTTTGGAATTATTTGAAGACATCATACTGTGACTTTATGTTCTTCATCCTGTTGAACTTACATTTATTATTTGCTTGTTGCATGTTTTTCATTACAGGTTCCAGGACATTCGTCAGTATTGGACTTTTTGAAAATATATATATTAGTTTAAGGTTATGAAATCTAAAGATTTCAGACGGGGAGTGTTGTGTTACACTATGTGATTATTCTTGCTCTGTGTCTTTAAGATCTGTCCCCTTCTTTCTAGCTGAACTCTCTCTCTCTCACCGTAGTTCTTTATATATCTCCTCCACTTCCTGATTCTGGTCATTACTCCTGTATATCTTCCATGCTAAACATCTTACATGTGGCTTACAACTGCAACGTTTTTCTACCTATGAATATCCATCATTAAACGGAACATTCGAAAGGATTCATCGTCTGTCGTCCTAACTGTGAGTTTATTCATTGAGTTAAACTGCCTGTATCGATGCAAGGGATAATAGCAAACCAGCTTGAGTAAGGCCTACTTAAACCTGGAGATGAACTTTATCGCTTTGTAGTTGAGACAGAACACCCATCATGCCTCTGTCTCTGGGTGTCATGCTTGCTGCTTTCAGAATCTCGCTATGCCTCATGGGACTTGTAGTTTGGCAACAGCTGGAGGTCCGCTAATATAGTGTAGTACGTCTTTAAAAATATTTATTGGTCAACGTATAATAAAACACTGGTACTCACATTTAGCAGTAAAACAATATATAAAACACCACGAGCTGCGAGCTCGTCTGCTGAGCGTCACCTCTAGTTCCTGAATTCGTCCCCATGCGTGGCGTCACGGTCACATGACTTCATCAAAAAATCGCAATAAGCGTTTATTGATTGGTTTGCGCAAAAGTTATAGCGTTTACAAAATAGGGGATAGTTTTATGGCATTTTTATAAATTATAATTTCTTTTACTAGTAATGGCGGCGATCAGTGATTTTTTTTCGTGACTGCAACATTATGGCGGACACATTGGACACTTTTGACACATTTTTGGGACCATTGTCATTTTCATAGTGATCAGTGCTATAAAAATGCACTGGTTACTGTGAAAATGACACTGGCATTGAAGGGGTTAACCACTAGGTGGCGCTGTAGGGGTTAAGTTTTCCCTGCATAGTGTCTCTTACTGTAGGGGGGATGGGCTCTGTGTCACATGACACTAATCTTCGCTCCGAGTACACGGAGCTGAGATCAGTCATTGTCACTAGTCAGAGCGTGGAGATGCTTGTTTACACAAGCATCTCCCCGCTCTATACCTCCGTGAGACGATCGCGGGGATCTCCACGGCGATCGAGTCCGCGGGATCCGCGGTCCGACTCACGGGGATGGCGGCAGGGTCGCGAGCGCGCCGGCGGCGGCGCGTGCAACCACACAGACAGGCATTTAAAGGGGACGTACAGGTACGTGATTATGCCTATCCGTGCCATTCTGCCGACGTATATATACAGTGGCTGGTCCTTAAGTGGTTAACAGGGTTATGAAAACACTGAATTCCACCGAAAAGTATTTATTTATACATATTTTATACATATCTAAATATTTTAGATTTAATCAAGTTTTTTTTTTGAAAAATGCAAACAATATATGCCTTCAAAATAGAGAAAGATCTTGCTAAGGCACATATGATCCAGTATTGACAGCACTGGATTAGGACAATCGGACTATGACGCAGATTGAAAGATAGTGTTACACATTATTAGGTGAACATGCATACAGTCATGCTCAAAATTGTTGGCACCCCAGAAATTTTTCCAGAAAATCAAGTATTTCTCACAGAAAAGTATTGCAGTAACACATGTTTTGCTCTACACATGTTTATTCCCTTTGTGTGTATTGGAACAAATCAAAAAAAGGGAGGAAAAAAAGCAAATTGGACATAATGTCACACAAAATGTAAAAAATGGGCTGCTCAAAATTCTTGGCACCCTTTAAAAATTGTGGATAAATAAGATTGTTTCAAGCATGTGATGCTCCTTTAACCACTTGACCACTGGGCACTTAAACCCCCTTAATAACCAGACCAATTTTCAGCTTTCGGTGCTCTCACATTTTGAATGACAATTACTCAGTCATACAACACTGTACCCATATGAATTATTTGTCCTTTTTTTCACACAAATAGAGCTTTCTTTTGATGGTATTTAATCACTGTTGTTTTTTTTTATTTTTTGCGCTATAAGAGAAAAAAGACTGAAAATTTTGTAAAAAAAACGGAAAATTGTATCATACTTACCAGTAATTTTCCTTTCCTGGTGCCTATCCATGGCAGCATACCTGTGACAAGCTCCGCCTTGGCTCCTCCCTCAGGACTAGTGAATATTATAAAAGAGTTGATTAGCACAGCCCCAGCATTCTCCGTAATATAGAATACCGAGGGTGGGAGCGTATGCTGCCATGGATAGGCACCAGGAAAGGAAAATTACTGGTAAGTATGATACAATTTTCCGTTTTCCTGGTGCCTCCATGGCAGCATACCTGTGACAAATAACTAGCTGATATGGGTGGGATGATGCCCAGAGTTTTATTTTAAAGAGATTATTATCATCATTTAGAGGAAGAAGCAAAGGCCGATTTGACCGCCTGTCTGCCAAACTCCACCAATGAGAGAGCTCCTGGGTCTACTCGGTAATGTTTCAGAAACGTATGTTGGAATGACCAAGTCGCTGCCCTGCAAATAGTTTCAATTGACACATTCGCTCTTGCCACCCAAGAGGCAGAAACCGTTCTGGTGGAGTGCGCCCTGACTATCGAAGGGGCTCCCAGATCTTTTGCCCTGTACACCTTGTGGATGAGTTTAACGAACCATGAGGCAAACGTTCCTGCTGACGCCTCCTTGCCTTTGTTTATGAACAACCTGATAGTGTCCCTGAAGGATGCTGTAGCCTGCAGATAGCATCTCAAAGTGGAGGCAATGTCCAGCTCGTGAAGAGAACCTGAGTCTTGTTCTGAAAATGTTGGAAGTGCCCAAGGCTCCGACATGTTCGAGGATGATGTGACCTTGGGGCTAAATCCTTGCACCGTTCCGAGTTCTACTTTGTCAGGAAATAATCTGATATGATTATGATCCGCTCCTAAAGCTTGGAGCTCTGAAACCCGTCTGTCAGAAGTTATGGCTATCAAGAAGGATAGCTTCATGGTTAGATTCCAAAGCGATGCTGACTCCGAAGAGGCAAGAGGTGGATTGGTTAAAGGCTCTAGGATGGTAGCAAGGTCTCAAGTGGGAAAAGAGATTGTTTTGTTGGTGGTCGGATCTTTTTTGACAGCTTTGAAAAATTGGATTATTAATGAATCCTCAGCCCATCTTTTACTGGTTGCCGCTGAAATTGCCGCTACCTGCACCTTTAGTGTACTTAAGCAAGACCTAGGTCTAAGCCTGCCTGCAAGAGTTTTAGAATTTGAGAGGATGATGGGAAATCTGGATCGCAGTTTCTGCCAATCATGAAGGCCCTGAATTTGTTCCACACCTTATCGTATATACTGTTTGTGGATGGCTTTCTTGCGCTGAGCAGGGTTTCGATAACTTTGTTGGGACATCCTAGGGATTGGAATCTTTCCCTTTCACCTGCCAGATGTGAAGATTTAACCTGCGGGAATCTGGATGGGTGTGACATCCCTGTGACAGGAGAAAAGGTATTATTGGAACCTTGACTGAAGTCTGTGTATTCAGGTACATTGCTGTGGGGAACCAGGGACGTCTTGGCCAGTACAGTAGGACCGCTATCTCTGTTGTGGTTTCTACCATAAGCCTCAACAGGAGTTTTTTTGGAATGATAGGCCATGGAGAGAAGGCATAGGCCAGATTGCATGCCCAGGGGCTGAGAGAGCATCTACTGCCTCTGCCTGGGGATGAGGAAGTCTCGAGATAAACCTTAAAAACTTAGTATTTAATGCTGTTGCAAATTGGCCCAGCCCGAGGGGACCCCACTGGTCCACTAACCAGTCGAAAACTTTCGGGTGCAGAGACTTATTCGTTGGAATCTACGAACCTGCGAGATAGGCGGTTGGCCCTTGAGTTGAGAAGACCGGGCAGATAGACTGTCCTTAGGTCTTTTAGATTCCTTTTTGCCCAAAAGAATATGGTTTCACTTCCTTCAGCAGGGACCTGCTGCGCGTCCCTTCTTGTCGGTGTATATAAGGACACCACAGCCCTGTTGTCCATTCGGAGAACTGGTTTGCCTGTAATCTTGAATACTAGGGCTAGCAATGCAAAAGGTAGGCTGCCTGGACCTCCAGGATATTTGATAATAGGCCTGTTGTATGAAAGGACCATCTTCCTTGCCCTGAGATCTGGTTGCAGTGTGATCCCCACCTGCTTCACTGGCATCGGTAATAATTGTGATCCAGTTGACATGTCTTAATGGACGTGATTTCATAGGTGTGTGTTTCTTCATCCACCAATGTAGACTCCTGAGCATCATGGTTGTCAGGTGTATGGGTTGGTATAGATACCGTCTACTCCACAGACTCAAGGACTCCAGCTGGAAATGTCTCAAATGCCAATGGGCCCAAGGGACCCTAGGGATGCATGACGACATCCAGCCTATCAGGCTCTGACAGTTCGAGTATGACAGGTAGAATCTCACACTGACTTTCTTCATCTGTCGTACAGTCAATGTCACCTTTTGAGGTGGGAGGGATACTGTACCGTTCTGTTCCACTAAGTAATGGTATACTCGAGGCCCTAATTCTATTAGAGGGGCTATGATGGCAATTGGGGTCTTCCTAAAGACTTTTGGTGATGTGCAGAGGCCGAATGGGAGACTCCAAAATTTAAGATGTACAGGTGCCACTGCAAACCTCGGATATTTCTGGAAAGGAGGGAGTGTTGGTATATGCAGGTAAACATCCTGCAAGTCTATTGATAACATCCGATCCCCTGGTTGGATTACACGTATAATCGCTCATAGCGACTCCCTTTTAAAAAAATTTAGGAAGATATAGCGATTTAGCCTCTTCAGGTCTAACACGGGTCTCCTACCTCTGTTTCTCTTGGGGACTAGAAACAGGGTGGTGTAAAAACCGAAAAGTAGGATTTTTAAAACAGCTTACCTGTAAAATCCTTTTCTTGGAGTACATCACGGGACACAGAGCGGCATAGTCATTACTATGTGGGTTATATAGAATTACCTTCAGGTGCTGGCACTGGCAACTTCCAAAACAGGAAGTACCCTCCCCTATATAAGCCCCTCCCATCCGGGAGCACCTCAGTTTTGTAGCAAAGCAATACGTGTCCCCAAAAGAGGGGTGGGAGCTCTGTGTCCCGTGATGTACTCCAAGAAAAGGATTTTACAGGTAAGCTGTTTTAAAAATCCTACTTTCTTGTTCATACATCACGGGACACAGAGCGGCATAGTCATTACTATGTGGGACGTCCCAAAGCAATGCCAAATGAGGGGGGGGGATATACCATACATAAGCTGGGCGCCATCAGGCATGAGGATCTTTTGCGGCCTGCAACACACTGCGCCCAAAGGCGACATCCTCCTGACTTCTAACGTCCACCTGGTAGAACCTAGTAAACGTGTGTACTGAAGACCATGTTGCGGCCTTACAAATTTGAGCCAGGGAGGCCTGGTGATGCACTGCCCATGCAGTTCCAACTGCTCTCGTGGAGTGCGCCCTAACTTTGAACGGAGGCGGTCTACTTCTCAAGCCATAGGCTTGTATTATGACCTGTCGAATCCACTTGGCTAAAGTAGATTTTGATGCTGCCTGACCCTTTCTGGGGCCTTCCGGCAGAACAAACAAAGAATCCGTTCTACAAATCTGAGCAGTGGCTTTTAGATAAGCTTTAACTGCTTACTACATTCAAAGAATGCAATAACTTTTCCTCTACCGAGCTCGGTTTGGGGAAAAGAAGGAAGAACCACATCCTGGTTCAAGTGAAACCTCGATACCACCTTAGGAAGAAAGGCTGGGTGAGGACGTAATACTACTCTGTCCTCATGAATAACCAGATATGGCTCTTTACAGGACATGGCGGCTACTTCCGACACTCTTCTAGCCGAGCATATGGCTACTAAAAATATAAATTTTCTGGTGAGTAGAACCAAGGAAATGTGCCGCAAAGGTTCAAATGGCTGCTTCTGCAGAACCGACAGAACCAAATTTAGATCCCATGGACATATGGGAGCTTTAATCGGTGGAATAATACGAGTCACCCCTTGCATAAAGGATTTGACAAGTGAATGCATAGCCAGGGGCCTTTGAAATAGTATTGATAAGGCCGAAACCTGACCCCTGATTGTACTTAAGGCAAAACTTCCTGTCTACAGCCCACTGTAGGAAGTCCAGAATTCTGCCTATAACGTACTTACGTGGATGCCACTTTCTGGCCTCGCACCAAGTGATGTACGCCTTCCAAACTCTATAGTAGATCTGCCTGGATACAGGCTTCCTGGCATTGATTATAGTTGATACCACAGAGTTAGAGAGACCTCTCTTCTTTAGGATGTGGGATTCAATAGCCAGGCCGTTAAACTTAGAGTTAGTAAGGAAGGGTGGTATATCGGCCCTTGCGAAAGCAGGTCCGGACGACGTGGAAGGGTCCAAGGACTCCCCACAGACATTTTGATGATCTCCGCGTACCAGGCCCTTCGGGGCTACGCTGGAGCCACCAAGATCACCGGCTTCTTTTCCAACCTGACTCTGCGAAGGAGTCGAGGCAACAATTGTAGCGGAGGGAATGCATATATCAGTCTGAACTAATTCCAAGGGAACACCAGAGTATCCGAGCCGCAAGCGAGGGGATCCCTTGTCCGGGAGACAAATCTGTCCACCTTTGCGTTGAATCTGGATGCTAGCAGATCTACATCCGGTGTTCCCCACCGCTGACATATTGCTCAGAAGACCTCGGGATGAAGGGACCATTCCCCTGGGCATAACTGTTGGCGACTTAGAAAGTCCGCCTTCCAATTCTCCACCCCTGGAATGAAGACAGCTGATATACATGGGACATGCTTTTCTGCCCATTCCAGGATGTGACTTACTTCCCTCTGGACTGCACGACTCCTGGTGCCTCCCTGATGATTGATATATGCCACTGCTGTGGCATTGTCTGATTGAATTCTGACAGGGGACCCTTGGAGTCTGGATGCCCAGGCTACTAGGGCATACCGGGCTGCTCGTATCTCTAAGAGATTGATGGGCAGGGTTTTTACTACCTTTGACCATCTGCCCTGGAGAGACTATTGCTCCAGTACTGCCCCCCAGCCTATAAGGCTGGCATCTGTAGTGACCACCTTCCAGGATATCGGACTGAAGGGTTTTCCATTCTGGAGATTCTGGGGGATCAACCACCAGCAGAGACTCTTCCGAACGGAAGGGGACAAAGCCATCGGGAAGTCTAGAGCCTGAATTTTTCCGTTCCAGGCTGACAATATGGCCCTCTGTAAATTCCTTGAGTGGAATTGGGCGTATGGCACAGCTTCGAATGATGCTACCATCTTTCCTAGCAGCCTCATGCACAGGCGTATGGACGGCTGTCTTTTTGCACAAAGCAGACGGACCAAGCCCCTCAAAGAGGATACCTTGTCTAGAGGTAAGAAAATCTTCCTCTGGTCTGAATCCAGCCGTAGCCCTAGATATACCAGGTTTTTCACTGGCTGTAGGGCTGACTTGTCCAGGTTGATGACCCAACCGTGAGATTCTAGATACTTGATTGTATCGACAATTACCACTTCTAGCTTGGCAACTGAGTGGTCCATCAACAACAGGTCGTGTAGGTATGCCATTATCGTTACACCTCGTGTTCTTAGATCGGCCAACAGTGGGGCCAGAATTTTTGTGAACACTCGTGGTGCTGTGGCCAGACCGAATGGTAAGGCTCTGAACTGAAAATGGCGCCCTTCTACTGCAAAGCGTAGAATTTTTTGATGACCTGGAAAGATGGGAACATGCAAGTAAGCATCTTTGATGTCGATCGAGGCTAACCATTCCTCCCCCTGTAGGGCAGCGGTGACCGATCGGATCGACTCCATCCGGAAGGACCGGACGTTTAGAAATTTGTTTAGACTCTTTAGGTCCAATATGGGTCTTATGTCCCCGTTTGGTTTCGGGACTGTGAAAAGGTTTGAGTAGAATCTCAACCCCCACTCTTCCATAGGAACCTCCATAATTACTCCTTGGAGCAATAGTTGTTCTAACGCCACTAGGAGACACCCTCTTTTCAGAGGGTCTTTTGGCATGCCTGACCACATAAAATGGGAAGGAGGAGACTCTTTTAACTCCAACTTGTATCCCCGAGTTACTGCGGAGAGCACCCATCTGTCTTTGATCGTCTCCCGCCAGGTCTCTGTGAACAACTGAAGTCTTCCCCCCACCCGTTTGAGTGGGGGCAGCCCTTCATAGGCTTGACTTGGAGGCTGGTTTAGTACCTCTTCGGATCCAGGGCTTTTTATTACCCTGTGACTGTCCCTGATTTTTACCTCCTGAGTTTGACCGAGGAGGCCGTCGGAACTGCTTAGTAGCAGACGTCCCAGGGATAGGAGAGGTAGTCCTCTTAAAAGACGGACCCCTAGACCTTTTTTTAATTGGTAAGAGAGTACTTTTACCACTGGAAATCTTCTGGATATATTTATCCAGGTCTTCGCCAAAAAGGCGTTCTCCATGAAATGGGAAGCTAACTAAGAGCTTCTTACAGGGAGCCTCAGCAGACCAGTTCTTGAGCCACAGAAGCCTACGCATATGTACCAAAGACAGCGTGAGGCGGGAGGCCTGATGGATAGAATCCTTGATGGCGTCAACCGCAAAGCATAATGCTCTCGGCAGATCAGCCAGAGCCTGGGCCTGCTGGTCTGGCAAATCCCTCAGGACCATTTTCATCTGATCCTTTAAAGCTTGGCAGACCCCAATAGCTGCCACTGCTGGCTGTGTAACAGCCCCTGCTGTGGAAAAAGCAGATTTTAATAAAGATTCCAATTTTTTATCTACTGGATCTTTGAACATTTGAACATTATCTACTGGACATGTCAGTGATTTGTTCACAGAAGAAATGGCTGCGTCCACCGTAGGAACATTCCATCTCTGGGTGAATTTTTCCTCCATGGGATAGATCACCTGAAATTTCTTAGGTGGAACAAATAGTTTATCAGGATGTTCCCAGTCCTGGTATATAAGTCCTTCCAATAATGGATGAATTGGAAAGGAGCAATTAATCTGGGGAGCTTTTAGCGACCCCAACGAGGAGACAGCAGTAGTTGATGGTTCAACAAGAGGCATTTTAAATGCAGATCGAACCATGTCAGTTAGGGTCTGGACCCACAATCTTTCAGTCTGTGATGCTGAAAATGGTTCATCTACTGTCGATTCCTCAAAAACAGAGTTAACCTCCTCCTGATCCCCTTCAGGAAGGTCAGTCCCTTCCTGGGACTGTTGCTCTGCCAACAGGCACTCTAATGGAGGGGATGGAGATCTGGCGCGCTTTCTTTCCTGTAGAGAAGAAGCGATCAATGCTGCCAATCTCTGCTCCAATCCCTCCAGAGTTGAGGCAAAAACCTCCTCTGTTATATATGCAGGGCAGGTGGACTGAGGACAGCCGCAGTACCTGGCACTCCCGGGGGTTCCTTATGGGTATTAACCTCTGATTTCTCAGGGGAGGAAGGTGCAGATGACTGCTCCAGATCCTCAGAGCCCGATGGAGACCCCCTACACTTCCTGAGAGGTATATCTCGGAGTTTTTTAGGCGGCATATTCCTTAGTTCAAAGCAGAGGTATTCCAGCCGCAATACACCCCTTTACTGAAATAGTCTAATGCAATTTGCTGCTATGTACATCAGTGGGTGTCTACTAATGCGTCTTTCTGGGGATGCCTGTATCAACCGCCCGCTGTAAGCCCCTATACCATGCTACCAGCTCCTTTTCATGCTCTGTGTCCATAGCAAGCAGCGTGGACTGAGTCCTTTTATCTTGCTGGGACGCCCGCACATGCGCAGAAGCGCTGGGCGCACAGAGCGCGTCATCCGCCAGGCTCCGCCCCCTTTTTTGAAGCTAAATCTTATAAAAAGAAAGCGTGTGTGCGCGCGCACGCGCGTGCACGTGTGCGCTCTTGGCGCCATGTAGGGAGAGGAGCCAGGGTCCCTGTTTCACCAGGACTCGGGGATGGAAGGAAACTACTTGGCAGCATGACAGAGGAATGCAGCTTCCCTGATAGAGAGCTCACTCATCTGCCTGGACTTTCACCATGGAAGGAATAGTCCCAAGAAAAAAAGACGTTCCACAGCGGCCTCTAGTGGACAAACACAGGTACCGCACTATTGTCTCTCTTTTTTTTTTTTTTTTTTAAAACCTCCTTTATGAAAAACATTTCTAGGTTTACAGTTTTTAAAACTTCCTTTATGAAAATACATTTTTAGGATTTCTTAGGCATATACAGCTATTAGCGGGAATACCTTTAGGTAACAGGCAGAAAGACATATTAGGCTTGGGGGTCCCCTCAATAGAACCAAGTTCCTGAGGGGCCCCCACTTACCTTTTCCCCGCCGCAGGACTTTGTTTGGTCCACAGAAGCCCAAACTTCACCTCTCACGGCAGGCATTGTACTAGACCTTCAGGGACCGGGTTCCCAAGGATTCCACTCCCCTGGACCTGTATAGCACCCTGCACAGATAGCCTCTTGGTTTTGGGTATGACCAGAGCTCTGGATCCCAGGGTCCAGCCCTCCTAAGAGAGGCATTACAGGCAAAACCCTGCTCTTCTCTGCAAGGCCCGGGTACCGACCGTTTAGCTATGAAGCTTTTTTGGTCGGATCCGGAATAGCTTGCTAAGGCCCAGAGAACCTGTACACAAGCCCAGATGAATACATGTTAACCTTGGCCAACACCTTAGACACTGGCAAAAAAACTGAGGTGCTCCCGGATGGGAGGGGCTTATATAGGGGAGGGTAGTTCCTGTTTTGGAAGTTGCCAGTGCCAGCACCTGAAGGTAATTCTATATAACCCACATACTAATGACTATGCCGCTCTGTGTCCCGTGATGTATGAACAAGAAAATCTTTCTGATGGAGACACTGGAACCACTGCTTGCTGTTTTTGCAAGGACAGAAGAATTCGCTCTAGTGCTTCAGTTTTTTTGGGTGCACCTTGACACCCTTGTCGGAGAGAAGAAGTCTTTGGGGGCTATGTCTAGAAACGTCCAGAACTGACCGTATTTAACTGTGGAGACTACCCACGGATCCCTACACTTTGTTCCCAGATCTTCAAGAAGTGTTTGAGTCTGGCCCCACAGGGATCGCTTGGGATGGCCTGGCGTCAAAAGGATTTTGCAGAATCCTGAGGGATGGGCACAAGTCTCTGTCTATGGGTCTTGAGGAAAGTGGACTGCGTGCTTCTCCAATTTTGCCTAAAGCCTTTCCCCTGTCTGGACTGTCTGTAGTCCTTACTCTTGGAGTATTGAAATCTGGGTGCAAATGTCCTGGAGCGCCTGGATCGCCTGTCTTGGGGTAACAGGCCCGATTTCCCGCCCATGACGCGAGAGATGGCCTTGTCCAATTTCTCCCCAAACAAGGCTTTTCCGTCAAAGGGTACCTTGCACCAATTATGTTTTGGAGGCAGTATCTGCTGACCAGGGTTCCAGCCACAAGGCCCGTTTGGCCATAACTGTGTGGAGCATTGACCTTGCGGAGCATCGAATTGAATCGATCGTGGCTTCACCAATAAGATCTACTGGGAGCTTTAGCTCCAATAAGGCCCTGATGATGTCCTCCCCTGGGATATCCTGTTAGATTGCAAACTCTATATCATCTGTCCAGACGCATAGGGTGTTGGACACTGACGTCAGGGCTATCGCAGGTTTACAAGCGTTGCCCGCCATCTTCTGGGAGACCAAGATCCATCCTTCTGTCTGGTGGATCCTTAAACAAAGTCGAGTCTTCCATGGGCAATGTGACGTTCTTTGCCAACCTTACCACAGCTGCATCAACCACTGGAGGGCCCTCCAGCATTGCGGAATCGGCCTCTGAGAGAGGGTATAACTTTCCCAGTCGATTTAATGGAGAATCTTTTCTCCGTCTTTTTCCACTCTTCCTCAATCACATCCCTGATCTCCCCCATGAGAGGGAAAGAGGGTAATCTGGCGTTTGAAAAAGGGGAAGTATGACTTAGACTTCTGTGTCGGTCTCTTCTCAGCCGATCACTTGCTTTACCGCCTGCACAAAAAGGCTGGACCATGGCGAAAGCAAAACCAAAAGGTATCTAGGTCAACAGAGAGGCCCTTTGAGATGGCATTCTCTTGCTGATGTTTAGAGGAAGAAGCATGCATTCCGCGTGAGATTTCACTTGAGGACGGCCCAGTAATGGATGCCTCCGCCGTTTGCTCCTGAGTAGGAGATGCCAGATGTTGCGGCGGCATTGTGGCTACCAATTCTGCAAGGGAATTCTTTACTGCTTTCCTAATTAGGTCCGCCACTTGCCGGCTTTCGGACTTTCTGTCCGCTGGGCAATTTCGACAGATCACTTTGTCTGGAAGTGGGGTGTCTCCACAGGACTGACATCCTGGAGATCTCGGCTTCAGGAGTGTTAGGCCACTTTCACACTGAGGCACTTGAAAAACTGGCAGTAAAATACTGAGCGCCTTTGAAGCGATTTCAGGTGCTTTTAAAGCGCTTTCAACAATTTTTTTTTTTTTTGCGTGAAAGCGCCGATGACTTCCTGCCACTTCTATGATCCCGATGCCTGGACAATCTGTCTCTACTGGGACTAGAATCATCATAGTCCTCATTTCGCCTTGAGGTCTTTTTAGACGTCTTCTGGCGTATAGGGCTGAAATACATAAAAGTACCAGCCTCGGTGCACTCTTTTTTTTTAAAATATGTAAGCTTACCTGGATGTAGGTCCTTACCTCATCAGTAGAGTAGGATCTTGTACGGGCGGCGAATGGCTCATGCTGAGTGGCTTAGCAGAGGCAGCAGCTAACAAGAATAGAGGAGACACAACTGGCTGGATCCTAATTTGGCTAAGGGGAATTTACCTCTAAACAAATGGTGTGTGTTTTTTTTTTTTATTTATTTATTTTTTATTATTATTAAAAATATATTATTATTATTTTTTTTTTAAAAACCCTTAACTACAAATATATATTTAAAAATAAAGAACCCCTTAACAAACATATAGTATACATTTCCCCTTTACTTTAAAAAATCTCTTACCTGAAGACAAATTAGTATTTCCTCCCTGGAGCTCTCGGTGTAGTTCTTACTGCAGTCTCAGGTGTCTCACTGAGGCCATTAGAGAGATTCACATGGAAACAGGAAATGCAGGGAACGCCTCTGTGCTGTGCCTGACATTTTGTGGGCAAAAGACGTCTTTCTGCCCTGATCCAAAATGGGCGCCACGGCCTCCGGATCCACCGCGCATGCGCCGACCGACGAGACGAGAACCCGGAAGACCCGCACCGCCGTTGCACATGCAGAATGATGCGGAAGACGCCGCAAGTAAATAAAATACAGACGCTGAGCGCGCGCGGCTCCTAAGGAGCTGGAGAGGTGACAGGGAGCTAGAGAATTTAAAATGGAAAATAAATCAGAGAAGACAAGAGTTTGGGGGAGAAAAACCTAGGAAAGGGGAAAAAAAAAGAGATACAGAAATAGCTGCTGCCTTTGTTGCCAGAATTGAGCTAATGCCTGGAAGATGTGCTGCAGGTGGAGCTCTTAGATAAGAGACAAACTGCTTGTCCCAAAAGATCCTACAGAAGGGACTCCCAACCTCATAAGCGCATTTAGCTGCCCAAGAGAAGGGACCGCGTCCGGGAGAGGCTTGAACCCGGACGGAAGCTGCCGAATGCAGAAGGTAAGGACGTTCGACCAGAATTCACTGCCATGAGGTATGAGGGAAAAAAGGAGAATGCTGGGGCTGTGCTAATCAACTCTTTTATAATATTCACTAGTCCTGAGGGAGGAGCCAAGGCGGAGCTTGTCACAGGTATGCTGCCATGGAGGCACCAGGAAATGATTTTTTTTCGTTTCTGTTATAAAATTTTGCAAATTACTATTTTTTCTTCATAAATTTTGGCCAAAATTTATACTGCTACATATCTTTGGTAAAAATAAGTACAAATTGGTGGATATTATTTGGTCTTTGTGAAAGTTATAGAGTCCACAAGCTATGGTGCCAATATCTGAACATTGATCACACCTGAAGTACTGACGGCCGATCTCATTTCTTGAGACCCTAACATGCCAGAAAAGCACAAATACCCCCCAAATGACCCCTTTTTGGAAAGAAGACATTCCAAGGTATTTAGAAAGAGGCATTGTGAGTTTTTTGAAGTTGTCATTTTTTCCCACAATTCTTTGCAAAATCAAGATATTTTTTTTTCTCTTTTTTTTTTCACAAAATTGTCATATTAGCAGGTTATTTCTCACACACAGCATATGCATTCCACAAATTACACCCCAAAACACATTCTGCTATTACTCCCGAGTATGGCGATACCACATGTGTGAGACTTTTACACAGCGCGGCCACATACAGAGGCCCAACATGCAGGGAGCACCTTCAGGCGTTCTGGAGCACCCAGGCCAATTCTGACATTTCTCTCCTACATGTAAAAATCATCATTTGTTTGCTAGAAAATTACATAGAACCCCAAAACATTATATATGTTTTTTTAGCAAAGACCTTAGAGAATATAATGGCGGTTGTTGCAACTTTTTATCTCGCACGATATTTGCGCAGCAATTTTTTTAACGCGTTTTTTACGGAAAAAAAATGTTTTGTGCTTAAAAAAAAAAACCAGTAAAGTTAGCCCAATGTTTTTGCATAATGTGAAAGATGAAGTTACGCCGAGTAAATAGATACCTAACATGTCACCCTTAAAAATTGCACACACTCGTGGAATGGCGCCAAACTTCGCTACTTAAAAAATCCCCATAGGCGACGCTTTAAATATTTTTACTGGTTACATGTTTTGAGTTACAGTGGAGGTCTAGGGCCAAAATGATTGCTCTCGCTCTAACGTTCGCAGAGATACCTCACATGTGTGGTTTGAAAACCGTTTTCATATGTGGGCGGGACTTACGTATGCGTTCGCTTCTGTATGCGAGCTCACGGGAACAGGGGCGCTTTAAAAAAAAAAAAAAATTTTATTGTTCATTTTACTTTATTTATTTTAGTTTGACATGTTTTTCCGCCCCAAATTTTTTTTTGATCACTTTTATACCTATTACAAGGAACGTAAACATCCCTTGTAATAGGAATATGGCATGACAGGTCCTCTTTACAGTGAGATATGGGGTCAATAAGACCCCACATCTCACCTCTAGGCTGGGAAGCCTGAAAAAAAAACAAAAAAAAAACAACAATCCTGGCTTTGATCGTAGCGGTGAGTCGGTAGAAGCACCGGAGGGCGGTGGGGGTGGGGACATCCCCTCTCGTCTCCCGTAAGAATGATCAAGCGGCGGAACAGCCGCTATGATTGTTCTTATGGTGTAGGGAATCGCCGGCTGAAAAAGCAAATTTCTGAATGATGCCTGTAGCTGCTCCCATCATTCAGATATCCCCGCACAAAGTCAAGGACGTCATATGACGGCCAGCGGGCGGGAAGTGGTTATTGCAGAGTATTGCCGGGCATTGCAGAGTATTGCCGGGCATTGCGGAGTATTGCCGGGCATTGCGGAGTATTGCTGGGCATTGCCGGGCATTGCGGAGTATTGCCGGGCATTGCGGAGTATTGCCGGGCATTGCGGAGTATTGCAGAGTATTGCGGAGTATGGCAGGGTATTGCGGAGTATGGCAGGGTATTGCACGGGGTATTGCACAGGGGGTATTGTACAGGGTATTGCAGAGTATTGTGCAGGGTATTGCAGAGTATTGTGCAGGGTATTGCAGAGTATTGTGCATGGTATTGCAGAGTATTGTGCAGGGTATTGTGCAGGGTATTGCAGAGTATTGTGCAGGGTATTGCAGGGTATTGCAGAGTATTTTGCAGGGTATTGCGCAGGGTATTGCAGAGTATTGCGCAGGGTATTGCAGAGTATTGCGCAGGGTATTGCAGAGTATTGCGCAGGGTATTGCGCAGGGTATTGCAGAGTATTGTGCAGGGTATTGCAGAGTATTTTGCAGGGTATTGCGCAGGGTATTGCAGAGTATTGCGCAGGGTATTGCAGGGTATTGTGCAGGGTATTGCAGGGTATTGCGCAGAGTATTTTGCAGGGTATTGCGCAGGGTATTGCAGAGTATTGCGCAGGGTATTGCAGAGTATTGCACCAGGGTATTGCAGAGTATTGCACCAGGGTATTGCAGAGTATTGCACCAGGGTATTGCAGAGTATTTTGCAGAGTATTGCGCAGGGTATTTTGCAGAGTATTGCGCAGGGTATTTTGCAGAGTATTGGCAGGGTATTGCACCAGGGATGGCTGAGCAGGGATGGATGGATGGCTGGATCTGTGACTGCAATTGTCATAGATCCAGCCCACAGCGCTGCTGTCTTGATCTGCTCCCTCCCCCTCCCCCTCCCCTCTCATACTGTACCGATCGGTACAGAGAGGGGAGAGAGGAACCGGCGTCATCACATGACGCCGGTCTGTTTACAAGTGATCGCTCCGTCATTTGACGGAGCGATCACGTGGTAAACGGCCGCTATCAGCGGCGATTTACCGCGATTCGTGATCCACCGGGTCCTCTGGACCCCGCGGTCACGGAGTTTCTCGTGTGCGCGCCCCAGGGGGCGATTCTGGGAGGACGTTATATAACGTCCTCCCAGAGTTAAGCAACCACCTTGTCGACGTTATTTGTCGGCAGGTGGTTGCCAAGTGGTTAAACTCACCTGGGGCAAGTAACAGGTGTGGGCAATATAAAAAAAACACCTGAAAGCAGATAAAAAGGAGAGAAGTTCACTTAGTCTTTGCATTGTGTGTCTGTGTGTGCCACACTAAGCATGGACAACAGAAAGAGGAGAAGAGAACTGTCTGAGGACTTGAAAACCAAAATTGTGGAAAAATATCAACAATCTCAAGGTTACAAGTGCATCTCCTGAGATCTAGATTTGCCTTTGTCCACAGTGCGCAAGATTATCAAGAAGTTTGCACCCCATGGCACTGTAGCTAATCTCTCTGGGCGTCGATGGAAGAGAAAAAAATTGATGAAAGGTGGCAACGCAGGATAGTCCGGATGGTGGATAAGCAGCCCCAAACAAGTTCCAAAGAAATTCAAGCTGTCCTGCAGGCTCAGGGAGCATCAGTGTCAGCGCCAACTATCCGTCGACATTTAAATGAAATGAAAAGCTATGGCAGGAGACCCAGGAGGACCCCACTGCTGACACAGACATAAAAAAGCAAGACTACAGTTTGCCAAAATGTACTTGAGTAAGCCAAAATCCTTCTGGGAAAACGTCTTGTGGACAGATGAGACCAAGATAGAGCTTTTTGGTAAAGCACATCATTCTACTGTTTACCGAAAATGGAATGAGGCCTACAAAGAAAAGAACACAGTACCTACTGAGAAATGTGGTGGAGGTTCAATGATGTTTTGGGGTTGTTTTGCTGACTCTGGCACTGGGTGCCTTTAATGTGTGCAAGGCATCATGAAATCTGAGGATTAATAAAGGATTTTGGGTCGCACTGTAGAGCCCAGTGTCAGAAAGCTGGGTTTGCGTCCGAGATCTTGGGTCTTCCAGCAGGACAATGACCCCAAACATACATCAAAAAGCACCCAGAAATGGATGGCAGCAAAGCGCTGGAGAGCTCTAAAGTGGCCAGCAATGAGTCTACATCTAAATCCCATTAAACACCTGTGGAGAGATCTTAAAATTGCTGTTGGGAAAAGGCGCCCTTCCAATTAGAGAGACCTGGAGCAGTTTGCAAAGGAAGAGTGGTCCAAAATTCCGGGTGAGAGGTGTAAGAAGCTTATTGATGGTTATAGGAAGTGACTGATTTCAGTTATTTTTTCCAAAGGGTGTGCAACTAAATATTAAGTTAAGGGTGCCAAGAATTTTGAGCAGCCCATTTTTGAAGTTTTGTGTGACATTATGTCCAATTTGCTTTTTTTCCTCCCTTTTTTTGATTTGTTCCAATACACACAAAGGGAATAAACGTGTATAGCAAAACATGTGTTGCTGCAATACTTTTCTGTGAGAAATACTTGATTTTTTGTGAAAATTTCTGGGGTGCCAACAATTTCGAGCATGACTGTATAAGGTAAGATTAAAAAAAAAAATTAGGTGGTTAATAGCCGATCAACATTCCCAGATGCAATATCAACTGAAAAGGAAAGGGTACTTGAAAAATGAGGGCCCCACTGACCCAACCTACATAACCTAAGATATGGTCTTGTAGGTAATATGTAATATGGCCAATCTTTTAGCAAGGACATAAAGAGAAAAGAAGGAAGGAGGACAGAGGAGGGGGGGGGGGGGAGAGAGGGGAAGCCAATGTGAGGTTATACGAAGCAAATAAGCTTTCACACTTTTGAAGAGATTAATGAGTCAAACTCAGAAGAGTATCTGAAATGAGACCACACTGTCCACATAAGATTGTAGGATTCGGTTTTATCATCATCCCACGCAATTTTCAACCTGACTAACTATGTAACTATATGTTCCACATAGTGAATTTTAGCCATTTTGCAATCCCATTCAGCCAGCGATGGTGCTTTGACTTGTCGCCAGTTTCTTGCGATTACAGAGTGGGCAGCGGTGATGAAATGCCTAACTTCGTTTTTTCTTAATTTGTTTATAGGAGCCTGGCAGCATGGACAATATAGTGACCTGGGGTTTGTTTGGAATTTTATCTCCAACAAGTTTATCATACAAGTGTTTCTACATATTTTATATCACTGCCCAATAAGTTAAGGTTATCAGATTAAATAAAATCTAGGGATGGCCTACTGGCCACACTCGCAAAACCACACCCTAATTTTTAGCCACTTCTACAATCGCCCCCACCATTTTTAACATGCCCTGAAGAAATTGGTCACAAACATTTGCATAGTTGCCAACTTTGCCGCACTGTCATCCCTCCTCTACCTCCTCCAGGAAGTGGTCAGTGGTGAGAGGGGGCATGGCCAACCGAGATGATGTGCCACCTATTGGCACTCCAGAATGACCGACCGGGTCACACACACTGTACAAGCTGCAGCCGCCGTGGGACAGGAGACAGGCAGCAGACAACTATGCTGTGTATTCCTGGATCTATTCTCCAGTGAGGAAGGAGCAGGCGGGGCTGTAAGCTCCACTGCTGCTCTGGCCTCACCCTCATGCCATGCTGATTGTATGTTGGGGACTGCCCTACATCCTACTAACCTCCATACACTGCCCTACATCCCACTAACCTCTGTACACTGCCCTACAACCTACTGACCTCCCTACATTCTACTGACCTCCGTACACTGCTCTACATACTATTGACCTCTGTACACTGCCATACATCATACTAAACTCTGTACAATGCCCTACAACCTGCTGACCTCTGTACACTGCCCTACAACCTGCTGACCTCCCTACAATGCCCTACAACCTGCTGACCTCCGAACACTGCCCTACATCCTGCTGACCTCTGTACAATGCCCTACATCCTACTGACCTCTGTACACTGCCCCACATCCTACTGTCTTCCGTACACTGCCCTACAACATACCGACTTCCGTACACTGCCCTACAACCTACTGACCTCTGACACTGCCCTACATCCTACTGACCTCTGACACTGCCCTACATCTTACTGATCTCTGTACTCTGCCCTACAACCTACTGACCTCCATACACTGCCCTACAACCTACTGACCTCTGTACACTGCTCTACATACTACTTACTGCTGTACACTGCCGTACATACTACTGACCTCTGTACACTGCCCTACAACATACTGACCTCTGTACACTGCCCTACATCCCACTGACCTCTGTACACTGGCCTACATCCTACTGACCTCCGTACACTGCCCTATATCCTACTGACCTCTGTACAATGCCCTATATCCTATTGGCTTTTGTACACTGCTCTACAATCTACTGACCTCTGTACACTGCCCTACATTCTAATGACCTCTGTACACTGCCCTACATCATACTAACCTCTGTACAATATCCTACATCATACTGACCTCTGTACACTGCCCTACATCCTACTGTCGTCCGTACACTGCCCTACAACATACCGACTTCCGTACACTGCCCTACATTCTACTGACCTCCGTACACTGCTCTACATACTACTGACCTCTGTAAACTGCCCTACAACGTACTGACCTCTGTACACTGCCCTACATACTACTGACCTCTGTACTCTGCCCTACAACCTACTGAAGTCCGTACACTGCTCCACATACTACTGACCTCCGTACATTGCCCTACATACCACTGACCTCTGTACACTGCCCTACAACCTACTGGCCTTCGTACACTGCTCTACCTACATTACCTATTTAACATTACCACATTCTCCACTATGTAAGTCATCTCAGACTCTATTTAACCACACCCCCTTTAAGCAACATGCAATATTCAGCGTAATTTAAACTACGCCCACTTTTCATCACACTACATTTTTTCACTTATGCTAGGCCACACCCACAGTTGAATGCCCCATCCCTAATTAATACTACTACTGGCAAAAAAGTTGGATGAGTTGGATCCTGGACACTGCAATGTTTACTCTACGCTACTTCTGGGGACGATGCCAGGTACAGACCCTTCACAATAGGGACTGTCCCCAGGAAATGGGAATGAATAGTAACTTTACAATAAGCTGGGCAGCTTGGCATTAAGATTTATGCCATGCCCAATCTTCAGTCTTGTTTTATTCCAAGTAACTAGTTGTAAGAAATCTAAATGCACATTCCAAAATCTTTTCTTGTTCTAAATCCTGGTCGTTCATCATGTTTCTATCTACATCATACTGTGTGGATTGCAGACAGTGTGAATGTACAAAAAGCAATGTTATTTTTGCTTGGGTCGGTAGTGGCAGGTCTTAAAGCACAGAGAAAGGCAGATGATGCGGGAGGTTATATCTGCAAAGTTGCTTGTTGTCCTTGGGCATATTAAAAAAGCTAAAGTATTTTTATTAAGGTACACATTCTTTTGAGTTTTTTCTTTTTTTTGCTAGTCCTAAACTGCTGAAAGGTGATTTATGGATTACGGCATGCCACTGTTTTCTCTCAAATAAGTCAAATTATGTACAATAAACTCTTGTTGCACACATCATAAAATGCTGTGGAATATTCCCTGAAATGTAGAAGGATTTGCAGAAGTTCTGTGTGTTCGTCTACCTCCCAGTTTTTGGGAAGCCGTTGGCTTCTCCCCCACCCTCGAGTTTGGACTGAAGAAAAGGTCTTAAGCTGAAATCTAATTACTTCAAGAAGGTTTGCTAATCTCCTGCAAAGCTGAAAGTCAAATGATAAAATAGCTGGGAACCAGACTTACATTTTTTTTGTTGAATTTTAGACATTTTAATTATGAGTCTTGATATTTTGATTGTTGAGCTGCTTGTGAAACAAAGGCTTTGTTTTATGTTGCACAAAATAGCAATACTTGTTATTCCCAAGTATGTGATACTATGTGCAGATGCATTACGTATAGTAGATGGTGGGAGGTGCCTAATTGGATTTATGTATTTATTTTTTGGGGGGGTTGCCTATTAGCTGCTGAGGTCAGCACCGCTTGGCATGTTCGATGATGCAAAGAGCATTATGCTTAATGCGGGTGATTTTTGGACATAATTATTGCTTATTGCACTGCTTCTTTAGAAAAGACTGGCTATGTTTTTTTTGAATGTGTACTTCATTAAAAGGAATCTATGTGTTTACCATTTTCAGTTATTTATATGAATATAGGCATGTCATTTTAAAGTATAACTAAAGACAAAATATGTTTTGTTTTGAATATAGTGGAGAGAGGATAGAACACCTGTCATTTTAAAATTACTGTCTTAGCCCCCATTAGGGATTCAGCCTCTCTATTTGTCTTGGTTTCTGATATTTGAGTGAAAGAAAATTGTGGGTTGTCACAGAACAGGAATAGAAGGCAAAACGTCCAATGGGGACATTAGTTATGGGCACAACTAGGGACTCCCTCGCTTTCTAGTGGTTTCCTCTCACTTCCTGTTTTGGCTATCAGACAGGAAGTGAGGGGAACTCTTTGACACATATGGCAAAAACTGACTGGTTTAAACCCTCCCTCACTCAACTCAACCAAAAATAATGAACAAAAAATTTTTGACTTTAGTTCTACTTTGAAGGCATTCAAACTCATTACCTACAAAATTTTAACTTAAAGGAAAAGTTCACCTCTTGAAGCATGTAAAACACTCTCAGGTTTTTACACCCATATTTAGGGTGTATGCTCTAGCAATCACCAATCATTGAAATTGCATGCTAGAGAGATGCTTTTAGGCTGAATGTGGTGTTACGGAACAGTACGATTTTCACAGACCGAAACAAAACCATATTTTGGCACCAATTTTGAATGTACAATTTAGTGTTAACCTTTTGTCTTCAGCTTGGCTTAAACAGACTAGCATCTGTAGCTTGCTTAATATATGGAACAGAAAATGTGTAAAAATGTAAACTTCAGATAAAAGTAACCTACAGAAACTATATTATTCAAAATTTACAGGCAACCAAGTTTCTGGCATTTAATAGTAGAATGACTTTCTTAATCTCATTCTGTAGTGAAGTTAAAGTACTTTGTATAGCTTGAGTCCACCACGATCCTGGGTCCTCCCCAGAGATAAAATGGCTGATTAGAAGAACAGTTTAGGTTAGGTACATGTTGGTCCCACAAGTTGCCAGCACTTAACCAATAATGTTGGTAAAACTTTTTGGTAGACATGGCAAGTTCACTTCAAGCTTATACAGTATAGAACTACTATATTGAGACCATTCTGAGTACAGTTCTGTTTCTCTAGATCAGTGTTTCTCAACTCCAGTCCTCAAGGCGCACCAACAGGTCATGTTTTCAGGATTTCCCTCAGATGAAATAGCTGTGGTAATTACTAAGGCAGTGAAACTGATTACATCACCTGTGCAAAATAATGGAAAGCCTGAAAACATGACCTGTTGGGGCGCCTTGAGGACTGGAGTTGAGAAACCCTGCTCTAGATAGTAGGTAATAAATATGAGCAAATAGACTGTTGACAAATGGAATCTATTGGTTGGCACCAATAAACACACACACACATATATATATATATATATATATATATATATATATATATATATATTGTGAGGGGGTTAGCTCCGCAGCGGGTGTGTGTGACCCCCTGGATGGGTTCACCACACAAAAACAGGCACAGCAGACAGTGGTAGGAGAAAACAAAAGGGTGTGGTTTTATTTGAACTATATACAGACAAAAAAATACAGCAAAAACAAAAGAAACATGAAAATAAATCCTGGTCAACTTGACCGCTCACTACACACGTTGGTGTCCCTAACTAACAACTGGGTACAGCCTTGTGCTGTCCCAGTCCCTAGCTCCCTGCTTTTAGAAGTTCTTAGCAATAACCACACAGGCTTTGGCTCACCGCACAGAGATCACACTCCCCAGACTATCCACACAGATCTGGTTCCAGGTTGGAGCATCTCCCTTAGCATGCTGGGAGTTCTTGTAGAGGCCCTAATGAGCCCACTTACTTCAGCTGGGCTCATTAACTCTTCCCCTGCAAGACTCCCAGCATTCTCCCTAGTGGTATAAATCGGCATAAAGCCTGAATCTAGGACATATATACCTTCCATCCTGGATGCAACCTGGTGATTTTACCTGCCTGCTGTCACATACCCCCCCTCTTGTTTTAACCTTGGGGTTGGAACACAAGCAATCAGGCATGCATGTACTCGAGACAAAGCATCCACATTCCCCATTTGAATGCCAGGGGGATGCTTTACCGTAAAGTTGAATTCCTGTAGGGCCAGGAACCACCTATTTACTCTTCTATTTGTCTCTTTGTTTTGAGCCATCCACTTTAAAGGAGCGTGATCAGTAATCATGTCAAAGTGCCTACCTAGCAGATAGTACCGAAGGGAATCTAGAGCCCACTTCACCGCTAAACACTCCTTCTCAATCGTGGCGTAATTTACCTCATGGGACTTCAATTTCCTGCTGAGGTAAATGACTGGGTGCTCTTCCCCGTTCCAGACCTGGGACAATACTGCTCCTAACCCAACGTCGAATGCATCACTTTGTATGACAAAGTCCCTAGAGAAGTCTGGTGAGTACAACACTGGCTGGCTACATAAGGCTTTTTTTTAAATTGAAATGCTGCCTCAGCCTCTAGGGTCCATTTAACCATGACAGACTCGTTCCCTTTTGTCAGGTTGGTTAGGGGCACAGCCTGAGAAGCAAAGTGGGGAATGAATCGCAGATAATAACCAGCGATTCCCAGAAAGGCTCGTACCTGCTTCTTGCTGTTGGGACGTGGCCAATTCTGTATGGCCTCGACTTTATTGACTTGGGGTTTTATTACTCCCCTCCCAATGGTGTACCCAAGATACTTGGCCTCCTCCTGTCCAATGGTACACTTCTTGGGGTTGGCCGTAAACCCAGCTTCCCGGATAGAGTCTAGGACTGCTTGCACTTTTGGCAGATGTGAGGCCCAATCTGTGCTATAGATAATTACATCATCTAGGTAAGCCGCAGCATACTTCTGATGGGGCCTCAGTATCTGGTCCATTTTCCGCTGGAATGTTGCCGGCGCATTCTGTAAACCAAACGGCATTCTTTTATATTGGAACGCCCCGTCTGGGGTTACAAATGTGGTTTTCTCCTTGGCCGACTTGGCCAGGGGAATTTGCCAATACCCTTTGGTGAGATCAAGAGTTGTCATGTATCGGGCTGTTCCCAACCGGTCGACCAACTCATCTATACGTGGCATGGGGTAGGTGTCAAATTTTGTAACTTTGTTCAGTTGTCGGAAATCGTTACAAAATCGCCAGCTCCCATCCGGTTTAGGCACTAACACTATGGGACTTGACCAATCACTTTGGGATTCCTCTATCACCCCTAACTTAAGCATTTTCTGTACTTCCTCACGTATTGCCTCCCGTCGGGCCTCTGGGATCCGATAGGGTTTTAGCTTCACCCTTTCACTGGGCGTGGTAATAATATCATGCTCTACCCCATACGTTTGTCCCGGCAGCTCAGAGAAAACCTCCTTGTTGCGAAGCACAAACTCCTTAACCTCCTGTTGTTGGGGGTTTGACAAGGTGACTGCTATTCCAACCTCAGGAATCACGCAATCAGACTGAGCTGGTGACAACGTTTCTGCGACTAGGGATTCCCTATCCCTCCAGGCTTTCAACAGATTAATGTGATAGATCTGTTTGGGCTTTCGCCTTCCTGGTTGTCTGACCTTGTAATTCACTTCGCTCACTCTTTCCATTATCTCGTAGGGGCCTTGCCATTTGGCGAGGAACTTGCTTTCAACCGTAGGGACAAGTACCAATACCTTATCCCCCAGGGAAAAGGTACGGGTCTTGGCTCCACGGTTGTACACTCTCTGCTGTGCCAACTGCACTTGGGCCAAATGTTCCTTTACGATTGGCATTACCTGTGCAATTCTATCTTGCATCAGGGCGACATGCTCAATCACACTCCTGTGGGGAGAACTCTCACTTTCCCAAGTTTCCTTGGCGATATCCAACAGCCCTCTTGGGTGTCTCCCATAGAGTAACTCAAAGGGTGAGAAACCCGTAGAGGATTGGGGTACCTCCCTAATAGCAAACATTAAATAGGGAATTAGACAGTCCCAATCCTTTCCATCTTTATCCACCACCTTCTTTAACATTTGTTTTAGAGTTTTGTTGAATCTTTCAACCAACCCATCTGTTTCGGGGTGATACACAGATGTACGCAATTGTGTCACTTTGAACAACTTGCACAGCTCTTTCATAACCCGGGACATAAAGGGTGTACCTTGGTCCGTAAGCAGTTCCCTACAAATACCCACACGGCTAAAAACAAGAGATAGCTCTTTGGCTATGGTTTTGGCCGAGGTATTTCGGAGGGGAATCGCTTCCGGATAACGGGTGGCATAGTCCAATATAACCAAAATGTACTGATGTCCCCTAGCGGACTTCATTATCAGACCTACCAAATCCATTGCGATCCTCTCAAAGGGAACCTCAATGATGGGAAGAGGTACCAGCGGGTTACGGAAGTGTGGCATCGGTGCCGACCTCTGACACACAGGGCAGGAGGAACAATAATTTTCTGTTTCCTTCATGACCCCAGGCCAATAGAATCTCTGCAATACTCTCTCTCGGGTTTTCTCTGTCCCCAGATGACCTCCAAGAATGTGCCCATGGGCCAAATTTAACACCAACTTCCTGTAAGGTTTGGGCACCACAAGCTGCTCAATGGTTTCTTCTGCCCTTTTAGCCAACCGATACAGTAGGTCCTTTTTCACCACGATGAAGTATGGGTAAGTGTAGGTCTCATCTGGGTTCACTAACTCGCCATCTATTTCCACTACGTTTTCCCGTGCCTTTATTAGGATGGGGTCTTTTAACTGTTCTGTGGCAAAATTTTCCTTGTGAACCTCGAGATCAGAAAACTCCACAGACGGCATGTTTTCGTCTGAGGATGTTGGCTCCTCCCCAGTTTCTCGAGTCTCCCCGGCCAATGCCGACAAGGGGAATTCTGGAGAGTCCTCACCACTCTCAAAGGAATTCTGGCTATCACATTCCTGGTATATAGGGGCACCAGTGGGGGGCTCAGGATAATCCCATAGTTCCCAGAAGTTTGGAAAATCCCTTCCCACAATGGCATCATAAGGCAAGTGAGACACTAACCCCACCTGATGAGAGAGGGTACCTTTGAGGGTCTCAAAACACACTGTAGTCACCGGATACTCTCGGGTGTCCCCATGCACACAAATAACAGCTACCTTGTTATTCCCAGAGACCTCTGTAGTAACTAATTCAGCCTTTATCAGTGTCACCAGGCTACCTGAATCCAGCAACACAACAACATTTCTACCATTAATACACATTTTGCATAAATGTTTCTCAGTTCCCCGAATGGCAGTGCATGCGACTGTCGCAAACAGCGACTGACGTCTGTCCCTTAGAAAGTCATATTGCATGGGTTCATCCACAACCGGGCAATTTGCTGCAATATGTCCCTCTTGTCGGCAGCGGTAGCAAACAATCCTTTTTGCTGCCTCTTGAGCCCCTGACTTCCCAGGCTGTTGTCGCCAGACCTTAGGTAGAACTCCCACTCTCTCACTCTCTCCACCCTCACCCCTTGGAATCATCTTACCCGCCACTGGGGATGGTCTGGTCTTAGGGTGGAAAGTCTGTGAGTCTCTGGAAGAGGCAGTCAGGTTCTCTGTAGCCAAGTACTTCTCTACACGATCCACAAGATTATCGGCCATTTCTGGGTCTCCATGGCTTACCCACTTTTGGATGGCAGTAGGAAGAGCTCTCAAGAAACGATCCATCACAACACGTTCCACAATCTTTGGTGCGGACAAAGTCTCTGGCTGTAGCCACTTCCTGCTCAGGTGAATGAGATCATACATTTGAGACCTGGGGGGTTTTCCAAGCCGGAAAGTCCAGTTATGCACCCGCTGAGCCCGGACAGCCAAGGTGACACCCAGCCGTGCCAATATTTCAGTTTTTAGCATCACATAGTCTTTTGCTTGGTCAGGCTCTAGGTCATAGTAAGCTTTCTGCGATTCACCAGTTAACAGAGGAGCCACCAGTCCAGCCCACTGCTCCTTAGACCACTTTTCTCTTTCAGCAGTCCTTTCAAATGTGGTCAAAAACACCTCTGGATCATCCTCTCTAGTCATTTTTGTCAATAAACGACTCACCCCAAAGGACGCAGTATTAGTGGAACTACTTGCCTCACTGGTCTGCAGACGTTGCTGCATTAACGTTTCCATTTGTTGCTGTAGTCTCTGTTCTTGCTTCTGTAACAGGTCTATGAAGCGGGCCTCAGATTGCTGTTGGGCTTGTTGCTGAGCTTCCAGACTCTGTTGCAAAGTTGCATTTGTCTGCTGCTGGGCTGTAAGGCTCTGTTGATGAGCTTGCTGCTGGGCTGCAAGGCTCTGTTGCAAATTTGCATTTGTCTGTTGTTGAGCTACAAGGCTCTTTTGCAAACCTGCATTTGTCTGCTGCTGATTGGCATTTGCTAGAGCCAGCTGTTTCAGTATCTCCTCCATGCTGGCCTTAAAAAAACTGCCACTGGTTCTCCACCAACTGTGAGGGGGTTAGCTCAGCAGCGGGTGTGTGTGACCCCCTGGATGGGTTCACCACACAAAAACAGGCACAGCAGACAGTGGTAGGAGAAAACAAAAGGGTGTGGTTTTATTTGAACTATATACAGACAAAAAAATACAGCAAAAACAAAAGAAACATGATCACACTCCCCAGACTATCCACGCATCTCCCTTAGCATGCTGGGAGTTCTTGTAGAGGCCCTAATGAGCCCACTTGCTTCAGCTGGGCTCATTAACTCTTCCCCTGCAAGACTCCCAGCAGTCTCCCTAGTGGTATAAATCGGCATAAAGCCTGAATCTAGGACATATATACCTTGCAACCTGGTGATTTTACCTGCCTGCTGTCACAATATATATATATATATATATATATATATATATATATATATATATACAGTTACAGTTTAGTTTTTTTCAGGCATTTACTAAAAATATATTCAAGCTATATAATGGATATGGGCTGAAAGTGCACACTCTCTGGTTTTATTTGAGGGTGTGTGCATCCAAATCGGAGGAAGGGTATAGGAATACAGCTCTTAAGAATAGCCATCCCCCCTTTTTCAAGGGACCAAAAGTAATTGGACAATTGAATCAAAAGCTGTTTCATGGTCAGGTGTGGGCTACTCTTTCATTATTTCTTCATCAATTAAACAGGTAAAAGGTCTGGAGTTGATTCTAAGTGTGATATTTGCATTTGGACTCTATTGCTGTGAACCTACATCATGCGTTCAAAGGAGCTGTCCATGCAAGTGAAACAGGCCATTGTAAGGATTCAAAAATGAAACCAATCCATCAGAAAGATATCAGCAACATTAGGAGTGGCCAAATCAACAGTTTGGTAGATTCTGAGGAAAGAATAACGCACTGGTGAGCTGAACAACATAAAAAGGCCTGGACGTCCACGGAAGACAACAGTGGTGGATGATCGCAGGATCCTCTCTATGGTAAAGAAAAACCCATTCTCAACATCCAGACACGTGAAGGACACTTCCAGGAGGTGGGGGTATCATTGTCAAAGTCTACAATCAAGAGAAGACTTCACAAGAGCAAATACAGGAGGGTTCACCTCAAGGTGCAAACCTTTTATAAGAATAGAAAAGCCATATTAAAATTTGCCAAAAAACATCTAAAAAAGCCAACCAGTTCTGATAAAACATTCTTTGGATGGATGAAACTAAGATTAATCTGTACCAGAATAATGGGAAGAAAAAAGTGTGAAGAAGGCTTGGAACAGCTCATGATCCAAAGCACACAACGTCATCTGTACAACATGGTGGAGGCAGTGTGGATGGCATGGGCATGCATGGCTTCCAGTGGCACTGGGTCATTGGTGTTTATTGATGTTGTCACAGAAGAAAGAAGCAGCCGGATGAATTCTGCAGTGTTTAGAGATATATTGTCAGCCCAGATTCAGTCATATGCAGCAAAGTTGATTGGATGGCACTTCACAGTACAGATGGACAATGATCCAAAACACACTGCAAAAGTAACCCAGGAGCTTTTGAAGAAAAAGTGGAATATTCTTCACTGGCCGAGTCAAACTCCTGATCTCAACCCAATTGAGCATGCATTTCACTTGCTGAATGCAAAACTAAAGGCAGAAAGACCCACAAACAAAGAACACCTGAAGACAGCTGCAGTTAGAGCCTGGCAAAGCATCAGAAAGGAGGAAACCCAGTCATTGGTAATATCCGTGGGTTCCAGACTTCAGGCAGTCATTGCCAATAAAGGATTCTCAACAAAATCTTAAAAATTAACATTTTATTTATGATTATATTCATTTGTCCAATTACATTTGAGCCGCTGAAAATGGTGGAACTGTGTATAAAAATTGTTGCAGTTCCTAAAATTTGTTCTTGATATTTAATTTGGATTGAAATTCATTTGGATTGTTTCATTTTAATTTTATTCTAGTGGCATACAGAGCCAAAAGTATGAACATTGTGCCTCTGTCCAATATATGTGGACCCAACTGTGTGTATGTGTATATTGTGTGTGTGTATGTATGTATGAATGTGTATATATATATATATATATATATATATATATATATAGTGGTTGTTATTCTATTGTTGCTAGATTCTTAACTGTGAATCTCGCCATCCTATGAAGAATTGCACAGCATTACCGATCCCTATTCAATCTTGGTTAGCTAAATTTTCCATGCATTGCCTACATTAAATGGTGTAACCTGGTGACAAGATAAATGAGGCAGTAGCTGTCATTTAAATCTCATGAGAGTATTTCTAGTCATGGGTATGAATAGCTAAACATTTAATCCATTTCTCTTTATTCAAAGCGAATACATTGAATATGTTTTCCTTAATGTTAAAAGGGGGCAATAACATATGGATTTAGGTGTGTGTGGAGGATTAAATCTTGGTATTGGAATCGGATGGTCAAAATACCAACGATAATAAACAATAAAGACACACACACACACGCACAATAAATTGCTTAATTGCCCTAAACGTCTGCAATATTTATTATGAAGTAACCCAATACATAAAACAATTAACCATTCTTGCATAAAACTTAAAGTGCAATTAAAGGCAAAACTTTTTTTTTTAGTTTTGGATAGAGTGGAAAGGGATTCGAACACCTGTCAGTTTTTATTTCCAGATTTTGGTCCATATTGACATGATAGCATCACACAGTTGCTGCAGATTTGTCGACTGCACATCCATGATGCAAATCTCCCATTCCACCACATCCCAAAGGTGCTCTATTGGATTGAGATCTGGAGACTGTGGAGGCCATTGGAGTACAGTGATCTCATTGTCATGTTCATGAAACTAGTGGTGAGATGATTTGTGCTTTGTGACATGGTGCATTATCCTGCTGGAAGGAGCCATCAGAAGATGGGTACACTGTAGTCATAAAGGGATAGACATGGTCAGCAATAATACTAAGGTAGGCCATGGCATTTAAACAATACTCAATTGGTACTAAGGGGCCCAAAGTGTGCCAATAAAATATTCCCCACACCATTACACCACCAACCTGAATCGTTAGTCCGTACAAGGCAGGATGGATCCATGCTTTCAACTTTACGCTAAATTCTGAGCCTACCATCTGAATGTTGCAGCTGAAATCAAAGCTGAAATCAAGACTCATCAGGCCAGGCAACGTTTTTTCAATCTTCTATTGTCCAATTTTGGTGAACCTGTGCGAATTGTAGCCTCAGTTTCCTGTTCTTAGCTGACAGGAGTGGTACCCGGTGTGGTCTTCTGCTGCTATAGCCCATCTGCTTCAAGGTTCAATGTGTTGTGATTCTGTATACCTTACCTATACCATACCTGCATCTTTGGTTTAACATTTATTGTTTCACTCACTTTGGCACAGTGGTAGGATCAACTGTGTAATGGGGTTTGGATTTTAGATCCTGAGGAGGTTTTAATACCTTGGTTGTAACGAGTGGTTATTTGAGTTATCCGTTGCCTTTCTATCATCTCAAACCAGTCTGCCCATTCTCCTCTGACATCGACAAGGCACTTTCATCCACACAACTGCTCACTGGATTTTTAGTAGATATATGTAGTTTAGCAGTTTTTGAAATACTCAGACCAGCCCATCTGGCACCTACAACCATGCCACGTTCAAAGTAATTTAAATCCCTTTTCTTTCCCATTCTGATTCTTGATTTGAACTTCAGCAAGTCTTCTTCACCACGTCTAGATGCCTAAATGCATTGAGTTGCTGCCATGTGATTGACTGATTATCAATTTACTAAGCAATTGAACAGGTGTACCTAATAAAGTGGCCAGTGAGTGTATGTGCTCATTGCACACTCCTAACACAAAGGCCGGAGCTGTTGAAGACAGCTCTTGGTCTGGGCTAAAGATTGGTAGCTGGTGGGACTGACTTCCAAT
The DNA here is from genome assembly GCA_029206835.1 of Rana muscosa. Lineage (NCBI taxonomy): Eukaryota > Metazoa > Chordata > Amphibia > Anura > Ranidae > Rana > Rana muscosa. Next base: position 734,278,371 of record CM055116.1, read on the forward strand.
CATGTGACCACTGTGGCAGTGGTCACATGATTGCAGATCATTCCCACCCCCGTAGACATGCTAAACTGTTTAAATGGACACTGGGGTGGGCAGAAATGAGTAAGCCTCTCTCCACTCCAACATCAATTACTCAACAACTGGATTGGCCACCACATTCTCACTCCCTGAACGGGGAGGGAAAACGGTTGAAAAAAGTGCATTTGACAATTTATTACATAGCTGTCTGTAGGCATTTTCAACAGCGTTTATATAATTTTTCTTCATTTTTGAGGCAAGCCTGCAGATTTGCTTTGATCTGTGTTTCATACAGCCTAATTCGTCAGATTCAAGAGACGGTAGCACTTCAGCCTGGTTACTTCCCGCCACTCTTACTTCAGTATGTGTGGCAGCGGTTCTAGTGGCTGTAAAGAGATTCATTCTGGAACAAGTGCACACAATGGCCTGATTAGATTCCAAGGAAGTGCAGATTCTGGAAAGCATCGGGATCTTGCTAGCAGGCCAAACAGTCGCTTAACATTAATGCCAGAATGAAAACTAGATCCGCTCGCCATGTTAAATGTGTCTGCTGTATCAATTTTCATGTAAAAGTTTTATGTCTGAATGCCAATTACCTTTAAGTTGTTTTTTATATGTAAACTAAGCTGCAATTGCAATAATGTTCTATTTATTTATTGGTATTCTGAAAAGTGTAGAATAGGACCTCGGTCACTATAACAAGCGATTAGTTGTTAGCCTATTAAATGTTAGATTACTTAATAGTCCAGGCGCTGTATAAAAGGAATTCCTCAGTGCACTTGAAAAGAAGAATCTAGACAGAGTTTAAAGCGCTGGCTTTCTATGCATTGTAAGCTGAATATCAAACATATGTAGCGGGATGAAACTCCGCAAACTGAAGAAGAAAGACTAAAGATGTTTAGGACAAAAAGCTTGGACACATGAAATGTGTATCTCTTTTTTTTTTTATTTGAATTTGAAGTGAGCACATTTTTGTAGCTGTGTTTGATACAATAATTGATTAGGTCAAACAATTAAACAAATTTGCCTAGCATGTAAATTATAGATGTCAGCAGGGACCCCCGCTGTTAGTTTAAGTGTATTAAATAATCTTCAGGACATTTAACAAAGACATGGCCAGAACCTACAAGAACGTGTGTTTGTTCTAAACAGAGTTTGCCCCTCAAAAGGTTTTGCTTGTGAAGTTAAAAAAAATGCTAATCTTGACTCATTGAGCAGCTGGGTTTTGCAATAGTCTTTCCTTCTTCTAGGGGTTAATTAGCCTCCTTTTAAACTGTGGTCTATTTAGCCGTAGATCTTGCATGATTCAGTCAGGGCTGGCGGTACAAAAGCGGAACTATTAACAGGCGGGTGTGTCCAACTGCTTAATTAGCCAGAATAAAAAGGTCTTTTGTCATACAAGCATCTGTTGTTCGTGACACACCTGACAGCCACATTAGGCAAGGATGGCTAGACAGAAATTTTGCACATATTTCCTTCAATAAATGTGCCACTCATTTACATAAGGACTGCATTGTGGACAATCTGCAAATGTAACTATCTTATCAGGCTGGATTATTTTATCTACTCATCAAAGATTGCAGGGGATCAGCACACATAGCCGTTGTATCCATGCCAGCAGCCTAAACAAGACATGACCATTCTGTGTCGAAACAAAACTTTTATTTTAAAGTGTAGTTTCAGTGGTTCATCATTGGCAAACTCAAAATCTGGGAAATCAACCAAAATACGTTGTGTATATGCTTAAACATGCCCATTAGGTTTGAATGACTGGCTTTAGAAAGTTGGCAATGGGACTGTTTTTCCCTGAACATGCTTTAGCATTCTAATTGTACCTCAGTGAGGCCTGCCTTCAGAGTTGATCACTTATAGTACATTCAGGAGAATATTTAACCAGAGTGGATGACAATTTTACTCCCATGACTCATCAAGAGCTAAACCTTTGTTAATATTGTTTGGAATCAGTGTTCTCTATAAACATGATGTGATTATTCCAGAAATTCTACAGTAAAAAAACTTGACTTCTTACATTAAAGCGAAGCTCCAGGCTCCTTCAGAAAAATAAAAAGTCAGCAGCTACAAATACTGTAGCTGATGACTTTTAATATTAGGACACTTACCTGTCCTCAAATCCAGCGGTGTCCTCACCGGAGCAAATTTTTCAATCGGCTTTTGGGTGTTGCCGCCACCATTTTGGTTAGGGGAAACCGGCAGTGAAACCTTGCAGCTTTAATGCCGGCTCCCTACTGCACATTCGTGAAGCACGCTGTGCTTTGTGGATTGTCTGGCAGTGGGGAAGGAGGGGGGCCAAGCTTCTGGCAGAGTCTGCAGCGAACTCACCTGGAAGTGGGAGCGGGTTCCTGTCAAAACCTCCCCTCCTTGAAAGGTGCGAAGAGGGGGGGGGGGCAGACAAGCGGAGGTTCCCCTTTTGGGTGGAGCTCCGCTTTAAAGCTTAACTCTAGGCAAACCCAGGTGTTTTATATTTGAAAACAAAAAAGGAAACATTTTGTTAATATACCTTTTTCCTTTTGGTAGGTGATGCCAACACAGCCTCCTCCATCATTGGCATATTTTCAGGATTGAGCAGGCTGTGTGTAATGACCTGTGAACACTGCTCAGTCCTGGAGTACTTTAAGCCCAACCCAGTACTGCATGATAACAGCCTGGGCTCAGAGGCAATGGGCAGAGTGATGAATGTAGTTTTGCTTTGAAGAAGAGTGTGGCAAGGGTAAATGCAGATTAGCAATTTTTTTCTTATTTAGAAGGAAAGAGAATCTAAAAACCTATATTTTTTGCATAACATTCAGGATAAATAAATAAAAGTTGCTGGAACTTACTAAAAGCGGATGATTTTAAGAATTAAATGATTTGTTAATTCATACCTCACTGTAAAATGATAGCCCCTCTTTAAAGTGGGCATAATCTCCCATGTATGATTTTTACCTATAGGTAAGCCTATAATAAGGCTATAATAATACCTACAGGTACAGTAAATATCACCTAAACGTGCACCATTTGAGATATTTAATTTAGATGCAGTCGGTGACGTCACCAGTGCATGTTCTCAGAAGGAACAGCATACCTGTGCCGTTCCTTCAGAGCTGTGCCGTAAACAGCAACTCGTGCGCAGGAGCGACGTCATCCCTGGCTCGGCCAGTCAGATAGCCGAAGCTTGTAAACCCGGAAAGAAGACCAGGAGGAGATGGAAGCGCTTTCAGCGGTGACAGTGCGCGGTTTACATCTTTAAAAAGTGCTGCAGTACTTAATTATCAATACATCTGCAGGTTTTCTCTTATCCTCCTTGCAAAGTCCCACACATACATATAAATCCTGGCAGTGATCTCCATCTACTGCAGCTTCCTGCAATGGTGTGGCAACAATTCTGCACTGCTCCTGAATTCAGAGCAAAATTGCCACTCTGACTGTGCCTGCTTGCACTACAGTGGGATAGGAAGATGTTGCAGAGGACGTGGCTATCAGATTATCACTATAATGAACCTGTAGCTTGTTAATGACGTCACTGCCTCTGCTGCTGAAACTCTCCTACTGTGAGCTGCAGTGTCTGAAAGGGGGAGCACATGAAACACAAATGGAGGATATTGCTCATTCAGTGGGAGACAAAGGAAAGTTTTTTTTTTTCTTTCTTTAATTTTCTGAGGCTTGTGCATCACATCATACCTAGATTTGGGACTTGTTTGGACTATCATGAACTAGCCTTTAGATGTAGTTTAGGTATTTTCTTCAAGTCTGCCTGGTGATCTTTAAAAAAAATAGTATGGTCACCAGTGATATTTTCCAATGCAGCTGACTTCCTTTTAATATAATAAATAATGCCAACTGTCATTTTCAAGCCTCCTTTAGACTCTATTCACACTTGTGCGACATCAAAGTGGCATGACAAGTTGCAGCCCATTCTTTTCAATGGCACCCGTTCAAATCTGTGCGACTTAAAAAAGGTGCCTGCACTACTTTGGTGCAACTTTTGATGTGGCTTAGATCCATGGAGTATAAAGTCAGATCAAAGTTGCACCAAAAAGTCTTGCGACTTTGGAGTCATGCTAGTGTGAATGGAGCCTCAGCCTAAAATGTGAGATAGCACAGAAGAATAAACCACACAGCAAAGTTATATGTATGTATGTATATATATATATATATATATATATATATATATAAACACACACACACTATCATTTAGTCTTGTATTAACTTTGACAAGTGTTTAAAACCTTAAAAAACATTTTTGATTAGTAGATTACTGTAAGCCATTCTTGTCCCTAGTCAATGCAGATCTAATGTAAAATGAGGGAGTTTGGGAAATTATTCTATTTTGATTTCTGTGGAGAAAGCAAAGGTGAGCTGAAACTTTGCCTTATGTACACACGACCGTTTTTAATGACGAGAAAAATGCAATTTTTTAAAATGGTCATTAAAAATGATCGTGTGTGGGCTTCAGAGCATTTTTCACGACGTGAAAAATGGCCATGAAAAAATTGGAACATGCTCTAATTTTTCTCGTCGTTTTTCTAGTCATGAAAAACAGCCGTGTGTGGGCTTTAACGATGTGAAAAAAAATGCGCATGCTCAGATTCAAGTATGAGACGGGAGCGCTCGTTCTGGTAAAACTAGCATTTGTAATGGAGATAGCACATTCGTCACGCTGTAACGGACTGAAAAGCATGAGGCTGAAAAGCACGAATCGTCTCTCAACAAACTTTACTAACATGAAGGGTGGCGCCATCCGAATGGAACTTCCCCTTTATAGTGCCGTCGTACGTGTTGTACGTCACCGCACTTTACTCAAGCATTTTTTTCCACGATAGTGTGTAGGCAAGGCAGGCTTGAGAAGAATCACGTCGAGAAAAATGCATTTTTTTTTTCAATGACATTAAAAACGGTCGTGTGTACGTGGCATGACTTTCTGTTGGGAACTCAGTAAAATCTAATGCCGCGTACACACGACCCGTTTTAATGTCATTGAAAAAAACAGCATTTTTCTCGACGTGATTCTTCTCAAGCCTGCCTTGCCTACACACTATCATGGAAAAAAATGCTTGAGTAAAGCGCAGTGACGTACAACACGTACAATGGCACTATAAAGGGGAAGTTCCATTCGGATGGCGCCACCCTTCATGTTAGTAAAGTTTGTTGAGAGACGATTTGCGCTTTTCAGCCTCGTGCTTTTCAGTCTGTTACAGCGTGACGAATGTGCTATCTCCATTACGAACACTAGTTTTACCAGAACGAGCGCTCCCGTCTCATACTTGATTCTGAGCATGCGCATTTTTTTTCACGTCGTTAAAGCCCACACACGGCCGTTTTTCATGATGAGAAAAACGACGACGTGAAAAACGACGAGAAAAATTAGAGCATGTTCCAATTTTTTCATGGCCATTTTTCACGTCGTGAAAAATGCTCTGAAGCCCACACACGATCATTTTTAATGACCATTTTAAAAAATGCCTTTTTTCTCATCATTAAAAACGGTCGTGTGTACGCGGCATAACTGTTAAAAAGTTATTGTTCAAATCACCACCAGCTTTAGAAGTAAAATACATTTTTAGCCCATAGATTATGAATATTTAGTTTGTGTTTATTTTCTAAATTGGACATTCACGGCTACACTTTAAGTTGTTAGAAAGTGTGCTGTGTCTGATTATACTTGTTTTGATTTTTCCAGTTAGTTCCTTATGTTTAACACGTTAAAATGCACATTTTAACCAAAAGGTTTTATTTACTTGCAGAACCTACCATGCAGACGTCCGAGACAGTGTCGGACACAGGTTCGACGGTGACGTTACAGACATCTGTAGCAGGTCAGGCGGCAGTGCCTACCCAGGTTGTGCAACAAGTGCCAGTTCAACAACAAGTAAGTGGGCATTGTTTATCCGAACAAATTACGTAATTTTCAATGGGAGTAAAGGCTGTTGTAAAGCATGTTTTACATCTGATTGCATTGATATAATATTCAAATAGCAAAGCTTGTACACATTGTCAGGTCACCTGAGTTGCCAGATGACAGATGCACACCGTAGGTCAGGAGTGCACCACAAGGTAGTGAACCCTATGGCTGACTGCTGCAGATGGAACACTTGGTGGTAAGGATGGCAGATCCACTGGAGCACAAGAGGGATCCCAGAGGGAGCTAGAGCCCCAGATTCCCCAGGGAGCGGAGTCTAAGATCCAGCAGGTGTTCACCAGAGCCTCTAGTGGTGAGGATGGCCTAAGCTGCAGCTGGATCCAGGTCGCGGCCCCCAGAGTCCCCTAGCTCACGCTCTGTGGGGTATAGCGGATAGAGGGGAAGCAGCAGCTCAAGATACAAGAGGTAGTGAGGAGATAAGCCAAGGTCAGGGCGACAAGCAGACAAGGATAAACAAAGGACAAGCCAAAGGTCAAGGTCACAAGCAGACAGGGATAGTCGGAAATAAGCCAATATCGTTAACACAGAGACAGACGTAGCACATGGCAAGCAGGAACCCAAACACACAATGCTTAACAAACAACATTGATTAGCAAGGCAGACTTGCAGTGTACAGGTTAATATAGTGTTCTCTGATAGGGCCTGGGGTGGGGCCAACTTGGAGGAAAGATTATAAAAGCAGCCAGGTGAGAGTGTCTGGCCTCTAAGGTGAACACATGGAGAGGTAAGCTGAGAGACAAACATTACTGCATAACAATGACACACATTATATGCATACCTGGAATATCTCTGTGCTATTGTATTCTGACAGCGGGGACTCCTCTCCGATTGGCTGCAACAGATCAAGAAGAATGTTCCAACAAGCACATTTGACAGGAGTCGAATGTTAGATTGACTTCTGTCGTGCAAGAGCAGCCACACATAGATTGTAATTCGACTGGTCCCTGCTGAACCAGCCAAATCTTGGTCCATCTATGGCCAGTTTAACAGAAAAGGGATGAAAAATTCAGAGGCATAACAAGTACATCTGCCAAGTCAGATTGATATTGTATCCATCCAGCTCTGTTCAACTTTGGTCAGTTGTAAATACCACACATAACCTGTAAATGTTCTTATCAGTCTCTTCAGGCCTGATTACAAGATTGCATCTATGTGCATCGTTGGCCAGGCTACGGACATTCATGTATTTACATATATAAAAAAAATATGTAAAAGGGCTTTCAACAGGCCCTCACTAACCTCTTTAGTTCCTGGTACTGTGGTGCATTTTAGAATAAGTTCACAGTAGAAGTATCAGTCATTCTTTCAGCTGCCTACCTCAATATGTTCCTCTATCCCAGAGCACCTGCTCTGTGCTTATTTTAGAGCTGGGGTTCTCAAACTTTTTACCTTGGAGGAACCCTTGGCAAAAAGATTGAGATCACCGAGAACCCCTGAAATAATGTCTAAAGATCTACAGCTGATAGAACATTGAAGTGATCAGCGTGTTGTTGATATCACAACAGTTATTTTTAGAAATAACATTAAATAATTTAATAAATATTACCTATATAATGTGAAACATGTGCTTATTTTTTTTTTTTCTTGAGCAAATGCACAATTCTGGGTGCAACTTGAAAGCAGTGTGCAGAAGGGCAGGGTACAGGGGTCAACGGGGCAAAGCATATGGCATTAGCAGGACTGAGTACAGGGGATTTAGTAGGGCAAAGTGGAGGGAGTCAGCAGGGCACGGTAAAGGAGGGCAGCAGGGCACATTACATAAAGGGGAGGGGCAGCAGGATACATTGCATGGGGAGCAGCAGGGCACGTTACAGTAGTGGAGCAGTGCAGAAATAGAAGAAATGCCACTGTATTGATCCAAGATCCTTTATTAGGACATCCCAAAGGACACCACAGGAACAGACTGATTGGTAGGCGCGTTTCACACGCTTCAGGTGCGTGTAATAATTGCAGGTAATGATTAAGCACACCTGAAGTGTGTAAAACGTGTCTACTAAGCATTCTGTTCCTGTAGTGTCCTTTGGGATGTGCTAATAAAGGATCTTGGATCAATATAGTGGCGTGCGGTCATTTCTTCTATTTCTGTTGCACACAGAGGCGAGCCGGGGGCAGGCACCCACTGGATCTATCAGGCTTCTCTTTCTCACCTGGAGCAGCAAGTTCTCCTTGTTCAGTTCAGTAGAGCAGTGCAGCTGTGAGTTCTGTTCTGGTGCTCTTTTCTATCCCATGCGGTGAGATGAGAGCATAGGTGAAACGGTGGTGGAAATCACAACATCATTCCTCTAAATTGCACCAATATATAGAAGTTTGCACTGAAAGAACGTATTTGATCACTGGATGTGTACATACTTGGTTTTGCTAAAGACATTTTTCTATTTCACATTAGAAAAGACTTTAATGCACTGTTGAGATAAATATATATATATATATATATATATATATATATATAATCTATGTATGAATTGCTTTCATACATTATATTTATTATGCATTTTTATGCATTTTTTGTATGGTTTGCACATATTATGCACTTTATAATGTTTTTTGCCTATTTGCATGAATTTATGATTGAAGAGGATTGTGAACACATCATATTAGGATAATTATTTAGAATCACGCATTGTTGGGGAGGTGCTACAGAAATCTTTTTATTTATTCATCTCTGTATGTGGGAACACATTATACTGTCTGCAGCCACCTGCACATCAATAAGGTTTCTTAGTAGCTGGTAGCACGGGTTATATAACTGCTTTCACTTCAGTTGTGTTTTCTATCCCCTGTGATGTCATTTACAAGCACCTAGGATGGATGGGGAACAGCAGAGACACTAGTTGCTTCCATGCACCACTCTGCATGCAGGAGTTATTTAAAGAGAGTGCCACATTAGGGTTTTATATTACATTACAATATGGTACCTTCGTCCCAAAAATATAAAGGAATGTAGGAAAAGGAGGCTTGGGGTGGACTTTAATGGTACCGTATGACAACTGAAGATATCAGTCACAGATAAAAGTATTATAAATTTTATTACAAAAATATGTATAAAAATACAAATATAGTTAAAACCAGACAGGGTAATTAAAAAACATTGGCTCTACACTCACACGAATGTGACATCTTATACCAGTACTACCATCTGTGTATTGCTTGCGCTACGTGTTTCGCGGATAAAGTCTACCGCTTCTTCAGGAGCTTTATAGTAAATATACACATATGCAAGGCTTTATAGAGCGATTATATAACTACAAATAAAGAAAAACCTACATTAATCATATAGTACAGATCAAAGTAACATGTAGGAAAAAGATATATCATATAGCTGCTGTGAAAACCCTTTGGCGCGGGATCATCTTACCAAAAAATGCAGCCACGCGGGCGGCCCAAAGGAGAATGGCCAATCCCAGAGGGCATGGGAAGCCCTCACACAGACCCAGAGGACCAGTGAAGGTCTAATAAAAAAATAAGGAATTTCATTCGAAAAATGTATTTAGTCATAATGATTAATCACGTAAGTGGTAGATAACGGTAGTCATTCATAACAAAAATCTTGGCTAAGTCAATGGGAATCTAAAAGTCCAATAAGATGGATCTCTATTAGGGTTGAGCGAACCCGAACTGTAAAGTTTGGGTCCGTACCGAACTTTAGCTTTTTCCCGAACCCGAACCCGAAGCCGGACTTTGCGTGAAAGTCCGGGTTCAGGTTCGGGTTCGGCAATCTAATGGCGCAGTTAGAAATGCTTCAGGGGCCAGCCAATCACCTTTTGATTAGCTGGTGTGCCCTTAGAAGCCATCATAGCCATGCCTACTAATGGCATGGCTGTGATTGGTCAGTGCAACATGTGACCCAGCTTCTATATAAGCTAGAGGCACACAGCACACACGTCACTCTGCTTCAGAATAGATAGGGAGAGGATCTTGTCTGCTGCTGCTGCTTTTAGGGAGAGATTGAAAAATACATGAGTTAGTCCTGATTCTGGAATCTGAGGGAAAAGATAGAGAGACAGTGTAGTGTAGGGCCAGGTTCCTGTTGGTGCTTTCAGGGAGAGAGATATATTATATAGGAATAGGAGTCCAGATTCAGAGATATAACTCAGCGATCTGCATAGGTTTACCTGTTTGTGTTGCAGTGCAGTCTTTTTACACTGCCATGAGCCCAGTGTCAGAGAAAATCTACCTTTTATCTGCAAGCTAAGTGCACCAGCACTGCATATATTACGTTGAGAGATACACCGTTTCCATACTGTTGGTGTATTCTGCTCTTGGAAAAAGATCCATTTAGGGCAAAAAAAAAAGGCACTTTATTGTGCTCTTTTCCAAAAGACCCATTAAGGGCAAAAAAAATTAAAAATTTGCATTTTATTTTGCTCGTGCAAAAAAAGACCCGTTTAGGGCAAAAAAATAAATAAAACATTTGCACTTTAATGTACGCTTGCAAAAAGACAAATTTAGGGCCACAAAAAATATTTTGCAGTGTGTTATACATATGTGGAGGCGTGTGAAATAAACCATTTCTATATATTTGTCTTCTACTGTGCTATACTAAAAAAACAAAAAATTTTTTTAATAGCATTTTCTGCAGTTCTATAGCTGTGCGATTCAGCGGTTACGTACTGTGGGTGTGTTGTGGTCTTCCAAAAAAACGCCAATTAGGGCCACAAAAAATATTTTGCAGTGTGTTATACATATGTGGAGGTGTGTGAAATAAACAATTTCTATATAGTTTTCTTCTACTGTGCTATACTAAAAAAACAACATGGTTGAGCAGTATGTGTCCACAGGCCTACACGTACTGGATGACGGGTCTGCCCCCTTTAACCACTTAAGCCCCGGACCATTTGGTAGCTAAAGGACCAGAGGTGAATTCAGAATTTTGCACTGCGCTGCTTTAACTGTAAATTGTGAGGACATGCAATGTTGTACCCAAACGAAATTTGCGTCCTTTTCTTCCCACAAATAGAGCTTTCTTTTAATGGTATTTGATTGCCTCTGCGATTTTTATTTTTTGCGATATAAACGGAAAAAGACCGAAAATTTTGAAAAAAAATGATATTTTCTACTTTTTGTTATAAGAAGAATCGAATAAACTCAATTTTAGTCATACATTTAGGCCAAAATGTATTCAGCCACATGTCTTTAGTAAAAAAAATGTCAATAAGCGTATATTTATCGGTTTGCGCAAAAGTTATAGCGTTTACAAACTAGGGTACATTTTCTGGAATTTACACAGCTTTTAATTTATGACTGCCTATCTCATTTCTTGAGGTGCTAAAATGACAGGGCAGTACAAAACCCCCCCAAATGACCCCATTTTAGAAAGTAGACACCCCAAGGAAATTGCTGAGAGGCATGTTGAGCCCATTGAATATTTTTTTTTTGTCCCAAGTGATTGAATAATGACAAAAAAAAAAAAAAATTACAAAAAGTTGTCACTAAATTATATATTGCTCACACATGCCATGGTTATATGTGGAATTGCACCCCAAAATACATTCTGCTGCTTCTCCTGAGTACGGGGATACCACATGTGTGGGACTTTTTAGGAGCCTAGCCACGTACGGGACCCCGGAAACCAAGCACCGCCTTCAGGATTTCTAAGGGCGCAAATTTTTGATTTCACTCCTCACTACCTATCACAGTTTTGAAGGCCATACAATGCCAAAATAGCACAAAACCCCCCCAAATGACCCCATTTTAGAAAGTAGACACCCCAAGGAAATTGCTGAGAGGCCTGTTGAGCCCATTGAATATTTTTTTTTTGTCCCAAGTGATTGAATAATGACAAAAAAAAAAAAAAAATTACAAAAAGTTGTCACTAAATGATATATTGCTCACACATGCCATGGTTATATGTGGAATTGCACCCCAAAATACATTCTGCTGCTTCTCCTGAGTATGGGGATACCACATGTGTGGGACTTTTTAGGAGCCTAGCCACGTACGGGACCCCGGAAACCAAGCACCACCTCCAGGATTTCTTAGGGCGCAAATTTTTGATTTCACTCCTCACTACCTATCACAGTTTTGAAGGCCATAAAATGCCAAAATAGCACAAAACCCCCCCAAATGACCCCATTTTGGAAAGTAGACACCCCAAGCTGTTTGCTGAGAGGCATGGTGAGTATTTTACAGCTCTCATTTGTTTTTGAAAATGAAGAAAGGACATTTTTTTTTTTTCTTTTTTTTTTCAATTTTCAAAACTTTGTGACAAAAAGCGAGATCTGCAAAATACTCACAATACCTCTCAGCAAATAGCTTGGGGTGTCTACTTTCCAAAATAGGGGCATTTGGGGGGGTTTTGTGCCATCTGGGCATTCCATGGCCTCCGAAACTGTGATAGGCAGTGAGAAGTGAAATCAAAAATTGACACCCTTAGAAAGCCTGAAGGCGGTGCTTGGTTTTTGGGGTCCCGTACGCGGCTAGGCTCCCAAAAAGTCTCACACATGTGGTATCCCCGTACTCAGGAGAAGCAACAGAATGTATTTTGGGGTGTAATTCCACATATGCCCATGGCATGTTTGAGCAATATATCATTTAGTGACAACTTTGTGCAAAAAAAAAAAAAAAAAAAAATATTTTTTCCGCAACTTGTGTCAACATATAAAATATTCCATGGACTCGACATGCCTCTCAGTATATAGCTTGGGGTGTCTACTTTCCAAAATGGGGTCATTTGGGGGGGTTTTGAACTGTTCTGGCATTTTATACACAACATTAGGAAGCTTACATCCACTCTTCTAACCACTTGAAGACAAAGCCCTTTTTGACACTTTTTGTTTACATGAAAACATATTTTTTTTTGCAAGAAAATTATGTTGAACCCCCAAACATTATATATATTTTTAAAGCAAAGGCCCTACAGAATAAAATGGTGGGTGTTGCATTTTTTTTTTCTACACAGTATTTGCGCAGCGATTTTTCAAACGCATTTTTTTGGGAAAAAATACACTTTTTTTAATTTTAATGCACTAAAACACACTATATTGCCCAAATGTTTGATGAAATAAAAAAGATGATCTTAGGCCGAGTACATAGATACCAAACACGACATGCTTTAAAATTTCGCACAAACGCGCATTGGCGACAAACTACATACATTTTTAAAAGCCTTTAAAAGCATTTACAGGTTACCCCGTTAGATTTACAGAGGAGGTCTACTGCTAAAATTACTGCCCTCGATCTGACCTTCGCGGTGATACCTCACATGCATGGTGGAATTGCTGTTTACATATGACGCCAGACCGACGCTTGTGTTCGCCATTGGGCAAGAGCAGGGCAGGACAGGGGTGCTTTTTTTTTTTTTTTTTTTTTTATTATTAATTTTGCTTTTTTATTTTATTTTTAAACTGTTGCTTCCATATTTATTTATTTTTATCACTTTTATTGTTATCTCAGGGAATGTAAATATCCCCTATGATAGCAATAGGTAATGACAGGTACTCTTTTTTGAGAAAACTGGGGTCTATTGGACCCTAGATCTTTCCTCTGCCCTCAAAGCATCTGACCACACCAAGATCGGTGTGATAAAATGCTTTCCCAATTTCCCAATGGCGCTTTTTATATCCGGGGGGGGGGGACATTCCCTCCCACTGCTTGTAAAAGCAGTCCAGAGGCTAATTAGCCACTAGGATTGCTTTTACATGAAAGCCGGCCGCTGGCTGAAAAGAATGATACCAAGATGATACCTAAACCCGCAGGCATCATTCTGGTATAAACATTCAAAGTCCAGCAACATACCAGTATGTTGCTGGTCCTTGTTGGACATGTATTGTAATCTTTTTTTTCATGCAGCCTGTTGGCTGAACGAAAAAAAAAGATTGATCGGTGGGTATGCCCACCATTAGAATACCGCCCTTCATCCACCCACTTCTAATGATGGGCATACATGCACCATTTATATATGCCGAAGCATGGGGGCATCTTCTCGCAAAAGTTATGCTGCGTACACATGGTCAGACTTTTCCACGGGCAAGCCTCCGTCGGAATTTCGACCGTATATACGCGGCATTAGGAGCAAAATCGCTCCTCCGCTCCTGCTGCCCCAATGCTTCGGCATATATGCTTTTTTTTTTTAACTGTGGTGGTGAAATCACCTCCTACAGCACTGGAGTCGCAGGGATCAGGCCTGTCTCTGCGAACGCTGCAGTTATGTGTGTTGTGTTTTGCAAGTGACAGTGATCGATCGATACTGCACTTGGGTGGCCTGGGCTGGACGGAGGGGCAAAACACAGGTGCTAGCAGGTATCTGGGCTGATACCGCTAACACTGCGTTTTTGGGAACCCTAAACTGCTGGGGACGCTAGTATAGATCTGATCAGATCAGATATTGATCTGTTCAGATACTATACCACTAAGGGGGGTGTATGCTTCACGTGTGGGTGTTAGCGCTACTGGCACTAACCTGACGCTGCCTGGGGTGTGACGCAGACCCTCTCTGATGCTAAAACCTAACTGATATCACCCGCCGGGCGATCAGGGGGTTAAGCCTTTATTGGGTTATATACGGCGGGTGCCCTGACACTATAAAAAGCAAACTAACTAACCAGCGTCACCCGTAACACTTATATGATGATCACTTGTGAAAGGGTTAACTAGGGGCAATTAGGGGGTTAAAACCTTTATTAGGTAATATATGGGGGTACCCGACGCTATAAAAACCTGCGGCGAACCTAAAAAAAATTACTGGCTACTGATCAGCATCGCCGACGCTAAGACATCGATCAGAAAAATTATAACTTAGTGACAGTGGTGATAGGGGGTGAAAGGGTTACCTGGGGGGCGATCAAGGGGGTTAAACCTTCATTAGGTAATATATGGGGGTACCCGACGCTATAAAAACCTGCGGCGAACCTAAAAAAAATTACTGGCTACCGATCAGCATCACCGACGCTAAGACATCAATCAGAAAAATGATTGCTTAGTGACAGTGGTGATAGGGGGTGAAAGGGTTATCTGGGGGGTGATCAGGGGGTTAAACCTTTATTAGGGGGGGGTTAGGGGGCTACACTGGACCTAAAACTAAATGTAGTGACACTTTTACAGTCACAAATGTCACTGATTGCAGTGATCACTAAATAAATGGTCACTGCAATCAGTGACACTGTGACTGGGGGCTGGGGGGTGATCTGGGGGTGTCTGGGGGGGGCCTGGGGGGGCGATTTATGTGCCTATGTGTCCTGGTGTCAGTGTGCTGTTTTGTGTACTAACCTGGCATCTTCTCCTGTACGGCGCTCGGTATATGTGAGCGCCCCAGGAGAGATGACATCACTTCCTCCTTCCTGGCAGGCAGGGGAAGCTCTCTCATTCGCCGGGAGCGATCGAGAGGGGGTGGCCGGAATCGAACGGCCGTCCCCTCATGCCGGATCGCTCCCGAAGGTAAAACGACCGCTCACTGTAAAGAAGGGGGGTCCGATCGGACCCCCCAACTATACAAAGGCAATCGCGTACATATACGTGATTCTGCCTGTCGGTGCCATTCTGCTGACGTATATTTACAGTGGGCGGTCGTTAAGTGGTTAACTTCTAGGTCTCCAAATTGGGCACATGGCCTGAGCTTGCCCTTTATGCCTTGGAGGTGCTGGCCTGCCCTGCAGCCAGTGTATTATCTGAACGTGTATTTAGCATGGCAGGGGGCGTTATCACAGACAAGCGCAGCCGCCTGTCCAGAGCCAATGTGGACAAGCTCACGTTCATTAAAATGAACCAGGCATGGATCCCACAGGACTTGTCCGTACCTTCTGCAGAATAGACATGTATACCGGTGTTGTGACAAAAACTGTCCAGCCATCGGATTGTGTCCGGCCCATACTGCGAAGGCGCAGCGCTTGCGCAGTACAGAGGACAAGGAGATTCACAAAATCTCCGAAGATGAACGGCGCCTGCGCAGTGAGTGCAGGTTCAAGCCCCACCATCCAAGTGGACATACGGTAGCACATAGTAACAGGGCCCCTCACGGGCTCGGTTCAATCGCCACGCTTCGGGCACGGTCTCACTTGGCTCGGCTTGAACCACGGATGGTGTGGCCTTCACCTGAACTCACCACGCAGGCGCCGTTCGTCTTGGGAGATTTTCGAAATCCCCTTGTCCTACATACTGAGCAAGCACAGTACAGGGTGGACACTATTTGACGGGGGACAGAATTCGACACATCACCGGCCTTACCCAGCCATTGTTGTATTTTTGAACCAGTGTTGGCTACCTCGTCCTCCTCCACCGCCGCTTCCACCTACACAGTCACATCCACCGCCACCTCAACCTCCTACTCCATATGGACCTCGTCCTCCTAGGTCAAGATTATAATTTTTATTTTATTTTTTTGTAGCGCACAGATCCTTTCCCCCTTACCTGCCTTTATGTTGTTGGCTCCTCGCAGGAGGGAGAAAGGCACACCGCACTACCAGCCCGTACCCTCCTATATAAAGAGGTTGAGCGGTGTACTTGACGGGCCGTGTCCACAGGCGGAGTCAAAACTCCTCCAGAGGATGATTCTCACCTCTACTGTAGGTAGAGGCAAGTCCTTTAATTCCCAGTAAAGTGAATGTCCACACCAGCTGAAATTACAACTCTTATTCTCTCATGGTAAAATAAACTCTACTCGGATAGAAAATGTTAGAGCAAAGAAACAGGACAGCTTAAGGTGTGGAGGAGGTCCAGGCACAAACGTAGCACATTCACTTCACTGCTTAGGTTTCTCAAACAGTTTTAGGTGCACGGTCTCTGCCACAGACCTTGAGGTTGGTCTCTGCCACAGACAGGGTGTACAAGGCCCCTGCCACGGACCTGGAGAACTTTGGTCTCTGCCACAGACCAGGGTGTATAAGGCCCCTGCCACGGGCCGGGTGAATAAGGCCTCTGATACAGTCAAGATGACCTTGAGCTTCTCCTTCTACGAACCTAGCCCATATCAAGGGGAAGACATCTCTCCAGGGAGTCAACAGACCCTTCCTTCACCGTGACTCCCGCATCGGTCCATCAGAATGATCCTCCCTTCCCTGGAACATGGTCCCCTACACGAGGCGGCACCCTAAGACTCCTCGACCCTTAGCGGACTCCAGACGAAGGCTCTGGACTCCAGGCTTTACTCCCGCACCTAGGCCTCCATACCCAGGGCAGCAGGAACTCCAGGATAGTACCTCACCCCGGGCTAAAGGTACCTGAGATGGAACAGGAACACATGCACCCAGGCCGAAGGCACCTGGGCGTGGACCCCACTGGACATCAGCCCTCAGGCCAAAGGTCTGCCCCTTTTATATGCTCTCCCGGCATGCACAGCAGTTTCCCCGCCCCGCTGTACTACTGCCAAGAGGGGACACAAAAGGCACAGCACTGTATCGGCAGTTCAACCCTAGCCTACCATGGCAGTGCCACCTGTAGGCCACAGGGAACTGCACACCAATACTGTCCCCCGAGGACAAAATGGTCCATGAATCCTACAGAATTAGGGTGTTTGAGCCTATTTACCACTCAAACACTTCTCTTAAATTTAGCACCCCGCTACATTTTTATTTCAAAGTATTTTATTTTCCCACTAGCTTATCCATTAAATTGAATAATTTATTCCAGAAAGGGCGTATTCTGGGGCATTCCCACCATATGTGTGGCATCGTGCCGTTGAGTTTCTGAGGTTCTTAATGACTTCCCGTACCTCTTCTGCTGAAAAGGGGGCCTCCAGCATATTTTTTTATTTTTTTTATGTTATTTTAAGTTATTTCCCTATCCACATTTGTTTGCAGAGCACTTGCCATGCTCTTAACAACATTTTGCTGCCATTTGCAGCCCTCTAGCCCTTTCCATTACTTTTTTAGAGCCTTTTTAGTCCTTAGAAGTCCGGGTCCCCATTGACTTCAATGGGGTTCGGGTTCGGGTTAAAGTTCGGTCCCGAACCCGAACTTTTTTCGAAGTTCGGCCGAACCCGTCGAACCCGAACATCCAGGTGTCCGCTCAACTCTAATCTCTATAGAAAGTTATGAAATCTAGAAAGAGGCATATATAGATACATAAATAAATAATAAACCTATATTGTCATAATTAGTAAATTGCAAAGGGGGGGGGGGGATATATGTCCATATATGCTATACCTTATGCCGTCAGTAGGATGCATAAAAGACGCATCTACATGAACAGGCACTGTATTCAAAAGTTTTCTGAGGGAGATATCTAAAACCAGAAATTAAAAAATATATATTTTTTTTGTTCATTGTCCGTGACAATGTCAGTGACAATGAACACTTCTCAATTGGAAGGGCTAATTATTTATTACTAGGTGCACCTCCAATCAATCTAATTGGCATACGTATAGCAATTGCAGTGCCATTGTTATGCTAAAAAGGTAAAAGCCAGGCTATTTATGTACTGGTGACATACATTTGTGCTCATAAATTTACATACCCTGACAGATTTTATGATTTCTTGGCCATTTTTCAGAGAATATGAATGATAACACAAAAACTTTTCTTTCACTCATGGCTAGTGTTTGGCTGAAGCCATTTATTATCAATCAACTGTGTTTACTTTTTTTAAAATCATAATGACAACAGAAACTACCCAATTGACCCTGATCAAAAGTTTACATACCCCAGTTCTTAATACCGTGTATTGACAGCTTGAAGTCTTTTGTGGTATTTGTGGATGAGGCTCTTTATCTTCTCAGATGGTAAAGCTGCCCATTCCTCTTGGCAAAAAGCCTCCAGTTCCTGTAAATTCTTTGGCTGTCTTGTATGAACTGCACATTTTGAGATCTCCCCAGAGTGGCTCAATGATATTGATGTCAGGAGACTAAGATGGCCACTCCAGAACCTTCACTTTATTCTGCTGTAGCCAATGACAGGTTGACTTGGCCACGATGTACCCCATACTCATTCACATAGGGTGGGGGGGCCAGGATCTGGGGGCCCCCTTTTTAAAGGGGGCTCCCGGATTCCGATAAGCCCCCCGCCCGCAGACCCCAACAACCAACGGCCAGGGTTTTATCGGGAAGAGGCCCTGTCCTCATCAACATGGGGGCAGGGTGCTTTGGGGTGGGGGGGCCGCAGGTCGCCCCCCTGCCCCAAAGCACCAAACCCCCCATGTTGAGGGCATGCGGCCTGGTACCGTTCAGGAGGGAGGGGGGCCACTCTCTCGTCCCCCCCTATTCCCCTGCGGCCTGCCAGGTTGCGTGCTCGGATAAGGGTCTGGTTTGGATCTTGGGGGGACCCCCACGCCGTTTTTTTGGCGTAGGGGGTTCCCCTTAAAGATTCATACCAAACACAGTGCCTGGTATTGGCGGGGATCCAAGGTGGATCCCCGTTCATTGAAAGTCGGACATATGTCGGCTTCATGTCGCAGGGCAAATTCGGATCCAAAGAAGGACGGCTGTCGTGTCGCACAAGTGTGAACCCGGCCTCAAACCCCTTTGTGCAAACTTGTGTGCATGTTATCAGGCCAAATCACCAGGGTATGTAAACTTTTGATCAGGGTCATTTTGGTTGTTTGTGTTGTCATTATGATTTAAAAAGAGTAAACACAGTTGATTGATAATAAATGGCTTCAGCCAAACACTAACCATGAGAGCCCATTCACACAGGGGCGTCTTTGGATCCGACTCCAAATCGCCCCAGGTCGCCCCTAGTCGCCTCAGGTCGCGCTGGCTGAAGAAATCAATGTGAGTTAATGGAGCCACCCTTATGCACACTACTGCAGTCACTCCGACTTCAAAAAAGGTCCCTGTACTACTTCAATCCGAATCCTAGGCGACCTGTACCCATTCATTTCAATGGGAGTCGCCTCTCACTGTCTTAATAGGAGCAACTCTCCAGGAAGAAAACATACATTTATCAGGCAAAACTCTCTCTCTCCCCTCCCTCCCACAGAGCTGATTCTTGTTTGATTGGCCACTGGAATGTCTCCTGTCCTGCAGGCAACTTGGAGTTGCCTTGTAAATAGCTCCAGGTCGCGCTGTGATTCATACTCAGGTCGTGTCTGAGTTGCCTCATAAAATCGCGCTGGAAGTCGTGTTGCCCCAGTGTGAATGGGCTCTGATTGAAAGAAATGTTTTTGTGCATCAGTCATATTATCTGAAAAATGGCCAAGAAATCATAAATTCTGCCAGGGTATGTAAACTTATGAGCACAACTGTAATAATCATGGATTTTCACACACAATGTCCTTACAAAACAGGAACACACAAGCACATACTTCCATCTCTAATACACCAATACAAAAGCTCCACCTATTCCAAATGTCTCTAATGCCGCGTACACACGATCATTATTCACGGCGGTTAAAAAAACGCTGTGAATAATGACATTAAAAACGTGGGAACGACTTGTTCCCCACACACGGTCGTTTTTCACGTCATTTTTTCTCTTGACGAGAAAAACGACCGTCTGTGGGCTCCGCGGCAGTGTTTCCCTATGGGAAAACTGCCGCGGGAAACATGTCGAAAAAAACGACGAGAAAAATTAGAACATGTTCTAATTTTTCTCGTCGTTTTTAATGCCGTTTTTCTCGTCGAAACGGCCAAAAGCCCACAGACGATCGTTTTTCTCGTTGAAAGGAAAAAAATTCGTTTTTCTCGACGAGAAAAACGGCCGTGTGTACGCGGCATTAGAGCTAGTCAAATGCCTGGAAGTTCTAGTGTATGTAAATCCAAAATCTGTTTTACAGTATGATTGGCATCAGACCTCACTGCTTTATACAGATTTCTTAAGATTTTTTTTTTTTTTTCTGTGAATCCATTGCAAAGGTGGTTTTACCTAGAGATCATGGCAGTAACAGCTTTTTCTGTTGCAGGCTGACAACGCTAAGCCCCTACCTCACAATTAGCAGCATTGCCAGCCTGCTGCGTCAGTAGGATGTTGGGGAAGCTATCTGAAAGACCTAATGGGCAGTCCAACAGCCAATTAAACGAGTGCACATGACAGGCTGACAACGTTGCTGCTAATTGCAAGATAGTAACTTGAAGTGTTATGGTACTTTACATACTGATCACACTGATGAATATTCGACTCCCACTGTAAAAGCCCGACTTCTGAGCATGAGCTAGTTGAAACATCCACTGGAGTTTGTGTATACTAATGGCCTTGGATGTGCAACGGTCCTGGTATTCCTCTATGTTGGTGGAGTCCCACTTCTCTAGGTGGTGACATCCCATCTTGAAAATAAACTCCTAGGAATACCTGTCTTTCTTTTCTGCTGCATTAGTTAAAAATGTTGTGTTTGTTTGAAGATAGCATAATTGTAGTCTTGGAAATTAAAATTGGGCATTAAAATGTTTAAAAGGGCATAGTTATAGGGCTGTTATAGTATTGAAGCCTATAAATTGATATCCTACACAGTATCACACAATTATTTTGAAGGCTGTTAAAGTAGACAAAGAATAATGCTTCAGGTTTTCAGAAAGCCAATAGTGTGACATTTCCTTATGTCTGAAATCAGACTGATAGATGTGTTTGAACTACACAGGTCCCTTCATTGTGCTGATCAATTTTGCAATTAGTTGTTTGCTGAATTATAGTACTTTATCATAAACGTTGTAGATACTATGTGAGCAACACAAGAGATATATATTCTTCTCATTCTTCTTTTGTGCCTAAACTTACAATATCTCCATGAACACTATTAGTGGACATTTATGGGGACATTTTGTGCAACTTGCCTAAATAAAAGGCCAAGTATGACTTGCTTAGTAATTTATAAATAGATTTGCCAAATCTTTGATAGTATGACCAAAATTTGGAAGTACTACAAAATACCTTTATGTGTAACATTTCTGCACTTCAAGTGTTTAGAAAATTAAAGCAGATATCTGAATGTCCCTGTTTAATACTCCAATTCTTTGGATTTGTATATTGTAGTAAATGAAGCTAGCTACTAGCAAGTACAGTCATAGCCGAAATTGTTGGCACCCCAGAAATGTTTCCAGAAAATCAAGTATTTCTCACAGAAAAGTATTGCAGTAACACATGTTTTGCTATACACATGTTTATTCCCTTTGTGTGTATTGGAACAAAACAAAAAAAGGGAGGAAAAAAAGCAAATTGGACATAATGTCACACAAAACTCAAAAAATGGGCTGGTCAAATCCACTTCAATCTCTAGAAGACAAATGAGAAATCTGTTACTCCACAGATACAGATGAAATACGGCAAACTTGGCTTTTCTGGCAAACTTGTTATGTTACTGGCCTAAGTTAATTCTCTAGAGCACCAGTTTTTTATTTCATTTTTTGTTATCCACAATTGAATTCCCCTTAGAGCAGTGGTTCTCAACTCCTGTCCTTAGGACCCACTAACAGGCCTGGTTTGAAAGATAACTGAAATGCATCACAGGTGATATAATTTGCTGCTCATTGATTGCAGTATTCTAGTCCGCATCTCCCCAAGGTAATACTTAAAATCTGGCCTGTTAGTGGGTCCTGAGGACAGGAGTTGAGAACCACTGCCTTAGAGACATACCGTATGAAGAATTTATATTAGACTAGTGATTCAGAAGTTAAACTGAAAACCAAGCTCAACCTTGCTAGGTCTTATGCTGGTGGTTCAGCTAAGAGCTCTCTACCAGGGCTCCGAACAGCAGTAAGGACTTACAGGAATTAGAGTTTTTAAAAGGAAGACCTCTACCCATGCCGCAGGGATTTAACCTTGCCACACTTCAGAAAAAAATTAAAAATCTATTTTGGGTATAGTTCCCATTCAACCTCCTAAGTTTTTCTTCTCTTCATTTTTTCATATTTACTGCTTCCCCCTCAATCTCTCATGTTTACACTGATTTTAAAAGTAGGACCTTTATTTTCAACTGTTATCTGTAGACTTGAAAGTTGGCTTCAAGATGTCCCTATAGACGGTGTAAAGGATTTGTAGTTGCTTATCAGAGCTCTTTGCACATCCTTCCTGTTCAGTAGTAGTTCAGTTTTTCCTTAACAGTAGTGGATCAGGTAGTCTTATGATCTGAGAACTTCTGCTTGTGATGCGCTAGAGCTACTCGCAAACCTACTTTTACAAAAAGCCTAAGAAAGTAGTAATAAGCTTCCCAAACCAGCTGACAAAATTGAAGGCAATGTGTGATACAAAGGAGCAGAGCAGGAGTAAATTATTCAGCACAGGCTTTAAGAAGAACATTAAAGGGGTTGTAAACCCTCACAGTTTTTTATCCTAATGCATTCTATGCAGCACCCCCTCAGACCTCCCTCCCTTTTCTTACCTGAACCCAATCGTTACAGCGACGGGGATGAGCACAGCAGCTCCAGCCGTTGTCTTGGGTCCTCATTGGATAGATTGATAGCAGCAGGAGAGATTGGCTCCCACTGCTGTCAATCAAATCCAGTGACACGGGAGCCAGGGGTGGTGCCGAGTCCTGCTGTCTGTGTCAATGGATGCAGCAGCAGGACTCGAGTGCGCGCACGCACGAGTGCCCCCCATGGAAAGCGGCTCTCTGTGGGGGCACACGAGAAGAGAAAGAGCCAGGAGCGCTGCAGGGGACCCCAGAAAAGGAGGATCAGGGCCACTCTGTGCAAAACCATTGCACAGAGCTGGTAAGTATAACATGTTTGTTATTTAAAAAAAATTAAGCTTTACAATCACTTTAACAGTGATTCTGCAGTGCACTCTTTAGATCCCGGAAGCTATGGATTGCAAAAAAATAAGAATAATGTGATTTGGGGAAATTTCTAATTTAATAAAACAGCAGGGGTTGCTAAATATGGCTAGTATATCTTTGATTAGTTTCACTTCTTGCTTAGAATGGTTCTTAAACTTTACAGTGCCTTTTAACTTTAGATATTTGTTGAACAAAAGGCAGATAATGATCACCATGTCTACAGTGATGGAAAAAAATATTTGATCCCCTGCTGATTTTGTATGTTTGCCCGCTGACAATTTTTTTTAAATTTTAATGGTAGGTTTAATGATAATTTTAATCGTAGGTTTATTTTAACAGTGAGAGACAGAATTAAAACAAAAACATCCAGAAAAATGCCTTTCAAAAAAGTTATAAATTGATTTGCATTTTTACGATTGAAATAGGTATTTGACGCCTTAGCAAAACATGACTTAGTACTTGGTGGCAAAACCCTTGTTGGCAATCACAGAGGTGAAACGTTTCATGTAGTTGGTCACCAGGTTTGCATACACCTCAGGAGAGATTTTATCCAACTCCTGAGATGTATTGGTTCATTGGCATGCTGGAATAACCCATCCATGACCCATTTTTAATGCACTGGCTGAGGGAAGGGGGTTCTGACCCAAGATTTGATGACACATGGCTCCGTCCATCACTCCTTTTGATGCAGTGAAGTTGTCCTGTCCGCTTAGCAAAAAAACGCCCCCAAAGCATAATGTTTCCACCTCCATGTTTGATGGTGAGGATGGTGTTCTTGGGGTCAAAGGCAGCATTCCTCCAAACACGGCGAGTTGAGTTGATGCCAAAGAGCTTGATTTTGGTCTCATCTGACCATAACACTTTCACCCAGTTCTCCTCTGAATCATTAAGATGTTCATTAGCAAACTTCAGAAGGGCCTGTACATGTGCTTTCTTGAGCAGGGGGACATTGCGGATAGTGTTTTACCAATTGTTTTCTTGGTGACTATGGTCCCAGCTGCCTTGAGATGATTGGCACCATTGATCATTAATTCTCTCATGTAGTTGAGGGCTGATTCCTCCCCATTCTCATGATCATTAAAACTCTATAAGGTGAGATCTTGCATGGAGCCCCAGACCGGTTGAGATTGACAGTTATTTTGTATTTCTTCCATTTGTGAATAATCACACCAACTGTTGTCACCCTCTCACCAAGCTGCTTGGTGATGGTCTTGTAGCCCATTCCAGCCTTTTTTAGGTCTACAATCTTGTCCTTGACATCCTTGGACAGCTCTTTGGTCTTCACCACGGTGGAGAGATTGGAATCTGATTGATTGATTGCTTCTGTGGACAGGTGTATTTTATACAGATAACAAGCTGAGATAAGGAGCACTCACTTTAACGAAACTTCAATACCGGGCACTTTTCACTCTTCCTGTCCAAGTCAATTTTCAGCTTTCATCGTTGTCACTTTTCAAATTACAATTGCGCGGTCATGCTACACTGTACCCAAACAAAATTTGTATCAGTTTGTTCCCACAAACAGAGCTTTATTTTGGTGGTATTCGATCACCTCTGCGTTTTTTTTTTGCTAAACAAATAAAAAAAAAGACAGATTTTTGTTTTTTTAAGTTTTTCTTTGTTTCTGGTATAAAATTTTGTAAATACGTTTTCTCCTTTGCTGCCGGGCACTGATGAGGCTGCACTGACAGACACTGATAAGGCGTCACTGATGAGGTGGCACAGATAGGTGGCACTGATGGGCACTGATAGGCGGCACTGATATGCAGCACTGATGGGTACTCATAGGTGGCACTGATGGGCGACACTGATAGGCACTGAAAGGCTGCACTGATGGGCACTTATGGGTGGCACTGATAGGCAGCACTGATGGACACTGATAAATGGAACTGATAGGTATCACTGATGGCACTGGCAAGGCAGTGCTGATGGGCACTGATTGGCATCTGTCTGGGCACTGACTGTCATCCCTGGTGGTCCAGGGTGGCATACCTGGAGGCCATCCATTGTGGGCATTCCTGGTGGCATCCCTGGTGGTCCAGTGTGGGCATTCTCGGGGGGGGCTGCACTGATAATCAATCACAGCAGACCCCCCTGTCAGGAGAGCTGCCGATCGGCTCTCCTCTACTCGCGTCTGTCAGATGCGAGTGAGGAAAAGCCGATACACAGCTTTTCCTGTTTACACTGTGATCAACCATGATTGAACATGGCTGATCACGTGGTAAAGAGCCACCGTCAGAGGCTCTTTACCGAGATCAGTGTTGCGGCGTATCAGACTGACACACTGCAACACCGATCGCCGGGCTGCGCACCCCCACGGGCGCACACCGACTGTTATCCTGAAAGACGTCATGTGACGTCCAGTCAGGATAACTGAACCACCGCCCAGCCATCATTCTCCTATAGGCCGGGCGGGAAGGGGTTAAGAGAGTGCTTCTATTCTCAGCTTGTTACCTGTATAGAAGACACCTGGGAGCCAGAAATCTTGCTGATTGGGGATCAAATCCTTATTTCACTCATTAAAAAGTTTTTCTGGATATTTTTTTTGTTATTCTGTCTCTCACTGTAAAAATAAACCCACCATTAAAATTGTAGACCGATCATTTTTCCGTCAGTGGGTAAACATAGAAAATCAGGAGGGGATCAAATACTTTTTTCCCTCACTGTATGGACTTTTACAGGTATCAGCAGATCTAGAGAAACAAATGTCATTTGGTCCTTTTTTAGTAATAAGAATTGAAAGATTGTTAGATAATGTTCAACCTCCATGTATTTTGTGGGGCAGCTTTCAACTGTACACGCTGGGCCAATTTCTTACTCTTCTCTATCAGAATTAATAATAATAAAGAAAGACCTCTGTATACACAAAACATTTGTCTACTCAAATGATTTCACTAAATCTAATTTTTAAAAATGTAATTTGTTCACCAAACAACTCATTATTTATCTCAGATCATTTTCCCTACAGGAAGTCCTGTCAAATTTGTTATAGTTTTACATTACGTGCATAATTACTATTAATTTTGACGCCTACACTTAAGCACCCAAGAAAGCATTATTTGTGTTTTTCTCTGTAATGTTTGAAAAGTGCTAGGGCTAGTTCTTCCTCACTGCAGGAGTAATTATGTAGCATAACTTACTAGCGAACAATGATACATTAAAAATGAGTCGAACAATATAATTAGCATGCTCAAATGTGAGAAATCTTGTAGTGTGCCAAGGCAATCCAGTATATAAAAGCTTACTGCAAAAATCCAACCAGACAAAAAGCATGTCAAGCTGAATTAATCCAGGAGAGTGAGCGTAGATTGCAAGCATGGCAGATATTTTTAGAGCTATATTTCAAGTTCCCTGAATTATGAAGTGACCTTCTAAGTGAAATTATTCAAGATGAGTGGCTAAAACAATAGCATTATGCATAAGAAAATCTATTTCATAACTAAGTGAACCCTACTTGTACTAACCCAACCATGCAAGTGTAATATTTGACACTGATATGGATTGATATATTACAGTATTATGTCCTCATCATCCAGGTAATTTTCATGGTGCTTTTATCATCTTTTTTGCTTATATTAATAACAAATATCAGCTTCTCAGTCCAGTGGTCAACATTGTTCTATAATTGATAACACTTTTAAAGATTACCCCAGGAACATTAGTGGTTTACATATTTTTGCTCTTATGTCTGATGCCCTGTAACCAGACTCCAGTGCACCTGGTTACCGATACTGAACGTGTCAAAGCACACAAAATATTTGGAAACGCCAGCTTTACCAAACATCTCGTCCAGTCTTCCTACATTATGTTAAAATAACTTGAGATCTCTGCTATTTTTCAGGGGTCCTCACTACTGCTGTCTGCCAAATTCATATTAAAAGTTAAGGATAATTGCCCTTTGTCACCCAATTTAGCATTATTCCCTAGCCTGGCTAAAACTCCTGCTGATTAAACTTCAAGAAGTTGGCATCTTTTGAGAAAACGGGTCAACAGAGGTAAGTATGTACATTTGTTTTTTTTTGTTTTTTTTTACCATGCTCACAATTCTCCTTTTAACCACTTGACCTCCGGAAGGTTTTACCCCCTTTATAACCAGACCATTTTTTGGTATTCAGCACTGTGCCACTTTAACTGGCAATTGCTCAGTCATGCAAAACTGTATGCAAATGAAATATATATCTTTTTTTTTTTTCACACAAATAGAGCTTTTGTTTAGTGGTATTTGATCACCACTGGGTTTTTTATTATATAAATGGAAAAAATATATATATTTTTTTCTTTCTGTCATAAAACATATCCAAAGAAATCACATTTCTTTTATTTAAGCCAAAATGTATTCGGCTATATGTCTTTGGTAACAATAAAAATAAATCCCAATAAGTGTATATTACCTGGTTTGTGTGAAAGTTATAGCGTTTACAAACAATGGTATATATACTGGAATTTATGCAGATGTGGAAGCTATACTAATAATGACGCTGATCAGCCTTACAGCAGTTTTTCTCAACTCCAGTCCTCAAGGCCCCCCAAAAGGTCATGTTTTCAGGATTTCCCTCACATAAAACGATGTGGTAATTACTAAGGCAGTGAAACTGATCAAATTACCTGTGCAAAATAATGGAAAGCCTGAAAAACATGATCTGTCGGGGCGTCTTGAGGACTGGAGTTGAGAAACACTGACTTAAAGTTTGACTGTGATAAGGCCCGTACACACGGTCAGACTTTTTGCCAACAAACTTTAAAATGAGCGCGTTTTTCAAAAAATCCGACCGTGTGTACGCTCCATCGGACAAACTTTTTCGGTTTTCATCGGACAAAAGTTCGCTCTGCAAACGGACAAACTTTTTGGCAACAAAAGTCTGATGGTGCAAAGTCCTTTCGTGTGTACAGAAATCCATCGGACTTTTGTCCGAGGTACAAATACGCATGCCCAGAACCAATGTTAAAATCAACTAACAATAGCAGAAGTTGACCAAAGGGTGGCGGTAAAGAGCAGAAAAACCACGTGATGTTGGGAGAGTTTTGGGAAAGTTTGCAGAAAAGTCAGAGCTTGTGTATGCTATGGGTGTGCCCAGCCAACTCCCTTCGGACAAAAATCCACGGAAAAGTTTGTTTGAAGTCCGACCGTGTATACGAGGCTATAGTGTTACAGGCAACCTGGCGCTAACCAGGGCTGGACTGGCCTACCGGGAGACCGGGAGAATTCCCGGTGGGCCGGCTGCCTGGCTGTCCCTGGGGCCGCTGCCGCCGCTGTGAGGGCAGCAGCGCCTTGAAAGAATATGGCTGCGGGGCCGGGCTGACATGCAACTGTGCATGCGCCAGCGCTGTTCCGAAGTTAGCCGTGTTCGGGACAGCTCGGCAATTTTTGGAAAGGCGGGCGCATGTGCAGTGACACGATGGCGCCGAGCGGTGCCATTTTTAAACATAAAGTAGGAGCGCTCAGTGAAATCTTGTCTGGCGTCTTTCCCCCCCTGCAGCCTCGGACGTCCTGTCCCCCCCCCCGCAGCCTCTGACCCCTGCCGCCTCTGACCTCCTGTGAAAGATTGGGCTGCATGCATGGATAGTAAGGCTGGGCTGGGCTGCATGCATGGTCAGTGAGGCTGGGCTGGGTTGCATTCATGGACAGTAAGGCTGGGCTGGGTTGCATTCACGGACAGTAAGGCTGGGCTGGGCTGCATGCATGGACAGTAAGGCTGGGCTGGGCTGCATGCATGGACAGTAAGGCTGGGCTGCATTTATGAACAGTAAGGCTGGGCTGCATTCGTGGACAATAAGGCTGGGCTTAGGCTGCATTCGTGGACAGTAAGGCTGGGCTGCATTCGTGGACAGTAAGTATGGGCTGCTTTCGTGGGACAGCAAGGCTGGGCTGCATTCGTGGGACAGCAAGGCTGGGCTGCATTCGTGGGACAGCAAGGCTGGGCTGCATTCGTGGACAGTAAGGCTGGGCTGCATTCGTGGACAGTAAGGCTGGGCTGCATTCGTGGACAGTAAGGCTGGGCTGCATTCGTGGACAGTAAGGCTGGGCTGCATTCGTGGACAGTAAGGCTGGGCTGCATTCGTGGACAGTAAGGCTGGGCTGCATTCGTGGACAGTAAGGCTGGGCTGCATTTGTGGACAATAAAGCTGCATTCGTGGACAGTAAGGCTGGGCTGCATTCATACGCTCAGTAAGGCTGCGAAGTTAGCCGTGCTCGGGACAGCTCGGCAATTTTCGAAAAGGCGGGCGCATGCGCAGTGACACGATAGCGCAGAGCGGTGCCATTTTTAAACATAAAGCAGTAGCGCTCAGTGAAGTCTCGTCTGGCGTCTTTCCCTGCTGCAGCCTCGGACCTCCTGTCCCCCCCCCCTGCAGCCTCTGACCCCTGCAGTTTCTGACCTTCTGTGAAAGATTGGGCTGCATGCATGGATAGTAAGGCTGGGCTGGGCTGCATGCATGGACAATAAGGCTGGGCTCGGGCTGCATGCATGGTCAGTAAGGCTGGGCTGGGGTTGCATTCATGGACAGTAAGGCTGGGCTGGGCTGCATGCATGTACAGTAAGGCTGGGCTGGGCTGCATGCATGGACAGTAAGGCTGAGCTGGGCTGCATTCATGGACAGTAAGGCTGGGCTGCATTCATGGACAGTAAGGCTGGGCTGCATTCGTAGACAGTAAGGCTGCATTCGTGGACAGTAAGGCTGGGCTGCATTCGTGGACAGTAATGCCCCATACACACGATCATTTTTAATGTCATTTTTAAAACTGACGTTTTTCTTGTCATTTTTTTTCTTGTTTCCTCTCAAGCCTGTCTTGCGTACACACCATCATTTTAAAAAATGTTCAAGAAAAGCGCAGTGACGTACACCACGTACGACGGCACTATAAAGGGGAAGTTCCGTTCGAATGGCGCCACCCTTCATGTTAGTAAAGTTTGTTGAGAGACGATTCGCTCTTTTCAGTCTAGTGCTTTTCAGTCCGTTACAGCATGACGAATGTGCTATCTCCATTACGAACGCTAGTTTTACCAGAACGAGCGCTCCCGTCTCATACTTGATTCTGAGCATGCGCATTTTTTTTCACGTCGTTAAAGCATACACACTATCGTTTTTCACGTCGTTAAAAAAAACGACATGAAAAACGACGTGAAAAAAGAGAGCATGTTCGAAATTTTTAATGCCCGTTTTTCACGTCGTTAAAAATGCTCTGGAGCATACACACGATCATTTTTTATGGCCATTTTTTTTAATGGCATTTTTAACGGCATGAAAAATGATCGTGTGTATGGGGCATAAGGCTGGGCTGCATTCATGGACAGTAAGGCTGGGCTGCATTTATGGACAGTAAGGCTGCATTCATACGCTCAGTAAGGCTGCGAAGGCTCCCCCCGCAGCCTCTGACCTCCTGTGAAAGATTGGGCTGCATGCATGGATAGTAGGGCTGGGCTGGGCTGCATGCATGGACAGTAAGACTGGGCTTGGGCTGCATGCATGGACAGTAAGGCTGGGCTGGGCTGCATGCATGGACAGTAAGGCTGGGCTGGGCTGCATGCATGGACAGTAAGGCTGGGCTGGGCTGCATGCATGGACAGTAAGGCTGGGCTGGGCTGCATTCATGGACAGTAAGGCTGGGCTGCATTCGTGGACAATAAGGCTGGGCTCAGGCTGCATTCGTGGACAGTAAGGCTGGGCTGCATTCGTGGACAGTAAGGCTGCATTCGTGGACAGTAAGGCTGGGCTGCATTCGTGGACAGTAAGGCTGGGCTGCATTCGTGGACAATAAGGCTGCATTCGTGGACAGTAAGGCTGCATTCGTGGACAGTAAGGCTGGGCTGCATTCGTGGACAGTAAGGCTGGGCTGCATTCGTGGACAGTAAGGCTGGGCTGCATTCGTGGACAGTAAGGCTGGGCTGCATTCGTGGACAGTAAGGCTGGGCTGCATTCGTGGACAGTAAGGCTGGGCTGCATTCATTGACAGTAAGGCTGGGCTGCATTTGTGGACAGTAAGGCTGCATTTGTGGACAGTAAGGCTGGGCTGCATTCGTGGACAATAAGGCTGGGCTCAGGCTGCATTCGTGGACAGTAAGGCTGGGCTGCATTCGTGGACAGTAAGGCTGGGCTGCATTCGTGGACAGTAAGGCTGGGCTGCATTCGTGGACAATAAGGCTGGGCTCAGGCTGCATTCGTGGACAGTAAGGCTGAGCTGCATTCGTGGACAGTAAGGCTGGGCTGCATTCGTGGACAGTAAGGCTGGGCTGCATTCGTGGACAGTAAGGCTGGGCTGCATTCATGGACAGTAAGGCTGGGCTGCATTCATTGACAGTAAGGCTGGGCTGCATTCGTGGACAGTAAGGCTGCATTCGTGGACAGTAAGGCTGGGCTGCATTCGTGGACAGTAAGGCTGGGCTGCATTCGTGGACAGTAAGGCTGGGCTGCATTCGTGGACAATAAGGCTGCATTCGTGGACAATAAGGCTGCATTCGTGGACAATAAGGCTGCATTCGTGGACAGTAAGGCTGCATTCGTGGACAGTAAGGCTGCATTCGTGGACAGTAAGGCTGGGCTGCATTCGTGGACAGTAAGGCTGGGCTGCATTCGTGGACAGTAAGGCTGGGCTGCATTCGTGGACAGTAAGGCTGGGCTGCATTCGTGGACAGTAAGGCTGGGCTGCATTCGTGGACAGTAAGGCTGGGCTGCATTCATTGACAGTAAGGCTGGGCTGCATTTGTGGACAATAAGGCTGCATTTGTGGACAATAAGGCTGCATTTGTGGACAGTAAGGCTGGGCTGCATTCGTGGACAGTAAGGCTGGGCTGCATTCGTGGACAGTAAGGCTGGGCTGCATTCGTGGACAGTAAGGCTGGGCTGCATTCGTGGACAGTAAGGCTGGGCTGCATTCGTGGACAGTAAAGCTGCATTCATGGACAGTAAGGCTGGGCTGCATTCATGGACAGTAAGGCTGGGATGCATTCATACGCTCAGTAAGGCTGCATTCTTGGACAGTAAGGCTGGGCTGCATTCATGCTCAGTAAGGCTGCATTCATATGCTCAGTAAGGCTGCATTCATATGCTCAGTGAGGCTGCATTCATGGGCACAGTGAGGCTGCATTCATGGGCACAGTGAGGCTGCATTCATGGGCACAGTAAGGCTGCATTTGATGGACAGTGAGGCTGCATTTGATGGACAGAGAGGCTGCATTCACGACCATAGTAAAGCTGCATTTTATAGACATTGAGGCTGCATTTATGGGCACAGTGAGGCTGCATTCATGGTCACAGTGAGGCTGCATTCATGGTCACAGTGAGGCTGCATTGATGGGCACAATGAGGCTGCTTTCAAGGGCACAATGAGGCTGTATTCATGGGCACAGTGAGGCTGCATTGATGGGCACGGTGAGGCTGCATTGATGGGCACAGTGAGGCTGCATTGATGGGCAAAGTGAGGCTGCATTGATCTCTTGTACCATGTCTGCAGTCTCTGACCATCTCTTGTACCATGTCTGCAGTCTCTGACCATCTCTTGTACCAGTCCACAGGAGAGGTCCCATCCAGGTCCACCAGCACATAATCCTTGTCAAGCTATAAGCTGGGTCAGTCCATCACTAGGGGTCACCTAAACAGATTACCACTGTGTGGCTCGAGCAAGTGCTTCTGACTGACACACTCCTCTACAGTATTGTCTGGCTTGTTACTCCTGGATTTACGTTCCCTACCTATCAGTAGCCTGTGCATAGTTACTCTTTTACTTAAATCACGCATTACTGTCTACCATGAATGTGTTTATATAATACTGGCACCCTGTGATATACGGACTGTCAGGTAAAAATACCTAGGCCGGTTTCACTACCTAACACGGCCTTGTTCAATACTATGCTCCCGACGAAGCGTTTTGGAACGCGAAACTAGTCGAGCGAAAAAAAGATCTTTATCTTTGAATTTACCGGACCTATCAATAAGACCAGTCATCTCTCGTGCATACCGTCCAACTCCTTATTTGTGTTCGTTGGCTATACATTATCCTATTCTACTTTGTGTATTTTACATGTCAATGTAATTTCTGGGAGATGCGTTGAGTCTTGTAAATGGGACCCTATACCAATTATTGATGACTGTTACATAATGTCATTTTCTTTATCGTACACCACGGGACACAGAGCTAGTCATTACATAATGGGTTAAGGGTCACCAGCGGTGATTGGACACTGGCACAACCAATGGAAGACAGTTCCCCTCCATATAACCCCTCCCATCAGGGAAGTACCTCAGTTTTTTCGCCAGTGTCGAAAGGTGTTGGACGCGTTAGGAGGTGCTAAAGGAAAGCTCTACCAAAGAGACCCTCTGGGGGTAAAAGAGCTATGCTTTCGGATCCATCCAAGACGCCTACAAATGAGCTGAATCTGGATGGGATCCGGGCCTCATCCATGAGGCGTCGCCTGTAATGTCTCTCTTCGGAGGACTGGGCTCTAAGATCCAGCACTTTCGCTATTTCGCTATAAAGTCCTGGTAAGAGTCTTGTACAAGGCCCAGGGGAGAGGTATCCTTTAAATAGGAACCCATATCCCTGAAGGTTGGCACACATAGCCCACCGTGAAGGGTGAAGTTTGGTATCTGTCTGAAATCTTTCAGCAGAAAAACCTGCGGCGTGGATAAGGTGAGATTAGAAGGTCCATAACTAGGTTGGGACCTTTTTCAAAAAGTGGATGTCTTCTTTTTTTCCACCACTGGGGGGAGTAAAGAGCTGAATATACTCACCTCACTCTGTTCAGTGTCGGCTTCAGCGAAGTACACTGCTCGTCACCTCCGCTGCTGAGCTTGCTGGGGCACCCCGATCCTCCTTTCGGTGGCCGACCAGACACCTGCAGATGCAGGTAAGTGGGAACAAGGGCTGATGAGAGTCCTCTCTCACTATGGCCACCGCCATAGCGCTAAGGGCCGCGCGCGCGCGTGGGAGCGCGCTTTATCGGAGGGGGGGGGGGGCGAAGGCGTGCGCGGGCACGTGGCGCGCGCAGGCACAGAAACGGCGCCAATTTTAAAAGACTGTCAGTGTGAGAAGCACTGCAGCAGCAAGCAAGCTCGTTAGTTCTCTTATTCTTGGCAGAGAAACACAGCAGCTATACAGGGACGTAAGACTCCATGTGGTTGGATTGGGTACTTCCTAGAAGACATCCATGTTATGCATAGTTATGTGTTAAAAGTTGCATACTTAATGTATTTGCTAAACTGAACACGGTAGTATATGCATTTAGGTACCTTGTATTTTGTCTAAACGGTAAGCCTTCCAGGGGAAGTAATACGGACAAAAAGAGATAAGAAAGCACCACCGCCTGAGAGGAGGCTCTAACTGTGCTGACTCGGTACCTTTCTCTCCTGGGTTGCTAAATGCACCTGTTCAGGATGAGCCATTACCTCTGTCAGGTATGGCGGCTTCCCCAGTGGAGCCTGGGCCTGTATATGTCACTGAGGACACTTTATCAGCTGCCCTAAATAATCTGGAGGAAAAAATTGCTACCTTAATCGCTAAGTCCTCTAAAAAGGAACAATAAGCGAAGCAGGTCTCTTCCAGTATTGGACCTCCCTTCAGAAGTACCTGAGGGAGGAGGATGAGGAGGAGGAGGCTACATCAGCAGAGGATGAGGAGCCAGATTTTAAGGTCACAGGTACAATGCTATAGCAGTGCATTTAAGTTAACCTCTGCGGAGGTAACGGAATTACCTGTCTCCTCCCTAGGGTCATTAAGATCCCTGCAAGGTGCATGCTCCTTCCCGGTTCATCCGTTACTAGAGGTTTAACATTCTTTATCCTATGGGGGAAAAAAATTTTTTTTAAGAAATGGAGCCTGCCTGCGGTAGTTGCGGCTATTTCTTGTGTAAATAAAAACCTGACATGTCCGGTGGATAATGTACAAGGGTTTAAAAGATCCTTCTGAGAGGAAGTTGAAATCCTCCTTCCTTTTGGCCGGCTCAATTACCCAACCTGCAGTAGCAGCAGTCGGTATGGGTCAGGTCATCAGCCAACAGGTAAAGCAGGGGCTGAAGGAACTGCCTTCAGAGCAGGCTAGAAATTGGGAAAAATTTGCCTAAAAGCCTTATGCTTCACAGTGGATGCCATGAGAGATTCTATCATACAGGCATCACGCCTTACACTCCAGCTGGTACAGATGCGCAGAGTACTTTGGCTTGAGCATTGGTCAGCGGAGACCCCATGCAAAAAGCTGTTGGCAAGTTCCCGTTCCATGGCGAACGCCTATTTGGGGAAGATTTAGAAAAATATATACAGAAGATCAAGTGGTAAAATGACTTTTACCTGAGAGAAAGAAAAACAAGAGATCTTGTTTTAAACGCTCTCTCCCCAGCTCCCGGGAAATCTGACTCCAACCAGTGGCGGCGGCCTGTTTTAGCCGCCCACAAAAGCCAAGGGGCAAGCTCAGAAGAACAAGAAGCCGTGGGGTGCAAGAGCTAATAAGCAAGCCCCCAAAGCCTCTCAGTGAAGGGGCGCCCCCGCTCGGCCGAGTGGGAGGAAGGCTTTGTCAGTTCTGAGCAACTTGGTGGTCAGAAATCCAGGACAATTGGGTAGTATCCACAATATCCTCAGGGTACAAACTGGAATTTCGAGAGATCCCATCTTCTCAATTCCGAGGTTCAAGACTCTCCAAGGATCCACAAAAAAGAGAATCCTTCTTCAAAGGTTTGAATCACTTAATGGCTCAAGGGGTAGTTACAGACGTACCCCAAAAAGAGCGAGGTTCAGGTTTTTACTCAAACCTCTTTGTGATTCCAAAGCCAAATGGAGATGTCAGACCCATCCTGGATCTAAAATCCCTAAATCGGTTCCTGAACGATCGCCATTTTCGAATGGAAACGATCCGATCCGTGGCCGCCACTTTAAAGGGCGGAAAATTCATGGCGTCCATAGATATCAAGGACGCACATTTACACATACCCATCCTCCCCGCTCACCAAAGATTCCTAAGGTTTGCGGTAGAAGATCGCCACTTTCAATTTGTGGCTCTGCCGTTTGGTGTAGCCACCGCGCCCATAGTGTTCACAAAGGTGCTAGCTCCTCTGTTAGTAACCTAAGAACACGGGGCATTGCGGTAACAGCCTATCTGGACGATCTACTAGTAATAGATCAGTCAAAGGACGGATTGGGTCACGCTGTACACACTACAGTAGGATACCTGGAGCATTTAGGATGGATTATAAATTTACAAAAATCCTCTCTCCAGGCCCAAAGAAGGATAGGGTACCTGGGCATGATCATAGATACAGCCCAAAACGAGGTATACCTGCCAGAACCGAAGATACAGTCTCTGAAAGACCTGATCCACAAGGTCAAAGCAAACAAGAGGCCGTCTATTCGCCTTTGCATGAGACTATTGGGAAAGATGGTAGCCTCCTTCGAGGCGGTCCCTTACGCCCAGTTTCATTCGAGACTACTTCAAGGCAATATTTTAGCTTCCTGGAACAGGAAGAGCCAAGCTCTGGATATACCCATGCGCCTGTCCTCACAAGTACGCCACAACTTCGATTGGTGGCTAGAAGCCAGGAATTTACGGAAGGGAAAGTCCTTCCTCCCAGTGGCCTGGAAGGTGGTATCTAGGAATACCAGCCTATCGGACTGGGGTGCAGTATTCGAGGAGGCTTCTACCCAGGGAACCTGGGCCAAGACTCAGGGGATCCTGCCCATCAATGTGCTAGAGATCCGGGCGGTATATCTAGCCCTCAAAACCTGGACATACAGGTTACAGGGCTACCCAGTTCGGGTTCAATCCGACAATGCTACTGCAGTAGCTTACATCAATCACCAAGGAGGCACCCGCAGTCGGGCAGCCCAAAGAGAGGTGAACCGGATCCTGGCATGGGCAGAAGAGCATGTACCTTGCCTTTCTGCAATCTTCATTCCAGGGATGGAAAATTGGCAAGCAGACTACCTGAGTCGTCAGCAGCTGCTACCAGGGAGTGGTCTCTTCACCCCGAGATCTTTCAGGCCATATGTCTGAGATGGGGAAACCCAGATGTAGACCTGCTAGCTGCCAGGTTCAACAAGAAATTGGACAACTTTGTGTCCAGAACGAGGGATCCTCTAGCCTACGGGACAGACGCTCTAATAATACAGACGCTCTAATAACTCCATGGAATCAGTTCTCACTGATCTAGGCATTCCCTCCGATCCCTCTTCTACAAAGACTGCTTCGCAGGATCAAGGAGGAGGGAATACCAGTAATCCTAGTGGCCCCAAACTGGCCCAGGAGGCCTTGGTATGCCGAGATTGTAAAAACGGCGATAGGAAGGCCCTGGAAGTTTCCACTCCGACACGACCTGCTGTCACAGGGTCCAGTATTCCACCCTTCCTTACAAAGGCTAAAGTTGACGGCCTGGCTGCTGAGACCCACATTTTTAAAAAGAGAGGGGTCTCTGGTCTGGCTCTTTCTACGCTCATTAATGCTAGAAAGCCAGCCTCCAGACTCATCTATCAGAGAGTCTGGAGAGCATACGTTTCCTGGTGTGAATCCAGAAGTTGGAATCCTCAGAAATATGAAATAAGCAGGATTCTTGCTTTTTGCCAGTTAGGAGTGGATATGAATTTAGCCCTTAGCACCATCAAAGGGCAAATATCGGCTCTATCAGTCTTCTTTCAGAGACCATTGGCATCTCACTCCCTAGTTCGGACATTCATTAAGGGGGTACTGAGGATAAATCCTCCAGTTAGGACTCCCTTGTGTCCATGGGATTTGAATTTGGTATTGTCAGTGTTGCAAAAGCAACCTTTTGAACCTATTCGCCATATTCCTTTAATTATATTAAGTAGGAAGTTGGCTTTTCTGATTGCTATAGCTTCTGCTAGGAGAGTATCAGAGCTAGCAGCTCTTTCTTGTAAAGAGCCTTGTCTAATTTGTCACAAGGACAAAATCGTACTACGACCCCATCCGGCTTTTCTACCTAAGGTGGTGTCGGCTTTTCACTTGAATCAAGACATTGTTCTGCCTTCCTTTTTTCCAAACCCGCGGACGGCGGGGGAAAAATTATTACACTCTCTAGATCTAGGGAGAGCGGTAAAGGTGTATCTGCAAGCAACCGCTCAGATACGTAAAACAGATGTTTTGTTTATTTTACCAGATGGGCCCAAGAAGGGCCAAGCGGTATCAAGATCCACCATTTCCAGGTGGATTAGACAAGTAATTATTCAAGCTTATGGTTTAAAGAACAGGACTCCTCCTTTTCCTGTTAAGGCGCACTCTACCAGGGCGATAGGTGCTTCATGGGCAGTGCACCACCAGGCTTCGATGGCTCAGATCTGTAAAGCTGCAACTTGGTCTTCAGTCCATACATTTTCCAAATTCTATCAAATAGATGGGAAAGGACATGAGGATTCCGCCTTTGGGCGAAGTGTGCTGCAGGCAGCAGTATAGGGCTTCTGGTCCGCAAGCGGCCTGTTTTGATCTGTGTCTCCCCCCCTTCATATGAGCATTGCTCTGGGACGTCCCATTATGTAATGACTAGCTCTGTGTCCCGTGGTGTACGATAAAGAAAATAGGATTTTTATAACAGCTTACCTGTAAAATCCTTTTCTTGGAGTACACCACGGGACACAGAGGTCCCCCCCTTCTTATGGGAACCTTACTGCTTTGCTACAAAACTGAGGTACTTCCCTGATGGGAGGGGTTATATGGAGGGGAACTGTCTTCCATTGGTTGTGCCAGTGTCCAATCACCGCTGGTGACCCTTAACCCATTATGTAATGACTAGCTCTGTGTCCCGTGGTGTACTCCAAGAAAAGGATTTTACAGGTAAGCTGTTATAAAAATCCTATTTTTTTGTATTAATGTACTTTTTACCTAAATTCAATTATATTTTTCTACCAACAATAAAACCCTTAGAATTTTTACAATATCTATCTATGTGCCGTTTAAAGTCCATCTTTAGTTTAAACAATATTCGCCCATTGATTATCGGGACGTTGGCGCATTTATACCAGGTGCATCCACAGTGTCACCCTGTGGTGATGCACAATTTAGCAATTTCCTTCTAAATCTCTTGTACCATGTCTGCAGTCTCTGTCCATCTCTTGTACCATGTCTGCAACCTCTAACCATCTCTTGTCATATATCATGTCTGCAGTCTCTGAGGGAGTCTGGAGAGGAGTCAGGAGAGGGAGTGCTGCTGGGATGGGGGTCATGGGAGAAGTCAGACATGTGTGGACTGTGGAGAGGAGACTATAGGATAAAACCAGAGCCACCAAACCAAGCTGGAGCCGACTGACTGATCCCTGCACGGTGCACCTGAAAGGAGGTCAGTGACAGCGCTGCAAGGCCAGTCTGAGGGGGGGGGGTCACTGATGTACGGGGAAAGTGAATACAACATTGTAAGGGGGTTCTGATATAAAGGTTTCCCCCAATATTAGTAACCCCCCCCCCACCTTAGAGTATTCTTTCTGTGAAAGGTGGTCTCTGGTCAACAGAGTTGTCCCCCCCCCCACGTTCCCAGAGTTCCTGGGGTTCCCCTTGATACTTGACCACTTTTAGCACTTTTAACTGGAATTTGCTTTATATATATATATATATATATATATATATATATATATACACATATGTGCTTTCATATCTGTCTGCTCTATATATAATGCACTCTTCAAATGTGCTTTAAAATGTATGGTTTTCCCTTTCATGAACAAGAAAATAATGACGTTATGCTATTGGGCTGGTATAAAAATGCTCTGGGGTTGGTATGAATTTTTTTCCAGGGCTGGTTTTTATTCCCAGTCCGGCCCTGGTGCTAACTGACACTGACTGGGAGGAAGACTGACTAACTAACATTGTTGTGACACTAATACAGTGATGTGTAATAGACCTATATATTGTACTAATGACACTGACTGGGAAGAGGTTAACATCAAAAGGCAATTAAGGGGTTAACTGTGCGCCTAACAAGTGTAATATGTGCTGCTTTTACTCACAGATCTGGCTGTTTTTTCTCCCTCCTTTTCAGGGAGAAGAAACAGCCAGATCGCTGTTCTGTGTGTTTGTAAACACAGAATTCTGTGCTGTGATTTGACCCAGCACGGGTCAGCAGGCGGCACCCACCAAAGCATTAAACATCAAACCACTACAATTCTCCACCTAAATCTGTAGTCACTTGATACACTGGGCCTGGTGTTTTTATCTTATTGACTGCAGAGTGGGAAGGTCATTCTTTGGGTGCCTAGGTGAGATGGACATATTCTTTTGGCTGTCCAAAGATGGATTCTCGAATGCCTCATACACACAACCAGTTTTCCAGACGAGAAAACTGGCATTTTTTAGATTGGTCAGGAAAACCGGTCGTGTGTATGCTCCATAGCAGTTTTCCAGACGAGAAAACTGGCCGCAAAAAAATTGGAACCTGCTCTATTTTTTCTTGTAGTGTTTCCCGTCAGTCTTTTTCTCGTCGCAAAAAACGCTCGTGTGTATGCTTTTCCGAGGGGAAAAATAACGCGCATGCTCAGAATCAAGTATGAGACGGGAGCGCTCGTTCTGGTAAAACTAGCGTTCGTAATAGAGATAGCACATTCGTCAGCATTCTGAACAGCAGAAAACGATCTGAAAGCACGAAGACTGAAAAAGGCGAATCGTCTCTCACCAAACTTTTACTAACACGCAATAACACAAGATCAGCAAAAGCAGCCCAAAGGGTGGCACCATTTGAATGGAACTTCCCCTTTATAGTGCCGTCATACGTGTTGTACGTCACCGCGCTTTGGTCGAGCGTTTTTTTGCCTGGACGTGTGTATGCAAGGCAGGCTTGAGAGGAATTGCGTCGGGAAAAACTTTGGTTTTTGGCATGTCAGGAAAACTGGTCGTGTGTACGAGGCATTAGGCTTCAGAATACTTTCGTGGCATAGTGACTTCACAGAGAGAGATGGTAATTTCTTCAGTCAGGAGTTGCTCTTTTTTGTTTATAGCGCAAAAAATAAAAACCGCAGAGGTGATCAAATACCACCAAAAGAAAGCTCTATTTGTGGGGAAAAAAGGATGTCAATTTTGTTTGGGAGCCACATCGCACGACTGCGCAATTGTCAGTTAAAGCGACGCAGTGCCGAATCGCAAAAAGGGGCCTGGTCTTTATGCTGCATATTGGTCCGGGGCTTAAGTGGTTAAATAACAATAACTTTAAGTTTTGTCTCTGCCTCCAGATTGTGACTGGGCAGTGAAGGAGAAGCAGCAGACTAATGAGCTTTTAGATTGCTTTGTGCTTCTCTCAGTATTCCCTTGTTACCCCACAATCAACTAATCACACCTGATTGGCTCCTTTTGCTGCTTCTTCCTTCCTTCATGCTGAACTGTGCTGCAGAGGGACTGCAAGAGGCTGATGCCAAGTCAAATTCAGGTACTTGCACTGTTAAAAACAGGCCACAGGATTGTAGAACGAACTGCACTCCTGTGATCCACAGGAGATGTATAGCCAAACAAGCTTTGCCTGTACTTCTAATTTAAGAACAAACCTTGTAACCCGGGGACTGCTTGTATTTACCTTTAAATTTTTTGTAAATTGTACTACCTTGGTTATTTTCTATTACGGTAACATTGCTCCACTGTGTTTTTCTTTGATTACTGAGGCAAATAACTTTTTTTGTGGAAGTGCTGTAGTGTAAAATATTTTGGCTTTCTGTAGTTTCATTTAGTAGTTTTTTCACTTTTTAAATTATGTGCATACTGCACAATACAAACAATTTTATTTATTTTTTTAATTCGTCCCTTTTAAGTGTCATTGTGCACGAACAGTCAAACTGTATCATATTTATTCTTTAAGTGGAGCTGTAGGTAAAATCTGACATTATTGCCCCTGGTGAGACGTGGGAAAAAATACATACTGAGTGATGAGCGATGCAAAAGCTGTTAAGTCATCGTGACAGGTATATTTAAAAGAAAAGTCACCATCTTTTTAAAATGGATAAGGAAATGGATTCAAAAGTAGAAGAATAATAAATCATTTATCTTACAAACAGGACAATCACTTAGCAAGTGTTTGCATGTTTAAACTTGTTCTTTCGCACTGAAGCATATCAACTTCTGTTAATATATATTATACCTGACCATAATCAGATGCATCCTGTCCTGTTCAGTTTACTCAATGCTTTACTGATTATTTAAAATGTTCTTGGCTGTCACGTCTCATAGACTGAATAATGTTTGGTCAGTTTTTTTATTGCTGTCTTTGTATACTTAAATCAACTACTAAACTAGATAACGAAAATGTTTTATGAAGAATGGACTAACGACAAACACATAAACTAGTAAGGAAGTCAAAAAAGGGAAACTTTTAATTTTTTTTCTTTTTTTTGAGTTATACTGTGTATATACACAGTGTGTGTATGTATATGTGTGTATATATATATATATATATATACGGTATATATAAATATATAAATTTTTTTTAATTTTTTTTTACAGCCGTATACATTGGTTGTTTCATTGTTCCCTACGTTGCATGTTAAAATCTTTGCTTTACCAATAAACATTTCATGCTAGTTGCTTCCATGGTTCATTATTTAGAGGGCACACTGAGCTTTCTAATGAGAAAGCTCAACACTGGCTGTTCACTTTCTGACTGCCTCTGTCTAATTCGGGGATATGCAATTAGCGGACCTCCAGCTGTTGCAGAACTACGAGTCCCATGAAGCATAGCAAGACTCTGACAGCCACAAGCATGACACCCAGAGGCAGAGGCATGATGGGAATTGTAGTTTTGCAACAGCTGGAGGTCCGCTAATTGCATATCCCTGGTCTAATTGTTACTTTTATAGAGAACCCTGTGAGCAGTAAGGTGGAGGGGGATGTCTACCTTCTCTGAATCATTCAGCTGTGTGTAATTTCTGATAACAGACCAAAAAACAACTTGTTGACAGCTAAGTGGTACAATGACTACACAACTGAAGTGAAGAATTGATTCAGTTGCACCAGCTGCTGGGTGCAAATATGAAAACATGTAAGCTTTTCTCATCTCTCTACCCCTCACTACAAATTCTCTTACTCAATTTGAATGCATCTGCTAGGATGACCCTTGTTCCCCGTAG
Source organism: Rana muscosa (assembly GCA_029206835.1). NCBI lineage: Eukaryota > Metazoa > Chordata > Amphibia > Anura > Ranidae > Rana > Rana muscosa. Next base: position 734,321,896 of record CM055116.1, read on the forward strand.
TTGATGTCCATCCTATACAATTATGTAGTGCTTTTTCCTCTCCCACCGTCCCCTCTTATGTTAAAGCAGTTGTATACCCGCTGACTTTTTTTTTTTTTACACCTGTAAAGGAAAAGGCATAATGAGCTAGTATGGACCGCATACTAGCTCATTATGAAATACTTACCTTAGAACGAGGCGTCAGTGTCCCTCCAGGTCCACGCCGAGGCAGCTGACATTATGCCCCGGCGTGTCTTCTGGGTATCGCGGCTCCAGCGCTGTGAGTGGCTGGAGCCGCGATGTCACTCCCGCGCATGTGCGCGGGAGACTTTTTCCCGGCAAGGTCCGGTGTCCGCCGGGCCTTCAGCCGAGAATCCCCTGTGCGCATGCGCCGCTGCAGTCAGCGGCGCAGTGCAAAGGGAAATAACTCATAAACCGTAAAGGTTTAGGAGATATTTTTAAAGATATTATATTTAGATATTTTTTAGTATAGGCTTACCTGTTGGTAAAAGTAAAAAAAAAGACGATACAACCGCTTTAATAAATGGTTATTGGATTTTCCTGCCTCCTAGAAAGTTGAAGACTGGCCCCAATTATGGCTGAACTTATTTAACAGTTCTTCCAATATCACTTATCAGGCAGCCTTGTAGAAGGCTCTCATTCAGTGCATCCGGAAAGTATTCACATCACAGCGCTTCACTGTTTCCACATTTTGTTATGTTACAGCCTTATTCCAGAATAGATTGAATTCATTATTTTCCTCAAAATCCTACAAACAATACCCCATAATGACAATGTGAAAGAAGTTTGAAATCTTTGTAAGTTTATTAAAAATAAAAAGCAAAAAAAAAATCACATGTATACAAGTGTTTGACAGCCTTTGCTCAGTACTTTGTTGAAGCACCTTTGACACCAATAACAGCCCCAAGTATTTTTGAGTATGATGCTACAAACTTGGCACACCTATTTTTGGGCAGTTTCTCCCATTTTTCTTTGCAGGAACTCTCAAGCTCAATCAGGTTGGGGGGGTGTGTTGGTGCACAGCCATTTTCAGATCTCTCCAGAGATGTTCAATCGGGTTCAAGTCTGGGCTCTGACTGGGCCACTCAAGGACATTCACAGAGTTGTCCGGTAGTCACTCCTTTGTTATCTTGGCTGTGTAATTAGGGATGTTGTCCTGTTGGAAGATGAACCTTCGCCCCAATCTGAGGTCCAGATCGCTCTGGAGCAGGTTTTCATCAAGGATGTCTCTGTACATTGCTTTATTCGTTTTTTCCTTGATCCTGACTAGTCTCCCAGTTCCTGCCACTGAAAAACATCCCCACAGCACTATGCTGCCAGCACCATGCTTCACTGTAAGGATGGTATTGGCCAGGTGATAAGCGTTGCCTGGTTTCCTCTAGACATGACGCTTGCCATTGAGGCAAAAGAGTTCAAGCTTTGTTTCATCAGACCAGAGAATTTTGTTTCTCATGGTCTGGGAGTCCTTCGGGTGCCTTGGCAAACTCCAGTAGGGCTGTCATGAGCCTTTTACTGCGGAGTGGCCTCCGACTCGCCACTCTACCAGGCAGGCCTGATTGTTGGAGTGATGCAGAGATGGTCGTTTTTTAAGAAGGTTCTCCTCTCTCCACAGAGAAATGCTGGAGCTCTGTCAGAGTGACCACCGGTCACATCCCTGACTAAGGTCCTTTTGCCACTGTGCTCATTGGGACCTTCAATGCTGCAGAAATGTTTCTGTATTCTTCCCCAGATCTTTGCCTTGATACAATCCTGTCTCTGAGGTCTACAGACTACTTCTTGTACTTGTAGAAACAAAGATGATCAGTGGAAACAGGATGCACCGGAGCTAAATTTTGAGTGTTATGGCAAAGGCTGTGAATACTTATGTACATGTGATTTTTTTTCTTAATAATTTTGCGAAGATTTCAAACAATCTTCTTTCACGTTGTCATTATGGGGTATTGTTTGTCGAATTTTGAGGAAAATAATGAATTTAATCCATTTTGGAATAAGGCTGTAACATAACAAAATGTGGAAAAAGTGAAGGGCTGTGAATACTTTCCGAAAGCACTGTATGTTTGTACAGTACGGTACAGTAACCTCTCGATCAACTGGGGGGGGGGCGGTTAGATTGGGTTATTATTTTTCATCAGCATCATCATCATTATCATCATCCTCATCACTATCCGATCATCAACCACACCTCCAGGATCATCACCATCCCATCATCGTCATCGTCGCTTCATCGGTTTTATCATCGCATCATCACATCACCATCAGCCTTCGCCCACCATGCTCATCATCAAGTACTCAGCTGACACCCTCCGCAGTCTAAGGAATATCGCCTCAACTCTACCAACCTCCACCCAAAAAATACTACGGAAAGAACAACTACTAAGAATCTACCGTCAATCAACCACCAAAAACAGGAAGACACCACTTCAACTATAACACCTATCATGCGCCCTGATCAACACCCGATCTGCAGTCAAGCACAGACAGGAAATCCACGACTTCATCATCCAACACAACACAGATTGCCTCTTTATCACGGAAAGTTGGCTAACACCCGACTGTAACACCATCCTAACAGAATTGGTGCCGGAGAACTACTGCATCCTAACCGAGCATAGAACAGGACAAAGAGGAGGAGGCCTAGCAGTGATCTACAAATCCCACCTCACTCTCATCAAACCAACTCTACAGAACTCTTTGCCTTTCATAGAAACACTCACTCTGCAACTTCAAACAACATCCGAGGAAACCGTCCACATACTGTTATGCTACAGACCACCAGGTCCAAAGACTCATCTCCTCACACCTTTCACCAAAATCATCTTGACTTACACCTTGAAAACCAAAAACCTTCTGCTACTCGGGGACTTCAACCTCTGGGCTAACTCAACCCAGGACCCCATCGCCACCGCCTGCATCGACCAACTGGAAGAACTAGGTCTGCAGCAACTGATAAATGCTTCCACGCATGTTTCAGGTCATATTCTTGACCTCATCTTCAAACAAAATATGGACATCAACACGCTGGACAACATGCCTTTACCATGGACGGACCACCACGCTATCAAATTTAAAATAAGTACCAACACCATCCTCCAAAAACCAAAACTTCCAACAACAACACACTGGACAAGATCACAGAAGAAACTACGCTCGGAACTCTTCAAAACCATACTATCGAACAGAATAGAAAAGCCAAATCAAAACCACTCAACGGAACAAACACTCAACTCCTTAAACAAAGCATTACTACAAACAGCAGACAGTTGCTCCGAAACGCAGAGCTCTTATCCGCAAAAACAACTCGGGCTGGTTTAATGACACTCTTACATTACTGAAGCAAAAACGCAGAAGAGCGGAAGGAGCCTGGAGGAGAAACCCATCAAAGGAAAACCTCACAAACTACAAAGCACTCACCAAGAAATACCACAAAGCAATCTTCAAAGCAAAAAAAGAACACTTCTCAAACACCATCTCAAAAGCCCTAAACCGTCCGCGGGAACTATTCAAACTAGTCGCTCAGACTATGAACCCTACCTGCTTAGAGCCTCCAACAAACGAAACTCAAGAATTCTGTAATGAACTATCTGATTTTTTTATTGACAAAATTGAAAACATTCGTGAAATAATTCAACAGAAAAAAACAACCAACCCTGTTCAGACAAAGCAAGAAGAAGAAATCAATACAAATAGTCTTCGATCGACAAATTTTTGCTGGTCCCAATCACCATCGACACCTCCAAAAACATCATCAGAAGCCTCCAAGACAACACATCTCCCGATTACATTATTTCTACAAAACTCCTGAAAGAATGTACCGACATCTTGGCACCCACCATAACGCACATCATAAACCAATCATTCAAAGAAGGTATTGTTCCGAGTTCCCTCAAGCAAGGGATAATCAAACCCCTTCTAAAGAAACCCAACCTCGACCCCAAAGACCCAAACCATCGCAGACCGGTAACAAGCCTTAACACCATCTCCAAGATCATGGAGAAAGCAGAAGTACAACAGCTACAACCCCATTTTGGACGCCCACAAACTCCTGGACCCGCTACAATCAGGTTTCCGCCCAGGCCACGGGACAGAAACGGCACTTCTCAAGATATGGGATGACGCCCTCGAAGCAGCAGATGACGGAGAATCGTGTCTCCTGGTGCTGCTGGACCTCAGTGCAGCTTTTGACACAGTAGACCACAACACCCTGCTCACTCGACTCAAAGAAGTAGCCAGAGTCTCAGACTCTGCCCTACCCTGGTTCGCATCCTTCCTAGAAAATCGATCCCAGAGAGTGAAACTAGGAGGCTTCACGTCAGAAACACGCACCATTACATGCGAAGTCCGTCAAAGATCACCCCTTTCCCCCGTGCTCTTAAAGGGGTTGTAAAGGTACATTTTTTATTTTCTAAATAGGTTCCTTTAAGCTAGTGCATTGTTGGTTCACTTACCTTTTCCCTTCTAAATGTTTTTTTTCTTTGTCTGAATTTCTCACTTCCTGTTTCTACTCAGTAAACTTCACACCATCATCCGAGTGGTGTGGAGTCAGCCAGAACAGCTTACTGAACAGCTTACTGAGGAGGAACAGGAAGTGAGAAATTCAGACAAAGAAAACAAAGAAAAAACATTTAGAAGGGAAATAGAAGGAAAAGGTAAGTGAACCAACAATGCACTAGCTTAAAGGAACCTATTTAGAAAATAAAAAATTTACCTTTACAACCCCTTTAAACATCTACCTCCAACCACTCCTTAAAATCATCAGCAAACAGGACCTGCGCTACCACTCTTATGCTGATGACACTCAACTTTACCTCCGTATCACCAACAAAAAAGACCAATATCACAAACTAGAAAAATGCCTCACTCTGATCGATAATTGGATGACGGAAAGCTCCCTCAAACTCAATGGATCCAAAATAAAACTACTTCTCCTTCACGCAAATTGAAAATCTAACTCTAGGACCACATAAACACCACCCACCATCCTTGGACAAACCATCACCCCAAGCAACAAAGTCAAAAGCCTCGGAGTCATCTTTGACTCAGACATGACTATGGACGCACAGATAGGATCAGTAGTCAGCAGTTCTCACCACCTTCTCCGCCTACTGTGCAGACTCATCCCCTTCATCCCGGAAGAGGATACAGCAGTAGTGGTTGGAACAATCATCAATTCCCGACTCGACTACGCAAACTCCCTCTACCTAGGACTACCTAAATACCAGATTTCGCTTCTACAAGTCGTCCACAACACGACAGCCAGACTGGTAACGGGGAAAAAACCCTGGGAATTAATCACCCCGTCCCTGAGGGCCCTCCATTGGCTAGCCGTAAAGGATCGGGTCACATTCAAGACCCTCTGCCCCACTCACAAATGCTCACGAGGAAACGCTGCTCAATACCCTACGCCACCAACCGCGTCTTCCACTCAACTAACCAAAACTTCCTCCAAATCCCGCAAAAAATCTAGGGGAGAATGAAGATTTGCAGTCCAAGGACTGCGGCTCTGGAATGCTCTATCCACGAACATCCGCATGGAAGAAAACCATCGGGCTTTCAGGAAAATACTAAAGACCCACCTCTTCTGAAGGATCAGGACTACACTAGATGCAAAAAGCACCTTGAGGCGATTTAGTTTGCATTTGTAGCGCTATACAAGTTACTTACTCACTCACTCAGTACCCGGTCCTGTCTAGTATGGGTCTTTTTGATCCAGGGTGTTTGGTTTCTTTATACTCTGTTAGAATACTGCACAACCCATGGATTTTTACATTACCAAAATTATGGCTTATTTAAACACATCCCCTTCATCCTCCTACCAGCAAAGCCTTGCAGTTCCATTGGGTCAAGATCCATTTCCATGGCTTTATGATTAAAGCGGAGGTTCACCCAAATCACAATACTTCGCTATCCTCATCATTGCATAACCTACAGTATATAGACAATTGCCCTAAAAAAAATTTTTTGGTCATTTAAATACCTTAATATTTAGGACTTCCGGGGTTTCCCTCCCGCGGGAGTAGGCGTCTCCCCGGCGCCACAGTGATGTCTGGGAGCTCGCCGCAGTGTGTACTGGGAGCACAGTGTCGTCATTCCATCACAAAGGGGCGTGAACTATGAATGACGCCGCCCATTGTGATGGCAACCAGTTAGTTTACGGTGCTACTCGCCGTAAACAGTGCGCAGGCGCGAGTATGAGCGGTCAATCCTGGGAGATCAGCATTCACTGCTTCGAGGAAGTGATTGCTTGTGGGCTTCACAATGCCCACAAGCAAAATGGAAACTCCCTCGGACGTATTTTATAACTCCTTCTTTGCAGAGAAAATGGATAGCGGATATATGCAGCGACCAAAGAAGTGAGTGTACCTTAGCATTGTTATACTCCAGTGAATGTCGGGGAAAAAAAGTTTGCCGCAGAACCCGCGCTTTAACCACTTAACGACCGCTCACTGTATATGTACGTCGGCAGAATGGCACCGACAGGCACAATCACGTACAGTGTACGTGATTGCCTTTGTACAGTTGGGGGGTCCGATCGGACCCCCCTCCTATACAGTGAGCGGTCGGTATTCGTTGGGGAGCGATCCGACATGAGGGGACGGCCGTTCGATTCCGGCCACCCCCCCGCGATCGATCCCGGCGAATGGAAATGCTTCCTCTGCTGTGTAATGTAAACACAGGCAGAGGAAGCAGGAGGAAGTGATGTCATCTCTCATGCGGCGCTCACATATACCGAGCGCCGTACAAGAGAAGACACACAGGTCAGTGCACTAACACTACACTGACACCAGGACACATAGGCACACAAATCACCCCCCCCAGATCACCCCCCAGCCCCCAGTCACAGTGTCACTGATTGCAGTGACCATTTAGTTACTGATCACTGCAATCCGTGACATTTGTGACTGTAAAAGTGTCACTACATTTAGTTTTAGGTCCAGTGTAGCCCCCTAACCCCCCCTAATAAAGGTTTAACCCCCTGATCACCCCCCAGATAACCCTTTCACCCCCTAGCACCGCCATCGCTAAGCGATCATTTTTCTGATCGCTGTCTTAGTGTCAGTGATGCAGATCAGTAGCCAGTAATTTTTTTTAGGTTCGCCGCAGGTTTTTATAGCGTCAGGTACCCCCATAAATTATCTAATAAAGGTTTAACCCCCTTGATCGCCCCCCAGGTAACCTTTTCACCCCCTATCACCACTGTCGCTAAGCGATCGTTTTTCTGATCGCTGTCTTAGTGTCGGTGATGCAGATCGGTAGTCAGTAATTTTTTTTAGGTTCGCCGCAGGTTTTTATAGCGTCAGGTACCCCCATATATTATCTAATAAAGGTTTAACCCCCTAATTGCCCCTAGTTAACCCTTTCACCAGAGATCACCATATAAGTGTTACGGGTGACGCTGGTTAGTTAGTTTGCTTTTTATAGTGTCAGGGCACCCGCCGTATATATAACCCAATAAAGGTTTAACCCCCTGATCGCCCGGCAGGTGATATCAATTAGGTTTTAGCGTCAGAGAGGGTCTGCGTCACACCCCAGGCAGCGTCAGGTTAGTGCCAGTAGCGCTAACACCCACGCGTGAATCATACACCCCCCTTAGTGGTATAGTATCTGAACAGATCAATATCTGATCTGATCTGATCAGATCTATACTATACGTCCCCAGCAGTTTAGGGTTCCCAAAAACGCAGTGTTAGCGGGATCAGCCCAGATACCTGCTAGCACCTGCGTTTTGCCCCTCCGTCCAGCCCAGGCCACCCAAGTGCAGTATCGATCGATCACTGTCACTTACAAAACACAACACACATAACTGCAGCGTTCGCAGAGACAGGCCTGATCCCTGCGACTCCAGTGCTGTAGGAGGTGATTTCACCACCACAGTTAAAAAAAAAAAAAGCATAGATGCCGAAGAATTGGGGCATCAGGGGCGGAGGAGCGATTTTTGCTCCTAATGCCGCGTACATACGGTCGAAATTCCGACGGAGGCTTGCCCGTGGAAAAGTCCGACCATGTGTGTGCGGCATAACTTTTTTGCGGGAGGATGCCCCCATGCTTCGGCATATATAAATGGTGCATGTATGCCCATCATTAGAAGTGGGTGGATGAAGGGCGGTATTCTAATGGTGGGCATACCCACCGATCAATCTCTTTTTTCGTTCAGCCAACTGGCTGCATGAAAAAAAAAGATTACAATACATGTCCAACAAGGACCAGCAACGTACTGGTATGTTGCTGGACTTTGAATGTTTATACCAGAATGATGCCTGTGGGTTTAGGTATCATCTTGGTATCATTCTTTTCAGCGAGCGGCCGGCTTTCATGTAAAAGCAATCCTAGTGGCTAATTAGCCTCTGGACTGCTTTTACAAGCAGTGGGAGGGAATGTCCCCCCCCCCGGATATAAAAAGCGCCATTGGGAAATTGGGAAAGCATTTTATCACACCGATCTTGGTGTGGTCAGATGCTTTGAGGGCAGAGGAAAGATCTAGGGTCCAATAGACCCCAGTTTTTTCAAAAAAAGAGTACCTGTCACTACCTATTGCTATAATAGGGGATATTTACATTCCCTGAGATAACAATAATAAAAATAAAAAAATATGGAAGGAACAATTTAAAAATAAAATAAAAAAGCAAAATTAATAATAAAAAAAAAAAGCACCCCTGTCCTGCCCTGCTCTTGCCCAATGGTGAACGCAAGTGTCGGTCTGGCGTCATTTGTAAACAGCAATTGCACCATGCATGTGAGGTATCATCGCGAAGGTCAGATCGAGGGCAGTAATTTTAGCAGTAGACCTCCTCTGTAAATCTAACGGGGTAACCTGTAAAGGCTTTTAAAAATGTATGTAGTTTGTCGCCAATGCACGTTTGTGCAAAATTTTAAAGCATGTCGTGTTTGGTATCTATGTACTCGGCCTAAGATCATCTTTTTTATTACATCAAACATTTGGGCAATATAGTGGGTTTTAGTGCATTAAAATGAAAAAAAGTGTATTTTTTCCCCAAAAAATGCGTTTGAAAAATCGCTGCGCAAATACTGTGTAGAAAAAAATATGCAACACCCACCATTTTAATCTGTAGGGCCGTTGCTTTAAAAATATATATAATGTTTGGGGGTTCAACATAATTTTCTTGCAAAAAAAAAATATGTTTTCATGTAAACAAAAAGTGTCAAAAAGGGCTTTGTCTTCAAGTGGTTAGAAGAGTGGATGTAAGCTTCCTAATGTTGTGTATAAAATGCCAGAACAGTTCAAAACCCCCCCAAATGACCCCATTTTGGAAAGTAGACACCCCAAGCTATATACTGAGAGGCATGTCGAGTCCATGGAATATTTTATATGTTGACACAAGTTGCAGAAAAAAGACAATTTTTTATTTTTTTTTGCACAAAGTTGTCACTAAATGATATATTGCTCAAACATGCCATGGGCATATGTGGAATTACACCCCAAAATACATTCTGTTGCTTCTCCTGAGTACGGGGATACCACATGTGTGAGACTTTTTGGGAGCCTAGCCGCGTACGGGACCCCAAAAACCAAGCACCGCCTTCAGGCTTTCTAAGGGTGTAAATTTTTGATTTCACTTCTCACTGCCTATCACAGTTTCGGAGGCCATGGAATGCCCAGATGGCACAAAACCCCCCCCCCAAATGACCCCATTTTGGAAAGTAGACACCCCAAGCTATTTGCTGAGAGGTATTGTGAGTATTTTGCAGATCTCGCTTTTTGCCACAAAGTTTTGAAAATTGAAAAAAAATATATATATATATATATATTTTCTTTCTTCATTTTCAAAAACAAATGAGAGCTGTAAAATACTCACCATGCCTCTCAGCAAATAGCTTGGGGTGTCTACTTTCCAAAATGGGGTCATTTGGGGGGGTTTTCTGCTATTTTGGCATTTTATGGCCTTCAAAACTGTGATAGGTAGTGAGGAGTGAAATCAAAAATTTGCGCCCTTAGAAATCCTGAAGGCGGTGCTTGGTTTCCGGGGGCCCGCACGCGGCTAGGCTCCCAAAAAGTCCCACACATGTGGTATCCCCGTACTCAGGAGAAGCCGCAAAATGTATTTTGGGGTGCAATTCCACATATAACCATGGCATGTGTGAGCAATATATCATTTAGTGACAACTTTTTGTGATTTTTTTTTTTTTTTTTAGTCATTATTCAATCACTTGAGACAAAAAAAAAAAAAATATTCAATGGGCTCAACATGCCTCTCAGCAATTTCCTTGGGATGTCTACTTTCCAAAATGGGGTCATTTGGGGGGGGGGGTTGTACTGCCCTGCCATTTTAGCACCTCAAGAAATGAGATAGGCAGTCATAAACGCTGTGTAAATTCCAGAAAATGTACCCTAGTTTGTAAACGCTAGAACTTTTGCGCAAACCAATAAATATACGCTTATTGACATTTTTTTTACTAAAGACATGTGGCTGAATACATTTTGGCCTAAATGTATGACTAAAATTGAGTTTATTCGATTTTTCTTATAACAAAAATTAGAAAATATCATTTTTTTTCAAAATTTTCGGTCTTTTTCCGTTTATATCGCAAAAAATTAAAATCGCAGAGGCAATCAAATACCATTAAAAGAAAGCTCTATTTGTGGGAAGAAAAGCACGCAAATTTCGTTTGGGTACAACATTGCATGTCCGCACAATTTACAGTTAAAGCAGCGCAGTGCAAAATTCTGAAATCACCTCTGGTCCTTTAGCTACCAAATGGTCCGGGGCTTAAGTGGTTAATGAGAAACTCTCCAGTATCTTAACAAATTCTTATGAAAAATTTTGTCCCAATGGACTGCCTATGAACTAATGTCCATGGACCTGGCCTCGCTCACTACATTGTAGCCATACTTTCTTTCAGCTGTGTACCCCCATCCTCCATCTTGGTCTTTCCCTTCCTCGTTTTTTCCCCCATTCTATTTAATTTCTTTACTCCTCTCTTTGACTATAACTGTTTCTTTCCTTTGTGTCTATATTTTTGCCTCTTCTTTCTTTCTACTTCACAGTACTACTTCCTAACTTCCTATAAAGTATGTCATGTGTTCTGTCCCCATCTTGAAGCAGGGTGTTGTGTATGCCCTCATCAGATATCTACTATCATGGAAACATATTTATTACATTTTCATGTCCCTGTGTTGTGGGACCAAACCTATTTCAATTGTCATTCTCAAACTCTTTAAGAGGAACTGCAGTCTGCTCACATAATTTGTAATAAAAACATCTTTGCCATTCTGAAGTTTCCCTCCAACCACTTTGCACATTTTATAGATACTGTGATTCTGTACTTGCCAAATATGCTGCAGCCCTCCACTAAGTCTGGCTGGAGCCATTTTAACTGTGGGCAGCTGAAGCTGCTGCCTGTTCACTTCCTGGATTTACACAGACACACAGAGGCACACCTCTAACTCTGCAGCCCTGTAGCTTTCATTGGCCCTCTTATGACTCACCCCCCTCCCTTCCTGGCAAACTCTCACAAGAGTGAGAGAGAGAGCTGTGCATGATGTCATAAGCCTAGGCTAATGACCAGACAAGAAACAGGAAGTGGAATGTATAAGGTATTTACTGGCAGGGCAGAAGATTTAACCACTTCCGGACCACCTGCCGTTGTTATACATCGCTACTTTGACATTAAATACCGTTGTCATGGGCGCGAGATCACTTTTATCGGTATCGGCCGCGTCCTGGTCATCTGCACCGCTTACCGGAGCTGCCGGTAGCGGCAGAGACGATCCGATGCTTCCCCTCTGAGGCTGGAAGTCGAGTGGGGGCCAGTCAATTATGACTGAAGGTCCGCTTTGACTCATATGCAACCCTCTATTGTTGTTACGGCATTTTTGTTTAAATCATAACGCTTCATCCATGTTTCTTACTGCATATATTGTGCCATGCTAACTCCATTTATTCTACTTTGGTCTACGCTGAAAAAAAATCAATAAAAAAATCTTTGCGATGGAAAAAACATGGGCTTTGTTCAAGTAGTAATGGGCTGAAGTTGTTCAGAAGACCTACAAGATGCCTTTCAATATCAAAACATTAATATCCATCATAATATATGACATTTCACATCATTTTTTCAACGTTACATGCTGTGCTTTCATGTTTCGTGTAATTATTATTGTTTCTTTTATATCTTTTAACAATATAGCACCAACATATTTTGTAGCACTTTGCAGTAGAATACACAGTACGCTGAAAAAAGTTAGCAGAGCTGTTTATCCTGTGTAAGGGCCAGTTCACACCACATGCAGTCCAGTGCATTGTTTTTTCTGCATCGAAAAAGCATGGAAAGTAGGTTATATGGTTTTCAATGGCATAGTTCACACCAGTGCTTGCAGTTCCAGTGCATTCCAGTTCCAGAAAAAAAAGTAGAACATGTTGCATTTTTCCTGCACTGGACTGTACTGGAATGCTGTATAACGCATCGAAAACGCACCTAAACACACTGGAACACGCGTCCTCATTTAAGATTAAGAATAAATAGGGGAAAAATGTTATTAAAATATTATTTATTTTATTTTTATTTTATTAAAGTTCACATTTACAAAAAAATATAATAAATGCACATTTTTTTGCAGGTAAAAAATATGCATTTATTATTATTTTTTTGTTCGGAGCCTGTAAAGTATTGCACCCACGATCAGCAGATTGTTGGTGCAATGCCATGGTCCTGCAGATTGTCTGTGTAGCTGTCTGCCCCTTCCTTCACTACAGGCAAGCAGTTACACTGTGACAGGAAGCATCAAGTCCCAGAATGCCCCACCAGTGTTTATTAGACATGTGCACACTGAAATATTTCGTTTCGGAATTTCGTTTTCGTCCGAAAAATAAATTTATTTAGTTACTCCCGAAATTCGTTTTTATTTATTTAGTTTTTCGTTAGAAATTGCATTCGTCCGAAAATCTGAATTAATTAAGGTCGAATCTGTCATTGAAGGCTTATGGTGTCTGTCGAATGTTCAAAGAAGATTCGACGGAGCAGTGAAACTGTACGACGCTGCAATCATACATTTCCGATCGAATGTTCCGCCCACAAGCTATAGAAGAATTCTAATGTTGTATGACTAGTAATAATTATATTTATTCATTACTATTACTAGTCAACCAACATTAGAATTCTTCTATAGCCTATGGGCGGATGCATTTGACCGGAAATGTACGATTGCAGCGTCGTACAGTTTTGCTGCACCGTCGAATCTTCTAACTTTCGATGCTTTGTCGAATCTTCGTCATTCTAGCTATTTTACTGCTCCTCCTCTTTGGTTACAATCAGCCAATAACATTCATCATCAACTTTATTTTTATTTTACTTCCCCCACCCAATTCCAGCAGTGATCTTTTCTCTCTATGTCGAATCTTTTCTCTCTATAATAACAAATCTTTCTTTTTCGTACATCACGGGACACAGAGCGACATAGTCATTACTAATGGGTTATATAGTTACCGTCAGGTGCTGGCACTGGCAACTTCCAAAACCGGAAGTACCCTCCCCTATATAAGCCCCTCCCATCCGGGAGCACCTCAGTTTTTTGCCAGTGTCTAAGGTGTTGGCCAAGAAGAAACATGTGTTTTTCACTGAGCTTGCGTACAGGTTCTTTTGGGCCTCAGTAAGCTATTCCGGATCCGACCAAAAAAGCTTCATAGCTAAACGGTCGGTACCCGGGCCTTGCAGAGAAGAGCAAGGTTCTGCCTGTAATGCTTCTCTTAGGAGAGCTGGACCCTGGGATCCAGAGCTCTGGTCATACCCACGACCAAGATGTTTTCTGTGCAGGGTGCTATACAGGTCCAGGGGAGTGGAATCCTTGGGAACCCGGTCCCTGAAGGTTTGATTACAATGCCTGCCGTGATAGGTGAAGTTTGGGCTTTTGTGGACCAAACAAAGTCCTGCGGCGGGGAACAGGTAAGTGGGGGCCCCCAGGAACTTGGTTCTATTGGGGGACCCCCAAGCCTAATTTGTCTTTCTGTCTGTTACCTAATGGTATTCCCGCTAATATCTGTGCATGCCTGTAACTACTAAAAAAATGTAATAATTTTTAATAGTGGTCAAGAAAAAAAAAAAAAAAAAAGAATGTTTTTTTATATATGTTTAGTATATTAAACTGCGGTACCTGTGTTTGTCCACTAGAGGCCGCTGTGGAATGTTTTTCTTGTCATATGGACTAGTTTCTTCTCAGAGAGCAAAGTCCAGGCAGCTGGTGAGTTCTCCTACAGGAAACTGTTTCCTCTGCCATGTTGCAGTGTTCGTCTATCCCCCGGCCTGCGGCAAAAGGGGCCCTGGCTCCTGTCCCTGGTTTCCATGTTTGAAAATTAGCGCCGAGGCGCACGTGGCCGCGCGCGTGCGCGTGCACGCGCCTCTATATATAGAGGTGGCCGGAAAAAGGGGCGGGGCCTGGGGGATGACGCTCTGTGCGCGCCGCAGCGCTTCTGCGCATGTGCGGGCGTCCCAGCAGGTTTTAAAAAGCCACATTATTGCAGTAAGCTGGCTATGAAGTACAGAGACAGAGCTGACAACATTTAAAGGCATACAGCAAGCGGTTGATACAGGCATCCCCTAGAAAGGCACATTAGTAGACACCAACTGTTTATTATAGCAGCATTTATGCTAGACTATTATCAGTAACTGGTGTATTTTCGGCTGGAATACCTCAGCTTTGTGGCTTAGGAATATGCCGTCTAAAAACTCCGGGACTAGAAATTCCAGGAGGAATAGGGGGTCTCCATCGGGCTCTGAGGATCTTGGGCATGCTTTGGCTGCACCAGTCTCCCCTGAAGAATCAGAGGTTAGTGACCGTAGGGCACCCCCAGGAGTACCTGGTACTGTGGCTGTCCCCAGTTCACCTGCTCCTGTGTATGTAACAGAGGAGGTTTTTTCCTCAGCTCTGGGAGGGCTGGAAGAGAGATTGTCAGCACTAATTGCTGCTTCCCTGTCACAGGAGAAAAGTGCTCGATCTCCGTCTCCTCCCTCAGAGTGCCTGTTAACAGAGCAACAGTCCCATACAGAGGTCGACCTACCTGAGGGGGATCAGGATGAGGTTGATTCAGTTGTAGAGGAATCAACAGTGGAGGAGCCGTTCTCAGCATCACATGCTGAGAGGTTATGGGTTCAGTCCCTGACTAATATGGTCCGATCAGCATTTAAAATGCCACTTGCGGAGCCATCCTCCTCTTCTGTCTCCTCGTTGGGGTCGCTAAAAGCTCCCCAGACTGTTTGTTCTTTCCCGATCCATCCTTTATTGGAGGGGCTCATTTACCAGGATTGGGAGCATCCTGACAAAATATTTACTCCCCCCAAGAGATTTCCGGTGGTCTATCCTATGGAGGATAAGTTCGTCAGAAAATGGAAGGTCCCTACAGTGGACGCAGCCATCTCTTGTGTGAATAAATCACTGACATGTCCGGTGGAAAATGTCCAAATGTTCAAGGACCCAATAGATAAAAAATTGGAGTCCTTATTGAAATCTGCTTTTTCTACAGCAGGATTGGTGACACAACCAGCAGTGGCAGCTATAGGGGTCTGCCAAGCAGTGAAGGATCAGTTGAAACAGGTCTTAAGGGACGTGCCAGATCAGCAGGCGCTTGCTCTAGCTGATCTACCTAGAGCCTTATGCTTTGCGGTGGACGCTATAAAGGATTCAATCCATCAGGCCTCCCGCCTTACGCTGTCTGTAGTACATATGCGCAGGCTTCTATGGCTCAAAAACTGGTCTGCTGAAGCTCCCTGTAAAAAATTGCTGGTCAGCTTCCCATTTCATGGGGAGCGTTTATTCGGGGAAGACCTGGACAAGTATATCCAGAGAATTTCCAGCGGTAAAAGTACACTCTTGCCGGTCAAAAATAGAGTTAGAGGTCCCTCTTTTAAGAGGCCGGCTTCTCCAGTCCCTAGGACATCGGCTGTGAAACAGTTCCGACGGCCTCCCCGGTCAAATCCCGGAGGTAAAAATCAGGGACAGTTGCAGGGTAACAAGAAGCCCTGGAGCAGGAGAGGTACAAAACCTCCCCCAAAGTCAAATGCATGAAGGGTTGCCCCCACCCAATCGGGTGGGGGGAAGACTTCAGTTGTTCACAGAAACCTGGCGGGACACGATCCGAGACAGATGGGTGCTCTCCGCAGTAAATCTGGGATACAAATTGGAGTTAAAAAACTCCCCTCCTTCCCGCTTTATAAGGTCGAACGTGCCAAGGGATCCCCAGAAGAGAGGATCCCTCCTGTTGGCACTGGAACAATTATTGCTTCAAGCAGTAATTATAGAGGTCCCCCTGGAAGAATGGGGGTTCGGGTTTTACTCAAACCTCTTTACAGTTCCGAAGCCAAACGGGGACGTGAGGCCCATATTAAATCTAAAAGGGCTAAACAAATTCCTGCATATCAGGACTTTCCGGATGGAGTCGATCCGATCGGTAGCCACTGCCCTACAAGGGGAGGAATGGTTAGCCTCGATCGACATCAAAGATGCGTATTTGCACATCCCCATCTTTCCAGCCCACCAAAAATTTCTACGCTTTGCGATAGAAGGGCGCCATTTTCAGTTCAGAGCCTTACCCTTCGGTCTGGCCACAGCACCAAGAGTGTTCACAAAAATTCTGGCCCCATTATTGGCCAATCTAAGAACACGAGGTGTAACGATAATGGCATATCTAGACGACTTGTTGCTGATAGACCACTCAGTGGAAAAACTAGAAGTGGTTGTTCACGAGACAATCAAGTATCTGGAATATCACGGTTGGATTATCAACCGAGACAAGTCAGCCCTAGAACCAGTCAAAAGTCTGGAATACTTGGGGCTAAGGCTGGATTCAGACCAGAGAAAAATTTTCTTGCCTCGAGAAAAGGGGTCGTCTTTGAGAGATTTGATCCACTTAGTGGGTTCAAAAAGACAGCCATCCATACGCCTGTGCATGAGGCTGCTGGGAAAAATGGTGGCATCATTCGAAGCAGTACCCTACGGTCAATTCCATTCAAGGAAGTTGCAAAGGGCCATACTGTCAGCCTGGAACAAAAAAGTTCAGGCTCTGGACGTACCAATGTCCTTGTCCCCTTCCGTTCGCAGAAGCCTCCGTTGGTGGTTGGTTCCCCGGAATCTGGAAAGAGGGAAATCCTTCAGTCCGATTTCCTGGAAGGTGGTCACTACAGATGCCAGCCTTTTAGGCTGGGGAGCAGTACTGGAGCAATGGTCTCTCCAGGGCAGATGGTCGGATGCGGAAAAGGCCCTGCCCATCAATCTCTTAGAGATACGAGCAGCCCGGTATGCCCTAGTAGCATGGACATCCAAACTCCAAGGGTCCCCTGTCAGAGTTCAGTCAGACAATGCCACAGCAGTGGCATATATCAATCGTCAGGGGGGCACCAGGAGTCGTGCAGCCCAAAGGGAAGTAAATTACATCCTGAGATGGGCAGAAAGATATGTCCCAGCCATATCTGCGGTATTCATTCCAGGGGTGGAGAATTGGAAGGCGGACTTTCTAAGTCGCCAACAATTATGCCCAGGGGAATGGTCCCTTCATCCCGAGGTTTTCCGGACAATATGTCAGTGGTGGGGAACACCGGATGTAGATCTGCTAGCATCCAGGTTCAACACGAAAGTGGACAGGTTTGTCTCTTGGACAAGGGATCCCCTAGCGTGCGGCTCGGATGCCCTAGTGTTCCCTTGGGATCAGTTCAAGCTGATATATGCATTCCCACCGCCACAATTGTTACCTCGATTACTCCGCAGAATCAGGGTAGAAAAGAAACCAGTGATTCTGGTGGCTCCAGCGTGGCCCCGAAGAGCATGGTACGCGGAGATCGTAAAAATGTCTGTGGGGAGTCCTTGGACCCTCCCACATCGTCCGGACCTGCTTTCGCAGGGACCGATATACCACCCTTCCTTACCAGCCCTAGGTTTGACGGCCTGGCTATTGAAGCCCACATTCTAAAAAAGAGAGGGCTCTCTAATGCTGTGGTGTCTACCATGATCAATGCCAGGAAACCGGTATCCAGGCAGATCTACTATAGAATCTGGAAGGCGTACATCGCCTGGTGTGAAGCCAAGAAATGGCATCCACGTAAATACGTAATAGGTAGAATTCTGGACTTCCTACAATGGGCTGTAGATAGGAAGCTTGCCTTGAGTACTATCAAAGGTCAGATTTCGGCCTTGTCAATATTTTTTCAAAGGCCCTTGGCTTCGCATTCACTAGTCAAAGCCTTTATACAAGGAGTGATGCGTATTAGTCCTCCGGTTAGTATTCCCATATGTCCATGGGATCTAAACTTGGTTCTGTCGGTTCTACAGAAACAACCATTTGAACCATTACAGCATATTTCCTTGGTGCTTCTCACCAGGAAATTGATTTTTCTAGTAGCCATTTGTTCGGCTAAAAGAGTATCGGAATTAGCAGCTATGTCCTGTAAGGAGCCATATCTGGTTATCCATAAGGACAGAGTAGTGTTACGTCCTCATCCAGCCTTTCTTCCTAAGGTGGTATCGAGGTTTCATTTGAACCAAGATGTGGTTCTTCCTTCTTTTTTCCCCAAACCTACTTCGGTAGAGGAAAAGTTATTGCATTCTTTGGATGTAGTAAGAGCAGTTAAAGCTTATCTAAAAGCCACTGCTCAGATTCGCAGAACGGATACTTTGTTTATACTGCCGGAAGGCCCCAGAAAGGGTCAGGCAGCGTCAAAATCTACTTTAGCCAAGTGGATTCGACAGGTCATTATGCAAGCTTATGGCTTGAGAAGGAGACCGCCTCCGTTCAAAGTTAGAGCGCACTCCACGAGAGCAGTTGGAACTTCATGGGCAGTGCATCACCAGGCCTCCCTGGCTCAAATCTGTAAGGCCGCAACATGGTCTTCAGTACACACGTTTACTAGGTTCTACCAGGTGGACGTTAGAAGTCAGGAGGATGTCGCCTTTGGGCGCAGTGTGTTGCAGGCCGCAAAAGATCCTCATGTCTGATAGCGCTCAGCTTATATATGGTGTATCCCCCCCCTCATTTGGCATTGCTTTAGGACATCCCATTAGTAATGACTATGTCGCTCTGTGTCCCGTGATGTACGAAAAAGAAAATAGGATTTTTATAACAGCTTACCTGTAAAATCCTTTTCTTGGAGTACATCACGGGACACAGAGCTCCCGCCCCTCTTTGGGGACACTTATTGCTTTGCTACAAAACTGAGGTGCTCCCGGATGGGAGGGGCTTATATAGGGGAGGGTACTTCCGGTTTTGGAAGTTGCCAGTGCCAGCACCTGACGGTAACTATATAACCCATTAGTAATGACTATGTCGCTCTGTGTCCCGTGATGTACTCCAAGAAAAGGATTTTACAGGTAAGCTGTTATAAAAATCCTATTTTTCTCTCCTATGTCAAATCTTTTCTCTCCTATGTCAAATCTTTTCTCTCCTATGTCGAATCTTTTCTCTCCTATGTCGAATCTTTTCTCTCCTATGTCGAATCTTTTCTCTCCTATGTCGAATCTTTTCTCTCCTATGTCGAATCTTTTCTCTCTATAATGTCGAATCTTTTCTCTCTATAATGTCGAATCTTTTCTCTCCTATGTCGAATCTTTTCTCTCCTATGTCGAATCTTTTCTCTCCTATGTCGAATCTTTCTCTCCTATGTCAAATCTTTTCTCTCTATAATGTTGAATCTTTTCTCTCCTATGTAGAATAATCTTGGACTAATAGAGTTAAGGTTAGGCACATTCGACCACAGGTTCGATAGACACAGATTGTTATTGTCAGCGTCACGTCGAATCTCCTATCTATATCGAACTGTTGTAGCAACGAAAACGAAAATAAAGCATTTGTTTATGTCGGATCTTTCGGTTTTCGGATTCTGTGCTTTCGTTTTCGTTTGTTAAAACGATAACGAAAATAGCTGAAATTCGGACGAAAATGCATTCGGACGAAAACGAATGCACATGTCTAGTGTTTATGTTAATAATACAAGGCCCAGCAATGTCACTGGTAACTGTATACTATTACAAGTTTCAGCATGCCCTACTTTGCTATCTCCTCCACTCTGATTGCCACATCTCTTACTGTAATCCATGGATATGCCCAACCAAATAAACCAGATTTTTTCATCAAATAATAATAACACTTTATTTATCGATGTTGTTGAAAGGTGTTGTAAAGCAATAGGGGGGCTCCATTTAGGTTAAGTTTCCTTTCCAAAACCATGTGTATATTTCAAATTTCACTTGATCCAACATTTTTTTCATTACATCAAATTAAAGGTGCTAGCATTGCATAATTGTATTAATTTGTGTTTGTCAGGAGTTCAGCTTTAATCTTCTTTTTTCTTTTGGTTAGAACATTTTATTGGTTCTGTCCTGTGTGTAAGCCATATAAAGTTTTGAATAAAAATATATTCCTATGGGTATGACCAACAACATTCTGTCTTACCTAGTTACTTACTGTAGTTATAATATGTCTTCTTTGCCCTATATTATGCCATTTAGATTTCTATCTTTCTGTATGTGTCAGCATACATTAATAATAAACATCTGCATCCATCTGGCCTGATTAGATATCCCATATATCTTGTTTTTATACTATGGATGTCCTAGTTTTATCACTGGTAATACTGAACAAAATGCTTATTTTTCTAAGCTTTAAAATTCCTCATAAAACTGGATTAGTAGGATGAAGTTTCTTTTTCTGTTTATTGTAAATGGGTCAGATGTGTGATATGACAAAATGTACCCCAGCTTATGTGCCTTGAGGTACTGAGATTAGGACATATTGGGTAGGCATTACAAGAATATCATTCTGGAAGCCGGCAACATTTCAATGAATGAATGCAGCCTCCCACCCATAATTTTCTTTTGATACAATGAAATGATCTAGCTGGTTGGTGCTAAGTGTTTGGGTGCTGTAATCCAATTGGTTATTTCTCTTATGATCCATGGACTGACACGGTGTCTCTTTACACTTTACACGTGGGTTTATGTCCCTGCTTGCAGGAGAAGACCTAGGCAGAATGTGAGATGTTATACATACATTCTAAAAGCCAGAGCTGAACAGCCCCACCCAGGGGGCGGTCCCTCCGGACATAACCCTCCCACTACAGTCAGCAGACTTCAGTTTTTTTCTGCCTAGCAGAAGGAGAAGACATGGCTCTCTCAGGAGCCAGTCTCCTGACCTATTTTTATTCCTTTTCTGGAATTCTTTTTTATTTTATTTGAGAATTTTCTATCAACTGTCGGCTGGGCAACAGGTTGGGTACAAGATATCCTCGTAGTCTTCCCTGTCCGACCATCGAGCGTGCTGATCCTCGCCTTGTGTGCGTGAGACTCAGTTCACGACAGGCCCCATGACTCCAGGGGTGGCCGGGTTTGCTTTCATGCTCCCACGGTCCTCTCAAGACTGAACAGTTCCTGACTGACCGTATCTTTCGCGGTGGACCGGGCCGACAGCTACTCAGTACTGCACTGTGATAGTCCTGTCAGAAACACACCAGTGGGTCCCTCAGGGGACAGGTAAGTAGTCTCTCCTGCCTGCAGGTGAGTACAAAAGGCTGTGTGTTTCTCTGTGGGGGATTTTCCCTGTCTCACCCTGTATTTCATTGTCACTCTCTGTCACCATTGCTGGCGCTGTGCTGTGTGGGGTGCCTGGGGGTCACACTGTTCTTGGAGGGGCTAATGCTGGTCTGCAGATATGCTTGGGGCCGTTTTTTGTGTGTTTTGGGGCCTGAGTGGCGCTGTGTGTGTGCTGTTTTTTTCACTTTTGCTGAGTCATGGCGGCCATCTTGCCGCGGATCGCCTCTGAAGTGCGGCGGCCATTTTCTTGTAGCCCGCGCGCTCTTCAGCACTAGTTTTGGCCTCTAGCGCTGCTGTAACAGCGCAAATCTCCTCACAATCTCCTCACAGCTCACCAGCGCTGACACAGCGCGGTACAGACAGCGGAACTGAGCGGTCCCTGGTCCGGTTTGGTGAGTCCCCTGGGCGCCCCCTCCTCAGTCAGCACAGCCTGTGGGTGGACTTTTTATCTGAGGAGTCTCAGAGGGGGGCAATATGGAGTCTCTGTCACCAGCTTCCCCTAAATGTCAGTGGACAACAGGCAGTGCTTCAGCACCTGCGGTCCCTAGGGACCAGTTGTGGGCAGTCCTGGAATAATTTCTGACCAGGATGGGAGCTGTGTGCAAGCGCAAGGGAGCAAAAAAGCGCCCTCTCCCCACTTTACTTCATGAGGGCAGTGCGCTGATTCAGATATGGGCCTAGCCTCTACCGCTCAGGACCCTAGTTCTGAATGTATTGGATGGTTTTGAACAGGACATTCCTTATGAGGAAAACTCCAGTTCTGAGTCAGTAAATGACAGGGCGCTTGTTAGTGTACTCATGACTGCGGTGAGGGACACTCTCAAGCTAAAATGCTGCGGATGCAGAACCTCAGGCGGATACAGTCTCCTTTGGTTCTTTTAAGGCCAGGCCTTCTAAAGAGGTTTTTCCATATGTACTTTCTTTGACCAGCTCATTGATAAGGTCTGGGAAAAGCCGCAGAAGAATTTTTTTTATGGTCCCGCGGCGTTTGTCTATCAGATACCCCTTGAAGATGCCCTACTTAAAAAGTGGGCTTCTCCCCCAGGGTCGACCCTCCAGTCGCCCGGTTGAACAAGGCCATCACTCTCCTGATGGAGGGGACTCCTGCATTTGAGGACCCCACTGACAGGAGGTCAGAAGTGGTGAGCAGAGCCATATTTGCCTTGTTGGGATCCACCCTGCGGCCTGTGGTAGCGGCGACCCTTGTGTCTTAAACACTTAAAGGTTGGGGAAAAATGTTGCACCTAGCTGTACAGGAGCATAATCTTCCTCCAGACACAGTTGCTCTGGCCCACCAACTGGTTCAGGGCCTGGTTTATGTGTGCGACACCACGTTGGACGCGGCCCCTTTAATATCCAGGGCCTCTGTCTCGGCGGTGGTATTGCGTCGTCTTATCTGGTTGAAGTGCTGGTCTGCTGACCTAGCCTTAGGAAGCTCCTGACGGATCTACCATTTAAAGGTGGTAGACCTTTCGGTGCTGCTCTGGATGACATCGTCATGGATGTCATGGGAGGTAAAAGCACTCTTCTTCCTTTAGACTAGCAAGGGTGAGGAGGCCCGCCGCAAACAGGGGCCTTCCTTTACAGCAAGACAGGGTTTTTTCGTCAGTCAGAGTCCACGGGTAGGCCCTCTCAGACTGACGGCAGTGCGGCTCGTGGGCACAAGTGCCCCTGGGTGCGTAAGCCAAACAAGCGGCTCCCAAGCCCGCCTCCGCGTGAAGTCTTGCCTCCGCCCGACTCTGGGGTGGGGGGACGACTTCGCAGGTCACGAATCGGTGGTCCTCCCGAATCTCCGACTGGTGGGTGTGCGAGGTGGTCACCTCAGGATACAGGATAGTATTCCGATCCTGGCTCCCAGACAGATTCTTTCCCTCAAATCTTCCTCTCCTTCCTACCTGTCGGGCAGCCCTCTTGGGGGCTGTACAGGATTTGATCAGGTCCGGAGTGATTGTGCCGGTTCCGTCACAGGAGAGTTTTCAGGGATTCTACTCGAATCTGTTTGTCGTCCCAAAAATAGGACGTGGTTCGACCTATCCTGGACCTCAACGCCCTGAATGCCTTCGAGAAGGTGCAGAAATTACGCATGGAATCCATTCGCACGGTGATCGCTACACTCCACCAAAGGGATTTTCTTCTGGCGTCCTTGGACTTCAAGGACGCCTACTTGCATGTTCCGATCTGCGCAAGTCACCAGAAGTTTCTGCGCTTTGCGATCAGCGAGGTCCACTATCGATTGTGGCTCTTCCTTTCGGCCTAGCCTCGGCACCAAGGGTGTTCACCAAGGTGCTTGCTCCGGTTCTAGCCTTCTGTTACAGCGAGGTATTGCTGTCGTGGGCTATCTGGACGATCTTCTGCTAAGAGCAGAAAGTGGATCAGACTTAGAGGAAAGGTGACTATCGTCAATTAGACCCTCAGGGACTCGGTGGTTCCTGAACATTCAGGAGTCAGTCCTGGTCCCGACTCAGTGTCTGGAGTATCTAGTTCTGATTCTGGACTCCTTGGAGGCAAAGGTATCCTACCTCTGGAGAAGTTGCTGACACTTCAGTCTGCGGTGCGGGTGCTGACATCCCAAAAATGGTTGTCAATCCGTTTTTTGCATGAGAGTCCCGGGACTCGTGGTGGCCTCCTTCGCGGCCGTTCCGTATGCCCAATCACACACCAGGGCATTGCAGAAGGAGATCTTGTCCACCTGGGACAAATCCCCGTTGTCCTTGGATCTTCAGATCCAGGTGATTCACCTGGTCAGGGCGCCCCTGACATGGTGGTTGAGATCCTCGGCTCTTCGGTCCGGAAAGTCGCTCCCCTCCCATCCAATGGACGGTACTCACGACGGACACCAGCCTGACGGGCTGGGGTGGAGTCTGGGGAGTCCTGTCGGCTCAGGCCTTGGACTCCGGACGAGCCCGTTTACCAATCACTGTTCTGGAAATACGGGCCATCGGACTGTGTCTTTCCTCAGGTTGGAGAGAGTACGGGGTCGCTCCATCAGGAGCCAGTCGGACACCGCCACGGCGGTGGCGTATGTAAACCATCAAACTAGGAACTCGGAGCTCAGCTGCGGCTTCCGAGGTAGTCCGTATCCTGAAGTGGGCCGGAAGAAACGTGCCGGCTCTGTAGGCCATTTTACATTCTGGGCATAGACAATGGGCAGGCGGACTATCTGAGTCGCCAATCGCCAGACGCCGGACCAAGAAGAGTGGTCCTTGCATATTTCAACTCCTTTACCGACGGTGGGGCACGCCGGATGTGGACCTTATGGCCTCTAGACTCAATCGCAAGGGTCGAGGTTGTGGCCAGATCCAGGGATCCTTGGGCGATGCCTCGGATGCGTTGGTGGCCCCATAGGGTCCTTATCGCCTGATATAAACTCCGGCGATCCTAATTGTTCCGGATTGGCCTCAGCATCACTGGTACGCTGATCTGGTACGTCTCGTCGCGGACGTTCCCTGGCGGTTGCCGATGAGGGAGGACCTTCAGTCTCAAGGTCCTATGTTTCATCCGGCTTACAGTCTCTGGCTTTAACGGCAGGGCTGTTAAAAGCCAGGTGTTGAGGGACCGAGGTCTCTCGGACTCGGTCATTTTGACCATGTTAAGGACACGGAAGTCTTCCTCCAGGCAGATCTATCACCGTGCCTGGAAAGCTTATATCGCCATATGCGAAGCGCTGGACTGGCGTCCTCGGACGTATTCCGTCCCCAGAATCCTGCGTCCTCTGCAGTGTGGAGTGACCCAAAAGCTTGCTTTGAGTACCATCAAGGATCAGATTTCGGGCCTTGGCCGTCTTCTTTCAGCGACCTCTAGCAGGTCATTTCTTGGTTAGCACCTTGTGTTGGGGGTTCGCCATGTGCTCCCTCCTGTCAAGTCTCCTTTCCCACCGTGGGATCTGAATTTGGTGCTCTCGGTCCTCCAGGAACCTCCTTTTGGGGATATTCCCCTCTTGTCTTGTCTCAGAAGGTGGCCTTTTAGTGGCAATCACTTCTGTTTGACGGGTGTCTGAGTTGGCGGCTTTGTCCTGCAAGTCGCCATATTTAGTCATCCATAAGGATAAGGCGGGGTTGCATCCGCGACCTTCCTTTTTGCCAAAGGTGGTGTCGACCTTTCACCTACATGAGGGCATTGTCCTCCCGTCTTTGTGTCCTCACCCATCGCATCCCAGAGAGTTTGTGCTGCACATATTGGATGTGGTACGAGCCTTACGGGTGTACCTGTCTGCTACTGCTTCTATTCGGAAGTCCGACTCAGTTTGTGACTGTCTCTGGTCCATAACAGGGCCAAGCGGTTTCGTCTGCCATCATTTCTAGGGGAATCAGACAAACCGTCATTCAAGCCTATGCTCTCAAAGGGAGAAAAAGAAACCCTGGACTGCCGCACTCTGTATAGACAGTTATTTATTCCAAAATTTCAGGTAAAAAATCCAAATTCAAAATAAATCCATAAATCCAAAACAACAAATGCAGATGGTGTGCATGCAGGGAAGGGTGGCTAACGCGTTTCACGTCACGAATTGACGCTTACTCATAGCCCTGCCTTCTCTGAAGTGTGCTTTTTCCATACATACACAACCCCTGTTTGGGCCTTTAGATACATGAGCAGACTTTATATCTGTCTGTACGCTCAGCTGCCTCTATCTCTGCCTCTATCTCTCCCCTCCTATGCTATGAGTAAGCGTCAATTCGTGACGTGAAACGCGTTAGCCACCCTTCCCTGCATGCACACCATCTGCATTTGTTGTTTTGGATTTATGGATTTATTTTGAATTTGGATTTTTTACCTGAAATTTTGGAATAAATAACTGTCTATACAGAGTGCGGCAGTCCAGGGTTTCTTTTTCTCCCATGCATCAGTGCAGAGCCAGCACCTGTGTGAGTGACCGGGCGGAAGCAGCTATTTGGTGAATTCTCAAGCTTTTGAGCGGTACGTTTTTCCTTTCCTATGCTCTCAAAGGGCGGGCGCCTCCCTTTCTGGTTACGGCACATTCCACCAGGGCAATTGGTGCTTCCTGGGTTTTCCGACATCAAGCATCGGTTGCACGAGTGTGCAAGGCGGCGACCTGGTCGTCTGTTCATGCCTTTTAAGTTTTATAAGGTTAATGTGGCTGCATCTTCGGATGCTTCCTTCGGCCGCAGGGTGCTGCAGGCCGCTGTTTAAAGTTGCGACTCCTCCGTTGAGGAGCTCTGCCTTCTTGGAGTGAAGTTTTTGGTTTTTCCATTTATACTGCTCCCATCCCTCTTGACACTGCTTTGGGACATCCCACGTGTAAAGTGTAAAGAGACACCGTGTCAGTCCATGGATCATAAGAGAAAATAGGATTTTTTGTACTCACCGTAAAATCCTTTTCTCTGACATCCATGGACTGACACGGCACCCACCCTTCCTTTTTAAGTTTGTGCTGCTTTGTTACGAACTGAAGTCTGCTGACTGTAGTGGGAGGGTTATGTCCGGAGGGACCGCCCCCTGGGTGGGGCTGTTCAGCTCTGGCTTTTAGAATGTATGTATAACATCTCACATTCTGCCTAGGTCTTCTCCTGCAAGCAGGGACATAAACCCACGTGTAAAGTGTAAAGAGACACCGTGTCAGTCCATGGATGTCAGAGAAAAGGATTTTACGGTGAGTACAAAAAATCCTATTTTTTGTGGCTGAAATGTAGTTGCAAGTATTTAAAGTGGCTTAAAGGAGAAGTACAGCCAAAGCTTGTTTGGCTGTTCTCCTATGGATCACAAGAGTGCAGTTCGTTTTTACTCCTGTGACCAGCTTTCAGCAAAGAGCGGGCTTAAGTCCCCTCTCTGCTGACGTCACAGAATCAGTCCAGGCTCGGCGCCATCACGACAATGGAGTCGGGATCCGCCTAGATCCCTGAACTGACACCCGGCTCAGCCTCTCAGCACTCCAGTGAGCGAGGAGAGGGCAAGGCAGATAGCTGTGACTGACATGGTGTGCTTGGTAGGTATAGTAGAGATCTATACATTTGTGTCTTTTCTAGAAATAGCTTGTATATGGTGACCCCCAAATTTGATTAAAGCGAGTCTGTCACTGAAAGCAAAATCTAAAATATAGCTGCCCCTACAAGAAGAACTTACCGTAGATTCTCACTTATTCTGCTGCCTGTGCTGCTAATCAATTTTCTTGTCCCCCAGCTGGGCATTGTAGTCCTTTCCACCAGCCCCCATGCAATTGCAATATCCAGCAGTGATGTAGGGGTCAGTGGAATGGGCCACTAAGCGCAGCAAGGGACCAGGAATCTGCCAATCTTGATCATTCTCACTTAGGGGTGTACTCACTTTTGTTGCCAGCCGTTTAGACATTAATGGCTGTGTGTTGAGTTATTTTGAGGGGAGAGCAAATTTACACTGTTATACAAGCTGTACACTCAATACTTTACATTGTAGCAAAGTGTCATTTCTTCAGTGTTGTCACGTGAAAAGATATAATATATTAATTTAAAAATGTGAGGGGCATACTCACTTTTGTGAGATACTGTATACCACAAAATATAGAAATTCATCTTTTCAGTCAGTCAGTTTCTGAATCCCCTTTAGGCATACCAACATTCAATTATTTAACCCCTGTGACAGCAGGAAGGTAAAGTCACCTGGTTGCATCCAGGGGGGTAGATATATTTCGCCCAGATTCAGGCTTTACGCCGACTTATACAACTAGGTGGAGAGTTGTATAAGGCTAGTGGGCTCATGGATGACTCATACCTCTAGGGAGAGTGTGGGGCGTCGTACAGACAGAGATGAGGAGACCAGCTGAACCTTGTCAGCTCATTTAGGCCTCTATAAGAACTCCCAGCTTCATTAGATGTTAGCTCATGCCTGGAACCAGACCTGTGTGGACTGTCTAGGGAGAGTGAACCCCTGTGCGGTGAGGCAAAGCCTGTGTGGCTATTTGTTTGGACTTTTACTAAACCAGGGACTTAGGGACTAGGACAGCACTAGGCTGATCCCAGTTGTTAGTTAGGAAACCTGTATGTTTAGTCAGAGGTCAACTTGACCAGGATTTATTTTGGTTATGTTTCTTTTGCTTTGCTGTGTTTTGTCACTGTAAATAGAAAATAAACCGCACCTTTTTTGATTTTGAAAACCACAACCTCCGTTTGCTGGGCCTGTTTTGTGTGGGGAGCCCATCCCGGGGGTCACACACACCCGCTGCCGAGCTAACCCCCTCACAGTTGGTGGAGAACCAGTGGCAGTTTTTTTTAAGCCAGCATGGAGGAGATACTGAAGCAGCTGGCTCTAGCAAATGCCAATCAACAGCAGACAAATGCAGGTTTGCAAAGGAGCCTTGCAGCCCAGCAGCAGACAAACGCAACTTTGCAACAGAGTCTGGAGGCTCAGCAACGAGCCCAGCAGCAATCTGAGGCCCGCTTCATAGACCTGTTGCAGAAGCAAGAGCAGAGACTACAACAACAGATGGAAGCAGTAATGCAGCAACGTCCGCAGACCAGTGAGGAAAGCCGTCCCACTAATACCGCGTCCTTTGGGGTGAGTCGTTTATTGACAAAAATGACTGGAGAGGATGATCCAGAGGTATTTTTGACCACATTTGAAAGGACCGCTGAAAGAGAAAAGTGGCCTGAGGAGCAGTGGGCTGGACTGGTGGCTCCTCTGTTAACTGGTGAATCGCAGAAAGCTTACTATGACCTAGAGCCTAACCAAGCAAAAGACTATGTGATGCTAAAAGCTGAAATATTGGCAAGGCTGGGTGTCACCCAGGCTGTCCGGGCTCAGCGTGTGCATAACTGGACTTTCCAGCTTGGAAAACCCCCCAGGTCTCAAATGTATGATCTCATTCACCTGAGCAGAAAGTGGCTACAGCCAGAGACTTTGTCCGCACCAAAGATTGTGGAACGTGTTGTAATGGATCGGTTTTTGAGAGCTCTTCCTACTGCCATCCAAAAGTGGGTAAGCCATGGAGACCCAGAGACGGCCGATGGTCTTGTGGATCGTGTGGAGAAATACTTGGCTACAGAGAACCTGACGGCCTCTTCCAGAGACACTCGGACTTTCCACCCTAAGACCAGACCATCCCCAGGGGCGGATAAGAGGATTCCAAGGGGTGAGGGTGGAGAGAGTGAGAGGGTGGGAGCTCTACCCCAAGTTTGGCGAGAACAGCCGGGGAAATCAGCGGCTCAAGAGGCGGCAAGAAGGATCGTTTGCTACCGCTGCCGGCAAGCGGGACATATTGCAGCCAATTGCCCGGTTGTGGAGGAACCCATGCAGTGTGACTTTCTGACGGGCAGACGTCAGTCACTGTGTGCGACAGTCGCATGCACTGCCATTCGAGGAACTGAGAAACATTTATGCAAAATGTGTGTTAATGGTAGAAATGTTGTGGTATTGCTGGATTCAGGTAGCCTTGTGACCCTGATAAAGGCTGAGTTAGTTAAAACAGAGGTCTTTGGGAATAGCAAGGTAGCTGTTATTTGTGTGCATGGGGACACCCGAGAGTATCCAGTGACTACAGTGTGTTTCAAGACCCTCAAAGGTACCCTCTCTCATCCAGTGGGCTTAGTATCTCAGTTACCGCATGACGCCATTGTGGGAAGGGATTTTCCGAAGTTCTGGGAACTGTGGGATGATCCTGAGCCCCCCACTGGTGCCCCTATGTACCAGGAATGTGATAGCCAGAACTCCCCTGAGAGTGGTGAGGACTCTCCGGAATTTCCCTTATCAGTATTGGCAGGGG
Source organism: Rana muscosa (assembly GCA_029206835.1). Classification (NCBI taxonomy): domain Eukaryota; kingdom Metazoa; phylum Chordata; class Amphibia; order Anura; family Ranidae; genus Rana; species Rana muscosa. The sequence continues at coordinate 734,352,102 of CM055116.1, forward strand.
AGACTCAAGAAACTGGAGAGGAGCCCACCTCCTCAGACGAAAACCTACCGTCTGTGGAGTTTTCTGATCTTGAGGTTCACAGGGAAAACTTTGCCACAGAACAGTTGAAAGACCCCGCCCTAATAAAGGCACGGGAAAACGTAGTGAAAATAGATGGTGAGTTAGTGAACCCAGATAATACCTGCACTTACCCATACTTCAGCGTAGAGAAGGACCTACTGTATCGGGTGGCAAAAAGGGCAGAAGAAACCGTTGAGCAGCTTGTGGTGCCCAAACCTTACAGGAAGTTGGTGTTGGAGTTGGCCCATGGGCACATTCTTGGAGGTCATCTGGGGACAGAGAAAACCCGAGAGAGGGTATTACAGAGATTCTATTGGCCGGGGGTGATGAAGGACGTAGAAAATTATTGTTCCTCCTGCCCTGTGTGTCAGAGGTTGGCCCCGATGCCACATTTCCGTAGCCCGCTGGTCCCTCTACCCATCATTGAGGTCCCGTTTGAGAGGATCGCCATGGATTTGGTAGGTCCTATAATCAAGTCCGCTAGGGGGCACCAGTACATATTAGTTATAATGGACTATGCCACCCGTTATCCAGAAGCGATCCCTCTCCGAAATACCTCGGCCAAAACCATAGCCAAAGAGCTATCTCTTGTTTTTAGCCGGGTGGGTATTTGTAAAGAACTGCTTACGGACCAAGGTACACCCTTTATGTCCCGGGTTATGAAAGAGCTGTGTAAATTGTTCAAAGTGACGCAATTGCGTACGTCTGTGTATCACCCCCAAACCGATGGGCTGGTTGAAAGATTCAACAAAACCCTAAAACAAATGTTGAAGAAAGTGGTGGATAGAGATGGAAAGGATTGGGACTGTTTACTTCCTTATTTGATGTTTGCTATTAGGGAGGTGCCCCAATCCTCTACGGGATTCTCCCCCTTTGAGTTACTGTATGGGAGACACCCAAGAGGGCTGTTGGATATTGCCAAGGAAACTTGGGAAAGTGAGAGTTCTCCCCACAGGAGTGTGATTGAGCATGTCGCCCTGATGCAAGATCGAATTGCACAGGTAATGCCCATCGTGAAGGAACATTTGGCCCAAGCGCAGTTGGCACAGCAGAGAGTGTACAACCGTGGAGCCAAGACCCGTACCTTTTCCCCGGGGGATAGGATATTGGTACTTGTCCCTACGGTTGAAAGTAAATTCCTTGCCAAATGGCAAGGCCCCTACGAGATAATGGAAAAAGTGAGCGAAGTGAATTACAAGGTCAGACAACCAGGAAGGCGAAAGCCCGAACAGATCTATCACGTTAATCTGTTGAAAGCCTGGAGGGATAGAGAGTCCCTAGTCGCAGACACTTGGTCACCAGCTCAAACTGGTTGCGTGATTCCTGAGGTTGGAATAGCAGCCACCTTGTCACAACCCCAACAACAGGAGGTTAAGGAGTTTGTGCTTCGCAACAAGGAGGTATTCTCTGAGCTGCCGGGACAAACATCTGGGGTAGAGCATGACATCATTACCCCGCCCGGTGAAAGGGTGAAGTTAAAACCCTATCGGATCCCAGAGGCTCGACGGGAGGCAATACGGGAGGAAGTACAGAAAATGCTGAACTTAGGGGTGATAGAGGAGTCCCAAAGTGATTGGTCTAGTCCCATCGTGTTGGTGCCTAAACCGGATGGGAGCTGGCGATTTTGTAACGATTTTCGTCAGTTGAACAAAGTTACAAAATTTGACACCTACCCCATGCCACGTATAGATGAGTTGATCGACCGGCTGGGAACAGCCCGATACATGACGACTCTTGACCTCACAAAAGGGTATTGGCAAATCCCCCTGGCCAAGTCGGCCAAAGAGAAAACCGCATTTGTAACCCCAGACGGGGCGTTCCAATATAAAAGAATGCCGTTCGGGTTACAGAATGCGCCGGCCACATTCCAGCGGAAAATGGACCAGATGCTGAGGCCCCATCGGAAGTATGCTGCGGCTTACCTGGATGACGTAATTGTCCATAGCACAGATTGGGCCTCACATCTGCCAAAAGTGCAAGCAGTCCTGGACTCTGTTCGGGAAGCGGGGTTTACGGCTAACCCCAAGAAGTGTACCATTGGGCAGGAGGAGGCCAAATATCTTGGGTACACCATTTGGGAGGGGAGTAATAAAACCCCAACTCAACAAAGTCGAGGCCATCCAGAGTTGGCCACGTCCCAACAGCAAGAAGCAGGTACGAGCCTTTCTGGGAATCGCTGGGTATTATCGGCGATTCATTCCCCACTTTGCTTCTAAGGCTGTGCCCCTAACCAACCTGACGAAGGGGAAAGGGTCGGTCATGATTAAATGGACCCCCGAGGCTGAGGCAGCATTCCAATTCTTGAAACAAGCCTTATGTAGCCAGCCAGTGTTGTACTCACCCGACTTCTCTAAAGACTTTGTCGTACAAAGTGATGCGTCAGATGTGGGGTTAGGAGCAGTATTGTCCCAGGTCTGGAACGGGGAAAAGCACCCAGTCATTTACCTCAGCAGGAAGTTGAAGTCCCATGAGGTAAATTACGCCACCGTTGAAAAGGAGTGTTTAGCGGTGAAGTGGGCTCTAGATTCCCTTCGGTACTACCTGCTAGGTAGGCACTTTGACATGGTTACGGATCACGCTCCGTTAAAGTGGATGGCTCAAAACAAGGAAACAAATAGAAGAGTGAATAGGTGGTTCCTGGCCCTCCAGGAATTCAACTTCACAGTAAAGCATCGCCCTGGCGTTCAAATGGGGAATGTGGATGCTTTGTCTCGAGTACATGAATGCCTGATTGCTGGTGTTCCAACCCCGAGGTTAAAACAAGAGGGGGGGGTATGTGACAGCAGGAAGGTAAAGTCACCTGGTTGCATCCAGGGGGGTAGATATATTTCGCCCAGATTCAGGCTTTACGCCGACTTATACAACTAGGTGGAGAGTTGTATAAGGCTAGTGGGCTCATGGATGACTCATACCTCTAGGGAGAGTGTGGGGCGTCGTGCAGACAGAGATGAGGAGACCAGCTGAACCTTGTCAGCTCATTTAGGCCTCTATAAGAACTCCCAGCTTCATTAGATGTTAGCTCATGCCTGGAACCAGACCTGTGTGGACTGTCTAGGGAGAGTGAACCCCTGTGCGGTGAGGCAAAGCCTGTGTGGCTATTTGTTTGGACTTTTACTAAACCAGGGACTTAGGGACTAGGACAGCACTAGGCTGATCCCAGTTGTTAGTTAGGAAACCTGTATGTTTAGTCAGAGGTCAACTTGACCAGGATTTATTTTGGTTATGTTTCTTTTGCTTTGCTGTGTTTTGTCACTGTAAATAGAAAATAAACCGCACCTTTTTTGATTTTGAAAACCACAACCTCCGTTTGCTGGGCCTGTTTTGTGTGGGGAGCCCATCCCGGGGGTCACACACACCCGCTGCCGAGCTAACCCCCTCACACCCCCTTCTCAAACCCTACATTACATGTCAGAGATGATGCATGCTTGTGTAATAATGTGTATATTTCTATCCACCATTGTAGACTGCCTGTACTGAAAGAACTTCATCAGCAGTACACAAAATAAAATTGTTTTAATGCATTAAACATTATGTATTTCTTGTTTCTAAGAATTAAGGTAGGTCAGTGTTTATTTTTTATTCCTAGCATTTAAATTCCACTCTGAGTGTAATTTCCAGTATTTACGTTTACTAGGTTTCCTGTCAGCCTATTATATCTCTTATTCAGTCTTACACTTTTACATTTTCCTTAGGCACAACAGTATTGATTTTAAATTCATCTGGCTATGTTTGAATCTACTTGAGAGATTTATGCTGCATGTAATATACAGATGAAATAAGAATACTGACTGCTTCTTGAAACAGTAAAGCAAGACCATGGAGAAAATAAAAAACGGGGGTGCTCTTCTTGGCAACCAGTGATACCCTGGCTTTTACCTTCATACCTACTAGAATCTAACACCTCACAATCCCTTTCAACTCCTTTGGGTATTTAATCAAACCTGTCAGCCACCTGAAAACCTTAGATATAACACTTCTACCTAGAGCAGATACCATGAGATGCCTGCTATTTCCTCTATTGGGCAGACCACCCTTATTTTTTAAACTAATTTCAATAAGTTAAAGGTGCTTGACTTTTCTAACTTCAGGACTAAGCCCCACCAATTGCCATTCCCTTTGCCTAATGAAAGTGCCATTACTGGCCATTGATGCATTCTTATTGTACCAGAGGTTGACAACTGGCCAGGTTTAGCCAAGAAGTCAGCATAGGTAATTCCCAGTAACATAGTGAAACTAGTTACACAGAGACACTTAAGTATCCAGCAAACCCTGCATCTGTGCTAGCATCAGAAGGTCCATTACACTTACTATACCCTGATTTCTGTGCAAGCTACTGCAGCCAGATTTTAGGGCGCTCCTTTCAGGTGGAACGTGTCTGTTTCCTAAAACTGTGTAAATTACTTTCTAATTAATTTATGTATTACTAGATAGATTCAACTTTCTAAAGTAGTTTGAACCTGATTGGTGACTTACTGGTGATGCCTAGATGAAATAGGATTTTTATATGTTGGGATTCTGTAGTCAGTATGCTCAGGCGTATGTAGTCTTACACACAGGCAAGAGGTATGCTCAACTCATTAAAGCGTAGCGACACCCAAAAGGGGAAGCTCTTCTTGTTTGCACCCTCCACTGCCACATTTGGCACTTTTTGGGGGGAGGGAGGAGCAGGTAACTGGTTTTGGTAAGATTGCCGCTGTTATTTACGAGCATTTCCAGCCCCTCCTCCTTCCCTCCACTGCCTTCTGGGAAACACACAGGTTCCAGAAGATGGCGGGACCATTCAGGAAGCGCAGCCTGACTCGTGCATACGCAGTAGGGAACCAGCAGTGAAGCCTGAAGGGGAGGACAGCGGGAAAGATTCCTGCATCCACCTTGCTTTTGTAGTTTCAGGAATCTGTTTTTTTTTTTTTTTCATTCAGCCCACTTGATGAACGAAAAAAACTCTGTACCCAGATTTTCAACAATAAGGTGGACCTGTGCATAACAGATATGCCAAAAAAAAAAACGAAAGTCCTGACTGAGCAGGTAGCTTCTTCCGTATGCATTTCAATTCCTAATTTTCATTTTTAACTTGAGTGCAAAATGGTCTGCACCAGATTTCAAAATCCTTGCCACCAGATTCTGTAACCTTTTGTTGTTTTTTTACAGATATATTAATGGAGTTTTATAGAAAAACACAACAATCCAAAAACAAAAACCCACTCTAGAAAAAAAAAATATTTGGCTAATACAGAGACAAGACCCTGAGCGGTTTCCTAATGCTTCACAACACATACCAGAATAGTAACAGAGATGATACACCAAATTTCTTGAGTCATATCAGACAGTAGGTCATAACAGTTTTTGTAAGTTTACCAACACATGTGGCAGATTCAAGTAGTTCTTAAAAGCACCATTTTACAAAGGTGTATTAGGCTGGGTTCACACTGGGGCAACAAACGCTCCGACATTGGGAGCTCATGTCGCATGACGTGTGAAAATCAATGTTTCCCTATGAGAGCCGTCTTAACTGGTCCGACACATGTCCGTCCGACTTTGAAAATGCTCCCTGTACTACTTCGGTCCGACTTTGATCCGACTTCAGCCCATCATTGAAGTCGGATCAAAGTCGGACCACATTTTTGCATGATCCGACTTTGGCATGCGACTTGTGCTGTGATGCTCTTGAGGGGGAACTCCAGGCCAAATTTTAAATAAAAAAAACGGCATGGGTTCCCCCTCCAGGAGCATACCAGGCCCTTGGGTCTGGTCTGGATTTGAAGGGGAACCCACACGCCGAAAAAACAGCGTAGGGGTCCCCCCAAGATCCAAACCAGACCCTTATCCAAGCACGCAACCTGGCAGGCCGCAGGGGAAGAGGGGGGGATGAGAGAGCGCCCCCCCTCCTGAACCGTACCAGGCCGCATGCCCTCAACATGGGGGGGTGGGTGCTTCGGGGCAGGGGGGCGACCTGCGGCCCCCCCACCCCAAAGCACCCTGTCCCCATGTTGATGAGGACAGGGCCTCTTCCCGACAACCCTGGCCGTTGGTTGTCGGGGTCTGCGGTCGGGGGGCTTATCGGAATCCGGGAGCCCCCTTTAATAAGGGGGCCCCTATATCCCGGCCCCCCACCCTATGTGATTGAGTATGGGGTACATCATACCCCTACCCATTCACCTGGTGGAAAAAAATGGCAATAAAAACACAACACAGCTTTTTAAATAAATTTATTGCACAGCTCCGGGGGTCTCCGGTGTCGTCTCCGCGCTCTCCGGTTCTTTCTTCGGCCGGGCCTCCGCTATCTTCTTCCAGCTTTTTTGCTAGCGGGGCCCGGTCTTCTCCGTCGCCTTCTTCTTCTCCCGCTCTCCGGTTCTTCTCTCGCTCTCCGGTTCTTTCTTCCACCGGGCCTCCGCTATCTTCTTACAGCTCTTTTGCTAGCGGAGGCCCGGTCTTCCCGTCGTCTCGTCCGGCTCTCCGTTGTCCTTCTGCCGGCCCCTCCACTATCTTCTTCCAGCTCTTTTGCTAGTGGAGGGACCGGTCTTCCCGTTGCCGTCGCCGTCTTCTTCTCTCTTCTCCTTCTCGATGTTGACACGTCGCTTCCTCCCGCTCTAATGCTGGGTGTTGCGGTGCACGCCGATTGATATAGGCTTCTCAGGACGTCACAGTCACATGCTCCCATGACGTCACAGTCACATGCTCCGGGGCCACCCGGAGCATGTGACTGTGACGTCACGAGAAGCCTATATCAATCGGCGCGCACCGCAACACCCAGCATTAGAGCGGGAGGAAGCGACGTGTCAACATCGAGAAGGAGAAGAGAGAAGAAGACGGCGACGGGAAGACCGGCCCCTCCACTAGCAAAAGAGCTGGAAGAAGATAGTGGGGGGCCGGCAGAAGGACAACGGAGAGCCAGACGAGACAACGGGAAGACCGGGCCTCTCCGCTAGCAAAAGAGCTGTAAGAAGATAGCGGAGGCCCGGCGGAAGAAAGAACCGGAGAGCGGGAGAAGAAGAAGGCAACGGAGAAGACCGGGCCCCGCTAGCAAAAGAGCTGGAAGAAGATAGCGGAGGCCCGGCAGAAGAAAGAACCGGAGACCCCCGAAGTCAGAAGAAGACCCCCGGAGCTGTGCAATAAATTAATTTTAAAAAGCTGTGTGTGTGTTTTTTTATTGACATTTTTTTTTCCACCAGGTGAATGGGTAGGGGTATGATGTACCCCATACTCATTCACATAGGGTGGGGGGCCTGGATCTGGGGGCCCCCTTATTAAAGGGGGGCTCCCGGATTCCGATAAGCCCTCCGCCCGCAGACCCCGACAACCAACGGCCAGGGTTGTCGGGAAGAGGCCCTGTCCTCATCAACATGGGGGGCAGGGTGCTTTGGGGTGGGGGGGCCGCAGGTCGCCCCCCTGCCCCAGAGCACCAAACCCCCCCATGTTGAGGGCATGTGGCCTGGTACGGTTCAGGAGGGAGGGGGGCCGCTCTCTCGTCCCCCCCCTCTTCCCCTGCGGCCTGCCAGGTTGCGTGCTCTGATAAGGGTCTGGTTTGGACTTTGGGGGGGACCCCATCCCGTTTTTTCTGACATATGTTGGCTTCATGTCGCGGGGCAAAGTCGGATCCAAAGTAGGACGGCTGTCGTGTCGCACTAGTGTGAACCCAGCCTTATGGCTGCACGGAATTAAAAAGTATTACTTGCAGCTGTTGGTTGTACTTTGGTATCTAAAAGTGTATTCTATAAGTTGACTGGTTATTTACTGTACAGCAGTTGTCAATTGAGCTTCTAACTGGTATAAAGCTAACAGCTGCATAGTAAAGTATTACCTGATCCTAGAGCCACTTGAGACCACCTGCTAAATAGTTTTATTATTTTCAGTGCATAAACACAAGAAATAATAATGATGCCCATACCCCCACAAAAAAATGAAAGTCAACAGCTACAAATACTGCAGCTGCTGACTTTTAATATATGGACACTTACCTGTCCGGGGAGCCCGCGATGTCGGCACCCCAGCCGATCTTTGGATCGACTGTTGGGTGCAGCCGCGGCCATTCCTGGTAAGGGAACCTGGCAGTAAAGCCTTTTTTGGCTTCACAGCCGGTTGTCTACTGCGCATGTGCAAATTACACTGTACTTTCTAATTGGTCTGGCGGCGGTGGAAGGAAAAGGGGACCGAGTTCCCGGTCTCCCGGAAGTGGGTAACAGTACCCAAAATTCTGTTCTTTAGGGCAAAAAAGTACAACTGTGGAACCCAGTTAAGGCAGATATCATTATTTTTAAAGGGAAATTGAATGTTTACTCTTAAAAACATAATTGACGTATACATACATTTACAAACCATTGGATTGATGTTAATTATTATTATTATACAGGATTTATATAGCGCCAACAGTTTGCACATTGCTGTAGAATATAAAGGGAGACAGTACAGTTACAATACAATAAAATAAAAGAGGGTTAAGAGGACCCTGCTCATAAGAGCTTATAGTCTAAAAGGGTGGTACAAAAGGTTATAACCGTTGGAGATGAGCTGATGAAAGTGATTAAAAATTTAGTTGGAGGCATGATGGGCTTCCCTGAAGAGATGAGTTTTCTGGGATCACCTAAGGGCAGCCAGAGTAGGAGATAGCCGGACAGATTGAGGTAGAGAGTTCCAGAGGATGTGAGAGGCTCTGGAGAAGTTTTGGAGACGAGTATTGGAGGAGGTGACGAGGGAGCTTGAGAGCAGAAGGTCTTGAGAGGAGCGGAGAGGATGGTTTGGGTGATATTTGGAGACAAGTTTGGTGATGTAGAGGGGCAGAGTTGTGAATGGCTTTGTATGTTGTTAGTATTTTTAAAATTTTATTTGCTGGGCAATTGGAAGCCAGTGGACGGATTGGCAGAGACAGGTGACAAACACTGAGCAGTTGGTAAGGTAGATGAGTCTGGCAGCAGCATTCATGATAGACTGAAGAGCCTATGGAGAGGTAGGCCTATGAGAAGGGAGTTGCAATAGTTAAGGCAAGAGATAACAAGGGAGTGAATGAGTAAGTAGCTTAGTGGTTTCATTAGTTAAAAAGAGGGGGATTTTAGAGATGTTATGCAGGTGTAGTCTACAAGCTTTTGACACTGATTGGATTTGGGGCTGAAAGGACAGGTCAGAGCCTAGGATTACACCTGGCACGAGGGGAAGGGCTGATAGCTGTATTATTGATTGAAATGTCATTGAGAAGGGCATGGCTAGGGGGAATATTATCAGCTCGATTTTAAAGAGATTTAGTTAAAGGAAGTGGTATAAGATCCATGTTGAAATGTCAGTTAGTAGGTTAGCAATGCAAGAGGAGACTGAAGGGGTGAGGTGAGGAGTAGAGCGATAGATTTGTGTGTCATCAAACTAGAGGTGGCATTGAAAGCTGTGAGAGGTTATAAAGTAACCAAGGGAGGAGATGTACATGGAGAAGGGGTCCAAGAACAGAGCCTTGGGAGACCCTACAGAATTAGGAAGTGGAGAGGAGAAGACAGAATGCTCTGTAACACGGAAGGAGCACTGTGATGAGTAGGAGGAGAACCAGGATAGAGCAGAATCTTAGATGCCAAGGCAGTGGATTTTATTATGAAGGAGCAGGTGGTTAACTGTATCAAAGGCTGCAGAGAGGTCTAGTAGTAAGAGTATGGAGTAGTGCCATTCGTTTTAGCAGTTAGTAAATCGTTTGTAAGTAGGGCAGTTTCTATGGAGTGGAAAAAAGAAATCAAAAAAGCGCAACCCAATGTGAATGATAACAGTGAATCTCTGAAACAATGTGAAATTCCAACCGATATCCCAACCGATATCTCAAAGCTGGAATATAAGTGAAACAAACATATATAAATGGAAAAAGATAAATTGATCAAAATAAAAATAAAACTTATGACATAAAACTCTCAATTGATAAAAAGTCCATATGATGTAATATCTATGGGAGACTAGTCCAAAGATGACATATATAGGATTGTTGCCGTGAAGGAATTCCTATGCGGCAGAAGGCATAATACTCAGACAGGTTGATAGTATAAGCTTCACATCCAATAGTAAGTAAATGGCTTGCTTACCAGATATAAGATGATATTGGGCTCAAGACTAGGCCGACCTGCCATCACTCGATTTGTTCTCGGTGTTCACCACACATGGATCGATTGGAAAATCCGGAGGCGGTCACTTTGGCGCTGAATCCCACAGACTGCGGGCATTTCAAAAATCTTTCGCTTGCCGTAAGGTGAGTATTGTGTTTTATATAACTCACGTTTTCCACATACAGCAAGTGGAGATCAGCATCCAGAAGTCAGCAGTCAATTACCAAAGAGAAGGAAGAAGAAAAGATCCTCATGGTGCAGTATTTCTTCATAAAAAACGTATTTATTGCACAGGCTTCATAAAACACTGACATCCATGGAACAGAGACAAATTTTCTAAATTTTCAAAAACAGCCACGGTTAGCACCAGCTGGCTGGAACGTGATAGTGTCAGAGACTTGTGGCTCCACCCTACATGTTTCCCCGTACAAGGATTCTACTGGGAATGGAGGCCTCCGGATTTTCCAATCGATCCATGTGTGGTGAACACCGAGAACAGATCGAGTGAAGGCAGGTCGGCCTAGTCCTGAGCCCAATATCATCTTATATCTGGTAAGCAAGCCATTTACTTACTATTGGATGTGAAGCTTATACTATCAACATGTCTGAGTATTACGCCTTCCGCCGCATAGGAATTCCTTCACGGCAACAATCCTATATATGTCATCTTTGGACTAGTCTCCCATAGATATTACATCATATGGACTTTTTATCAATTGAGAGTTTTATGTCATAAGTTTTATTTTTATTTTTATTTTGATCAATTTATCTTTTTCCATTTATATATGTTTGTTTCACTTATATTCCAGCTTTGAGATATCGGTTGGGATATCGGTTGGAATTTCACATTGTTTCAGAGATTCACTGTTATCATTCACATTGGGTTGCGCTTTTTTGATTTATTTTTTCCATATGTTTTGAGTCCTTTTTCAGGCTAATTGAATAGCAGCACCCGCCCGTCAGGTGAAGGTCATACCATTCACCCTTCTCTCACACATTTAGAGCATCACACTTAATTTGTGTTTCAAACACACTTAAGTTTTACATTTTTTATTTCATTTTGTCACTGTTTAAGGCAGCGCTGGATTTTTTTCCATTTACTAGTTTCTATGGAGTGCTGGGGGCAAAAGCCAGACTGTAGGGAGTCAAGAAGGTTGTTTTCAGTGAGGTAGGAGCTAAGACAATTGTAGACTAAGCGTTCTAAAAGTTTAGAGGTGAATGGGAGCAATGATGGGTCTTTCATTTTTTAGGTTGGTGGGGTCCAGTGAGGACTTTTTAAGTATGGGAGTGATCTGTGCATGCTTTAGGGGGGAGGGGAAGGTGCCAGTAGAGAGGGAGAGATTGAAGATGTGAATGAGAAATCATAGTATAGAAAAAGAGAGTGACTGTTGTAGTTGAGAGGAAACAGGATCCAGGGGACAATTGGTTAGGTGTGCATCTGAGAAAAGTTTGGTAATCTCTTCAGTAGTAGCCAGTTCAAAAAAAGGAAAGTGTTGACTGTGTTGTTTGACAAGGTATGTTAAGTGGGGAGGATATCTGTATAGTGAAGGTGTGCTCACGAATTGCATCAATCCTGTTTTTGAAGTGATTGGCAATCTCTTGGGCAGTGAGCGAGTTAGTGGGTAGAGGGGGTGGGGGACCAAGCAGAGTTAAAGGGGTTGTAAACCCTCTGTTTTTTTCACCCTAATGCATCCTATGCATTAAGGTGAAAAAACTTCTGTCAGTCAGTTGCCCCCCAGCCCCTCCGTTTTACTCACCTGAGCCCTGGAATGCCCCACATCGAGGACGCACAGTCTCTCTGCCCGGGGTTCTCCACTCTTCATTGGATAGATTGATAGCAGCGCAGCCATTGGCTCCCGCTGCTGTCAATCAAATCCAATGACACAGCCGCTGGGGGGCGGGGCCGAGTCCGGCATTTGTGTCTATGGACACAAATGCTGGACTTGGGAGTGCGCCCGCAAGGTAACCCCCTTGGGAGAGCGATTCTCCTAGGGGGCTAGCTAATGCGGGGAGGAGCCACGAGATGCCCCGAGGGACAACAGAAGAGGACAATCGGGGCCACACTGTGCAAAGCGAACTGCACAGTGGAGGTAAGTATGACATGTTTGTTATTTAAAAAATAAATAAAAAATGTAACCTTTAGTATCACTTTAAAGGTAGAGAAGAGCCAACAAGGATTGGATGACAAGTTATTAAAAAGAGTGACAAAGTAGGTTTGTTTGGCAACATGGAGGCAGGAATTGTATTTTAGTAGGGCAGTTTTATATAGGTTGAAGTCCTGCTGGGATTTGGTTTTATGCCACTGTTGTTTAAGACCACGTCAATGTCTCTTGAGATTTCTGGTGTTGTCAGTTTGCCAAGTTTGTAACGGTTGGGGCCAGATTTTGCATGTAGTTAGAGAAGCAAGTGTGTCTAGTGAGGATGAGCGTGAACTGTTGTAGCCAGATTAGGACAGGAAAGGGGAGAGACTTTGTCATATAGGTGGTAAGTAGCAGAATAGAGAAGAGAAGGGTTAAAGTGGCAAAAGTAATCAGTTGCTGCTTGGAGGGATAGGTGGTTGAAGACAAGGATACTGTGATACTGATGAGGTTGTGGTCAGAGAGAGGAAAGGGGGTTGGCGAGGTTTCCAGGAGTGCAGAAATGGGAGAAAACAAGGGTGAGGGTATTGCCATCTTATCAATGTGTGTTAATGTGTTGAGAGTTTTATTAATTGTGTAATAGTGTATCGTATATACTGTATTATAGGAGTAGCCATATTTGCTGACTGTGTTATACAATTGTTCTGCATTACTGCTGTATTTGCCTACTCATTAAAACAATGTAGTGACCAATCTACCCTTCCCTATAGTGGATATCCTGCAGATTTCTCCATGTAATAAAAAAACACATCTATAAAAGCCCAAGCTTTTAAAAATATGAATGTATCTCCAAAATTTACTTAAAACTTTACATCAAGCCAAAAGTATTTTTTTTATTTTTGAGTAGCGTGAGGAAAGGTTAAAGCCTCTGTCAGGTTTTTACAGTTTTTTTGATGCTCTATGTTCGAATCCTAACTATGGTACTACCTGCCTGGTATTTGCATGTTCTCCCTGTGCCTGTGTGGATTTCATCTGGGTACTCTGCTTTCTTCCCACACTGCAAAGACATCCTGGTAGGTTACTTGGGAACTCCTTTGTAAATTGGCTCTAATATGTGTATGCATGAATGTGAGTTACGGATCTTAGATTGTAATGTGCTTATGTGCATAACATATTTGCATTTTATAGCACACTTACCTCTTAAAGCATTTTTCTTCAGTGATGCTACATCTGCACTTTCCCTTGTTGTTGCTAATGACATCTCTTCCAGTCTTATTCCGGGTCCAGAGGCCTCAGCCATTTTGATTGGCATGCTGAGATTGTAAACTGAGTTGTTCATGCTCAGCTTGGTGTACAACTAGGAGAAAACTGCTGCAAGGCAGGCAGAAAATTAGCTTTTATTGTAGATGCAGAAGAGACCTACAGAGTCTCTTTTGCAATAAAAGCCCACCTGCTCTCAGTTTTAAAACGTGCCTTTTAGTTCTTATTCAAGGTAAATGCTGCAATAACCCAAAATGTGTGCTCGTTCGAAATGCCCTATACTTTAAATTATGCAAATATTGAAATGCATGCACAGTTCTGGTATGCAAACTCGATGTACATTGAGAATCCACTGAATCTTAGACTTTGTGGCTGATAATGCTTGTAGTGCTGCTTGTAAAACAGTTATACAATTACAGCCTTCTGTTCACTTTGAATATACTCATGTTTTGTATTGTTTTTGTCTAAGTATATATTCACACACTGTACTTGAGAGATGGAATCTTTTACATGGTAAATTGCAAAGACAAGAGAATCTGTTGCAGATGGCAGTATTTTACGTGTACCTCGAGAAAACCGCAAGAATACAATTCACTGTGCTAAATATAATGAATTCATTTTGAAACATTAAAACCCAAACTGTCGCTATACTAATTATACGGCTCCTACTAAATGAAATTTTAAATAACAGGTATGCTGTAAAGCAAAAAAAAAACAAAAAAACTTGTGGATTATGTGCCCAAGTATACCATTTCGTGACTTGTGCTTATCTTACTTTACAATATTCACAATTTTTCCCTTGGGTAATCTGTTCACAATCCAATTAATCGTTTTTGAGGCTTATCCAAAATAAAGTGATTACTTTTCATTATTGTTATTTACTGTATATTCTTAGTGATAGTGGTAAGAGTATTTTAATCATTTAAAAAAAATTGAAGACATTTCTTGGTAAGTTTAAGTCTCAAGCCCCAAATAGTTAAAGAAAATCTACACTAAGAAAAATATGCAGGAATCCATTGAGAACCTCCTTTTAAATATGCTAGTTGCCTGGCTCTTACTCACTTTGCTACTTTAAAGCGGAGGTCCGCCCCCCCCCCACCCCCCCAAAAAAACATACTGCAGCTGCTTGCTTTTAATAATAGGACACTTACCTGTCCTGGAGTCCAGCGATGTCGGCACCGCAGCTGATGTTTCCATCGGCTGTCGGGTGCTGCTGCCGCCATTGCGGGTAAGGGAACCCGGCAGTGTAGCCTTACGGCTTCGCACAAACCTACTGCACATGCGCGAGGCCCGCTCCTCTCTCCTACTGGTCCAGCGACAGGGGAAAGAGGAGGGAGGAGGAGGGAGCCCCGCGGTGACCTCATGGGCCGCGGCGCGGACTCTTGGAACTGGGAACAGGATACCTGTCAAAGACAGATATCCTGTCCCCCCTCCTCCCGAAAGGTGCCAAATGTGGCACCGGAGGGGGAGAGGAGAGGAGACAAATGAGCGGAAGTTCCACTTTTGGGTGGAACTCCGCTTTACGTTACTGACCGGGAACAAGCATACAGCAGGCTGGGTTGGAGTGAAGTCAAAACTCTTACATGCTCGCTTGTTTCAGGTCAGTATCATACTAAAGACACAAAACATAGTGATGTACGGTTTTCTTTTACTTCCTCCCTTCCTAACATATTTAGGGCCTTTATCAACAGGCTTTAGTTCATGTCAGAATGGTTCTGTTTCTGAACAAGTCAATAGAAATGCAACAGCAGCTTTAAGCAGGTTGATACAGCAGAGAAACTCAGGTCAAAGGGAGGTCAACTGCAGATCAAATGAACTTGTCAATGAACTGTGATTGATCTTGCATGCAGACTGAATGCATCGGAAAGCAAGATGCATTTGCCCATTGACACAAGCCTGAAATGTCCATCTACACATGTTCTTACTGTGTTCTACGTTATGACTCCAGGTATTTAAAATTACACAGCCTGTTAAGTAAATAAGCATATTTAAGCTTATGTTTGAAAGAAAAGTGATATAATAAAAAAAATGACATTCTGCTTTTAGAATTGTGCTGCCTAAAACTATAGCCTTTCAACAAACCTCGACTTGAACTTACACATATTACTTTCAGCTTTATTCATAGCAGTAATGTTACCTGTATTAGCATTCATAGTTGAAAATGAATAGGACTGTATGAAATTAGTATAGTTAAAGCTCTGGAGTAACTACACCACTTTCCCTGCTTCATGGTAAAGGGTAGTTTCACTGCTCCGCTTGCATT
Organism: Rana muscosa; assembly: GCA_029206835.1. Lineage (NCBI taxonomy): Eukaryota > Metazoa > Chordata > Amphibia > Anura > Ranidae > Rana > Rana muscosa. The sequence continues at coordinate 734,367,827 of CM055116.1, forward strand.
ATGCCAAACAGTGGTTTCAATACTTTCCTTGCTGAGAAGCAGCTTCCTTATTTTCCCTGCTGTAAGCTAAGAAGTAGCTTTACTACTTACCCTGTTAAGAAGTCACTTTAGTACTTTCCCTGCTGTACACTAAGTAGTGACTTCACTACTTTCCCTGCTGTACACTAAGGAGTAGTTACGCTACTTTTCCTGCCTTATGCTAAGGAAAAGCTTCACTAATTTCCCTGCTTTACGTTAAGGAGTATCTTCACTACTTTCCTTGCTGTACACTAAGGAGTAGTTTCACTATTTCCCCTGCCTCATGCTAAGAAGAAGCTTCACTACTTTCCCTTCTTTACATTAAGGAGTAGCTTCACTACTATCCCTGCTGTACACTAAGGAGTAGTTTCACTATTGTTCCTGTCTTATGCTAAGGAGAAGCTTCACTACTTTCCCTGCCATATGCTAAGGAGAAGCTTCAACACTTTCCCTGCCTTATGCTAAGGAGAAGCTTCACTACTTTCCCTGCCTTATGCTAAGGAGAAGCTTCACTACTTTCCCTGCCTTATGCTAAGGAGAAGCTTCACTACTTTCCCTGCCTTATGCTAAGGAGAAGCTTCACTACTTTCCCTGCCTTATGCTAAGGAGAAGCTTCACTACTTTCCCTGCCTTACGCTAAGGAGAAGCTTCACTACTTTCCCTGCCTTATGCTAAGGAGAAGCTTCATTACTTTCTCTGCTTTACAATAAGGACTATCTTCACTACTTCCCCTGCTGTACGTAAAGGAGTAGTTTACTATTTTCCCTGCCTTATGCTAAGGAAAAGCTTCACTACTTTCTCTGCTTTACATTAAAGCGTAGCTTTACTACTTTCTCTGCTTCATGCTAAGAAGGAGCTTTACTACATTTCTCGTTCAAATTTGTTTATTGAATTTTATCAAATTACAGAGAAATAATAATAAAAAAATAAATAAATAAATAAAGCAACAATCACAGTAATCACTACAGTAGGTTCAAAATTAGCATATGAAATCATATATATATCATGGATCAAGAGACAATTGCTTCACTCAATAATCAGAGTGAGTTACTTCACTTATGCCGCGTACACACGATCATTATTCACGGCGGTTAAAAAACTGCCGTGAATAATGACAGGAAAAACGAGGGAACCGCTTGGTTCCCTACACACGGTCGTTTTTCCCGTCATTTTTTCTCTTGACGAGAAAAACGACCGTCTGTGGGCTCCGCGGCAGTGTTTCCCTATGGGAAAACTGCCGCGGAAAAAAATGCTGGAAAAAACGATGAGAAAATTTAGAACATGTTCTAAATATTCTCGTCGTTTTTTTTGCCGTTTTTCTAGACGAGAAAAACGACATAAAGCCCACAGACGATCGTTTTTCTCGGCGAAAAAAAAAATGCAGTTTTTCTCGTTGAGAAAAGCGGTCGTGTGTACGCGGCATTAGTCTAAATAAAGTGTAGACTCAGAATGAGAAATACAATTGAAGCCTTAAAGGTAAACGCCTAAGGAGGATAAAGAAATGTATTAAAGCCTCAAGCTTTACTACATTTCATGCTGTATAATAAGGAGTGCCTTTACTACTTTCTCTGTTTTAGAATTAGGCGTAGCTTCACTACTCTTTCCCCTATGAAGTAGCTTCACTACTTTTCCCTGCTAAGGAACAGATTTTCCAAAACTAGTTAAGTTCTTAACGGGGGGAAATTATTATAATTATTTACCTAAATTACAGACTTACAATTAAGGGTATACATTAAATAATAAAGCCTCCAAGAGCAAGAAGTACTTCTTTTTAAACTGGCACATACTACATTTTCCAGGTTTTAATTGACAATATGGTTGTACTCTTTCAGGTTCAGCAAGTACAGACTGTTCAGCAGGTGCAACATGTCTACCCAGCACAGGTACAATACGTCGAAGGAAGTGATGCTGTCTACACAAATGGAGCAATGTAAGTATTTTCAGGCCTTCTTTTTAATTTGTTTGTAAAGTTTTTTTTTTTTTTTTTTTATTGTAATATTCACCTTTGAGTACCAGGCCATATCCAAAACACAAATGAAAGTCATTGAGAAATTATTACTACAGTGCAGGAACAACATTATGATGATCCTAAGCTTTAAGCATATACCAGAAAATTCCATAGAATCTGCAGTGATCTTATATAACCTTTTTTGCATAATAAATTCTAAACTGAGGAAAAAAAATAGTTTTTTTAAGTATAATTTTGGGGGATATTTATTATAGCAAAAAGTAAAAAATATTGCATTTGTTTTCAAAATTGTCGCTCTATTTTTGTTTATAGCGCAAAAAATAAAAACCGCAGGGGTGATCAAATACCACCAAAAGAAAGCTCTATTTGTGGGAAAAAAGGACGTCAATTTTGTTTGGGAGCCACGTCGCACGACCGCACAATTGTCAGTTAAAGCGACGCAGTGCCGAATCACAAAAAGTGCTCTGGTCTTTGGCCAGCCAAATGGTCCGGGGCTTAAGTGGTTAACAACACTGAACGGATAAAAGTAGATATTGAGAAAGTAAGCAAAATGTATATAATCTATTTGCCTCCCAGTCTAGAATGATTCCAATTACCTGTCTCAAACAAGCAGAGGTGTTGCTAATCTCTGATTGCTCTCTAGGGCCAGTTGACACTCATTTTGTTTCTTAAGTTTTCCTACTTAATTGGAAATGTACATAAATCAAAGTACATTATTCAGAATTGAGCCGACAAAGGTACTGTATGCCGCTGCCATATTTGAGTGCTATGTCTGGAAGTAATGATGAGCATTATGTGAGGATGTTTTTCATTGTTCCATCATCTCTGAAGGGAGGAGTGGGCTGCATTTGACCACAGTTTTCCAGTGTATAGGTGTGAACCTATTTTCCATTAACTTCCTGTCCTTGAGTATGGGCAAGCCTGTTTTTATAAATGATCCTGACTGGTTTATCTATAGCAGGGATATGCAATTAGCGGACCTCCAGCTGTTGCCAAACTACAAGTCCCATGAGGCATAGCGAGACTCTGACAGCAGCAAGCATGACACCCAGAGGCAGAGGCATGATGGGACTTGTAGTTTTGCAACAGCCGGAGGTCCGCTAATTGCATATCCCTGATCTATACTTAAAGTATAACTAAAGACAAAGTTTTTTTTTTTTAGTTTTAGGCTGGCCATACATGTTCAATTCTCTAGTACAATTTTCTTTTAGATTTACCAAAAACTATATAATATGAGGTCAAAACTAAACAACACTTTCAAATGTATCCAATTAGGCAGGTCCTTGCACTACATAGTTGAAGGTAAATCTACAGAAAATTGTATGATAATTGTATAATGTATGGCCACCCTAAGATAGAGTGGAGAGGGGTTAGAACCTCTGTCAGTTTTTGTTGGTGTCTGTGCCCCCATTCGGAATATTCTCTTTTTGTCCTGTTTACTATTATCATTGAAAGTGAAAGTAAAAGAAAATCCCAAATTTTAGTTTGTCCCCAGAAAAGTACAGTGGAACCTCGGATTACGAGCATAATCCATTCCAGGAGAATGCTCGTAATCCAAAGTACTTGCATATCAAAGCGAGTTTCCCCATTGACGTCAATGGAAACTAAAATAATTTGTTCCGCATTGACTTCAATGGCATGCAATACCGCATGCGGCCAGAGGTGGGGGTCACCGGAGAGCCCCGTAAATGGCCGAAAAGGCCCGAGGACACCTCGGCAAACCTCGGAAAGACTTTGTTCCCGAGATTTACCGAGGTCAGCCGTGCTGTCCTCGGGCCTTTCTGTGCATTTCCGAACTGCGACGTTCGGCTCTGCTCGGCTCCGGCGCCCCCCCACCTCAGGCCAAATGCGGTACTGCACACCGCTTTGGCCTGAATCGTGCTCATTTTGTGAGACAACACTCGCAAACCGAGTTATGATTTTTAAAAATACAGTGCTCGTATTGCGAAACGCTCGTTAACCGCGTTACTCGCAATCCGAGGTTCCACTGTACTAGAAGTACATTTTCCAATGGGGACACTAGTTCTGGTGACCTAGGGGTCCTTAATTTGCAGGGACTTCCTTTCACTTTCTGTTTACCTGTGGGACAGGAAGTGAAGAAAATCTCCCAAATGGCACACGGATGGCGAAAAAAAATCTGACAGGGGTTATAACCCTCCCTTGCTCTATCCGAAATGAAAAGGAAAAGTTTTGCCTATAGTTCTACTTTAACCACTTAACGACCGCCCACTGTATATATACGTCGGCAGAATGGCACGGACAGGCACAATCACGTACCTGTACGTGCCTGCCTTCGTATGGGTGGGGTGTCCAATCAGACCCCCTTCCGGTACAGTGGGCGGCCGGGATCGCTTCGGGAGCGACCCGTGATGAGGGGGCCGCCATTCGATTCTGGCCACCCCCTCGCGATCGCTCCCGGCGAATCAAATGCTTCCTCTGCCTGTGTAATGTTTACACAGGCAGGAGGAAGTGATGTCATCCCTCATGCGGTGCTCACATATACCGAGCGCCGCATGAGAGAAGACACAGAGGTTAGTGCACAAACACTACACTAACACCAGCACACATAGGCACATGATCGCCCCCCCAGACACCCCCAGATCACCCTCCAGCCCCCAGTCACAGTGTCACTGATTGCAGTGACCATTTATTTACTGATCACTGCAATCAGTGACATTTGTGACTGTAAAAGTGTCAGGGCAGTTAGTTTTAGGTCCAGTGTAGACCCCTAACCCCCCCATATAAAGGTTTAACCCCTTGATCGCCCCCCAGGTAACACTTTCACCCCCTAGCACCGCTGTCACTAAGTGATCGTTTTTCTGATCGCTGTTTTAGTGTCGGTGATGCCGATCGGTAGCCAGTTATTTTTTTTAGGTTCGCCGCAGGTTTTTATAGCGTCGGGTACCCCCATATATTACCTAATAAAGGTTTAACCCCCTGATTGCCCCTAGTTAACCCTTTCACCAGTGATCCCCATATAAGTGTTACGGGTGACGCTGGTTAGTTAGTTTGCTTTTTATAGTGTCTGTCACCCGCCGTATATAACCCAATAAAGGTTTAACCCCCTGATCGCCCGGCGGGTGATATCAATTAGGTTTTAGCGTCAGAGAGGGTCTGCGTCGCCCCAGGCAGCGTCAGGTTAGTGCCAGTAACGCTAACACCCACGCGTGAAGCATACACCTCCCTTAGTGGTATAGTATCTGAACAGATCAATATCTGATCTGATCAGATCTATACTAGCGTCCCCAGCAATTTAGGGTTCCCAAAAACGCAGTGTTAGCGGGATCAGACCAAATACCTGCTAGCAACCTGCGTTTTGCCCCTCCGTCCAGCCCAGGCCACCCAAGTGCAGTATCGATCGATCACTGTCACTTACCAAACACAACACACATAACTGCAGCGTTCGCAGAGACAGGCCTGATCCCTGCGACTCCAGTGCTCTAGGAGGTGATTTCACCACCACAGTTAAAAAAAAAAAAGCATATATGCCGAAGCATTGGGGCAGCGATTTTGCTCCTAATGCCGCGTACATACGGTGGAAAAGTCTGACCATGTGTGTGCGGCATAACTTTTGCGGGAGGATGCCCCCATGCTTCGGCATATATAAATGGTGCATGTATGCCCATCATTTAGAAGTGGGTGAATGAAGGGAGGTATTCTAATGGTGGGCATACCCACCGATCAATCTCTTTTTTCATTCAGCCAATAGGCTGCATGAAAAAAAAGATTACAATACATGTCCAACAAGGACCAGCAACGTACTGGTATGTTGCTGGACTTTGAATGGTTATACCAGATTGATGCCTGTGGGTTTAGGTATCATCTTGGTATAATTATTTTCAGCCAGCGGCCGGCTTTCATGTAAAAGCAATCCTATTGGCTAATTAGCCTCTGGACTGCTTTCACAAGCAGTGGGAGGGAATGTCCCCCCCCCCCGGATATAAAAAGCGCCATTGGGAAATTGGGAAAGCATTTTATCACACCGATCTTGGTGTGGTCAGATGCTTTGAGGGCAGAGAAAAGATCTAGGGTCTAATAGACCCCAGTTTTTTTCAAAAAGAGAGTACCTGTCACTACCTATTGCTATCATAGGGGATATTTACATTCCCTGAGATAACAATAAAAATGATAAAAAAAAAAAAAATACACGGAAGGAACAGTTTAAAAATAAAATAAAAAAGCAAAATTAATAATAAAAAAAAAAAAGCACCCCTGTCCTGCCCTGCTCTTGCGCAAAGGCGAACGCAAGCGTCGGTCTGGCGTCATATGTAAACAGCAATTGCACCATGCATGTGAGGTATCACCGCGAAGTTCAGATCGAGGGCAGTCATTTTAGCAGTAGACCTCCTCTGTAAATCTAACGTGGTAACCTGTAAAGGCTTTTAAAGGCTTTTAAAAATGTATGTAGTTTGTCGCCAATGCGCGTTTGTGCAAAATTTTAAAGCATGTCGTGTTTGGTATCTATGTACTCGGCCTAAGATCATCTTTTTTATTTCATCAAACATTTGGGCAATATAGTGTGTTTTAGTGCATTAAAATTAAAAAAAGTGTATTTTTTCCCCAAAAAATGCGTTTGAAAAATCGCTGCGCAAATACTGTGTGGAAAAAAAAATGCAACACCCACCATTTTAATCTGTAGGGCCTTTGCTTTAAAAAAATATATAATGTTTGGGGGTTCAACATAATTTTCTTGCAAAAAAAAAAAATGTTTTCATGTAAACAAAAAGTGTCAGAAAGGGCTTTGTCTTCAAGTGGTTAGAAGCGTGGATGTTGTGTGTAAAATGCCAGGACAGTTCAAAACCCTCCCAAATGACCCCATTTTGGAAAGTAGACACCCCAAGCTATATACTGAGAGGCATGTAGAGTCCATTGAATATTTTATATGTTGAAACAAGTTGCGGAAAAAATAAAAAACATTTTTTTTGCACAAAGTTGTCACTAAATGATATATTGCTCAAACATGCCATGGGCATATGTGGAATTACACCCCAAAATACATTCTGTTGCTTCTCCTGAGTACGGGGATACCACATGTGTGAGACTTTTTGGGAGCCTAGCCGCGTACGGGACCCCAAAAACCAAGCACCGCCTTCAGGCTTTCTAAGGGTGTAAATTTTTGATTTCACTCCTCACTGCCTATCACAGTTTCGGAGGCCATGGAATGCCCAGATGGCACAAAACCTCCCCAAATGACCCCATTTTGGAAATTAGACACCCCAAGCTATTTGCTGAGAGGTATGGTGAGTATTTTGCAGATCTCCCTTTTTGTCACAAAGTTTTGAAATTTGAAAAAAAAAAATAATAATATTTTCTTTCTTCATTTTCAGAAACAAATGAGAGCTGTAAAATACTCACCATGCCTCTCAGCAAATAGCTTGGGGTGTCTACTTTCCAAAATTGGGTCATTTGGGGGGGTTTTGTGCTATTTTGGCATTTTATGGCCTTCAAAACTGTGATAGGTAGTGAGGAGTGAAATCAAAAATTTGTGCCCTTAGAAATCCTGATGGCGGTGCTTGGTTTTCGGGGTCCCGTACGCGGCTAGGCTCCTAAAAAGTCCCACACATGTGGTATCCCCGTACTCAGGAGAAGCAGCAAAATGTATTTTGGGGTGCAATTTCACATATAACCATGGCATGTGTGAGCAATATATCATTTAGTGACAACTTTTTGTAATTTTTTTTTTTTTTTTGTCATTATTCAATCACTTGGGACAAAAAAAAAAAAATATTCAATGGGCTCAACATGCCTCTCAGCAATTTCCTTGGGGTGTCTACTTTCTAAAATGGGGTCATTTGGGGGGGTTTTGTGCTATTTTGGCATTTTATGGCCTTCGAAACTGTAATAGGTAGTGAGGAGTGAAATCAAAAATTTGCGCCCTTAGAAATCCTGAAGGCGGTGCTTGGTTTTCGGGGGCCCGTACGCGGCTAGGCTCCCAAAAAGTCCCACACATGTGTTATCCCTGTACTCAGGAGAAGCAGCAAAATGTATTTTGGGGTGCAATTCTACATATAACCATGGCATGTGTGAGCAATATATCATTTAGTGACAACTTTTTGTAATTTTTTTTTTTTAGTCATTATTCAATCACTTGAGACAAAAAAAAAATATTCAATGGGCTCAACATGCCTCTCAGCAATTTCCTTGGGATGTCTACTTTCCAAAATGGGGTCATTTGGGGGGGGGGGGGGGTTGTGCTGCCCTGCCATTTTAGCACCTCAAGAAATGAGATAGGCAGTCATAAACTAAAAGCTGTGTAAATTCCAGAAAATGTACCCTAGTTTGTAGACGCTATAACTTTTGCGCAAACCAATAAATATACGCTTATTGACATTTTTTTTACTAAAGACATGTGGCTGAATACATTTTGGCCTAAATGTATGACTAAAATTGAGTTTATTCGATTTTTCTTTTAACAAAAAGTAGAAAATATCATTTTTTTTCAAAATTTTCAGTCTTTTTCCGTTTATATCGCATAAAAAAAATCGCAGCGGCAATAAAATACCATTAAAAGAAAGCTCTATTTGTGGGAAGAAAAGGACGCAAATTTCGTTTCGGTACAACATTGCATGTCCACACAATTTCCAGTTAAAGCAGCGCAGTGCCAAATTCTGAAAACACCTCTGGTCCTTTAGCTACAAAATGGTCCGGGGCTTAAGTGGTTAAAATAGCCAGAGAGATTTATCCATTGTTCCAAGTCATTCAAACATGGTAAAAAGGTGGAGCCTTTTATCTGGCTGTATCCCAGCCATCAGTAAATGTATATTATTACTTGGAGTTACACTATAAAGCAAACTGCTTAAGCCAGAAATGCAGAGGTGGCCATTGATGACTACCTGCTAAACATGCACGTTGTCTGGAAGTTATGCTAAAGCCTCGTACACACGACCGAGTTTCTCGGCAAGAACCAGCAAGAAACTTGCTGGCAGAGATTTCTTGCCGAGAAATTCGTTTGTGTGTATGGTTTCTCGTCAAGAAAACCGACTAGAATCTCGACGAGAAAATAGAGAAAATAGAGAACCTGCTCTCTATTTTCTCGTCGAGATTCTCGTCAGCCTGTTTATCTACAAGAAAATTGTGTGTGTGTGTACACTTACCTGTCCTCCGGGAAGCCCGCGCATGCTCGAAATGACTTTGACGCATGCGCGGTAGCTTCCTAGGCATAGGATAGGGTGTACAAAGATGGCGGCGACGGCATCGAATGTGACGAGCGCATGCTCGTCGTATTCAATTACGTCACCGCGTTCGCTCCATTCAAAGAACCGCGGGTTCTTTGAAATAAGCGTGTGTACACTCGGCCGGGACAAGTTTCTTGTCCAAGGATCTCATCGAAAAAAACAACGTGTTTTTACGACGAGATTCTCGGCCGTGTGTACGAGGCTTTACTCACTGGCTTTGAGTGGCTGACTCAGACTAAGTGTACAGATCACGAAAGGCATAAAAAGGTCTTTTTTTTCACATACTTTTTCAGAGACTCCAATTATATGCATGAAAGGGTTTTTATGAAGCAATGGCAGACTGCACATTTCTCTAATTACAGGTTTCCCTTCTTAGTTTCAGTTGGGGCCATTTAATATTTTGTGATTCTATTATATCAGAATATATTTTTAGTATGACTAAGGCTCGGTTCACACTATGGACCTAATGTGAATCGCAACGCTTTCCTGTTCAATTCACATGCGTTTCAGTGTGATACGATTTAAGCACATTTTGAATTGGGTTCAAATCACACCGCATTGCACCAAAGGCATGCAGCATTTTTGGAACCGCACTGATACCGGATCGCATGGTAATTTTGTACCATACGATCCGGTGCTGGGAAACGCACTGCATTTGCGCTCTGCTTTTGGGATGTCATTAAGATTCCCCTGACACCCACTGTAGATTGCAAGGGCAGTGCGATTTGCATGTGAGGATTGCAGTGTTTCCCGCTCCACATTAGTATAAACCTAGCCTAAAGCTGGCTGCAGAAAAGTCTAATGAAATAATACAATGCATTTTGTAGGAAGATGTTACAAAGTTTTTCGTATTTAATATGCAACGCAATCAGATTTAGGAGATTACATTAATGTGATCATCAAGAGCTACCAGATAAACTAAAGGGTGTATTTATAAAAAGAAAAAAAAATGCATAGCAATGTGCATAGTGAAGTATAGAAAATTTGATTGATACTTGTAGTGGCAACATTGTCTTTTTTTCAAGCCTACAGCTCTATGCCTTGTAATATAAGAAGATATCTAGCTTGGGTTAAAATGAAAAATACCCAAATTTGGTATTTAGCATTTTAACTCAATCCATAAATATTTTTCCAGCACCGGAAATGGCATAATAACAGTATTTTCCTCCCAATGGCACAGAACAAATGTACAGGCACTTTCACTGGGTGAATTGCTATGCATATTTTTCTTTATACATACACCCCTACAAGTTTTGTACTTTCAGTAAAGTTTCATTGCAGACAAAACTGCTCTCTCAGTAATGAGTGGTTTATGATAAGCTGGTTAGATATACTTACCCAATACTGCTCAAACGCCATAACCATTACAATCATTAGATGTTATTGTCTGTTCTAGATAGATTCTCAATATTAGAGACACAGCAATAAAGTAACAATAAAGTGTGAAGTTCAGACTGATTTCATCATTCAACTCCGGTCCAAAGCCGTGCATATATCATAAAATCTGTTGGGGGGGGGGGGTGTTGATACTGGGTGAATGAGTGATAGAGGTTATAGAAAAGAACATGAGTGTTCTGTTAGACCATAAATGTAATAACATTATGCAAAGCCAACCTGCAGCCTTTAGGGCAAGCTAGATACCTTTTTCTATTACAAGGCATAGAGGTGTAGGCTTGAGAAATAGACAATGTTGCCACTACATGACACAGTAAAATCTCATCTTGAAATTACAGTGCGTTTTTGGGCATCAGATCACCTTAAATATGTGGTAGAACTGAAAGGAGTGCAGTAAAGGGCAACCAAGTTTCAACATGATTCTAAGAAATTAGAAAAGATTGCCTGCACTGCATTTTTTTCAACCAGTCCACTCAGTGGACTGGTACTCACTTTAGAGATTAAGCATTTAGAATGCCAGTCCACAATTTACTTCATTCTATCTTGACGTCTGTTTTTATTTTTATTTAAATTTTTATTATATTTATATATGTTTTTTACTGTTTCTAATTTCTATATACAGTATCTCACAAAAGTAAGTACACCCCTCAAATTTTTGTAAATGTTTTATTATATCTTTCCATGTGACAACACTGAAGAAATTACACTTTGCTACAATGTAAAGTAGTGAGTGTACAGCTTGTATAACAGTGTAAATTTGCTGTCCCCTAAAAATAACTCAACACACAGCCATTAATGTCTAAACCGCTGGCAACGAAAGTGAGTACACCCATAGGTGAAAATGTCCGAATTGGGTCCAAAGTGTCAATATTTTGTGTGGACACCATTATTTCCCAGCACTGCCTCTTAGACATGGAGTTCACCAGAGCTTCACAGGTTGCCACTGGAGTCCTCTTCCACTCCTTCATGATGACATCAAGGAGCTGGTGGATGTTAGAGACCTTGCACTCCTCCACCTTCCGTTTGAGGATACCCCACAGATGCTTCATAGGGTTTAGGTCTGGAGACATGCTTGGCCAGTCCATCACCTTTACCCTCGGCTTCTTTCGCAAGGCAGTGGTCATCTAGAACAGTGTTTCTCAACTCCAGTCCTCAAGGCGCACCAACAGGTCATGTTTTCAGGATTTCCCTCAGATGAAACAGCTGTGGTAATTACTAAGGCAGTGAAACTGATTACATCCCCTGTGCAAAATAATGGAAAGCCTGAAAACATGACCTGTTGGGGCGCCTTGAGGACTGGAGTTGAGAAACCCTGATCTATAAGATGTGTTTGGGGTTGTTATCATGTTGGAATACTGCCCTGCGGCCCAGTCTCCGTAAGGGAGGGGGATCATACTCTGCTTCAGTATATCACAGTACGTGTTGGCATTCATGGTTCCCTCAATGAACTGTAGCTCCCCAGTGTCGGCAGCACTCATGCAGCTCCAGACCATGACACTCCCACCACCATGCTTGACTGTAGGCAAGACACACTAGTCTTTGTACTCCTCACCTGGTTGCCACCACACACACGTCTGACACCATCTGTACCATATAAGTTTATCTTGGTCTCATCAGACCACAGGACACGGTTCCAGTAATCCATGTCCTTTGTCTGCTTGTCTTCAGCAAACTGCAGGCTTTCTTGTGCATCATCTTTAGAAGAGTCTTCCTTCTTGGAAGACAGCCATGCAGACCAGTTCGATGCAGTGTGTGGCGTATAGTTGAGCACTGACAGGCTGACCCCCCCCCCCTACCAATGCTGGCAGCACTCATATGTCTATTTCCCAAAGACAACCTCTGGATATGACTTCTTTGGTCGACCATGGCGAGGCCTGTTCTGAGTGGAACCTGTCCTGTTAAACGGCTGTATGGTCTTGGCCACCATGCTGCAGCTCAGTTGCAGGGTCTTGTCAATTTTCTTATAGCCTAGGCCATTGTTATGTAGAGCAACAATTCTTTTTTTCAGATCCTCATAGAGTTCTTTGCCATGAGGTGCCATGTTGAACTTCCAATGACCAGTATGAGAGAGTGAGAGTGAGAGCGATAACACCAAATTTAACACACCTGCTCCCCATTCACACTTGAGACCTTGTAACACTAACGAGTCACATGACACCGGGGATGTAAAATGGCTAATTGGGCTCAATTTGGACATTTTCACTTAGGGGTGTACTCACTTTTGTTGCCAGAGGTTTAGACATTAATGGCTGTGTGTTGAGTTATTTTGAGGGGACAGCAAACTTACACTGTTACACAAGCTGTACACTCACTACTTTACATTGTAGCAAAGTTTAATTTCTTCAGTGTTGTCACATGAAAAGATATAATAACATTTTTACAAAAATGTGAGGGGTGTACTCACTTTTGTAAGGTACTGTATATTTCACTTGGAAACATGTTCCTATATCGATGCTTACCTACACCATGTGATTATTATAGTTAGACATATGCATATATTCTTTCCATACAGTTCTCATAGGACATTATTTTATTTTATGGGATTTAAGTTTTATAAGAATTTTTTTCTGCATACAATTATGAAAATTATGTTTCTCTTACCGTCCATGGACTGACACAGCATCTTCAATCTTGACAAAGTGGGTTATGTTCCTGCTCATAGGAGAAGACTAGGCAGAATGTTACATGTTTTAACATACATTACATTACCAGAGCTGAACAGCCCCGCCCAGGGGGCGGTCCCTCCGGACATAACCCTCCTCCCTGCAGCCAGCTGCCTCAGTTTTTTCTGCCTAGCAGAGGAGAGGACGTGGCTCTCTTCGGAGCCAGTCTCCTGAAGATTTTTTTTATTCTTTTTGAATTTTATTATTTTATTTTTGAGATTCTTCTATCAACAGTCGGCTGGGCAACAGGTTGGGTAGTTGCTATCCTCGTAGTCTTCCCAGTCCAACCATTGAGCGTGCTGATCCTTGGTCTGCGTGAGATCAGTCCACGACATACTCCAGGGGTGGCCGGTGAGCTTTTGCTCCAGGGTCCACATATGACTGAACAGTTCTGCTGTATCTTTCACAGTGGACCAGGCCGACAGCTACTCAGTACTGCACTGTGATAGGTCTGTCAGGAACACACTAGTGGGTCCTTGCTGGACGGGTAAGTACTGTTCCTCCTGCCTCAGCAGGTGAGTACATGCTGTGTGTTCATATGCTAGGGGGGTTTCCCTGTCCCCCCTTTTTTCCTACTCTCTGTCACCTTGCTCTGTCTAATCGTGCTGACCGGGTGGTCCCTGGGGGTCGCGCTGTCCCGGGGGACCGTGAGGTGTTGGGGCCTGGTTTTTGTCACTATGTGAGGTGGCCTGTTTATTTTGTCAGCCTGTGCTAGAATCATTCACACCGCCCTGTCGGGCGCCATTTTTTGGGGGTATTTTTCTTATGTATTGGAATTCCCATTGGAGGCCATCTTGCCATGGCATTTTACTGTATTCGCGCGCTCTTTTGTACCTATGCTGTACCGGCGGTGGGATTCGAACTCTAGTGCTGACTATAGCGGCGATTCTCCTCACAGTTTTTCCTTCACTGTTTCACTTCCGTGAACAGACTGACAGGCAGCAGCGCTGAGCGGTCCTGAGCTGGGTCGCCAAGTCCCCTGGGTAAACCCCCCCCCACGGTCAGTGCAGCAGGAGGGTGGATTTTTTCTTTCTTTCTAAGTCACAGAGGGGGTGTGTTTTTCTATGGAGTCAGTATCACCTGCTTCTGCTACCATGTCTGAGGCAACTGGCGGTGCCCATGCACCTGCGGTCTCCATGGAGGCAGTCCTGGATACCAGGATGGAAGCGGCGTGCGAGCGCAAGGGGGGTTAAAAGCACCCCCTTCCCCCGCATCTCCTGGGGAGTGCTCTGATTCAGATATGGGCCTTGCTGCAGCACAGGACCCTAGCTCTGAGCTTTTGTTTGTTTTTTGACCAGGACATTCCTTGTGAGGAAGACTCCTTATGGTTCAGTATAATGACAGGACACTTGTTAGTGAACTCATTGATGCTGTGAGGGACACTCAAGCTGGATGCTGCGGCTGAGGACGCCGTGGTGGAGTCAGTCTCCTTTGGTTCCTTCAGGGCTAACCCTTCTAAGAAGATTTTTCCCTATACGCCTTTCTTTGACAGGTTCATAGACCAGGTATGGGAAACACCGCATAAGAACTTTGCGGTCTATCAGCATCTGGAGATTAGGTACCCTTTTGAGGAGAGCCTGATTAAAAAATGGGCCTCTCCTTCGGTTGTCGACCCCCCGGTCGCTCGGTTGAACAAGGCAACGACTCTCCCGGTCAAGGGGACTCCTGCTTTTAAGGATCCTCCTGATAGGAGGTCCGACGTGGTAAGCAGGGCCATGTTCACCATGCTGGGGTCCGCGCTGCAGCCTATTATAGCAGCGACCCTGGTGTCTCAGACACTCACAGAATGGGCGAAAAGTTTTGCACCAGACTGTGCAGGAGCATAACCTTCCTCTGGATTGTATCAAACTGGCCGACCTAATGGTGCAGGCCTGGTATATGTTTGTGATGCCACCATGGACGAAGCCCCCTTAGCTTCAGTGTCTGCGGTGGTATTGCGTCGCCTTATCTGGCTCCTGACGGATTTACCTTTTAAGGGCGGAAGACTGTTTGGTGCTTCCCTGGATGACATTTTTTATACTGTCACGGGAGGTAAGAACACCCTTCTTCCTCAGCCTACTAAGGGGAAGGAGCCACGCTGTAAACTGGGTCCTTCCACACAGGATAGGTTTTTTCGTCAGTCAGAGCCCAGAAAATTCTCCCAGACTGACAAGAGTGCGGCTGGAGGACAGAAGCGTCCATGGATGCGTATGCCTAACAAGCTGGCACACGAGCCTGCCACCGCATGGAGTCTTGCCCCCGCCCGACTCTGGGGTGGGGGGTTGACTTCGCAGGTTCACGGATCGGTGGGTATGCGAGGTGTTCACCTCGGGGTACAGGATAGAGTTTCTCTCCTGGCCACCAGACGGATTCTTTCCCTCGAATCTCTCTCTCCTTCCAGCATGTCGGGCTGCCCTATTGGGGGCAGTGTAGGACTTGCTGGGGTACGGGGTGCTTTTGCAAGTACTGTCAAGGGAGAGGTTTCAGGGATTTTATTCAAATCTTTTTGTGGTCCCAAAGAAGGATGGAGTCCGTCCAATTCTGGACCTCAAGGCCCTAATTGCCTTTGTAAAGGTTCGAAAACTCCGTATGGAATCTATTCGCTTGGTGATTGCTGCGCTCCACCCGTGTGATTTTCTGGCGTCCTTGGACATCAAGGATGCCTACTTGCATGTCCCAATCTGCGCGGGTCACCAGAAGTTTATGCGCTTTGCGATAGGCGAAGTCCACTATCAACTAGTGGCTCTTCCCTTCAGTTTGGCGTCAGCACCGCGGGTTTTCACCAAGGTGCTTGCCCCGATTCTGGCTTTGCTGAGTCAGCGAGGCATTGCTATCATGGGCTATCTGGACAATCTTCTTCTGAGAGCAGACTCTGACTCGGAATTAGAGGTAAATGTGTTGATAGCCAGTCAGGCCCTCCAAAAATTCGGTTGGCTGCTGAACATTCAGAAGTCGGTCCTGGTTCCAACTTGGCGTGGAGTACCTAGGATTGATCCTGGACTCCTTAGAGGCAAGGGTCTTTCTACCCTTGGATTAATTACAGACTCTTCAATCTGCAGTATGGGTGCTGATGTGCTGCAAATGGTCGTCACTCCGTTTTTGCATGAGGGTCCGGGGTCTCATGGTGGCTTCCTTCGAGGCTGTACCGTGTGCCCAATTCCACACTCGAGCCTTATAAAAGGAGATCCTATCCAGCTGGGACAGGTCTCCATTATCACTGGATCGTCAGATCCAGGTGAGTCACCTGGTCAGGGCATCCCTAACATGGTGGCTGAGATCCCTGGCCATTTGGTCGGGGAAGTCGTTCCTTCCTGTCCAGTGATCACGTCGGACGCCAGTCTTACGGCTGGGGCGGAGTCTGGGGAGTTCTATCAGCCCAAGGGCTTTGGACTCCGGACGAATTCCGTCTGCCGATCAATGTCCTGGAACTCTGGGCGATCAGACTGTGTCTCTTCTCGTGGTCACAGAGACTACAGGACCGCTCAGTCAGGATCCAGTCGGACAACGCCACGGCTGTGGCTTATGTCAACCATCAGGGGGGGAACGTGGAGCTCGGCTGCAGCGTCCGAGGCCGCTCACATCCTGTAATGGGCGAAAAGAAGCGTGCCGGCTCAGTCGGCCGTTTTACATTCCAGGTGTAGACATCTGGCAGGCGGACTATCTGAGCCTCCAGCTGTTGGACTAGGGAAAATGGTCCTTACATCTGGAGGTGTTTCAACTCCTTTGCCGGATGTGGACCTACTGGCCTCTCGACCCAATCGCAAGGTGTCAAGATTCGTGGCCAGGTCCAGGAATGCCTGGGCAGACGCATCAGACGCGTTAGTGGCCCCGTGGGGTCGGTATCGGCTGATTTATGTCTATCCTCCACTGAAGTTGCTTCCTCGACTACGTCGCAGGGTGGAGGCCGAGGGGATCCCGGTGATCCTCATCGCTCCAGGTTGGTCTCGGCGTCCTTGGTACGCCGATCTTGTGCGCCTGGTGACGGACGTTCCATGGCGACTACCGCTGCGGGAGGACCTTGAGTCTCAAGGTCCAATTCTTCATCCTGTTTTTACAGTCGCTGGCCTTGACGGCATGGCTATTGAAGCCAGGTGCTGAGGGACCGAGGTCTCTCGGATTCGGTCATCTCGACCATGGTGAGGGCATGGAAATCTTCCTCCAGGAAGATATGCTACTGTACCTGGAAGGCCTACATCGCTATGTGCGAGGTGCTGGATTGCCGTCCACGGACGTATTTCGTTTCCAGGATCCTGCTGTTTTTACAGCGTGGTGTGGACCAAAAGCTTGCTTTAAGCACCATTAAGGGTCAGATTTCAGCTTTAGCTGTTTTCTTTCTGCGGCCGATAGCGGCCCATCCTTTGATTAGTACCTTCTTACAGGGGGTCCGCCATGTGCTCCCCCCTATTAAACCACCTCTTCCTCCTTGGGATTTGAATTTGGTGCTCTCGGTTCTTCAAGAACCTCCTTTTGAAAACTCAGAAGGTGGCTTTTCTAGTAGCCATTACTTCTGTCAGGAGGGTTCCGAATTGGTGGCTTTGTCTTGCACACCGCCATACTTGGTCCTCCATACGGATAAGGCGGTGCTACGCCCACAGCCTTCTTTTCTCCCGAAGGTGGTCTCGGCCCTCCGCCTTAATGAGGACATGTGCTTCCGTCTTTATGTCCTCGTCCATCGCATTCCAGAGAGTTTGCGCTTCACTCTTTAGACGATGTACATGCTTTGCGGGTGTACCTGTCTGCTACGGCTTCTTTCGGAAGTCTGACTCGCTGTTTGTGTCTGTATCTGGTCCAAAACAGGGCCAAGCGGTTTCGTCTGCCACCATTTCTCAGTGGATCAGGCAGACCGTCATACAGGCCTATGCCCTTAAGGGGTGGGCGCCTCCCTTTCCGGTTACGGCGCACTGAACCAGGGCACTTGGTGCTTCCTGGGCTTTCCGACATCAAGCGTCTGTTTCACACGTGTGCAAGGCGGTGACCTGATCGTCCGCACATACCTTTTCAAAGTTTTATAAGGTCGATGTGGAGGCATCTTCTGATGCTTCCTTCGGCCGCAAGGTTTTACAGGCGACTGTTTTAAATTGCAACTCCTCCGTTGAGGAGCTCTGCTTGTTTGGGGTGAAGTTTGGTTTTTTCCTTGATTCTGTTTCCACCCCTCGTTCTTTGACACTGCTTTGGGACGTCCCACTTTGTCAAGATTGAAGATGCTGTGTCAGTCCATGGACGGTAAGAGAAAATAGGATTTTTTTGTACCCACCGTAAAATCCTTTTCTCTGACGTCCATGGACTGACACAGCACCCACCACTCCTATTTTTAGGTTGTACTGCTTTGTTACGAACTTAGGCAGCTGGCTGCAGGGGGGAGGGTTATGTCCGGAGGGACCGCCCCCTGGGCGGGGCTGTTCAGCTCTGGTAATGTAATGTATGTTAAAACATCTAACATTCTGCCTATTCTTCTCCTATGAGCAGGAACATAACCCACTTTGTCAAGATTTAAGATGCTGTGTCAGTCCATGGACGTCAGAGAAAAGGATTTTACGGTGAGTACAAAAAAATCCTATTTTTCAGCTGCCACCTTTCTATTTTTCCATATTTATACTGTTCTATAGATCTGTTCTCGTGTACCCTTTTTTTTGTCAAACAACCCTGAAGAAGGGAGGAGTCTGTGTTCCCCCGAAACACGTTTGGCTTGATTTTATTTATTTTTTGCTACCCTAAATAAAACATCTTTTCAAACTCACATCTACTGGATACTGGGCACTCCTTTTTATTATGTTTCCAAGATGTGTTCTCAAGTACATGAAATAAAAATGACTACTAATTGTGAGACAAAGCATGGAGTGATGAGCTTGCCTTGGGTTAACGTGAAGGATTTTTTTTTCAGTTGCTGCAAATTGTACCAAACTTTATCTGTGTTTTTTGGCTTTCTTTTGAATTCACTGCAAGTTTAGGAATTGTTCTTTTTTGGAAGCAATACAGTTTTTAATTCAACTATGTAACTGTATAACCATTTAACCCTAGGAAGGCAGCAGAGTGAAAAACTGTGGAGAAAGTTTGCAACTGGCTTCTGCAAGAAAGGTGCAGGGTCTACTCTTTCTAAGACAGCCCATACAAAATTTTAATATTGTTTTCTTTGGTGAAGTTGACTTTTAGGCTGGGTTCACACCACTGAAATGGAGCCAATGATGCACAGCGCTCCTGTGCAAGCCGCTCTGCAGCCGCAACAGAGATATGTGAACCAGCTCCATAGAGAGCCGATCGCAATCTCCCGTCATGCGAATTGGATGCAGAGAAACACACAACTAATTTGCACAGGTGTGAACCCAGCCTTAAAGCGTAAGTAAACCCATCCATAAAACTGTTTAATTTCCAGCACATGCCTGGAAATGTAACACTCCCATTGGTTGTGCTCTGAACCAAACTGTCATACCATCCACTGGCTGGTGTCATAACTGATCACATATGCAGCATTATGGCAGTTTTAGATTAAACAGAGGCAAAGATGGCAGCTTCCTTGGCTGAAAACGATAGGAGGGTTTACTTACACTTTAAGAAACAAGATAAACACTTTCTATGGGGTTTTATATTTTTATTTTCTATTTTGATCAAAATATCGTTTGCAGGTAAATGAAAAGGACAATCAACCTACTACTTAGCATAACTAAGTAGTATAGGGTGATTATCCTTTTCATTTACCTGCAAACAATATTTTGATCCAAATAAAAATAAAACATTATGTGCAGTGTTGGCTTTATTAACAGTTACCCTTAGACATTCGCGAATTAAGGTCAACGGTTGCATAATATAGTGATGTTTTGTTCAAGAGGAAAAAACATTTCTTTAAAAAGTAGAGCATTAATAGTAATGTCTAGGGTTTTAGGATGCATTGGTGCTGAGACTGAGCATTAGGTAACCTGATATGTTCAATTATGGGAATTCTTATAGCAGGTGATTTCCATTCTGGCTCTGTGTGGCTTGTATATGCATGACAAAACATGACTGTTAAATCTGGCTTTTGGGTGGCAGATGTTCAGCTAATTTAGTAATGTTCCAAGGACCAGTGAGATGCATCATGCACATGAATCATGTACAGCGGCGCACACAGCTCTTTATGTGTTTGTACATAACTGCCATGAATATAAAGGTTGTTCTTACACTCTCTAGCTACAGGTTGCAAAGAAGCATGTATCAAAATATAGAGATGACCTATTCCTCATCATCATCCAGTAGAGAATAAAGACTTGTCAGTGGCTTTGTGCTCACATGCTTTTTCTATCACATTGCAAAGCAGAACTCATAACTGCGCTTGAGGTCATGAAAATTAACAGGGGATGTCATTTATAATGTAATAATGAAACAGAGAGCAACTTATTTATGGTTTTCAATTATCATTCACAAGAGGAGTTAATTATGGTTCAGGGACTTCCATTTTTCTCTTGCTTGCAGAATAAAGCTTTCTTATTTAATAATGTACAAGCCAGTGTTTAATTGTATTGAATATGATACAACTTATTTGGATAATTGAGTACATTCAGATATAAAGAATATGTTGTGAATATGCTGCAAAGCTACTGGCTTGAATTGTGATCAACACAGCCATTCATTTGGAGAATTTTTAAGTAATTTTTTTATAAAGACCTAAATTTAATTTTTTTGATCATGAAACCTTCCAATTCTCTACCTCACTGGTCCAAGTCAAACCCCTGCTAAATTAATTCCTTGGAGACGTTTTGTATTTTAGAGTGCAACAATTAAATAGCACCAAAGAATGTGAAATTAATTGACATAAAAGCTAGCAACATTGTATATTATTAATACATCACGTAGTTCAATGTAATAATTTAAATGTTTCTTTTTTCTTTTTTTTCCTCAAGCCGGACAACAACATACCCTTACACAGAAACTCAGATGTACAGCCAGAACACAGGGGGAAGTTACTTTGACACCCAGGGTGGATCTGCACAAGTGACCACTGTGGTCTCATCTCACAACATGGTGGGCACTGGAGCAATTCAGATGGGGGTCTCTGGAGGACAAATCATTAGCAGCTCTGGTGGAACTTACCTAATTGGAAACTCCATGGAAAACTCAGGCCATTCTGTCAGTCACACAACCCGCGCCTCTCCAGCAACAGTAAGTGCATTGTTAAGTGTAATTTACAGAAGATACAGGTGTGAACAGACCATTGACCTTTTTCCTTAGCAACTGCTAGCGACAGAAAAGATGTAGCTGTTTTTTGTGTATTTCTTTCTGATAACTAACTAGCACATATCATTTTTCCCTGGTAATTGTAACAAAGTGCTTGTCACCGTGGAGCTACTTGTCACTGGCTGAACCATGTTTCTCCATATATTGAAAAAACACATACTAAGAAATGTTACAAATAGATTATATTTATCTGTGCTGTTCACTTTTTTCCAATTTACTGTTCCTGTTGTGTTCTGCTTTAATGAGACTTTTATATTGTCTGCAGTCTTGATATCTTAGCTCATGGGAGTGTTCATAACTAATTGTAAAATCTTTTTATGGCAAGATACTGATTATGGTGAAAGGAAAGTCTATAACATTCACTATGCATCTTTATTATGAAAATTGTATAAGAGAAACAATGAAAATGAGGAGAAGAGGAGAAAAAGTTTATTTCCATGGCCACTGTAATAATACTGATTCTCTTGAGTAAGGTCATCCAAGTGCTACATGTTTATACAGTAGGTAGCAATTTGAGAAATGTAAATATCATTAGTAAAAGCTGAGTGGTGGAGGAGTTCTTAAATAATCAATAATAACATACTGAATTAAAAGATTAAGCATGCTTTAAAATCTGTGTGATCTGTTAAGGATTGTTCATGAAAATGAAATCTCGTTCACTGTGCACTTGTTAAAAAAAGTCATTAAAAAAAAAGTAGAGGTCAATGGTAATCATTACCATAATGATGTAGGACAACCATGTTGGGCACAGCAACAGATTCACTTTAAAACTGGCCCCCAAATCTGCTTAAAGTTGGTTCCTTTAACTCCTGCACGTCTCTATTCAAACAGGGTATTTCTAGCTATTGGTTAGCATGGTACTCCACATGTCAGCTCTGAAGCTTGGCAATATGACCCAGTGCATCATGTGGGGGTGGCAAGAGATAGAGACCTTAGCCCCCCTAAGCTCCAAGTCACAATTTGAAGTTTGCACAGGGCTTCCTTTTCTCATTTCTACAGGGGAGCTAAGGACATGCACACAATATAGCCAAAAGTTTGTGGATACCTGCCCATCACATCTTCCATATGGCCAAAATTGAATACTATTCATCTTACAGCACAGCAAGACATTTTCAGACAAATGTGCACTCTCAACGTTGTGGCAACACTTTATAGAACAAAACTTTCACCTTGACCCTTTTAAAAAACCTTTTGGGATAAATTGGAACATTGATTGCAAGCCAGGTGTTCTAGTCCAAGTTCAGTATCTGACCTCACAAATGTTCTTTTGGCTAAATGGGCACAAATTCCCACAGACCTACTCCAAATTGTAGTGGAAGCATTTCCTAGATGAATAGAGGCTTTTATAGCTGCAAAGGAGAGGGAAGGGCAACTTTAGAATGGGATGTCCAACAAGCTCATAGTTGTAATAGTCATGTGTCCACATACTACTTTTGGAAATATAGTGGACAATTCTGTGATTGTAGAAACCAGCATTTAAGGCGAACCTGTTGTTACTGCCATGCATAATCAAATGCTATGTTCACTTTAAAGTGTCTAGCAGATCCTTCTCATTCTTTACTGAAATATAAAAGATATCTGGTTATGTACAAAGAGCTACATAATTTTGGTTGTGGTAGGATGAAAGGTCCCTTAAAGCTGTATTAAACCCAAAGCCAAAAAAGTCATTAATTGCAGCACATCTGTTTTCACCTGGTGATTTGGCTAGTAACACACTCCCTGTATTAGCCCTGGTTCACACTGGTGCGATTTGACATGCGATTTGACATGTCAAATCGCATGTCAAATCGGCGAAATTTGCCGCAAATTGCGGGCAATGGCACCGTCCTAATCGGTGCGACGCCGCATCTGCGGCGCTGCACCGATTTCAAAAAGTAGTTTCTGTACTACTTTTTGCGATTTCAGCCGCGATTTACATTGACATCTGTGTCAGATGTCTCTGTAATCGAGCTGAAATCGGGACTGACAGGCAGGAGTGAAATCGTGCGAGTTCAGCTGAACTCGCACGGCTTCACTCCCGCAGCCCCAGTGTGAACCTGGGCTTACAGTGTGTCCACCAGTGGCGGGGGGCGCAAACAAACTGAAAAAATAAAAAATCAATTGCCGCCACTGTGCCCATTAAACGCAGCCACTGTGCCCAAACGCCACCAGTTTGCCCCCTCAAATACAGCCAGTTTGTTTCCATATACAGCCAGTTTGTCCCCATATACAGCCAGTGTGCCCCCATATATATATATATATATATATAACCAGTGTGCCCCCCATATACAGCCAGTGTTCCCCCATATATATAGCCAGTGTGCCCCCATATATATAGCCAGTGTACCCCCATATACAGCCAGTTTGTCCCCATATATATAGCCAGTGTGCCCCCATATGCAGCCAGTGTGCCCCCATATTCAGCCAGTTTGTCCCCCATATACAGCCAGTTCCCCCCAAATGCAGCCAGTTTGTCCCCCATATACAGCCAGTTCCCCCCATATTCAGCCAGTTTGTCCCCCATATACAGCCAGTTCCCCCCAAATGCAGCCAGTTTGTCCCCCATATACAGCCAGTTCCCCCCATATTCAGCCAGTGTGTCCCCCATATACAGCCAGTTCCCCCCAAATGCAGCCTGTCCCCCCCCCCAGCCCTGCACTTACCTTCCTTGGTCCGCACCGTCCTCGATGTGTTCTCCCGCCCTCAATGTCGCTTCAGCCAATCAGGTTACCGGTAACCAGATCCGGTGAACCTGATTGGCTGAAACCTCCACAGTCTTCTCCAAGGAACGCACCCCCGTGCGTACCTGGGAGGAGTTTTTGGAAGCCAAATACAGCGTGAGAGCTGTATTCGGAAAGCCTATCAGAGCCGTTGGCTCTGATAGACACTTCCAGAACACACCCACCGCCGGCCACCGCTCTAATTCATATGGCTCACCAGGAGGCCGGCCATATGAATAGTGGGCAGCGCGGCAGCGGTGACAATACACAGATTCATGCAATGTATGAATCTGTGTATTGTCTTTCAGTGGCGGTGCGGGAGCGAGAGGGGGCGGCGCTCCGGCGCCCTCTATGGACGCACCGCCACTGGTGTCCACTCTGGATGACTAAGCACAGGGGCACCTTTGAACAGCAGCATTGTCAGTCTGGGGGCACACCTGTGCTATTTGAGATTATCCCATATATAGTGTCACCACAGATCAGGATATATTTTCATTCAGCTTGTAGACATCTTTGCTTTCTTGCTGTTTAACTCTGAAAAAAGGTATAGGCTCTCCTTTGCCAACCCTTTTAATTAAACTGTTGTATTTTGTTTTTCATACCAATTTGTGGTTGGCTATTTGAATATTTTTTTAAGGCATCCATGTATCTAAATTGTAAAAAAAATGGTGTTCTGATGAAAACTACATGACAACAGCTGTTAAAGTAGAATTCCTGCCTAACACTTTGTTTAAAATTGTCCCCTCACCCTTGCGTCTACCTTTACTGCCTAAGCTGTGTAAAAAAAAAAATGTGTATGCTTGCCTGTTTTCAGCCCATTCTGGTTTGGTCATGTGATCCGCAGCTACTGGTCTCCTGTGTCATTCAGCGGCTGCTGCAGGGGAGGGGAGGGATCTCAGACAATGCCTGGGACATGGAAGCCTATGATTGACATCATAGCTCCTGGAATTCACAGCCATTGTCGAGCGCTCCCATCTCTCCCCTGCAGCCAACACTCACTGACACAGGGGATCAAGTCACCGGACTGGAGTTGGCTGAAAACATATTGTAACGGCACCCCAAATACGAAAGGGGGGTTAACGCCGTTTACGATGTTCCCCTCTCCTGGACACACATCCACTCGCTACCAATCTTCCACAGCCAGGCGACCACTTCCCATATAATTAATCCTTCTGGAAGAACGAGACACACGCTCTGTATCTTCCGAAATCGAATGCCTTTTATTGAGAAACATTGTAACTTTTATATACATCTAATACACATTAGTTTAACATGAACAATGGCCCAGCTCCACCCACACATTACAAGGCTCAACACATTATTTTGACGTCTGTTAGGAGACAACAGACTTTAATAATCCGGTTTATGTTTGAATGACTATGCATGACCTTTATAGTCACCAGACTGTCTGATACTTTACAATACACACAAGGACAGACTTAATTTCCCCAATCCACATCACCACAAACAATGAACAGGTCTTCTAGAAGCTGGAATTCATTAACATTACACTAGACAGGTGATTGAGGCTGAACACCTCAGTATCTCTCAATTAACCTGTTGAGTTCAGAAACAGTAAATATTCCTTTACATATATCCTTGGGGATATGGTGGATAAATATTACAGACCCATTTTAGGTAGCCCAAGATATATTTCTTAATGTCCATTATTTCCTGGCTCACCCTGTGTCCAAAGTGACCCTCCTGTCACACATATAGTATAAACATTTTCTTTTTTCACATAGGTTAGGCAGCATAGGTATCCGAAGGGTGGAGGGGCATTTTTAAACCTAGTTATTGTTAGGTGTAATTATCTTAATCAGTTTTGGTGAACGCCAATGAAATCTGAAACTAGGTTGGGGGCCCCCCCTCCCCAAAGTAAAATAATATAATTTCTTCATGTATTCTATATTAAAGAGGAAGTAAACCCTCATTCATTTTTTTTTTAAATCAACCCTGCAAAAGAATGTCATAATGAGCTAGTATGCATAGCATACTAGCTCATTATGATCGACTTACCTGAAATTGAAGCCCCCGAAGTTCTTTGTGCCTTCCCCGCCGCCGCCATCTCTCCGACGATCTTCTTCCTGTTATCGCCGCTCCGGCGCTGTGATTGGCCCGGAGCAATGACGTCACGCGCATGTGCGCTCAGGCCGGCAAGATCCATTTAGAAAACCGTCAACGAAGCCGGCCCGCTAGTGCGCATGCTCTTGACATCATTGGCGCATCGCTTTATAGTAAATATCTCCTTAACCGTGTAGGTTAAGGAGATATTTCTTGCACCTACAGGTAAGCCTTAATCTAGGCTTACCTGTAGGTGCAAGTTGTGTGGTTGGGTTTACAACCACTTTAACAAGCCTTACTTTTAGAACTTTGATTTTACTTTCTTACAGTTCCAGACACTTTATTGCACTGTGGGCTTCTTTGTAATTATGAGGGTTAAACATAGAAAAAAGATAATATTGTATTGATTCAATGCTTGTTTTAGGCCACATATAATTATATAAATTGCAGGATAAAAGTATTCATCCTGCTGTGAATTAAAACTGCAACACAATTCCGTCTTCCCTGCACATTCTTGATCACTTTCCCTTCTGCTGCTTGTATTCATATGCAGAAAATAGCTTCTCATCTTAGACTATGAGACACATTTAATTGGAACATTTTCTGCATACTGAAATTATATAAAAATCCCAAAATGATTTTGATCGTTTGCAAGCCTATCATACTGTGATGGTACACTTCAATATTTATGTACAGCAGAAGGTTAAATAAAGGATTATTAGATATAAAGGTCACATTCCTGATTGATAGTGCACTGAAATGAATCATGTTGTTGGTATAATGAAAAATAATCTTTATAGATGAATGTGTTGTTGAATAAATATTCAGACTTATTACATTGGAACCTAATTATATTCAGCTTTAGTTCAAAATGTTCTATCATTTTTATCTGCTATTATTTTCATTGTTTCAGAATAGGAATGTTATTTTTCTGGCAGTAAAAATTTCCTTCTCACAGAGAAATCATAAATTTTTGGGTTATACTGCCGGCTACAGGAAAATTGGACACAGGCAAACAAAAACATTGTAGGCCATCTACTTGAGCTGGCCTTTACATGGCAGCTACCTGAATAAGTCTTTCCTCGGTTAAGTGTTAAAATGCCCAGATGCTGCTGGACTAGATGTTGTGAGGCCAGCTTGGAAATGATCTCCAGCACTGGGATCTGCTAAAGGCAGTTTTCAGACCTTGTTCTGGTAGAAGTTAGCCACAAAGTAGTTCCAGAACCGTTGGCGTTGCCTGAACACTTGCCCTGCCCAGGTCCAGATTAAGAGCATCATGGGCCTGGTACTGAGGATTTTGGTGGGCCTTTTTACAAAAATAAATAAAATTAAGACATAACATTTTTTTAAACATATTAAATATTTTAATTACCATTAAAGTGCCAAAACAGAACTATGTTGAAAATATTTCTCTGCAACACTGTACCCATATGACGTTTTTTTTAAAAAAAAATTCACACAAATAGACCTTTCTTTTGGTGGTATTTAAACACCATTAAGTTTTAAATTTTTTGCTAAACATCCAAAAAAAAGAGATTTAAAAAATAAAAAAGTTTTTTTTAGTTTGTTATAACATTTTGCACATAAGTAATTTTTCTTCTTCAATGATGCGCACTGATAATGAGCCTCTCGGATTGGCCTCTGGATGAGGTCCCGCCCGGCACTTCAAGCTCCACCCAACAGGGAAGTGTGCTGGACTCCAAGGGGAGGAGTGCACTTAGCCTCAGTGCACTGGTACAGAGGCTTTGCAGTGCAGCGTTCTTAGCAACTGCAAGGCAATGTATGTAGCGGCTGCCGGGCGGCACACTGTCTGTATTGGGCCGGCGGGCCTATAGTTCAGCTGTCTGGCACCTGCAACTTCTGCAAGGAAATGTAGCGGCCAGCGGTTGGTGGCTGGTAATTGTGTCTGTATTGGGCCGATATTATGGTAGGGGCCTGGAGATGCAGCTCCAATAGCCCCTACGTTAATCCGGCACTGGCTCTGCATCCAAAGACTCACTTTGTGATTACCAATATCAATCTCCACAGTACAACGCTATAAATACAGCTAATCACATCAAACTTATGGGGATCTGGCTTATACTTGGAGTTAATTATATACTTTTTTTAGCAATTATTCCCATTGTATAGCCTTCTGTTACCAGGGATTTTAATTCCCTATTAAACTCCTTTGTGGGGGTCTCTCCTCACCTTTTTGTACGTATCCACATGTGATAACATACTTATTCCTTCATGTCAGACTTCCTTATCCATGACAACAACCTCCCCCCCGCCCCTCCCTTATCTGCATGATGCACAATAATATCATTTATTTTCTCCAATTATTCAATCCCTCTAGTTATATACTAGGGCAGGGGTAGGCAACCTGGGGCCCTCCCAGCTGTTGTTGAACTACATTTCCCATGAGGCATTGCAAGACTGGCAGTTACAATTACTCCCAGAGGCAGGATGGGACTTGTAGTTCTGCAACAGCTGGAGAGCCCCAGGTTGCCTACCCCTGTACTAGGGGGTTAGTGTATTTCCTCACCAATTAAATTTTCCAAATCTTGCAAAACTAAACCTTTAAAAGTTTCTACAATATGATTATTAATTAAAGGTGGATTGAACAGGAATTCTTTTTTTTTTTTCTGGTACAATGTTTTTTTTATTGAGATATGAAAAAAGGGAAAGCAGACAAATTCCCACGCAGGGGATATGGACATGAAACATAAAGAAGTACAAGTTAAAGTACATGATAAAATATATATTATAAGGGTACGTATTATGAACTGACACCGACCCACCGGCCAGGGCCAGGATTCAGTGCGTTATGCCTGTGCCTTGAGATCCAGGAGCCAAGGCAGACAAGGGGGAGCAGAGTTGTCCGCAAAACGGAGGGAAAAAAATAAAAATAATAACGAAAAAAAAAAAATTTTTAAAGGGGGGGGCACAAAGAGACACAAAAAGACACAAAAAAAACAAAACAAAAAAACAAACAAACAAACAGAGAAACACGTACACCACGGGGGTGGGGGGGTGGGGTGTAGAGCAGAGCGAGCAAGAAGCCCAGAAACAAAGGAGTGGGAAAGAGAAAGGAGGGTCCCTCAGGCTGGAGATGGGGTCAAATAAAATTTAGAGTCCTAGACTAGTGGGGTGTAGGTTAGGGAGTGTATAGGACCACCACGGGGCCCATACCTTGAGGAATTTTCCACTGTTCATCCCCTCTCTGGCTGATACCTCCCTTATTCTAGGGTCCAACGGACTAGATAAAAAATACTTCTTGAGGTTCAATTTCCGGATATATTTCTGAGTGTCTGAATATGTTTCAAACTTCTTAAAATATCTCCTGGGAACACATTTAATCCCCAAATCTAAAATATGTATTCAGTTACACAGAGCACCTTTTTTTAGGCACGAAGTGTGGAAAAAAAATCACACAGCGCACTGAGTGAAGATTGAGTGAAGATTGGATGTTCATTTATTCAATGAAGTAGACTTATTTTATAAACTTTATTCTATGTTTGAGAATATTTGACATTTTATTTTGAATATATGAACAGATAACCACTGTGTGACCATATATGATTTTGTTTGATGTGATTAGTTGTATTTATAGCGCTGCACAGTGGTGATTGATGTTGGTATTTATCACATAGTGAAATGTTGGATGGGGTAATACTGCATCTGCATTAGTTGGGGTTTATGTAATAGTTAAAATTCTTGGTTTGTGCATTTTTTTGTTTGATGTATTGTTTTTATATTTAAAGAGTGGAGTAGAGATGTATTCTATATAACTTTGTAGTAGGTTGAGCACTGGAAGTTACCTCGTTATTTGGACCACGAGGCACCTTAAAATGTCATACTGTCGAAGTATAAATTGGAGGAATTGAGTCATGACATCATACAGTGGGCAGATTGTTGTGGGCGTATGCTTCACACACTCTCTCCTGCAATTTAGCATTGCATAAGCATCTCTCCATTGCTGCTCCTGCTTGGAAGAACCATGTGGAACTCGGTAATCCTCGGTCTGTTCCTACTGCCTGTCAAAAATTACTTGGACTACTCCACGCCTTAACCTCTGAGCAATTAAGCTCAGTTACCCTATGTTGACCACCGGCCTTGGCCGGAGGGCTGTTGATGTTTGACAATTCCCACTATCAAATATGCTTTTAATGCGCACTATTAAGCTGTGCCATCTGACCCTACACCTGCTACCAGTGGTTGGGTTTGTGAGTATCTGAGACTTTATCCGGCACCCTGAGCTACATTGCCTTTCCACCTTTGAGGTTGCAACAGGCCTGTTTCTAGACACAAAAGGACAGTTCCGCTGTACCAGATACCCCTAAATCACACTCCACTAACTGCTACGGAACTGCTTGCAGCTTGCCTACGGATGCAGCCAACGTTTACAACCTAGAATCCTTGTGCCATCTTGGGACTTTTCCTTAGCTCTGTCAGGCATGGTCAACTCCTCCCGGCTGTCCAGCGAGGATTTTTACTGCTGTTATTCATGACCTTATGCAGAGGCCACAAGCACGCATCTGCATCTTCCCTTGGAGATTCCATATCTGATTTGGCCAAAACTTTATTGGCCATAGAGCCATCAGCCGCTGAGACTTTTTCTAATGCTGCATCTCTACAGTCCTTGCTGGAAGAGCCTGCCTCTGAGTTGCAATCTTCTGCTATAACTTCAACGCTAACGCCATTTTAGCTCTTATTGATGCAGTACACACCATCTTGAAACTAGAGGACCAGTCTATTACTTTTGCCAGTACTTTGTTAAAAAGTGGTCTGCACCTCGATAGATGCTGCAGTGTCCTATCTTAAAGCTGAATTCCATAAAAGTAGAATTCTGGTGGAGCTGCCCCCTCACTACAAGGGTTAAATACTCATTTAGGTCTAGGGGACTGGAAAAATACATTTTAATTACCTGACCCTCCATTTTCACAGGCTCCCTCTGCTCAACTAGACCAGACCCCACAGCCTCTTCTTCCCTTTGCTCCAGTGGTTGCAAGTCCTCTTACATCATCAAGTACAAGGCAGATTCCATAGCCCTGCGTTGGACATGAAGACGCCAAGGAACAGTCCACTGCTGGATCTTAGGGGAGTAGAAAAGTTGCCAGCTGCCAGGAAAGTGGAGAATCAGGTAAGCAAAGTTTTTTTGTACCTGGTCCCCTAGACTTAAACCAGCATTTAACCCATTGCAGTGTGAAGGCAGCCACACTGCAATGAAAGATTTTTACTTTCCCCGGAGATGAGCTTTAACAAAGCTTTCATTGTTCCCGTCCTGCTCTGCAACCAGTTTAGCTCTGATCTGTCAAATCCAGGCTGACTGGTTTAAGGCTGTTTGAAGGTATCTCATCATTTTGACAGTTAATCCCTTGCTCATAGAGCATTTAGAACAAATGTCTGTTGCTCTGAGCTACAGCATAGACAGATTTTTTGAGGTTTCCTGTCTCATTTCCCTGTCACTACACATGCAGAGAACACTCTTACCAAAGTGTTGAAATGTAAAACCTGTGCGTAAGAAGCGTAAACTCCACAAGGCCTTTGGGAGACAATCTCTTTTCAAAACTGCTCTGGATGCCATTAAAAAGGATGCCATGTGGGGTAAGAACACTCATCTTTCTCAGCCAAAGAAGCATAAGGTTCAGTATGGGAAGGCCAGTCCCTATGAAATTAATAAAGTATTCTGATCCTGAGTTAAAAAAAATTCCTTTTCATAACTTCTTTGCCTTAAACTGTAAGCCCAAGCCCAAGTCTGGCCACCAGGCCTCCCACTAGAACGTCAAGGTTCTTGTGAGTGCTCCCCCCCACCCCCAATTTCCAGAGGGTGAAAAGGGTCGGTTAGCCTTTGCGGACACCTGGATAGCCTGCATCTTAAAAGCTTGCGTGCAGGAGGTGGTTTACGGGCATTACAAGCTAGAGCGTTTCTTACAATCTGTTTCCTGGTTTATCATTTTCATCCTTCCTGTGTCACTGCACAGATTAACAGATTTCTATTCAGCCCTAACAGGTTTTCTGGAACAGAACAGGTGTTATTGTCCAGCTCCTGTGGCATACTGGTATTAGGGGATTTTCTCCCAACATGTTCACAGATCCCATACCCAAAGCGGCATCTGCCACATCTTGGACGTCAAGGCCCTAAATGTCTTCATTCAGGCCCAGAAGTTCTGCATTAAGTCTATCAGGTCATAGCCTTTCTTCATCATAGAGACTTTCTTGTCTTCTTGGACATTAAGGAGGCATACCTGCATGTACCCATCCTATCAGCACATCAGCAGTTTCTGCACCTTCTAATAGGTCCTCTGCCCATTCGATTTGTGTCCCTGCTATTCTGCCTATCATCCCTACCTCAGATCCCCGTGGGTTCTGGTACCACTACATTTTCCATCACTCTTGGGACATTCCCACTGTGGGAAATCTAGATGATCTCTTGCTGAGGAAACGGTGTGCGCAGGTTCTGATGGACAACATAGGCCTGACTGTCAAAACCTTACAGAGATTCAGATTGATCACGAAACTTACGAAGGCACTGTAACCAAATCATACAGTCAAAAACACTGCTTAATCCAAAGCTTAAAGCAGATCTTGTCCTCAGCAGAACTTCACATTCCATCCTTATCTGCTGTGTACATGTCAGCATGGACAATTGGCAGCCAGCTGAATCTGGACCTAAGAGATTGGCCCCTGAACCCAGAAGTGTTCTAGTGTTACAAGTCATGTGTTTCTCTAGTTATATGGATCCTCTAGCTGAAGCAGTGGATGCTGTGGTGGCAGTACACCTTGATCTATGAGTTTCCATCCTTGAAATGTCTTCCTTGTCTGCTTTGCAGTATTGGAATGGAGAGCATTCCAGTAATCCTCAGAGTTTGGCATTGACAAAAGTGGATGTGGTACGACAGCTTCATAAGATTCCTGATGGACAGTCTCCTAGATCATCCAGATCTTTTGTCTTAAGGACTGATTCACCACCCTGCTTCTGGTCACTGACTTTCACAGTATGGCTGTTGAAGCCTGGGTTCTGAGGGATGGGCAATCTCTAGGAAATCTACTTCTCCCAAGGTTTATTACTGTACGTGGAAGGCATACTTTACTTAGTGCACGGTTTTCACCCAAGGATATTCTGTCCACGGGAGGAAACCTTCTCTATTTACATATGGGTCTGGATTGGCATTTGGCCCTCAGCACCCTTAAAGAGTCATGTCACTACTCTTGCTATCTTATTCAGAGACTGTTGACTTTTTATTCCATGATTAAGACCTTTGTGCAGGGTTTTTCCCATGTGGCTCCCCGTTCTTTTCCATATGAACTCTGTAGGATCTGATTTTGATTCTCTTCGTACTTCAGAATCCACCTTTAGGACCTATCAGGGATATTCCTCCTACAGTCCTAACCATAAGTTGCCATTTCTTGTTGCCATCACCTCTGCAAGGTACACTCCTGTGCTGATGGCCTTGTCCCGTAAAGAACCATTTCTGGTCTTGCACAAGGACAAGGTAGTGTTAAGGCCCAGTACCTTCTTTCTACTTAAAGTGGAGTTCCACTCAAAAGTTGAACCTCTGCTTTAAGGCCTCCTCCCCAGCTCCTGTTTGTGAAACTGAGATTTTGGGGATGGTAGGTGGGAAGGCGGGTACCCGATTTTGACAGTCACCCACTGCCACTTCCATTGTGGTCATCTAAATTCTCCTTCCTTCTCCCTCCCAAAGTCTTCTGGGACTCACGACGGGTTCTAGAAGACTGCATGACCAGTCACAAAACTCCGCACCGCTCAAGCATGTGCAGTGGGCACCTGGCTGTGAAGCGGCAAGCTGTCACAGCCTGGTGTCCATAGTAGAGATGCCGGCGCCGCCAAGGGAGGAGAGAGGGTGAAAACTGCTGGGGTGAATGCACCCCTGGATCGTGGGTCAGGTGAGTGTGTGTTAAAAGTCAGCAGCTACAGTTTTTGTAGCTGCTGACCTTTAATAAACCCAAAAATGACTGGAACTCCACTATAAGGTAATTTTGGCTTTTCACTTTAACCGGACATTTTTTTGTCTCCTCATCTGGCTCCAGTTCATCATGAATGAGATTTCCCTCAATTGTCTGGATGTGGTTATGGCTGAGAGTGTCTATCTGTCAGCTTCTGCCTCCATCAAAAAGATTCTTTGTCATTTCAGATGGTCCCTCTAAAAATGAACCAGCTGCTTTTTCTTGCACTAATTCTAGGTGGCTCAGGCAGTCTCAAGCACCGGGTTCCACCCCTTCTTATTAAAGTCATATTAAAGCCCAAATTGTTGTCAACAATTTCTGCTGGTGAAGAAAACACCTACCATATACTGTGTGTGTATACATGTGTATGTGTCTGAGCTTTGGTGTGCACACCCTAATGCAATAGGCTGCGCACACCTATGCCAGCATGTGCGTGCGTGATTATAGGACATGTAGTCCTGCTGGCAGCATGAAGGAGAGAGAGGGTTCTATGCTCCCTGACTGGAAGTTTGGGGAAAGCTTGCACCTGATGGACAGAGCTGTGTAACCATGATAAAGGTAAAATGAACCTTTAACAGAGGGAGTACTTGTAAAATAAAGGAATCATTTAATATAATACATGCTTTTAAATAGAGAGCTGGTTTATAAACGGAGGGTTTACGAACTACTATTGTAAGGCACATTCGGTAGTAAGTCTGGGCTCTTCATTAGGAGGCTACTGTTTCCTTGATTTGCAAGGGTGCCTCAATGTAAGTTCAACTAGGTGGATGTTCAGGTTTCATCTGATACAAGCTTTGAGCATAAGGTACTTCAGGGAATACTTTGAGCTGCAGGGAGTTCACAGTTCTGCTATTTTTTGTTGGCCTGTTAACATTTTGTTTGCTGTGCTATCCACCCTTCAGTTAGATTGATTTTTGACTTCTTGTGTCCCTCAGTGAACAAGAATTTTTTTTGGATTTTTGTACTCACCATAAAATTCTATTTTTAGAGTCCAGTGAAGGACACCATTCCCACCACACTTTGCTTATGATCATGCTCTTGGTACTGCCTTGCTACAAATACGGAATGCTGGGAGTGGGAGAGGTTTTTCTGGGCTGGCCTAAATCTTTGTTTGCCATGGTTCCATTCTCTTGCAAGCGGCAGGATAATCTGACAGTTAATGACTTCTTAAATCCCTCAATGGACTTCAAGTAAAAGGATACAGCAGCCGGATGCAGGAACACATGCTCTCAGGGATCCACCTTCTTCTCTCTAGGCATACAAACACATAAGTCACACTCCACTGTGTTCTAAACTGCAACAAGCAAAAAGATCAGACAAACATTTTGTCCCTCATCAAATGTGACTCTGCCCTCTAAAAACTTTTCACTTAATGGTCTTAATCATAGTAGGTTTGTGAGTCAAGGAGTGTAGGACCCAACAATGCTAAAGCTGCAATTCCAAAGTATTAAAGCACTGATCTTGAAGAAGCATCACATAAAGTGTTATCTATCGCAATTGAATCATTAAAATATATTACAATTCCTTATACAGCTGAGAGATAATCCTAAAGATGCAGTACATATTGTGACAACTTGGAGGTTTTTCAGTTTACATGTAGTGCTCACCAGTCAGTTCAGTCCATAACAAATATGCCTTTTCATGGCTTGTAGGCCTACTTTTATTAAACACAACAGTAAAAGTTCACAGCAATCAGCCTCCCTTACAGGGGGTTTTCACCATCAATGCAAAATTAACATTATTCAGCTTCCTGGCTTTCTTTACCAGCACCTTTGGTCAGGCCTCATGCCTCAGTCCTCCTGATGATCTAACACAACATCCCAGTGTTTGTGCACAAAACAAACGCTGTACCTCTGTCTGCTCTGTCTCTTTCCTGCAGCTCCCTGCTGCTCAGGCTCGAGCCTTTGCCTGTCCTGTTCTAGACAGCACCGTGCACACATGCACACTTCTCTGGCTATTCCCTTTCAACCACACGCTGACTCCTTGGGAGGGTGGGGTCCAGAACTGTAGACCTGGCTACTGTAAGAACCCAGAACACACCTGCACTATCAGCGTGCCTGTTCTCTACAAAACCTGGCCCAGACTTCATTTTACCACCTTCTCCTACATTTTCACAATAGCAGGGCCTCACACTGCCACAATAAAAAAAAAAAATATATATATATATATATATATATATACTATATTGTCAAAAGTATTGTGACACCTGCCTTTACGCGCACATGAACTTTAATGGCATCCCAGTCTTATGCCGTGTACACACGACCGTTTTTAATGTCATTGTAAAAAACAACGTTTTTCTCGACGTGATTCTTCTCAAGCCTGCCTTGCCTACACACGATCGTGAAAAAAAATGCTTGAACAAAGCGCGGTGACGTACGAAACGTACGACGGCACTATAAAGGGGAAGTTCCATTCGGATGGCGCCATCCTTTGGGCTGCTTTTGCTGATCCTCCTGTTAGTAAAGTTTGGTGAGAGACGATTCACGCTTTTCAGCCTCGTGCTGTTCAGTCTGTTACAGCGTAACAACGTTTTTTTCACGCCGTTAAAGCCTACACACGGCCGTTTTTCACGACGAAAAAAACAACGACGTGAAAAACGACGAGAAAAAATAGAGCATGTTCCAAATTTTTAATGCCCATTTTTCACGTTGCGAAAAATGCTCTGGAGCCTACACACGGTCGTTTTTAATGACCAAATAAAAAAATGGCATTTTTCTCGTCATGAAAAACGGTCGTGTATACGCGGCATCTGTAGGGTTCAATATTGAGTTGGCTCACCCTTAACATCTTCAACTCTTCTGGGAAGGCTGTCCACAATGTTTAGGAGTGTGTCTTTGTGAATGTTTGACCATTCGTCCAGAAGCTCATTTGTGAGGTCAGGCACTGATGTAGACGAGAAGGTCTGGCTCGTAGTCTCCACTCTAATTCAACCCAAAGGTGTTCTATCGGGTTAAGGTCAGGACTCTGTGTAGGCCAGTCAAGTTCCCCCACCCCAAACTTGCTCATCCATATCTTTATGGACCTTGCTTCGTGCACTGGTGTGCAGTTATGTTGAAACAGGAAGGGACCATCCCCAAACTGTTGCCACAAAGTTGGGAGCATGAAATTGTCTCAGTGGAACTAAGGGGCCAAGCCCAACCCCTGAAAAACAACCCCACCCCATAATCCCCCCTCCTTCAAATGATTTGGATCAGTGCACAAAGCAAGGTCCATGAAGACATGGATGAGCAAGTTTGGGGTGGAGGAACTTGACTGGCCTGTACAGAGTCCTGACCTCAACCCGATAGAACACCTTTGGGAGGAATTAGAGAGGAGACTGCGAGCCAGGCTTTCTCATCCAACTTCAGTGCCTGACCTCACAAATGCGTTTCTGGAAAAATGGTCAAAAATTCCCATAGACACACTCCTAAACCTTGTGGACAGCCTTCCCAGAAGAGTTGAGAAGCTGTTATAGCTGCAAAGGGGGAGCCAACTCAATATTGAACCCTATAGACTAAGACTGGGATGCCATTAAAGTGGGTGTAAACCCTCACATATACCCAGTGAAGTGAACACCCTCAGATGATACACAGAGATGAAACCAATCTCCCTACATAATTTTTACATGCATATCTGCTGTCTTCAGCTTTATATATTCTTTAGAAAGTGAAAATCGTGTTACAGCTCTTCTCTTCCTGTTCAGCACTGGAAGTGAAGTCTAGGCATACAGCCAAGACAGTTGATTGGAGGAAAGGCACACACCCCCTCTCCACATAGGCAGAGACCTGCAGAGCTTCTTCGTGAATAGTTCAGCTCTCTGCTAATCTATTTATAGCAACCTCATACGACACAAAATTACGGCTGGTTTTAATACAGTTGGCGGAGAACTTGTCAGCAGTTATCATGCTGATAACAGAAGAACGGAGCAGGAGAAAGCCATGGGACTTAGCGCTTTGAAGACAGATAAGAAAACACTGCAGATATGTGCCCAACTCAAATTTCATGAATCGGATTACATACAATTTAAAGTTCATGTGCCTGTAAAGGCAGGTGCCCCAATACTTTTGACAATATAGTGTATATACACATACACACACACTCACTATGTAATTCTCACCAAGAGTTTTAAGGTTGAAGATAGGTCCTCCTTCAATATGTCATTCACCATAAAAGTGGTAAACATCCCACTCAAAAATGTAACCATTTGGAGTACACAATTTACTAGGTTTGCAGTGCTTGAGAACCTCCTCCACTTCAGTGAACAGGAAAGCTTTATGTGTCCCCTGCCAGGAATAATAAAGTGCAAATTACTAGTTAAAGCAGAGTTCCACCCATTTCAATGTCAGCAGGTACCAAAAGTGTAGCTGCCAACTTTTAATAATCAGACACTGACCTGTCCTATGGTTCAGCGTTGCGGGTGCAGGAAACCTCGCTCCTCTCCGAGGCGCCGGCATTCTAACTGTGGGCACCCGGCTGTGGCTTCCCAGCCGGGCACGCACTACGCATGCGCGAGCCGTGCTGGGAATGGCCGGGCAATCTTCTGGGACCTGTGACGAGTCCTAGAAGATTGTTGGGAGGGAGGGGAGAGAGGTGAACTTCCCTCTGCACCATGGAGCCAGGGGAGGAAGTAGGAGCTGGGTGCCCGTAAAACCATCCTTCCCCCAAAAAATTGCACTTAAAGCGTAAGTTTCATTTTTGGGTGGAACGCCACTTTAATAAGCACCTTGGTTGGTAAGTTGCCACCATTCAGGACCCCTCCAATCTCTGTATACCTCCATTTGTAAATAAGAATCCAAGATGTCACTTCCACCACAGCATATATTAAAGTGCAGATAGTGCCACATTTAATCTTTTATTGTAATAAAACAGCTGATGTTTTGATTTTATTTTTGAGAGACCAGGTGACACATAGGAGCCCAAAGAGGGTGCATTTTTTTTAGCTTACTGTTCTGCTTTATTCTTTTTATCATTAACATTTTTTATTAAAGATTTTAGAAAAGAAAGTACAAGCACGGTATGCATAGCTCATAGTTTACAATCCAAGCACACATTAGTGTAAGTTATAAAACAATAATAAGCTTAAAGTGATTGTAAATGATCACTTTGTAAAACAACCCATTAAGTTTAAAATAGAAATAAAAGGCAAAATGTTTGCGTATAGATATAAAAAAAACACATTATACTTACCTGAAAGAAGGTAGTAGGGACTATGGGATTATAACGGTGCCACAAAGAATTTGGAAAACTTTTAGTAAAAAAATAAGGGTATTTTTATTATATTATTTACGCAGACAATAGAAAAGCATTTTTTTACATAATTATACAAATAAAGAAATATATAGGCAAAGCATACTGTACATACATCAGCAAAATCACATAATTAACCCTACATGTTTCGCCAATCCATTGGCTTCATCGGGGGTAAGAAGTTTGTACAGAGTGATTTAAATAGATCTATGAAACAAAATTAAGACAAGAAATCAATATTTATTGCACAAAGCAGCAGGGAAAAGACATTTGGATGACCCAAAAAAGATGTAAAATATGAATGAATGAAGGCTGCCATACCCGCCAGTCCGTACAGAGGGCATGTCACGCTTCCGCGAAGGTCCCCAAAGGAGCCCGACCCAAATTGTGCCTACAGGTAGCTATGTAAGGGAAAAAGAAAGGGAATTTTATGAATATATAATAATTCAGAGATGGCTATTGCAGCAAATTGCTTGCTGCAAATAATAGACAACCCCATGAGGGACTAACCTAGTCTCCTGACCTACCAAAAAATTGTTAAAACCAACAGAGAATTAAAGTGGGGCGCTGAATAAAGTGTTTGGACCAATGTCCAATCACCGAAATTGAATCTGCGCTGTTCTGAAACAGAAAGTAAGTATGATGTTATTAAATGGCTGTGTTATCTCAGTGAAAAAAGCCCATTTAGATATAATAAGATAGAGTTTGAAAAAAGGTATATAATTGCGCTAATTTATAATGTGTGTAACAAGTAAAAGAGAAAGGAAAAGAAAAAAGAAAAAGAAAAGAAAAATAGATCACTCATAAATAACTATATGAATGTAAACAAACACCTGATGTATATTAACAGCAAAGGAGCACCAACCCTATCGAGGCAATAAATCCAATAATGAATCTGTGTTCAAAAGAATGTCTCACAATGCAGAGCGACATAAATTAAAGCCTAAAAGAAAATCAAACAAAGAAAAAGCCAATCAGATATGTCAGACCATTGAAAATAGCACAGACCCAGATGACCAGCTGGAGAGCCGGTCAATCTAAAAATTCGACTCAGTTTACCTGTTAGAGTGAGAGACAGGACAACAGCGCCCCACAGCCATCGACAGCTAGGACAAGCTGTCAATGGCAGTTTAAATAGACCACACAGCCATTCGACGTAAGATGCCGTCGAACCGCAGCGGACGTAGGGTGACCAGTGCGCCTGCGCCGCATCGCCGAGGGCCTACAATACCCATAATGCAGTGCAAATATACGTCATATGACGTAATTGCAACGTGCGTGTCCGAATGAACGGATTGGATGGAAAGACGGGGAAGGGAGGATGCCTCGGCGGCACTTCACAGAGGCATGGCCACAGTGCGGGCAAGGTGTAATGAACACCGGCCCTTGGGTGTCCATGCAGGCACAGGTCGCAGATCACATGGAAGCCTAAACGCCGAAGCGGAGGTAGACGGCCCCCTGCAGGCAGGACAGACATTGTGCAGAGGGTTAATGTCCTGCTCAATACCTGTAAAGATGAAGAGGAGGCAAACAATTCAATTCATTCAAGGGTCATCCAACGCACCAAACCACAATGCGCAGTACACTAAAATTTATCATATAATCATGATTAATATTGAGAATAAATGAAATAATAGTGAAAGAAAAATACTTTGTTTAATTGATGAATTACATATCATATTTTATATTCAAGACGAATAATATGTTTTAATGGTGATAAGAGAAATTAAACAACATTATTAAATTGCTTTATGAGATATATATATCATACAAAAAGGAGAAATATATGAAATAGATAAATGAAATAAGAATGAAATAAAATAAAAAAAAATGTAAATAAAAATAAAAAATCTCAGTGGTTTCCTAGATGTAAAGGGGGAACAATATCAATGATCAAAAGAAGGGGGGGAGAGTGCTAAAGGGGAAGCAAAGGAAGAAGTCATAAGACAAGAGAAGAGCCGAATATTTACAAAAAGGATTTGTAGCTACGGTAATATATTCATTAAGTCCCGGAAATTTGACAGCATCCATCGAGTTTCTAATTGCAACAATGCTACATCTATGTTACCTCCACGAATATGTGGAGGCACATGCTCGAGGGCATAAAACGTGACCACGTGAGCATCATAGCCATGTTGATACCCTATATGGCGATTCAACGCCGTAGTGGTTAATTTCTTATATGTCGGCAATACATGGTCCCTTATTCGCTTGAAGAAGGGCCTTTTTGTCTTGCCGACATAGAAACACCCACATTGGCATAGTGCAAGATAAACCACACCTATGGTCTTACAATTTATACGGTACTTGATATTATGAATACGACCATTGGGTAATGGGACATCATGAGAGCTGGGTAAATAACAGCAAATGTCACATTTACCACAAGGGAATGTGCCACCCGGAAACGATTTGAGGAACCTGGAAAATCAAAATGACTGGAGACCAAATGATCTTTAAGCGAGGGAGCGCGGCGAAAAGTTAACTCTGGGTGGGGCTTAATATACTTCCGAACAGTTTTATCGGCACATAAAATAGGCCAATATTTCTGAAGGACATTTCGAACTTGACCATGTTGGTTGGAATATTTAGTAATCATGCGAACAGAGGTGTTGGGTTTAGATTTTTTTGTAAAATGAATAAGATCATTCCTATTGAGCTTAACAGCTCTATTATAGGATTTTTTTAAGAGTGAACGACTATACCCTCGAGCAATTAATCTGTCACGCAAATCTTTGGCTGCCATATGAAAGTCCGAATCCCGAGTGCAATTCCGCCTAAGGCGAAGAAATTGGCTATAGGGTATACTGTTAAGTAATGGCGGTTCTTTTGATCATTGATATTGTACCCCCTTTACATCTAGGGAACCACTGAGATTTTTTTTTTTTTTTTTATTTCATTCTTATTTCATTTATCTATTTCATATATTTCTCCTTTTTGTATGATATATATATCTCATAAAGCAATTTAATAATGTTGTTTAATTTCTCTTATCACCATTAAAACATATTATTCGTCTTGAATATAAAATATGATATGTAATTCATCAATTAAACAAAGTATTTTTCTTTCACTATTATTTCATTTATTCTCAATATTAATCATGATTATATGATAAATTTTAGTGTACTGCGCATTGTGGTTTGGTGCGTTGGATGACCCTTGAATGAATTGAATTGTTTGCCTCCTCTTCATCTTTACAGGTATTGAGCAGGACATTAACCCTCTGCACAATGTCTGTCCTGCCTGCAGGGGGCCGTCTACCTCCGCTTCGGCGTTTAGGCTTCCATGTGATCTGCGACCTGTGCCTGCATGGACACCCAAGGGCCGGTGTTCATTACACCTTGCCCGCACTGTGGCCATGCCTCTGTGAAGTGCCGCCGAGGCATCCTCCCTTCCCCGTCTTTCCATCCAATCCGTTCATTCGGACACGCACGTTGCAATTACGTCATATGACGTATATTTGCACTGCATTATGGGTATTGTAGGCCCTCGGCGATGCGGCGCAGGCGCACTGGTCAACCTACGTCCGCTGCGGTTCGACGGCATCTTACGTCGAATGGCTGGGTGGTCTATTTAAACTGCCATTGACAGCTTGTCCTAGCTGTCGATGGCTGTGGGGCGCTGTTGTCCTGTCTCTCACTCTAACAGGTAAACTGAGTCGAATTTTTAGATTGACCGGCTCTCCAGCTGGTCATCTGGGTCTGTGCTATTTTCAATGGTCTGACATATCTGATTGGCTTTTTCTTTGTTTGATTTTCTTTTAGGCTTTAATTTATGTCGCTCTGCATTGTGAGACATTCTTTTGAACACAGATTCATTATTGGATTTATTGCCTCGATAGGGTTGGTGCTCCTTTGCTGTTAATATACATCAGGTGTTTGTTTACATTCATATAGTTATTTATGAGTGATCTATTTTTCTTTTCTTTTTCTTTTTTCTTTTCCTTTCTCTTTTACTTGTTACACACATTATAAATTAGCGCAATTATATACCTTTTTTCAAACTCTATCTTATTATATCTAAATGGGCTTTTTTCACTGAGATAACACAGCCATTTAATTATTAACATCATACTTACTTTCTGTTTCAGAACAGCGCAGATTCAATTCCGGTGATTGGACATTGGTCCGAACACTTTATTCAGCGCCCCACTTTAATTCTCTGTTGGTTTTAACTATTTTTTGGTAGGTCAGGAGACTAGGTTAGTCCCTCATGGGGTTGTCTATTATTTGCAGCAAGCAATTTGCTGCAATAGCCATCTCTGAATTATTATATATTCATAAAATTCCCTTTCTTTTTCCCTTAAATAGCTACCTGTAGGCACAATTTGGGTCGGGCTCCTTTGGGGACCTTCGCGGAAGCGTGACCTGCCCTCTGTATGGACTGGCGGGTATGGCAGCCTTCAT
Organism: Rana muscosa; assembly: GCA_029206835.1. Taxonomy (NCBI): domain Eukaryota; kingdom Metazoa; phylum Chordata; class Amphibia; order Anura; family Ranidae; genus Rana; species Rana muscosa. The sequence continues at coordinate 734,411,582 of CM055116.1, forward strand.
TCATTCATATTTTACATCTTTTTTGGGTCATCCAAATGTCTTTTCCCTGCTGCTTTGTGCAATAAATATTGATTTCTTGTCTTAATTTTGTTTCATAGATCTATTTAAATCACTCTGTACAAACTTCTTACCCCCGATGAAGCCAATGGATTGGCGAAACATGTAGGGTTAATTATGTGATTTTGCTGATGTATGTACAGTATGCTTTGCCTATATATTTCTTTATTTGTATAATTATGTAAAAGAAATGCTTTTCTATTGTCTGCGTAAATAATATAATAAAAATACCCTTATTTTTTTACTAAAAGTTTTCCAAATTCTTTGTGGCACCGTTATAATCCCATAGTCCCTACTACCTTCTTTCACTTAATTTACCAGGGATGAGGTGCCGTATCTTTCAGAGGACACACCAACCACATACAACTTTTTTTTTCACATTATACTTACCGTTTTTTCCCCTTTTTATGAGTGATCGCACTCCCTCTGTTATAGGCCGCATAAGAGCTGGAGGGAGGAGAAGCAACAGTACATTAATCGTTCCAGTGAAAGGCGTGTCAGGACAAGTCTGATCATTAGAGGAGAGCATGCTGAGTTTCCAGCATAGCTAGAGAATTTACCACTCTGTGTTCTGTTAGTGTGGTCAGTTTTTAATAGGAAAGCAGAGTGACTTGCAGGAACACCAGAAATTTCACACGAAGGAAGCAATACTAACAGAACATGATCCTTTTTATACAAGTACATGTTACAACCGGCTCACATCAGGAATATGAAATGTTGGGGTAGCAAACACTTTAAATAAGGAGCCTAAGTACTCCAAAAATAAATAAAAACACTGTCATGGATCTCTGGCATCAATGAAAATGAGAGGTCACATCTCGACATAGAAAGTGTGCTGGCATATAGGATTTAAAAGAGACCTCAAGTAAACACAATGAGCAAATCTTAAAGGCCAAGTGCACCTTTTTTTTCTAAATTCCATCTCCCCTATGTACCAATATAGCATTAATGTACTTCTTTTGCAAAAAATAAAACAGCTTTCAATTTATTCTACGCACACTTACCTCACTGTCTTTATGGCTGTTTCAAAACTCTGTTTGATTACTTATGTCTGTCAATCCTGTCAACCAGGGCTGTGGCACTTCAACTTTAACATTATTGCATTGTGGTTTTTACTCTCCTGGACTTACCCACTGCCTATAACCAAGATGATTGTGTGAAATGGGCGTAAACTAGAGAATGTCTGTTTGATCTATCTGGTACCAATAAATTGTGGCTTATGTGTTTGTATACAAAAATCCTATTATTCACTTGTGACCAGTTAAACGGCCACACATGGCAAGCCATTTTGTAGTTTATATAAAATATGAATTTATTTCTGTAGGGTTATTCATTTAGTAGACTCAGCATTGGCTGCTGTTGGAAGCTAAGTGGTTAGCTTTAAATAAAAAAATATTTATGCAGGCTGAATTAAAATCAGATTGACAGGACTTTTCTAATTTTTGCATGTTTCATGATCACCTTCAAGTGGAGAAATTATTATATCTGCTGCACTAAAAATAGTAGAAAGTATTCAGAGCAAGGCTTTACTGGCAGCATTTTAGTGTCAAGCCGCTAAGCATTATGAAGCCTTGTCAAGCTTACAAAAAATGCTCTCCAACACTGTCCTATTTCCTTTTCCTTTCACTCTCAATGAGTTACCTGTCTGAAAACCTATTACTTTAGCCCACTCTCCTCCTTCTCTTCTGTGTCTCTTCTGTCAAAACACAAGTACAGGAAGCTGAAGGAAGGTGACACAGAGCACCATCTAGCAAAGACTCACAGACACCGCTCAACCCTTTCCGCTCTTCCTACTTACTTATATTCAGCTTCGCATTTATAAGTATGTCGCCTGTCAATGAGGTTGATGTGATTCAGATAAATATTGCATATGCTGGGCACAAATAGAGCTGGAAATCAACTACTGTAAATGTTTCATATTTCATGAAACACAACATGTCTTCTTTAATATCTTCCTGTTTCATAAAACTGAAATGCGAGAGATGGCCTTATTATAGAGCAATAGCGCTGTGGCAGAGAAAGAGCTTTGTAATAGATTGCTATGTAAGTGTCTGCCCTGTTATAGACACTGCCCCGTTGAAGAGAGACTGCTATGTGGAAGACTGTTGAAAAGAGGGTAGAACAGGAGTGAGCAAATGTGTTACATATATTCGGCAATAGTCAATGGACAAGACTTACACAATTTAAGGATGTCAAAAGGCGGTCAGCTCTGAAATGTGTTACTTTTGGTTCCACAAATCGTTATAATCTTCAGTTGTTGACTGCTTTAATGTTATAATATCTTAAATCTGAATATTTTGTCATAGACTGCAGTTTCCAAATATAATGCTGACATCAGAGAAATACCAGAGATGCATTGCCCTAGTGTCCAAAAGTATTGTGTCTTTCAGTGTATAGGACCCATTCTGGCACACAGACATATAAAGTGTCACATATCTTACTGTGCTGTACATGTTGGGATCTTTTCATTATTCCACCGATTTCATTTCCAGTATTTTGCAGCCAATCATTTGTTAATTTATACAAATCATATGTTAATGATATTTCAATTCATTTTTCCTGATTTCACGGCATACAAGATAAAATGGATTGGTTGAGTTAGAAAATTCTGTTTGTTTCAGTGAATAGTTGCCCCATAGGAAAATAAAATTTGTCCTAGGATCATTTTGAATAATTTCATCTCAAAGTAAGCATTATATATGTCTTTCCAGTTGATAAAAGCACAACATTACTGTTACTGATTAACAGTCAATGGCCTCTGTTCGACTTTTGACATACACTTGAACAGACCAATGCATTAGGGTTGGATCAAGTGATTGCTTTTGCTATCCAATAGATTAGGTAATCAGTTGGCATGATCGATTGGATGAAAAAAAATCGATGTGTACACAGCCACCATTAGTCTGTATCTAAACACGCATCTGTGCTAATTTGAAATGTTGGCCGACATTTCCTGGTTTTGCTGAAATAGTAGTTCAGAAAGAAGCCCGCCCAGTTTATGCAAAGCAGTGCTCACTCTTATACTGTAATGACACAAGAGGTAAAAAAAAGTTGACTTTAACCCTCCCCAGTGTACATCTTGACTTTGGGAAGACCAAGCTGACACAGAGAAATAGTGGTGTTTACTGTGGAACCTAGAAGATGCATGGTGGTGGAGACTAGTATAGAAACCGTTATGTATACCAAACATATACAAACAAACCTATTTAGGGAATGGAACATTAATTCCGCGTACACACGGACGTTTTTAATGTCATTGAAAAAAACAAAGTTTTTCTCGACGTCATTTTTCGTGTTTCCTCTCAAGCCTGCCTTGCCTACACATTATCGTGACAAATATGCTTGAGCAAAGTGCGGTGACGTACAACACGTACGACGGCACTATAAAGGGGAAGTTCTATTCAGATGGCGCCACCCTTTGGGCTGCTTTTGCTGATTAGTAAAGTTTGGTGAGAGTCGATTCACGCTTTTCAGCCTCATGCTCTTCAGTCCGTTACAGCGTGACGAACGTGCTATCTCCATTACGAACGTTAGTTTTACCAGAACGAGCGCTCACGTCTCATACTTGATTCTGAGCATGCACATTTTTTTCCCCCTCGTAAAAGCATACACACTACCGTTTTTCACAACGTTAAAAAGAACGACGTGAAAAACGACGTGAAAAAATAGAGCAGGTTCTAATTTTTTTTAGCCCATTTTTCACGTCGTTAAAAATGCTCTGGAGCCTACACACGATCGTTTTAATGACCAATTTAAAAAATGGCATTTTTCACGCAATAAAATACGGTCGTGTGTACGCGGCATAATGGTAACAGCAGTCAAGAACATGGTCCTAAAAACGATATTTAAAGTCTAAAGACATTACTAGAGTATTACTTGGTGTGCAATTACAAAGATCCTCTTTGCATTTTGCAAAATATATCAGCAAATATAATATCCTCCTATCGTCTCAAGGCCTATTGCTTAACTTATATACAATAAATGTGCTTGTTGATACCCAGGTTCAATTATATTTACATTCTGCTAGTTACAGAGGGATGAGACCACTTTTCAGCATATTTCCCAGATAATACATCTACTTGTCCAGGAAGAGAATAGGAGGTAATAAATATTTTTATTTGCGCACTCTGCTACACAGGCACTTAGTTAAACATTATCCCATAGGGCCAATGTTTATAAACAGGAACAATATAGCAGTAGACATCTAAAGTTGATCAATAAGGGATGAGACCACTTGTTTCCCAGATATAAAATCTGCTTTCTCATGAGATGAATAGGAGGTAATAAATACATCTACAAAAATCACTTTAAAATTCTTATCAGAATATGTAAAGCACACATTTACACATTACGGATGCTGATGACATAAAATATCCACTTACAATTGTTATTTGTACACTTTGATAATCAGGCACTCAATCCAACACATTCCATATAGAAGGAAGAACGGGTGGGGCATCGGTGATATAAGAGTCTCCAAAAGCCAATATAAATAATCTATACCGATATAATATATATGTGTATATGAAAAGCTCCCAACGGCTCTTGCAATTATACTTCATCTATAAAAAATGACATGCAGAGCAAAGGGCCAAAGGTATTTGTACCCAGGAACAGATTAATAGTAGGCATCCACTGCCGATTATTTAAAACAATTTGTGAAATTGTCACGAGTCGATCTATAAATAGAAATGTCTATCACTTACCAATTTTAGCCCAAAGTGTTACTAAACCCAGGACCCTGCATTCACTATACCTGGTCTCCCACAGTACACAGAGCATGGAAATGCAATTATTTTAGTAAATATAAACTGCTAAATATTTTTTTTTTTATCAGCAGTATATCAGTCTTCTGATTATGGTGACTTTTATGAGTGTCTGGTTAAACCTCATAGGAGGAGTTTTCATTCTTCCCTGACTGTCCTATGAGGCTGCATGACCACCCCCAACCCTCTGTCTGGACAGTGCTGATTGGCCCTGTGCTGATCACATACACCCCCCCCCCCCAAAAAAAAACAAAAAAAACATAGCAATACACACCAAAATGAGCATGTGCAGAGTGCCCCAAAGGCTCTGTACTATCAGGAGATTGGGGACTGTGAAAGATGGGGAGGATCAGAGAAGACAGGATCTTTTTTTATACAATGCAGAGGATTAACCCCTTAGGTTCCATAGTGAGTATACTTTAACAAGCATGATTTACTGCATATCCAGTGAGGAAAAAAGTATCCCCTTCTGATTTTGTACTTTTGCCCACTGACAAAGAAATGATCAGTCTATCATTTTAATGGTAGGTTTATTTTAACAGTGAGAGACAGAATAACAATAAAAATATCCAGCAAAATGCATTTCAAAATAGTTTTAAATTGATTTGCATTTTAATGAGTGAAATAAGCACTGTATTTATCAGCGTATAACACTTAATTTTAAGAGGGAAGTTTCAGGATTTTTTTTTTTAATTAAATAACTTTAAGGCCTCATGCCCATGAACGTTTTTACAGACGCTTTTTTGAGCGTTTTTTACAGCTTAAAAACGCCTGTCCATGTTAGTCTATGTTAGTCTAATGCCCACCTAGGCGTTTTTGAGCTGCAAATGGCATAGGCGTTTTTAAGCTGTACAAAAAACCCATGACCGGGGCGTTCCGTGGCGCTGGCATTAGAGCTGAAAAACCGTGAATCGTTAAATGCTTAAAAACGGCCAAAAACGCCGCAGCGACGTTTTTGAGCCCCGGCGTTTTTTATTTGCAATTCCTGTCTGGACATTAGATTTCCCAAGAGTCCTTTGCAAACGCTACCTAACGCTAACGCACAAAAACGCTAATGAAAAACGCGGTAAAGATCAAGTTTTTAACGCCGTTTTTTCCAGGCGTCCAACCTAGCTTTACAGCTCGTTTTTTAAAACGTCCATGGGCATGAGGCCTAAAGCAAAATAAGGGTTAGTGCCCATCAATGCAGCTTGACCATTGCCCATCAATGCAGCCTGATCAGTGCCCATCTGCAGCCTCACCATTTCCCATCAATGCAGCCTCATTATTGCCCATCAATGCAGCTTGATCAGTGCCCATCAATGCAGCCTCCATTGCCCATCAATGCAGGATGAACAGTGCCCATCTGCAACCTCAGCATTGTCCATCAATGCAGCTTGATCAGTGCCCATCTGCAGCCTCACCATTGCCCATCAATGCAGCCTGATCAGTGCCCATCTACAGCCTTACCAGTGCATGGAGATTACAGCAACCAGATTACACAGAGCGAGGATCCCCTGCTTACTTGGCTGCCACTGTTATACGAAGTCCTGCCTCCTGGACCGGCTCCTATGATAGATTTCACATGTTCTGGCATTGGACCCGTGTGCTGTCCTATCATAGGAGGCGGTCCAAAAGGCGGGACTTCATATAACAGCAGCTGCCGAGTAAGCAGAAGAGTCTCTTTCTGTGTAATCCGGTGGCACTCGCCCCTCCCCTCAGAGGCAGCCCAATGGAAAATATTGGCGTATAACACGCACACATTATTTGCACTCTGTTTTCAGGGAGGAAAAGTGTGTGTTATATGCCGATAAATATGATATTTGACACCCTATCAATCAGCAAGATTTCTGGCTCCCAGGTGTCTTCTATACAGGTAACAAGCTGAGATTAGGAGCACTCTCTTAAAGGGAGTGCTCCTAATTTCAGCTTGTTACCTGTATAAAAGACACGTGTCCAAAGAAGCAATCAATCAGATTCCAATCTCTCCACCATGGCCAAGACCAAAGAGCTGTCCAAGGATGTCAGGGACAAGATTGTGGACCTTTACAAGGTTGGAGTGGGGTATAAGACCATTGCCAAGCAGCTTGGTGAGAGGATGACAACAGTTGGTGCGATTATTTGGTAATGGAAGAAACAAAAAATAACTGTCGATCTCCCTCGGCCTGGGGCTCCTTGCAAGATCTGACCTCGTGGAATTTCAATCATCATAAGAACGGTGAAGAATCAGCCCAGAAGTACACAGAAGAATCTTGTCAATGATCTCAAGGCAGCTGGGACCATAATCACTAAGAAAACAATTGGTAACACTACGTCATGAAGGACTGAAATCCTGCAGCGCCCGCAAGATCCCCCTGCTCAATAAATCACATGTACAGGCCCGTCTGAAGTTTGCTGATGAACATCTGAATAATTCAGAGGAGAACTGGGTGAAAGTGTTGTGGTCAGATGAGACCAAAATCAAGCTCTTTGGCATCAACTCAACTCGCCGTGTTTGGAGGAGGCGGAATGCTGCCTATGACCAAACATGGAGGTGTTCTGCTAAGGGGACAGCACAACTTCACTGCATCAAAGGGACAATGTACCGTCAAATCTTGGGTGAGAACCTCCTTCCCTTTGCCAGGGCATTGAAAATTGGTTGTGGATGGGTATTCCAGCATGACAATGACCCAAAACACATGGCCAAGGCACCAAAGGAGTGGCTCAAGAAGAAGCACATTAAGGTTCTGAATGTGTTTTTCTGGATTTTTTGTTGTTGTTCTGTTTCTCACTGTTAAGATAAACCTACCATTAAAATTATAGACTGATCATTTCTTTGTCAGCGGGCAAATGTACAAAATTAACAGGGGATCAAAAACTTTTTCCCCCTCACTGTACAGTCTGATTTTATTGTTGTGGGCTTAGTAACACTTTAAAGGAGTAGTAAAGGTACATGTTTTTTCACCTTAATGCATCCTATGCATTAAGGTGAAAAAACATCCGACAATACCGCCCCCCCCCCCCCCCCGAGCCCTCGTTTTACTTACCTGGCCCCTCGAAAGTCCCGCGCTCGTCCCCGTCATCCTCTTCGGTTCTCAGCCTAGCCGCCGATTGGCTACACTGGATGGATTGAAAGCAGCGCAGCCATTGGCTGGCGCTGCTGCCAATCACATCCAATGACGCGGGGCGCCGGGGGGCGGGGCCGAGTGATACAGTCGGCGGCTATGGCCGCCGCTGTATCACGGGAGCGCGCCCGCAATAACTCCACACCATGCGAGCTCGCTCGCATTATGGTGTGGAGTCCTTACGGGGAGGAGCCAAGACAGCCGCCGAGGGACCCCAGAAGACCAGGATCGGGGCCACTGTGTGCAAAACGAGCTGCACAGTGGAAGTAAGTATAAACTGTTTGTTATTTTTTTGCAAAAAAAAGGGAAGCTTTAGTGTCCCTTTAAGTTTTAAGCTAACATTAATCAATTCTAGCAATTAACAACTTGGTTTAAAAAAATTCTGCAGTCGATATCTACTGTTAATTTGTTCCTGGGCTATTAATATTGCCCACCCCCATACAGTGTTGGATTGAGTGCCTGATTAACCAAGTACACAAATAAAGTTATTACTCCCTAATAACTCCTGAGGAAGCAGATTTAATATCTGGGAAATGTGTTGAGTGGTCTCATCCTTATGCAAGTATAAGTTTTAAAATGTGAAAATAATTGAATCTGGATAGTAACAAGTAGATCTTTTATATATAAGCCAATCAGTAGGCCTCGATATGATATTGCACTTTTTGATGTATTTTTCTGAATGTAAAGAGGGTCTTTGGAATGGCACTTTACCTTACTAAGGCCCCTTTCACACTTGTGCGACTCCAAAGTTGCGCGATTTTGCCGCGATTTCGTAGCTGCGATTTTGACAAAACAGTCATACGACTGTGGATCCGACTTTGCCCTGCGACTTGAAGTCCGACTTCAATGACCAGGGATCCGACTTTGATCTCTGAATAATTAGGGGGAACTCCATGCCAATTTTATGTAAAAAAAGAGCATACCAGGCCCTTCGGTCTGGTATGGATTTTAAGGGGTACCCCTCATGCCGAAAAATGCGGCGGTCCCCCCAAAATCCATACCAGACCTTTTATCCGAGCACGGAGCCTGGCAGGTCAGGAAAGGGGGTGGGGACGAGCGAGCGCCCCCCCTCCTGAACCGTACCAGGCCGCATGCCCTCAACATGGGGGGTGGGTGCTTTGGGGCAGGGGGGCCCTGCACCCCCCACCCCAAAGCACCTTGTCCCCATGTTGATGAGGACATGGGCCTCTTCCCGACAACCCTGCCCGTTGGTAGTCAGGGTCTGCGGGGGACGGGGGGCTTATTGGAATCTGGGAGCCCCCTTTGATAAGGGGGCCCCCAGATCCCGGCCCCCCGCCCTATGTGAATGAATATGGGGTATATTGTACCCCTACCCATTCACCAGAAAAAAAAGGTCAACAATAAAACACACTACACAGGTTTTTCAAGTAATTTATTCGGCAGCTCCAGGGGTCTCTTCCGCCTTCTCCCCTCTCCGGCCTCTTCTCCGCTCTCTCCGCTTCTTCTCCCGCTGTCCGGTGTCTTCTGCCAGGTCTCCTCCGCTTTCTTTTGCTCTTTTTCTCGCTCTTTTGCTAGCTCTTGCCCGGTCTTCTCCGCTGTCTTCTGCCCGCTGCTCTTCTTCCGATGTTGACTCAACGCTCTCTCCCGCTGTAATGCATGGGGCGGGGTCACTGGGTGATGTCACCCGGTGACCCTGTCCCTTATGACATCACCGCCCCATCATGCCCTGCCATTTTTTAAGATAAAATACTTGTTTTCACTATTTTTCTTCCGTTTATATCACTGCTGTAATTTCCTGAAGTCTCTTTACAGCCACTTCCTGTCTTTATGCACTGCAGCAGCTGCTGCATGTCATTTATCTCGGCAGGTATCTTGATAAACTACCAGTGGACCATGCCTCTGCAATGTGTGTCAACAAGGCCACTTGTAGTCTCCACTGGAAGAATGTGTGAACGGTCGACAATGCAGGAAAACATTTAGAAGACAGGGACAGAGCATTGTCACCCTAAAACAGAAGTGTCCACACATTGACCTTCACAGCAGGATCATCATGTATTATTTTAACAAATGATTATATGAGCTTTTAGTGATTGGATGTACATATACTTTAGTTTAGGCCTCATGCACACTGAGCGTTAAAAATATTGCTTTTAGGGGTGTTTGGCGTTTTTTTTTCACCCTCTAAACGCCCCTTTATGTTAGCCTATGTGCCTCTGCACACATAGGGCGTTTAGTGGCAGAAAAAAACGCCACTGCCTGCACGTCCAGAAGCAGCAGCGTTTTGCCAAAAAAAAGGCTTTTCATGTGTTAAAGCTTCTAAATGTCTGTTAACGCTAGGTGCGTCAAACACTTGAACGTTAATTCATTTCAGTGGTCAGAATAAATTATTACTCTGGCCAATGAAATTAATGCCAAAGCGGTTGATGCGCCTAGAGTTTTTTCTGGCAAAACACTGCTGGTAGGAGGAAAGGTGTTTAGGAGAGCTGGCTAAACACCCTGTGTGAATGGGGCCCTAACAGTAGGTCTACACTAACCAGCTATCAGCAGAAAGCTTATGGCACAGCCAATTGTACTACACACCTCTCACTGATTTATTATTTTTTATGTATTTGGTTACGGGTTGCTTTTGTGTTATTGAGGACTCTTCCTTATTTGATTTGGTGGTGGGTGCTGAGATAATGAACTGCATGCTGTCTTTGATTTATTTTCTTTGTATTTGTTGACTGTTTTTAAATAGTATTCTTGATGAACCTTTTAAAAAAAAATCTGTCATTGATGCTTTTGCTTTTTAATGCTATCTTGTCTTGAGCCTGTTTTCAATGACATCTATTATCAGATTGAAATGGCGATTGAGACACTGCAAAAGTCTGACGGCCTTTCAAGTCACAGAAGTTCACTTCTCAACAGCCATGTAAGTATATCTTTAAATACTACCTCCCTTCTGCATGCATGATTTCTGGCTATTTCCTTTCTTTCATATTTAGTGCATTTCGTTTTTCAAAAGCACAAGTTCCTTTTTCATGTATCCTTTCAAAATGAAAGTGTTAATAAGTTATTTCATTTCAATTAGAATAAGTCAGTCATTCACAAATACATTTTAATAATCACTTAATTTGTATTTGCATTAAATTATGTATCTGGAACTTGTGCTTTTCAATTGTCCTCTAAATACACTGCAAGATACGGCTTGTTTTATCCTTATTTTATGTGGATCAGTATATTAAAGTATTTTACATATTTAAATACAAGTTCACTTGATAGTACACTTTACATTCTTGCTGTACATTATTGTTCTTGTTAATGTGACAAAACTGAAGTTGACTGTAAAAAGTAATAGCCATGTATTGCAGAGGACTAGTGGTACCCTATTTATCTGTTTCCTGTAATACAATATGACCCCACAACTGGTTGGAGGAGACAGGTTTTCTAATGTCCTGTATTTTGTGAAAGTTGTCGTAGTCGTTGAACTGCAAACAGTACAAATCAAGGAGGTCTTATTGGACTAGTAACTTTTATCAGGCCACTGTGCACTATGTCTTTCACTCCGAAATTGTACAGCACCAATTTAAAAAAAGTTGAGATTCTGTGTAAAATCTACCTAAAAACAAAATGCAATGATTTGAAAATCTCATAAACCGATATTTTATTTACAATAGAAAACATATCAAATGTTTAAACTGCGAAAATTTACCATTTACCAAGAAAGAATTAAGTAGTTTTGAAATGGCAGCATTACTTCTTAAAAAAGTTGGGACAGGGCCATGTTTACCACTTTGTAGCATCCCTTCCTCTTTTAACAACACTGTAAATGTCTGGGAACTGAGGAGAACAGTTGCTGGACTTTTGGGAGGGGATCGTTGTTCAATTACTGCCTGATATAGGATTCTAACTGCTCAACAGTCCTGGGTCTTTGTTGTTTTGTTTTTTTTAGTTTTCCAAGATAAGCCAAACATTTTCAGTTGGTAAAAGTTCTGGACTGCAGGCAGACAAGTTGAGCACCCTGACTCTTCTACTAAAAAGCCATGCTGTTGTTAAAGAAGCAGTATGTGGTTTAGCATCGTCCTGCTGAAATATTCAAGGACTTCCCTGAAAAAATATGTTTTTTGGATGGGAGAATATGCTGCTCTAAAACCTGGATATATCTTTCAGCATTGTTCACGCCTTTCCAGATGTGCAAGCTGCCCATTCCATTTTAAGTGAGTTTTGGCCCAGAGAAGACAGCAGCGTTTCTGGATGATGTTCAGATATGATTTCTTTGCATGATAGAACTTTAACTTGCATTGTTGGATGGCACGATGAACCGTTTCACAGACAGTGATTTTTGTAAGTATTCCTGAGCGCCGTCTGAGAGCTCCAAAGATCATAGCCATCCAATATTGCATTTCGGCCTTGCCACAGAGGTTTCTCCAGATTCTCAGATTTTTTTGATATTATGTACTGTAGATGATGATATATTTAAAGTTTTTGCAATTTTACATTGAGGAACATTATTCTTAAATTGTTTGACAATTTTTAGAGGCAACTTTTTGTGGATTGGTGAACCTCTGCTCATCTTTACTGCTGGGAAACTCTCTAAGATGCTCATTTTATACCCAATCAAGTTACTGACCTGTTGCCAAATACAGTGGAACCTTGGATTGCGAGTTACGCGGTAACGAGCGTTTCACAATACGAGCACTGTATTTTTAAAAATCGTAACTCGGTTTGCGAGTGCTGTCTCGCAAAACGAGCACGATTCAGGCCAAAGCGGTGTGTAGTACCGCGTTTGGCCTGAGGTGGGGGGTGCCGGAGCCGAGCAGACCCGAACGTAGCCGATCGCAGCCGTTCGGAAATGCATGGAAAGGCCCGGGGACAGCACGGCTGACCTCTGCAAACTAAGTCTTTCCGAGGTTTGCCGAGGTGTCCTCAGGCCTTTTCGGCCTCTTTCGAGGCTCTCCAGCGCCCCCACCTCTGGCCGCATGCGGTATTGCAGTCAATGCGGAACAAATTATTTTCGTTTCCATTGACTTCAATGGGGAAACTCGCTTTGATATGCAAGTACTTTGGATTACGAGCATTCTCCTGGAACGGATTATGCTTGTAATCCGAGGTTCCACTGTAACATAATTAGTTGCAAAATGTCCAATTCCAGCTCTTCATGTTAGTACTACATACTTTGCCAGCTTTTTGTTGCCGTGACCCATCTTTTTTGAGACGTGTTGCTGTCATTAATTTTAAAATTACCTTAATTTTTTTTCTTAAAATGGTACATTGTCTTAGTTTAAACACTTGATATGTTTTCTGTTTTCTATTGGGAACAAAATGAGGGGTTTAATGAGATTTGCAAACCATTGCATTCTATTTTTATGTAGATTTTACACAGTACCCCAACGTTTTTTGCATTGGGGTTGTAGGTTTTATTTTTCAGCATAAAAGGCCAACAGTAAAAAAGTCATAACATGAAATGAAGTGGAATGTCCTTGTTGTTACATATTCACTTCTCTGTTCTTACTGTAATTATTTTGCACCTTTTATTAAGTATATATCTGTCTAAAGTTTTTGTTTTTTTCCCTCACCTATGTACAGACAAATATGACAATTTCCAAAGTTAGATTTCCCCCTTCTCCCTCTAAGGAAAGTCTCCCCAGTAAGGAAACACATTTTAATACAAATTCCACACTGTCGTTATTAAAGAAGCTGTATCTACATCCAATACACCTTTGAAATCACTTTAAATGTAAAATAATAGGGACTACTATGGTTCCATGGTTAATATAAATCATAGATACATAAATTTTTTGCACCACTTTATCTAAAAACGATTATAAAAAAAAAAACATATTGGATTTGCATTGTCACAAGCTTTCGATTCTTTACAATACATACAAACATGTTTTACATGAATAACCCCTTTTACACCGACCGTACGCAAATATGCGGCCTTGGCTCTTGAAGGGGTTGTATCGGGGATGATGCCTGCAGCTGCACGCATCGCCCGGTACCATTTTTTGGAGCAAATGGTCAGCTTTCTTGGGATAACAACTGATGCAGCTAGCAGCCGCTTGGCTGTTATCCCAAGGAGCGGGAGGGGAAATCCCCCCCCCGCCTTCCGCGGCACTCTCGGGCTCTCCTGTCCCAGCGGGGGAGGCCCAAGCGGCCAGCCGGATGGCCGAAGTCCCTAACGTAGCTGCAATCAGCTTTGATCTAGTAACCCGCAAGTCATGACATCACTTCCGGTTTACTGAAGACTTAAAGGGGCTAAATAAAAAAAAAAATTACAGCATTTGAAACTGCTAAACTTTTTGAATACTTTTAAGTGCAAAGAAGGGATTTATAGACCCCAGATCTCTCCATAGAGAGTACCTGTCACTGACTATTACTGTCGCAAGGGATGTTTACATCCCTTGTGACAGCAATAACATTTTTTTTTTTTTTTAACGAGACAGTGTAAAAATAAAATATAAATAAGAAAAAAAAATTAAGCGTCCCGTCCCTCCGTGTTTCGCGCGCAGAAGCGAGTGCATACTTAAGTCACGCCCGCAAATGTACCGTAAATGGTCTTCAAACCACACATGTGAGGTATCACTGCGATCATTAGAGCAAGAGCAATAATTCCTAAGACTTCCTCTGTACTTCTAAACTGGTAACCTGTAGAAATTTTTAAAGCGTTGCTTATGAAGATTTTTAAGTACCGTAGTTTGTCGCCATTCCACGAGTGTGCGCAATTTCAAAGCATGACATGTTATGTATCTATTTACTCAGCGTAACATCATCTTTCACATTATACAAAAATTTTTTGCCAACTTTACTGTTTTTTTTTTATTAATGAAAGTGTCTTTTTCCCCCCAAAAATTGTGTTTTGAAAGACTGCTGCGCAAATATCATGTGGCATAAAATATTGCAACGATCTGCATTTTATTCTCTAGGGTCTCTGCTAAAAATATATATATATATATATATATATATATATATATATATATATATATATAATGTTTGTGGGTTCTAAGTCCTTTTCTAGAAAAAAAATATGGATTTTAACTTGTAAGCAACAAATGTCAGAAACCAGCTTAGGCATGAAGGGGTTATACATCTCTGCCAATTAATCCAATTTTATTCTCTAAAGCAAGTGGTAACGTATCGTCTGTCACATTTCCAAGATCAAAGTCCACTGTCTCATAGAGGTCAGATCTTCATAGGGCCAGTAATATAATTTTTTCTGAAATACCCACTTGACTCTGCAGGGCATCCACCTTCTCCCATGCTTAGAGCAAACGATGCTAACTTGACTCTGCTCTGACATCACAGAGAGGCGAGCAGTTTTAAATAAATTCAAAGTGTCACTTATGAAAACCTGACAGCGGTTCTACCCCTTTGACACTCTAAGCCCTGGTTCACACTGGTGCGATTTGACATGTGAAATCGCATGTCAAATCGGCGAAATTTGCCGCAAATTGCGGGCAATGGCACCGTCCTAATCGGTGCGACGCCGCACCGATTACAAAAAGTAGTTTCTCTACTACTTTTTGCGATTTCAGCCGCGATTTACATTGACATCTGTTTCAGATGTCTTTAAAATCGTGGCTGAAATCGGGACTGCCAGCAGGAGTGAAATCGTGCGAGTTCAGCTGAACTCGCAGGCTTCATTCCCGCAGCCCCAGTGTGAACGTGGGCTAAACCCAAAGAAAACATTTTTAGCTATCATTTCACTTTAAATCAATTTACACTTGACAAGCCCCATGCTACAGCTTTAGTGCACCTCCATAAAATAAAGTTTAGGCACAATCCCAAATACTCTGTAAGTGCATTCAAACCTACAGGTTGACCCTTATTTTTTTAAATATGGGTGTGAATAAGATGTTAAGGGATTATATGTCAAACCCCTTGTTTCTAGAAGGCATTCCTCCTGACATATACCGTAATATGACCTACAAATATCTGTGCGCCTACTGCAAGACTGTAATGTATGTAACACTTTTATCAGTAGCTCTGGAAATCTGTAGCTTTGGGAAACAAGATATCCAGTGATTTTGGACAATATATTATATGATCTTAATGCCAAAGCATGTAATGTAGATGCCAGACTGTGATAAAACATTAATATCACTCATAAAACAAATGGCATGCTTTGCTTCTCTCATTAAGGCACATCAGGTCATATGGTGTATAATGATGTATTGCCATTTAGCATGGATTAACAGGGTAAAGTGTCTACTTTATTAAAGTAACACAATAAATAATTTTTAAAGAAAAAATAGAAATCAATGTAATAATTTTTACGTTGATTGCACGGTGGTAATACTTGTTTTTATTCTTGTCAGGTAATGATGTTACATCATATACATCTGAGTAAGGAATATCAGGACATTAAAGTGAAATTATAGGTCTTTGTAATTTAGGTATTTAATGGTTATTACAGTTTGCCGGATAAGAAGTTTCTTAAGATGTAAGCATAGTGTAACTATATAAATTAAAGGCTACCAGATCTGAAATACCTGAGCAGTAAAACAACAATACAAGGTATTATGGATTTCAATGCCAGGGCAATTTTTGATTATCACAATGTATTAATCTATTTACTCAAATATGCACATGATGAAGCACACTATTCACACCAATAATATGTGCATGCATGAATCATGTGTATATTAGTTTTTGTATACATTTTATATGTTAATCCACATTTGTATTACATGTTAATGCACATTGTTTGTATATGATAAATGGAACCATCATGTAAAGCCCCGTACACACGATCGGATAACCTATGGATTTTCGTCCGATGGATTTGTCCATCGGAAATCCGATGAAACTGTTTTTCATCAGTCTTGGCCACACACCATCAGTCAAAAAACCGACCGTTCCAAACGCAGTGACGTAAAACACTCCGATGAGCCGAGAACAATGAAGTTTAATGCTTCTGAGCATGCGTCGACTTGATTCTGAGCATGCGTGGGTTTCTTAACCGATGGACTTGCCCATAGACGATCGGAAATTCCCATCGGTTTTTTATCCATCGGAAAATTTTAAAACAAGTTCTATTTTTTACAACCGATGGAAAAAAGACTGATGGGTACCATACACGATCGGTTGGTCTGATGAAAACCATCCATCGGACGGTTTTCATCAGTCAAACCGATCGTGTGTACGGGGCTTAAGAGTTCTTAGACATTTTAACTATCAACTCCTTCTAATTATTTAGGGGGCTAACTGCCTGATAGAGCCTAGAACATTTTAAACAATAGGTTTTAGTAAATATTGTTATATGGCAGAGAGTGGAAGATGAATAGGTTAGGTTTCAACTTAACACTTGTTCCCATTATAATGTTTTTGGGAGAGACTGGATTGAATCACAACTCAAAAAGTCAATCAACGTGTGAAAACTCTTATGCCTTGTACACACGAGCGGATTTTCCGATGGAAAAAGTCAGAGAGTCTCTTTTCATCGGATATTCCATCCGTGTGTATGCCCCATCGGACTTTTTCCTTCTGAAATTCCGACAGACTTAGAGAACTTGTTCTCTTTTTTTCCGACGGACAAACATTTCTATCGGAAAGTCCGTCCGTCTGTATGCAATTCCGACGGACTAAAAATCAAGCAGAAGAGCCGAACTGCCTATTGAACTTCATTAATCTCGGCTCGTCGTACGTGTTGTATGTCACTGCGTTTTTGACAGTCGGACTTTTGTGTGACCGTGTGTATGCAAGACAGCTTGAGCGGATTTCCGTCGGAACTCCTTCGGACAATCAGACGGACAGTCCGGTCGTGTGTACAGGGCATTAGAGTTGTATGTCAGATGTGGGCTTGCGCCACTCACATGACACAATTTGGTTTTACAGAATACATTTTACTTTTCCTCCCAGATTGAGCTTAGGCAAATGCCGCACTTGTTTAAAGTGGTTTTAGATCCTTTTATATACCCAGTGAAGTGACTGGCCTCAGGTGATGCACAGAGATTAAACAAATCCTCCTCCATAAGTTGTACTTTTTTTATCTGCAGTCTTCTCTTCTCCATCATTTCAAAGTGCTGAATTATAAAGCTTGTCTGAGCTGTCAGAAAAAATGGGGCGGAGTGCTGAGGTGAGTCAGGAGAGCTCTGACAGCTGATTGGAAGGAAGGGACACACTGCTCTTCACACAGCACACAGGAACAGAGCTGAGGCTGTCAATCAGCTGGAGGTTCCTCCCCTGTGCAATCTGATTGGATGACATTTACATCCACTCATTTTTTGGAGAAATTCATTTCCCCATACACTGTCCAATCAGATTGCACAGTGTATGGGGAAAGAATTGTCCAGAATGCACAATACACAAACATGTGTTGAGAAGATGTTTTCATGGAAGTTTTGGCTCCACCAATGATTATAGACTATCACCATAAAATGCACAATTACAAGTCCAGGAAACATCCACACAGTTGTTGATAGGAGGAAGATCTCTAGAATGATCATTGAGTTGTTTCAAAAAGAAGTGAATGAAAGGAATAAAAGTGGAAGCAATATTCTTCATGTGATAAGGAAAAGCTCATTAACATGATCAGCATTACAATGAGCACAAGCTCAATGTATAGGCAGTTGTGCATTCTGGAGAACGCAGATGCACCCGTGTGCAACACACATATTTAACAAGCTATAGCGTGTGCGCCCTGTCAGGCGAGCATAAAATGGTGTGCTTTGTCAATGCACATGTGCAGATAAGTAAGCTGAAAGAAGGGTGTAAAAAGGCTTGATTAGTTGTAAGACAGATCTACATGTTCTGGACAGAATTTGTGCATTTAAACAATATTATATACATACTTTTTAGCCTGGTAACAGAAGATGGTAAACTAGTAAAGTTATCTACAGTATTCAGACAAATGTTGAAGATTACATTGGCTGCGCTTGCTAATGGTAGGCGCAAAAGATTGCGCAAGTGCGCAACAGCGCTTCCTATGTAAATATGGATTGGTGCATATAAGTGCACCATCATTTTTGATAAAGGTTTTGAGTCCTGTTTTTTGTGCAATTGCTCCAATTTCTCCACTGCACCACAGGCGCAGGTCTTTAGTAAATCACCCCCTTAGTGCTCTTAATTGAGACAAATACACTATGTATACACTATACAGTAGAGGGATATGCTTTTTTCATATTTCATGTCTGAGGTTTACAACCCCTTTAAGGAGTATGTATCCTTTTATATCTGCTAGGTCATCTGTTCCTCAAAAAGGTAACATTTTATAAAGATGCAAAAATAACAGAGCAATTAAAATGTAACTCAATTTTTATTGGGGAAAAAAAATCACCAGCTCGCCGTCTCTTCTCTCTGTTAGTCCCCTTTCACGTGGGTGTAACCCACACCATCACAAAAAAACAGACAAGGATAAACGGATAAACATTGATCAGCTTACATTAGATTAATCACCCATCGATCTTCTGTTCAGTTCAGTTCCGCTCAGTTCTGTATACATTCATTTGTACATACAATAACATGTTTTTACCATTGTTTTTTTTTTTAAATTCACATATAGTGTGTGTTGTGTGTATATATTATGAAGTATATTGTCTTCATACATATAGATTATAGGCTGAAAAGCAACTTTTATGCTCTTCTGTGTGCCTTTGATTTTCAATTTCGGATTCATAAATGGATATTTGCTGAACTGTTGTATGTTTTTTTATTTTTTTATCAATTTGCCTGCATAAACACAGAAAAGGATACAAACCTATTCCATGTCTAACCATGGACCTAAACAGACATGGACGTACACTGAGATATACTGATGGTAATCAGGATATATTCACACATCCATTCAAATACATTGCTGTGTGTTTTCTGTCTGCAAAAGAGGGTTGGAAATGGAAACACATAATGCCTGTGCGAAAGGGGACTTGCTACACTGCTTTACTAGTATATTAGAATCCATCTATGCAGACTGATGCATGCTGTTTGGCAAAAACTCCCACCATTCACCTACTGTGTGCTAAGTGTGGAGGTTGGCCTGCTATAGTGACATGATCAGTCTCAATGTTATAATAAAAGAAATACTGCTTGAAAAAGAAGAGAAGCAATAACATTAAGTGCAATTTATTTGAATGGGACATTCTGACACTTGTGGTCCAATTTATAAAGTAGCAATATGCCCTATTCTTCACTTGCTTTGGGACCCCTAAAGCAAATGAAACCCCATCTATTTAAATAAGTGAAGAGGAAAAAAATTCAGCAAGACAAGAGCCTGGTCACATGACTTTGACCATCATAAAATGCAGACACAGTGTGGAATGAACACTGCAGTGTCCACTGACAGTGGTATCTGCTCACTGATTTAAAAAAAAAAGCCCACTGTTGCCATGGTTACAAGAAATCGACATTTGATGTTTGTGTTTCTTAAAATCATAGAGGCTTCTGCATATTTAAATGGAACAGATTTTTTTTTAATAACCTTTAATTCATAAAAGTCACATTCACCATGTGTATATTTTATATAATGTTTTAACAAAAATGCACAGAATTTACAGAAAACAAGTATCCAAAAACCATATTTAACCAAATTAATAGAGAATCTGTATTTTTGGTACATCATTGTTTTGAGCAGTATGCCTATAACAGAGTAAAAACTGAAGAAAAAAAACTGAAAAGAATTGGCAGAGACTGCTTACCTGTGTTCAAATTACATGCCACTGGGACCTGCCAACAGTCTTTCTAGGTCAGTCAATAGGTGGTTGTAGTTAATGTTAAAAGTTTTTTTCCTTTGTCCAGTGTGAAAAGGGAAGGATTGCTGACAAGTATCAACATTTGAGTACTGTCCATGATCCCTTTTTATTTTGCACTAATATCCAAATTTTCAGGACAAGCTTTTGGGGTGTACCCCCTTCCTCAAGGTCCAGGCAGTACTAATAGACAAAGTGTCAGCTGAATGTTAATTAAGACAACCTCTGGGATAAAAAAAAAAGCACAAACAAACATACCGAGCAATTCATTTGGGTAGTTAGTGAGAAAAGGCAGGGAGGGGGCAATAAACTGAGAAACCCTTTGCATGTAATAACAACAACTTGCAAAAGTTGGAACTGGTTATGATCTGTCTGTTGTGCACATCTTCATAGCTTGATTGTCTCAAATGAAGCATTTCTTAAAT
Source organism: Rana muscosa (assembly GCA_029206835.1). Lineage (NCBI taxonomy): Eukaryota > Metazoa > Chordata > Amphibia > Anura > Ranidae > Rana > Rana muscosa. Next base: position 734,432,536 of record CM055116.1, read on the forward strand.
TATCCTAGTCCTTAAAGCAGAGATCTAAACTATATGAAAGAAGAGGTGTCTTCTGCTTCCTTGCTGATTACCATATAAACATAGTATAGCACTGTAGAGATAAATACCTGTCATTGATCAGGTTAGTTCCGTGTACTGGCAGCCCTTAACTTCTTCAATACATCTGCGGCTCAAGGCAGGATTTATGTGAAGCAGAGGCATGGATTGGATGTCTCTGCCTGAGAATCAAGTCAGTGCCTTTGCCTCACCTAGATCCCATCTGTGCTATATTCTTAGAGAGGACCTTCACCCTAATTTGACTTTAATTTTGCCCTGCCTCCTCCCCCTCTCATATTTGGACATTAATGTTATGTTTTTAAATTTAATAGATTAGGTGAGAATGACATTCATAATGGCCCCAACCACCTGGATTATGTGTGTACTTAGATGTGCCACAATGCTTTGGTGTCCCAGCAGAGCCCTGCAGCATATCTGTGCATGCACAAGTCTCTGGTATCATAGAGTGTGAGAGTAAGAAGCAGCACAAGCAGCCAATCAGTGCAGTTGTGCTGACAAGAAGCATGCTGATATGGGGAGAGAGAAGACCATCAGAGTGATTAGCTCTTTACTGTGCTTATTTTTTACTTGCCAGTAACAGATTGGGACGAGTTCAGGACTGGGCCCTTACGAAGAGGGTTAAATGATGCTAGTCATCAGACTGAAGACATCTAGCGGCAGAAAGCGAATACTGCAGCAGAAGATCACTTTTATTGCTGTCAAAAGCAATGTAAACATCTCTTTTTACAGCAATAGCAATGACAGGTACTCTTTATGGAGAGATCTCCCCCATCTCTTCTTTGGCTCCAATGCAGCCGATCAGACACAGATTGGTCTGATGAGCTGCTTCACTGGCCACTAAGCGGCCAGTAAAACAAAGAGCTACAACCGGAAGTGATGATATAGTCGTCGCTTCCAGGTTCTGAAGTCACACAGTGGGAGGAATAGCTTCAGCTCCTCTCACTGTGAGGCCGGAGCTGGATGCCACCAGCCGCATTGTAACTTGGCTTCCTGATCGCTCGGGAGAGCCCAGTAAAGGCAGCGGGAGGAGGTAGGTCCCCCTTCTGCCACCTATAAAAGTATTCCAGTGGCTGTCTAGCCCTAAAAATGTATACCAGGATCATTGTTGTAGCCTCAAAAATGATCCCGGTGTAACCGTTTCCCTACCGCGACATATATATATATATATATATATTAGGGGTGCGGAATTTAATCGTTGCATCGGTGCATCGCGATTCGGGCGTCCCCGATGCGGCACCGATGCAGGGAAACCTATTAATCGATTATCCCCGATGTCTAGCCCCGCCCTCTCCTCCCAGGAGAGCCGTTTCCTCATTTGTTATTTTTTTCCTATGACGCGCTCATGTGACTGCCCGGCCCGCCTCTCTGCATTCACGTCTCACGTACGTCAGGAGAGACGTGAAAGCAGAGAGGAGAGAGGGCAGTTACATGAGCGCGTCATATACACACACTGTTCCCTCGCCGGATTCTGTTCCCCTGGCTCTCGGCTCCTATCGGATCTCCGCCCCCCCAGCCCTGTACATTGCCGCTCCCTCCTCCTACGAATGCTAATGCTCCTAATACCGCCCCGCCTCTCCAGCCCTCTGCTTACGCCTACTGTTTAACGAATGCTAATGAGCAGAGGGCTGGAGAGGCGGGGCGGTATTAGGAGCATTAGCATTCATAGGAGGAGGGAGCGGCAATGTACAGGGCTGGGGGGGGCGGAGTTCCGATAGGAGCCGAGAGCCAGGGGAACAGAATCCGGCGGGGGGAACCATTCTCGGCACAAAGTTCTCACTACTGCAGAAAAGGTTAGTGATTAGAATAGTGTAAAGAAGTGTGAATAAAGTTCATTAAAGTGCCAGTATTATTTTTTCTTTAAAGTAAAACGGATATTATACTTACCTACTGATCTCCTGTAGCATGTCCGCAGTCTCTCTGACCATCTCCTGTAGCATTTCCGCAGTCACCAACCATCTCCTGTAGCATGTCCACAGTCACCGACCATCTCCTGTAGCATGTCTGCAGTCACCGACCATCTCCTGTAGCATGTCCGCAGTCACCGACCATCTCCTGTAGCATGTCCGCAGTCACCGACCATCTCCTGTAGCATGTCCACAGTCACCGACCATCTCCTGTAGCATATCCGCAGTCACCGACCATCTCCTGTAGCATGTCCGCAGTCACCGACCATCTCCTGTAGCATGTCCGCAGTCACCGACCATCTCCTGTAGCATGTCCGCAGTCACTGACCATCTCCTGTGGTATGTCCGCAGTCTCTCTGACCATCTCCTGTAGCATGTCCGCAGTCACCGACCATCTCCTGTAGCATGTCCACAGTCACCGACCATCTCCTGTAGCATGTCCGCAGTCACCGACCATCTCCTGTAGCATGTCCGCAGTCACCGACCATCTCCTGTAGCATGTCCGCAGTCACCGACCATCTCCTGTAGCATGTCCGCAGTCACCGACCATCTCCTGTAGCATGTCCGCAGTCACCGACCATCTCCTGTAGCATGTCCGCAGTCACCGACCATCTCCTGTAGCATGTCCGCAGTCACCGACCATCTCCTCTAGCATGTCCGCAGTCTCTCTGACCATCTCCTGTACTATGTACATGCTGTTGTCTGCTTTGTTTAGAATTTGCTACATGCAGGGAGTGTTGTCTTTTTTTAAAAAGAACAGATATAATAAAAAAAATGGAGATCTCCTGACTGCTTGAATTTTTTGGATGAAAGCCATACGCACTTGCGCTGTAATCGTGATGCATCGCGGAATCGAATCGTTGACCTGATAATCGTAATCGAATCGAATCGTGAGGCCAGTGAAGATGCGCACCTCTAATATATATATAATATATATATATATATATATATATATATACTGTGGCCGGTAGAGAAGCGGTTAAGATAAACATAAATTAAGATAATCCCCTAAAATATGCACCAAAAAGGTGCTTGCCCAAGAGTTGTCTGGTATTGTCAGGGTATCCCTGTGTAACCATTTCCCTACCACGACATATATATATATACTGTGGCCGGTAGAGAAGCGGTTAAGATCTTGTGTTGTGCTTTGTGGTTACCTTACCTTACATTGCATAAACATAAATTAAGATAATCCCCTAAAATATGCATCAAAAAGGTGCTTGCTCAAGAGTTGTCTGGTATTGTGAGGGATCTTCTTCCGTGTGTGAAGGAAGGTCCTGAGCCAGGGCTGTATGCAGGTCTAATTTTTAAGTAGACTTCTTGCACACCCCTCTCACATCCTACAGACACCTATTCTCACGTGTTTTCCATGTGTGCACCTGCAGTTGTCTGGGTTACCAAATGTTTGTGCAAGGAACCCTTGTCTGACCATTCTTAATGGGGTGGGGGGAAGTATGTTAGTTTTTCTGTTTATGTTCATCTTCATCTTATCTGTTTATGTTCATGTCATGTTCACTATATGTTTCCTGGATTCAGAGACTATTAATTGCACCACTGAATGGTTCTTTCAAAATCTTGCATCTGCTTTATTGGCCTTTGATAGTTACTATAAATAGTCTTGGTTGTTTTTTTTTTGTTTTTTTTTTCAGCTTTTAGCTGTATCCAGTACACAATATACTGGGAATTTTTAGAAGACAAGTATCTGTACTGTGCCTCATTATTAAAGACTAATTAGGAATAGGTCATTATCTATCCAGTGCATTCATTCTCTCTAAATAGGGAATTTGTGCTTAGCAGACCTGTTTGGGGGTAGGCAAAGCACTGTTCACCTTTTCCAAATGTACCTGTAGTCTAATTAACACAGATTACATGCAAAGGTCAGAGAATATAATTGACCTCACCATCAGACTTGCTTGTACAATATGTGATAAATAATATTCTGTAAACCTTAGCCAAAGGTGGAGAGTTCAAGTGCTTGATAGTTTTTCACTGTATGCCACACATACACAGAACATTTAAAAAGAAATGTTAATGTTTTTGTAACTAATACATTAAGATAGCCAAATCATTATGTACCTCACTGCTATTTTTTTTTTATCTTCAGCTTTAATTATATTAAGCTATTTTCCTAAACTTTAATATACCGTAGTATGATTATCTCTTTTCCTGTACCCGCTTTCTATAGTTCTGTTGTAAAGGTATTGAAGAGTTCATGTTTGGATGTTGTCCAATAGGCAAATGTTATTTTAACAAAAAGTGACTTGGAAGAATAATCTGTTGAGATAGAAGCTTCTGTAAGCAAAGATTATTAGTCCATACATTTGCCTGTGAGATTTAAAGATAGACTTTTGCCAGAATGGGGCTTTAAGGAGCATTGAAACATGTTCCTCCTGTAACAATACAACAGGCTCAAAGATAGGTGCCAGCTGTTATATTTTGTCACATTACAATATTTTAAGTGCATTACACACTTGGCTGTAATACAACCATAACTAAAACAAGCATAAAAAGCACAACTCACTGGCCCCAACTCCAGAGTCCTGGAGTTATACTTGACTAAACCTCACTTGCATCACACTTAGCAAAAACTGGTCAATACCAGCTCAATATTCTTTAGCAACTGCTCTTTCCTCACTTTCGACACCACCAAAATATATCCCTTCTTCCCACAGTGATCACAATGGTTTTCTAATTACTCTATCAAAATATTGCCATATAGTGCAGTCTAACTATTTTAAGTTTTCGCCCTATAATTCTGATAGATTTGTATATGCTTAGAACTGGTGTTACTCAGAAATCTCCATTCTTGAATTTTCACTACCATTACATGCTAAGTTGGTCAGAATTTACAGTCAACTCTTGTATGAGTATGTCATTTAATTTGAGCTCTACTACATTGCTTTATGACAGGCTCTAGGATATAATTGTAGGCTTTATGTTTTTATAACAACCCAATTATCAGGCATTTTAAGACATAGAAATCCATGTGCCCCTACTGGTCCTAACCCATTGCCAATTCTCTGTCCATTTACTCTTTCCTAAATATGCAAAAGTACAAACTAATACGTCATGTGAGCTGATCTGTACTATTGAACATGTGACTAAGTCCAGTAGACTTTTGTACTATTCTGCCCAAACTATGTGGTCAAGCACATTTTTACTGCCCCTCAACAGCTCCTCTTTAGCTGGAAAGGCAGTGGCTGGGAGTGTACACATGGCACAGCCTCAATGCTTAGCTTCCCACCCATGGCAAGAATTATACCCCTGTTAGCACCGCATTCATGTAAATAGGGCCACGAAACAACCTCCCATTTAGGGAGTTAAAGCAAGCATTGTGGAGGTGATGCATATTACAAAATGAAGATGTCCATGGCAATACATAGTAGGGGTGCGTAAATGAATCGGTGCATTGCGATTCGGGTGTCCCTGATGCGATTCCGCTGCATGCGACCCCGAAAATCGATTACTGGGATGATGCCCGCAGCTGCAGGCATCATCCCGGTACCGTTTTTAGAGCAGGCGAACGGCTTTCCAGGGATAACAACCGATGCGGCTAAAAGCCACTCGGTTGTTATCCCGGAGGAGCGGGAGGGGACGCCACTCTGACCGGGCTTCCCGTCCCACCGGGAGACCCGATCCACGAGCCGCTACTTCCGGTGGCTAGAGACAGACTGTAACGAAGCGTCTGCTTTGTTCCAGTTTGTATGTAAACACGGAAGCGACGTCACAACGTCACTTCCGGTTTACTCGGCTGCCAAAAGCGTCAGTTTTAAAAAAAAAAATACAGTATTCAGAATCGCTGTTTTTGGCGATCCGAATACTTTGAAGTGCAAAGGAGGGATTTGGGGTCTTTTAGACCCCCGATCCCTCCATAAAGAGTACCTGTCATCACCTATTACTGTCACAAGGGATGTTTACATCCCTTGTGACAGAAATAAAAGTGATCAAACTTTGTGTTTAAAAACAAATGTAAAAAAGAAATAAAAAAGAAATAGAAAAAAAAATGTTTTTTTAAAGCGCCCTGTCCCGGCGAGCTCGCGCAGCAAAGAAAACATACTCAAGTCGCGCCCGCATATGTAAACGGTGTTCAAATCCCACATGTGAGGTATCGCCGCGATCGTCAGAGCGAGAGAAATAATTCTAGCACTAGACCTCCCCTGTAACTCTAACCTGGTAACCGTTACATCTTTTGAAAGCGTCGCCTATGGAGATTTTTAGGTACCGTAGTTTGTTGCCATTCCACGAGTGTGCACAAAAAGACACTCGCCTGTCCCACAATCCAGCGACGTGGCCACCCGAACCCTCCATTCTCTCGCACACCGGTCTTCGGCGCGGCGCTGGCAATACTACTGTAGGCATCCGGCTGTGACAGCTTGCAGCTTCACAGCCGGATGCGCATGTCTCACTGCGCTGTCCTGCATAGCCGGGCAATCTTCTGGGACCTGTGATGTGTCCCAGAAGATTGCAGGGAGGAAGGGCCGCCTAGGCGGCCCAAGCGGAAGTGGGAGCTCGTTGGTAATCATGATGTATCGTGATGCATCGCGGAATCGAATCAAATCGCTTACCAGATAATCGTAATCAAATCGTGAGACCAGTGAAGATGTGCACCCCTAATACATAGTTGAAACATATTTATGATTTTGAACCTGCTATAAAGCATTTGTAAGTTTGTTTCGGTACAGTAATCTCTCACCATGCTGCATAGCCAGGCAGGCACCACACTTTTTTTGCTGGTTCATCTTTGCAACTTACAGTTGCAGGTAAAATAGTTGTGTATGTATCTATTCATACACAGTTCCAGTTTAAAGCTGAACTCCAGTCAGGAAAACAGAAGTTAATGCAGTTACTTTTGAATGTAGACAGTACCTGAATTTACAGCTTCCTGTAATCTGCAGCATCACACTGCAGTTGCAACACAGTCTTAGGTGTATGTTAAGTATGGACATCGAAAGAGTAGCTTTTATGTACCTTTAATATGTTTTCATTTATTGCTTGAACACAATGGGGCTGATTCATTAGTGAAAAGTAAAAGTGCAATCTGATTGGCTGATTTTTAGCAACAGTTGCACCTTTGCAGTTTGCCAGATATAGCAAGCAAGGCCTGTTAACGTTATTTGGTAATTAAGTGGAAAGTGCTCTTTAAGAGCGCTATTCTTGCTTTAAAAGTTTCTTTAAACCTGTTGTATATAGATTGTATAGAGCTGTAGCAAAAACACTGGGCATGCTGCAATTCCTAGCTAGCATTCTGTCTTACAGCAAAGAGAATATCAATGAGATGTGAAATTCATGTTCTGCATTGTGCCCTTCTCCAAGAGAGACTCTTTTGTGATACTAATATCAAGCCTCACCTGCATTCTCTTTTCCTGCAAAACAACATGAATTCTAAATGCAGGAGCCAAGACTCTTTGATCCTGATGGTTTATCTTTTATGTTCATGTTCTGTACACCTGGGTCCTGAGCCCTTCTGTGGCAGAGGAAAGCTCTCAGTGCTTGTATTCAGTTTTTGGTCTATTTGTAAAGGCAATGCAGATCCCATCCTTACACTGTTATATTGTCTTTTCTGCTTGTTTTGTTGCCCTCATCAGCTACCCACCTTTTTATCATTTGTTTGTCATGCTCTGAAATACAAAAAAAAACAATGTATGAATTGGCCTAAAGATGATGTCAATGGTATATTCTCTTTTTGCATTCTATCACAGCAACTGTATATTTAAGTTTCAGAACCATTGTTAGGAAACAACTTGATAATACAGCATTTATATTGGTTAAAGGGTGTTCTTACTTATATCATATTTCCACTTTTGCCGGCGAATTTAGATAAAAAAAATTCCTTATACTGTATGAAATTTGCACAATTCCCCCATCAGTACAGAACGTGCTGATGGGAAAAACCCCGAAAGCCGCCCCCACCAGGAGAAGACAGTGATTATTGTTAGCGGCTATAGCAGCCGCTAGCGATAATCGCAAGAGAATCTGGCAGGCTGGTTGTACCCAAGTTGATTAATCAACTTGGTACATTCAACCTGCCCATTAACGGTTTGAATCTTGGCTGGTTCAGCAGGATCTGAATTCGAACCCTGTATGGCCAGCCTTAAAGGTTTAAAAGCTTTGTTTCTCCATTGTATGTTAATGACAGGAGACTCTGTCTGTCCTTAGGACAGACTCATACTGACATTATTCAGAAATCCTTGCAATCAGCATGAAACCTTTCCCTGAGAAACATTACATTGCTGTGTAAGTGAAACAGAAACATATAGTGTTTTTTTCTCAAATTTTGACTGCAAAAGTGGAAATTCACTTTAAGTTGGAAGCCTACCCATTACAGCTTTGGTAGCATGGTTACTTTGAAACAACACAGGAATTGGATTCTGCACCTCTTCATCAACATTTATACAATTATGAAGCAGCCAAGGTAAAAAAAAATTGTTTTATGCTGCCTCGCCAGTAAGTAAAACTGATCCCCCACCCTTTTACCAAAGTACTGCACACTAACTACTACTATAACAGGCTTGTCTCAGATAGGGGAGGAAAAACCCAGAGAACAGGAAGCAAACATAGCATGAAACCATACAAATGTATTAAGACAAAACTTTCCTAGCACTAAGGAAATTATCACTTAATCGTGTATGAGGCTTCACATCAACCTCTGTGACTGCAGCCCCCTTCAAATGTAATGATGTCACAGTGCAGCATTCTACTAGATGAGCGTTTTTTCAGTCCTGGCGTCTCCAGGAGCTGTTTTTGCACTGTTATCTTGCGACCATTATTGCACATTTGTTAACCCCAGGTTTTCCTTGACATTCTTTTAAAAAAACTGATGATATCTAGTGGTCAACTACCTGATTGCAGTTCACTCACTCTCTGTTAATACATATTTAGTATTAAGAATCCTCAATGAGACTATTTGTGGGTCAGGTCCTCTAATTCATTAAGTGATACATCTATATGATACTGTTAATGGAACCTATCCGAAACAGTTCAGATCTATATGAATATTGAGACCTCTGAAATACAATGTGTCCAACTTATAGATCCACTTTGTTTGATTTTGGGATAGATCTTTCTTCATATCTGATCCCATCTAAAGCCTAAAACACTCTGTCAATTCCGTAAAACCTTAACCCGCGTAGTCTTTATTATGGCATTTTTTAACCAAGCTCTAACGGGCAATTTTCTAATCTTTTGCACCCATGTTAAAATCTAATTTTTTGCTACAAATTACTATACCCCACCCCCAAAAGTATATATATTCTCTGAAAGCAGAGACCGTGGAGATTAAAATTGTAGTATTTTCTGGAAATTTTGGGGAAAATAATTTTAGTGCAAACAAAAATATTATATCCATTTTTTTTATATACAAACTTGATTGGGTTGCATCAAATTAATAGATACTAAATATGTTGAGACCCAAAATTGTGCACACCCATTGAAAAACTTTGGCACCCAAAATTCAAAATCTACATCAAGTCATCAATGTAGATTTAGCTATAAATGATGTCCCTAGAATTATTGCTCTCACTCTGATGTTCACACAGATACCTCACATGTGTGGCGCAGTTAATTGTGTTTGCCTTACGCTGCACTTTTTATATGGGGTAGAGGAATGTGATTGGGGGTGTTTTACATTTTTGTTTAAATATTTTTATGTATTTTATACATTTCTTTTGCCCTTTGAGAGCCCCATAAAGTGATTGAATCGACTCTTAAAGCCGATGGTAAGTTCACAGTTGCAACAGCTGTTAACTTGATTTAACCACATGTCTACCATGATGATTATGAAAGTACCTTTGGTAGACAAGTGGTTAAATGCCTAGACATTTTAACGTCATGTTAACGAAAATCCTTCCCGATGTTAATACTTTTTTTGCTATCCACACTAGGGATGAGCTTCGAGTTTGAGTCAAACTCATGTTCGACTCGAACATTGCCTGTTCGCCGAACAGCGAACAATTTGGGGTGTTCGCGGCAAATTCGAAAAGTCTGGGGTGTGTTTATAGTATGCCTGTAAAGTAGCGCTTCTTTCCCGTGCTTAGAACTGTCCCGGCACAAAATGACATTTCTGAAGGAAAAAAAGTCATTTAAATGCACTAGCGGCTGTAATGAATTGTCGGCTCCCGGCAATACAGAGAAAAGTCATTGATAAAAAAATGCCGTGGGGGGGGGGGGGGTCCCCCCAAATTCAATTACCAGGCCCTTCAGGTCTGGTATGGATATTAAGGGGAACCCTGTGCCAAATTTTAAAAAAAAAATTACGTGGGGTTCCCCCCAAATATCCATACCAGACCCTTCAGGTCTGGTATGGATTTTAAGGGGAACTCCACGGCAAATAAAAAAAAAATGTGATTACGTGCTAAAACACGCAACTTTGTATAATATGCAATACATTGGTATGAAGTCAGTCTCCATAAATATCTAAATGTCAAATCTACATTTTTGCATCAAGGGATTCTGGACAAAAGCCTTTTTCCACAAGCAACAAATCCTTAAATCCTAAAAATCTTATCGGAATTTATGCTTTGTCATAATAGGCTGTGGCACCCTGCTTGCTATAGCAATTTGGACAGCCTGTGCAATTTAATCAAAGGAATAGTGTACTTTGTAAGTATGCCTTGTGAGACTACAATGTCTAATCTTGTTAGTGTGAATGGGGTAGGAAAGGGACAGTGCAAGAGTTTTCTTTAGGGCAGAAAGTACGGTATTTATCTGGCCCTATGCAATATCATCTTAATTTTTTATTCTACAGCTACACACCATTTAGGGCATATAATACACCTACTACAATCACTCTGTAAACACAGCTGCCTTCTTTAATAATCTGAATGTATAATTTAATGAATATTGCTATCTTTATCTGAAACTTATATTAAATCCTTATTCTCTCATTTGGTTCTTATTTGCTCTAAATTGCTTATATATCTTCTCCAATCTGTGAGAATGGAATGTGCAACTGTTTATTCTCTTTTATCACTAGCTATCATCCACCCACAGCCTCTCATGATTCTCTCACTCTATTTGGAACATTGGGTCAGTGTAAATACAGACTACTCTAGCTGGATCAATCTAAATTCTTAAACTTAACAAAACTATCTTGTTACTTTACTACAAGTTCTTTATGCCATACGTAGGCGTGAAGTTCAAATCCATTGCAAACCATTTATGTACATTTGTTATTTTCCAGCATATACTTCTAACAGGATAAGCAGACCTGTTTACTTACAAAGTTTTCACCATACTGCATACTATGATATTTCACAGTGACAAGACAAAGTATGTGAACCCCTTGGAATTAACTGGATGTTTTTTTTGTGTTTTTTTTTTTTACAGTAATTTGCCATAAAATGTAATCTGACCCTTATCTAAATCACAACAATAGACAAACACAATGTACTTAAGCTGATAACACACAAGCAGTTCTAATCCTTCATGTCTTTATTGAATGCACCCAATAAACATTCACAGTGATGGAGGGAAAAGTAAGTGAATCCTTGGAGTTCATGGCAGTTCGAACCTTATTTTGGCAGCAATGACTTCAAGCAAGCTCTTTCAGCTCCGACACATTTGTAGGATGTCTGGTGTGAACGCCTCTCTTGAGGTCATTCCACTGCATTTCTATATTGTTAAGAACTGGGCTCTGACTGGTCCAAAATGCACATTTTCTTTTTCTGAAGCCAGTCTGTGGTGGATTTACTTTGATGCTTAGAATCATTGTTGTGCTCTACAGATAAAAGTAAGGGAATACCTTCAATGCCACTGTGAAGATCAAACAAGTGCATGCCAAGAGGAGGCAGGAACGCCACAGCGAAATATAGTCGGGTATACAGACTGGTTTCCACTCACAATGAGGGGGCCGGCACTTGTAGGTATATGTAATGGCTTGTGCTTCAGGCAGTCCTTGTTTGATCTTCCCAGTTGCATTGAGGGTGTGCTACCCCCGGTATTAAGATATATATCACTGATTCCTTTTTAATCCTTTTGGCTGTTGTATAAAAACCTTTATTTCTTGATATGATCAGTGCTTATATTCTACTGCTATACACCCCTGAAGAAAGAATAAACTTCTGAAATGCTTCCGGTGATTCTGCTAACTTTGAGTCACGGTGCAATCATTGTGAAGTTATCAGAAACTGTAGAACACCACTTATATGTATATCGCATGTGCTGTTGGTAACACTACATCATCCATAATCTAGTGCCCTTTGGCAAACTTCAGGCACGCAGCAATGTTTTTTTTACCCTGCCTGTTCAAATACTTATGTATGGTAGACTCATGAACAGGGGTATTTGCCAGTTCCAGTGGTGTCTTTAAGCCTTTAGCTGTTACTTATGGGTTCTTCTGCATTTGTCTTCAAAGAGCTCCTTTTTGCGAGGCATGGTTTACATCAGCTGGTACTTCTCTTGAACAGCTATCCTAAAATGTTTGAGTGTATTTTATCAATCAAAGTAGCTCTAAACCACACCTCTAAACTCATTTCAATAATTGGCCTCCAGGTGTGCAAACTACTGACTCCAATTAGCTTTTGTTAAAGTAATTAATCTATGGGTTTGCTTACTTTTTTCCTCAAACGCAGTGAAGGTTTAATGGGTTTGTTCAATAAAGACATGGAAAATTAAAATTGTGTGTTATCAGCTTAAGCACATTTTGTTTGTCTATTGTTGTGACTTAAGCAGGCCATGGACAAGTTGAAAACCGAACAAAAATTCTTGTTGATCGTCAGGTCATTTGTTTCTTGCATCATTAGTGTGCCAGCTGCGATACGTGATTTTCGTGCCCCAATCGAAGGTGCCTGATCCAACATGCTGTATTTTTTATTTCTTTTTAGACAAAAGAAATTATGGCACAATCGTATACGCCATGTTTGCCTTTTGATCAACAAAACATTCAGTTTTCGACTTGTCTATGGCCGGCCTTGGATGAGGATCAGATCACATTTTATGGCAAATTACTGCAGAAAACAGTTCATTGCAAGGGGTTCATATACCTTTTCTCACCACTGTATGAGTTAAAAAAACAGTTCATTGCAAGGGGTTCATATACCTTTTCTCACCACTGTATGAGTTAAAAAAACAGTTCATTGCAAGGGGTTCATATACCTTTTCTCACCACTGTATGAGTTAAAAATATGCATTCAGAATATTGAAGCATAAATGGCCAAACTAATAAATAAATTGGTCGTTTGAAACTATAGCTGTACATTAGCAGACTGATAAATGATATTATGAAGTCTGTAAAGTATATTGTGCTATGCATTGCAGTATTTATTAGCATGAAAAAAAGGTTAAATCAATTATCGCTCTAATGGTTTAGTGAGTGGAAAAGCTACTTTACCTATTCATTTGTATGCTCTGATCTGAACTTAACCATACTTGATCTCACTTCAGTTATTTACAGTTGATCTTTTCCCATCATCACCCACTTTAACTATGCTTGTCACTCAAATGTGTAAGGCTACTTTCACACTGGGGTGGGGGGTCGCTAGCAGTAAAATGCTGCTAGTTTTAGCGGCGCTTTACCGCTATATTAGCGGCGCTTTTAACCCCCGCTAGCGGCCGAATAAAGAGTTATAAGCGCCCGCAAAGCGATTCGGTGCCCATTGATTCCAATGCCAGGGGCAATGGAGGAGCGGTGTATACACCGCTCTCACAGCACTCGAAAGATACTGCTTGCAGGACTTTTTCTAACGTCCTGCAAGCGCACCGCTCCAGTGTGAAAGCACACTGGAGCTGCAGGGGAGGCATTTTTCAGGTGCTTTACAGGTGCTGTTTTTAGCCCGAAAGCGCCTAAAAAACGCCCCAGTGTGAAAGATGTCTAAACCACACCAATGATGGACATACATTTGGCTATTTTGTGGACATTTTCCTACAGCTTTTGATTAACCACTTAAGCCCCGGACCATTTGGTAGCTAAAGGACCAGAGGTGAATTCAGAATTTTGCACTGCGCTGCTTTAACTGTAAATTGTGCGGACATGCAATGTTGTACTGAAACGAAATTTGCGTCCTTTTCTTCCCACAAATAGAGCTTTCTTTTAATGGTATTTGATTGCCTCTGCGATTTTTATTTTTTGCGATATAAACGGAAAAAGACCGAAAATTTTGAAAAAAAATGATATTTTCTACTTTTTGTTATAAGGAAAATCGAATAAACTCAATTTTAGTCATACATTTAGGCCAAAATGTATTCAGCCACATGTCTTTAGTAAAAAAAATGTCAATAAGCGTATATTTATTGGTTTGCGCAAAAGTTATAGCGTCTACAAACTAGGGTACATTTTCTGGAATTTACACAGCTTTTAATTTATGACTGCCTATCTCATTTCTTGAGGTGCTAAAATGGCAGGGCAGTACAAAACCCCCCAAATGACCCCATTTTGGAAAGTAGACACCCCAGGGAAATTGCTGAGAGGCATGTTGAGCCCATTGAATATTTTTTTTTTGTCCCAAGAATAATGACAAAAAAAAATAAAAAAATTACAAAAAGTTGTCACTAAATGATATATTGCTCACACATGCCATGGTTATATGTGGAATTGCACCCCAAAATACATTCTGCTGCTTCTCCTGAGTACGGGGATACCACATGTGTGGGACTTTTTGGGAGCCTAGCCGCGTACGGGACCCCAAAAACCAAGCACAGCCTTCAAGGTTTCTAAGGGCATACATTTTTGATTTCACTCCTCACTACCTATCACAGTTTTGAAGGCCATAAAATGCCAAGATAGCACAAAACCCCCCAAAATGACCCCATTTTGGAAAGTAGACACCCCAAGGAAATTGCTGAGAGGCATGTTGAGCCCATTGAATATTTTTTTTTTGTCCCAAGTGATTGAATAATGACAAAAACAAAAAACAAAAAAAATGTACAAAAAGTTGTCACTAAATGATATATTGCTCAAACATGCCATGGTTATATGCGGAATTGCACCCCAAAATACATTTGGTTGCTTCTCCTGAGTACGGGGATACCACATGTGTGGGACTTTTTGAGAGCCTAGCCGCGTACGGGCCCCCGAAAACCAAGCACCGCCTTCAGGATTTCTAAGGGCACAAATTTTTGATTTCACTCCTCACTACCTATCACAGTTTTGAAGGCCATAAAATGCCAAGATAGCCCAAAACCCCCACAAATGACCCCATTTTGGAAAGTAGACACCGCAAGCTATTTGCCGAGAGGCATGGTGAGTATTTTACAGCTCTCATTTGTTTTTGAAAATGAAGAAAGACATATTTTTGTCTTTTTTTTTCTTTTTTCAATTTTTAAAACTTTGTGACAAAAAGCGAGATCTGCAAAATACTCAACATACCTCTCAGCAAATAGCTTGGGGTGTCTACTTTCCAAAATGGGGTCATTTGGGGGGGTTTTGTGCCATCTGGGCATTCCATGGCCTCCGAAACTGTGATAGGCAGTGAGGAGTGAAATCAAAAATTTACACCCATAGAAATTCTGAAGGCGGTGCTTGGTTTTCGGGGTCCTGTACACGGCTAGGCTCCCAAAATGTCTCACACATGTGGTATCCCCGTACTCAGGAGAAGCAACAGAATGTATTTTGGGGTGCAATTCCACATATAACCATGGCATGTTTGAGCAATATATAATTTAGTGACAACTTTTTGTAAATTTTTTTTTTTCTTTTTGTCATTATTCAATCACTTGGGACAAAAAAATAAAATATTCAATGGGCTCAACATGCCTCTCAGCAAATAGCTTGAGGTGTCTACTTTCCAAAATGGGGTCATTTGGGGGGGTTTTGAACTGTCCTGGCATTTTATGCACAACATTAGGAAGCTTATGTCACACATCATCCACTCTTCTAACCACTTGAAGACAAAGCCCTTTCTGACACTTTTTGTTTACATGAAAACATTTTTTTTTTGCAAGAAAATTATGTTGAACGCCCAAACATTATATATATTTTTAGAGCAAAGGCCCTACAGATTAAAATAGTGGGTGTTGCATTTTTTTTTCCACACAGTATTTGCGCAGCGATTTTTCAAACGCATTTTTTGGGGGAAAAACACACTTTTTTTATTTTTAATGCACTAAAAAACACTATATTGCCCAAATGTTTGATGAAATAAAAAAGATGATCTTAGGCCGAGTACATGGATACCAAACACGACATGCTTTAAAATTGCGCACAAACGCGCAGCGGCGAGAAACTACATTCATTTTTAAAAGCATTTAAAAGCCTTTACAGGTTACCACGTTAGATTTACAGAGGAGGTCTACTGCTAAAATTACTGCCCTCGATCTGACCTTCGCGGTGATACCTCACATGCATGATGCAATTGCTATTTACATATGACGCTAGACCGACGCTTGCGTTCGCCTTTGCGCAAGAGCAGGGGGGGACAGCGGTGCTTTTTTTTTTTTTTTTTTTTTTTTTATTATTTATTTTGCTTTTTTATTTTATTTTTAAATTGTTCCTTCCATATTTTATTTTTTTTAGCATTTTTATTGTTATCTCAGGGAATGTAAATATCCCCTATGATAGCAATAAGTAGTGACAGGTACTCTTTTTTTGAAAAAAAATGGGGGGTTAGACCCTAGATCTTTCCTCTGCCCTCAAAGCATCTGACCACACCAAGATCGGTGTGATAAAATGCTTTCCCAATTTCCCAATGGCGCTGTTTATATCCGGGGGGGGCATTCCCTCCCACTGCTTGTAAAAGCAGTCCAGAGGCTAATTAGCCACTAGGATTGCTTTTACATGAAAGCCGGCCGCTGGCTGAAAAGAATGATACCCGCAGGCATCAATCTGGTATAACCATTCAAAGTCCAGCAACATACCAGTACGTTGCTGGTCCTTGTTGGACATGTATTGTAATCTTTTTTTTCATGCAGCCTGTTGGCTGAACGAAAAAAAGAGATTGATCGGTGGGTATGCCCACCATTAGAATACCTCCCTTCATCCACCCACTTCTAATGATGGGCATATATGCCGAAGCATGCGGGCATCCTCCCGCAAAAAAGTTATGCCGCGTACACACGGTCGGACTTTTCCACGGGCAAGCCTTCGTCGGAATTTCGACCGTATGTACGCGGCATAAAAGGTTATGCCGCGTACACACGGTCAAACTTTTCCACGGGCAAGCCTCCGTCGGAATTTCGACCGTATATACGCGGCATTAGGAGCAAAATCGCTCCTCCGCCCCTGCTGCCCCCATGCTTCGGCATATATGCTCTTTTTTTAACTGTGGTGGTGAAATCACCTCCTACAGCGTTGGAGTCACGGCTTTATGTATCGTGGGAGCAAACGCTGTTGCTGTCAAGATAAATAAATCCGCGATGCAACTGAATGGCGTACCTGCTAAGCAAATGATGGTTAACATTAAAACAAAGTAACATTACAGTACAACAGTAAGACCTTACCATACCATACCTGCAAAGCAAATACCAAAACAAAACCTATTAAAAAATAAAACATTTTTTTAACGCAACCTGTGCCTAAAATATATATATGCCGAAGCATGGGGGCATCCTCCCGCAAAAAAGTTATGCCGCGTACACACGGTCGGACTTTTCCACGGGCAAGCCTTTGTCGAAATTTCGACCGTATGTACGCAGCATAAAAGGTTATGCCGCGTACACACGGTCGAACTTTTCCACGGGCAAGCCTCCGTCAGAATTTCGACCGTATATACGCGGCATTAGGAGCAAAATGGCTCCTCCGCCCCTGCTGCCCCCATGCTTCGGCATATATGCTCTTTTTTTTTAACTGTGGTGGTGAAATCACCTCCTACAGCACTGGAGTCACGGCTTTATGTATCGTGGGAGCAAACGCTGTTGCTGTCAAGATAAATAATTCCGCGCTGCAGTTGAATGGCGCACCTGAAAACAAAAAAATTACATACCTGAAAAGCAAGCATGATAAAACATTGCAGAATGGAATACAGTAAAAAAGAGCAGAACAATAGAGAGAAAATAGAGAGAGAGAGAGAGAGAACAATAAAACTACAACTATTTTTGGTTTTTTTATTTTATATTTTTTTTGTGTTTTGGTTTTTTACGTTTTTTTTTTCTTTTTTACACTTTTTTTTTTAAACTTTAACAACTGTAATGGTTCGGGTCTCTCAAAATGTAATGGCATCTTGGGAGACCCTGTGTAAGCGTGTCCTAGTCTGTGAAATGCTGTACCCTACGCTAAAACTTCACTTTTGAGTGGTAGCGTTCAAAACATTCACCAGGGCAAAGACCAGGTTTGTCAGGACAGAGTGGACAATAATAACGGGTGTCACGCCTAAATCCGCGCTTGCTACAGACACGACATCTTTTTTGGGGGGTTCGTTGGGTAGGGGTACTCGGGAGGAGATGCGTATAATGCCTCTCATGCAGCCGGCTTACTGCATTTGGTAGGGGATGGTGAGGTGCAGAACCGCCTGGATACAGGAGTTCTGTGACTATCTCATTCTGGAATTTTAGAAGAGATAAAGTCCCGCCTGCAGCTCTGTATAGCACATGAGCGTTCAGCAAAGCCAATTGAAATAAGGATAGAGACACTTTTTTGTACCAGCGTCTCGCCTTACGGTCAATTAGATACGGCACCATCAACTGGTCGTTGAGGTCCACCCCTCCCATATTTTTGTTATATTCGTGGACACAGAGGGGTTTCTCCACAACACCAGTCGCCGTACGAATTTGGACTGTCGTGTCTGCATGAAGGGAGGTAAGAAGGAAAACATTCTTATTGTCCCTCCACTTCATAGCGAGCAAGTTATTACACTTTACGCAGGCTCTCTCCCCCAGCCTAAGACGGGCATCTACAAGCCGCTGGGGAAAGCCCCGGCGATTAGGTCGCACGGTGCCACATGCTCCAATCTGATGATCAAACAAGTGACTAAACAGTGGCACGCTTGTGTAATAATTGTCCACATACAAGTGGTACCCCTTTCCGAATAAGGGTGACACCAAGTTCCACACTATCTTGCCAGCGCTCCCTATGTAATCCGGGCAGTTGACCGGCTCAACCTGACTATCTTTTCCCTCATAAACCATAAAGCTCCATACATAGCCTGTTGCCCTGTCACAGCACTTATAGAGCTTGACCCTGTATCTGGCACGCTTGCTGGGAAGGTACTGCTTGAAAGCCAAGCAGCCAGAAAATTTAATTAGGGACTCATCAACGCAGACAGCTTGATCGGGAATAAACAAGGCTGCAAAACGTTTGTTGAAGTGGTTTATGAGGGGCCGAATTTTGTAGAGCCGGTCGTATTCAGGGTCCCCACGTGGACGACAAAGTTCATTGTCGTTGAAGTGCATGAACCGCAAAATCTGCTCGTATCGTTTCCTGGGCATGGAGGCAGAGAACACAGGCATGTGGTCAATTGGGTGCGTGGACCAATAAGCACGCAATGACGGGAATTTATGTGTGCCCATGTTGAGGGAAAGGCCCAGAAAGGTCTTAAATTCGGAAACTGTAATTGGTTTCCAATCTTTGGCAATGGAAGGCAACTGGGGATTAGTGGCGATGAATTGACCAGCATATAAATTACTCTGGTCCACAATAGATCTATAGAGATCTTCCGTGAAAAACAGCGAATAATAATCAATTGGCATAAAATCAGCTGTTTCCACCTGAATACCGGGTTGGGCAGTGAATGGCGGAAGTACGGGTTCTGCAGAAGTGGTGGGGACCCAATCAGGACAGGCGAATTCTGCAGGAAGGGCACTATGGGCACGACGGGCCTGCCTTTGTCTTCTTATTGGTGGCAGCGGGACACTACTTGTGCTTGCCACCTCGCCAGCTTGAACTGCACTTATGGGACTCGCCACGTCACCACGTGATACTGCAGTGCTGGATGTACGCCCAGGCTGTACTAGGCCGCTGGTGCTTGCCAATTCACCAGAAGGAATAGCGGCGCTAGTACTACTCTGCTCCATGATACGAGAGACCTGCGGTTCTTGCTCCTCAACAACCTCAGAAGATCGGGATCGGGTACGCCTGACCTTAGCAGGGACCTCAACTTCGTCGTCAGAGCTATCTGACGTGGGGCCGCTGACGTCACTGTCTTCTACGGGAAGATATTCTGAGCCTGAATCTGACAGATACGTGACCTCCTCTTCACTATCTGTCATGCTCAGAATCTCGTAGGCCTCTTTACTAGTGTACCTTTGACTTGCCATTTTGGGCTCTAAATTTAGGGGTACACTAGTAAGATTCACAGGAAAAAAAGCACCCGACTGTCGTCAGCAAATATATCAAACGCTACAAAAAAACTGTTAGCGGTCGCAGGGATCAGGACTGTCTCTGCGAACGCTGCAGTTATGTGTTTTGTGTTTGGTAAGTGACAGTGATCGATCGATACTGCACTTAGGTGGGCTGGGCTGGGCGGAGGGGCTAAACGCAGGTGCTAGCAGGTATCTGGGCTGATCCCGCTAACACTGCGTTTTTGGGAACCCTAAACCGCTGGGGACGCTAGTATAGATCTGATCAGATACTATACCACTAAGGGAGGTGTATGCTTTGCGCGTGGGTGTTAGCGTTACTGGCACTAACCTAACGCTGCCTGGGGCGACGCAGACCCTCTCTGGCGCTAAAACCTAATTGATCTCACCCGCCGGGCGATCAGGGGGTTAAACCTTTATTGGGTTATATACGGCGGGTGCCCTGATACTATAAAAAGCAAACTAACCAACCAGCGTCACCCGTAACCTTTATATGGTGATCACTGGTGAAAGGGTTAACTAGGGGCAATCAGGGGGTTAAAACCTTTATTAGGTTGAATATGGGGGTAACCGACGCTATATAAAAACCTGACGGGTTACCTAAATAACTAAATAACTAACTGGGTAACCAGTGTCACCAGTGACGCTTATACGGTGATCACTGGTGAAAGGGTTAACTCTAGGGGCAATCAGGGGGTTAAAATAATATATGGGGGTATCTGACGCTAATAATAACCTGCGGCGAACCTAAAAATAATTAACTGGCTATCTAGGGCACCACCGGCACTAAATACAGCGATCGAAAATACGATCGATTAGTGACGCTGGCGTTAGGGGGTGAAAGGGTTACCTGGGGGGCGATCAAGGGGTTAAACCTTTATTAGGGGGGGTTAGGGGGCTACCCTGGACCTAAAGGGGCCCAATCCTAACTGCCTTGCAACTTTTTATTATCACAGATGACACTAAATGCAGTGATCAGTAAAATAAATGATCACTGCAATCAGTGACACTGTGATTGGGGGCTGGGGGGTGATCTGGGGGTGACTGGGGGGTGAAATGTGTGCCTATGTGTACCTATGTGTCAGTGGACTGTTGGTGCACTAACCTGCTTCCTCTCTCCTCGGCGCCGAAATCGAAAAGACAGCCGCGAGGGAGATGACATCACTTCCTCCTGCCTGTGTTTACATCACATGGCAGAGGAAGCATTTTCATTGGCCGGGAGCGATCGCGAGGGGGTGGCCGAAATCGAATGGTCACCCCCTCATCTCCGAACGCTCCCCCACGATTAACGGCCGCTCACTGTATAGGAGGGGGGTCCGATCTGACCCCCCAACTATACAAAGGCGATCACGTATGCTCTACGTGATTGTGCCTGTCGGTGCCATTCTGCCGACGTATATATACAGTGAGCGGTCGTTAAGTGGTTAAATAAGTTATTGTATGAATCTGAACAGTACTCGAACATCTGACATCCATAGTTACGGTTGATTTCTAGTTTCAGGGTGATTTAAATTGTGGTGGAAGCAAAAAAAATAAAACATTTAAAAGATGTCTGACAATGGACATTGGTTTGGTTTCAATTGGTGCAATTTTGATTAATTCACAATTCTTAACTGGTAAAAAAAAAAAAAAAAAAAACAATAGGAGAAATCTGTTGGCTGTTTATTCCCAAGCAAACTGTGATTTGACCGACAGCTGATAAAAAATTCTTCCAGAGTTGCCAAGGGCATGATCAGCTTAACTTCAGTGAACCTAATGGTTTTGGGTTGATTTCTACACTAAACTATACTAGGAAGGTCTACATCAATGGGCACAGGTATCCATCATTCCGTCTTTAAAGTCTATCTTTCTGCAATTTTACAAGTGAACTTAAGATAATGCTATCAGTCTGTTGCAGGCATGAGGGAGCATTTTTCCCATCTCCTTACCCCCAGCGATCAGACTGCATTATTGTAACCTTGTAACAAGTCACAAGGTGAGGGTCTGCCGCAGGGGCTGGTTTGTGTCAGACCTTTGTAAGCAATAATTGCAGTGTCACCAGGATATTCATGATGGTGTCATCTCTGAGCCAGCAACTCGATTCAGGAAATAGAAGCTGACCCTACATAATGCCTGAACAAAGATGGTTCTGACCTTCTGATGAGAGAAAGATATGAAAGCATTGTCAGGGTGAAGTGCTGTGATCTCAGAGGTAATAAATATATGAAAATTTTACACTTTTATCATGCATGCATTTAAAATGAAAAATATATCTGATGCCAAGTCTAATTTAAAGATCCTACTGAATTGTAACTGTTCAATCATATTTCTGTTCCTCCCTCTATAATACGGTACAGTGTTTAATTTCCCATTGCAATTTAGTTCACATTTGCATACCTAGTGTTATTTTTTATTTCTACAAATACAAAGAAAACTAGAAATCTTACAAAGTTCCCATCCATACTCTATGTGCAAATAAACTATTCCTGTAATGGACGTAATTATAAAACTAATGGCCACTAGAGGAAAAAAGAAATTGGAAGCACTTTCTGGTAACTGGAGCAAAGATTTAAATGGCTGATCTCCAGCTGTTTTAAATGAAAGCAGTTGCACTTCCCAAAATAGTTTTAATTTAAAACCTGGAATTCTATGATAGCAATAAAAGATCAAATGTTTTTATTAGCCATTTATTATGTGAATTAATCCTCTATTACTTTGTATTTTTAAGTTTCCACTCATTTAGAATGTGTTCAACCATATTGAAACTTACTAGATGGAAATGGACCAAGATTCCAGTTTCATTGCAATGACATGGTCTGAGCTATGTTCTCAGTAAACATCTAATTAGAATTTTCTATTTTCCCTGAGTTGTTAACCTGGAGTATATCTGTTTCTTCTAGCTCCAGTGGCTGCTGGACAACTATGAAACTGCTGAGGGAGTGAGCCTTCCCAGAAGCACTCTCTACAATCATTACCTTAGACACTGTCAGGAGCACAAACTAGACCCAGTCAATGCTGCCTCCTTTGGAAAACTTATCCGCTCCATATTTATGGGACTCCGAACGAGAAGACTGGGTACTAGGTTAGTATATGCAGATTTGTTTTTCTTTTTCCACTAAGAGTGCTATGTGGGATCCAAATATTTCTGCAAAAAGTTTCAATCAACATTTTGATAAAACTCTATCAAATGTAAGTTGGAGATAGCGGTTAATTCTGCGTTTCAACTGTAAAACATCCTTAAAAGAAAAACTAATTTCTGTAAAACATTGATGTCTCAAATTTATATATTTGTTGCATAAGCCATTTTGTAAATTATTGCCTTATCTATTAAAGAGTTCCCATAGCTATGAGAATTAATTTTGTACTACATTCACTTCAAAGAGTGGCATCTGATGGGTTGCCATTACTACATCTATACTGACTCTGAGGCGGTTCAGACCCAAAATGGTTCCCAATCCTTAGAGAAGCCATCTTCTGTCTTTGTAAGATTTTCATTGTATGTATAATTGTATATCCAAAATCCGGTTCATATATAGCAGGTAACCTGGGCACCGTGAGGATCAGCTTAAGGTGCAAGGTGCTGCTTTATGGATTAGGAGGTGTTTTGGGATTCAAGAACCTCCCACAGACTGCCTTTCTTTCTTTACTATAAAGGCCATGGGTGCTAAAGGATTATATTTTTGTTTCAATGCTTGGCCATGTATTACTTTTTGCAAAATGGTGAAAATCGAACGTACCCAAAAATCGAACATACCCGAAAGTGGGAACATACCCAGAGGCTCTAATTGGTTTGAAAAAGGTTGGGCTCGGGCGCATAGGATTTCCCCCCCGAAGCCACACACTTGTGACAATAGCGAATTAATATTCGCCATCGTCTTCCGGCTTCTCCTCCTGGCCAATCAGGATGGATCGGGTTGGCCGGGAGGAGAAGCTGAGGTATTCGTGGAGAGGTGAGTGCTGGGGGAGGGACCGTCACCGTGGAGGGGATAGTGCGGGGGCGTCACCGTGGAGCGGTGAGTGCGGGGAGGACCGTCACTGTGGACTTTAAAAAAAATTTTTGTCATTTTATTTTATTTTGGGGGGGGGGGGGGTCTTTGGTGAGATATCAAAGGTCTAAACAGACCGCCATATCTCTTTTTTTTGAGATAGAGAAATAGAGAAAGGGACTGAAGATGATCCTTTTCTCTGTATCACTTTACTTGATTGAATGCATGGAATCTGTATAGAGATTCCATTCAGTCATAAACTGACAGTCTGATACATAGTAACACTCGCGGTTACTATTATCAGATGTCAGTGGGCACATAGCAGCGATCACAGTGATCACTGCATGCGCCCAGGGTGCGACACTTAGGGGGGTGGTAAACACATGTTTACCAATCCCCCTAAGCCCAAACATCACCCACACCGCTCCCCCCCCCCCCCGCGCGCGATCCCCAGCCTGTCAGCTTACTGGAGCAGAAGCTGCAGGCTGCGGGAGGAGAAGGAGGGATGCCGCCAGAGCAGGGATGGATCGGGGGTGCAGGGCCAGTATTGGGGGCTATCTGAGTGATGGGGGGGACACATCTGGATCCCCCCAAGCCTCCAGCAGCACCTGAAGCCGGCGGGAGTGGCAGAGGAGGGATGCCGGCTTATGATGGTGTCTGCGGGGGATCGAATTTGGGGGGGTCAGATCGGGTGTGGGGGGGGGTCAGTGCTGAGGGGGGGTTGAAGGGTATAGGAGAGGAGAGTGGGGGGAGTAGTTTTAGGTGGAAGGGAGCTGAGGGAGGTAGAGAGGCTGGGGACAGGGAAGCGGCGGCAGGGGTGGGGGACGGGCACATTAGAGGTTAATAACTTTGATCAGTGGGTTGTAATCCGCTGATCAGAGTTATAAAATTGTTCGTCAGATTCTGCTGAACAATTCTGATATAGGCTTATGGTCATTGAAGTGACCATAAGCTTGTAGGAGAGGGACAAAATAGGTCTGTATGCCGTACTGACCAGGCCCTTTTGTACGTCCGCACGGCATGCGGGCCTGGCAGTGAAAGGGTTAAAAGGCAGTCACTAAGCTCTAGTCAAATGACTGCACCAATGCGTGAGAGTAGCATGCTGGGAGAATTATGTCATCAGTCTGCTTCAGGCAGAAGAAATACATTTCCTCAGTCTCCCTGTTCCCAGTGATCACTTTTGGGAAGCTGACTAGATGAAAGCCACAGATGTGGGACAGCATATGTAGAAACAGTGAAGAAAATAAAGACTAATGTTTGGGTATAAGAATTTATATGATTGTCATCTTCAGGCCAGCATCTTAATTTAGGAAGTAGATGCTGACTCTCTAAGATGGCACCAGAGATGGCACATTTCTTCTGGGAGAACAGAGGGTGAAAGCATTGTCAGGATGAATAGTTTGATTGCTTAAATGCGAAGTAATAATATTCTTTGTTTTTTATTTACACATTGCCTATCATGCATACATCTGAATCTCAATTCTAGCCAAAAATCATTTTGTTTTGGATAGAGCAAGGAAGGCTTAGAGTTTCTGTTGGGTATTATAGCTATGTATGCCCATATTGGGGAGAGTTGCCTTAATTTCCTGTTGGAAAGGGGAAGGATAAGAACTTCAACAAAGTTTTTATTGCTTTTTGTGCCCTCTTTGGTGACAATCACAACCCCCTCCAGCCTCATTTTTTGTCCAGGGCCAGGAAGTGTCTGATTACGGTGTGAAAATGGGAAAAGCATGCAATATATTGCTTTGATAAAAAGTAAACTGAAACATTAATTGATTATTACAGTCGAAATTTTCTGCATTTTTAAATGCATCGAGACACTTTCCTTTGGCTGTCTGATAGTAAAACCTCCATACTGAATTTGGCTTTGGATCCAAGAAATCACATACATAAAAAATCTTAGCTGTGCAATTATAAATGTCAACAGTCTGGTAGTAACCGTGGAAACAATGTTATCAGTTCTAATATGATGAGCCAAATGGGTTTCTTGTTTGCTTTACAAACTTGGAAGAGACATGGAGATAAATACTGCCAAAAGGAGTGCTTTTTTAAGAACCAAGTGACAACCTGTTACCAAAGCTTTTCTTTTAATAATGGGTACAATAGGATTGTATTCTATACCATAAAAAGTAGAAAAAGTAAGTAATTTAACTTGATGAAAAATAAAAAGGCATAATTTCTACTTCTCTCCCACAAAAGAGAACCCCTATCTCAAACAGTTTTAGTGTTTTCCCACTTTAAAATGTTGTCGTCCAAGTAGCCTTTTGAATATTAGTGGCTTTTAAACCTCACATTTCATTTGAAGTTCATTCTGACTGGTACAGTTGCACTTTACCCTAATGAATTTCCCTACAAGGGACTGCATTCAACATACAGTATGCCAGCAGCTTAATGTCCTAATAATGGTATTCTTATCTATAAAAATAAACTCAAGTTGGAAGTGTTATTTATTTATTTTTAAATAAATTGGCTTTTTGAGATGAGCAAGACTATAGCACACCATGTCATTTATTTGTCTTCTTGCTGAAAAATATTGTTCTTGAAAAGGGTAGTCATCTGCAAGAATATGGTACTGTTTCAACTACCACATGTGGAGGTTGCCTATTGAAAAGGACATACCAAAATGTTGTTTTAAAAATGAACAGTTGATTCAGCATTGCTGTGAAATGATATCTGCCTAATACCCCCAGCTCCCTGCAACTTTACTTTGCTTTTTACAGCACTAATTCATAACCGGGTGTATACAAGGCTTAAAAAATCTATTAAACCTAAACTCCTGATCTTTCTAGTGATCTGGAGATAAATAGTGTAGACTAATTTAAAAGTTAAATTTTAATGTTTGTTAAATGCAGATATGAAACGTTTTGCATATTATGAGACAAGAGAACAGAAAACAATAGGGAAGTGACAAACTGAAAAAAAAAGTACTGTACTGTTGGAAAATTATAGTGTCTAAATCATCTCTACGTGGAATTAATTTGTACATCCACCTTTGATTGAAAAGAAATTGAGAAAACATAGAAAAGACCTGGTTGACTGATATGTTTAGAACAAGGGGTTTCTTGGCTGAATTATGCCAGTTATGAAATATTAATTATTCCACTGTATTTTCCAAACAACCAATAGTTAAAAAAACGATTTGTAAACCACCCATAAAGTTATAGCTTGCACAGAAAGACAAATTGTTTCAAACAAATCAACTTTTTTATTTTTCTTGAGCAAGATTGTCTTAACTGAATTTATTTACTGTAGAGAAGAAGCAATTAAGAAAAATAGGATTGATTGCCTTTGTAAATATATGATCCATACAGAAAATTCTAATTCAAAACACAGGTAGTGTTCATTACTGTCAGTGCTGTGAAAATGTTGAAAAGTATTTTATGGGAACTGGTTTTATGTTTTTTTTAATAATGTAAGGAAAATGAACAACTTGTAGAAAAAACTTGTAGAATTGTTATTATGAGAGGGAGCAATCCTTGCTTTATAATGTTTTCTTACCATCCTCTGTTCTCTCAACATTCACGATTCTGGTCTGGGAATCCAATTGCTTTTCTTTAAAAAAAAGTTGAACTTAATGGTCTTTTTTTCCAACTTAAAGTGATTGTAAAGCCAAGACATGTTTTACCCTAATGCATACCCTACATTAAAGTATAACTAAAGGCAAAACTTTTTTTTAGTTTTGGATAGAGTGAAGAGAGATTAGAACACTTGTCAGTTTTTATTGCTGTCTGTGTCCCCGTTAAGGAGATTCACCCTCTTTATTTGTCCTGTTTACCATTATCATTAAAAGTGAAAGCAAAAGAAAATCCCAAATTTTGGGTTATCCCCAGAAAAGTTATAAAAAGTAAATCTTCCAATGTGGACACTAGTTCTGATGACCTGGGGGTCCTCAATAAATTCCTGTGATTTTCAGGGATTTCCTCTCACTTCCTGTTTGGCTAGGACAGGAAGTGAAGTGAAATCTCCACATTGGGACACAGATGGTGGAAAAAATCTGACAGGGGTTATTACCCTCCCTTGTTCTATCCAAAATAAATTCTAAGTCCTATTCTACTCCAGTCCTCACTCCATTCTGCACATTGCCCATATGTAGCGGCTCCCTCCTCTCTCCCTGCAATATTTAACCACTTAAGCCCCGGACCAATACGGGCCATTATGACCAGGCCCCTTTTTGCGATTCGGCACTGCGTCGCTTTAGCTGACAATTGCGCGGTCGTGCGACGTGGCTCCCAAACAAAATTGGCGTCCTTTTTTTCCCACAAATAGAGCTTTCTTTTGGTGGTATTTGATCACCTCTGCGGTTTTTATTTTTTGCGCTATAAACAAAAATAGGGCGAACATTTTGAAAAAAATTACATATTTTTTACTTTTTGCTATAATAAATATCCCCAAAAAATATATAAAAAAACATTTTTTTTCCTCAGTTTCGACCGATACGTATTCTTCAACATATTTTTGGTAAAAAAAAATGCAATCGCCGTTTATTGATTGGTTTGCGCAAAAATTATAGCGTTTACAAAATAGGGGATAGTTTTAAGGCATTTTTATAATTTAATTTTTTTTTACTAGTTATGGCGGCGATCAGCGATTTTTTTCGTTACTGCGACATTATGGCGGACACATCGGACACTTTTGACACATTTTTGGGACCATTGTCATTTTCACAGCGATCAGTGCAATAAAAATGCACTGGTTACTATGAAAATGACACTGGTAGTGAAGGGGTTGACCACTAGGGGCGCTGGAGGGGTTAAGTGTGCCTAGGGGCGTGTTACTAACTGAGGGGGGCGTGGCTACGACTGACACGTCACCGATCTCTGCTCTGATTACACAGAGCGGAGATCGCTGACATTGTCAGTAGAGGAGCGGGGAGATGATGTGTTTACACACACATCTCCCCGCTCCGAGCCTCCGTGAGACGATCGCGGGGAACCCCGCGGCGTTCGAGTCCGCGGGACCCGCGGTCCCACTCACGCGGAAGGCAGGGGGGTCGCGAGCGCGACCCCGACGTCAGCAGTTAAAGGGCCACGTACAGGTACGTGATTGTGCCTGTACGTGCCATTCTGCCGACGTATTTCTCCGTGAAGGGGTCGGCAAGTGGTTAAACACAGAAAAAATTGTGCAAGAGGTAATACAGCAACCTATATTACGGACATAAAGGAATTTAAAAAATAATTGATCTGAAAAGTGCACAAAACCAATATCTCTGTAGTGATCAATACAAAAATATGTGTGTGAAAACTCATATTAACTACTTGTCGACCGTATTCTTTAGATATACGACGGCAAAGTGGCACGGCTGCATCGGATCACGCACCTAATGCGTGATCCGACACTTCTGGGTCTGGGGCATGCATGCGCACTGCCCGCGGCCCGCTCCCGCTGTGATTATACACAAAGGAAGCTGATCGGCGGGTACCGCAGACTCAATGTCCGCTGGCACCAGCCAATCCTTCAGTACAGAGGGAGAGAGGCGGTCTGCCAATGTAAAACAAGGCAGATCACTGTCTGTCTGTCTGTCTGTTTGAAGTGAACAGTGCATGTTAATTGCGGTCATGTGTACTGCTCCACACACACACACAGTACATTTTATAGTCCAAAGTAAATTTTTGGAGTAGGGAAGAATGAGTGGCTACGCTCCTACTTACCACGGGAACATGAAGAATGAACGTAGCCACCCTCTAACTGGAAGTCAGATCACAACAGCAAAAAAAAAAAAAATAGTAGAAGGCTGGGAGCAATAGAAGTTATTATTTTTTTTGAGTTAATGAATACATAGAGCACATGAATAGAATGTTTTTTCTTTCAACCCAGAGTTTGTCACTTTGACTATGTTACATCATTTTCAGTACTTTACAGTATTTTACATGAAAGATTACAAGTTCTCTAAGTACTGTTCCAAGCCACTTATAGCAGCCTTTATTAATATCCAATCAATGCTCCATGTTTCCTTTCAAAAAAGATATACTGTTTATGCATTAGGTGCTGTCCCCGATTATGGCAACTGAAATTTACTTGCTTATTTCAGAACAGTCTTATATTACTATTACTTATTAGTAGTCTATAGGAATTGTTCCTAATCACCTTCTGTGTAATTAGAATTATGCAGAATACATTATCTTTGGGTTTATGTCACGCTTTGAGCTTCTTTATGTATTTTTACCAAAGCTGATCATTTTTGGAATTGTGGAAAGAGATTTGTATGTTTAATTATGCATACAATTACCTGTAAAGTCATTTTAATCCACCTCTCTGAATCCTTTTATCTTTTTTTATTTATTTTTTATCAAAGGGGTAACTCCAAATACCATTATTATGGGATTCGTGTCAAGCCAGATTCCCCTCTTAATCGTTTACAAGAGGACATGCAATATATGGCTATGAGACAGCAACCGATGCAGCAGAAACAACGGTATGTAAAAACAGTGGGTGCAGTTCTACCATACAGGCCTGAGGTGTGCTTTTTCAGGGGTACAGCTATAAATGAATGATTGTATAATATATGTTTTCTAGTTCTTTATATACTAATAAAGCTGTAAATAATGAAATAATTTTAAAATATTTAAAAGTCATTTGATAAAAAGTACTAGTAGTAGTAATAGTAGTGTTGTACAGATTGTATGAAAAACTCTGGTTGCTGTATGATTGTACTATGATAAATTCTGAACATCTTTCTCTAAGCAAATATTTACAGAATCAATATTTTTCATGCTAACAGCAATTGATGTGACAAGTTTTTCTAGATTGTTTTAATTAGAGTTTGTTGACTGTGTTGTGATACCTTCTATGGTGAGTGGGTGGACATCCATTTACATGTGGGCTGAGTTCACTGTACTGCTTCAGGGTGTACTCTAAAGATGATGTAAATCAGAAGACAAAAGCTTAGCTAAAGTTAGCCGCCACCATAGATTATTTATTGGTAATATTTAATACTGGACTCCAAGTAGATACTTAAAAAAATACTCTTTTATAGGCCTCGTGCACATGGACATTTACACATTCCCTAGCCTTGAAGTGTAAAATGTTCGTCAATTTCTTGCACGCGTGAAGCATATGTGCTACATACAGCTGCCATTACAAGTAAATTATTTTACATGTCTGGCTGCTTGTGAACGCTGAAGGGTTTTATATTAGCGTTTATCCATATATGTATTCAAGGAAATAGACTGTACGCACATGTGGGGATAAACGCTGATGCATTAGTCTTATGCCGCATACACATGGTCGGAAATTCCAAGAAGAAAAGTCTGATGTGAGCTTTTGGTCGTAAATTCCAACCGTGTGTATGCTCCATCGGACTTTTGCTGTCGGAATTTCCACCAACAAAAGATTGAGAGCTGGTTCTCAAGTTTTTCCAACGGAAAAAATTCCAATCCGAAAATCTGATCGTCTGTAGCAATTCCGACGCACAAAATTCCGACACATGCTCAGAAGCATTGAACTTAATTTTCTAGGGTCGTCGTAGTGTTGTACGTCACCGCGTTCTTGGCGGTCGAAAGTTCAGAGAACTTTTGTGTGACCGTGTGTATTCAAGCCAATCTTGAGCGGAATTCTGTCGGAAAAACCATCCAAGGTTTTTCCGATGGGAAAATCCGATTGTGTGTACGCGACATAAGTGACAGCAGCAGATTGTGAAATATCTGCCTGTCCGCAAAAGAGTTCTGTACCTTTCACTGCAGTCACCTTTCTTTAATTCCCCTCACAGCAGGAGAGGGAGGGTCAGTACTGTTAACCAACCAGGGCTGTGCTGCTTTCTACCAGTGAAAGTCACAGGTGCACACTTCGTGGAAACTTTGTAACATTTTTTTCTACTGGGCAATGATTGCTTCTGATGATGGAGGTGCTCATTACTGCACTTCTATACAACCTAATTTTGGGATACAGTGCTTGAAATAGTTGCATCACTTGCTTTTATGAAGCCATGTACAGTATGATCCCCATAGAACTGGAGCATAGATGGTCACCTAGGGATCATTTATCTCTGTGCAAGCAGTAATCTGTGATTCTGACGCCAAGCTGAAGGATAAGTTCACCTTTCTGAACATGTTACACTGTATTTAGGGTGTAATATGTAGCATGTTCCGCATCCACCACCTCACCCCTTGATCCCCCCCCCCCTTCCCTATGACAGCAGGCTGGGAACCTAAAGCATTGCTTCCGCGAATGGGTGCAATGTCAGTCTCCTGCATCAGTATAGCTGTCTCCTGTACCTCCGATACACATGGAAGTAGGGGATCAGAGATGAGGTGGTAAATGCTTGATCACGGAGACCACATAATCTCTTCTTATTTATGCCATCAAAGATGCTAACCCAATCAGAATAATTCTGAACACAGCATTGGTATCATTGGTGTTTGTGACTCAGTAAAGGCAGACTAACACTGCGTCCTCACTCAGTCACACACAATCTAATAAATCAGTGTTTCATGGCCTATGTATTTGAAATTGATTCTTCATTGAACAGGTATAAGCCTATGCAGAAAGTGGACGGAGTGGGAGATGGATTTACAGGAAGTGGACAACAGACAGGTGCATCTGTTGAGCAGACTGTAATTGCCCAAAGCCAGCACCATCAACAGTTTTTAGGTAAGAGCTAAAAAAAAAAATTCTGGATAATGAATTTGATACTGTATGATAATACAGGCAGAGAATATTAAAAGTTAAGCAATTAGAATCCAAGTCTGAGCAGTTTATGGTAGAAGGAAATAAAGAGGCCCTGTATCTGTGTATATTTGTACTTAACATATTATTTTAATGTTTCTCATTTGTAAAAGCCTCCCCTGTATAGACATCCAAAAGGCCTGAGACTGTCCCTGGGGGCCACCACCTTGAATGTGATATCAACAATCCTCGCAGAGTCGGAGCTGCCCCCCTGGCAGCTACATGAAATGTTATGTAGGGAGGTGAAAGGAGGGGCAGAGGAGCTGGCCAGCACAGAGAGTCCCAGAAAAGGCGAGGGCTATGTTGTGCGTGGTGGGAGGAGGCTATGCTAGAGAGCTGGCACTTCTTGGAGTAGTCACATTTTCTTGCAAGTTGAAAGGAAAATTGAAAGTGAATAAAAAAGCATTTCAGGAAAAGAAAAACACTGTAAAGCTGGCCATAGACGGTTTCAATGTTTGCTGTTTCAGCAGGGACCAGCTGAAATTCAACTATGTATGGGAAGGCTGATTGCACCCAAGTTGATCGATCAAC
Organism: Rana muscosa; assembly: GCA_029206835.1. Classification (NCBI taxonomy): domain Eukaryota; kingdom Metazoa; phylum Chordata; class Amphibia; order Anura; family Ranidae; genus Rana; species Rana muscosa. The sequence continues at coordinate 734,465,816 of CM055116.1, forward strand.
TTGCTTACAACCAGCCTGTCAGATTTTTCATGCAATATTTGCCAGAAGCTATAGTTGCTAACAATAATCACTGTGTGTTCTCCCAGCAGGAGAACACAATAGCTCTATGGAAAGGATTAAGTCTGGGTTGATGGGGGAATTGAGCGATTTTCTTTCCTGTAATCCATAGTTGCAGAGAAGAAAATCATGCCATCTATGGCCTGCCTAATTAAGCATTTAAAATACTTAATTTTTACTCTTTTATGCCGCGTACACACGATCATTATTCACGGCGGTTAAAAAACCGCCGTGAATAATGTCATTTAAAACGGGGAACAGCTTGTGGGGAACAAGCTGTTCCCCGTTTTAAATGACATTATTCACGGCGGTTTTTTCACGTCATTTTTTCTCTTGACGAGAAAAACGACCATCTGTGGGCTCCGCGGCAGTGTTTCCCTATGGGAAACACTGCCGCGGAAAACATGTCGAAAAAAACAACGAGAAAAATTAGAACATGTTCTAATTTTTCTCGTCTTTTTTAATGCCGTTTTTCTCGTCGAAAAAACGACAGAAAGCCCACAGACTATCGTTTTTCTCGTCGAATGGGAAAAATTTCGTTCTTTTCGACGAGAAAAACTGCCGTGTGTACGCGGCATTAGGGGTTGCTAACAGGGGCTTTTTAAATGAAAGATAAATTCAGGTTCTTATGAGAATCAATACTTTGGTGCTAACTTTGTTATTAAATTAAACTCATTATTAAACTCAAATGTTTAACATAACTTTTATGTATAGAAAGTGAGGGCAGAATTAATTTTTTTTTAGGTTTATATTACTGCCTGTGTTACCACTAACAAGATACTGTTAATGGGACTGAAAGCGAGCAAAAACTCAGAATTTTAAGTTGTCACCAGATCAGGAATGGAGGGGGAATCTCTTTCTCTCAAATGAGTCAAAAAACTGACAGGGGTTTAAACCATGTCCTACTCTTATCTAAAAGAAGTAAAAAATACTTTTGCCTGTTGAAACACACTAAGACCCCTTTTCTCGCTGAGGCAGTTTTCAGGCATTTTAGCGCTAGAAATAGAACCCTGCTAGCGGCCGGAAAGCATTGCTTAAACAGCGGTAAAGCATCGCTAAAACGAGCTGCACTTTTCCGCTAACGCACGTGCAGCCCCACTGTAAAAAGGGGTCTTAAGTCCAACTCCGAACACAAGAAAAAAATTACCTTTCTCCATTCTTGGCCCAAGTTCACCTTTCTTTTTTGATAAAATCCAGCTCCCCTATGTTCCAATATACCATCATGTACCTCAGTTGCAAAAAAAATACAAGCTTTCTTTGATTCTGTGAACAAGGCCTTACCTTACCCTTGCTATATTTCTTAGAAAGCTTCAGAGACTCTCTGGTATAGATTGGAGACAGAGAAACCAGTAAGACACTGGAAGTTGTTTACCAGCTAACCTCTTTAGCATGCACCCTTCACCCATCAATTAAGTTTTCACAGTATGCCCAGCATTTCTCTACATGTACTTCCTTCCTTCGCCTTTCTTCCCCAGCACTCCTTCAGACAGGCTCAGACTGCATGCTAAACACCCTGGGACCGCATGCAGCCCACGGGACACCCCTGATGTAGTGCAAGGGCCTGCCTGATTGGATACAGAGTGATTGGATAAATGGTGTGTCCTCCTATTATATAATCTTGCTGAATCTAAAGGAGATTGTACAATCAGATTGTATAGTGTATGGTCACATTTATACACTTAAAATTACCTAGTTGGGCTTTCAGTGTCATTAATTGTTAATGGCACACCAAACACAGGAGCAAACGCACATTTTGCCACATGAAAAAACAGGTGTCAAACACAATAAATAAAATGCAACTCGCAACACGACAAAATGTCTCATAAGCTACTTTGCCATATGTAGCGCAAATCATTGAAATCAAAGGACTGCCCTATGTGTGTCACTGGAAGAATGAGCCAAAAAACATGCGCTCCCACTACGCTAGGTGTGACTGGGGCCTGAAAGTGAAATTGGTGCATTTACACAAGAGTAATTGGGCTCCATTCCTATCTGTGTGTTTCCAAACGCATGGCAAACTGCACAGAAAATGCACGCTTTGCAATGTGTTTCAGAAATGCTGCAAATGTGCATCATGCTTGTGTTGTTATTACATGTTAAAGGCACCCCAAGTGCGGAAAATGCACCAAAAACTGCAGTAACGCACCATGCTTCGCTCCAAAAAAGGTTGTGGAGCTTCTCTGGGGCGATTTTTGTGTGTAGGGCAGCCCATTCAAGTGACTGGGCTGTCCTATGCATGATGAGTGAAAACTCTCTAAAACACCCAAAACGAACGCATGTGGGAATGTAGGTTTTCGTTACATGGAGATGTGAACGAGGCCTAACAGCTGAGTGTCTCCATCCACTCCCTCCTATGTACTTGTATCAAGATGGTAATACACTATGCAGTCTGATTGTACAATTTCCTTTAAATTTACCCGAACTATGAAATTGGAGGACACTACTGAACAATCCATTCAATTTGTATACGATCAGATAGGCCCTTGTACTACATAGCTGATGGGAGATCTAAAGGAGATTGCACAATCAGATTGTATGGGAAGTGGGTGGAAGGTAGTATTGTAATGAGGGAGATGGGGTCCAGAGTGGTGAACACGCCCTATCTCACCCTCTTCTGTGATGCAACTAGGAAGTGAAGGCTTCTGAGAGATGGCCTACAGGAAGTGAATGCTGACAGACAATCTACAGGAAGTGATGAAATCTAAAAATCATTAGATAAATTCAAATAAACTGACACGATTTTAAACCTCCTGTGGATAAGGTAAATGAGAGAAAAGCACATTGGGATGGCTGGGCCAGAAATGGCATTGGAAAACGCTTCTTTTTATTATGAAAAGTGAAACTTTGCCCACGAAGGTGAACTTATCCTTTAAAGTAAACTTCTCATGAGAGAAATACCAGGGTTGCAATTGCATACCTCCTCCTAAAAATGATAATTGCCTGCGTGTTATGCTGACATCTGGGCTTCAATAGTTATAGTAACTAAAGACAAAACTTTTTTTTTACTTTTGAATAGAATGCAGAGCGATTAAAATGCTTGTCAGTTTTTCTCGCATATGGAAACCCTATATCACTAAATACTCAAACCTAATTTTCTCTTATCGTCCATGGACTGACACAGCTCTCATACTGTTACGTGTGGGTATATGTCCCTGCTTGCAGGAGAAGACCTAGGCAGAATGTTAGATGTTAGAAACATTCTAGAACAAACCAGAGCTGAACAGCCCCGCCCAGGGGGGCGGTCCCTCCGGACATTACCCTCCCACCCGCAGCTAGCAGCCCCAGTTTTTTTCTGCCTAGCAGAAGGAGAAGACGTGGCTCTCTCAGGAGCCAGTCTCCTGGAAGATTTTACTTTTAACTTTTATTCCTTTGTGAATTGTATTATTTTATTTTTGAGACCTTCAATCAACTGTCGGCTGGGCAACAGGTTGGGTACACTGGTATCCTCGTAGTCTTCCCTGTCTGACCATCAAGCGTGCTGATCCTCGCCTTGTGTGCGTGAGACTCAGTTCACGACATGCCCCATGACTCCAGGGGTGGCCGGGTTGCTTTTATGCTCCCGCGGTCTTCTCAAGATTGAACAGTACCTGTCTGTATCTTTCGCGGTGGACCGGGCCGACAGCTATGCAGTACTACTCTGTGATAGGTCTGTCTGAAACAAGACAGTGGGTCCCTTTGGGACGGGTAAGTAGTCTCTCCTGCTGCAGGTGAGTACATGCTGGCTGTGTTCCTTTATATGGGGCGTTTATCCCTGTCCCCCCCCTGTTATGCTGCTCTCTGCACCCTGTACTGGTGCTGTGCTGTGTGGGGGTGCTTGGGGGTCACCCTGGCCTGGCTGGGGGCGCTCATGTCTGTTTTAGTGGAGAGGAGCAGTGTTCTGGTGTGTGGGTGTTTTATTACTGTGTGCGCCATTAGCGCTGTGAGGTGATTTGAAAACCGCGCTCGGCGGCCATCTTGCCGTGGGTCACTGGCGCAGTAATGCATGCGGCCGGCGGCCATTTTCTTAAAGCCGCTGCGCTTTTAGTTTCGGTTTCGGCCTCTATCGACGCTGCTGCGGCACGAATCTCACATTCTCCTCACACCTCCTCACAATCTCCTCACACCCTCCTCAGGCTTCACTCACGCTGCAGCGCGGTTTCATACAGCGGATCTGAGCGGTCCCTACAAGGGTTGGTGAGTCCTCTAGGTATCCCCTCCTCAGCCTCAGCGCAGCCAGTGGGTGGACTGTACTATTCACTGTAATAGGTGTATAGGGTCTCCGAGGGTGGCAGTATGGAGTCTGGTTCACCTGCTTCTCCACACTGTCTGAGGCAACTGGCAGTGCTCCTGCACCTGCGGTCCCTAGCGACTAGTTGTCGGCAGTCCTGGAATCATCCTTGTCAGGATGGAAGCGGTGTGAGAGCGCAAGGGAGCTGTAAAGCGCCCCCTCCCCACACATTCTTCTGTAGGGGAGTGCTCTGTCTCAGATATGGGCCTTGCTACTGCTGCTCAGGACCCTAGCTCTGAGGATTTTCATGTTTTTGAACAGGATATATCCTGTGAGGAAGACCCCAGTTCTGAATAACTGACAGGGTGCTTGTAAGTGAACTCATTGATGCTGTGAAGGACACTATCAAGCTGAATGTTGAGGCTGAGCAACCTCAGGTGGAAGCTGTCTCCTTTGGTTCCTTTAAAGCCGTTTATTCAAAAAAGGTTTTTCCATATGTGCCTCTTTTTTTTAAATTCTCTTTATTGAAGTTTTCTGCGTTATTGAGATACAAAACAGGGCCATTGGGGCATACCCCGGCCAATCCTTGCACATAACCACGTGCACATCAAAGAAAGAAGAAAGAACACAAAAAGGAAAAAAAAAACACAAAGGAACATAAAGAAAAAGAAAACAAAAAACAGAGGACAACTTATCATCACATCCTAACACTAAGTATATCTAACTAACATAACAGGGACACCTCTCGGGATACACATGGTAGGATTACTACAGGAGTTATTATTCCTTGCGGGACCTCTACTCGTTCCTAGATGTCTGGGTTGGGGTTATCAGAAGCATGCAGAGGTAGGTGCTATTAATTTGAGCTATGCTTACACCTCCATTTATTTATTCAGAGTACGGACCTTAGCTCCTATCAGGACTGATGAGTGCGGAGGAGTACTGAAGAGTTACTCCTCTTGGGGTCGGTCATCTGTTGTGGAATCTGAATCAGTCCACAGATGCCAGACTTTTTCATATTTTTTGGGGCATCCACGAGACAGATACGTCGCTTTATAGAGGGGTACCACTGTGTTGACTAGATGCTTCCATGAGGTCAGGGTGGGGGGGTTGTTTGACTTCCACTTTAATACTATGGCTTTCCTTGCATAAAACACGAGGATACCTATTAGGGTACGTGGGGCTTTGGCAAGTGCCAGTTGCTCCACCAGGCCAAGGAGGCATACACTAATTGTCAGGGGAATAGAAATGGTAGTTAGGCTATGGATAAATTGTGTTACCTCCCGCCAATAGTCCCGAATCTGTAGGCAATCCCAGAATATGTGTGTGAAATCTGCAGGAGTATCAGAGCATCTCCAGCAGTTAGCTGGCAGGGCCGGGTATATGCGGTGGAGGCGTTGGGGTGTGTAATAGATCCTGTGGAGGATCTTGAATTGGATCAGTTTGTCCCTGGTAGCCACCAGCGGCTGAAATGGGTAGTCCCACATATCTTCCGAGTCTTCGCTGTCCAGCCCCTGCACCTCCGCCCGCCACAAACCATGCAGACCATCCAGACCCTCCTGGATGGACGGCAGGAGTGCTCGATAGATACGGGATAGGGTTTTTGAGAGCTCGGCATCGTCTAGGAGAATCTCCAAGGTGTCAAGCTCCAGCCGAAGCTGAACCGACTTGAATTGCGAATTGAAGGCGTGGCGGCGCTGCAGGAACCTGAAAAAGAAAGAGTTTGGAAGCTGGAATTTATTCTTTAACCTATCGAATGTAAATAGCCCCAGCTCATCGCAGATATCCCTCAAATACTTGATGCCCTTGCCAGGCCACAGACCCGGATCCTGCAAAGAGTGGAACTCCCTGAGCCTCGGATTGCACCAAAGTGGTGTGTTAGGGGACCATCTGGCCTTTGCCAAATTAGGTTTAATCACTACCGTGTACCATGCCTTAATGATCGCTTTCATAGCTAGGGTCGAGGGTACCGCAGAGCCCCCTGACCCCCTATAGAGTGCGTTGCGAAGGGCCTCGAAAGATACTAGGTGTGCCGCCTCCAGGACAACTGACGCATTGGTGTCGTCCGAGACCAGCCAGTTATGTGCATGGGTGAGCATTGCTGCTAAATAGTTGGTGTGGAAGTCTGGGCAGGCAAGTCCCCCCTGTGTCCATGGTCTACACAAAATCTTTTTACTGAATCTGGCCGGGTGTGATTGCCACAAAAAGGAAGCCACTGAGGAGTCTAGTTGCTGGAGAAGAGACTTGGGGATCCATACCGGAGAGTGCCGTAAGATATACAGCAAGACCGGGAGTAGTTTCATTTTTATTAAGTTAATTCTCCCTATTAGAGATAATGGGAGGTTTGACCAAGCCTTCAGTTTTAGTTTACACCACTGCAGCACCGGGGACAAGTTAAGTTTGAAAAAATCTTTAGTATTGGACGAGATATTTATCCCTAGGTATCTGATGGTATCTGCCCATTGTAGAGGCGAAGTAGGATCACTCAGCCTCCTTGCCCCGGGGTCTATGGGTAAAATTAATGATTTGCTCCAGTTGGTTCTGAGGCCAGAGAGAGTCGCGAAACGGTCCAGAACCCGAAGCGCCCCAGCGAGCGAGGGATCGGGGTCCCTGAGGAAGAGAATCAAATCATCGGCATACAATGGCAGCTTCTCGGTCACCGAGCCGACCCGTACTCCAGACACCTCCCCCGACCTCTGCAGGGCCTCGGCCAGAGGCTCCATTACCAGGGCGAACAGTGCAGGTGATAGAGGACACCCCTGTCTTGTCCCCCTCCTAATCGGGAAAGAGGGCGAGAGACTACCATTCAGTTTGATACGAGCGGTGGGTGCCCTATATAGTAAGCCGATCCATTTCCGGAAAATTGGGCCGAAGCCAAAACCCTCCAGAACCTGCATCATATAGGACCATCTGACTGTATCGAAAGCCTTTTCGATGTCGAGGGATACCAGTACCCGGGAGGCATTCTCTTCGGATGGGAGCTGGAGATGGGTAAAGACTCGTCTAAGGTTAATGTCCGTGGACTTGCCCGGCATTAAGCCTGTCTGATCTATGTTGACTAGGGATGGTAAAACCTTCATGAGTCTATTGGCTAGTACCTTCGTGAGTATCTTAAGATCATAGTTCAGCAACGAGATGGGTCTATAGGATGAGCAACAGGTGGGGTCCTTCCCTGGTTTGGGCAGCAGCACTATATGCGCCTGGTACATGCTGTCTGGTAGCCTGTCGGATTCCAGGCAGTCTGTGTATAACTGATTTAGTTTAGGGACCAGTAAAGTAGCGTTAGTTTTGTAGCAGTCCCCAGGTAGACCATCTGGGCCCGGGGATTTATTGTTGGGCAAGGAGTATATTGCAGCCTCTATTTCCAGACGTGTTAACGGCTTATCTAACGCTATCCTGTCCTCCTCAGAGAGGAGAGGCAAAGTATTTCCCCCCAGTTCCTCCAGCCAAGCAGCAGCTGAGCCAGAGAATGGGTCGTCATACAGGTTGCTATAGAAGAGATGGAATTCCCGCAGTATACCTTCGGGGTCCGTAACCTGGCAACCAGTGGAAGTCTGGAGTCTAGGGATTACTGTTTGGAGCGTAGGTTCTGTTACAAGGTTGGCCAGTAGTTTGCCGTTCTTGTCCCCTGACTCGAAAAGCTTGGCTACAAGCTATCGCGCATCTGAGTGTACCAGCGAGGTGTAGTGGAGCTTCAGATCTCTTCTCGTTTGGGCTAGGGTAGAATAATTTTCAGGTGTTGGATGCCTCGTGAAAAGATCCAGTGCCGCCCCTTCGCTTTGTTCCAGTTGATCGGTCTGTAACGCAAAGCCGGATCTAACTGCCTTGATAGAGGAGATGTATTCTCCTCTGGCATGAGCCTTGCCCGCCTCCCAGACCACGTCAAGGGAAGCCGATCCCTCATTTGTCTGCCAGTATTCCTTGAGCCTAGGCTCTACTAGCTCCTGGACTTGTGGGTTGGCTATCCAATGGGACGCCAACTTCCAGCATCCCGGCTCGCGGGGGCACCCAGACTCAAGCCAAGCTCTAGCGGTGAGTGATCTGAAAGACCTGCCGGGAGATAGGAGACTGTTCGGACTTGAGACAGTGCAGAAGCCGACCCGAACATGAAGTCTATGCGGGACCCAGACCTATGTGCTGCTGAGATATGTGAATATGTCCTCTCCTCCGGATGCTTCCACCGCCAGAGCTCCTGGAGACCAAAGGTGTCTGCCCAGAGATCCAAATCGGGGGGGCAGGTCTAAGGGGGTTAGTAGTATCTTTGTTGTGGTCAAGGATGGCGTTAAAATCCCCTCCAACTAGAATATTATGGACCCGAAGGGGAGCTATTTTTGTAAGGACCGTGTACAGGATGGAGGAGTTGAATGGAGGAGGGACATATACATTAATTATTGCCCAGCGTTGGGCATACATTTCGAGGATAAGGATGATGTATCTTCCCCCAGGGTCCGTGAAGACCTGTTCCACTGTGCAGGGGAGTGACTTGTTCAACAGAACAGTCACGCCCCTCGCGTAGGAGGAATATGTGGCATGAAACCCTTGTTTGACCCATGCCCGCCTGAGTGCTAGGATTTTGTTGCCCGTCAGGTGGGTTTCCTGGAGAAACAAGATGTGAGGTTTGTGGGACTGCAGAAATTTAAATACTAACAATCTTTTTACCTTGTCATTCAAGCCCCTAACATTCCAAGATATCAGCCTTAAATCTATACCCATTTGAAATAGAGAAGTTCAAATACATTAGGATCATAGAAGACCCATACCCAGTTATATCCTGGCCATAGGCCCGCTGCAGAGGTAGTCCATAGGGTGTAGCAATCCAGTGGAACTGGAGAGAACATAAAGTGAAAAAATAGAAAATAGTATGTGAACCAGAGAAGTATCAAAATGAAGACAACATAGTCCAGCAAGAAAAATAGTGTGGAACCCGAGCAGGTGTGATAACTTACAAACAGTACAAATAACGCCCTACCGCCTGGCATATTCCCAACTTTAGCCAAGGCAGTTTCTTACCCTAAACTTGATTGTAGATGTCGCCTTCTGGAGGCTCAAAGTCTCTGAGGTAACCTCAGCGTGAGTTCAACCTAGAACAGTAGACGAGAGTGAGGGAACTTGCATCCCATTACAGTGGGAGGAGACCGGCCCTCTGGAGCAGCGGAGCAGTCCCTTCAAGTCGCGAGCTGCCCCAGGTAGAGATAGGTCACCTGGTCCTTCACTTGGGAGTAAACAACAAAACCAAACAAAACGGGGGTCGGCTGTGTTTCACTTGTAGAGGTACGTTTAGGGTAACTCCGGTGCTTATATGTGCCTTTTTTTTGATACATTCATTGACCAAGTCTGGGATAAGCCGCAGAAGACTTTGACGGTCCTGCGGCGCCTAGCCATGAGGTACCCCTTGAGGAGGCCCTGGTTAAGAAGTGTATCAAAAATGGGAGGTTTGTGTATAACAAATCTGATGTGATACAGCCAGCATCCCTAACTGCCACAAAAACTAGAGTTTCCCCTCAAAAGGCGGGACTTTATAGGCATGAATTGTAAAGACCACTGAAAGGTAAATTTGAGTATTTTATTGCAAGAGTATAAAAATAAATACAGTAAAATAGTGCATGTACAATGAAGCTTAATCAATGCGATTGAACAATAGACATATCGCAGAATTAACAGTTGATCATATATGATGCATCGTATGCCTAGAAAAGTATAGAAATACAATGCTGATATATGGACATGTATAGAGAACACAAGATTGTGTATATATATATTGTGACAGCAGGAAGGTAAAGTCACCTGGTTGCATCCAGGGGGGTAGATATATTTCTCCCAGATTCAGGCTTTATGCTGACTTATACAACTAAGGTGGAGAGTTGTATAAGCCCAGCTGATGCTAGTAGGCTCATGGATGACTCATACCTCTAGGGAGAGGGCTGGGCGTCGTGCAGGCAGGGAGTTGATGAGGCCAGCTGAAGCCTGTCAGTTCGTTTAAGGCCTCTATAAAAACTCCCAGATTCATTAGATGTTAGCTCATGCCTGGAAGCAGACCTGTGTGGACTGTCTAGGGAGAGTGAACCCCTGTGCGGTGAGAGAAAGCCTGTGTGGCTATATTTTGCTTGGACATTTAAAACCAGGGACTAGGACAGCACTAGGCTGATCCCAGTTGTTAGTTAGGAAACCTGTATGTTTAGTCAGAGGTCAAGTTGACCAGGATTTATTTTGTTTGTTTCTTTTGCTTTGCTGTGTTTTTGTCACTGTAAATAGAAAATAAACGGCACCTTTTTGATTTTGAAAACCACAACCTCCGTCTGCTGGGCCTGTTTTTGTGTGGGGAGCCCATCCCGGGGGTCACACACACCCGCTGCCGAGCTAACCCCCTCACAGTTGGTGGAGAACCAGTGGCAGTTTTTTTTTAAGCCAGCATGGAGGAGATACTGAAACAGCTGGCTCTAGCAAATGCCAATCAACAGCAGACAAATGCAGGTTTGCAAAAGAGCCTTGCAGCTCAACAACAGAACTTCGCAGCCCAGCAGCAAGCTCATCAACAGAGCCTTGCAGCCCAGCAGCAAGCTCACCAACAGAGTCTGGAAGCTCAGCAACAAGCCCAGCAACGATCTGAGGCCCGCTTCATAGACCTATTACAGAAGCAAGAGCAGAGACTACAACAAATGGAAGCAGTAATGCAGCAACGTCCGCAGACCAGTGAGGAAAGCCGTCCCACTAATACCGCGTCCTTTGGGGTGAGTCGTTTATTGACAAAAATGACTGGAGAGGATGATCCAGAGGTATTTTTGACCACGTTTGAAAGGACTGCTGAAAGAGAAAAGTGGCCTGAGGAGCAGTGGGCTGGACTGGTGGCTCCTCTGTTAACGGGTGAATCGCAGAAAGCTTACTATGACCTAGAGCCTGACCAAGCAAAAGACTATGTGATGCTAAAAGCTGAAATATTGGCAAGGCTGGGTGTCACCCTGGCTGTCCGGGCTCAGCGTGTGCATAACTGGACTTTCCAGCTTGGAAAACCCCCCAGGTCTCAAATGTATGATCTCATTCACCTGAGCAGAAAGTGGCTACAGCCAGAGACTTTGTCCGCACCAAAGATTGTGGAACGTGTTGTAATGGATCGGTTTTTGAGAGCTCTTCCTACTGCCATCCAAAAGTGGGTAAGCCATGGAGACCCAGAGACGGCCGATGGTCTTGTGGATCGTGTGGAGAAATACTTGGCTACAGAGAACCTGACGGCCTCTTCCAGAGACACTCGGACTTTCCACCCTAAGACCAGACCATCCCCAGGGGCGGATAAGATGATTCCAAGGGGTAAGGGTGGAGAGAGTGAGAGGGTGGGAGCTCTACCCCAAGTTTGGCGAGAACAGCCTGGGAAATCAGCGGCTCAAGAGGCGGCAAGAAGGATCATTTGCTACCGCTGCCGGCAAGCGGGACATATTGCAGCAAATTGCCCGGTTTTGGAGGAACCCATGCAGTGTGACTTTCTGACGGGCAGACGTCAGTCGCTGTGTGCGACAGTCGCATGCACTGCCATTCGGGGAACTGAGAAACATTTATGCAAAATGTGTATTAATGGTAGAAATGTTGTGGTATTGCTGGATTCAGGTAGCCTTGTGACCCTGATAAAGGCTGAATTAGTTAAAACAGAGGTCTCTGGGAATAGCAAGGTAGCTGTTATTTGTGTGCATGGGGACACCCGAGAGTATCCAGTGACTACAGTGTGTTTCGAGACCCCCAAAGGTACCCTTTCTCATCCAGTGGGCTTAGTGTCTCAGTTACCGCATGACGCCATTGTGGGAAGGGATTTTCCGAAGTTCTGGGAACTGTGGGATGATCCTGAGCCCCCCACTGGTGCCCCTATGTACCAGGAATATGATAGCCAGAACTCCTCTGAGAGTGGTGAGGACTCTCCCGAATTTCCCTTGTCAGTATTGGCAGGGGAGACTCAAGAAACTGGAGAGGAGCCCACCTCCTCAGACGAAAGCCTACCGTCTGTGGAGTTTTCTGATCTTGAGGTTCACAGGGAAAACTTTGCCACAGAACAGTTGAAAGACCCCGCCCTAATAAAGGCACGGGAAAACGTAGTGAAAATAGATGGCGAGTTAGTGAACCCAGATAATACCTGCACTTACCCATACTTCAGCGTAGAGAAGGACCTACTGTATCGGGTGGCAAAAAGGGCAGAAGAAACCGTTGAGCAGCTTGTGGTGCCCAAACCTTACAGGAAGTTGGTGTTGGAGTTGGCCCATGGGCACATTCTTGGAGGTCATCTGGGGACAGAGAAAACCCGAGAGAGGGTATTACAGAGATTCTATTGGCCTGGGGTGATGAAGGACATAGAAAATTATTGTTCCTCCTGCCCTGTGTGTCAGAGGTCGGCCCCGATGCCACACTTCCGTAGCCCGCTGGTCCCTCTACCCATCATTGAGGTCCCGTTTGAGAGAATCGCAATGGATTTGGTAGGTCCTATAATCAAGTCCGCTAGGGGGCACCAGTACATATTGGTTATAATGGACTATGCCACCCGTTATCCAGAAGCGATCCCTCTCAGAAATACCTCGGCCAAAACCATAGCCAAAGAGCTATCTCTTGTTTTTAGCCGGGTGGGTATTTGTAAAGAACTGCTTACGGACCAAGGTACACCCTTTATGTCCCGGGTTATGAAGGAGCTGTGTAAATTGTTCAAAGTGACGCAATTACGTACATCTGTGTATCACCCCCAAACCGATGGGCTGGTTGAAAGATTCAACAAAACCCTAAAACAAATGTTGAAGAAAGTGGTGGATAGGGATGGAAAGGATTGGGACTGTCTACTTCCTTATTTGATGTTTGCTATTAGGGAGGTGCCCCAATCCTCTACGGGATTCTCCCCCTTTGAGTTACTGTATGGGAGACACCCAAGAGGGCTGTTGGATATTGCCAAGGAAACTTGGGAAAGTGAGAGTTCTCCCCACAGGAGTGTGATTGAGCATGTCGCCCTGATGCAAGATCGAATTGCACAGGTAATGCCCATCGTGAAGGAACATTTGGCCCAAGCGCAGTTGGCACAGCAGAGAGTGTACAACCGTGGAGCCAAGACCCGTACCTTTTCCCCGGGGGATAGGATATTGGTACTTGTCCCTACGGTTGAAAGTAAATTCCTTGCCAAATGGCAAGGCCCCTACGAGATAATGGAAAAAGTGAGCGAAGTGAATTACAAGGTCAGACAACCAGGAAGGCGAAAGCCCGAACAGATCTATCACGTTAATCTGTTGAAAGCCTGGAGGGATAGAGAGTCCCTAGTCGCAGACACTTGGTCACCAGCTCAAACTGGTTGCGTGATTCCTGAGGTTGGAATCGCAGCCACCTTGTCACAACCCCAACAACAGGAGGTTAAGGAGTTTGTGCTTCGCAACAAGGAGGTATTCTCTGAGCTGCCGGGACAAACATCTGGGGTAGAGCATGACATTATTACCCCGCCCGGTGAAAGGGTGAAGTTAAAACCCTATCGGATCCCAGAGGCCCGACGGGAGGCAATACGGGAGGAAGTACAGAAAATGCTGAACTTAGGGGTGATAGAGGAGTCCCAAAGTGATTGGTCTAGTCCCATTGTGTTGGTGCCTAAACCGGATGGGAGCTGGCGATTTTGTAACGATTTTCGTCAGTTGAACAAAGTTACAAAATTTGACACCTACCCCATGCCACGTATAGATGAGTTGATCGACCGGCTGGGAACAGCCCGATACATGACGACTCTTGACCTCACAAAAGGGTATTGGCAAATCCCCCTGGCCAAGTCAGCCAAAGAGAAAACCGCATTTGTAACCCCAGACGGGGCGTTCCAATATAAAAGAATGCCGTTCGGGTTACAGAATGCGCCGGCCACATTCCAGCGGAAAATGGACCAGATGCTGAGGCCCCATCGGAAGTATGCTGCGGCTTACCTGGATGACGTAATTGTCCATAGCACAGATTGGGCCTCACATCTGCCAAAAGTGCAAGCAGTCCTGGACTCTGTTCGGGAAGCAGGGTTTACGGCTAACCCCAAGAAGTGTACCATTGGGCAGGAGGAGGCCAAATATCTTGGGTACACCATTGGGAGGGGAGTAATAAAACCCCAACTCAACAAAGTCGAGGCCATCCAGAGTTGGCCACGTCCCAACAGCAAGAAGCAGGTACGAGCCTTTCTGGGAATCGCTGGGTATTATCGGCGATTCATTCCCCACTTTGCTTCTAAGGCTGTGCCCCTAACCAACCTGACGAAGGGGAAAGGGTCGGTCATGATTAAATGGACCCCCGAGGCTGAGGCAGCATTCCAATTCTTGAAACAAGCCTTATGTAGCCAGCCAGTGTTGTACTCACCCGACTTCTCTAAAGACTTTGTCGTACAAAGTGATGCGTCAGATGTGGGGTTAGGAGCAGTATTGTCCCAGGTCTGGAACGGGGAAGAGCACCCAGTCATTTACCTCAGCAGGAAGTTGAAGTCCCATGAGGTAAATTACGCCACCGTTGAAAAGGAGTGTTTAGCGGTGAAGTGGGCTCTAGATTCCCTTCGGTACTACCTGCTAGGTAGGCACTTTGACATGGTTACGGATCACGCTCCGTTAAAGTGGATGGCTCAAAACAAGGAAACAAATAGAAGAGTGAATAGGTGGTTCCTGGCCCTCCAGGAATTCAACTTCACAGTAAAGCATCGCCCTGGCGTTCAAATGGGGAATGTGGATGCTTTGTCTCGAGTACATGAATGCCTGATTGCTGGTGTTCCAACCCCAAGGTTAAAACAAGAGGGGGGGGTATGTGACAGCAGGAAGGTAAAGTCACCTGGTTGCATCCAGGGGGGTAGATATATTTCTCCCAGATTCAGGCTTTATGCTGACTTATACAACTAAGGTGGAGAGTTGTATAAGCCCAGCTGATGCTAGTAGGCTCATGGATGACTCATACCTCTAGGGAGAGGGCTGGGCGTCGTGCAGGCAGGGAGTTGATGAGGCCAGCTGAAGCCTGTCAGTTCGTTTAAGGCCTCTATAAAAACTCCCAGATTCATTAGATGTTAGCTCATGCCTGGAAGCAGACCTGTGTGGACTGTCTAGGGAGAGTGAACCCCTGTGCGGTGAGAGAAAGCCTGTGTGGCTATATTTTGCTTGGACATTTAAAACCAGGGACTAGGACAGCACTAGGCTGATCCCAGTTGTTAGTTAGGAAACCTGTATGTTTAGTCAGAGGTCAAGTTGACCAGGATTTATTTTGTTTGTTTCTTTTGCTTTGCTGTGTTTTTGTCACTGTAAATAGAAAATAAACGGCACCTTTTTGATTTTGAAAACCACAACCTCCGTCTGCTGGGCCTGTTTTTGTGTGGGGAGCCCATCCCGGGGGTCACACACACCCGCTGCCGAGCTAACCCCCTCACAATATATATATATATATATATATATGGCAGATCCTACGCGTTACGGAGATAACTCCTTCTTCAGGGAAAGTCCGATATATATTTCAATTATGGGAGAAAAAGAAACCCTGGACTGCGGCACTCTGTATAGACAGTTATTTATTCCAAAATTTCAGGTAAAAAATCCAAATTCAAAATAAATCCATAAATCCAAAACAACAAATGCAGATAGTGTGCATGCAGGGAAGGGTGGCTAACGCGTTTCACGTCACGAATTGACGCTTACTCATAGCATAGGAGGGGAGAGATAGAGGCAGCTGAGCGTACAGACAGATATAAAGTCTGCTCATGTATCTAAAGGCCCAAACAGGGGTTGTGTATGTATGGAAAAAGCACACTTCAGAGAAGGCAGGGCCGTGTCATACACTGGATTCAAAGGAAAGAGGCAGATTCCAAAGTTGCAACACAGATCCAGCAGTGAAACAAAATCACTTGGAGAGTCTGTGTGAAAAAAACAGATAAAATTGTATCATCAATTGCTGTATGTCCAATTGAATCCTATACTGGTAGTCCCGAACGGACACCAGAATAGGGATAGCAATCTTACAATTGTAGCAGAGTGGCACAGAAAAAGGAGGAAGATGTTACATTACCTAAATATGTGTCCTGCTCAGAGCGGTCTCTCCCCACCAGCACCAATACTACAGGTGGAGTCAATGGTGGCCCTTAAATAAGGGCCGTGATACATTGAATGATTTCCTCCCTGGATCACGTGATTGTCTGATATCACGTGATCCAAGATAGAGCGCTACGGTTCCCCGGGCGTGCGGCGCACAGCACGATCATCACCCACAGCTGGAATAGCCGATAGGGGAGAATCACGTCATGCGCCACACCCCTACCGGCACGTATATGCAGCGAATAGAGGCTGCAGAATGGAACGAAGGACGAAGAGGAGGAGTCCACAAACGTCAGATGACACAAGCTCCCCGGCCGCCAAAATCGCTGCAAAAGCAGGCCAATCCGACAAAGAAAGGGGCCGGCTCAGACGGATGCGAACAACCGCACAAAGCCAGCCAATCTGTCGGAGAGGCCCACGCGTGCCGGGATCAATCATTCAATGTATCACGGCCCTTATTTAAGGGCCGCCATTGACTCCACCTGTAGTATTGGTGCTGGCGGGGAGAGACCGCTCTGAGCAGGACACATATTTAGGTAATGTAACATCTTCCTCCTTTTTCTGTGCCACTCTGCTACAATTGTAAGATTGCTATCCCTATTCTGGTGTCCATTCGGGACTACCAGTATAGGATTCAATTGGACATACAGCAATTGATGATACAATTTTATCTGTTTTTTTCACACAGACTCTCCAAGTGATTTTGTTTCACTGCTGGATCTGTGTTGCAACTTTGGAATCTGCCTCTTTCCTTTGAATCCAGTGTATGACACGGCCCTGCCTTCTCTGAAGTGTGCTTTTTCCATACATACACAACCCCTGTTTGGGCCTTTAGATACATGAGCAGACTTTATATCTGTCTGTACGCTCAGCTGCCTCTATCTCTCCCCTCCTATGCTACAGAGTACCATATACAAGGTAAGGAAACTCATTAACTACATATATGTTTTTTTCCACTATATATGTCTATACACCCCTACAATTTGTGTTTATAAATATATATGGACCTCTTTAGTCCTTGACCCCCGATACAAACAGGGTTTAAATATTTTTTTTTTTCATTGTCATTATACTTTATTCCTTGCAATAATATTCACTATATTACAATGACGTGGACACCTTTTCAGTTCCTTGGCACATGTACCTTCATATACTTTTTTTTTTATGTGTTTGTTTTCTCTATAGACGCATATGGTTCTGGTTCTATTCCCGGACATCTCATGTGTGGACCTTTCACCCATTCCTCTATAATGGTGTCTCTGTATCACCTTTTTAGTTGAAACCACACCTCTCATCATTTTTTGTGATCTGTGGGTTTCACTATCTTTAGTGTTTTGAGCTTGATGCATGGTTGACAATGTGAGTACACTGCCTCACTGTGCCATTACATGCCTCGCTGTCTTTGTATCAATGTTATTGGCATGTGCCGACTGTTTTGTTTCTGTTCTTGTTTTGGTTTGTTTTATTTTTTTGTTTATCCAATGCCAATGTGTGAAAAACCTGTTTCTCTGTTCTAGATTACTAATTGAAGTATATATCAGACTTTCCCTGAAGAAGGAGTTATCTCCGTAACGCGTAGGATCTGCCATATATATATATATACAATCTTGTGTTCTCAATACATGTCCATATATCAGCATTGTATTTCTATACTTTTCTAGGCATACGATGCATCATATATGATCAACTGTTAATTCTGCGATATGTCTATTGTTCAATCGCATTGATTAAGCTTCATTGTACATGCACTATTTTACTGTATTTATTTTTATACTCTTGCAATAAAATACACAAATTTACCTTTTAGTGGTCTTTACAATTCATGCCTATAAAGTCCCGCCTTTTGAGGGGAAACTCTCGTTTTTGTGCTGGTTAAGAAGTGGGCTCTCCCCCCAGTGGTCGACCCCCCGGTCGCCCGTTTGAATAGGGCTACCATGCTCTCAATGGAAGGGACTCCTGCATTTAAGGATCCCACTGACAGGAGGTCAGAATTGGTGAGTAGAACTATGTTTACCTTATTGGGGTCTGCCTTACACCCTATAGTGGCGGCTACTCACAGGTTGGGTCTCCACACAAGCATGCATGTGACCCCTGAGTTTAATCCCAGGTAGGTCTAGAGTGCATTGTAAATGGGCTTGCATGTGACCCTGTGTTCAATCACGGGTCTAGAGTGCATTGCCATGTGACCAATGGCATCTCCGCACAAAGATTTTGCACCAGACAGTACAGGTGCATAATCTCCCTCCTGAGACCATTTCCATGGCTCACCAACTTGCGCAGGGTTTAGTCTCTGTGTGCGAGGCCACTTGGATGTGGCCCCTTTAATATCTGGGGCCTCTATCTATGCTGTGGTGCTGCATCGCTTTATCTGGCTGAAATGCTTGTCGGCCGACCTAGCTTCCAAATAGCTCCTGGCTGACTTGCCCTTTAAGGGCGGTAGACTGTTTGGGCCGCCCTGGATGACATTATTGTGGATGTCACAGGGGGTAAGAGCACCTTCCTTCCTCAGTCTGTTAGGAAAGAAGAGCCCCACCGTAGGCCGGGCCCTTCCTTTCTGGCAAAGACGAAGGAGTTTTTTTGTCAGTCAAAATCCACGGGTAAGCCCGCCCAGACTGAGAAAAGTGCAGCTGGGGGACATAAGCGTCCCTGGGTGCGTAAGCCTACCAAGTTGCTCCCAAGCCGCCGCCGCATGAAGTCTTGCCCCGGCCTGTCTCTGGGGCGGGGGGACGTCCTTGCAGGTTCACGGTTCAGTGGACCTCCCGGATCTCCGACCGGTGGGTGTACGAGGTGGTCACCTCAGGATACAGGATAGAGTTCCATTCCTGACCCCAGACAGATTCTTTTCCTCAATTCTCCCTCTCCTTCCTGCCTGTCGGGCGGCCCTCCTAGGGGCCATACAGGATGATCAGGTCCGGAGTGATTGTGTCGGTTCCGTCACAGGAGAGTTTTCAGGTTTTCTGCTTGAATCTGTTTGTAGTCCCAAAAGAGGGACGGGGTTCGGCCAATCCTGGGCCTTAAGGCCTGAATGCCTTGGTAATGGTGCAAAAGTTCCGCACTCCATCAAGGGGTTTTTTCTGGCATCCTTGGACATCAAGGACGCCTACTTGCATGTTCCGATCTGCGCAAGTCACCAGTAGTTTCTGCGCTTTGCGATCGGCGAAGTCCACTATCAATTTGTGGCTCTTCCCTTCGGCCTAGCCTCGGCATCAAAGGTTTTTTACCAAGGTGCTTGCTCCGGTTCTAGCTTTGCTGAGACAGCGAGGCATTGCTATCATGGGCTATCTGGACGATATTCTTCTAAGAGCAGACAATGGCTCAGAATCAGAAGAAGTGTGACTAGACTTCGGGTGGCTCCCGAACATTCAGAAGTTGGTCCTGGTCCCGGCTCGGCATTTGGAGTATCTCGGTCTGATCCTGGACTCCATGGAGGCGTAGGTATTCCTAACCCTGGAGAAGTTACTGACTTTTCAGCCTGTAGTGTGGGTCCCGACGTCTCGGAAATGGTCGTCAACCCGTTTTTTGCATGAGAGTCCTGGGACTCATGAGGGCCTCGTTTGAGGCTGTTCCGTATGTCCAATCACGCACACGGTAAGAGATCATGTCCACTTGGGACAAATCCCCGTTGTCCTTGGATCTTCAGATCGGGATGGGTCACCCACTCAGGGCGTCCCTGGCGTGGGGTTGGGGCCCCCGGCTCTTCGGTCCGGGAAGTCGTTCCTCCCCATCCAGTGGGGGTTTTCATGACGGACTCCAGTCTGACAGGCTGGGGTGGAGTCTGGGGAGTCCTGTCAGCCCCAGGGCTTGGACTCCGGACGAAGCCCCTTTACCGATCAATGTTCTGGAAATACTGGCAATCAGACTATGAGTCCCCACGTGGTCTCTATCGGCCATCTACATTCAAGCATAGACAATTGGCAGGCAGACTATCGGAGTCGCCAGACGCTGGAACAGGAAGAGTGGTCCTTACACCTGAAGGTTTTTTTCAGGATCTGTGCCGGCAGTGGGGCATGCCGGATGTGGATCCAAGGGCCTTGCGACTCAATCGTAAGGTGTCAAGGCTTGTGGCCAGGTCCAGGGATCCTTGGGCGGATGCCTCGGATCCGTTGGTGGCCCCATGGGGTCATTATCACCTGATATCCATTATCCTCGGCTGCAGCTGATTCCTCGCCTGCTGCGCAGGGTTGTGGCCGAGGGGATTCCGGTGATCCTCTTTGCGCCGGGTGGGTCTCGGCGTCATTGGTACGCTGATCTGGTACGTCTCATCGCGGACGTTCCTTGGCAGTTGCCAATAAGGGAGGACCTTCTGTTTCAGGGTCCTAATTTTCATCCTGTTCTACAGTCTCTGGCTTAACGGCATAGCTATTGGAAGCCAGGTGCTGAGAGTCCGAGGTCTCGGATTCGGTCATTTCGACCATGTTCAGGGCACGGAAGTCTTCCGCTTGAAAGATATATCTCCGTATCTGGGAAGCTTACATCGCTATGTGCGAAGAGCTGGACTAGCGTCCACGGATGTATTCTGTCCCCAAGTATCCTGCGGTACTTGCAGCGTGGTGTGGCCCAAATGCTTGCTTTGATTACCATTAGGGGTCAGTTTTCGGCCTTGGCCGTCTTCCTTCAGCAACTGCTAGCGGGTCATTCCTTGGTAGCACCCTTGTGCAGGGGGTTCGCCATGTGCTCCCTCCTGTTAAACCTCCTCTCCCTCCTCGGGATTTGAATTTGGTGCTCTCGGTTCTCCAGGAACCTCATTTTGAAAATATCAGAGATATTCTCCTTGACCTTGTCTCAGGAGGTGGCCTTCTTAGTGGCCATTACTTCTTCAGATGGGTGTCTGAGTTGGCGGCATTGTCTTGCAAACCGCCTTACTTGGTCATCCATAAGGATAAGGCGGTGTTGCGTCCGCGACCTTCCTTTTGCAAGGGTGGTCTCGGCTTTTCACCTACATGTGGACATTGTCCTCCCGTCCTTGTGTCCTCACCCATTGCATTCCAGAGGGTTTGCGCTTCACACATTTTATGTGGTACGTGATATGACTCACTAGTTGTGTCTGTCCCTGGTCCGAAACAGGGCCGAGCGGTGTCGTCTGCCACCTTTTTTAGATGGATCAGACAGACTGTTATACAGGCCTATGCCATTAAGGGGGTGGCCCCTCCCTTTCCGGTTACGGCGCATGCCACCAAGGCAATTGGTGCTTCCTGGGCTTTCCGACATCGAGCGTCGGTTGCACAAGTGTGCAAGGCGGCGACCTGGTCGTCCGTTCATGCCTTTTCAAAATTCTATAAGGTTGATGTGGCTGCATCTTCGGATGCTTCCTTCGGCCGCTAAATGTTGCTGGCCGCTGCTTAATGTTGCAACTCCTCCGTTGAGGAGCTCTGCTGGTTTGGAGTGAAGTTTTGGTTGTTCCTTTACTATTTGCTCCCACCCTTTTCTTATACTGCTTTGGGACGTCCCACACGTAAACAGTATGAGAGCTGTGTCAGTCCATGGACGATAAGAGAAAATAGAATTTTTGTACTCACCGTAAAATCAGTTTTTCTGACCTCCATGGACTGACACAGCACCCACCCTTCCTTTTTAAGGTTTGTACTGCTTTGTTACTAACTGAGGCTGCTAGCTGCAGGTGGGAGGGTAATGTCCAGAGGGACCGCCCCCCTGGGCGGGGCTGTTCATCTCTGGTTTGTTCTAGAATGTTTCTAACATCTAACATTCTGCCTAGGTCTTCTCCTGCAAGCAGGGACATATACCCACACGTAAACAGTATGAGAGCTGTGTCAGTCCATGGACGTCAGAGAAACAGATTTTACGGTGAGTACAAAAATCCTAGTTTTTTTTTAATTTTACCTTGCCCAGTCTGTCATCACTTTTCATTCTTACAGTTTTGCTTTGTGCATCCCTTTTTAGAAGCAGTCTACTGTGTATATATTCTTTTACACATTTATCTTCTTTTGGCCTCTGACTCCAGGCTTTCTTTTCCCCGCCATGATATGCCACCTGCTGTGCATTCTTTGGTCTTTTTTTCTTGCCATGGAAGGCTGTTGAGTTATGCATCTCACAGAGTCCTGAGTTCATATCCATTGAGCTTTACATCTCTGTTGGCCTACAGGCAGCTTCAAGAATGAAACAAGGGAAGCCTAACATTTATCTCCTGCTGTAAATGTGGTCACTGACATTCTGCTGACATCCTTTTACACTCCCATTATACTGAGAGCATTTTATTGGACTCCTCAAGTCAGACAAACTTTAAGAAGACACACATATGGCAATTTTAAAGCAAACCTTTCCAGAGAGACACATAAAGCTTCCATTGCCAACCCCCTTCTGATAATGCATATTCACTGGCTAATATACCATGTGGGTTCAATAATGATTGAATCACATGACTTTGAACAAGTATGCATATCAGCCTGAAATGAAGACACACAGCTTTTGTTTTATCCAGCTGTATTTACTCAGTGAAACTTATAACATCCATGTGAAAAATCACCAACATGTCAGAATGTTTTTTTAAAACATTCACAAACTGATTTACTGTGTTGGAAAAAGGATCACCCCCTTGTGTCAGTATTTTGTTGAACCACCCTTTGCCCTAATTACAGCCTTCAGTCTGTTGGGATATGTCTCTACTAACTTTTCACATTTAGACTTGCAATATTTGCCCACTCTTCTTTGCAGAACTGCTCAAGTTCAGTTACATTTGATGGTGACTGTTTGTGGACTGCAGTCTTCAAGTCATTCCACAGATTTTCAATGGAGTTTAAGTCTGGACTGTGACTAGGCCATACAAGGACATTCACCTATTTCTTTTTCAACCACGGTGTGGTTATTTTTGCTGTGTGCTTTGGGTCATTGTCATGTTGGAAGGTACACCTTCTTCTCATTGACAACTTTCTGGCAGAGGGCAGCAGATTTTCCAAAATAATTTGACGGTATTTTGCCCCATCCATTTTTCCTTCTATCCTGAAAAGTGCCCCAGTCCCTGCTACAGAGAAACACCCCCAAAACAGGATTGTCAGGGTCACCTGTGGCCAGGTGACAGATGCACACCGTAGGGGGACAGGAGTGCACCGCGAGGTAGTGAACCCTATGGCTGGCTTCTGCGGATAGGAAACTGGGTGGTTGTGGAAGGCGGGACCAGAGGAGCACAACCGGGATCCAAACGGAAGCTAGAGCCAAGATTCCCCAGGGCGCGGAGTCTAAGACCCAGCTGGTCTTCTCCAGGGCCTCTAGTGGTGAGGATGTTAGCTGCAGGCTGGGACCAGGTCGCGGCCCCTGGAGTTTCCTAGCTCACGCCCCGTAGGATAAGGGGAAAAGAGGGGAAGCAGCAGCACACGATAAGAGAGAACCGAATAACAAGCTGAAGGTCAGGGGCCACAAGCAGACAAGGATAACGAAGAACGAGCCGAAGGTCAAGGGTCACGAGCAGACAGGGATAGTCGGGAACAAGCCAATAACGTAACAGAGAGACAGACGTAGCACACGGCAGGCAGGAACCCAAACACACAATGCCTAACAAACACGTTGATCAGCAAAGCAGGCTTGCAGTGCACAGGTTAATATAGTGTTCAGTGATAGGGCCTGGGGTGGAGTCAGGCTGGGAGGAGATTATAAAGGAAGCCAGGTGAAGGAGGTCTGGTCTCTAGATGAACACATGAGGAGGAAGGTAAGATGGCAGACAAACACTACTGCATATCCATGACAAGGTTATTACCATCTCCATGCTTTACTGTAGGAATGGTGTTATTTGGATGATGAGCTGTATTGGATTTCCGCCAGACATATCTTTGGTGTTGAGGCCAAATAATTACATTTTAGTCTCATCTGACCATAACACCTTTTTCCATGTGGCCTCAGAATCTTCAAGGTGCATTTTGGCAAAGCTCAGTCGTGACTCCATGTGGTCTTTCTTCAGGAGTGGCTTTTTCTCTTGCAACCCTCCCATACAAGCTACATTTGTGGAAATTTGTTCTCGCATGCACACAATGACCATTCTTTGCCATAAATTCCTACAGCTGCTTCAGAGTTGCTGTAGGCCTCTTGGTGGTCTCTCTGACCAGTTTCCTCCTGGCTCTTTCACCCAGTTTGGAGCAACATCCTGATCCAGGGAGGGTCTGTGTTGTACCAAATACCTTCCACTTCCTAATAATAGACTTTACTGTGCTTCTAGGCATTGATACAGCCTTTGAATTTTTTTTGTATCCATCTCCTGACTTGTGCCTGTCCACAACTTTATCCCTGAGATCTTTTGACAGTGCCTAGCCACCCATAGTTGATTGTTTGCTTCAGTTGCACTACCAGGGACTGAAATGCCCCATGAAATCTCTTTTTATGCTGAGCTAATCAAAATGACCACAGCTAATCACAGATTTAATTCAAATGGATTTTCTTTCTCGTACATCACGGGACACAGAGCGGCATAGTCATTACTATGTGGGTTATATAGATACCTTCAGGTGCTGGCACTGGCAACTTCCAAAACCGGAAGTACCCTCCCCTATATAAGCCCCTCCCATCCGGGAGCACCTCAGTTTTTTGCCAGTGTCTAAGGTGTTGGCCAAGAAGTAACATGTGTTTTTCACTGAGCTTGCGTACAGGTTCTTTTGGGCCTCAGTAAGCTATTCCGGATCCGACCAAAAAAGCTTCATAGCTAAACGGTCGGTACCCGGGCCTTGCAAGAGAAGAGCAAGGTTTTGCCTGTAATGCCTCTCTTAGGAGGGCTGGACCCTGGGATCCAGAGCTCTGGTCATACCCACGACCAAGATGTTTGCTGTGCAGGGTGCTATACAGGTCCAGGGGAGTGGAATCCTTGGGAACCCGGTCCCTGAAGGTTTAATTACAATGCCTGCCGTGATAGGTGAAGTTTGGGCTTCTGTGGACCAAACAGAGTCCTGCGGCGAGGAAAAGGTAAGTGGGGGCCCTCAGGAACTTGGTTCTATTTAGGGACCCCCAAGCCTATTTTGTCTTTCTGCCTGTTACCTAAGGTATTCCCGCTAATATTCTGTGTATGCCTGTTACTACTGAGAAAATGTAAAAATTTTAATAGTAGGCAAGAAAAAAAATAAAAAAAACATGTAAGACCGCGGTACCTGTGTTAGACACTAGAGGCCGCTATGGTTCTTTTTCTTGTAATGTGGATTTTTTTCTTCCAAAATCAAATCCAGGCAGTTGGTAAGTTCTCTGCTGGGAAGCTGTCTCCTCTGCCCTGTTGCTGCGCTCATCCATCCCCGGGCCCTGCGGCAGGGACCCTGGCTCCCATCTAGCTCCTTATTTTTTTCAAAAAAGGCGCCGAAGGCGCACGTGCCTGCGCGCGTGCACGCGCCTCTATATATAGAGGCGATCTGGAAAAAGGGGCGGAGCGGGTGGATGACGCTCGGTGTGCGCCGCGGCACTACTGCGCATGTGCGGGCGTCCAGCGTGTTTTAAAGCACAATCATAGCTGGCTATTGAAGTGCACAGACAGAGCTAGCAACAGTATAAAGGCACACAGAGGCGGTTGATGCAGGCATCCCCTAGAAAGGCACTTTAGTAGACACCAACTGTTATATAGCAGCAATTGTGCTAGACTATTCTCAGTAAAAGTGGTGTATTACGGCTGGAATACCTCAGCTTTAGGCTTAGGAATATGCCGTCCAGAAGCTCCGGAACTGAATCTTCCAGGAAGCGAAGGGGGTCTCATCGGGCTCTGAGGATCTTGGGCATGCTTCTGCTGCACCAGTCTCCCCTGAAGTTCAGAGGTAAGTGACCGTAGAGACCCCGCAGGGGTACTTGGTACTGTGGCTGTCCTCAGTTCACCTGCTCCTGTGTATGTAACAGAGGAGGTTTTTTCCTCAGCTCTGGGAGGATTAGAGAGAGATTGTCAACATTGATCGCTGCCTCCCTGTCAGGGAAAGCACGCCCGATCTCCGTCTCCTCCTTCAGAGTGCCTGTTAGCAGAGCAACAGTCCCATACAGGGATCGACCTGCCTGAAGGGGATCAGGATGAGGTTGATTCTGTTATAGAGGAATCAACAGTGGAGGAACCTTTTCTCAGCATCTCAAGCTGAAAGATTATGGGTTCAGTCTCTGATTAACATGGTCCGATCAGCATTTAAAAATGCACCTTGCGGAACCATCAACCACTACTGTATCCTCGTTGGGGTCGCTAGAAGCCCCCAGACTGTCTGTTCTTTTCCACTTCACCCTTTACTGAAAGGGCTCATTTACCAGGATTGGGAACATCCTGAGAAAATATTTATTCCCCCCAAGAGATTTCCGGTGGTCTATCCCATGGAGGATAAGTTCATCAAAAAATGGAAGGTCCCTACAGTGGACGCAGCCATCTCTTGTGTGTATAAATCACTGACATGTCCAGTGGATAATGTCCAAATGTTCAAGAACCCAATAGATAAAAGATTGGAGTCCTTATGAAAATCTGCTTTTTTCTACAGCAAGCTTGGTGACACAACCAGCATTGGGGTCTGCTAAGCAGTGAAGGATCAGTTGAAACAGGTCTTGAGGGACTTGACAGATCAGCAGGCCCTTGCCCTAGCTGATCTACCTAGAGCCTTAGGCTTTGCGGTTGACGCCATAAAGGATTCAATCCATCAGGCCTCCCGCCTTACGCTGTCTGTAGTACATATGCGTAGGCTTCTATGGCTCAAAAACTGGTCTGCTGAAGCTCCCTGTAAAGAATGGCTGGTTAGCGTCCCATTTCATGGTGAACGCTTATTCAGGGAAGACCTGGACAAATATATCCAGAAAATTTCCAGCGGTAAAAATACACTCTTGCCAGTTAAAAACAGAGTTAGAGGTCCCTCTTTAAGAGGCCTGCTTCTCCAGTCCCTGGGGCATCGGCTGTGTAACAGTTCCGACGGCCTCCTCGGTCAATTCCCGGGGGTAAAAAACAGGGACAATCGCAGGGTAATGAGAAACCCTGGGTCAGGGGAGGTACAAAACCTCCCCCAAAGTTAAATTCATTGAAGGGTTGCCCCCACTCAGTCGGGTGGGGGGAGGACTCCAGTTGTTCGCAAGAGACCTGGCGGGACACGATCAAAACAGATAGGTGCTCTCCGCAGTATGTTTGGGATACAGATTGGAGTTAAAAGACTCTCCTCCTTCCCATTTTTGAGGTCAAAGGTGCCAAGGGATCCCCGGAAGAGAGAGTCCCTCCTGTTGGCACTAGAACAACTATTGCTCCAAGGAGTAATTATGGAGGTTCCCCTGGAAGAATGGGGGTTTGGGTTTTACTCAAACCTCTTTACAGTCCCGAAGCAAACGGGGACGGGAGGCCCATATTAATTCTAAAAGGGCTAAACAAATTCCTGTATATCAGGACTTTCCGATGGAGTCGATCCGATCGGTGGCCACTGCCCTACAAGGGGAGGATTGGTTAGCCGCGATCGACATCAAAGATGCTTATTTGCACATTCCCATCTTTCTAGTCCACCAAAAATGTCTACGCTTTGCAGTAGAAAGGCGCCATTTTCAGTTCAGAGCCTTACCCTTCGGTCTGGCCACAGCACCACGAGTGTTTACAAAACTTCTGGCCCTTTATTGGCCAATCTAAGAACACAAGGTGTAATGATAATGGCATATCTAGATGACTTGTTGCTGATAGACCACTCCGTGAAAAAACTAGACGTGGTCGTTCACAAGACAATCAAGTATCTGGAATCTCACGGTTGGATTATCAACCGAGAAAAGTCAGCCCTAAAAACCAGTCAAAAGTCTGGAATACTTGGGGCTAAGGTTGGATTCAGGCCAGAGAAAAATATTCTTGCCTCGAGGAAAGGTGTTGTCTTTGAAAGATTTGATCCACTTAGTGGGTACAAAAAAGACAGCCGTCCATACGCCTGTGCATGAGGCTGCTGGGAAAAATGGTGGCATCATTCGAAGCAGTACCCTACGGTCAATTCCATTCAAGGAATTTGCAAGGGGCCATACTGTCAGCCTGGAACAAAAAAGTTCAGGCCCTAGACTTACAATGTCCTTGTCCCCTTCCGTTCGCAAGAGCCTCCGTTGGTGGTTGGTTCCCCAGAATCTGGAAAAAGGGAAATCCTTCAGTCCGATTTCTTGGAAGGTGGTCACTACAGATGCCAGCCTTATAGGCTGGGGAGCAGTACTGGAGCAATGGTCTCTCCAGGGCAGATGGTCGGATGCAGAAAAGGCCCTGCCCATCAATCTCTTAGAGATACGAGCAGCCCGGTATGCCCTAGTAGCATGGACATCCAAACTCCAAGGGTCCCCTGTCAGAATTCAATCAGACAATGCCACAGCAGTGGCATATATCAATCATCAGGGGGGCACCAGGAGTCGTGCAGCCCAGAGGGAAGTAAATTACATCCTGAAATGGGCAGAAAGATATGTCCCAGCCATATCTGCGGTATTCATTCCAGGAGTGGAGAATTGGAAGGCGGACTTTCTAAGTCGCCAGCAATTATGCCCAGGGGAATGGTCCCTTCACCCCGAGGTTTTCTGGACAATATGTCAGCGGTGGGGAACACCGGATGTAGATCTTCTAGCATCCAGATTCAACGCAAAGGTGGACAGGTTTGTCTCTCGGACAAGGGATCCCCTAGCTTGCGGCTCGGATGCCCTAGTGTTCCCTTGGGATCAGTTCAAGCTGATATATGCATTCCCACCGCCACAATGGTTACCTCGATTACTCCGCAGAATCAGGGTAGAAAAGAAACCAGTGATTCTGGTGGCTCCAGCGTGGCCCCGAAGAGCGTGGTACGCGGAGATTGTAAAATGTCAGTGGGGAGTCCTTGGACTCTCCCACGTCGTCCGGACCTGCTTTCGCAAGGACCGATATACCACCCTTCCTTACCAGCCCTAGGTTTGACGGCCTGGCTATTGAAGCCCACATTCTAAAAAAGAGAGGGCTCTCTAATCCTGTGGTATCTACCATGATCAATGCCAGGAAGCCGGTATCCAGGCAGATCTACTATAGAATCTGGAAGGCGTACATCGCGTGGTGTGAGGCCAAGAAATGGCATCCACATAAGTACGTAATAGGTAGGAGTCTGGACTTCCTACAGTGGGCTGTAGATAGGAAGCTTGCCTTGAGTACTATCAAAGGTCAGTTTTCGGCCTTGTCAATATTTTTTCAAAGGCCCTTGGCTTCGCATTCACTAGTCAAAGCCTTTAGACAAGGAGTGATGCGTATTAGTCCTCCGGTTAATATTCCCATATGTCCATGGGATCTAAACCTGGTTCTGTCGGTTCTACAGAAACAACCATTTGAACCATTACAGCATAGTTCCTTGGTTCTTCTCACCAGGAAATTGTTTTTTCTAGTAGCCATTTGTTCGGCTAAAAGAGTGTCGGAATTAGCAGCTATGTCCTGTAAAGAGCCATATCTGGTTATCCATAAGGACAGAGTAGTGTTACGTCCTCATCCAGCCTTTCTTCCTAAGGTGGTATCAAGGTTTTCATTTGAACCAAGATGTGGTTCTTCCTCCTTTTTTCCCCAAACCTAGTTCGGTAGAGGAAAAGTTATTGCATTCTTTGGATGTAGTAAGAGCAGTTAAAGCTTATCTAAAAGCCACTGCTCAGATTCGCAGAACGGATACTTTGTTTATTCTGCTGGAAGGCCCCAGAAAGGGTCAGGCAGCGTCAAAATCTACTTTAGCCAAGTGGATTCGACAGGTCATAATGCAAGCCTATGGCTTGAGAAGGAGACCGCCTCCGTTCAAAGTTAGGGCGCACTCCACGAGAGCAGTTGGAACTTCATGGGCAGTGCATCACCAGGCCTCCCTGGCTCAAATCTGTAAGGCCGCAACGTGGTCTTCAGTACACACGTTTTACTAGGTTCCACCAGGTGGACGTTAGAAGTCGGGAGGATGTCGCCTTTGGGCGCAGTGTGTTGCAGGCCGCAAAAGATCCTCATGTCTGATAGCGCTCAGCTTATGTATGGTGTATCCCCCCCCTCATTGGGCATTGCTTTAGGACATCCCACATAGTAATGACTATGCCGCTCTGTGTCCCGTGATGTACGAGAAAGAAAATAGGATTTTTATAACAGCTTACCTGTAAAATCCTTTTCTTGGAGTACATCACGGGACACAGAGCTCCTACCCCTCTTTGGGGACACTTATTGCTTTGCTACAAAACTGAGGTGCTCCCGGATGGGAGGGGCTTATATAGGGGAGGGTACTTCCGGTTTTGGAAGTTGCCAGTGCCAGCACCTGAAGGTATCTATATAACCCACATAGTAATGACTATGCCGCTCTGTGTCCCGTGATGTACTCCAAGAAAAGGATTTTACAGGTAAGCTGTTATAAAAATCCTATGTTTGTGCCATTGAGAATGTGATTAGCTACACCTGATTGAGTTTACAAGTCATTTTGAGGAGGGGGTGATCCTTTTTCCAACTCAGTAATTCTGTTTTTGATGTTTTTTTTTTATATTTTTCTGACATGTTTGTGTTATATCTTTTACTTGTTATAAGTAGAACTGAGTAAATAGAGCTGGATAAAATAAAAACTGTGTCTGTCTTCATTTCAGGCTGCAACATAATGTGATTATTTTAAAGGGGGGGTGATTCTTTTTTATATCCACTATAGTTAAATGTGATTATTTACATACTTGTTCCAGGCAAGTGACACAAAGTATTAAAGCAAAAGGGCAACCTAATAGTCAGGAGACTAGCATTTGCAGAATGAGAAGTAAAAAATGTTTGATCACTTTCATTATTAATTTTCTTTGCCCAATTAAAAGGAAGTGATCGGACAGGTTGCAAAAATGTTCTGTTTTTTTTTTGTGCATGATTTATGGGACTTGCCCATATCATGCAAAAAAAAAAAAAGACAGTTTTAGTGAAAATCTGGTAAAAACATTATCAATGCAATTTAGATGGTATTGATGAAAACATTAACAATTTGTGGCAGATCAAGAGAAATACTTTCTAAATATGAGTAAGAATATTATTCCAAAGAAGATTGATACAAAACATATGTATGTCTGGCTAAACAAAAAATTGTATCATCTATGGGCTGCTTGAGGGGTTACTTGTTTAACCACTTGACCACTGGGCACTTAAACCCCCTTAATAACCAGACCAATTTTCAGCTTTCGGTGCTCTCACATTTTGAATGACAATTACTCAGTCATACAACACTGTACCCATATGAATTTTTTGTCCTTTTTTTCACACAAATAGAGCTTTCTTTTGGTGGTATTTAATCACTGTTGGGTTTTTTATTTTTTGCGCTATAAGAGAAAAAAGACTGAAAATTCTGTAAAAAAATGTTTTTTTTTTCGTTTCTGTTATAAAATTTTGCAAATTACTATTTTTTCTTCATAAATTTTGGCCAAAATTTATACTGCTACATATCTTTGGTAAAAATAAGTACAAATTGGTGCATATTATTTGATCTTTGTGAAAGTTATAGAGTCCACAAGCTATGGTGCCAATATCTGAAAATTGATCACACCTGAAGTACTGACGGCCGATCTCATTTCTTGAGACCCTAACATGCCAGAAAAGTACAAATACCCCCCAAATGACTCCTTTTTGGAAAGAAGACATTCCAAGGTATTCAGAAAGAGGCATTGTGAGTTTTTTGAAGTTGTCATTTTTTCCCACAATTCTTTGCAAAATCAAGATTTTTTTTTCTCTTTTTTTTTTTTCCACAAAATTGTCATATTAGCAGGTTATTTCTCACACACAGCATATGCATTCCACAAATTACACCCCAAAACACATTCTGCTATTACTCCCGAGTATGGCGATACCACATGTGTGAGACTTTTACACAGCGTGGCCACAAACAGAGGCCCAACATGCAGGGAGCACCTTCAGGCGTTCTGGAGCACCGAGGCCAATTCTGACATTTCTCTCCTACATGTAAAAATCATAATTTGTTTGCTAGAAAATTACATAGAACCCCAAAACATTATATATGTTTTTTTAGCAAAGACCTTAGAGAATATAATGGTGGTTGTTGCAACTTTTTATCTCGCACGATATTTGCGCAGCAATTTTTTAAACGCGTTTTTTACGGAAAAAAAATGTTTTGTGCTTAAAAAAAAAAACAGTAAAGTTAGCCCAATGTTTTTGCATAATGTGAAAGATGAAGTTACGCCGAGTAAATAGATACCTAACATGTCACCCTTAAAAATTGCACACACTCGTGGAATGACGCCAAACTTTGCTACTTAAAAATCCCCATAGGCGACTTTTTAAATATTTTTACTGGTTACATGTTTTGAGTTACAGAGGAGGTCTAGGGACAAAATTATTGCTCTCACTCTAACGTTCGCAGAGATACCTCACATGTGTGGTTTGAAAACCGTTTTCATATGTGGGCGGGACTTAAGTATGCGTTTGCTTCTGTATGCAAGCTCACAGGGACAGGGGCGCTTTAAAAAAATATATATTTTTTTATTGTTCATTTTACTTTATTTATTTTAGTTTGACATGTTTTTCCACCCCAAAAATTTTTTTGATCACTTTTATACCTATTACAAGGAACGTAAACATCCCTTGTAATAGGAATATGGCATGACAGGTCCTCTTTACAGTGAGATATGGGGTCAATAAGACCCCACATCTCACCGCTAGGCTGGGAAGCCTGAAAAAAAAAACAACAATCCTGGCTTTGATCGTAGCGGTGAGTCGGTAGAAGCACCGGAGGGCGGCGGGGGGGGACATCCCCTCTCGCCTCCCGTAAGAATGATCAAGCGGCGGAACAGCCGCTATGATTGTTGTTATGGTGTAGGGAATCGCCGGCTGAAAAAGCTAATATCTGAATGATGCCTGTAGCTGCACCCATCATTCAGATATCCCTGCACAAAGTCAAGGACGTCATATGACGGCCGGCGGGCGGGAAGTGGTTATTGCGGAGTATTGCCGGGCATTGCGGAGTATTGCCGGGCATTGCGGAGTATTGCCGGGTATTGCGGAGTATTGCCGGGCATTGCGGAGTATTGCCGGGCATTGCGGAGTATTGCCGGGCATTGCGGAGTATTGCCGGGCATTGCGGAGTATTGCCGGGCATTGCGGAGTATGGCAGGGCATTGCGGAGTATGGCAGGGCATTGCGGAGTATGGCAGGGCATTGCGGAGTATGGCAGGGTATTGCGGAGTATGGCAGGGTATTGCGCGGAGTATGGCAGGGTATTGCACGGGGTATGGCAGAGTATTGCGCGGGGTATTGCAGAGTATTGCGCAGGGTATTGCAGAGTATTGCGCAGGGTATTGCAGAGTATTGCGCAGGGTATTGCAGAGTATTGCGCAGGGTATTGCAGAGTATTGCAGAGTATTGCGCAGGGTATTGCAGAGTATTGCGCAGGGTATTGCAGAGTATTGCGCAGGGTATTTTGCAGGGTATTGCGCAGAGTATTGCGCAGGGTATTGCAGAGTATTGCTGTAACGCCGAGCACTCCGGGTGTCCCATCCATCCCGGAGCGCCCGCAGCGTCTGTCCCCCTGCAGCGCTCCGGTCGGCCCCTCTGACCGTGAGCGCTGCTCTGATGCTGGCGGGGATGCGATCCATGCGGCGGCACCTGTCCGCCCGCGGATCGCATCCCATCCTGCTCACCGGCCTCCTCCTCCTGCTCCGTCCCGGCGCGCGCGGTCCCGCTGCTCTCCAGGGGGCGCGCGCGCCGGTCTTCTTAAATTTAAAGGGCCAGTGCACCATTGATTGGTGCCTGGTCCAATTACTGTGTACACACCCAAAACACTTAAAAACCCACTCCCCCTTCCTGTCCTTGCCGGATCTTGTTGCCTTAGTGCCCTGAGAAAGCGTTTTGTAGTTGCCTTGCCAGTGTATCTGACCTTCTGCCGTTGCCCCTGACTACGAACCATTGCCGCCTGCCCTGACCCTCCGCTACGTCTGACCTTGCCTCTGCCTAGTCCCTGTGTACCGTGCCTATCTCAGCTGCCAGAGAAGTCGAGCCGCTACTGGGGGACACGACCTGGTTGCTACCGCCGCAGCAAGTCCATCCCGCTTTGCGGCGGGCTCTGGTGAAAACCAGTAGCTGCTTAGAACCGGTCCTCCAGTGCGACCCGTGCCTTCGCCTCTCTGGCACAGAGGATCCACCTCCTGTGTCCTCACTAGCCACCAGTCCGGGCCCTGACAGTTGCGCAGGGTATTGCAGAGTATTTTGCAGGGTATTGCGCAGGGTATTGCAGAGTATTGTGCAGGGTATTGCAGAGTATTGTGCAGGGTATTGCAGAGTATCGCGCAGGGTATTGCAGAGTATTTTGCAGGGTATTGTGCAGGGTATTGTAGAGTATTGTGCAGGGTATTGTAGAGTATTGTGCAGGGTATTGCAGAGTATTGTGCAGGGTATTGCAGAGTATTGCGCAGGGTATTGCAGAGTATTGCGCTGAGTATTGCGCAGGGTATTGCAGAGTATTGCGCAGGGTATTGCAGAGTATTGCGCAGGGCATTGCAGAGTATTGCGCAGGGCATTGCAGAGTATTGCGCAGGGCATTGCAGAGTATTGCGCAGGGCATTGCAGAGTATTGCGCAGGGTATTGCAGAGTATTTTGCAGAGTATTGCGCAGGGTATTGCAGAGTATTTTGCAGAGTATTGCGCAGGGCATTTTGCAGAGTATTGGCAGGGTAATGCACCAGGGATGGCTGAGCAGGGATGGATGGATGGCTGGATCTGTGACTGCAATTGTCACAGATCCAGCCCACAGCGCTGCTGCCTTGATCTGCTCCCTCCCCTCTCCTCTCACACTGTACCGATCGGTACAGAGAGGGGAGAGAGGAACCGGCGTCATCACATGACACCGGTCTGTTTACAAGTGATTGCTCCATCATTTGACGGAGCGATCACGTGGTAAACGGCCGCTATCAGCGGCGATTTACCGCGATTCCTGATGCGCCGGGTCCTCTGTACCCGGCGGTCACGGAGTTTCCCGTGTGTGCGCCCCAGGGGGCGCGCGGGAGCGCGATTCTGGGAGGACGTTATATGACGTCCTCCCAGAGTTAAGCAACCACCACCTTGTCGACGTTATTTGTCGGCAGGTGGTTGCTAAGTGGTTAAAAAATAACAAACATGTCATACTTACCTCCACTGTGCAGTTGGTTTTGCACAGAGGGGCCCTGATCCTCCTTTTCTGGGGTCCCTCAGCGGTGCTGGTAACTCCTCTTCTCCAATGGCCCCTTCTGAGAAGCGCTCTCCTACGGGACATCCATGCAGGCGTGCTCCCGAGGCCTGCTTCTTCATCTATTGACAGACAGCAGGACTCGGCCCCGCCCCAAGTAATTGGGGAGGTGCTGGGGAGGCTGCTGCACACAGAAGGTTTTTTATCCGAATACATTAGGATAAAAAACCTTCTGCCTTTACAACTCCTTTAAGCCATTGGATCAGCATAACAACCAAGCAACTAGCATTCTTAGGTGGAAATGTTAACATGTATTTCTCTCAGAACAGCTTTCCTTTAACCCTCTGACTGCAAAAAGGTATATCATTAGATAGCTGTTTATGTAAACCTTGCATATTACTACATGGTTTTCAGATCTTCTACAGTTGCTATAGGGAATTCCTCTTTGCACATGGGACTCCTCGTGCAAACCTTTCACATTTTACTTGATACATGCTTGCCAGTCAAAAAGTTACCATCCCGGGATTAGGAAAACTGAAGCAAAATTATAGCAGCAGAGTATGTATACAGAAGAGATTTGATTAAAGAAAGGCAAATTAAGTATTTTAAAAAATATGGTGTGTCACTTTAGAGATTGTGGAAGGTACAGTTAAAGTGGAGCTCCACCCAAAAGGGGACACTCCACTTATTTTCCCCCTCCCCCTCCGCTGACACATTCGGCACTTTTTGGACGGTGGAGAAACCTGGTTTTATCAGGGACCCGCTCCCACTTCCCCCTGATCTTGTCCGGGACGCTCCTCCCAATTGGCTGAGACACAGCAGCGGCGCCACTGGCTCCCACATCTGTCATTCAAACTCAGTCAGCCAATCACGGGAGAGAGGGGGTGGGGCCAGGTCAGGGCTCTGTTTCTGAATGGATACACGGAGCTCTGACTCAGCGTGGGTGCCCCCATAGAGAGCTGCAGGCTGAGGGGGCACTCAAGAGGAGGGAGGGGCCAGGAGCAGCAAAGAGGGACCTGAGAAGAGAAGGATCTGGGCTGCTCTGTGCAAAATCAACTGCACAGAGGAGGTAAGTATAACATGTTTGTTTTTTATTTTATTTTATTTTTTAATACGAGACTTTACAATCACTAAGTATTTTCTGAGTTACTGACCTGGAACAAGTATGCTGATTATGAGCTGCATCTTCACCCTGACTTTGCATGATGTATGCTTGTTACAGGTCTGCAGCTGAGAAAGTCAGGAAACCAAAGAAAGGTAACTATCATTTTCAAAAGACAAGTAAAACAGCCCCTGTATTTTGCTCAACACAGGTTTTCATAAAGATACACACTATTATATTGCATAGAAGGACCCTTCTTTGAGTGTGTGTGTGTTACATAGTTATGCAGCATCACTTGTACATGCAGTATTAATAGATTCTACTTGTTAAATGTATGTACTGTGGAACACATATCTCTGAGATTGTTTAAAAATATTATCTATTTTTTATAGCAACATTAATAAAAGAATAAAAATAAAATCTTGCCAGCCTTTGCTCATTAAGTAATGTGACCTTTTAGAATGTCTGTCTTGCTATGCTTCTTAAATATTTTCCTAATGAAGCTGTAATTGGCACCATCCACAATATCTTTCTTCTATTTTGTTGTTATGGCAACAGATGCGTCTAGAGCACTTCCAGAATTTGCAGAAGTTGAAATCTCTTCTCTGCCAGATGGTACAACCTTTGAAGATCTCAAGTCACTGCAGACTCTTTATCGGGAGCACTGTGAGGTAAAAGGCACCTTACCTATGTGTTTGTGAGAATTACTACTCCCACACTACAATGTATTTATTCTCTCATCTATGATGTTTTTTTTAAAAAAAAAATGCTGCTGTCCATGTGGTAGGCTTACTGGAGCACACACATATTGTAACTAAAGAGCTAGACACATTTTATTCCTGAAGGTGTTATGGTAATCTAAAGGATGGATGAAACGAAACTTGTATAGTAGACACTCATTATCATGATCATACTTAATTTTGAAAACATGTTTGAGTCACTCAAAATTGTGTTTGATAGGGGTACATGAACTAGCAAATATTTTTTGGGGGAAACCGTAGAGATATGATATTTATACCTTAAATTCAGACACCCAACCTCATGCTCATGTCTCCTCCTACACTACAATACCTGACTGCAGGAGGAAAAATGCATATAGTAAAATGAGCTACCTAAAGCCTCCTTGCAATTATTTTAAGGCTACATTGACAAGTGTAAGAACAAATATGTGTGTTGTTTTAGTAATCGTAGAAGCAGAACTGCACAGAATTTATCCTTGAATGAACATTATTATGATGACCTTGTAGCCTATACTAATATTAAAATGAGGATTATTCTTGCTTTTCCCCTAGCTCCAGCACATTAAAAGCATACTATTCAAAATAGCAGCCAGAATTGTTATGCTAATGACTAACCCCATATACTGTACATCCTGGGCATCGATATTCAAGGAAACTTTTATAGTATTAGTGTCTCTATTGTATCTTTTATAGTATTAGTGTCTCTATTGCATTGTCTGAATATCGGCTGCAAGTTGGTAACGCTATACTTTAAACTTTGAAGACACAAAGCTTCTCATGGAATAGAACTGTCAGGGCCCAGTTAATTTTGTAACTGTTGCAAATGAGTATTTCTTAAAACCTATAGTCCAATTGTCATTGAAAAAGGGTAAGCTAATGATTAGGAACAGTTAGGCTTCATGTACACGGGACGTTTTGAAACCTCTCCTGAACGATTTAACTTGACAGATAGTAACCGACGTTTAAAAACGTCCGTTGTGCCACGTTTACATGCAGCGTTGAGCCGCGTTTGCTGTTTAGAAGGGTTTTTTACATTGAAAATAGTCAAAAATGTTTCTCCATTAAAAGCGCCTGTAAACGAAACGTGGCTAAACGTGAGTTACCGCGTTTACACGTGTTTACAAGCTGTTACAGGCATTTTCCGTTTTAAATGCCTCTGAACATCCGTCCTAAACGCATTTTTTTGCATTCCAAAAAAAGCTTCTAAACTCAACTGCCTAGAAACGACTATAAATGACCCTGTGTACATGTACTGATAAAATAACATTGAGATAACATTGATAACGTTCAGGGGCAGCTAAAAAAAATGCCCAACTGCTCCTAAACGTCAATTTACCAGCAGCAGTGTACATGAAGCCTTAGTGCAGTGGTTCTCAACCTGGGGGTCGGGACCCCCTCGGGGTCAAATGACTATTTGCCAGGGGTCACCAAATCCTGAGCTGTTCCTGAAGTCCGCACCACTCTCCCAGCCTTTTCGTGGCCGCCCAGCAGGGCTGTCCCTGAAGCCTGTGGCCGCCCAGCTGGGCTGTTCCTGGAGCCCGCAGCCACCGACTTAGCCATTCCGCAGCGCCCATTCAGTTCACGGCATTCGTGGGGGGCAGAGACTAGAGGTCAGCTAACTGTTGAGGATCGTGAAGTGGGAGGGGCTGGAGGAGACCCCATCTTCTGATTTTGGCATAGGTGTCACTGCTGCGAGACACCACAGAACTGGAGACACAGTGAAGCTGGAGACACAGTGAGTAAGGCTACCTGTGATTAGAGTTGCCATTAAAAATCCCCACTACAGTTCTCAGATCAGCAGATGACCTTGGTCAAGAGCACCTAAGTTGGCTGATCAGAACTCTCCCCAGCACTGCCACTCATCCCATCCCCCACCAGCACTGCCACTCATCTCATTCCTTCCACAAAGGAGTAAGAGAAGGAATAAAAATAGGGAATACATGGAAGGGAGAGGAAAAGAGGGGGAGGAACAAAGAAAAAGTGAGAGAAAGAATAAGGGAAAGAGCAAGAAAGATGGCTGGAAAGAAGGAATGGGGGAAATAAAAACAAGAAATTAGGATAGAGAGAGATAAAAGGTGAGAGAAAGGAGAACTAAGAGAGAGAGGGGTACATCCTAAAATGTACCATAAGGGGTTTTAATATTGTACGAGTGGAAGGGACTCAGTGAGCGCTAAATGTCCGTGGGTTAGGGGCGCAAATTACTTGCCTTGCCTTGGGTGCTGACAACCTACGCTACGAAAATAATTTTGCCATCAGGGGTCCCCACAACTTGGGAAATTTTATCAAGGGGTCACGGCATTAAAAAGGTTGAGAACCACTGCCTTAGTGGGACAACTTTTTTTTTCTTTTTTTATATTGCAGCACCAAATTTAACTGGCTCACATGCACACAATAATAAAACTATATTTCAATGCCAAAATAAATAATCATATTTTCCTTTAATTTGTTGTTCAGGCAATATTGGATGTTGTTGTAAACTTACAGTTTAGCTTGATTGAGAAGCTGTGGCAAACTTTCTGGCGTTACTCTCCGACCTCTACAGCTGATGGCACCACCATTACAGAGTCTGGGTAAGACCCTTCCAGCACTTTTGAGGTTGCTGCTAAAAGGATCATTTGTCCAAAGCAGCCATAGTCTTTGATTTTAAATGTAAGTTACAGAATAAAAATATATTGTCAGCCTGATTGTGGCTTTAGGGAGCTTCTATTTCCTCTGAAGCTGTTTTTACAAATTTGAACTACTGAGGACTTTTTTTAGTGCAGTAGGGTTATTAAAATTTACTCTCTCTGCTTTTTTATTGCACCATAGTATTTTGCCACTCTGGCAAAGTGCACATTACATTATTTCTTAAAAGGAAAATAAAATATATCTCTATTGAGCACATATTTTAAGTTACTAAAAAAAAATGTTAGACTAATTTTTTTATATTATTTTTACATCTTTACATGCTTGCCCTTCCATACATTTGTTCTTGTATTACGTTTAGAGATTTATAGACTAACAACTCAGAGAAAGCTCTGTATTTTGCTCAGGCTTATTCAATTGCTCTGCTTAACATGTGGGAAGAGAGTGCAATGTATTCAGTGTCGATTAACCCATAGACTGTGTGAGAAAGAGCGGTAAAGCACAATTACTTTGTAACACTACAAAGAAAGAAGATTAGCTGGAGTATTTAATGAGCAAATATGGCTGCCCCCATGTACATAATTAATCATAAGCTATCACCAAGAATTGATACAATTATTTGCTAGAATTTGATCTCTTTCACATGTTCATTTAAACATTCCTAAAAATAATTATTTAATATTGATATAATTTCTGCAGCAATGACCAGCTCACCTTATATAACCACATTCCACGTTGTCTTCCATTCTATTGCCTTTTCTGATTTTTCCCTTACTCATTTAATTTCTTATTGTACTTGAAACAACTTGAGCAATATACTGTTGCAAATGTGGAGATAGATCACATTCTCATTTGATTTTTATTTCTGTTTCTAGCAACCTAAGTGAAATGGAAAGCAGGCTGCCAAAGTCAAAGTTGATTTTGCTCTGCAAAAATGAATTGATTCTGAAGTGGATGTGCAACTGTGACCATGTGATGTATCAAGCTTTGGTGGAGATCCTAATTCCCGATGTCCTAAGACCAATTCCTAGTAAGATATATTCTAGGCATGATTATTATTGGATCCTAGGCCCTGGATGTACATATTGAGATTTATCTCTGACCCCACCATTGCAAATCCCCCTCTCCCACCACCATTTAGCTGTCAAATGCCAGAGTATGAGGTGTTATCAAAGAGTTTTGAGACTAGCTCTGTGTACAAGAAAGTACTTTATTTATCTACATTTTCACACTATCACCTTCAAAATAGTCCCCTTGCACAGCAATACAGCACTCCTAGGGTTCCTGCCACTTCTGGAATGTGTCCTAGAAGTTTTTTTTCTTTATCGTACATCACGCGACACAGAGCAGCCATTATAAATACTATGTGGGTTATACGCCACCTATAGGTGAATGGACACTAGCAGATCAAACAGGAGGTCCCCCCTATATAACCCCTCCTACACAGGAAGTACTTCAGTTTTTTCGCCAGTGTCTGTAAGGTGGTGGACACTGATGTGATACATGTGCTCTTGGAGCATACTTGATCCATTTGAAAAAGCTGTCAGCTAAAATGGATGGTACCCAAGCCTCATTGGTTAGGAAAGAAGATTCCTCAAGGTTTGCCTGTAATGCAGCCTTACGGCGCTGGACCCTGCATAAGAGAACCCTGTGCAGTGTTTGTTCTGACCAAGGTGCTTTCCTGTAGGGTGCTATACAGGTCAAGGGGAGTGGACCCCAAATTAAGGGGGACCCAGTTCCTGAAAGTCTTTTATGACAAAGCCAGCTGCGATGGGTGAAGGTTGGACTCCTGTTATGTTCAGAGTCCTGCAGCAGGAATGGCAAGTCTGCATTTTTGTGGTTTCTCTTTAAAAAAGAAAAAAAAGAGATCTGACTGTCTGGTCTTCTTTCAGTGGCCACTGGAGGCAGTGTACTGTTTAATCATGCTCTATTAACTTCTTGGGAGAGTTGGGCTGCTGTTTCTCCTCCAGCCACTAAAGGGCGCAGGCTCGCTCAGTATGGCCTATATCTATATAGGCAGGAAGTGGAGGGGCGGCCATGTTTTACCATGTGGTCGACAGGTTCAGCAGGGCCTCTTGAGACAAAGAAGCAGCCCATGGATACTAATGAAGTGTGAGTTTTTACTATGGGAGAAATGTGTGGCCAGACAAGTCATGATTATATACTGCATACCTACTGCTTAATCCGGGGGGCCTGTACAACTGTAAGTCGATACACCCCTATACGGGTATTAGTGCACTTTAAGGAGTTGTGTCTTCAGAATAGCATGCATTTGGTCTGCAGGAGCTTAGTTTTAAGCTGTTGAAACAGCATAGAGGCTGCATTGGATGCCTATGTACTTGGCTAATCCTGCAAAGCTAGTATGGGCCCAGGTGCAGTTGAGCAGGTGCAGCATAGTATACATGTTTCCTAATGCTTGCTTACTTGCATAGGCACATGTTTGCATAGACGCTTGCTTGAATAAACACAAGCTTGCATAAGCACATGTTTGCAGAGGCGTGTGTTTGTGTGCACGCACGCATGTTGCGTAGATGCAGGTTTTCCTAGGCACATGTTTGCATAGACGTATGTACATAAATGTGTATGCATGTTGCATAGATATATGTGTTTACATGGATGCATGTTTGCATGGATACATGTTTGCGTAAACGCATGTTGGCATAGATACAGGTTTTTGTAAACGCATGTTTGCATAGGTGCATGTTTGCCTAAACACATTTTAGCATAAACACATGTTGCATAGATACGTGTTGCATAACATACAGTGTTTCACAAAAGTGAGTACACCCCTCACATATTTGTAAATATTTTATTATATCTTTCTTTATCGTACATCACGGGACACAGAGCGGCATAGTAATTACTATGTGGGTTATAGAGCTTACCTTCAGGTGATGGACACTGGCAGACCCAAGACAGGAAGTCCCCTCCCTATATAACCCCTCCCATATCGGGAGTACCTCAATTTTGTTGCCAGTGTCTAAAGGTGTTGGTCACGGTTAAGCATGTATTCAAGTTAGCTCTGCGTATGGTCTTTGAGGCCTAAAGGCGAGCTATTCCAGATCCGTCCAAAGTGCTTCAATGCCAAAATGGACGGTACCCGGGCCTCGGGGAAGAAGATGTGGACCATCTACGAGGTTTGGCCTGTAATGCCTCTCTTAGGAGGGCTGGACCCTGGGATCCAGTACTCTGGTCAGACCCAATACCAAGAGGTTTCTGGCAGGGTGCTATACAGGTCCAGGGGAGTGGTGTTCATTTCAGTAGGACCCCGGTCCCTGAAGGTCAAATGACGTTGCCCACCAAAGGGGCGAAGTTTGGGCTGTCTGTTCCAAACAGGGTCCTGCGGCAGGGACAGGTAAGTGAAGGGTCCCTGATGAACTTGGTCCAGCAGGGACCCTTCAAAACTAATGTGTTTGCCTGTATTTTACCTACATGGTATATTTCCCACTGTACCTGATGCCTAAAATATCTTTGATAAACCTGAAATGTATTTTCTTATGGTTCTATTGGACATTATGTAGTACCCCTGTTTGGCCACAGCAGGGAGATACTTGAGAATGTCTATATAGCTGGGCATACCTTCTATAAGTGTAATGCCTAGACAGATGGAGGAGCATTCTTCTATGTACAAGCT
The DNA here is from genome assembly GCA_029206835.1 of Rana muscosa. Taxonomy (NCBI): domain Eukaryota; kingdom Metazoa; phylum Chordata; class Amphibia; order Anura; family Ranidae; genus Rana; species Rana muscosa. The sequence continues at coordinate 734,509,253 of CM055116.1, forward strand.
CTGCAGTACCCATCTGTAAAAATGTTACCATACCTGCTAGGGGGACCTGGTCTCCCTCTATAGTGTCAGCTTGGCTCCAATGTAAAACTGCAGCTCCCTCCTGTTCCTCTCCCCATTCCTTCCAGGGAGCGTTTCTGGCGCGCGCGCATTGGCACACGCGCGTGCGTCCGGCGCGCTTCTGCGCATGTGCGGGCATCCTCTGCTTTAAAAAGACAGCCTCTGCGAGACATGCTGTAAGAGGATGGACACATCAGCAGAGCTCCTTGGTGACATTTATTTTTGATATTATATTGGGCACACTACAGGTGGTGATACAGGCATCCCCAAGGCACATTAGTTTAGTCACCTGACTAGCTCTCATAGCAAGCTTGTACGCTAGACTATAGCTAGTGGTGGGTGCATTTTTGGCTGTAAGTCCTTAGCTTGAGCTAGGACTATGCCTTCCAAGGGCTCTGGGAGTAAAAATTCTAAGAGGCTAAAGGGTTCGCCATCATGCTCTGAGGATCTGGGGCTTGCTCCTACTAATATATCCTCCCCTGATAAATCAGAGGTAGTTACCCGAGGGGAGCCATCAGGAATGCTAGGTGCTGCGGCTGCCCTCAGTTCACCTGCTCCGGTATATGTGACAGAGGAGGCTTTTACCTCTGCTCTGGGAGGATTAGAACAAAGATTGGCGGCATTAATCGCTTCCTCCCTGCCGGGAAAAAAAACGCGCTAGATCTCCATCTCCACCGTTAGAGTATCTAACAGCAGAGCAATTGTCTCAGGATGAAATTGATTTTCCTGCAGGGGATCAGGAGGATGATGCAGCCTCGGAGGAATCTACTTTAGAGGAACCATTTTCAGCCTCTCAGGCTTCGTACACACGGCCGAGATTCTCGTCGAACAAAACATGTCGTTTTTTCCGACGAGATTCTTGGACAAGAAACTTGTCCCGGCCGAGTGTACACACGCTCGATTCAAAGAACCCGCGGTTCTTTGAATCGAGCAAACGCGGTGACGTCATCGACTACGACGAGCATGCGCTCGTCACATTCGATGCCGTCGCCGCCATCTTGGTATACCCTACCTATGCCTAGGAAGCTACCGCGCATGCGTCGAATTCATTTCGAACATGCGCGGGCTTCCGGGAGGACAGGTAAGTGTACACACACTCACTTTTCTCGTCGAGAAACATGCCGACGAGAATCTCAACGAGAAAATAGAGAGCAGGTTCTCTATTTTCTCGTCGGGGTTACTTGTCGGTTTTCTCGACGAGAAACCCGATAGCCGCGTACACACGACCGATTTACTCGGCAAGACATCTCTGCCAGCAAGTTTCTTGCTGGTTCTTGCCGAGAAAATCGGTCGTGTGTACGAGGCCTCAGGCTGAAAAATTGTTAGTTCAGTCTTTAACAGACATGGTTCGGTCAGCTTTCAAGCTGCCCCTTTCAGAACCAGCAACTACATTGGTTTCTTCATTGGGCTCTTTGAAAGCCCCACAAGCTAATGGTTCCTTTCCAGTGCATCCATTGTTAGAAAGTCTCATTTATAAAGATTGGGAACATCCTGATAAATTGTTCCTTCCTCCCAAAAAGTTTTCTGTGGTATATCCTATGGAGGAAAAGTTCACCAAAAAATGGAGCCTTCCTTCTGTGGACGCTGCCAGTGGACAATGTACAGATGTTTAAAGATCCAACAGATAAAAATTTGGAAACCCTATTAAAGACTGCTTTTTCTACAGCTGGTACTGTAACTCAGCCTGCAGTGGCAGCCATTGGCATCTGTCAGGCCTTGAAAGACCAGATGAAGCTGGCTTTAAAAGACATGCCAGTTCAGCAGGCGCAGGATTTAGCAGATCTACCTAGGGCTTTATGTTTTGCGGTTGACGCTATTAAAGATTCAATTCATCAGGCCTCCTGCCTTACGCTGGTGTTGGTACACATGCGTAGACTCCTATGGCTGAAAAACTGGTCAGCCGAGACGCCCTGTAAAAAGCTCCTGGCTGGATTTCCATTCCATGGGGAGCGGTTATTTGGCGAGGACTTGGATAAATACATCCAGAAAATCTCCAGTGGGAAGAGTACCCTTTTACCTGTTAAAAGGAAATTCAGGTGTCCTGCCTTCAAGCGGCCCACCTCGCCAGTCCCAGGAACTTCAGCCTCTAAGCAGTTCCGACGGCCTCCCCGATCCAATCCTGGAGGGAGAGCTCAGGGACAGCCACAGGGTAATAAAAAGCCCTGGAACTGAAGGAATACTAAACCAGCCTCCAAGTCGGCCTTATGAAGGGTCGCCCCCACTCAGACGAGTGGGGGGAAGACTCCTGTTGTTTTCAGGGGCTTGGCGAGAGACGATCCGGGACAGATGGGCTCTCTCCATGGTATCCTTGAGATACAAGTTGGAGTTACAGGAATTTCCTCCTCCTCGGTTTATAACATCAAATGTCTCAAAAGATCCAATAAGGAGAAGATCTCTCCTTTCGGCGTTAGACCGATTATTATCCCAAGGGGTAATTGTGGAGGTTCCGGTAAAGGAACAGAGGTTGGGATTTTACTCAAACCTCTTTACCGTTCCAAAGCCCAACGGAGATGTAAGACCCATACTAGATCTCAAAGGTCTAAACAAATTCCTAATCGTCCCGTATGGAATCAATTCTGTCAATAGCCGCCTCCCTACAAGGGGGAGAATGGTTGGCGTCCATCGATATCAGGGACGCTTATTTACATGTTCCTATATTCCCCAGTCATCAAAAGCTTCTACGCTTTGCGGTGGAACAGCGCCATTATCAGTTTGTGGCGCTACCCTTCGGGTTGGCCACGGCTCTGCAAGTGTTCACAAAGATCTTGGCCCCTCTGTTGGCCGACTTAAGAACTCAGGGAATATCTATAAGGGCCTACCTGGATGATCTATTGATAATAGATCAGTCAGCTTCCAACCTAAGGGTTGCTGTACACAACACGGTACAATACCTGGAATCCCGGGGCTGGGTCCAAAATCTGGACAAATCAGCCTTGCAGCCAGCAAGTAGACTCGAATATTTAGGCTTACTCATAGACACAGACCAAAGAAAGGTTTTTCTGCCTCAGGCAAAAATCTCTTCCTTAAGAGAACTAATTCAAGCGATCTGTGCAAAGAGACAGCCATCCATTCGTCTTTGCATGCGGTTGCTGGGAAAGATGGTAGCCTCATTCGAAGCAGTTCCGTATGCTCAATTCCATTCAAGGAAATTGCAGAACGCCATCCTATCTGCCTGGAACGAAAAGGTTCAAGCCCTAGACTTCCCAATGTCCCTGGCGTCGTCAGTACGCAGGAGTCTATGTTGGTGGTTGGTACCCCAAAATTTACAAAAGGGAAAGTCGTTCATTCCAATCTCTTGGAGGGTAGTAACTACGGATGCCAGCCTTCTAGGCTGGGGGGCAGTACTGGAGCAATGTTCACTCCAGGGAAAGTGGTCGAATATCGAGAAGACCTTGCCCATCAACCTGCTGGAAATTTGGGCGGCACGGTTGGCCCTGGAAGCATGGACTTCCAAGCTACATGGGTCTCCTGTCAGGATCTAATCAGACAATGCCACAGCTGTGGCATACATCAATCACCAAGGGGGCACCAAGAGCGGTGCGGCCCAGAAGGAGGTGAATCATATCCTGATATGGGCAGAAAAACATGTCCCATGCATATCCGCTATCTTTATTCCAGGAATAGAGAATTGGAAAGCAGACTTCCTGAGTCGGCAGCAGTTATCCCCAGGGGAATGGTCTCTTCACCCCGACATCTTTCAGACAATATGTCAGAGATGGGGGACACCAGATGTAGATCTATTGGCATCCAGGTTCCACACGAAATTGAGCAGCTTACTGTCCAGAACAAGGGACCCGCTCGCTTGCGGATCGGATGCACTGGTGTTCCCGTGGGATCAGTTCGCACTAATATATGCGTTCCCTCCGCTGCAGCTATTACCTCAACTCCTCCGCAGAGTCAGGATGGAAAGGAGGCTGGTGATTCTGGTAGCCCCAGCATGGCCTCGGAGATCCCGGTACGCGGAAATTGTAAGAATGTCTGTAGGCAAGCCTTGGACCCTTCTGCTTCGGCCAGACCTGCTCACGCAGGGTCCGATATACCACCCTTCTTTACAAACTCTAAATTTAACGGTCTGGCTATTGAATCCCACATTCTAAGAGAGAGAGAGGTCTCTCTAACACAGTGGTGTCTACGATAATCAATGCTAGAAAGCCAGTATCTAGACATATATATTATAGAGTTTGGAAGGCGTATGTGGCATGGTGTGAAGCCAAGAAATGGCATCCTCAGAAGTACGTCATAGGCAGAATACTTGACTTCCTGCAGTGGGCTGTTGTCAAAAACCTAGCCTTAAGTACTATTAAGGGACAGGTTTCGGCCTTATTGATATTTTTCAAAGGCCACTAGCTACACATTCGCTAGTAAAGACCTTCTTGCAGGGTGTGACTCGTATCAACCCAGCAGTGAGGTCTCCCATATGTCCATGGGACTTAAACTTGGTTCTATCAGTTCTTCAAAGACAACCTTTTGAACCATTACTCCACATTCCTTTAGTGCTCCTCACCAGGAAATTAGTGTTCTTGGTAGCTATATCCTCAGCCAGGAGGGTATCGGAATTAGCAGCTTTGTCTTGCAAGGAGCCATATTTGATTATCCATAAGGATAGAGTGGTTTTACGTACACATCCAGCCTTTCTTCCGAAGGTCGTGTCAAGTTTTCATTTGAACCAAGATGTGGTTCTCCCTTCCTTTTTTCCCCAAACCTAGTTCGATGGAAGAGAAATTATTACATTCTTTGGATGTAGTAAGAGCAGTTAAAGCTCTTGAAGCTACTGCTATGATTCGGAAAACTGATGTTTTATTTATTCTGCCAGAAGTCCCCAGAAGGGCCCAGGCAGTGTCGAAATCTACTATTTCTAAGTGGATTTGGCAGGTTATTATTCAAGCCTATGGTCTGAGAACGAAGGTGTCTCCATTTAAAATTACAGCACACTCTACTAGAGGGGTTGGTGCTTCTTGGGCAGTGCATCACCAGGCCTCCTTGGCTCAAATCTGTAAGGCCGCAACTTGGTCTTCAGTCCACACATTCACTAAATTTTATAAGGTGGATATAAGAGGTCATGAGGATATCGCCTTTGGGCGTAGTGTGCTGCAGGCTGCAGTATAGATCCTCATGCCCGATGGTACCCAGCTTGTTATGGTGTCTCCCTCCCCTCATTTTGGCATTGTTTTGGGACATCCCACATAGTAATTACTATGCCGCTCTGTGTCCCGTGATGTACGATAAAGAAAATAGGATTTTTATAACAGCTTACCTGTAAAATCCTTTTCTTGGAGTACATCACGGGACACAGAGCTCCCACCCCTCTTTTAGGGACACTTATTGCTTTGCTACAAAACTGAGGTACTCCCGATATGGGAGGGGACTTCCTGTCTTGGGTGTGCCAGTGTCCATCACCTGAAGGTAAGCTCTATAACCCACATAGTAATTACTATGCCGCTCTGTGTCCCGTGATGTACTCCAAGAAAAGTATTTTACAGGTAAGCTGTTATAAAAATCCTATTTTTCATGTGACAACACTGAAGAAATTAAACTTTGCTACAATGTAAAGTAGTGAGTGTACAGCTTGTATAACAGTGTACATTTTTTGCCCCCTCAAAACACAGCCATTAATTAATTAACTCAACACACAGCCATTAATGTCTAAACCGCTGACAACAAACGTGAATACCCCCTAAGTGAAAATGTCAAAATTGGGCCCAATTAGAAATTTTTCCTCCCCGGTGTCATATGACTCGTTAGTGTTACAAGGTCTCAGGTGTGAATGGGGAGCAGGCATGTTAAATTTGGTGTTATCGCTCTCACTCTCTCATACTGGTCACTGGAAGCTCAGCATGGCACTTCATGGGAAAGAACTCTCTAAGGATCTGAAAAAAAGGAGTTGTTGCTCTACATAAAGATGGCCTATGCTATAAGAAGATTGCCTAGACCCTGAAACTGAGCTGCAGTACAGTGGCCAAGACCATACAGCGGTTTAACAGGACATGTTCCACTCAAAACAGGCCTCCCCATGGGCGACCAAAGAAGTTGAGTGCACGTGCTCAGCATCATATCCAGAGGTTGTCTTTGGGAAATAGACATATGAGTGCTGCCAGCATTGCTGCAGAGGTTTAAGGGGTGGGGGGTCAGCCTTTCAGTGCTCAGACCATACGCCGCACACTGCATCAAATTGGTCCGCATGGCTGTCGTGCCAGAAGGAAGCCTCTTCTAAAGATGATGCACAAGAAAGCCTGCAAACAGTTTGCTGAAGACAAGCAGACTGAGGACATGGATTACTGGAACCATGTCCTGTGCTCTGATTAGACCAAGATAAACGTATTTGGTTCAGATGGTGTCAAGCGTGTGTCGCAGCAACCAGGTGAGAAGTACAAAAACAAGTGTGTTTTGCCTACAGTCAAGCATGGTAGTGGGAGTGTCATGGTCTGGGGCTGCATGAGTGCTGCCGGCACTGGGGAGCTACAGTTTATTGAGGGACCCATGAATGCCGACATGTACTGTGACATACTGAAGCAGAACATGATCCTCTCCCTTCAGAGACTGGGCCGCAGGGCAGTATTCCAACATAACAACCCCAAACACACCTCCAAGATGACCACTGCCTTGCTAAAGAAGCTGAGGGTAAAGGTGATGGACTGGCCAAGCATGTCTCCAGACCTAAACCCTATTGAGCATCTGTGGGGCATCCTCAAATAAAATGTGGAGGAGTGCAAGGTCTCTAACATCCACCAGCTCTGTGATGTCGTCATGGAGGAGTGGAAGAGGATTCCAGTGGCAACCTGTGAAGCTCTGGTGAACTCCATGCCCAAGAGGGTTAAGGAAGTGCTGGAAAATAATGGTGGCCACACCATTGACACTTTGGGCCCAATTTGGACATTTTCACTTAGGGGTGTACTCACTTTTGTTGCCAGCGGTTAAGACATTAATGACTGTTGAGTTATTTTGAGGGGGCAGCAAATTTACACTGTTAATACAAGCTGTACACTCACTACTTTACATTATAGCAAAGTGGCATTTCTTCAGTGTTACAACTCACATGAAAACATATAATAAAATATTTACAAAAAATGTAAGGGGTGCACTCACTTTTGTGAGCTGATATATGTTGCATAAACACGTTTCATAAACACATGCTTGCTTATGGGCACGTGTTGCATAAGCGCGGGTTGGCATAGACACGCACTTTCTTGTTTGGCATAAATGCATAAGCACATACTTACATTCTTCCATAAATGCATTTGTGCTGCATACATATATGTTTAGTTTGAACTGAATACATATGTGCTTATTTACATTAAACTGTATACATATGTGCTTATTTGCCTAGGGCAACAGAACAAAAATTCTCCTGCGCTCCAGTGTTTCGCTAGACACGGGTGGTGTAATCCAGTCTTTGGTTTAAGGCAAAGTCTAGAGTCTTGCAGCCCTCCTCAGAACAATGGGTGTTCATATAGCTAAAAAGAAAAAGAAAAAAAGGAGGGCGCACCAACCTAGTGCATTACCGATCTAAAAGTTTTATTAAAAGTAGAATAAAAGCAATAGTCCTACTCACAAACGGGTTTAGGCAAAAAGGCTTTTCTGACAATCAAGCTGGATCTCTCGGCACCTGTAAGCTGGTTGATGTTTTTTGCAATGGGACCTCCTTCTGTAGTATTTGGGTCTCATTGGTGGCACCATCCTGCATTAAGGGATCACTGGTTCTCTGTTCTTCTTTATCACACGTATCATCACCATTTCGCTCCACTGGTGCACCCCTTTGTGCCAGGGGAGGAGGAAAATCCTCATGGACACTCGATCTATAAAATTTGTCATTCCACTGATTATCGATTTTCCTATTTTTATTTTTATACCAGTATTTATTTCTATTCCCATTGCTATTTCTATTTCCATTTCCCCTACTACCTCCTTTAGAATGAATGTTGGTCATATTCCGGTTTCTAGGCTCCTTGCCCCCTTGTTGGTGATGTTGACTAGACCGACCCAAATCACTTCCCACTATTCCCTCTTATTCATCAACTGGAAGTGAAGGATTTTTATCTCTTTTCCAATTGAACTTACATCCAGATAAATAGTCCTGTCTATCTCTCTCGAACTTGCCTGATTTTCTAACTATCAGATCTGACTTTTTTTTTTTTTTTTAAATGTATTTTTATTCAAATTTTTTTGTACATACATACATATATCTTTCATATCATTACCAATTAACACATTACATTACAAAAAAAAATTAGACAATACAAACACTTTCAACAATATATACACAATATGGGTCTATCCTGTAACCTCATTTACTTTTCTCCCCTCTCTTCCTTACCTTTTAATTAACTTGCATGGCCTCTATGTTATCTTTCTCCTTTTTTCCTCCCTTTTTACTTCCCCTCCTATCTCTCCCCTCCCCCCCCCCCCATCTCACATATTAGATTTTTAAGTGCCTAGTGCCCTCATTCCCCTTCCCTGTTCTACCCATCCCTTCCCTTTTTCCTCCCCTTGAATTAATATTTGTATCCTCTGTGTTGTCTTTGGTTTATGAGGAGACATGAGTATCTCTCTCTGTCTCCAAAAAAAAATAAAAAATGTGTGGATTAAATTAAATTATATTTGTGAGAGCCATACAAACCTCCCCCCCCCCTCTCTAGTTTTGAACTTAGGAGTGCAGCGTGCCCTCCCTCTCCCCTTCCCTTCCCCTACCTCCCTCCCTCTTTCCTCCTCCTCCCCTATTTATTAGCTACTGTGACATTAGTGTTTTTATTTATACAAAGGTTTAATTATCATTTACATCAATCCAACTCCCCCAAAAGAAAATAAGAAAAACTCCCTAGCTACTCACATTTCAAACTTTAAAGTGCTGCGTGCCCCCCTTGCCCTTTTTATTCTGCCTTCCCTTCCCTCCCTTCCCCCTCCCTTTATGTGACTTCCTTGATATTTGTGTTTTTTTTTATCAGATCTGACTCAAACTCTGTTTGTTCATTTATCCTTGTATCCCATACAGCAAAGGCTTCAAGGTCTATATAGACAGCCAGTTCCTCCTATATATTAGTAATATCTAGCTTGATATTTAGCAAGTTTCTCTCTCTTTGTCTGATAATCATTTCTAGCCAAGATCTATTAAATAGCCGCATTTCTCGAACCCATTCCTGACTAATATCCTCATCCAAGAAATTACACAGTTTGTTCAATCTCAAACCTCTTGGAATCCTTTTAACCTCTAAGTATTTTTGTAACAATATGATATCCCACCATTGAGTCATTTCATTTTCTAAAGGGTGTTTAAGCTTATAGAATGCCGATACCATCTTCTCCTCTCTATTTGGTGTAGTATCAATACTTCTGATGTTATCCCGTCCTTCTGTTTGCTGTTCATAGTTGTCAATACTTCTCAGAAAGCCTTTTGCCAGCGATGCTCGCCTTAGCTACCTCTCTTCTATAGACAGTACCATACTTGCTGGTTGATACTTGGTACTTAGTGCTACTCAGAACCCCGAAAGCTGTACACCTAGCAGCTGTAGTCCCCAAATATGACAAGACAACAGAACAAAAATTCTCCTGCGCTCCAGTGTTTCGCTAGACACAGGTGATGTAATCCAGTCTTTGGTTTAAGGCAAAGTCTAGAGTCTTGCAGCCCTCCTCAGAACAATGGGTATTCATATAGCTAAAAAGAAAAAAAGGAGGGTGCACCGACCTAATGCATTACCGATCTAAAAGTTTTATTAAAAGTAGAATAAAAGCAATAGTCCTATTCACAAACGAGTTTAGGCAAAAGGCTTTTCTGACAATCAAGCTGGATCTCTCGATACCTGTAAGTAGGACTCGATGACGAGAGGATCGGATGGTACCCCAAACGGCTGACACGTTTCTGAGGCTCACCCCTTTCTTCAGAGCCTAGGCGGTGCGTGGTACCTCTCTCCTGTGTGCCCCATATAGACACACATTGGTATCCATAGGTTCAAGACCAGGTGACCACCAATCAACTATGTCCCGCCCATCAGTACAGGCTTGCTCCGGCCATTGGGACGGAACTCACACGTTTTCATCCCATTAGAGGGTAGTCTGCCATCAATCTATTATGGTCAAAATAGGGACATTAGTGATCCAACACAACTTGCACTAAAGGCAATATAACATCTCCCCTTTGTTTTACACTAGCAAGGGCTACAGGTGTGTGCATCAACATATAGACATCTCTATGCCAAAGATCAACCTGATCTCAAAAGAGAAACAGAGGCAAATGCAGGCCAGAAAGAGTACTGAAAGTCCTTACCCTCATATCTCTCCCCTTGTGGCGTTATGGATGGTAATTGGGCAATCACTGTCGTCCGGTCTCAGTCCGTTGCCCTTAGCTCTCCCAATGAATCCATTGGAACGCACGCCGTCCCGCAATCCGGAAGTGCGGGTGTTTGTTGCGTTCCAACCCGCACTTTCGGCTAGCCACGACGTCACTTCCGCTCCTGAGATCGCGGCCCAGAAGTGCGGGTGTGTTTGCGTTCCACCCGCTACTTCCGGCCCACTCAAAGGCGTCATTTACACTCATCTCCTGATTTTATAGCTAGTGCGTGCGCACACCTATATCAGAGGCGTCGCTCCCTCCAGTGGTCAGAATGGGTAAATGGGGGAAGCAATATAGCAAATGGAAATAGACAGAGCACATTAATGGTCACTCCTGGTCACTGGCTGGATCCCCCTCAACACATGGGTACACATATGGGGCCCACAAGAATAACACAGTGGCTGGAACCCCCCTAGAATATGTATTAGATTACTCTAGAAGGTCTTAAAAATAATAATAATAATAATAATTGTCATATAGAAACTAATTGAATAAAATCAAAATAACCTAACCATCAATCGCATAAATATATGAGATGAGTTCCTAAACATATAAATAAATTAGTTATATAAATACATAAATATAAATATAGATATAAAAAAAAATATTATACAGCAATGGAGCAGCAACAGTACTGCATCCAAAGTCCAATTACACCAACCCACTGTGCATCAGATTCGTGGAGCAAAAAATCACGCTTCAATAGTTCATGAATAAATAGATAGGTAAAAGCACCTCGAAAAATCACTAGAGGCTTCCCCCATTTACCCATTCTGACCACTGGAGGGAGCGACGCCTCTGATATAGGTGTGCGCATGCATTAGCTATAAAATCAGGAGATGAGTGTAAATGACGCCTTTGAGCGGGCCGGAAGTAGCGGGTGGCACTCAAACACACCCGCACTCCGGGCCGCGATCTTGGTAGCTTTGGTCCCATTCGGGTGCGCGCGCAGGAGCGGAAGTGAATTCATGGCTAGCCGGAAGTGCGGGTGGGAACGCAGCAAACACCCGCACTTCCGGATTGCGGGACGGCGTGCGTTCCAATGGATTCATTGGGAGAGCTAAGGGCACCGGACTGAGACCGGATGACAGTGATTGCCAGATTACCGCCCATAATGCCACAAGGGGAGAGATATGAGGGTAAGGACTTTCAGTACTCTTTCTGGCCTGCATTTGCCTCTGTTTCTCTTTTGAGGAGATCAGGTTGATCTTTGGCATAGAGATGTCTATATGTTGATGCACACACCTGTAGCCCTTGCTAGTGCAAAACAAAGGGGAGATTTTAGCGCAAGTTGTGTTGGATCACTAATGTCCCTATTTTGATCATAATAGATTTCTGGCAGACTACCCACTATTGGATGAGAACGTGTGAGTTCCGTCGTCCCTATGGGGGGGAGCAAGCCTGTACTGATGGGCGGGACATAGTTGATTGATAGTCACCTGGTCTTGGACCTATGGATACACGTGTGTGTATATATGGGGGCACACAGGAGAGAGGTACCACGGACCGCCTAGGCTCTGAAGAAATGGGGACGCCCCAGAAACGCATCAGCTATTTGGGGTGCCGTCCGATCCTCTCATCATCGAGTTCTGCTTACAGGTGCCGAGAGATCCAGCTTGATTGTCAGAAAAGCCTTTTGCCTAAACTCATTTGTGAGTAGGACTATTGCTTTTATTCTACTTTTAATAAAACTTTTAGATCGGTAATGCACTAGGTTGGTGCGCCCTCCTTATTTTCTTTTTTTTTTTAGCTATATGAACACCCATTGTTCTGAGGAGGGCTGCAAGACTTTTTTTCTTTTTCTTTTTCTTTGCCTAGGACTTCATACATATGTGACCCAATGTGAGAAAAAATGTGATTGGACACGTGATGTTCAAACATTCATTAATGAAATGAAGAAAGATTTGTAAAAATAAACCCTGCGATAAACCAAGAGGGTAATCCCGCAGAGCTATAAGAGACACAGTGCAGGAATAACAATATACATTGATAACCTCTGTGAATAAAACCTGTTGGGAAAAGCCTGTTGACCTGATCATCAAATAAACAAGACATAAACAAAAAAGTCTCCGTTAATAACACTAATAACAAAGAATGTGTGCAAATGACCAAGTGATCAAATAATAAATGTCCTCAAAAGGAGGTATCAAAGAGTGGGAGTCTCTGTTTAAATGCTGCGATAGGCTATGCTGAATATATTTCATAAATAATGGAGCTTGAACCGTGACAATAATCCAACATCAGCAAGACAGGTGAGAAATGGATACTCTTACCCCAAGTAAACGATAATTGAGCATATCAGGATCTCCTTGATGTGATCTCCATGCAATAATCTTCCAAAAAGGGGACGCAGGATGTCTCCGGGGATGCTGCCACAATCCTGTATCATCGATCCCAGATGTATAATGCAAACAGGAGCAGATAGAATCTCAGCCAATCAGAGCATAAATTGTCCCATGTGTGGGGATGTCATGGAAGGAAACAAAAGAAACTCCACATGGTGCAGGTCATTCCAGGATAAAAGGTAAAAAAGCCTTTATTGGCATAAAATCCCCCAAAAATTTAACAAAATACAGGCAACTGGAAAGATGCATGGATCAATCACAAAAGATAAAATAAACCGTGGTGTATAGAACTAATTGCAGGTTTGTTATCCCGACATGTTTCGAGTAAGGACTCTTCAACTGGGCCAGTTGAAGAGTCCTTACTAGAAACCTGTCGAATAAGAACTGGTGTGTGTTTTTTAGAGGGCAGGGCAGCTGTAACCAACACCTCCAATCTCATCTCATTGATTGGACTCCAGTTGGCTGACACCTCACTCCAATTAGCTCTTGGAGATCTCATTAGTCTAGGGGTTCACATACTTTTCCCACCTGCACTGTGAATGTTTACATGGTGTGTTCAATAAAAACATGGTAACATTTAATTATTTGTGTGTTATTAAGCAGACTGTGATTGTCTATTGTTGTGACTTAGATGAAGATCAGATCACATTTTATGACCAATTTGTGCAGAAATCCATATCATTCCAAGGGGTTCACATACTTTTTATTGCAACTGTGAATGCATGAACGGCAAGAATACTTGTATACCTGAATGTTTGCATACCTAGGTACCTACATAACGGCATACCTGGGTACCTGCATACTTGCATACCTAAGGGGTTGCATAACGGTAAACCAATGTTGTTTTAGGACTGGGTATTAGGTTGACTAATATAGTTGCTATGTTATTTACCTGTTATACCAGTTAAATGGTTCCAGAAAAGAGAGGTAGCTGGGGGAGACAGGTGCACAGCTTTCAGGTTCAGTGATCTGGCGGTGTCCACATCTCCCAATGGACAGTGGTGTCGGGTGCATCTGAGCCACTGTGGTGTTTGGCATTTGCAGTGTTTCCTGATGCATTAATTTTTTGTCAGATGGACTGCGGCCGCATCACCTTGATCATGCCTGATCTCTGTTGATCGAAGCCTAAGCAGGATCAAGCCTGGTTAGTATACGGATGGGAGACTGCTCGGGACTACCAGATGCTGTAAGCTGGGGAAACACTTGTGTAAGTGAGGCATCTGAGGCTGCTGTGTTTTGAGAGTATCTCAGGCCAGAAGATCTTAGGGCAGTCTCTGAGGTGGTTTGCTCCATCTTTAGCCGGGAAAAGCTTGGTAGGTTAGGTACACCTTTAGCAGTCCCAAAACCAAATGGTGACATAAGGTCTAGCTTAGATTTTAAGCCGCTGGACATCCTTCTGTTTCAGATAGGCTCTGTCCATTTAGTGTTGACCTCTCTGCGAGAGGTAGATTTCGGGGTCCATAGTCATCAATGACACATATCTTCATGTGCCGCTTTTTCCAGGCTCATCAAGGGTTTATGGATTTTCAGTGCAAAGTCGTCTTTTTTTAATTTTTGTGACTCTGCTCTTCGGGCTGGCCACAGCTCTGAGGGTTTACAAAGCTCCCAGCTCCGGGGCTGGACTTGCTGAAAACGCAGGGGGTGCCAATCTCAGTATACCTCAATAATCTTTGTTCAGGAAACAGTGTGTTCCAGTTTTCCCTTCGATACATTTCTACGTACAGTCCTACTCCTGGTCTTTTGTAGATAAACATTCTCTCTGTCTGGAACATGAGGATCCAAGCATTGGGTTTTTTCCCGGAGGACTCTGTTACCGGGGGAATTGCAAAGCTCAAATTGGTGGCTGATGGTTCGGAATCTGGAGAAGGTGAAATTCTTCCTTTCAGGAGTTTGGAAGATAACCACTAATGCTAGTCTCTCCAGTTGGTTTGAAGGTGACTACAGTTGAGTGGACTTGGTCTCCACAGGAGAGAATACTGCCCTGCAATATCTTGAAACTTTTGGCCAGTACACCTGGCTCTGGATTATTGAATGAATCAGTTGTAGATTCAATCCAACAAGGCCTCTAAAGTGGCATATATTAACCACCAGAGCGGCACCAGGAGTTGTGTGGCTCTGGAAGGTGAACCACATTCTGTCTGGGGCAGAAAAACAGGTGCTGTCTCTGTCACCAGTACATATTCCAGGTATAGAGAAATGCAGGGGGTTTCCAGTTATCAGCAACTAATGCCGGGACCAGGCAGTCCCTGCTTTCTGAGACATTTTTTGTCAATCTGTCAATGTTGGGAAACTCTGCAGGTGGATCTCCAATCGGTAGTGGAAAGGAGATTGGCCTCAAGTACCATTAGGGGTCAGATTCGCCCCTATCCATTTTCTTTTTCCAGAGGCCATTGTTTCTCACTCCTTGAATTTGCTCTTGACTGTCCTTGCAGAGGCCACATTTTGGTGCCTTTTGGTACCTTTTGAACCAATTGTTAGTCCTTGATTTGGAAGGTGGCTTCTTTGGTTACTATCACCTCAGCAAGTGGAGTGTCAGAGCTGACCGCTCATTCATGCAAGGAGCCATTCTTGGTCTTACATCATGATAAGGTGATGTTGCGCCCTCATCCATCTCCATTGCCTACAGTGGTTATTAGTTTTCACTTGAATCAGGACAGTTTGTTGCCTTCTTTTCTAATCCTCAGTTGGCAGGTGTAAGATTGCTGCATACTCTGGAGGTAGTTCAGGCGGTGAGGATGTACTTGAATGGTCAGTACAGGAATCCTGGTTTGTGCTACCAGCAGGGCAGGAGACATCCAAGTTAACTATTTTTTCATTCGATCCGCCAGTTAATTATTCAAGTCTATGGCTTGGTGAGAGCGCTCGCTACCATGTGTGTGGGGGCATCTTAGGCCATCCGCCATCAGGTGTCAGTGGCTCTGGTTTTTAGGGCCACTACATGGTCTTTAATTCATACATTCACAGGATTTTACCAGATGGATATCAAAGCCACAGCGGACACTGCTTTGGCCACAGTATGTTACAGGTGGCAGAAAGTATTCCCTTCTCAGGTGGCAGTTTCTGTGATTGTGTCTCTCTCCCCTCAGGGGCATGCTTTAGGACATCCCACATAGTAATTATTATGGTTGCTCTGTGTCCTGTGATGTATGATAAAGAAAATTGGATTCTTCCTACAGCTTAGCTGTAAATTTATTTTCTTGGAGTACATCACGGGACACAGGGGTCCCTCCCCTCTTCTTTGGGGATATTAATTGCTTGGCTACAAAACTTAAGTACTTCCTGTGTAGGAGGGGTTATATAGGGGAGGACTTCCCGTTTGATGGATCTGCCAGTGTCCATTCACCTATAGGTGACATATAACCCACACAGTAATTTTCTTTTTCGTACATCACGGGACACAGAGCGACTTAGTCATTACTAATGGGTTATATAGATTACCTTCAGGTGTTGGCACTGGCCAATTCCAAACCGGAAGTACCCTCCCCTATATAAGACCCTCCCATCCGGGAGCACCTCAGTTTTTTGCCAGTGTCTAAGGTGTTGGCCAAAGAGTAACATGTGTTTTCACTGGGCTTGCGTACAGGTTCTTTTTGGGCCTTAGTAAGCTGTTCCGGATCCCACCAAAAAAGCTTCATAGCTAAACGGTCGGTACCCGGGGCTTGCAGCAGAAGAGCAAGGTTTTGCCTGTAATGCCTCTCTTAGGAGGGCTGGACCCTGGGATCCAGAGCTCTGGTCATACCCACGACCAAGATGTTGTCTGTGCAGGGTGCTATACAGGTCCAGGGGAGTGGAATCCTTGGGAACCCGGTCCCTGAAGGCTTAATTACAATGCCTGCCGTGATAGGTGAAGTTTGGACTTCTGTGGACCAAACAAAGTCCTGCGGCGGGGATCAGGTAAGTGGGGGCCCCCAGGAACTTGGTTCTATTGGGGGACCCCCAAGCCTAATTTGTCTTTCTGTCTGTTACCTAACGGTATTCCCGCTAAATATCTGTGTTTGCCTGTAACTACTGAAAATGTAAAATTTTAATAGTAGTCAAGAAAAAAAAAAAAGGGGACCGCGGTACCTGTGTTAAACCACTAGAGGCCGCTGTAGTCCATTTTTCTTGTCATGTGGATCTTTGGTTTTTTTTAAGTCAAAAGATCCAGGCAGTTGGTAAGTTTCTCTGTGGGAATCCACTTCCTTTGCCCTGTTGCTGCGCTCATCCACCGCACAGGCCCTCCGGCAAAAAGGGCCCTGGCTCCTAGTCCCTGTTTGATTTCGAAAAGGGCGCCAATGGCGCGCGGGCGCACGCGCCTCCTATGAAAAAAAAGGGGCGGGGCGGGTGGATGACGCTCGATGCGCGCCGCGGGGCTTCTGCGCATGTGCAGGCGTCCCAGCATGGTTAAAAGACACAGTACAAGTGTCAGCTGGATGCAAACAGAGCTAGCAACAAACAGTGGCACACAGAGGCGGTTGATGCAGGCATCCCCATAGAAAGGCACTTTAGTGGACACCAGCTGGTATATAGCAGCAACTGTGTTAGACTATTACCAGCAAAAATTGGTGTATGACGACGGGAATACCTCAGCTTTGTGCTTAAAGGATATGTCATCCAGACGCTCCGGAAATAGGTCTTCCAGGAAGCCAAAGGGGTCTCCATCGGGCTCTGAGGATATTGGGCATGCTTGTACTGCACCAATCTCCCCTGAGAATTCAGAGGTCAGTAGCCGTAGAAACCCCGCAGGAATGCCTGGTGCTGCGGCTGTCCCCAGTCCACCTGCTCCTGTATATATAACAGAGGAGGTTTTATCCTCAACTCTGGGAGGATTGGAAGAGAGATTAACAGCATTGATCGCTGCTTCCCTGTCACAGGAAAAGCGCGTCCGATCTCCGTCTCCTCCTTCAGAGTGCCTGTTAGTGGAGGAACAGCCCCACACAGAGATCGACCTACCTGAAGGGGATCAGGATGAGGTTGATTCAGTTATGGAGGAATCAACAGTGGAAGAACCTTTCTCAGCATCTCAGGCTGAAAGAATATGGGTTCAGTCTCTGACTAACATGGTCCGATCAGCATTTAAAATGCCTCTGGCGGAACCACCATCCACTACGGTTTCCTCGCTGGGGTCGCTGAAAGCTCCCCAGGCTGTCTGTTCCTTCCCAATCCACCCTTTATTAGAGGGGCTTATTTACCAGGATTGGGAGCATCCTGATAAAATATTTGCTCCCCCCAAGAGATTTCCGGTGATCTATCCCATGGAGGATAAGTTCATAAAAAAATGGAGGGTCCCTACAGTGGACGCAGCCATCTCTTCTGTTAACAAATCACTGACATGTCCAGTAGATAATGTTCCAATGTTCAAAGACCCAATAGATAAAAAATTGGAGTCTTTACTAAAATCTGCTTTCTCTACAGCAAGCATGGTGACACAACCTGCGGTAGCAGCGATTGGAGTCTGCCAAGCAGTGAAAGATCAGTTGAAACAAGTCTTAAGGGACTTACCAGATCAGCAGGCTCTTGCCCTAGCTGACCTGCCTAGAGCCTTGTGTTTTGCGGTGGACGCCATAAAGGATACAATCCAACAGGCCTCCCGCTTTACGCTGTCTATAGTACATATGCGTAGGCTTCTGTGGCTCAAAAACTGGTCTGCTGAAGCTCCCTGTAAAAAACTGCTGGTTAGCTTCCCATTTCATGGAGAACGCTTATTTGGAGAAGATCTGGACAAATATATCCAGAAAATTTCTGCCGGTAAAAGTTCACTCTTACCGGTTAAGAACAAGGGTAGAAGTCCTTCTTTTAAGAGGCCTACTTCTCCAGTCCCGGGCACATCGGCTGTGAAGCAGTTCCGACGGCCTCCGCAGTCAAATTCAGGGGGCAGAAATCAGGGACAATCACAGGGTAACAAGAAGCCCTGGATCAAGAGAGGTACAAAACCTCCCCCCAAGGCATGAAGCGTTACCCCCACTCAATCGGGTGGGGGGAAGACTTCAGTTGTTCACAGAGACCTGGCGGGACACCATTAGAGACAGATGGGTGCTCTCCGCAGTAAGTCTGGGATACAAGCTGGAGTTAAAAGGCACTCCTCCTGCCCAATTTATGAGGTCAAACGTGCCAAGAGATCCCCAGAAGAGAGGATCCCTCCTTCTGGCACTAGAACAACTATTGCTCCAAGGTGTAATCATGAAGGTTCCCCTGGAAGAAAGCGGATTCGGGTTTTACTCGAACCTTTTCACAGTCCCCAAACCAAATGGGGACGTGAGGCCCATATTAAATCTAAAAGGGCTAAACAAGTTCCTAAATATCAGGACTTTTCGGATGGAGTCGATCCGATCGGTGGCCACCGCCCTACAAGGGCAGGAATGGTTAGCCTCGATCGACATAAAGGATGCTTATCTGCATATTCCCATCTTTCCGGCCCACCAGAAATTTCTACGCTTTGCAGTAGAAGGGCGCCATTTTCAGTTCAGAGCCTTACCTTTCGGTCTGGCCACAGCACCACGAGTGTTCACAAAAATTCTGGCCCCATTATTGGCCAATCTAAGAACACAGGGTGTAACGATAATGGCATATCTAGACGACCTGCTACTAATAGACCACTCAGTGGAAAAGCTGGAAGTAGCTATTCACAAGACAATCAAGTATCTGGAATATCACGGTTGGATTATCAACCGGGACAAGTCAGCTCTAAGACCAGTCAAAAGTCTGGAATACTTAGGGCTAAGGCTGGATTCAAATCAGAGAAAGATTTTCTTACCTCCAGAGAAGGTGTCGTCTTTAAAAGATTTGACCCACTTAGTGGGTACAAAAAGAAAACCATCCATACGCCTCTGCATGAGGCTGCTGGGAAAAATGGTGGCTTCATTCGAAGCGGTACCCTACGGTCAATTCCATTCAAGGAATTTGCAAAGGGCCATACTGTCAGCCTGGAACAAAAAAGTTCAGGCTTTAGACTTACCAATGTCCCTGTCCCCTTCCGTTCGCAAGAGCCTCCATTGGTGGTTGGTGCCCCAGAATCTGGAAAAAGGGAAACCCTTCAGTCCGGTTTCTTGGAAGGTAGTCACTACAGATGCCAGCCTCATAGGCTGGGGGGCAGTACTGGAGCAATGGTCTCTCCAGGGCAAGTGGTCAGAAGCAGAAAAGGCCCTGCCCATCAATCTCTTAGAGATACGAGCAGCCCGGTATGCCCTAGTAGCATGGACATCCAAACTCCAAGGGTCCCCTGTCAGAATTCAATCAGACAATGCCACAGCAGTGGCATATATCAATCACCAGGGTGGCACCAGGAGTCGTGCAGCCCAGAGGGAAGCAAATTGCATCCTGGAGTGGGCAGAAAAATATGTCCCAGCCATATCCGCGGTTTTCATCCCAGGAGTGGAAAATTGGAGAGCGGACTTTTTAAGTCGCCAACAATTATGCCCGGGGGAATGGTCTCTTCACCCCGAGGTTTTCCAGGCAATATGCCAGCGGTGGGGAACACCGGATGTAGATCTGCTAGCATCCAGATTCAACGCAATGGTGGACAGATTTGTGTCTCGCACAAGGGATCCTCTAGCTTGCGGCTCGGATGCCCTAGTGTTCCCTTGGGATCAGTTCAAGCTGATATATGCATTCCCACCGCCACAATTGTTACCGCGATTACTCCGCAGAATCAGGGTAGAAAAGAAACCAGTGATTCTGGTGGCCCCGAAGGGCATGGTACGCGGAGATTGTAAAAATGTCAGTGAGGAGTCCTTGGACCCTCCCACATCGTCCGGACCTGCTGTCGCAGGGACCGATATATCACCCTTCCTTACCAGCCCTAGGTTTGACGGCCTGGCTATTGAAGCCCACATTCTGAAAAAGAGAGGGCTCTCTAATTCTGTGGTATCTACCATGATCAATGCCAGGAAGCCGGTATCCAGGCAGATCTATTATAGGATCTGGAAAGCGTACATTAAGTGGTGTGAGGCCAAGAAATGGCATCCACGTAAGTACGTGATAGGGAGGATTTTGGACTTCCTACAGTGGGCTGTAGATAGGAAGCTGGCCTTGAGTACTATCAAGGGTCAGATTTCGGCCTTGTCAATATTTTTTCAAAGGCCCTTGGCTTCGCATTCACTAGTCAAAGCTTTCATACAAGGAGTGATGCGTATTAGCCCTCCGGTTAGTATTCCCATATGTCCTTGGGACTTAAACCTGGTTCTGTCAGTTCTACAGAAACAACCGTTTGAACCATTGCAACACATTTCCTTGGTTCTTCTCACCAGGAAATTGATTTTCTTAGTAGCCGTTTGTTCGGCTAAAAGAGTATCGGAATTAGCCGCCTTGTCCTGTAAGGAGCCATATCTGGTTGTCCATAAGGACAGAGTAGTATTACGTCCTCATCCAGCCTTTCTTCCTAAGGTGGTATCGAGGTTTCATTTGAACCAAGATGTGGTTCTTCCTTCTTTTTTCCCCAAACCTAGCTCGGTAGAGGAAAAGTTATTACATTCCTTGGATGTAGTAAGAGCAGTTAAAGCTTATCTAAAAGCCACTGCTCAGATTCGCAGAACGGATACTTTGTTTATTCTGCCGGAAGGCCCTAAAAAGGGTCAGGCAGCATCAAAATCCACTTTAGCCAAGTGGATTCGACAGGTCATAATACAAGCCTATGGCTTGAGAAAGAGACCGCCTCCGTTCAAAGTTAGGGCGCACTCCACAAGAGCAGTTGGAACTTCATGGGCAGTGCATCACCAGGCCTCCCTGGCTCAAGTATGTAAGGCCGCAACATGGTCTTCGGTACACACGTTTACTAGATTCTACCAGGTAGACGTTAGAAGTCAGGAGGATGTCGCCTTTGGGCGCAGTGTGTTGCAGGCCGCAAAAGATCCCCATGCCTGATGGCGCCCAGCTTATGTATCCCTCCCCTCATTTGGCATTGCTTTGGGACGTCCCATTAGTAATGACTAAGTCGCTCTGTGTCCCGTGATGTACGTAAAAGAAAAAGGGATTTTTATAACAGCTTACCTGTAAAATCCTTTTCTTGGAGTACATCACGGGACACAGAGCTCCCACCCCTCTTTTTTGGGACACTTATTGCTTGGCTACAAAACTGAGGTGCTCCCGGATGGGAGGGGCTTATATAGGGGAGGGTACTTCCGGTTTGGAATTGGCCAGTGCCAACACCTGAAGGTAATCTATATAACCCATTAGTAATGACTAAGTCGCTCTGTGTCCCGTGATGTACTCCAAGAAAAGGATTTTACAGGTAAGCTGTTATAAAAATCCCTTTATTATGGCTGCTCTGTGTCCCGTGATGTACTCAAAGAAAAGCATTTTACAGGTAAGCTGTAGAAAAAAATCTAATTTTTCGAAGCGTGTCAAGCACCTTCTGCAATTCGCGCTGGATCTCCGCAATTGTGTCAAAGCGGCGACCTTTGAGCTGGATCTTTAAGAAGAGGGAGATGTTCGCAGAGCCAAATCTGGCAAGTAGGATGGGTGCAGAAGTGAGATCATGTTGGTTCTGGCAAGAAACTCACGTTTGTTCTAACTTGCTGTCCATGATGAAATAGCAGACGGGGTAACGCACATGGTCAGAATAGCACCAGTTTGGCACACTGACTAATGAAGGTTGGTGCTCCCTGTGACTGTGCGTGCAGCCTTGTGCTGCCATCTGTTGGCGTGTTACAAAACTCGTCAATAGTCTTTTTGATACCAACTTGTATAACTGGGCATTAGGATTTTTCCATTTATCAGTCAAATTCAAAGGATGGGGTGTCAGGAAAGCAGGACGTAGTCTTTAGTTGTGTGGAAGTCCAGGGTTTCTTGCGTTCCTTCAGTTGGCAGAAGCCAGAAAATGCTTCCAACAGTTGTTTGTGTTTTTATATCAGGTTTTTTAGGTCCTCTGGTGCTAAGGGTGCCCACTTTAAACAGTTTTGCAGGCTTACCTTATTTCATCTTGGAGAAGATATCTATAACATCAGATGATTTTAAGATTATACTAATGTATTTGGAAAGGTTTGGCAGTCTGAATGTCTATGGGCTCCTTGCAAGGTCAATCTGAAAATAATATATTGCCAATAGCTAATCTTGGTATAGAATATCACTGGCACCTTGATTATTTGCTAGGTGCATAGATATTCATTATACAATAATGTGTTATTTATTATAAAAATAAAACTGGTGGTTGGACTGACAGGCACAGCTAGCCTTCACCTAATGTACATGTTCATTGTCAGACTTAATATGTACATAAACATAACTTTCAGAATGCATGATTGTTCTTTTTAATTAAGATTTAGAAAGGGGGAATGGTGGCATGAGACTGTACTAATCCTCATTTTGACATCAATAATTAGCAAAGTCTTTGAATCACAGAGCCCAAAAAAAGCAATGATATGCTGCATTCCATGAAACCAAGGACCACAGCATTTCTGTAATACATTATGTATTGTGGGAGCCCAGAGTCCATGCAGGGGTTGTGTTTTGGTATTTAACCAAGTGTATTAAATGTCTTGACTTGGTATATGCTGGTGTTATCCATTAAAGCAATGTGATATCAATCTAAAGGGCTTCGGGGGGAACTAGGCGTGGCTGTTCGCTGATAGGATTATCAATGGTGCAAGCATCTAAGCAGCTATAGTATCATGGGTGACAATGATGCAGTGATTTTACTGCAGAAGTAATAGAATCGTCATTCTAGCTAATGAAGTACATATTCAGTGTTTGTATTTGCAGGATCAACAGGTATTTACAGAATGTTCTAAGGGGTACTTAGAAAGCAGAACCAAGTCTTACTGGTGTGGGAAGCCTACATAACATATGTGATTTTATAGTTTGACCATAGTTGTACTCTCAGGCTGGGTTCACACTTGTGCGTTGCGTTTTTGAGCTCGGAGTCTCTGCCATGTTCGCAATCAGTCGTTCAGCGGTTCCTTTGCGTTTTTAGCTGCGGACTTGCCGACCTGGGAGAGGAGAGGGAAGTCTAGCCGCTGTTATCATGAGGGGGAACTCCACGCCAAATTTTAAAGAAAAAACCGGCATGGGTTCCCCTCCAGGAGCATACCAGGACCTTAGGTCTGGTATGGACTTTAACGGGAACCCCTACGCCACAAAAAAAAACGGTGTGGGGATCCCCCCCAAAATCCATAGCAGACCCTTATCCGAGCACACAGCCCGGCCGGTCATGAAAGGGGGTGGGGACAAGCGAGCGCCCCCCCCGAACCGTACCAGGTTGCATGCCCTCAACATGAGGGGTGGGTGCTTTGGGGCAGTGGGGCGCCCTGCAGCCCCCCCACCCCAAAGCACCCTGCCCCCATGTTGATGAGGACAGGGCCTCTTCCCGACAACCCTGGCCGTTGGTTGTCGGGGTATGCGGGCGGGGGGCTTATCAGAATCCGGAAGTTGAGGGCATGCGGCCTGGTACGGTTCAGGAGGGGGGGCGCTCGCTTGTCCCCACCCCCTTTCCTGACCGGCCGGGCTGCATGCTCGGATAAGGGTCTGCTAGGGATTTTGGGGGGGGACCCCACGCCGTTTTTTTTCGGCGTAGGGGTTCCCGTTAAAGTCCATACCAGACCTAAGGGCCTGGTATGCTCCTGGAGGGGAACCCATGCCGGTTTTTTATTTAACCTCTCTGGCGGTATGATTCTGTCAGATTTTAGGTGCTGAAAGCGGTACCATTATTCTGCATGGAAATTTGGCCTTTTATATTGCAGGCCTGTAATTCTTAGGAATAACTCACTTAAATCTGTCCAAACCAGAGTCTAGTAGACATCCCGGGTATGATAAAGTTCAAAAAACAAAATTATACATTATAATAAAATAAATAACTATAAAATAATTATAACAAATAATATAATAATAATAATAAAAGTGTTTTTCAGTGTTTGATGACGAATTTCCCCACAAATCGCTATCGCTTAATTCTGCGAGTGATTCTAATTTATTATCGCTGTTTTTTAGCTGGTCTAAAACCACTTTTGACATAAAGGGACACTTTTTGGTTGCTATGGACAATCTCCAGTTTCTAGGCAGAAAGAAAAGTTTTTATTATATAAAAGTGCATGCAGGACACTGGGCAGACCACTAGGGACAATGGGGGTGTGTAATTATTACATACAGTACTGTAATCTGTAAGATTACAGTATACTGTATGTATACTGTGTTTCAACTTTTTTGAATTTGGCGCCGATCTCCGTCCCCGTGCGTCGTAACACCGCAGGGAACGGAGCTCGGCGGCACTCGGAAGTGTGTGAATCGAGCGAGGAGACAGCTCGATCACACAGCGGAGAGGCATCGCAGGATCCAGGGGACAAGGTGAGTAACTCTGCCTGGATCACTGCGATGCAGCCCGAGTCTGGCTCGGGGTTACCGCTTTTGGTGCTGAAATTTAACCCCGAGCCAGACTCGGGAATACCGCTAGGAAGGTTAAAATTTGGCGTGGAGTTTCCCCTCAAGATCCCTGTTCAGAACGCAACACATGTGCGAATCAGATGCGTGCCCATAGAACATAATGGGCCTGAATTCGCACCTGAGCCGCACCGCAATGCCTAGAAAACACACACGTTTTTTCGGCAATGCGCAGTGCGAATGCACAGCACATATGTGAAATCAATGTATTTTATAATGTTATGCGAATTGGATGCGGTGTAAGCCACAACCAATTCGCATAGGTGTGAACCCGGCCTCAAGGAATAAATGTACACAGAGAAATAAAAAAATCTAGCATGAAGAAGTCCTGTGCTGCCTTAACAGTAAGCAACAATTTAGTACGTACAATAGCCAAGTGAACCTTCCTATGCACTGCACGGCATGGGTATAGGGCTTTAAAGGAGTTGCATTCTATGCATTAAGGTGAAAAACCTTTTGTGGTGCAGCTGCCCCTCAGAACCCCCTTTTTACTTATCTGAACCCGATCTTTCCAGCAACAAGAATGTGCCCAGCAGCTCCAGCCGCTGTCTTGGGTCCTCATTAGCCTTAAGAGTCATTGGCTCCTGCTGCTGTCAATCAAATCCAGTGACACTGGAGCTGGGGGCAGGGCCGAGTCCTGCTGTCTGTGTCGATGGACGCAGCAGCTGGACTCGGGAGCACGCCTGCACGAGTGCCCCCATGGAATGCAGCTCTCTGTGGGGGCATTCAATGCAGAGAAGTAGCCAGGAGCGCTGCCGGGGGACCACAGAAAAGGAGGATCGGGCCGCTCTGTGCAAAACCCTTACACAGAGGAGGTAAGTATACCGTGTTTGTTATTTTTTTTTTTAAAACAAACCTTTACAATCACTTTAAATCTCTCGTAGCAAGTGCTGAGCTGTTTATCAGCTGTAGACAAGTGGGAGGGCTGGTTCATAGAGAGAGGTGGCAGCCTGAAGCTGCGGCACAGGCAAGCATTTTTTTTAGGAACAGCAGCTGTATCTGGAGCAATACTGAGCACACTAAATTGCCTTTCACTTTTAAATGCAACACAGGGCTTTCTTGATATGGATTTAATATTTGTGCTGTGTGTTCAGCTATCCTTTACACAATCTTGCTAGTAGATGCAGTGAATACAACACAAAGTACAGCAAGTGAATAAACTGCCAACTATGTTCTCACAACTATAGAGCAGCTCTATTTACAATCTATAAGTAATTATGGTACTGTGTATATCTTGCAGGACAGTTGCTGCTTTTTTGGGGTTCATATTTATAGCACAGTTCTTTCTTTAATATTATAATGTTCTCACAACTGCCTTTTTATTTCTTTTTTTTTTTCCATAATATGCTTATTGGGAGTTTTACAAAATTACAAATAAAGAACACAACTGGTGTGAATACCCCAATGGAGTCATAAAGGAAAAAGTAGACAATATTGCTTTTATTTCTACATAAACAAAGATTTTCATAAATATCCCTTTAGTTTCCTGAATAACATAGGTGTTATCTTTTGTTTGGTTTACAACACCCATCCATGGTACTACAGTAAATGCTGGCCTTGCACATTTTATAGTCTGTATTTCATGAATTGATGTACTAGTAGAAAATAGCACCTTCAAAGTCTGACTGAGTACCCTCGTTTGCTCTTATTCACTAGCCAATACTCCTACGTAATACATGGTCAGTGTAGTCTAATTACGCATTTTGTGTAGCTGAAACATTTTCTTCCTCTGAAAAAATGTACACCATCCATGTCAGATGCAGGTAATTTGCTAATGGGGATTACAGATAATCTTTTTTTTCTTCCATGAATGTAGCATTTGTGCTCAAAGCTTACAGGTTACAATATTTTGTCCTTCCAGTCATTATTGTACCACTGCCTGTGTGTCTGTATTCTGCCCATAAGCCAAGCAGCAGGAATTTGAAAGTCAATGTGATTTTCTGAAGAGCCGTAATCCCAAAGAACCTTGTGGCAAACAAAGCTGCTTTCAATTGATGCGTACGCCTGTATTGCGCAAGGCTTATTATATGCAATATAGCACAGAACAGTTTAACGCCTACGGCTTTGCACTACATGAACAAACATATGACCTTCGCTTGCAACCACAAAAAATTAAGTAAAAAAAAAAAAAAAACACTTTAGATTTTTATTTATGAACATGGACTCACAATATAAAACTGTAGAAGAAAATGTTTTTCTTTGTATACTAAATGCAACAAGAATTATTTTGTATTAAATAAAGTTGCCATCTCCATGAAACAATTTCAGACAACTACTGCAGGTTATAAGACAGGTGTGTGTTGCACCATATGATATCCTGTTTCACAGAGTGAAAAAAGAGGCATACTTAACTGACATTTATAAACTAAAAAAAAATGATGAATCTGTTTATAAGCTAAAGCTGTCTACATTAAAACATTAGAACCCAACATCTAATGGAGGAACATGCATCACTAGATACCAGTACATACAGTTGTGCTTATAAGTTTACATACCCTGGCAGAATTTATGATTTCTTGGCTTTTTTTCAGAGAATATGAATGATAACACAAAAACATTTCTTTCACTCATGGTTAGTATTTGGCTGAAGCCATTTATTATCAATCAACTGTGTTTACTCTTTTTAAATCATAATGGCAACAGAAACTACCCAAATGACCCAGGTCAAAAGTTTACATACCCTGGTGATATTAGCGTGATAACATGCATACAAGTTGATACAAAGGGGTTTGAATAGCTATTAAAGGTAACCATCCTCACCTGTGATCTGTTTGCTTGTAATTAGTGTGTGTGTATAAAAGGTCAATGAGTTTCTGGACTCCTGACAGACCCCTTGCATCTTTCATCCAGTGTTGTACTGACAATTCTGAGTCATGGGAAAAGCAAAAGAATTGTCAAAGGCTCTGTGGGAAAAGGTAGTTGAACTGTATAAAACATGAAAGGGATATAAAAAGATATCCAAGGAATTTAGAATGCCAATCAGCAGTGTTCAAACTCTAATCAAAAAGTGGAAAATGAGGGGTTCTGTTGAAACCAAACCACGGTCAGGTAGACCAACTATGATTTCACCCACAACTACCAGGAAAATTGTTCGGGATGCAAAAAAAACCACAATGAACGTCAGGTGAAATACAGGACTCTCTGAAAACATGTGGTGTGGCTGTTTCAAGATGGAGGCACTTGAAGAAAGATGGGCTGCATGGTCGAGTCATTACTATGCAAATGCCATAAAGTATACCGCTTACAATACGCCAAACAGCACAGAAACGAGCCTCAAACCTTCTGGCACAAAGTCATTTGGAGTGATAAGACCAAAATTTAGCTTTTTGGCCACAACCATAAACGCTACATTTGGAGAGGAGTCAACAATGCACATGATGAAAGGTATACGGAGGTGGATCGCTGATGTTTTTGGGATGTGTGAGCTACAAAGGCACAGGAAATTTGGTCAAAATTGTTGGCATAATGAATGCAGTATGTTATCAAAAAATACTGCAGGGACATTTGCTATCATCAGCCAGAAAGCGACGCATGGGACGTACTTGGACATTCCAACATGACAATGATCCAAAACACAAGGCCAAGTCGACTTGTCATTGGCTACAGCAGAATAAAGTGAAGGTTCTGGGCAGCTTTCCTATCTGAGAAGATAAAGAGCCTCATCCACAAATACCACAAAAGCTGTCATTGATGTTAAAGGGGGCAATACACGGTATTAAGAACTGGGGTATGTAAACTTTTGATCAGTGTAATTTGGATAGTTTCTATTGCCATTATGATTTAAAAAGAGTAAACACAGTTGATTGATAAAAATTGGCTTCAGCCAAACACTAACCATGAGTGAAAGAAAAGTTTTTGTGTTATCATTCATATTCTCTGAAAAATGGCCAAGAAATCTTAAATTTTGCCAGGGTATGTAAACTTATGAGCACAACTGTATTTATTTCTGGTTTACACTTCAGAGCCCCCAAAGTCCTCCACATGCCACATGAAAGTAAATGAGCCGCTTTACTTCACTATGGTTATCTTTTAAATTATTCCCCTCCATTCCTCCAAAGTTGTATACTCAACTATCAATGCTTCTAGCAAATACACACTGTGCAGGGAGTTACGCAGCCACTGCTGCAAATTTTTCTGGCCAGTCTTGAAGTCTCATACACATGTACGGACAAATGTTGCATGATAGATGGAATATATAGGATTTTGTTAGTGCATGCACAGAAGACTTTGGAAGGAGCTGAAGGTTTTTTTAGCAGCAGCTGTATGGTCACACAGCATGGATATTCCAAGAGCACAGACAGTTGAGTATAAGACCTTGGGGGGGGGCAGGGAGGGGGGGTGAAGTGATTTAAATTGACCAAAGTGTCACTTGCTGTTTTACTTTTTACTGTATCTTTTTGGCTACTTCGCTTTAAGGCTGGGTTCACACCGCAGTATGGAGCAGTTTACAGCAGGGGTTCGGTGCGTCCCTCTTCGCGTCCGATTTCAGTCCGCTTTTTTGGCTGAATTCGGACCTGAAATGAACCAGAAGACACACAGGACTCCTGTGCAATTCGCTTTGGAGCCGCTCCAAAGATGTGTGAACCGGCTCCATAGAAAGCCGGTCACAATCTCCTAACATGCGAATTGGATGCAGGGAAACCCGCATCCAATTCACAATAGTGTGAACCTGGCCTCAAGCAAGGAAACAACAATCCTATACTATTTTTGCTTTTACTAAAAAGAATGCTGCATATTCAAACTACTTACAGTTGTAGGAAAACAATACAAGGTATACAGAGTGCAACAATTTTGTATAAAACACACATGCGCACACAATCTCAGTGTTTCTCAACTCCAGTCCTCAAGGTACCCCAACAGGTCATGTCTTCAGAATTCCCTCAGCTGTGCTAATTACTTAGGCAGTGAAGCTGATCAAATCACCTGTGCAAAATATCGGAAAACCTGAAAACATGACCTGTTGGGGCGCCTTGAGGACTGGAGTTGAGAAATACTGCACTATCTAACTTTCCTAACAAATGAACACTGCCATTGGTCACTTAGCTTGTGTCTGGTCCCCGATTTCTGTAGAAAATGGGACTCGAGGCATCTCTAGGGATTGCAGAAAAATGGGTTGTTTATTTCGAAAATGTGGGCAGCCATTCCCACATGGGTGTATCTTTTTCTACCTCTTCCTTTCTACATTAGTTTCAAGAGAAGCATTTTTTAACTCCATATTCTAGATGACACTTTAGTATAATACATGCCATGGGTCAAATATGTCAAAAGGTCAATCTATTGTTAATCCTTATTGGCACAGCTTTGGGTCCAGTGTTTGAAAAAACTCCTGTAAAACAATGGCAGTAGCTAAAATCGTCCAAATATACAACAACAGAATCTATTTCCCCATTGTATTACAAGAAAAACTAGGTGTGTGCAAACATTGTTCCAATGGCATTTGTTTGAGAGATGTTCCCACAAGAAAACGAATGTTGTTTACTCGTAAAAACAACAAATGTGTTTTATGTATGTCTGAAAAATCGCCGAACTTATAACACACTTGCACAAAAAAGCACACCTGTAAAAGAAGCTGCCTATGCAAGGAAAAGTTGCTGCAAGCATTCATTTTTTTTTCTTTGTACATGTGACCCTGTGGCTGTAAGCATTCAACTTTTTTTTACAGATAGGGGTCTTTGTAAACGTGACCCTGTGGTGACTGGGTAATTTTAAAGAATAGATTTAGTAAGATTAAGTTATCTCCTAAGTGGCCCTGTTACTTTAAAAGGACTTACTGGAGCATTTACTGTGTGGATCTGCCATGATCTTGGACAAGTAAATGTAAGACCTTTAGGGAGTTGGGGAATAATTTAAATGATATTTGTATAAAAGTACAGTTATTCTTTTAGTTTCAATAGCATTTTATTGGTGTATATACAGCGGGTAAAATAAGTATTGAACACATCGCCATTTTTCTAGGTAAATATATTTATAAAGGTGCTATTGGCAGGAACTTTTCGCCACATGTCGGTAACAACCTGTGCAATCCATACATACAAAGAAACCAAAACAAATACGTTCAGAAATTATGTTATGTGTAATAAAAATGAAATGACACAGGGAAAAAGTATTGAACACGCTAACTGAAATGTATTTAATACTTCATACAAAATCCTTTGTTGGTAATGAAAGCTTCAAGATGCCTCCTGTATGAAGAAACTAGTCACATGTATTGCTCAGGTGTGGTTTTGGCCCATTCTTCCACACAAACAGTCTTCAAATTTTGAAGGTTCTGTGGGCCTCTTCTATGAACTCTGATCTTTAGATTTTCTATTGGATTCAAGTCAGGTGATTGGCTGGGCCAATTTTATCAAGAATGACTTGGTACATTTTCCATTCATCCTTTCTTCAATGACACAAGGTTGTCAGTACCATATGCTGAAAAAGAGCCCTACGCCATGATGTTCCCACCTCCAAACTTCACTGTTTGAATGGTGTTTTTGAGGTGATGTGCAGTGCCATTTGACCTCCAAACATGGTGTGCATTATGGCTTTCAAAGAGTTCAATTTTGGTCTCATCTGACCAGACTATATTCTCCCAGTATTTCCCAGGCTTGTCTAAATGCAGCAAACTTTAAATAAGATTCAACATGCTTTTTCTTCAGCAATGGGGACTTGCGTGGTAAGCGTGCATACAGGCCATGGCGGTTGAGTGCATTACTTACCTAATTTTCTTTGAAACAATTGTACCTGCTAATTCCAGGTCTTTCTGAAGCTCTCCATAAGTGTGTTCCTTGGCTCTTGGACAGCTTTTCTGATAATTCTTTTCACTCCTCAGAAATCTTGCGAGGAGCACCTGGTCTTGGCCAGGTTAAGGTGAAATTATATTCTTTCTACTTCCGGATTATGGCCCCAACATTGCTGACTGTAACATTCAGAAGTTTAGAAATCCTTCTGTAACCAATTCCATCAGTATGTTTTGCCACAATAAGGTTGTGAAGGTCTTGAGAGAGCTCTTTGCTTTTACCCCTTTATAAGATGTTTCTTGTGTGACACCTTGGTAATGAGACACCTTTGTATAGGCCATCAGCTGAGACTGAACCAGCTGATATTAATTTGCACTAACAAGGGGCAGGATTGCTTTCTAATTAATGATAGATTTCAGCTGGTGTCTTAGCTTTTCATGCTTTTTTGCACCTCCCTTTCTGTGTTTAATACTTTTCCCTGTGTCATTCTTTTTTGTTACACATAACTTAATTTATGAACTTATTTGTTTTGGTTTCTTTGTATGTTTGGATTGCATTGGTTGTTACCAACATGCGGTGAAAATTTCATCTCAATAGCACCTTTTATAGTTACCTAGAAAAATAGTGACGTGTTCAACACTTATTTTACCTGTGGAAGATTTATTACAAATAGCGAGGGGCTTCTCATACGAAAAGTTAATTCTGACAAAAAGTACAGTTCTTCTTTAGCGCTAAGCTTTAACCAACACGACACTTTAGTTTTGGATACAGTGGGAGGGGTTTGAACTTCTGCCAGGTTTATAATGCTGCATGTTTTTCTGTTGAGATTTTTTCATATGGTCTTTGCCCTCATAGTGGAGATGTCTCTTTCTGTACTGTCTGACAATGGTCACCTGAACAGAAATGCATACCTCCCAACTTTGTGAGAATGGAACGAGGGACGCCTATTAGCAAAAGTATGTCAGCATAGGGTGCACCCCCTGCCACGCTTCACCTAAAGGAAAATTATCCCCCCAAAAAATATAATTTTAACCCACAAGTGCTTTTTTTACCACTATTATTCCTTTATTACTACTTTTATACTTTGACATTTACAAATGCAGCCATTTAGAAACTGAATGAAAGGTTTAGCACTGGGAAACACTTTTTGAAAGATAATAATACTGTATGTATTTTGAGCACACACAGGTAATGCAATTGCAGCTCACCCTTTCCATCACTGCCAGGGCTGAGAGCTGCATCATCTCTGCCATCATTGTGGATGTTACTGTGTCCAATAAATGTATATCTAGAGCACTTTTGAACGTGCTGACTGCAGTATTTGACAACTTGCCCAATTTACTACTGTTATTTTAGTGTACATTGCAAGTTATAATTAATCTTGTGTGACAGCAGGAAGGTAAAGTCACCTGGTTGCATCCAGGGGGGTAGGTATATTTCTCCCAGATTCAGGCTTTATGCCGACTTATACAACTAGGGAGAGAGTTGATGAAGCCCAGCTGAGGCTAGTGGGCTCATGGATGATTCATACCTCTAGGGAGAGGGCTGGGCGTCGTGCAGGCAGGGAGTTGATGAGACCAGCTGAAGCTTGTCAGCTCGTTTAAGGCCTCTATAAAAACTCCCAGCTTCATTAGGTGTTTGCTCATGCCTGGACCCAGACCTGTGTGGACTGTCTAGGGAGAGTGAACCCCTGTGCGGTGAGACAAAGCCTGTGTGGCTATTTGTTTGGACATTTACTAAACCAGGGACTTAGGGACTAGGACAGCACCAGGCTGATCCCAGTTGTTAGTTAGGAAACCTGCATGTTTAGTCAGAGGTCAAGCTGACCAGGGTTTATTTTGTTTATGTTTCTTTTTGCTTTGCTGTGTTTTTTTGTCACTGTAAATAGAGAAATAAACCGCACCTTTTTGATCTTGAAAACCACAACCTCCGTCTGCTGGGCCTGTTTTTGTGTGGGGAGCCCATCCAGGGGATCACACACACCCGCTGCCGAGCTAACCCCCCCACAGTTGGTGGAGAACCAGTGGCAGTTTTTTTTTTAAGCCAGCATGGAGGAGATACTGAAACAGCTGGCTCTAGCAAATGCCAATCAACAGCAGACAAATGCAGGTTTGCAAAAGAGCCTTGCAGCTCAACAACAGAGCTTCGCAGCCCAGCAGCAAGCTCATCAACAGAGCCTTGCAGCCCAGCAGCAATCTGAGGCCCGCTTCATAGACCTGTTACAGAAGCAAGAGCAGAGACTACAACAAATGGAAGCAGTAATGCAGCAACGTCCGCAGACCAGTGAGGAAAGCCGTCCCACTAATACCGCGTCCTTTGGGGTGAGTCGTTTATTGACAAAAATGACTGGAGAGGATGATCCAGAGGTATTTTTGACCACATTTGAAAGGACTGCTGAAAGGGAAAAGTGGCCTGAGGAGCAGTGGGCTGGACTGGTGGCTCCTCTGTTAACTGGTGAATCGCAGAAGGCTTACTATGACCTAGAGCCTGACCAAGCAAAAGACTATGTGATGCTAAAAGCTGAAATATTGGCAAGGCTGGGTGTCACCCTGGCTGTCCGGGCTCAGCGTGTGCATAACTGGACTTTCCAGCTTGGAAAACCCCCCCCAGGTCTCAAATGTATGATCTTATTCACCTGAGCAGGAAGTGGCTACAGCCAGAGACTTTGTCCGCACCAGAGATTGTGGAACGTGTTGTAATGGATCGGTTTTTGAGAGCTCTTCCTACTGCCATCCAAAAGTGGGTAAGCCATGGAGACCCAGAGACGGCCGGTGGTCTTGTGGATCGTGTAGAGAAATACTTGGCTACAGAGAACCTGACGGCCTCTTCCAGAGACTCTCGGACTTTCCACCCTAAGACCAGACCATCCCCAGGGGCGGATAAGAGGATTCCAAGGGGTGAGGGTGGAGAGAGTGAGAGGGTGGGAGCTCTACCCAAAGTTTGGCGAGAACAGCCTGGGAAGTCAGGGGCTCAAGAGGCAGCCAAAAGGATTGTTTGCTACCGCTGCCGGCAAGCGGGACATATTGCAGCAAATTGCCCGGTTGTGGAGGAACCCATGCAATGTGACTTTCTGACGGACCGACGTCAGTCGCTGTGTGCGACAGTCGCATGCACTGCCATTCGGGGAACTGAGAAACATTTATGCAAAATGTGTATTAATGGTAGAAATGTTGTGGTATTGCTGGATTCAGGTAGCCTTGTGACCCTGATAAAGGCTGAATTAGTTAAAACAGAGGTCTCTGGGAATAGCAAGGTAGCTGTTATTTGTGTGCATGGGGACACCCGAGAGTATCCAGTGACTACACTGTGTTTCGAGACCCCCAAAGGTACCCTCTCTCATCCAGTGGGGTTAGTATCTCAATTACCGCATGATGCCATTGTGGGAAGGGATTTTCCGAAGTTCTGGGAACTGTGGGATGATCCTGAGCCCCCCACTGGTGCCCCTATGTACCAGGAATGTGATAGCCAGAACTCCTCTGAGAGTGGTGAGGACTCTCCAGAATTTCCCTTGTCAGTATTGGCAGGGGAGACTCAAGAAACTGGAGAGGAGCCCACCTCCTCAGACGAAAACCTACCGTCTGTGGAGTTTTCTGATCTTGAGGTTCACAGGGAAAATTTTGCCACAGAACAGTTAAAAGACCCCGCCCTAATAAAGGCACGGGAAAACGTAGTGGAAATAGATGGCGAGTTAGTGAACCCAGATAATACCTGCACTTACCCATACTTCAGCGTAGAGAAGGACCTACTGTATCGGGTGGCAAAAAGGGCAGAAGAAACCGTTGAGCAGCTTGTGGTGCCCAAACCTTACAGGAAGTTGGTGTTGGAGTTGGCCCATGGGCACCTTCTTGGAGGTCATCTGGGGACAGAGAAAACCCGAGAGAGGGTATTACAGAGATTCTATTGGCCTGGGGTGATGAAGGACATAGAAAATTATTGTTCCTCCTGCCCTGTGTGTCAGAGGTCGGTCCCGATGCCACATTTCCGTAGCCCGCTGGTCCCTCTACCCATCATTGAGGTCCCGTTTGAGAGAATCGCAATGGATTTGGTAGGTCCTATAATCAAGTCCGCTAGGGGGCACCAGTACATATTGGTTATAATGGACTATGCCACCCGTTATCCAGAAGCGATCCCTCTCAGAAATACCTCGGCCAAAACCATAGCCAAAGAGCTATCTCTTGTTTTTAGCCGGGTGGGTATTTGTAAAGAACTGCTTACGGACCAAGGTACACCCTTTATGTCCCGGGTTATGAAAGAGCTGTGTAAATTGTTCAAAGTGACGCAATTGCGTACATCTGTGTATCACCCCCAAACCGATGGGCTGGTTGAAAGATTCAACAAAACCCTAAAACAAATGTTGAAGAAAGTGGTGGATAGAGATGGAAAGGATTGGGACTGTCTACTTCCTTATTTGATGTTTGCTATTAGGGAGGTGCCCCAATCCTCTACGGGATTCTCCCCCTTTGAGTTACTGTATGGGAGACACCCAAGAGGGCTGTTGGATATTGCCAAGGAAACTTGGGAAAGTGAGAGTTCTCCCCACAGGAGTGTGATTGAGCATGTCGCCCTGATGCAAGATCGAATTGCACAGGTAATGCCCATCGTGAAGGAACATTTGGCCCAAGCGCAGTTGGCACAGCAGAGAGTGTACAACCGTGGAGCCAAGACCCGTACCTTTTCCCCGGGGGATAGGATATTGGTACTTGTCCCTACGGTTGAAAGTAAATTCCTTGCCAAATGGCAAGGCCCCTACGAGATAATGGAAAAAGTGAGCGAAGTGAATTACACGGTCAGACAACCAGGAAGGCGAAAGCCCGAACAGATCTATCACGTTAATCTGTTGAAAGCCTGGAGGGATAGAGAGTCCCTAGTCGCAGAAACTTGGTCACCAGCTCAAACTGGTTGCGTGATTCCGGAGGTTGGAATAGCAGCCACCTTGTCACAACCCCAACAACAGGAGGTTAAGGAGTTTGTGCTTCGCAACAAGGAGGTGTTCTCTGAGCTGCCGGGACAAACATCTGGGGTAGAGCATGATATTATTACCCCGCCCGGTGAAAGGGTGAAGTTAAAACCCTATCGGATCCCAGAGGCCCGACGGGAGGCAATACGGGAGGAAGTACAGAAAATGCTGAACTTAGGGGTGATAGAGGAGTCCCAAAGTGATTGGTCTAGTCCCATTGTGCTGGTGCCTAAACCGGATGGGAGCTGGCGATTTTGTAACGATTTTCGTCAGTTGAACAAAGTTACAAAATTTGACACCTACCCCATGCCACGTATAGATGAGTTGATCGACCGGCTGGGAACAGCCCGATACATGACGACTCTTGACCTCACAAAAGGGTATTGGCAAAATCCCCTGGCCAAGTCGGCCAAAGAGAAAACCGCATTTGTAACCCCAGACGGGGCGTTCCAATATAAGAGAATGCCGTTCGGGTTACAGAATGCGCCGGCCACGTTCCAGCGGAAAATGGACCAGATACTGAGGCCCCATCGGAAGTATGCTGCGGCTTACCTGGATGACGTAATTGTCCATAGCACAGATTGGGCCTCACATCTGCCAAAAGTGCAAGCAGTCCTAGACTCTATCCGGGAAGCGGGGTTTACGGCTAACCCCAAGAAGTGTACCATTGGGCAGGAGGAGGCCAAATATCTTGGGTACACCATTGGGAGGGGAGTAATAAAACCCCAACTCAACAAAGTCGAGGCGATCCAGAGTTGGCCACGTCCCAACAGCAAGAAGCAGGTACGAGCCTTTCTGGGAATAGCGGGGTATTATCGGCGCTTCATTCCCCACTTTGCTTCTAAGGCTGTGCCCCTAACCAACCTGACGAAAGGGAAAGGGTCGGTCATGATTAAATGGACCCCCGAGGCTGAGGCAGCATTCCAATTCTTGAAACAAGCCTTATGTAGCCAGCCAGTGTTGTACTCACCCGACTTCTCTAAAGACTTTGTCGTACAAAGTGATGCGTCAGATGTGGGGTTAGGAGCAGTATTGTCCCAGGTCTGGAACGGGGAAGAGCACCCAGTCATTTACCTCAGCAGGAAGTTGAAGTCCCATGAGGTAAATTACGCCACGGTTGAAAAGGAGTGTTTAGCGGTGAAGTGGGCTCTAGATTCCCTTCGGTACTATCTGCTAGGTAGGCACTTTGACATGGTTACGGATCACGCTCCGTTAAAGTGGATGGCTCAAAACAAGGAGACAAATAGAAGAGTGAATAGGTGGTTCCTGGCCCTACAGGAATTCAACTTCACAGTAAAGCATCGCCCTGGCGTTCAAATGGGGAATGTGGATGCTTTGTCTCGAGTACATGAATGCCTGATTGCTGGTGTTCCAACCCCAAGGTTAAAACAAGAGGGGGGGGTATGTGACAGCAGGAAGGTAAAGTCACCTGGTTGCATCCAGGGGGGTAGGTATATTTCTCCCAGATTCAGGCTTTATGCCGACTTATACAACTAGGGAGAGAGTTGATGAAGCCCAGCTGAGGCTAGTGGGCTCATGGATGATTCATACCTCTAGGGAGAGGGCTGGGCGTCGTGCAGGCAGGGAGTTGATGAGACCAGCTGAAGCTTGTCAGCTCGTTTAAGGCCTCTATAAAAACTCCCAGCTTCATTAGGTGTTTGCTCATGCCTGGACCCAGACCTGTGTGGACTGTCTAGGGAGAGTGAACCCCTGTGCGGTGAGACAAAGCCTGTGTGGCTATTTGTTTGGACATTTACTAAACCAGGGACTTAGGGACTAGGACAGCACCAGGCTGATCCCAGTTGTTAGTTAGGAAACCTGCATGTTTAGTCAGAGGTCAAGCTGACCAGGGTTTATTTTGTTTATGTTTCTTTTTGCTTTGCTGTGTTTTTTTGTCACTGTAAATAGAGAAATAAACCGCACCTTTTTGATCTTGAAAACCACAACCTCCATCTGCTGGGCCTGTTTTTGTGTGGGGAGCCCATCCAGGGGATCACACACACCCGCTGCCGAGCTAACCCCCCCCACACTTGATTCTAATTAATCTGTGAGGCTTACTGCACAGAAAATGCCATAAAAAGTTATTAGCTGATCACAGGGCAGTATGTGGCTATAAACTCTTAATTGGTTTATCTCTTAATACAACGAACTATTAAGAACAACACTAGGTTTGGCTGTCAAGGGCTGAATCGGATTTTGGTGAAGAAAACAAATGGCAAAAGAGCTGCTGCAGTTTACTGTCACTGTCCTGGTTGTTTGTTTTTTTGCCTTCAAATTATATCATTGCGGTTTGTGGGCTCTAGTGGTCACCAAGGTAGGGTACAATTACCTGATGATTGCTGTTGCATTGGTGGTCACCAGGAGACTCTGTAACACTGGAAATGTAGATGTTTGTTGAACAAGCGAAATGAGCAGGGCCTTTTACTGTTAACAATACAGCATTTTGGTTGTTACTTACTGAGGCTTTCTATGAACCTGTGTAAAAGAAGCAGGTGGTGTTACCTATTGCAACCAGTCAGAAAGCTTCAGGTTGTGTGGATTTAAAATCTTACAGTTATCTAGCAGGTTTTTTCAAGCAAATATCTTGTGTTCCCTTTTCTTCAGGGTTCTGATATTGGTCAATCAGTAGAGAAACATAAACTGTAAGACAGCCAGATTTTCACATTTTGTTTAGTTATCTATGTTATTTTATTGTGCAGATTCCACTGGTTTATACCAGGTACTTGCACATTGTTCAGTTTCCCGTAGTATCGGGAGCATTCCCTAGACTGCTTGGAGCCTTTATAAGGTTTCAGAAGACAGTATGAGGGTAATATTTAGATTTGGTTCTGTGATTCTGTGGATTTTTTGACTTGGCTGCTCTTCGATGATGCCTTATGCCCTGTACACATGATCGGATTTCCGATGGAATAAAATCCGATGGAATTTTCCGTCGGAATTACGATGAAGCTGACTTTCATCAGTCTTGCCTACACACCATTAGACAAAATTCCGACGGTCCAAAATGCTGTGACGTAAAACACTCCGACGAGCCGAGAAAAATTAAGTTCAATGCTTCTGAGCATGCGTCGACTTGATTCTGAGCATGCGTGGGTTTTTTTTCCGTTGGAGTACCACACAGACGATCAGAATTTCCTATCTTTTTTTCCATCGGAAAAATTTAAAACATGTTCTATTTTTTAACACCAATGGAAAAAAGTCAGATGGGGCCCACACACGATCGTTTTTTCTGTTGAAAAAAGTCCATCTGACTTTTTTCATCGGAAAAACCAACCGTGTGTAAAGGGCATTAGACTATTTATTTGCCAATTATCAAGCATCTATCTGTTTTAACATCCAGATTGGTTTCATTTTTATTTTATAACTCGTTTCTCCTTTTCAAAGCATAAATATAATCTTTCTCAATATATTCAGATTATTTTAGTAGAAAACAATACTCATCGGCTGGTGTACTAAATATCTAAAAGTATGCTTTAAATTACACTCACGTATGTCTTTTGTCTTCCTACAGGTGCCTTGACCCAAGCCGTTCGTAATTTTGCAAAAAGCCTTGAAGGTTGGCTCTCTAGTGCCATGAGTAATATTCCACAGAGAATGATGCAAACCAAGGTGAGTGACTGTTTATTCAGTAGACAAAAACATTAAATTTTTGATTCTGATTTCAGTAATTAAAAAATTGTCTTGACAGGTTGCTGCTGTAAGTGCCTTTGCTCAAACTCTGCGAAGATATACATCTCTCAATCACCTGGCGCAGGCAGCCCGTGCTGTGCTTCAGAACACATCTCAGATTAATCAGATGCTCAATGACCTCAACCGTGTTGACTTTGCCAATGTCCAGGTAAAGCAAAAATAGATGTTCAATGTAAAAAATGCACCTTTTGATGATTTGTATGGATTGTGTAATATTTCACACAATTTACCTATTTTACTATTGTCAGCAAAGGAGCATATGCCAGTATATAATTGTTAAAGTGGTTATAAAGTCAAATAATGTTTTACCTTTAAAGTACATGTGCAAAACCTTTTTTATTTCGTATAGAGTAAGGGAGGGTTATAACCCCTGTCAGATAATTTTTCCGCCATCTCTGTCCTATTGCAGAGATTTCCCTTCACTTCCTGTCCCATAGCCAAACAGGAAGTGAGAGGATATCTCTGCAAATTAAAGGAATTTTTTGGGGACCCCCAGCTCACCAGAACTAGTGTCCCCATTGGAAGATTTCCCATCTATTACCTTTCTTGGGACAACCCAAAAATGTGGGTTTCCTTTTTACTTTCTCTTTCAATGATAATGGTAAACAGGGCAAATAGAGCAGGTGAATCTCCTGAACAGGGGCATAGACAGCAATAAAAAAAACTGGCAGGGGCTCTAATCCCTCTCCACTCTGTCCAAAACAAAAAAAAAAGTTTTGCCTTTAGTTCTACTTTAATGCATTCCTTGCATTAGGGTAAAAAATGTCCCACTACCTGTTCTTTCTCTTCCCACCCCACCCTTTAGCTCTCTCTCAATCCAGCGCTGTGCCCAACTGGTCTCTTCTTCCCTTCTCACAGGACAGATTGCGAGCAGCGGGAGCCATTGGCTTCTGCTGCTGTCAATCAGATCCTGCGAGGAGGGATCAGGGGCAGGGTCCAACCATGCTGTGTGTGTCTATGGACTCACAAAGCCCAGCTCAAGAGCACACCAACATGTGTACCCCTATAACACATTGCTTGCTATGGGGGTACATGCCAAAGAGGTGGAGCAGACATCGCCCGTGTGGGACCCCAAAAAGAAGTAAAGGGCCGCTCTGTGCAATACTATTGAACAGAGCAGTTAACTTAAAACCTATTTTTTATTTTAGGAAAAAAAATACTTCTTTACAACCACTTTAGGGGGATTATTTTATATAAAACAAAAAATTCAAAAAAATACAATGATTTGAATATGAACTTGACCTGTTTTTTAATTATACAATAAGCTTTTCTAATGTTGCATTTTATACTGCAGAATAGGACAAAAGTAAGATTGGTCTTGTTTTAAACATTAAAGTGATTGAAAATATTTACTTATACCTAGTGAAGTGGTTAGCATCAGGTGATACACAGAGAAGAAACAAATCCTCCTACAGTACATAAGTTGTACCTGTTTATCTGTGGCCCTCTCTCCTTTACAGTCTTCAAAACAGACATTTTACACAGCATCTTTCATCTCTGAAAAGGAGGGGGCGGGGATCTGAAGTCTCACACTGCAGAGCTCAGTGAGAAGAGCTTTTAGCCCTGATTGGAGGGAAGCAACACACCCCTCCTCACAGAACATACATACATAATTAGCTCATGGAGTTGCTAAAAGCTGTCAGAGGGGACTCATGCAGATAGCAGAGGAACAAGGCAGCAGAGAGAAATCACACTCAGTGCTTTGGATAGAGACAAGTACACACTATGAAAGGATCTGCTTTGTTCATATTTCATGTCATGAGGTTTACAACCACTTCAAACAGCAATTTATTAAAAATCAATCATTCAATGGCTGCAGCCTGTACAGACTCAATATTTGCCTCATGTCCACTAAGTACAAGGTCCTTTTAATTTTTTTCTAAGCCAAAAAACAAAAATGTAATATATTGCAGCAAACTATTCCTTAGATGGGGTGGCTACAAATTTTTTATTTCACCTGGTGATTCTGTCAATAACATACTTCTGTCTTGGGGTGACAACGCTCCTCACTGTACTGTATCTATGGAGGGAGCCATGGCTGTTACCCTAGTGTGCTGTCCTGATTTGAACTACAATCACCTCCTCTTCTTTTGCCATTATATAGCAGGGTGTTGCTCTGGTGCTTACAGAAGATAACTGAGAAGGCTGATAACATTGTGTGAGATTTTTGACAGGATCAGCAGGTTTTATTACTTTATGTGCATAAAATGTACTTCTCATTACAAAGAATACTGATAAATGCAGCCACTATATATTAAAACTGGTAAGTTGTGATATATTACATTTTTGTTTCTGGGTTTAGATATATCTTAATTCCATTTGTTTTGTTTTTTTGTGTTTTGGATAAAGTAGTCTTAAGTTTCCCCATTTATTTGTTTACTGTCTGTGTCTTGGGGTAATTTCCCTTTTCTTGCTAGCCAGAGGCACAGCAGATAGTAAGAAGAAATCTCTTTAAAGATAAAGTAAACCCTGATGGGTTTTACTTCCTCTTTTGCTCCCTGTATAGCCTGCAAATTAAAAGCATAATGGGCTAGTATGCATCGCATGCATGTGACACTTACCTGCAAAAGAATCCAGCGTTGTCCCCTGTGTAGGCTGCGTCCATCTTCAAGTCCCCCTTCCTTCCGGGCCACGGACTCTGGCTCTGTGATTCGCCGGAGCCGCGTGACGTCACTCCTGCGCATGCGCACAGTAACGGCACACGCTAGGGAAGAAACGCCACGGAGTTTCGTTTCTTCCCAGCCCATACGCCATTTACATTTTCAGCGGGCTACAAGTGAAATATCTCCTAAACGGCGCACGTTTAGGAGATATTTCCACTACCTATAGGTAATCCTTATTCTAGGCTTACCTATAGGTAAAAGTCCCAAAAAAAAGGTTTACAACCACTTTAAACTAAAGAGAAATCCCCTCTCGTCACTGCAATACATGTGCCTGTTGGATTTCCCCTCACCATTTATCCCAATTACAGCTGTTATCAACAGAAACGGAGAAGGGTTAATTAACCCAGTAGAGAAAAAGCAGACATCAAAACTAACAAAGCTTTCTACTTTCCACTTTCTACTCTACCTTTAAAAAAAAAATGACTGTAATATATTTGGCTGATATATGACTGGTTGCCTATACTTTACCACTGCTTTTTATTTCCTTCATTTAAAAAAAAAATCTGTCATTAATTACTATAATTAATTATTTCTAATAAAACTAGACTACAATACCTGGTCAATACTTAATAAAGTACTGATTTTTTGAAGTGTAATGTAATGGTGTGATGGTTTCTGACAGGAACAGGCTTCTTGGGTGTGCCAGTGTGATGATAATATGGTGCAGAGATTAGAAACAGACTTCAAGATGACTCTTCAGCAGCAAAGCACTTTGGAGCAGTGGGCTGCTTGGCTAGACAATGTGGTGACACAAGCATTGAAACCTTATGAAGGGAGGCCCAGCTTTCCAAAGGCAGCACGACAGTTCCTCCTAAAATGGTCATTTTACAGGTAAAATTAAATGTAAATATGTAATGTGTTTTTTTAGCTGTATTGTTGTATATATAAAAAACATTTTTTAAAAGTTATAAATAGTTCTACTGCTGTGGTATTACAAAAGCAGGCAAAAAGCCAATGTGAAAATCTTACCTAAAAGTGGTACAACAGGGATATGCATTTCTGTTATAATAATTTCTGTTGCTGTGGTATTACAGAAACAGGCAAGAGCCAAAGTCAAAATCTCACCCAAAGTGATGCCCTACAACAGAGACGAGAGATGTGCTGTTTTGTGGCATT
The DNA here is from genome assembly GCA_029206835.1 of Rana muscosa. Lineage (NCBI taxonomy): Eukaryota > Metazoa > Chordata > Amphibia > Anura > Ranidae > Rana > Rana muscosa. Next base: position 734,553,469 of record CM055116.1, read on the forward strand.
CCATTGGCCGCTATATGTGATATCCCTGGCTACCATGCTTACCAATAACTCCTAATAACAGTGGTGGCCAAGGGAAAATCAAGGCCTCAATTAAGCTGGCTCCTGATCCAATGGTAGCATTGAGTTGTATTGATCTTATTCTGTTTGTGTTCTGCCTTAAATTGGTGCTGGGAAATTTTCTGTATTTCTGCTTTAAAATGAGGGTTCATAGCGTTCTTGTCACTTCTTGGTGCATAACCTTAGTGAACTGAACTACCTGTTCACTAGGAATGTTCTGGATCCAGTAGTAACATTTGAGTAAAGCTGGCCATATACTCATTGAAATTCATTCAGTTCAGCAGAGACCTGACAAATTTCAATTGGTGTGTGGCAGTCCCTGGTTCTGCTGAAGATACATGCTGGAAAACTGTTGTCGATCAAAGACTGTATCTTCTGATCATTGTGTTCTGACAGCTGCGGCTGTCCTTGCGTGGGGGTTTACTCTATCCACTTCGCTTGTGTAGATGGAAGCATCTGTTTTTCTTTTGTTCAGCCCGCTATGGTCAGCTAGCCATCTTTGGACAGCTTTAGACCTTATGTAAGGCCCTATACAGGACAAAAACCTGTTTATCTTTAATCTACTCTTCCAATAAGCAAATATCTCTCCTTTGCTGCCCTGCTGCTCAATCCAGCCACCAGGATCAAAGAAAATACACAATACATCCAAGTATGGTGGAACATGTAATTTACTTCATATGCTAGCACTGGTCTCAATCAGCATGCAACAACACTGTTGCAGCGATGAGAGATCAAAGTGTAAGCTACAACTGAGTAGATTACACAGGGTGGCATCTTCTGCTATTAGTAGCCTAATGTAGCTTTGGGGGAGTGAAGTTACGATGAGCATGTGATTCCAGGATAGATGGAATAAAGCAGGGGTCAGCAACCAGTAAATCGGGTTCTACCAGTAGATCATGGCCAGGTGACTGGTAGATCGCGGTCTGGGCTTGCTGACCCTCCATCTCAGAGCATCAAGCAGAGTGCAATTCAAAGGGGCTACTTGTAAAGTTGGACCTGTTGTAGGGAACAAAAGGCCACATAAGCTGTTGTCTCCTCTGTAGTGCTGGCTCCTGTCCCATGATACCAACTGCACTCCACCTCTTATACTGACTAGCGGTCTCCAGAGTGATGCTAGCAGCAGGAAAGAAGATTTTTAGGTCAGTGTGAAGCAATACACTGGGCATAATAGTATATGACTGTTTGCACATTGATGTGCTGTGGTTTACCTGCACTGTGAGTGCAGTGTACCTTCACTGTGAGTCCAGTGTACCTGCAGCTTTCCTGTGGGTTTGCTGTGCTTAGCCATAGACTTCAATTATAACCTGTGGGTTTGGTGCAAGAAGTCTATGGCAAAGTGCCGCTAACCCAGGAAGGTTGCAGATGCACTGCACTGCACCCACAGTGCAGGTAAACCGCAGCACATCAAGTGTGAAACTAGCCTTATAGGGGGCTAAAAACAGTAAAGCCCTGTACACACGATCGGATTTTCTATGGATTCAAATCCGATGGATTTTTCCATTGGAATTCCGATGAAGCTGACTTCCATCAGTCTTGCCTACACACCATCAGTCAAAAATCTGACCATCCCAAACGCTGTGACGTAAAACACTCCGACGAGCCGAGAAAAATGAAGTTCAATGCTTCTGAGCATGCGTTGACTTGATTCTGAGCATGCGTGGGTTTTTTCTCCGATGGAGTTCCCCACAGACGATCGGAATTTGTTTTTTTCCATCGGATAAATTTAAAACATGTTCTATTTTTTCTCACCGATGGGGAAAAAAGACCGATGGGGCCCATACACGATCGGTTTGTCCGATGAAAAAAGTCCATCGGACTGTTTTCATCAGTAAAACCGATCGTGTGTACATAAGTGTTCATAAATTTTTTTGTAGTTCTTTGGGGGGTGGTAAAACCCCATAGTTAAGGTGTGTTTTTACCCCTCCTGCCCCAACCGCACCCCCTTTAGCTGCAGTGGCCAGGGGTGTACACATATCACAGCTGCAGCAAAAGTTATACACCATGTCATGGTCGGTAGGTGTAGCACCTGCCAAGCATGACGCATTCAAGTGAATGAGGCCACTCTGCAAGTGCCCTGCAAACTTGTGCAGTACAGCAAGCAAGGGGTTAAAGCAGGCAGCATTGTGTTGCTTTCTCACAACCTGCTTTAACCCCTTGGACCCAGCATAAGCATGCAGTTCAGTGTTAATTTTGCCAGCAAATTTCGATTTAGTTTTAGTCTAAAGCCCTGTACACACGATCGGATATCCTATGGATTTTCGTCCGATGAATTTGTCCATCGGATATCCGATGAAACTGTTTTCCATCAGTCTTGCCCACACACCATCAGTCAAAAAACCGACCGTTCCAAACGCGGTGAGGTAAAACACTCCGATGAGCCGAGAAAAATGAAGTTCAATGCTTCTGAGCATGCGTCGACTTGATTCTGAGCATGCGTGGGTTTTTTATCCGATGGACTTGCCCATAGACGATCTGAGTTTTCGATCGGTTTTTTATCCATCGGAAAAATTTAAAACATGTTCTATTTTTAAAAACCGATGGAAAAAAGACCGATGGGTCCCATACACGATCGGTTTGTCTGATGAAAAGAATCCATCGTTCGAAAATCCATAGGATATCCGATCAGGTGTACAGGGCTTTAGTCTTGGGACTAAAATGGCATTTTAGTTTTAGTCTCATTTTAGTCTTCTGCAATTGTTTTAGTTTTAGTCTTAATTAGTCGACTAAATCTCCAGTACATTTTAGTCGACTAAAATGTCCTACGTTTTAGTCGATTTAAAATCTCCAGTGCATTTTAGTCGACTAAAACAAATTTTAGTCGTCTAAAATCTAATGAGTGTAATTAAATTGTAATGCATTAGTTAACATTTCTCTACAATTTCCAAACTCATTATATACTGCTGGAATGAAAAATCGAATCTCTCATTATCTTATTGCGGTATGAACATGCACTATAGACCAGTGTTCATTTTGAAGTCAAATTTCAATTTAATTTTAGTCTTAAGCCCCATACACACTATCAGTTTTCTTGCAGGTTTTTCTCTTCAGGTTTACCAAAACCATGTAGTGCAAGGGCCTGCCTGATTGCATACGAATTGAAACTCTTAAGGTTTGACCTCATATTAGATGGTTTTGGTAAACCTGAAGAGAAAAACCTGCAAGAAAACTGATAGTGTGTATGGGGCTTTAGTCTTAGGACTAAAATGGCATTTTAGTTTTAGTCCCATTTTAGTCTTTTGACTAAAATGCCATTTTAGTTTTAGTCGTATTTTAGTCATCTCAATTGTTTTAGTTTTAGTTGTATTTTAGTCGACTAAAATAGTATTAATTTAGTCGACTAAAATGTTTTAGTCATTTTAGTAGACTAAATTAACACTGATGCAGTTATAGGGTGATTGCAGAGTGGCAGGCTGTAGCATCCACCAAAAGCAACAGGGGGGCTTAATTTCTTATGCGGCATGTGTACACTTTTTGGCTGCTGCCGAGTGTGTATCACAGGTGATGAGGAGGCAATATGTTGCCCCCTTACCACCTGATTTAAACTCATGATTTCCGTGCAATACACGCGATTGTGACACGGTAGTACGGCAAATAGAGGTTTAAATCAGGTGTGAGGAGGCGAAACTGTGCCCAGTGATCTTTGACTTCTCCCATGTTGTTAAGGTAGATCTCCACCCCTTTAACCGCTTGCCGACCGCCCGCCGCACTTTTACTGCGGCAGGTTGGCTCGGCTGCGCAAAATCACGTAATATAACGTGATTCCGCTCTGTGGCCACTAGGGGCGGGGCACCCGCGATCGCTCGTGACAGAGTGAGAATCGGGAGCTGTGTGTGTAAACACACAGCCCCCGGTTCTTTCAGGGGGAGAAATGACTGATCGTATGTTCATACAAAGTATGAACAGCGATCTGTCATTTCCCCTAGTCAGTCCCATCCCCCCTTCAGTTAGAACACACTTTAGGGAACATAATTAGCCCCTTGATCACCCCTAGTGTTAACCCCTTCCCTGCCAGTAACATTTTTACAGTACAGGGAGTCCCCGAGTTACGAACGGGTTAGGGACTGTAGGTTTGTTCTTAAGTCGAATATGTTCGTAAGTCGGAACAGCATGCGAAGAACGGCAGATACGTTGTTTTCTGATGTTCCGTCGAATTTCCCCCGCTGTCGAAAAGGTCCCGTCGAATGTGCCGCCGTCTAAAAGGTTTCGTCGAATGTGCCCGCTGTCAAAAAAGTTCCCGTTGAATATGCCCACCGTCGAAAAGTGGCCACGCAGCCTCCCGTTCGTAAGTAGGAGTCGTTCGCAAGTCGGATGTTCGTAACTCCCCTGTAATCAATGCATTTTTATAGCATTGATCGCTGTAAAAATGCCAATGGTCCCAAAAATGTGTCAAAAGTGTCCGATATGTCCACCATATTGTCACAGTCACGATAAAAACCGCAGATCGCCGCCATTACTAGTAAAAAAAAAATATTAATAAAAATGCCATAAAACTATCCCCTATTTTGTAGACGCTATAACTTTTCCACAAACCAATCAATAAACGCTTATTGTAATTTTTCTTACCAAAAATATGTAGAATACGTATCGGCCTAAACTGAGGAAAAAAACGTTTTTTTATATATTTTTGGGGGATATTTATTATAGCAAAAAGTAAAAAATATTGCATTTTTTTCAAAATTGTTGCTCTATTTTTGTCTATAGCGCAAAAAATAAAAACCGCAGAGGTGATCAAATACCACCAAAAGAAAGCTCTATCTGTGGGAAAAAAAAGGACGTCAATTTTGTTTGGTAGCCACGTCGCACGACCGCGCAATTGTCAGTTAAAGCGACGCAGTGCCGAATCGCAAAAAGTGGCCTGGTTTTTGGCCAGCCAAATGGTCCGGCGCTGAAGAGGTTAAGGTTGCCTACCCCTGGATTAAAGCATAGCATGCAGGGCAAAACAACAAGTTCACTTTAAGCAGTTAACCTAGCTCATAGCCTAGTATGTCCATATCAGGATTTCTAAGTATCAATTTGACCCCTTTCACACTGGGGCGGTTTGCAGGCGCTATTGCGCTAAAAATAGTGCCTGCAAACTGACCTAAAACAGCGGCTGCTGTTTCTCCAGTGTGAAAGCCCGAGGGCTTTCACACTGGAGCGGTGCGCTAGCAGGACGGTAAAAATAAGTCCTGCTAGCCACATCTTTGGAGAGGTGAAGGAGCGGTGTGTTTACCGCTCCTCCACTGCTCCTCCACCGCTCCTGCCCATTGAAAGCAATGGGACACTGCGACTATACCGCCGGAATAGCGCCTCTGCAGAGGCGCTTTGCAATGGTTTTTAACCCTTTTTTAGGCCGCTAGCGGCCGAATACCGAAATTAGCGGTAAAGCACCGCTAAAAATAGTGGTGCTTTACCGCTACCGCCCCAGTGTGAAAGGGGCCTTATAACTGTACAAATGTAGAGCTTTCAAAAAAAAATTAAGTACGTTAAGTTCAGAATAACCTTGAAGCACCAAAATTATTTTTCAAAGTCTAGGCTACCATAATTATCTGAACTTCTTGTCCCCCAAAGATGCATTGAGATATTTATGCTCTTTCTTGTGTATTGATTACACCATAAATAAAGAAATACTGTATTTTGACTTGACTATGAGTCTCGTAAAATTTTATTTTTTACATTGATAGTACTAAACAAAGTGGCATGCTAGTATTTAAAGCTTTGTATTTTTTTTTTTGTCATACAGTTCCATGGTTATTCGCGACTTAACCTTGCGTAGCGCTGCTAGCTTTGGCTCTTTCCATCTGATTCGCCTTCTCTATGATGAATACATGTTTTATTTAGTTGAACACCGGGTTGCCCAGGCAACTGGAGAATCACCAATAGCAGTCATGGGAGAGGTGAGTTTGTCAACACACATTTAACTGAACAATTTATTTATAGAGGGTCCATTTAGTATTTCCTTGTTAGTAATGCTTATATACAATATAAACCGTGAACTATATACTGGATCCAAGTACATAATACTACCTTAGTAATTTATATGGCCAATGAGATAAACACAGATTTTATACTTACTTTGTATGTCAGTAGTACAGTCAGTGTAAAGCTGTAAGTGAATCTGACCTAAAACATTTAAGCCGGTTATATAATTTAAGTGCTTTGTCAGCATCCACTTCCCAATTTGCAAACCACCCTTGTAAACTGGCATCTTTCATACTGTTTATTATTATTTTGAATTGGGTTGAATTTAATGCATTCCAGATAGGTGTATAGTGACATATTATTTTTGAAGTCATATAGAGCAATATTGCATTCAGTCATTTTGTGACTCCTTCAGCTGCATGTGTATGATGAGCTTTAGCTATTGAGCTCTGTGAACAACAGGCTGTTTACAGCAATAGATTCAAGCCTTTTAAACATGTTAAAATAAGACCTAAAGCAGAACTTCCCCATAAAGGGTTATGTCCTCCTTCTCCCCACCTCTGCCTCATTAGGCACATTATAATTCCTGCTCACTTACTTTCACAGATACAGTGGTTTAACCAGAAATGAAGTAAGGGGATATCTGTAGCAGGCATACAGCAATATACAGTTAACTGGAGTTCTAGCCTTCCCATCTGCTGATAAAAAAAAAATACATAAAAAAATTAAATAAAATCCTTATTTCTGCCTGTACTGCTGTTGCAGAATTTGCCTGCATTTCTGTCTGATAAAACCATTATCACTGGGGCAGTGTGTGAAGGAAAATCTACCCGATTCCCAGGTATAAGTAGCAACCCAACTGAGGTTCAAATTCTGATCCACTCTATAAAAAATAGTTGTTGGCTTTACTTTCCATATACTTGTATATACTTTACTTTCCACTTGCTGGCTTTTTTTCTTATAATTCCTGAAATGTCATAAAAAATAATAATAGAGGAGCATTACATTCCCATTAATGCACACTGCATATATATTTATATCTATACATACAGTATCTAACAAAAGTAAGTACACCCCTCACATTTTTGTAAATATTTTAATTATATCTTTTCATGTGACAACACTGAAGAAATTACACTTTGCTACAATGTAAAGTAGTGAGTGTACAGCTTGTATAACAATTTGCTGTCCCCTCAAAATAACTCAACACACAGCCATTAATGTCTAAACCGCTGGCAACAAAAGTGAGTACACCTCCATGACGACATCACAGAGCTGGTGGATGTTAGAGACCTTGCGCTCCTCCACCTTCCATTTGAGGATGCCCCACAGATGCTCAATAGGGTTTAGGTCTGGAGACATGCTTGGCCAGTCCATCACCTTTACCCTCAGCTTCTTTAGGAAGGCAGTGGTCAACTTGGAGGTGTGTTTGGGGTCGTTAAAATGTTGTAATACTGCCCTGCGGCCCAGTCTCCGAAGGCAGGGGATCATGCTCTGCTTCAGTATGTCACAGTACATGTTGGCATTCATAGTTCCCTTAATAAACTGTTGCTCCCCAGTGTCGGCAGTACTCATGCAGCCCCAGACCATGACACTCCCACCATGTTCTGAGTGGAACCTGTCCTGTTAAACTGCTGTATGGTCTTGGCCACCATGCTGCAGCTCAGTTTCAGTGTATTGGCAATCTTCTTATAGCCTAGGCCATCTTTATGTAGAGCAACAATTCTTTTTTTCAGATCCTCAAAGAGTTCTTTGCCGTGAGGTGCTATGTTGAACTTCCAGTGACCAGTATGAGAGAGTGAGAGCGCTAACACCAAATTTACCACACCTGCTCCCCATTTACACATGAGACCTTGTAACACTAACGAGTTACATAACATCGCTGAGAGAAAGTGGCAAATTGGGTCCAATTTGGACATTTTCACTTAGGGGTGTACTCACTTTTGTTGCCAGTGGTTTAGACATTAATGGCTGTGTGTTGAGTTATTTTGAGGGGACAGCAAATTTACACTGTTATACAAGCTGTACACTTACTACTTTACATTGTAGCAAAGTGTCATTTCTTCAGTGTTGTCACATGAAAAGATATAATAAAATATTTACAAAAAATGTGAGGGGTGTACTCACTTTTGTGAGATACTGTACATACTGTGATCAAGACAGTGGCCAAGTCTAGAGTTCGATATATATTATATTTGCACAAATCTACAGATTGTGATCTGTAGCCTGGCTAGAGTTTATGCAGGGCCAGATGGGAAATTATTTCAGATCTATTATATCAGCTTATTGAGATAATCTCCACTCTCAAAGTCATAGAATGGTTAGTCAGTACATTTTGTCATCTTATATGTAACATCTTGGTCTCTATCATATGTACCTTGACTTTAGTGACCACAGTTTGTGCAGCTAACTTTTTAATCTTTCAATTGGTTCCAAACCAATTTGCTCAGCCTGTTGTAAATATTTTTATTCTATAGGTCCAAAATCATTATGTGCAAAAAAAAAAACCAGCCTTATCACTGGTCAGCTGATCAATGATAAAGTCTGCCGGACAATTTAGACGGGTGTTCACTGTGATTGGTCGATCACTTTCTTGTTTATTTTCAGTAAATGTTACCATTTATTTTGGCCACACTTATGTGTGGGCAGTTAAACATAGATCTAACTACCCAGTACATGGGCAGTATAGCCAGAGAATATGATGTGTAGCTTAAGCTTTTAGCAAATAACTTCAAGATATTGGAAGCTTGTAAATTAATGCAGCACATTTTTATGCAATAAATATATATATATATATATATATATATATATATATATATATATATATATATATATATATATTGTGTGAAATTAAAGTATTTTCTGTTTACCTATTGTAGTTTGGCGACTTAACTGATGGATCTCCTGGTAATATGGAAAAAGGTAATTATCTACTTATCTTTTTTACAGCTTTAAATCAATCATTCTTTGTTCTCCTTGTGAGATCCTTTCCAAGCCATTTACAAATCTTGTGTTAAGAATTTTCATCTTTGTTCCGTGATTGGTACAAAGATGTATTCATCAAAGTATTTTCAATTAGCAACATCTGTGCTGCCTGGCAACCACAAATAGGATTAATACAAATCAAATGTGACAGAGAATGAGCTTGGTGGCCCATTGCTTGCATGTTTGGCGCCACATTTCTGATAATGGAGTTGGAAATTACAGTAAGAACTGTTTTCTTAAAGACGTAATCCTACTTCAGTTTTTATTATTGTGTTCCTTTGTCCCATCTTCCTAGGTGCTATATAAGTTAACTGCCTGGTCGCTTCCCCCATGGCCGCCCTAACATGCAGCTAGCAAGGAGAAGCCTGCCTTGACAGAAAGCACTTTTTTGTTATCTTCAAGCACTGCTTGTCTGGGAACCTTTTAGCTGACATACCCCTCTTCCCCTGCATTCCTTGCGAGGGCCTTGTCTCAGCCAATTGCTTGGAGTGCTATCTGTTAACCACTTGCTTACTGGGCACTTATACCCCCTTCCTGCTCAAGCCAATTTTCAGTTTTTAGCACGCTCACATTTTTGCGCAGTCGTGCAACACTGTACCCATATGAAATTTTTATCATTTTTTTTTCACACAAATAGAGATTTCTTTTGGTGGAATTTAATCACCACTGGTGTTAAGAAACAAAAAAAAACCAACATTTTGAAAAAAAAAAGTTTTTCATATTTTGCAAACAGGTAATTTTTTCTCCTTCACTGATGGGCACCGATGAGATGGCACTGATAGGCTGCACTATTGGGTAGTACTGATGGACACTGATATGTGGCACTGATGGGCACTGATCAGGAGGCACTAATGTGGCTGCACTGAGGGGTGGCACTGATGGGCACTGATGGGCACGGAGAGGTGGCACTGATGGGCACTGATGGGCACGGAGAGGTGGCACTGATTGGCATGGGGAGGTGGCACTGATAGGCGACACTGATGATGAGGCATTGATTGACAGCACTGATGGGCACTATAATGTGACACTGATTGGCGGAACTGATGGGCAGAAGGGGACCGATGTCCCTCTAACAGAAGCTGATGAACGGCTTTCTTCTTTTCTTCACGCTGACGCTGAAAAAAAATGATTACCGGCTTCTATTTACTTCTGTGGTCAACTGTGATTGGCTGACAGCTGATCGCATGGTAAAGGGCCCACTGTGATTGGCCCCCCAGGGATTCGACAATCACAGAGTGCGCAGGTAGCGCAAGAATGGGAGGACGTCCATTTACGCCCTCCTGGCAAAAGAAGCCTGCGTTGTAGCCATCCTTTGGCTATAGCGCGGGCACCAAGTAGTTATGGTAACTGTCTCTTTGCTAGCTGCATGGTCGGACAGCTATGGGGGGGGGGGGGGAGTGAGGAATGTCTTTATAAGGGTTCACAGCTAGTCTTAGATAGCACCTGGGAAGTTAGGACAAACTACTACATGTGCTTTGTCCCCTGGGGAATAGAACATATTATTACAAATCAAAGTGAGACTTATTTTGTTAATGCTGAAAAGTACAACACAATTAGTGAGCCATCTGATCAGTCCCTTATTCATATGCAGCTGGACAAAGACCAAAAACATAAAGAACTATTATCAGTAAAACATATAAGAAGCTCTGGAAGTGATGGTTTGGTCCCCACAAAGCCTTGATCTCAATATCATTGAGTCTGTATGTGATTACATGAAGAGACAGGTAGAATTGAGACCGCCTAAATCCACAGTTTTCCAAGATGTTTGGAAAAAACCTACCTGCCAAGTTCCTTAAACACTTCAGTCCCGGAAGGTTTTATCCCCTTCATGACCAGGCCATTTTTTGCTATACGGCACTGCGTTACTTTAACTGACAATTGTGCGGTCGTGCGACGCTGTACCCAAATAAAATTAATGTCCTTTTTTTTTTCCCACAAATAAAGCTTTTTGTAGGTGGGATTTGATCACCTTTGCGGTTTTTATTTATTGCACTATAAACAAAAAAAGAGAGACAATTTTGACAGAAAAACAATCTTTTTTCCTTTTTTACTATTTTTTACTGCTATAATACATATTCAATAAAAAAAAATTCAAAATCAAATTTCTTCATCAATTTAGGCCAATATGTATTCTGCTACATATCTTTGGTAAAAAAAATCCCAATAAGTGTACACTAAAACCTTGGATTGCGAGCATAATTTGTTCCAGAATCATGCTTGTAATCCAAAGCACTTGTATATTAAAGCAAATTTCCCCATAAGAAATAATGGAAGCTCAAATGATACGTTCCAGAAACATTTACTAATAAGTCCTTCAGTTTATAGTCCATATAAAAAGAATATAGCAATGTGACAGGTTGTGTAACCATAAAATGTCCATCCACAAATAGAAGCCTCCACAAGGGGATTAGACGCAAAATCCAGCAGGAGCTACAGAGTATAAAAGGGAAGAGAGGAGCCTCTAAGTGTAGCAATATTTTGCTAAATGTTGTACCTTCATTAAATGTAACCATATTGCTACACTTAGAGGCGCCTCTCTTCTCTTTTATACTCCATTGTGTCATGACGATACTTGCATATCAAGTCAAAATTTATTAAAAAATGTTGCTTGTCTTGCAAAACGCTCTCAAACCAAGTTACTCTCAAAGGTTTTACTGTATATTGATTGGTTTGTGCAAAAATTATAGTGTCTACAAATTATGGGATAGTAATGGTGGCGATCAGCGATTTTTTTGCAGAATTGCGGCAGACAAATCGGACACCTAACTGACACTTTTGACACTTTTTTGGGGACCAGTGACATTATTACAGTGATCAGTGCAAAAATATGCACCGTTACTGTACTAATGACACTGTCAGGGAAGGGGTTAACACTAGGGGCAATCAAAGGGTTAAATGTGTCCCTAGGGGGTGCTTACTAACTGTGTGGGGATTGCTCTGACTTGGAGAACACAGACATCCATGTTCCTGCTTAGCAGGAACACAAGAGCTCTATGTTCTCCCCTGTCAGAACAGTGATCTGTCTTGTTTACATAGGCAGATCGCCGTTCTGCCTCTCTAGTGAACGATCGCGGGTGGCCTGTGCACATCGCATCTGCTGGACCCACTGATTGGCTCCCCCTCTGGCGCACGCACGACCCCAGAGGCTACTCCACAAAGCGAAATACAGGTATGTCGTTTTGCGCAGCCGGGCCACCTTGCCGCAGTAAATGTGCAAAAGGCGATCCGGAAGTAGTTAAAATAGTAGTAGTGTGCAAGTGTATGTAGGGGAACTGATGCTATTTTAAAGGCAAAGGGTGGTCACACAAAATATTGATTCAAATAGTTATTTTCTTTATGTCCTTTGTACTATTTCATTTTTTCATATCATCCTCACTTTACAGCATTTTCTTTTCACAATTGCCTAAAACATTTGCACAGTACTATGTGTTTGACACCCTGTCATAGAAATAGAAAGTAAGGGTAGATCCACCACCAGGGAGACAGACAGACAGCAATAATAACTTGACAGTGTTTGTCACTGTCCTCCCTTTCCCTTTACAAACTGAAAAGAAAGGTATGGTTGGTGTTGGGCTTTATTACTAACTTTGTTATTTTCTTTAAAGCTTAACTATGGTCAACATTTTAAATCATATATTAATTTCTACAATGTATTTCCTGCCTACACTTTTTAAGCTGAACGATTTTGAAGTTTGAAAAATTACTTTGCTAAGATCCCCACACATTTACTGTCTGTCCTGTAAGTAGGCACTGCTGTGTCACACAGTCTACCTCTGAACTACCGAGGTGCTGAGAGGAGTAGTTTCAGGAGGCGGAGTCAGTACAGGAATCACTGCTTACAGGCAGCAAGGTTTAATGGGATATGTAGTCCTTAATAATTGAAAGTAAACAGCAGTTGATATGCTACAAAGCATGCATGAAATCTTGGAAGTTGATGAAACAATTTTTTTGTATTGCGATTACAGGGCTCATGTTATCAAATGAACATGCATGCGATGAATGTAGGTTTTCTTTAAGTATACTGTTGCTGTTAGTAAATAAATATATAATTTGTCATTTTTCTGTTTTTTAATGGTTGTTTATTTGTGCAGATGAGGGAAGTGATGTAGACAGTGAAATGGACGAGGAAATGGATGACTGTGGAGAGCCCCCAGCAAAGAGGGAGAAGACTGAGTTGGCTCAGGCATTCCAGGTGGGCTGTATGCAGCCATCACTAGAGGGCAACGTCCAGCAGAGCCTGGTATTGAACCAAATACACAGCGAGCACATTGTCTCAAGCACTCAGACCATCAGACAGTGCAGTGCCACTGGGAATACCTATACTGCAGTCTAGTGAATATGAAAGATTTTCAAAATAAGTTTATAATATATGTATGATGGGCTTAAGAGTATGGCAGAAACGCAGAATACGCCTGAAGGTCGACTGTTGTCAAATTTTCCTATTGTGACCTTAACTTTCTTTGTCAACCTTTCCCCAAGCACACTTTCCTCTACTTTTCTCAGTGTACAAACATGTTTTTCTTTGTGCTTGGTGTTAACGTTGTTTTTATATGATTTCTGGTTTTATTCATGTTTTTGTTTCAAGCAGATTGTATCACAATTCCTAATTCCTTGACGTTCCACTGGAGTTGTTTTAATACTGGATTTTTTTTTATATCTATTTTACTGCTGAGTTGTATTGTAGTTATTTTATTAGTTGCACATCTTTTTAAGAAAATGCTGATCATTTACACTGGAGAAAAAAGGTGCGGCAGCAGACGAATGACACTCATTTTGGGAATCCCCTTATCTATGTAAGATAAGATATTTATACCTATGGAGGTAAATGTATGGGCTGTTGTTCTGTTGTGCGAAGGGAGTATTCAAGCAACTTCTTTGTGCCCTACAAATCACTCTCATGGCCTGCATAAAATGGTGCAGTATGCTAAAGTTGTGATAAAACGTATGCTTTTGTGTAACGGTGAACAACGCAATCAACTTCCGTTAACTGTAGCCATCTGTTTTAGGAAGATGCCTGTAAAGGCTGAGAGTCTCTTAGCAAGCATCTTTCTGTAACGTTTATTCAGCTAAGTGCATCCTCAGCTACACTGTTAAGATACTACTGATTGTGCATTTGATACTATTGCACAAATTCTATATGCTGTTAAACCAAGCTGATAACTGAAGGTATGAGATATAAAAACCCAAATTCTGGGCTTATTCAGTAAAACTGCACAAACTACAATGATTACATGCAAAGTGCAGTAACCCAAAAAAAAAAAAAAAAAATTTCAGTGAAATGGAGTCAAATCCACAACAATGATTTCTGATTTGTTGGTATCCATTATTGAACTTTGCATATTGCTCTTATCCTTACTGATTAAGTCTAGCATAAACCTTTAACCTCTTCAACCCTGATGGGTTCTTTGAAGCAGTGCAAAATGACACAGTAGACATAGCCTCACAGTCAAAATGAAGTGGAAGGAACCTAATCTGATGTTACCAAAAGAGTGCCATGTCAAGACTCAAAACTCAGGGAAGATGGGGTTAAAGACATGTATGTGCAGAATAGAAAAGGGCCAATGTCATATGTTTGTGTTCCTGCTATTCCAGAAACTATTTCATAACAGTAGTTCATGCTGCTGCTATTAAGCTGTGTAAGTGTGTGTGTGTATGTATACGTGTGTGTGTGTGTGTGTGTGTGTGTGTGTGTGTATATATATATATATATAAACACACACACACAAATGCAGAAATTATAGAATGCAAGGAATGTAGCAACCTGCATAGTATTTAGGATTAAGAACCTAGGTTCTTAGAACTGCAGTTCATGATACCAAGGTTGAGATTTTTAGAGACTGCTGTTCAAACAAGCTTTCTTTATTGGATATGTTGTAACTTTACTGTGTAGACAGACTGAATTATGAGCAGTAAGCCACGTGCCTATCCTTAACAGATATTTTGTTTTTAGTTTTTACATACATTTCCCAGACACCTAAGCACTATTTATATTAAACTTATTACATTAAAATCTATGCTTTCTCTTTAGGCATTTCAGAAAGCTTTGTCTAGCTAAGTATCTATATATGACATGTCTATTTGATCTCTCAGCACTGTCTGCTAGGAAAGTTAATAGTTATTGCCCTTCTTTTTCTGCTGACTTTCAGGCCTGGTAATTCACCCAGTGACATCATGCCATTGCTCAGTATTATTAAAGGTAGCCTTCCACTTTACCATTCCTAGTCCGTTGAATTTTGGAATCATTTTCTTTTATGAACAAGACTAATTGGAAAGCCATCACGTTTCGTGAAATATATGAGCCTAGTTATGTAAGAAGCATAACTTGGCTATACACATTTATTTCAATATCCTATTTCTCATTTTGTACCAGAGAAACACCAAGATAAATCGAATCAATAGGACTCATGTGCCTTTAAAGGAAGCTTGCGTGAACGTATCTTTTATATAATAACCAGGGCATCAAGGACTGCTGTATTCATGTGAGTAGGATAAAGTTTGTGAAAAGAGTAAAGTGTGTGTAATATATTTTAGGCAGTGTACCTGGCACACCTCATTGGAACTTGTCCCCATTTGTGTAGGGTTTGAACAGGTGGCTAGACACACCATTGCCATTTAAGAATGTACATCAGGGATCACAGTACCTCGCCTATTTCATGGTGCCTTAAACAGAACTGAAGCTAAGGTGTAGTTGAATTTATTTTCGTTCTTTTTAAATCACTTTTTTTTTCTGCAGCAAGGTGTGCCTGTTGTTTTTAAAGCCCACGGAATGTGGGGAAAAGTCCTAATTTTGTAATAAATTAGAAAATACTTTCTGCTCTTTTAGATTGAAAATGAAAAGTTTGTGAAAAATGAAAATGTGTTTGCCCATTTTGTAACTAGATGTATTTTGCTTTAGTGCAAGTAGCAGATACTAGGGATTATTGGAAATTTGTCCACAAGTAGCTAAAATGTCCAAGGCCCCCAAGCTGCATGTACTTATTGCTGTGAAAAGAAAGCCACTCCAGCAAGCATTCTAATTAGGACACATTCCGTTGTGTAACTAGAGTTGGCATAGCTGCAGCGATGTTCATCCTTATAGGGATGGCAGGATGTGCACTCCAGTGAAACCCTCACATATTGCCTCCTAATGCATGGTTTCCATGTGTCCTGAATAATTCAAAGTAATTGGGAATAAATATGTACTGTATTCTAATTAAGGGGAAAGGCTAGGACTGAATATACTCTTCAATACTATTTTATTTTTAGAAAATAAAGGAATCACATTAGAGAGGTATGATGGAAATACAAGATCGTCAGATTTTTCAATTTACGTAAAAAGTATGTATTTAGATTTGCTTTATGGAGAGTGTGGAAATGAGTTTGTGTGTCCTCAGCTTGTTATTATATGTAAAAATAAGCACAATTCCCTTTGGTTTTTAATTACGTGGCCCCAACATAAATTCTAACAATAAACAAATGTCATCCACAGAATACAAAATACACATAAAAATTATAACATTTACACATCCTTATCTAGATTCCAAAAAGCATTTTATAGAACAAGAAATCTCTCTCAACAAATCTTTATATAATATTATTACTTTTATTACACAAACCAAGCATGTATTTTCTTAGGAAAGCAAATGATATATAGTAGATTAGAGCTCATCCGTTTAAAATCCTTAAACCGTTTAAAATCCCAGGGCAGGCTATTTGGGTATTTTGGACAGAATATTTTGTAAATGGCTCAAATGGCAAGAGCCATTTTCTGTCATTTCAGAAAAATACAGGTGCAAGTGTATTTTTGTCCATTTGTCAACCATGCATAGAACAGCTGTCAATTATCTTTACTATAAATTATATTGAATTTCCCTTTTTATATACACTATATTCTCTTTAAGTTTCCAGCCTTTAAAAGGGTAAATACTAAAAACAGTCCTGGCATTTCAAATATTTTTTTTCTTGTTCCTCGTTATTCAAATAAAGATTAAATAATGGTTTAAATGTACTTACAAAATCAAAATATAACACTGAGGTATATTCACTGGCTTTCACGATTTTTAAATTTTTTATAATAAAATAGGTGTATGTTAGACCCCTTTCACACTGGGGGCGTTTTGCAGGCGCTATAGCGTTAAAAATAGCGCCTGCAAAGCACCCTAAAACAGTGGCTCCATTCACTCCAGTGTGAAAGCCCGAGGGCTTTCACACTGGAGCGTTGCGCTGGCAGGGCGTCAGAAAAAGTCCTGCCAGCAGCTTCTTTGGAACGCATTAGGAGCGGTGAACTCCTCAAGCGCCCCTGTCCATTGAAATCAATGGGCAGCGCCGCCGAACCGCCGGCAAAGCGCCGCTAGCGGGGGTTAAAAGCGGCCGAATAGCGCCGCAAAAACAATGGTAATGCGCCGCTAAAAATAGCAGCGTTTTACCGCCAAAGCCCAGGGCGGCTCAGTGTGACAGGGC
The DNA here is from genome assembly GCA_029206835.1 of Rana muscosa. NCBI lineage: Eukaryota > Metazoa > Chordata > Amphibia > Anura > Ranidae > Rana > Rana muscosa. The sequence continues at coordinate 734,570,851 of CM055116.1, forward strand.
TCTAAAAGTTGTAGAGTAAACTCATCAGCACATTTTTTTCTGTTTCCTAATTATTGTGATATAGCCTGGGAGTTATGCAATTTAAACATGGTTTTAACCGAAAGAAGACTGTAAAATCAATAATTGCGATCTGCTTTTTTTTTTTTTTTTACAGTTGAAGTGTACAATTGTAAAATTAATGAAGTGTCCAAAATTAGGGTCTAGTTTGCAAATGTAAAACTTGGACCAGACAGTTACCGTCTTTTTTTTTTTTATATAAAAAGTTTTGCCATTTTTAAATCATGCCATGTTGGGAACTTCTTAGGGCCCATTCAGACTGTGTGTTGCAATAATGTATGTGCGTTAACTGATTAAGTAGCCCATTCATTTTGCATGAGCTAGCAGCACACTTAAATATACTTAACCATTTTTTTTAACGCAAAGTACAGCAAGCCACATTACAATGTTATTGAAACACAAAGAGGTCAGTAGGCCCTTACTGAAATTAACATGGATGTTCATAAGGATTTTCTACCACATTCTGGATAAAATTATATATGGCAGTTTGTAAAAGAGTTGCTTTACCTTGACATGTGTTAAAACACACAGAGAAAACTATCCTCAACTTGTCTTGGATTTAGCAAGAAGTCATCTTTTTGGTATTTATTAACATTTGAAAGGCAGTCCTACCTTCTGACCTGACCCTTATTCTCTAAGGTAACCAAGTTTTATATAGTCTGCTTAACAGACAGTTGAGCTGTCATCTTGGGTGAGAAGGGCATAGTTACTCCCTAGTCTGCATACAGTGGGTACGGAAAGTATTCAGACCCCCTTAAATTTTTCACTCTGTTATATTGCAGCCATTTGCTAAAATCATTTAGGTTAATTTTTTTTTCCTCATTAATGTACACACAGCACCCCATATTGACAGAAAAACACAGAATTTTGAAATTTTTGCAGATTTATTAAAAAAGAAAAACTGAAATATCACATGGTCCTAAGTATTCCGACCCTTTGCTGTGACACTCATATATTTAACTCAGGTGCTTTCCATTTCTTCTGACCATCCTTGAGATGGTTCTACACCTTCATTTGAGTCCAGCTGTGTTTGATTATACTGATTGGACTTGATTAGGAAAGCCACATACATGTCTATTTAAGACCTTACAGCTCACAGTGCATGTCAGAGCAAATGAGAGTCATGAGGTCAAAGGAACTGCCTGAAGAGCTCAGAGACAGAATTGTGGCAAGGCACAGATCTGGCCAAGGTTACAAAAAAAATTCTGATGCACTTAAGGTTCCTAAGAGCACAGTGGCCTCCATAATCCTTAAATGGAAGACATTTGGGATGACCAGAACCCTTCCTAGAGCTGGCCGTCCGGCCAAACGAAGCTTTCGGGGGGAGAAGAGCCTTGGTGAGAGAGGTAAAGAAGAACCCAAAGATCACTGTGGCTGAGCTCCAAAGATGCAGTCGGGAGATGGGAGAAAGTTGTAATAAGTCAACCATCACTGCCACCAGTCAGGGCTTTATGGCAGAGTGGCCCGACGGAAGCCTCTCCTCAGTGCAAGACACATGAAAGCCTGCATGGAGTTTGCTAAAAAAAACACCTGAAGGACTCCAAGATGGTGAGAAATAAGATTCTCTGGTCTGATGAGACCAAGATAGAACTTTTTGGCCTTAATTCTAAGCTGTATGTGTGGAGAAAACCAGGCAAAGCTCATCACCTGTCCAATACAGTCCCAACAGTGAAGCATGGTGGTGGCAGCATCATGCTGTGCAGGGGTTTTTCAGCTGCAGGGACAGGACGACTGGTTGCAATTGAGGGAAAGATGAATGTGGCCAAGTACAGGGATGTCCTGGACGAAAACCTTCTCCAGAGTGCTCAGGACCTCAGACTGGGCCGAAGATTTACCTTCCAACAAGACAATGACCCTAAGCACACAGCTAAAATAATGAAGTAGTGGCTTCACAACAACTCCGTGACTGTTCTTGAATGGCCCAGCCAGAGCCTTGACTTAAACCCAATTGAGCATCTCTGGAGAGACCTAAAAATGGCTGTCCACCAACGTTTCCCATCCAACCTGACAGAACTGGAGAGGATCTGCAAGGAGGAATGGCAGAGGATCCCCAAATCCAGGTATGAAAAACTTGTTGCATCTTTCCCAAAAAGACTCATGGCTGTATTAGATCAAAAGGGTGCTTCTACTAAATACTGAGCAAAGGGTCTGAATACTTAGGACCATGTGATATTTCAGTTTTTCTTTTTTAATAAATCTGCAAAAATGTCAACAATTCTGTGTTTTTCTGTCAATATGGGGTGCTGTGTGTACATTAATGAGGGAAAAAAATTTACTTAAATGATTTTAGCAAATGGCTGCAATATAACAAAGAGTGAACAATTTAAGGGGGTATTAATACTTTCCGTACCCACTGCATAATTGTTTCAACCCTGCCAACACATATAAATTCACTAGTCTGATCTGCTATTTGAACTTTCTGTTATGTGCAGTAGAGCAGTGTTTCTCAACTCCAGTCCTCAAGGTGCACCAACAGGTCATGTTTTTGGGATTTCCATTGATTTTCACAGGTGATTTGAGCAGTTTCACTGCCTTAGTAATTATCACAGCTGTTTTATCTGCAGGAAATCCCAAAAACATGACCTGTTGGTGCGCCTTGAGGACTGGAGTTGAGAAACACTGCAGTAGAGTAAGGTTGGTCTGTCATTGACAACTAGAGCAAATATGAGGAAATGTGTAGCAAATAAGGGAGAGATTTTTTTTTTTTTACATTTGCAAAATAGGCTCCTTAGGTTAGGGAAAAACACACAGTAATTTGAATATTCTCTTGTATGATATAAGTCAAAGCTTACCTTTTAATGTAATAAGGCTAATCCTGAAGCTGTTCTTGTTCACATGATCAATGCCAAGGCATTGACCAAGAAGGTCTTTGCCAATGTAAAAGATCTTAGGGGAATGACATCAGGGTGAAAAATTACCCTTACTACAGTAAAAGGTAAGATCTTTTGGTTTCTCTTTTGAATATTAAAATAACTATGGATTATTTTTGTCACTTTAGGTTAGCTTAAAGTTCTAAAATTTTATGTCTGCACCAGCTATCTGTAAACATTTTTATCTGCTATATAATTAATACATTTTAGTGTGTACTGTTTAATATTAAATATGCATAACAATTTATTTTAAAAACAATACAAAAGTAGGGCATTCTTTTCTATTAACACTTCAACAGTTTTAGTTCTGTAATCAAACAGCAACGATGAATTAAAATTATTTGGTGCTTTGTATAAGAAAGTATTGCCTTGATTAAAATCAAATGGAATTTTTATATTTTTAAATTGCCCTTAAAAATACCTTTCAGTAAAAATTACGAGCTTACTTGCTTCTTTAGGATTTAAAAAGAACGCTAATTTAATTATATGCCTTTTTTGTGTGTAGATTTGTATTTATAATTTATTTTTTGTCTCTTTACCATGTACTGTTTTTTGTTTTTTTATTGTTTACAAAGGAGTGTTGAACTGTTTGGCTTGTAAAGTTTAGTGCCTATCTGTCACTTAAAAGTAGACATTTTACGGGAATATGGCAGTTTCAGGTGTGTTGTGCCTAATCCTTCTGTCCTTATGTATTTGGTAAACAGCCTTTAACTTTGCACACACTCACTTCTTAATATGAATTCTATTGAGTGTACATAAAATTTATTGCAGTTCAATCTGTAGTAAATTAAAAAGGAAAACAAACGTCTGCTATACGGCCTCATCACTTCAGTACACATTTCATTTTGTCTGCTCTTTGTAAATTAAATATATTGACAATAATTATTTGACATATACAGTATACATGTGCATGAGCACAAGTATCTAGAAAAACAACAAAACTGTATGAAGTGCAATTTATTGGGATTCTATCCAAAAAATGTATGCTGTTCATTAAAGCTATGTCTGCCCAGAATTATTATCTTAATGCTGAAGGATGATGTCAACCAGCAACTTCCTCTAAGCCCTGCGGTTCTCGCAGAATTTTCTCACAGAGATTCCCTTTTGGCTGCATGTGATCTTTTTTGACTAAGCCTTGTAATGGTGTTACACTACTATGAGTTGGATTCCCTGTTTACTCCTAAACTGTAGCCATGTTGAGTGCTAATCTCTCAACTTGGGTCTCCAACAGTTAAAGCTAGCAGGTAATTTACTATAGATGCATCTAACCAAAAACTGAGCACATTCATTTTTATTATTTTGACTTTAAACCTGTATATTCAGGCAAAGTGCTAGCACAAAAAAATCTAGTGCTTTCACATCTGTCTTAATACATTGGTCACACAGGCAAGCTTTGGGTATTTTTGAAAATCCTGTTTTCATGGTTATATTTTCTGTGGATGTAGGTGGACAGAGATGACTGTAATCAAATAACCTAAGTAAATTAGAAGGAACAATCTGACTATATTGCATAATAAATTAAATCAATCTGTATATAATTTACAAAGTTCAGTTTGTTCCCTTATATTTTCTATTTGCAACACAGCCATTCTTTAATTTTTTATTTGTTTTTACTTTGAAAAAAAAATACATATAGGCCTAATATTTGGTGTGTGCTAGACTGTAGGCTTACAAGTGTTTTTTTCTAGTACACAAAAGGTAGGAGCTATTAAAAAAAAAAAAACCCAGCTCCAACCCTTTCCATGCTAGAAAAAGGTGTTATGCATACAGTTTGATATACAGGCCTGACTTGGTGTCGTATGGGTTAAAAATACCTCTTTTGTCTGTATAATAATATATCTTGTCTGCAGAACTGTGGCAAGTATTTAAAAAACACATATGCACTACTTATTTGGAAAATTAGCTAATAAAAACTGGAATAGAAACATCATTTATATTATTAGAGTGTTTTATATAGTTGTGCTTAACCCTTTGAGCATTGTAAAAAAAAAAACAAGGTATTAGATGAGTCGCTCAGTTCTATTTTCTGCTCCACGTGTATAAGGCATCTTTGGATAATTGGTTTCTAGGCCAAGTGGAGGCGGCTGACCTTTAACATGGTAATGCAAAATGCATGCCTGTAATTATTTCCTTTATGTTTTGGCATCTAATAAGTGTGGTCTGTTTGTAAAATATGTTCATCTCTGGAAGGAGTAAGTTTAAGCAGAACTCGATTGAAATTAAACCTTAAGCTAATCTACTGAAAAACATTTGGTGATTCATCTTACAACTGAATGTTTAGTCTCTTCTCCACGGAACATTGTATTGCCATTGTGTGCCAAAAATAAGAACTACTGCCCTATCAATTATTTTGTATAAGATGGGACAGCAAAATAAAAGCATCTTTCTATTGGATGACACAGTGGGGTTGCTTTAGAGTGAAATAGGCTGAGTTGCTGTGAAGTTAAATGAACAGAAACTTCAATCGTGCAGGGAAATTTAAAAAAATCTGAGCTTCTCTTGCCAATGGTTAGGTGTCCAAATTGCAACTACTGCAACTTGGTTCACACATTGGTAATTCAAGCACTGTACTTTAGACACTGTCAAATAAGTGCCTGTATGTACGTTTCACTTTTACTTTCTGCCCTTTACTACTGTGTTGTAGAAATTTAATAAACCAGATAAGCTCTTCTTTTTTTTCACAAGTCACTGGTTTTACAGATACGCTCAAAAACACGAACCTAAAAGCCACAATAATGTGAATATGATACCTCAAGTAAAATGCTGTGTACACACATTGTTTGTATGAACGTCGGCAGTCTGTATGAATATGTTAGATCCCTTTTAATGCTTTGCATTTTTATTTGTAAACTTGTAGCTGTGAATTATCCCAATAATTGCATTTATTAACCTGAGCTTACATTTGGGACACTGATTCCACAAAACTACTGTGAATTAAACTACAGTCTTGTTACTATTTAAAAACTACTATGGCCAATAGCTTTCTTTTCAAGTGAACATATTTGGCTTTTTTTTAGGTACATGGTGCATTTATTCGTAAATTGCTTGTGAATATCTGATGAGGTTATCAACAATAGAGGCTAGATTATGGGGAAAATCACTTTCAGGAACATGATGGTAGAGCCTAAAGGCATTTAACACTACAAGACTTATTCAGTAAAAAAGGAGCTTAGTGCAAAAGCAACAAATCAGAATCTGTTGTATTCATCTTACATCAGAAACAAGAATTCTGATTAGTTTCTGTGAAAAAATGCACTTTGTTTCTTGCACTTTTTATTGAATAAGCCATACTTGATAACTGTAATAAGTCGCATTTCATTTCCAGCTTAAAACGAGCCCTTTTTTGTCTTTTATTTTTGTGAAATAGAGTAATATGTATAAATTATTTCAACGCAAAATTGAATTCTGGGAGTGACATTAGGTGGTTGTACGCCCTGCTTGACTGCCCACTTATTTTCTATATATCTGTTAAATACAGCTGTACAATACTCAAAGGGTTGTAGTTTGACAATTATTCTGTTGATCTTCACAATTATTTACTGTATATGCTTCTAAGTTTGCATGCCTTGATCATTGCTGCTAGTGGTTGTACGTGCCAGTATATTTAAGTAGACTTTACCAATTTTGTCTTAGTGAAAGCCACTTACAAAGTGACTGCTGGATAACTCCTGTAGTATTTGAGGTGTCACTAGTTTATTTTCAGTAATATGCAACATGCCTTATTTTATTACACTGGGATGAAAGCTCTGAGTTGTAAGATTTTTTTTTTAATGAAAGAAGCAGCGTTCTCTATGAACACATAACTGACTGAATCATATCCATGTAGAAGAAATATTTAAATTATTAGTATAGCACTGGAAGGATTGGTCATTTTATTTTATTATATTTTTATTTTTATATTGTTTTGGACATTAAAAAGATACCATCTGGACTGCAAATCCAACTAGAAACACAGCCTTGTAGACTACTATTTAAATTAATCTTCAACTTGAAAATACTTTTAGTACTTTTATACAACAAACAAATTAAAGTGGGACTTGAATCAATACACAAAAACTCGTAAAACATTTTTAAACATACAGTATATTTATCTGTGGTATGGCACAAAGTTTTTTCACCTTAAATGTTTTTTTAACCCCTCTCAACATGCTGTCTGTGAAATGTATATTGATCTACAAATTCAAAGTCCAAAAACCAAAAAGATCAGTTTAAATGTAGTGGGTGATTGCGGTGATTGGAATTAGCCTTTAAGAAAAAGAAAAAAACTTAAACCTAGGTCTTTTTACAATTTGGCTGTAACAGAAAAAATTATTTGCTTCAGTTATAATGAAAATAATTTGTTACACAGACCATTATGAGGGCAACTAAATAAAACAGTGCCAGTATAATAAAAGAGCCTTACAAATATATTTGTGTACAAACACGCATAAATTAAGCTAAGATTGGTCGTTGTTGTTCAGTAATAAAATCATGAGCCCTAAAAACATGATTCATTTGTAACTACTCAGGGCTTTCTTATCCCACCAAGCTTCACAACACCATCTTTTTACTTTTGTTGTGTCTTATTTTTCTATTTAAGTGCCATTTATTTCCATGACACTTGGTAAGTGGCTAAGGACTAAGGTTTGGTCCATAAGCACAGAGGTATAGTAGCAGTAGAGATTTTTTTTTTTTTTTTTTCTTTTCTTTTTTTTATTTACGTTTTTATATAGGATTAATATTTTGCATAAAAAGATAGGCAGCTTTTTTTTCCTTAATAGAGATTGTATGTGTGTGATAATGTAATGTTCTTTTCCAGTTTTTGGATTACAGTTGACTATACTTTTTATTTAAAACCTATTTGGAGAAACCACGTGATGCATTTTTTTGTATAATGTATTGGATTTTGTAAATACGTATTTCCTGATGTGATTTTTGTGAAATGCTAAATCTTTTAGTATATCATGTCCTCTCCAAATTGGCAGGAGCTAAATGATAGTTTGTGGGCAATTTGTATTGTGTACTGTACAATAACTGGGGAACTTTTATAATTATAAAAAAATATATATATTAACTTTTAGTGTGTTGTTTAAAAATGACTGGAACATACTAAAGATATTAGTAGGATTTTTCTGAATATTTCAGACTTGAACTCAGGCTAGCTTTCTTGTGTTGTTTTTCAAAACAAAATTGTGTCTTGTCTTTTAAAAATTAATAAATTTGTTTTCTTGTTACAAATGTGTGTTGTCTGTATAATTTTGCTATCTGACTAATCTTTTTGCAATAAGAAAAATTAGGCACAGTAGTTGGGGCAAACAAATGTTGTAGAATAATTCTGTTAGCAGGATGGACAGGTGGAAGATAATTGGAGGATTTCCAATCTTTTGGCTTCCGTACTTTGAGTCACTGATCTTGAACAAGTATTCATATAAGGATTGCTGCACAGTTTGCATGCTACACAATTGTTCCAGGTGGCTCAGAAAGAGTCACTGAGCTTGGTCAGCCAAGAAAATTTCCATCATATGTTCAGTTGCATTGATAAAGTTTCTGGAACAACTATCTATAGTTTACTATACCCTTTCAACCAGCCCCTGAACCGCTATGTGCTCACCATGCAGAGGGAAAATCGAATGAATTTAATCATTTAAAGACCAAATTTGAAAACCAAAAGAAGAACAACTTAATCTCATACTGTGTCCATATCTCATATGCACAACTTCCCGACCAGTCTGACACTCAGTTTTTTTATCTTATTTCAGGGGATTACAATTCAGCTCCTGTGTGAATTAAACCTGCAAGCAGTTTTTGCAGGTTTAATTTACAAATAGTTTTCTACAATATTATTGGTACAGTGTGTAATTTTTAATGCCCTTTAACCAGCAAATTGTGTCGGCCTCAAATGTTTTGTAAGTAACAATTTATTTTTTCACTTTTTTACAAAAAGTGTGTGTGATGATCACATGCCTGACGAAGAGGTCCTGCATGGCTCCGAAACGTTGCACTTAACCTGTTGTGATGTGATCTTTCCGCAATTAAAGTTTTGGACTGCAATTCAAAATCCACGGTGTGCTTGCGAACATGTTTATTAGGAATAAAACCACACTGGTCTCCCCTCACCAATCTCACAACTGTTGTACGCAAACAATTGACCAGGACCTTATTCAAAATGTTAACATCTATATTAATTAAGGAGATAGGCCTGTATGAATCACATTTAAGAGGGCTCTTATATGGCTTTAAAAGAAGGACAATCCACGCTTTTCACATAGATGGAGGAAGAACCCCAGCATCCAGTGCCTCAGTAATTGAATGGAGGAGAAAGGGGCTCAACAACTGTTTGAATTTAGCATGCCATTCGGATGGGAAACCATCAAGGTCTAGAGTCTTATGAGTAGGCAAGTTTGATATCCTTAATGGAGATAGGTGCATCCAACTCCTCCCTCCTACATGAGGACAAAGAAGGGAGAATTATCCGAGTCATATAATCGGTTGATTGCTTATTATCCGTATAGTGAACTGTGGAGGTGTAAAGTGAGGCATGAAAGGACATGAAAGCATCCAGAACCTCATGAGGGGCAGTACCAATTTGATTACTAGATACTTTGATATGGGGAATAGAAGTGGTGACTTAGTCGGGTCTGACCAGATATGCAAGTAAATTAACAGCCTTGTTACCATGCTCAAAGATTTTTTGGTTAACTTCCAAGGATTTTTTAGCTGGGTCACTAGTGTGTCTTTATTCTACACTGTTAAGATGAATTAGCTGACCAGTGGGTCTGCAAAGTTTATGTGCTAGTAAGGAGTTTGACTTATTTTCCTTAACATAAAATATATTTTTCTTTGCAAGGTCACTTAAACACAGATTTAATGGATTTTGTACATCTTCTAGCTGCATCTTCAGTTGTGAAGTGGGGTTGTTTTTAAAACATAAATTTACTAAAAAAACAAAACAAAAAAAAAACGGCACAAGGGACATTACTTACTGTTGATGCAATGTGTTCCTTGTGCTGCTGTCTCCTCGTTTGTATAAATCTTCCTCCCCCTCACCCCCACCCCAGTTCTACAGCTTCAATTAATAAAATAGGATCTATGAATCGAGGGTGATGCACCTTTTAATCATTCGTCCATTCTCTATTCATAGATCCTGTTTTATTCATAGAAGCAATAGTACAGCTTCTATAAATGAAATCGCTGAGTGAGCATAGTTGAGAACTCTTTATGAGTGCCTGTCACATCTCTATCTGCTTCATTAACCCCCTCCACACCAGAAGATTACAGTGCCAGGGCTGGGGATATGAAAAGGTATGTTTCTGGAACTGTAGTCAGAAAATTAAGTCCTGATAGATCACTTAATACTGGCCTCTTTTGTAGCTATAGTAAAACATTAAAAATAAGTGCCTATACTGTTTAAAATTCAGTAAGGCCCAGTCTCACCCTACTCTGCACAGCCCAAGTTGTCCTGTATTCTCAACACTGTGCCAACCACTAGAGGCATCATTCACACTCCTGGAGAAGCAGAACATAGCTCCAGTAAATGTGTTCTCCACCCCTTTACCTTATCCATTGAACTGTATCACTCAATGATGTATTACTGTATAGTAGGAATGGGCCGAACACCCCCCCCCCCCCCCAGTTTAGTTCGCACCAGAACACGCGAACAGGCAAAAAGTTCTAACGAACATGCAAACCGTATTAAAGTCTATGGGATACAAACATGAAAAATCAAAAGTGCTAATTTTAAAGGCTTATATGCAAGTTATTGCCATTAAAAAGTGTATGGGGACCTGGGTACTGCCCTAGGGGACATGTATCAATGCAAAATAAGTTTTTAAAACAAATGTTTACTCTTTCGTCCATGGACCGACACAGCTTTTCTATTGACAAAGTGGGTATTATCCGTTAATTAGGAGTGACTAGGCAGAAAACGTGTAAAAAGTGTTGCATCACACCTTCTACAGCAGGCGGACCCTCTGGGTATATCCCCTCAGTCTGCATCTCGCAGATCAGTTTTTTTCTGTCTAGCAAGGAGTAGGACATGGCTCCCTTCGGGCCCATTGGTCCGGGAGAAAAATATATTTTTTTGCTACATTTTTTTTTTGATTTCCTGCGATCTTCGATCAATTGCCGACTGGGTGACAGGCTGGATCCTCGATCCTTGTAGTCTCCCCAGTTTCGGCCATCGAGCGTGTGCCGACCCTAGCTACGCGCTGGGTTTTCCACGACATGCTCGTCGATCCATGGGTGGCCAGTGAGCCTACGCTCCAGGGCTTGCATCGGACCGCTCAGCTTCGGCTGACCTTACGGCCGAGTCGTAGCAGCCTGGCTGGTGAGCTTACGCTCCAAGGCTTGCATCGGACCGCTCAGCTTCGGCTGACCTTACGGCCGAGTCGCAGCAGCCTGTCCGGTGAGCGTTGCGCTCCAGGGCATACATATGATCGTCCCCTTGGGTCCAATCACAGCATGCCTGGCCAACAGTCACCTTCCGTGCGCGGACGATGATCTGTTTGGAATGTCTTCCAGCATAATACATGCAGGATAGGTAATAAACTCCCCTGCCTCAGCTGGGTGATTTGGCTGGACATTCCTGGAGAGACCAAGTAAGTGGTTGTGACCCCTTTCTTCCCTCTCTCCCTGCCTTTCCCTCCTGCCTGGGCTTCTAGCTAAAGGTTGCTGGGTGCTGGGAGTCACCTAAGGGGTTCCACTGGAGCGGGGCTGGCTGTAACTAACATTTAAAAGAAATGTAATTTCTGCTTACCTGTATGTGCTTCCTCCTCCATGCTGTCGGCGGACATTTTGCGGTGGTCCATGCCGGGTTCGGCCTCTAGTGACTGCCCGGCGGCCATCTTCCTGTGGTTTCAGCGCCATTTTCTTGTAGTTCCACACCCACTGGCCTCTATCTTTGATCGGCGGCCATGTTTGTAATGAACCAGGCTGTATGTATATATTGCCGTTCGGCGGCCATCTTTTTGTGGTCTACGGCTGCTTTGGTCTCTATCTTTGGCTCGGTGGCCATTTTCTTAGAGCCCACATTATCTTCCATACAGACGTTTTGGCGGCCATTTTGCGAGAGTCTCCGGCCTCTAGGGTGCATTACACTGGCGCAAAAAATTCACACAGGAAGCGCTGATAAAAGAAGCAGACTGACACAGCAGCAGTGGGACAGCATCACAGGCGCAGCACACGGCAGCATAGCAGTACCGGTCCAGGGTGGTGAGTCCTCTGGGTGACCCAGCATCTCTGCAGCACAGGAGGGTGGCCTATTGATATCTTGCCTGGAGCCCTGTGGGTGTCAGCGTGTGGTCAGCATGGCATCTGAGCCAGATGTCTTCTCCCCTGAAACACCAGATTTAGCAGCTGGTGCCCCTGAGGTGTCTATGGACGCTATGTCAGCAATCCTAGAGGCGTTTGCTGCCAGGGTGGAAGCAGCACACGGGAATACAGGGGGTAGTAAACGCCCCCGTCCCCTGCAATCTTCTGGGGATATTTCTGAGACAGAACCAGGTCCAGCTACGGCTCATGGCCCAGATTCTGACACATCAGAGACTGCAGACCGTGACCGATGGGACAGTGAGGATGACTCCAAGTCCAGGTCAGTACGCGAGACGGCTTTGGTATCTGACCTTATTACTGCAGTGCGGGATACGCTGAAGTTGGAAAATACTGCAGAAGCAGCAGAGACCCCAGTCCCCTTTGGGTTTCGTAAACCTTCCCGCACTGCTAAGGTGTTCTTTTGTGTGTCTTATTTTGATAAACTCTTATACAAGGAATGGGAGAACCCACTGAGGGTCTTTACAGCCCCAAAGAGGTTTGCGGTATGGTGCCCCTTTGAGGAGAGTTTTCTGAAGAAATGGACCTCTCCCCCTATAGTGGACCCTCCGATGTCCAGACTTAATAGAGCTACCACTATTCCAGTAGAAAGGGCTCCTGTTTTCAAGGACCCTGTGGATAAGAAGGCTGAAGCACTCGCTCGCTACCTATACTCAGTGGTAGGCTCGGCAGTACGCCCGGCATTGGTGGGGGCCCTAGTGTCTCAGACACTTACTGAATGGGCAAAATTGCTACTTCAGGGGTTAAAGGAGCAAGATGCTCCTCCTAATGAGATAACTTTGGCCGACCAGTTGGTCCAGGGCCTTAAGTTTGTCTGCGAGTCAGACATGGATACTATTCCCCTGCTGTCAAAAGCTTTGGTTTATGCAGTAGCAATACGCCGCCTGATCTGGCTAAAGGGCTGGTCTGCGGACCAGACTTCCAAAAAAGCACTGTTGGATCTGCCTTTCAAGGGCGACAGACTTTTTGGGGCTTCTCTGGATGACATCATCAAGGATGCCACAGGAGGTAAAAGCACTTTGCTTCCCCAAACTAGCAAGGGTAAGGGGCCACGCCAAGGGCAAGGGCCCTCCTTTACTGCACGCAAGCGTTTTTTTCGGCCCCCTAGGGCGACAGGGAAAAGACCTCAGGCCGACAAGGTGCCTGCCCAAGGAAAAAAGCGTCCTTGGTCCCGCAGACCCAACAAGCCTGCGGGCAAATCTGTGTCCGCATGAAGGTCCGCCCCCACCCAGCTCTCGGGTGGGGAGACGTCTTCGCAAATTCGCGACTCAGTGGACAGCTATAGTCTCCGACAGGTGGGTTTGCGAAGTAATCTCCTCAGTCTACAAGATAGAATTTCTATCTTGTCCACCGGACAGATTTGTCACCTCCAATCTCCAGCTACTACCGACCCGTCGGGGGGCCCTGTATGGGGCAGTCCAGGGTCTACTGGAACGCGGGGTAGTTATTCCAGTTCCAGAACAGGAACGGGGTCAGGGTTTTTACTCAAATCTGTTCATTGTGCCAAAGAAGGATGGGGTTCATCCAATCTTGGATCTCAGAGCCCTCAATTGCTTTGTGAAGGTACAAAGATTTCGGATGGAGTCGGTTCGATCTGTAGTCACGGCTCTCCATCCGGGGGACTTTCTGGCCTCCTTGGACATCAAGGACGCATACCTGCATGTCCCCATATACTCCAGACAACAGAGGTTTCTGCGATTTTCTATCGGGAAAAAACACTACCAGTTTGTGGCCCTCCCGTTTGGCCTTGCCTCAGCACCCAGGACGTTCACCAAGGTGCTCGCTCCGATTCTGGCACTTCTAAGACAGCGGGGTATCGCTATCATGGGCTACTTGGACGACTTTCTACTGAAGGCCCCTTCAAGCTCAGAATTAGAGGTAAGCGTGTCCATTACCTGTCAGACTCTCCGAGACTGTGGTTGGATACTAAACACGCAAAAGTCAGTATTGGTGCCCACTCAACGCCTAGTTACCTGGGGTTGATTCTGGATTCCTCAGAGGCAAAGGTATTCCTCCCTGTGGAGAAGTTGCAGACCCTCCGGGCTGCAGTAGGGCAGCTGACTTCCGGGAATTGGTCGTCACTCCGTTTTTGCATGCGAGTGTTAGGCCTCATGGTAGCCTCCTTCGAGGCGGTCCCATATGATCAAAACCACACTCGAGTGTTACAGAAGGAAGTCCTGTCCAGATGGAACAGATGTCCGGGCGATCTCTACTATGAAAAGTGCTCGGAAACTGTCCTCTAGGAAGGTTTATCACCGCACTTGGAAGGCCTACATCTCCATGTGTGAGGAAATGAAACGGCATCCGCGTACCTATTTGGTTTCCAGAATCCTGCTGTTTTTACAGCATGGGGTGGACCAAAGGCTTGCCCTAAGTACGATTAAGGGACAGATATCTGCCCTGGCTGTCTTTTTTCAGCGACCACTGGCGACTCACTCTCTCGTGAGTACATTTGTGCAGGGGGTTCGACATGTGGCCCCTCCGGTCCGTCCCCCGCTACCTCCGTGGGACTTGAACCTGGTCCTCTCGGTGCTTCAGAAGGCACCGTTTGAGAATATTAGAGATATTCCCCTGTTGACACCTTCTCAGAAAGTGGTCTTTTTGGTGGCTGTTACTTCAGTTAGACGAGTCTCTGAGCTGGCAGCCTTGTCCTGCAAGGCTCCCTATTTGATTTTCCACAAGGATAAGGTGGTGCTGCGGCCGCAGCCTTCCTTTCTTCCGAAGGTCGTTTCGGCTTTTCATCTCAACGAAGACATTGTACTTCCATCCTTGTGTCCTCATCCGTCGAATACTAAGGAGTCGGCGTTGCATTCCTTGGACGTTGTCCGAGCTTTGAGAGTATACCTATCTGCTACTTCCCTGTTCCGGAAGTCAGACTCACTGTTTGTTTCGGTGGCTGGTCCCAAGAAGGGCCAAGCAGTCTCGTCGGCCACCATCTCTAGGTGGATCCGACAGATAGTAATCCAGGCTTACGCCTTAAAGGGTCAAGCGCCCCCCTTTCCGGTCACTGCGCATTCAACCAGGGCAATAGGTGCCTCTTGGGCTTTCCGACATCAAGCGTCTGTTTCCCAATTATGTAAAGCGGTGACTTGGTCGTCCGCTCACACTTTCACAAAATTCTACAAAGTTGATGTAGGTGCATCTTCGGATGCCTCTTTCGGCCACAAGGTTTTGCAAGCCCCTGTTTAGAGTTGCAGCTCCTCCGTTGGAGGAGTGCTGTTTTGTGTTTGGGGTGAAGTTTATTTTTATGCTGTTACCACCCCTCGTTTTTTCTCTGACACTGCTTTGGGACGTCCCACTTTGTCAATAGAGAAGCTGTGTCGGTCCATGGACGAAAGAGTAAATAGGATTTTTTACTCACCGTAAAATGCTTTTCTCTGAGTCCATGGACCGACACAGCACCCACCCCTCCTTTTAAGTTTGTACTGCTTTTTGACAAACTGATCTGCGAGATGCAGACTGAGGGGATATACCCAGAGGGTCCGCCCCCTGGGCGGTACTGTAGAAGGTGTGATGCAACACTTTTTACAAGTTTTCTGCCTAGTCACTCCTAATTAACGGATAATACCCACTTTGTCAATAGAGAAGCTGTGTCGGTCCATGGACTCAGAGAAAAGGATTTTACAGTGAGTAAAAAATCCAATTTTGCTTAAAGTGAAACAATAAAAATGAAAGATTCCTTTAAATATCGTGTCTGGGGGTCCCCTTAGATTGCCTGTAAAGTGGCGCATCTGTACGATGTATATCTAAAGGACAAAATGTAATTTAAACTTGCTCGCGGCTGTAATATATATAGATAATAAATCAAAAGACGGCGTGCACCCCCCCAGTCCATATCAGGCCCTTCGGATATTAAGGGGAACTCCACACCAAAATGTAAAAAAAAATTGGTGTGGGGGTTCCCCTAAAATCCATACCAGACCCTTATCTGAGCATGCAGCCTGGAGGTCAGGATGCTCCCCCGCCTGAACCATACCAGGCCACATACTCTAAGCCTGAAAAAACTGCTGTCTTTTCCCTTTGACAGCCCTTATATAGGCAGGGGGGGTCACCCGCTGACTTAACCGGATGACCCAGCCCCATCTGACCTCACATGACATCAGGGTGCGGGCCACTCGGTTACATCACTGGATGGCCCCGCCCTTGCCTATATAACAGCTGTCACAGCCAAGAGACAGCAGTCGGCCTGAGGCCTCCCATCGAGGCAGAGCTTTTTTATTTATTTATTCTATTTTTCGGGGCTATCGGGCAGCATGTTCGAAGATGGGTGGACATCGCGGGACACATTTTTTTTCTTTTTTAACAAAGGAATTGTCAAAAACTGTCTGACTTTTTGACACCTTTTTTGGTGATTGGGTAGGGGTATAATGTACCCGATACCCATTCACATAGGGGGGCGGGATCTGGGGGCCCCCTTGTTAAAGGGTGCTTCCAGATTCCGATAAGCCCCCCGACCACAGACCACGCACACCAATGGCCAGGGTTGTCAGGAAGAGGCTCTTGTCCCCATCAACATGGGGATAAGGTGCTTTGGGGGGCATGTTGAGGGCAAGCGGCCTGGTATAGTTCAGGAGGGGGGCGCTCGCTCGTCCTCCCCCCTTTCTTGGCCTGCCAGGCTGCGGGTCGTGTTTGGATTTTGGGAGGACCCTATGCCAATTTTTTTCAAAATATTAGCGTGGAGTTCCTCTTAAAATCTATGCCAAACACAAAGGGCCTATATATTATATATATTAATACACTTCCTGCACTGTATATATATTCTACACTGACTGCACTGTGTATATATATATATTAAACTGCCTGCACGCCACTAACTAACCTGCCTAATCTAGCTCAATCTCCACGTTTTCAGACTACATACGGCTGCTGTGTAAGCAGTCTTATATAGTGTGGGGCATGGACTTAGCCCCCTGAGCCATGATTGGCCAAAGGCACCCTGCCGTTGGCCAATCATGGCTCTCATAGCAGATCACACTGTGATTGGCCAAAGCATGCAGGTCAGGTGCATGCTTTGGTCAATCAGCAGCTGTCAATGCACTGCAATCTCGCAGTGCATTATAGGGTACTCTGCAGCGCCCCATATGTTCGGTTCTTCTGTGAACAAAAAAACACCTTTGTATCGGTCCCATCCCTACTGTATAGAGTTATATATAAATCATTCATATGAATATTGCTGAAACAGGTGCAGACTGGGGTCAATGTTTAACCAGTTGCAGACCGCTCACCATACATTTACTGGGAGAGGGTGGCCGCTCTGCTCCAGATCACATAGTACATGATCGGCGCTTCCGGATAGGGGGTACACGCACGCCTGCTTACCCGGCGGTTCTGTGATTCAATCCAGCGCCAATCAATCTACAGGTCCAGGCCACTTATTTTTTGCCTGGACCTGCTGATCGGTTTTGACAAATCACAGAACCGCATGTGCGTGTGTTTACAAAACACAGGCACAGGAAATTATGGTCTTTTCTCTCCTAGAGCCCTTTTCGGTTCCAGCGTGAGAAAAGACTGCATCAGCGAGTGAGTACAAGCAGCAAACTGACACCCAGATCACATAGTAAGGCACATTTAATCCCCTGATCACTGCCCTGTCATGGTATCATTAGTTCAGTGTACAAATCTTTTTTCTGATCACTGTATTAGTGTCATGGGTGATGCCAGATAGTGTTAGCATCAGTGTCAATCCTAGATAGCGTCAGTTTGCCCACCACATATTCCCTAATACGTTTTAACCCCCTGTTTGCCCCCAGTTAACTCTTTCGCTGCCCTGTCACAGTATCATTAGTACAGTGTACAG
The DNA here is from genome assembly GCA_029206835.1 of Rana muscosa. Classification (NCBI taxonomy): domain Eukaryota; kingdom Metazoa; phylum Chordata; class Amphibia; order Anura; family Ranidae; genus Rana; species Rana muscosa. The sequence goes on from CM055116.1 coordinate 734,588,881, forward strand.
ATTTTTTTCTGATCACTGTATTAGTGTCACGAGTGACGCCAGATATCGCTAGCGTCAGTTAGCGTCAATCCCAAATAGCGTCAGATTGCCCGCCACATCCATTACTAGTATAGTGTCTGAATGTATTAATATCTTTGATCAGATCAGAACTATACTAGCGTCCCCAATAATATAGTGTCTCCAAAAATACAGCGTTAGTAGGATCAGCCCCGACACCAGCGTTTAGCCCCTCCCGCCCCCAACAAGTACAGTGTCAGTAGATCACTGTCACTTCTGATACACACAAAACTGCAGCGTTAGCAAGATCAGGCCTTATCTCTGCTAGCACTAGCAGGTACATTTTATTTGTAGCGGTTCGAACAGCCCCTCACAGCCAGGTGCTTTTTTACCTGTGAGTCGCACTAGGTACTTGTAAATTTAGTGGCCAAAATGTCCAACGAAAGGTACACTAGTGAAGAGGCCTACAGGATACTGAGAATGACAGATGATGTAATGTTCTTATCTCTCCACTGGGGCTCTGACATCTCCACCAACTCCGTGTAATGTTCTTATCCTGTAGTGTTCTTATCTCTCCACTGGAGGCTACGACATCTCCACCAACTCCGTTGCAGATAGATGACGTCACAGCGACATCACCCGACTCCTCCTCTTATCCCTACTTAAACAGCTGCCGCCATTTGCTTGAAGTTAACTGTTTAGTATATCATAGTCATAGACTTCCGAAGCTGTGATCCACGCCAACCATTATAGTTACACTGCCTGAAGCATTACAGATAGTACGAACCCCTCCTACCAATAGGAGTAAAATGGATCCATCGGAGGTAGTTAACCACATGGCAGCGTTCAATCAGAGACTTGACGCTCTTTCACAGATGGTCTCAGACCTTTCAACGGAGAACCAGAATCTCAAATCATATGTCACTGATAACTTCCCTATTCAGGTTACACAACCCAACACCCCAGAACCTAAAATAAGCCCACCAGACATCTTCTCGGGGAATAGGAGAAACTACAGGGAATACATTAACGCTTGTAAACTGTTGTTTGACATGAAACCAAGAACTTATGCCACCGACAGAACTAAATTTGCACCGCCATCTCCTACCTTAAAGGGGAACCCCAAGCCTGGGCTAACTTTCATAGAGAAAGAAGATCCAATCCTAAACTCATTCAGCGATTTCAGTGCCGCCGTGGATCTACTATACGATGACCCCAGCAAGCAGATCTCTGCGGAGTCTGCCTTGCGTGCTTTGAGACAGGTTAAACACCCTGTCAAAGATTACATCGCCCAATTTAAACGGTGGGCCACTCAGTCTGAGTGGAACCAGGTCACCCTAAAAAATCAGTTTTGGCTAGGCTTATCAGAAACCCTGAAGGATGAGTTAGCCCGCACTGTAATACCCTCTACATTGGATGCTCTTATACTCCTCAGCATATCCATTGATAGAAGAATGCGAGAACAGAGGTCTGAGAGACTCTCAGGAGTCTCCTATTCTGTTCCCCCCGGCCATACTGCGGAGTCCGTGGTACCCATGGAAATTGGTGCAATTAGGGGACCGCTTACCCCAGCAGAGAGGTCTAGGCGAAGGTCCCTTCAGCTCTGTAGGTATTGTGGCGCGCCACACCACATCGCCGAAGACTGCCTCATGCTCAGAAAGAAAAAGCCGGGTAAGTCAGCTTACCTCTGCAAGCTAGTAAACCCCCACTTACCAGACTCTAACTTTTTCAAAATTCTTGTCTCTCTGCAGTGGGACCAAACCCGAATTACTCTTGAGGCTATGATTGACACAGGAGCGTGTGGGAACTTCATAGACTCACATATTGTTAAAACCAATAAAATTCCTGTATTCACTAAATGCAAACCTGTCTCTCTTAGACTTATGGACGGAACTACCTTAACCTCAGGTCCCATCACTACACAATCACAACCTCTGCTTATGGTGACAGAATCTACACATATAGAATACATCTGCTTAGATGTGATACCATCTCCCCATTTTCCCCTCATCCTAGGGCTTCCCTGGCTGCATACACACAAACCCACTCTACGTTGGGAAGACAGCAGTGTGCTCCTCACCTCTCAATACTGCCAGGAGACATGTTACAAAGAGACTTCTTTATCGCAGGTGGAGTCACTGTCCCCAGGGGAAGTCAACCAGGTACCTAGGGCATACCAAGATTTCGCGGATTTCTTCAGCAAAAAGAATGTAGAGCTATTACCCACACATAGACCATACGATTGTCCAATTGAGTTACTCCCAGGCAGCAAAATTCCTTTTGGACATATATATGCATTATCACAGCCTGAATTGGCCCATCTAAAGGAATATCTAGAAGAAAATTTAAAGAAAGGGTTCATAAGACCGTCCACCTCACCTGCAGCAGCTGGCATGTTTTTCATCCGGAACAAGGATCAAAGCCTACATCCCATCATCGATTATAGAGAATTGAACAAGATCACTGAAAAACAGATACCCCCTTCCTCTCATCCCAGAATTATTGGAACATTTGCAAACGGCGAAGTTGTTCACCAAACTTGATTTGAAGGGAGCGTATAATCTGGTCAGAATTCGGCAGGGGGATGAATGGAAGACCGCTTTCCGCACCCATTACGGCCTTTATGAGTACCTGGTCATGCCCTTTGGCCTGTGCAATGCACCTGCCACTTTCCAGTTCCTCGTGAATGTAATTTGCAGGGATCTCCTTGATGTTTGTTTAGTAGTATATCTAGACGACATCCTTATATACTCTGACAACATCACAGACCATCGCAAGCATGTCAGATGCATTGGATAGAAGAAAATCCTGGACTGCCGCACTCCATAAAACAACGTCTTTATTGGGTAGGTAAGATCCAAAAACAACCAAAGCGATACAGTCAAAATAAAGTGAACAACAGGAAAAAAATAGCTGACATGTTTCACATCGTGTGATGCTTACTCATAGCTAGTGAACAAGTGATAAGGCCGTGTTTAAAAAGGGGAGGGTGAAAAAAGGTGAATGGGATGTTCCACCAATCAACCCACAGGTGATCGTTAGTCAAAAGAACACTTAAATGAACCTTAATGTGTCACACATGGAGTGCTGTTGTGTAAAAGGTTAAATAAAATCTCATACCAGTGGTTAGATAAGGAGATAATGAGAAAAATCTACCTATGACCATGTGTGAACTGAATATAGATCATAACCAATGTGGTAAAAAGGTAATGGTGTATACCGTGAATAAAGTGAAAAAAGAAATTAAAATACTTTGTAATACAACAATAATTGGATTAATTGATTGGATGTGGATGTGACAAAAGAAAAAAGGAGAAAAGAGAAAAACAGAGAAAAGAAAAGAAAAAAATGCATGTCAGCGTGCGTGTGAACAGAGAAAAGGAATAAAGACGAGAAAAAAAAATGCATGTCAGCGTGCATGTAAACAGAGAAAAGAGAAAGGAAAAAAAGAAAAAAAAGCATGTCAGCGTGCGTGTAAACAGAGAAAAGAAAAGGGAAAAAAGAAAAAAAAAATGCATGTCAGCGTGCGCGTAAACAGAGAAAAGAAAAAGGAGAAAAGAAGAAAAAATAAAATAAAAATAATAATAAAATAAAATAAAAAAATATGCATGTCAGCGTGTGTGTAAACACATACAGACATATAGAAAGTCACAATATCCACACACAATGTTTGTGCATTATAGTATGGAGTGCTGTGAGATAAACATATATTTCTCTAAAGTAAATGTAGTGAGCCCATATAGTAACCTGAATGATTGTTAGTATATTATATCAAAAATAGGACTCACTACAAAAACAAACAAAAAACGTGTAAATCACAAATATCTAAAAATACGATGTTGTATTAAAATAGTATTTATGGTCGGAGCCCTCTATCTGAAGAGATATGGATCACATAAACACGTCACAAGACTAACAACACAAATAAGACCTGAAGTGTGGCCTGGCCTGCTGGACGGTATGCCAAAAGAAGGGGCCATACCTTAAGATAGAAGTAATGGATAATTCTGTTGAGAATTGTTTAGAGAGGAGTGCCCTAAAAAGGGGGTATGGAAGGGTGGGTACCGCGCACTAGAGCCGACACAGACCATCGTGGATGGTCTGCTTAAGTACCCCTCGAACTCCTCCCATAATTTCAGGCCAGCATACTGGCCTTCCTATTTATGGTCGGAGCCCTCTGTCTGAAGAGATATGGATCACATAAACACGTCACAAGACTAACAACACAAATAAGACCTGAAGTGTGGCCTGGCCTGCTGGACGGTATGCCAAAAGAAGGGGCCAAAATCACACAAGGTTAGGGAAGGAATTGTTTTATTATGTAAGGTAAACAACTACAGAGCGAGGCTGTTAAAGGCTTGCAATATTTCCGATTGAGGATCCGGCACGTATCGGGCGAAACACGTGGATTTCCATCTGCCCATCGTCTTGATTACGTGATCCCGGACTCCGTTTCGTGATGCTGCTGAGGCTGCTCCTATGCGGAAGGAATGACCCGAGTACCGACCTGGGTCAAGTCCTAAGGTGCTCAGAAGTGTTCTGACATGGCTAACGAACTGGTTCCCGCTTAGTAGGGATGAGCTCGGTGTTCGAGTCGAACATAAGTTCGACTCGAACATCGGCTGTTCGACCGTTCGGCGAACATCGAACGATTTGGGCCGTTCGCGCCAAATTCAAGTGACGCGAACGGCCCACAATACACTGCGCCATCGCAGTGCAATCCCGGCGCTGTGATTGGCCAAGCATGCACTGTGACCCCGCATGCTTGGCCAATCACAGCGCCGGCAGCTAGGAGAGCCATAATTGGCCACAGGCAGGTTGCCTGTGGCCAATTATAGCTCAGGGGGTTTAGCACACGCCCCACACTATAAAAGGCCGCCAGCGCGGCGGCCTTGTGTAGTGTGTTCCGGCGCAGGGAAAGAGTTACATAGGCAGGGACAGTGTCAGTGCTATTTGTACCTCAAACTTGTGTGTAGGGAGAGAGGAGGATAGGCAGGGAGAGTGTCAGTGTCATATTCTTTGCTAAACCTTGTGTGCAGGGAGAGAGAAGGATAGGCAGGGGACAGTGTCAGTGTCATATTCTTTGCTAAACCTTGTGTGCAAGGAGAGAGAAGGATAGGCAGGGAGAGTGTCAGTGTCATATACTTTGATAAACCTTGTGTGCAGGGAGAGAGAAGGATAGGCAGGGGACAGTGTCAGTGTCATTGTTGCTAAGCCTCCTGCACCTTATACACCTGAAGTTAGCCTGTATTGCTGCGTTTTTCTGGTGTGTTACACCAACAGGCATTTGCAGCACTTACAGCGGGCGGAGTGTGCCTCCTGATCATATTACACCTGAAGTTAGCCTGTATTGCTGCTTTTTCCTGGTGTGTTACACCAACAGGCATTTGCAGCACTTACAGCGGGCGGAGTGTGCCTCCTGATCATATTACACCTGAAGTTAGCCTGTATTGCTGCTTTTTCCTGGTGTGTTACACCAACAGGCATTTGCAGCACTTACAGCGGGCGGAGTGTGCCTCCTGATCATATTACACCTGAAGTTAGCCTGTATTGCTGCTTTTTCCTGGTGTGTTACACCAACAGGCATTTGCAGCACTTACAGCGGACGGAGTGTGCCTCCTGATCATATTACACCTGAAGTTAGCCTGTATTGCTGCTTTTTCCTGGTGTGTTACACCAACAGGCATTTGCAGCACTTACAGCCGGCGGAGTGTGCCTCCTGATCATATTACACCTGAAGTTAGCCTGTATTGCTGCTTTTTCCTGGTGTGTTACACCAACAGGCATTTGCAGCACTTACAGCGGGCGGAGTGTGCCTCCTGATCATATTACACCTGAAGTTAGCCTGTATTGCTTCTTTTTCCTGGTGTGTTACACCAACAGGCATTTGCAGCACTTACAGCGGGCGGAGTGTGCCTCCTGATCATATTACACCTGAAGTTAGCCTGTATTGCTGCTTTTTCCTGGTGTGCTACACCAACAGGCATTTGCAGCACTTACAGTGGGCGGAGTGTGCCTCCTGATCATATTACACCTGAAGTTAGCCTGTATTGCTGCGTTTTCCTGGTGTGTTACACCAACAGGCATTTGCAGCACTTACAGCGGGCGGAGTGTGCCTCCTGATCATATTACACCTGAAGTTAGCCTGTATTGCTGCTTTTTCCTGGTGTGTTACACCAACAGGCATTTGAAGCACTTACAGCCGGCGGAGTGTGCCTCCTGATCATATTACACCTGAAGTTAGCCTGTATTGCTGCTTTTTCCTGGTGTGTTACACCAACAGGCATTTGCAGCACTTACAGCGGGCGGAGTGTGCCTCCTGATCATATTACACCTGAAGTTAGCCTGTATTGCTGCGTTTTCCTGGTGTGTTACACCAACAGGCATTTGCAGCACCTACAGCAGGCGTAGTGTGATTCCTGCAAAATATACTCCTGAAGCTAGGCCTTATTGCTGGTTTTCCCATTTCCCTGCAGGCCATTAGAATGTCTGGAAGGCAAACAAGGAGAGGCAGACAGTCAGGAGCCAATAAAAGAGGGCAAGCAGGCTCTGTGTCTAGAGACAACAGTGCTGGTCGTGGACGCGGTGCATCGCCATCAGCACGTGGCCATGGGACACGCTTGTCCTTCTTTTCGGCAGCTGGACGTGTTGAGCCGCATCATGCCGAAGACTTGGTAGAGTGGATGACCAAGCCCTCCTCATCCTCCTCATCCTCTCTCACCCAGGCTCAGGGTACTGGCAAAGCAGCTGCCAAAGCGTCCTCTTCCCTGGTATCAATGTCATCATCAGTCACTCCTTCCCTAGACCAACCATGTCCTCCTGAGGTGTCCCCCGAACTTTTTGAGCACAGTGTTGGGTACATGCTCCAGGAGGATGCCCAGCGTTTCGAAGGGTCTGATGATGATACCCAGCTAGAGGAAGGCAGTAGCGTGAGAGCAGAGAGAGGGGATGCTCAAGAAGGACACCAATCTGGCAGTCATGTTCCAGCAGCTGCAGCATACTGCCAGATTGGCTCCAGTGATGAGGAGGGAGGGGATGATGAGGTCACTGACTCCACGTGGGTGCCTAATAGGAGAGAGGAGGAGGAGGAGGATGAGGAGGAGGAGGCACATCTCCAACGAGGCAGGATGCCCTCGGGGGGCCAGCGGAAGGGCAGCACACCAACGGAATCACACTGCAGAGCTCCACCTGTGCAGGGCGCTGCCTCTGCCCGTTATTCAAAAAGTTCTTTGGTGTGGGCCTTTTTTGAGTCGAGTGCATCAGATCACACAGCTGCTGTTTGCAACATATGTCTCAAGCGTATATCGCGTGGCCAAAACATCACCCGCTTCGGCACCACATGCTTGACCAGACATATGTTGACCTGCCATGCAGCTTGTTGGCAAGCCTACCTTAAAGACCCACACCAAAGAACAAAGCGGACCTCTCCTTGCACCGCATCAGCTGGGATCTCCAACCCCACTATACCTTCAGTCCTCTCTGAAACCTGCACTGAGAGGAATGAAGGTGTAGAATTAGGTGTGTCACAGCCAAGTACTTGCGGGCACTCTGCTAGCAGTACACCGACGTCCGATTCTAGCAGGCAAATTTCCCTGCCCCAGCTGCTGGACCGTCGAAAGAAGTTCACTCCCAGCCATCCACATGCCCAGCGGTTGAATGCTAGCTTGGCTAAATTGCTAGCGCTTCAACTGCTGCCTTTTCAGTTGGTAGACTCGGCCCCCTTCCGTGAGTTTGTGCAATGTGCGGTTCCTCAGTGGCAGGTTCCCAAACGCCACTTTTTCTCACGGAAGGCGATTCCGGCTCTCTACCGGCATGTGGAAGGCAATGTCTTGGCCTCGCTGGACAGGGCGGTCAGCGGTAAGGTGCATATTACCGCTGACTCATGGTCCAGCAGGCATGGACAGGGACGTTACCTTTCTTTCACGGCCCATTGGGTCACTCTTTTGGCAGCTGGGAAGGATGCAGGACAAGGTGCAGTAGTGTTGGAGGTTGTTCCACCGCCACGCCTCCAAAATGCTACTACTGGTTGTGACACACCTCTCTCCTCCACCCCCTCCTCTTCTTCTTCCTCCATGGCCTCTTCCTGTGCTTTGTCCTCGGAACCAGTGGTGCTCCGTAGGCGTTCAAGGGGCTACGCAAGTACGCAGGCAAAAAGATGCCATGCCGTGCTTGCGCTGGTGTGTTTGGGGGACAGGAGCCACACTGGGGCAGAGGTTCTGTCTGCTCTGCAGGGGCAGGCCGAGAGGTGGTTGACACTAGGCTTGTGCAATTCGTTTCGTAACGAATCGAAATTCGTCCGAATTTAGCAACTTTCGGACATTCGGAAGCATTCGAATTTCCGAACAAAGCAATTACGAATAAAACCGAATCCGAAATAAATTATACCGCAAAATAGCGAATGCCCGAATGTCTTCGGCATAATTCGTTATGAAAAAGTTACGAATGTACGAATCCATACGAAGCACAATAACACTCACTCTGCTCTGCTCTCTGCTTCTCCCACACCGTGCTGAACCCTCTCAAAATGGTGTACAGGGGCGGAGGCTATAGCCGCATGTAAAAAACGAAAGTAAAATACGAGATTTCTAATCCATTCGAAGCACAATAACACTCTGCTCTGCGCCTCTCCCTCACCGTGCTGAACCCTCTCAAAATGGTGTACAGGGGCGGAGGCTATAGCCGCATGTAAAAAACGAAAGTAAAATACGAGATTTCGAATCGTTACAAATAACCGCTATGTATTTCGAAAAGTACAAATCCATTCGAAGCACATTAGGCATAATAGTCAGCGTCGTCGTGAGAGAGACACAGAAAATTACGAATCAACGAACCCAAAAAAAGTTACGAAAGTAGGAGTTGTGTCCAGAATCAACGAAAAACAACGTACTCTACCGAAAGTACGAATTATAAAGCAACAAAAAATTCAACGAAAAATGTCGCTTGCAAAAATACGAATGAGTCCGAACACAAAAAATCCCGTCTAGCAAAATTACGAATGATTACGAATCAACAGGACCGGAAAGAAACGAACCGAAACGGAACGAATTTTTCCGTTGTGCACAAGCCTAGTTGACACCACGCCAGCTTAAGCCAGGAATGGTAGTTTGCGACAATGGCACCAACCTCCTCTCCGCTCTCCGACAGGGACAACTGACCCATGTGCCCTGTGTGGCTCACGTCCTTAACCTGGTGGTGCAGCGGTTCTTGGGCAGGTACCCGGGCTTACAGGATGTCCTGAGGCAGGCCAGGAAAGTCTGTGTGCATTTCCGCAGATCTTATAATGCCAGTGCTCGCCTGGCTGAGCTGCAAAAGGAGTTGAACCTGCCCAAGAACCGCCTTATATGTGACATGCCCACCAGGTGGAACTCAATGTTGGCCATGCTGCAGCGGCTGCACACGCAGCAGAGGGCCATCAATGAGTACCTGTGCGACTACGGCACCAGGACAGGGTCAGGGGAGCTCGGGTTTTTTTCACCACACCAGTGGGCATGATCAGGGATGCATGCACTGTCCTGGCACCATTTGAGGAGGCCACGAGGATGGTGAGCAGTGACAGTGCATGCATCAGTGACACTGTACCTCTTGTCCACCTGTTGGAACATATGCTGCGTGGAATAATGGACAGGGCACTTGAGGCAGAACAGAGGCAGGAAGAGGAGGACTTCCTTGCCTCTCAAGGCCCCCTTTACCCAGACAGTGTTCCTTCTGTCCCACCCATCGCACAGGAGGAGGAGGAGGAGGATTGTGTCAGCATGGAGGTGGAGCCTGGCACTCAGCATCATCAGCAGCAGTCTTTTAGGGATGATTTACAGTCCCAAGAAACCAGTGGACTTGAACGTGGCTGGGAGGAGGTGGCTGCGGATCATGTCGTCCTTAGTGACCCAGAGGACTCCGGACCGAATGCCTCAGCTAACCTACGCTGCATGGCCTCCCTGATCCTGCAAAGTCTGCGGAAGGATCCTCGTATTCTTCGGATCAAGGAGAGGGACCATTACTGGCTGGCCACTCTCCTTGATCCACGGTACAAGGGTAAGGTTGCGGACCTTATCTTACCGTCGCAGAGGATGAGACAACTCCGGGAGGCCTTGCAGAAAGGTCTGTGCAACGCGTTCCCAGAGACTGGGAGGTTACAAACTCCTGGTCCTGGACAACGAGTTGCTGAGGCTTCGGTCAGTCAAAGAAGGAGCGGTGGGGAAGGTGGCCGTCTGACCGATGCGTTCAGACAATTCTTTAGTCCGCAGCCCCAAGGTATGATCGGTTCCAGCAACCATCGCCAGCGTCTGATATACATGGTGCAGGAATACCTAGGGGAAAGGTCAGACTTGGACACCTTCCCCACCGAAAATCCTCTGGCTTACTGGGTCTTGAGGATGGATCACTGGCCAGAGCTTGCACAGTATGCAATTGAGCTACTGGCCTGTCCTGCATCCAGCGTTCTTTCAGAACGCACATTCAGTGCTGCTGGAGGATTTGTCACGGATCACATGGTGCGCCTGTCCACCGACTCTGTTGATCGACTGACCTTCATAAAGATGAACCAGTCTTGGATCACCACCAGCTACCAAACACCTGAAGCTGATATAACAGACTAATTTATTTTCAAATGTCACATCCCTTCAAGACTGATGCTGATGCTGAGAGACTGTCCTGTTATGTTGACTGACTATCCTCCTCCTCCTCAATGATCCGATTGATGATGATAGCTTGGAAGAACATTTTTGTTTCTGGGTCCCGCCACCAGTGGCTAAGGCCCAATTTTTCAGCCCCTGTTTAACAGGGGCATGTAATTACAATTTTTTATGCAATGCTTTGCAGCAGGGCTCATTCCTGCACTCCAACTAGAGTATCTGGGAGAGGTTGCAGTGTCGTGGCACCAGCACCAGTGGCTAAGGCCCAATTTTTCAGCCCCTGTTTAACAGAGGAGTGTTATTACAATTTTTTATGCAATACTTTGCAACAGGGCTCATTGCTGTGCTCCAAGTACAGTATCTGTGAGGGGTTACAGTGTTGTGGCACCAGTGTCTAAGGCCCAATTTTTCTGCCCCTGTTTAACAGGGGCATGTAATTACAATTCTTGATCTAATAATTCACAGCAGGGCCCATTCCTGCGCCCACCAAGAGTAACTGTGAGGCCTTACAGTGTTGTGTCAACACCACCACCACCACCAAAGGCCCAATTTTTCAGCCCCTGTTAAACAGGGGCATGCAATTACAATTCTTGATCTAATAATTCACAGCAGGGCCCATTCATGCGCCCACCAAGAGTAACTGTGAGGGCTCATAGTGTTGTGGCAACACCAAAATGTAAGGGGCAAATTTCAGCTGAGTATATACGGCAGGCCCCTACTTTCAAACATCCAACTTACAAATGACTCCTCCTTGCAAACGGAAGGATACAACAGGAAGTGAGAGGAAATCTACCCCTAGGAAGGCAAATTCTCTCCTGTAAGAGTTAATATGGGAAAAAAAGTGTCTCCTCTCCACTGATGCTTTATCACCAATTCTTGTTTCAATAAAAACCCCAAATTTTCAAAAAACATTTGTCATTAGGACGGAAAGTGAGGTGAACTGTTCTGAACAGGTGCACACTGCACAGACAGCAAAACAAATGTTACAGGGGTGATAACCCTTCCCTATGTTTTCCAAAAAGCTTAAAAATAGATTTTTTGGCTGGAGCTACACTTAAACAATGTACCTGTTCAAAATTACAAACAGATTCTACATAAGAACAAACCTACAGTCCCTGTCTTGTATGCACCGCCTGTATACGGCTGTTCAGAGTATATAGGGCCTTTTTTATTTTGTGTGCGGGGTTCCCCTTAATATCCATACAAGACCCAAAGGGGCTGGTAATGGGCTGGGGTGGGGGGGGGGGCTGTGATGGGGTAACTATGCCATTTTTCTTAAAGATTTTCATCCATATTACCGGGACCAGACATTACATTAAAGCCGCAAGCAGTTTTAAATGGCTTTTTTTCCTTTAGAAATGTAATTTTGTGCAGGGACAGTTCTAAACACGGGAAACACGTGGCACTTCACAGGCATACTTTAGACACCCCCCAGGTACGATATTTAAAGGAATATTTGACTTTTTTTTTTCACTGTATGCATCATTAAAATGACTGCTCCCGAAAAACGGCCGTTTTTAAAACTTTTTTTGGATTGATACATGTCCCCTGGTGCAGAACCCGGGTTCCCAAACCCTTTTTTGGACAATAACATTCATAATAGTCGTTATAATTAGCACTTTAGATTTCGAACGTTCGTATCCATTGTATTTAATAGGGTTCTAAAGTTCGTGCAAACTTTCGGTCCGTTCGCGGGTTCTGGTGCGAACCGAACCCGGGGGTGTTCGGCTCATCACTACTGCTTAGGGGTTCAGTTGGGAAAGGAAGAAGAGGGCTGTCCCCGGGTAGGTTGGATAGGAGAGTTACCAGTCGATCTAAGACAGCCACGGGGCACCAGGCGTTATGCATTTGGAAGAGTTTGACGTCTGCACCGGGACCGGTTTGTTGAGTTTTCGATACCGTAAGGTGTAGGACGAAATGACTCTGGTGGCGAGTCAGGTGGTGCCTGCGTAGAACTTGGCAGTTAGGGCTGGTGACAGTAAACTCGCTGGGACGTAGAAAACCGTAAAAAGCTAGGTATATGGCTGCCTGGATAACCAGGCTAGGCCGTACACCGAAGGGAGAACGTGAGAGGATAGTGGACATGCCCCAAAATATGGAGCTGGTCACTGGTAAGCGTTTGACAGTGGTGTGCGTTTGCTGCCTGTGGATACCCCGTAGTATGGCTTTGACCGCATGAGCGGCGAACAAGGAAGGTGTGGTCGGGTCTTGAAGGGATATGAAGTGCTGGATACCGGCTAAATACAGTCTGATAGTATTGTGTGATAACTTGAGTTGGGTGTGACAGTGGGAAATGAAGGCCAAGATATGGCTTAGATTCCCTGAAAGTGCCCCTGGGTTAGCAGCTAAGAACCTGTTGTAGATCTTACAGGCGGAGCGGTAGGCCTTTAGCGTATTGGGAGACAAGGACACGTTGATGAGGGAGGTAGCACCCTGGAGGTGCTGTCTCAATCCAGGGTTAGTTGCGACCAAAGTGGGTTGAAGGACATGGTCGGGTCGGCTCCGGGCTCCTGCGAAAAGAACGTGGCATAATTAAAGCGGGATAGTGCGTTGGCCGAGGTATTGCAATGACCAGGAATATGGACACAGAGGACATTAAATTGATGTTGTAAGGAAAGTAGCACCAGACTACGCAGGAAGGACATGATGGCCAACGATTTGGACCTGCCTTTGTTGATAATAGTGGCTGTGGCCTGATTATCTGTGATGAACGTGACAGTCTGTCCCGCCCAGGTGCTGCTCCATACTTGAGCTACAGCAACTATGGGGTAGATCTCGAACAGAGAGGAGGACTGACTGAATCCAGGAATTGCGAGTATCTCTGGCGGCCACGGCCCCGCAAACCAATGATGGCCAAAAATAGCAGCGAAGCCTGTGGAGGCTGCTGCGTCAGTGATTACCCATGGTGAGGAAGGGAATGCTGAAGGAATGAACATGGATCTACCATTCCAGTTCTCGAGGAATTGGTCCCACATGTCCAGATCCGGCTGCGTCTAGCTTGACAGGGAAAGGAACACCAAAAGGCGCAAGATAAAGGATCGCCCTTGAGGGATGATTCTCATCACGAAGTTGAGCATGCCCAGCAGGGATTGCAGCTGTCTCTTGGTGTACCCTCGTGTGGTGGTAAAAGTATGAACGACTGTCCTGATGCGGGTCAACTTATCGAGGGGTAGGCTGGCCTGCATGGCGCGAGTGTCTAGGTTTACTCCCAGGAAGATGATGAGCTGTGCCGGGCCCTCAACTTTCTTCTCGGCTATAGGTACGTTGAGGTTCTTAAAGACCTCTCTTAGACTTTCTAGGTCTACAGGGGGCTTGCTGGGTGACTCGATGAGTAGGAAGTCATCTAAGTAATGGATTACCTTCTGACAACGTGCATGGTGTGAGAGAATCCAGGATAGGGCTTGAGCGAATGAGTCGAAGAGCCAGGGGCTACTTTTGGAGCCGAAGGTCAGCTTGGTTGCGAAATAGTAAAGACCTTTCCATTTAACCCCGTGCCACCTCCATAGGTGTGGTTCAATGGGTAGTAACTTAAAGGCACCTGAGATGTCGGCTTTAGATAGCCAGGCCCCGACCCCTGCTTTTATGATTGATTGGATATCAAGATCAACGGAGGAATATTTTAGAGAGAACTCCTCAGAGGGAATGAGGGAGTTTAGACTGGGTATGTTGGAGGAATGAGGCGCGGACAAATCGTAGATTAATCACAATTTATTAGAGAACTTGCCCTTGACAAGTCCAATAGGGCTGACTCTCCACACAGTAAAGGGTGACTGAGCAAAGGGACCGATCATATACCCCCGGTCCAATTCGACCTGTAGTAGGGTAGAGATGGCTTCCTCATCGGCGGCTGCCGAGAGCAGGTTTCTGCACTCGTAGGTGGAGTCGGGTAGTGCGATGAGACCGGTGTGGAACCCTGTAGTGAACCCCTGCACCAGGAAGGCTGCTAGGGATGGGGTTGGGTGAGAGGAGAGATAGAAGCCGAGCCACCCGACGTTCACTCGGCCTAGTCAGAATGGACCCAGCTGCTTGATGCTGCAGGCACTCTTTGGATGAGCCTTCTGGCACAGGAGGCAGATGTGCAGAAGTCTGCAGTGGGGGTAAAAACAACCCTTAAAATTGAAGTTGTTGCAGATGGGTGCGCCCCCCAATGCTCGGATTGGACGACCTAGCCTGTCTGCCTGGGACGACTGTGTGGCTGTTGGAAAATTATGAGGTGCATTGGAGGTGGAAGGGAAGCTGGGAGGACGTCTGCCACTTAACTCGGAGCACCAATTAGCCATGTGGGAGGCGGATTGGCAGATGGTGCATAGTGGGGAGCGAAGGCCGGCGAAGTGGCGGCAGAACTGTTCAGTGTCTATGGTGCTCCAGTTAGTGTTGAGCTGGAACTGCGACAGTCTGGCTGCGGCTCTTGCTGAAAAGGAGCGGTGGTAGTCGTAAAAAGAGCACCAACCGTATTTGTGGCCTAGATCGACTACTGCGTGGAGGTAAAGATCAAGTTCTTCCCTCCTGTTGGGGTTGGCCGAGCATATCACGTCTCTGAACTTCCCAAAGGCCAACACGAACTCTGTGACCGAGAGCTTGCGATTGAGCCTGGGGTCCTTGGCCTTTCGGACAACAGAGACGTCCCCCCATGAATATGATTTGTTCTCGGCCATGTCCTGTACGGAGATGAGTAAGGACGCTAGTTTCATGTCCTTGCCGTCCAGGATGTCCTTCCTGATGCCCGCTGGGACAAGGTGCGAAGGGAAAATGGTGGTGCTAACGTCGGGCGTACTGTAAGTCGGGGTACGGTGGCATAGCTGGTCGTGTTTCCAGGGCCCCTACTCTAGTCTGAACATCAGTGACCGAAGTTGCTAGTGAAGACACTAAATTGTGCAGCTGGACAATGGCGGAAGATATTGACTGCAGAGATGCTTGGGAATCCGGTGGAGCTGCCGCAGGTGGTGGGAACAGCAGCAGAAACAGCTCGGCTTTCCTGGCTGTGGCAGGGTAGGGAATGCCCCTACGACGTAATTCGGCCGTAAGCCTGGGGATGGTCCAAGCCCTGAGAGACTGTGTAGAGTCATCCGCTGAACCCGCGAGGGGTGATGGTGGGACAGAGGTGAAGTCTTCGCTGTCGGCCTGCGACATGTTGTCGGCTAGAAGGAGGGGAATGCATATGTTTTAGAATAAGACGCAAGGTTGGAGGGGACAGAAGAGTTATAGAAACGGAGAGGAAGAAGGAAAGGAGGGTGGACAGGACAAAGAGCGATAGACGTATGTGACAGTTTAGTTTGCGTACGAGCGCTGTTGAGTGTAATTTAGAAAACTCAAAAGAATGCGTGGCAACTGAGGTGAGCCAGGAGGTGACTGGCTAGATAACCGATAGCTCAGGTGCCGTCTGTGCTCGGCACAGATTTAATGAACCAGAAGCCCCCAGGGCGTACTGGGGCGGGTAGCTGAAGTCTGGTATACTAAGTAGGAATGTTACGATCTGTAGTTTGTTGACGTGTGGTCGGTCTGCTAACCCTTGCTCTGCCAGCAAGGTGGATGTTAGGCAACCTTGTCTGCGTGGTGAAGGATCTCGGATCGCTCTTCGAAAACAGAGTGTAGTGTACAGAGGTATGTGACAGTCACTAGCGCCTCGAGAGCAAGTCAAATTGTGTATGTGAAGAAAAATATGTTGTGAAAGTTACGCACCTGTCTTGTGCCCTAGTAGTTAAAAACTCGGTTGAGGTTGAGACGTGGGTCGACCGGGAACCTGTGAAAAGGGTGACATGGAAGTATATATATATTTTTTCTTTTGCGAAAGGATGGGTGCAGAGCTGTATGGAGCGGTAGGTAGCTCCCAGGTGAAGAAGTTTAAAACTTTTTTTTTTTTTTTTTACCTGAGGGGAATACTGTCCAAACCTGGTGCAGGGTGGACCAACTGGAACTCAATCTCAAACTGATCTGTATGGGGAAAGTGACAGAGAAAAAGGTGAGTAGCCGTGTTGCTACTGGAGATGATGAGTGACTGATTTAGAACCACTTGTGGAATGCTCGCCGTGATTGCGAGGGAAGCAGCCTTACTGGGAAGGCGAAAAAAGGAAAGTTTGTGAATTGTGAGTATGTAGGGATGACCGTCCGCGATAAAAACTGGCGTATTTGAAGTAAGGCGTGTATGTAATACTATGATGCAAGGTGAACAATTATTATTTTCTTTTTTTTATTATATTTTCTTTTTTTTTTTTTTTATGGTTTGGGGAATGAGTTTGACACTAGAGATGCGAGTCGTTTGAGCCTGTGGTACGACTGGACTCGGATCGGTTGTGTTTGCCAAGGATCCAAATCTTTGAGCTGATGCTACGACTGGATTCGGATCGGTTAGAGAGGTTTGTTACTAGAGATCCGAGTCGTTTGAGCCGGTGGTGCGACCGGACTCGGATCGATTGTGTTTTGTCAAGGATCCGAATCTTTGATTATGATACTATTATGATACTATACGCAATACCATGTCATGCTGGTTTGGATATTGTTATAAAATATCTTTACATCTATATATCCTCATATTGTTTCATAAGAGATACTCGAAGAAACACGTGCTGATATAATATGAGATACAATAAACAGAACAGATAAGACAAACCAGAAATGACATGTAGTATGCGTCAAGGGCAGAACCCTTTTGGGACCCCATCATTTTCTACTTTCTATTTTTGAATAAATTATGCAAGCAGCACAAGATTGTCTGCAGTGTTCTGCAGAGACAATCTGCAGATGCATCTCAATAAAGGAAAAAAGGAAAAATTGCATCAGCATGCAGAATGTTTACAAATTTTTACTATTTTGAGTTTATATCAATTGGGTTTGCAAACTACTATAGCAAACCAAAACTGGAACTAAACCTGAACTGACTGTCATGCATCTTACTCCATATAAAAGGCATAGTTTTATGTTGAAGATTCCCACTAGAAGCCTCATTTCTTCTACGAAAATGTAGAGCAGTGAATGAGGAGTTTACACCATACATTAGACCGATCATAGACCGATTGATTGGTCTGATATAATAAACAAATGATAATGCAGAAACTATTCTGCATTGTTCAAAAAGTTCAACGTCCTGTTCCTCCTGCTGCCATCTCAAAAACTGGCTGTTCATAACTTCAAATATAATCGCATTAGAAATTCTTGAAGAATATGTAAATGAGTAAGTGACATAAGCCAAATATGTAAGATATGGGAAGGAAGTAATTAAAAAAGGACTTATTGGTGGTTCTGTTTTAAAGGGAGGTTTGCTAAATCCGCTGCAGAGAGATGACCAAAGTACAGAAGTGCTATATGTTACATCATCAAAAATGAATAAAAGGCTTCTAGTGGGAATCTTCAACATAAAACTATGCCTTTTATATGGAGTAAGATGCATGACAGTCAGTTCAGGTTTAGTTCCAGTTTTGGTTTGCTATAGTAGTTTGCAGACCCAATTGGTATAAACTCAAAATAGTAACATTTTTAAACCATTCTGCATGCTGATGCAATTTTTCCTTTTTTCCTTTCTTGAGATGCATCTGCAGATTGTCTCTGCAGAACACTGCAGACGCTCTTGTGCTGCTTGCATAATTTATTCAAAAATAGAAAGTAGAAAACAATGGGGTCCCAAAAGTGTTCTGCCCTTGACGCATACTACATGTCATTTCTGGTTTGTCTTATCTGTTCTGTTTATTGTATCACATATTATATCAGCACATGTTTCTTCGAGTATCTCTTATGAAACAATATGAGGATATAAAGATGTAAGGTTATTTTATAACAATATCCAAACCAGCATGACATGGTATTGCGTATAGTATCATAATCTTTTCCATTTATTTATATACTATTTTAATACAACATCATATTTTTAGATATTTGTGATTTACACGTTTTTTGTTTGTTTTTGTAGTGAGTCCTATTTTTGATATAACATACTAATAATCATTCAGGTTACTTACTATATGGGCTCACTACATTTACTTTAGAGAAATATATGTTTATCTCACAGCACTCCATACTATAATGCACAAACATTGTGTGTGGATATTGTGACTTTCTATATGTCTGTATGTGTTTACACGCACGCTGACATGCATTTTTTTTTTTCTATTATTTTGATTTTTTTTTCTTCTTTTCTCCTTTTTCTTTTCTCTGTTTACACGCACGCTGACATGCATTTTTGAATTTTTTCTTCTTTTTTCCTTTTTCTTTTCTCTGTTCACACGCACGCTGACATGCATTTTTTTTTTCTCTGTTTTTCTCTCTTTTTTTCTTTTCTTTTTTCTTTTTTCCTTTTTTCTTTTTTCTTTTGTCACATCCACATCCAATCAGATAATCCAATTATTGTTGTATTACAAAGTATCTTCATTTCTTTTTTCACTTTTTTTCACGGTATACACCATTACCTTTTTACCACATTGGTATTTTATAACACTATCCAAACCAGCATGACATGGTATTGCGTATAGTATCATAATCTTTTCCATTTATTTATATACTATTTTAATACAACATCATATTTTTAGATATTTGTGATTTACACGTTTTTTGTTTGTTTTTGTAGTGAGTCCTATTTTTGATATAACATACTAATAATCATTCAGGTTACTTACTATATGGGCTCACTACATTTACTTTAGAGAAATATATGTTTATCTCACAGCACTCCATACTATAATGCACAAACATTGTGTGTGGATATTGTGACTTTCTATATGTCTGTATGTGTTTACACGCACGCTGACATGCATTTTTTTTTTTCTATTATTATTTTGATTTTTTTTTCTTCTTTTCTCCTTTTTCTTTTCTCTGTTTACACGCACGCTGACATGCATTTTTTAATTTTTTCTTCTTTTTTCCTTTTTCTTTTCTCTGTTCACACGCACGCTGACATGCATTTTTTTTCTCTGTTTTTCTCTCTTTTTTTCTTTTCTTTTTTCTTTTTTCCTTTTTTCTTTTTTCTTTTGTCACATCCACATCCAATCAGATAATCCAATTATTGTTGTATTACAAAGTATTTTCATTTCTTTTTTCACTTTTTTCACGGTATACACCATTACCTTTTTACCACATTGGTTATGATCTATATTCAGTTCACACATGGTCATAGGTAGATTTTTCTCATTATCTCCTTATCTAGCCACTGGTATGAGATTTTATCTAACCTTTTACACAACAGCACTCCATGTGTAACACATCAAGGCTCATTTAAGTGTTCTTTTGACTAACGATCACCCGTGGGTTGATTGGTGGAACATCCAATTCACCTTTTTTCACTCTCCCCTTTTTAAACACGGTCTTGTCACTTGTTCACTAGCTATAAGTAAGCATCACACGATGTGAAACATGTCAGCTATTTTTTTCCTGTTGTTCACTTTATTTTGACTGTATCGTTTTGGTTGTTTTTGGATTTTACCTACCCAATAAAGACGTTGTTTTATGGAGTGCGGCAGTCCAGGATTTTCTTCTATCCAATGCACCTGTGCATAGCCAGCACCTTGTGGTTTAGTGGGACGGAAGCCAAGCCAAGGGACTTGTAGTTTTTGGAGCGGTATCATCTCTCACTTCATAAGCATGTCAGATGGGTTCTCTATAGACTACGCACACATAACTTATACGTCAAATTAGAGAAGTGCATTTTTGAATCCAACACCGTCACATTCTTGGGTTACATCATTTCAGAGAGAGGCATACAGATGGATCCTGGTCTGATCGATTGTATCCAAAAATGGCAAACACCCATGAATAGAAAGGCACTTCAAAGATTCCTAGGATTCGCAAACTTTTATCGCAAATTCATAAAAAAAATTTCCTTAGTTGTAAAACCATTAACCCAACTAACCAGTATCCACACCAACTATGCATGGAACGCACAAACCCAGGAGGCCTTTGATACCCTGAAATGTCGGTTCACTACTGCACCCATCCTACGCTTACCAAACCCTAACCTACAATACATCTTGGAGGTCAATGCCTCACATCTGGCCCTAGGGGCTATCCTATGCCAAAAATCGTCCATTGATGGACCGATTCACCCTGTGGCCTACCATTCCCGATCACTTACTCCCGCGGAGATCAATTACCCAGTAGGAGAAAGGGAGTTACTAGTAGTGAAATCCGCCCTGAAGACTTGGAGACACCTATTCGAGGGTACCTCACTACCCTTTATAGTGTACTCCAACCATCAAAACCTTCAATACATTCAGCGTAACAAAACACTCTCCTCCAGACAGATACGCTGGGCTCTCTTCTTCGATAGGTTCCACTTTGTCATCACCTACCGTCCTGGCTCCAAGAATGGAAAGGCTGATTCACTATCTCGCCTGGAAGAACACCAATGTACACCTAGCAGAAATTCCCAAATCATCCCACAGCAGAGAATCTTATGCACCATTTTGACCCTCAAAGAGGAATTGCAGCAGGCCCTAACCTCAGAAAGACACCCACTGCAGTTAGAGGAAGATGAAGAAGGGTTCCTCTACAAAAATAAACGGCTGTACATCCCGACTCTTCTACACCATCAATTTCTTCGACTGACTCACGACGTTCCCCTAGCTGGGCATCCCGGCATCACCAGGACCCTGGATCTCCTTCACCGCCACTTCTGGTGGCCGAAGATGGAGGAGTCAGTAAGAGAGTACGTGTCCTCCTGCAAGACTTGTGCCCGCTCTAAACACGAATCCTGACCCTCTTTCGGTCTCCTCACAAGTCTTCCTATAACCGAAAAACCATGGCAGGCCATTTCAATTGACTTTATCTTTGAGTTACCCCGCTCAGGGGGTTACAACATGATCCTAGTCGCGGTCGACTACCTTACCAAAATGGCTCACTTCATGCCCCTCACGAAACTACCAAACTCCAAAGAGACGGCCGAGATATTGACACAGCAGGTTTTCAAACTCCACGGAATCCCTTCCAGAATTGTGTCGGATCGAGGTTCACAGTTCATCTCCAGATTCTGGAAAGCTCTGTCTAAAACTCCAGATTGACCATCGTTTATCAACTGCCTACCATCGCAAACCGAACGGGTAAACCGCTGTCTAGAACAATAAATCTGTTGTTACTGCACTCATCTACCAAACAATTGGCATGAGTTACTCAGCAGAGTTTGCATACAACAATACCAGTACTACCACAGGTTGTTCACTTTTTTATGCTAACTACGGGTTCCATCCCTCCTTCATCCCTCAGCAGATACCTACCAACAACCCTGCGGCTGAAGATTTTGTCAACACCTTAAAGAACCTCATTCCTCACCTACGTGACAACATCACTAGAGCCCAGAACAGACAGAAGGCCTACTATGATCTTCACAGGAGAACTCCGCCCGCATACAAGACCAGAGATTTAGTATGGCTATCCACCAACTACCTTAACCTGCAAACGCCATCACGCAAATTTAGTGGATTATTCATTGGACCTTTTCCCATCGACTTAGTGATCAACCTGGCAGCAGTGAGGCTGAATCTACCGTCGACCCTACGTATTCATCCGACTTTCCACGTCTCCCTGATAAAAGCCTACCATCCCAACACCTTCCCCGGTCGCATTCCGACCCCCCTACCGCCGGTTGAGGTTAACGGTCAGGAGGAATACGAAGTCGCACAGATCCTGGACTCCCATCTACATAGAAAGCGCTTACAGTATTTGATCCATTGGAAGAACTACAGTCCACAGGATGACTCCTGGGAACCCGCCTCCGAGGTTCATGCCCCACGGCTTGTCCGCCTATTCCATTATCACAATCCTGACAGGCCTTCTCCCATGGCCCCCAGGAGGGGTCCTGTAATGTTCTTATTCTGTAATGTTCTTATCTCTCCACTGGGGCACCGACATCTCCACCAACTCCGTGTAATGTTCTTATCTCTCCACTGGGGCTCCGACATCTCCACCAACTCTGTGTAATGTTCTTATCCTGTAGTGTTCTTATCTCTCCACTGGAGGCTCCGACATCTCCACCAACTCCGTCGCAGATAGATGACGTCACAGCGACATCACCCGGCTCCTCCTCTTATCCCTACTTAAACAGCCGCCGCCATTTGCTTGACGTTCGTGCTAGGAACCTGAAGCCAGGCAAATACCTCCATCAGAAGACTGCCGTCTTCACTCACTATTGGGCCGGTCAGAGCCCCAACTTCCATCTCTCTATTGGGCCGGACAGAGCCCTGACTGCCATCTCTCTTTTTGGGCCGGATAGAGCCCCGTCTGCCTCCTCGCTTTTGGGCCGGAGAGAGACCCTCCAACTTCCAGCTTTTGGGCCGGTCAGAGCCCCTTCCTCACTGGTAGTCAGAGGCTCTCCACTGACCTACCCTCAGTCAGCCTTCTCTGCTGGCAGAACTCCCTACCTATACCACTAAAAAGTAAACTCGTTATTCTTTAATTGCTTTGCACTGGTGTCTGAATTTAACCATAGAGTATAAGAGATATTACCCTAGACTAACTGTGCCAGAGTGGGTCGAGTGAATTGCCGGGGGTTGGCGGTGTTGTGTGCAGGGCCCGAGACCAAATTCAGTGGCTCTCTTAGTTGGGGGTGCGCTACACGTGGGGGTTCTCGTCCGGGATCCTGATACAGCAGGTGAACACGCCAGAAGTACCGGCATGGACCCGTTAGAGGTTAAAGCATGGTGCGAAGCAGTTAAGAACCAGACCAGTCGGTGGTCATCAGCCTCCCAGGAGAGGAATGGTCAACAGAGACGGTAGAGCAACTTGTGGTCTCACTGTCCCCAGATCATACACCATGGGTGATGGGCATAAAGTCAGACTCAAACATCTCGTACCAATATGCGCTGATAGAATGGTGGGACGGAATGCCGGAGACCTTTAAGCGAAAATGTGTGCGGACGCCAGACAATAGAACTTATAAGTTGGCGCACGCAATAACAGTTAAGACGGAGTCATCCCCAACGGGACCACCATGAGGGACACCCCGTGTCTCACCTGAAAAGAGAGAGAGGGTGATGCCTCCGGTGGCACCGGTCACCACCCTTAGCTCAGAATTATGCGCTGTCTTGGGGGAGATTGTGGCAAAGTGTAAAAAGGATACTTCAGACTACCCGATGTCAGGATACAGGAAACTCAGGACTTTTTCTAGAAAGAAACCTGTACCTTCAGCGGAAGAGGGATTTGAAGAGTGGCTAGATGGCGCCACTCAGGCCCTAGAAGAATGGGAGGTCCCAGAACAACAAAAAAAACAAAGGATCGCGGAAAGTTTAAAGGGGCCTGCTCTGGCGGCCATACGTAACCTCAAGCTAAGCAAGAAGGACTGCAATGCGCAGGATTATCTGGACATTCTGCAGAATGTGTTCGGCGGGATGGAAAAAGTCACTGAACTTACTTACCAGCTGGAGCACTGCTACCAAAAGGAGAAAGAGAAGCTGTCAGAATTCATAAGACGTCTGGATAAGATCCTGCATCAGATCCTACTGAAGAAAGGGATCGACCCAAGAAAAGTGGATGAGGCCCGTGCCCAGCAGGTGTTGAGGGGAGCTCAACCCTTGGACCCCATCGCATTAATGCTACGCACCCGGCAGGACGGGAGCAGCCTGGAATACCCCGACTTGATCCGGATAGTCAGGGAGGAGGAGGCTATGTTGGAAGACAAAAGGAGAAGTCAACATACCGAACTAACTACCCTCCATTCGGTGGGAGTCAGATCAGCTATGGCTACTGAAAGAGACTCAGAAGTAGATACTTTAAAATCACAGATGTCTCAGGTGTTAGAGATGCTAACCTCCTTGATTGCAAAAGATTCAAAGGAACCAGAGAAAGAAGGACCTAAGAAGGAGTTGTCCCCGGGCGCTCCAGTGCCTACCCCCCTACAAGATTGGGGAGAGATGATCTGTTTTAATTGTGGAGGAATTGGCCATATTGCAGCTGTATGTTCCAGCCCCAAGAAAAAGAAAACAGATAACCGCAAGCCGGCGGGAAACTTCAGAGGGCCCCGGTGAAGGAGTCAACCGGGTGCCCATCATCTTCAGTGAGCTCCAAACTGAATGAGAAGCCAAAGAAGGGTAAGGACAGAACCCCTAAGAAGAAGCACAGTATTCCCCAAAGGGAATACACACCAAAGAAGGAAAATAATATCCCTCAGTGGGTCTATACACCCAGTAAAAGGAGCGAAATCAATGCATACCAGGCCCAAGAAAGACTAAAGTCCAAAGGGAGTTGGAGGAAAGAGAGCCTAAAGGAAAAGGGCAAAGACCAGAAGAAGAAGACCCCTGCAAGGGCGTATCCAGAGAAGCTAGTAGGACCGTCTCCTATAGTACCTATTCAAGTGGAGGGAGTCTACACAAGAGCTATCTTGGATACTGGGGCACAAGTGACCCTGCTATACCGGGATTTTTATGATAAGCACTTGAGTCATCTGCCCATCCAGAAGATAGAGGAGCTGGAAATATGGGGAATTGGCACCCAGAGTTTCTCTTACGATGGCTACCTGCCCATCAAGATGACCTTTGACCCATCCGTGGCTGGGAAGGCTAAAGTGTTCGACACCCTGGCAGTTGTGTGCCCTCGGCCGCCTGGAGCCAACAAGAGTTCCCTTATAATAGGGACGAATACAGATCTGGTCCGGAGACTCCTGACCCCTCTAGTACAAGGGAAGGGCCCTGCAGTCACCAAAATCCATCCCATGCTGAAGACGGCCTACCAACGACTGGTCTTGGAGCAGAAGACCCCTGAAGAGGGGATAGGGAAGGTGTGGAGACTTGGAAGAAAAGGGGTAGTGTTGCAGCCCGGCGAAGTAACCTGTCTCAGCCTATGAAGCTTACTTGGGAACAACCTGGACCCTTTGTCATGCTGGAGCCCGACCCAAGGGAGGAACACTCGGGTTTGGAAGTGATCCCAGAAGTGGTTCCGCTGAAGGCCCTGAAGAAGGCCCATTGTAGGGTTCCGGTGAGTGTCAGGAACACTACAGGTGGCTCCATGGAGATCCCCGCCAGAATGCTACTGGGCCAGATGAGCCCTGCTGCCCCGGTTGCCCTGTCTGAAGTTAAGGGGACGGGTGAAGGAGGAGATGTTTGGAAGAAGCTCTCTATTGAGAACCCGAATCTACCCAGGGCTTGGAAGGAGAGAGCCAAGGCCCAGTTGACCAGATGGGAGAAGATCTTCTCCAAAGATGAGTTCGATGTGGGGTGTGCAAGGAGTGCCACCCATCGAATCTGCCTCCAGGAAGACAGGCCCTTCAGAGAAAGGGTCAGGCGGGTCCCACTAGCAGATCTGGAGGATCTGAGGTAACAACTCGCAGAACTCAAGAGGACTGGTGTGATCCGGGAGTCTAGAAGCCCATATGCCTCCCCGATAGTGGTGGTCAGGAAGAAGAATGGGTCATTGAGGCTGTGCATAGATTACAGGTCTCTCAACAGGAGAACCATCCCTGACCAGTACACCACCCCTAGGATAGAGGATGCCCTACAGAGTTTGTCTGGAGCAAAGTGGTTCATCGTTATGGATCTCAAAAGTGGGTATTACCAGATCCCTATGCATCCAGAAGACAAGGAGAAGACAGCTTTCATAACCCCAGTGGGGTTCTTTGAATTTGACCGAATGCCTCAGGGACTGTCTGGAGCTCCCGCCACCTTCCAACGTCTCATGGAGAAGACTGTAGGAGACATGAACCTTATCGAAGTCCTTGTGTACTTGGACGATGTCATTGTCTTTGGGAGAACTTTGGAAAAACACGAGGAGAGGCTGGAGAAGGTATTGAGAAGACTCAGTGAGGAGGGGCTCAAGCTTTCGCCCGAGAAGTGTCCGTTCTACCAGTCTTCCGTTAACTATCTGGAACACATCGTGTCTGAAGAAGGGGTGGCCACAGACCCCGAGAAGTTGGAGGCAGTTACCTCCTGGCCACGGCCCACCACAGTAACAGAACTCAGATCCTTCTTGGGGTTCTGCTCCTATTATAGGAGGTTTGTGGAGGGATTTGCCCGAATTGCCAGACCGTTGAATGAACTACTCAAGACAGAAGGGGAAGAGGACGACTCAGGGCCCAGGAAGCCGAGAGAGTCTGTCAGAGATCAGTGGAACCAGAAGTGTGAAGGGGCCTTCCAGGCGTTGAAGAAGAGCCTAACCACTGCCCCGTCTTGGCCTACGCAGACCCAACAAGACCCTATGAACTACACGTAGATGCTAGTCATGACGGTCTGGGAGGAGTGCTCTACCAAGAGCATGAAGGACAACTGCGACCCGTTGCCTACGTGAGCAGGAGCCTGACCCCCTCTGAGAAGAACTACCCCACTCACAAGTTGGAGTTCCTGGCCCTTAAGTGGGCGGTAGTTGACAAGCTTAAAGACTACCTGTATGTTGCAGAGTTCACTGTGAAGACCGACAACAACCCCCTTACTTACCTCTTCACCACAGCGAAGCTGGATGCCACAGGACACAGATGGCTGGCTGCACTGTCTGAGTTCAATTTCAGCCTGAAGTACAGGCCAGGGGCTTTAAATCGAGACGCAGACGCCCTGTCTAGGAGATCTCATGCCCACACCAGTGACACAGAAGACTGGACCCAAGTGGCACCTGACGGGGTGTGGGCCCTTTGTCAAGGGGCTGAATTACAAACCAGAGGAGGCTCAAGGGCAGAAGAGATAGGAGTTACCATGGTAGGAGTTCCCAAACAATACTGTGGAGTAACTCAACTGGAAGAAGACAATCTGCCAAAACTGTCAAAGAAGGAGCTGAGATGTGACCAACTGGAAGACCCTATGGGAAGATTGGTCCTCGAGGCCCTGGAGAATCAGGATCCAAATAGACTCCTGCGTCACCCCTCAAGGGAAGCTCGCCTGTTGAGGAAGGAGTGGGACAGGTTGCAGGTACAACTCTGATGACCTGGAAGCTAAATGGTATGTGTGAAATATGTGAGCGCTAAATACGATCCTAATTCCTAGGAAAAGTGCCTATATAGACATATAACAACAAATGTATCCACAGTGTTGTTATGTCTGTGAAAATCATAAAAAAATCACAAAAGATTTATTTTATGTATCAATGATACATGATCAATGATAACAACTAATAAATATGTGTGCACAAATTCTTTACAAATAATGCAATCTTATACTTAATCCGTGTCAAAGTGACCAAAAACAGAAAACAAATGTAGCGGCCTCACCCTCTCTCCATCTTTATCGGTTACACACCAACTCATGTCTAGGGGTTCCTGGGTTGTGAGAGTGAGATGCGCCACGGCCCATGTCCTCCCCATTGTAGTAGGGAGGTGAAGGCCACTTCCTGATGTTTCCTCGGGCCGGTGTGTTCTGTGAATGCACTGAGTCTGTAATTGCAAGCTCACCAGCCTCCCCTTTGCTTCCAGTAACTGGAGTTCACACACCGGAGAAAGGTCCAACACTTGTTTATTTGGCACTCCAATAGCAAAGCACGATAAACAGTTCTTTTTTCAGCAAACTGGTTGGGACCTATAACCTTGCCAACGGTGGGATGAGCAGATCAAGGCACTTCCTAACGTTTCAGTTCTATGCCACTGTACTATGATCAGCGGCGCCTAAGCCAATCCGGCTGTTGCAGAACAGGAAAGATGGGGTCTCTTCCAGCAAACCCTATGAACAGCAATGGAGCCCTCTTCGATACGCTGTGGCCCCTATCAGGGGGATGTGTCCTCCCAAGAGAGTTCCCAGAGGCCCACTGTCACCGGGTTGGTGCTGCTCCGGGTCCCCAGTGGGTAACCTCCCCGGCCTCCTCACCTCAGGTACGAGTCCCTCCGCTCAGGGACCCTCGGACAGTCCACCCTAGCGGGACCCAGTCGAAGGTACTGGGCCCCAGGCCTCCTCGATAGTACCTCACCCCAGGCTAAAGGTGCCTGGGATGGACACCAACATGACTCCGGACCAGGCCATGGGCACCTGGACCAGACTCCTGGATCTCCCGCACCCAGGCCTAAGGGCCCTGGGTGCGGACCGCCACCCTCCTCCTCCGAGGACCTCCTTCTCCCCAAGACGACGACGACGACCTCGTGGTAAGGGCGTCTCCCCCTTTTATCTCCTCCCATCAACGGCCCGGCGGGTTCCCCGCCCCAGCCATACCATCTCCGGGAAGGGACAAAACAGGGAGCACTGCGAAGATGATTCTACCTGAAGCCTGTGGGTACCCCGCCACCCACAGGCAAAGGAGAATATTACATCCTCTAATCCTCCACGAAACAAAAAGGGGTCTGAATCCTAACACAATTATACACCTGGGTCACACTATTGCCCAGGTGTATCCCATCAATTTGAGGACCCCGCTACACACTCCCCCCTGTAATTGGACGCTGGTCCCCAGCGTCAGGTGCACACCCATGCCTCCCATAAAGTGGTGACATGGAGTGAAACCCCTGAGGCAGTTCCTCTAAATTTCCCAAGTGCCAAGACCTGCTCAGGGAATGGGGAACATATAAAACAACTTATGTCATAAAACACTTTAAACATCTGCATAGTCACAACCCCTCTCCCACACTGTCTAAGAGCCACCCACTCTCAATGGTCTTGATTGACGATTCTCCTGCAGGGGAAAGAAAAAAACAACATCCTAACATAATTACGTGTCATTTGGGATGAGTGGGCCCGTCAGCCGAGAGACCCACTCACTCCAACAAGCAAGGTGATGTGTGTGTGAAACATTTTCAAACATTTGTTGCGCAACACTGCCACCTGGTGACAACGCCGCGGTCATGACACTCAACGAATCTTCGTTCTTCCAGCTTTTTCCTACTCTGCCACTATTCCCAAATGTCCTTGCCTTTGGCACATGAAGAAAAGGGGAAACACGAAAACACAACAGTCCCCAAGTCTCCAACGAGAAAAAGAAAAGCCCAAACAAAAACAAAAACAGGGCACAGTCCTGGGTGTCTGGGAATGGCTCTTCCAGAAAGTTCAAGTGCACAAAGGAAATAAACAGGAGTTCTTTTCTCCTATAAGTAAAACTTTGGATCCGGCAGGTACAGGGGTTTCAGGTGTTTGTCAAATGCCTCTATCGAATACTCGACATCTTCTCCTTCTCTTCTGCAAATGACTATCTTGTCAGCATGGATATGGCGCCCCAATTTCTATTCAGCTTTGCAGTCCTCAAACCTCTTAGACACTGCCGGCACACATTCCAGGTACCTGCGAGCATGGGGCACCTTCAACTTGTCCCACACAAACTCGTCATACCATCTTGCTCTCCAGACTTCCACCTCAAACAGCAAGTCCCGGGGCAGATACGGGTACTCCCACCCATATTCCCGAGCTACTTTGTGGCAAAACAGTCTCTGCAAGCGGGCCAAAGGTGGCATAGTGGCTTTCTCTCCAGTTCCAGGCAGCACAATAGCTTCCGGATGCCGAGGTGCCTTTACCAGCTCCCTGAAACTGACTTTCGGCGCTCTCAGAGAAGCGCGGGGTGTCCCCACAACCAAAGTAGGTGAGGTAACAGTAGATGAGGACACAGGTGGAGGGGTAGGTTCCCTCGTAAGTTGCGGGTCTTCCACCCGAGGCGTGCTGTCTCCTGTGTACATAGGTGAATCCCGTACCGCACGGGAAGCAAGAAGTGGCACTCTATCCCAGCCCTTGCGGCTGAACAGTTCGTCTATCTCGCCATCATCTCCGCAATCAGACAGCGACTCTAGGTCGGAGGTGTCATACATCTCCGCAGGCAGATATCTTCCGGTGGACACAGAATCAACCTCCCTGGAGGGCTCCACCTCCAATGGGCCCCCGACACCTCCAACCACCACCACAGTCCCAGCCCCTGGCTCACCTGACCCTTGTAGAGGACTGGGAAGTCCGGGACTTCCTTCTCGACCGGCGCCATCCAGGCCAGGCAAGCAGCGGGGTGAAGCTCGACCACGTCCATAGGATGCCTGTACTAGGCCAACTTTCCTCTTCGGTGGTGGGAGCAGAGAACTTGTGGCGACCGAGGCAGCATCCTTGGATTTTTCTCTGTTGGGCAGTCCATCGCCCTGGTCAGCGCGCACGGGAACCTCGACAAAGGCCTTGATCTCCCCTTCCGGAGTAGCAGTACCCGTGAGGTGGTTGAGGCGAAGGGCCCGGGGCCTTGCTGTGGACGACTCGACCTCAAAAAGGAATTCTCTGCACTCCTCACATCGCCCGAATGGCTTCAGGGTGACCACCAGTCCCGAGCAGCCGGGACAGATCACACCGAGGGCCTCCGTGTCTCTGCAAGTGTACAGAGCCAACCGCCCTCGGGGCCTAAGTCTTATCCCCGTGTCTGTGATGGGGGCAGCAAAGGAAGTCATTCTCGTGGGGTGAGGAACCATAATCCACGGGGCACTTGAGGTCATCCCGACTATCTGCTGCTCCATCATGCACTGACCCCGCGCCGGAGTCTCCACGTGTATCCCCACACTTGGCCAGACTCCTCCCATGAGCTGTACATTTTCGCGGGCTTCCTCTTGACTCCGCCCACGAACGATGTCGCCATGGGGTGCCTCATGGCGCAGTGCGTTAACAGTCCCCACGTGCAGTACGTCACACGGCTGGACCTCTCCCTTTTTCCGCTCCTCCGCATGGGCCTTTCCCGTGTTAGGGTCATTTCCACAACTCCGAGCAGGGACGCACTTTGGCCAGTAATATGGCCGATCTGCTCGGAACTCCTCTGGGCAGCAAAGTTCAAATGTAGACATTCTCAAGTCCATCTTTAGAACACACTCTATCCCGGACTCACGAGCCCCCACGTGTAGCGGCCTCACCCTCTCTCCATCTTTATCGGTTACACACCAACTCATGTCTAGGGGTTCCTGGGTTGTGAGAGTGAGATGCGCCACGGCCCATGTCCTCCCCATTGTAGTAGGGAGGTGAAGGCCACTTCCTGATGTTTCCTCGGGCCGGTGTGTTCTGTGAATGCACTGAGTCTGTAATTGCAAGCTCACCAGCCTCCCCTTTGCTTCCAGTAACTGGAGTTCACACACCGGAGAAAGGTCCAACACTTGTTTATTTGGCACTCAAATAGCAAAGCACGATAAACAGTTCTTTTTTCAGCAAACTGGTTGGGACCTATAACCTTGCCAACGGTGGGATGAGCAGATCAAGGCACTTCCTAACGTTTCAGTTCTATGCCACTGTACTATGATCAGCGGCGCCTAAGCCAATCCGGCTGTTGCAGAACAGGAAAGATGGGGTCTCTTCCAGCAACCCCTATGAACAGCAATGGAGCCCTCTTCGATACGCTGTGGCCCCTATCAGGGGGATGTGTCCTCCCAAGAGAGTTCCCAGAGGCCCACTGTCACCGGGTTGGTGCTGCTCCGGGTCTCCAGTGGGTAACCTCCCCGGCCTCCTCACCTCAGGTACGAGTCCCTCCGCTCAGGGACCCTCGGACAGTCCACCCTAGCGGGACCCAGTCGAAGGTACTGGGCCCCAGGCCTCCTCGATAGTACCTCACCCCAGGCTAAAGGTGCCCGGGATGGACGCCAACATGACTCCGGACCAGGCCATGGGCACCTGGACCAGACTCCTGGATCTCCCGCACCCAGGCCTAAGGGCCCTGGGTGCGGACCGCCACCCTCCTCCTCCGAGGACCTCCTTCTCCCCAAGACGACGACGACGACCTCGTGGTAAGGGCGTCTCCCCCTTTTATCTCCTCCCATCAACGGCCCGGCGGGTTCCCCGCCCCAGCCATACCATCTCCGGGAAGGGACAAAACAGGGAGCACTGCGAAGATGATTCTACCTGAAGCCTGTGGGTACCCCGCCACCCACAGGCAAAGGAGAATATTACATCCTCCAATCCTCCACGAAACAAAAAGGGGTCTGAATCCTAACACAATTATACACCTGGGTCACACTATTGCCCAGGTGTATCCCATCAATTTGAGGACCCCGCTACACAAAATTTAGATCGCACTCTCAAAAATACAGGGTATGTGAACCTCTATATGAGTGAGAAAAAAAGCTGTGAGCAATATAGCTTATCATGAGATATAAATAGAGGGACAGTCTATAAAGTGCATATCTGACATGAAAACAACAAAAAATAAAGTCTATAACTTGTATCCACACCGTCAGGTATATATCCAGTGTTCCCCAAATAAATGTCAATCACATGGGGGTACTGGGAAACCCTAGATGTGGGTATAATGTCCACTTGGAACTTCCTGGGATGTATTGTGGATAAATCCTATTCCTGCAGGTGTAGAAACACCAGTAGTGGGAAGGAAGAAAGTACTTCAAAGTTTTCAGCTGATACACGGTGATAACATCATCATCATAAGCTTTGAAGAGAATAAAATACTCTTACCGCAAGACTCGGACCCAAGCCACCATACGATGCTGGGTCATGCAGGCTTATGTCCTCACAGGGACTCAGATTGTGGTGATGTGATGTCGTGTTGTCCTTATTTGATCCACAAATGGAAGTCTACACCAGATCAGATCCTTCAGCTCAAACCACGATCAGATGTCCAGGAAAGGAATCAATTCCAAGAAAAGAAAGAAAAATCCTCCGCATGGTGTAAAACCAAATAACTGGGTTTTTATTAAAACTAAAAAGGTACAAAAGGCAAAAAACCACTGCACAAAAAAATATTTTTTAAAATGAATAAAATAATATCCAAAAATCCAAAATACTGGAAAAGCAAACCAGCGAATATAACAAACAAGCGTGGCCTAGGTGACTAGCATGTGGTCCCGACGCATTTCGTCTACTGCAGACATCAACTGGGGTACAAGCTAGTGTGTCACCTCCACGCTTTATATAGAAGGAGGAAAATTTAAATGGCAATTGTTTCTTCCTGAGAAACACTGAGAGACTGTCCTGGTCACCCTACATGATAACCACGGCCACCTAGGGGCTGAAAGAACCTTTCAACTCGTCAGAAGTCGGTTCTATTGGCCCTGCATGAGGGCTGAAGTAGAGGAGTACTGCCATTCATGTGCACGCTGCATCCAGCGGAAGACTTTACCCCATCAAGCTGCCCCAATGGGCCATCTACAAAGTCAAGGCCCGATGGATCTGGTATGCATTGATTTCCTCTGCCTCGAACCCGACCTGAGTGGACTAGGAAATGTTCTGGTGATAACCGACCATTTCACCCGGTATGCCCAAGCTTTCCCAACCAAAGATCAGAAGGCTTCCACGGTGGCCAAGGTACTTATGGAAAAGTTTTTCGTCCACTATGGGCTACCGCAGCGACTCCATTCAGATCAAGGGAGGGACTTTGAGAGTCGGCTGATCCGGAAACTCCTGGATTCTTTAGGGATCAAGAAAACTCAAACCACCCCTTACCATCCACAAGGAGATGCTCAGCCGGAGAGGTTTAACAGAACCCTGCTCAATATGTTGGGGACTCTGAATAGCGAGAAGAAACAACATTGGAGCAGACACATAGCGGCTATGGTACACCCTTACAACTGTACCACTAGTGATGCTACAGGCTACTCCCCCTACCGACTCATGTTTGGGAGAGAAGCAAGGTTACCCGTAGACCTGGCCTTTGGCACTTCCTTAGACCATTCCTCAGCCACATCCCACAAAGAATATGTGGACAGACTCAGACACAGCTTTAAGTTAGCCTATGAACAGGCCCAAGTGGCCTCAGATCAAAGGGGAGCCCGTAACAAAAGGAACTTTGACCTGAAGGTCCGGATCCAGGACCTGCAGCCTGGGGACCGAGTACTGCTACGCAATCTGGGGGTCCCTGGAAAACACAAACTTGCAGACAGATGGAGACCTGAACCCTATGTCATTTGTAAGAAGCTGCCAGGCCTACCTGTTTACAAGTTGAAGCCAGAAGGGAAGGTAGGGCCACTGAAGACCTGGCATCGGAACCATCTGCTCCCACTTGCCGAAGCAGTCAGGATACATCCAGTGAGGGACTCCCCTGAACCAGCCTCCATCCTGGATACTCCCAGGCCAAACACTCGGTCCCAGACCTCTCGAGCTGAAGATATCGAGGCCTCTGAACTAAGTGGAGATGAAGAAAAAGAACTTGATTGGTTGTGGCCTTCCCCAACTCCAGGAGCTTCTGCTATAGATCTTCCAACCACTGAAGACACTATAGACAGTACACTGAATGCAGAGGCTACTGAGTTCATCCCATCTAGTCCTTTATCAGATCACTGGGAGGATGCCTGTGACACTTACTCAGAGGAGGACCCCAGAGACTCTATATATCTTCCAGCTCCTGAATCAGATGTTCCAGAGCCCGCTGTGTTCCCCGAGCCTGCTCCGGAAGAAGAACCTGTGGCACCAGAGCCAGAAACCCCAAGAGAGCAAAGGGCTCGAAGAGTCATAAGGCCTCACAAAAAGTTGACCTACCCACAAATGGGGAAGAGCTCAGAAGACTCTGTGGTTACTGCCAGGAGGAGTTCAGAGAATCCAGATCCCTCCACTGTTCATTTGGTGGAGGGCAACCCCAACTCACTCTCTAGCACAGTTAGGCAGGCCACTCATGATAGTGTGACCTGTGGGCAAGGGGATTCAACCCCTCAGTTTTGGTGGGAATTCCCTATGCCAACATCATATGCAACTTTGTCTAGGGTTGTACGTAGTGTATGTTGAAATTATCTTTGGGGACCAAAGAGTTTAAGTGGGGGGAGTGTGTAGCGGGGTCTCCTTTAAGACTCTCAGGACTACCTTACCCAGAACCCCATTTGGCACCCAGGGTGCAATGTTGCCACCGCAGAGACTCCTGGTTGGAGATATATAAAGAGGGGGCGAGGCTAGGCTCGGCCTCGTTGGGACACGAGACTTCGGTGAACAAGTCCTCCTGTGCGGATCTGCTGGTGTGCAAAGCCTGAAGCCTGGGGCCTTGCGCAGCTACCAAAGAGCCTTCCACCCTACTGCGAGCCTGGGTGGCATCTGACTTTGTTATCCTCAACCTTTGTTGGATCGGAGACCCGACCGCTGCAGACGCTGTGTGTGGAGACACATCAGGTGGAAGTCCCGGACTGGGATCGTGTCCAGAGGGGTGAGCGAGCACATGCTCGATCCATATACTTTATACTGTTGTTAGGCCTACAGACTGCCGTGGCCCACTAGCTTATATTTGAGACCCCACTGGAGATCTATAGCAGAACTGAGTTAAAGGGCCTCCAGTGAAGTGTTCCGTGTTGTTACTTTGACCTGTGGATTACAAATGTGTTCCTGAATGTGCACCACCATTAAAGACTTGCATGCAAAGAAATCATCTCCTAGAGACTGAGTTTTAGAGTCTGGGTCAGGCCTGACCAAGCGTTAGAGTTTAGTTGCTGCGTCACAGGGCGCTTAGTTAACGACTGTTACACGTGATATGCCATTACTGTATCTCACTAATGTATAGTATGTTATTCGCTGCAGGGCTCTGCAAGAAGCACATGTGATCTGTTATAGCTGTTATTTTACTTATAGAAAAGTAAACTCGTTATTCTTTAATTGCTTTGCACTGGTGTCTGAATTTAACCATAGAGTATAAGAGATATTACCCTAGACTAACTGTGCCAGAGTGGGTCGAGTGAATTGCCGGGGGTTGGCGGTGTTGTGTGCAGGGCCCGAGACCAAATTCAGCGGCTCTCTTAGTTGGGGGTGCGCTACATGATATATTTCTTTCAAGTGTTTATACCATGGTCTATACATTTTTTGCATCATATTTTTGCACTTATGTGTTGTCCACATAGTACATGCACTTTATGGTTTATGTTGTATGTTTGATGTCACTACGTTCATTGCATTTGTTTGGTTTTCACTAGATTTGCCAATCAGTTAGCTTCACCCAAGCGACCCATAGGCCCCTTTTTTTTCACTTCCTCCACATTAGTTTAACCACAGCGCAGCCACCATCACTTTTTACTTTATCTATCACTGTCTATTTGGATCAGACCCCCCGGTGACTGCTGCAGTGTTCCATCCCCCTCCTTCCCCCTCCCTATTTTTACCCCACTGGCCATTACCCACCTAGCGCGGGGGTTTCTTCTTTTATATATTTCACATATGTCAGAAGCCCCTATGTGGGGGCATGTGAACAAAGTGTAAAATAAATGTGCAGACCGGCCGTTTGTGTTTGTGCTGTTTTAAAATGTCTTTTTTGTAAGTGTTTATACTTTATTTTAAATACATTTTAATCTACGGTAATGCACTATTGAGCCTTCTTTACTCTTGGGGATCATTCATGGACCATATCCTCTGGCTGACCGCCTTGGACCTGGAATCATTTTCTCGGAGATACCTTGTTGCAGATGGGCTCAATTACTTCTTACCTCTGGTAAGCGGTACATTTATACGGTGGTGAATCACGGGTGGTGCATGAATATTGAGCATCAATTTCAGTTTTCTATTTATCACCTTCACGGTCTACTATTTCTGGATCTTCAAGCCATCTTGGGACTATATTTTATACATTTAATTTCATATTATTAGTGTATTTTATATGCTTCTTCACATTTATTTTACACTTTGTTCACATGCCCCCACATAGGGGCTTCTGACATATGTGGTTACGGACTTTTTTATGATTGATTGGTCCTTTTCAATAGTTTAGCGCAGCTGTTTTCCTGCTTATTACTACAATATATGTGCAACAAGAACCAGAAACATACTGGTACGTGACTGGACTTTGAGAGGTTATACTGGGATGATACCTGCAGGTGTAGGCATCATCTTATTGTTTTTT
Organism: Rana muscosa; assembly: GCA_029206835.1. Taxonomy (NCBI): domain Eukaryota; kingdom Metazoa; phylum Chordata; class Amphibia; order Anura; family Ranidae; genus Rana; species Rana muscosa. The sequence continues at coordinate 734,626,065 of CM055116.1, forward strand.
TCAGCCAGCAGTCGGCTTGCATGTAAAAGCAATCCAAGTGGCTAATTACAAGCATTTACAAGCAGTGGGAGGGGTCATTCCCCCCTCCCCCCCCACCACCTTCCAAGCTTTTCTCAGGCTCTCCTGTCCCACTGGGTAACCTGAGAATGCAGCCGTCGGTTGTGCCAGCTAGCCATAGAGCTGATCGGAGGTCAGAATGGCTCCAATCATCTCTATGGCCTAAAAAACTTGCAAGCTACTACCATTTCATCACTTTGGTTTCGCCGGATATAAATAGCGGCATTTTTTTTTCACGCGGCGCGGCAATCAGTGGTACTGTGTGTCAGTCTGACACACCGCATCTCCGATCATATTAAGGAGCCTCTGACGGAGGCTCCTTACCACGTGATCAGCTGTGACCAATCACAGCTGATCAGAGCATGAACCAGGAAGTGCTGATAAATGGCTTTCCTCGGTTCACGCTGACAGGGAGAGTCGATCGGCGGCTCTCCCTGTCAGGGGGGGGTCTGCGCTGATAATCAGCACATTGAATATCAGCGCAGCCCCCATGAGAGGTGCCATAACAATGTCAATCAGTGCCCATCAGCTGCCAGTCAGTGCCCATCAGTAATACATGTCAGTAGCTTATCTTCAGTGCTGCCCATCAGTGCCATCTATTAGTGTCCAGCAGTGGCAATCAATGCCGCCTATCAGTGCCCATCAGTTCCACCTATCAGTGCCCATCAGTGCCGCCTGTCAGTGCCCATCAGTGCCACCTATCGGTGCCCATCAATGCTGCCTATCAGTGCCCATCAATTCTACATATCTGTGCCTCCTCATCAGTGCCCATCAGTTCTGTTTCATCAGTGCCCATCAGTGAAGGAGAAAACAAAATTTTATAACAGAAACAAAGAAAAACTTTTGGTTTTTCACATATTACGGTCTTTTTTAGTTTGTTTAGCAAAAAATAAAAACCCCAGTGGTGATCAAATACCCCCAAAAGAAAGCTCTATTGCTCTATGTGGGAAGAAAATTATAAAAATTTAGTTTGGGTACAGTGTTGCATGACCGCGCAATTGTCATTCCAAGTGCGACAGCACTGAAAGCTGAAAATTGTCCTGGGCAGGAAGGGGGGAATGTGCCCTGTATTGAAGTGGTTAGAGGTATTTTATTCGTTTTGCAATAAAGGACAAACAATCATCCAACGTTATATATCATCCAGTCTGAAAAGTTATTTACCGTAACAATAATAGAGACACAAACACATACATATATACCCAAATAGTACACAAAGAAGAACTGAAGATATAACGCAAACATAAACTTAAGCAGCTGGTGAGTAAAACAGATCAAGAGGAACATAGCACGCTAGGCAACATAGATATGCATGAAGACATGAAAAAGCATTACTCATAGGATACCTTATGCCGCGTACACACAACCGTTTTTAATGTCATTGAAAAAAACTGCATTTTTCTCGACGTGATTTTTCGTGTTTCCTCTCAAGCCTGCCTTGCCTACACACTATCGTGGAATAAAATGTTCGAGTAAAGCACGGTGACGTCCAACACGTACGACGGCACTATAAAGGGGAAGTTCCATTCGGATGGTGCCACCCTTCATGTTAGTAAAGTTTGTTGAGCGACGATTCACGCTTTTCAGCCTCGTGCTTTTCAGTCCGTTACAGCGTGACGAATGTGCTATCTCCATTACGAACGCTAGTTTTACCAGAACGAGCGCTCCCGTCTCATACTTGATTCTGAGCATGCACATTTTTTTTCATGTCGTTAAAGCGCACACACGCCCGTTTTTCATGACGAGAAAAACGACGATGTAAAAAACGACGTGAAAAATTAGAGCATGTTCCAATTTTTCTCGTCATGATTCTCTGCGTTTTTCTCGTCGGGAAAACTGCTGGAAAGCCCACACACGATCATTTTTAATGACCATTTTAAAAAATTAAATTTTTCTCGTCATTAAAAACGGTCGTGTGTACGCGGCATTATTCATAATCCCAGATAATCATATCCCCTACTCTAGTTAGGTTTCGATCTCTCCCGAGACCTTAGAAGTTCACGCAGACCATATTCTATAAAATTTTCTTGGGCACCCCTTAGCAGTATAAGTCATTTTATGCATAGGCAGGGTATGGTTGACTAAGTCCACCCACATTTGCAAGGCAGGGGGTTCCGGGTTTTTTTCTAACAAAGGGCAATTGCCTTTTTTGTATTAAAAAAATAAAAAATGCACAAATACTTTTTGAGCAGCACCTAAATCTTCCCCATCAATATCACCCAGAAGACACCTGGCAGGGGTACATATATTAGGTAAAGTCAGTGTTGTTTCCATAAAGGAAGTAATAATGGACCAGAACTGATGTATTTTGGAGCATTCCCAGATCATATGGAAAAAAATTCCCAATCTACCCATCTTACATAAGCGAACCGGGGTAAAAAACAATTTGATGTAAATAGTTCAGTTGGATTACCTTGTGGCTGCTATAACCCCCGTTAGTTGAGAACAGCACCATTTTTAAATTGGGAAAGCATCTGATCACACCGTTCTTGGTGTGGTCAGATGCTTTAAGGGCAGAGGAAAGATCTAGAGTCTAATAGACCCCAAATTTTCCAGAAAAAAGAGTACCTGTCACTGCCTATTGCTATCACAGGGAGATATTTACATTCCCTGTGATAACAATAAATGCAATAAAATAAAATGAAAGGAGCAGTGTAAAAATAAAATAAAAAAGCAAAATAAATAATTAAAAAAGCACCCCTGTGTCCCCCCATGCTCACGCACAAAAGTGAAGGCAAGCATCTTGACGTATGTAAACAGCAATTGCACCATGCATGTGAGTTATCACCGCGAACGTCAGATCAAAGGCAGTAAATCTATCTATAGACCTCCTGTGTAAATCTAAACTGGTAACCTCTAAAGGCTTTTAAAAATGTACTTAGTTTACACTGCACGGGCATGCGCAATTTTAAAGCATGTCATGTTTGATATCTATTTACATGGCTTAAGATCATCTTTTATACTTTACCAAACAATTGGGCAATATATTGTGTTTTTGTGCATTAAAATTTAAAAAAGTGGATTTTTTTCCAAACATTTGCATTTGGAAAATCGCTGTGCAAATACTGTGTGACCAAAAAAATTGCAACACCCACCATATTCTGTAGGGCCTCTGCTTTAAAAAATGATAATGTTTGGGGATTCAAAGTAATTTTCTAGCAAAATAAATAAATCATTTTTTTATGTAAACAAAACATGTCAGAAAAGGCTTGGTCTTCAAGTGGTTAGAAGAGTGGGTGATGTATGGCATAGGCTTCTAATGATGGACATAAAATGCCTTAGGCAGTTCAAACACCTCCAAATGACCCATTTTTTGGAAAGTAGACACCATAACGTATTTGCTAAGAGGCATGTTGAGTCCATGGAATATTGAATATTTTTTTCTGATTTTCACTATTTCTCAAAAGGCGAAATTAAAAATTTACAAATATTTCATATTTATTAACTCAATACAGGTTGCTTTTATATTTAGTAGCAATTTAGCAGAAATTTTGTAAAATTTGCTGTGTTTGTATCTGCTAATGATTTTAGTGTATTTTTAGCAAAAATATTGTTTTGATAAACATTTGCGCAAATACCATGTGGCCTAAAAAATCATTAGAACCTTATTTTTATTCCAGAGGTCATATGCTTTCAGAAAATATATGGTTTGGGAGTCTTTTACAAACTCCGAAAGCTGTAAGAGAAAAATGAAAACCTCCAGATTTTTTGAGAAATGTTTGCGTACGTTAGATTTTCATCATTTTACAAAAAGACGCAATTTAAAATGTATAAATATTTATTATTTATAAACAGGTTAAGCTTTTATATTTAGTAGGGATCTATCAGGAATTTTGTAAAATTAGCTGTGTTTTTATCTGCTAATAGTGGTTTTAGTGTAGTTTTTGTGAATATATTGTTTTGATAAACATTTGCGCAAATACCATGGGGTCTAAAAAATCAGTAGCACCTTCTTTTTATTCTAGAGGTCATATGCTTTCAGAAAATATATGATTTTGGGGGTCTTTCACAAATTCACAAAGCTGTAAGGCAAAAATGAAAACCTTCCGATTTTTTAAGAAATTTGGATATTAAAATATTAAAATTCTTCCGTACGTTTCATTTTTTCCATTTTGCAAAAAGGCGCAATGTAAAAATTTTAATATTTTGTTATTTATTAACTCTATACAGGTTAAGCTTTTATATTTAGTAGGGATTTAGCAGGAATTTTGTAAAATAAACTGTGTTTTATCTGCTAATAATGGTTTTAGTGTATTTTGTGCAAATATATTGGTTTGATAAACATTTGCACAAATACCGCGGGGTCTAAAAAATCAGTAGCACTTTCTTTTTATTCTAGAGGTCATATGCTTTCAGAAATATATGGTTTTGGGGGTCTTTCACAAATTCTGAAAGCTGTAAGGGAAAAATTAAAACCTTCAGTTTTTTTGAGAATTATAGATATTTACATTTTTGCGTACGTTTGATTTTCACCATTTTGCAAAAAGGCGCAATGTAAAAATATTTTTTTGTTATTTATTAACTCCATACAGGTTAAGCTTTATATTTAGTAGGGATATAGCAGGAATTTTTTTAAATTAGCTGTGTTTTTATCTGGTAATAATGGTTTTAGTGTATTGTTTGCGAATATATTGGTTTGATAAACATTTGCGCAAATACCGCGGAGTCTAAAATGTCAGTAACACCTTCTTTTTATTCTAATGGTCATATGCTTTTAGAAAATATATGGTTTTGGGAGTCTTTCACAAATTCTGAAAGCTGTAAGGGAAAAATGAAAACCTTCAGTTTTTTAGAGAAATTTGGATATTTACATTTTTGCGTACGTTCGATTTTCACCATTTTGCAAAAAGGCGCAATGTAAAAAATTTTTTTGTTTGTTATTTATTAACTCCATACAGGTTAAGCTCTTATATTTAGTAGGGATTTAGCAGGAATTCTGTCAAATAAACTGTGCTTTTATCTGCTAATAATGGTTTTAGTGTATTTTGTGCAAATATATTGGTTTGGTAAACATTTGTACAAATACCGCGGGGTCTAAAAAATCAGTAGCACCTTCTTTTTATTCTAGAGGTCATATGCTTTCAGAAATATATGGTTTTGGGGGTCTTTCACAAATTCTGAAAGTTAGATTTTCACCATACACAAAGGCACAATGTAAAAGCTACAAATATTTGTTATTTATTAACTCAATACAGGTTAAGCTTTTATATTTAGTAGGAATTTTGTGAAATTTGCTGTGAATTTATCTGCTAATCATGATTTTAGTTGATGTTTTGATAAACATTTGCGCAAATATTATGAGACCTTAGAAATCAGTAGCACCTTCTTTTTATTCTACTGGTCATGTGCTTTCAGAAAATATATGGTTTGGGGGGTCTTTTACAAACTTTGAAAGCTATAAGTGAAAAATAAAAAGCAAAGGAAAAATTGCAAAAATGGTCTGTTTGTACAAAATGGAGCCTGAAGGCGGTGATTGTGTTTCAGGGGCCTTTATGCAGCGAGGCTACAAAAAAGTCTCACACATGTGGTATCCCCATACTCAGCAGAAGCAGCAGGATGTATTTTGTGGTGTAATTCCACACATACCCATGGCATGTGTGAGCAGTATATACTGTAATTTAAATAACTTTGTGTAAAAAAATAAATAATATTTCATGAGCTCAACATGCCTTTTAGCAAATAGCTTTGGGTGTGTACTTTCCAAAAAGGGGAAATTTGGGAAGGGAGTTGTGCTATCTCGCCATTCCAGGGCCTCCAAAACTGTGATAGGTAGTGAGGAACTGAAATTAGCAATTTACGCCCTTTGAAATCCTGAAGGTGGTGATTGGTTTTCGCCACCTGAACGCGGCTAGGCTTCCAAAAAGTCTCACACGTGTAGTATTCCCATACTCAGCAGAAGCAGCAGAATGTATTTTGGGGTGCAATTTCATATATACCCATTGCATGTGTGAGCACTATAAAATTTTAATGACAACTTTGTGTAAAAAGGAAAAAACTTGTGGCAAAAATTGAAATATTCCATGGGCTCTACATGCCTCTCCGCAAACTCCTTGGCGTGTCTACTTTCCAAAAAGGGGTAATTTTGTTAGGGGTTTGTACTGCCCTGGCATTTTAGCACCTTAAGAAATGTGATAGGCGGTTAACAGGTAAAAGCTGCGTAAATTTCAATATACAGCATATACCATAGTTTGTAGCAGTGGTGGCCCGTGCATTGAGGGCGCACGGGCGCCACCCTCCCTATTCTTGCCACCGCCCTCCTATCCATTAGCCCGGCCCCTTTCAGGACGCTGAGTGCATGGATTCCTATGGCGGAGTGGGCGGGGGTGGTTTTTTTTTGAAGCACCTGATTAGAGCCAGAGGCTCTAATAGGCTTCAAAATAGGGTCAGCTCGGGTCACAGAGAGTGCGCCCCGATCACACCCAATTGTGTGTCGATAGCGAATAATTTTTAGTTATTTTTCATGCTAACGTTCCTGTCCGACAATCAGGAGGCAGGTCTTCAGACCTGTTTCTCGATTGGCCAAAGTGGCAGGCGATCCTATTGGATGCCTGGCGCTTAGGAAGAGGAGGAGGCACGAGCAAAGGAGACACGCGCTGGACTTCAAGAAGGACACCTCCGCCGCTGCTGCTGCTCTGGGGGAGACAGTCAGGAGGACTCAGAGGGGACAGGACACCACAGCCAGGCGGTAAGTGCCTGACCTCCCACGGGGGGATTCTGTCAGTGCCACGAGCCGGGGGTGCTGTCAGTGCTGCGAGACGGGGGTGCTGTCAGTGCCACAAGTCCCGCGTGGCGAGGGGATGCTGTCAGTGCCATGAGCCAAGGGGGAGATGCTGTCAGTGCCAATCTGTGAGGCTGAGCTACCCTGATCTGTAAGGCTGTATACACTGATCTGTGAGGCTATATACACTGATCTGTGAAGCTATATACCCGATCTGTGAGGCTACAGTTGTGCTCATAAGTTTACATACCCTGGCAGAATTTATGATTTCTTAGCCATTTTTCAGAGAATATGAATGATAACAAAAAACATTTCTTTCACTCATGACAAAGGGAACTACTCAAATAACCCTGATCAAAAGTTTACATACCCTGATGATTTTTGGCCTGATAACATGCACACAAGTTGACACAAAGGGGTTTGAATGGCTATTAAAGGTAACCATCCTAACTTGTGATCTGTTTGCTTGTAATTAGTGTGTGTGTATAAAAGATCAATGAGTTTCTGGACTCCTGACAGACCCTTGCATCTTTCATCCAGTGCTGCACTGATGTTTCTGCATTCTGAGTCATGGGGAAAGCAAAAGAATTGTCAAAGGATCTGCGAGAAAAGGTAGTTGAACTGTATAAAACAGGAAAGGGATATAAAAAGATATCCAAGGAATTGAGAATGCCAATCAGCAGTGTTCAAACTCTAATCAAGAAGTGGAAAATAAGGGGTTCTGTTGATACCAAACCACGGTCAGGTAGACCAACTAAAATTTCAGCCACAACTGCTAGGAAATTTGTTTTGGGATGCAAAGAAAAACCTACAAATAACTTCAGGTGAAATACAGGACTCTCTGAACACATGTGGTGTGGTGTTTCAAGATGCACAATAAGGAGGCACTTGAAGAAAGATGGGCTGCATGGTCCAGTCTCCAGAAGAAAGCCATTACTACGCAAATGCCACGAAGTATCCCGCTTACAATAAGCCAAACAGCACAGAGACAAGCCTCAAACCTTCTGGCACAAAGTCATTTGGAGTGATGAGACCAAAATTAAGCTTTTTGGCCACAACCATAAACGCTACATTTGAAGAGTACTCAACAAGGCCCTATGATAAAAGGTACACCAATCCTACTGTGAAACACAGAGGTGGATCGCTGATGTTTAGGGGATGAGTGAGCTACAAAGGCACAGGAAATTTGGTCAAAATTGATGGCAAGATGAATGCAGTATGTTATCAAAAAATACTGGAGGAACATTTGCATTCATTGGCCAGAAAGCTGCGCATGGGACCTACTTGGACATTCCAACATGACAATGATCCAAAACACAAGGCCAAGTCGACCTGTCATTGGCTACAGCAGAATAAAGGGATTTTTATAACAGCTTACCTGTAAAATCCTTTTCTTGGAGTACATCACGGGACACAGAGCGACTTAGTCATTACTAATGGGTTATATAGTTTACCTTCAGGTGTTGGCACTGGCCAATTCCAAACCGGAAGTACCCTCCCCTATATAAGCCCCTCCCACCCGGGAGCACCTCAGTTTTGTAGCCAAGCAATAAGTGTCCCAAAAAGAGGGGTGGGAGCTCTGTGTCCCGTGATGTACTCCAAGAAAAGGATTTTACAGGTAAGCTGTTATAAAAATCCCTTTTTCTTTTTCGTACATCACGGGACACAGAGCGACTTAGTCATTACTAATGGGACGTCCCAAAGCAATGCCAAATGAGGGGGGGGTACATAAGCTGGGCGCCATCAGGCATGAGGATCTTTTGCGGCCTGCAACACACTGCGCCCAAAGGCGACATCCTCCTGACTTCTAAAGTCTACCTGATAGAATCTAGTAAACGTGTGTACCGAAGACCATGTTGCGGCCTTACATACTTGAGCCAGGGAGGCCTGGTGATGCACTGCCCATGAAGTTCCAACCGCTCTTGTGGAGTGCGCCCTAACTTTGAACGGAGGCGGTCTCTTTCTCAAGCCATAGGCTTGTATTATGACCTGTCGAATCCACTTGGCTAAAGTAGATTTTGATGCTGCCTGACCCCTTCTGGGGCCTTCCGGCAGAACAAACAAAGAATCCGTTCTGCGAATCTGAGCAGTGGCTTTTAGATAAGCTTTAACTGCTCTTACCACATCCAAAGAATGTAATAACTTTTCCTCTACTGAGCTAGGTTTGGGGAAAAAAGAAGGAAGAACCACATCTTGGTTCAAATGAAACCTCGATACCACCTTAGGAAGAAAGGCTGGATGAGGACGTAATACTACTCTGTCCTTATGGACAACCAGATATGGCTCCTTACAGGACATAGCTGCTAATTCCGACACTCTTTTAGCCGAACAAATGGCTACTAAAAAAAACCAATTTCCTGGTGAGAAGAACCAAGGAAATGTGTTGTAATGGTTCAAACGGTTGTTTCTGTAGAACCGACAGAACCAGGTTTAAGTCCCAAGGACATATGGGAATACTAACCGGAGGGCTAATACGCATCACTCCTTGTATAAAGGCTTTGACTAGTGAATGCGAAGCCAAGGGCCTTTGAAAAAATATTGACAAGGCCGAAATCTGACCCTTGATAGTACTCAAAGCCAGCTTCCTATCTACAGCCCACTGTAGGAAGTCCAGAATCCTCCCTATCATGTACTTACGTGGATGCCATTTCTTGGTCTCACACCACGTAATGTACGCTTTCCAGATCCTATAATAGATCTGCCTGGATACCGGTTTCCTGGCATTGATCATGGTAGATACCACAGAATTAGAGAGCCCTCTCTTTTTCAGAATGTGGGCTTCAATAGCCAGGCCGTCAAACCTAGGGCTGGTAAGGAAGGGTGGTATATCGGTCCTTGCGACAGCAGGTCCGGACGAAGTGGGAGGGTCCACGGACTCCTCACTGACATTTTTACAATCTCCGCGTACCATGCCCTTCGGGGCCACGCTGGAGCCACCAGAATCACTGGTTTCTTTTCTACCCTGATTCTGCGGAGTAATCGCGGTAACAATTGTGGCGGTGGGAATGCATATATCAGCTTGAACCGATCCCAAGGGAACACTAGGGCATCCGAGCCGCAAGCTAGGGGATCCCTTGTGCGAGACACAAACCTGTCCACCTTTGCGTTGAATCTGGATGCTAGCAGATCTACATCCGGTGTTCCCCACCGCTGGCATATTGCCTGGAAAACCTCGGGGTGAAGAGACCATTCCCCCGGGCATAATTGTTGGCGACTTAGAAAGTCCGCTCTCCAATTTTCCACTCCTGGGATGAAAACCGCGGATATGGCTGGGACATATCTTTCTGCCCACTCCAGGATGCAATTTGCTTCCTTCTGGGCTGCACGACTTTTGGTGCCACCCTGATGATTGATATATGCCACTGCCGTGGCATTGTCTGATTGAATTCTGACAGGGGACCCCTGGAGTTTGGATGTCCATGCTACTAGGGCATACCGGGCTGCTCGTATCTCTAAGAGATTGATGGGCAGGGCCTTTTCTGCTTCTGACCACCTGCCCTGGAGAGACCATTGCTCCAGCACTGCCCCCCAGCCGATGAGGCTGGCATCTGTAGTGACCACCTTCCAAGAAACCGGACTGAAGGGTTTCCCTCTTTCCAGATTCTGGGGCACCAACCACCAATGGAGGCTCTTGCGAACGGAAGGGGACAGGGACATTGGTAAGTCTAAAGCCTGAACTTTTTTGTTCCAGGCTGACAGTATGGCCCTTTGCAAATTCCTTGAATGGAATTGACCGTAGGGTACCGCTTCGAATGAAGCCACCATCTTTCCCAGCAGCCTCATGCAGAGACGTATGGATGGTTTTCTTTTTGTACCCACTAAGTGGGTCAAATTTCTTAAAGACGACACCTTCTCTGGAGGTAAGAAAATCTTTCTCTGATTTGAATCCAGCCTTAGCCCTAAGTATTCCAGACTTTTGACTGGTCTTAGAGCTGACTTGTCCCGGTTGATAATCCAACCGTGATATTCCAGATACTCGATTGTCTTGTGAATAGCTACTTCCAGCTTTTCCACTGAGTGGTCTATTAGTAGCAGGTCGTCTAGATATGCCATTATCGTTACACCCTGTGTTCTTAGATTGGCCAATAATGGGGCCAGAATTTTTGTGAACACTCGTGGTGCTGTGGCCAGACCGAAAGGTAAGGCTCTGAACTGAAAATGGCGCCCTTCTACTGCAAAGCGTAGAAATTTCTGATGGGCCGGAAAGATGGGAATATGCAGATAAGCATCCCTTATGTCGATCGAGGCTAGCCATTCCTGCCCTTGTAGGGCGGTGGCCACTGATCGGATCGACTCCATCCGAAAAGTCCTGATATTTAGGAACTTGTTTAGCCCTTTTAGATTTAATATGGGCCTCACGTCCCCATTTGGTTTGGGGACTGTGAAAAGGTTCGAGTAAAACCCGAATCCGCTTTCTTCCAGGGGAACCTTCATGATTACCCCTTGGAGCAATAGTTGTTCTAGTGCCAGAAGGAGGGATCCTCTCTTTTGGGGATCTCTTGGCACGTTTGACCTCATAAATTGGGCAGGAGGAGTGCCTTTTAACTCCAGCTTGTATCCCAGACTTACTGCGGAGAGCACCCATCTGTCTCTGATGGTGTCCCGCCAGGTCTCTGTGAACAACTGAAGTCTTCCCCCCACCCGATTGAGCGGGGGCAATACTTCATGCCTTAGGGGGAGGTTTTGTACCTCTCTTGATCCAGGGCTTCTTGTTACCCTGTGATTGTCCCTGATTTCTGCCCCCTGAATTTGACCGCGGAGGCCGTCGGAACTGCTTCACAGCCGATGTGCCCGGGACTGGAGAGGTAGGCCTCTTAAAAGAAGGACTTCTACCCTTGTTCTTAACCGGTAAGAGTGAACTTTTACCGGCAGAAATTTTCTGGATATATTTGTCCAGATCTTCTCCAAATAAGCGTTCTCCATGAAATGGGAAGCTAACCAGCAGTTTTTTACAGGGAGCTTCAGCAGACCAGTTTTTGAGCCACAGAAGCCTACGCATATGTACTATAGACAGCGTAAAGCGGGAGGCCTGTTGGATTGTATCCTTTATGGCGTCCACCGCAAAACACAAGGCTCTAGGCAGGTCAGCTAGGGGATGAGCCTGCTGATCTGGTAAGTCCCTTAAGACTTGTTTCAACTGATCTTTCACTGCTTGGCAGACTCCAATCGCTGCTACCGCAGGTTGTGTCACCATACTTGCTGTAGAGAAAGCAGATTTTAGTAAAGACTCCAATTTTTTATCTATTGGGTCTTTGAACATTGGAACATTATCTACTGGACATGTCAGTGATTTGTTAACAGAAGAGATGGCTGCGTCCACTATAGGGACCCTCCATTTTCTTATGAACTTATCCTCCATGGGATAGATCACCGGAAATCTCTTGGGGGGAGCAAATATTTTATCAGGATGCTCCCAATCCTGGTAAATAAGCCCTTCTAATAAAGGGTGGATTGGGAAGGAACAGACCGCCTGGGGAGCTTTTAGCGACCCCAGCGAGGAAACCGTAGTGGATGGTGGTTCCGCCAGAGGCATTTTAAATGCTGATCGGACCATGTTAGTCAGAGACTGAACCCATAATCTTTCAGCCTGAGAAGCTGAGAAAGGTTCTTCCACTGTTGATTCCTCTATAAGTGAATCAACCTCATCCTGATCCCCTTCAGGTAGGTCGATCTCTGTGTGGGGCTGTTCCTCCACTAACAGGCACTCTGAAGGAGGAGACGGAGATCGGACGCGCTTTCCCTGAGATAGGGAAGCAGCGATCAATGCTGTTAATCTCTCTTCTAATCCTCCCAGAGTTGAGGATAAAACCTCCTCTGTTATATATACAGGAGCAGGTGGACTGGGGACAGCCGCAGCACCAGGCATTCCTGCGGGGTTTCTACGGCTACTGACCTCTGCATTCTCAGGGGAGATTGGTGCAGTGCAAGCATGCCCAATATCCTCAGAGCCCGATGGAGACCCCTTTGGCTTCCTGGAAGATCTATTTCCGGAGCGTCTGGACGACATATCCTTTAAGCACAAAGCTGAGGTATTCCCGTCGTCATACACCAATTTTTGCTGGTAATAGTCTAACACAGGTGCTGCTATATACCAGCTGGTGTCCACTAAAGTGCCTTTCTATGGGGATGCCTGCATCAACCGCCTCTGTGTGCCACTGTTTGTTGCTAGCTCTGTTTGCATGCAGCTGACACTTGTACTGTGTCTTTTAACCATGCTGGGACGCCCGCACATGCGCAGAAGCGCCGCGGCGCGCATCGAGCGTCATCCACCCGCCCCGCCCCTTTTTTTTCATAGCAGGCGCGTGCACGCGCCCGCGCGCGCGCCCGTGCGCCAATGGCGCCCTTTTCGAAAACCAACAGAGGACTAGGAGCCAGGGCCCTTTTTGCCGGAGGGCCTGTGCGGTGGATGAACGCAGCAACAGGGCAGAGGAAGTGGATTCCCTCAGAGAAACTTACCAGCTGCCTGGATCTTTTGAGTTGAGAAAACCAAAGATCCACATTACAAGAAAAATGGACTACAGCGGCCTCTAGTGGTTTAACACAGGTACCGCGGTCCCTGTTTTTTTTTTTTTTTTCTTGACTACTATTAAAATTTTACATTTTCAGTAGTTATAGGCAAACACAGATATTTAGCGGGAATACCGTTAGGTAACAGACAGAAAGACAAATTAGGCTTGGGGGTCCCCCAATAGAACCAAGTTCCTGGGGGCCCCCACTTACCTGATCCCCGCCGCAGGACTTTGTTTGGTCCACAAAAGTCCAAACTTCACCTATCACGGCAGGCATTGTAATTAAACCTTCAGGGACCGGGTTCCCAAGGATTCCACTCCCCTGGACCTGTATAGCACCCTGCACAGACAGCGTCTTGGTCGTGGGTATGACCAGAGCTCTGGATCCCAGGGTCCAGCCCTCCTAAGAGAAGCATTACAGGCAAAACCTTGCTCTTCTGCTGCAAGGCCCGGGTACCGACCGTTTAGCTATGAAGCTTTTTTGGTGGGATCCGGAACAGCTTACTAAGGCCCAAAAGAACCTGTACGCAAGCCCAGTGAAAACACATGTTACTCTTTGGCCAACACCTTAGACACTGGCAAAAAACTGAGGTGCTCCCGGGTGGGAGGGGCTTATATAGGGGAGGGTACTTCCGGTTTGGAATTGGCCAGTGCCAACACCTGAAGGTAAACTATATAACCCATTAGTAATGACTAAGTCGCTCTGTGTCCCGTGATGTACGAAAAAGAAAAGGAGAAAGTTCTGGAGTGGCCATCTCAGTCTCCTGACCTCAAAAATCATTAAGCCACTCAGGGTCGATCTCAAACGTGCAGTTCATGCAAGACAGACCAAAATTTACAGGAACAGGAGGCTTTTTGCCAAGAGGAATGGGCGGCTTTACTGTTAAGTACAGAACGTACCTGATCGTAGAGCCTGACTTGTAGGAGGAGACCTCTCTTACAGCCCTGGCTCAGGAGTCACTGGAGTGAGGACAGTGAGCTCGAGAGCGCAGTGAGGTAGGAGTGCCTGAGGTAGATGTAGTGGTTGGCACCGTGGCAAGGTGGTGATCCTCCAGGGATGGCTGGAACTGTAGGCAGCAGAGGAGGTGGTTGCAGGTCAGCGATCCAGGAGCTGGCGGATACAGGAACAGCGGAAGCTGGAGCAGGGTGAGACAAGCCTGGTTAGGTGCACACAAACAGCAGACAGCAGGAGGGTCAGACAAGCCGGGTCAGAGCAGGTAATCAGACGTGTGCTTCGGCAGGTTTAAACATAGTCAGAGATACAGGCAAGGTCTGGCAGCAGGTAGGCAGGTAGGAGACAGAGCAGGGTCAAGGCGAGCCGAGGCCAGGATTGGAGATATCGGGTAGTCGAGCAAAGCCGGGTCGGTACTGGTAACTGGTAACAGGTGTGCAGGTTTACAGGTTTCAAAGCTGCAGATCAGACAGCAATGCATTATGGCTTTTAAAGGCATAATGGCGCCATATCGTTTAGCGTGCAAGCGCGCGCAATTGGCGCATTCGCGTGCGCAACTTGCGTGCTCGCGCGCGCAATTGGCGTGCGCCGGCGCACAGGTACAGAGGGAAGCAGGAAACGTCTTCTATTTCTGGCAGGTCCCTGACATAGCCCCCCCCAAGGGGCAGCCTCCAGATACCTAACCGGGCTTCTTTCTCAGGATGGGCAAGAAAAAAGGCACAAATTAACCTCTGGGCATGGATGTTGCCTTCAGGTTCCCAGGAGTTGTCCTCCGGACCGTACCCCTTCCATTTGACTAAGAATTGAGTTAGCCCTTGCTGTTTCCTACAATCAATGATGGCCTCCACCACATATTCCTCGAGACCGTCAACCAAAACTGGTTCTGGTGGTCTGGCTCCCCTGTCAGGAAAGGGGTCAGGTACTGCAGGTTTCAACAATGAGACATGAAATACTGGGTGAACCTTTAGGGAGTCAGGTAAGGATAATTCGTAAGATACCTCATTGATTTTCCTTCTTACTGGGAAGGGTCCCATAAACTTGGGTGCCAGCTTCTTGGATGGGCAGGCCAACCTAAGGTTGTTCGTAGAAAGCCATACCTGATCACCTGGTTGAAGGTCCAGCTCCCCTCTCCTCTTCCTGTCAAAGGCTTTCTTGCTGTCTGCTTGGGCCTTGGTTACTGCGTCCTGCAACACCCGGTTGTTACGGCTGAGGAAATCCACCATGCTCTGTACTGCCGGGACTGGAGATTCTGGAAGGAAATCAGGTAAAAATGTTAAATGAAAGCCGTAATTAGCAAAGAAGGGGGATTGCCCGGTGGCCGAATGGTTGGCATTATTGTAGGCAAACTCTGCTAAGGGCAATAGGGACACCCAATCATCTTGTGCAAAGGACGTGAAACATCTGATATACTGTTCAAGAGTCTGATTTGTCCTCTCAGTTTGTCCGTTGGTTTGGGGGTGATAAGCTGAAGACAAGGAAAGTTCAATTTCCAAGATTTCGCACAGAGCTCTCCAAAAACGTTAAGTGAACTGGACCCCCCTGTCTGACACAATGTTTGAAGGGACTCCATGTAATCTGACGATTTCCTTAATGAAAACACGGGCAGTCTCAGCAGCGGATGGGGTGCCCTTCAGTGCCAAGAAATGGGCCATTTTAGACAGGCGGTCTACGACCACAAAGATTGCTGTACACCCCTCGGAACATGGAAGCTCCACTATAAAATCCATAGCAATCATTTTCCATGGTCTATCAGGTACAGGTAGGGGTTTCAGTAGTCCCCAGGCTCGGTTCCTTGACGTTTTGCTTTGGTTACAGACGGGGCATGCACTGACGCATGATTTGCAGAACTCCTCCAGACCCGGCCACCAGAATGTGCGCCGTACCAGCTCAAGAGTCTTGCGGACTCCAAAATTTCCTGCCAGCGGATGGTCGTGGAGGAGCTTTAGTACCTCAACCCGAGTGCTTCCTGGAAAAATTTGGCTCCCCCTCCAAAATAATCTATCTCTGGAAGTCAAGGTGGTACCAGGGGGTTTGGAAGAGTCTGTGGATGCTCTCCTGATTTGAGAGAGCAGATCAGTTTGTAGAAGTAAAAAATTACCTGCTGGTAGAATGGTGTCGACAGATAAATCCTTGGGGTTGTCGTGCATGCGTGATAGTGCGTCTGGTTTGATGTTTTTTGAACCTGGCCGGTAGGTGATGTGAAAGCAGAAGCGTGAGAAAAATAAAGCCCAACGGGTCTGCCGAGGCTTCAACCGTTTAGCGGACCTTAACTATTCTAAGTTCTTGTGATCGGTGTAAATTAATACTGGGTGGGCAGCGCCCTCCAATAGGTACCTCCATTCCTCTAAGGCGGCTTTGATGGCAAGTAATTCCCGGTCACCAACATCATAATTTCTCTCTGCAGGGGAGAGTTTTCGAGAGAAAAACCCTACAGTCCTTGCTACCTTGGCGTTGGGAGATGACAGCCCCAACTGCAACTTCAGATGCATCCACTTCAAGAATGTAAGGCAGTGCAGGATCAGGGTGGCTGAGAATTGGAGCTGATGTGAAAAGTCCTTTAAGTGTGTCAAAGGCCCCTTGGGCCTCAGGGTTCCAATGGAAATGTGAGTTCTGCTTGGTCAATTGTGTGATGGGTGAGATTATTGCGGAAAATCCCTTGATGAATCTCCTGTAGAAATTTGAAAAACCCACAAAGCGTTGCACTCCTTTCTTATCCAAAAGTACAGGCCAGTCCAGTATAGCGGACACTTTTTGAGGATCCATCCTGATCCCTGTGGGGGAGATTACCAACCCTAGGAATTGAATAGTCTGCTGCTCAAATTCGCATTTCTCCGCCTTGGCAAACAGTCCGTGTTGGCGGAGACGGCCTAGTACCCTGCGGACATGTTCCTGATGTCTGTCAAGTGATCCGGAGAATACTAAAATGTCATCAAGGTAAACAATGACAAAGATATCAAGAAGGTCTCTGAACACATCATTGATAAAGTGCTGGAAGGTGGCAGGAGCGTTGCACAGGCCGAAGGTTATGACCAAATATTCGTAGTGGCCGAATCGGGTACGAAAAGCTGTCTTCTACTCATCCCCGGCCCGGATGCGGACCAGATTGTAGGCCACCCTTGGGTCTAATTTGGTGAAGATGACAGCAGACCTTAATTTTTGAAAGAGTTCAGGTATCAGGGGGAGCGGATAACGGTTTTTGACCATGATGTTGTTTAACTCACAGTAGTCCACACATGGGCGGAGGGTCTGATCCTTTTTGGTGACGAAGAAGATTCCGGCGCCTGCTGGTGAGGTAGATGGGCAAATGAACCCTTTGCCCAGACCTTCAGAGCCTCTTGTTCCTTTTCTGATAAGGGGAAGATGCGCCCGAAGGGAATCTCGGCCCCAGGAAGGAGCTTGATGGGGCAACCATAGGGGCGGTGAGGCGGAAGGGAGTCAGCCCCCCGTTTACTGAAGACATCAATGAATTCATGGTAAGGTCCTGGGACGGACTGAAGCAGGTTCTGGTCAGAGTCTATACATAACAGAGTGGTGGATGGACTGAGGGATCCAGGTAGACAGTACTTCTGGTAGTAAGGGGACATGAATGACACTTCTCCAGACACCCAGTTGATCTGGGGGTTGTGAGCCTGGAGCCAGGATATACCCAGGATCACGGGAAACGGGGGAAGAGATAACATCAAGAGTCAGCCACTCCTTATGTTGAGCGGTAGAGGTGACAGGCAGAGGAAGGGTTTCCTGGGTTACCTGTCCTGATTTTATACGGGAGCCATCGGCCAAGTAAACAGAGAGTCCATGAGTCTTTTCCTGAAGAGGGATGTTGTGTTGATTGGCAAAGGTGGAGTCGATGAAACCGCTACATGGGCCAGAGTCAATGATAGCGTTGACTGGGATTGTCCTTCCAGCCTGATGTAGCCTTCCTGTAGACTCTTCACTGCTTGTGTGAGGGCTGCCAGGTGTTTGAAAATCTCCTCTACGGGAGGAACTTCTCCTGCAGGCTCTGTCATGGCTGTCTGATACTGTTAAGTACAGAATGTACCTGATCGTAGAGCCTGACTTGTAGGAGGAGACCTCTCTTACAGCCCTGGCTCAGGAGTCACTGGAGTGAGGACAGTGACCTCGAGAGCGCAGTGAGATAGGAGTGTGTGAGGTAGATGTAGTGGTTGGCACCGTGGCAAGGTGGTGATCCTCCAGGGATGGCTAGAACTGTAGGAAGCAGAGGAGGTGGTTGCAGGTCAGCGACCCAGGAGCTGGCGGATACAGGAACAGCGGAAGCTGGAGCAGGGTGAGACAAGCCTGGTTAGGTGCACACAAACAGCAGACAGCAGGAGGGTCAGACAAGCCGGGTCAGAGCAGATAATCAGACGTGTCGTTCGGCAAGTTTAAACGTAGTCAGAGATACAGGCAAGGTCTGGCAGCAGGTAGGCAGGTAGGAGACAGAGCAGGGTCAAGGCGAGCCGAGGTCAGGATTGGAGATATCGGGTAGTCGAGCAAAGCCGGGTCGGTATAGGTAACTGGTAACAGGTGTGCAGGTTTACAGGTTTCAAAGCTGCAGATCAGACAGCAATGCATTATTGCAACTGCTGGCTTTTAAAGGCATAATGGCGCCATATCGTGCGCACAATTGGCGCACGCCAGCGCACAGGTACAGAGGGAAGCAGGAAACGTCTTCTATTTCTGGCAGGTCCCTGACATTTACCATCTGAGAAGATAAAGAGCCTCATCCAAAAATACCACAAAAGACTTCAAGCTGTCATTGATGTTAAAGGGGGCAATACACGGTATTAAGAACTGGGGTATGTAAACTTTTGATCAGGGTCATTTGGGTAGCTCCTGTTGTCATTATGATTTAAGCACTTAAGGACCGAGCCTCTTTCTGAGATTTGTTGTTTACAAGTTAAAAACAGTTTTTTTTTGCTAGAAAATTACTTAGAACCCCCAAACATTATACATTTGTTTTTCTACCACCCTAGAGAATAAAATGGCTGTCGTTGCAATACTTTCTGTCACACTGTATTTGTGCAGCGATCTTACAAGCACACTTTTTTTTGGAGAAAATAAATTTTTTTTAATTAATTTTTTTTATATTGTGAAAGATAATGTTACGCTGAGTAAATTGATACCCAACATGTCATGCTTCAAAATTGCGCCCGCTCGTGGAATGGCGACAAACTTTTACCCTTAAAAATCTCCAACGGCGACGTTTAAAAAATTCTACAGGTTACATGTTTTGAGTTACAGAGGAGGTCTAGGGCTATAATTATTTACCTCGCTCTACTGGTTGCAGCGATACTTCACATGTGTGGTTTGAACACCATTTTCATATGCGTTCGCTTCTGCACGCGAGCTCGGCGGGACTTTTATTTTTTTGTTTTTACACTGTTCTTTTAAAAAAAAAATTGTGTCACTTTTATTCCTATTACAAGGAATGTAAACATCCTTTGTAATAGAAAAAAAGCATGACAGAACCTCTTAAATATGAGATCTGGAGTCAAAAAGACCTCAGATCTCATATTTACATTAAAATGCAATAAAAAAATTGACGTTTTGACGCCGCTTCCACCCTGCAATGGTATGGAGATGGGTGGGGACCATCTTCCCCTCACTCATCTCCATACCAAGCCCAAGAGTGGACCCGATCGCCTCCACCGCTGCCGACGGCTCCGGTAAGCAGCGGAGGGCACGGGAGAGCGGCGGGAGGGGGGTCCTCTCCCGCGCCGATAAAAGTGGTCTCGTGGGGAATCTGCTGCAAAGACCACTATTATCGGAAACCGGACCGCCTGCTGAAGAAGAGGATACCTGGGTTTTGGCAGTTAGCAGCTGCCATAACAAAGATATCCTTCTTCAAAGTGCCGACATATATCGGCGTGCGGCAGGCCGGAAGTGGTTAAAAAGAGTAAACACAGCTGATTGATAATAAATGGCTTCAGCCAAACACTAACCATGTGTGAAATAAAAGTTTTTGTGTTATCATTCATATTCTCGGAAAAATGGCAAAGAAACCATAAATTCTGTCAGCGTATATAAACTTATGAGCACAACTGTATATACCCTGATCTGTGATGCTATATACCCTGATCTCTGAGGCTGAGCTGCCCTGATCTGTGAGGCTACATACCCTGATCTGGGAGGCTATATAACCTGATCTGTGATGCTATATACCCCGATCTGTGATGCTATATGCCCTGATCTGTGTGGCTATATACCCTGATCTGTGTGGCTATATACCCTGATCTGTGAGGTTGAGCTACCCTGATCTGTGAGGCTATATACCCTGATCTGTGAGGCTGAGATACCCTGATCTGTGCCGCTATACACCCTGATCCGTGAGGCTATATACCCTGATCCGTGAGCCTATATACCCTGATCTGTGAGGCTATATACCCTGATCTGATCTGTGAGGCTATATACCCTGATCCGTGAGCCTATATACCCTGATCTGTGAGGCTATATACCCTGATCTGATCTGTGAGGCTATATACCCTGATCTGGGAGGCTGAGCTACCCTGATCTGTAATGTTATATACCCTGATCCATGAGGCTATATACCCTGATTTGTGATGCTATATACCCTTATCCGTGAGGCTGAGCTACCCTGATCTGTGGGACTATATACCCTGATCTGTGAGGCAATATACCCTGATCTGTGGGGCTATGTACCCTGATCTGTGGGGATATGTACTATGTACCCTGATCTGTGGGGCTATATACCCTGATCTGTGAGGCTATATACCCTGATCTGTGGGGCTATATATCCTGATCTGTGAGGCTATATACCCTGATCTGTGAGGCTATATACCCTGATCTGTGAGGCTAATATATATACCCTGATCTGTGAGGCTGAGCTATATACCCTGATCTGTGAGGCTGAGCTATGTACTCTGTCCTGTGATACTGCGCTGTATACTCTATCCTGTGATGCTGAGCTGTATACTCTGTCCTGTGATTCTGGAGCTGTATACTCTGTCCTGTGATGCTGAGCTGTATACTCCTGACACTATGGGTGGAAGCAAGTGGAATACAGGGGACAGAGTGTGTGAATTATTTAAGGAGTGAGGCTTATGATAAGTGGGAGGGTCAAAAAGGAAGGGTGGGGTCTGGCATTCCCCCATCCTAATACTTTACCAGCTGCCACTGGTTTGTAGACGCTGTAACTTTTGCGCAAACCAATCAATATACGCTTACTGGGATTTTTTTTACCAAAACATGTAGCTGAATACATTTTGGTCTAAATGTTTGACACATTTTGAGTTTCTCGTTTGTATCACAAAAAATTAAAATCCCAGTGGTGATCAATTACCACCAAAAGAAAGCTCTATTTGTGGGGGAAAAAAAGGACACAAATTTAATTTGGGTACAGTGTTGCATGACAGGGCAATTGGCAGTTAAAGTAGCGCAGTGCCAAATAGCAAAAAATGCTCTAGTCAGGAAGGAGGTAAAACCTTCTGGAGGTCACGTGGCTAAATAGTGAAGCAATCAATGTACATTATGAACAAAATTCCTTTTTAGTATTATTTATTCTGTATATAATAAAAGTCAATTGATTTTATTATGAAAATTGTGTTGAGTACCTTTAAAGTCCATCTTTTGTGTTTGTTTTGAGTCACTTTACATTCGGGATTTGGTACCCTTAATAATTTTAGCCCACCTCCTTCTACACCATGGTGCGAGCCAAGAAAGTTCCATCCTAGGTGATACTCCGAGGGACATATCTTGGCTTTTCTCTAATCAGGTCTGGATCAGTATCTGGCCTTAAATACCCTCAATGGACAAATTTTGCCCTTGGCTAACCTCTTCCAGTCTCCCTTGGCTTCTCACTCCCTGGTAACAGCCTCTGTACAGGGGGATCAATCATTTAGCACCTCCTAGATGTCTTCCAGTCATGCCATGGGACTTCAATCTGGCACTGTCTGCCCTTCAAAGACTTTATTTCAAACCTGGGATCTTGCCTTAGCTGACCTTACTCATAAGGTGGTTTTCCTTGTCACTAGCACTTACTAGGTGAGTATTAGAGCTGGTGGCATTATCTTGTAAGGAGCCCTTCCTTGTGTTGGACAAGGAAGGTTGCTCTGAGACCTTAGGCTTATTTTTTCTTCAAAGTTGTCCTCTTACTTACACCTTAATCATAAGATTGCCCTGCCAACCCTCTGTCTGGCTCCTAAGCACACAAAAAAGGTCTTTCTTCACTGTTTGGATTTGGTTCATGCTGTATGTGTTTACATGTCAGCTACAGCCTCTTTTAAATGTATGTACTCTCTTTTTGTATGACTGGAAGGCTCTCGCAGAGGGCAACCTGCTTCTCGTTTCCCCATCGCTAGGTGGATTAAATCATTGTTCAAGCATATTCCTTAAAGAATACAGTTCCTCCCTTTCCTATTAAGGCAGGCTCCACCAGATTTGTGGGTGTTTCTCAAGCTTTTCAGCATCAAGCATCTGTTTCACAGATTTGTAAGGTAGTCTTCTGTTCAAATTATTTAGTACCAACTTACGCTGTGAAACAGGTAAGATATTGCCTCTACCTCTGCATAGCATGGACTGACTGTTTCGGATTTTAAGTCACAAATAAAGGTGTTGTATCGGTGTGCGGCCGTCCAGGATTTTTTCTTGCTCTTTGATCCATTTATTCCAGTTTTATTCAAAGTCTCCTCAAAAACTTCACAACTTGTCCGACTCTATTGACCCCCTTTGAAAAAGCATGCAAAAACAATCCCCGCTCGACTGCTCTTGTATAGGGATGAGCTTCGAGTTTGAGTCAAACTCATGTTCGACTCGAACATTGCCTGTTCGCCCATTTGCCGAACAGCGAACAATTTGGGATATTCGCGGAAAATTCGAAAAGCCGCGGAACACCCTGTAAAAGTCTATGGGAGAAATTTAAAGTGCTAATTTTAAAGGCTTATATGCAAGTTATTGTCATAAAAAGTGTTTGGGGACTCGGGTCCTGCCCCAGGGGACATGTATCAATGCAAAACATTTTTTTTAAAACGTCTGTTTTTTTGGGAGCAGTGATTTTAATAATGCTTAAAGTGAAACAATAAAAGTGAAATATTCCTTTAAATTTTGTACCTAGGGGGTGTGTATAGTATGTCTGTAAAGTAGCGCTTGTTTCCCGTGCTTAGAACTGTCCCTGCACAAAGTGTCATTTCTGAAGGAAAACCAGTCATTTAAAAGCACTCGCGGCTATAATGAATTGTCGGCTCCCGGCAATACAGAGAAAAGTCATTAAAAGTCATTGATAATAAAAAACAAAATGCGTGGGGGTTCCCCAAATTCAATTACCAGACCCTTCAAGTCTGGTATGGATTTTAAGGGGAACTCCAGACAAATTAAAAAAAAAATTGCCTGGAGTTCCCCCCAAAAATCCATACCAGACCCTTAATCCAAGCACGCAACCTGTCAGGCCGCAGGAAAAGAGGGGGGGGAAGACAAAGTGCCCCCCTCCTGAACCGTACCATGCCACATGCCCTCAACATGGGGAGGATTCTTTGGGGGGTCTGTGACCCCTCAAAGCACCATGTCCCCATGTTGATGGGGACAAGGGCCTCATCCCCACAACCCTTGCCCGGTGGTTGTGGGGGTCTGCGGGCGGGGGGCTGATCGGAATCTGGAAGACCCTTTTAACAAAGGGGACCCCAAGATCCCGCCCCCCTATGTGAATTGGTAAGGGGTACATTGTACCCCTACCATTTCACAAAGAAAGTGTAAATTTTTTTAAAAAAAACACACAGACACCATTGGGATAAGTGTGACCCCGCCCCCCTCTGATGCAACGGAAACCTGCGTTACATCAGAGTGGGGCGGGGTCACCCGCACGTTACTGGTGAAGCCCGGGTTTCCCCTTGCGTCAAAGGGGGACGGGGTCACGTGACGGGTGGCCCCGTCCTCAGCTACATAAGAGACCTGTCAGGCTGCTGGGATTCCCGGGGTGTCTCCGGGGGAGACAGGATGCTTGCTGTTCCTCGCTGCGCTGGACATTATCATTGGAGCCTGGACCTGGAGAGGAGAGATCATCCATCGCTGGACCCCGGAGAGGAGATCATCCATCGCAGGATACCGACAGCATTGGAGTGGAGAACGAGAGTGGATTACCACCGCTGGAATCTTTTCTTAATTTTTGTAATTTTTAATAAAGGACTTATCCCAACGGTGTCTGTGTGTTTTTTTTAAATTTTTTACACTTTCTTTGTGAAATGGTAGGGGTACACTGTACCCCTTACTAATTCACATAGGGGGGGCTGGGATCTGGGGGTCCCCTTTGTTAAAGGGGTCTTCCAGATTCCGATAAGCCACCCGCCCGCAGACCCCCACAACCACCGGGCAAGGGTTGTGGGGATGAGGCCCTTGTCCCTGTCAACATGGGGACATGGTGCTTTGAGGGGTCACAGACCCCCAAAGCATCCTCCCCATGTTGAGGGCATGTGGCCTGGTACGGTTCAGGAGGGGGGCGCTCTCTCGCCCCCCCCCCCTCTTTTCCTGCGGCCTGCCAGGTTGCGTGTTTGGATAAAGGGTCTGGTATGGATTTTTGGGGGGAACTCCACGCCATTTTTTTTTCAGTTTGGTGTGGAGTGCCCCTTAAAATCCATACCAGACCTGAAGGGTCTGGTATGGATATTTGGGGGGAACCCCACGTCATTTTTTTTTTAAATTTGATGCAGGGTTCCCCTAATATCCATACCAGACCTGAAAGGCCTGGTAATTGAATTTGGGGGGACCCCCACGCATTTTTTTCTAAAATCAATGACTTTCAATGACTTTTCTCTGTATTGTCGGGAGCCGACAATTCATTATAGCCGTGAGTGCTTTTAAATTACTTTTTTTCCTTCAGAAATTACACTTTGTGCAGGGACAGTTCTAAGCACGGGAAACAAGCGCTACTTTACAGGCATACTATACACACCCTCTAGGTACGAAATATAAAGGAATATTTCACTTTTATTGTTTCACTTTAAGCATTATTAAAATCACTGCTCCCAAAAAAACTGCAGTTTTTAAAACTTTTTTTTGCATTGATACATGTCCCCTGGGGCAGAACCAGGGTCCCCAAACACTTTTTATGACAATAACTTGCATATAAGCCTTTAAAATTAGCACTTTAGATTTTTCATGTTCGAGTCCCATGGACTTTAACGGTGTTCGGATGTTCGAACAAATTTATTGCCTGTTCGCATGTTCGAACAAATTTATTGCCTGTTCGCATGTTCTGATGCGAACCGAACTGGGGGTGTTCGGCTCATCCCTAGTCTTGTATGCCTTTTATATACAATGCAAGCTTCCCCCCATATTGAAACTAAACTAAAATATGTACTTGACTGGGAACGTGATCTAGGGGAATCTCTAGACATCACAGAATGGAATAAAATTTGGTCAGCCACAGCTAGCTGTTCTAATAATGCTCTAGCTCAGGAAAATGGTTATAAGTTACATTTCCGTTGGTACATGACTCCTGCGAGATTAGCACAATTCTCTCCCTCCACTTCCTCAGAGAATGTTTCAGAGGATGAAATACCCGAGCATACTAATACATATTTGGTGGGAATGCCCTATAGTTCAAACCCTATGGATCCGGGTGTACAATATGACCCAAACTGTTATTAACAAACTTTTGAACATGAACCCTTGGGAAGCCTTACTTCATAGACCTAATTTGAATCTTAGGAAATCTGAAAGAAAACTGATCTTTTATCTTCTTGGCAACTCATAAAGCATGGAAAAAATCATCCCTGAAATTTAGACCCCTTTCACACTGAGCCGCCCATAGCGTCGGCGGTAAAACGCTGCTATTTTTACAGCCGACGCTATGGGTGGATTTGCGGTGCATTTCAGCCGCTAGCGGGGGGCGGTTTTACGCGGCCGAGAAAGGGAATAGCCGCGCTGTCCCATTGATTTCAATGGGCAGGAACGGTGGAAGAGCGGTATACAAACCGCTCCTTCACTGCTCCAAAGATGCATCTAGCAGGACTTTTTTTTACCGTCCTGCTAGCGCAACG
Organism: Rana muscosa; assembly: GCA_029206835.1. Taxonomy (NCBI): domain Eukaryota; kingdom Metazoa; phylum Chordata; class Amphibia; order Anura; family Ranidae; genus Rana; species Rana muscosa. The sequence continues at coordinate 734,652,285 of CM055116.1, forward strand.
CTCCAGTGTGAAAGCCCTCGGGCTTTCACACTGGAGACAATGGTACAGCTGTTTGAGGGCGGATTGCAGGCGCTATTTTTAACGCTATAGCACCTGCAATACGCCCCCGAGTGTGAAAGGGGTCTTAAAGAAGTAAAGCAGAGATTTACAAGTCATGAAAAATGTACTTCTATTTTACTTGATGATTATCCTAACTTTTAAAAAATATGATCCTTATGGTTAGACCACAATACTAATCATGGTATTGATTGTTCTTTGCTCGCTCTTTCATATATATAAAAACATTGAATATGAACTCTAAATATAGCATTGTCCGGTCAGTCTCCTATTCCCTCTCCTTACCTTCTCTCCCAACCCTCCCCCCCTTTCTTTTTCTTTTTTATCTTTTTCGTCTCCTTTTTTATTTTTTTTCTTATGCTTTTCTTCCATTTCCTTTAAGTTATATACAAGAGACTATTTGTCTATCATAATATTATCATACTTATCCTATTTTATTTTACTTAGGTTTTGTAGTTTTTCTTATCAGATCTCAACAAATGCCATTGTATGTAATTTGTCATTTTAATTCCATAGTATGCTTATATTTGTAATACTTTGCTTTTTAAAATCAATAAAAATTATTGCACAAAAAAACTCCACTATTACAATTTTGGAGATCTCAAATTAGGTACTTATTTGGGGTACCTTTCTCTTAACCCAATTTTTGTGAAATACTTTTAGTGGAATCAATTTCATTAAACCTATTAACTTACCATACCTTTCATGAGAACTGGGTAGAAACACAATTTTCAATTGTAAAATGTATACTGTACATCTATAATTTAAAGCGGAAGTGAAGTCTGCTATAAAATATGTGTTTTAAGGCCTCCCAGGTGGGTTATGCCATAAGGTGCTAGTATGCACAACATATTAGTACATTATGGCAGACTTAACTGTCATATGGTGTCCTCCAGCATTGCGGTTCGATCCATTGGGCCCCCAGCGCTTCCATCTTCGCACCGGTCCTCCTTCTGGGTCCCGTCCCTTCGGCCATTTGATAGACCAAGCTGTGATGACGCCACTTCAGTGCATTCGAAAGGGACTCACATTACCACGGCACGAATCGGCCCGTAAATGTTCGGTAAGCTGTGCATGTGCGGCTTAATGAACATAACAGCTGACAGGCAGAAGGATGCATTTATGGCAGAAGAGACCAATAGGGTTTCTTCTGTCATAAATACCCTGCATGTCAGCCATTTGTTTAAAAATCAACTTTACTTCCTCTTTAAGCCAGTAGCCCAACCTGCAATTCTATTCCAAAGCCTTTTAACCTTTCTGCACTTAAGGTGGTTGTAAACCCTGTACAACCACTTTTACCTACAGGTAAGCCTATATTAAGGCTTATCTGTAGGTACTGGAAATATCTCCTAAACTTGTATAGTTTAGAAGATATTTACCATATACACTTGCGCCAACGTCATCGGCACATGCACACTAAAGAAAGGGCACAATCGTGCTGTTTCTATATGGCCTGCACCGTGACCGTCAGCTCGGGTCAGACAGAGAGCCGGAGTCCGCGGACCTGGAAGGAAGAGGGGTGAAGATGGAAGCTTTCACACAGCGGGGACAGCGGTGACATAGCTGGCTTCCTTTGCCGGTAAGTGCTACATATTGGGCTAGTATGCGATGCATACTAGCCCATTATGCATTTACTTTGCAGGGGAAAAAGAGGAAGTAAACCCCATCAGGGTTTACTTCCTTTTTAATGATCATATGATTTGGAGTTTGGAGAAGGTGACCACATTCCAGACAGCAACAATTACAATCACCCTTCTATTCAGAATATCTGGCTGTAGAAGTAAAGACCCTAAAAACTACTTCTAGGTATACTTCTCTGAGATCATGTCCCATAATCATTTTACAGACCTTTTAATAGCCTTCCTATATTAGTCTCCCTAAGCATTTTTTACTATATAAATCTTTCACTTTTTTGGGGGTTAAGGCTGAATATTAGGTCATATATACTCCTTATAGGAAGTTTTTTTCATACCTAACCCACCATTATGGACTCATTCACACTGCACTGCAGTGTTAATTTTGATATGAAATTTCGATTTAGTTTTAGTCATAGTCTTTTAGCTAAAATGCGATTTTAGTTTTAGACGTATTTTAGTCAACTAAAATCTCCAGTACATTTTAGTCAACTAAAGGGCTTAGTTAAATTGTAATTGTAATTTAAGCATTTCTCTAGAATTTCCAAATTCATTATATACTATTGGATAGGGATGAGCTTCGAGTTCGAGTCGAACTCATGTTCGACTCGAACATTGCCTGTTCGCCCGTTCGCCGAACAGCGAACAAATTGGGGTGTTCGCGGCAAATTCGAAAAGTCTATGGGAGAAATCTGAAGTGCTAATTATAAAGGCTTATATGCAAGTTATTGTCCTAAAAAGTGTTTGGGGACCCGGGTCCTGCCCCAGGGGACATGTATCAATGCAAATTTTTTTTTTTTAAACGCCCGTTTTTTCGGGAGCAGTGATTTTAATAATGCTTAAAGTGAAACAATAAAAGTGAAATATTCCTTTAAATTTCGTACCTGGGAGGTGTGTATGATATGCATGTAAAGTGGCGCATGTTTCCCGTGTTTAGAACTGTCCCTGCAAAAAACTTCATTTTTGAAGGAAAAAAAGTCATTTAAAACTCACTCGCGGCTAATAATGAATTGTCGGCTTTTATCAATACATACAAAAGTCATTGATAAAAAAAAAAAAAAACGTGGGGGTCCCCCAGAATTCAATTACCAGGCCCTTCAGGTCTGGAATGGATATTAAGGGGAACCCCACCGCAAATTTAAAAAAAAATGGCGTGGGGTTCCCCCAAATATCCATACCAGGCCCTTCGGATCTGGTATGGATTTTAAGGGGAACTCCACCCCAAATTGTAAAAAAAATGGCGTGGAGTCCCCCCAAAAATCCATACCAGACCCTTATCCGAGCACACAACCTGGCCGGCCGCAGGGGAAGAGGGGGGGGATGAGAGAGCGCCCCCCCCCCTCCTGAACCGTACCAGGCCACATGCCCTCAACATGGGGAGGATGTCCCCATGTTGATGGGGACAAGGGCCTCATCCCCACAACCCTTGCCCGGTGGTTGTGGGGGTCTGCGGGCGGGGGGCTTATCGGAATCTGGAAGACCCCTTTAACAAAGGGGACCCCCAGATCCCGGCCCCCCCCTATGTGAATTGGTAAGGGGTACATGTTAAAATGTGGGCAACTCGGCGGTCATTGCGGAAACACTGCAGCATGTAATAGCTCATGTGTGCCAGGCTGCCCAGAGGCAAAGAAAAGCTGTCCTCTGTGGGAGGTGTATCGTCTGTGTCCTCTGTATCCCCCCAGCCACGCACCAGTGATGGCCACGAGCTTGTCTGGGTGCCACCCTGCTGTGAAAATGGCTCCTCCTCCTCCTCCTCCTCCTCCTCCTCCATCTCCTCCTCCACCTCGTCATCCTCCAGAACTGTGCCCTTTCTGCCGGACAATTGTGTACCTGGCGTTTGTTGGTGCAGGAACCCACCCTCGTAGCCACTTGTGAAAGACTGCCCTGAAAGCCTTTGAAATGATCCCGCTTCCTCCTCCTCCTCCTCATCCTCCTGTGCCACATCCTCTTCCATCATCGCCCGAAGCGTTTTTTCAAGGAGGCATAGAACTGGGATAGTAACGCTGAGAACGGCGTCATTGGCACTGGACATGTTGGTGGAGTACTCGAAACAGCGCAACAAGGCACACAGGTCTCGCATGGAGGCCCAGTTATTGGTGGTGAAGTGGTGCTGTTCCGCAGAGCGACTCACGCGTGATTGCTGCAGCTGAAACTCCACTATCGCCTGCTGCTGCTCGCACAGTCTGGCCAGCATGTGCAAGGTGGAGTTCCACCTTGTGGGCACATCACATATGAGGCGGTGAGCGGGAAGGCCGAAGTTACGCTGCTGCGCTGACAGGCGAGCAGCAGCAGGGTGAGAACGCCGAAAGTGCGCACACACAGCCCGCACTTTCTGCAGCAGCTCTGGCATATTGGGGTAATTTTTAAGGAACCTCTGGACCACCAAGTTCAGCACATGCGACCAGGCAAGGGATGTGCGTCAAACCGGCTAGGCCCAGAGCTGCTACGAGATTTCGGCCATTATCGCACACCACCAGGCCGAGCTTGAGGCTCACTGACAGCAACCACTCATTAGTCTGTTGTTCCATGTCCCTCCACAACTCCTGCGCGGTGTGGGGTTTTTCCCCCAAACAGGAAAGTTTTAAAACTGCCTGCTGTCGTTTACCCCTGGCTGTGCTGAAGTTGGTGGTGAAGGTGTTACGCTGACCGGATGAGGAGGCGGTAGAGGATGAGGAAGCGGAGTAGGAGGAGTTAGCAACAGGAGGCAAACTGAAGCGCCCTGCAATCCTCGGTGGTGGAAGGACATGCGCCAAACTGCTATCTGCCTCAGGCCCAGCCGCCACTGCATTTACCCAGTGTGCTGTTAGGGAGATATAACGTCCCTGACCGTGCTTACTGGTCCACGCATCCGTAGTTAGGTGGACCTTGCCACAGATGGCGTTGCGCAGTGCACACCTGATTTTGTACCCCACTTGGTTGTGCAGGGAAGGGATGGCTCGCCTGGAAAAGTAGTGGCGGCTGGGCACGACGTACTGTGGGACAGCCAATGCCATCAGGCTTTTAAAACTCTGCGTCTCCACCAGACGGAATGACAGCATTTCAAAGGCCAGGAGTTTTGAAATGCTGGCATTCAGGGCCAGGGATCGCGGGTGGCTAGGGGGGTACTTCCTCTTCCGCTCCAATGTTTGGGAGATAGAGAGCTGAACGCTTCCATGGGACATTGTGGAGATGGTTGGTGACCCAGGTGGTAGTGTTGCTGGCAGATCCTCTGTTTGCGGGGTGGCAGGTGCCACTGTCACTACAGAGGTGGATGAAGAGGCTGAGACTGCAGCAGAAGAGGAAGCAGGAGGAGCCAGAGACCTTTCTTGGTTTTTGAGGTGTCTACTCCACTGCAGCTCGTGCTTTGCACTTAGATGCCTGGTCATGCAGGTTGTGCTCAGGTTGAGAACGTTTATGCCTCGCTTCAGGCTCTGATTGCACAGCGTGCAAACCACTCGTGTCTTGTCATCAGCACATTGTGTGAAGAACTGCCACGCTAGGGAATTCCTTGGAACTGGCTTTGGTGTGCTCGGTCCCTTGCTGCGTTGGGCAGTAGCAGACATACTGTCTAGGGGAGGGAAGGCCTGCTTTTGCACCCTGCTCCCTCTTCTACTGTGCTGGTGGCTCTGTGTGACCACCGCCTCTTCCTCCAAACTACACTGGTCACCTGCATAACGTTGATTCCATGTGGGGTCGAGGACCTCATCGTCCTCCACATCATCTTCCACCCTGTCTGTCTGCACAATTGCGAAAGCAGCAGCAGTTGGCACCTGTGTTTCGTCATCATCCGAGACGTGCTGCGATGGTCCTCCCATGTACTCATCATGAAACATAAGTGGTTGGGCATCGGTGCACTCAATCTCTTCCACTTCTGGGGCAGGGCTAGGTGGATGGCCCTGGGAAACCCTGCTAACAGAGTCATGGAAAAGCAGAAGAGACTGCTGCATGATTTGGGGCTCAGACTGCTTGGCTGATTTGCAAGGGGGTGAGGTGAAAGACTGATGGACATGGGTTTCAGGTGCCAACTCTGATCTTTCATCAGAAGAGTGGGTGGGAGACAATGTGAAGGAACCCGAGGCACTGTCAGCAACCCAATCTACTATCGCCTGTACTTGTCCTGGCCTAAACATTCGTACAGCCTCATTAGGCGTGACAAAATACCGCCGCAGGCTCGGTCGCCTACTCGCACCTGAGGAAGGTGTTTCACTTGTGCGTGTATCTGGCACAGATCCACCACGTCCTCTCCCTGCAACAGGAGCTCCACCAGCAGCACCACGACCGGGGCCACCACGTCCCTTTGACCTTCTCCTCATATTTTCCAAATTTAGGATTTTGCCCTAAATGGGTGTTTTTGGAAGAGCAGAACACACCCACAGTACGTAACCGCTGAATCACACAGCTACAGAACTGCAGAAAATGCTATTAAAAAAAAATGTTTTTTTTTTTTTAGTATAGCACAGTAGAAGACAAATATATAGAAATGGTTTATTTCACACGCCTCCACATATGTATAACACACTGCAAAATATTTTTTGTGGCCCTAAATGGCGTTTTTTGGAAGACCACAACACACCCACAGTACGTAACCGCTGAATCGCACAGCTACAGAACTGCAGAAAATGCTATTCAAAAAAAATTTTGTTTTTTTAGTATAGCACAGTAGAAGACAAATATATAGAAATGGTTTATTTCACACGCCTCCACATATGTATAACACACTGCAAAATATTTTTTGTGGCCCTAAATGGCGTTTTTTGGAAGACCACAACACACCCACAGTACGTAACCGCTGAATCGCACAGCTACAGAACTGCAGAAAAATGCTATTCAAAATTTTTTTATTTTTTTAGTATAGCACAGTAGAAGACAAATATATAGAAATGGTTTATTTCACACGCCTCCACATATGTATAACACACTGCAAAATATTTTTTGTGGCCCTAAATGGGTCTTTTTGCAAGCGTACATTAAAGTGCAAATTTTTTATTTATTTTTTTGCCCTAAACTGGTCTTTTTTTGCACGAGCAAAATAAAATGCAAATTTTTAATTTTTTTTGCCCTTAATGGGTCTTTTGGAAAAGAGCACAATAAAGTGCCTTTTTTTTTGCCCTAAATGGATCCTTTTCCAAGAGCAGAATACACCCACAGTATGGAAACGGTGTATCTCTCAACGTAATATATGCAGTGCTGGTGCACTGAGCTTGCAGATAAAAGGTAGATTTTCTCTGACACTGGGCTCATGGCAGTGTAAAAAGACTGCACTGCAACACAAACAGGTAAACCTATGCAGATCGCTGAGTTATATCTCTGAATCTGGACTCCTATTCCTATATAATATATCTCTCTCCCTGAAAGCACCAACAGGAACCTGGCCCTACACTACACTGTCTCTCTATCTTTTCCCTCAGATTCCAGAATCAGGACTAACTCATGTATTTTTCAATCTCTCCCTAAAAGCAGCAGCAGCAGACAAGATCCTCTCCCTATCTATTCTGAAGCAGAGTGACGTGTGTGCTGTGTGCCTCTAGCTTATATAGAAGCTGGGTCACATGTTGCACTGACCAATCACAGCCATGCCATTAGTAGGCATGGCTATGATGGCTTCTAAGGGCACACCAGCTAATCAAAAGGTGATTGGCTGGCCCCTGAAGCATTTCTAACTGCGCCATTAGATTGCTGAACCCGAACCCGGACTTTCGCGCAAAGTCCGGGTACGGTTTCGGGAAAAAGCTAAAGTTCGGTACGGACCCGAACTTTAAAGTTCGGGTTCGCTCAACCCTACATATAATCCTTTATAATTAGCACTTTAGATTTTGAACGTTCGAGTCCATTGTATTTAATAGGGTTCTAAAGTTCACACGAACATTTTGTCTGTTCGCAGGTTCTGGTGCGAACCGAACAGGGGGGTGTTCGGCTCATCCCTGCTACTTCAGTATAAATCTAATAACATGTTCTTATTTATGGTATTAAGGTTTGAACATGCACTACAGACACAGATTTAGCCATTGTGATATATAACCAGTGTTAATTTTGACATCAAATTTCAATTTAGTTTTAGTCATAGTCTTTTGACTAAAATGGTATTTTAATTTTAGTTGTATTTTAGTCATCTGAATTGTTTTAGTTGTATTTTAGTTTACTAAAAGAGTGTTAATTTTGTCAATGAAATTAACACTGCTGTACTGTTGTCCTTAATCTGAGGACATGGAGAGATCTGTGGTGGTATTTGGAGAGAAGTGGCGTGGAATCCAGAGGAGGGGAAGTAATCATCATTAAAGAAACCCTGGCAGGGAATTAGCCATCTGTTGATATTGATCTGTGCACAGATCCTTTGCTCTGGTAAGCGGCAGCGATTACTAGTGGTGGTGGAATCTCTGTCTATCGAATACCAGGCACTATTCCAAGGGTGTTTTTAGAGTTTGAAGTCACCAGTGGTGGAGTGAGAAGACCCCTGTTTGCTGTCCTTTGCTTACACGATCTTTATACTCTATTGATTGCAATAATTATCCACAGGACTGAACTTTCTTCTTCTCCCTTTTTTTTCAGCATTTTTCAGCATTTTCGATTAGTTATCAATCAATTTTATTGGTTGTGATTTTTTATTGGTTGGGATTTGTTATTTTATTCAATTCACCATCATTGGTGGTTGAAACATTTTTGTATAGGAGTTATTTTTGGTCACACCTTATGTTTATGTAAGTTTGGTGTTTAATTCAAACGTTGCACAGCTTTATCATTTTTATTTTTTTATTTTTGTACTGTTGCAATGCACTACAATGCTAACATTATAAATAAGTGGTGTTCACATCTCTGCACTGTTTTGCAGTGTGATTTTTTTTCTGTTCTACAGCATTGAGATATGTGGAATAGCATGATAGCATCATAATGTGTTACAAGCTTTGGAAATTGCAAATAAAATGCAGCTGAATGGCAGATGCATGGGTGTGAATGAAACCTAGCTGGAAGTTTTTTCACGACAAGTCTTAGCTTTGTGGAGGGAGGAAAACATTCCAGAAGAACAACCATCTCTGCAGCACTCAACCAATCAGTTAGATCGGCCAGACAGAAGCCACTCCTCAGTAAAAGGCACATGGCAGTCCACCTGGAGTTTGCCAAAAGGCACCTGAAGGATTCTGACCATGAAAAACTAAATTCTAGTCTAGTCTAGTCTAGTCTAGTCTAGTCTAGTCTGATGAACCCAAGATTGAATTCTTTGGCCTGAATGGCAAGCGTCTTGACTGAAGGAAACCAGGCACTGCTCATCACCTGGCCAATACCATCCCTACAGTGAAACATGGTGGTGGAAGCATCACGTTGTGGGGATGTTTTTCAGCAGCGGGAACTGGGAGACTAGTCAGGATTGAAGGAAAGATAAATGCAGCAATGTACAGAGACATCCTTGATGAAAACCTGCTCCAGAGCACTCTGGACCTCAGACTGGCGAAGGTTCATCTTTCAACAAAACAACGACCCTAAGTACACAGCCAAGATAACAAAGGAGTGGCTACAGGACAACTCTGTGAATGTCCTTGAGTGGCCCAGATTTGAACCAGATTGAACATCTCTGGAGAGATTTGAATTTGGCTGTGCACCGACTCTCCCCATTCAACCTGATGGCACTTGAGTGGTCCTGCAAAGAAAAATGGGAGAAACTGCCCAAAAATAGGTGTACCAAGCTTGTAGCATCATACTCAAAAAGACTTGAGGCTGTTATTGATGCCAAAGGTGCTTCAACAAAGTATTGCGCAAAGGCTGTGAATACTTACAGTATGTACATGTGATTTGTTTTGTTTTTTATTTTTAATAAATTTGCAAAGATTTCGAACAAACTTCATTCACGTTGTCATTATGGGGTATTGTTTGTCAAATTTTGAGGAAAATAATGAATTGAATCCATTTTGGAATAATGCCCTGTACACACGATCGGATTTTCCAATGAAAAAAGTCCGATGGACTTTTTTCATCGGAAATTCCGGTCGTGTGTGGGCCCCATCTGACTTTTTTCCATCGGAGTAAAAAAATAGAACATGTTTTACATTTTTCAGATGGAAAAAAATCCGATGGGAAATTCCCATTGTCTGTGTGGAATTCCATCGGAGAAAAATCCACGCATGCTCAGAATCAAGTCGACGCATGCTCGGAAGCATTGAACTTCATTTTTCTCGGCTTGTCGTAGTGTTTTAGGTCACCGCGTTTTGGATGATCAGAATTTAGTCTGACAGTGTGTATGCAAGACTGATGGAAGTCAGCTTCATCGGAATTCCGACGGAAAATTCCATCGGATTTTATTTCATCGGAAATCCGATCGTGTGTACAGGGCATAAGGCTGCAAGTGCTGTGAATACTTTCCAGATGCACTGCACCCAAGTTTTCTCTAAAGTCCTGTACACACGATCGGATTTCCTATGGATTCTAATCCGATGGATTTTTCCATCGGAAATCCGATGAAGCTGACTTGCATCAGTCTTGCCTACACACCATCAGTCAAAAATCTGACCGTCCCAAACGCCGTGACGTAAAACACTCCGAAAAGCCGAGAAAAATTAAGTTCAATGCTTCTGAGCATGCGTCAACTTGATTCTGAGCATGCATGGGTTTTTGTCCGATGGAGTTCCACACAGACTATAGTAATTTGCTATCGTTTTTTTTTTCTCATCGGATAAATTTAAAACATGTTCTATTTTTTCTCACCGATGGAAAAAAGACAGATGGGGCCCATACACGATCGGTTTGTCCGATGAGAAAAGTCCATCGGACTGTTTTCATCTGTAAAACCAATCGTGTGTACGTGGCATAAGTATCTCAAATAAAAGTCTCCCTTTTTAGCCAAGAAGTTTTAAAAAGCACCCATTTAACCCATTTGTCAAATGTTTTATAAATTATTTCTGGTATCAACCTTGGGTTCCCTTTAATAGGTAAATAATATGAATTCTTACCTTTTTGTTCCTGATATCCTTATGGTCCCAGGGCACTTCTTTTTCTTTGCAAATAACAAACAGGATAAAATGGACACCTTCAGCCAAGTGATGTTCCAAATCCAGGTCAATAAAAGTGTCATTATTTAAAAGTTATACAAAATAATATTTAAAGGTCCCAATCCAATCCACTTGAAACTTAATATTAAACGATCAATTCTGCTTTTTTAATCCTCTCCATTAGAAACACTTATTTATTTCAACATACCATCTGCATGAATTGCAAGGAGTAAAGATTGCCTTTGCAGTATGTTAGATTTTATTAAACTTATGCCCATTTAGGGATATTGGTAACCATTCTCATTTCTTTAATAATTTAAGTACGGAGGCTATGAAAATGGGATAATTAAGATTGTATATCTTCTCCCAATTTTTAGCAAAATATAGTCCAGGGTAATGGAATATTTGTGTACATTCCCCACAAGAGGGGTCATACCCACTGCCTCTATTTAACCATACATTTACTGACTTTTTTATGCCCTGCAAAGGACTTGAATCTTTATTTTAGGTCTGTGATCTTGGGTGAATACAAGCTTGATTCAGAGATGAACAAAAGCAAATCATCTGCATAAAAAGAAACATTTTGTATTTTTGTTCCCTCTTGTATACCAGAATGTGTTTTTTAAGTAGAGGCAAGAAATTGAACTGCAAGGTTAAAAATAAAAGATGAAAGTGGCCACCTCTGTCTTAAACCACTCCCGCCCCAGCCCCCACCCCCCATCCCCCAACTCCACAGGATTTCAATCTTATGCCGCGTACACACGGTCGGAATTTCCAAAGTCCGACGGAATTTTTTCAGCGGATTTTCAGACAGTGTGTTTGCCCCATCTGACTTTTTCCATCGGAAATTCCGACGGAGTTAGAAAGAGAACATGTTCTCTTTTTTTCCGACGGAAAAAATTTCTATCGGAAATTACGTTCGTCTGTACGGAACTCCGACGGAGAAAAAAACACTCATGCTCAGAATCAAGTCGACGCATGCTTGGAAGCATTGAACTTAATTTTTCTCAGCTCGTCGTAGTGTTGTACGTCACCGCGTTCTTGACGGTTGGAATTTGGTGTGACAGTGTGTATGCAAGACAGCTTGAACGGAATTCCGTCTGAGAAATCCATCTGAGTTTATTCCGACGGAAAATCCGACCGTGTGTGCAAGGCATTAGAGATCAGTCAGTTATTTTTTATGATATTATCCCATTGACCACTATCAAAAGCCTTCTCAGCATTTGTCGAGAAGACCAACACTTCCCTTTCTGGTCCTACAATATCCCCACAACAATTAAAGTCAATTGCTGCTTTTATTTATAAACAAAGAGTGTCTCGGCATAGTTCCTGTTTTTCATGTATCAGACATTCAAGTACATTGTTCAAATGATTTGCCAAAATGGCCATCATCAATTTTAGGTCAACATTAGAGAAATAGAGTAATAAGATGCCACATCTTCTGGGACTTTACTGGGTTTTAAAAAACTGTACAATACTGTATTAACCAGGGTAATGTATTTTGGTAGCTGTTTTCCTAGCAGAAAAAAAAAGTTGTACATTTTAGTTAGGATAGGAAATATCTTACTAGCTATCAATACTATACATTTTTAAATTATAACTATCTGATGCAGAAGTCTTAAAATATGATAGAGTGTGATTGATATCTCTCATTTCCTGTTTTTTTGTTTTTTTTTAGCATTTAACTTTTATAACTTAATACAGTTCAATTGTTTAAACTAAAGAGGTTGTAAACAAAAAACAAACAAACCCTGCAAGACAAAGGCATAATGAGCTAGTACGCATATGAAATACTTACCTTAGAACGATGCCCTGGATAGGCGTCGGCCCTTCGAGTACAGTGCAGACATCTTCCATCAGCATTAGTTCCGGGTTTGTGGCTCCGGTGCTGTGATTGGCCGGAGCCGCGATGACGTCACTCCCGCATATGTGCACGGGAGCCGCCCATTTCTTCAGTGCACATGCGCCGATGATTTCGGCAGCAGCGCATATACTGAATATATCCTAAACTGTGCAAGTTTAGGGGATATTCAAGGTACTTAAAGGTAAGCCATGTTATATGCTTACCTGTAGGTAAAAGTGGTGTAACAGGGTTTACAACAACTTTAACACTGGGCCCAAAATTTTTCTTTATTGAGATTATTGGAAGGAGCAGGCTTATAGAGATTTGTGTAAAACTCAAACTACACTTCCTATATTTAGGCTCTGACTAGCCTGCCAGAACACCAGTGGATCCTTTGGTGGGCCTCAGCTATGTAGAGCAAAAACATCATTAATGATGTTTTCACTCTACAAATGTAGTGCTGCATGCTGTAATTGACAGCTTGTTAGGCTGTCAATAACAGTGTCTGGCCTGCCCTCTGTGACCGTGGTTTACTCACCACTGATGATGAAACTGGGGCAAGCCATGGTCACAGAGAGGTACCAGGACCTCTAGTGCCAGGCAGGAAGAAGCTTACTGCCCACAATCTTCTGCACTCCTAACTCAGCCTGCAACGCAACTCCAGCCAAGTATGAAAACTCAAGAAATATAGGGGTTGCAGCACAATGAGCTAGTTTATTAAACAAAGTTAGTAACAGCTCTTCGCTGCTAAGTTTTAGTAAGGCCCCTTTTTCACTGGCGCGGGATGTGCGTTGGCAGTAAAGCGCCGATATTTTTAAATTTCGCGGCACTATTCGGCCGCTAGCAGTGTGGTTTTACCCCCTGCTAGCGGCCGAGAAAGGGTTAAAAACCACTGCAAAGCCCCTCTGCAGAGGTGCTTTGCCGGCGGTATAGCCGCGGTGCCCCATTGATTTCAATGGGCAGGAGCAGTGGAGGAGCGGTATACACACTGCTCCTTCACCGCTCCAAAGATGCTGCTAGCAGGACTTTATTTACCATCCTACTAGCGCACCGCTTCAGTGTGAAAGCCCTCGGGGCTTTCACACTGGAGACACAGCAGTGGCTGTTTCAGGTCAGTTTGCAGGCGCTATTTTTAGCGCAATAACGCCTGCAAAATGACCCAGTGTGAAAGGGGTCTAATAGATTAACTCCTTGTGCTGCAGGGGGTTTGTTCTGCACCTATAGCAGGTATCAGCTGATTGCAATTGGCTCAGTAATAGATAAGTAAGTGTCTTTTCTGCCATGTTGAATAACTTACAAAATTGATCACAATACATATAAGGGCACCTATACATAACTACACTGATCTTGGGTCTGATTAGTAGATTTTTTATATGAATATATTTCTAGAGTGTGTACTGCAGGAAGTTTGATCTGAGGTCTGATGGTGAATTTTATTTAATATCTTTATATTTCTTAAGACTTCTCTCTCATGGCAATGTAATGGCAAATTATTTTGTGGGTACAAGGGTAGTGCCAAACCTGTGCAGTGTCTACTATGAGTAGGCTCAGACTCTATAAACATTGTCTATCTAAACCATACCTAATATACAGCTCTTTGTAGCCATCCCCAATTTATGCCACGGCAAACTTGGCACTGGGTGATCATTCCCTCAAAAAATACTGCTGAAACTATTCTGAAAGCAGCAAGAAAATTCAATGTTCCCTGTAAGTTTAGTATTCTAAAGATATCTTTCCTAGGTTTTTACTTGCCTATCCTGTGGACTCTTCCAAATTTAACGTTTCCTTTTTTCAAGGCCAAGAGATTTGTTTATGTGATGGAGGTGAATTCCTCCAATTTTTTGCCCACAATGGACTCCAAGTATTTTTTCATAATGAATAATTTCCCAGGCAGAAATTTTGATTCAGTCTCTACCATCCGTCTCAAAAATGTCTGAAAATGTTTCTCACCCATCTCTTCTTGCACACTTTCTGTAAATGGTTTTAAATGGTTAATGACCTGGGTTGTTATAATATCTGATGTTTGTTAATTTATTTCCACCTCAAAGAACATTTCATCAATCCTAGATGTGGTTTCCACCGTCTTTGGCACCCCAGCAATTTTCTCTTATTTGAGGAGGTACTTGTTTAGCCCTTTCATGGAGAAAACAATGAAACACTGGTAGTATTTCTGTTTAACCTCTTCATGCTAGCCATATGCATATATGCTGCCTCCCGGCAGATGGGCCTTAACGCAGAGCTGCCGCATATATGTGGCCCTGTGTAAACCACTTACTGTAGCCGGTGGCGATTGGTAAGCTCCTGATGCATACTTGCGATCAGGATTTTTCTGATCATGTGACAGCTGTGATTGACTGTCACAGTGGTCACATGATTGGAAAGCTCCTGGCTTTTAGAACTCCTAAAGGGTCGAGAGGTAGTCGGCGTGAAAGGGTTAAAAAGGTCAAGCAAAATTATGATAAGAGACAAGAGTCCTAAAATTGCCCCTGAAAAAATGGAGGGTTTCCAGGCTGATAGGTTCTTTGCATTAGCCACCCATGATTAAATTACCCTCTCTTCACTGGAAAGGTTTAGGATATTAATTTATATTTTCACTCCCAATAATAAATTAATGATAGAATCATAGTCTTTTTTTTATTTTAGTGACAGGGAGAGCGCATTACTCTCCCATTCAAATGTGAGTGACTATAAAGGCTTGCATCACTGTCAAAATATCTGTGCAGCAATAAAACTTCAGCAGTCTCAACATCATCACATTGCTAAATATTTAATCCAGAGCTCAGTGGATCAAAAATGAACCTAAGCAATTTAGTTTTTATAGAGCTACTTTAGATTAGCTGCCATGGACATGTCAAATTTGAAAAATAAAAAAAATAAAACCTTTTTTACATTTTCAAAAAAAGAATAAATATACAACTGACCAGCTGTTTTATATAATAAAACATTTTTTATATGTAGTTGTTAAAAAAACAGAAAGCATACAAAGGAAAAATAATAGTAGGTATACCTCTTAAAAACTAATTATAATTACAGATTTTAAACCTATAGATTTTTTTTTCCTGAATACAGTGGTGTTCCATATGAAAACTGTATGAAACCAGCCCCCATAGGAAGACCCCTGTACCCAGTAAGGAATTATAATAGTAGCTCTATTTTTAAATAAAATTGTAAGCCAATAGTGACTGTGATTGCATATAAAGTGCAGGTTGATTGAAGTAAAATGTTAAAAAATTATAAATGTGAAAAGCTCTGTGCCAATGATATAATAAATAATTATCCAGCTGTAGTCACTAAACTCGGTGTGCAAAGAAACAAATATGAGTATAACAGAGCTCAAAATATCAAGTGTTAAATTACCAAAAACAAGAAAAAGTGTTAAAATAATACTATATAAAATGTATTAACCACTTGAGCTCTGGAAGATTTTACCCCCTTCATGACCATTCTTTGCTATTCCGCACTGCACTATTTTAATTGTCAATTGCGCGGTCATGCAATGCTGTACCCAAAACAAATTTGTATCATTTTTTTTCACACACATGGAGCTTTCTTTTGGCGGAATTCGGTCACCACTGGGTTTTTTATTTTTTGTGATATAAATGAAAAAAAAAAAAAACGCAAATTTTTTACTTTCTGCTATAAAACATGTCCAATATTATTATTTTTTAAAATCAAATCAAATGTATTCTGCTACATATTTTGATACAAAGTGTATATTGATTGGTTTGTGTGAAAGTTAAAGCTAAATTTAAAAAAAAGTTCTTCTGCGCTCAGTGTGGTACCCTATATCCATAGCTGCACCAATTATATATCTGAATACAAAGACGCTCTAAACATATACCCTAAAACCAGTGCGCTACCAGATAAAAAAAGGAATACAGTGTAACCTCGGATTGCGAGTAACGCGGTTAACGAGCATTTCGCTATACGAGCACTGTATTTTGAAAAATCCTAACTCGGTTTGCGAGTGTTGTTTCGCAAAACAAGCAGGATTCAAGCCAAAGCGGTGTGCAGTACTGCGTTTGGCCTGAGGTGGGGGGGGGGCACCGGAGCCCAACGGAAATACTCAGAAAGACTTGGAAATACTACGTTCCCGAGCCTTTCCTGAGGTTTGCCAAGGTCAGCCGAGCTGTCCTCGGGCCTTCCCGGCGGTTTCCAAGGGTCTCCGGCGCCCTCCGCCTCTGGCAGCATGCGGTATTGCATGTCATTGAAGTCAATGCGGAACAAATTATTTTAGTTTCCATTGACTTCAATGGGGAAATTCGCTTAGATATGCGAGTACTTTGGATTACGAGCATTCTCCTGGAACGGATTATGCTCGTAATCCGAGGTTCCACTGTATACATATATGCAGTATATGAAAAATAATCAAAAAAATCAACTAAATCAATAAGTAAATGCTAATGTAAGGACAATCCAACATAAAATGTTTGTGAAAAATGCAAAAAAAGTTCAAAAGTCCATCCACCAAACAAAATTGTTACCGAGATGGTGCAAGGAACATTCCAAACGATCTCATGACCCTCCACCACAAATGCGCCTCTTACAAAATGTTATGGATCTCAGATGATAGAGATCAATACAGCATACAGCAGAAAGGTTGCATCTGATGTTTATAGAATTAATGTTCATGTATGCACAGTAAAGAACACCATGGCAGAGAAGGACACATCAACAAACCGCCTGACGGGTTTCCTTGGACACTGCCAACTTCCTCAGAGGAAAGTCTCAGAGGAAGTTAGTTGGTGGTGTCCAACAAAACCACTCATAGCTTACACGGGACTATGGACTTCCTGTGTGACAATTCTGATTGTTTATGAGCTGTAACAGGGTCAAACAATTGTAGATTAGGGTGAAAATTTATGTGGACACATATTTTAAAATTCTTTAATAAGGTAGTGCAAAATATAAGATTCAAAATCAACCACTTGTAAGGTTTCTGTAATCAAATAAAAAATTTTTGAATTCTGATTGGTTGCTATGGGTTATTCCTTGTTACATACAGTACAAGTTTAAAGCGTAAGTTCACCTTTCGGGACTAAAAATCGAATTCATATTTTAATCATGATGACAAGCTTAACCACTTCCCGACCGGCTCCATA
Organism: Rana muscosa; assembly: GCA_029206835.1. Lineage (NCBI taxonomy): Eukaryota > Metazoa > Chordata > Amphibia > Anura > Ranidae > Rana > Rana muscosa. The sequence goes on from CM055116.1 coordinate 734,669,875, forward strand.
CATAAACGGCAGCAGGTTGGCTCTCCTGCGCGAATCGCCATATATGTACGGCGGCTCCTTTAAGAGCCATAGCAAGCGCACACGCCTGCTGCACGGCAGGGGACCCGATACACAAATCCCTGTTCTGGCAGGGGAGGAGAGACAGATCGTATGTTCCTATAAAGTAGGAACAACGATGTGGCTCCTCCTCTAGTCAGTCACATCCCCTCACAGTTAGAAACACACATAGGGAACACTTAACCCCTTGATCGCCCCCTAGTGTTAACCCCTTCCCTGCCAGTGACATTTATACAGTAATCAGTGCATTTTTATAGCACCGATCGCTGTATAAATGCCAGTGGTCACAAAAAAGTGTCAAAAGTATCCGATCTGTCCGCCGCAATGTTGCAAAAAAAAAATGCCATACATCTATTCCCTATTTTGTAGACGCTATAACTTTTGCGCAAACCAATCAATATATGCTTATTGCATTTTTTAAGTCAAAAAAATGTAGAAGAATACATATTGGCCTAAACTGATGAAGAAATTATTATTTTTTTGGATATTTATTATAGCAAAAAGTAAAAAAATTATTTACTTAATTTTTTAGAATTGTCGTTTTAAAAAACGCAGAGATGAGGGAATACCACCAAAAGAAAGCTCTATTTGTGGGAAAAAAGGATTTTGTTTGGGTACAACATCACACGATCACGCAATTTTCAGTTAAAGCGACGCAGTGCTGTATCGCAAAAAATGGCCTGGTCATTAAGGGGGAAATCCTTCTGGGGCTGAAGTGATTAATGTGCATATTTTTATTTTTTTTGTAAAAATTACTCACCCCTGAGTTCTGCATATCCCATTTTTGTGAGTCATTTCAAAAAACGCATTCAAAGCTTCTCTTTCTGCTTCGTACTTTCTTCTGGCAATGCCTTCTGGGATTGTAGTTCACTGAGCTAAAAAGAAACTACATGTCCCATGAATCATTGCCTTTGTGCCTGTATAGGAGGGGCTGGTATTTCATCAAATTAGGCGACCCGTCAGATTTTGTATCTGCTACACCTCGCACTTGTCCACAGTAGGGATACAGTGAGAAGGCGGCAAGCGGACATCTTGTTACACCCACCGGAGTCCTGCATTTCACACTTATTTTAAACAGTAAAGTCAGCTTATAGAGTGAAATACAGTATTTAGAAATGTAAGGGGGGAGTGAATACAATAATGTAAGGGAGCAGTGATATAAAGGTCCCCCCTTATATCAGAAACCCCCCCTTACCTTAGTGTAATTACTTTGCGGAAGGTGGTCTCTGGTCAGAGCCCCCCCCACATCAGAGTTCTCGGCATTCCCCCTTACATCCCCCAGAGTCTGCAGTATTCCCCCTTACAGTACAAGGGGGAACTCTGCGGTGGATCCTGATGTAATTGGGAACTCTGATGTAAAGGGGAATGCAGTAGACTCTGATATAAAGGAATCTCTGGTGACCAGAGCCCCCCTTACATCAGAGTTCCCCCTTAAATCATGATCTGCAGCATTCCCCTTTACATTAAAGTTCCCTTACACTGTAAGGGGGGATCCTGCACACTCTGATATATGGGGAACTCTGTGCTGGCTGGGTTATAATTATCTGACCTTCATGTAAATGGAGAAATATGTTTTTTTTACTTTTTTGTTTAACTTAAACACATTACTAATAGCACTAGATACATGTTTATAGTTTAAATATGGATATTTATTATAAGATTGTTTGCCAGTAAAAAATTGGTGTTGAAAAACAAAAAATGCAGCGTTGTGTGATACTGAACCTTACAAATGCAGAAATCGTGCCATAAACAATGAAAATCAATATTGCTAAAAAATGTAACTATGAAAATAAAATAAATATTTTTTGGTGTAACAAGCAAGCTCACAGTGAAAGAAATGTAGTATTATTCCTTAATATCAAGTGTCCAAAAATAGAGTTTTTTTCTCCCAATTTTCATCAATCCACAGAGACAAAAGTGCAAATTGGGGTATTACTGTCCAAAGAGTGACTCTAGTGATGATATTCCTGACCAGAAGAGGGTGTCTTCATACACGTGCTCCCCCCCCCCCCCCCCCGTGTGAATGTGCTCACCTCCAACAGTGTGGCCGCATACTTAAGTTTGGTCCACATAAGCAGTTGAACCACTCCTGGGCTCTAAGTGAAACTGGCCCACAGGAAAATCCAGAGAAGTTGTCCTCAATTTTAAAACAAGAAAGAGACTGGATAGTGCATTATCGCTAGTATAAAAGGTTATTTAGAAAACATAACATCAGGGTACTCACACATTTTAGGTGCTTCCAGCACACCAAACTATAAAAGCATTAAGCATAGGATCCCTTTTCCAAACGACTTCCAAACTTGTATCTGTCAGCAGCTTTTACAAACAAGCATGTATCCATGTTCCTCCACCGTCCTGGCCCCTCCCCTACATGTGACGACACAGGGCTAACCACGTGTCTTCCTCAGGGGGATATGATATCCCTCGAGGAAGACACATGATTAGCCCTGTTTGGTGTGCTGGAAGCACCTAAAATGTGTGAGTACCCTGATGTTATGAGGACAACTTCTCTGGATTTTCCTGTGGGATCCTGCTGAGACAGTTTCACTTAGCGCCCAGGAGTGGTTCAACTGCTTATGTGGACCAAACTTAAGTGTGCTGTCACACTGTTGGAGGTGAACGCATTCACACGGGGGGGGGGGGGAGCACGTGTGTGAAGTCACCCTCTTTTGATCAGGAATATCATCACTAGAGTCACTCTTTGGACAGTAATACGTATAATACCCCAATTTGTGGATTGATGAAAATTGGAAGAAAAAATCTCTCTCTTTTTGGACACTTGATATTAAGGAATAATACTACATTTTTTTCACTGTGAGCTTGCTTGTTTCACCCCCAAAATTTATTTTATGTTCATAGTTACATTTTTTAGCAATATTGATTTTCATTGTTTATGGCACTATCTTTGCATTTGTAAGGTTCAGTATCACACAGCGCTGCATTTTTTTTTTTTGTATATATGTTTTCACAGATTATGGAATTGTGATCAATGCTTAGCAGCTGTGAATTTGCACTTTGTTTCACAGGAATTGTTATACCACACCTGACGCTAGGTTGCAACCTCAGGTTACTTTACACCTGACGCTGATTGCATTCTCAGGTTGCTGTAGAGTAGCTCGCAAGATTTCTATATTTTAAAAAATTGGTGTTGTTTGTAAATTTTGGCGTCCTGCCAGTAAATTTCACTTCTGGGGTTGGCAACACTGGCCCTGATTCGTGGTCAGTTTATGTGCCTTCGTCAACCGTAGCTCTCCTGTCCTCCTATGTGCTCCTCTGTCCTCCTCCCCCTCCCCTCCCTGCCTGCCTGCTCCTGTGTCAGTGCCAGCCCCCTCCACTCCTGCTGCTCTCATAACTTTTTAAAAATGCATATAATCCTGCTGGTTCCCTAATGACAGGTGCTCCTGTCTCAGTGTTTAATTAAAAAAATGCCTCAATTTCTGTATTGCGGAGCGGCTCCCTGCGGTCACGTGACCGGCCAACTCTCTCTCCTCCTTGCGTCCCGATTGACGTCAGTGGGGAAATCTCAGCGCCGACCTGCTGCATCTGTCAGCTGGCAGAGAAGAGACACGGCCGGTGATGTGATTGTGGAGAACCATTGTGAAATCAGGTAAAGGCATTTTTTTTTTAAAACACAGAGACAGGAGCACCCGTCATTAGGGAAGCAGCAGGATTATGTACATTTGTAGGGGTGGGTTAACAAACACTTTAAGTAACGTTCCAGATAATAGCAAATGCAGCAACCAGGCAGTCATTGAAGGCATTTCACTGGAATTTTTAGATCATGAAAGAAAGCTTTAAAACTTTCAAATATATAAAAGGTTAGGGTCTAGTTTTATCTTTAATGCTTAACTAGAATAAGGAAGAACTATTAACACACATAGCCATGCAGTTTTGATGAGGGGACAGAGTTAATAAGGGAAATAAGTGTTCAACAGCAAGGCTTCTCATAATAGCAGCTCACAGTCCAATGAGCATAATGTGACTATTATGGCAAAGGTTGGAGTGTGTTAAATGAAAACATATCATTTTTATATTTAATGGTCATTTGAATGTCACATAGTGCAACAAAAGATTTAATGTCAACAAATTTGTTGCAGCATCAGCGCTATCATTAGGAGAACATGTTTTTACTTTTCAGATCATTAGGCACTGCAAATGATTAGTGCCTGTTACCTTGGTAGCACTAAATGAAAGTCTCGATGGATTGACACCCCTTTCTTCTGTCATCACTACCTCAGTTTTGGTAATAAATCTACCTGTACAATGAACTGACCTCTATGTTTTTTTTAATGGAACATTAGCTCCCTTGGACTGTTGCCGCTCAGGATACACTGCATCTTATCAACACTCTGATGTCAGTGCAACATACTCCAACTTGGAAGGGATTTCCACTAGTTTAGGTTCCAATATTTTAAAAAAAAGTTTTTTTTAATCAGAAAAAAGTTTTATTTGGTTTGTCATAGCATTACATACACTTTGTACAAGTAAAGTGCATAATGAAAAGGGGGGAAAAAAACAGTAAGGCCTCGTACACACGGCCGAGATTCTCGTTGAAAAAAACATGTCGTTTTTTTCGACGAGATTCCTGGACAAGAAAATTGTCCCGGCCGAGTGTACACACGCTCGTTTCAAAGAACCCGCGGTTCTTTAAATGGAGCGTACGCGGTGACGTCATCGACTACGACGAGCATGCGCTCGTCACATTCGATGCCGTCGCCGCCATCTTGGTATACCCTACGTATGCCTAGGAAGCTACCGCGCATGTGTCGAATTCATTTCGAACATGCGCGGGCTTCCCGGCGGACAGGTAAGTGTACACACACTCACTTTTCTCGTTGAGAAACAGGCTGACGAGAATCTCGACGAGAAAATAGAGAGCAGGTTCTCTATTTTCTCATCGAGGTTACTTGTCGGTTTTCTCGACGAGAAACCCGATAGCCGCGTACACACGACCGATTTACTCGGCAAGACATCTCTGCCAGCAAGTTCCTTGCTGGTTCTTGCCGAGAAAATCGGTCGTGTGTACGAGGCCTCAGGCCAGGTTCACACCTATGCGTTGCGTTTTTGAGCTTGGAGTCTTTGCCAAGTTCGCAATCAGTCATTCAGCGGTTCCATTGCGTTTTTAGCTGCGGACTTGCCGACCTGGGAAGTCTCGCCGCTGTTATCATGAGGGGGAACTCCACGCCAAATTTTTAATAAAAAACCGGCATGGGTTCCCCTCCAGGAGCATATCAGGCCCTTAGGTCTGGTATGGACTTTAACGGGAACCCCTACGCCGAAAAAAACGGCATGGGGGTCCCCCCAAAGTCCATAGCAGACCCTTATCCGACCACGCAACCTGGCAGGCCGCAGGAAAAGAGGGGGGGACGAGAGAGCTCCCCCCTCCCTCCTGAACCGTACCAGGCCGCATGCCCTCAACATTGGGGGGTGGGTGCTTCGGAGCAGGGGGGTGCACTTCGGCCCCCCCACCCCAAAGCACCCTGCCCCCATGTTGATGAGGACAGGGCCTCTTCCCGACAACCCTGGCCGTTGGTTGTCGTGTCGGGGTATGCGGGCGGGGGGCTTATCGGAATCCAGGAGCCCCCTTTAATAAGGGGGCCCCCAGATCCCGGCCCCTCACCCTATGTGACTGAGTATGGGGTACATCGTACCCCTACTCATTCACCTGGTGGAATAAAAATGGCAATAAAAACACTACACAGGTTTTTTAAGTCATTTATGAGTCAGCTCCGGGGGTCTTCTTCCAACTTCGGGGGTCTTCTTCCAACTTCGGGGGGTCTCTTCCGACTTCGGGGGTCTCCGGTGTCGTCTCCGCCATGCTCTCTGGTTCTTCTCTCGCTCTCCGGTTCTTTCTTCCTTCTGCCGGGCCTCCGCTATCTTCTTTTAAGCTCTTTTGCTAGCGGGGCCCGGTCTTCTTCGTCGCCTTCTTCCCTCCTCTCTCCTGGAGATGTTGACTCGTCGCTCTCTCCGTCTGTAATGCCGTATGTGGAGTGCATTCACTTTTATAGGCATGGGCATGGTCACCGGGTGATGACACCCAGTGACCCCGCCCCCATATGCCATCACAGTCCCATCATTCCCCGAAGTTGGAAGAAGACCCCCGAAGTTGGAAGGAGACCCCCGGAGCTGACTAATAAATGACTTAAGAAACCTGTGTAGTGTTTTTATTGCCATTTTTTTCCCCCAGGTGAATGGGTAGGGGTACGATGTACCCCATACTCATTCACGTAGGGTGGGGGGCCGGGATCTGGTGGCCCCCTTATTAAAGGGGGCTCCTGGATTCCGATAAGCCCCCCGCCCGCATACCCCAACAACCAACGGCCAGGGTTGTCGGGAAGAGGCCCTGTCCTCATCAACATGGGGGCAGGGTGCTTTGGGGTGGGGGGCCGCAGTGCGCCCCCTGCCCCGAAGCACCCAGCCCCCCATGTTGAGGGCATGCGGCCTGGTACGGTTCAGGAGGGAGGGGGGCCGCTCTCTCGTCCCCCCTCTTTTCCTGCGGCCTGCCAGATTGCGTGCTCGGATAAGGGTCTGCTATGGACTTTGGGGGGACCCCCACGCCATTTTTTTCGGCGTAGGGGTTCCCGTTAAAGTCCATACCAGACCTAAGGGCCTGGTATGCTCTTGGAGGGGAACCCATGCCGTTTTTTTTTTTAATTTGCCGTGGAGTTCCCCCTCAAGATCCCTGTTCAGAACGCAACACATGTGCGAATTAGATGCGTGCCCATAGAACATAATGGGCCTGAATTCGCACCTGAGCCGCACCGCAATGCCTAAAGAACGCACACGTTTTTTCGGCAATGCGCAGTGCAAATGCATTGCACATATGTGAACCAGCCTCATTGGAATCAATGTATTTTATAATGTTATGCGAATTGGATGCGGTGCAACCAATTCGCATAGGTGTGAACCGGGCCTCAACAATATACAAACCAGCATATTACACAGACCTGAACCAGGTCAATAGAATGCAAAAGTGTCACAGTGTATGTATAACAAAATATATAACATAAAGCTTATTAATTAAATTAAGGAATGAAACAAACAGTGCTCCTCTCTCTCTTCTCTTCCCTCCCTCCTCCTTTCTCTAAGAATCATTAAGCAATAGAACCCGTAACAACTAAGGGGACAATCAATTCGCCCGGCTCACCACTGTCAGCTATCTCACCGTAAGAGTCCTGCAACCACCATATTGATCTGTTTAATTAGACCCTCTACCAGTTTAATTCGACCCTTAGCATTGTAGCAGTCTGTCTGACTAACTGATGGGGTGCTGACCCTGGAACATATAGCCGAGCCTGCCACATTGTATGGAATTTGCGGGATGCGCTGATATGTCAGTTTCTCTCTTATTAACAGTTTGTTCACCTGGTCAATCCATTGTTGCCTAGTGGGTACCCTGGGAGTGATCCAAAGTTGAGCTATCAGTCGTCTTGCCACATAAAGTAATCGGATAATTGCTGTGAGAATGGACGGGGTTAATAGCTCCTCATCCAGGGCAAAGGCAAACACCTGAGGAATCACGTTGAGTACCTCAGTCAAATAGCGAAAGAGCTTGGGACATTTCCAGAACATATGCATGAGGTCTCCATGATCTCTCATGCACTTGGGACAGAGAGGGGTATCTCGGAGTCCCCAGTTGTGAAGTCTGGCCGGAGTTCTGTAAGCCCTGTGTAGCAGATAGAGGTGTGATAGTCTCTGAGAAGATGACACCCGAAACCATGGGAGCAGATGCCAAGCAAAGATTCCACGTTTCCCCATCTATAGACCCCACATCCTCCTCCCATTTACACCTGCACGGCAGGCCAGCAGGGTCCTGAAGTGCATTAAGTATAATAATGTATCCTTTAGAAATCATGCCTTTCTTGTCACTTTCCATCAGAATCCCCTGTATTATGGTATGATCAGTCAGCCTATGTGGCGTTAGCCTGGCTTGTATCTGCAGTGCATGACGCAGTTGCAGGTACTTAAAGAAGTTAGTGCATGGTATACCAAACTCTGCTTGGATTTCCAAGGACTTGAGGACACGGCCATTGTACAAATGTGACATGTATTTGAGCCCTGTAGCTTCCCAATTTTATAAACCCACCAAGTTTATATAACTCCCTATAAAGTATATTTCGCCAGATAGGGGTAAGCGGTAGGAAGCCCCTAACACCCAATAAATAAATAAAATAAAAGTTTGGTTTTGCAGTTGCAGGTAAATGGATGCAGGCTGTGCTACCATTAGTCCTCTGTCCCACCACCTGCTGCCTGTGCCACCATTAATATCCATTTCATTTCAACTGTTTTCCCATGCTGTAGAGCTGACATTTTAGGGAGAATAGGTACGTTTGGGAGCTGGTTTGTTGTGAGAAGTGCATATTCACCATAGCAGAAACTGGCAATCCCTTTACCTAGATGTGCTTACAGCAACAGTGGAGTGGAGGTTAGTAGCATAGGCGTGCGCACAGGGTGTGCCAGGTGTGCCCAGGCACACCCTAATCACCCTGTGCAGCAGAGATTCCCCCTACTGCCTAGGTTACCCCCCTCCTTCTCCTTGCAGTGCTGCCGGCTAACCTACTCTCCTCTCCCTCTGGCTGTTGCTGCAGGGATGTTTTAGGATGAGTGGGGGAAGGGGCAGGTAAATATGTAACTTACCGGCCCCTTCCCTTTCATCGTGAGTGATCAATAGTATGTGTTTGAGCTTTGGGGTGCACACCCTAATGCAATAGGCTGCACACACCTATGGTTAGTAGTACAGGGTGGCAAAGAAGTAGGCAATGAAGGTGTGCAGAAAGAAGATTCAGATTACAGACTTTTGCAGTCTCCAAGGAGATGAGTTCTTAAAATGTCTTTAGCTGTGAATACAGATTGACCTAATTGACTGCAACATTACTCACTGGCATTAAAAATTACGTCATTGAACATTATATACCTGGAAAAAATAAAGAAAAAATATTTAGTACAACTCTACAATAGACCTGCATGGTTTGCCAGAAATGCCTTAAGCTCCTAACTTCCTGTAGTGTGCCTTAAAATATAACTAAAGACAATTTTTTTTCTTTTGGATAGTGCTTATCTCTATCTTATCTCTAGGGGAGAGCTGGCAGCCTTAAGGCCCATACACACGATCTGACTTTTTGACAACAACGGTCCAACGGACGTGTTTTATCGGACAATCCGACCTTGTGTATGCTCCATCGGACAATTGTTTTCGGCTTTTCAACGGACAAATGTTCGCTCTGAATGCTCTCAAACTTTCCGTCAACAAATGTCCGATGGAGGATAATCCTATTGTGTGTACACAAGTCCATCGGACTAAAGTCCAAAGTACAAACACGCATGCTCAGAACCAATGCAAAAGATCAGACAACAATAGCAGAAGTTGCCCTAAGGGTGGCGGTAAAGAGCTGAAAAACCACGTGATTTGGTGAAAGTTGGCTGAAAATGTTCTGCCGTGTGTGTATGCAGAACAAGTTCACGGCCAACACCCATTCGGACAAAAATCCACGGAAAAGTCAGATGGAAGTCCGATCGTGTGTATGAGGCTTTAGTCTCCATGCACACTGAAGCTCATAAACGGCTGTTTTTGGGAGTCTGGGCGTTTTTTTAACAGCCTATAAACGCCCCTCTATGTTATCCTATGTGTCCATGCACACATGGACGTTTTTGGACATTTATCAGCAGTGGAGTTTATGAGCTGTTGTCTGAACGTCCTAAATTGCATTCAGGAGCTGTTTTTCTGACCACAAAAAACGCTTAAAAACGTTAAACGCTGATAAACGTCGATAAACTGAAAACGTGGCCCACCAGCGGATTTTAATGTTTTTGATCCATTAAAGTAAAAAAATAAAAATCTTAAAAAAAAAAAAATTCTTAAAAAAAAACCGCTAAAAAACCCTAATGCGCAAAAACGCTAAAACGCGCTAGTAAACGCTATTGCAAAAACTTAAAAAAATGTTGAAATACTGACTGCAAAGCTACTGGTGTTTTTATAATGTTATTTTAACGTCCAGTGTGCATGGAACCTTAGGCCTGGGGGGCAAGTCCAGTCAAGTGGCCCACCCACCATCCCCGAGCATTAGTGTGAAGAGCAGAGTCGGCACTAGAGGAAGCATATGGCTGCAGTAGAGATCAGAGCCGATGCTTCCAGTATCACTCCTGTCACAGGCAGAGTACATTTGGTATCACTCTGCCTGTGACCGTGCTATACAGGAAGCATCGGCTCTGCTTAGTCTAGTGCTGGCTCTGTTCTTCACACTGATGCTTGGGGATGGGGGGTCAAGAACCCACAATCTGGGCTTGCCGGCCCGCCATACCAGAGCTGGAGGTGATGGGCCAAATCAGAGGGCACCGCGTTCCAGCAGTTGTGCATCCCTGGTGTAATGTGTATAATTTGTGGTGCTTTTACTTAACGATCTTGTTGTTTCCTCCTTGCTTTGCAGGGAATGAAAAAGAAAGCGTGTCAGTGTACCAAGCTCTGTGTTGTTTACCAAGGTGGTGGTGATGGTGGTTGGTGGGGCGGGGGTGAGTAGAGCCGGTGGTGGCAAAGTGATGGATCGGGGAAAACAGTCTAAGGTTTTCCATGATCACAAAGGTGGGGGGGGATAGTGTGGGGGGGACTTGTACCACCATGGCCTCCAGGAACTAAAGTGCAAACAGTGCAGACAAGTCCCTGTATGAATCCTTCAGAGCTGAGGACCTGACCCCCACACAACTAGTGAAGGACTACAAGTCCCAGCATGAACCCCTGAGATCTAAAAATGTGACCCACTTAGGTCTCATGGGTTCATGCTATGACCTGTAGTTCTTCACTAGTTGGGGGGGTGGGGCTGTGTGACACATCCAGGATGTAACTCCCCTAGATCTCATGCTGTGACCTGTAGTTCCTTCACTAGTTGAAGGTCTGGGGGGACACATTCTCAGCTCTGAGGGGTTCATGCTGGGACCTGCAGTCCTTCTCTTTGAGGGGGATCACATCCCCCAAAAGTGAAGGACTACAAGTCCCAGCATGAGCCCCTCAGAGCGGAGTATGTGACCTCCTCCCCCTCCCATCCCTTTAAGAGTGTCATCTGCTCCATGCTCTGCTCCCAGCTCATCTGTGAAAGGAAGAGGCCCCAAAATCCTCCGCTCTGAATTCTGGGGCCTCCGCCTCGCTGTGCATTAGTGGACGTGATGTCACTGGTTGATAGATGCGAGGTGGGCTTAGCAACCATTGGCCAGAGGTGGAACAAGTCTAAACGGTTGTTCGTTGGCCAGGACACTACTGTCTGACTGTGAGTAAAGTGGTGGGGCAGTGCAGTGGCAGCATTTTTTTTTGTTATCAGAGTGGCCCGGGGGGGTGGGGGGATGGAACCCTGCCCCCCCCCCCCGGCCCACTCCGCCCCGGAGAACACCTGTCAAGATTTTTTTTTTTTTTAACAGAAGGATACCTGTCATGATTTTATTGATGTATATTTGTCCTGTGTACTGTTATGAATGAAATTGAAAGTAAAACAAAAACCCTAATTACTGTATATAATGTCTCCAGAACAGTAATACGGGGTAAATCTTCCAATGAGAACACTAGTTCTTGTGGCCCTGGTGACAACCAGGAATTCCCTTACTTTGGAGGGATTTCCTCTCACTTACTCTCTTGGCTATGGGACAGGAAGTGAAGGCAGATCTACCCAATGGAACACAGGTGGCAAGTATAAAACTGACAGTGGTTATATTTCTTCCTTACGCCATCCAAAATGAAAAAAAAAAGAGTTTTGCCTTTTAGTTCTACATTAACTGTATTGAAATTGAAGTAGTGTTATCATCCCTGCCTGAGTTTTCCCTTAGACAACAGAACATATTCCCTTATGTTATGGAGATGAGGAGGGTGGGTGGTGTTCTGTGGAGGGCTGACAACACTGGCTGGGGCTTTAGTGCAGCTGTGGCAGCATTGAAATCTGTACGTGCAACTGCAAAGCTAGTTGGCTGATTCTGCTCATAAGGGCCAAATACTATTGAGAGGTTCCAACTAAAAGGATCTAAGCCACCGACAATACTGTTACTTTGGACAGTTTCAGGTGTCTCTCTCATAAAGTCACTGTATCTCATCTGAATTCTCTTAAAGGGCCACCATTACTGGTAGAAGGCCTGAAATATTTAGCTTTTTTTGGGTATCCTGTGCCACTAACCCTCTTTCTACGAGTTTATTGAGCAAATAGACTAAAAAATACTAAACTGACTGGTAATCAACTGTGTGTTTTACCACAACACGGTCCAAGGACCCACTTTTAGATGTTTAAATTGCTAGCCTCTCCAGTAGCTTGGGGTTCATTACTCACTGCCCAGGGGTAAGGAAGTGCTACACAGCAATTATCCAAAGAGAATTATACTGGATTTACAGATTACAGAAGTTGAAGGGAATGAATAAATGAATGAACATTTATTGGTTGATTTGGTTTCTCCAAACAGAGAGAGTCTGGCTTCTTCACAAAGAGAGGTTTCCCTCTGGTGTACATATGTATTATCTTTTCTTTATTGTATCGTTAATTCTTTCATGCTGTATATGTTATATATTTACTATATATTTTGTGAGCTGGAGTTAAATAGCAGGTGCAAATGCTCCCTGGGGTGAGCAACTTTTTCAGACCCAAATACCAGTCCAAGGATGTGGTGAGTTTATTGGTGCTAATCACTGACCGTTCCTCAGGCTGCCGAGCACTGCCTCTGATATCCAGGTGTTCCTAAGTGGCCTGCAAAGGAGGAGAGTTAAAATCCAGAGAAGAAAGATTTTTGTAGTCGCCGCGATTCTGCCCGCGATTCCCAAATTGCCGTAATTTGCGGGACGCATTCGCGATCCCGTTTCTTTCAATGGCACCTCTATCGCGGCATGATTTTGCCGTGATTGTCGCCCGACAAATCGCAGAAAAATCGTGAAAACAGAATTGCGATAGGCCTGTCACCCAAAAGAGGTTTCTATTCCGCCCGCGATCCGGAACGCCTAGGTGTTAATAGAACTTGTTAGTCTTATGCACAGAATGCAGGGGACAGGAGTGTGTAGTGCATACTAGGAGTCATGAATAGGGATGAGCTGAACACCCCCCGGTTCGGTTCGCACCAGAACCTGCGAACGGACCGAAAGTTTGCGTGAACTTTAGAACCCTATTAAATACAATGGACGCGAACGTTCAAAATCAAAAGTGCTAAATTTAATGGCTAATATGCAAGTTATTGTCCTAAAAAGTATTTGGGGACCCGGGTCCTGCCCCAGGGTACATGTATCAATGCAAAAAGAAGTTTTAAAAACTGCCGTTTTTTTCGGGAGCAGTGATTTTAATGATGCATAAAGTGAAAAATAAAAAGTGAAATATTCCTTTAAATATCGTACCTGGGGGGTGCCTAAAGTATGCCTGTGAAGTGGCACGTGTTTCCCCGTGTTTAAAACTGTCCCTACACAAAATTACATTTCTAAAGGAAAAAAAGTCATTTAAAACTGCTTGCGGCTTTAATGTAATGTCTGGTCTTGGGAATATGGATGAAAATCATTGAGAAAAATGGCATGGGTACCCCCCACCCCCCCATCCCCAGCCCATTACCAGCCCCTTTGGGTCTTGTATGGATATTAAGGGGAACCCCGCACCCAAATTTAAAAAAGGCCCTATATACTCTGAACAGCAGTATACAGGCGGTGCAAACAAGACAGAGACTGTAGGTTTGTTCTTAAGTAGAATCTGTTTATAATTTGGAACAGGTAAATTTTTTAAATGCAGCTCCAGCCAAAAAAATCAATTTTTAAGCTTTTTGGAAAACATAGGGAAGGGTTATCACCCCTGTAACATTTGTTTTGCTGTCTGTGCACCTGTTCAGAACATTTCACCTCACTTTCCGTCCCAATGACAAATGTTTTTTGAAAATTTGGGTTTTTTATTGAAACAAGGATTGGTGATAAAGCATCAGTGGAGAGGAAACACCTTTTTCCCATATTAACTCTTACAGGAGAGAATTCCCTAGGGGTAGATTTCCTCTCACTTCCTGTTGTATCCTTCCGTTTGCAAGGAGGAGTCGTTTGTAAGTTGGATGTTTGAAAGTAGAGGCCTGCCGTATATACTCTGCAGAAATTTGGCCCTTAGGTGTTGGTGTTGCCACAACACTGTAAGCCCTCACAGTTACTCTTGGTGGGCGCAGGAATGGGCCCTGCTGTGAATCGTTAGATCAAGAATTGTAATTACATGACATTGTTGAACAGTGGTAGGAAAAATTAGGCCTTTTGGTGGTGCTGGTGCCACAAAGCTGTAAGCCCTCACAGTTACTCTTGGTGGCCGCAGGAATGGGCTCTGCTGTGAATTATTAGATCAAGAATTGTAATTACATGCCCCTGTTGAACAGGGGCATAAAAATTGTGCCTTAGGCACTGGTGCCACAACACTGCATCCCCTCACAGATACTGTACTTGGAGCGCAGCAATGAGCCCTGTTGCAAAGTATTGCATCAAAAATTGTAATTACACGGCCCTGTTAAACAGGGGCAGAAAAATTGGGCCTTAGGCACTGGTGCTGGTGCCACAACACTGCAACCCCTCACAGATACTGTAGTTGGAGCACAGCAATGAGCCCTGCTGCAAAGCATTGCATCAAAAATTGTAAATACACGCCCCTGTTAAACAGGGGCTGAAAAATTGGGCCTTAGCCACTGGTGGCGGTGCCCAGAACCAAAAATGTTCTTTCAAGCTATCAGCATTATTATTGAGGAGGAAGAGGATAGTCACTCAGCATAACAGGATAGTCACTCAGCATCAGCATAGGCAGTCTTGAAGGGATCTGACATTTCCAAAAAAATTATTCGGTTACATCAGCATCAGGTGCTTGGTAGCTGGTGGTGATCCAAGACTGATTCATTTTTATGAAGGTCAGTAGGTCGAACGAGTCGGTGGACAGGCGCACCCTGTGATCGGTTACAAAGCCTCCAGCAGCACTGAATGTGCGTTCCGAAAGAACGCTGGATGCAGGACAGACCAGTACCTCAATTGCATACTGTGCAAGCTCTGGCCAGTGATCCATCCTCAAGACCCAGTAACCCAAAGGATTTTCGGTGGGAAAGGTGACCAAGTCTTATATTGTCCCTAGGTATTCCTGCAACATGTAAACCAGACGCTGGCGATGGTTGCTGGAAGCGATCATACCTTGGGGCTGCGTACTAAAAAATTGTCTGAACGCATCGTTTAGACGGCCACCTTCTCCACCGCTCCTTCTTTGACTGACCGGAGCCTCAGCAACACGTTGTCCAGGACCAGGAAATTGTAACCTCCCAGTCTCTGGGAACGCATTGCACAGACCTTTCTGCAAGGCCTCCCGAAGATGCTTCGTCCTCTGCTCTCTCTGCGACGGCAAGATAAGGTCCGCAACCTTACCCTTGTACCGTGGATCAAGGAGGGTTGCCAGCCAGTAATGATCCCTCTCATTGATCGCACGAATACGAGGATCCTTGCACAGTCTTTGCAGGATCAGGGAGGCCATGCAGCGTAGGTTTGCTGAGGCATTCGTGCAGAGTCCTCTGGGTCACTGAGGACGACATGATCCGCAGCCACCTCCTCCCAGCCACGTACAAGTCCATGGGTGTCTTGGGACTGTAATTGATCCCTTGAAGACTGCTCCTGATGCTGAGTGCTAGGCTCCACCTCCATGCTGACACAATAATCCTCCTCCTCCTCCTCGTCCTCTTCCGGTGTGATAGCCGGACCAGCAGGAACACTGTCTGGATAAAGGGGGCCTTGAGAGGTAAGGAAGTCCTCTTCTTGCCTCTGTTCTGCCTCAAGTGCCCTGTCCATTATTCCATGCAGCGTGTGCTCCAACAGGTGGACAAGAGGGACAGTGTCACTGATGCATGCACTGTCACTGCTCACCATCCTCGTAGCCTCATCAAATGGTGCCAGGACAGTGCATGCATCCCTGATCATGGCCCACTGGCGTGGGGAAAAAAATCCAAGCTCCCCTGACCCTGTCCTGGTGCCATATTGCAACAGATACTCATTGATGGCCCTCTGCTGCGTGTGCAGCCGCTGCAGCATGGCCAACGTAGAGTTCCACCTGGTGGGCATGTCACAGATTAGGCGGTTCTTGGGCAGGTTGTAATCCTTTTGCAGGTCAGCCAGCCGAGCACTGGCATTATATGACCGGCGGAAATGCCCACAGAGTTTCCTGGCCTGCTTCAGGACCTCCTGTAAGCCCGGGTACCTGCCCAAGAACTGCACCACCAAGTTAAGGACGTGAGCCAAGGGGGCGTGACCGGATGTGAAAGCAGCAAGACGTGTTTCTGTGAACTCCACGTCTATCCTGCTCAATTATCCTGTGTTTGGAGCCTAAAAGCCCGGTTTTCGGTACGTGCGGTACCGCGGTGTGCTGAGCGTCTGCTGATCATGAAAAAGGGGGCCTCGAGGTCGGGAAGTCAGCCGCAGAAGACCCAGCGCAGGACCCGTTCTGCACGAGGCCCTGACACGAGTCCCGCCGCCGCCATCTTGCCCTCCCCTAGCTCCACTAAGTCAGAGAGGAAGAAGGCCAGGAGGATGGCGTCCGCGGCAGCTGCTGCCGCTGCAGGGGGGATCAGGCTCTGAGAACTCTCCTAATGGATCTCCATCGGTTTCCCTGGCTGTGGACTCGGCGCAGGAGGCGATTACCAGGCCCATTCTGAAGGCTATCAATACCAGCAAAGTGGCGGTGATGGTGAGCATAGATCACCTTGCTAATGAATGCACCCTAATCAGACATGATCTGGATAAAATGAGGGGCAGGCTGACTGAGGCAGAGGACAGAATTTCTGGGGTGGAAGATGTGACTCACTCTCAGGGCAACTTGTTATCAGAATTGCAGGATATGGTGAAGTCACTGCAAAGCAGAGCTGAAGAGGCAGAAGACAGGCAGAGGAGAAATAATGTGAGGGTGGTTGGCCTGCCGGAGGGAGTGGAGGGGGCTTAGTCTGCCTCATTTGCGGAGACACTTTTCAAGAATCTGCTGGACCTTGGGGACCTTCCACCGACGTACGTGGTGGAAAGGGCCCATCGGGTGCCCACGGGCCGGCGTCCTCCTGGAAATTACCCTCGTCCCTTCTTGGTGCGGTTTTTAAATTACAGGGACCGGGACATGATTTTGGCGGCCTCAAGGAAACGTCCTGAGTTAAAGTTTGAAGATACTAAGGTGATGCTGTTCCCTGATTTTTCTGCGGAGACCCAGAGGAGAAGACGCTCTTTCAATGATGTGAGGAGGAGGCTGAGAGAAAAGAATATTCCATACAGTATGCTGTACCCAAGTAAGCTGAGAGTGCAACAGAATGGTGCGGTCAAGTTTTTGGAATCTCCGATTGAAGCGTCCGAATGGTTGGATAGAAACCCCTGAAGTCGGCGGAGGATTCGATGAATACAGTACTGTTTATGCACCTGTTGTGCCTGAAAATGTTCGCACCCTGTTTTGGGAACTTTGTGCGAACTTCGGTGATTTTCGGCTTCCCAGATTCTACGAACTGCTACGTGTCATCTGCTGCATGCTATTGTTCCTGATCTCATCAGTTTTCGAAGTCCTGTTATTATTATTATTTTTTTTTTTTTTTTTTTTTTTTTATTTTTTTTTTTACCTTTTTTGTTCCTGAATAATTTTTCCTGTCTGCAGGGTCTGATATAGCCACTTTTCTTTAAAAGTTATTATTATTTAAATTTTTATTTTTTAATTCTGTTTTTTACCTTTTTTGTTCCTGAATAATTTTTCCTGTCTGCAGGGTCTGATATAGCCACTATTCTTTTGCACTATCTCCTGTTTGGAAAGGTGGGTCTGTTATGATGCCACTAGGTGGCGGTGGTGCTCTACAATATTGGACTGAACAGCAGATTGCTGATTTGCTGATATGTTACTTGCTCCCTTTGTATTTGTATTAATGACGTGGAGCTTGTGGATGTCACAGGACCAACTTTTTTTGGAGCTGTTGGACAATTGAACAGACGGTTATGTTTCTCAAATTTTTTTCCTTATCTTTTTGTTTTTGTTTGGGACTCAAAGCCGCATACCAGGAAAGGTTTTTTTTTGTTCTGGTTCTGGCTGGTATAATGGCAGGGGGGGTGGGTTTGTTCTTTTGTAAAGGTAGAAGGGATGTTTTTTGCTCGGTTTTCTGCTCTCTATTTCAGGGGATCCTCACTGGTAGGAAGTGGGGGGTCCGTTATTGCCTCACGGCTCCTGGCTCCTTTAATCTGGGGGAAGGCAGGAGGTTCCCCTTTTTTTACATCAGTTAAGGTCTATGACAATGGCTAACTTAGTCAAGGTTGTGTCCTGGAATGTTCGAGGCCTGAATAGTGAGTTTAAGAGGGCCTCGGTATTCCAGTATCTGAAACAGGTCAGGCCGCATGTTGTTCTTTTACAGGAGACTCACCTGGATGGTAGCAAAATACTGGCCCTGCGGAGGCCATGGATTCAGCGGGCATTTCATGCCACATACTCCACTTATGCAAGGGGGTAGCAATTCTGGTCAGTAAGGCTGTTTCCTGCAATATCCATCAGGTGTTTGTGGATCCAGGGGGACTATATGTGGCCTTAGTTGTGGATATCAATTACTGTACAATGTTATTGGTAAATGTTTATATAACCCCTCCGTTTACTGTGCAATGTTTGTATGATATGTTGGTTAAGCTGGCCCCGCATGCCCACCTCCCACTATTGTTTATGGGGGATTTCAATGCTACTTTGGATGCCTTGGATTCCTCAAATGCGGGACGACAGGGCTCCCCAGATTTGTTGGCCTGGGCATCTGTTGCTGGGCTTTCTGAAATATAGCGGGCTAAAAATCCCTATGTTAAATGTTTCTCTCACTTATCGCAGACGCATCACTCTTCGGCTAGAATAGACTTTGCGTTCGGTAGTCCGGTGATGATGTTGTTTGTCAAAGAGGTTGCCTATCTGGCAGGGGGTTTGTCTGATCACAACCCACTTTCCATATCCTTGGCTCTCTCTTCCGGGAGGAGGGCCGGGGGTGGAAACTTTCCCCTGGGTGGCTTCAAAATGAGCATGTCAGTACTCTCATACAGGGTTCGGTTACTGAGTACTGGGACAAGAACCAGGGTTTTGCTGACCCTCCTGTGGTATGGGATGCCTTTAAGGTGGTGATTCAAGGGGAATGTATTTCTGCCTTAAAAAAAGAAAGGGGGGAACAACAGGCGGAGGTTCAACTATTGCAAGAAAAGGAGAGGGAATGTGCGGATGCCAATGCCATAGCTCCCTCTGGTGCCTCTTACATGGCTTTGTTGGAGGCCCAGAGGAATCTCACGTTGCACTTCAACAATCTAGCACACACAGAGGCTAAACATAGAGCTGATTCACAGTTTGCCGAAGGGGACAAAAATGGGAAGCTCCTCGCCAGGTTGGTGGCTGACTCCCACCAGCTGGCAGTAGTTCCAGTTATTAGATGTAGAAATGGAGGGCTTGCCAGCGACCCCGCGGACATACTCGCGGAATTTCAAGACTTTTTTTAATCTTTGTATGAACCTATTCCTCCCTATGACAGATCAGAGATGGAGGACTTGTTAGAGGGTCTTCCTCTTCCGAGGCTTTCGGAGGAGGGTTGTGGGCTGTTGGAGGCTGAGATCACTAATAAGGAGGTTGTAGCGGAGATTTTTTCGTTTCCCCCGCATAAAGCCCCAGGTCCGGACGGTTTTCCGGCGGACTTTTACAAAATATACCAGTTGGCGCCTAGGCTCACATCCCTGTTGGCCCACTGTTTGGAGACACAGCAGTTGCCTCAATCTATGATGGAAGCATATATGATCTTGCTTCCCAAACTGGGTAAGGACCCCATGGACTGCGCTTCTTAACGGCCGATTGCCCTACTAAACATGGATCTGAAAATCCTCACAAAAGTTCTGGCTAGGAGGCTGGCCGGAGTCATTTCTTCCCTGGTTGATATTGATCAGACAGGGTTTATGCCTGGTAAATCTACAGACACTAACCTCAGACGATTGTTTACCCACTTACAGATTCCGAACTTCTCTGCCACTACTATGGTAGTGGTTTCTATTGATATTGAAAAGGCGTTCGACTCCATCGACTGGCAATACATGTTGGCAGTCCTGGAGAGGATGGGGTTCGGCCCAACCTTTCGAAAGTGGATTTCGTTACTGTATAGGGTTTCCAGGACGGCGGTACGTATGGGTACTCACACTTCTCCTTTTTTCCAACTTGGTAGGGGCACTAGGCAGGGCTGTCCACTTTCACCCTTTTTATTTGTTCCTATGATGGAACCCATTGCGATTGCACTGAGAGCAGATGGAAAGGTTAAAGCAATTAGGGTGGGAAGTATTGAGGAAAAGTTGGCATTATATGCAGATGACATGCTGCTGTTTCTGCAGGACCCTAAGGAGTAGGGATGAGCTTCGTGTTCGAGTCAAACATACGTTCGACTCGAACATCGGCTGTTCGATGAAGATCGAACGATTTGGGCCGTTCGCGCCAAATTCGAGTGACGCGAACGGCCCACAATGCACTACGCCATCGCAGTGTCATCCAGGCGCTGTGATTGGCCAAGCATGCACTGTGACCCTGCATGCTTGGCCAATCACAGCGCCGGCAGCGAGGAGAGCAATGATTGGCCACAGGCAGGATGCCTGTGGCCAATTATTGCTGAGGGGGTTTAGTACACGCCCCACACTATAAAAGGCCGCCAGCGCGGCGGCCTTGTGTAGTGTGTTCCGGAGCAGGGAAAGAGAAGCATAGGCAGGGACAGTGTCATTTTTTTTCCTTTACTAATCCTGGATTCCTTGTGTTTAGGGACAAATAAGGATAGGTAGGGAGAGTGTCAGTGACAGTGTGTTATTCTGTGCTAAACCTTGTTTGTAGGGACAGAGAGGTACAGTGAGGGAAAGTGTCAGTGTGCTATTCTGTGCTAATCCTTGTTTGTAGGGACAGAGAGGTACAGTGAGGGAAAGTGTCAGTGTGCTATTCTGTGCTAAATCTTGTTTGTAGGGAGGGACAGAGTAGGACAGTGAGGGAAAGTGTCAGTGTGCTATTCTGTTCTAAACCAATTTTGCTGTTCCATATTTTCAATCCTTGAGTTTAGGGACAGAGAAGGACACTCGTGGAAATTATCAGTGTGCTATTCTGTGCTAAATCATGTTTGTAGGGAGGGACAGAGTGGGACAGTGAGGGAAAGTGTCAGTGTGCTATTCTGTTCTAAACCAATTTTGCTGTTCCATATTTCAAATCCTTGAGTTTAGGGACAGAGAAGGACACTCGTGGAAATTATCAGTGTGCTATTCTGTGCTAAATCTTGTTTGTAGGGAGGGACAGAGTAGGACAGTGAGGGAAAGTTTCAGTGTGCTATTCTGTTCTAAACCAATTTTGCTGAACCATATTTTCAATCCTTGAGTTTAGGGACAGAGAAGGACACTCGTGGAAATTATCAGTGTGCTATTCTGTGCTAAATCTTGTTTGTAGGGAGGGACAGAGTAGGACAGTGAGGGAAAGTGTCAGTGTGCTATTCTGTTCTAAACCAATTTTGCTGAACCATATTTTCAATCCTTGAGTTTAGGGACAGAGAGGTACAGTGAGTGAAACTGACAGTGTGCTATTCTGTTCTAAACCAATTTTGCTGTTCCATATTTCAAATCCTTGAGTTTAGGGACAGAGAAGGACACTCGTGGAAATTATCAGTGTGCTATTCTGTGCTAAATCTTGTTTGTAGGGAGGGACAGAGTAGGACAGTGAGGGAAAGTGTCAGTGTGCTATTCTGTTCTAAACCAATTTTGCTGTTCCATATTTTCAATCCTTGAGTTTAGGGACAGAGAAGGACACTCGTGGAAATTATCAGTGTGCTATTCTGTGCTAAATCTTGTTTGTAGGGAGGGACAGAGTAGGACAGTGAGGGAAAGTGTCAGTGTGCTATTCTGTTCTAAACCAATTTTGCTGTTCCATATTTGAAATCCTTGAGTTTAGGGACAGAGAAGGACACTCGTGGAAATTATCAGTGTGCTATTCTGTGCTAAATCTTGTTTGTAGGGAGGGACAGAGTAGGACAGTGAGGGAAAGTGTCAGTGTGCTATTCTGTTCTAAGCCAATTTTGCTGTTCCATATTTTCAATCCTTGAGTTTAGGGACAGAGAAGGACACTCGTGGAAATTATCAGTGTGCTATTCTGTGCTAAATCTTGTTTGTAGGGAGGGACAGAGTAGGACAGTGAGGGAAAGTTTCAGTGTGCTATTCTGTTCTAAACCAATTTTGCTGTTCCATATTTTCAATCCTTGAGTTTAGGGACAGAGAAGGACACTCGTGGAAATTATCAGTGTGCTATTCTGTGCTAAATCTTGTTTGTAGGGAGGGACAGAGTAGGACAGTGAGGGAAAGTGTCAGTGTGCTATTCTGTTCTCAACCAATTTTGCTGTTCCATATTTGAAATCCTTGAGTTTAGGGACAGAGAAGGACACTCGTGGAAATTATCAGTGTGCTATTCTGTGCTAAATCTTGTTTGTAGGGAGGGACAGAGTAGGACAGTGAGGGAAAGTTTCAGTGTGCTATTCTGTTCTAAACCAATTTTGCTGTTCCATATTTTCAATCCTTGAGTTTAGGGACAGAGAAGGACACTCGTGGAAATTATCAGTGTGCTATTCTGTGCTAAATCTTGTTTGTAGGGAGGGACAGAGTAGGACAGTGAGGGAAAGTGTCAGTGTGCTATTCTGTTCTAAACCAATTTTGCTGTTCCATATTTCAAATCCTTGAGTTTAGGGACAGAGAAGGACACTCGTGGAAATTATCAGTGTGCTATTCTGTGCTAAATCTTGTTTGTAGGGAGGGACAGAGTAGGACAGTGAGGGAAAGTGTCAGTGTGCTATTCTGTTCTAAACCAATTTTGCTGTTCCATATTTTCAATCCTTGTGTTTAGGGACAGAGAAGGATAGGCAGGGGACAGTGTCAGTGTCATTGTTGCTAAGCCTCCTGCACAGTATACACCTGAAGGTAGCCCTTATTGCTCTTTTTCCCATCTCCCTGCAGGCCATCCATTAAAATGTCTGGAAGGCAAACAAGGAGAGGCAGACAGTCAGGAGGCAAAAAAAGAGGGCAAGCAGGCTCTGTGTCTGGGGGCAACAGTGCTGGTCGTGGACGCGGTGCATTGTCATCAGCACATGGCCATGGGACACGCTTGTCCTTCTTTTCGGCAGCTGGACATGTTGAGCCACATCATGCCGAAGACTTGGTAGAGTGGATGACCAAGCCCACCTCATCCTCCTCAGCCTCTCTCACCCAGGCTCAGGGTACTGGCAAAGCAGCTGCCAAAGCGTCCTCTTCTCTGGTATCATTATCCTCATTAGTCAATCCTTCCCTAGACCCACCATGTCCTCCTCCTGAGGAGTCCCCCGAACTGTTTGAGCACAGTGTTGGGTACATGCTCCAGGAGGATGCCCAGCGTTTGGAAGGATCTGATGATACCCAGCTAGAGGAAGGCAGCAGCGTGAGAGCAGAGAGAGGGGATGCTCAAGAAGGACACCAATCTGGCAGTCATGCTCCAGCAGCTGCAGCATACTGCCAGATTGGCTCCAGTGATGAGGAGGGAGGGGATGATGAGGTCACTGACTCCACGTGGGTGCCTAATTGGAGAGAGGAGGAGGAGGAGGAGGATGAGGAGGAGGCACATCTCCAACGAGGCAGGATGCCCTTGAGTGGCCAGCGTATGGGCAGCACACCGACGGAATCACACCGCAGAGCTCCGCCTGTGCAGGGCGCTGCCTCTGCCCGTCATTCAAAAAGTTCTTTGGTGTGGGCCTTTTTTGAGGCGAGTGCATCAGATCACACAGCTGCTGTTTGCAACATATGTCTCAAGCGTATATCGCGTGGCCAAAACATCAGCCGCTTGGGCACCACATGCTTGATCAGACATATGTTGACCTGCCATGCAGCTCGTTGGCAAGCCTACCTTAAAGACCCACACCAAAGAACAAAGCTGACCTCTTCTTGCACCGCATCAGCTGGGATCTCCAACCCCACTATACCTTCACTCCTCTCTGAAACCTACTCTGAGAGGAATGAAGGTGTAGAATTAGGTGTGTCACAGGCAAGTACTTGCGGGCACTCTGCTAGCAGTACACCAACGTCCGATTCTAGCAGGCAAATTTCCCTGCCCCAGCTGCTGGACCGTCGAAAGAAGTTCACTCCCAGCCATCCACATGCCCAGCGGTTGAATGCTATCTTGGCTAAATTGCTAGCGCTTCAACTGCTGCCTTTTCAGTTGGTAGACTCGGCCCCCTTCCGTGAGTTTGTGCAATGTGCGGTTCCTCAGTGGCAGGTTCCCAAACGCCACTTTTTCGCACGGAAGGCGATTCCTGCTCTCTACAGGCATGTGGAAGGCAATGTCTTGGCCTCGCTGGACAGGGCGGTCAGCGGTAAGGTGCATATTACCGCTGACTCATGGTCCAGCAGGCATGGACAGGGATGTTACCTTTCTTTCACGGCCCATTGGGTCACTCTTTTGGCAGCTGGGAAGGATGCAGGACAAGGTGCAGTAGTGTTGGAGGTTGTTCCACCGCCACGCCTCCAAAATGCTACTACTGGTTGTGACACACCTCTCTCCTCCACCCCCTCCTCTTCTTCTTCCTCCATGGCCTCTTCCTGTGGTTTGTCCTCGGAACCAGCGGTGCTCCGTAGGCGTTCAAGGGGCTACGCAAGTACGCAGGCAAAAAGATGCCATGCTGTGCTTGCGCTGGTGTGTTTGGGGGACAGGAGCCACACTGGGGCAGAGGTCCTGTCTGCTCTGCAGGGGCAGGCCGAGAGGTGGTTGTCGCCACGCCAGCTTAAGCCAGGAATGGTGGTTTGCGACAATGGCACCAACCTCCTCTCCGCCCTCCGACAGGGACAACTGACCCATGTGCCCTGTATGGCTCACGTCCTTAACCTGGTGGTGCAGCGGTTCTTGGGCAGGTACCCGGGCTTACAGGATGTCCTGAGGCAGGCCAGGAAAGTCTGTGTGCATTTCCGCAGATCTTATAATGCCAGTGCTCGCCTGGCTGAGCTGCAAAAGGAGTTGAACCTGCCCAAGAACCGCCTTATATGTGACATGCCCACCAGGTGGAACTCAACGTTGCCCATGCTGCAGCGGCTGCACACGCAGCAGAGGGCCATCCATGAGTACCTGTGCGACTACGGCACCAGGACAGGGTCAGGGGAGCTCGGGTTTTTTTCACCACGCCAGTGGGGCATGATCAGGGATGCATGCACTGTCCTGGCACCATTTGAGGAGGCCACGAGTAGACTTGTGCACAACGGAAAAATTCGTTCCGTTTCGGTTCGTTTCTTTCCGGTCCTGTTGATTCGTAATCATTCGTAATTTTGCTAGACGGGATTTTTCGTGTTCGGACTCATTCGTATTTTTGCAAGCGACATTTTTCGTTGAATTTTTTGTTGCTTTATAATTCGTACTTTCGGTAGAGTACGTTGTTTTTCGTTGATTCTGGACACAACTCCTACTTTCGTAACTTTTTTTGGGTTCGTTGATTCGTAATTTTCCGTGTCTCTCTCACAACGACGCTGCCTATTATGCCTAATGTGCTTCGAATGGATTTGTACTTTTCTAAATACATAGCGGTTATTTGTAACGATTCGAAATCTCGTATTTTACTTTCGTTTTTTACATGCGGCTATAGGCTCCGCCCCTGTACACCATTTTGAGAGGGTTCAGCACGGTGAGGGAGAAGCAGAGAGCAGAGCAGAGTGAGTGTTATTGTGCTTCGAATGGATTTGAAATCTCGTATTTTACTTTCGTTTTTTCATGCGGCTATAGCCTCCGCCCCTGTACACCATTTTGAGAGGGAGTTCAGCATGGTGAGGGAGAAGCAGAGAGCAGAGTGAGTGTTATTGTGCTTCGAATGGATTCGTACATTCGTAACTTTTTTCATAACGAATTATGCCGAAGACCTTCGGGCATTCGCTATTTTGCGGTATAATTTTTTTCGGATTCGGTTTTATTCGTAATTGCTCTGTTCGGAAATTCGAATGCTTCCGAATGTCCGAAAGTTGCTAAATTCGGACGAATTTTGATTCGTTACGAAACGAATTGCACAAGCCTAGCCACGAGGATGGTGAGCAGTGACAGTGCATGCATCAGTGACACTGTACCTCTTGTCCACCTGTTGGAGCACACGCTGCGTGGAATAATGGACAGGGCACTTGAGGCAGAACAGAGGCAGGAAGAGGAGGACTTCCTTGCCTCTCAAGGCCCCCTTTACCCAGACAGTGTTCCTTCTGTCCCACCCATCGCACAGGAAGAGGAGGAGGAGGAGGAGGAGGATTGTGTCAGCATGGAGGTGGAGGCTGGCACTCAGCATCATCAGCCTTTTAGGGATGATTTACAGTCCCAAGAAACCAGTGGACTTGTACGTGGCTGGGAGGAGGTGGCTGCGGATCATGTCGTCCTTAGTGACCCAGAGGACTCCGGACTGAATGCCTCAGCTAACCTACGCTGCATGGCCTCCCTGATCCTGCAAAGTCTGCGGAAGGATCCTCGTATTCTTCGGATCAAGGAGAGGGACCATTACTGGCTGGCCACTCTCCTTGATCCACGGTACAAGGGTAAGGTTGCGGACCTTATCGTACCGTCGCAGAGGGAGCAGAGGATGAGACAACTCCGGGAGGCCTTGCAGAAAGGTCTGTGCAACGCGTTCCCAGAGACTGGGAGGTTACAAACTCCTGGTCCTGGACAACGAGTTGCTGAGGCTTCGGGCAGTCAAAGAAGGAGCGGTGGGGAAGGTGGCCGTCTGACCGATGCGTTCAGACAATTCTTTAGTCCGCAGCCCCAAAGTATGATCGGTTCCAGCAACCATCGCCAGCGTCTGATATACATGGTCCAGGAATACCTAGGGGCAAGGTCAGACTTGGACACCTTCCCCACTGAAAATCCTCTGGCTTACTGGGTCTTGAGGATGGATCACTGGCCAGAGCTTGCACAGTATGCAATTGAGCTACTGGCCTGACCTGCATCCAGCGTTCATTCAGTGCTGCTGGAGGATTTGTCACGGATCACAGGGTGCGCCTGTCCACCGACTCGGTTGATCGACTGACTTTCATCAAGATGAACCAGTCTTGGATCACCACCAGCTACCACACACCAGATGCTGATATAACAGACTAATTGATTTTAAAATGTCACATCCCTTCAAGACTGATGCTGATGCTGAGTGCCTGTGCTGTTATGTTGACTGGCTATCCTCCTCCTCCTCCTCAATGATACGATTAATGATGATAGCTTGGAAGATCATTTTGGTTTATGGGTGACGCCACCAGTGGCTAAGGCCCAATTTTTCAGCCCCTGTTTTACAGGCGTGTAATTAAAATTTTTGATGCAATACTTTGCAACAGGCCTCATTGCTGTGCTCCAAGTACAGTATCTGTGAGGGGTTGCAGTGTTGTGCCACCAGTGCCTAAGGCCCAATTTTTCAGCCCCTGTTCAACAGGGGCATGCAATTATAATTATTGATCTAATAATTCACAGCAGGGCCCATTGCTGCGCCCACCAAGAGTAACTGTCAGGCCTTACAGTGTTGTGGCACCAGCACCACCATCACCACCACCACCACCACCAAAGGCCCAATTTTTCAGCCCCTGTTCAACAGGGGCATGCAATTATAATTATTGATCTAATAATTCACAGCAGGGCCCATTGCTGCGCCCACCAAGAGTAACTGTCAGGCCTTACAGTGTTGTGGCACCAGCACCACCATCACCACCACCACCACCACCACCACCAAAGGCCCAATTTTTCAGCCCCTGTTCAACAGGGGCATGCAATTATAATTATTGATCTAATAATTCACAGCAGGACCCATTGCTGCGCCCACCAAGAGTAACTGTCAGGCCTTACAGTGTTGTGGCACCAGCACCACCATCACCACCACCACCACCACCAAAGGCCCAATTTTTCAGCCCCTGTTCAACAGGGGCATGCAATTATAATTATTGTTCGAATAATTCACAGCAGGGCCCATTGCTGCGCCCACCAAGAGTAACTGTCAGGCCTTACAGTGTTGTGGCACCAGCACCACCACCACCACCACCACCAAAGGCCCAATTTTTCAGCTCCTATTCAACAGGGGCATGCAATTATAATTATTGATCTAATAATTCACAGCAGGGCCCATTGCTGCGCCCACCAAGAGTAACTGTCAGGCCTTACAGTGTTGTGGCACCAGCACCACCATCAAAGGCCCAATTTTTACTACCACTGATCAACAATTATATGTTATTACAATTCCTGATATAATAGTTGACAGCAGGGCGTTCCAGCACCCACCAAGAATAACTGTGAGTGCTTTCAGTGTTGTGCCAACACCAACACCTAAGGGGCCAATTTCTGCAGAGTATATACGGCAGGTCCCTACTTTCAAACATCCAACTTACAAACTACTACTACTTGCAAACGGAAGAAGACAACAGGAAGTGAGAGGAAATCTACCCCTTGGAAGGAAAATTCTCTCCTGTAAGAATTAATATGGGAGAAAGGTGTCTCCTCTCTACTGATGCTTTATCACCAATCCTTGTTTCAATAAAAACACCACATTTCAAAAACAGTTGTCATTGGGACGCAAAGTGAGGTGAAATGTTCTGAACAGGGGCACAGACAGCAAAAAAAATGTGACAGGGGTGATAACCGTTCCCTATGTTTTACAAAAAGCTAAAAAAAAGGAATTTGGCATGGAGCTCCACTTAAACAATGCAGCTGTTCAAAATTACAAACAGATTCTACATAAGAACAAACCTACAGTCCCTGTCTTGTATGCACCGCCTGTATACGGCTGTTCAGAGTATATAGGGCCTTTTTTATTTTGTGTGCGGGGTTCCCCTTAATATCCATACAAGACCCAAAGGGGCTGGTAATGGGCTGGGGTAGGGGGGGGTGGTTGATGGGGTAGCTATGCCATTTTTCCTAAAGATTTTCATCCATATTACCGGGACCAGACATTGCATTAAAGCCGCAAGCAGTTTTAAATGGCTTTTTTTCCTTTAGAAATGTTATTTTGTGCAGGGACAGTTCTAAACACGGGAAACACGTGGCACTTCACAGGCATACTTTAGACACCCCCCAGGTACAATATTTAAAGGAATATTTGACTTTTTTTTTTTCACTTTATGCATCATTAAAATGACTGCTCCCGGAAAACGTCAGTTTTTAAAACTTCTTTTTGCATTGATACATGTCCCCTGGTGCAGAACCCGGGTTCCCAAACTCTGTTTCGGACAATAACATGGATAATAGTCGTTATAATTAGCACTTTAGAATGCGAACGTTCGCATCCATTGTATTTAATAGGGTTCTAATGTTCGTGCGAACTTTCGGTCCGTTCGCGGGTTCTGGTGCGAACCGAACCCGGGGGTGTTCGGCTCATCACTACTAAGGAGTCGCTAGAGGCAGCGTTAGGCATACTGAACACTTTCTCAAAGTTTTCTGAATTGAGAGTCAATTGGTCTAAATCATCTATTCTACCGCTGGACGCTGGGGCCAGGGCTATTGCTGACCTGGCTCTTCCGTTGCAGTGGGTCACACAGATCACGTATTTGGGTGTTAAGATTACGGCGAGAGTAAGCGATTACATGCCCCTTAATCTGACTCCGCTTCTTGTCTACTTCAGGCAGCGGGTTGTGGCGTGGCAGAAGCTCCCATTGTCTCTTATAGGAAGAATTAATCTACTGAAAATTAAAATACTCCCTGTTATCTTATATTTTCTGCGCAATTCTCCCATTTGGATCACTATGTCTTTTTTTAGAAAACTGGACAGCCTTACCAGCACTTTTTTGTGAGCCCCCAAACAACCGAGGATAGGACTGAAAGTTTTGCAGGAACCCTGGGGGGAGGGGGGATTGGCCCTGCCTGATTGGCGTAGGTACTATCTGGCTGGTCAATTGGTCTTTGTTCATAGGTGGCTTACTGAAGATGCTATGGTCTCTGCTACGGTTTTGGAGGCAGCACACTTGGGCTCCTACGAAACCCTGCGGGTGGCCATTCATAGGGGGTTCAAGATGGACCTTCCGCTTACGGCATCTATGAAGGCCACGGTCAAAGCGTGGGGAGAGGCGGTAGGTTTGACATGTCCTCATTACAAAGGTTTTTCTCCGTCCACTCCTCTATGGATGAATCCTAAATTGTCGCATTTCTACTCCTTTGATGACCCAATGGGGTGGGTGACTATGGGAATAAAAACTCTCAAGGACATCACGGTGTGTGGGGAATTGATGACGTTTGACCAGCTTAAAGCCCGACATGATTTGTCAAATTCTCACTTCTTTCGATACATTCAATTAAGGCACGCCTTTCTCGCGCAATTTAAAACTATGACGATAGAATCATTCTCGTCGGACCTGGAAAACTTGCTGATGACTGAAGACCTTCCTAAAACGCTCTCGGTTTCCTATAAGAAACTGTTTGTGACGAGTCCTGTGGGAGTGCGAAAGTGTAGGGAACGGTGGGAAGCTGAGGTCCCGGATATTCAGGGGGAGGACTGGGATGATATGTGGGCACACCCTTTTCAACACCTGGTAGCAACGAGAGATAGACTTATCCATTTCAAGTTTCTACACAGGATATACTATACGCCTGCCAGATTGGCCTCCATTTACCTGTCCGTGTCGGCAGAGTGTTGGAGATGTACATATGCTCCGGCGGCTGCTGAACATGTGTTCTGGAGCTGCCCTCAGGTTAAACAGTTTTGGCTGGAGGTCACCTCTTGCATTTCGGAGGTCTTGATGGTCCCGATCCCAATGACGGTTAGAGTATGTCTCCTGGGCTTAGTTGACAAGGTTGTTCCGTCCAGGGCGCATAGAACCTTACTGAACATTCTCCTGTTCTATGGGAGGAAAGCCATTTTACTGTGATGGCGCAAGCCAGGGGCACCGGATGTACGCTTTTGGAAAGGCCTGATAAATGCTATGATGCCGTACTATAAAGCTACTTACTTATCAAGGGGATGTGGAAAGATATTTGATAAGGTATGGCAAGCCTGGTATAACTCGGACCTGACTGTGGGTTAATGCACAGATTTAGCATGGGTTGACCTTGTCTATTTGACCTGATTATTGGGACAGGCTTTTCTCAGAAATACTTGGGGCATGTATAATGTATTGTGGCTAGGAGGGGGTGGTGGGGCAAAGCCTTTTTTTTGTTGATTTTAGTCTCCTGGGTTGGGGGGGGAGACTGAGCAAAAGGGGGGGGGGTATATGTTTGGTAGTAGTTAGGTAGAGATACTGTTAGATAAACAGGATATGTTTGTTGCCTGTATAAGAGTGTATGGGCCTTGTTGGCCTAGTACTGACCTGGCGGTTTTAGCTGGGTCAGCTGTGTTGGAATGTTTATGTAAAATTTAAAACTCAATAAAAAAGAAATTTACACAAAAAAAAGGACGTGAGCCAAACAGGGCACATGGGTCAGTTGTCCCTGTCGGAGGGAGGAGAGGAGGTTGTGCCATTGTCGGAAACCACCTTTCCTGGCTTAAGCTGGCGTGGCATCAACCACCTCTGAGCCTGCCCCTGCAGAGCTGACAGAATCTCTGCCCGAGTGGGGCTCCTGTCCCCCAAGCACACCAGCTCAAGCACCGCATGGCATCATTTTGCCTGCGTACTTGCATAGTCCCTTGAACGCCTATGGAGCACCGCTGGTTCCGAGGACAAAGCACAGGTAGAGGCCATGGAGGAAGAAGAAGAGGAGAGGGTGGAGGAGAGAGGTGTGTCAGAATCACCAGTAGAACCATTTTGGAGGCGTGGTGGCGGAACAACCTCCAACACTACTGCACCTTGTCCTGCATCCTGCTGCCAACAGAGTCACCCAATGTGCCGTGAAAGATAGGTAACGTCCCTGTCCATGCCTGCTGGACCATGAGTCAGCGGTAATATGCACCTTACCGCTAACCGCCCTGTCCAGCGAGGCCAAGACATTTCCTTCCACATGCCGGTAGAGAGCCGGAATCGCCTTCCATGAGAAAAAGTGGCGTTTGGGAACCTGCCACTGAGGAACCGCACATTCAACAAACTCACGGAAGGGGGCAGAGTCTACCAACTGAAAAGGCAGCAGTTGAAGTGCTAGCAATTTAGCCAAGCTAGCATTCAACCGCTGGGCATGTGGATGGCTGGGAGCGAACTTCTATCGGCGGTGCAGCAGCTGGGGCAGGGAAATTTGCCTGGTACAATCGGACGTCGGTGTACCGAAAGGAGATTGCCTGCAAGTACTTGGCTGTGACACACCTAATTCTACACCTTCATTCCTCTCAGTGCAGGTTTCAGAGAGGACTGAAGGTATAGTGGGGTTGAAGATCCCAGCTGATGAGGAGCAAGGAGAGGTCCGCTTTGTTCTTTGGTGTGGGTCTTTTAGGTACGCCTGCCAACGGACTGCATGGCAGGTCGACATATGTCTGGTCAAGCACGCGGTGCCCAAGCCACTGATGTTTTGGCCACGTGAGATACGCTTCAGACATATGTTGCAAATGACAATGGTGCGATCTGCTGCACACGTCTGAAAAAAGGCCCACACCAAAGAACTTTTGGAATAACATGCAGAGACAGCAGTACCCTGCACATGCGGAGCTCTGCGGTGTGATGCAGTCGGTGTGCTGCCCTTAAGCTGGCCCCTGGAGGGCATCCTGCCTCGTTGGAGATGTGCCTCCTCCTCCTCCTCTCTCCTATCAGGCACCCATGTGGAGTCAGTGACCTCATCATCCCCTCCCTCCTTATCACTGGAGCAAATCTGGCAGTATGCTGCAGCTGGGGGAACATGAATGTCGGATAGCTGTCCTTGTTGGGCACCCCCTCTCTCTGGGCTCACGTTACTACCCCCTCTCTCTGGACTCACGTTACTGCCTTCCTCTAGCTGGGTTCCATCATCGGACCCTTTAAAACGCTGGGCATCCTCCTGGAGAATGTACCCAACACTGTAGTCAAACAGTTCGGGGGACTCCTCAGGAGGACATGGTGGGGCTAGGGAAGGAGTGACTGATGCCATTGAGCCGAGGGAAGAGGCCGCTTTGGCAGCTGCTTTGCCAGACAAAGTACCCTGAGCCTGGGTGGGAGAGGATGAGGAGGATGAGGACGGCTTGGTCATCCACTCTACCATATCATGGGCATGTTGCAGCTCAACATGGCCAGCTGCCGAAAAGAAGGACAAGTGTGTCCCACGGCCACGTGCTGATGAGGATGCACCGTGTCCACGACCATTACTGTTGCCTCTAGACACAGAGCCTGCTTGCCCTCCTTTATTGCCTCGTGACTGTCTGCCTCTCTTTGTTTGCCTTCCAGACATACTAATGGCCTGCAGTGAGATGTAGCTGCACAAAGATGGGATGTGTATATATATATTGTGACAGCAGGAAGGTAAAGTCACCTGGTTGCATCCAGGGGGGTAGATATATTTCGCCCAGATTCAGGCTTTACGCCGACTTATACAACTAGGTGGAGAGTTGTATAAGCCCAGCTGAGGATAGTGGGCTCATGGATGACTCATACCTCTAGGGAGAGTGTGGGGCGTCGTGCAGACAGGGAGTTGATGAGACCAGCTGAAGCTTGTCAGCTCATTTAGGCCTCTATAAGAACTCCCAGCTTCATTAGGGGTTAGCTCATGCCTGGAAGCAGACCTGTGTGGACTTCCTGGAGAGAGTGAACCCTTGTGCGGTGAGACAAAGCCTGTGTGGCTATTTGCTTGGACATTTAAAACCAGGGACTTAGGTAGGGACTAGGACAGCACTAGGCTGATCCCAGTTGTTAGTTAGGAAACCTGTATGTTTAGTCAGAGGTCAAATTGACCAGGATTTATTTTGTTTATGTTTCTTTTGCTTTGCTGTGTTTTTGTCACTGTAAATAGAAAATAAACCACACCTTTTTGATTTTGAAAACCACAACCTCCGTCTGCTGGGCCTGTTTTTGTGTGGGGAGCCCATCCCGGGGGTCACACACACCCGCTGCCGAGCTAACCCCCTCACAGTTGGTGGAGAACCAGTGGCAGTTTTTTTTAAGCCAGCATGGAGGAGATACTGAAACAGCTGGCTCTAGCAAATGCCAATCAACAGCAGACAAATGCAGGTTTGCAAAAGAGCCTTGCAGCTCATCAACAGAGCCTTGCAGCTCAACAACAGAACTTCGCAGCCCAGCAGCAAGCTCATCAACAGAGCCTTGCAGCCCAGCAGCAGACAAACGCAACTTTGCAACAGAGTCTGGAGGCTCAGCAACAAGCCCAGCAGCAATCTGAGGCCCGCTTCATAGACCTGTTGCAGAAGCAAGAGCAGAGACTACAACAACAGATGGAAGCAGTAATGCAGCAACGTCCGCAGACCAGTGAGGAAAGCCGTCCCACTAATACCGCGTCCTTTGGGGTGAGTCGTTTATTGACAAAAATGAGTGGAGAGGATGATCCAGAGGTATTTTTGACCACATTTGAAAGGACCGCTGAAAGAGAAAAGTGGCCTGAGGAGCAGTGGGCTGGACTAGTGGCTCCTCTGTTAACTGGTGAATCGCAGAAAGCTTACTATGACCTAGAGCCTAACCAAGCAAAAGACTATGTGATGCTAAAAGCTGAAATATTGGCAAGGCTGGGTGTCACCCTGGCTGTCCGGGCTCAGCGTGTGCATAACTGGACTTTCCAGCTTGGAAAACCCCCCAGGTCTCAAATGTATGATCTCATTCACCTGAGCAGAAAGTGGCTACAGCCAGAGACTTTGTCCGCACCAAAGATTGTGGAACGTGTTGTAATGGATCGGTTTTTGAGAGCTCTTCCTACTGCCATCCAAAAGTGGGTAAGCCATGGAGACCCAGAGACGGCCGATGGTCTTGTGGATCGTGTGGAGAAATACTTGGCCACAGAGAACCTGACGGTCTCTTCCAGAGACACTCGGACTTTCCACCCTAAGACCAGACCATCCCCAGGGGCGGATAAGATGATTCCAAGGGGTAAGGGTGGAGAGAGTGAGAGGGTGGGAGCTCTACCCCAAGTTTGGCGAGAACAGCCTGGGAAATCAGCGGCTCAAGAGGCGGCAAGAAGGATCGTTTGCTACCGCTGCCGGCAAGCGGGACATATTGCAGCAAATTGCCCGGTTGTGGAGGAACCCATGCAGTGTGACTTTCTGACGGGCAGACGTCAGTCGCTGTGTGCGACAGTCGCATGCACTGCCATTCGAGGAACTGAGAAACATTTATGCAAAATGTGTGTTAATGGTAGAAATGTTGTGGTATTGCTGGATTCAGGTAGCCTTGTGACCCTGATAAAGGCTGAGTTAGTTAAAACAGAGGTCTCTGGGAATAGCAAGGTAGCTGTTATTTGTGTGCATGGGGACACCCGAGAGTATCCAGTGACTACAGTGTGTTTCGAGACCCCCAAAGGTACCCTCTCTCATCCAGTGGGCTTAGTATCTCAGTTACCGCATGACGCCATTGTGGGAAGGGATTTTCCGAAGTTCTGGGAACTGTGGGATGATCCTGAGCCCCCCACTGGTGCCCCTATGTACCAGGAATGTGATAGCCAGAACTCCCCTGAGAGTGGTGAGGACTCTCCGGAATTTCCCTTGTCAGTATTGGCAGGGGAGACTCAAGAAACTGGAGAGGAGCCCACCTCCTCAGACGAAAACCTACCGTCTGTGGAGTTTTCTGATCTTGAGGTTCACAGGGAAAACTTTGCCACAGAACAGTTGAAAGACCCCGCCCTAATAAAGGCACGGGAAAACGTAGTGAAAATAGATGGCGAGTTAGTGAACCCAGATAATACCTGCACTTACCCATACTTCAGCGTAGAGAAGGACCTACTGTATCGGGTGGCAAAAAGGGCAGAAGAAACCGTTGAGCAGCTTGTGGTGCTCAAACCGTACAGGAAGTTGGTGTTGGAGTTGGCCCATGGGCACATTCTTGGAGGTCATCTGGGGACAGAGAAAACCCGAGAGAGGGTATTACAGAGATTCTATTGGCCGGGGGTGATGAAGGACATAGAAAATTATTGTTCCTCCTGCCCTGTGTGTCAGAGGTCGGCCCCGATGCCACATTTCCGTAGCCCGCTGGTCCCTCTACCCATCATTGAGGTCCCGTTTGAGAGGATCGCCATGGATTTGGTAGGTCCTATAATCAAGTCCGCTAGGGGGCACCAGTACATATTAGTTATAATGGACTATGCCACCCGTTATCCAGAAGCGATCCCTCTCCGAAATACCTCGGCCAAAACCATAGCCAAAGAGCTATCTCTTGTGTTTAGCCGGGTGGGTATTTGTAAAGAACTGCTTACGGACCAAGGTACACCCTTTATGTCCCGGGTTATGAAGGAGCTATGTAAATTGTTCAAAGTGACGCAATTACGTACATCTGTGTATCACCCCCAAACCGATGGGCTGGTTGAAAGATTCAACAAAACCCTAAAACAAATGTTGAAGAAAGTGGTGGATAGAGATGGAAAGGATTGGGACTGTCTACTTCCTTATCTGATGTTTGCTATTAGGGAGGTGCCCCAATCCTCTACGGGATTCTCCCCCTTTGAGTTACTGTATGGGAGACACCCAAGAGGGCTGTTGGATATTGCCAAGGAAACTTGGGAAAGTGAGAGTTCTCCCCACAGGAGTGTGATTGAGCATGTCGCCCTGATGCAAGACCGAATTGCACAGGTAATGCCCATCGTGAAGGAACATTTGGCCCAAGCGCAGTTAGCACAGCAGAGAGTGTACAACCGTGGAGCCAAGACCCGTACCTTTTCCCCGGGGGATAGGATACTGGTACTGGTCCCTACGGTTGAAAGTAAATTCCTTGCCAAATGGCAAGGCCCCTACGAGATAATGGAAAAAGTGAGCGAAGTGAATTACAAGGTCAGACAACCAGGAAGGCGAAAGCCCGAACAGATCTATCACGTTAATCTGTTGAAAGCCTGGAGGGATAGAGAGTCCCTAGTCGCAGACACTTGGTCACCAGCTCAAACTGGTTGCGTGATTCCTGAGGTTGGAATCGCAGCCACCTTGTCACAACCCCAACAACAGGAGGTTAAGGAGTTTGTGCTTTGCAACAAGGAGGTATTCTCTGAGCTGCCGGGACAAACATCTGGGGTAGAGCATGACATTATTACCCCGCCCGGTGAAAGGGTGAAGTTAAAACCCTATCGGATCCCAGAGGCCCGACGGGAGGCAATACGGGAGGAAGTACAGAAAATGCTGAACTTAGGGGTGATAGAGGAGTCCCAAAGTGATTGGTCTAGTCCCATTGTGTTGGTGCCTAAACCGGATGGGAGCTGGCGATTTTGTAACGATTTTCGTCAGTTGAACAAAGTTACAAAATTTGACACCTACCCCATGCCACGTATAGATGAGTTGATCGACCGGCTGGGAACAGCCCGATACATGACGACTCTTGACCTCACAAAAGGGTATTGGCAAATCCCCCTGGCCAAGTCGGCCAAAGAGAAAACCGCATTTGTAACCCCAGACGGGCGTTCCAATATAAAAGAATGCTGTTCGGGTTACAGAATGCGCCGGCCACATTCCAGCGGAAAATGGACCAGATGCTGAGGCCCCATCGGAAGTATGCTGCGGCTTACCTGGATGACGTAATTGTCCATAGCACAGATTGGGCCTCACATCTGCCAAAAGTGCAAGCAGTCCTGGACTCTGTTCGGGAAGCGGGGTTTACGGCTAACCCCAAGAAGTGTACAATTGGGCAGGAGGAGGCCAAATATCTTGGGTACACCATTGGGAGGGGAGTAATAAAACCCCAACTCAACAAAGTCGAGGCCATCCAGAGTTGGCCACGTCCCAACAGCAAGAAGCAGGTACGAGCCTTTCTGGGAATCGCTGGGTATTATCGGCGATTCATTCCCCACTTTGCTTCTAAGGCTGTGCCCCTAACCAACCTGACGAAGGGGAAAGGGTCGGTCATGATTAAATGGACCCCCGAGGCTGAGGCAGCATTCCAATTCTTGAAACAAGCCTTATGTAGCCAGCCAGTGTTGTACTCACCCGACTTCTCTAAAGACTTTGTCGTACAAAGTGATGCGTCAGATGTGGGGTTAGGAGCAGTATTGTCCCAGGTCTGGAACGGGGAAGAGCACCCAGTCATTTACCTCAGCAGGAAGTTGAAGTCCCATGAGGTAAATTACGCCACCGTTGAAAAGGAGTGTTTAGCGGTGAAGTGGGCTCTAGATTCCCTTCGGTACTACCTGCTAGGTAGGCACTTTGACATGGTTACGGATCACGCTCCGTTAAAGTGGATGGCTCAAAACAAGGAAACAAATAGAAGAGTGAATAGGTGGTTCCTGGCCCTCCAGGAATTCAACTTCACAGTAAAGCATCGCCCTGGCGTTCAAATGGGGAATGTGGATGCTTTGTCTCGAGTACATGAATGCCTGATTGCTGGTGTTCCAACCCCGAGGTTAAAACAAGAGGGGGGGGGTATGTGACAGCAGGAAGGTAAAGTCACCTGGTTGCATCCAGGGGGGTAGATATATTTCGCCCAGATTCAGGCTTTACGCCGACTTATACAACTAGGTGGAGAGTTGTATAAGCCCAGCTGAGGATAGTGGGCTCATGGATGACTCATACCTCTAGGGAGAGTGTGGGGCGTCGTGCAGACAGGGACAGTTGATGAGACCAGCTGAAGCTTGTCAGCTCATTTAGGCCTCTATAAGAACTCCCAGCTTCATTAGGGGTTAGCTCATGCCTGGAAGCAGACCTGTGTGGACTTCCTGGAGAGAGTGAACCCTTGTGCGGTGAGACAAAGCCTGTGTGGCTATTTGCTTGGACATTTAAAACCAGGGACTTAGGGACTAGGACAGCACTAGGCTGATCCCAGTTGTTAGTTAGGAAACCTGTATGTTTAGTCAGAGGTCAAATTGACCAGGATTTATTTTGTTTATGTTTCTTTTGCTTTGCTGTGTTTTTGTCACTGTAAATAGAAAATAAACCGCACCTTTTTGATTTTGAAAACCACAACCTCCGTCTGCTGGGCCTGTTTTTGTGTGGGGAGCCCATCCCGGGGGTCACACACACCCGCTGCCGAGCTAACCCCCTCACAATATATATATATATATATCTGTATATATATATTGTGTGTATATATATATATATATATATAATGCAGCTATCAGACTCCACTGCCTGCTGTGGTATTAGTATGAGAAAAGCAGCAAAGGTCTTCAGTTAGTTTTAGGTGAACACTGTGCAGAGGACACAGTACACTAACTGAAAATACTAGCAGCTCTCTTCCTGTGTTTTTTTTTTTTTTATTGTTTATTTATAATTTTTCAAAACATACAAAATAGACGTGTAATCCAGACCATTGCATACAATCAGACATGGTAAATGTAGTCAGGTATGATTAACAAAGCATCAGAGATCTTGGGCATATATTTGAAGGAAAGAAAGAGGAAGTAATACATCTTGAAACTTATTAAAAGAACAGGGAATGAGCATGGGGTCTGATGTATCTAATTAATCATGGTTGTGACAGTTAAGACCTCACCCATACGAAGAGGCCATAGTTAAAAGAAGAAAAGAAAAAAACACATCCTACTGTAAGATAACAGAAAACCAGGGGTCAGCACTCTGGAATCAACACGAATTTGGGACAGAATCTGCATCGTAAACTGAGGTGTCCCAACCGTCCCAAATGCAATTAAACTTGGGTATAGCATCCTCAATTATAGCGGTAAGGTGCTCCATCCTCCTAATATCAGCTACGGTTGCTAGGAAATGTGCAAAGGTGGGGGGAGCAGTGTCTCTCCAACGTTGAGGGATAACTCTTTTGGCTGCTAAAAATCTTCCTGTGGTTTTAATACGAGAACACCACAAATTTTATTCAGGTTCCTTTAAGTGAATGCTCTGCAAAGGACAGAAGTACTGCAGTACACTACATGAAATTAATGCAGCTCTCTGCCTGTGGTTTTATTATGAGAACACCACTAACTGTGGTCAGGTAAGCTTTAGGTGAACGCTATGCAAGGCACACAGTACACTAAGTGAAACTCTGCTGCAGCTAGCACAATCACCTGCCTGGCTGTCACAGTATAGAGAACAGCAGTAACGGATCTAGCTAAACTAAATACAGTGTATAAATATATATACAACACATAGGATACATATATATCCTCTACACACTGTAACAGCAGCTAACTGACTCGCCTGCCTGCTCTATCTAACTCAATATAAATGACACTGTCTCTCTCTCTCTCTAACTCTCTCTTTCACAAACGCCAACACACTACACAAGGCCAACTTGTGTGGGGCGTGTACCTACTCCTCTGAGCCATGATTGGCCAAAGCCACCCTGGCTTTGGCCAATTACGGCTCTCCGTTATTACCGCGCTGTGATTGGCCAAAGCATGCGGGTCATAGTGCATGCTTGGCCAATCATCAGCCAGCAATGCACTGCGATGCCGCAGGGAATTATGGGCCGTGACGCGCCACTCGAATTTGGCGCAAACGGCCCATAATGTTCGATCTTCATCGAACGATCGAACAGCCGATGTTCGAGTCGAACATGGGTTCGACTCGAACACGAAGCTCATCCCTAGTCATGAGTACAAAACAAAAAGAGTGCAGGAGTGTGTTAGGCACAGTGTAGGGCTAAGAAGAGTGCAAAATTCCCTCCACGAACAATACTCTCCCCCACTTTACTCTTTTATCAAAAAATCCCAACTCCCTCTCCTGCAAAAAAATTCAGCATTAATCTTTATGCCCACCCCCCACCAGCAAAAATCAATTCTCCCTCTACCAGAACAACCCCCCCCCCCAAAACAAATCTTCTTCCCCCTTCCACAGCACAAGTCCCCCTCCACTATCCCCTAAATCCCAGGTCCCAACACAATCACCCCTTCTTCCTCATTCCAGCACTTATCCTCACCCCCTCCTAATACAAATCATCTTCTTTGTCTACCAGCACAAATCCTCCTTTCCCCCAATACCCCCAAGGCATCCGACAGGGGGTACCACCGGGCCTCCTGTAGGGGGCCCCCTGCACACAGGGGGACCCAGACAGCAGGGGGATAGGTGCGGTGGGGCAGAGGACAATTACAGAGGTGACAAATTGAAAGTGAGAGGCGCCAGGTAGCCTCTGGTGCGGTCGTTTTTAATAAATTAAATGTTTAAAAACAATCTGTATTGCACTCACATATGTCAGAACTATAGGCATATCACAGTCTGCGAAGTCCGCTGTCAGCATTCTCCCGATCCCCTACAGGAGGACCGGTAATACCCCCTGTCAGTGGCACTGGTGTCCGGGTCTCAGGCAGAGGTAAACCCAGACACAGCATTCAAAACTCGAACTGTCTGGGTTAAAACCGGACAGGTGGCAACCAGTGTTGTTCATCTTGCTCTAAAAAAGTAATTCGTTACAGTTACAGATTACTTCTCCCAAAAAGTAAGTGAGTTAGTAACTCAGTTACTACATAGGAAAAGTAACTAGTTACTCAGCAAAGTAACTATATTGGTTATATTATATATACAGGGGGGCGGGGGCAGGGCGGTAGAAGGATGATATATATGTAATTTTCTCAGTGTGTATAAATAATAGGAGGGATAACAAATAATATTGGTACTGTGCCCAAGCCTCACTGTGCCCATGCCTCACTGTGCCCAAGCCTCACTGTGCCCAATGCCTCACTGTGCCCAATGCCTCACTGTCCCCGAGCCTCACTGTGCCCCATGCTTCACTGTGCTCGTGCCGCAGCCTCACTGTGCCCAATGCCTCACTGTGCCCATGCCGCAGCCTCACTGTGCCCAATGCTTCACTGTGCCCGTGCCTCACTATGCCCGTGCCTCACTATGCCCATGCCCCATGCCTCACTGTGCCCCATACCTCACTGCCCCATGCCTCACTGTGCCCGTGCCTCACTGTGCCCATGCCTCACTGTGCCCCATGCCTCACTGTGCCCCATGCCTCACTGTGCCCCATGCCTCACTGTGCCCCATGCCCCATGCCTCACTGTGCCCCATGCCTCACTGTGCCCGAGCTCCACTGTGCCCATGCCTCACTGTGCCTGTGCCCCATGCCTCACTGTGCCCCATGCCACACTGTGCCCGTGCCCCATGCCTCACTGTGCCCCATGCCTCACTGTGCCCGTGCCTCACTGTGCCCGTGCCCCATGCCTCACTGTGCCCCATGCCTCACTGTGCCCCATGCCTCACTGTGCCCGTGCCCCATGCCTCACTGTGCCCCATGCCTCACTGTGCCCGTGCCTCACTGTGCCCGTGCCTCACTGTGCCCCATGCCTCACTGTGCCCATGCCTCACTGTGCCCATGCCTCACTGTGCCCATGCCTCACTGTGCCCATGCCCCATGCCTCACTGTGCCCCATGCCTCACTGTGCCCGTGCCTCACTGTGCCCATGCCCCATGCCTCACTATGCCCCATGCCTCACTGTGCCCCATGCCTCACTGTGCCTGTGTGTTACGGTACCTCAGATCAGCGGCGTCCCGAGACTCCCGACTCCCGGCGGCCATTCTATTATTCAAAAGTCGCGCCTCCTCCAGTCCTCCTCGTTTGTGATAGGCGGAACACTCAATTTCCCAGCAGGCAGTGTTCCGCCTATCACGGACATCCTCTCATCCTCATAACACAGACGGGGATGAGAGGATGTCCGTGATAGGCGGAACACTGCCTGCTGGGAAATTGAGTGTTCCGCCTATCACAGGCGACGAGGACTCGGGAGGCGTGGCTTTTGAAGACTGCAATGGCCGCCGTCTGTCTGCATGACACGCTGATCAGGTAGGCAGACGGCGGCTTGCAGTTAGACTTACATTACATCTACTCGTGGCGGCTGCGGCGAGTAGATGTAATTGGGGTAACGCTGCCCAAGTAATGGGAACGGCGGTGCCACAAGGGTAAGAGTAATCAGTTAGATTATTCGTTACCCCAAAAAGTGGCTACGTTACCTAACGCCGTTTATTTAAACGGCGTTAGTTACAACACTGGTGGCAACCCTAGGAGAAACACATGTAGGCTCGCTACCGTGCCAGACTGTGTGGCCTCTATAGAGATACACACAGCGTAGCTCGGCCTCACCCACTACTCCCTCTTCACAGGATTTGATAGCAGCAAGAGTCAATGGCTCCCATGGCTGCCTCTGTCCTGTGAGGAAGTGAAACAGGAAGTGAGAGGAAATCCCTGCAAACTAAGGGAATCCCTCAGGTCACCAGAAATAGTGTCCCCATAGGAAGATTTTTCCTCTATTACTTTTCTGGGAACAACGCAAAAATAGGGGATTTTTTTACTTTCTTTTTTTTTCAAATCTTTTATTTAAAGAAACATGAGAGCACGGTTCACAGTATTTACAGTTATATGAAAATGGCGAATAGGCAACAAGTGAGGTGAAACAACACGTCATATCATGGACAGAGCAGCTAGATACAAGGATATTAAACAGAACAAGGTTACATTTCGCTCTGAGCATGTGAGAGCCGCCCTATGGCGGTTCTTTACTTTCACTTTCAATGATAATGGTAAACGAAACAAATAGAGAAATCTTAGACATGTGTGGTTTGTTTTGTTCTGAATAAATATTCGGATGAATTTTTAGTTATTCAGGGTAGGGGGTCGACCGATATCGGTTTTTCAGGGCCAATACCGATTTATCGTCTGCCTTTCAGGCCGATAGCTGATAGGTGCCGATATTCTGTAGATTTAAACGTTTTATTTTTACACTGTCCTTTTAAATTATTATTTTTTTTGTATCACTTTTATTGCTATCACAAGGAATTTAAACATCCCTTGTGACAGTAATAGGCAGTGGCAGGTACTCTATAAGACCCCAAACCCCTCCTCTGCACTTGAAAGTATTCAAAATTAGTGATGAGCCGAACACCCCCCGGGTTCGGTTCGCACCAGAACCCGCGAACGGACCGAAAGTTCGCAAGAACTTTAGAACCCTATTAAATACAATGGATGCGAACGTTCGAAATCTAAAGTGCTAATTATAACGACTATTATGCATGTTATTGTCCTAAAAAGGCTTTGGGAACCCGGGTTCTGCACCAGGGGAGAAAAAGAAACCCTGGACTGCCGCACTCTGTATAGACAGTTATTTATTCCAAAATTTCAAGTAAAAAATCCACATTCAAAATAAATCCATAAATCTAAAACAACAAATGCAGATAGTGTGCATGCAGGGAAGGGTGGCTAACGCGTTTTAACTTGAACTATTTTGACACTCAATTTAACAAAATGCGATTTGCTGCGTAAAAATGCAACATGTCTTCGTTTTTTCCAGTGCACACCAATGCAGCGCATTAGTGAGAAGTGAAACAGAAGGACATAAGGCCAGTCTCCTTGTCTATGCATTGGGTCTGCACTAGTGATGAGCCGAACACCCCCGGGTTCGGTTCGCACCAGAACCCGCGAACGGACCGAAAGTTCGCACGAGCATTAGAACCCTATTAAATACAATGGATGCGAACGTTCGGATTCTAAACTGCTAATTATAACGACTATTATCCATGTTATTGTCCGAAACAGAGTTTGGGAACCCGGGTTCTGCACCAGGGG
Source organism: Rana muscosa (assembly GCA_029206835.1). Lineage (NCBI taxonomy): Eukaryota > Metazoa > Chordata > Amphibia > Anura > Ranidae > Rana > Rana muscosa. The sequence goes on from CM055116.1 coordinate 734,714,357, forward strand.
ACATGTATCAATGCAAAAAGAAGTTTTAAAAACGGCCGTTTTTCTGGAGCAGTCATTTTAATGATGCATGAAGTGAAAAAAAAAAGTCAAATATTCCTTTAAATATCGTACCTGGGGGGTGTCTAAAGTATGCCTGTGAAGTGCCACGTGTTTCCCGTGTTTAGAACTGTCCCTGCACAAAATGACACTTCTAAAGGAAAAAAAAGCCATTTAAAACTGCTTGCGGCTTTAATGTAATGTCTGGTCCCGGTAATATGGATGAAAATCTTTAAGAAAAATGGCATAGCTACCCCATCACACACCCCCCCCCCCCCTACCCCAGCCCATTACCAGCCCCTTTGGGTCTTGTATGGATATTAAGGGGAACCCCGCACACAAAATAAAAAAGGCCCTATATACTCTGAACAGCCGTATACAGGCGGTGCATACAAGACAGGGACTGTAGGTTTGTTCTTATGTAGAATCTGTTTGTAATTTTGAACAGCTGCATTGTTTAAGTGTAGCTCCAGCCAAAAAATCTATTTTTAAGCTTTTTGGAAAACATAGGGAGGGGTTATCACCCCTGTAACATTTGTTTTGCTGTCTGTGCAGTGTGCACCTGTTCAGAACAGTTCACCTCACTTTCCGTCCTAATGACAAATGTTTTTTGAAAATTTGGGGTTTTTATTGAAACAAGAATTGGTGATAAAGCATCAGTGGAGAGGAGACACTTTTTTCCCATATTAACTCTTACAGGAGAGAATTTGCCTTCCTAGGGGTAGATTTCCTCTCACTTCCTGTTGTATCCTTCCGTTTGCAAGGAGGAGTCGTTTGTAAGTTAGATGTTTGAAAGTAGGGGCCTGCCGTATATACTCAGCTGAAATTTGGCCCTTACATGTTGGTGTTGCCACAACACTGTGAGCCCTCACAGTTACTCTTGGTGGGCGCATGAATGGGCCCTGCTGTGAATTATTAGATCAAGAATTGTAATTGCATGCCCCTGTTGAACAGGGGCTGAAAAATTGGGCCTTTGGTGGTGGTGGTGGTGGTGGTGTTGACACAACACTGTAAGGCCTCACAGTTAGTCTTGGTGGGCGCAGGAATGGGCCCTGCTGTGAATTATTAGATCAAGAATTGTAATTACATGCCCCTGTTAAACAGGGGCAGAAAAATTGGGCCTTAGGCACTGGTGCCACAACACTGCAACCCCTCACAGATACTGTACTTGGAGCACAGCAATGAGCCCTGTTGCAAAGTATTGCATCAAAAATTGTAATTACACGCCCCTGTTAAACAGGGGCTGAAAAATTGGGCCTTAGCCACTGGTGCTGGTGCCACGACACTGCAACCACTCCCAGATACTCTAGTTGGAGTGCAGGAATGAGCCCTGCTGCAAAGCATTGCATAAAAAATTGTAATAACACACCCCTGTTAAACAGGGGCTGAAAAATTGGGCCTTAGCCACTGGTGGCGGCACCCAGAAACAAAAATGTTCTTCCAAGCTATCATCGTCAATCGGATCATTGAGGAGGAGGAGGATAGTCAGTCAACATAACAGGACAGTCTCTCAGCATCAGCATCTATCAGGCTACGTACTTACCGAGGCCGAGATGCCGAGAGTGGTTCACCCTTGCACCCAAGCGCACTCCGCCCCCTGGAGGTGAGACAGGGAGAGGACGGCACGAGGGAGCACTGGCCACCAGCAGGTAGAGGTGTCTCGCTGAAGAATCTAGCAGGGATGAGTCTGAAGAACAGGCCAGGAGTCAAACACCAAGGGTAGACAGGGTCAAACAGCAACCAGTAGCAAGGCACAAGTCCGTTTAGGAGTTTAGCAGGAAGCACCAGTATAGTCAGGTTAGGCAAGAAGTCCAGGGTACAGGCAGCAGGTAGAGGGCTGGAGACAGGCAGCAGATCCGGGTCACAGGCCGAGGGTCAAGCACAAGGAGAGAGGTAGAAGTCCGTTTAGCAAGCCAAGGGGTCAGGTTCAGGAGAAGCAGAAGCGTAGTCAAATCCGGTCCGGGTCACAGCAGGAGAACTTTAACTTCTTTCAGGCACAAGAAACACAGTAAAGCTGACAAACCAGCAACCAGATAGTGTTACTGCGTCTGTTTAAATAGGCCCGCCTGTAGTCCCATTGGCGAGCTATTGCGCACGCGCATTTGTCGTTGCGCCGGAGCGCGCACCCGAGCACGCCGAAGCGCCGTCCCGCCACGCACGCGCCGATGCGCCGTTTTGCCGCGCATGCGCACTGAGCGCAGATTGGTGACAACAGACGGGGAATTTCCCTGACAGCATCAGTCTTGAAGGGATGTGACATTTGAAAATAAATTAGTCTGTTATATCAGCTTCAGGTGTTTGGTAGCTGGTGGTGATCCAAGACTGGTTCATCTTTATGAAGGTCAGTCGATCAACAGAGTCGGTGGACAGGCGCACCCTGTGATCCATGACAAATCCTCCAGCAGCACTGAATGTGCATTCTGAAAGAACGCTGGATGCAGGACAAGCCAGTAGCTCAATTGCATACTGTGCAAGCTCTGGCCAGTGATCCATCCTCAAGACCCAGTAAGCCAGAGGATTTTCGGTGGGGAAGGTGTCCAAGTCTGACCTTGCCCCTAGGTATTCCTGCACCATGTATATCAGACGCTGGCGATGGTTGCTGGAACCGATCATACCTTGGGGCTGCGGACTAAAGAATTGTCTGAACGCTTCGGTCAGACGGCCACCTTCCCCACCGCTCCTTCTTTGACTGACCGAAGCCTCAGCAACTCGTTGTCCAGGACCAGGAGTTTGTAACCTCCCAGTCTCTGGGAACGCGTTGCACAGACCTTTCTGCAAGGCCTCCCGGAGTTGTCTCATCCTCTGCTCCCTTTGCGACGGTAAGATAAGGTCCGCAACCTTACCCTTGTACCGTGGATCAAGGAGAGTGGCCAGCCAGTAATGGTCCCTCTCCTTGATCCGAAGAATACGAGGATCCTTCCGCAGACTTTGCAGGATCAGGGAGGCCATGCAGCGTAGGTTAGCTGAGGCATTCAGTCCGGAGTCCTCTGGGTCACTAAGGACGACATGATCCGCAGCCACCTCCTCCCAGCCACGTACAAGTCCACTGGTTTCTTGGGACTGTAAATCATCCCTAAAAGACTGCTGCTGATGATGCTGAGTGCCAGCCTCCACCTCCATGCTGACACAATCCTCCTTCTCCTCCTCCTCTTCTTCCTGTGCGATGGGTGGGACAGAAGGAACACTGTCTGGGTAAAGGGGGCCTTGAGAGGCAAGGAAGTCCTCCTCTTCCTACCTCTGTTCTGCCTCAAGTGCCCTGTCCATTATTCCACGCAGCGTATGTTCCAACAGGTGGACAAGAGGTACAGTGTCACTGATGCATGCACTGTCACTGCTCACCATCCTCGTGGCCTCCTCAAATGGTGCCAGGACAGTGCATGCATCCCTGATCATGCCCCACTGGCGTGGTGAAAAAAACCCGAGCTCCCCTGACCCTGTCCTGGTGCCGTAGTCGCACAGGTACTCATTGATGGCCCTCTGCTGCGTGTGCAGCCGCTGCAGCATGGCCAACGTTGAGTTCCACCTGGTGGGCATGTCACATATAAGGCGGTTCTTGGGCAGGTTCAACTCCTTTTGCAGCTCAGCCAGGCGAGCACTGGCATTATAAGATCTGCGGAAATGCACACAGACTTTCCTGGCCTGCCTCAGGACATCCTGTAAGCCCGGGTACCTGCCCAAGAACTGCTGCACCACCAGGTTAAGGACGTGAGCCACACAGGGCACATGGGTCAGTTGTCCCTGTCGGAGAGCGGAGAGGAGGTTGGTGCCATTGTCGCAAACTACCATTCCTGGCTTAAGCTGGCGTGGCGTCAACCACCTCTCGGCCTGCCCCTGCAGAGCAGACAGAACCTCTGCCCCAGTGTGGCTCCTGTCCCCCAAACACACCAGCGCAAGCACGGCATGGCATCTTTTTGCCTGCGTACTTGCGTAGCCCCTTGAACGCCTACGGAGCACCGCTGGTTCCGAGGACAAAGCACAGGAAGAGGCCACGGAGGAAGAAGAAGAGGAGGGGGTGGAGGACAGAGGTGTGTCACAACCAGTAGTAGCATTTTGGAGGCGTGGCGGTGGAACAACCTCCAACACTACTGCACCTTGTCCTGCATCCTTCCCAGCTGCCAAAAGAGTGACCCAATGGGCCGTGAAAGAAAGGTAACGTCCCTGTCCATGCCTGCTGGACCATGAGTCAGCGGTAATATGCACCTTACCGCTGACCGCCCTGTCCAGCGAGGCCAAGACATTGCCTTCCACATGCCGGTAGAGAGCCGGAATCGCCTTCCGTGACAAAAAGTGGCGTTTGGGAACCTGCCACTGAGGAACCGCACATTGCACAAACTCACGGAAGGGGGCCGAGTCTACCAACTGAAAAGGCAGCAGTTGAAGCGCTAGCAATTTAGCCAAGCTAGCATTCAACCGCTGGGCATGTGGATGGCTGGGAGTGAACTTCTTTAGACGGTCCAGCAGCTGGGGCAGGGAAATTTGCCTGCTAGAATCGGACGTTGGTGTACTGCTAGCAGAGTGCCCGCAAGTACTTGGCTGTGACACACCTAATTCTACACCTTCATTCCTCTCAGAGCAGGTTTCAGAGAGGACTGAAGGTATAGTGGGGTTGGAGATCCCAGCTGATGCGGTGCAAGAAGAGGTCAGCTTTGTTCTTTGGTGTGGGTCTTTAAGGTAGAGCTGCATGGCAGGTCAACATATGTCTGGTCAAGCATGTGGTGCCCAAGCGGGTGATGTTTTGGCCACGCGATATACGCTTGAGACATATGTTGCAAACAGCAGCTGTGCGATCTGATGCACTCGACTCAAAAAAGGCCCACACCAAAGAACTTTTTGAATAACGGGCAGAGGCAGCGCCCTGCACAGGCGAAGCTCTGCGGTGTGATTCCGTCGGTGTGCTGCCCTTACGCTGGCCCCCCGAGGGCATCCTGCCTCGTTGGAGATGTGCCTCCTCCTCATCCTCCTCCTCCTCCTCTCTCCTATTAGGCACCCACGTGGAGTCAGTGACCTCATCATCCCCTCCCTCCTCATTACTGGAGCCAATCTGGCAGTATGCTGCAGCTGCTGGAACATGACTGCCAGATTGGTGTCCTTCTTGAGCATCCCCTCTCTCTGCTCTCACGCTACTGCCTTCCTCTAGCTGGGTATCATCATCAGACCCTTCGAAACGCTGGGCATCCTCCTGGAGCATGTACCCAACACTGTGCTCAAACAGTTCGGGGGACTCCTCAGGAGGACATGGTTGGTCTAGGGAAGGAGTGACTGATGATGACATTGATACCAGGGAAGAGGACGCTTTGGCAGCTGCTTTGCCAGTACCCTGAGCCTGGGTGAGAGAGGATGAGGAGGATGAGGAGGGCTTGGTCATCCACTCTACCAAGTCTTCGGCATGATGTGGCTCAACACGTCCAGCTGCCGAAAAGAAGGACAAGCGTGTCCCATGGCCACGTGCTGATGGCTAGGGATGAGCTTCGTGTTCGAGTCGAACATACGTTCGACTCGAACATCGGCTGTTCGATCGTTCGACGAAGATCGAACGATTTGGGCCGTTCGCGCCAAATTCGAGTGACGCGAACGGCCCACAATGCACTACGCCATCGCAGTGTCATCCAGGCGCTGTGATTGGCCAAGCATGCACTGTGACCCCACATGCTTGGCCAATCACAGCGCCGGCAGCGAGGAGAGCAATGATTGGCCACAGGCAGGATGCCTGTGGCCAATTATTGCTGAGGGTGTTTAGTACACGCCCCACACTATAAAAGGCCGCCAGCACGGCCGCCTAGTGTAGTGTGTTCCGGAGCAGGGAAAGACAAGCATAGGCAGGGACAGTAACATTTATTTCTTTCTTGCTTAACCTGGATTCCTTTAGTTTAGGGAAAGAGAAGGATAGGTAGGGAGAGTGTCAGTTTCTTTCACTGTGCCAGTCCTTGTTTCTAGGGACAAAGAAGGAAAGTGAGGGGAATTCTCCTTGTGCTATAGTGTGCTTTAAAAAAACATTTTTCTAGGGACAGAAAACTGTAGGTAGGGAGAGTGTCAGTTTCTTTCACTGTGCCAGTCCTTGTTTCTAGGGACAAAGAAGGAAAGTGAGGGGAATTCTCCTTGTGCTATAGTGTGCTTTAAAAAAACATTTTTTCTAGGGACAGAAAACTGTAGGTAGGGAGAGTGTCAGTTTCTTTCACTGTGCCAGTCCTTGTTTCTAGGGACAAAGAAGGAAAGTGAGGGGAATTCTCCTTGTGCTATAGTGTGCTTTAAAAAAACATTTTTTCTAGGGACAGAAAACTGTAGGTAGGGAGAGTGTCAGTTTCTTTCACTGTGCCAGTCCTTGTTTCTAGGGACAAAGAAGGAAAGTGAGGGGAATTCTCCTTGTGCTATAGTGTGCTTTAAAAAAACATTTTTTCTAGGGACAGAAAACTGTAGGTAGGGAGAGTGTCAGTTTCTTTCACTGTGCCAGTCCTTGTTTCTAGGGACAAAGAAGGAAAGTGAGGGGAATTCTCCTTGTGCTATAGTGTGCTTTAAAAAAACATTTTTTCTAGGGACAGAAAACTGTAGGTAGGGAGAGTGTTAGTTTCTTTCACTGTACCAGTCCTTGTTTCTAGGGACAAAGAAGGAAAGTGAGGGGAATTCTCCTTGTGCTATAGTGTGCTTTAAAAAAACATTTTTTCTAGGGACAGAAAACTGTAGGTAGGGAGAGTGTCAGTTTCTTTCACTGTGCCAGTCCTTGTTTCTAGGGACAAAGAAGGAAAGTGAGGGGAATTCTCCTTGTGCTATAGTGTGCTTTAAAAAAACATTTTTTCTAGGGACAGAAAACTGTAGGTAGGGAGAGTGTCAGTTTCTTTCACTGTGCCAGTCCTTGTTTCTAGGGACAAAGAAGGAAAGTGAGGGGAATTCTCCTTGTGCTATAGTGTGCTTTAAAAAAAAAATTTCTAGGGACAGAAAATTGTAGGTAGGGAGAGTGTCAGTTTCTTTCACTGTGCCAGTCCTTGTTTCTAGGGACAAAGAAGGAAAGTGAGGGGAGTTCTCCTTGTGCTATAGTGTGCTTTAAAAAAACATTTTTTCTAGGGACAGAAAACTGTAGGTAGGGAGAGTGTCAGTTTCTTTCACTGTGCCAGTCCTTGTTTCTAGGGACAAAGAAGGAAAGTGAGGGGAATTCTCCTTGTGCTATAGTGTGCTTTAAAAAAACATTTTTTCTAGGGACAGAAAACTGTAGGTAGGGAGAGTGTCAGTTTCTTTCACTGTGCCAGTCCTTGTTTCTAGGGACAAAGAAGGAAAGTGAGGGGAATTCTCCTTGTGCTATAGTGTGCTTTAAAAAAACATTTTTTCTAGGGACAGAAAACTGTAGGTAGGGAGAGTGTCAGTTTCTTTCACTGTGCCAGTCCTTGTTTCTAGGGACAAAGAAGGAAAGTGAGGGGAATTCTCCTTGTGCTATAGTGTGCTTTAAAAAAACATTTTTTCTAGGGACAGAAAACTGTAGGTAGGGAGAGTGTCAGTTTCTTTCACTGTGCCAGTCCTTGTTTCTAGGGACAAAGAAGGAAAGTGAGGGGAATTCTCCTTGTGCTATAGTGTGCTTTAAAAAAACATTTTTTCTAGGGACAGAAAACTGTAGGTAGGGAGAGTGTCAGTTTCTTTCACTGTGCCAGTCCTTGTTTCTAGGGACAAAGAAGGAAAGTGAGGGGAATTATCCTTGTGCTATAGTGTGCCAAAGCATTCCTCATCAACCATCTTTGAAATCCTTGTTTTTTGGACAGTCAGGGAAATTGTCGTTGTGCTATTCTGTGCAAAAGCAATAATCCTCAACCATATTTAGAAATCCTTAAGTAAAGGGACAGAGAAGGACACCTGAAGGTAGCCCTTATTGCTTTTTTCCCATCTCCCTGCAGGCCATCTATTAGAATGTCTGGAAGGCAAACAAGGAGAGGCAGACAGTCAGGAGGCAATAAAAGAGGGCAAGCAGGCTCTGTGTCTGGGGGCAACAGTGCTGGTCGTGGACGCGGTGCATTGTCATCAGCACATGGCCATGGGACACGCTTGTCCTTCTTTTCGGCAGCTGGACATGTTGAGCCACATCATGCCGAAGACTTGGTAGAGTGGATGACCAAGCCCTCCTCCTCCTCCTCATCCTCTCTCACCCAGGCTCAGGGTACTGGCAAAGCAGCTGCCAAAGCGTCCTCTTCCCTGGTATCAATGTCAGACTCATCATCAGTCACTCCTTCCCTAGACCCACCATGTCCTCCTCCTGAGGAGTCCCCCGAACTGTTTGAGCACAGTGTTGGGTACATGCTCCAGGAGGATGCCCAGCGTTTCGAAGGGTCTGATGATGAAACCCAGCTACAGGAAGGCAGTAGCGTGAGAGCAGACAGAGGGGATGCTCAAGAAGGACACCAATCTGGCAGTCATGTTCCAGCAGCTGCAGCATACTGCCAGATTGGCTCCAGTGATGAGGAGGGAGGGGATGATGAGGTCACTGACTCCACGTGGGTGCCTAATAGGAGAGAGGAGGAGGAGGAGGATGAGGAGGAGGCACACCTCCAACGAGGCAGGATGCCCTTTGGTGGCCAGCGTAAGGGCAGTACACCGACGGAATCACACCGCAGAGCTCCGCCTGTGCAGGGCGCAGCCTCTGCCCGTCATTCAAAAAGTTCCTTGGTGTGGGCCTTTTTTGAGGCTAGTGCATCAGATCGCACAGCTGCTGTTTGCAACATATGTCTCAAGCGTATATCGCGTGGCCAAAACATCAGCCGCTTGGGTACCACATGCCTGACCAGACATATGTTGACCTGCCATGCAGCTCGTTGGCAAGCCTACCTCAAAGACCCACACCAAAGAACAAAGCGGACCTCTCCTTGCACCGCATCAGCTGGGATCTCCAACCCCACTATAACTTCAGTCCTCTCTGAAACATGCACTGAGAGGAATGAAGGTGTAGAATTAGGTGTGTCACAGCCAAGTACTTGCGGCCACTCTGCTAGCAGTACACCGACGTCCGATTCTAGCAGGCAAATTTCCCTGCCCCAGCTGCTGGACCGTCGAAAGAAGTTCACTCCCAGCCATCCACATGCCCAGCGGTTGAATGCTAGCTTGGCTAAATTGCTAGCGCTTCAACTGCTGCCTTTTCAGTTGGTAGACTCGGCCCCCTTCCGTGAGTTTGTGCAATGTGCGGTTCCTCAGTGGCAGGTTCCCAAACGCCACTTTTTCTCACGGAAGGCTATTCCGGCTCTCTACCGGCATGTGGAAGGCAATGTCTTGGCCTCGCTGGACAGGGCGGTCAGCGGTAAGGTGCATATTACCGCTGACTCATGGTCCAGCAGGCATGGACAGGGACGTTACCTTTCTTTCACGGCCCATTGGGTCACTCTTTTGGCAGCTGGGAAGGATGCAGGACAAGGTGCAGTAGTGTTGGAGGTTGTTCCACCGCCACGCCTCCAAAATGCTACTACTGGTTGTGACACACCTCTCTCCTCCACCCCCTCCTCTTCTTCTTCCTCCATGGCCTCTTCCTGTGGTTTGTCCTATGAACCAGCGGTGCTCCGTAGCCGTTCACGGGGCTACGCAAGTACGCAGGCAAAAAGATGCCATGCTGTGCTTGCGCTGGTGTGTTTGGGGGACAGAAGCCACACTGGGGCAGAGGTCCTGTCTGCTCTGCAGGGCCAGGCCGAGAGGTGGTTGACGCCACGCCAGCTTAAGCCAGGAATGGTGGTTTGCGACAATGGCACCAACCTCCTCTCCGACAGGGACAACTGACCCATGTGCCCTGTGTGGCTCACGTCCTTAACCTGGTGGTGCAGCGGTTCTTGGGCAGGTACCCGGGCTTACAGGATGTCCTGAGGCAGGCCAGGAAAGTCTGTGTGCATTTCCGCAGATCTTATAATGCCAGTGCTCGCCTGGCTGAGCTGCAAAAGGAGTTGAACCTGCCCAAGAACCGCCTTATATGTGACATGCCCACCAGGTGGAACTCAACGTTGGCCATGCTGCAGCGGCTGCACACGCAGCAGAGGGCCATCAATGAGTACCTGTGCGACTACGGCACCAGGACAGGGTCAGGGGAGCTTGGTTTTTTTTCTCCACGCCAGTGGGGCATGATCAGGGATGCATGCACTGTCCTGGCACCATTTGAGGAGGCCACGAGGATGGTGAGCAGTGACAGTGCATGCATCAGTGACACTGTACCTCTTGTCCACCTGTTGGAGCACACGCTGCGTGGAATAATGGACAGGGCACTTGAGGCAGAACAGAGGCAGGAAGAGGAGGACTTCCTTGCCTCTCAAGGCCCCCTTTACCCAGACAGTGTTCCTTCTGTCCCACCCATCGCACAGGAAGAGGAAGAGGAGGAGGAGGAGGAGGAGGATTGTGTCAGCATGGAGGTGGAGGCTGGCACTCAGCATCATCAGCAGCAGTCTTTTAGGGATGATTTACAGTCCCAAGAAACCAGTGGACTTGTACGTGGCTGGGAGGAGGTGGCTGCGGATCATGTCGTCCTTAGTGACCCAGAGGACTCCGGAGCGAATGCCTCAGCAAACCTACGCTGCATGGCCTCCCTGGTCCTGCAAAGTCTGCGGAAGGATCCACGTATTCTTCGGATCAAGGAGAGGGACCATTACTGGCTGGCCACTCTCCACGGTACAAGGGTAAGGTTGCGGACCTTATGTTACCTTCGCAGAGGGAGCAGAGGATGAGACAACTCCGGGAGGCCTTGCAGAAAGGTCTGTGCAACACGTTCCCAGAGACTGGGAGGTTACAAACTCCTGGTCCTGGACAACGAGTTGCTGAGGCTTCGGCCAGTCAAAGAAGGAGCGGTGGGGAAGGTGGCCGTCTGACCGATGCGTTCAGACAATTCTTTAGTCCGCAGCCCCAAAGTATGATCGGTTCCAGCAACCATCGCCAGCGTCTGATAAACATGGTGCAGGAATATCTAGGGGCAAGGTCAGACTTGGACACCTTCCCCACCGAAAATCCTCTGGCTTACTGGGTCTTGAGGATGGATCACTGGCCAGAGCTTGCACAGTATGCAATTGAGCTACTGGCCTGTCCTGCATCCAGCGTTCTTTCGGAACGCACATTCAGTGCTGCTGGAGGATTTGTCACGGATCACAGGGTGCGCCTGTCCACCGACTCGGTTGATCGACTGACTTTCATCAAGATGAACCAGTCTTGGATCACCACCAGCTACCACACACCTGATGCTGATATAACAGACTAATTGATTTTAACATGTCACATCCCTTCAAGACTGATGCTGATGCTGAGTGCCTGTGCTGTTATGTTGACTGGCTATCCTCCTCCTCCGAGTCCTCAATGATACGATTGATGATGATAGCTTGGAAGATCATTTTTGTTTATGGGTGCCGCCACCAGTGGCTAAGGCCCAATTTTTCAGCCCCTGTTTTACAGGGGCGTGTAATTACAATTTTTTTAGCAATAATTTGCCATAGGGCTCATTGCTGTGCTCCAAGTACAGTATCTGTGAGGGGTTGGAGTGTTGTGGCACCAGTGCCTAAGGCCCAATTTTTCAGCCCCTGTTTAACAGGGGCGTGTCATTACAATTTTTGAAGCAATACTTTGCAACAGGGCTCATTGCTGTGCTCCAAGTACAGTATCTGTGAGGGGTTGTAGTGTTGTGCCACCAGTGCCTAAGGCCCAATTTTTCAGCCCCTGTTTAACAGGGGCGTGTCATTACAATTTTTGAAGCAATACTTTGCAACAGGGCTCATTGCTGTGCTCCAAGTACAGTATCTGTGAGGGGTTGTAGTGTTGTGCCACCAGTGCCTAAGGCCCAATTTTTCAGCCCCTGTTCAACAGGGGCATGCAATTACAATTCTTGATGTAATAATTCACAGCAGGGCCCATTGCTGCACCCACCAAGAGTAACTCTGAGGGCTTACAGTGTTGTGGCAACGCCACCACCACCACCACCACGAAAGGCCCAATTTTTCAGCCCCTGTTCAAAAGGGGCATGTAATTACAATTCTTGATCTAATAATTCACAGCAGGGCCCATTGCTGCACCCACCAAGAGTAACTCTGAGGGCTTACAGTGTTGTGGCAACGCCACCACCACCACCACCACGAAAGGCCCCATTTTTCAGCCCCTGTTCAACAGGGGCATGCAATTACAATTCTTGATGTAATAATTCACAGCAGGGCCCATTGCTGCACCCACCAAGAGTAACTCTGAGGGCTTACAGTGTTGTGGCAACGCCACCGCCACCACCACCACCACCACCACCACCACGAAAGGCCCAATTTTTCAGCCCCTGTTCAAAAGGGGCATGTAATTACAATTCTTGATCTAATAATTCACAGCAGGGCCCATTGCTGCACCCACCAAGAGTAACTCTGAGGGCTTACAGTGTTGTGGCAACACCACCACCACCACCACCACCACGAAAGGCCCAATTTTTCAGCCCCTGTTCAACAGGGGCATGCAATTACAATTCTTGATCTAATAATTCACAGCAGGGCCCATTGCTGCACCCACCAAGAGTAACTGTCAGGGCTTACAGTGTTGTGGCACCAGCACCACCATCAAAGCCCCAATTTTTACTACCACTGTTCAACAATTATATGTAATTAAAATTCCTGATATAATAGTTGACAGCAGGGCGTTCCAGCACCAACCAAGAGTAACTGTGAGTGCTTACAGTGTTGTGCCAACACCAACAACTAAGGGGCCTATTTCTGCAGAGTATATACGGCAGGTCCCTACTTTCAAACATCCAACTTACAAACGACTCCTACTTGCAAACGCAAGAAGACAACAGGAAGTGAGAGGAAATCTACCCCTAGGAAGGAAAATTCTCTCCTGTAAGAATAAATATGGGAGAAAGGTGTCTCCTCTGTACTGATGCTTTATCAGCAATCCTTGTTTCAAGAAAAACACCACATTTCAAAAACAGTTGACATTGGGACGGAAAGTGAGGTGAAATGTTCTGAACAGGGGCACAGACAGCAAAACAAATGTTACAGGGGTGATAACCCTTACCTATGTTTTCCAAAAAGTTTAAAAATAGATTTTTGGGCTGGAGCTACACTTCAACAATGTACCTGTTCAAAATTACAAACAGATTCTACATAAGAACAAACCTACAGTCCCTGTCTTGTATGCACCGCCTGTATACGGCTGTTCAGAGTATATAGGGCCTTTTTTATTTTATGTGCGGGGTTCCCCTTAATATCCATACAAGACCCAAAGGGGCTGGTAATGGGCTGGGGTAGGGGGGGGGGTCATGGGGTAGCTATGCCATTTTTCTTAAAGATTTTCATCCATATTACCGGGACCAGACATTACATTAAAGCCGCAAGCAGTTTTAAATGGCTTTTTTTTCCTTTAGAAGTGTCATTTTGTGCAGGGACAGTTCTAAACACGGGAAACACGTGGCACTTCACAGGCATACTTTAGACACCCCCCAGGTACGATATTTAAAGGAATATTTGACTTTTTTTTTTTCACTTTATGCATCATTAAAATGACTGCTCCCGAAAAACGACCGTTTTTAAAACTTCTTTTTGCATTGATACATGTCCCCTGGTGCAGAACCCGGGTTCCCAAACCCTTTTTAGGACAATAACATGCATAATAGTTGTTATAATTAGCACTTTAGAATTCGAACGTTCGCATCCATTGTATTTAATAGGGTTCTAATGTTCGTACGAACTTTCGGTCCGTTCGCGGGTTCTGGTGCGAACCGAACCCGGGGGTGTTCGGCTCATCACTACTGATGGCGATGCACCGCGTCCACGACCAACACTGTTGTCTCTAGACACAGAGCCTGCTTGCCCTCTTTTTTTGGCTCCTGACTGTCTGCCTCTCCTTGTTTGCCTTCCAGACATTCTAATGGTCTGCAGGAAAATGGGAAAAGCAGCAATACAGGCTAAGTTAAGGTGTAATATGGTCAGGAGGCACACTCCGCCCGCTGTAAGTGCCGCAAAATCCTGTTGGTGTAAAACACCAGGAAAAAGCAGCAATACAGGCTAAGTTAAGGTGTAATATGGTCAGGAGGCACACTCCGCCCGCTGTAAGTGCCCCAAAATCCTGTTGGTGTAACACACCAGGAAAAAGCAGCAATACAGGCTAAGTTAAGGTGTAATATGGTAAGGAGGCACACTCCGCCCGCTTTAAGTGCCGCAAAATCCTGTTGGTGTAACACACCAGGAAAAAGCAGCAATACAGGCTAAGTTAAGGTGTAATATGGTCAGGAGGTACACTCCGCCCGCTGTAAGTGCCGCAAAATCCTGTTGGTGTAACACACCAGGGAAAAGCAGCAATACAGGCTAAGTTAAGGTGTAATATGGTCAGGAGGCACACTCCGCCCGCTGTAAGTGCCGCAAAATCCTGTTGGTGTAACACACCAGGAAAAAGCAGCAATACAGGCTACGTTAAGGTGTAATATGGTCAGGAGGTACACTCCGCCCGCTGTAAGTGCCGCAAAATCCTGTTGGTGTAACACACCAGGAAAAAGCAGCAATACAGGCTAAGTTAAGGTGTAATATGGTCAGGAGGTACACTCCGCCCGCTGTAAGTGCCGCAAAATCCTGTTGGTGTAACACACCAGGAAAAAGCAGCAAAACGGGCTAACTTCAGGTGTATAATGTGCAGGAGGCTTAGCAACAATGACACTGACACTGTCCCCTGCCTATCCTTCTCTCTCCCTGCACACAAGGTTTATCAAAGTATATGACACTGACACTCTCCCTGCCTATCCTTCTCTCTCCCTGCACACAAGGTTTAGCAAAGAATATGACACTGACACTGTCCCCTGCCTATCCTTCTCTCTCCCTGCACACAAGGTTTATCAAAGTATATGACACTGACACTCTCCCTGCCTATCCTTCTCTCTCCCTACACACAAGGTTTAGCAAAGAATATGACACTGACACTCTCCCTGCCTATCCTTCTCTGTCCCTACACACAAGGTTTAGCAAAGAATAGATTTGACAAGATTTGACACTGTCCCTGCCTATCCTTCACTTTCCCTGCTCCGGAACACACTACACAAGGCCGCCGCGCTGGCGGCCTTTTATAGTGTGGGGCGTGTACTAAACCCCCTCAGCTATAATTGGCCACAGGCATCCTGCCTGTGGCCAATCATTGCTCTCCTCGCTGCCGGCGCTGTGATTGGCCAAGCATGCAGGGTCACAGTGCATGCTTGGCCAATCACAGCGCCGGGATTACACTGCGATGGCGCAGTGTATTGTGGGCCATTCGCGTCACTCGAATTTGGCGCAAACGGCCCAAATCGTTCGTTGTTCGCCGAACGCTGCGAACAGCCGATGTTCGAGTCGAACCTATGTTCGACTCGAACACCGAGCTCATCCCTATTCAAAATGTCAAGATCGGCAGTTTTGAATACTTTCTATTTTCTAAAACTGGCGCCTTTAAGATGCCAGTAATCCGGAAGTGATGTCATGACATCGCTTCCAGGTTACTAGATCCAAGATCCAAAAAAAGCCGGTCTGGCTTTGTTCTAGGCTTTGGTTATCTGATGGACGTGCCGGCTGGTCCCTCGGGCCTCCTGGTGGGACAGGAGACCCGGGCAGAGGTGGGGGGGGGGGAGGGATGTCCCTTCCCACTGCTTGTGCTTGTAATAACAGCTGAATGACTGCTGAGTCGCATCGGTTATTATTAAAAGAAAGATGACCGTCTAAAGAACGGTTCCGGGGAGATTACCCCGGTACAACCCCTTGCAGCAATATCAATAACATCGGTACGTTTGTGACCGGTACTGATGCTTAAAAAAAAGTTAATATCGGCCTGCCGATGATAGGTCGACCCCCAATTGGGAGATTCGGATGTATCTGAATACCCGAATTAAAGTATAAACTAATGTAGCGGGGTCTCCTTTAAGGCCCCGGGACTACGTTACCCAGAACCCCGTTCGGCACCCAGAGTGCAGTTAGCCACCGCAGAGACTCATGGGAGGGGTTATTTAAGGAGGAGGCGAGGCGGAGCTCGGCCTCTTTGGACACCGCGCTGCAAGCAAAAGTTTCTTCCTGTGCGGATCTGCTGCAGTGCAAGGCCTGAAGCCTGGGCCTTGCGCAACTTCCAAAGAGCCTTCCACCCACTGCGGAGCCTGGGTGGCATCTGACTTGTCGAGTGAGGACATCAGTTGGATCGGGGACCCGATCGCGGCGGACGCTGTGTGCGGAGACACAGCAGGTGGAAGTCCTGGGCTGGGATCGCGCCCGGAGTGGTGAGCGAGCACTTGCTCAATCCAACAGACTTTACTGATCCTAGGCCTATAGACTGCCGTGGCTCACCGATTGTTTGCTTGTTGTTCCACTGGGGGGACCGGTAGCAGGACAGAGTTGAAGTGCCCCCCCCCCCCATCATAGTATTCTTAGTGATTGCCAGTTGTGGATTACAAATACCATTCATCAAGTGCACCACCGAAAGTTTGCATGCAAAGAAATCCCTATAGGAAGGACTGAGATTTATTCTGGGTCAGGCCTGGCCAGGGTGGGGATATAGGAGATTGTTTAGTGCGCCACAGGGCGTGTATACCATAATAGCTACGCGTGGTGGATTACCGCGCAGCGCCATTATTGTGTGCTACATTGATTGCTGCAGGGCTCTGCAAGCCAGTTGTGTGTATTATATTCTGTCTAAGCCCTTTTCTTTTACAACCTAAGTAAACTGTTATACTTAATCTTTAACATTGGTGTGTTGTCTTACTGTAAGGAGGGTGCCTTTACCATACCCAGTGATTGTGATAAAAATATAACCCCTAGACTAGCTGTGCCAGAGTGGGTCGAGCAGATTGCCGGGGGTTGGTGATGCTGCACACAGGGCCCGAAAACAAATCCAGTGGCTCTCTTAACTGGGGGTAGCGCTACACGTGGGGGCTCTCGAGTCCGGGATCCTGTTGCAGCAAGTAACGCGCCAAAAGTACCAGAATGGACCCACTAGAAGTAGGACAGTGGTGTAAAATGGTCGGCACAGATCCAGCCGGGATAGTAGTCATAGAACTCCCAGGGATCTGGCAAGAAGAAGCAGTGAAGCAGCTAGTGATGTCACTGTCACCGTATCAGAAAGCATGGGTGGTGGATGTCAGGACGAATTCCTCACTGACCCACGCATTAGTAGAGTGGAAGGACGGAGTCCCAGAACATTTCAAGAATACAAGTGTAGAAGCTATAGATGATCAGACTTATAGCCTAATACACGCGCTGCCGCTCAAACCAGGAGGACGGTTTCAGACACCGAAACTATCTCCATCACCCACCCCAAAAGGAGGAGAAGAAGAGGAGCCTACCAGTGGAGTTGGTAAATCCTCCTCCAGTGATGGTCAGGATGGCCATGACCCTGGAAAGAGACTCAGAGGTGGATACCTTGAAGTCACAGATGTCCCAAGTATTGGGGATGCTGACTTACCTGATGGAAAAGAAGTCAAGGGAACCAGAGAGTGAAAGTCCGAGGAAGGAGGTGTTTCCCAACACCTCAGCGCCTGCATCCCTGGAAGATTGGGGGGATGTGATTTGTTTCAATTGTGGAGGAGCTGGCCACTTCGCCAAAGTGTGTGCCAGCCCAAAGAAAAAAAAGAGGAATAACCGCAAGCCGCCGGAAAACTTCAGCGGGCCCCGGTGAAGGAGTCAACCGGGTGCCCATCATCTCCAGTGAGCTCCAAACTGAATGAGAAGCACATGAAAAGAGTGGAGAAGACCCCTCAGAAGAAACGCAAGGTTCCTCAGAAGGAACGCACCCCAAAGAAAGAGTAGTGTCCCTCAGCGGGTAGTTACACCCATAAAAATGAGGGAGATCAATGCATACCAGGCCCAAGAGAGACTTAAGTCCAAACAGAAATGGAAGAAAGCAAGTCAAAAGGGAAAATGCAAAGATCAAAAGAGAGAGACCCTCTTGAAGCGATATCCAGAGAAGCTGATGGGTCCCTCCCCGATAGTACCAGTTCAAGTGGAGGGAGTCTACACAAGAGCCATATTGGATACTGGGGCGCAAGTGACCCTGTTGTACCGGGACTTTTATGACAAGCATTTAAGTCACCTACCCATCCAGAAGATTGAAGAGTTGGAGATATGGGGAATTGGGACAGAGAGTTTCCCTTATGATGGCTATCTGCCTATAAAACTGACTTTTGACCCATCCATAGCCGGAAAGGCTGAAGTGTTTGACACCTTAGCTGTGGTGTGCCCCGACCGCCTGGAGCTAACAAGAGTTCCCTGATAATAGGGACGAACACGGATCTGGTCCGAAGACTCTTGGCCCCTCTGACAAGAAGGAAAGACCCCACAGTCACTGAGATCCACCCAATGTTGAAGACAGCCTACCAACGACTGATCTTGGAACAGAAGGTCCCGGAAGAGGGGGTAGGGAAGGTCTGGAGGCTGGGAAGAAGGGGAATAGTGCTGCAGCATGGTGAAGTAACCTGCTTGAAAGCCACAGTGAAACTCACTTGGGAGCAGCCTGGCCCTTTTGTCATGTTGGAACCCGACCCAAGGGAAGAACATTCGGGCTTAGAAGTAGTCCCAGAAGTGGTCCCGGTGAGGGCCCTGAAGAAGGCTCATTGTAAAGTGCCTGTGAGCGTCAGAAATACCACGGATGGTCCCATGGAAATCCCAGCCAGGCTGTTACTCGGCCGGGTGAGCCCAGCTACCCCAGTTGCTTCACCAGAGGTGGAGAGGACAGTTGGAGAAAGTACTGTGTGGGAGAAACTTTCCATGGAAAATCCAAATCTGCCCAGGGTTTAGAAAGAGAGAGCCAAGGCCCAGTTGACCAGGTGGGAAAGGATCTTTTCTCAAGATGAATTCGATGTGGGGTGTGCTAGGAGTGCCACCCATCGAATCCGCCTCCAGGAAGACAAGCCCTTCAGGGAGAGGGTTAGGCGGGTTCCGTTAGCAGACCTCGAAGACTTGAGGGAGCAGCTTGCTGAGCTCAAGCGAACAGGGGTGATTCGAGAATCTAGAAGTCCCTACGCCTCCCCTATAGTGGTAGTCCGGAAGAAGAATGGGTCACTGAGGCTGTGCATAGACTATAGGACCCTCAACAGGAGAACCATACCGGATCAATATACCACTCCAAGGATAGAGGATGCCCTACAGAGCTTGTCTGGAGCCAAGTGGTTCAGTGTAATGGACCTCAAGAGCGGGTACTATCAGATCCCGATGCATCCAGAAGACAAAGAGAAGACGGCTTTCATAACCCTGGTAGGGTTCTTTGAATTCAACCGAATGCCTCAAGGTCTGTCTGGAGCTCCAGCCACCTTCCAACGTCTCATGGAGAAGACTGTGGGAGATATGAACCTCATCGAAGTCCTCATATACTTGGATGATATCATTGTCTTCCGAAGAACCTTGGAAGAGCATGAAGAGAGGCTGGAGAAAGTTTTGAAAAGACTGAGTGAGGAAGGGCTCAAGCTCTCACCTGAAAAATGCCAATTCTATCAGTCATCAGTTAACTATCTGGGGCACATAGTGTCTGAAGATGGGGTAGCCACAGACCCGGAAAAATTGGAGGCCGTCACCTCCTGGCCCAGGCCCACCACTGTGACAGAGCTCAGATCCTTTCTGGGGTTCTGTTCCTATTACAGGAGGTTTGTGGAGGGGTTTGCTCGGATAGCCAGGCCTCTGAATGAGCTGCTGAAGACGGAGGGGGAAGAGGATGACACAGGCCCCAGAAAGCCAGGGGAGTCAGTCAAGGACCAGTGGAACGAGAAGTGTGAGAATGCTTTCCAGATGTTGAAGAAGACATTAACCACTGCCCCTGTCCTGGCCTACGCAGACCCTAAGAAGCCTTATGAACTTCATGTAGATGCCAGTCATGATGGTTTGGGAGGAGTGCTGTACCAGGAGCATGAAGAGCAACTGAGGCCTGTTGCATATGTGAGCAGAAGTCTGACTCCCTCCGAAAAGAACTACCCCACTCATAAGTTGGAGTTCCTGGCCCTTAAGTGGGCGGTAGTTGACAAACTTAGAGACTATTTGTTTGGGGATCAAGAAGACAAGAACTACCCCCTATCATCCACAAGGTGATGCTCAGCCGGAGAGGTTCAACCGAACCCTGCTCAACATGCTGAGGACCCTAAGTAGTGAAAAGAAGCAGCATTGGAGCAACCACATAGCGACAGTTGTGCATGCATACAACAGCACCACCAGTGATGCTACAGGGTACTCACCCTGTCGACTTATGTTCGGGAGAGAAGCAAGACTACCCATAGATCTGGCCTTTGGCACTTCCATAGACGATTGTTCTGCTACTTCCCACAAGGGATATGTCGATAGGCTCAGGCGTAATTTGAAATTGGCCTATGAACAGGCCCAGGCGGCCTCGGACCAAAGGGGGGCCCGCAACAAGAAAATTTTTGACCTGAAAGTTAGGATTCAGGATTTGCAACCAGGAGACAGAGTGTTGCTACGGAACTTGGGGGTTCCTGGAAAACACAAGCTTGCAGATAGATGGAGACCTGAACCTTATGTTGTTTGCAAAAGACTACCGGGCCTGCCCGTTTACAGACTTAAACCAGAAGGGAAGGTGGGACCTTTGAAGACCTGGCATCGGAACCACCTACTCCCACTAGTGGAGGCAGTTCGGATACCCCCTGTGACGGATTCCCCTGAGCCAACTTCCATCCTGGATACTCCCAGACCGAACACTCGATCCCAGACCCCTCAGATTGGGGATACAGAGACCTCGGAGATGAGTGAAGATGAGGGAGAAGAACTTGACTGGCTTTGGCCTTCACAGGCCCCAGGAACCTCTGCTATTGATCTTCCACCTGAAGAAGACACCATAGATCAGACGCTGAATGCAGAAGCTTCTGAGTTCATTCCGTCCAGTCCTTGGTCAGATTCTTGGGAGAGTGCCTGTGACTTACTCCCAGAAGAAGATCCAAGGGAGTCTCTGTACCTCCCTGCCCCGGAATCCAGTGCTCCCGAACCAGAAGTAATTCCTGAGTTGGTTCCAGAGGAGGAGCCTGTTCTAACAGAGAGCCCAAGAGGACAGAGGAAGTGAAGAGCCATAAAGCCTCCCCGGAGATTAACTTACCCACAGATGGGGAGAAGTGCGGAAGACACTGTGGTTACTGCCAGAAGGAGTACGGAAGACCCTGACCCTCCCACTGTTCATTTAGTGGGGGGCAACCCCAGCTCACTCTCGGGTACAGTTAGGCAGGACACTAGTGATGGTGTGACCTGTGGGCAGGGGAGTTTACCGCCTCGGTTTTGGTGGGAATTTCCCCTGCCAACATCATACAAAACTTTGATTGATGTTGTACGTTCTGTGATTTAAATTTATGTTATCTGTGGGGACCAAAGAGTTTAAGTGGGGGGAGTGTGTAGAGGGGTCTCCTTTAAGGCCCCGGGACTACGTTACCCAAAACCCCGTTCGGCACCCAGAGTGCAGTTAGCCACCGCAGAGACTCATGGGAGGGGTTATTTAAGGAGGAGGCGAGGCGGAGCTCGGCCTCTTTGGACACCGCGCTGCAAGCAAGAGTTTCTTCCTGTGCGGATCTGCTGCAGTGCAAGGCCTGAAGCCTGGGCCTTGCACAACTTCCAAAGAGCCTTCCACCCACTGCGGAGCCTGGGTGGCATATGACTTGTCGAGTGAGGACATCAGTTGGATCGGGAACCCGATCGTTGTGGACGCTGTGTGCGGAGACACAGCAGGTGGAAGTCCCGGGCTGGGATCGCGCCCGGAGTGGTGAGCCAGCACTTGCTCAATCCAATAGACTTTACTGATCCTAGGCCTATAGACTGCCGTGGCTCACCGATTGTTTGCTTGTTGTTCCACTGGGGGGACCGGTAGCAGGACAGAGTTGAAGTGTCCCCCCCCCCATCATAGTATTCTTAGTGATTGCCAGTTGTGGATTACAAATACCATTCATCAAGTGCACCACCGAAAGTTTACATGCAAAGAAATCCCTATAGGAAGGACTGAGATTTATTCTGGGTCAGGCCTGGCCAGGGTGCGGATATAGGAGATTGTTTAGTGCGCCACAGGGCGTGTATACCATAATAGCTACGCGTGGTGGATTACCGCGCAGCGCCATTATTGTGTGCTACATTGATTGCTGCAGGGCTCTGCAAGCCAGTTGTGTGTATTATATTCTGTCTAAGCCCTTTTCTTTTACAACCTAAGTAAACTGTTATACTTAATCTTTAACATTGGTGTGTTGTCTTACTGTAAGGAGGGTGCCTTTACCATACCCAGTGATTGTGATAAAAATATAACCCCTAGACTAGCTGTGCCAGAGTGGGTCGAGCAGATTGCCGGGGGTTGGTGATGCTGCACACAGGGCCCGAAAACAAATCCAGTGGCTCTCTTAACTGGGGGTAGCGCTACACTAAGTTTACCGAATGTTCCTCTAGCGCACTCACCCCAGACTTTACCTGCTTTGCTTTATTTGGCTCCTCCGCAGGAAAGAATGAGGCACACCGCACCAGCAGCTCGTACCCTCCTTGATGGGGAGGTTGAGCGGTGTTAGTTTTCGGGCCTGCCTGCGGCTGGTGTTAGAATCCTCCCGAGCTGATCTCGCCTCTGCATTAGCCAGAGACAAGTCCTTAATTCTCCCCAGTAAAGTAACTGTCCACACCAACTGAAAGTTTAACCTTTGTATTTATTTCACCACGGATAACAAATAGTCTCTATGAGAGCAGACAGGTTGATACGAGACACAGGTCAGATAAGGTAGGAGGAGGTCCAGGCACAAACTCAATTTAGGTTCTCTTACTGTTCTGATTTCACGAACAGGTTTGGGCGCACGGTCTCTGCCACAGACCGGGTGAATATGAAAAGTCACTGCCACTGACTTGTTGAAGTTGGTCACTGCCACTGACCTGGTGAATAGGGCCTTGCCCTGTTTGGTCACTGCCACTGACCTGGTGTGCGTAGAGTCACTGCCACTATGACCTACAAAACATGCACTTCCTTCTTGAAGAAACTTGGCCCATGTCAAGGAGAAGAACCTCCCTCCGGAGAGTTACCAGAGGCCCTTACTGTCACCACGACTCTGCGCTGGGTCTTCAGAAGGGGTCACCTCCCTGGCCTCCTCGATCCTGGATACGGGTCCCCTCGCAAGGCCGCACCCTGGGAGCCCTCAATCCCCGGCGGAACCCAGCCAAAGGCGCTGGGCTCCGGGCCTCCTAAATAGTACTTCACCCCAGACCGAAGGTGTCTGGAATGGAACAGGAACTCGGCCTCCGGGCCTAGGGCATCCGGAGACGACACACGCACCACCCAGGCTGAAGGTGCCTGGGCGAGACCCCTCTGGAAGATGGCCACCCCCTTTTATACCCTCTCCCAACAGGCACAGCAGGTTTCCCGCCCCGCCGTCACTACTGCCGAGAGAGGACAAAAAAAGGCACAGCCCTGCATCAGTGGCTCAACCCTGGCCTACGGCAACAGCACCACCTGTAGGCCACAGGGAACAGCACACCAATACTATCTCCCAGGGACAGAAATGGTCCAAGAAACCTAACAATTAGTGTATCTGAGCCTAATTACCACTCAGATACTCCCCCTAAATATAGCACCCCGCTACACTCCGAATAACTAAATTAAAGTTGTCCGAATTTCTGAAATTCAAATTGAAATTCAATTGGAATTTTACATCGAATTCCAGTCTAATTCGAACTGTAAACATGTTTCTGAAATCAAAGACTGTGTGGTATTAGAGTACCAATTTTGAAAAAATTCTGTTTTTGTTAAGCCAAAGGTGATTTAAAGACTCATTGTAATCATTTGATGAAGATTTTTCATTTGTTTGTTCACTTTGCCACATTCAAATTGATTCGACGATTCAAAATTTATCGATTCAAATGTTTTGAATCAAAGAAAAATGTGTAGATTCGAAAAAAAAATCAAAAAAGGACATAAAATGAATTTCCAAATACAAATTCCGAATATGAATTGAATAAATCAATCGAATTTAACCACTTCCATACAGGGCATTTTCACCCCCTTCCTGCCCAGACCAATTTTTAGTTTTCAGCACTGTTGCACTTTGAATGACAATTGCGCGGTCATGCAACACTGTACCCAAATGACATTTTTTCCCCCACAAATAGAGCTTTCGTTTGGTGGTATTTGATCATCTCTGCGTTTTTTTTTTTTTTGTGCTATAAACAAAAGAAGAGCGACAATTTTGAAAAAAAACACAATATTTTTTACTTTTTGATTTAATAAATATCAATTTTTTTTTTTTTTTAAACTATTTTTTTCCTCAGTTTAGACCGATATGTATTCTTCGGCATATTTTTGGTAAAAAAAAAATCGCAATAAGCGTATATTGATTGGTTTGCGCAAAAGTTATAGCGTCTACAAAATTGGGGATAGATTTATGGCATTTTTTTTCTAGTAATGGCGGCGATCTGCGATTTTTATTGTGACCGTGACATTGCGGCGGACATATCAGACACTTTTGACACGTTTTTGGGACCATTCACATTTATACAGCGATTAGTGCTATAAAACTGCACTGATTACTGTGTAAATGTGACTGGCAGGGAAGGGGTTAACACTAGGGGGCAATAAAGGGGTTAATATGTTCCCTATTGAGAGATTCTAACTGTAGGGGGAGGGGACTCGCAAGGGGAGGAGACAGATGTGTGTTCCTCTGTACTGGGAACACACATTGGTCTCCTCACCTCTGACAGGAGGTGGATCTGTGTGTTTACACACACAGATCCACACTCCTGTCGTGATTGCGGGCAGTCGCGGGTGCCCGGCGGACATCGCGGCCGCCGGGCACGCGCACCGGGTCACGAGCGGTGTGGCGCGCACGCGCCCCATAGACGGCAAGGAAGAAAGGGAGGGAGGGTTCCTGCCGGCGTCATATGACTATGGCCCGGTAAGGAAGGGGTTAACGAAATGAAATAACTAGATTAACGTATCTAAACAAAACTAAACACATTTTTTCATCATGTACATGTCTAGTGAATCTCCCTAATGGGAGCACAGACAGCAATAAAAACTGACTGGGCTTCTAATCCCTCTCCACTCTATGCCAAATTTAAGAAAAGTTTTTGCCTTTACTTGTACTTTAAACTTCCATACTGGGCCTTTTCTGGAACTTTTTGTTTACAAGTTTAAATTAGTATTTTTTGCTGGAAAATTACTCAGAACCCCAAAACATTATATATGTTTTTTAACAGAGACTCTAGGGAATAAAATGGTGGTTGCAACACTTTTGACGTCACGCAGTATTCTCCATAGGCGATGCTTTACATTTTATTTACAGGTTACCAGTCTAGAGTTACAGAGGAGGTCTTTGGATAGAAGTGTTGCTCTCGCTCAAACGCACACGGCAATATCTCACATGTGTGATTTGAACGCTGTTTACATATGTGGGCGCAACTTACATATGCGTTCGCTTCTGTGCCAGAGCATACGAGGGCGCTTTAACCACGTCAATAGCAGGCACTTTTCCCCCTTCCTGCCCAAGCCAATTTTCAGCTTTCAGCACTGTCGCATTTTAAATGACAATTGCTCATTTCATGCTACACTGTACTCAAACAAAATTTTGATCACTTTGTTCCCACAAACAGAGCTTTCTTTTGGTGGTATTTGATCACCTCTGGGGTTTTTATTTTGAAAGTTTTTGAAAAAAAAAATTGTATTTGTTTCTGTTATAAAATGTTGTAAATAAGTAAGTTTTCTCCTTCACTGATGGGCAATGATGAGGCTGCACTGACATGCACTGATGAAGTGGCATCAATGAGGTGGCACTGATGGGCACTGATAGGCAGCACTGATTTGCAGCACTGATGGGCACTCATAGGCTGCACAGATGGGCACTCATAGGTGACATGATAGGCGACACTGATGATCACTGAAAGGCTGCACTGATGGGTACTTATGGATGTCACTGATAGGTGGCACTGATGGACACTGATGGGTCGGAGGGCGACTGGAGGCGACATCCCCCAGGCGACTGAACTGCCGCTATGATTGTTCTTACAGTGCACAGAATCGTCGGCCAAAAAAGATGATCTCTACAGGTATCATTCAGATATCCCCACTCAAAGTCAATGACGTCATATGACGTCCTTGGGCTGGAAGTGGTTAATAAACTTCATTAAAGAAAAAAAAACTTCAAGTTCAGAATTTCAGTGCTGTGTCCAGGGTGAGTCTTGATGTCCCTATTTTGACACTTGTCTGATCGCAGAACACACAGGGGCTCCTTTTTTTCCAAAGTGGTGTACTATTTGCAACCAATCAGTATCCAGCACTTTTACAGGGTAGCTATGGGAAGAATTTGACAAATACATTTCAGGCACTTTTTTGTTAAAGTGGAACTACAGTTCATATGAGCACCACAAATCAAAAATGCTATTTAAAGTGATACTAGTTTTTCATTTAAAAATAATAAACATGTTATACTAACCTGCTCTATGCAATTGGTTTTGCACAGAGCAGCCCAGATCCTCCTCTTCTCTGGTCCCTCTTCGGTGCTCCTGGCCCCTCGCTCCTGCTGAGTGCCCCCACAGCAAGCAGCTTGCTATGGGGGCACCCGAGCCAAGCCGCTGCTCTGTGTGTCCATTCACACTTGGCCCACCCCCTCTCTCTACTCATTGGCTCACTGACTTTAATTCTATGCATTAAGATAAAAGCCTTCTGTGTGCAGCAGCCCCCCTAATACTTACCTGAGCCCCATCTCCGTCCAGGCGATGTCCACAAGTGTCTTGGCCATCCGAGACTCTACCTTCTTATTGCCATTGGCTCCGGCTGCTGTCAATCAAAGTCAGTCAGACAATCAGGAGAGAGAGGGGCAGGGCCGGGCCGCAGCTCTGTGTCTGAATGGACACAGGGAGCTGTGACTCAGCTCGGGTGCCCCCATAGCAAGCTGCTTGCTGTTGGGGCACTTGACAGGAGGGAGGGGCCAGGTTCACAGAAGAGGGACCAGAGAAGAGGAGGATCCGGGCTCCTCTGTGTAAATCCACTGCAACAAAGCAGGTAAGTATAACATGTTTGTTCTTTTTATTGAAAAAAAAAAAAATGAGACTTTACAATCACTTTAATTTAATGCCTCTGCCACTTAAGAGGGAGATTCCCGGACAGCCGAGACTCTTGAGCAACATCTCTGGATCGATGAGGGGGGTCTGCTTCACACAGATGTTTTTTGATCTTAATGCATAGAATGCAATAAGGCTCCATTCACACTTGTGCGACTTGTTATGCAACTTTGGACATCAGAGTTGCATGACAAGTCGTTCCTTATTCATATATGTGCGACTTAAAGTTGCAGCACCTTCAAAGTAGTTCATGCACTACTTTGGTACGACTTTCATGCAACTTTAGGGCCATAGACTTCAATGTTAACCCTCAGAATCCCTGGATTTAAGAATATCATCTTGTTTCTTACTAATGTGGAGTGTACATGTTTAGAACTGGGCTAACTTGTCTAAAGTTGTCAGTCTAGGCTCCCTTTAAAGTCCCAAACCTGTCAAAACCTTCCCAGCACATTCACTACTACATTTTGTTTTGTATGATGACTGGTCCTCTCCTGACAAGCTATTTTTCCTTCCCAAGTGTATTGTTGAGGAAGCATTTGTTAAGAAATGGACCCAGTGGTGTATCATCCATGTGTGCAGGGCACACTGCCCCTGAGGGAAGGGGGCCCACTGTGCCCTGACACACACCACCAACATGGAGTAAATATAAATAATTCTACCACATTTTCTGGGGTCTGGCCCCAAGTAGCGCTAACTAACAGCAGCCATGGAACTTTTCTTTCATTTTTGGTGTACAGGCAGCAACGGCCAGGTCACATTTGCCGATACAAAGATTATAGTTCTGTCCACCGATGCCCACAGCCACTGGCAGCCCTGTGATATGCTCCTCGGTATATCAGTAAGGCAGGGCTTTGCTGAGAGCAGCTGTGGTTAGATCGGCTGTAGACCTGTCAGGTGGCAGGGGTGGCAGGCTGGCATGCAACAGGGATTAGTGCACAGTTTTTTCCTGGTAAGAAGATTCTAATGTCTACAGTAAAGTGAGACACAGGCTGCAGTGTTTGTTATAATATTACTACTCCAGACAGGAGTAGTAATAGTATACAGTACAAACACTGTCTGCAGTCATACAGCTACAACATCTGTAAATCATAGGTGCTGTTGCTGTATAGCTGCAGACAGTGTACAATGAAAAGTCATAACATTATGACTGTCTGACAGGTAAAGTGAATATATAAAGCTAATAAGGGGAGGGGAGACCAAAAGGCAGCACATCCCATATATAGAGAGAGTACAAGTAAAAAAGTATAGCTGTGGGACTTTCCAGGTGCCAAAAAGACACACTTCACATTGAATATGTAAAAAATATTATGTTTTATTGTACAAAGATAACATAGACTCTCCTAAAAATAGTAATAATGCCCATCAAGATCATCAGTATATGTAGCATAAATCCATTCTTGATTGTATTTTATAGGCATCTTCACATTACAACAGGTGGATAGTGGCTTCAACATGTTTTGCAAACGACTTCTTCAGGAAACACTCTACACCTGTGCACCCATCCGCATAATGTGGGTACTCAGACTCTTCAAGTCCTCATAAGAAGGGGGGACCACTGACCACGCAAGTGTACACAAGGGGGAGCAAGATGTGGGCCGCCGGAGGGGGCAGAGGGAAGTGTACTAATACTGATTACCATCCAAGGTGTATACATATACACATAATGTATACAAGGGTGTACATTGGATGCAGGGAATTGTGCAGAATGTGACACACTGAGTTAGGGAAGGGTGGGTGGAATTGTGCAGAATGTGAAACACTGAGTTGGGGGGGGGGGGGGGGGGGTTGTACTGTTGGAGAGACAATATCCCAGTGGAAGTGATTCCTCCATCTAACTAATTTGTGTGCCTGCTGGTTGAAAAGGGAAAAAACAACTATGACCAGCTTAACAGACCCCTGCACTATATAGTAGGGTTGCACCGATACCACTTTTTTAAGACCGAGTACAAGTACCGATACTTTTTTCAAGTACTCTGCGATAACGATTACCGATACTTTTTTTTAAATGTCATGTGACAGTGGACTGTGTCAGTATTTTTTTTATTTTTATTTTATTATTTTTTTACAATTGTATTTTTTACAATTTATATTTTTTACAATGCTTTCTTTTTGGGGGAGTGGACGGTGTCAGTGTTTTTTTACTATTTTATTTTTTTACAATTTTACCTTTTAAATATTTATTACAATGTATTTTTTATTTATTATAATTTATTTTTATCAGCCCTGTTGGGGGGGGGGGGGGGGAGATATCAGGGGTCTAAACAGACCTCTGACATCTCCCCTTTGAGACAGAGAAAGGGACTGAGGACACAGATTCCCCAGTCCCTTTCTCTGCAGCCTCTGCTGCTCTGAAAATGAATGGACAGGAGATAGAAGCTCCTCTCCATTCATAAACTAAAGCATCATAAACACAGTTTACGATGCTCAGTTTTGAATGCACAGTGATCACTGACTCTGTGCATTCAGAAAAGGAAGGAGCCAGTAAATGAGATATATACCGGCTCCTTCCTCCGCTCTCCATCCTGACAGATCCGGGACAGGGGGGGACCGGAGGAAGACAGAGAGGCACCGGAGGAGCACGGAGGACACGGATGGGGACTGGAGGAGCACGGAGGACACGGATGGGGACTGGAGGAGCACGGAGGACACGGATGGGGACTGGAGGAGCACCGGAGGAGCACAGAGAGGGGGACCAGAGGAGCGCACAGAGGACATGGAGAAGCACACAGGGGACAGTCAGGGGTGATTGGTGCGGTGGTAAGGGGAGTTACAAGCACCGATCTCCCTGTATAGATTTTAATAAAGCAGCTGAAAGCCGCAGGGGGGGGGAGCAGCTGCCAGCTGCTTTATTGAAATCTATACAGGGAGATCGCTGCTTGTAACTCCTCCCACTGCTGCACCGATCACCTCTGACTGCCCAGGTATCGGGACAAGCATTGGAGCATTTGCACAAGTACTCGTGCAAATGCTTGGTATCAGCACCGAGCTAGTACTAGTATTGGTATCGTTGCAACACTACTATATTGTACATACACGCTCCTACCCTATATACAATATATTGTACATTACATACTACTGCATTATATACATTATATTGTACATTACAGACTGCTACATTATATACACTATATTGTACATTATAGACTCCTGCACTATATACAGTACACTATATTGTACATCACAGACTCCTGCACTATATTGTACATTACAGACTCCTGCACTATATACACTATATTGTACATTACAGACTCTTTAAATGTATACAATATATTGTACATTACATACTTCTGCATTATATACACTAAATTGTACATTAGAGACTCCTGCATTACTTACACCATACAGGGGGTCCCCGACTTACGAACGCGTTAGGGACTTTCCTCTTGTTAGTAAGCCGGAAATGTTTGTAAGTCGGGCCGTGCATGCGCAGAATGACAATTACGGACATTTCCGCCATTTTCCGATGTTCCGCTGAATGGCCGTGCATGCGCAGAACGGCAATTACGGACATTTCCGATGTTTTCCGATGTTCCGTCGTATGGCTGTGCATGCGCAGAATGGCAATTACGGACATTTACGACATTTTCCGATGTTTTCCAGGGCTCCGTCTGGCCGCGCATTCACAGAACGGCAGATGGCCGTTGTTCGTAAGTCGGGCGTTCGTAAGTCAGGGACCCCCTGTATTGTACATTACAGACTCCTGCATTAAATAAACTATAATGTACGTTGCAGACTCCTGCACTATATAAACTATAATGTACATTGCAGACTCCTGCACTATATACACTATATTGTACTTTACATACTCTTGCACTATACATACTATAGTACGTTACAGACTCCTGCACTATATACACTATATTGTACATTACAGACTCCTGCACTATATAAACTATAATGTACATTGCAGACTATATACACTATATTGTACTTTACATACTCTTGCACTATACACTAAACTATAGTACCTTACAGATTCCTGCTTTATATATGTAGCGGGTATTTGAATTTAGGGGAAGCATCTGGGTGGTAGTGTAACCCAGATGCACTGATTGCTAGGGAATCCGAGACCCTTTTGTGGTTCTTGGAGGACTCTGGTGGTGTGAGGTTCCCTGCGGCCTACAGGTGGCGTTGTCGCCCTGGCCGGAGTTGAACTCACACCGCAAGACTGTGCCTTTTTGTCCTTTCCTGGCGCTGGTACAGCAGGGCGGGGAAACTGCTGGGACGCAAAAGGAGAGGAGATAAAAGGGGCGGACGCCCTGACCTTGGCTTGTCTTTCTTTGTCTAGGGGTGTTAGTGCTGTGGGGAGGGATGAGATACACCACGGCCCATGTCCTCCATAGTGAAGAGGTGAAGGCCAGAAAGATCGGGCTTTGTGTAGGTGTCCTAGAGTCAAGTCCTGTCCTTCGTCCCTGACTCCTTTGCTCCTAGTAACCAGAGTTCCACACACTGAATAGGTCCAACACAGTTTTATTCTTCTCAGCGAATAAACATACAGAACAGTCAAGTTGGGACCTTTGCAACAGTTCAGTATTAATGGGAGTAGGTCGAGGCACAATCCTTCACGGTATCGCTAACCACTGTAGTGTCACCAATGGCGAATAGTCACTGCCACTGACTATATGAGGTAGAACATGAATTACCTTCGCTATCACAGCCCCTGTCAGGGGAAGGATATCCGTCCAAGGGAGTCACCGGAGGCCTCTCTGTCACGAGCCATCTTTGTAAGTACTTTTTATTTTTGGGAGTAATCATTACAAGTTAATATATGGCTTATATGCTAGTAATTTGTTAGTGCATGCTCAGGGGTACCCATTTGTTGCTGTGCTTTTTTTGTAGTGACCATCTCACGTTTTTTTTTATGTTTTTTTAAATGTTTAACAAGGCACACACAATAATTAATAACATTAGGAAGTATGAACCAACTAAGTTTAACCTACATGAAATCTATGAATGCTAAATGCTAATAATGTACTGTATTTCAAACAGGGTACAGGTAGGGTAGTAAATCTGCAATCTGCATAATATTATGAACTGAATGTGATTATTAACCATGTTTAATAATTATAATATTGTATTTCATCTATTAGAAAAAGTTTCAGATATCCATCCATGGCCAATGATGTAGCTGCAGTGCAAATGTTGTCGCTGCTCTGTGTATTTTGGAAAAAAGCATGGCATCTCTTCTCTCAGGTGTGCTGGTCAGATTGCAGTTAGTTGTCAAACATGCCCTGAGGGATCCCCAGATCAGCAAGACATTGAGGGCTGCAAAGTGCCTTGTGGAACATTAAAAAAAAGTGAGCTGGCCACTACAAAGCTTAAAGCAAAGCAGCAACAAATGGATACCCCTGAGCATGCACTAATAAATGATGTATCCGTAAGATGGAACAGTACGTTACACGTGATCAGCCGCCTGCTTGAACAGAGGTGGCCTGTGACTGCAACGCTTTCCGATCCTGATGTCACACCACGAGGGAAGCGCTTCCTGGATTTAAAACATGATCGGTGGAGCTTACCTGAGGAGGTGGAACAAGTCCTGAGGCCTTTTGAGTGTGCCACTGTTTTCTTGAGTGGAGAGTCCTATGTGACTGCTTCCACTCTACCTCCTCTGGTAAAGGGCCTCCAGAAATCGATACAGAGCACAATTTGCGAGACAGCAGCCATCAAGGCTTTCCAAAGTGTTGCTGCACAGGAGATGACATCAAGATGGGAGCGGGAAACTAAATTCAGAGATGATGGTGGAGAAAATATATGTCTTATTGCAGCAGCCCTGGACCCCAGATTCCGCAAACTAAAATTCCTGCCAGCAAAGGACAGTTTAAAAGTTCTCCTCGAGGTCCAAGCTCTTGCTCTTGAAGTGAAAAGAAGATATGAGGAAGAGCAAACGCAACATCAATGTGAGGAACAACAGTCAGCCAGTGCAGACATGAAATTTTCAGAGAAGAGGCAAGTGTCTCTGTTGGACACTTTGCTCGGTTCAGATTCAGATGAACACCACAGTAATGGTGAGGATGACATGACTGGTCTCCAAGATCAAGAAACCCACAGTGAAGTTGTGAGGAATTAGATACACATGTATTTTAGTGAGCAGGCTATTCCGAAGGAAAGAAAATCCGCTGAAATGGTGGAAGGAAAATGAAAAGAGATTTCCCATCTTGTCCATGCTGGCAAAGAGTTACTTGTCTGTGCCTGCAACATCAACCCCATCTGAAAGGCTTTTCTTAGTTGCTGGCAACATTGTGACTAAAAAAAGAGCAAGCCTCACTTCAGAGCATGTCAATATGCTAACCTTCCTCCATTGCAATGCTATATAATATAGCATTGCAATGGAGTAAGTAACACAGGCACCCAACCTTTTGCACTGTTCATGTTGGGCTCAGGGCTGTATTTATGTTGAGAATCTCAACATGATGGCTGCCTTCAAGTAATCTTTGCACTGTATTGGCCATTATTGCAATGTTGAGCAGTGCTTTTGTTGGACTTGGCTTCTTGAAAACTGTTACCTTTCAGGTATGTTTTACATTACAATTACAAGTAACACACCGCAAAAATACTGCTGAACACTCTACAATAACACTATGTAATGATTACAGTGTTATTGTATGTTGACCAGCATTTTTGTGGTGTTACTAGTGTATAAACAACACTTTAGGGCATGAGGCATAAAAATACCATATAAATTCTGCCTAACACTTTGCAAAAGATGCATTCTGAAGGCATTATGTGGTTTAAAGTAGTAAGGTTACCACATAATGCATTCAGAATGCATCTTTTGCAAAGTGTAATGCCGCGTACACATGATCATTTTTCCCGTCTGGAAAAATGAAAAAAAAATTTTAACCAAAAAAAACGACCGTGTGTGGGCTTTTTGTCATTTTTCCCGACGGGAAAAACGGCATTAATCACGACGAGAAAAATTAGAACATGCTCTAATTTTTCTCGTCGTGGATCCCGTCGTTTTTTTCCGCGGCAGTTTTCCCATAGGGAAACACTACCACGGAGCCCACACACATTTTCTCGACCAAAAAAAAAATGTCGGGAAAAAAGGACGTGTTTAGGGAACCAAGCCGTTCCCTCGTTTTTCCCGTCGATTTTCTCGACTGTGTTTTCACCGTCGAGAAAATCGATCGTGTGTACGCGGCATTAGGCAGAATTTATATGGCATTTTCATGCCTCATGCCCTAAAGTGTTACATTTTATTTTTTGGTACTTTTATTTTTGTATATGTCTTTTATGTGTTTTTGCACACACAGTGTTGAGCAGCAGTGCTTTTGTAGGACTTGGCTCCTTGAAAACGATGTTACCTTTCAGGTATGTTTTACATTACAATTTCAAGTAACACACCACAAAAATACTGCTGAACACTCAACAATAACACTATGTAATGATTACATTGTTACAGTGTTATTGTATGTTGACCAGCATTTTTGTGGTGTTACAAACAACACTTTAGGGCATCAGGCATAATGCCATATAAATTCTGCCTAACACTTTGCAAAAGATGCATTCTGAAGGCATTATGTGGTTTAAAGTAGTAAGGTTACCACATAATGCATTCAGAATGCATCTTTTGCAAAGTGTTAGGCAGAATATATATGGCATTTTCATGCCTCATGCCCTAAAGTGTTACATTTTATTTTTTGGTACTTTTTTTGTCTTTCATGTGTTTTGCACACACAGGGGCTGATTTACCAAACGTTTGCGCCATGAGTATTGGCGCATCTGCGTGCGCAATGGCTGTTTTGGTATTTACAAAACATTAGCGCCGGTATCGCAGCCCTATTTCCCATTTACTATAGTGTTCTCTGCGCCCGGGAGGAGGCGCTCAGTGCGCTACTATGGACCTGGCGCAGGGCATGTTAAAATCTAAATATAAAGAAGTTGGAAGTGAGAATATAATGGGGGTGATGTGAGGAAGTGTAGGGACACCTGCCCAAATAACTAATATGCCCAAAATAGAGTGGGAAAGTAACTTTTTCAAAACCAGCCCGCTGCGCCGGCAAGTACGATTAGAGCTGCGGGAGGTTTTTTTGAGCTCAGCGCGGGAATTTCAATGGTTTAAATGCGCCGATACACTGCGCCAGCAAAATCTTAGTAAATGTCACGTCACCTAAGTCAATTTGCATAAGTTGAACTGGCGCAGCTCTGAACTTGCCAGTGCGCCTGCAAAATTACATTTCTAAAGGAAAAAAAACACATTTAAAAGCAGCCGCGGCTGTAAGGAATTGTCGGCTCCCGGCAATATAGAGAAAAGTCATTGAAAGTCTTTGCTAATCAAAAAAAAAAGCGTGGGGGTTCCCCCAAATTCCATAACCAAGCCCTTCAGGTCTGGAATGGATATTAAGGGGAACCCCGCTGCAAATGTAAAAAAAAAATATGACGTGCGGGTTCCCCCCAAATATCCAAACCAGGCCCTTCAGATCTGGCATGGATTTTAAGGGGAACTCCACCCCAAATTTTATAAAAAAATGGCGTGGAGTTCCCCCAAAAATCCACACCAGACCCTTATCCGAGCACATAACCTGGCCGGCCGCAGGGGAAAAGGGGGGGACGAGAGCGGCCCCCCCTCCCTCCTGAACCGTACCAGGCCACATGCCCTCAACATGGAGAGGATGTCCCTATGTTGATGGGGACAAGGGCCTCATCCCCACAACCCTTGCCCGGTGGTTGTGGGGGTCTGCGGGCGGGGGGCTTATTGGAATCTGGAAGACCCCTTTAACAAAGGGGACCCCCAGATCCCGCCCCCCCTGTGTGAAATGGTAATGGGGTACAAATGTACCCCTACCATTTCACAGGGAAAGTGTCAAAAATGTAAAAAATGACAAGAGCCGGTTTTTGACAATTCCTTTATTAATGTCTTCTCTTTTCTTCCATCTTCTTGCTTCTTCTTCCATCTTCTTCTTTTCTCCGTTCGGGTTTCTTCCTCCATCTTCCTCTTCATCTTCATCTTCAGCTTCCTTCTTCCTCCGGTCTTATCGTCCAGCATCTTGCTCCGGTGTCTTCCCTTCTTTCTTCTCCGGCCGCTCCGTTTGAATTGGAGGTTCCCGCTGTGCGACGCTTCAGTTCTCCACTTGGTCCGCTTACACCCGGTGGCTCCGCCCCCCCTCTGTCACCACGGGGAAAGTCCCCGTGAAATCCATGTGCGTCAGAGGGGGGCGGGGTCACCGGGTGTAAGCGGACCCAGAGGGGAACTGAAGCGTCGCACAGCGGGAACCTCCAATTCAAACGGAGCGGCGGAGAAGAAAGAAGAAGGGAAGACGCCGGAGCAAGATGCGGACGAGAAGACCGAAGGAAGATGGAAGAAGGAAGATGAAGATAAAGATGAAGAGGAAGATGAAGATGGAGGAAGAAACCCGAATAGAGAAAAGAAGAAGATGGAGGAAGATGGAAGAAGAAGGAAGAAGATGGAAGAAAAGAAAAGACATTAATAAAAGGAATTGTCGAAAACCGGCTCTTGTCATTTTTACATTTTTGTCACTTTCTTTGTGAAATGGTAGGGGTACATTTGTACCCCATTACCATTTCACACAGGGGGGGCCGGGATCCGGGGGTCCCCTTTGTTAAAGGGGTCTTCCAGATTCCGATAAGCCCCCCGCCCGCAGACCCCCACAACCACCGGGCAAGGGTTGTGGGGATGAGGCCCTTGTCCCCATCAACATGGGGACATCCTCCCCATGTTGAGGGCATGTGGCCTGGTACGGTTCAGGAGGGAGGGGGGGGCGCTGTCTCGTCGCCCCCCCTCTTCCCCTGCGGCCGGCCAGGTTATGTGCTCGGATAAGGGTCTGGTGTGGATTTTTAGGGGGACTCCACGCCATTTTTTTTTTAAATTTGGGGTGGAGTTCCCCTTAAAATCCATGCCAGATCTGAAGGGCCTGGTTTGGATATTTGGGGGAACCCCACGTCATTTTTTTAAAAAATTTGCAGCGGGGTTCCCCTTAATATCCATTCCAGACCTGAAGGGCCTGGTTATGGAATTTGGGGGAACCCCCACGCATTTATTTTTTGGTTAGCAAAGACTTTCAATGACTTTTATCTGTATTGACCGGAACCAGCAATTCATTACAGCCGCAAGGACTTTTAAATGACTATTATTTTACTTTAGAAATGTCATTTTGCTCTCCAACTGTTATAAACATGGAAAACATGTGCTACTTTACAGGCATACTATAGACACCCCCCGGGAATGATATTTAGGGCCAGTTCACACCGGATGCAGTGCAGTGCGTTTTTTTGATGCCTGAAAAACGCAAAGAAAGTTGATCACATTAATGCCAATGGCATAGTTCACACCACTGCAGTCCGTTCCAGTGCATTTCAGAAAGCCAAAAAATAATTGGTCATGCTGCATTTTTTTTTTAGGTACAAAACTGTACTGGACCCCAGTAAAACACATCAAAAACGCATTGGAACGTACCAAAAATGCACTGGAATGCACCGCAACGCACCTAAATGCACCAAAGACGCACTGCAACACACTTGTCCTAAGTGAAAAGAGGGGGAAAAAAACACTGGACTGCATCAAAAACGCCTCAAAAATGCACTGGAATGTGTCAAAGACGCGCATGCAGAAAAGCACCTGGAACGCACCCAGACTGCGTTTCTATAGTGTGAACTAGGGCCAGTTCACACTATAGAAACGCAATCCGGATGCATTCCTGGTGCTTTTCTGCATGCATGTTTTTCATGCGTTCCAGTGCATTTTTGGTAAGTTTTTGATGCAGTTTAGTGCTTTTTTTTCACCCCTATTTTTTATTAACCATAGATAAGGACAAGTGTGTTCCAGTGCGTTTTTGGTGCATTTAGTAGTGATGAGCCGAACACCCCCGGGTTCGGTTCGCACCAGAACCCGCGAACGGACCGAAAGTTCGAACGAACATTAGAACCCTATTAAATACAATGGATGCGAACGTTCGAATTCTAAAGTGCTAATTATAACAACTATTATGCATGTTATTGTCATAAATAGGGTTTGGGAACCCGGGTTCTGCACCAGGGGACATGTATCAATGCAAAAAGAAGTTTTAAAAACGGTCGTTTTTCGGGAGCAGTCATTTTAATGATGCATAAAGTGAAAAAAAAAAAGTCAAATATTCCTTTAAATATCGTACCTGGGGGGTGTCTAAAGTATGCCTGTGAAGTGCCACGTGTTTCCCGTGTTTAGAACTGTCCCTGCACAAAATGACACTTCTAAAGGAAAAAAAGCCATTTAAAACTGCTTGCGGCTTTAATGTAATGTCTGGTCCCGGTAATATGGATGAAATTCTTTAAGAAAAATGGCATAGCTACCCCATGACCCCCCCCCCCTACCCCAGCCCATTACCAGCCCCTTTGGGTCTTGTATGGATATTAAGGGGAACCCCGCACATAAAATAAAAAAGGCCCTATATACTCTGAACAGCCGTATACAGGCGGTGCATACAAGACAGGGACTGTAGGTTTGTTCTTATGTAGAATCTGTTTGTAATTTTGAACAGGTACATTGTTGAAGTGTAGCTCCAGCCCAAAAATCTATTTTTAAACTTTTTGGGAAACATAGGTAAGGGTTATCACCCCTGTAACATTTGTTTTGCTGTCTGTGCCCCTGTTCAGAACATTTCACCTCACTTTCCGTCCCAATGACAACTGTTTTTGAAATGTGGTGTTTTTCTTGAAACAAGGATTGCTGATAAAGCATCAGTACAGATGAGACCCCTTTCTCCCATATTTATTCTTACAGGAGAGAATTTTCCTTTCTAGGGGTAGATTTCCTCTCACTTCCTGTTGTCTTCTTTCGTTTGCAAGTAGGAGTCGTTTGTAAGTTGGATGTTTGAAAGTAGGGACCTGCCGTATATACTCTGCAGAAATAGGCCCCTTAGTTGTTGGTGTTGGCACAACACTGTAAGCACTCAGTTACTCTTGGTTGGTGCTGGAACGCCCTGCTGTCAACTATTATATCAGGAATTTTAATTACATATAATTGTTGAACAGTGGTAGTAAAAATTGGGGCTTTGATGGTGGTGCTGGTGCCACAACACTGTAAGCCCTGACAGTTACTCTTGGTGGGTGCAGCAATGGGCCCTGCTGTGAATTATTAGATCAAGAATTGTAATTACATGCCCCTGTTGAACAGGGGCTGAAAAATTGGGCCTTTCGTGGTGGTGGTGGTGGCGTTGCCACAAGACTGTAAGCCCTCAGAGTTACTCTTGGTGGGTGCAGCAATGGACCCTGCTGTGAATTATTAGATCAAGAATTGTAATTGCATGCCCCTGTTGAACAGGGGCTGAAAAATTGGGCCTTAGGCACTGGTGCCACAACACTCCAACCCCTCACAG
Source organism: Rana muscosa (assembly GCA_029206835.1). Lineage (NCBI taxonomy): Eukaryota > Metazoa > Chordata > Amphibia > Anura > Ranidae > Rana > Rana muscosa. The sequence goes on from CM055116.1 coordinate 734,753,655, forward strand.
ATACTGTACTTGGAGCACAGCAATGAGCCCTATGGCAAATTATTGCTAAAAAAAATGTAATTACACGCCCCTGTAAAACAGGGGCTGAAAAATTGGGCCTTAGCCACTGGTGGCGGCACCCATAAACAAAAATGATCTTCCAAGCTATCATCATCAATCGTATCATTGAGGACTCGGAGGAGGAGGATAGCCAGTCAACATAACAGCACAGGCACTCAGCATCAGCATCAGTCTTGAAGGGATGTGACATGTTAAAATCAATTAGTCTGTTATATCAGCATCAGGTGTGTGGTAGCTGGTGGTGATCCAAGACTGGTTCATCTTGATGAAAGTCAGTCGATCAACCGAGTCGGTGGACAGGCGCACCCTGTGATCCGTGACAAATCCTCCAGCAGCACTGAATGTGCGTTCCGAAAGAACGCTGGATGCAGGACAGGCCAGTAGCTCAATTGCATACTGTGCAAGCTCTGGCCAGTGATCCATCCTCAAGACCCAGTAAGCCAGAGGATTTTCGGTGGGGAAGATGTCCAAGTCTGACCTTGCCCCTAGATATTCCTGCACCATGTTTATCAGACGCTGGCGATGGTTGCTGGAACCGATCATACTTTGGGGCTGTGGACTAAAGAATTGTCTGAACACATCGGTCAGACGGCCACCTTCCCCACCGCTCCTTCTTTGACTGGCCGAAGCCTCAGCAACTCGTTGTCCAGGACCAGGAGTTTGTAACCTCCCAGTCTCTGGGAACGCGTTGCACAGACCTTTCTGCAAGGCCTCCCGGAGTTGTCTCATTCTCTGCTCCCTCTGCGACGGTAACATAAGGTCCGCAACCTTACCCTTGTACCGTGGATCAAGGAGAGTGGCCAGCCAGTAATGGTCCCTCTCCTTGATCCGAAGAATACGAGGATCCTTCCGCAGACTTTGCAGGATCAGGGAGGCCATGCAGCGTAGGTTTGCTGAGGCATTCGCTCCGGAGTCCTCTGGGTCACTAAGGACGACATGATCCGCAGCCACCTCCTCCCAGCCACGTACAAGTCCACTGGTTTCTTGGGACTGTAAATCATCCCTAAAAGACTGCTGCTGATGATGCTGAGTCTCCTCCTCCTCCTCCTCCTCCTCCTCCTCCTCTTCCTGTGCGATGGGTGGGACAGAAGGAACACTGTCTGGGTAAAGGGGGCCTTGAGAGGCAAGGAAGTCCTCCTCTTCCTGCCTCTGTTCTGCCTCAAGTGCCCTGTCCATTATTCCATGCAGCGTGTGCTCCAACAGGTGGACAAGAGGTACAGTGTCACTGATGCATGCACTGTCACTGCTCACCATCCTCGTGGCCTCCTCAAATGGTGCCAGGACAGTGCATGCATCCCTGATCATGCCCCACTGGCGTGGAGAAAAAAAACCAAGCTCCCCTGACCCTGTCCTGGTGCCGTAGTCGCACAGGTACTCATTGATGGCCCTCTGCTGCGTGTGCAGCCGCTGCAGCATGGCCAACGTTGAGTTCCACCTGGTGGGCATGTCACATATAAGGCGGTTCTTGGGCAGGTTCAACTCCTTTTGCAGCTCAGCCAGGCGAGCACTGGCATTATAAGATCTGCGGAAATGCACACAGACTTTCCTGGCCTGCCTCAGGACATCCTGTAAGCCCGGGTACCTGCCCAAGAACCGCTGCACCACCAGGTTAAGGACGTGAGCCACACAGGGCACATGGGTCAGTTGTCCCTGTCGGAGGGCGGAGAGGAGGTTGGTGCCATTGTCGCAAACCACCATTCCTGGCTTAAGCTGGCGTGGCGTCAACCACCTCTCGGCCTGGCCCTGCAGAGCAGACAGGACCTCTGCCCCAGTGTGGCTTCTGTCCCCCAAACACACCAGCGCAAGCACGGCATGGCATCTTTTTGCCTGCGTACTTGCGTAGCCCCGTGAACGGCTACGGAGCACCGCTGGTTCATAGGACAAACCACAGGAAGAGGCCATGGAGGAAGAAGAAGAGGAGGGGGTGGAGGAGAGAGGTGTGTCACAACCAGTAGTAGCATTTTGGAGGCGTGGCGGTGGGACAACCTCCAACACTACTGCACCTTGTCCTGCATCCTTCCCAGCTGCCAAAAGAGTGACCCAATGGGCCGTGAAAGAAAGGTAACGTCCCTATCCATGCCTGCTGGACCATGAGTCAGCGGTAATATGCACCTTACCGCTGACCGCCCTGTCCAGCGAGGCCAAGACATTGCCTTCCACATGCCGGTAGAGAGCCGGAATAGCCTTCCGTGAGAAAAAGTGGCGTTTGGGAACCTGCCACTGAGGAACCGCACATTGCACAAACTCACGGAAGGGGGCCGAGTCTACCAACTGAAAAGGCAGCAGTTGAAGCGCTAGCAGTTTAGCCAAGCTAGCATTCAACCGCTGGGCATGTGGATGGCTGGGAGTGAACTTCTTTCGACGGTCCAGCAGCTGGGGCAGGGAAATTTGCCTGCTAGAATCGGACGTCGGTGTACTGCTAGCAGAGTGGCCGCAAGTACTTGGCTGTGACACACCTAATTCTACACCTTCATTCCTCTCAGTGCATGTTTCAGAGAGGACTGAAGTTATAGTGGGGTTGGAGATCCCAGCTGATGCGGTGCAAGGAGAGGTCCGCTTTGTTCTTTGGTGTGGGTCTTTGAGGTAGGCTTGCCAACGAGCTGCATGGCAGGTCAACATATGTCTGGTCAGGCATGTGGTACCCAAGCGGCTGATGTTTTGGCCACGCGATATACGCTTGAGACATATGTTGCAAACAGCAGCTGTGCGATCTGATGCACTAGCCTCAAAAAAGGCCCACACCAAAGGACTTTTTGAATGACGGGCAGAGGCAGCGCCCTGCACAGGCGGAGCTCTGCGGTGTGATTCCGTCGGTGTACTGCCCTTACGCTGGCCACCAAAGGGCATCCTGCCTCGTTGGAGATGTGCCTCCTCCTCATCCTCCTCCTCTCTCCTATTAGGCACCCACGTGGAGTCAGTGACCTCATCATCACCTCCCTCCTCATCACTGGAGCCAATCTGGCAGTATGCTGCAGCTGCTGGAACATGACTGCCAGATTGGTGTCCTTCTTGAGCATCCCCTCTGTCTGCTCTCACGCTACTGCCTTCCTCTAGCTGGGTTTCATCATCAGACCCTTCGAAACGCTGGGCATCCTCCTGGAGCATGTACCCAACACTGTGCTGAAACAGTTCGGGGGACTCCTCAGGAGGAGGACATGGTGGGTCTAGGGAAGGAGTGACTGATGATGAGTCTGACATTGATACCAGGGAAGAGGACGCTTTGGCAGCTGCTTTTCCAGTACCCTGAGCCTGGGTGAGAGAGGATGAGGAGGAGGAGGAGGGCTTGGTCATCCACTCTACCAAGTCTTCGGCATGATGTGGCTCAACATGTCCAGCTGCCGAAAAGAAGGACAAGCGTGTCCCATGGCCATGTGCTGATGACAATGCACCGCGTCCACGACCAGCACTGTTGCCCCCAGACACAGAGCCTGCTTGCCCTCTTTTATTGCCTCCTGACTGTCTGCCTCTCCTTGTTTGCCTTCCAGACATTCTAATAGATGGCCTGCAGGGAGATGGGAAAAAAGCAATAAGGGCTACCTTCAGGTGTCCTTCTCTGTCCCTGGAAACAAGGACTTTGACAGTGAAAGAAACTGACACACTCTCCCTACCTACAGTTTTCTGTCCCTAGAAAAAATGTTTTTTTTAAACACAATTTAGCACAAGGAGAATTCACTCACTGTCCTTCCAGGTCCCTGGAAACAAGGACTTTGACAGTGAAAGAAACTGACACACTCTCCCTACCTACAGTTTTCTGTCCCTAGAAAAAATGTTTTTTTTAAACACAATTTAGCACAAGGAGAATTCACTCACTGTCCTTCCAGGTCCCTGGAAACAAGGACTTTGACAGTGAAAGAAACTGACACACTCTCCCTACCTACAGTTTTCTGTCCCTAGAAAAAATGTTTTTTTTAAGCACAATTTAGCACAAGGAGAATTCACTCACTGTCCTTCCAGGTCCCTGGAAACAAGGACTTTGACAGTGAAAGAAACTGACACACTCTCCCTACCTACAGTTTTCTGTCCCTAGAAAAAATGTTTTTTTTAAGCACAATATAGCACAAGCACAAAACACACTGACACTCTCCCTACCTATCCTTCTCTTTCCCTAAACTAAAGGAATCCAGGTTAAGCAAGAAAGAAATAAAAGTCACTGTCCCTGCCTATGCTGCTCTATCCCTGCTCCGGAACACACTACACTAGGCCGCCGTGCTGGCGGCCTTTTATAGTGTGGGGCGTGTACTAAACACCCTCAGCAATAATTGGCCACAGGCATCCTGCCTGTGGCCAATCATTGCTCTCCTCGCTGCCGGCGCTGTGATTGGCCAAGCATGCGGGGTCACAGTGCATGCTTGGCCAATCACAGCGCCTGGATGACACTGCGATGGCGTAGTGCATTGTGGGCCGTTCGCGTCACTCGAATTTGGCGCGAACGGCCCAAATCGTTCGATCTTCGTCGAACGATCGAACAGCCGATGTTCGATTTGAACGTATGTTCGACTCGAACACGAAGCTCATCCCTAGCATTTAGGTGTGTTCCTGTGCGTTCCAGTGCGTTTATGATGTGTTTTGATGCGTTCCAGTACAGTCCAGTGCAGGTAAAATGCAGCATGTTCTACTTTTTTGGTGGAACTGGAACGCACTGGAACAAACACTGCCATTTAGAACCATATAACCAACTTTCCATGCATTTTGGATGCATAAAAAACGCAATGCACTGCATGTGGTGTGAAATGGCCCTTAAGCAATTTGGCATATTTAAAGGCACTTCTTGTTTTGTTTTTGGTGTTTTCCAAATTGGTGACATTGATATATGTCCCTTAGGGTGGGACCTGGGCCCCCATTTTAAGGCCAATAACTAGAAGATAAGCCAGCCAAGTGGGGACTAGCAAAATTAACAAGTCAGTTCCCATAGACTGCAATGGTATTTGTTGGTGGGGGGGAGGGGTGATTGTCCCATATCTAATTTTGTAGCATGCTGGATGATGTGCTTAATTTTGGACGGGGGGAGGGGGGGGGGTTATTTTTTGCTAGCTGCATTGGTGTTGTTCTGCACATGCCCAGCCAGTTATTTTTTTTTGGCGTACTTTTTGTGTGTGAACAGCGCCTGGATATTTCTGGGCATGCTCACTCAGAGAGTGTTTTTATGGGTTAGAAATTGAAGGACATCCTTAACAGGTGTACCCACTTTGAATTTCAGTCTCTACATTGGGAGAACTTGCATTTTGGGTGTTTCATGGACTGTGCATGTGTTTTCAATTGCCTCATTAGCACACAAACATATGTTATATAAAGCTCACAGAGCATTCGGTCGCTTGCCTTGAGAAAGAGGCAAGTGTGTGTGTGTGTGTGTGTGTGGGGGGGGGGCAAAGTGTACATGTTGGTGTCCTTATCGAGTTTGTAACACATGTATTTTATTTGTTATGTCTTTGCAAAACAAGTGATTGGTTAACTTATGTGGATTGTATATTTTTGGTGTGGGGGAGATATGTTCCACTGAAATAATTCTGATGTTGTTAATGTGTGTTGTTTGTTCACTTTGATTTAATTGTCTGCTGCATTTTTTTGGCCAAAAATTGCTCAAGATGTTGAGTCTGTAACTGTTTCAAATTGACCATGTTTTTTATTTTGCCTTCCCTTTTGTTTTGTTGAACAATAAAATTAGATGGAAAGTTTTGATGTTTGTTTTGTGTTTTCTATGCAACAAATGTGACAGCTGATTGGCATGTCAAAACAAAACTGGTGTGATTTGTCTACCCTGGTGCCTTCATGGTAGTATATGCATGGATTGTATTGTGTGTGTGCTGCCATGGAGCGTCACCAATGAAATACAGAGCGGTAAGTATTCAATTTTCCTTTTTTACTGCAGTGGTTCTCAGCCTCAGTCCTCAAGTACCCCCAACAGGACATGTTTTGTGAATTTAGCTTATCGAGAATTGCTGTCCAAAAATCAAAACCATTGACTGTGATTTAAAGCACATGTGCAAGATGAAGGAAAACCTGCAAACATGGCCTGTTGGGGGTACTTGAGAAGCACTGATTTAGAGCACTGCACTTAAAAATAGCTCAAGGCCATACAATTCTAATTGTGGGCATTTTGAGGGAAACAAAGTAAGTGTTGGAACCCCTGCGTGTGTGTTTTTTTTTTTACATATTTTTTTTGTAGTTTGGCCTTTGTCTCCTTTTCTTAACATTGGCTTCACTTCCTGTCACACAGCTAAACAGGAAGTGAAGGTAAAACCCTACCAATGGCTTTTCTTGGGGACACACAGATCAATCTAACTAGTGTCCCCATTGAGCAAATTGCACTCTAGCACTTTGTTGTGTACCCCCCAAATCATTGTATAGTTTGGGGTTTAGTAAAGACAAATCCACTCTGCAGTAAAAGTGTAGCTGCTGAAAATCTGAGGGAAAGTACTGGTGATTGGATGTTGCAATCATGTAAAAGCAAAGATGGTGTTTTTTTTGGCTTGCATGTCCCCCTCAGATATACAGCAAGTGCACTTGTAGTGCAAAGTAGATTTGCCTTTAGTAAATAAGGCCCACAGTCCAAACTACCTAATAAATTGTGGTGTACCCCGCAATATGCTGGAGTGCAATGTGCATAATGGGAGTATTTAGACTGACCTGTGTGTCCCCAAGGAAAGACATTGTTAGGGATTTTCCCTCACTTAATGTGTGGCTATGTGACAGGAAGTGAATTATTTGGAAGGATAAAGTGGCCAAATTATTTAGTTTAACTTTTCAAAGACTCATTCCTAAGTTGAATTGTGATGCATGTCAATGGCCCATTTTGACCCTCTTTAATCACTTGAGATCAGCGCTATAACTGATCGACGGCCACAGCATGGTCCTCAATTGCCGGGAGTCCGTCAATAAACGTCCTCCCCTTTGCGCACGCTGTGGTCACAGAGTCACTGAGACTCGGGTGATGACAGATCCGAGTAAGGGGCCGATCCCTGCCCTTTACCATGTGATCAGCTGTCAGCAAATGACAGCTGATCACGTGATGTAAACAAAAGCTGGGTAATGGTTTTTGTTTTCTCCTTGTGCTGACAGCGTGAGCATAAAAAAAAGGCAATCACCGGCTTATGTGCAAGGGACATGGGGCCCGAAGAGGAAGAGGCAATTCTGCATCATCTGTGACAATTAGTAGCCCCTGCCAGTGCCACCTATCAATGCCCACCACTGGTGCCAATCAGTGGCACCTAGCAGTGCTGCCAGTGCCTATCAGTGCCCATCACTGCCAACTATCATTGCCACCTAGCAGTGCCACTTCTCACTGCCCACCAGTGCCAAATAGCAATGCCACCTCTCAGTGCCCATCAGTGCAGTCTCATCAGTGTACATCAATGAAGAAGAAAAATTACCTTTTTTAAAAATATTAACCAGTTTCCTACCACCCACCGTCAAATGACTTCCTTGGCTTTGGGCGGTGACATCTGAATGATGCCTGCAGATGCAGGCATCATTCAGATATCATTCTTTTCAGCCGGCGATTCTGCGCACAATAAAAACGATCATAGTGGCAGTTCCGCCGCTTGATAGTTCTTATAGGCGGGGGGAGGGGACGTTCCCCCCCCTCTTGCCGCCATCCGGTGCTTCTCCGGGCTCTCCCGTGCCATCTGGGGCTCGGAGAATGATTTGGAGATGACTGGTGACCAGATGGTCATCAGTCATCTCTATGACCGTCGGAGGCGCGGGCACGACGTTATGACATCAGGCCGTGTTCCTGTATGTTAACCAAGCCGTGATCTTGGCTGTCAGCATGAGATTGGTGATTTTTTGGGAACAATATCATGCTTTCCAGCCTGGAGGAGAGATGCAGGGTCTTATTGACCCCGCATCTCTCCATAAAGAGGACCTGTCACACACATTCCTATTACAAGGGATGTTTACATTCCTTGTAATAGGAATAAAAGAGATCCCAAAAAAAAAAAAAAAAAAAAAAAAAGAGTAAGAAATACAAAAAAGTAAAAAAAAAAAATAAGAAAAAACACCCATGTCCCCGGTAGCTCGCGCTCAGAAGCGAACACACACGTAAGTCCCGCCCACATATGTAAACGCCGTTCAAACCACACATGTGAGTTATTGCTGCGTGCGTTAGAACAAGTGCAGCAATTCTAGCACTAGACCTCCTCTGTAATGCCAAAATGGTAACGTGTAAAAAAAATGTAAGCATCGCCTAGGGAGATTTTTAATATACTGAAGTTTGGTGTCATGCCATGTTTGTGCGCAATTTTAAAGCGTGACGTGTTAGGTATCTATTTACTCAGAATAACAACATCTTTCACATTATACCAAAAAAATTGGCCGTAACTTTACTGTTTTGTAATATTTTTAGCAAACAAAAGGCGTTTGAAAATTATATTGCGCAAATACCGAGCGAGATAAAAATTTGCAATGACCGCCATCTTATTCCCTAGGGTGTCTGCTCCAAAAAAATATATAATGTTTGGTGTTTTGAAGTAATTTTATAGCCATAAATTTATGATTTTTACATGAAGGAGAGAAGTGCCAGAATAGGCCCGGTGCTGAAGTGGGTAAAATATCTATTTTTTATTTTTTTTAAACTCGGTCTTTTGTATTTATAGAAAAAAAAATAAAAATAAAACACAAAGGTGATCAAATAGCACCAAAAGCAAGCTCTATTTGTGTGCCAACAAATAGAACATTTTCATTGGGTTACAGTGTTGTATGAGCGCGCAATTGTCATTAAAAGTGCATCAGCGCTGAAATGTGAAACTTGGTCTGGGCAGTGCGCAAGTGGTTAATATAAGGCTACATGCAGTGGCGGAATTTTCAGGGTCACAGCAGTCGCAGTTGCGACTGGGCCCTGTAGTTCTATGAAGTCCCTGGGGCCCGCCCGCCGCCCGTGTGAGAGGCCCGCCCACCGCTGGATGCAGGGGCGGCACCGCGGCAACCCCCCCAAGACTCCCAAGACATCTCCCCTACCTGCACCTCTGGCTGGCCGTTTAGAGTGCAGTGGGGAGATGTGGGAGGAGGTGGAGGGCTGCGATCGGCAGCTCTATGGTGCCTGTGTGGGCAGGGATCTCCCTGGGGCTTGTAGTACTCTCTCTCTCTCTCTCGTGTCAGTGTGTATACAGAGGAGAGGAGAGGAGAGGGGAGGGGAGGGGCCTCTGACCCGGGCAGGTATTAGTTTCACTTTCACACTGCTTGTACAATGTTGCTGATGCCCGGGTCAGAGGCCCCTCCCCCCTCTGCTGTATAGATCAAACTACTAGCCCCAGCAAGACCCCCTGCCTGTGGACACCATAGAGCTGCCGATCGCCACCTCCCACCTCCACCAGCCAGGTACAGGGGAACCCCTGCAAGGGGGGAGTCAGCTGTTTGGGGACCCTGATGTAAGAGGGGGGGTCTTTCTGGGGACACTAATGTAAGGAAGGGGGCCTCTGGGGACACTAATGTTAGGGGGGGCCTCTCTGGTGATCCTGGTGTAAGGGGGGGGGCTCTCTGGGGACCCTGGTGTAAGGGGGGGGCTCTCTGGGGACCCTGGTGTAAGGGGGGGGCTCTCTGGGGACCCTGGTGTAAGGGGGGGGCTCTCTGGGGACCCTGGTGTAAGGGGGAGGCTCTCTGGGGACCCTGGTGTAAGGGGGAGGCTCTCTGGGGACCCTGGTGTAAGGGGGAGGCTCTCTGGGGACCCTGGTGTAAGGGGGAGGCTCTCTGGGGACCCTGGTGTAAGGGGGAGGCTCTCTGGGCACCCTGGTGTAAGGGGGAGGCTCTCTGGGCACCCTGGTGTAAGGGGGAGGCTCTCTGGGCACCCTGGTGTAAGGGGGAGGCTCTCTGGGCACCCTGGTGTAAGCGGGAGGCTCTCTGGGCACCCTGGTGTAAGCGGGAGGCTCTCTGGGCACCCTGGTGTAAGCGGGAGGCTCTCTGGGCACCCTGGTGTAAGCGGGAGGCTCTCTGGGGACCCTGGTGTAAGCGGGAGGCTCTCTGGGGACCCTGGTGTAAGCGGGAGGCTCTCTGGGGACCCTGGTGTAAGCGGGAGGCTCTCTGGGGACCCTGGTGTAAGCGGGAGGCTCTCTGGGGACCCTGGTGTAAGCGGGAGGCTCTCTGGGGACCCTGGTGTAAGCGGGAGGCTCTCTGGGGACCCTGGTGTAAGCGGGAGGCTCTCTGGGGACCCTGGTGTAAGCGGGAGGCTCTCTGGGGACCCTGGTGTAAGCGGGAGGCTCTCTGGGGACCCTGGTGTAAGCGGGAGGCTCTCTGGGGACCCTGGTGTAAGCGGGAGGCTCTCTGGGGACCCTGGTGTAAGGGGAGGCTCTCTGGGGACCCTGATGTAAGGGGAGGCTCTCTGGGGACCCTGATGTAAGGGGAGGCTCTCTGGGGACCCTGATGTAAGGGGAGGCTCTCTGGGGACCCTGATGTAAGGGGAGGCTCTCTGGGGACCCTGATGTAAGGGGAGGCTCTCTGGGGACCCGGATGTAAGGGGAGGCTCTCTGGGGACCCGGATGTAAGGGGAGGCTCTCTGGGGACCCGGATGTAAGGGGAGGCTCTCTGGGGACCCGGATGTAAGGGGAGGCTCTCTGGGGACCCGGATGTAAGGGGAGGCTCTCTGGGGACCCTGATGTAAGGGGAGGCTCTCTGGGGACCCGGATGTAAGGGGAGGCTCTCTGGGGACCCGGATGTAAGGGGAGGCTCTCTGGGGACCCGGATGTAAGGGGAGGCTCTCTGGGGACCCGGATGTAAGGGGAGGCTCTCTGGGGACCCGGATGTAAGGGGAGGCTCTCTAGGGACCCTGATGTAAGTAGGGAGGCTCTCTGGGGGCCCTGATGTAAGAGGGGCTCTCTGGGGAGTCCCCCTATGTGATGGTGTGTGTTGGGGGGGCGGTATTGAAGGACCTGGCCTTGGGGCGACAAAGGGAGTAAATCTGGGCCTGGGCAGAGGCAGCGCTGAGTCTGGGGGCAGACACTGAAAAATTAAGTTAGCAGACATGCTGACACTAATGAGAGAAGGCGAGGGAGAAGCTTTCCTCTCTGCGTGGAATACCTTTACCGTCTACCCATGAGGCAAGAAGGCATCCTGGCGAGAGATTAGAAGGCACCGTGACCGATCAAACGGAAATCCCGGGGAATCGATTGATTGACAGTAAGTGACATTTTGCAGAGCTGAGCAATCGATGCCAACCTCCACCACCTGTGCCTCTTACTGATCCCATCCCCCCACCACTGATCTCATCCCTATCCCCCATTACTTCTATAACAGAGGTGATGGGGGGGGATAGGGATGAAATCAGTGGTGGGAGGATGGGATCAGTAAGAGGCACAGGTGGTGGTGGGAGAGGATGGCACCACTACTGCCACCGCAGCCACCCCCCCCCTCAAGTACCACTGCAGCCACCCCCCTCAACTACCGCTGTTGCCACCCCCTCAAAAAAAAAGTATCAAAATCATGCTTTTTCGGGGGGGGGGGGGGGGGGCCATTTGTGATTTCTTGCACCGGGGCCCAGAGGTTTCTAGTTACGCCTCTGGCTACATGCACACGGACGTTTTTCCAACCGCTTGTTTGAGCATTTTTTGCAGCTTAAAAACATCTCTCCATGTTAGCCTATGGCCTCATGGCCACCATGGCGTTTTGGAGCTGTAAATGGCATAGGCCCCATTTTAGGCCCCATGTAGACGGGACGCTGGTGCAAAGTGTTCTGAACTAAGGTTGAAAGTGGCGTTTAGAAAGGCGCGCTTTGTGGCGTTTGCATGCCGTGTTTTACCACATTTGCATGTATATGATAAGGAGCCGCCCTAAGCTCCAAAAACAGTATTATTTACGATTTTAGCTATTTAGTGAGACCAGAGTGATATGAGCAGCTGAGAGCAGCAGTGTAGTTGTATTTAGCGTGTCACTTGCCACATCACTTGCCACAAGTTGTGGATTGTCCACTTGCCACGTCAGCTGCCCCAAGTTGTGGATTGTCCACAATGCAATGGAAGCAATTTCATATATATATATTTATGGTTGAAGCCCTATATCCGATACAGATATGAATAAGATAGATAGACTTAACATAAGACTTACAACATGAAATGGACCTGAAGTGTGCCCTGATCTGATGGACGGTATGCCAAAATAAGGGGGCATACCCAAGATTAGAATGAATATTTTGTGGAGAGAAATTAATTTTTAGAAATGCCCTAAAAAAGGGAATGGGAGGGTGGGTATCACTCACAGGAAACCAACGAAGACTGCAGGTGAGTGGGCTGGTTAAATAGCCCCCCAGGCTCCTCCCATAAATTCAAGCCAGCATACTGGCCTTCTAACTTATGGTTGAAGCCCTATATCCGATACAGATATGAATAAGATAGATAGACTTAACATAAGACTTACAACATGAAATGGACCTGAAGTGTGCCCTGATCTGATGGACGGTATGCCAAAATAAGGGGGCAAAAACATTCAGGTAGGGATGTAGTTTTATTGGTTTAAAGCCCCATACACACTATCAGTTTTCTTGCAGGTTTTTCTCTTCAGGTTTACCAAAACCATGTAGTGCAAGGGCCTGCCTGATTGCATACGAATTGAAACTCTTAAGGTTTGACCTCATATTAGATGGTTTTGGTAAACCTGAAGAGAAAAACCTGCAAGAAAACTGATAGTGTGTATGGGGCTTCAGCTTTGTTCATTGAGCAAGTTTGGGGAATGCTTGTGCCATTTCCACCTGAGGATTGGAGGATGTGCTGGACGAAGCAGGCAGACTTCCACCTGTCAAGTCTCTTAATAGTCGTGATCTGGGACCCCACACTGGGATGTGGCCGAGGCCGCTCCAATACAATAAGAGCGACTGGAGCACTGACTGGGGTTGAGGTGTGGTAGCGTGGAAGAGTGAGTGAGTGAGTGTGAAGGTGACAGGACCCAAATTGACCTAACCGCCCCACCGTTGATCCAGAGGAAGGCGAAAACCCCAGCCGAGCCTAGGCCAATTGCTACAGCAGGGGAGAAAATTCCTTCCTGATCCCCCGAGAGGCGACCGGGTGAACCCTGGATCAACTTCCTATGGTTGGTTGTGCCCCGATGAATTCTCATGTGTTTGATGAACTGGCAGGCACTCAAGGGTTTGATCGGGAAAGGTAGTAGGGGACAAGAGTTTGACTGTTCAGGTAGGAGTGACAGAAGGCGATCGAGTAAGGTTACTGCACACCAGAGATTGTTTGTTTTTAGAGTTAAATGTCTAACCCGATGCCTGATCGCTGGGTTTTGGACAGTGCCAGGTGGAGGATGAAACGATCTTGGTAGCGAGCCAAGTGAGGTCTACGTAGAACTTGGCCGGCGGGGTAGCTGCGGGTGAACTCGCTAGGCCGCAAGAACCCGTGGTAGGCCGAGTCGAAGGCTGCTTGAATGACCAGGCTGGGGAGAAGGCCAAATGGGGAACTAGCGAGGGTAGTGGACATTAACTGGTGCTGAGGGCATAGTTGTACGGGCCTGCGTAGGAAGGACATGACTTGGACTTGCCTTTACTAATAATATCAGCCGTGGCCTGGTTGTCGGTGGTGAAGGCCACGGTTTGTCCTGTCCAGATATGACCCCCAGAGCTGAGTGGCTGCCACGATCTGGTATTGTTCGAACATGGAGGAAGTCCAGGTAAACCCTGGGATTAGGAGCGTCTCTGGAAGCCATGGTCCTGCAAACCAATAGTGGCCAAAAATTGCAGCGAAGCCTGTGGAGGCTGCGGCATCTGTCACTACCAGCGTGATGGGGGCGATATTGATGGTATACTTTGATACTGTTTCACGTAGTAAGGAACTCCTCCCATAATGACAGGTCCGCTACTGCCGCGGTGTCTAAGTTAAAGATCTGAAGTTAAGGATCTGATCGGGGTCCTGTGTCTGGGAGAGGAAGACCAGGAGGCGTGATACAAAAAGATCGACCCTCGGGAATGATCCTTGCTGCAAATTGAGCATTCCCGGGAGAGACTGAAGCTGCTCCTTAGTACACCCCCGTGTACGGGTGAAGTCTTGGAGAACTGACCTGACGCGGGTCGGCTTTAGGGACGACAAACGTAGTGAAAGCTAGTTTGAGTGTTTAGCACGACAGAGAATAGGTGAGCAGCCAAGTTGCTACTGGAGATGAGTGACCGATTCGAGTCGGAATGCTTGCAGCGACTGCAATTAAGCCACTTTATTGGAAAAATGAAAACAAAGTTAGCGGAAATTTTGAGTATGTAGGAACGACCGTGCGCAACATTGTACATGCAGATGGAGTGAGATGTAAAGGTTTATGCTTGATAACGGATGTAAGGCCAGGGATCCGGATGTAAGGCCAGGGATCTGAATTGTAAGTACCACTTTATTGGTATCACTGATGCGAATAGTTCGAATCGGGCTGAGGTGTGAGCACCGGTGGGGTTTGGTTTGTAAAGGATCTTAAACGTTGAGCCGGTGCTGGGACTGGACTCGGATCAGTCGGTGAAGTTTGTATTGCCGAGGATCCGAATCGTTGCGCCGATGATGCGACTAGATTTGGAACGGCTGTAGATGTAAGGTGATGAGGGAGCTCATGTTCCGGATCCGCGTCATTGCACTGATGATATGACTAGACTCAGATCGGCTGATGGTGTTAGTGGTTGAAGGGGTTTGTGATTGCTGAGGATCCGAATCATAGGGCCGACGTTGCGACTAGATTCAGATCGGCTGTTGGTAAGTGCTTGGTACACATACTTTTTTTTTTTTTTTTTTTTTATAGGTTTTTTTTTTTTTTTTTTTTTTTTTTTTTTAGGGAAAATTACGTCCAACCTGGTGCAGGGTGGACCTACTTGACTGACCTGGAGGAGAAATGACAGGTGGTGAGGGGTTTGACTAGCTGATTTGAACACGACGGACTGCATCTGTTTCATACACGCTGTTACACTCGGCACTGGTTTAGTGCCTTTTACATGCAAGTGCATTTCTTTTTATTAAATATCCTTTTATATGCGGAGAACACTATGGTCTGCCTGTCATATATATATATTTATATACACACCTCATTGGAGTCATTTGTGATCCGGTCCATCTGCTGTTGTCATCCAACTATCCCGGAGCTGCAATACATGCCTGAGACGTATATACCCATATGGGAAGGTATCTGTGACTCTATAACCAAAGGGTCCACTTTGGGAGGTGAGCGGCCATTCTTATTACTGGTGGAGGTCTCTCACTGTGTTCACATCATCTGCATGTTTCCGATTCTATAAATCACTCTAGAAGATCACTGGGATTGTCTTTTGATCTATGGGACTTGTTCAGTGCTGCACTGCCTTTTTATATAGGTGAGCGGATCGGATGGTGGAGCGTGTCGGAGAAATTAGTGACAAAAATGTCCCATGACAGAGGCATGAATCGGTGCGCCGCAGGTGCGACTGACAACGACCGGGCTCTGAAGCATGTACTGAATTGAGGCCAACTACAACTGGGGCACGCTTAAGACGAGCCTGCACACGAGAATGCAAGTGGGTTCGAATCAGATGCGTGACAGTGAAACAAGTGACAGAAATTTTCCATGACAGACACGAATCGGTGCTGCGCTGTGCGAGGAACAGCAAGCGATCTCTGGAGCATGTACTGAAACGGGGCCAACAGCGACTGGGGCACGCTTGAGACAAAGCTGCACCTAAGGATGGGCGTGGACTCGAATCAGATGTGTTACAGTGGAACGAGTGACAAAAATGTCCCATGACAGAGGCATGAATCAGTGCGCCGCAGGTGCGACTGACAACGACCGGGCTCTGAAGCATGTACTGAACTGAGGCCAACTACAACTCGGGCACGCTTAAGACAAGTCTGCACACGAAAATGCACGTGGATTCAAATCAGATGCGCGATAGTGAAATGAGTGACAGAAACTTCCCATGACAGAGACTTGAATCGGTGCGGCGCTGTGCGTTTAACAGCAAGCGAACTCTGGAGCATGTACTGAAATGGGGCCAACAACGACTGGGGCACGCTTGAGACGAAGCTGCACCCAAGGATGCACGTGGATTAAAATCAGATGTGTTACAGTGCAATGAGTGACAAAAATGTCCCATGACAGAGGCATGAATCGGTGCGCCGCAGATGCGACTGACAACGACCAGGCTCTGGGGCATGTACTGAGATGAGGCCAGCAATTGGGGCACACTTGGCGAACCTGCACACGAAAATGCGCGTGGATTCAAATCAGATGCGTGGCTGTGACATGAGTGACAGAAATTTTCCATGACAGAGGCATGAATCGTGCTGCGCTGTGTGACTATCAGCAAGCAAACTCTGGAGCATGTACTGAAATGAGGCCAGCAACTGGGACATGTATGGGACGAACCTGCACATAAGAATGCGCGTGGATTCAACTCAGATGCGTGATGGTGACGTGAATGACAGAATTCTCCCATGATCTAGGCATGAGACGGTGCGCCGCATGTGCGGCTGACAACGAGCAAACTCTGGAGCATGTACTAAAATGAGGCCAGCAACTAAGGCCCACCGGGACGAATCGGTGCATTGTGGATGCGACTTGGATTCATATCAGAATGATGCAGAGGAAATCACTATCGATGCAAGACAAATCAGTAGCTATGTGCAGGGTTTCATGAGGAGAGAGAAGGGTGTGCGAGCAGAGGCGTTGCTAGGGGGGTGCGGGGGGTGCGGTCCGCCCCCGGGTGACACCCTCCCTTTTTTTTTTTTTTTTTTTTTTTTTTTTTTTTACAGCTGACCCATTCATTGATTAATTTCACCCCGCTGGGCTGGAAGCCTGGAACAACACCTCCAGCGCCGCGGCCGCGCCTGGTGTGTGTCCTCCGGCTCCTTATTCTTCCTATTCCTAAATTCCAATCCTCCTCCCTACCCTACAGAGCCAGCGAGCGACTCAGCCTGTCACATCATCACACTGCACTGTGATGATGTGACGACACGCACTAGCGTTGCTAGCCAGGTGCAGGGGGGGCGGGCCGCACCCGGGTGACACCCGTGGGTAGCGCAGCGGCACCACACTGACATTGCCCGCTGCCCTGTGCCTTAGGCTCACGCTGCGGCTGTGTCCCTCAGCGGAGCGGAAGGAAGCCGCCGCCCCCTCTGCCTCCTCTCTGTTTACATCCACAGAGGAGGAGGAGGAGCCCGCGCTCGAGAGACACACCGCTGTGTGTATCTGCCGCTCTGTTCTGAGGTCTGTAAGGTAAGGGGGGCATCTTTACTGATGGGGGGAGGGGGTGTCTGTACTGCTGGGGTCTGCACTAGGGGGAGTTTTCACCCAGGGGGGCTGTTACCGAGGGGGGTGTCTGTTACCGAGGGGGGTGTCTGTTACCGAGGGGGGTGTCTGTTACCGAGGGGGGTGTCTGTTACCGAGGGGGGTGTCTGTTACCGAGGGGGGTGTCTGTTACCGAGGGGGGTGTCTGTTACCGAGGGGGGTGTCTGTTACCGAGGGGGGTGTCTGTTACCGAGGGGGGTGTCTGTACTGATGGAGCGGTCTGCACTGAGGTGGGGGTTCATACTGAGGGAGGCGGGTCTATATTGATGGCGGAGAGTTTGTACTGAGGGAAGGGATCTATACTGTGGGAGTGGGGTCTGTAGTTAGTGGAGGGGGGTCTGTACTGAGGGGGGACTATAGTTGTTGGGGGGTGACACCATTTTTTTTCGCACCGGGTGACACCAACCCTAGTGACGCCACTGTGTGCGAGATGAGACAAGTGAAATTACTATCAGTGGAATGAGATGACAAACTAGCGGGGACGAACCAGTGAGTCGCTGATGCGACTAGATTCCACCGGAGGGTAATGCAAAGTAAAATAACTGTAATGATAGACAGTGCATTCTAAGTGACATAAGCCTACTACTTGGCGTGAAACGACAAGAAAGAGAGAGGACAAAAAAAAAAACACAAAACTAAACTGATAAACAGCTCTGCGTTTGTGTTCACGAATTGCACGACAAGACTGTAGTCTTGCACGAGGCTGAAATAAGGCCGCATATGGAGACTTGACTAATGACTCGCAAGTTCCACAGCGGGGTTTTGATGACATGGTTTACCTGGCAAACAGTGCGTTAAGCAAAGAAATTGCACGAATCCTACCTGTGACAGTTTGAAAACTTGATGTACGAAAAGCATGGTGGGTGTCCAAGACATCCAAAAAGTGTGGTGTTACGCCATGCATGATGCACAAAAAATTACTTTGGTTTGGTAAACGAGTGAGAGGAAAAAACGTGACAAACAATACGCAAGTTCCACTGCAGGAACTAAAACACACGGCATGAAGGCAAACAACAAATGGCAACGATGGAAAGTATGCAACGTATGTGACCCGAATCAGTTCGTAAATATATGAAAGGAATCCGATACGAATCGATAGTGAGGAGTATAGAATTAATGTAATGCAAATTGGTTGTATAGTGTATGCCGCCCTTTACTCTAAAGCTGAACACCAATCAATCACCCCTCCCCCAGGCTAACCAGTGCAGAGAGGCAGCAGGTGGGACTAATTAGAGTCTCCCTTTTTTTTTTTTTCCTCTTTTTTTTTTCCCCCCCCAACTGGAAGAGACGTCAACCTTATGGACAGTGAATCTTTACGTCCAGTGAAACCTACGGCGAGTGATATCGGACAATGACCGAAAGCGACTCGGAGGTTTGGATTTATAAATGAATCGTATGTATGGGACAGACAATAACTCAGAAGCAGACTTTTAAAGAAAGGAATGCAGGACAGGAAGCATTACTAATTGCAAGATTGTACCTGACGCAAAAGATTCGAAAAGTACCTGCGATAGTGAGCGGGAACCGCCGACGAAGACCACAAACGAAGACGCCGAAATGCCCTGAGATCGAAACGCCAGGACTCACAAACATGAGGTGAGCTGGTAAGAGCCGGCCCAGTGAGATCCATTATCACTCACAGGAAACCAACGAAGACTGCAGGTGAGTGGGCTGGTTAAATAGCCCCCCGGGCTCCTCCCATAAATTCAGGCCAGCATACTGGCCTTCTAACATATACTGTATATATATATATATAGGAAGGCTGGTATGCTAGCCTGAAATTATGGGAGGAGTTCGAGGGGTACTTATACAGACCATCCACGAGGGTCAGCGTCGGCTGTAGTGCGCGGTATTCGTCATCATCAGCCGACGCCTTACGACTCGCAACGTCCGTGTAGTTGCTTTCGTACCTTCCAGCTTCGCTCGCAGTTGATCGTATCCCCGCTCGCGGTCGCAGGTAGGACCGGCCGTTACCGTTCGTACGAATCGTAGCGCCGGTACACGTTTCTTCTTTTTCAAAATCACACGGTTCATAACCCCGTGTTTTCCGTCTGCATCGTATGTTTATCGACTAGTCTAGTTGTCTTTCGTACCCTGTCACACCCACGTTGCTACCGGTAACGGTCCGTCCAGACACTACGGCTCTCAGAGCTGTTGTACGAATTACTCACAGCTCGCAAGGCTCTCGCCTCAGTCGCACATCCGATACCCAGTCGTCGGACTGGTATCCCACACTGCACTTCCTTATCCCTAGTCACTGATGCCCTACACCTCCTACGATACTCTCCCTTCACCTTACTGATGCCCCACACCTCCTACTTACACCATACACCAAACAGTCTGGGCCGGCTCTTGTCGCTAACAATCGGCACTACAGGCCGGACCCTCGACAATCACAAGCCCCTTCAACTTCGAAACAACGAACACCCGTCCGAATCCAGCCGTATCTCCGGCGCTACGATTCGGACCCGGGAAATTCAAATCCCCGCCTTGCACCCGTTATCAGCCCGTATACAGGCACAGCATCGGCTTAGAGATTCGGATCTCTGGCATCCACGTGGTTCCGAGCACAGTCGCACCACCGGCTCATCGGCTCGGACCTACAAACATCGAACCGCTAAACCATCCGAATTCAGTCGTAGCATAGGCTCAAACTTTCGAACCAATGGCATTCCCAAGCGATCCGAGTCCAGTCGCTTCACCGGCTCAATCGACTCGGATCTCTAGCAACTGACCCTCCTATCCGATCCGAACCCAGTCGTAGCATCGGCTCAAAGGTTCGGATCCTCCGCTAACACGGCCGTTCTGGGCTCAGTCGCGGTCGAGTCACAGTCGCACCACCGGCGCATACCACTCCGATCTTCAGCAGTAAACTTCTTTAGCCGACCCGAATCCAGTCGTAGCATCGGCTCCAAGTTTCGGATCCTCGGCTGAAACAACCAATTCGTTCGCAGTCGCATACCCGGCTCTAAGCAGCTCCGACCCATACCTCCGATACAACGTCGAACGTCTCAGAACGTTACGAATCCAGCCGTAGCATCGGCCACAATGATTCGAACCCCAAGCCGCTATACACACGCATTACTTACCACTCCCGTTTCATCACGAAACGGCCATCCCCACACACTCGAAAGTCACAAACTCTTCTTCTTTCGTCTCCTTAAGGCATTTGTTCCTCGCAAGCGCTGCGAGCGTTCGACGAGTGGTTGCACACCAGCCACTCACCTCCTCCAGTAGTCAAACGGCTACTCACCGATTTCTCTATCCCTTTCCACCACACACGTCAGTTTAGATTGAGTTTCCATCCCGTCCACCCGGCAATCCAGGTCGGACGATATCTCCCGATTAAAAAAAAAAAAAAAAGGGGGGCAGGGGGTCTTACACACTTCTTCACCCGGAGCTACCTACCGCTCCCACAACTCTTCAGGCCTACAAAAAACAAAAAAATAAAAAAAATAAAAAAAAATAAAATATATATATATATAATAATAAAAAAAAAAAAATAAATAAATAAAAAATAAAAAAATAAAAAAAAAAAAAATAAATAAATAAAAAAAAAAATAAATAAATAAATAAAAAAAAAAAAAGGAATATATATATATATATCTCCATGTCACCCTCCTCACAGGTCCCGGTCGACCCATGTCTCGACCTCAACCAAGACAGGGCTCAAGTCAGGTGCGTAAACGCAAGGCCCCTCCTTGCTTTCTCTCCGCACTCTTTCACGACATATTTGCCTTCACATACACAATTCGACCGCTCACCAGGCGCTAGCAACTGCCACATACTTCTACGCATGACACTCTGTTTTCGAAGCCGATCCGAGATCCTTCACTACGCAGACAAGGTCACCAACATCACCTTGCTGGCAGTGCAGGAGTTGGCAGACCGACCACACGTCATTGAACTACAGATCGAAACATTCCTACTTAGTATACCAGACTCCAGCTACCCGCCCCAGTACGCCCTGGGGGCTCTGGTTCATCAGTCTGTGCCAAGCACAGACGGCACCCGAGCTATCGGTTACCTAGCCAGTCACCTCCTGGCTCACCTCGGTTGCCACGCACTCTTTTGAGTTTTCTAAATTACACTCAACAAGCGCTCGTACGCAAAACTTGGCTATCCTCTGCGCCTGTCATTCCTTATTCTGTCCATCCTCCCTTCCTTCTCCCTACCCACTTTCGTACCTCCTCTATCCCCTCCATACCTGGCATCTCACTCTATAAACATACATTCCCCCCCCCTTTTCTTTCTCGTTTTTCTCCAACCCCCAACATGTCGCAGACCGACTGCGATGACTTTACCTTCGTCCCATCGTCACCACGTTCGGGTTCAGCGGACGACTCCACACAGTTCCTCAGGGCTGGACCATCCCCAGGCTTACAGCCGAACTACGCCGTAGGGGCATCCCCTACCCGGCCACGGCCAGGGAAACCAAGCTGTTAGGCTGCTGTTCCATAACCAGCGGCAACTCTACCAGACAAATTCCGCTGCAGTCGATATCCTCGGCATTACTCAGCTACACGCCTTGGTGACCACACTGGCAACCGCAGTCACCGACGTCCAGGCTAGAGTAGGGGCCCTGGAAACACGGTCAGCCGTGCCCCTATCAGCCCCAGTCTCCACCGTCGTTACCGAACCCCCCACTGTAGGTACGCCCGACGCTTGCACCCCTTTTTCTTCGCACCTGGTCCCAGCGGGCATCAGGAAGGACATCCTTAGCGATAGGACGCGAACCTAGCGTCCCCACGCATCTTCGGCACAGGTCATAACAGGGAACAAGCCGCGTGCCTAGGGGGACGTCTCAGTCATCCTAATGGCCAAGGACCCCAGGCTCGCTCGAAAGCGACAAGTTCGTGGTAGCCTCTGGAAGCCTTAGAGATGTAACCAGTCCTCCCAGTCAGACTAGGATGTCCAATTTGAGCACCGGGGGGCGCAGTCATCTCCAGCAACTTAATTTCAAGGGTTGCTTTTACCCCACCGCAAACTTCTGCACATCCGCCTCCTGTGCCAGAAGGCTCTCCCTAGAAATACCTGCGGCGCCAAGCAGCAGAGTCCAGCTGGACCAGGCCACATGCACTTTGGGCGGCTCGACTTTCTCTCCTCACACCCAACTTCCTCTCTAGCAGCCTTTCTAGTACAGGGGACACTACAGGGTTCCACACCGGACTCGTTACACTGCCTGACTCATTCCAAAACTACCCAGTCAAACTCCTGCATACCCTCACAGGAGTTCTCCCGATGGTTTAGGATTCTTGTGAGATCTAAGAAATCCAAGAGAGGTCTTTAAAACCTTGACGTGCCCACAACCGTGAAGAAAGTAGAAAGACCGGCACAGTTCATCTCCTTCCTGGTAATCATTCTAGACAAACGCGCCATGCGGGCCAGCCCACCTCTCGGTAGATTGACCCACATCAGGACAGTCGTCCATACGTCCACCGACACGCAAGGGTGCACTAACCCACAGCTACAATCCCTACTGGGCATGCTCAAACCACGATGAGGATCGTCTCTCAAGGGCGATCCTTTATCGCACGCTTCTTAGTGTTCCTCTCCCAGGCACAAGACCCTGACCAAGTCATTAAGCTAGACGCAGCCTCCGTAGCAGGATCTGGCCATGGGGGACCAATTCCTTGAGACCGGATAGGTAGACCCTTGTTTATCCCATCAGCATTTTCCTCGTCACCTCAGATAATCACGGACGTAGCAGCTTCCACAAGCTTCGCTGCAACTTTTGGCCATCATTGGTTTCAGGAGATCCGATCCATCAGAGATGCTCACAATTCCGCTTTTAGTCAGTCCTCCTCTCTATTTGAGATCTACCCCATAGTTGCAGCAACTCAAGTACGGGGCAGCCCCGGGCAGGACAGACCGCCACGTTCGCCACAGACAACCAGGCTACAGTCACAGTCGTCAACAAAGGCAGGTCAATAAATCGTTGCCCGTCATGTCCTTCCCACGCAGGCCGTTGCTACTTTCCCTACATCATCAGCTCAGTAGCCTCAGTGTCCACATCCCCGGTCAATGCAACACCTCGGCCGACGCGCTATCCCGCTTGACCATGCCACATCCTCTCACAGAAGCCGGAGCCGACTCGACCATGTCCGGCGTCCCACATTAGTCGCAACCAACTCTGGAATCGGATAGCACCTCCATGGTGCTACCTCCCTCGTCAATGCATCCTGATCCGCCAACACACTACAGGTGGCGGCAACCACACTCTAGTACCAAACGCTTACCAGTGACCAGCGCCATACTCCGGGACATGTCTGCTATCCTTTCACGTTCTCCCCTCGGTCTATGGCCCAGCCTGGTAGTTCAAGCTGCCACTTACCTAGCCTTTTACGATTTTACGGCCGGTGAATTACTATCACCAGCCCCAAATGCTGAGTACTACTCGGGCACCACCCGACTTGCCACCGAAGTCATTTCATCCTACACCCGACGGTGTCGGAAATGATACAACCCGCTCCCGGAGTAGACATTAAACCTTTCCAGACACACAACGCCATGGCCGTTCTACGGTAATTGGTAAACTCTGCTGTCCGAGCCATCTGAGGACAGCCCTCTACTACCTTTCCCAACTGAACCCTTAAGCGGGAACCAGTTCATCAGCCACGTCACAACACTCCTGAGCACCTCGGGCCTTGACCCAGGATGTTACTCAGGACTCGCTTTCGCATTAGACCAGCCCCAGCAACATCACGAAACAGAGTTCCTGACCACGCAATAAGGAAGATAGGCAGGTGGAAATCCTCGTGTTTCGCCCAACACGTCCCCGATCCTCAGTCAGAAATATCACGAGCCTTTAACAGTCTCGCTCTATAATGTTTCACCTGACATAATAGATCAATTCCTTCCTAACCTTGTGTGACTTTTTGGCCCCTTTCTTTGGCATACCGTACAAAAGGCCAGGCCACACTTCAGGTCTTATTTGTGTTGTTAGTCTTGTGACGTGTTTATGTGATCCATATCTCTTCGGACAGAGGGCTCCGACCATAAATAGGAAGGCTGGTATGCTAGCCTGAAATTATGGGAGGAGTTCGAGGGGTACTTATACAGACCATCCACGAGGGTCAGCGTCGGCTGTAGTGCACGGTACCCAACCACCCATATCTCCCTTTTCTAGGGCACTCCTCTACAACAATTCTCAGCAGAATCATCTATCACTTCTATTCAGGTATGGCCCCTTTCTTTGGCATACCGTACAAAAGGCCAGGCCACACTTCAGGTCTTATTTGTGTTGTTAGTCTTGTGACGTGTTTATGTGATACATATCTCTTCGGACAGAGGGCTCCGACCATAAATATATATATATATTATGGTTTTTCCTCATTTGCCATAAATTTGGAGTTTATCAATGTAAAAAAAAAGGTCACCTTTAAAAACGCTTCTAAACTAAAATGCGGCTAAACGCTGGTACCGCGTCTGAAACGTGGAAATCTTTGGCGTCTGAAGGCATTTTGAGGGTTTGTGAAAAACGATTTTAAACGCAACTGCAGATTTTTTTTACCAGGACAAAAACAGTGTTTTGGATGTAATAGAATTCAATGGACCCGCATCCAAAACGCAAGTACCGCAATTTTGCGGCAATTTTTTGTTTGACCTGTTTATAGCTGGTTGTTAAAGGAAATGTAAAAAAAAAAAAACGGTTCAAAAAACAAAACCAAAAAATAAAACAGCGTGGGGTCCCCCCCCAGGTCCATACCAGGCCCTTGGGTCTAGTATGGATTCAAAGGGGACCCCCCCCAACAAAATGGAAAAAAATGGCGTGGGGGTCCCCCCAGGTCCATACCAGGCCCTTGGGTCTAGTATGGATTCAAAGGGGACCCCCCCAAAAAAATGAGAAAAAAAATGGCGTGGGGGTTCCCCCAGGATCCATACCAGGCCCTTCTGGTCTGGCATGTATTTTAAGGGGAACCCCGCGCCAAAAAAAAAAATTTGCGTGGGGTCCCCTTAGAATACACACCAGACCCTTTATCCGAGCACTCAACCTGGCAGGCCGCAGGGGAAAAGGGGGGTACGAGAGAGCGGCCCCCCTCCCTCCTGAACCATACCAGGCCACGTGCCCTCAACATGGGGGGTTTGGTGCTTTGGGGCAGGGGGGGCGACCTGCGGCCCTCCCCACCCCAAAGCACCCTGCCCCCATGTTGATGGGGACAAGGGCCTCTTCCCGACAACCCTGGCCGTTGGTTGTCGGGGTCTGCGGGCGGGGGGCTTATCGGAATCCGGGAGCCCCCTTTAATAAGGGGGACCCCAGATACCTGCCCCCACCCTATGTGAATGAGTATGGGGTACATCGTACCCCTACCCATTCACCTGGTGGCAAAATAAGTCAATAAAAAAAGACAACACAGGTTTGAAAAGTAATTTATTGGGCAGCTCCGGGGGTCTTTCTGCGGCCCCCGCTATCTTCTGCTAGCTCTTTTGCTAGCGGAGGTCCCGGGCTTCCTCGCCGTCTTCTTCCGACTTCGGGGGTCTTTCTGCCGGGCCCCCGCTATCTTCTGCTAGCTCTTTTGCTAGCGGGGGTCCCGGGTTTCCTCGCCGTCTTCTTCCGACTTCGGGGGTCTTTCTGCCGGGCCCCCGCTATCTTCTGCTAGCGGGAGTCCCGGGCTTCCTCGCCGTCTTCTTCCGACTTCGGGGGTCTCTTGTTCTGTTCTCCGGTTCTTCTCCCGCTCTCCAACGCCTTCTCCTCGATCTCCGGTTCTTTCTGCCGGACGCCCCGCTATCTTGTGCCAGCTCTTTTGCTAGCGGGGGCCGGTCTTCTACGTCGCCTTCTTCCTTCTTCTCTTCGCCCGATGTTGACTCGTCGCTCTCCACCGCCGCAATGATCTGTCCAAGCAGCGGTGCCACTTTTATTGGCATGGGCGTGGTCACCGGATGATGCCACCGCTGACCCCGCCCCTGTACGATGTCACAGTCCCGGGGAATGATGGGACTGTGACGTGAAACGGGGGCGGGGTCAGCGGTGGTATCATCCGGTGACCACGTCCCATGCCAATAAAAGTGGCATCGCTGCTTGGACAGATCATTGCGGCGGTGGAGAGCGACGAGTCAACATCGGGCGAAGAGAAGAAGGAAGAAGGCGACGTAGAAGACCGGCCCCGCTAGCAAAAGAGCTGGCACAAGATAGCGGGGCGTCCGGCAGAAAGAACCGGAGATCGAGGAGAAGGCGTCGGAGAGCGGGAGAAGAACCGGAGAACAGAACAAGAGACCCCCGAAGTCGGAAGAAGACGGCGAGGAAGCCCGGGACCCCCGCTAGCAAAAGAGCTAGCAGAAGATAGCGGGGGCCCGGCAGAAAGATCCCCGGAGCTGCCCAATAA
Organism: Rana muscosa; assembly: GCA_029206835.1. NCBI lineage: Eukaryota > Metazoa > Chordata > Amphibia > Anura > Ranidae > Rana > Rana muscosa. The sequence goes on from CM055116.1 coordinate 734,780,240, forward strand.
ATTACTTTTCAAACCTGTGTTGTCTTTTTTTATTGACTTATTTTGCCACCAGGTGAATGGGTAGGGGTACGATGTACCCCATACTCATTCACATAGGGTGGGGGGCCGGCATCTGGGGGCCCCCTTTTTAAAGGGGGCACCCTGATTCCGAAAAAAAAGCCCCCCGCCCGCATACCCCAACAAACCAACGGCCAGGGTTGTCGGGAAGAGGCCCTTGTCCCCATCAACATGGGGGCAGGGTGCTTTGGGGTGGGGGGCCGCAGGTCGCCCCCCTGCCCCGAAGCACCAAATCCCCCATGTTGAGGGCATGCGGCCTGGTATGGTTCAGGAGGGAGGGGGGGCCGCTCTCGTCCCCCCCTTTTCCCCTGAGGCCTGCCAGGTTGCGTGCTCGGATAAGGGTCTGGTTTGGATTTTGGGGGGACCCCCACGCCGTTTTTCGACTTGAGGGGTTCACCTTAAAATACAGACCAGACCTAAGGGTCTGGTTTGGATTTTGGGGGGACCCCCACGCCGTTTTTCGGCTTGAGGGGTTCACCTTAAAATCCAGACCAGACCGAAGGGTCTGGTTTGGATTTTGGGGGGACCCCCATGCCGTTTTTCGGCTTAGGGGGTTCACCTTAGAATCCAGACCATACCTAAGGGCCTGGTATGCTCCTGAAGGGGAACCCATGCCGGTTTTTTCATTAAAATTTGGCCTGGAGTTCCCCTTCATGATTCATACCAAACATGGGACAGCGAGGCTGCCGAGGACCAGCGCGATGACATCGCGCTGGACACATTCTCGGCCGGCTAGTTGCCTCTAGGACACGACTTGAGCGGCTGCTGCACGCTCAGGTCGTGTCCAGATCGCCTCGCAAAGTCGCGCTGTCCCTGTGTCAGCCGGCACACGAGTCGCCCGCAAGTCGGATCCGACTTCCCGGGCGACCTCTATTCAAATCAATGGGCTCCCATAGGGAACCATTCATTTTCAATAGAGCGCCGCTGACATTTCTATTTACTATAACAGTGCGCCGCTGCTTCCTGCGCCCAGTGAAGGAGTTATCCGGCGCAGCAATTAAGGTTAGAACCAGCGCAGCGCACTGTTATTAGTAAATCAGCCCCACAGTGTTGAGCAGCAGAGCAGCAGTGCTTTTGTTGAATTTATATGGCATTTTTTAATGCTTCTGGTTCTGAATTAATGCCAATGCCATTATAGCATTATTCGTGCCTGATGCTTATATGTTGTTTACATTTTATTTTTGGCACTTTATTTTGTATACTGTAAAAACTTCAACCACATTTTTGGAAAAAATTTAATAAAAGTTGAAATACTTATATTAGAAGTTGTACTTATCATTTTTTGTACAGTTATCCAAAGGATTAATTAGCTAATCACAAAAAGAACACACTAGATTAATAGAAAAAAAAAAATTGTCGTTATAGTCGTGACTTTTTGAAGAAATAATCGTTAGATTAGTCGACAGACAAAATAGTCGTTAGTTGCAGCTCTAGTATATACTGTATGTATGTGTGTATATAATGTATGTGTGTGTATATATACTGTATGTGTGTGTATATAATGTATGTATAGTGTGTGTGTGTATATAATGTATGTGTGTATATATACTGTATGTATAGTGTGTGTATATAATGTATGTGTGTATATACTGTATGTGTGTGTATATAATGTATGTGTGTATATATACTGTATGTATAGTGTGTTTGTGTGTATATACTGTATGTGTGTGTATATAATGTATGTATAGTGTGTGTGTGTGTATATAATGTATGTGTGTGTATATATACTGTATGTGTGTATATATACTGTATGTATAGTGTGTGTATATACTGTATGTGTGTGTATATACTGTATGTATAGTGTGTATATACTGTGTGTGTGTGTGTATATACTGTATGTATAGTGTGTGTATATACTGTATGTGTGTGTATATAATGTATGTGTGTATATATACTGTATGTATAGTGTGTGTGCGCGTGTATATACTGTATGTATAGGGGTCTGTACTAAGGGGGGCTGTGTAATACACTGTGGGTCTGCACTAAGGGTGTGTGTGTATACTGCGGGGGTCTGTACTAAGGGGGTGTGTGTATACGGCAGGGGTCTGTACTAAGGGGGGGTGTGTATACTGCGGGGGTCTGTACTAAGGCGGCCCGTGTAATACACAATGTGGGTCTGCACTAAGGGGGTGTCTTTACTGCGGGGGTCTGCACTAAGGGGGTGTGTGTATACTGCAGGGGTCTGTACTAAGGGGGGTGTATACTGCGGGAGTCTGTACTAAGGGGGTGTGTGTATACTGCATGGTTCTGTACTAAGGGGGGGTGTGTATACTGTGGGGGTCTGTACTAAGGGTGTGTGTGTATACTGCAGGGGTCTGTACTAAGGGGGGTGTGTATACTGTGGGGGTCTGTACTAAGGGGGATTCTATACTGATGGGGGGGTCTGCACTAAGGGGGTGTCTATACTGCGGGGGTTTGCACTAAGGGGGTGTCTATACTGATGGGGGGTCTATACTGTTGGGGGGTCTACACTGTGGGGGTGTCTATACTGCGGGGGTTTGCACTAAGGGGGTGTCTATACTGATGGGGGGTCTATACTGATGGGGGGTCTGTACTGAAGGGGGTGTCTTTACTGATGGGAGGTCTGCACTAAGGAATGTGTCTATACTGAGGGGGTCTGCACTAAGGGGGATTCTATACTGATGGGGGGTTCTGCACTAAGGGGGGATTCTATACTGATGGGGGTCTGCACTAAAGGGGGTGTCTGCACTAAGAGGGGGGATTCTACACTGATGGGGATGTCTGTACTGATAAGGGGGGTCTGTACTGATGAGGGGGGGTCTGTACTGAGGGAGGGGGTCAGTACTTAGTGAGAGGGGGTCTGTACTGAGGGAGGGGGGTCTGTTCTTAGTGAGGGGGATCTATACTGCGGGAGGGGGGTCTGTAGTTAGTGGAGAGGGGTCTGTACTGAGGGGGGTCTGTACTGAGGGGGGGACTATAGTTGGTGGAGGGGGGTGACACCAATTTTTTCCGCAACAGGTGACACCAACCCTAGTGACGCCACTGATTGACGGTAAGTCAATCAAGTGACAGAGCTGAGCAATCGATGCCAACCTCCACCACTGTGCCTCTTACTGATCCCATCCCCCCACCACTGATCTCATCCCTATCCCCCCCCCATTACTTCTACAACAGAGGTGATGGGGGGGATAGGGATGAGATCAGTGGTGGGGGGATCGGATCAGTAAGAGGCACAGGTGGTGGTGGGAGAGGGTGGCACCACCACTGCCACCTCCCTCAAGTACCACCGCTGGTACTTAAGGGGAGTGGTAGCGGTGATCCTTGAGGGGGGGTGGCAGCAGTGGTACTTAAAGGGGGGGTGGTAGCGGTGGTACTTGAGGGGTGTGGCTGTGGTGGTACTTGAGGGTGGTGGCAATGGTGGTTCCATCCTCTCCCACCACCACCTTTGCCTCCTTACTGATCCCTATCCCCCCACCACTAATCTCATCCCTATCCCCCCCCCATTACTTCTACAACAGAGGGGATGGGGTGAGATCAGTGGTGGGGGGATGGGATCAGTAATGCCTTGTTTCCACTGAGCGGATCGGTTCGGTACGGTTCGGTGCGGTACGCTATTTTGGGTGTTTCCATTATAAAAGCGTGCCATAAAACCGAACCGTACCGCACCATTCTGGGTCCTGCTTCAGATGTGGGGTCATAGAAAATGGAACGGTTCGGTTAGGGCGGAGCTACAATACATTCCACTGATTGGCAGACACGCGAGGCATTTTTTCTAAACCCTGAATGGTCCCTGACGGTCCGACTTGCAGTGGAAACGCTCACCAGAATAGACCGGACCATTCAAACCGTTCCATTCTGTACCGACCCGAACCGTTCCGTTCAGTGGAAACAAGGCATTAGAGGCACAGGTGGTGGTGGGAGAAGATGGCACCACCACTGCCACCCCCCCTCAAGTACAACCGCTGCCACCCCCCCTCAACACCAGCACTTCCACTGATCCCATCCCTCCTCCCCACCAGCACTGTTACTGATCCCATTCCCCAGGTCAGATTTAATTGATCCTGTGATTGCTTCATAGGATCCGCAACCAATGTATTGCTTCATTTATGTGAAATCCCTGGTGATATGGCCAGTCCCTCTGCTTTCCTAATAAAAACTTACCACACTAGGCAGGAGCGCACAGCATGGTCAGTACTCTAGTTAGGCTGGTAACTCCGTGTGCTCTCCTCCAATGATCAATAAATGTTTTACTTTGTTGTACAGTGTAAAAAAAAATAAAGTATCAAAATCATGCTTTTCGGATGGGGGCCTTCACGATTTCTTGCACCGGGGCCCTGGAGTTTCTAGTTATGCCTCTCGCTCCAGGGGCTGGCAGCCCCTCTCTTCTTATCTCACAAATCAATCCCTACAGGTGGAAAAAGGCAATCTCCTCAGGACTCCAGACTACTTAGCAACAACCTAGCTCCATCAGGCCATACCTCCCCTGGCCCTGCTGAATATACAGACTGGACATTTGAATCCTGCAACCCTAAGCTCTAGATATTTGTTTTAGATTGAAGCTCTTCTAGAGGCAGAGGGAAGTAATCAAACTCTTAGCTTGTGAAGCTCTGAGCAGGCCAAACCAAACAATTACTGCTCCTGTGATTACATCAGAAGCCAAAACTAAATTACTAGGAGGGTGATACACACTTTTGTGAAATCAATTACCTCTAATCCAGAAGTAGTGTGTAATGAAGTCAGCTTATCTGCCTTATTTGGTCTACGAGTTCCTGTGTCCCCACAGGGGGTATGGGATGAGGCTCCTTTCAGCATGTAGGACACAATTTATTGTGTCCTCTACCAGGATAGTGCTGGATTAATATCCGTTTGCTGAGGGGAGAGGGTAATTATATTCAGAGCTTCATGCACTGATGGACACAGGGGAACTCATGTCTTGACGTTCCACTGGAAGGAGACTAGAAGGTGTTTAGGACTGCTGCCCACTAGGATGGTGTGCTACTCTCTCGACACTGTGATTGCTGGGCCTTGCAGTTCCATATTGGCTGTGCTTACTGCCCTGTGGGCTATTTCCCTTGTGGTGCAATATTGCTACTTCGTGGACTACTGTTCCCTGCCGTGTCTCTTCTCTCACAACTGCTGACTGTGTGGTCCTGAAGCTGTGGCCAGGACTCATTGCCCTCTAAGTACCCATGATCAGTCTGTGAAGGACTTCTGCCCTCTGTCCCCTGGACCTCTCTCCCTGCCACCCTACCTGGATCCCCTTGGCTGAGGCTGCTGTTGGGTGGTGAGTCACCTGACCCTTGCTGTGCTATATTGCTGCCTACCTTGCTGTGCCCAGATTACTGCCCTGTGTGCTTGACTTAACCCTTGCTGTGCCTGGATTACTGCACTGTGTGCTGGACTTAAACCTTGCTGTACCCAGATTACTGCCCTGTGTGCTGGATTTAACCCTTGCTGTGTCCGAATTACTGCACTGTGTACTGGGTTTAACCCTTGCTGTGCCTGGATTACTGCATTGTGTGCTGGACTAAACCCTTGCTGTGTCACATTGCTGCCTACCCTGCTGTGCCCAGATAACTGCCCTGTGTGCTGGACTTAACCCTTGTTGTGCCACATTGTTGCCTATCTTGCTGTGCCCGGATTACCGCACTGTGTGCTTTTTACTTAAACCCTGCTATACCCAGATTACTGCCCTGTGTGCTGGAATTAACCCTTGATGTGCCCGGATTACTGCACTGTGTGCTGGACTAAACCCTAGGTGTGCCACATTGCTGCCTACCCTGCTGTGCCTGGATTACTGCCCTGTGTGCTGGACTTAACCCTTGATGTGCCACATCGTTGCTCTACATACAGTATATTGTACATTACATATTTCTGCACTATACAGTATGTGCTATATTGTACAATACAGACTCCTGCACTATATACACTGTATTGTACATTAAAGACTCCTGCACTATGCACACTACATTGTACATTGCAGACTCCTGCGCTATATACATTACATTGTACATTGCAGACTCCTGCACTATGTACATTATATTGTACATTAGATATTCCTGCACTATACAGCATGTGTTATATTGTACATTACAGACTCCTGCGCTATATACACTACATTGTACATTACAAACTCCTGCACTAAATACACAATATTGTAAATGACAGACACCTGCGCTATATACATTGTACATTACATACTACTTACCAAAGTGTTAATTATCTCAACAGTTGCTGGTTGCTGAGCAGACCCTGACTATTTTTAATGTAGTTCTTTAGGCTCGGTTCACATATTGGATGCATTTTTAACCTCATCCGATTTGCAAAACATGTGAGTCGGACTAGCTTTCAATAGGACCGGTTCACACATGTCTGGGGCAGCTGCGGTCCATTTCTAAAAAGGGTCCTGTGCAATTTTGGGTCCAGTTTAGGTGCAAATTCAAGTAAAAATTTGCACCTGAACCACTGAACAAAACCGCACCAGACTCGGGCCTGCAAACCCCAGTCAGACATGCGTGAACCCAGGACTACAGATACCAGGGTGCCTTGGCGGGGCTCTGTAGCTTACGCATGCATTTTCAAATATGTGCAACTAAACTCCTGTTTTAAACGTATAACAGGTTAATCTGGTTGGTAAACAACAGGTTAATCTGGTTATACAATAATAAACAGCCTTAAATAACTTGAATTAAAAGTTCAGATAAAAACTGCAGCAGCGCTACGGACAAATGTTCATAAGTACGTCTTCTATATATTTGACCATATAGGTGATGTGGATAGTGAACAGTGAGTCTGGTTGATTGATTCCAGTTCTAGTTTCTGTGCTTCTTTCACCAAAGTGTAATACACCACGTGGGGGGTAGGAAAGCCCCTGCAGGGGATGCACTCACCAGATAGCAAAACAATATGAGCAGAATTAAACAATACTCCTTCAGTCAGAATCTCTCCTTTGTCACACTCCTTATTTGTATGGTGATGCTCACATGTGTAGGGGAAAAAAACAACACCACATAGAGTAGTACTGTTCGGACAATTTATTAAAAAAATTCCCCCTTTTTATGTCCCCTTTACAATTGTGCGTACCATATACAAAAAATCGTCAGGCGTTTAAATATTGAGCGCATTAGAGCGCTGAGACTTGCCCTTGTTGAGTGCCCATGTAAAGTTCCTTTCTGGCTTTCTCTCCTTATTTGGGCAGATCAGTCAGCGCCCGCAGCGTCACTTCCTGGTAGGCTTTGGTAAGCTGGTCTCGTCCTGACGTTTCGTCAATATCTGACTTCTTCTGAGGACGTGACCAGTTACCACAGCCCCAGGATTAAAAAGCACAGAAGTCCCGCCCACTAATCTGCCGCCGGGTTCTCCGTCGCGCGCGTGCGTCATCACGCACGCGCACTCGGGGATCCGCGTCCTGTGTGGTTGTGGGCGGAAGTGTTCCATCCATGTACCGAGAATGTGTTGCCCTCATTGGCCCGCACATCATGCCTTCTGTTCATTGGATGGTCTGTGTCATATGGAGTCGACACAGGCAAGTCCTGGATAAGTCTAATCCCTTACTAAGGAATATCTATTTCCGCGAACCTCTGCTTGCACCCGGAACATAATACGGTTCACATATAGTTTTCATATATATGCTAAAACACTATATGCTACTGATCTGATAAATGATGCACACCATAGCCGTAATTAGTTAGGCTGATTTTGACGATGCTGCGCGTTCTGTTGTGTCATTCTCATACACACTATGTGATGTGGTCAGAGAATTGTGACACACCGCTAAGCGCCTGCAGTCAATGGGTCATAACCAAGATCACAACAGCATCCTGACATTAAATATATATTCTTCTACAGAAATCCCTATACAATGTATGAAAATTCCGTACACAAGTAAACCAAACGCAGCAAACTTTTGAAAAAAATATATATAAACTATCCACATGTACACACATGTATACACGTCCCTAATAGACACCCAAACGAACGAATAACACTGAATAAATATGTATAAATACATATCTATAAATCAGTGATAGATAAATGTATATAAAATATACGATATAAAATATAAAGTATAAAATATAAAATATCATAATTATAGATAAATAGGTAAAATAGGGCCCAATTCCTGTGCAAAGCGATATAAATAATTCATAGAGACTAAAAGGGTAAAAAAGTCGCTATAAAATTGCTATAAAACATATATGATCCATATTAAAAATATAAAAAATACATATTTTAAATCACAATGTAAACCTCAAAGATGCACCTGATTAACATTAGAACATCACCATATAACTCTGATAACATCCTGAGCCATTGAATCCATTAGTTCAGGATGTAACTTGGGTTCACTGCACACACTGGGTTTAAAAAGATAGGTGACTAACCAATCCTATACTGTCCCAACATCCTGTCTAAGGTAGGGCATAGGGATGGTGGTGATAAGTTCTGTTTTCTTGGTGGTCCCCATTCTCGTGATCCCGTACCCCATTTTAAGGATTGAAGTAGGCTGTGAGCTTATAATCACGGGATATGACTTCAGACTTAGAGAAACGTGGTAATAATAATACAGGTCAGTTAATTAATTGGACCAAAAATCAAACTGTATAAAAAATTAGACTGTATAAAAAATTAATTAACTATCTGCAGAATGAGGAGAACCGGCAACCGTACTGGTCCCCCTTGGTTCATTACGAGTCACTTATAAAGCAATTGATGTCCAGTTCAACGTTAAGGCCCTTTGGTACCAAAACATCCGTTAAAAAGATCCATTTAGTTTCCTTCTTTGAGAGTTCTCGTACTTTGTGTGATCCTCTCCAGTTTGGTTCTAGGCATTCGATGCCCCAAAACTCGAGCCCTGAGGCATCCTGGTCGTGCTTCAGTTTAAAGTGTAGTGACACATTGTGATCTTTAAATCTGATCTTTATATTGTGTATATGCTCCGCTATTCTGATCCGTAACTATTCTGTCTGTTGGCTTAAAATAGACCTTAGTGCACAGTTCCAGGTTTTGGCGGTATACGGTAACATCCAAGAAATTGATCGTTTCTTTATTCCATTCGGAGGTTAATCTGATATTGTTTCTGTTCATATTTAAAACCTTTAAAAATTCCTGTAGTGACTCAACCGGCCCATCCCAAATTAAAAACAGATCATCTATAAAACGTTTATAAAAAATCAGTTCACCCCGTCTGTTTTTAAAAATCACTTTGTCCTCCCATTCCGCCATAAAAAGGTTTGCGATACTGGGGGCAAACTTGGCCCCCATCGCGACCCCCCTTTGTTGCAAATAAAATTTATTGGCGTACCAAAAATAGTTATGCGATAAACAAAAGTTAAGGGCATGGCTGATGAATACTTTTTGGCTATGTGGTAGGTCCTCCCTCTTACTTAAGGCCCAATTCAGGGCCAGTAATGCATCATCATGTTGAATGATTGAGTAGAGGGAGGCCACATCCGCCGTTACTAGTAAAATTTCTTGGTTTTCATTCGTTCTGACGTTATGTAGGCAATTCAGAAAGTCCTTGGTGTCTCTCAGGTATGCTTGTGTAGATCTCACACTCTGCTGTAGGAATGTGTCTAGGTACTGCCCAATTCTTGATGCAACAGAATCTATACTGTTAACAATCGGTCTAGGTGGTGGGTTGGTGGAGTCTTTATGAATTTTAGGTAATGTATATATCGTTGGGATTTTGCTGCTGGTTGGTACGAGGTAGTGTCTTTCTTTTTCTGATAATACTCCCAACTTAGTGCCTATACCTACTAGTATTGCTAGCTGTTTACTGAAGGCTTGCGTTGGGTCTTTATCTAAGACCTTATACGTAATTTCATCCGCCAGCATCTCTGTGATCTGTGTATGATACATTTCTTTCGTTAATATGCTTCTATGCATGTAGGAAGTGCAAAGCATGTAGGGAAGTAGCACGACCATTAAGAGGTCTGGAAAATTTTATGTCACCTTCCAACCAGCAGCAATTTGCCATCGAACAGTTCATCACGTGCAACAGCAGTTTTGTAGTGTACGCTCTAAAATGTCCATGTGGTCTTCTTTATATAGGGCGTACCAAAAGACTGTTACGGATCAGAATAGCGGAGCATATACACAATATAAAGATCGGATTTAAAGATCACAATGTGTCACTACACTTTAAACTGAAGCACGACCAGGATGCCTCGGGGCTCGAGTTTTGGGGCATAGAATGCCTAGAACCAAACTGGAGAGGATCACACAAAGTACGAGAACTCTCAAAGAAGGAAACTAAATGGATCTTTTTAACGGATGTTTTGGTACCAAAGGGCCTTAACGTTGAACTGGACATCAATTGCTTTATAAGTGACTCGTAATGAACCAAGGGGGACCAGTACGGTTGCCGGTTCTCCTCATTCTGCAGATAGTTAATTAATTTTTTATACAGTCTAATTTTTTATACAGTTTGATTTTTGGTCCAATTAATTAACTGACCTGTATTATTATTACCACGTTTCTCTAAGTCTGAAGTCATATCCCGTGATTATAAGCTCACAGCCTACTTCAATCCTTAAAATGGGGTACGGGATCACGAGAATGGGGACCACCAAGAAAACAGAACTTATCACCACCATCCCTACGCCCTACCTTAGACAGGATGTTGGGACAGTATAGGATTGGTTAGTCACCTATCTTTTTAAACCCAGTGTGTGCAGTGAACCCAAGTTACATCCTGAACTAATGGATTTGATGGCTCAGGATGTTATCAGAGTTATATGGTGATGTTCTAATGTTAATCAGGTGCATCTTTGAGGTTTACATTGTGATTTAAAATATGTATTTTTTATATTTTTAATATGGATCATATATGTTTTATAGCAATTTTATAGCGACTTTTTTACCCTTTTAGTCTCTATGAATTATTTATATCTCTTTGCACAGGAATTGGGCCCTATTTTACCTATTTATCTATAATTATGATATTTTATATTTTATACTTTATATTTTATATCGTATATTTTATATACATTTATCTATCACTGATTTATAGATATGTATTTATACATATTTATTCAGTGTTATTCGTTTGTATGGGTGTCTATTAGGGACGTGTATACATGTGTGTACATGTGGATAGTTTATATTTTTTTTTTCAAAAGTTTGCTGCGTTTGGTTTACTTGTGTAAGGAATTTTCATACATTGTATAGGGATTTCTGTAGAAGAATATATATTTAATGTCAGGATGCTGTTGTGATCTTGGTTATGACCCATTGACTGCAGGCGCTTAGCGGTGTGTCACAATTGAAATCTCTGACCACATCACATAGTGTGTATGAGAATGACACAACAGAACGCGCAGCATCGTCAAAATCAGCCTAACTAATTACGGCTATGGTGTGCATCATTTATCAGATCAGTAGCATATAGTGTTTTAGCATATATATGAAAACTATATGTGAACCGTATTATGTTCCGGGTGCAAGCAGAGGTTCGCGGAAATAGATATTCCTTAGTAAGTGATTAGACTTATCCAGGACTTGCCTGTGTCGACTCCATATGGCACAGACCATCCAATGAACAGAAGGCATGATGTGCGGGCCAATGAGGGCAACACATTCTCGGTACATGGATGGAACACTTCCGCCCACAACCACACAGGACGCGGATCCCCGAGTGCGCGTGCGTGATAACGCACGCGCGCGACGGAGAACCCGGCGGCAGATTAGTGGGCGGGACTTCTGTGCTTTTTAATCCTGGGGCTGTGGTAACTGGTCACGTCCTCAGAAGAAGTCAGATATTGACGAAACGTCAGGACGAGACCAGCTTACCAAAGCCTACCAGGAAGTGACGCTGCGGGCGCTGACTGATCTGCCCAAATAAGGAGAGAAAGCCAGAAAGGAACTTTACATGGGCACTCAACAAGGGCAAGTCTCAGCGCTCTAATGCGCTCAATATTTAAACGCCTGTCGATTTTTTGTATATGGTACGCACAATTGTAAAGGGGACATAAAAAGGGGAAATTTTTTTAATAAATTGTCCGAACAGTACTACTCTATGTGGTGTTGTTTTTTTCCCCTACACATGTGAGCATCACCATACAAATAAGGAGTGTGACAAAGGAGAGATTCTGACTGAAGGAGTATTGTTTAATTCTGCTCATATTGATTTGCTATCTGGTGAGTGCATCCCCTGCAGGGGCTTTCCTACCCCCCACGTGGTGTATTACACTTTGGTGAAAGAAGCACAGAAACTAGAATTGGAATCAATCAACCAGACTCACTGTTCACTATCCACATCACCTATATGGTCAAATATATGGAAGACGTACTTATGAACATTTGTCCGTAGCGCTGCTGCAGTTTTTATCTGAACTTTTAATTCAAGTTTTTTAAGGCTGTTTATTATTGTATACTTATGTTTTTTTAGCAGCTGCTTTTATCATATACATTACATCTGATCATATTACTTATCTCTCGAAAGCTCATATCCATACGCGCAGAGTGATACTAAGAAGGAGGGCCAGGTTATTTTAGTATCTTTTATCAGGTTAATCTGGTTGGTCGCAGGCTGGTCAGTAAGTAGAGCTTGGAATTTTCCTTGGTTTTTTTCCTTGGTCCTTTTTTGTTATGCTGTGCCTACCAATGCTCCTTGCTGTAAGGGCCAGTTATAGGTGAGGGCAGTGGACAATTTTTTAGTAGACATGTGTGAACCCAGCCTGAAGTTAAAGTGTTAGTTCTCTGTCTGTTTTCAGTGTACGCTAAATCATATGTAATGTCAGTGTTTCATGTTTAAAAGAGTGATTATGCTAAAGTGTATACATATCTGAGAGACTCTGGTGGCACAGCAATCTAAGTATATTTTATGGGTACAAGAAGGCTTTTGCTTTTGTTCCCATTGTTAAAGCAATTTGACCACAACCATGTTCACCACAGTGCACATAGCATTACTAATCTATTTGAGGTACCCAAAGGTGTTCCAGGCCTTTTACAATCCTAGTAACATCCTTTGCACAACAAAATCTATGCACATTCTTCGCTACAGTGCACTAAGAATGACACTTTTTTTTTTCGTATCAAGCAATGGCACTGACTTTACAAAACGTCCCTGGTCCACCGCTTTCTACATCCTGCACCTCATTCCAAATTCATAACTATGATGGATGGTCCAAATACAAATAGAAAATTGCTGAGGGTAGGGGGCTCTGGGCTTAAAGTGTTACTAAACCCAGGGCCCTGTATTCACTGGCCTCCCACAGTACACAGAACGTGGAAATGCAATAATTTTTGTAATTATAAACTGCTAAATACCTTTTTATCATCAGCAGTGTATATATCAGTCTTGTGACTTCTATCAGTATCTGGTTAAAGCTTGTAGGAGGAGTTTTCATTCTACTCTGACTGTCCTATGAGGCTGCATGACCCCGGACCCTCTGTCTGGACAGTGCTGATTGGCCCTGTGCCAATCACATTCACTCTCCCAAGAAAAAAATAACTCTGTAGCAATGCACACCAAACTGAGCATGTGCAGCTTGCCCCAAGGCTCTGTTCTATCAGGAGATGGCTTGGGGACAGTGGAAGAAGGAGAAGATCAGAAAAGACAGGACCAAACAGCCTTTTTTACACAATGCAGAGGATTAACCCCTTAGGTTCCACAGTGAGTATAACAAGCATGCTTTACTGCATAGTGATAGTGAAATTGAATATTTCATATTCCTTATTAAAGGGACACTAAAGGTTCATGTTTTTTCACCTTAATGTATCCTATGCATTAAGGTGAAAAAACATCCAACAATACCCTCCCCCCCAGCCCCCCCATTTTACTTACCTGAGCCCGTTCACCTGCTGCGCTCGCCCCCGATGTCCTCTTCGCCGCTCAGCCTGGTCGTTGATTGGCTAGAGTGGATAGATTGAAAGCAGCGCAGCCATTGGCTCGCGCTGCTGTCAATCACATCCAATGACGCGGCGTGCCGGAAAACAGGGCCGAGTGATACAGTGAGCGGCTATAGCCGCCGGCTGTATCACGGGAGCGCGCCAGCAAGAATTTACCACCATGCGAACTCGCTCGCATGAAGGTGTTTAGTTCTTGCGGGCAGGAGCTGAGACAGCAGCAGAGGGACCCCAGAAGACCAGGTTCAGGGCCACTCTGTGTAAAACGAGCTGCACAGTGGAGGTAAGTATAACATGTTTGTTATTTTAAAAAAAAAAATGAATTCCCTTTACAACCCCTTTAAGGTTGGCCTCGCAAATATCTAATAAAGCCTCTAATATCCTGGTTATTCTGGTTACCTTGGATGACTCATCTTATTGGAATGTGAACTGCCTATATGGACAAGCCAACCCCGTCTCCTTCAGGAATTTGCAATTTTCCTTAGAAGGTCATTTTGCTCTGAAGGTTGGCTTGACCATTTCCTACATACAAGACCTATATACCCTATCTAGAACTTGTAGGGTTAGTCTCACACCAGAGCTTGCAAAACATGATTGTGTCTGTGATCACCTGCATACCATACTGTATATATGCAGATGGGACTCCGTGGTTGAAACAGCATCTTTAGTTAAGTATTCTTGTCATATTTTCTTTATCTGTATCTGTCATTACTTTTATTTCAATAATTTTTATTATTTGAAAGTTTTTTCCACAAAAGAAAATGTACATAAGAGAAAGTATAAAACATGTAAGTAAACTTGTGCAGTACAAAACATATGTTATAGGGCAGTGGCGGCTGGTGCTCAAATTTTTTGGGGGGGCGCAAACAAACTGAAAAAAAAAAAATCATCAATTGCCGCCACTGTGCTCATTAAACGCAGCCAGTGTGCCCAAACGCCACTAGTTTGTCCCCAAATGCAGCCAGTTTCCCCCCCATATGCAGCCAGTTTCTCCCCCATAATGCAGCCAGTTTCTCCCCCATAATGCAGCCAGTTAATCCCCCATAATGCAGCCAGTTTCTCCCACATAATGCAGCCAGTTTCTCCCCCATAATGCAGCCAGTTTCTCCCCCATAATGCAGCCAGTTTCCCCCCCATAATGCAGCCAGTTTCTCCCCCATAATGCAGCCAGTTTCTCCCCCATAATACAGCCAGTTCCCCCCCCCCATAATACAGCCAGTTTCTCCCCCATAATGCAGCCAGTTTCTCCCCCATAATGCAGCCAGTTTCTCCCCCATAATGCAGCCAGTTTCTCCCCCATAATACAGCCAGTTTCTCCCCCATAATGCAGCCAGTTTCCCCCCCATAATGCAGCCAGTTTGTCCTCATAATACAGCCAGTTTGTCCCCTATATGCAGCCAGTTTCTCCCCCAAATGCAGCCAGTTTCTCCCCTATATGCAGCCAGTTTGTCCCCTATATGCAGCCAGTTTCTCTTCCAAATGCAGCCAGTTTCTCCCCTATATGCAGCCAGTTTCTCCCCTATATGCAGCCAGTTTCTCCCCCATATGCAGCCAGTTTCTCCCCCATAATGCAGCCAGTTTCTCCCCCATAATGCAGCCAGTTTCCCCCCCATAATGCAGCCAGTTTGTCCTCATAATACAGCCAGTTTGTCCCCTATATGCAGCCAGTTTCTCCCCCAAATGCAGCCAGTTTCTCCCCTATATGCAGCCAGTTTGTCCCCTATATGCAGCCAGTTTCTCTTCCAAATGCAGCCAGTTTCTCCCCTATATGCAGCCAGTTTCTCCCCCATATGCAGCCAGTTTCTCCCCCATAATGCAGCCAGTTTCTCCCCCAATATACAGCCAGTTTCTCCCCCATAATGCAGCCAGTTTCTCCCCCATAATGCAGCCAGTTTCTCCCCCAATATACAGCCAGTTTCTCCCCCATAATGCAGCCAGTTTCTCCCCCATAATGCAGCCAGTTTCTCCCCCATAATGCAGCCAGTTTCTCCCCCATAATGCAGCCAGTTTCTCCCCCATAATGCAGCCAGTTTCCCCCCATAATGCAGCCAGTTTCTCCCCCATAATGCAGCCAGTTTCTCCCCCATAATGCAGCCAGTTTCTCCCCCATAATACAGCCAGTTTCTCCCCCATAATACAGCCAGTTTCTCCCCCATAATGCAGCCAGTTTCTCCCCCATAATGCAGCCAGTTTCTCCCCCATAATGCAGCCAGTTTCTCCTCATAATACAGCCAGTTTTTCCCCTATATGCAGCCAGTTTCTCCCCCAAATGCAGCCAGTTTGTCCCCTATATGCAGCCAGTTTGTCCCCTATATGCAGCCAGTTTCTCCCCCATATGCAGCCAGTTTCTCCCCCATATGCAGCCAGTTTCTCCCCCATAATGCAGCCAGTTTCTCCCCCAATATACAGCCAGTTTCTCCCCCATAATGCAGCCAGTTTCTCCCCCAATATACAGCCAGTTTCTCCCCCATAATGCAGCCAGTTTCTCCCCTATATGCAGCCAGTTTCTCCCCTATATGCAGCCAGTTTCTTCCCCATAATGCAGCCAGTTTCTCCCCCATAATGCAGCCAGTTTCTCCCCCCTAATGCAGCCATTTTCTCCCCCATAATGCAGCCAGTTGCTCCCCCATAATGCAGCCAGTTTCTCCCCCATATACAGCCAGTTTCTCCCCCATAATGCAGCCAGTTTCTCCCCCATATGCAGCCAGTTTCTCCCCCATAATACAGCCAGTTTCTCCCCCATAATGCAGCCAGTTTCTCCCCCATATGCAGCCAGTTTCTCCCCCATAATGCAGCCAGTTTCTCCCCCATAATGCAGCCAGTTTCTCCCCCATATGCAGCCAGTTTCTCCCCCATAATGCAGCCAGTTCCTTCCCCATATGCAGCCAGTTTCCCCCCATATGCAGCCAGTTTCTCCCCCATAATGCAGCCAGTTTCTCCCCCATATGCAGCCTGTTTCTCCCCCATAATGCAGCCAGTTTCTCCCCCATAATGCAGCCAGTTTCCCCCCAATATACAGCCAGTTTCCCCCCAATATACAGCCAGTTTCTCCCCCATATACAGCCAGTTTCTCCCCCATAATGCAGCCAGTTTCTCCCCCATATGCAGCCAGTTTCTCCCCCATAATGCAGCCAGTTTCTCCCCTATATACAGCCAGTTTCTCCCCCATAATGCAGCCAGTTTCTCCCCCATACGCAGCCAGTTTCTCCCCCATAATGCAGCCAGTTTCTCCCCTATATACAGCCAGTTTCTCCCCCATAATGCAGCCAGTTTCTCCCCCATAATGCAGCCAGTTTCTCCCCCATAATGCAGCCAGTTTCTCCCCCATAATGCAGCCAGTTTCTCCCCCATAATGCAGCCAGTTTGTCCCCCCCCCCCCCCCAGCCCTGCACTTACCTTCCTTGGGTCAGCGCCGTCCTTCTTCCGTCCTTGATGTCTTCTCCCGCCCTCGATGTCGCTTCGGCCAATCAGGTTACCGGTAACCAGACTCGGTGAACCTGATTGGCCAGGGAACGCACCCCTGTGCATCCTCTCATTAGGTATTTAGAAGCCGATTACAGCCCTCAGGCTGTAGTCGGGAAGCCTATCAGAGCCTGCTGGCTCTGATAGGCACTTCTAAAGGCCAATCAGACGCTGTGACTCAGATGGCCGGCGCTCAAGGGGCCGGCCATCTGAATAGTGGGCGGCAGCAATACATAGGTTCATGCAATGCATGAACCTATGTAATGTTGTGGTGAGTGACGGCCGGGCGCAGAAGCGAGCGGTAGCAGCGCTTCTGCGCCCACTATGGTCGCACCGCCATGTGTAAAAAAAAGACATAAAAAAAAAACTCTTAAAGGGCCCGTTTTTTTTTTTTATTTATTTATTTTTTTGGTGATCACAGGAGGGGGGGGGGGGGGCGGCGCCCGGGCGCCCCCTATGGACGGGCCGCCACTGTTATAGGGATTGATATTCGTACATTGCTTAATAATACATTACCTATACTGTGGATAAATCTTCATATGGAATGTTTGATCATAATATAGTTTCTACTAACTATCTATCCATAGAGAAGACACTTATTTTTTTGTAAACAATTATAATATTAGTCTATTAAATTGTATTATAAACATTGTAAGCTATATATTGTGTAAGTTTCATTTTGATTCTATGTGTCTTTTCTATTCTATGAATCTGTCATTACTTTTATTAAATGTTATACTTTTAAGTATTTGTGTTATCTCTCCAAAAACGTGACAAAACACATATACAGACTGATTTTACTGTTGTGGGTTTAGTAACACTTTAAGCTCAACTTCAGGAACTGATTTTGAGATTTGTGTGTTTTGGTACCTTCTACAAGGTACCAAGTAAAACGTGCTGCTCTTTTCTATGTACTTGCTTCACTTTAGTGAATTTCGTTTTAAGCCTCGTACACACGGCCGAGATTCTCGTCGAAAAAAACATGTCGTTTTTTTCAACGAGATTCTTGGACAAGAAACTTGTCCCGGCCGAGTGTACACACGCTCGATTCAAAGAACCCGCGGTTCTTTGAATAGAGCGTACGCGGTGACGTCATCGACTACGACGAGCATGCGCTCGTCACATTCGATGCCGTCATCTTGGTATACCCTACCTATGCCTAGGAAGCTACCGCGCATGCGTCGAATTCATTTCGAACATGCGCGGGCTTCCGGGAGGACAGGTAAGTGTACACACACTCACTTTTCTCGTCGAGAAACATGCCGACAAGAATCTCGACGAGAAAATAGAGAGCAGGTTCTCTATTTTCTCGTCGAGATTACTTGTCGGTTTTCTTGACGAGAAACCATACACACGAACAAATTTCTCGGCAAGACATCTCTGCCAGCAAGTTCCTTGCTGGTTCTTGCCGAGAAACTTGGTCGTGTGTACGAGGCCTCAGACTTTGTTTGCCTGTGTTTGACTTGTGTTGGAACTTTAATTGAGCAGTCCAAGCAGCACAGGCTGTGTTTGACCTGCTTGGCGTTGTGCTGGTGTTTGCGCAAGGATTCATGTTTTAACATTTTTACAGTTTATTAGCAAGCATAATTTCAAAGAGACACAATTACTTTTAAATATTTAAATCATGCAATACTTTCATTTGAAATATAAATAAAGCTGTTAAAAGCAATTATCTCTTATTTATCAAAATGTGTTTTTTAAATGACGCATATGCATTCATTTCCAATGACTTAAATAAAGGAAGTTATTTTTATATAATATATGTTGTATACATTATTTAGATTGAATCAAATAAAAAAAAAACACAATTAATAAGTAATTAATAAGTAAGCTAATATATGGAGAAATATTTCACAATAAACATGTTGCTGACAAATTTTGTGTATTTGCTAGTTTATACCGTATGTTGTTAACATTAGTCCTTGCTATATACATACTGTATGCAGTATGAACCTTATGAATGTGTAAAAGGAGTTGCGCTGTCTCGTTACTGTGCAGAATAGAGGTTAATGAGAAATCTGAAGAAATATTTCAATCTGAGTGATAGACTTTTCACCATATGTTGTGCTCAAGGACTATTTGTAGCAACTATTCCTACTTAATGCATAGCCTGAGCCTGATAATATGCCATGTCTTAAACACAAAAAAACTCATGGCTACAGTTTTTATACTCTTCACTGTATTTCTATTTTTTATACAGTAAATGTTTGGTGAATTATGAACACTTTCTATAGCGCTGCTATGGGTTTGATTAACTAAAACTGGAGAGTGCAAAATCTGGTGCAGTTGTGCATAGAAACCAATCAGCTTTCAGGTTTTTGTATTCAAAGCTTAATTGAACAAGCTGAAGTTAGAAGCTGATTGGGTACCATGCACAGCTGCACCAGAATTTGCACTCTCTTCTAGTAACTCAACCCCTATGTTTTCTCTGCCATATCAGATAGTATTTTGTCATTTGTAGATCTAATTACAGCTTAAAGAAGAAGTATACCGAAAACTATTTTGGCTATGTTTCTCCTGGGTATCCCAAGAGTACAGTTCGTTCTCCACTCTTGTGACCCATTTCCAACTGATAGGGGGCTAAAGTCCCCTGTCAGCTGACATCACTCAGCTGAGCCAGCTTGGGATCCACCCACATGCCTGGACCGACAGCTGGCTCAGTCTCTCTGAGCTGCTGAGAGCCTGAGCCAGCCGCTCCCGCCACTGCACAACCCAACACTCCAGTGAGCACAGGGGCCAGGCAGAGAGCCAATGACTGGCAGTCACTGGCTCTCTGCTCACTGAAGGCTGAGAACCGAGCATTCAGTGGTCTTTAAACACTCAGTTCTCAGTATTAGAGCTGGAGGGAGACAGATGCAGCATCAATATATCAGTGTATTTTTTATAAGCAATGTAGGTACCAGAATTTGACTTGGTAAAAGCCTCTAGCAATCCCATGGAAAGGAAAGCTAAGGGAGAGAGAGAGAGAGAGAGGAAACAAAGAGTTGCTGCTACGGTGTTCATTGCTATCCAAGAGCATGCTAACAGGAAGGGAGAGACAGAGATATGAGCTCATCAGTTTGCTTCTTCTCCTTTCATTGTGCAGTCACAGCCGGGAGAAGGACAAGACCCTTGTGGTTATAAACTCTAAAGCCCTGTACACATGATCGTTTTTCCTATGGATTCTAATACGATAGATTTTTCCATCGGAAATCCGATGAAGCTGACTTCCATCAGTCTTGCCTACACAGCATCAGTCAAAAATCCGACCGTCCCAAACGCCGTCACGTAAAACACTCCGACAAGCCGAGAAAAATGAAGTTCAATGCTTCTGAGCATGCGTTGACTTGATTCTGAGAATGCGTGGGTTTTTTGTCCGATGGAGTTCCACACAGATGTTCGGAATTTGCTATTGGTTTTTTTCCCATCGGATAAATTTAAAACATGTTCTATTTTTTCTCACCGATGGAAAAAAGACCGATGGGGCCCATACACGATCGGTTTGTCCGATGAGAAAAGTCCATCTTGTACACCCGGAAGGCCCAACCAAGGCCTCTACCCAGTTCTCCCTGTTTTAAACCAGTATGGCTTCCACCACACTCCAGTCTTCCCCAATACGGAAGTGCCACCTTCACAGGCCGGATATATTAATGATGAAGAAGCGTCTGAGTGGGAAGATCTACAACAGGCGGCGAGGCCACCGGCTGATTTAACCCCCAATCCGGCTCCAGACTCCCAGTTCAGAGAGAATCTCGAACATATGCTTGGCAACCATAAATAACAGTACCCCTCATCAGCCCCGCCCCAACAACAATCTCAGTTGCCAGAAGGGGCACCGGTGATGTATGTCGCTTTTACTCCATCACAAGCAGCGGCCTTAGTGACAAGTCTGCCTGACCCAGAGAAACAACCAATGCCCTTCTACCGCAGGATGGTGCAGATACAAGAAACTTATTCAGCTGGTTGGAGAGATTTGATCAGCTTATGCCAAATTAAAGCAGGACATGTCTTTTGGCCGGTCATGCAGGCGGCCTTCAATGATGCCTGCTTGACAAGTGCCACTTCCTATTCCTCGGGTGTGGAGTTCTGCGCCCAACTCCACGAATGGGCAAAGGAGAAACTGGCGGATCAGACTACCACAATCCAAGATATTATCCAAGATAAAGGGGAGTCTGTGGAGAAGTATCATGCCAGACTCACCCAGGCCTTTGAGGATTTGGGCTTCTCTCACTATGAAAAGGCACACACTCATATGTTATCAACTGCTTTTGTCTCAGGGCTCAGAGAAGATATCAGAAAAGGCCTGATGGTGGCTTGCCCCGAATACCGCTCTATGAAAATGTCCGATCTACTGCTGGTGGGCAGGGGTATAGAAAACCAAAAAGTGAAAAAACCTGTGTCACCCCTTATGGCAGTGTCCTCTACATGTCCCATAAATTTGCTTGAAGCTGATGTACTGTCCAGACTACAGGCCTCAATCATTTTCACGCCTGAAGGAGGAGTGAAGCTACATACTCCCCTATCCTTGGAAGACTCATCTGCTTTGTGTTCTCTGCCTCTCATGATGATACTTCATGAAGCGATAACTCCAAGTTACATTCCACAGGAAGTACTTGACAGAATTCCTGCATGCCTATGGTCCACGGGACTGGAAGACATCGGTCACCTGAAAGTGCCACCAGTTTTAGTCAAGCTCAAAGAGGGAGCATCATTGCCCCGGAAACCACAATACCCTTTGAAGCCTGCTCAATCCGCAGCCATCTCAAGACAGGTCGAGACACTTGTGTCCAATGGCGCTCTGATACCCTGTACTTCGGAGTGCAATACACCCTTGTTCCCAGTGAAGAAACGGACCCCAAGAGGAGAACCAGAAAAATACAGAATGGTCCAAGACCTCCGAGCAGTTAACAAAGCCACAGTGTTGGACACCCCAATTGTGCCAAATCCACATACCTTATTATCAGGTATACCTCCAACAGCTGAGTACTTCACTGTAGTGGACCTGGCTTACTGCACACGCGGATCCCTGATGCATCGATCCTCATGCAACTGCTCTATGATGCTCTCAAGTCTGTGCCATTTACCCTGTCAAGCGAGGCCCTGGACAATTTCTTTCTGCTGAAGCAAGCAATATCCACAGCTCCTGCTTTGGGCCTCCCAGATTATGGAATACCCTTTAAACTGTTTGTGTCAGAAAGAAATGGCCATGCCACAGGGGTCCTAGCTCAATCACATGGAGGCTGAACTAGACCCATTGGGTACTATTCATGCCGTTTAGACCCCGTGGCTAGGGGTGGCCCTTCCTGTTTAAGAGCTGTCTTTGCTGCCCAAGCACTGCTGGACAAAACTTCTGACCTCGTTCTAGCACACCCCCTGCTTCTTTTGGCACCACATGACATTGCTGCCATCCTGAATCAGGTGCAACCCCGCCACCTGTCCACCGCCAGACATCTTCGGTTACATATCTCCCTCCTCCTTCCAGACAATGTGACCCTCCAAAGGTGTCTCACTCTCAACCCGGCCACACTTCTGCCATTTTTTGAGGGGGGACAAGAAGAAGGAGATGGGGAAGAAAAAGACCCCTGTACTGCTCCACATGACTGCCTTGAAATGATGCGCATGGAAACCACACACTTACCTACAGTGAGTGAAACTCCTCTGGAAAACCCTAACTACACACTTTTTGTGGATGGCTCCAGATATGCAGATGAAGGAGGCAAGTACCACACAGGTTATGCTGTGACCTCTGAATTTGAACTTCTTCAAGCAGGAGCATTACCACAAACTGTATCTGCTCAGGAAGCGGAGCTCCAAGCCCTCACTACAGCATGTAAGATAGCAGAAGGTAAAAGAGCCAACATTTACACAGACTCAAGGTACACCCTGGGAGTGGCTCATGACTTTGGGTGTCATCTGGAGGGCTAGAGGATTTCTGGCAGCGGCCGGAACGCCGGTGAAACACGGCCCAGCCATCAAGGAGTTAATGGATGCACTACTCCTGCCTGACAAAGTGGCTGTCTTGAAGGTTAAAGCACATGGCAAACTGAATTCTCAAGAAGCCAGAGGGAACCACCTGGCGGATATAGCTGCCAAACAAGCAGCGAAAGACGGAAAACGGCTGAAGTGGCCGAAGAGGAGAGTGAATCTTTAGTGCAGATGCCTGTGGCGGTCCATGTGCCATCTGACAGGCAATACCTAGCCTCTATGCAAAATGCAGCTCACTCAGAAGAGCATTCGGAATGGATCGATAAAGGAGCAGAATACGATGGAGATCTATATCTGATGAGAGGGAAAACCTGTTTACCAAAATATATGTATCCATCTGTCGTCCAATGGGCACATGGACCTGCACATCTCTTTAAGAACTTAATGAATTCACTGATCAGCAAGTATTACTGGACCCAAGGGATAACCACCCTAACCAGAAATTACTGCACCTCATGTGCAGTATGTGCAAAATGCAACCCGGGGAGAACAGAGAAGACACCGCAGAAGCATTTGGCGAAACCTCTCTATCCATTCCAGAGGATACAGATTGATCATATACAGATGCCAAAAAGTGGCCGATATGAATATGCCCTTGTGATGGTGGACATGTTCTCCGGCTGGCCAGAAGCCTACGCTGTTACAAACATGACAGCCAAGACCACGGCTAAGAAACTACTGAGCGAGCTAGTATGTCGATTTGGGGTTCCAGAGGTGATAGAGAACGATCAGGGCCCAGCCTTCACAGCAACCCTTACAAAAGAGATTTGGGCAGCACTGGGAGTTCAGTTAGCTCTACACACCCCATACCACCCTCAAAGCAGCGGGAAGGTAGAAAGGATGAATGGGACTCTAGGGAAACATGCTCTGTCCCCTTATGAAATTTTGTTTGGTTCAGCCCCCAGACCTGGCTGTTAGTTCCCACAGTAGTTGCAGTTCCAAACTGATGTGTTAACTAGCTATGTCACACGTTTGTCTAGAGCATTAACTAATATCCATTCTCGAGTGTTTTCTTCCATTCCAGATCCTAAAGTAGATACAGGAACACACCAACTACTGCCAGGAGATTGGGTGCTAGTAAAGAAGTTTGTGAGGAAGCACTCCCTTGAGCCAAGATATGATGGTCCATTTCAAGTTTTGCTGACCACAGCTACATCAGTAAAGCTAGAAGGGAAAAGCACCTGGATACACGCCTCCCACTGCAAGAAAGCTCCATCTCCTGAAGACAAGATCCTGCCAACACCACAATGATGGTGTTGTATATCCTTTTCCTGTTGGGGTTAGTGGGGGCTCAGCAGGTAGCCATTACACAAAATGACAAGTTATTCACCACATTCTAGTATAACTCTTCAAACACACATGTAGCCACCTTTATCTTTGATTACTGTAACATAGTCTCCTGTCCTCCAGTTCCCTGGCAATGTAACTTATACCGTGACACACCCAGTTACAGGATGAAGCGAGCAGCTCCCTCCGGAAGCTTTGACCCTCATGTGTACATAGATGCCATAGGGGTCCCAAGGGGAGTCCCTGATCAATTCAAGGCCAGGGACCAGGTTAAAGCTGGTTTTGAGTCTTTGATCCCCATAATAACTGTCAACAAGAATGTAGATTGGATTAATTACATATACTACAACCAACAGAGATTTGTAAATTACACTAGAGATGCCCTCCAGGGAATTGCTGACCAGTTAGCCCCCACTTCTTATATGACATTTGAGAACCGGATGGCCTTAGACATGGTGTTAGCTGAGAAAGGAGGTGTCTGTAAAATGATAAAGAAAACGGGAACCTGTTGCACCTACATTCCTGACAATACTGGCCCAAATGGTAAGGTTACTCTAGCTATAAAGAAATTAGAAGATCTGTCATTGGAGTTGAAGAAGAACTCAGGTATTACAGACCCGTGGGATCAATATTTCAGCAGGATGGGTGGGTGGCAAAAGATGCTCGCCCAGTTAGGGGTTACAGTATTAATAATTCTAGTTCTTTTAGCCCTGGTTGTGTGCTGTATTCTGCCCTTTGTAAAGAAGTTAATGAGCAAGGCTGTAGATAACAGTACACCTACCTTTCTCCACCAAGAAGAAGAGGATCCACTTATGAAGGAAGAGGATAAACCCTTCACTCCTTTACAGTCACTCCCGTCCATAATTTCACAGTCCTATAGGGATATAGGGATAGGATAGGGAACCTCCTGACTGTCCTTCCCGGCTTCGTTGAGGGGGGTAGTGAACTAGTTACTGCCCTTCTCTATACTCAGCCTGAAAAAAGGTCCTGGGGAATGGTCCAGGTGGTGGTCAGCTCCTTTAGTTTAAGGGACAGATAGAAAATAGTCATTTTAGGGGGGTCTGTGAAGGAATGTGATGAGCATAATGTTAAACTAGAAAATGTCTATTCTCTATGCATCTTTACTATACTATAAAGTCTATATTGATTTTGTTTGTATACAACTGCTGTAACTTTTCCTTACTACATATGGCCTCTAATAACACCCCCTCCCATCGAGAAAACTGGAGAAGACAGAAAATGGCGGATACCCTCTTCTCCCACACATCTTTGGAATGCGGAAATTAAGATAGGACCAGAGGACAGCCCAGCTTAATCATCACGTTTCTGTACTCTTTTTGTATTGCAGCCAATCAGATGTGGTTTGCAGTCTCACATTAACATAATAGTGACGTATCATGCTGTGTGTAAAAAGTTTAGTACTGCCTGGAATAAATTATTAGATACGGAAGTAACAGATCTGAACGGATGTGTCGAGTCTTACTTTCAGCATGCATGCAATGTTATCTAACCTTTACAATTCGGAACAGTAGTAGAATCCATATTAACCCCTTTGTAGTTAAACGACCATTACATGATAATTTTTCACTGTTTTGAATATAGATACCAAATATAGGTAATAAGGATGCTGTAAATGACTGCTATTTAAGTACAAATGGCAAACCTCTTTTAACCCTATTTGTCCTATGGTTTACAGGAGTGAACTTAGTTCACAGTAGTTCACAGACAGTAGGCTAAAGTCTGCTGTCGGCTGACGTCTGACATTAGTCAGCCGGTCCAGACTCTGGAGGGATCAGGCATTTTTTTGGGCTAATTTTTACCATGACACATAGGGGATTTCAATGGGCTGTCTTACACATAGCAACGTAGCTCATGGGACAGTTTGGCGTCGTGCGAGTTGCACGTTTTTTGCGTTTTTCTGCATTTGTCACCCGTTTTTTACATGTGTTAAAATGTGCCATTAACAACTAATGGCACTGAAAGTGCAACTAGTTAATTTTAGGTGTTTAAAAGGTGGCCATACACTATACAATCTTACCATTCACTCTGTATCCAATCAGGCAGGCCCTTGTACTACGTTAGGGGTGTCCCCAGAGAGTTTAGCATGCAGACATAGCAAACCTAGCAGCTGTAGCAGCCTACATTGACAAGCCAGGCAAATTCATGTGTGGAGGGATGCCGGGGATGCTGTGCAAACATAGTTGATGGAGTCAGGGTGTGTGCTAATGAGGTCAGCTGGTAAACTCCTTCCTGTGTCTTACTGGTTTCTCTGTCCCAAATCTATATACCAGGAAGTCCCTGAAGCTTTCTAATAAATACAGCAAGGGCTAAGGTAAGGCCATGTTCTGAAAATCAAAGAAAGCTTTTATTTTTCGGCAACCTAGGTACATTTTTTTTTTTAATCCAGAAAAAAGTTTATTAAAGAACAAAATAATAACATACACCAGAGCAATATAACCAGTCCGGTACAGTATATGCAGTGTAAGACCCTAAAACAAAATAGTCTAAACAGGTACTTTATGCAGTTCCAGATCAGTCCCATATATATCTCCGCGATGTGTTGAGCCACCCTCCCCTCAAAAACAAGAAGAAAAAAAAAATGGCATGAGAAAACAGTTAGAAAAAGACACCTCAATGAGCAACTATAGCCCATTGCCAGCTCCCATGCCCAGCAATCGTCCCATGACCAGGTCCACCGGGGCCAAGCCCGGTACATCCAGCCACAGACCCCACATCTTTTCAAACTTCTGCGTGCTACCCCTATGTTGGTATATGATTTTTTCCTTACGAAGCATATCCCCCATAGCATTAATCCACTCCTTATGAGCAGGTGGCTCCTCCGCTATCCAGTGTGTCATGATGAGTTTGCGTGCCACAAACAGGGGGCAACCTAGGTACATTAACCACTTCAATACCATGCACTTATACAGCTTTCTGCCCAAGCCAATTTTGAGCTTTCAGCGCTGTCACAATTTGAATGACAATTGCGCAGCCATGCTACACTGTACCCAAACAAATTTTTTATCATTTTGTTCCCACAAATAGAGCTTTCTTTCGGTGGTATTTGATCGCCTCTGCGATTTTTATTTTTTGCACAACAAATAAAAAAAGAGCGAAAATTTTGAAAAAAAATATGTTTTTCTTTGTTTCTGTTAATTTTTTTTGTAAATAAGTACCTTTTCTACTTCAGTGACGGGCACTGATAAGGCGGCACTGAAGGGCACTGATAAGGCGACACTGATGGGCACCGATGAGGTGGCACCAATGAGGTGGCACTGATGAGGTGGCACTGATGGGCACTGATGATGGGCACTGATAGGCGGCACTGATGGGCACTGATATGTGGCACTGGTATGCGGCACTGATGGGCACTCATAGGTGGCACTGATTGGCACTCATAGGCGGCACTGATTGGCACTCAGAGGCGGCACTGATGGGCACTTATAGGCGGCACTGATGGGCACTTATGGGTGGTACTGATAGGTGGCACGGACGGGCACTGATAGGTGGGCACGGATGGGCACTGATAAGTGGCACTGATGGACACTAGTAGGTGGCACTGGTGACACTGATGCCCAGCAATGCCAGCCACCACACATTGTGGTTGTGCCATGAAAGTGCCAGTCAGTGCCCATTTGTGGGCACTGATTGGCATATTTTTTTTGTTTTATTACATGTGGATGGCCATGGGGGCCATCCACATGCTTGGGGCTTCCCTGGTGGTCCTGGGGGGCTTCCCTGGTGGTCCAGTGTGGGTATCCGAGGGGGGCTGCGCTGATAAACAATCAGTGCGAACCCCCCCTGTCAGGAGAGCCACCGATCGGCTTTCCTCTACTCGCGTCTGTCAGACGCGAGTGAGGAAGAGCCGATCAACGGCTCTTCCTGTTTACATTGTGATCAGCTGTGATTCGACACGGCTGATCATGTGGTAAAAAGCCTCCGCCGGAGGCTTTTTACCGAGATCAGTCTAGCGGTGTGTCAGACTGACACACCGCTCCACTGATCGCCGCGATGCGCGCCCCCCGGGCGCGCGGCGGCTGTTATCCCGCAGGATGTCATATGACGTCCAGTGTGGATAACAGAACCACTTCCCGGACGTCAATATGCTATTGACTGGGCGGGAAGTGGTTAATGGTATATTGGTACATAGGGAAGCTGGATTGTAAAAAAAAGTGACCTTATCCTTTAAGAGCTTGAAAAAAGGCAAGGTGACTTGATGGTACCCCAAAAAGTGTGGGGGAACTGGTCAGAACATGAAAGCAAATCTAAAAAGCCCTTCTGGAAAATTCTGGACTTTGGACAGTGAACTTTCTAGAACTTTCAGGTTCAAATACACAGCAACAAAACAGTGAATGGTAATCAGACTTGGGCTGTAGCCTAAATTCAGTTTTCAATCTCACAAAAAGACTATATTATATGAAATGTTGGCATGCTGTTTGGCAATATAGTTCTAAGATGCTCCTTGTAAAACTGTCAACTGTCCAATGTATTTGGAGTTGTCTTGATATCTGGCTGGAATCAGCAAACAATAAAATAATCATTGTGAAGGTGTTTTTGGTCCCTGCTCCTGTTTGCTGTGAATACAGATGAAGAGATGGAAAGTAAATTAAATATTTGTTAACCTATTGATTTGTTAAATGACATATTTCCAGAAGTCTTGGGCAATATCCAAATTACAGGATAGATAGAATCTTTTAAAAGAAAAAATTATATCGTAGAGGGAAGTCTGGTAAAAGTTTTTTTGAAAGCATTTCTACTCATAACTCAAGTCATGTCTGAGGAGAGAATTCTTAAAAGTAAGAGGATTTCCACCATTAAGTTATTTTCTATAAGTTTGAGCCTGTGTCTAATGTTATTGTTGTGATAGGGAGGGGCTTTGAAAACCATATGGGTTAATACATGGTAAATGGGTAAACTCTAGAGGTGCATTGAATGGAAATTTTGGTGCAAAAGTTTAGAATGCACTTAGCCAAAAGTGAAAATTACAGTTTTCAAAAAAATATATATACTTTTAGATATAATTGTAATGTATTAATATTTTTAATTAATTAATGAATTTAAAAGAATATGAATTTATTGTTTATCTGCACCTTTAGCGCAAGAAAAGCTCAAGAAAAATGCATCCCTTTAAATTCTATGTATGTCTTAACATTGGTCCACTGAGCTTCCGTTGTGGTGTTAAAAATCTTGCTTGCTGCCTTTTTGGTCAGTTAAAAAAATACATCAAAAAAGCACCTACCCATTGAAATGCATTGAAAACGCAGCAAGAACGTATCAATAACTCACCCATGTTAGTTTTTGATGCAGTTTTCGAGTCATATGACTTATAAAAATAAAAATAAAAACACACCATAAGCACAGTAATCAGCGTTTTTCAGCGCCAATATTGGCATCTTTTTACTATCGGCAAAATGGTGAAAACTACATTTTCGGCTGAAATATTTTGGCCGCTGAAATTTCGGTGCATCTGTAGTACATTTCCATACTTGAATTATAACTTCCTAAATGTGTGGCTCAGTACAGATGGATCGCATTTGCACATTGGTGAGAATTGCTAGTGTCTTCACTCAAAAAAAACTCAAATTACACATGGTTACTATCAATTAATGTTATAATTAAATAAAATAACAGCAACAGGCTTGACCTTCTATATATATATATTTTTTTACAATATTTAGTTTGACACTGTGGGGTTAATTTAATAAATGCATATAGGCTATTCATTTTGCAAGGAAATTTTCCGCAGAGCTTAGTGAATGTGGTGAAATGTCACTTTGCAAAGAATATGCAATCATCTGCAAGGACAATAAAAAAAACACAATTTTTGATTGCACATGATTGGAGAGATGATCCGCAGATCAACATGATCAGCAAAGCTCTGCCTTATTCACTAAGCTCTGGGGAAAATGGTCTTGCAAAGTGCAACTTCCCTTACAAAGTGAGCAATCTCTACCTTTAATAAATCAACTTCTATGTGTCAAATTAAATATGCATTTGATAACGTAAATTGTCCATGCCCCTCAATGTGGCTAATACTATGGGGTTTATATAAATAGGTTGTTCACTTTGTAAGGGAATGTTCATTTAGCTTTGTGAATGGGGTGAAGCTCTTCTGACTTCCATCATCCAGTCATGTACACACAAAATACTGGGGTTTTTTTTGTTTTGTTTTTTCGTTTCCTTTGCACGTGATTAGGTATTCTTTGCAAAGTGAATTTATACCACATTAACTAAGCTGGGGGGAAATCCTATGCAAAGTAAATACTCCCTGCAAAGAAAACAGTCTACTTGCCTTTAGTAAATCAACTCCTACAATTATAATACCTCCACCATGACTTTAATTTATAATATATATGGCAAAAGTACAGCATATGGCTGGACATGTTCCCTCAATTTTTGTCTCAGTGACAACTGTTAAGCCGTGTACACACGATCGGTTTTACCGATGAAAACAGTCCAATGGACTTTTTTCATCGGACAAACCGATCGTGTATGGACCCCATCTGTCTTTTTTCCATTGGTGAAAAAAAAATAGAACATGTTTTAAATTTATCCGATGGGCAAAAAAACGATAGCAAATTCCGATCGTCTGTGTGGAACTCCATCGGACAAAAAACCCACGCATGCTCAGAATCAAGTCGACGCATGCTCAGAAGCATTGAACTTCATTTTTCTCGGCTTGTCGGAGTGTTTTACGTCAAGGCGTTTTGGACGGTCGGATGTTTGACTGATGGTGTGTGGGCAAGACTGATGGAAGTCAGCTTCATCGGATTTCCGATGGAAAAATCCATTGGATTAGAATCCATAGGAAATCCGATCGTGTGTACAGGGCTTTACTGTTAGAAGCTTTAGGGTCCTATCAAAAGGCTATTCTCCGATCCGTTCAGCAGGGTATCTGGATGGAGTCAGAGATAGGTGGATGTAAACGGAGAGATGCATGTCTGTTTACATCCACCTGCTCATAGGGATACATACAGCTTCTGATTCGGTCTGCCTGAAAAATCGAGGTGGACCTAATTAGAAAGCCCATGATATAGGACCCTTACCATGTGAATAAGCAATATAAAGCAGTAGGTGTGACTCCATGTCAGCCACGCAGTTTGACACTATCAACAGTAAACAGTAAATGTGCTGATAGTTCAGGTGCCCGATGGTGTGCAGAGCTGTCTCAATTCTGTTTCTTCACATCCTGGAGACTTCAGTGTTTATGATAGGCACCAGTGCACAGTTATTACTAGTCCCCTTGTAACAACTATATTGCACTAAAGATCCTCCCTGTTAAGTCATGAGGATCCCTCCTGCATTAAAACAAATTACCAACAGATCACCAACAAAAACCAACAAGATGAAATATTGTAGTACAACTTTATTTGATGAAAAACTAAAGCTCTGAGCAGATGGACATTTATCCCTAAGGATTTGAAGACATAATTTTCAATTATAACCAGAGCATACCTTTAATCTTACAAATATGCCAATTCCACATCTAACATTTAAATACAGCCACGTGATAATAAAACAAATCTGTGGGAAAAAAACATTAATTTAACATTTTAAATAATAATTGTAAACTTAAAATGTGTCATTGTTTCTATTTAAAATGAACACCTTTATTCCCCCAGCTATGTTAACATATTTCAATATAAGCAAACTAAACAGCACTGTTACAGATATGCACATTCGTAATGGTTTTTACTTCATCTCTAAGAACTCCTCCTGGCCATTTAGATACTCCTACTGTCCTGCCAAGAGAAATGTTGTACAGGAGTGGCAGAGGTGTATGATGAATGGGCTGTGGTTGATACATCTTCTTTATGCTGTGCAAAAGGCAAAATGTGGCCACCAATAACTATCCAATACCTCAATGCTCAGGAGAAATTATGAAAAAGCAACTTGCCAGAAATGCCAAAGTTAAGTTTATTGAAGCAAATCAATGCACAAACAGGTCCATTAGGTGCAACCAACCCTAACATGTTTCCCTCCTAACTGGAGATTAAGCTCAAGTTAGGAGTGAAACACATTAGAGTTGGTTGCACCCGGTAATACCTGCCTTTGCTTCAAAAACTGTTATTTTTGACTTTTATGATGAGTGGCTTTTTCCCCCTTTCTTCCGAGGACTAATATGTTGGATGTGGAGCAAAATGCATTAGGGTTGGTTGCATCTAGTGGACCTGTCTGTGCATTAGTTTTATTCAATAAACTTAACCTTTGCGTTTTATGGCAAGCAACTTTTTTCCACCTTTCTTCTGAGAACTGAGGTGTTGGATGTGGAGCAGTTAATGACTATGGGGAGCCTCCTTCCAATGTCAGGTGGCTGGAGAGGAAGGTGATATCTGTGAGTCTGTGGAGGAACATTACTTTCTTTAGACATTAGGGGGGAATAACTATGTGTCAGGTCACCTGTGGCCAGGTGACAGATGCACACCGTAGGGGGACAGGAGTGCACCGCAAGGTAGTGAACCCTATGGCTGACTGCTGCGGATAGGAAACTGGGTGGTTGTGGAAAGCGGGACCAGAGGAGCACAACCGGGATCCTATGGGAAGCTAGAGCCAAGATTCCCCAGGGCGCGGAGTCTAAGACCCAGCAGGTCTTCTCCAGAGCCTCTAGTGGTGAGGATGTTATGCTGCAGGCTGGGTCCAGGTCGCGGCCCCTAGAGTCTCCTAGCTCACGCCCCGTAGGATAAGGGGACAAGAGGGGAAGCAGCAGCACGAGATATAAGAGTAACAAATAACAAGCTGAAAGTCAAGGGCCACAAGCAGACAAGGATAATGAAAGACAAGCCGAAGGTCAAGGGTCACGAGCAGACAGGGATAGTCGGGGACAAGCCAATAACGTAACAGAGAGACAGACGTAGCCCACGGCAGGCAGGAACCCAAACACACAATGCCTAACAAACACGTTGATCCGCAAAGCAGGCTTGCAGTGCACAGGTTAATATAGTGTTCTGTGATAGGGCCTGGGGTGGAGTCAGGCTGGGAGGAGATTATAAAGGAAGCCAGGTGAAAGGGTTCTGGCCTCTAAGATGAACACATGGGAAGGAAGGTAAGCTGACAGACAAACACTACTGCTAGTGATGAGCCGAACACCCCCGGGTTCGGTTCGCACCAGAACCCGCGAACGGACCGAAAGTTCGCACGAACATTAGAACCCTATTAAATACAATGGATGCGAACGTTCGGATTCTAAAGTGCTAATTATAACGACTATTATCCATGTTATTGTCCTAAACAGAGTTTGGGAACCCGGGTTCTGCACCAGGGGACATGTATCAATGCAAAAAGAAGTTTTAAAAACGGACGTTTTCCGGGAGCAGTCATTTTAATGATGCATAAAGTGAAAAAAAAAAAGTCAAATATTCCTTTAAATATTGTACCTGGGGGGTGTCTAAAGTATGCCTGTGAAGTGCCACGTGTTTCCCGTGTTTAGAACTGTCCCTGCACAAAATAACATTTCTAAAGGAAAAAAAAGCCATTTAAAACTGCTTGCGGCTTTAATGTAATGTCTGGTCCCGGTAATATGGATGAAATTCTTTAAGAAAAATGGCATAGCTACCCCATCAACCCCCCCCCCCCCTACCCCAGCCCATTACCAGCCCCTTTGGGTCTTGTATGGATATTAAGGGGAACCCCGCACACAAAATAAAAAAGGCCCTATATACTCTGAACAGCCGTATACAGGCGGTGCATACAAGACAGTGACTGTAGGTTTGTTCTTATGTAGAATCTGTTTGTAATTTTGAACAGCTACATTGTTTAAGTGTAGCTCCAGCCCAAATACCTATTTTTAAGCTTTTTGGAAAACATAGGGAAGGGTTATCACCCCTGTAACATTTGTTTTGCTGTCTGTGCCCCTGTTCAGAACATTTCACCTCACTTTGCGTCCCAATGACAACTGTTTTTGAAATGTGGTGTTTTTATTGAAACAAGGATTGGTGATAAAGCATCAGTAGAGAGGAGACACCTTTCTCCCATATTAATTCTTACAGGAGAGAATTTTCCTTCCAAGGGGTAGATTTCCTCTCACTTCCTGTTGTCTTCTTCCGTTTGCAAGTAGTAGTCGTTTGTAAGTTGGATGTTTGAAAGTAGGGACCTGCCGTATATACTCTGCAGAAATTGGCCCCTTAGGTGTTGGTGTTGGCACAACACTGTAAGCACTCACAGTTACTCTTGGTGGGTGCTGGAACGCCCTGCTGTCAACTATTATATCAGGAATTGTAATAACATATAATTGTTGAACAGTGGTAGTAAAAATTGGGCCTTTGATGGTGGTGCTGGTGCCACAACACTGTAAGGCCTGACAGTTACTCTTGGTGGGCGCAGCAATGGGCCCTGCTGTGAATTATTAGATCAATAATTATAATTGCATGCCCCTGTTGAACAGGGGCTGAAAAATTGGGCCTTTGGTGGTGGTGGTGGTGGTGGTGGTGGTGGTGTTGACACAACACTGTAAGGCCTGATAGTTACTCTTGGTGGGCGCAGCAATGGGCCCTGCTGTGAATTATTAGATCAATAATTATAATTGCATGCCCCTGTTGAACAGGGGCTGAAAAATTGGGCCTTAGGCACTGGTGGCACAACACTGCAACCCCTCACAGATACTGTACTTGGAGCACAGCAATGAGGCCTGTTGCAAACTATTGCATCAAAAATTGTAATTACACGCCCCTGTTAAACAGGGGCTGAAAAATTGGGCCTTAGCCACTGGTGGCGGCACCCATAAACCAAAATGATCTTCCAAGCTATCATCATTAATCGGATCCTTGAGGAGGAGGAGGAGGATAGCCAGTCAACATAACAGCACAGGCACTCAGCATCAGCATCAGTCTTGAAGGGATGTGGCATTTTAAAATCAATTAGTCTGTTATATCAGCATCAGGTGTGTGGTAGCTGGTGGTGATCCAAGACTGGTTCATCTTGATGAAAGTCAGTCGATCAACCGAGTCGGTGGACAGGCGCACCCTGTGATCCGTGACAAATCCTCCAGCAGCACTGAATGTGCGTTCTGAAAGAACGCTGGATGCAGGACAGGCCAGTAGCTCAATTGCATACTGTGCAAGCTCTGGCCAGTGATCCATCCTCAAGACCCAGTAAGCCAGAGGATTTTAGGTGGGGAAGGTGTCCAAGTCTGACCTTGCCCCTAGGTATTCCTGCACCATGTATATCAGACGCTGGCGATGGTTGCTGGAACCGATCATACTTTGGGGCTGCGGACTAAAGAATTGTCTGAACGCATCGGTCAGATGGCCACCTTCCCCACCGCTCCTTCTTTGACTGCCCGAAGCCTCAGCAACTCGTTGTCCAGGACCAGGAGTTTGTAACCTCCCAGTCTCTGGGAACGCGTTGCACAGACCTTTCTGCCACTCCTCCCGGAGTTGTCTCATCCTCTGCTCCCTCTGCGACGGTAAGATAAGGTCCGCAACCTTACCCTTGTACCGTGGATCAAGGAGAGTGGCCAGCCAGTAATGGTCCCTCTCCTTGATCCGAAGAATACGAGGATCCTTCCGCAGACTTTGCAGGATCAGGGAGGCCATGCAGCGTAGGTTAGCTGAGGCATTCAGTCCGGAGTCCTCTGGGTCACTAAGGACGACATGATCCGCAGCCACCTCCTCCCAGCCACGTACAAGTCCACTGGTTTCTTGGGACTGTAAATCATCCCTAAAAGACTGCTGCTGATGATGCTGAGTGCCAGCCTCCACCTCCATGCTGACACAATCCTCCTCCTCCTCCTCCTCCTCCTCCTCTTCCTGTGCGATGGGTGGGACAGAAGGAACACTGTCTGGGTAAAGGGGGCCTTGAGAGGCAAGGAAGTCCTCCTCTTCCTGCCTCTGTTCTGCCTCAAGTGCCCTGTCCATTATTCCACGCAGCGTGTGCTCCAACAGGTGGACAAGAGGTACAGTGTCACTGATGCATGCACTGTCACTGCTCACCATCCTCGTGGCCTCCTGGTGCCAGGACAGTGCATGCATCCCTGATCATGCCCCACTGGCGTGGTGAAAAAAACCCGAGCTCCCCTGACCCTGTCCTGGTGCCGTAGTCGCACAGGTACTCATTGATGGCCCTCTGCTGCGTGTGCAGCCGCTGCAGCATGGCCAACGTTGAGTTCCACCTGGTGGGCATGTCACACATAAGGCGGTTCTTGGGCAGGTTCAACTCCTTTTGCAGCTCAGCCAGGCGAGCACTGGCATTATAAGATCTGCGGAAATGCACACAGACTTTCCTGGCCTGCCTCAGGACATCCTGTAAGCCCGGGTACCTGCCCAAGAACCGCTGCACCACCAGGTTAAGGACGTGAGCCACACAGGGCGCATGGGTCAGTTGTCCCTGTCGGAGGGCGGAGAGGAGGTTGGTGCCATTGTCGCAAACCACCATTCCTGGCTTAAGCTGGCGTGGCGTCAACCACCTCTCGGCCTGCCCCTGCAGAGCAGACAGGACCTCTGCCCCAGTGTGGCTCCTGTCCCCCAAACACACCAGCGCAAGCACGGCATGGCATCTTTTTGCCTGCGAACGGAGCACCGCTGGTTCCGAGGACAAAGCACAGGAAGAGGCCATGGAGGAAGAAGAAGAGGAGGGGGTGGAGGAGAGAGGTGTGTCACAACCAGTAGTAGCATTTTGGAGGCGTGGAGGTGGAACAACCTCCAACACTACTGCACCTTGTCCTGCATCCTTCCCAGCTGCCAAAAGAGTGACCCAATGGGCCGTGAAAGAAAGGTAACGTCCCTGTCCATGCCTGCTGGACCATGAGTCAGCGGTAATATGCACCTTACCGCTGACCGCCCTGTCCAGCGAGGCCAAGACATTGCCTTCCACATGCCTGTAGAGAGCCGGAATCGCCTTCCGTGAGAAAAAGTGGCGTTTGGGAACCTGCCACTGAGGAACCGCACATTGCACAAACTCACGGAAGGGGGCCGAGTCTACCAACTGAAAAGGCAGCAGTTGAAGCGCTAGCAATTTAGCCAAGCTAGCATTCAACCGCTGGGCATGTGGATGGCTGGGAGTGAACTTCTTTCGACGGTCCAGCAGCTGGGGCAGGGAAATTTGCCTGCTAGAATCGGACGTCGGTGTACTGCTAGCAGAGTGGCCGCAAGTACTTGGCTGTGACACACCTAATTCTACACCTTCATTCCTCTCAGTGCAGGTTTCAGAGAGGACTGAAGGTATAGTGGGGTTGGAGATCCCAGCTGATGCGGTGCAAGGAGAGGTCCGCTTTGTTCTTTGGTGTGGGTCTTTAAGGTAGGCTTGCCAATGAGCTGCATGGCAGGTCAACATATGTCTGATCAAGCATGTGGTGCCCAAGCGGCTGATGTTTTGGCCACGCGATATACGCTTGAGACATATGTTGCAAACAGCAGCTGTGCGATCTGATGCACTCGCCTCAAAAAAGGCCCACACCAAAGAACTTTTTGAATGACGGGCAGAGGCAGCGCCCTGCACAGGCGGAGCTCTGCGGTGTGATTCCGTCGGTGTGCTGCCCATACGCTGGCCACCCAAGGGCATCCTGCCTCGTTGGAGATGTGCCTCCTCCTCATTCTCCTCCTCCTCCTCTCTCCTATTAGGCACCCACGTGGAGTCAGTGACCTCATCATCCCCTCCCTCCTCATCACTGGAGCCAATCTGGCAGTATGCTGCAGCTGCTGGAGCATGACTGCCAGATTGGTGTCCTTCTTGAGCATCCCCTCTCTCTGCTCTCACGCTACTGCCTTCCTCTATCTGGGTATCATCATCAGATCCTTCGAAACGCTGGGCATCCTCCTGGAGCATGTACCCAACACTGTGCTCAAACAGTTCGGGGGACTCCTCAGGAGGAGGACATGGTGGGTCTAGGGAAGGATTGACTAATGAAGATAATGATACCAGAGAAGAGGACGCTTTGGCAGCTGCTTTGCCAGTACCCTGAGCCTGGGTGAGAGAGGATGAGGAGGATGAGGTGGGCTTGGTCATCCACTCTACCAAGTCTTCGGCATGATGTGGCTCAACATGTCCAGCTGTCGAAAAGAAGGACAAGCGTGTCCCATGGCCATGTGCTGATGACAATGCACCGCGTCCACGACCAGCACTGTTGGCCCCAGACACAGAGCTTGCTTGCCCTCTTTTTTTGCCTCCTGACTGTCTGCCTCTCCTTGTTTGCCTTCCAGACATTTTAATGGATGGCCTGCAGGGAGATGGGAAAAACAGCAATAAGGGCTACCTTCAGGTGTATACTGTGCAGGAGGCTTAGCAACAATGACACTGACACTGTCCCCTGCCTATCCTTCTCTGTCCCTAAACACAAGGATTTGCAATATGCTTCAGCAAGATTGGTTTAGCACAGAATAGCACACTGACAGTTTCCCTCACTGTCCTTCTCTGTCCCTACAAACAAGATTTAGCACAGAATAGCACACTGATAGTTTCCACGAGTGTCCTTCTCTGTCCCTAAACTCAAGGATTTCAAATATGGTTCAGCAAGATTGGTTTAGAACAGAATAGCACACTGACACTTTCCCTCACTGTACCTCTCTGTCCCTAAACTCAAGGATTTCAAATATGGTTCAGCAAGATTGGTTTAGAACAGAATAGCACACTGACAGTTTCCCTCACTGTCCTTCTCTGTCCCTACAAACAAGATTTAGCACAGAATAGCACACTGATAGTTTCCACGAGTGTCCTTCTCTGTCCCTAAACTCAAGGATTTCAAATATGGTTCAGCAAGATTGGTTTAGAACAGAATAGCACACTGACACTTTCCCTCACTGTACCTCTCTGTCCCTAAACTCAAGGATTTCAAATATGGTTCAGCAAGATTGGTTTAGAACAGAATAGCACACTGACAGTTTCCCTCACTGTCCTTCTCTGTCCCTACAAACAAGATTTAGCACAGAATAGCACACTGATAGTTTCCACGAGTGTCCTTCTCTGTCCCTAAACTCAAGGATTTCAAATATGGTTCAGCAAGATTGGTTTAGAACAGAATAGCACACTGACAGTTTCCCTCACTGTCCTTCTCTGTCCCTACAAACAAGATTTAGCACAGAATAGCACACTGTTAGTTTCCACGAGTGTCCTTCTCTGTCCCTAAACTCAAGGATTTCAAATATGGTTCAGCAAGATTGGTCTAGCACAGAATAGCACACTGATAGTTTCCCTCACTGTACCTCTCTGTCCCTAAACTCAAGGATTTCAAATATGGTTCAGCAAGATTGGTTTAGAACAGAATATCACACTGACACTTTCCCTCACTGTACCTCTCTGTCCCTAAACTCAAGGATTTCAAATATGGTTCAGCAAGATTGGTTTAGAACAGAATAGCACACTGACACTTTCCCTCACTGTACCTCTCTGTCCCTAAACTCAAGGATTTCAAATATGGTTCAGCAAGATTGGTTTAGAACAGAATAGCACACTGACACTTTCCCTCACTGTACCTCTCTGTCCCTAAACTCAAGGATTTCAAATATGGTTCAGCAAGATTGGTTTAGAACAGAATAGCACACTGACACTTTCCCTCACTGTCCTTCTCTGTCCCTACAAACAAGGTTTAGCACAGAATAACACACTGACACTCTCCCTACCTATCCTTATTTGTCCCTAAACACAAGGAATCCAGGATTAGTAAAGGAAAAAAAATGACACTGTCCCTGCCTATGCTTCTCTTTCCCTGCTCCGGAACACACTACACAAGGCCGCCGCGCTGGCGGCCTTTTATAGTGTGGGGCGTGTACTAAACCCCCTCAGCAATAATTGGCCACAGGCATCCTGCCTGTGGCCAATCATTGCTCTCCTCGCTGCCGGCGCTGTGATTGGCCAAGCATGCGGGGTTACAGTGCATGCTTGGCCAATCACAGCGCCTGGATGACACTGCGATGGCGTAGTGCATTGTGGGCCGTTCGCGTCACTCGAATTTGGCGCAAACGGCCCAAATCGTTCGTTCTTCGTCGAACGATCGAACAGCCGATGTTCGAGTCGAACGTATGTTCGACTCGAACACAAAGCTCATCCCTAACTACTGCATATCCATGACACTATGTCTCAGACTATGATGTCTAGTATAGCAATAGAACAAAGCAGAGTTTTTGAAAACTGATAATGAGCCAGTTAGTTGGTTATAAGCTGAATAGCCCATTCTTGGTACTAAATTCCCCTAAACATTGGCAAAGGAAAGAGTTGCTTTAACCCCACCTTGTAAATGACCTGGCAGCTTCAGTTGTCACTGTGCATAACAGAGTGAGACAAAATGACAGTTGAAGCCGACAGGTTGTAGATATCTTTGTGGATTACAGTGGGTAAAAGAAATAACATTAAAACGTTTTAATTAAAATCAGTTGTGTGCAAATAGCCCAAAATTCATGTTTTACCATCTTTCTCATTTAGCTTATAAAAAAAATATGAGAATGGTATTTATTTACAAAATGAACCCAATGCCTTTGTTCTGCTTCTGCAATCTAAGCACTCAAAGTGTGATTTCTATAACTGACCCAGTTGTGGTGAGATAGCTTAACTTACAGTCTCAGTAGCTTGGCAGACAGTGACTTGATCCAAATAACATCTTGCAAATCATACAAAGCTTTAATCCAAAAACTTGTGCAGATCATGACAGATGAGCATCAAGTAGGTCAAAAAAAATCATAGTTTGTCTAGCTCCAGCAGAATACAGTACATGTGATGAATGAGGGCTAAAGCATAAAGACCAACAGAGGGACTAACAACATAGTGTATCCCCTAGCTACAGAGTGAGGTAGGGACAACATTATTAAAGGCAAACAAACAGACAATGCATGAGTAACATGATAGCCTTAAATTATTAAGTTAGGCAGATGAGTCAAAGCATTATTGTCAACTTAAGTAATGCATTTTGGTCCTACTAAATGGTATGAGTATTTAGGCTTCTGACCTGAGGCCATTCATTTTCTGATAAGTAGAGGTCTTTAAAAACTTTTCCCTAATTCTTGGTTCCTTCTCTTGGTTTAGAAGGAGTGGTCTACCAGGATAATGTCTCAATTGTTCTTTTCATTTTACCAGAAAGGCACTACTTTTGTGTAGTGCCTGGTGTACTAAAATGTAAGTAATTACTCAGCACCACATAATTGGATGTTTAAAGTGAATGTTTTTCACTACTTGTCACTTTAAACCTTATTAATTATTAAACCTTATTATTTCAGGCCCAATGACTAATAGAAGTCATTTCAACTATGATACTGGGCCAACTGCCAAATTGGACACATTTGAAAGCCCATTTGTCAGAAAGTTATAGAATTTGTCAGATATTTAAGTCTTTCCTGCATGATACACACTGGAGTGAGGAAGGAAATATTCCCTTTGATCTGCAAACACCAACATCTACTGCATCCTACTGTTTGCTTGACTGCTCAGGTGTGTTCAGATCCTAGTCCAAACCCATGTGAGCAAGCCTGCCAGGAAGCTGGCACCTGTACTGGGCCAATCATCTGTAGCCAGGGCTTTTCCCACCCTATGGCCTGCATGCAAACAATGCATATATACGAGCGACTTCAGTTAGTGCCTTAGCCACTGATGATTGGCTCAGTACAGGTGAAAGCTTCCTGACAAGCTTGCTCACAAGGATTAGGACTAGGATCTGAACAAACCTGAGCTCATCCCTACTTCCATTTTTATGACTACAATTGAAGTAAGGACTATACTGTTACCCAAAGAGAAAAAGTGACAATGACACTGAGCTACAACCATGATTTAGCATAGGCTTTATTTCTGTACACTTAGCCAATCACATCAAGATATTTTATTTTTCGGGGGCATTTCTTTGCTCTGTTGGGGATATTTTGTGCACTATTTCCATGGTTACAGTTCAGCAGAAAAGTTTATGGTAGTTTTATAAGATCATAGCTAGCTGCTTAAAAAATGTAACTAACACTAAATGACCTTTAAAGGGAATTCATGTTTCTACTCTTAATAACAGCAGAAACCTTCTTCAGTTAACCACTTGGCACCCGCGCTATAGACGAAAGACGTCTACAGCGCGACGCCTATCTGCCGGGTGGACGTCCATGGACGTCCTCCTGTTTACTTCCGCAATGCGCGCCACCGCGGGAGCTCATCGGGGAAAAGCTGTGCCCGCCATGTCACGCGGGTGCCGATGCGGGTGCCTGGTGGTCGCAATGTCCTCCAGGTACCCGCGATCGGCAGTCACAGAGCCAGGGACGTGGATCTCTGTGTGTAAACACAGAGATCCACCTCCTGTCAGGGAGAGGAGACCGATGGTGTGTCCCTTGTACATAGGGACACAGATCGGTCTCCTCCCCAGTCAGTCCCCTCCCCCCACAGTAAGAATCACTCCCAGGGAACACATTTAACCCCTTGATCGCCCCTAGTGTTAACCCCTTCCCTGCCAGTCCCATTTATACAGTAATCGGTGCATATTTATAGCACTGTTCGATGTATAAATGTGAATGGTCCCAAAATAGTGTCAAAAGTGTCCAATCTGTCCGCCGCAATATCGCAGTCCTGACAAAAATTGCAGATAACTGCCATTACTAGTAAAAAAATATAATAAATGTCATAAATCTAGCCCCTATTTTGTAGGCGCTATAACTTTTGCGCAAACCAATCACTATACGCTTATTGCGATTTTTTTTTTACCAAAAATA
This sequence comes from Rana muscosa, assembly GCA_029206835.1. Classification (NCBI taxonomy): domain Eukaryota; kingdom Metazoa; phylum Chordata; class Amphibia; order Anura; family Ranidae; genus Rana; species Rana muscosa. The sequence continues at coordinate 734,823,418 of CM055116.1, forward strand.
TGTAGAAGAATACATATCGGCCTAAACTGAGAAAAAAAATAGTTTTTTTTTTTTTCAAATTGGGATATTTATTATAGCAAAAAGTAAAAAATATTGTGTTTTTTTTAAAATTGGCGGTCATTTTTTGTTTATAAAAAAATAAAATAAAAAACGCAGACATGATCAAATACCACCAAAAGAAAGCTCTATTTGTGGGGAAAAAAGGACGTCAATTTTGTTTGGGAGCCCCGTCGCACGACCGCGCAATTGTCATTCAAAGCGTGACTGTGCTGAAAGCTGAAATTTCGCCTGAGCAGGAAGCCCAGTAAGCAAGTGGTTAAGATCTTATTCCTAAGAGCTAGCTTTCTGACTTTCCATAGTGATGGGTCACAAATAAGTGTGTTTTCCACTTTTAACCCTTTCATCTGTTCTGTGTTTGTAGGTAGTTTAGTGTTCCGCCATTCGTTAGCCTGTGCTGGTACATCCATCTGATTTTGTCTCTACCGACTCTTACATTTCAGCCTCTGTTACTGCTGTTTAGCCTAGGCCACTGTGTCTTGTATATCCAGATGTGACATATATTGTGTATACTATAGTTCATAACACACAGAAAATATATTATAATCCTAAAGCATGTGTGAGTTCTAAAAACACAAGTGTTTATGTATTCACAAGCTAATCATTTAGCTGTTATCGTAACCAGCATCATTTTCTAACATGTTATTCCTTAATAATCCAGTAGATGTCACTAGAGATCTGTGGTAATCTTTAGTGGCGCTGTATTACAAAGGCAATGGGATATAAAATAATACGGTTGCATAACAGCCCAAAAGAAAATTTGAGAAAAAATATTCTCCTGCAGATTTACTTTAGGGCCAGGTGGCGTCTCCTGAACAAAATGCATTCTTTTTATTTCCAAAGTGTATGCTTGGGAGATTTCAGTTTCTGTGAAGTTGCTCTGTATTGTACAGTTTTCAGAAAGAGTGAGGTTCAGTAGTGGTAGTTTTGTTTTGTAATCATTTAATTTTTATTTTATTATTAGCAGTGATTCTCATCAGAGACTACATCAAAGAATGCTTCACCATATTGATAGTGTATAAGACATGTGCATACCTCCCAACTGTCCCTGAGTTTGAGGGACTGTCCCTGATTTGGAACAAAGTTCCTCTGTCCCTCTTTCCCCCTCATTTGTCCTTAATTTTGGTCTGATCTATATAGTTGTGTATAAAATATGGTCGCGATCTTTCCTGACCCAGACTGCCTCTGTGACGTTAGCTCACTGTCAGCTGAAAACAGGTCACAGGGGTGCAGAACGAAGTGCACTCCTGTGAGCCACAGAAGAAGTATAGCCAAGTGAGCTTTGGCTGTACTTCTCCTTTAAATCCTTCTTTCTGTGTATACATTTAATTATATCTGTGCATTGAGGAAGCCTTTTGCAGTCTGGTTCCTGCTTTGTTGTGTTGCACAATGGTTGTATATTACTGCTCTTTCTCACACTGAAAATCTAGAAGTCTTCAGTCCCCTGAGACCCTTATACATTTTGCTGTACTCAGTCCCATTTAGCCTGTGTTCAGTACCGATCCAGTGGTTGGCACCATGTCAGAGCCTCTCGCTCACCTTGTCATCGCTGGTAAAAACAGGGGTAGTGACTTGAAAGCAGGAAGCAGCCAACCCAACTCCATCACTAGGGGCTCTGGAGAAGACCACCCCATTCCTTACACTCTGCTCCTTGGTCAAGGAAGGTGTGACTTATCCTTTAATTTTGTATCATCTCTGTGTGTCATGGCTCTGTACAGACTTTCTTATACTGACAGTTTAAAAATTAAACAGCTTCTGCTCTTCCTGAAAAAATAAAATGATCTGAAGCTTCCTGCTTGGGTTAGAATTACGTTGTAATATATGCTCAAAATTGTATCTCAATTTAACATAACCAAAGTGTCGTGGCAAAATTGGTTGTTTGCAGAGCACACAGCCATTTTTGCCTTGTGCTAAATAAGCACACACTTCATCTTATTACAATAATGCTTCTTAAACTAAGATTCACTCACCGTCATTCAAACCCCATTCATTCAAAGAAGGAAGCATCACCAGACTGGTCTTATCATCAAGGCATCCCAGCATCAACTGCCCGCCTCGAGCCTTATGGCTCCTTTTTATTATCAAATGATCTCACCAGCAGATAATCACCTCCCCCATGGGAGTGGTCATCACAGCATGTGACCTCCATGGGAGCGGTCATCACAGAATGTGACCTCCTCCATAGAAAGTGAGGACACAGCATCTGACCTCCATGGGAGTGGTCATCACATGATGTCCTCTTTACACAGCAAATGTCCATATAAAGATATCCTTTCCAACAGGATTATTTAAATACATACAATACATGATATGTATACATTCAAATAGACTAGCAGTGACATGCACTGCTTCCAATGACGGGAACCATACGACAATTATGGCTCAATGGACCACAATTTTCGTATAGTTATGCTATAGTTTTTGTGGACGCAGATCTGTCCGCTCTGAGTCATTTAATGCCAACGCCAAGAAGTGGCCAGTCCCTTGGCGAGGCATAAAACAAATATCCCTAAAAGGAGCAAATATCGCTGTGTCCACAGGAAGGTTTTTCCCGCCACCGGTCTTCCACCAACGTCTGTATGTGCAAATATGCTCAGATGATAGCATTGCAGCAAAACCGACACTGGGGGACATCTGACAACATACATTAATAACATTTTCCACAACAAAAGAAAGACAGGTCTTTAGGTCATCTTTTATATCTTATAAGGCCAGGGCTCAGTATTCTGCTATGATTGATAGAGTAGACTCTATGCAGAAAAAAGAGAAGCCAATTCTGGACTGTATGTTTAATTTAATTTTAAGTAGCTGTAGCGGATCAATAGCTAACATTTTTCAACACTCTAATATGAGAGAATATTATTCTCTCAGGTTCTTTGTTAAGATATGGGGTTTGACACCAATAACATACCTTAGATACAATTCCATCAACTTTTGTGGAAAATTTTAATTCTTATTTATAATCCTATATTGTCTGAAACCCCTATGCGAATAATGAAATAATGAATAATGAATAATGAAAATGGTATTGTGGAATGTAAAAGGGCTGATATCTCCTGCTAAAAGAATGCAGATGTTGTGCCATTTACGGTAATATGATTACACACAGATATAGCTCTATTACAGGAAACACATCTATCAGAGGATGATACCAAAACACTTGCGTAAACTTTGGGTAGGAGAAGTAATAGGCTCATCCGCTGTAGGACGCAATGCAGGAGTAGCTATTTTACTACATAAAAATCAATCTTATAGGCTTATGACAATGGACAGAGACCAATCAGGACGTAAACTTACAATCCATATACAAAGAGCCACATGCACTATAGCTATTATGAACATATATGCCCCAAATTCTCCTAGAAAATATTTTTTTCAAGATCTAACAACATGGGTTTTGAAAGTACTAGAAGACCTCCATATAGTAGGTGGAGACTTTAACATGGTAAGGGACCTAGATGAGGATAAATCCGTTAGACATATTCCAAAACCAAACAACTCCAGCTCTCCCTCAACCACTTCTACCTCCTTCACTCAGACAATGCCACTTTTGAAAATGACTGATATCTGGAGACTAACACATCCACTGGACAGGGAGTTTACATTCTATTCTTCTCCCCATAATTCTTTTTCTAGGATCAATCATTTATTTTTATCAGTGCCCCTCGCATCATTTATTAAAAAAACTGACATAACTTAGTTATCTCTGACCCTAGTCCTATACCCCTAATGTTAGAAGATATGCGACCACAGGGAAATGCAAGACTCTGGAGATTTCTCTCCTTTCTGTCAAAAAATTAGGACTTCCAAAACAACCTAAAAAATGCTTGGGAGGAGTTTGAAATAACTAATTGTGGGCATGCATTAAATCCTAATTTATTTTGGGAAACTGGCTAAGTCTTCCTTAGGGGTAAAATATTTGCCTACGTCTCTCTGTATAAAAAACATGCAGCAAGAAAATACCAACTAGCTAGTGCTGCCTTAAGAGAAGCACAAAATAACATAACGAGACAGCGCACCTTAGATCACATGGCATGAAGCAAAATGACAATTTGACCTATAGGCCGACCAATAATAACATATCAAATATTCCTTTGCTACACTACAATTTCATAGGCATGGAAATAAATCAGGAAAAGTATTCGCTAAATTATGTAAAGGCCCCTTTCAACCTACATATATTTTTTCCCAAAAAATCTCTAAGGCCCCTTTCACACTGGGGCGGGCAGGAGCGGTGGCGGTATACCAGCGCGATTTTCAGCGCTGCTATACCGTCGTTCTTACCGCGGTATGCGGTCGCTAGGGGGGTTAATTTAACCCCCGCTAGCGGCCGAAAAAGGGTTAATACCGCCCGCAAACCGCGGCTATTGCCGCGGTTTGCGGGCGGTATTACCGCGCTGTCCCATTGATTTCAATGGGAGACCGCGGTAAAGGAGCGGTGAACACACCGCTCCTTTACCGCTGTAAAGAAGCGGCTAGCAGGACTTTTGGAGCGGTCCTGCTAGCGCACCGCTTCAGTGTGAAAGCCTTCGGGCTTTCACATTGAAGGCACAGGGCAGGATTTTTTCATGCGGTATAACAGCGCTATTATTAGCGCTAAACCGCATGAAAAACGCCCCAGTGTGAAAGGGGCCTAAAGGATCTAGTCAATTCCCTCTTTGAAATCAACAAATTGTTGCCTGACTTCTATAAAGATTTGTTCTCTGAAGACCCCTTTGACAATGTCACAGCCACCTCTCTTTTAGATGAAATTACATTATCTAAATTAGGAACATCTCAATTAGATAACTTAAATGCACCAATCACTATAGAAGAGATTCAACTTACCATCAAAAATCTAGCTAATAACAAAACACCAGGCCCTGATGGATACACGTCAGAATTTTATAAGATGACTCAAAATGATCTGCCTAGCGTTTTACTGAGAATTTACAAAAATATATGGGAGGGGGGCCAATATCTTCCCACTGGGGCGGGATCACAGGCATACATAAAATTAATAGCAAAAAAAGATATAGACTCAACTATATCAGGATCATATATTCACATCAAACCCAACAAAAGATATAAAGAAATATAAAGAACTATAAGCTGCGCAACAATGTGTCTAAAATATAATAAATTATTAAAGAACTATATCGGTGATCAAAGTGTCCAGTGAAATGTTATAAGACCATAAACTTCCAGTCTCAGTGCATTAGTGTATACAACATGAAAACATGAAATGTAGTGAAAATTGACAAAAATCATATGCTCTCAACACTGACTTTAAATAATATCACCCATTGTCCTGATCAGTGTATAAAAAACTCAAATTACAGTTTTCAAAGAAACACCAAAAACAATCCTCAGAAAAAGAGTGAAGTGAAGAGGTTAAATTTCTCCAAATGATCGTGACTTTAGGCATAAACCATCATAGAAGGGTGCCAGTGTACTAGAAAGGGAATCCACCACCGCAGTATTCGCAAGCCGCTTACCAGAAAAACTGATCCCTGAGAGAGATCAGACAAAGCAGTTAGCTGTTATCCCTGCTAGGGTCTCTGATTAGCTTCCTATGTCGTCCTGGTTTCCTCCACATCCGAATCAGTGTTTCCCCAAAGTTTCAGCAAACCATATTAGGGTGAGAAAGAAAGCCCCATAGCGTAATCCAATTTAAAACGTTTATTTAAAAGTAAAAAATTGCACTTACAGCATATGAAGAAAAAATTGGCAGTGGTTATATGTAAAGCCGGCCGGCTCTCGCTACCCGTTGCTTCCGGGATAAGTATGTGGTGACGTCAGCACGCCGCTCCTCCCAAAAGATATGCCAATATTTTTAATACTTTTACTTCTTTTGCTAAATTATTAAATCCTCTACAAACTATCCCATGTCTGTTCACTCGCATATAAATACTAAATGATGCGCTAATGTTTTTTTTATGGCAATCAAAAAGGCCACGTATATCTTTATTCAAACTTTACCTCCCAAGGAGTAAAGGAGAAACGGGTCTCCGAAATGTTAGGACTTATAATTTTTTTTTTTTGTAAATTCTTTTTATTAAAGGTTTTCTTTAACATAGAAAAAGACGTATACAAACTTAGAACATAGTAAACATTCAGCACTACAATTCCCAGCACCAGTGTACAATGCAACTCCCATACCAAATAATAGCAGACATCAGAAATCCTTCTATATAGAAATTGTAGTAAAAGAGAAAAAGGAGAGGGGGGAGGGCATACACAATGTACATTCCTTATATGCAGTATAATATCCCCCTACAGCAGTATTAAAGGAAGTTATAAGTTCCCATCCAGGCTTACCCGAGCCTCACTACCCGCCACATAGGTCAACCATTCACGAGAAGGAAGTTAATCCGAAGCGGTTGAGTTGTTGTCTATCCAGCCGCCCCACACCTTTTTGAACTTATCAGGTACCCCTCTATTGAGATACGTGGCTTCATATAGCGGTAGAGCCTTGTTAATCAATGCCTTCCAGGCCTAGGACTTATAATTTAGCATGTCTTTTGAGAATTTACATCAGTGGTGGCCCGTTCATTAGGGGTGCACAGGCCCTGCCCCCCCACCCATGCATCTGGCCCCCTAATCTACATGCAGGGCACCGGCGCATGGATTCCAATGGGGGGTGTTTTTTTTTTTGAAACATGTGATTAGAGCCAGAGGCTCTAATAGGCTTAAAAAAAGGATGGGCACGGGCCACAGAGCACTGCACTCCGAGTGCACCTAGTTGTATGATAATATAATGAATATTCACTATTGTCAGGCTGATTCTTCTCTTGTCCAATCAGGAAGCGGGTCGTAAGACCTGTTTCCCATATGGCCGAAAGGAGAAGCGATCCTATTGGCCTAGAGGAAGGGGGAGGGAGAAGACGCACGGCCAGAGGAGATGCAGGAAAAGACAGACTCGCCAGCCGTTGCTGCTCCCAGATACAGGCGGGGAACCTCTCATCCATGGTCCCGCCATCCTGGTCCTTCTTGGAGATCCTGGGGCCCCTGAGTGATCCTTGCCCCTCTGAGCCAGCCGGGGACAGAGGAGAGTCTGAGTTGGAGTCCGAAACATGGGACATTGCTCCATGAGGGGAAGCCCGACCCACCAGCCGCCACTGCTTCCAGCACTCCCCGGCTTGGACAGGGGAGATCGGAGTGTCATTCCGTAAGGTAAGGAGGCCTCCGCTCTCCCGTTTGTCTCCTGCGGGGGGTGTTGCTGGTGTTCCCTGCCTGCATGTCCATCTCCCATAGGGGTGTCGTTGGTTTGCTGCCCTCCCCCTAAATTATTGAGCACCAGCCGCCACTGATTGGCATTGATTGTGCAATTCCACCTATACCAACCATGATCTCGAATGTGCATTGGTATCCCCTTACAACCTAACAGCCATTCTAAATTGCAGCCCTAAAGCTTTACGAAAGAAGATCTCTGAAACTACCCTTGATGATCTCTGAATATATCCCTTTACATGGAAATCCAAATTTTACCAGTGATAAAAATATCGGAATCCTCAAAATGTGGAAAAAAAAGTATTACATACAGGGGCCTCTATCTTCTGCTCTAATCCACTACTGATAAAAAAAACTTTGAGGAGATATCTAAATAATTTCAGATACCGGGCTCCCATACCACTTACTATTAGGGATGAGCCGAACACCCCCGGGTTCGGTTCGCACCAGAACCTTCGAACGGACCGAAAGTTCGCGCAAATTTTCGAACCCTATTCGTTATAATGGACGCGAACGTTCGAAATCAAAATTGCTAATTACAACGGCCAATATGCATGTTAATGTCATAAAACAGGTTTGGGGACCCGGGTCCTGCCCCAGGGGACATATATCAATGCAAAAAGAAATTTTAAAAACTAAAGTTTTTTCGGGAGCAGTCATTTTAATGATGCATAAAGTGAAAAAAAAAAGAAGTGAAATTTTCCTTTAAATATGGTACCTGGGGGGTGTCTAAAGTATGCCTGTGAAGTGGCATGTGTTTCCCGTGTTTAGAACTGTCCTTGCACAAAATGACATTTGTAAAGGAAAAAAATAAGCCATTTAAAACCACTTGCGGCTTTAATGTCATGTCTTGTCCTGGCCGCCATATGGCTGAAAATCCTTGAGAAAAATGGCATGGCTACCCCATCCCCCCCCCCCACCCCAGCCCCTTTGGGTCTTGTATGGATACTAAGGGGGACCCCGCACCCAAAATAAAACCCTATACCTACAACCCTATATACTCTGAACAGCAGTATATAGGTGGTGCAAACAAGACATGGACTGTAGGTTTGTTCTTAAGTAGAATCTGAACAGGTACATTATGAAGTGTAGCTACATCCCAAAAAAATCAATTTTTAAGCTTTTTGGAGAACATAGGGAGGGGTTATCACCCCTGTAACATTTGCTGTCTTTGCACATCTGTTCAGAACATGTCACCTCACTTTCCGTCCCAATGACAAATGTTTTTGGAAAAGTGGGGTTTTAATTGAAACAAGGATTGGTGATAAAGCATCAGTAGAGAGGAGATACCTTTTTCCCAAATTAAATCTAACAGGATAGAATTTTCCTTCCTAGGGGTAGATTTCCTCTCACTTCCTGTTTTCTCTTGCCGTTTGCAAGTAGGAGTCGTTTGTAAGTTGGATGTTTGAAAGTAGGGGCCTGCCGTATATACTCTGCAGAAATTTGCCCTATTAGATGTTGGTGTAGCCACAAGACTGGTGGGCACAGGAATGGGCCCTGCTGTGAGTTAATAGATCAAGATTTGTACTTGCATGCACCTGTTGAACCGGGCAGAAAAATTGGGCCTTTGGTGGTGGTGGTGGTGGTGGTGGACGGTGTTGCCACAAGACTGTAAGCCCTCACAGTTACTCTTGGTGGGTGCAGGAATGGGCCCTGCTGTGAGTTATTAGATCAAGATTTGTAATTGCATGCACCTGTTGAACAGGGCAGAAAAATTGGGCCTTTGGTGGTGGTGGTGGTGGTGGACGGTGTTGCCACAAGACTGTAGGCCCTCATAGTTACTCTTGGTGGGCGCAGGAATGGGCCCTGCTGTGAACTATTAGATCAAGATTTGTAATTACACGCCCCTGTTAAACAGGGGCTGAAAAATTGTGCCTTAGGCATTGGTGCTGGTGCCACAACACTGCAACCCCTCACAGATACTGTACTTGGAGCACAGCAGTCACACCTGTTGCGAAGCATCTTTTTAAAAAATTGTAATTACATGCCCCTGTTATACAGGGGCTGAAAAATTGTGCCTTAGGCACTGGTGCTGGTGCCACAACACTGCAACCCCTCACAGATACTGTACTCTGAGCACAGCAATGAGACCTGTTGCAAAGCATTGCCTAAAAATTGTAATTACACGCCCCAACAGGGGCTGAAAAATTGTGCCTTAGGCACTGGTGCTGGTGCCACAACACTGCAACCCCTCACAGATACTGTACTCTGAGCACAGCAGTCACACCTGTTGCGAAGCATCTTTTTAAAAAATTGTAATTACATGCCCCTGTTATACAGGGGCTGAAAAATTGTGCCTTAGGCACTGGTGTGGTGGCATGGATCATTGAGGAGGAGGAAGAGGATAGTCAGTGAACATAACAGGACAGTCACTCAGCATCAGCATAGGCAGTCTTGAAGGGATGTGACATTATAAATTATTCCGTTATATCCGCTTCAGGTGTCTGGTAGCTGGTGGTGATCCAAGACTGATTCATTTTTATGAAGGTCAGTCGATCAACCGAGTCGGTGGACAGGCGCACCCTATGATCGGTGACAAATCCTCCAGCAGCACTGAATGTGCGTTCGGAAAGAACGCTGGATGCAGGACAGGCCAGTAGCTCAATTGCATACTGTGCAAGCTCTGGCCAGTGATCCATCCTCAGGACCCAGTAAGCCAGAGGATTTTCGGTGGGAAAGGTGTCCAAGTCTGACCTTGCCCCTAGGTATTCCTGCACCATGTATATCAGACGCTGGCGATGGTTGCTGGAACCGATCATACCTTGGGGCTGCGGACTAAAAAATTGTCTGAACGCATCGGTCAGACGTCCACCTTCCCCACCGCTCCTTCTGCTACTGACCGAAGCCTCAGCAACTCGTCGTCCAGGACCAGGAGTTTGTAACCTCCCAGTTTCTGGGAACGCGTTGCACAGACCTTTCTGCAAGGCCTCCCTGAGATGTCTCATCCTCTGCTCCCTCTGCGACGGCAAGATAAGGTCCGCAACCTTACCCTTGTACCGTGGATCAAGGAGAGTGGCCAGCCAGTAATGGTCACTCTCCTTGATCCGAAGAACACGAGGATCCTTCCGCAGGCTTTGCAGGATCAGGGAGGCCATGCAGCGTAGGTTAGCTGAGGCATTCGGTCCGGAGTCTTCTGGGTCACTGAGGATGACATGATCGCCAGCCACCTCCTCCCAGCCACGTACAAGTCCACTGGTTTGTTGGGACTGTACATCATCCCTAAAAGACTGCTGCTGCTGATGCTGAGTGCCAGGCTCCACCTCCATGCTCACACAATCCTCCTCCTCCTCCTCCTCCTCCTCCTCTTCCTGTGTGATGGGTGGGACAGAAGGAACATTGTCTGGATAAAGGGGGCCTTGAGAGACAAGGAAGTCCTCCTCTTCCTGCCTCTGTTCTGCCTCAAGTGCCCTGTCCATTATCCCACGCAGCGTATGCTCCAACAGGTGGACAAGAGGTACAGTGTCACTGATGCATGCACTGTCACTGCTCACCATCCTCGTGGCCTCCTCAAATGGTGAGAGGACAGTGCATGCATCCCTGATCATGCTCCACTGGCGTGGGGAAAAAAAGCCAAGCTCCCCTGACCCTGTCCTGGTGCCGTAGTCGCAAAGGTACTCATTGATGGCCCTCTGCTGCGTGTGCAGTCGCTGCAGCATGGCCAACGTTGAGTTCCACCTGGTGGGCATGTCACATATTAGGCGGTTCTTGGGCAGGTTCAGCTCCTTTTGCAGCTCAGTCAGCCGAGCACTGGCATTATAAGATCGGCGGAAATGCACACAGACTTTCCTGGCCTGCCTCAGGACATCCTGTAAGCCTGGGAACCTGCCCAAGAACCGCTGCACCACCAGGTTGAGGACGTGAGCCATACAGGGCACATGGGTGAGCTGCCCCTGTCGCAGGGCGGAGAGGAGGTTGGTGCCATTATCAGAAACGACCATTCCTGGCTTAAGCTGGCGTGGCGTCAACCACCTCTCGGCCTGCCCCTGCAGAGCTGCCAGAACCTCTGGCCCAGTGTGGCTCCTGTCCCCCAAACACACCAGCGCAAGCACGGCATGGCATCTTTTTGCCTGCGTACTCGCGTAGCCCCTTGTACGCCTACGGAGCACCGCTGGTTCCGAGGACAGAGCACTCGAAGAGGACATGGAGGAAGAAGAAGAGGAGGGGGTGGAGGAGAGAGGTGTGTCACAACCAGTAGTAGCATTTTGGAGGCGTGGTGGCGGAACAACCTCCAACACTACTGCACCTTGTCCTGCATCCCTCCCAGCTGCCAATAGAGTGACCCAATGGGCCGTGAAAGAAAGATAACGTCCCTGTCCATGCCTGCTGGACCATGAGTCAGCGGTAATATGCACCTTACCGCTGACCGCCCTGTCCAGCGAGGCATGGACATTGCCTTCCACATGCCAGTAGAGAGACGGAATCGCCTTCCATGAGAAAAAGTGGCGTTTGGGAACCTGCCACTGAGGAACCGCACATTGAACAAACTCACGGAAGGGGGCCGAGTCTATCAACTGAAAAGGCAGCAGTTGAAGTGCTAGCAATTTAGCCAAGCTAGCATTGAACCGCTGGGCATGTGGATGGCTGGGAGTATACTTCTTTCGACGGTCCAGCAGCTGGGGCAGGGAAATTTGCCTGCTACAATCGGACGTCGGTGTACTGCAAGTACTTGGTTGTGACACACCTAATTCTACACCTTCAGTCCTCTCAGAGCAGCTTTCAGAGAGGACTGAAGATATAGTGGGGATGGAGATCCCAGCTGATGAGGAGCAAGGAGAGGTCCGCTTTGTTCTTTGGTGTGGGTCTTTTATGTGTGCTTGCCAACGAGCTGCATGGCAGGTCGACATATGTCTGCTCATGCTTGTGGTGCCCAAGCGGCTGATGTTTTGGCCACGCGAGATACGCTTGAGACAAATATTGCAAATAGCAGTGGTGCGATCTGATGCACTAGTCTCAAAAAAGGCCCACACCAAAGAACTTTTGTGATAACGTGCAGAGGCAGCACCCTGCACAGGCGGAGCTCTGCGGTGTGGTACAGTTGCTGTGCTGGCCTCTAGCTGGCCTCCAGGGGGCATCCTGCCTCGTTGGACATGTGACGCTGCATCCTCCTCCTCCTCCTCCTCTCTCCCTTCAGGCACCCACGTGGAGTCAGTGACCTCATCATCCCCTCCCTCTTCACCACTAGAGCAAACCTGGCAGTAAGCTGCAGCTGGTGGAACACTACTGCCAGATTGCTGTCCTTCAGCATCCCCTCTCTCTGCGCGCACACTACTGACTTCCTCAAGCTGGGTATCATCATCCGAGCCTTCGAATCGTTGGGCATCCTCCTGGAGCATGTACCCAACACTGTGCTCAAACAGTTCGGGGGACTCCTCAGGAGGACATGGTGGGTCTAGGGAAGGGGTGGCTGATGATGCCATTGAGTACGCGTTGGCAGCTGCTCTGCCAGTACCCTGAGCCTGGGTGAGAGAGGATGAGGAGGATGAGGAGGGCTTGGTCATCCATTCTACCAAGCCTTCGGCATGATGCGGCTCCACATGTCCAGCTGCCGAAAACAAAGACAAGCGTGTCCCATGGCCACGTGCTGATGACGATGCACGACCACGTCCACGGCCAGCACTGTTGTCTCTAGAAACAGAGCCTGCCTGCCCTGTGTTCTTGCCTCGGCACGCTCTGCCTCTCCTTGGCGGTCTTCCAGACATTGTAGTCGGTAGTGTATATAGTATAAAAAATAGAACTCCTATGTGTGCTCACAACACACTGTAGGTCCTATGGGTGCTGACACTAACACACTATAGGTACTATGTGTGCTGCTGACAAGAAAATATAGGAGCTCTGTTTGCTGCCACTAACACACTAGAAGTCCTATTGGTGCTTCTGAGATGAAAATATAGGAGCTCTGTGTGATGCCACTAACACACTAGAAGTCCTATGGGTGCTGCTGAGAAGAAAATATAGGAGCTCTGTGTGATGCCACTAACACACTAGAAGTCCTATGGGTGCTTCTGAGATGAAAATATAGGAACTCTGTGTGATACCACTAACACACTAGAAGTCCTATGGGTGCTTCTGAGAAGAAAATATAGGAGCTCTGTTTGCTGCCACTAACACACTAGAAGTCCTATGGGTGCTGCTGAGAAGAAAATATAGGAGCTCTGTGTGATGCAACTAACACACTAGAAGTCCTATGGGTGCTTCTGAGATGAAAATATAGGAGCTCTGTGTGATGCCACTAACGCACTAGAAGTCCTATGGGTGCTGCTGAGAAGAAAATATAGGAGCTCTGTTTGCTGCCACTAACACACTAGAAGTCCTATGGGTGCTGCTGAGAAGAAAATATAGGAGCTCTGTGTGATGCCACTAACACACTAGAAGTCCTATGGGTGCTGCTGAGAAGAAAATATAGGAGCTCTGTTTGCTGCCACTAACACACTAGAAGTCCTATGGGTGCTGCTGAGAAGAAAATATAGGAGCTCTGTGTGATGCCACTAACACACTAGAAGTCCTATGGGTGCTTCTGAGATGAAAATATAGGAGCTCTGTTTGCTGCCACTAACACACTAGAAGTCCTATGGGTGCTTCTGAGATGAAAATATAGGAACTCTGTGTGATGCCACTAACACACTAGAAGTCCTATGGGTGCTGCTGAGAAGAAAATATAGGAGCTCTGTGTGATGCCACTAACACACTAGAAGTCCTATGGGTGCTGCTGAGAAGAAAATATAGGAGCTCTGTGTGATGCCACTAACACACTAGAAGTCCTATGGGTGCTTCTGAGATGAAAATATAGGAACTCTGTGTGATGCCACTAACACACTAGAAGTCCTATGGGTGCTGCTGAGAAGAAAATATAGGAGCTCTGTTTGCTGCCACTAACACACTAGAAGTCCTATGGGTGCTTCTGAGAAGAAAATATAGGAGCTCTGTGTGATGCCACTAACACACTAGAAGTCCTATGGGTGCTTCTGAGATGAAAATATAGGAACTCTGTGTGATGCCACTAACACATTAGAAGTCCTATGGGTGCTGCTAAGAAGAAAATATAGGAGCTCTGTTTGCTGCCACTAACACACTAGAAGTCCTATGGGTGCTTCTGAGAAGAAAATATAGGAGCTCTGTGTGATGCCACTAACACACTAGAAGTCCTATGGGTGCTTCTGAGATGAAAATATAGGAACTCTGTGTGATGCCACTAACACATTAGAAGTCCTATGGGTGCTGCTGAGAAGAAAATATAGGAGCTCTGTTTGCTGCCACTAACACACTAGAAGTCCTATGGGTGCTGCTGAGAAGAAAATATAGGAGCTCTGTGTGATGCCACTAAAACACTAGAAGTCCTATGGGTGCTGCTGAGAAGAAAATATAGGAGCTCTGTTTGCTGCCACTAACACACTAGAAGTCCTATGGGTGCTGCTGAGAAGAAAATATAGGAGCTCTGTTTGCTGCCACTAACACACTAGAAGTCCTATGGGTGCTGCTGAGAAGAAAATATAGGAGCTCTGTGTGATGCCACTAACACACTAGAAGTCCTATGGGTGCTGCTGAGAAGAAAATATAGGAGCTCTGTTTGCTGCCACTAACACACTAGAAGTCCTATGGGTGCTGCTGAGAAGAAAATATAGGAGCTCTGTTTGCTGCCACTAACACACTAGAAGTCCTATGGGTGCTGCTGAGTAGGGATGAGCTTCGTGTTCGAGTCGAACATACGTTCGACTCGAACATTGGCTGTTCGATCGTTCGACGAAGATCGAACGATTTGGGCCGTTCGCGCCAAATTCGAGTGACGCGAACGGCCCACAATGCACTACGCCATCGCAGTGTCATCCAGGCGCTGTGATTGGCCAAGCATGCACTGTGACCCCGCATGCTTGGCCAATCACAGCGCCGGCAGCGAGGAGAGCAATGATTGGCCACAGGCAGGATGCCTGTGGCCAATTATTGCTGAGGGTGTTTAGTACACGCCCCACACTATAAAAGGCCGCCAGCACGGCGGCCTAGTGTAGTGTGTTCCGGAGCAGGGATAGAGTAGCATAGGCAGGGACAGTGACTGTTATTTCTTTCTTGCTTAACCTGGATTCCTTTAGTTTAGGGAAAGAGAAGGATAGGTAGGGAGAGTGTCAGTGTGTTTTGTGCTTCTGCTATAGTGTGCTTAAAAAAAACATTTATTCTAGGGACAGAAAACTCTAGGTAGGGACAGTGTCAGTTTCTTTCACTCTGCAAGTCCTTGTTTCCAGGGACCTGTAAGGACAGTGAGTTAATTGTCCTTGTGCTATATTGTGCTTAAAAAAAACATTTATTCTAGGGACAGAAAACTCTAGGTAGGGACAGTGTCAGTTTCTTTCACTCTGCAAGTCCTTGTTTCCAGGGACCTGTAAGGACAGTGAGTTAATTGTCCTTGTGCTATATTGTGATTAAAAAAAACATTTATTCTAGGGACAGAAAACTCTAGGTAGGGACAGTGTCAGTTTCTTTCACTCTGCAAGTCCTTGTTTCCAGGGACCTGTAAGGACAGTGAGTTAATTTTCCTTGTGCTATATTGTGATTAAAAAAAACATTTATTCTAGGGACAGAAAACTCTAGGTAGGGACAGTGTCAGTTTCTTTCACTCTGCAAGTCCTTGTTTCCAGGGACCTGTAAGGACAGTGAGTTAATTGTCCTTGTGCTATATTGTGCTTAAAAAAAACATTTATTCTAGGGACAGAAAACTCTAGGTAGGGACAGTGTCAGTTTCTTTCACTCTGCAAGTCCTTGTTTCCAGGGACCTGTAAGGACAGTGAGTTAATTGTCCTTGTGCTATATTGTGATTAAAAAAAACATTTATTCTAGGGACAGAAAACTCTAGGTAGGGACAGTGTCAGTTTCTTTCACTCTGCAAGTCCTTGTTTCCAGGGACCTGTAAGGACAGTGAGTTAATTTTCCTTGTGCTATATTGTGATTAAAAAAAACATTTATTCTAGGGACAGAAAACTCTAGGTAGGGACAGTGTCAGTTTCTTTCACTCTGCAAGTCCTTGTTTCCAGGGACCTGTAAGGACAGTGAGTTAATTGTCCTTGTGCTATATTGTGCTTAAAAAAAACATTTATTCTAGGGACAGAAAACTCTAGGTAGGGACAGTGTCAGTTTCTTTCACTCTGCAAGTCCTTGTTTCCAGGGACCTGTAAGGACAGTGAGTTAATTTTCCTTGTGCTATATTGTGATTAAAAAAAACATTTATTCTAGGGACAGAAAACTCTAGGTAGGGACAGTGTCAGTTTCTTTCACTCTGCAAGTCCTTGTTTCCAGGGACCTGTAAGGACAGTGAGTTAATTTTCCTTGTGCTATATTGTGATTAAAAAAAACATTTTTTCTAGGGACAGAAAACTGTAGGTAGGGAGAGTGTTTTTTTTCTTTCACTCTGCAAGTCCTTGTTTCCAGGGACCTGTAAGGACAGTGAGTTAATTGTCCTTGTGCTATATTGTGCTTAAAAAAAACATTTATTCTAGGGACAGAAAACTCTAGGTAGGGACAGTGTCAGTTTCTTTCACTCTGCAAGTCCTTGTTTCCAGGGACCTGTAAGGACAGTGAGTTAATTTTCCTTGTGCTATATTGTGATTAAAAAAAACATTTATTCTAGGGACAGAAAACTCTAGGTAGGGACAGTGTCAGTTTCTTTCACTCTGCAAGTCCTTGTTTCCAGGGACCTGTAAGGACAGTGAGTTAATTTTCCTTGTGCTATATTGTGATTAAAAAAAACATTTTTTCTAGGGACAGAAAACTGTAGGTAGGGAGAGTGTTTTTTTTCTTTCACTCTGCAAGTCCTTGTTTCCAGGGACCTGTAAGGACAGTGAGTTAATTTTCCTTGTGCTATATTGTGATTAAAAAAAACATTTTTTCTAGGGACAGAAAACTGTAGGTAGGGAGAGTGTTTTTTTTCTTTCACTCTGCAAGTCCTTGTTTCCAGGGACCTGTAAGGACAGTGAGTTAATTGTCCTTGTGCTATATTGTGCTTAAAAAAAACATTTATTCTAGGGACAGAAAACTCTAGGTAGGGACAGTGTCAGTTTCTTTCACTCTGCAAGTCCTTGTTTCCAGGGACCTGGAGAGACATTGAGTGAATTGTCCTTGTGCTATATTGTGATTAAAAAAAACATTTATTCTAGGGACAGAAAACTCTAGGTAGGGACAGTGTCAGTTTCTTTCACTCTGCAAGTCCTTGTTTCCAGGGACCTGTAAGGACAGTGAGTTAATTTTCCTTGTGCTATATTGTGATTAAAAAAAACATTTTTTCTAGGGACAGAAAACTGTAGGTAGGGAGAGTGTTTTTTTTCTTTCACTCTGCAAGTCCTTGTTTCCAGGGACCTGTAAGGACAGTGAGTTAATTTTCCTTGTGCTATATTGTGATTAAAAAAAACATTTATTCTAGGGACAGAAAACTCTAGGTAGGGACAGTGTCAGTTTCTTTCACTCTGCAAGTCCTTGTTTCCAGGGACCTGTAAGGACAGTGAGTTAATTTTCCTTGTGCTATATTGTGATTAAAAAAAACATTTTTTCTAGGGACAGAAAACTGTAGGTAGGGAGAGTGTTTTTTTTCTTTCACTCTGCAAGTCCTTGTTTCCAGGGACCTGTAAGGACAGTGAGTTAATTGTCCTTGTGCTATATTGTGATTAAAAAAAACATTTTTTCTAGGGACAGAAAACTCTAGGTAGGGAGAGTTTTTTTTTTTTTTCACTCTGCAAGTCCTTGTTTCCAGGGACCTGTAAGGACAGTGAGTTAATTGTCCTTGTGCTATATTGTGCTTAAAAAAAACATTTATTCTAGGGACAGAAAACTCTAGGTAGGGACAGTGTCAGTTTCTTTCACTCTGCAAGTCCTTGTTTCCAGGGACCTGGAGAGACATTGAGTGAATTGTCCTTGTGCTATATTGTGATTAAAAAAAACATTTATTCTAGGGACAGAAAACTCTAGGTAGGGACAGTGTCAGTTTCTTTCACTCTGCAAGTCCTTGTTTCCAGGGACCTGTAAGGACAGTGAGTTAATTTTCCTTGTGCTATATTGTGATTAAAAAAAACATTTTTTCTAGGGACAG
Organism: Rana muscosa; assembly: GCA_029206835.1. Lineage (NCBI taxonomy): Eukaryota > Metazoa > Chordata > Amphibia > Anura > Ranidae > Rana > Rana muscosa. The sequence continues at coordinate 734,841,749 of CM055116.1, forward strand.
AAAACTGTAGGTAGGGAGAGTGTTTTTTTTCTTTCACTCTGCAAGTCCTTGTTTCCAGGGACCTGTAAGGACAGTGAGTTAATTGTCCTTGTGCTATATTGTGCTTAAAAAAAACATTTATTCTAGGGACAGAAAACTCTAGGTAGGGACAGTGTCAGTTTCTTTCACTCTGCAAGTCCTTGTTTCCAGGGACCTGTAAGGACAGTGAGTTAATTTTCCTTGTGCTATATTGTGATTAAAAAAAACATTTATTCTAGGGACAGAAAACTCTAGGTAGGGACAGTGTCAGTTTCTTTCACTCTGCAAGTCCTTGTTTCCAGGGACCTGTAAGGACAGTGAGTTAATTTTCCTTGTGCTATATTGTGATTAAAAAAAACATTTATTCTAGGGACAGAAAACTCTAGGTAGGGACAGTGTCAGTTTCTTTCACTCTGCAAGTCCTTGTTTCCAGGGACCTGTAAGGACAGTGAGTTAATTTTCCTTGTGCTATATTGTGATTAAAAAAAACATTTTTTCTAGGGACAGAAAACTGTAGGTAGGGAGAGTGTTTTTTTTCTTTCACTCTGCAAGTCCTTGTTTCCAGGGACCTGTAAGGACAGTGAGTTAATTGTCCTTGTGCTATATTGTGATTAAAAAAAACATTTTTTCTAGGGACAGAAAACTCTAGGTAGGGAGAGTTTTTTTTTTTTTTCACTCTGCAAGTCCTTGTTTCCAGGGACCTGTAAGGACAGTGAGTTAATTGTCCTTGTGCTATATTGTGCTTAAAAAAAACATTTATTCTAGGGACAGAAAACTCTAGGTAGGGACAGTGTCAGTTTCTTTCACTCTGCAAGTCCTTGTTTCCAGGGACCTGGAGAGACATTGAGTGAATTGTCCTTGTGCTATATTGTGATTAAAAAAAACATTTATTCTAGGGACAGAAAACTCTAGGTAGGGACAGTGTCAGTTTCTTTCACTCTGCAAGTCCTTGTTTCCAGGGACCTGTAAGGACAGTGAGTTAATTTTCCTTGTGCTATATTGTGATTAAAAAAAACATTTTTTCTAGGGACAGAAAACTGTAGGTAGGGAGAGTGTTTTTTTTCTTTCACTCTGCAAGTCCTTGTTTCCAGGGACCTGTAAGGACAGTGAGTTAATTTTCCTTGTGCTATATTGTGATTAAAAAAAACATTTTTTCTAGGGACAGAAAACTGTAGGTAGGGAGAGTGTTTTTTTTCTTTCACTCTGCAAGTCCTTGTTTCCAGGGACCTGTAAGGACAGTGAGTTAATTGTCCTTGTGCTATATTGTGCTTAAAAAAAACATTTTTTCTAGGGACAGAAAACTCTAGGTAGGGACAGTGTCAGTTTCTTTCACTCTGCAAGTCCTTGTTTCCAGGGACCTGTAAGGACAGTGAGTTAATTTTCCTTGTGCTATATTGTGCTTAAAAAAAACATTTATTCTAGGGACAGAAAACTCTAGGTAGGGACAGTGTCAGTTTCTTTCACTCTGCAAGTCCTTGTTTCCAGGGACCTGGAGAGACATTGAGTGAATTGTCCTTGTGCTATATTGTGATTAAAAAAAACATTTATTCTAGGGATAGAAAACTCTAGGTAGGGACAGTGTCAGTTTCTTTCACTGTGAAAGTCCTTGTTTCAAGGGACAGAGAAGGACACCTGAAGGTAGCCCTTATTGCTTTTTTCCCATCTCCCTGCAGGCCATCTATTAGAATGTCTGGAAGGCAAACAAGGAGAGGCAGACAGTCAGGAGGCAATAAAAGAGGGCAAGCAGGCTCTGTGTCTGGGGGCAACAGTGCTGGTCGTGGACGCGGTGCATTGTCATCAGCACATGGCCATGGGACACGCTTGTCCTTCTTTTCGGCAGCTGGACATGTTGAGCCACATCATGCCGAAGACTTGGTAGAGTGGATGACCAAGCCCTCCTCCTCCTCCTCATCCTCTCTCACCCAGGCTCAGGGTACTGGAAAAGCAGCTGCCAAAGCGTCGTCTTCCCTGGTATCAATGTCAGACAAATCATCAGTCACTCCTTCCCTAGACCCACCATGTCCTCCTCCTGAGGAGTCCCCCGAACTGTTTCAGCACAGTGTTGGGTACATGCTCCAGGAGGATGCCCAGCGTTTCGAAGGGTCTGATGATGAAACCCAGCTAGAGGAAGGCAGTAGCGTGAGAGCAGACAGAGGGGATGCTCAAGAAGGACACCAATCTGGCAGTCATGTTCCAGCAGCTGCAGCATACTGCCAGATTGGCTCCAGTGATGAGGAGGGAGGGGATGATGAGGTCAATGACTCCACGTGGGTGCCTAATAGGAGAGAGGAGGAGGAGGAGGATGAGGAGGAGGCACATCTCCAACGAGGCAGGATGCCCTTTGGTGGCCAGCGTAAGGGCAGTACACCGACGGAATCACACCGCAGAGCTCCGCCTGTGCAGGGCGCTGCCTCTGCCCGTCATTCAAAAAGTTCTTTGGTGTGGGCCTTTTTTGAGGCTAGTGCATCAGATCGCACAGCTGCTGTTTGCAACATATGTCTCAAGCGTATATCGCGTGGCCAAAACATCAGCCGCTTGGGTACCACATGCCTGACCAGACATATGTTGACCTGCCATGCAGCTCGTTGGCAAGCCTACCTCAAAGACCCACACCAAAGAACAAAGCGGACCTCTCCTTGCACCGCATCAGCTGGGATCTCCAACCCCACTATAACTTCAGTCCTCTCTGAAACATGCACTGAGAGGAATGAAGGTGTAGAATTAGGTGTGTCACAGCCAAGTACTTGCGCCCACTCTGCTAGCAGTACACCGACGTCCGATTCTAGCAGGCAAATTTCCCTGCCCCAGCTGCTGGACCGTCGAAAGAAGTTCACTCCCAGCCATCCACATGCCCAGCGGTTGAATGCTAGCTTGGCTAAATTGCTAGCGCTTCAACTGCTGCCTTTTCAGTTGGTAGACTCGGCCCCCTTCCGTGAGTTTGTGCAATGTGCGGTTCCTCAGTGGCAGGTTCCCAAACGCCACTTTTTCTCACGGAAGGCTATTCCGGCTCTCTACCGGCATGTGGAAGGCAATGTCTTGGCCTCGCTGGACAGGGCGGTCAGCGGTAAGGTGCATATTACCGCTGACTCATGGTCCAGCAGGCATGGACAGGGACGTTACCTTTCTTTCACGGCCCATTGGGTCACTCTTTTGGCAGCTGGGAAGGATTCAGGACAAGGTGCAGTAGTGTTGGAGGTTGTCCCACCGCCACGCCTCCAAAATGCTACTACTGGTTGTGACACACCTCTCTCCTCCACCCCCTCCTCTTCTTCTTCCTCCATGGCCTCTTCCTGTGGTTTGTCCTATGAACCAGCGGTGCTCCGTAGCCGTTCACGGGGCTACGCAAGTACGCAGGCAAAAAGATGCCATGCCGTGCTTGCGCTGGTGTGTTTGGGGGACAGAAGCCACACTGGGGCAGAGGTCCTGTCTGCTCTGCAGGGCCAGGCCGAGAGGTGGTTGACGCCACGCCAGCTTAAGCCAGGAATGGTGGTTTGCGACAATGGCACCAACCTCCTCTCCGCCCTCCGACAGGGACAACTGACCCATGTGCCCTGTGTGGCTCACGTCCTTAACCTGGTGGTGCAGCGGTTCTTGGGCAGGTACCCGGGCTTACAGGATGTCCTGAGGCAGGCCAGGAAAGTCTGTGTGCATTTCCGCAGATCTTATAATGCCAGTGCTCGCCTGGCTGAGCTGCAAAAGGAGTTGAACCTGCCCAAGAACCGCCTTATATGTGACATGCCCACCAGGTGGAACTCAACGTTGGCCATGCTGCAGCGGCTGCACACGCAGCAGAGGGCCATCAATGAGTACCTGTGCGACTACGGCACCAGGACAGGGTCAGGGGAGCTTGTTTTTTTTTCTCCACGCCAGTGGGGCATGATCAGGGATGCATGCACTGTCCTGGCACCATTTGAGGAGGCCACGAGGATGGTGAGCAGTGACAGTGCATGCATCAGTGACACTGTACCTCTTGTCCACCTGTTGGAGCACACGCTGCGTGGAATAATGGACAGGGCACTTGAGGCAGAACAGAGGCAGGAAGAGGAGGACTTCCTTGCCTCTCAAGGCCCCCTTTACCCAGACAGTGTTAATTCTGTCCCACCCATCGCACAGGAAGAGGAGGAGGAGGAGGAGGAGGAGGAGGAGGAGGATTGTGTCAGCATGGAGGTGGAGGCTGGCACTCAGCATCATCAGCAGCAGTCTTTTAGGGATGATTTACAGTCCCAAGAAACCAGTGGACTTGTACGTGGCTGGGAGGAGGTGGCTGCGGATCATGTCGTCCTTAGTGACCCAGAGGACTCCGGAGCGAATGCCTCAGCAAACCTACGCTGCATGGCCTCCCTGATCCTGCAAAGTCTGCGGAAGGATCCTCGTATTCTTCGGATCAAGGAGAGGGACCATTACTGGCTGGCCACTCTCCTTGATCCACGGTACAAGGGTAAGGTTGCGGACCTTATGTTACCGTCGCAGAGGGAGCAGAGGATGAGACAACTCCGGGAGGCCTTGCAGAAAGGTCTGTGCAACGCGTTCCCAGAGACTGGGAGGTTGCAAACTCCTGGTCCTGGACAACGAGTTGCTGAGGCTTCGGCCAGTCAAAGAAGGAGCGGTGGGGAAGGTGGCCGTCTGACCGATGCGTTCAGACAATTCTTTAGTCCGCAGCCCCAAAGTATGATCGGTTCCAGCAACCATCGCCAGCGTCTGATAAACATGGTGCAGGAATATCTAGGGGCAAGGTCAGACTTGGACACCTTCCCCACCGAAAATCCTCTGGCTTACTGGGTCTTGAGGATGGATCACTGGCCAGAGCTTGCACAGTATGCAATTGAGCTACTGGCCTGTCCTGCATCCAGCGTTCTTTCGGAACGCACATTCAGTGCTGCTGGAGGATTTGTCACGGATCACAGGGTGCGCCTGTCCACCGACTCGGTTGATCGACTGACTTTCATCAAGATGAACCAGTCTTGGATCACCACCAGCTACCACACACCTGATGCTGATATAACAGACTAATTGATTTTAAAATGTCACATCCCTTCAAGACTGATGCTGATGCTGAGTGCCTGTGCTGTTATGTTGACTGGCTATCCTCCTCCTCCGAGTCCTCAATGATACGATTGATGATGATAGCTTGGAAGATCATTTTTGTTTATGGGTGCCGCCACCAGTGCCTAACGCCCAATTTTTCAGCCCCTGTTTAACAGTGGCGTGTAATTACAATTTTTGAAGCAATACTTTGCAACAGGGCTCATTGCTGTGCTCCAAGTACAGTATCTGTGAGGAGTTGCAGTGTTGTGCCACCAGTGCCTAAGGCCCAATTTTTCAGCCCCTGTTTAACAGGGGCGTGTCATTACAATTTTTGAAGCAATACTTTGCAACAGGGCTCATTGCTGTGCTCCAAGTACAGTATCTGTGAAGGGTTGCAGTGTTGTGCCACCAGTGCCTAAGGCCCAATTTTTCAGCCCCTGTTCAACAGGGGCATGTAATTACAATTCTTGATCTAATAATTCACAGCAGGGCCCATTGCTGCACCCACCAAGAGTAACTGTCAGGGCTTACAGTGTTGTGGCACCAGCACCACCATCAAAGGCCCAATTTTTACTACCACTGTTCAACAATTATATGTAATTAAAATTCCTGATATAATAGTTGACAGCAGGGCGTTCCAGCACCAACCAAGAGTAACTGTGAGTGCTTACAGTGTTGTGCCAACACCAACAACTAAGGGGCCTATTTCTGCAGAGTATATACGGCAGGTCCCTACTTTCAAACATCCAACTTACAAACGACTCCTACTTGCAAACGCAAGAAGACAACAGGAAGTGAGAGGAAATCTACCACTAGGAAGGAAAATTCTCTCCTGTAAGAATAAATATGGGAGAAAGGTGTCTCCTCTGTACTGATGCTTTATCAGCAATCCTTGTTTCAAGAAAAACACCACATTTCAAAAACAGTTGTCATTAGGACGGAAAGTGAGGTGAAATGTTCTGAACAGGGGCACAGACAGCAAAACAAATGTTACAGGGGTGATAACCCTTACCTATGTTTTCCAAAAAGTTTAAAAATAGATTTTTGGTCTGGAGCTACACTTCAACAATGTACCTGTTCAAAATTACAAACAGATTCTACATAAGAACAAACCTACAGTCCCTGTCTTGTATGCACCGCCTGTATACGGCTGTTCAGAGTATATAGGGCCTTTTTTATTTTATGTGCGGGGTTCCCCTTAATATCCATACAAGACCCAAAGGGGCTGGTAATGGGCTGGGGTAGGGGGGGGGGTCATGGGGTAGCTATGCCATTTTTCTTAAAGATTTTCATCCATATTACCGGGACCAGACATTACATTAAAGCCGCAAGCAGTTTTAAATGGCTTTTTTTTCCTTTAGAAGTGTCATTTTGTGCAGGGACAGTTCTAAACACGGGAAACACGTGGCACTTCACAGGCATACTTTAGACACCCCCCAGGTACGATATTTAAAGGAATATTTGACTTTTTTTTTTTCACTTTATGCATCATTAAAATGACTGCTCCCGGAAAACGACCGTTTTTAAAACTTATTTTTGCATTGATACATGTCCCCTGGTGCAGAACCCGGGTTCCCAAACCCTTTTTAGGACAATAACATGCATAATAGTTGTTATAATTAGCACTTTAGAATTCGAACGTTCGCATCCATTGTATTTAATAGGGTTCTAATGTTCGTTCGAACTTTCGGTCCGTTCGCGGGTTCTGGTGCGAACCGAACCCGGGGGTGTTCGGCTCATCACTACTGCTGAGAAGAAAATATAGGAGCTCTGTGTGATGCCACTAACACACTAGAAGTCCTATGGGTGCTTCTGAGATGAAAATATAGGAGCTCTGTGTGATGCCACTAACACACTAGAAGTCCTATGGGTGCTGCTGAGAAGAAAATATAGGAGCTCTGTGTGATGCCACTAACACACTAGAAGTCCTATGGGTGCTTCTGAGATGAAAATATAGGAACTCTGTGTGATGCCACTAACACACTAGAAGTCCTATGGGTGCTGCTGAGAAGAAAATATAGGAGCTCTGTTTGCTGCCACTAACACACTAGAAGTCCTATGGGTGCTTCTGAGAAGAAAATATAGGAGCTCTGTGTGATGCCACTAACACACTAGAAGTCCTATGGGTGCTTCTGAGATGAAAATATAGGAACTCTGTGTGATGCCACTAACACATTAGAAGTCCTATGGGTGCTGCTAAGAAGAAAATATAGGAGCTCTGTTTGCTGCCACTAACACACTAGAAGTCCTATGGGTGCTTCTGAGAAGAAAATATAGGAGCTCTGTGTGATGCCACTAACACACTAGAAGTCCTATGGGTGCTTCTGAGATGAAAATATAGGAACTCTGTGTGATGCCACTAACACATTAGAAGTCCTATGGGTGCTGCTGAGAAGAAAATATAGGAGCTCTGTTTGCTGCCACTAACACACTAGAAGTCCTATGGGTGCTGCTGAGAAGAAAATATAGGAGCTCTGTGTGATGCCACTAACACACTAGAAGTCCTATGGGTGCTGCTGAGAAGAAAATATAGGAGCTCTGTTTGCTGCCACTAACACACTAGAAGTCCTATGGGTGCTGCTGAGAAGAAAATATAGGAGCTCTGTTTGCTGCCACTAACACACTAGAAGTCCTATGGGTGCTGCTGAGAAGAAAATATAGGAGCTCTGTGTGATGCCACTAACACACTAGAAGTCCTATGGGTGCTGCTGAGAAGAAAATATAGGAGCTCTGTTTGCTGCCACTAACACACTAGAAGTCCTATGGGTGCTGCTGAGAAGAAAATATAGGAGCTCTGTTTGCTGCCACTAACACACTAGAAGTCCTATGGGTGCTGTTGGGGTGCAATGCTGTGCTAACAGCACTGCGGTTGGTACTACTGCAATACTGTACTAACAGTAAGCACGCACCAGACTAATCCCCAGCAGCAGCTAATAACACGCTAACTGTGCAATCAGCAGCAATGAACGATCAATGACTTAGGTAGCAATTGTTTAGCAAAGAAATAGCCAATGGTTTAGCAAAGAAGAGCAAATCTTTCAGTATCAAGCAAAGACAGAATCAGCAGACTGATCTCTCCTAAAGCCGGAACTCATGTGACCGGGGCCGATGGCGTGGCGGCCTTTTAAATGGTGGGGCGTGTACTAAAGCCCCTGAGCTGTAATTGGCTACAGGCGTCCTGCCTGTAGCCAATTATTGCTCTCCGAGTTTCGGGCGCTGTGATTGGCCAAGCATGCGGGGTCACAGTGCATGCTTGGCCAATCATCAGCCAGCAATGCACTGCGCCGGCCGCGCCGGCCGCAATGCATTGCGGGGCCGCTCGCATCACACGAATGTGATGCGAACGGCCCAAATAGTTCTGGGCTCGACGAGCGAGCGAACGCCCGGTGCTCGATTCGAACATGGGTTCGAATCGAGCACCGGGCCCATCCCTACTTACTATCATTATCTAGTGAGACTTGTTAAATCATGTTACAATCCGAAAAAAGATCCACTACAACATTGATCAACCAAGCAACACAATGTAAGAAGTATTCAATGTCCGACCTTTACACACCTCTGAATTTTCATTTTATCTCTTCACAAAGGAATCAGCTATTAAAAAATTGGTCAAATGACCTTCCGAATGAGGAGCTAGCTGACTTCATACCCTTCCTGGTCGATAAAACAGACCCAATTGTATCAACATGCTCATGGTGGGGCACATTGCAGCCTACGTTGATCCCAAGATTATGGAGTTGTCAAAAAATTTCCACTTTTTGGGACCAAACTTTGAACAACATACATGGCTTCACAACATGCTGCATCAAGAATGATCTTATAAGCTGTTTATTTGGTTACCTGGATCCTTCCACTTTAACCTCATCATCATCATCAAATCTAACAGCGATACCACCCTGGATTTCGCTATACCTGATTACCACTCATAGAGTCATATTAAAATCTTGGGCATCACCTACAGCTCCTAAAATTACTCTAGTTAAAAAAGATATTGAAGTCCGTAATGTATATTGAGAAATTGGACACGATAGCCCAAGCCTTTGGTCCTACAAAACGTTTTTTCACCAGATGTAAATCCCTTATGGAATATACCTTATCGGATTCTGAAATTTCCCAATTAAAGAGTGATGAGGCACAGATTCTAAGGAGCCATCCAATATTCACCAGCGCACCTAGCATAAAGTAAATAGATTTTTCTGTGGACAGCTCCCAGGTTGCGGTCCTCAGATACACCCAGACTTTGCCTGAATTGATGGATATTAGCATAGCTTTTCTTTTTGGATTAGAGCCCAATTAGCCGGTAGTACAAAAGATAAATTTCTTGCCAAGTCTGGTCTTGTGCCTGTCAGTTTTTTCATGAAACCTGCCTGGTTTGATGTATATATTTCTCTAAAAAGATATTCAAGCATACCACCAAGATCTCATTATTTTAAGATCACAATTAAAAATAATAATAATAATCATAATATGGGTCTAAAATCAGCTTTAACCAGCATCATTAAGCATCTTTCCCTGGATTTGGAATCATATTAAAGCTGAAGGAACAGCCTCCTCCTAAACATTTACACTTTCTAATATCTTTAAAATAGAATTTTGTGCATTCTGGGAGGAAGTGCTGGAAAAAGTTTTATTGTAGGAACAGCAGAAACATAAGAAGTAGAGAAGCAATGTCTGTCCCAAAGCAACATTTGTTTCCACTCTTGGTTCGAGCCACAGGTTTAAGTCGTTACCCGTGTTGATTACATTTATGGTCCACTAATAGAGTTTAAGGATTTTTTAAAGCTCATTAACTGCTTGCCGACCAGCGCACGACTATATACGTCGACAGCATGGCACGGACAGGCAGAATGACGTATATATACGTCCCCTTTAAAATCGCGGCATTGTGGATGCGTGCACCCGCCGCGAGCTCCGTGAGCCCGATCGCGGGTCCCGCGGACTCGATCGCCGCGGGGATACCCACGATCGTCTCACGGTGAGGAAGAACGGGGAGATGCTAATGTAAACAAGCATCTCCCCGCTCTGCCTAGTGACAATGACAGTGATCACCACTTCCTGTAATCGGAAGCGGTGATCACTGTCTTGTCACACACAGCCCATCCCCCCTACAGTAAGAATCACTCACTAGGGCACACTTAACCCCTACAGCGCCACCTAGTGGTTAACCCCTTCACTGCCAGTGTCATTTTCACAGTAATCAGTGCATTTTTAAAGCACTGATCGCTATAAAAATGACAATGGTCCCAAAAATGTGTCAAAAGTGACCAATGTGTCCGCCATAATGTCGCAGTCACGGTAAAAATCGCTGATCGTCGCCATTACTAGTAAAAAAAAAAAATATTAATAAAAATGCCATAAAACGATCCCCTATTTTGTAGACACTATAACTTTTGCGCAAACCGATCAATTTTGCGTTTTTTTTTTACCAAAAATATGTAGAAGAATACGTATCACAATACTCTATTAGTCGCAATTGGGAAGATGTCTTCACATGCCCCGGTATAGGTTCTGATGTATGTGTGAGTAGAAATTCTTTACTCCACAAGGCCTCGGGTATGATGGCCAAACTGTAGGTAGAGAAATTTTTAGGCATCCGATCTGGAGTGATCCCGGCAGTCAGCTGACTGCCAGGATCACTCCAGATCGGATGCCTAAAAATTTCTCTACCTACAGTTTGGCCATCATACCCGAGGCCTTGTGGAGTAAAGAATTTCTACTCACACATACATCAGAACCTATACCGGGGCATGTGAAGACATCTTCCCTATTGCGACTAATAGAGTCCCAACAACTCTGGAGGACAGTACCCGCTGCTGTATTTAGCAGCCTTTACCCGGCAGTATACCCAGCTGTCATCTATTGTGATTTTTATCATGACTGGCTAGTCGCTACCGACAAATAGCCACTCTAACTTTACTCAGGAGTGTGCTGCTATCGGCAACACAATATCCTATTTATTACTGTGCTCCTGAAGAAGCGATAAAATCGCGAAACTAGTAGAGCAAGCCTAAATCACACATGATACATTGGACCTCTGGCTCTCGCTAATGTGTTTTATACGATCACCTTTTCTCCAGCCCTTGGTGTGTTGGGATTGATCTCCAACTAAGGTGGAATGCCTGTATGGTATATTTTGAAATATTGTTAAAACGTGAACACAAGTCCTGTATCTAAGTATAAACAAACTGTTATTGTTTTAATGTTTATATGTATTTTTTCAATACTCTGTTTAAAAAATAAATACCCCTAGTTTTTTACAAGATTTATCCATGTCCCGCCTAAAGTCCATTTTTCTAGTTCAATGATGTTTCTCCTGTAATATTGGGACGTTGGCACATTTATATATGTGCATCCACAGTGTCACCCTGTGAGCATGCACGTTAAGCAATTATTTCAAAGTTGAGCATCTATGTCATTGGCACGCTTATACTTTGAAAAAAAATAAAAAATTTAAAAGGATGAATTAGACAATAAGGCAGGAATTATTAATGCTTATAAGTGATACAGTGTTCATCATAGTATATAGTTAATAAATTGTTATGTTATAATATGTTCGTTACAAGATATAGTGGATAAATGATTATAAGTGATACAGTGTTCGTCATAGGATATAGTGGATAAATAGTTACCGTATGTTATAATATGTTCATTATAGGATATAGTGGATAAATGATTATAAGTGATACATTGTACATCATAGGATATAGTGGGTAAATGGTTATATGTTATAATATGTTCATTATAGGATATAGTGGATAAATGATTATAGATTCCTCATAGGATATAGTATATAAATGGTTACAATTGGTAATGTTTGTCATAGTGTATAAATAGTTTTCAGCAGTGGCGGTGCGTCCATAAGGGTGCACGGGCCCCCTCTCTCCAGCCACCCCCTCTATGACCAATGGATAGATTCATACATAGCATGAATCTATCCATGGCCGCCGCTGCTACCCCTTATTCAGGAGCCTGGCTGATGGCACAGTGGCTGTATTTGATGGCACATTGGCTGCAATTGATGGGCACAGTGGCAGAATTTGATGGGCACAGTGGCTGCAATTGATGGGCACAGTAGCTGCGTTTGATGGGCCAGTGGCTGCAATTGATGGGGTTTTTTCAGTTTGTTTGGGCCCCCCTAAAAAATTTTGAGCACCAGCCGCCACTGGTTTTCAGTGTTCACTTCGGAGCACTCAGAAACTGGTGCAGCTGTGCATGATAGCCAATCAGCTTCTAACTATATGTTAAATTAACCTTTGACAATAAAACCTGGAGCTGACTGGATTCTATGCAAAGCTGCACCAGATTTTACACGCTACAGTTTTAGTAAATCCCCCTGCACAGTGTCCATCATAGGATATAGTGCAGTGATGGCGAACCTTGGCACCCCACTACATTTCCCCATGACGCTCATGCACTCTGCTGTAGTTGAGCATCATGGGAAATGTAGTTCCAAAACATCTGGGGTGCCAAGGTTCGCCATCACTGTTCATCATAGTATATACTCCATACCTCCCAACTGTCCTTGATTTTGAGGGACTGTCCCTGATTTGGAGCAATATCCCTCATTCCTCCTCATTTGTCCCTCATTTTGTCTGATCTATAAACATGTATATAAAATGCACTTTTTATCTATCAAAAAGTGTTTCCCAGTGCTAAACCTTTCATCTGATTTCTAAATTGCTGCATTTGTAAATTCCAAAAACCAATAGAAAGGAATAGTAGTGGTAAAAAAAAAACACTTGTGTGTTTAACCAATCTTATTTTTCTCCTTAATTCTCCTTTAAGGGGGCGTGACAAGGGGTGTGTCATATGCCTGCATACTTTTGCTGATAGGTGTCCCTCATTCCCAGAAGTTTAGGAGGTAAGTATACTGCATAAATGGTTACAAGCGGTAATGTTTGTTAAAGTGTATAAATAATTTTAAGTGTTCGTCATAGGATATAGTGCTTAAATTAATATATGTGATATAGTGATCATTTCCAGCATTAAGACATATAAATATGTTCTTATCTGGCTTCTGAACAAAATTGTGAAATGAATGACTGGCTGAGATACTGGTGCTGTGTGCATAAAGCTGGAATTCTTATGTGTAGGTAGTTAATGATAGCTGAACAAAATATACCTAAGAACTAAAGTTATTTAGGCTGAAGTAAAATTTAAAGTATAACGAAAGGTACAACTTTTTTTTTAGTTTTGGATAGAGTGGAAAGGGATTAGAATACCTGTCAGGTTTGTATTACTGTCTGTGTCCCCTTTTCATCCTCTCTATTTGTCCTGTTTATGGGTAACACTGATAGTGAAGGAATATCCTACATTTTGGGTTGTCACCAGAACAATAATAGAGGGGGGATCTTCCAATAAGTACAGTAGCTCTGGTGAACCTGGTGACAAGGGATTTCCACACTTTGGGCTTTCCTTTTTTGGCTATGGGAGAGGAAGTGAACAGGAATACAAACATTCTAAGGGCCCTATCACACGGGGCTGTCCGTGTGCGGGCTCCGCTTTAGCTCAGCGGGGAAAGCTCCGTCGATCCCCGCTGAGCAGGCAGATGACAGGTCTGTCTCTGCACACTGTATAGGGACCGACCTGTCAGAGCGCCGCTCTCTCCCTATGGGGGATCGGATGACGACGGACCGTAGAGTCCATTGTAATCCGATCCGATCCGCAGACGGATGGAAAAGTAGGGTTTTCCTCCATCACACTTTGGCGTATCGGAGCGTGTCGGATGTCAGCGGGCATGTCATCGCTGACATCCGTGGCTCCATAGAGGTGCACGGAGAGTCCGTTCAGGTCCGCCTAAAAAACTGACTGGCGGACCTCAACGGTCCGCCCGTGTGAAAGGGCCCTTACATACAGTAAAAAAAATAACAAATGCTTCTATGTTAGTGTAGCGGGTATATACTTTTAAATTCTGGTGAAGACACCAGTGATGTATAGTTCCCTGCGGCCCAGCAGGTGGCGCTGTCACTTTGGGCCGGGGTTGAGCCATCGCTGCAGTGCCGTACCCTTTGTGGCCTCTCGCAGCGGTTGTACGGCGGGGCGGGGAACCCGCCGTGCATCCTGGGAGAGAGTATAAAGGAGGCGGACATCTTCGCCACGAGGTTCGAGTCCCAGGCACCTTCAGCCTGAGGGCTGCTGTTCGCGCTCGGGGTCCAGGCGGCCTAGGCCTGGACACCGGGAGTTCGTGTTCCATCCCAGACACCTTCAGTCTGGGGTGAGGTATTCAGCCGGAGGCCTGGGGCCCAGTACCTTCCGCTGGGTCCCGCGAGGGACGGATTGTCCTAGGGGGCCCCGGGAGAGGGGCACCCGAATCCAGTGGCGTAAGGGACCGGAGGAGGGACTCTTCCGAAGACCTGGTGCAGCAGATTGCCAGTGCCGGATGAACCTCTGGAGTCCGCCCGGAGGGATATCTTCCCAAACAGGGGCCAAGTTCAGAGAGGAAGGTGGTTCATGTTCTATGACCGGTGGCAGCGGTCCAGCTATTCAACTCAGGTCAGTGGCAGAGGCCTGCTATTAGGCCTGTGGCAGGGGCCACAACGGTTTATCCGGTCGGTGGCAGCGACCAAAATTCACGGTCGGTGGCAGAGACCTTGCGCCAGGCCTATTCGCTAGCAAAGGAATAGGAGAGTTCAGTTGTGCCTGGGCCTACTCGTATCCACACCCCTGTTTGTTCATTACTGAAAGTTCAACTGATTGTGTTCACCCTGCAAGAAAAGAAATAAAGGAGTGTTGGATTTTCGATTGGTGTGGGGCTCTATGTTATTGGCAGACACATCTCCACGGAACAACTAAGGCTTCGTATGCAGTGAACAGACCCGGAGGTAATTCAAGTAACTCTGCTCAACCCTCATACACATACGAGGGGAGAGCTTGGCATAGTGTTCCTGCACTCTCCTCTCTCAGATACCCCTACACACAAGCCATTCACAATAGGCGTGAGGGGGAGTGAGACTCCGCTACATTAGTAAATATGCTTTGATGGGACATTAGTGCTGAAACTAGTTTATGTTCACTTTTAAAAGCTGGACTCCAGGAATGAATGAATGTATGAAAATAGCAGCTCAGACCAGTCCTCATCCAGAGCCTTTTGGGTTCAATCATGTCATCCCATTACTGGCTGGGAAGTCATTCAATGTCGATCTTTTAGAGTTTTCAAATGGATGATGCTGCAAGGTTATCAAGATTAAGAAGATGAATGCCTACATTTTTTAGACCTATACATTTTGTTGCAGGTAATGGAGATTTAGTTTTTAAATGTGTAATTAACCAGGATAGAGAGCATTGTCTTATTGGAAAGCGATGCGATTTAATTACTGTAGGCGTCATCAGTGCTCTGCTCGAGTTTATGTCATGCAGTGGTAAGTGTTGTATGTGTTGTTATTTGTCTCTATGTCATGCTGTTCTATTGCACACTGTTCACTAGCTCCTTGTAGGATTTCTTATGTGACAATACCAGACATTTAGGTGAACGGTTTATAATAATATATAATAACTGTAATTATCCTACCGCATAATGCAATATTAACTACTTAATGGCAGTTTATACTTGCTTTATCATGTATGGATGTAAACATTCCTTCTTCCAAGCATTAAGCTATATGTGCATCTCTGAAATATCCAACATTATCACATTTGTTGTAAGAAGATGAGTAGAACTCTTCCAATGACCATTATTCAGAGTAATCGCCCCCTTTAAAATAATCACATTTTGTTGCTTTGCAGTCTGAAATGAAGACAGACACAGTTTTTTTGTTTTTTTCAGCTATATTTACCGTATTTATCGGCGTATAACACGCGCCGGCGTATAACACGCACCCCAAGTTTAGGAGGGAATTTTAAGGAAAAAAACTTTTAGGAGGGAAATTCAAGGAAAAAAAACTTACATTTAAATGCAGCATGCAGCCTTGTCCATCTGCAGCCGTGCCCAGTGTCCATCTGTCCATCTGCAGCCTTGCCCTGTGTCCATCTGTCCATCTGCAGCCTTGCCCTGTGTCCATCTGTCCATCTGCAGCCTTGCCCTGTGTCCATCTGTCCATCTGCAGCCTTGCCCAGTGCCTTTGCAGCCTTGTCAGTCTCGGCGATTTTTAAAATTGGCGCCGATTTCTGTGTGGAGAGGAGCGAGCGGGGCCGAGTGTTCTTCGGCTAGACTCGGCTCCTCTCGCAGTCCCGCCCATCTCCACTGACTGCGCCGCTGACGGAGAAAGCCGAGTGTACTTCGGCTAGACTCAGCTCTGCTCACAGTCAGGGGCAGGACTGCGAGAGGAGCCGAGACTAGCCGAAGTACACTCGGCTTTCTCTATGTCAGCGGCGCAGTCAGAGATGGGCGGGACTGCGAGAGGAGCCGAGTAAAGCCGAGTGTACTTCGGCTTCGGCTCCGCTCGCTCCTCTCGCTCGTTTCAGCAGGAGAATGCATGAAGGTAAAAAAAACTTCAGCCTTTAGAATCACTTTACCAATGACCATGTTCTCTGATAAGTAAAATAACCTTCCAAGACTCATAGAGATCAACAATTAAATTTTTTTGATCTCATAAATTTCCTTTGATTGGTTTGCTAGTTTGTTGGGTCTTTAAATTATCAAACAGTTATCGTTGCTTAAAAGGCATCTAAACTGTGGGTGCTGTGCCCCCATGCGCCATGGTAAGCCCGACCCAGCTGCCCCAGTTACCTGTCTCACGCTGGCTGCTCTTTCTCACAGCTCTCTCCCCTCCTGGTCTCACTGCTGCTAGGGCTGCACTGCAGACAAGCAAGCTGGGCTCAGCTGAGAATGGAGCCTAGTCCCAGCATGGGGCTATAAGCAGTTAAGTCTGGGCAAGGGAGCGCTCTGATCCCACAGGGAGCTCCTGCACAGCCGGTGCTAGACAGTGTGCTCTATTCACTAAGCAATATCTACCTCTTTAGCAAATGCGGTAAAATACCACTAATGCCGTGTACACACGATCGGATTTTCTGTCGGAAAAACCTTGGATGGTTTTTCCGACGGAATTCCGCTCAAGCTTGGCTTGCATACACACGGTCACACAAAAGTTCTCTGAACTTTCAACCGTCAAGAACGCGGTGACGTACAACACTACGACGAGCCGAGAAAATTAAGTTCAATGCTTCCGAGCATGCGTCAAATTGTTTCCGAGCATGCGTCGGAATTTTGCGCATCTGAATTGCTACAGACGATCGGATTTTCCGTCGGAAAATTTGAGAACCAGCTCTCAATCTTTTGCTGGCAGAAATTCCGACAGCAAAAGTCCGATGGAGCATACACCCGGTCAGAATTTCCAACCAAAAGCTCACATCGGACTTTTGCTGGCGGAATTTCTGACCGTGTGTACGCGGCATTAGAGTTTTTTAAAAAGTTTTTTTGCAATTCACAAAAAAATGCTTCTAAAATACCGTATGCGGTATTTAATTGAAATGTGCGGTATTTATCTCAGGAAACCATGCAGTATTCCAGTGGGTTGGAAACAGTGGAGAAGAATTAGAACCCCCTGTCAGGTTTTATTGCTAATAAGGAGCTAAAATGGTTTAAACTGTAGAAATAAGTCAGTGCAGACCCTGCAGAGCATATGTATCAATACAAAAGAAAAAAGATGACTGGAATGCTAGCTAAAGTGGATGTAAACCCTCCATACACCCAGTGAAGTGAACAGCCTCAGATGATACACAGGGATGAACCAAATCTCCCTACATAGGTTTTACATGTATATCTGCTGTTTTCACATTTATATACTGTTTAGAAAGGCACACACCCCCTCTCATCATAGGCAGAGACTCTCAGAGGTGTTTTGTAATAGGGCCTGCTCCCTGCTAATCTATTTTAGCAACCTCCCCTGACAGAAGATTCAGGCTGATTTTGTCTAAAGTGTCAGAGAATTTGTCAGGAGTTATCAGACTGATAACAGAGGAATGGTTCAGGAGAGAGCTACGGGACTTAGCTCATTGAAGAGAGATAACAAAATACTGCAGATACAGTATATGTGCTCAGCTCAAATTTCATGAATCGGGTTTACATCCACTTTAAAAGGAAGCTGCTTTCACAGGACGCACGTGGTGCATCAAAAACAACCGTTAAATTAAGTAAATACAAAAATATCTTTAGAACTTTCAAACATTGAATGAAAATAGTATATAAAAAACAAATAAACAGACACACATATATAAATACCCTTCTTCTACAATGTTGTCTTTTATATTGGTGGAAGAAGGGTATTTATATATATGTGTGTGATTTTTTATACTATTCAATAGTTGACAGTCATTTTGTATATACAGTGGAACCTCGGATTGCGAGTAAAGCGGTTAACAAACGTTTCGCAATACGAGCACTGTATTTTAAAAAATCATGACTCGGTTTGCGAGTGTTGTCTCTCAAAACGAGCACGATTCAGGCCAAAGCGGTGTGCAGTACCGCTTTTGGCCTGAGGTGGGGGGGTTCGGAAATGCACGGAAAGGCCTGAGAACAACACGGCTGACCTCGGCAAATCTCGGGTAGGAAGCCTTTCCGAGGTTTGCCAAGGTCAGCCGACGTGTCCTCAGGCCTATCGGCCGTTTCCGAGGCTCTCCAGCGCCCCCCGCCTCTGGCCGCATGCTGTATTGCATCCCATTGAAGTCAATGCGGAACTAAATATTTACGTTTCCATTGACTTAAATGGGGAAACTCGCTTTGATATGCGAGTACTTTGAATTACGAGCATTCTCCTGGAACGGATTATGCTTGTAATCCGAGGTTTCACTGTAACTTTTTTGTTTTTGTTTCCGATAGGGTGGAGAGGTATTACCTATTAGGTTTTTACTGCTGTCTGTGCCCCCATTAGGGAGATTCGCTCTCTCTTTTTGTCCTGTTTACCGATATCATTGAAAGTGAAAGTAAAAGAAAATCCCAAATTTTGGGTTGTCCCCAGAAACGTAATAGAGGGGAACTCTTCCAATGAGGACCAGTGGTGGCTGGTGCTAAAAAGTTTTGGGGGTGGCGCAAACAAACCCCTCCAGGTCCGCACTCACCCCACAAACGGAGCCTTCCAGCAGTCACGGCTCCCCTGATACCCAGCGCTGTGGCTTCCGTGTAAACCCTGTCTTCTTTCTGGGTTCCAAATCTTCAGCCTCCTGACTTGATTGGCCGGGATGAGAAGCCGGAAACCGATGGGGAATATTGATTCGCTAAAATCACAAAGTGGGAGGGTTTGGGGCATAGAGGACAACATAAAACAAGCCAATTAGAGCCTCAGGCTCTAATCACTTGCTTGTAAAAAAAATATGATGGACCTAATAGAAACCTATAAGTCCAACTCCCTGCACAGTGCCCAGCCACACACATAGAATGATTGATTTTTAAATAAATGATAATATGACTAACATTTTTTAACTTTAAGATGTTAACAAATGTTAGTCATATTATCATTTATTTAAAAATAAATCGTTCTAGGATTAGATTATGCAAACTAGGGGGACAGCACCCCTGTGCTCCATATGGATCGGCCGCCACTGTTTCTGATCACATAGTAAATGTATGGAAAACACAATCATTTAAAAACCCACAACAACAAAACTTTTACTGAGGATCTAAACATACAAATAAAGCAAAATTCAATTCACATAAAAGTAGAAATGCTTACCGATTTGAAGGTGTTATACAGTTTGTGTTATATGTCAGCATGCATCATTTCCATGTATTATCCTGTCTATTCCTAAAAAGTTAATAAACCATATGTTTCCTCCTGTTTACCTGGCTGTCACCTATGTACATACAGTATGTCGGATCTGCTCGGGCTGCCCTCTGCTGGCAGGAGGGAACAGCATCAGCAGTCTTACCTTTCTCACAGGCAGTGTATCACGTACCTGGATCGTGAGCCTGACGTGTAGAGGAGAGCCTCTCTTGCCGCACCAGCTTGTGGGACTCTGAGGTTGAGACAGTAGCCACAGATGCACGGTGACGCAGGAGTGCCTAGGATCAGTCCAGTATTTGGTATGGCTAGATGTTCATGGCTGGTGATGCCACAGGCAGGCCGGCAGGGCTGGGTAGACCAGATCTGGCAGGCTGGATCGCAGGAGAGACAGGAACTGGTGCGATTCGCAGAGCAGAACTGCAGCAGGCAGAGAAGCAGATGCAGAGTCAGGCAGGCCGGGTCGGTAGCGTTCAGGTGGATCAGCAGAGCAGCAGGCAGAAGAGAAGTCCAAAACAAGCCAAAGTCAGGGTATCAAGCAGACAAGGTTAGTGAGAGCAAGTCGGGTTCAAGATCAGAAGTCACTCACTTTAAATAGCCCCTTTGGCATCAATGTTGGTGACAGGTGCACGTGTGTGTGCAGGTACAGGTGCACTTGTGCGCGCGTGCGCTGGCGCGCCGTGAATGCGCGTGTCTGCCGTGCAATTCCTGCTGGATGGCTATGCCTTTTCTGATGTAGTGGCGTCGGGAGGGGGGCTGAGGGGGGCTGGAGCCCCGAGTGGGTCCCCAAAAAGCCCCGGGTCTCAGGCATTCACAACACTATTATTAGCCCCGAGCCCGAGCGGGGACCGATCTGACTCCGAGCATGGCCGAGTGACATAGCAGGTCCCGCCTTCTGGAGCCTGCAGCGCCTATAATGGACGTCCCACTCGTCCAATGCGTAGGTGCTGCAGGCTCCAGAAGGTGGAAATTATAATGCAGCCACGTCACTATGAGAAGATCCTAACTGGGTGCTCGGGCGGGCGGCTCTCCTCTTCTTTCCTGCCCTGGCTCTGGCTCTGGCTGCCTGCTGTGTACTGTGATGGGCGCGCCGCACACTACGGCTGAGCTGCAGGAGGAGGTCACATGAAATCTGACCAGGTAGGTCAGTGTGTGTCAGTGTGCATCAGGTAGGTCAGTGTGCGTCAGGTAGATCAGTGCATGTCAGGTAAGTCAGTGTAGGTCAGTGTAGGTCAGTGTATGTCAGGTAGTTTAGTGTGTGTCAGGTAGGTCAGTGCGAGCCAGGTAGGTCAATGTGTGTCAGGTAGGTCAGTGTGTGTCAGGTAGGTCAGTGTAATGGTCAGTGTGGGTCAGATAGGTCAGTGTAATGGTCAGCGTAATGGTCAGTGTGGGTCAGGTAGGTGAGTTTAGTGGTCAGCATTGATGGGCACTGGTAAGCCACGCATCAAACAGCAAGTGAGATTACCCCCTCCACACAACAACACCCCCCCTCCTCCACGACACCCCACCACTCCCCCCCTCCCAGTTCCGGGCTCGGACTTTGGGCTGAAGCCCCTGTTTTTTTTGCCACCTAGCAACGCCCCTGCTCACAGGTGTGGCGTCTTGGTTCCAGCACGCTCTCCTCGATCCCCATGAGTAGTGTGCAGTGGTGAGTTGCAGGTCCTGGAGCAGCTTTGTTGTCGGCCGGTCAGTTACCAGTCTGTAGTAGGATGGTTAGTATACCTGGCAGCTCTCCTGTCTCCTCATCTCCCGCCCCTGCCGCCGCCAGGTTTGAACTGCAGTCACGTGTCAGCCGAGTCCAGCCTTCCAGCGCCGTGTACAAAGCACACCCAATACCCCCGGTCAGTGGGGTCACGCGGCAACTTCGATCCAGGGTGCGGGTGGGTGCTTCATCTTGGGAAGCTGCCCCTCCTCCTGGCGCTAGCGGCCAATCCGATCGGATCTCCTTTCACCAATTGGGTGACGGGTCTCACGACCCGCATCCTGATTGGCCAGGAGGAGGATCAGTGTGAGAATAGCAAATTCTCATTCGCTATTCTCACACAACTGGGTGGGCTTGGAGTGCAGTGCTCTGTGCCCCGAGCCTGCCCTTTTTTAAAGCAATTACAGCCTCTGGCTCTAATCATGTGCTTCAAAAACAAAAACCTGATTGGAATCCATGCATCCGGCGCCCTGCATGTAGAGCAGGGGGGCCGGATGCATGGATAGGGGGGGCGGAAACCGTGCGCCCCCTATGGATAGGCCGACCAGTGGTGGCTGGTGCTCAAATTTTTTGGGGGGGGGCGCAAACAAACTGAAAAAATAAATAAAAAAACATCAATTGCCACCACTGTGCCCATTAAACGCAGCCACTGTGCCCAAACGCCACTAGTTTGTCCCCCAATGCAGCCAGTTTGTCCCCATATGCAGCCAGTTTGTCCCCATATGCAGCCAGTTTCCCCCCAAAATACAGCCAGTTTGTCCCCAAAATACAGCCAGTTTGTCCCCAAAATACAGCCAGTTTGTCCCCAAAATACAGCCAGTTTCCCCCCAAAATACAACCAGTTTCCCCCCAAAATACAGCCAGTTTGTCCCCCATATACAGCCAGTTTGTCCCCAATATACAGCCAGTTTGTCCCCATTATACAGCCAGTTTGTCCCCATTATACAGCCAGTTTGTCCCCAATATACAGCCAGTTTGTCCCCAATATACAGCCAGTTTGTCCCCAAAATACAGCCAGTTTGTCCCCCATATACAGACAGTTTGTTCCCCATATACAGACAGTTTGTCCCCCCAAATACAGCCAGTTTGTCCCCAAATACAGCCAGTTTGTCCCCCAAATGCAGCCAGTTTGTCCCCCAAATGCAGCCAGTTTGTCCCCAAAATACAGCCAGTTTGTCCCCCATATACAGCCAGTTTGTCCCCTATATACAGCCAGTTTGTCCCCCATATACAGCCAGTTTGTCCCCCCCAAATACAGCCAGTTTGTCCCCAAAATACAGCCAGTTTGTCCCCAAATACAGCCAGTTTGTCCCCCAAATGCAGCCAGTTTGTCCCCCAAATGCAGCCAGTTTGTCCCCCATAATACAGCCAGTTTCCCCCCAATAATACAGCCAGTTTGTCCCCCATAATACAGCCAGTTTCCCCCCAATATACAGCCAGTTTCCCCCCAATATACAGCCAGTTTCCCCCTAATATACAGCCAGTTTCCCCCCAATATTCAGCCAGTTTGTCCCCAATATGCAGCCAGTTTGTCCCCCAAATGCAGCCAGTTTGTCCCCCAAATGCAGCCAGTTTGTCCCCCCCAGCCCTGCACTTACCTTCCTCGGGTCAGCACCGTCCTTCTTCCGTCCTCGATGTCTTCTCCCGCCCTCGATGTCGCTTCAGCCAATCAGGTTACCGGTAACCAGACCCGGTGAACCTGATTGGCCAGGGAACGCACCCCCCATGCGTCCTCTCGTTAGGTATTTAGAAGCCGATTACAGCCCTCAGGCTGTAGTCGGGAAGCCTATCAGAGCCGCTGGCTCTGATAGGCACTTCTAAAGGCCAACCAGACGCTGTAATTCAGATGGCCGGCGCTCAAGGGGCCGGCCATCTGAATAGTGGGCGGCAGCGGCGGCGACAATACATAGGTTCATGCAATGCATGAACCTATGTATTGTCGTGAGTGACGGCCGAGCGCAGAAGCGAGCGGGGGCGGCGCTTTCCATGCCCACTGTGGACGCACCGCATTGTGTGAAAAAAAGGACATTTAAAAAAAAAAAAAACTCTTAAAGGGCCTGTTTTTTTTTTTTTGGTGACCACAGGAGGGGGGGCGGCGCCCGGGTGCCCCCTATGGATGGGCCGCCACTGATGAGGACACTAGTTCCGGTGACCTGGGAGTCCCCAAGAGATCCCTTAAATTTGCAGGGATTTCCTCTTACTTCCTTTTTGGCTATGGGACAGGAAGTGAAGGGAAAGATCTGCACTGGGACACAGATGCCAAAAAAAATCCGACAGGAGTTATAACCCTTCCTTGCTCTATCCAAAATGGGAAAAAAAAAGTGTTGCCTATAGTTCTACGTTTAATTGTAACCAGTAGATAGGCAGCTTAGTTTTGTATCATGGTCTTAGGAATGTGAGCACGTGGTAGAAGTGTTAGTAATAATAAAGTGATTTGCGCTGAAAATAAACTCAAAAACACAGCTACAAATAAATTAAACCACACCTACTAATGGTGGATCAACTATAAGTGATAAACATAAGTGGATCAACTATAAGTGATAAACATAGAAGTGTTAGTATGATGCCAAAGATGTTGGATGCAGTGGACAAAGCATACAAAATAAAATACAGAGTTTAAAATTTATTTTACAATAGTTTTGGTAGATTTACACTGAAGGTCAGGAGACATCGGCCGGTTAAAAAAAAAAGTCAGACATTTGGCCTGTGTATATGTCGGCCGAATGGCTGGCTTCTGTCAGATGAGCATGCTGGAAAAGTGCTGATCGCAGTGTTCTGGCGGGGTAGCACCCTGTCAGAACACAACAGCTCAGCGGGGGACATCACTGTACTAACGTTGGATCACTGCCTTGACCAAAAAAATAACTATTAGTGTGTACCAGGCTTTAAAGTTTATTGTATTGTCAGAATGTAATGTATTAATAGCATTTATTGTGTTTAGCTCACTGCGCAGTAATATTAGTTTTATATTGTAGGTCTGGTGTTCCCTGCTTACTTCTGGTGAGGTTTAAAACAATATACACCATTATACACCAATATACACCATGGTATCGTAAAAATGTATTTAAAGGGGTTGTAAAGGTTCGTTTTTTATTTTCTAAATAGTTTCCTTTAAGCTAGTGCATTATTGGTTCACTTACCTTTTCCTTAGATTTCCCTTCTAAATATTTTTTTTCTTTGTTTTCTTTGTGTGAATTTCTCACTTCCTGTTCCTCCTCAGTAAGCTGTTCAGTAAGCTGTTCTGGCTGACTCCACACCACTCGGATGATGGTGTGAAGTTTAGTGAGGAGAAACAGGAAGTGAGAAATTCAGACAAAGAAAAAATCATTTGGAAGGTAAATCAAAGGAAAAGGTAAGTGAACCAACAATGCACTAGCTTAAAGGAACCTATTTAGGAAACAAAAAACAAACCTTTACAACCCCTTTAAGTGTTGCCATAGCAGCTTGGCTAACTGATGATGTTTCCAAGATTAATTTTAATAAGTGTGTAGAGCTGAGCGGACACCTGGATGTTCGGGTTCGACAGGTTCGGCCGAACTTCGGAAAAAAGTTCGAGTTCGGGACCGAACTTGACCCGAACTTGACCCCGAACCTCATTGAAGTCAATGGGGACCCGAACTTTTGAGGACCAAATTAACTCTAAAAAAGTAATGGAAAGGGCTAGAGGGCTGCAAATGGCAGCAACATGTTCTTAAGAGCATGGCAAATGCTCTGAAAACAAATGTGAATAGGGAAATAACTTAAAATAACATAACAAAAAAATCTTCTCAGCAGAAGAGGTACAGGAAGTCATTAAGAACCTCATAAACTCAACGGCACGATGCCACACATATGGTGGGAATGCCCCAGAATACACCCTTTCTGGAAAATTTTTTTTTCAATTTAATGGATAAGCTAGTGGGAAAATAAAATACTTTGAAATAAAAAAAATATATATATATAATCTTGACCTAGGAGGACGAGGTCCATATGGAGTAAGAGGTTGAGGTGGCGGTGGATGTGGCTGTGTAGGTGGAAGCGGCGGTGGAGGAAGATGAGGTAGCCAACACTGGTTCAAAAATACAACAATGGCTGGGTAAGGCCGGTGATGTGTCGAATTCTGTCCCCCGTCGGATAGTGTCCGCCCTGTACTGCGATTGCTCAGTACGTAGGACAAGGGGATTTCGAAAATCTCCGAAGACGAACGGCGCCTGCGCGGTGAGTCCAGGTTCAAACCACACCATCCGAGGTTCAAGCCAAGCCAAGCGAGGCCGTGCCCGAAGCGTGGCGAGCGAAGCGAGCCCGTGAGGGGCCTTGTTACTATGTTCTACCGTATGTCCGCTTGGATGTTGGGGCTTGAGCCTGCACTCACTGCGCAAGCACCGTTCATCTTCGGAGATTTTGTGAATCTCCTTGTCCTCCGTACTGCGCAAGCGCTGCGCCTGCACAGTACGGGCCAGACACTCTCCGATGGACGGACAGTTTTTGTCAGAACACCGGTATACATGTCTATTCTGCACAAGGTACGGACAAGTCCTGTGGGATCCATGCCTGGTTCATTTTAATGAACGTGAGCTTGTCCACATTGGCTCTGGACAGGCGGCTGCGCTTGTCTGTGATAACGCCCCCTGCCGTGCTAAATACACGTTCAGATAATACACTGGCTGCAGGGCAGGCCAGCACCTCCAAAGCGTAAAGGGCAAGCTCAGGCCATGTGCCCAATTTGGAGACCCAGAAGTTGAACGGGGCAGACACGTCATTCAGTACGTGTAGGCGTGTGCACACATACTGCTCCACCATGTTGGTGAAATGCTGCCTCCTGCTAAGACGTTCCATCTCAGCTGGTGGTGCTGGTTGTTGTGGCGTGCTGACAAAGCTTTTCCACATTTCAGCCATGCTAACCCTGCCTTCTGAGGTGCTGGCGGTGCCCCGGCTGCATTGGCGACCTCTTCCTCCTCCTCTGCCTTCGCCTTGTGCTTCCACCGTACCCCCGCTGTCAGGTGGGAATGCCACCAGCAGCGCGTCTACCAGCGTGCGCTGGTACTCGCGCATCTTACGATCCCGTGAGGGAATTAAGGACGGTACGTTGTCCTTGTAACGGGGATCCAGCAGGGTGGCCACCCAGTAATCAGCACCAGTTAGAATGTGGGCAAATCGGCGGTCGTTGTGGAGACACTGCAGCATGTAATCGCTCATGTGTGCCAGGCTGCCCAGAGGCAACGAAAAGCTGTCCTTTGTGGGAGGTGTATCGTCTGTGTCCTCTGTATCCCCCCAACCACGCACCAGTGATGGCCATGAGCTGGTCTGGGTACCACCCTGCTGTGAACATGGTTCCTCCTCCTCCATCTCCTCCTCATCCTCCACCTCGTCATCCTCCAGAACTGTGCCCTTGCTGCCGGACAATTGTGTACCTGGCGTTTGTTGGTGCAGGAACCCACCTTTGTAGCCACTTGTGAAAGACTGCCCTGAAAGCCTTTGAAATGATCCCGGTTCCTCCTCCTCCTGTGCCACATCCTCTTCCATCATCGCCCGAAGCGTTTTTTCAAGGAGGCATAGAACTGGGATAGTAACGCTGAGAACGGCGTCATCGGCACTGGCCATGTTGGTGGAGTACTCGAAACAGCGCAACAAGGCACACAGGTCTCGCATGGAGGCCCAGTTATTGGTGGTAAAGTGGTGCTGTTCCGCAGAGCGACTCACGCGTGATTGCTGCAGCTGAAACTCCACTATCACATAACACTATCGCCTGCTGCTGCTCGCACAGTCTGGCCAGCATGTGCAAGGTGGAGTTCCACCTTGTGGGCACGTCACATATGAGGCGGTGAGCGGGAAGACCGAAGTTACGCTGCAGCGCTGACAGGCGAGCAGCAGCAGGGTGAGAACGCCGAAAGTGCGCACAGACGGCCCGCACTTTCTGCAGCAGCTCTGGCATATTGGGGTAATTTTTCAGGAACCTCTGGACCACCAAGTTCAGCACATGCGCCAGGCAAGGGATGTGCGTCAAACCGGCCAGGCCCAGAGCTGCTACGAGATTTCGCCCATTATCGCACACCACCAGGCCGGGCTTGAGCTATGATTAAGCACTGAATCGCAGTGTGAAACGTCAGCTCATACTTGCTGTTTTTTTGCTGTGGCATGTTATTTGTGCTTTTGTTTTAAATAAAATAATCTTTTTTGGAGTGCGGCTGTCCAAGCGTTTTCCTCAGATTTTTTGCAGGCCGGGCTTGGGGCTCACTGCCACCAACCACTCATCGGTCTGTTGTTCCATGTCCCTCCACAACTCCTGCACGGTGTGGGTTTTTTCCCCCAAACAGGAAAGTTTTAAAACTGCCTGCTGTTGTTTACCCCTGGCTGTGCTGAAGTTGGTGGTGAAGGTGTTACGCTGACCGGATGAGGAGGCGGTAGAGGATGAGGAAGCGGAGTAGGAGTAGTTAGCAACAGGAGGCAAACTGAAGCGCCCTGCAATCCTCGGTGGTGGAAGGACATGCGCCAAACTGCTATCTGCCTCAGGCCCAGCCGCCACTGCATTTACCCAGTGTGCTGTTAGGGAGATATAACGTCCCTGACCGTGCTTACTGGTCCACAAATCCGTAGTTAGGTGGACCTTGCCACAGATGGCGTTGCGCAGTGCACACCTGATTTTGTGCCCCACTTGGTTGTGCAGGGAAGGGTGGGCACGACGTACTGTGGGACAGCCAATGCCATCAGGCTTTTAAAACTCTGCGTCTCCACCAGACGGAATGACAGCATTTCAAACGCAAGGAATTTTGAAATGCTGGCATTCAGGGCCACGGATCGCGGGTGGCTAGGGGGGTACTTCCTCTTTCGCTCCAGTGTTTGGGAGATAGAGAGCTGAACGCTTCCATGGAACATTGTGGAGATGGTTGGTGACCCAGGTGGTAGTGTTGCTGGCAGATGCTCTGTTTGCGGGTTGGCAGGTGCTACTGTCACTACAGAGGTGGATGAAGAGGCCACAGGAGGAGCCAGAGACCTTTCTTTGTTTTTGAGGTGTCTACTCCACTGCAGCTCGTGCTTTGCACTTAGATGCCTGGTCATGCAGGTTGTGCTCAGGTTGTGAACGTTTATGCCTCGCTTCAGGCTCTGATTGCACAGCATGCAAACCACTCGTGTCTTGTCATCAGCACATTGTCTGAAGAACTGCCACGCTAGGGAACTCCTTGGACCTGGCTTTGGTGTGCTCGGTCCCTTGCTGCATTTGGCAGTAGCAGACGTACTGTCTAGGGGACGGACGCTCCGCTTTTGCACCCTGCTCCCTCTTCTGCTGTGCTGGTGGCTCTGTGCGACCACCGCCTCTTCCTCCGAACTACACTGGTCACCTGCATAACGTTGATTCCATGTGGGGTCGAGGACCTCATCGTCCTCCACATCATCTTCCACCCAGTCTTCACCCCTGCCCTCATTGTCGGTCTGCACAATTGCGAAAGCAGCAGGAGATGGCACCTGTGTTTCGTCATCATCCGAGACGTGCTGCGATGGTCCTCCCATGTACTCATCATGAAACATAAGTAGTTGGGCATCGGTGCACTCAATCTCTTCCACTTCTGGGGCAGGGCTAGGTGGATGGCCCTGGGAAAGCCTGCTAACAGAGTCATCGAAAAGCAGAAGAGACTACTTCATGATTTGGGGCTCAGACTGCTTGGCTGATATGCAAGGGGGTGAGGTGAAAGACTGATGGTCATTGGCTGCAGGTGCCAACTCTGATCTTTCATCAGAAGACTGGGTGGGAGACAATGTGAAGGAACCAGAGGCACTGTCAGCAACCCAATCTACTATCGCCTGTACTTGTCCTGGCCTCAACATTCGTACAGCCTCATTAGGCGCGACAAAATACCGCTGCAGGCTCTGTCGCCTACTCGCACCTGCGGAAGGTGTTTCACTTGTGCGTGTAGCTGGCACAGATCGACCACGTCCTCTCCCTGCAACAGGAGCTCCACCAGCAGCACCACGACCGGGGCCACGTCCCTTTGACGTTCTCCTCATATTTTCCAAATTTAGGATCTTGCCCTAAATGGGTGTTTTTGGAAGAGCAGAATACACCCACAGTATGTAAACAGTGTATCTTACACCTACAGAACTGCAGAAAATGCTATTCAAAAAAAATGTTTTTGTCCTAAAATTATTTTTTTAGAATAGCACAATAGAAGAAAAATATATATGAATTGTAAATCTCACACGTGTAGATATGCAGAAAACACTACAAAATATTTTTTGTGGCCCTAAATGGGTGTTTTTGGAAGAGCAGAATACACCCACACTATGTAAATGGTGTATCCCACACCTACAGAACTGCAGAAAATGCTATTCAAAAAAAATGTTTTTGTCCTAAAATTATTTTTTTAGAATAGCACAATAGAAGAAAAATATATATGAATTGTAAATCTCACACCTGCATATATGCAGAAAACACTGCAAATTGTTTTTATTTTTTTCCCCCTAAATGGGTGTTTTTGGAAGAGCAGAATACACCAACAGTATGTAAACGGTGTATCTCACACCTACAGAACTGCAGAAAATGCTATTCAAAAAAAATGTTTTTGTCCTAAAATTATTTTTTTAGAATAGCACAATAGAATAAAAATATTTATGAATTGTAAATCTCACACCTGCATATATGCAGAAAACACTGCAAATTGTTTTAAATTTGTTCCCCCTAAATGGGTATTTTTGGAAGAGCAGAATACACCCACAGTATGTAAATGGTGTATCTCACACCTACAGAACTGCAGAAAATGCTATTAAAAAAAATGTTTTTGAAATATATAATTTTTTTTAGAATAGCACAATAGAAGAAAAAAATATATATTTGTAAATCTCACACCTGCATATATGCAGAAAACACTGCAATTTTTTATTTTTTGCCCTAAATGGGTGTTTTTGGAATAGCAGAATACACCCACAGTATGTACAGGGTGTATCTCAACGTAACATATGCAGTGCTGGTGCACTGAGCTTGCAGATAAAAGTTCGATTTTCTCTGGCAATGGGCTCATGGCAGTGTAAAAAGACTGTGCACTGCAACCCAACCAGGTAAATCTATGCAGATTGCTGAGTTATTAGATCTCTGAATCTGGACTCCTAGATAAATCTCTCTTCCTGAAAGCAGCAACAGGAACCTTGCCCTACACTGTCTCTATCTTTTCTCTCGGTAGATTGCAGAATCAGGACTAAGGCCCCTTTCACACTGAGGTGCTTTTACCGCGTTTTCGCTGTAAAAATAGCGCTGTAAAAATGCCTGAAATAATCCTGCCCCATCATTCTCAATGTGAAAGCCCGGAGGGCTTTCACACTGAGGCGTTTTGCTGGCTGTGCGTTGGAAAAAATCCTGCAAACAGCTTCTTTGGAGCATCTTTAGAGCGGTTTCACACTGGGGCGGTGGGTGCGATGGCGGTATAGCACCGCTATTTTTAGTGGCGCTATACCGTCGGGATTGCTGAGGTATTCGGCCGCTAGCAGTGCGGTTTTAACCCCCGCTAGCGGCCGAAAAAGGGTTAATACCACCCGCAAACCGTGGCTACAGCCGCGGTTTGCGGGCGGTATTACCGCGGTGACCCATTCATTTCAATGGGAAGGAGCGGTGTAGGAGCGGTAAACACACTGCTCCTCTCACCGCTCCAAAGATGCGGCTAGCAGGACTTTTTTTCACGTCCTGTTAGCGCACCGCTCCAGTGTGAAAGCCCTCGGGCTTTCACATTGGAGAGACAGCAGCCGCTGTTTAGGCTCGGTTTGCAGGCGCTATTTTTATCAGAATAGCGCCTGCAAACCGCCCCAGTGTGAAAGGGGCCATAGGGCGGTAAAATTAACGCGGTAAAAACGCTGTAAAAACGTGGTAAAACACATAGGCGTTAGCGCTATTTTACCGCAAACGCGGTAAAAACGCATAGGCGTTAGTGCTATTTTTACCGCGAACGCGGTAAAAACGCGGTAAAATCGCGGTAAAATCGCGGAAAAAAAGTCATCTTTTTTTGCGTTTTTTCAACGCCTCAGTGTGAAAGGGGCCTTACTCCTATCATTTCATTCTCTCCCTCACAGCAACAGCAGCCAGGAAACTTTCCCTACACTGTCTAAAAGCAGAGTGACGTGCTGTGCTGTGTGCCTCTAGCTTATATAGAGGCTGGGTCACATGCTGGACTGGCCAATCACAGCCATGCCATTAGTAGGCATGGCTGTGATGGCTTCTTAGGGCACACCAGTTAAACGAAAGTTTATTGGCTGCCCTGTAGCTTTTATAAATGCGCCATTACATCGCCGAACACCGGACCCGAACCCGAACATACAGTCAATTGTTCGGGTTCGGGTCCGGGACCCAAAAACTCAAAAGTTTGGTACGGACCCGAACTTTACAGTTCAGGTCCGCTCAACCCTATAAGTGTGCTATTCTGCGATAACCACTAAGCTAAGCAGAAACTACTAAAAATTTCTAACCTAGAGAGTTAGTCATATATTTCTCCTTAAAAAATTGGAAGAAATTACTGCGCTACCTAAATGGGCGTGGCAAAGCTGCTAACATAAACAAAAGACAGTTTGTATATAGTGATGAAGGTAAAATATGTAGCGCCATGCAAAAGAAAATAAGGTTGAGTATATAAACCTCTAAATATGTGAAAATCTTTGCTCAAAAGTGCAATAATCAACATAAATGTACAGATATGAATATATACATAGGGGGTATAATCCTCTGTGTATAATCAATGTGACACTGTGTATGTAAACAGAGAACAATGTGATTTATGCAGATTCAAACGTGAGCAAAAAACAAAAAACACAACTATGCAATATCACTGCGATACTGAAAAATGCACAAAGTGGCAACTAAAGTTATACCGGCTATAATGGTGCAAGACAGTTTTGGTATGTAATCATACATGCAGATGGATTTTAAACTAGTCTATGCAACACGGTAAAACAGTGACTCTGTAAGAGATGTGGTATAATGATATTAAAGTGCTAGTGCGCTGAAAATCCAAGAAAACATAAACAAATGTTCAAATATTAGAAAATAGGAGAATGTGGTCTCCAATGATGTATCATAAAATGTCCATAATATGATAAAGCAGTTCTTTCAAAAAACAGCCCGTGAACAGGGGTGCTCCTGAAATTTCTCTGTGCTGACACCAATTGGGGTAAACTTGAAGAAAACAGCTGAACGGCCGCACTCCGAATAACACCTTTTATTTGTGACAAAACAGTGTAGAAAATCCAAAATCCGTTACATCATGGTGATGGAAGGTACAGACAGGGTAACGCGTTTCACATCAATATAGATGCTTAATCATCTCTGCAGCATGATGGCAGGAGACATGTTTTTCTACTTAGGTTGTGGCTGCTTTTTTAAATGAAAATTTTGTTTTGATGCACACAAAATGTATTTAGCTGATTTTGGTGTGAGTTGTTCATGTGCACTGCAGTGCTTTATACAATGCATAGCAATACTTTTTTTTTTTTTAACTTGAACTATTTTGACACTCTATTTAACAAAATGCGATTTGCTGTGTAAAAATGCAACATGTCTTCGTTTTTTCCAGTGCACACCAATGCAGCGCATTAGTGAGAAGTGAAACAGAAGGACATAAGGCCAGTCTCCTTGTCTATGCATTGGGTCTGCACTGGGCAATGCTGCCCAACAAGGGCTAGTGTGAACGAGCTCATAACTTTCATTTGGATTGGATACATATTATATTGTTACATTATATTATTATTATAACAGGGGATAGAATTATGTGCTTTGTAGTGTACAGGTATCAGAAGTCTGTGAGGGGCAGCAAATGATGAAAACTTTGGGCAACCAATTTTTGTGAGTATTTTGTTTTCTATCAGCTCTGGCATAAAAATAACCAAATTAATGTTGGAAAGACACCTTCCATTTTATGATGGTTCTCTAAAATTCAGGTTCTTACCCTAATCTTGTTGCAAAAGCCTTGGTACATTAATGTTGCACCCTCAAGTGTGCTAGAAGGATAGTGTATGTTTTTTTTTGTGAGAGTAGGTAAATTTCCAGGCTTGGTTGGCAGCCAAGCCTGGGTGTGTTTTGATCTGGTTTGGGAGTGACTCAGAGTAGAGCTGGGTGATTCACAGGCAGCATCACCAAGATCTCCCACTTCTTTCCAGAATGTTCTAGTGTTTTCTGGAAAGGAAAAAGGAGAGGGAAGGTGGAGCTGCCTGGGGTGGTCTGGGGAGCCCTGACCAATCCCCAACCTGGATTGGCAAGGAACAGGCCTCCTTAAATACCCAGGGTCAGCTCACCTGTGGGAGGAGTTGTTCGGGTGGAAGCAGGAGATAGAGTGCTAGGCTGTCGGGGCCTTTGAGGGAGCTCTCCAATCATTGGGTTAACCTTGGGCCTGGGGCTCGGGTGTTGACAGGACTCTTCTCACGACACACAGAGGTGTCCTGAGACAGGTGGCACGGGAGCAAAAGAGGACAACGGGAGAGCACTGCCAGGCAAAGTCTCCAGTAGAGGAACAAGAGGTCGCAGCCAAGAGGGCTGGTGAGTGATACACAGTTGGCAGAGGACTGGGGAGGCATGCCTGAGAGGACTGGGAGATTGCAGTCAGAGATGGGCGCAAAGCCAGAGGAGTGGACTGGGGTGTCACAGGCAGTGGAGAGAGGCAGCTGCAGCCACGAGGGCTGGCAGGGCCTGAAGATGTGGTACTGGACTCAGTAGCCACGTGGACAGCTAGCACTAAGGACTACCATATTCTTGGCTACAATAAAGGGGCCCATGATCCCTGTCTACAAAGGGCATTCACCCTAGGCCTGGCTGAGCCAATGTCAGGCCTACAAATCAGTGCTAGCTGGTCCGGGAAGTGAAAGTAAATGATGTGCTGGAGGTGTTGAGGAGAGATAGTCTGCAAGTAAGTGATGTGCCGGAGTTGAAGATTGGAGTTGTATATACCAGAGGTGTATACAGTCGATCCTATGGATATTGTTCTGTAAGTCAGTTTGGGCATCTTATGAGTATCCCATCCCCATCCAAGTTTATTCCCCTCAATAAAAATAAAAACAAAGTTCAAGGACTGGTTTTCTGCCTGAGGGTGAATGAGAACTGTGTGCCTGGCTGGGCAGGGTGACAGACAGACTACAAAACTCAGCAGCCCTCAAGAGGGTACTGCTACATTAACAAAAAAATTGAAGAATTTAATTGAATTTACAGTGAATAACCTAGAAACAATGTATTATAATTAACACAGTTCTTCAGACAATCAAGTGTATGTAATTATCTCTAGCCAATTAAATACAATATACACTCTACAGAATGTGTTATTGCGGGTATATGGTATGTTTGTTGGACATTACTATGCATATCAACTAAGGATACCATATTTTGTAGTGTCTAAGGCTGTTGTGAAAGATGCTCATTAATCTACTATTGCATATAGTATATTTGAATGTTTGTCAACTGTCTGATCTTTCACATTATAATGTTTTAAAGAGAACCCATCATATGTGAGCTTATGCAGGAATCAAAATATACAATCTTTATTAGAAATAGCATACACCAGCTCATTGTTCATTGTTGTGGACAAGCAGATTGTATCTTCACAAAATTTAAAATGTGTCTGTTCAGTGCATGCACATGCACGCACAGGCTCCATATGGTGCATTTA
Organism: Rana muscosa; assembly: GCA_029206835.1. NCBI lineage: Eukaryota > Metazoa > Chordata > Amphibia > Anura > Ranidae > Rana > Rana muscosa. The sequence goes on from CM055116.1 coordinate 734,876,746, forward strand.
CTTAGTTTGTTATATAGTATTCACTTTGGCATCCAAACATATTCCTGAGATAAAAATGAGATTTTCTCAAATGGTTTGCATCCATCTGACTGTTCTTTGGGTTTTTAAAGAAACAAATCATGCAGGACAAACCACATGAAGTATTTTCTGATATAATATAAAAGGTAAATATTAAAAAAATTACAAAATTAAAAAATGAACAGTGTATGAAAAAAAATGCGCTACAGCTTTTAGGATGACAAAGCTGCATGCACAAAGAATAGAAAATAATAATAAGGGAAAATGTGCTGAAACTATCTAAAACTTCAAAGCCATATATCAAAAAAACAAACAATGAATTATGGCAAAAAAGATGATGATTAAAGTGCTGACACAACCAAGCGGCATGTGTATCATTCAAATAAAGACATCACAAATGTAATAAACATTACGTGGGAACAAATCATGACAAAAAATATGATAATTAAAGTGCTGACACAACGAATTGTGTATGCGTATTATTCATATAAAGACATCATAATTATAATAAGTATCAAGTGGTAACAAATCATGACCCCAAAAAATCAAAAAATCTTGAAAGTGCAATAATTATGATCGGAGGAGCTCCACCAGAAGAAAGCCTCCACCTCTGAGGATGTCATTCATGACAAAACATGATGGGCAGAGTCAGCGTGATCCTGTATTGAACACACGCTTGGGACACCAGAGAGGCAACGATGCACACAAGTAGCACGTATCGCAGCTGGGCTGGGGGAGGAGCCTGACCTTGGCACTGATTGAGTGCGGCCGACAGAGGCTCTGACGTGGAGGGATTGGAGAGCGGCGGTGTGATGTGAGAGGCCGTGATCTCCATAAAGGAAAGTCCATCTCCCCATGATAGCCCGGGACGTGGCTGCCACTGACCCCGTGGAGAGGGCGATTTGCCAGCGGAGGAACGGAGGTCCTGAATACGGAGCTCGGGCACAGCGCCTGGAGGATTCCCTGCACCCCCCCGGATCCCGGGATTTGGAAGGAGAAGCATAGGGAGTGAGGTGAGCAAAATGCAAAATACAAATGCAATCACAATGGAAAGGACTGAACTAGCTAACATGCTGCCTATGCATTAGTCGTTTGCTAACATTAACCCCAGCAGGGTACGGGACTAATTGAAATGTGTACATATCCTGATACTAGATGTGGACTCTAAGTTGAACATATAAACTATCCATCTATATTTGCAATACCTGGTGGATGTGAGATCCTACCTGTGTACCCTCTCACCTGCATCAGAGTGATCCTTTAATGGGAAAGATCTAAATAGGGAGGTGAGCAAATGGATAAATGGCTGATGCACTAAATTAAAGCAGTAGTCCTACTGAGATTCTCACACGGAAGCAATCTGCATATTGGAAATTGACCGGGCAGTGGGATTAAATGTGAAAAGACTGCATATATACCTATAAATTAAGGTGGACAGGAGGCAACTTGTATGTGAACTCTATTTATCCACTTGGAGGTGGCTCCCACACTAGGAATGTCTATAAAATGTCTATAAAAGAGTAGACTAAAGACCTGTGATAAATGTATAGTTGCCGCGTATGACCACCCTTTATATGAACTCATTAAGCAGGACAGATGAGAGGAAATATATAATTGCATTTTAATACCTGGTGTAAGCGATATCTAAGAAAAAAAAAAAAAAAAAGGGGGAGTGTCTCCCAAAGAACGTGAATAATAGCATTAAAAAAAAAGGGAATCTTTTCTCAGTTTAAAACCCGCTTGGATACGGGAAATTGGAGGTGAAATCTTCCCCAAATGAAAAGGCCCTGTGAAGGTCTTCTCTGCTTCCTACCAGTCCTGTCTGGGAATGTATCTTACATGTATATAGCCTGATATCAGCATCATCATTCTTGAATCAGAGCGAAACAGAGACTGTGAGTGGGGAAAAAACAGATTTTGGTAAATACGGTGGATTGTGAAGATCTGGTACCTCCATATTACACCTCTCCCCCGGTTTTTACTTTTCATTTTGGCAGCCTGGGTTTTTTTGCTCTGTATCCCATCTTTTTCTCTTTTTGGTTGTCTCCCCCTCTTTATGTGCACGCTAGAATGACAGGGAGATCTACAAAAGGAACTGAAACTAAAACACCAAGAGAAAGCCTGAACACTAGCACAATCCAAAAATACTTAACAAAAGAGGGCAGTCCTAAAAAGTCTACCCCGGAAAAACAACAGACAACTAAGGAAAAGAAAAATGAGGCAGCGAAAAAGAAGGGAGATATACAAGAAAAAACAAAGGCAGACACCAAGATGGATAGCCAAACAGTAAAGGGAGAACAAAGTACACAATCTCAAATGCCAACTAAATCAGAAAGACTGGAAAAGAGACTAGAAAACTCATTTAATATGGAAATTGCAACAATAAGAGCAGATCTGGGACAACTGCTGAAAAGGGTAGAGGAAACAGAAGAGAAGAACGACAAGCAAGGTTTAGAAATTCAAGAATTAAAAACACAAGTCAAAATGCTACAAATTAGCCAGAGAACGGAAAATTTATTATCAAATACTTACCGTAATTTTCCTTTCCTGATAGACTCCATGGCAGACTACGTGTGGGTTAACCCCGCCTCCTCTCCACAGCTATAGGACCCCTTACCCATAAATTTGAGCTCACCTCCACAGACAGGTGTTCCGTAACTAGCCGACTCAAATTTAAACTCATATTTTTATTCATGGGTGGGATCTCCGTCTGCCATGGAGTCTATCAGGAAAGGAAAATTACAGTAAGTATTTGGTAATAAATTTTCCGTTTTCCTGACAGACTCCATGGCAGACTACGTGTGGGAAATAACTAGCCAATCCACACGGGAGGGTATGCTGAACAAAAAATATTTTAATCTTTCCCGTCAACTGACAGGATTTTTCGACCAAAATTAACAGAGGAAAGGGAAGCAGGCTCAATACAATAATGAGTCATAAAAGTATTAATAGAAGACCACGAAGCTTAGAAAAAAGCCTTCAGACCTTGCCAGCCGAGATCCACCGTCCGTCATGGTACACTGGGGCCACATCTCTCCACCGTAGGGGTATCCATCAGCCCAAAACCACTCGCCCGCTCATAGCTGGGCCCTGGGTGCACCACACAACTGGTACCTGATCCGACAGACATCCTGGACTGCACCTGAATTGCATGATGAAGGGTCCATGTGAGGAGGACAAAAAAGGAACACCTGTCTGTAGAGGTGAGCTCAAATTTAAGGGTAAGGGGTCCTATAGCTGTGGAGAGGAGGCGGGGTTAACCCACACGTACAGTAGTCTGCCATGGAGTCTGTCAGGAAAGAAACATTATACAGATTAGAAAACCAGGAAAATCAAAGCAGACGCCAGAACCTAAGGATAATGGCACTACCTGAAGGAAGAGGAGAGTAACTGAAGAAGGTAATGAAGGAAATATTCAACCCCCTCCTGGACAGAGGGGAAGAACAAGAACTTAAAATTGACCGAGTACATAGGATTAGGAAGCCCCCATATTTAAATGCAGAAATTCCACGTGATATTATAGTACGATTTCAGATATACGAAGATAAGGAGGAGATATGGAAGAGACTCAAGCCCTGTACACACGATCCGTTTTAGGGCTGCAACTAACGATTATTTTCATAATCGATTAGTTGGCCGATTATTGTTTCGATTAATCGGTTAATAACCTTTAAAAAATAAAAAAATATGTAATTTAGCTGCGATTTGCATTTTTACATTTTTTTTTGGGCCAATTTGTTGTTGGGCAGATTAAAAAACACAAATTGCTGCAAAAATGTATTACATGCTTTTCTGCAGCTTCTCCATTAAAGTATATTGAACAAAAAAAACAAAATAGCACCGTTTTGCATTAAAAAAAAAAGTCCTTGCCCTTTCCAAATATGCAGCAGCTGAAAAAATCATGGATGTGAACGTGTCCCATAGGAAACCATGTAAATGCACTGTAGTGTGTTTCTGCAAAAAGGACCAAAAAACACAGAGGTGTGACCCAGGCCTGAGATGTTTAGTAACATAATGGGGTTAAAAAAACTAAAATTAGTACAAAAAGAGCAAATAATCACTACTGTAAGGGGTTCATTTTTTTACTGTGGGACAGTGAAAGTAATATTTACAGTAGCGATTTGCTCTTTTTGTACTATAAAAGGCAAATTTTTTATTTTTTTTTAACCCTGTTATGTTACTGGCCGATTAATCGATTATGAAAATGGTAATCGATTAATTTCATAATCGATTAGTTGTCGATTAATCGATTAGTTGTTTCGGCCCTAATCGGTTTTACCGATGAAAACAGTCCGATGGCCTTTTTTATCGGACAAACCGATCGTGTATGGGCCCTATCAGTCTTTTTTCCATCGGGGTTAAAAAATAGAACATGTTTTAAATTTATCCGATGGAAAAAAAAACGATAGCAAATTACTATCGTCTGTGGGGAACTCCATCGGATAAAAAACCCACGCATGCTCAGAATCAAGTCGACGCATGCTCAGAAGCATAGAACTTAATTTTTCTTGGCTCGTCTGAGTGTTTTACATCACGGCGTTTGGGACGATCGTTGTTTTGACTGATGGTGTGTAGGCAAGACTGATGTAAGTCAGCTTCATCGGATTTCCGATGGAAAAATCAATCTGTTTAAAATCCATATGAAATCCGATCGTGTGTACAGGGCTTGAGAGATTGACCACCATTAAAATACAAAGGAGCAGATCTCCAAATCTTCACAGATCTATCAGCAGAGACACTGGAAAGAAGAAGACTCCTTAGGCCTTTATTGGTGCAAATGAGAACGGCAAACATCAAATACAGTTGGGGGTTTCCGGCCTCCTTAGTCGCCCACAAAGAAGGAAGATCCGTCAGATTAAAACATCCAGAGGACTTAGAAGACTTTTGTAAGGAAATTGGCATCCCCAAAATGGACATACCAGGATGGACTAAGAGATAAAGGGAAACGGACATTAGTAGAAGTAGTAGAAGTTGCAGGATATGCAGTGTGACAGGGGGTCACTTTGGACACAGGGTTAGCCAGGAAACAATGGACATTGAGAATATATATGGCTTGGATTGCTTAAAATGGGTCTGTAATATTTATCCACCATATTCCCCATTTACCTGCAAAGAACTATCTACTGTTTTATGAACTCAACAGGTTAAATTAAGAGAGGCTGATGTGTCTCCTGTCTCCTTGTGTAATGCTAATGAGCCCCACCTATGTTACAGGCCCTTTCATTGTGTTAATATGGATTGGAGCTTGGTAAAGCGTCTGGCTCCATATTATGGGATGTGGAAGTGTCTTCTGTGAGGAGGGGGGGGGGGATCAACCCTCCTGCCTAAGACTGTTTATCAAAGGAGAAGTTTGAACACACCTGACCTGTATTACCATTGTCATTGGACAGTTTAACCCGCCCTGTTCCCCAAAGGATGGGGGGGGGGTTTTGAAGAGAAATGTGTTACCATGTGTTTTGAAAATAAAGGCATTCCCTGTTTTGGAACTTGAATACAGAGCGTTGTCTCGTATCTGGGGGGAGAACCATTCGTATGGGGTCTTATTCAGCTGGTTGGAGTGTCTGGTGGCTGTCGTGTGGTTGGAAAGGGAATATCCTAACGGTGTTAACCCCTTTCATACTTGGGGTGCCGTTACAATTGTTGGCAAGCAGTGGGATTGATCCCCACAGCCGGAAGGACAGCTACAAGAGGACACAGGCCAATGGAAGCACAGTATGAACGGCTAAAGCGTTCTACCCTCAAAGACTTACTGGAGAACCGGGGAAGACCGGCCAACAACTGTAAGAAGAGGGACATTATCAGAGAACTAGTCGAAATGGATGGAGCTGAAAGACCCAACATAACCGAAAGGCCCAGCATAACAGACAGGACACCCGAAGAGGCAAGTTTTGATCGGGCTGTTAACATAAGACTGGCACATTATGGTCCTAACCCTACAGCGGAGATCATAGACCGAGTTATAGCGGCTGTGGATGTAAATTTGCTACAGCAAAGAGGTTCTGCAGCAGCAGAAGTCAGAGCAGCACCAACTGAAAGGAGAAAGATACATTTTACTGCTTTTAAAAATTTCATTGAAACTGAAGGAGAGATTGATGGGTACCTTGCTGATTTTGAACGGCAATGTGCCCTACACCGGGTGCCCACAGAGGAATGGGTTACCATTTTGTCTGGGAAACTGTCTGGCCGGGCCAGTGAAGCGTTCAGGGCCATCCCAGACGAGGATATTATGAACTATGGACTGGTAAAAGAAACACTGTTGGCCAGGTATGCCGTCACACCGGAGGCATATCGGAGGCGGTTCCGAGAGACGAGCAAGCAGACTGGAGACTCGTATACCGAGTGGGCATGCCGCCTACACCGCACGGCCTCTCACTGGGTCGCTGGGTGCCAAGCAGAATCCGGGGAAGAGGTGCTGCAGGTGTTCCTGCTGGAGCACTTCTTTGACAAACTGTCCCTGGAAGTCAGAGAGTGGGTCCGGGACCGAAAACCTTTCACCTTGCCTGAAGCAGCTCGCTTGGCGGATGAATACACAGACGCCCGCAAACTGGATACCCCTGTGGTCAAGGCAACAGCTCGGGTGGATTATCGATCAACGGCACCCCCTCCGGCTATCGCCTATCAACCACAGTCGTACCGCCCTACAGCACCACCTCCAGCGGCCACTTATTCTCAGCAGCCCAGGTTCAACTCCCAGGACTACTCACAACCCATCAGGTGTTTCGGGTGTAAACAGCTAGGGCACAAAAAGCCAGACTGTCCGTTGAATCCAGCCAGGCAGTCCCAGTCATGGAGACAGCCAGCAAGGGGGAACCCCCACACATCCATGCCTGCGGCCCACTGCGTTGAGGAGGAAGAACATTGGAGCGTCCTGCACGAGGCTGATCCAATACAAGCAGCTAACCGGGACAACAGGCAGCAACACAGGCAGACGGTCCGGGTTAATGGAATGGTAGCCAATGGCTTACGTGATAGTGGCGCTACCATGACCCTACTACAGAAGAACCTCATCCCAGAGAGCCAACACACCGGAGACACTGTAGCCGTAAGAGTAGCGGGAGGTACCGTCTTCCGGCTACCTGTTGCCCGTGTTCACCTGGATTGGGGGGTTGGTTCGGGACACGTGAATGTGGGGGTGATGAAGGATTTGCCAGCGGATGTACTACTGGGGAATGATTTGGGCCCCCTCCTTTCTGCTTACGCCCCGATGGGCCCCGATGAAGTCAACCCCGTGACTACCCGTGCCCAGACACGTACTGCTGGAACCGGCCCGCTTGATGCTGAGACACAGGTGAGACTACCTTCCCCGACACGTACCTTAGATCAGGCGCTCTTAGGCTGGGATACCCCAGAAGCATTCGGGAGGGAAACTCGGGAGGACCCGACCTTACACAAGTATAGGGCTAAGGCAGACACTCAGGAAAGGGGAATAGATGGGGAGCTTTTTGAATGGGTGGGGGATAGACTGTACAGGATCCCTAAGCCAGCTCGGAGAAGTAAGGCCCCTTCGCAGAAACGACAGCTGGTGGTACCTAAGAAATACCAGCTGGAGATTCTGCGAATCGGGCATGATGTACCGCTAGCAGGACATCTAGGGTTCCGTCGCACAGCCCATAGGATCACACAGAATTTCTTCTGGCCCAATTTTAGCCAGGATGTGCGACAATATTGCAAAACGTGTGACACATGTCAACGGATAGGTAAGAGGGGGGACCACCCTAAGGCTAAACTCATATCCATGCCTATTATTGGGGAGCCCTTTTACCGCATAGCCGTTGACATTGTGGGTCCCCTGGCCAGGCCTAGTCCATCCGGGAAGAAATATATTCTCACCGTGGTGGACTACGCCACCCGTTACCCAGAGGCAGTGGCTATGTCTAACATTGAAGCAGAGACAGTAGCTGATGCCCTGGTTAAGATTTTTACCAGAGTGGGGTTCCCTAAGGAGATTCTCTCTGACCAGGGAACCCAGTTTACCGCGGTGCTCACCCAGCAGTTGTGGAAGGTGTGCAATATTAAGCCCTTGCTGAGCTCACCTTACCACCCCCAGACTAATGGTCTCTGCGAACGCTTTAACGGGACCCTCAAGCAAATGCTGAGGACCTTTTCGGACGCTTGCAGAGACTGGGAGAGATTCCTGCCTCACCTGTTATTTGCGTACAGAGAGGTACCCCAGGAATCTACGGGGTTCTCGCCCTTCGAGTTGCTCTATGGGAGAAGGGTCCGCGGACCCCTCGACCTCATCAGAGGACACTGGGAGGGAGAGACAGAGCAAGAAGGGACCCCCATAGTGCCCTACGTTCTGGAACTCCGGGACCGCATGGAGCAACTGTCTCTGATGGTAAGGGAGAATCTCCAGGCGGCCCAGGGAAGACAGAAGAGATGGTACGATCGGGGGGCCCGACAGCGTATCTTCCAGGTTGGGCAGAAGGTCTTAGTGCTCAAGCCTGTGAAGACCGACAAGATGCAGGCATCTTGGCAGGGCCCGTATAAAGTAGTAGCCCAGGTATGTGATACTACCTATGTTATTGCCAGCTGTGCAGATGAAAGAATCCAGCGAACCTTTCATGTGAACATGCTGAAGGAGTATCAGGAACGGCAGGAGGATGTTGCTGCAGTATGTGCCCCTGCTGCGGACGACTCAGAAGGTCTACCCCTCCCTGACTTACTAGAGAGAGAGCCCCAGACTGATCTCATTAGCCTTGTGCAGCTAGGAGACCGATTAAGCCCCCCAAAGAAGGAACAGGCTAAGAGGCTTCTGTGGGAGAAACAGGCGACGTTCTCCCAAAAACCGGGCTATACGACCCTGGCTGTGCATAAGGTAGAGACCCCTGGACAAGCACCCCTTCGCCAGCCCCCCTACCGTATCCCTGAAGCAGTCCGAGAAGAAATGCGGAAGGAGATACAGGAGATGATTCAGTTAGGAGTCATTGAGCCTTCTGACAGCCCTTGGGCCTCACCTGTAGTCCTGGTGCCTAAGAAAGACGGAACTACCCGGTTCTGTGTGGACTACAGGCGACTCAATGAGAAGACCACCACCGATGCCGACCCGATGCCCAGGGTAGACGAACTGCTAGATCGGATAGCCAGGGGACGTTATTTAACTACAATAGACCTGTGTAAAGGTTATTGGCAGATCCCCCTGGCCGAGGATGCTATCCCCAAGTCGGCATTTGTTACCCCATTTGGCCTGTACCAGTCTAGGGTCATGCCATTTGGGATGAAAAATGCCCCGGCCACCTTCCAACGTATGGTGGATAGGCTCCTCGATGGCTTCCAGGATTTTGCATGTGCATACCTGGATGACATTGCGATCTACAGTGGGTCTTGGGAGGAGCACCTGGTGCATGTAGGGGTGGTTCTGGACAAAATTCGGGCCGCAGGCCTGACCTTGAAACCAGACAAGTGCCATCTAGGTATGGCGGAGGTGCAGTACCTGGGACACCGAGTGGGGTGTGGGAACCAGAGACCAGAGCCAGCCAAGGTAGAGGCAGTAGCTAACTGGCCCACGCCCCGTACTAAGACCCAGGTATTAGCCTTCTTGGGAACTGCAGGGTATTACCGACGTTTTGTCGCTAATTATAGTGCTATCGCCAAACCCCTGACGGACCTGACGAAAAAGAATTTACCTAGGCAGGTCCTGTGGTCTCCAGCTTGTGAAACCGCGTTTCTAGCCCTCAAACAAGCACTTGTAAATGCTCCTGTCTTGGCTGCCCCAGTACCTAACAAACGCTTTCTTGTCCACACAGATGCTTCCATGTTTGGACTGGGGGCGGTGCTGAGCCAAGTTGGGGAGGATGGAGGAGAACACCCTGTCGCATACCTGAGTAGAAAGCTATTACCCCGGGAAGTGAGCTATGCGGCAGTGGAGAAGGAATGTTTGGCCCTGGTCTGGGCCCTTAAAAAGTTGAACCCTTACTTATACGGACAGGAATTTTCACTGGTCACCGACCACAACCCATTGGTCTGGCTTAACCGGGTCTCAGGAGACAATGGCAGGTTGTTGCGGTGGAGCCTAGCCCTACAACCTTACAATTTCACCATCAGCTACCGACCCGGTAAGCAAAATGGCAATGCTGATGGGTTGTCCCGGCAAACAGACGTCATCTCGGGCCCCTAGTGGTGATGGGTTGTCCAGACATTAGAAGAATGGAACTATGGACTAACTTCGGAATCAACCCGTCTGGGGTCCACTCCTCTGTTAGTCTCCTGCCGAAAGGGGAGATGTGTGACAGGGGGTCACTTTGGACACAGGGTTAGCCAGGAAACAATGGACATTGAGAATATATATGGCTTGGATTGCTTAAAATGGGTCTGTAATATTTATCCACCATATTCCCCATTTACCTGCAAAGAACTATCTACTGTTTTATGAACTCAACAGGTTAAATTAAGAGAGGCTGATGTGTCTCCTGTCTCCTTGTGTAATGCTAATGAGCCCCACCTATGTTACAGGCCCTTTCATTGTGTTAATATGGATTGGAGCTTGGTAAAGCGTCTGGCTCCATATTATGGGATGTGGAAGTGTCTTCTGTGAGGAGGGGGGGGGGGATCAACCCTCCTGCCTAAGACTGTTTATCAAAGGAGAAGTTTGAACACACCTGACCTGTATTACCATTGTCATTGGACAGTTTAACCCGCCCTGTTCCCCAAAGGATGGGGGGGGGGGTTTTGAAGAGAAATGTGTTACCATGTGTTTTGAAAATAAAGGCATTCCCTGTTTTGGAACTTGAATACAGAGCGTTGTCTCGTATCTGGGGGGAGAACCATTCGTATGGGGTCTTATTCAGCTGGTTGGAGTGTCTGGTGGCTGTCGTGTGGTTGGAAAGGGAATATCCTAACGGTGTTAACCCCTTTCATACTTGGGGTGCCGTTACATGCAGGATAGCATAAGAAGTACCTACAAATAAAATAAGGGGAAGTTAACCCGAGTCAACCCTGGGGCAACCCAGGGAGGGGGGGAGATGGGGGAGAGGGGATAGGAGTGGGGTAATGGAATTTGAATCAATACGGTGCCACGTTGGGGGGGAGTGGGCCGGCTCCCTTTCCACCGCCCCCCCTAGTGAGAGGGGGGGGGGCGGGGGGATGGGAAACGGACGCCACGGTTGGGGGTTCACCCCAGGAGGGGTAGCTTGCAGAGGATAAATGGAGTGGGTCTCCAGATGTGAGCCAGGAGCCAGGGAAAGGCCGGGGGGGGGGGAGTGGGGAGGCGGGGGGGGTAAACGGGAGGGGGAATAGACCAAATGTTAACCTCACCAAAAATGTACACTATTAGAAACATATTTCATCTACCTGTATATGAAGATATAATGTGAACAACCCATCTCTGTGAAAATAGGAAGCAAAATTGGTATATCATGACCACTGTTAAATTTTTGACCTATAATGTACGAGGGTTGAATACACCTACAAAAAGGCATAACATTTTAAAAGAGATTGAGCATCATGGGTCAGGAGTAGTCTTCTTACAAGAGACTCACCCAGTAGCTTCACTAGGGTTGGTGTCACCCGGTGCGAAAAAAAATGGTGTCACCCCCCAACAACTATAGTACCCCCTCAGTACAGACCCCCATCCACTAACTACAGACCCCACTCCGACAGTATAGATCCCTTCCCTCAGTACAAACCCGCTCCACAAAGTACAGACTCCCCACCATCAATATAGACCCGCCTCCCTCAGTATGAACCTCCCCCTCAGTACAGACACCCCCACCTCAGTGCAGACCCCCCTCAGTTACAGACACCCCGCCCAGTTACAGACACCCCCCTCAGTAACAGACACCCCTCAGTAACAGACACCCCCTCGTACAGACACCCCCTCAGTTACAGACCCCCCTCAGTTACAGACACCCCCCTCAGTACAGACACCCCCCTCAGTTACAGACACCCCCCTCAGTTACAGACCCCCCCTCAGTTACAGACCCCCCTCAGTACAGACACCCCCCTCAGTACAGACACCCCCCTCAGTTACAGACACCCCCTCAGTTACAGACACCCCCCTCAGTACAGACACCCCCCTCAGTACCAGACCCCCCTCAGTACAGACACCCCCTCAGTTACAGCCCCCCTGGTGCAAACTCCCCCTAGTGCAGACCCCAGCAGTACAGACACCCCCTCCCCCCATCAGTAAAGATGCCCCCCTTACCTTACAGACCTCAGAACAGAGCGGCAGATACACACAGCGGTGTGTCTCTCGAGCGCGGGCTCCTCCTCCTCCTCTGTGGATGTAAACAGAGAGGAGGCAGAGGGGGCGGCGGCTTCCTTCCGCTCCGCTGAGGGACACAGCCGCAGCGTGAGCCTAAGGCACAGGGCAGCGGGCGATGTCAGTGTGGTGCCGCTGCGCTACCCACGGGTGTCACCCCTCTGGTGGGTGTCACCCGGGTGCGGCCCGCCCCCCCCCCACACCTGGCTAGCAACGCTAGTGGACTCACCTATCCCATGAGACAAATGTGAGGTTGTATTCCCATCGACTTCCAACTTGGTATTATGGAGATTCAATGACAAATAAGGCAAAGGGGGCCGCAATTGGAATGGGTAGAGGAACTCGGTTCATTCTGGAGGACAGACTAACCGACCCAGAGGGAAGATATCTTTTTCTAATGGGGAGGCTGATGGGAATGAAAAGCACATTAGCGAATATATATTGCCCTAATAGAGACCCAACGGTATATTTGGGGGGAGCCCTGGAAAAACTGTCAGAGTTTAAAAGGGGGGAAGTGTTCATTGCGGGGGACTTGAATTTCTGTATGGACCCAAAACAAGATAGTACGTCACGTGTACAGGGGACAAGGAAAGCACAGTTGAAGGAAATAAAACAGAAACTTTACAGCCACCAGTTGGTGGTAGGGATGAGCTTTATGTTCGAGTCGAACATGAGTTCCACTTGAACATTGGCTGTTCGCCTGTTCGGTGAACAGCGAACAATTTGGGGTGTTCACGACAAATTCTAAAAGCCGCGGAACACCCTTTAAAAGTCTATGGGAGAAATCAAAAGTGCTAATTTTAAAGGTTAATATGCAAGTTATTGTCATGAAAAGTGTTTGGGGACCTGGGTCCTTCCCCAGGGGACATGTATCAATGCAAAAAAAAGTTTTAAAAACTGTCGTTTTTTCGGGAGCAGTGATTTAATTAATGCTTAAAGGGAAACAATAAAAGTGAAATATTCCTTGAAATTTTGTACCTGGGGGTGTGTATAGTATGCCTGTAAAGTAGCGCATGTTTCCTGTGTTTAGAACTGTCCCTGCACAAAGTGTTATTTCTAAAGGAAAAAAAGTCATTTAAAACTACTCGCGGTTATTCATAAATTGTCGGGTCTCGGCAATAAAGATCAAAGTCATTAAAAAAAACGGCAGGGGCCCCCCCCCCCCCCCACAGTCCGAACCAAATTTTTAAAAGAAACGGCGTGGGGTCCCCCCCAAAAATCCATACCAGACCCTTCAGGTCTGCTATGGATTTTAAGGGGAACCCTGCACCAAAATTAAAAACAAAAATAGCGTGGGATCCCCCCAAAAATCCATACCAGACCTTTATCCGAGCACACAACCTGGCAGGCCGCAGGAAAAGAGGGGGGGACGAGAGAGCGCCCTCCCCTCCTGAACCGTACCAGGCCACATGCCCTCAACATGGGGAGGATGTCTCCATGTTGATGGGGACAAGGGCCTCTTCCCCACAACCCTTGCCCGGTGGTTGTGGGGGTCTGCGGGCAGGAAGCTTATCAAAATCTGGAAGCGCCTTTTAACAAAGGGGACTCCCAGATTCCGCCCCCCCCCCATGTGAATTGGTAATGGAGTACATTGTACCCCTACCATTTCACAAAGAAAGTGTATTTTTTTTTTTAAAAACACACAGACACAGTTGGCATAAGTCCTTTATTAAAAATAAAAAATAAAAAAAACATTCCAACGATGCAATATAGTCTGCCCAGCGTTGTTCTCTATGTCCCACGGTGATCCGATGTCCAGCGATGCTGCAGTCTCCACTCCACACAAAACCCCATGACGTAAGAGGGGGCGGGTCACCTGTCACATCATAGGGTAAGCCCTGGCTTTCCCCGACAAGCGGGGAATACCCAATGATGTCGGCGGGTGATCCCGCCCCATGATGTCATGGGGCGGTGTCACCCACCGACGTTATTGGGTATTCCCCGCTTGTCGGGGAAAGCCGGGGCTTACCCTATGATGTGACGGGTGACCCCGCCCCCTGTTACGTCATGGGGGTTTCGTGTGGAGTGGAGACTGCTGCATCGCTGGACTTTGGATCACCGCGGGACATAGAGAACAATGCTGGACAGACTGTATTGTATCGCTGGAATGTTTTTTTTATTTTTTATTTTTTTATTTTTAATAAAGGACTTATCCCAACTGTGTCTGTGTGTTTTTTTTTTTTTACACTTTCTTTGTGAAGTGGTAGGGGTATAATGTACCCTGTTACCAATTCACATAGGGGGGGTCGGAATCTGGGGGTCCCCTTTGTTAAAGGGGGCTTCCAGATTTCGATAAGCCCCCCACCCGCAGACCCCCACAACCACCGGGCAAGGGTTGTGGGGATGAGGCCCTTGTCCCCATCAACATGGAGACATTGTGGCCTGGTACGGTTCAGGAGGGGGGCCACTCTCTCATCCCCCCTCTTTTCCTGCGGCCTGCCAGGTTGCGTGCTGGATAAGGGTCTGGTATGGATTTTTGGGGGACCCCAAGCCATTTTTTTTTATTTTGGTGCGGGGTTCCCCTTAATATCCATACCAGACCTGAAGGGCCTGATATGGAATTTGGGGGGGACCCCCACGCTTTTTTTTTGGTTCTGGGTTCCCCCTAAAATCCATACCTGGTAATGGACTGTGGGGGGGGACCCCTGATGTTTTTTTCAATGACTTTGATCTGTATTGCCGGGACCCGACAATTTATGAATAGGAGTAGTTTTAAATTACTTTTTTTCCTTTAGAAATGACACTTTGTGCAGGGACAGTTCTAAACACGGGAAACATGTGCTACTTTACAGGCATACTATACACACCCCCCAGGTACGAAATTTCAAGGAATATTTCACTTTTATTGTTTCACTTTAAGCATGATTAAAATCACTGCTCCTGAAAAAACGTGAGTTTTCAAAACTTTTTTTGCATTGGTACATGTCCCCTGGGGCAGGACCCGGTTCCCCAAACACTTTTATGACAATAACTTGCATATTAACCTTTAAAATTAGCACTTTTGATTTTTCATGTTTGTGTCCCATAGACTTTAACGGTGTTCGCGTGTTTGAACAAATTTTTTGCCTGTTCGCATGTTCTGGTGCGAACCGAACCAGGGGGTGTTCGGCTCATCCCTAGTTGGTCGATATATGGAGAATACAACACCCGAGGATACAAGACTTCACTTTCTACTCCCCTGTACACGGGACGTACACGAGGATAGACTATTGGTTGATTGAACATAGGATGCTAGATTTGGTCATTGCTACCAATATTAAATTAACCACATTATCGGACCATGCACCAATGACTATGGAAATAAAAATTCCCAGAACCCAGACACAAGCATACTCCTGGAGGCTGAATGAGGAACTCCTAGATAAAAAAAGAACTAGAACAATACTTTAGTCTAAATGGAACCAGTGAGATTGCGGATGACACCCTGTGGGAGGCCCACAAAGCCTACATAAGGGGGATCCTGATCTCACTGGGAGCCAGGAAAAAGAGAGAAACAATAAAAAAGAGGGAAAAAGTAATAGAAGAAATATATTTGTTAGAACAAAGACATAAAAAACAGGAATGAACAAGAACAGGAATTGCGACAAGAGCTAGTAATAAAAAGGGACGAACTGAAGGAACTACTAGAACATGAAATAAGGAAAACCTATAATAAAATCGCTAAGGAAAGATATCAATGGGGAAAAAGAACAGCAGGTGCTTAGCAAAGATGTTAAGGAAAAAAAATCATTGAATTTTATAGAAAAAATAAAAAATAAAAAGGGGGAAATGATCCACAATACAAAAGATATAGCGATGGTTTTCTGAGAGTTCTATGAACAACTGTACTCAGTCAGCCAGAAAGGTTCAGGAGAAGTGCGCCAAAAACAAACAATAAAAGAATATTTAAAAAAAGCTAGGATCCCTCGGATAGCAGAAGAAAGAGCAATATCCCTCGAAAGGCCCATAACAGAAGAGGAAATCAACCAAGCATTAAAAGAATCAGCACCGGGAAAAAGCCCAGGGCCAGACGGGTATACGACACTATATTTGAAAAGGTTTAAAGAAATCCTGACCCCGAAATTGTGTAAATATATGAACGGACTGGGTACAAGATATGAGATGAGTAAGGAAGCTTTATTAGTATCAATTACTATTATAGCAAAAGAAGGTAAAGATAGCACCAAGTGTTCTAATTATAGACCAATATCACTATTAAATACGGACACAAAACTATTCGCAAAAATACTAGCAATAAGAATAAAAGAGTTAATGATGGAATTGGTCCACTCGGACCAGGTCGGGTTCGTTCCAAGTAGAGAGGGGAGGGACAATGGAGTGAGAACACTCCTACTGCTTCAAAAAATCAGAGAAGGAAGGGTCCCCGGTCTACTCCTGTTGATAGATGCCGAAAAGGCGTTCGACAGGGTAGACTGGGGATTCATGATGAATACATTGGAGATTATGGGAATAGGTCCCAGGATGATACTGTGGATACAAACATTATATAAAGGACCCACAGCCATGATAAAAGTCAACGGAACATTATCACTAGGGATGGGCCCGGTGCTCGATTCGAACCCATGTTCGAATCGAGCACCGGGCGTTCGCTCGCTCGTCGAGCCCAGAACTATTTGGGCCGTTCGCATCACATTCGTGTGATGCGAGCGGCCCCGCAATGCATTGCGGCCGGCGCGGCCGGCGCAGTGCATTGCTGGCTGATGATTGGCCAAGCATGCACTGTGACCCCGCATGCTTGGCCAATCACAGCGCCCGAAACTCGGAGAGCAATAATTGGCTACAGGCAGGACGCCTGTAGCCAATTACAGCTCAGGGGCTTTAGTACACGCCCCACCATTTAAAAGGCCGCCACGCCATCGGCCCCGGTCACATGAGTTCCGGCTTTAGGAGAGATTAGTCTGCTGATTCTGTCTTTGCTTGATACTGAAAGATTTGCTCTTCTTTGCTAAACCATTGGCTATTTCTTTGCTAAACCATTGCTACCTAAGTCATTGATCGTTCATTGCTGCTGATTGCACAGTTAGTGTGTTATTAGCTGCTGCTGGGGATTAGTCTGGTGCGTGCTTACTGTTAGTACAGTATTGCAGTAGTACCAACCGCAGTGCTGTTAGCACAGCATTGCACCCCAACAGCACCCATAGGACTTCTAGTGTGTTAGTGGCAGCAAACAGAGCTCCTATATTTTCTTCTCAGCAGCACCCATAGGACTTCTAGTGTGTTAGTGGCAGCAAACAGAGCTCCTATATTTTCTTCTCAGCAGCACCCATAGGACTTCTAGTGTGTTAGTGGCATCACACAGAGCTCCTATATTTTCTTCTCAGCAGCACCCATAGGACTTCTAGTGTGTTAGTGGCAGCAAACAGAGCTCCTATATTTTCTTCTCAGCAGCACCCATAGGACTTCTAGTGTGTTAGTGGCATCACACAGAGCTCCTATATTTTCTTCTCAGCAGCACCCATAGGACTTCTAGTGTGTTAGTGGCAGCAAACAGAGCTCCTATATTTTCTTCTCAGCAGCACCCATAGGACTTCTAATGTGTTAGTGGCATCACACAGAGTTCCTATATTTTCATCTCAGAAGCACCCATAGGACTTCTAGTGTGTTAGTGGCATCACACAGAGCTCCTATATTTTCATCTCAGAAGCACCCATAGGACTTCTAGTGTGTTAGTGGCAGCAAACAGAGCTCCTATAGTTTCTTCTCAGCAGCACCCATAGGACTTCTAATGTGTTAGTGGCATCACACAGAGTTCCTATATTTTCATCTCAGAAGCACCCATAGGACTTCTAGTGTGTTAGTGGCATCACACAGAGCTCCTATATTTTCTTCTCAGAAGCACCCATAGGACTTCTAGTGTGTTAGTGGCAGCAAACAGAGCTCCTATATTTTCTTCTTAGCAGCACCCATAGGACTTCTAATGTGTTAGTGGCATCACACAGAGTTCCTATATTTTCATCTCAGAAGCACCCATAGGACTTCTAGTGTGTTAGTGGCATCACACAGAGCTCCTATATTTTCTTCTCAGATTCACCCATAGGACTTCTAGTGTGTTAGTGGCAGCAAACAGAGCTCCTATATTTTCTTCTCAGCAGCACCCATAGGACTTCTAGTGTGTTAGTGGCATCACACAGAGTTCCTATATTTTCATCTCAGAAGCACCCATAGGACTTCTAGTGTGTTAGTGGCATCACACAGAGCTCCTATATTTTCTTCTCAGCAGCACCCATAGGACTTCTAGTGTGTTAGTGGCATCACACAGAGCTCCTATATTTTCATCTCAGAAGCACCCATAGGACTTCTAGTGTGTTAGTGGCATCACACAGAGCTCCTATATTTTCTTCTCAGCAGCACCCATAGGACTTCTAGTGTGTTAGTGGCAGCAAACAGAGCTCCTATATTTTCTTCTCAGCAGCACCCATAGGACTTCTAATGTGTTAGTGGCATCACACAGAGTTCCTATATTTTCATCTCAGAAGCACCCATAGGACTTCTAGTGTGTTAGTGGCATCACACAGAGCTCCTATATTTTCTTCTCAGCAGCACCCATAGGACTTCTAGTGTGTTAGTGGCATCACACAGAGCTCCTATATTTTCATCTCAGAAGCACCCATAGGACTTCTAGTGTGTTAGTGGCATCACACAGAGCTCCTATATTTTCTTCTCAGCAGCACCCATAGGACTTCTAGTGTGTTAGTGGCAGCAAACAGAGCTCCTATATTTTCTTCTTAGCAGCACCCATAGGACTTCTAATGTGTTAGTGGCATCACACAGAGTTCCTATATTTTCATCTCAGAAGCACCCATAGGACTTCTAGTGTGTTAGTGGCATCACACAGAGCTCCTATATTTTCTTCTCAGCAGCACCCATAGGACTTCTAGTGTGTTAGTGGCAGCAAACAGAGCTCCTATATTTTCTTCTCAGCAGCACCCATAGGACTTCTAATGTGTTAGTGGCATCACACAGAGTTCCTATATTTTCATCTCAGAAGCACCCATAGGACTTCTAGTGTGTTAGTGGCATCACACAGAGCTCCTATATTTTCTTCTCAGAAGCACCCATAGGACTTCTAGTGTGTTAGTGGCAGCAAACAGAGCTCCTATATTTTCTTCTTAGCAGCACCCATAGGACTTCTAATGTGTTAGTGGCATCACACAGAGTTCCTATATTTTCATCTCAGCAGCACCCATAGGACTTCTAGTGTGTTAGTGGCATCACACAGAGTTCCTATATTTTCATCTCAGAAGCACCCATAGGACTTCTAGTGTGTTAGTGGCATCACACAGAGCTCCTATATTTTCTTCTCAGCAGCACCCATAGGACTTCTAGTGTGTTAGTGGCAGCAAACAGAGCTCCTATATTTTCTTCTCAGCAGCACCCATAGGACTTCTAATGTGTTAGTGGCATCACACAGAGTTCCTATATTTTCATCTCAGAAGCACCCATAGGACTTCTAGTGTGTTAGTGGCATCACACAGAGCTCCTATATTTTCTTCTCAGAAGCACCCATAGGACTTCTAGCGTGTTAGTGGCAGCAAACAGAGCTCCTATATTTTCTTCTTAGCAGCACCCATAGGACTTCTAATGTGTTAGTGGCATCACACAGAGTTCCTATATTTTCATCTCAGCAGCACCCATAGGACTTCTAGTGTGTTAGTGGCATCACACAGAGTTCCTATATTTTCATCTCAGAAGCACCCATAGGACTTCTAGTGTGTTAGTGGCATCACACAGAGCTCCTATATTTTCTTCTCAGCAGCACCCATAGGACTTCTAGTGTGTTAGTGGCAGCAAACAGAGCTCCTATATTTTCTTCTCAGCAGCACCCATAGGACTTCTAATGTGTTAGTGGCATCACACAGAGTTCCTATATTTTCATCTCAGAAGCACCCATAGGACTTCTAGTGTGTTAGTGGCATCACACAGAGCTCCTATATTTTCTTCTCAGAAGCACCCATAGGACTTCTAGTGTGTTAGTGGCAGCAAACAGAGCTCCTATATTTTCTTCTTAGCAGCACCCATAGGACTTCTAATGTGTTAGTGGCATCACACAGAGTTCCTATATTTTCATCTCAGCAGCACCCATAGGACTTCTAGTGTGTTAGTGGCATCACACAGAGTTCCTATATTTTCATCTCAGAAGCACCCATAGGACTTCTAGTGTGTTAGTGGCATCACACAGAGCTACTATATTTTCTTCTCAGCAGCACCCATAGGACTTCTAGTGTGTTAGTGGCATCACACAGAGCTCCTATATTTTCATCTCAGAAGCACCCATAGGACTTCTAGAGTGTTAGTGGCATCACACAGAGCTCCTATATTTTCTTCTCAGCAGCACCCATAGGACTTCTAGTGTGTTAGTGGCATCACACAGAGCTCCTATATTTTCTTCTCAGCAGCACCCATAGGACTTCTAGTGTGTTAGTGGCAGCAAACAGAGCTCCTATATTTTCTTCTCAGCAGCACCCATAGGACTTCTAGTGTGTTAGTGGCAGCAAACAGAGCTCCTATATTTTCTTCTCAGCAGCACCCATAGGACTTCTAGTGTGTTAGTGGCATCACACAGAGCTCCTATATTTTCTTCTCAGCAGCACCCATAGGACTTCTAGTGTGTTAGTGGCAGCAAACAGAGCTCCTATATTTTCTTCTCAGCAGCACCCATAGGACTTCTAATGTGTTAGTGGCATCACACAGAGTTCCTATATTTTCATCTCAGAAGCACCCATAGGACTTCTAGTGTGTTAGTGGCATCACACAGAGCTCCTATATTTTCTTCTCAGAAGCACCCATAGGACTTCTAGTGTGTTAGTGGCATCACACAGAGCTCCTATATTTTCTTCTCAGCAGCACCCATAGGACTTCTAGTGTGTTAGTGGCAGCAAACAGAGCTCCTATATTTTCTTCTCAGCAGCACCCATAGGACTTCTAATGTGTTAGTGGCATCACACAGAGTTCCTATATTTTCATCTCAGAAGCACCCATAGGACTTCTAGTGTGTTAGTGGCATCACACAGAGCTCCTATATTTTCTTCTCAGCAGCACCCATAGGACTTCTAGTGTGTTAGTGGCATCACACAGAGCTCCTATATTTTCATCTCAGAAGCACCCATAGGACTTCTAGTGTGTTAGTGGCATCACACAGAGCTCCTATATTTTCTTCTCAGCAGCACCCATAGGACTTCTAGTGTGTTAGTGGCAGCAAACAGAGCTCCTATATTTTCTTCTTAGCAGCACCCATAGGACTTCTAATGTGTTAGTGGCATCACACAGAGTTCCTATATTTTCATCTCAGAAGCACCCATAGGACTTCTAGTGTGTTAGTGGCATCACACAGAGCTCCTATATTTTCTTCTCAGCAGCACCCATAGGACTTCTAGTGTGTTAGTGGCAGCAAACAGAGCTCCTATATTTTCTTCTCAGCAGCACCCATAGGACTTCTAATGTGTTAGTGGCATCACACAGAGTTCCTATATTTTCATCTCAGAAGCACCCATAGGACTTCTAGTGTGTTAGTGGCATCACACAGAGCTCCTATATTTTCTTCTCAGAAGCACCCATAGGACTTCTAGTGTGTTAGTGGCAGCAAACAGAGCTCCTATATTTTCTTCTTAGCAGCACCCATAGGACTTCTAATGTGTTAGTGGCATCACACAGAGTTCCTATATTTTCATCTCAGCAGCACCCATAGGACTTCTAGTGTGTTAGTGGCATCACACAGAGTTCCTATATTTTCATCTCAGAAGCACCCAAAGGACTTCTAGTGTGTTAGTGGCATCACACAGAGCTCCTATATTTTCTTCTCAGCAGCACCCATAGGACTTCTAGTGTGTTAGTGGCAGCAAACAGAGCTCCTATATTTTCTTCTCAGCAGCACCCATAGGACTTCTAATGTGTTAGTGGCATCACACAGAGTTCCTATATTTTCATCTCAGAAGCACCCATAGGACTTCTAGTGTGTTAGTGGCATCACACAGAGCTCCTATATTTTCTTCTCAGAAGCACCCATAGGACTTCTAGCGTGTTAGTGGCAGCAAACAGAGCTCCTATATTTTCTTCTTAGCAGCACCCATAGGACTTCTAATGTGTTAGTGGCATCACACAGAGTTCCTATATTTTCATCTCAGCAGCACCCATAGGACTTCTAGTGTGTTAGTGGCATCACACAGAGTTCCTATATTTTCATCTCAGAAGCACCCATAGGACTTCTAGTGTGTTAGTGGCATCACACAGAGCTCCTATATTTTCTTCTCAGCAGCACCCATAGGACTTCTAGTGTGTTAGTGGCAGCAAACAGAGCTCCTATATTTTCTTCTCAGCAGCACCCATAGGACTTCTAATGTGTTAGTGGCATCACACAGAGTTCCTATATTTTCATCTCAGAAGCACCCATAGGACTTCTAGTGTGTTAGTGGCATCACACAGAGCTCCTATATTTTCTTCTCAGAAGCACCCATAGGACTTCTAGTGTGTTAGTGGCAGCAAACAGAGCTCCTATATTTTCTTCTTAGCAGCACCCATAGGACTTCTAATGTGTTAGTGGCATCACACAGAGTTCCTATATTTTCATCTCAGCAGCACCCATAGGACTTCTAGTGTGTTAGTGGCATCACACAGAGTTCCTATATTTTCATCTCAGAAGCACCCATAGGACTTCTAGTGTGTTAGTGGCATCACACAGAGCTACTATATTTTCTTCTCAGCAGCACCCATAGGACTTCTAGTGTGTTAGTGGCATCACACAGAGCTCCTATATTTTCATCTCAGAAGCACCCATAGGACTTCTAGTGTGTTAGTGGCATCACACAGAGCTCCTATATTTTCTTCTCAGCAGCACCCATAGGACTTCTAGTGTGTTAGTGGCATCACACAGAGCTCCTATATTTTCTTCTCAGCAGCACCCATAGGACTTCTAGTGTGTTAGTGGCAGCAAACAGAGCTCCTATATTTTCTTCTCAGCAGCACCCATAGGACTTCTAGTGTGTTAGTGGCAGCAAACAGAGCTCCTATATTTTCTTCTCAGCAGCACCCATAGGACTTCTAGTGTGTTAGTGGCATCACACAGAGCTCCTATATTTTCTTCTCAGCAGCACCCATAGGACTTCTAGTGTGTTAGTGGCAGCAAACAGAGCTCCTATATTTTCTTCTCAGCAGCACCCATAGGACTTCTAATGTGTTAGTGGCATCACACAGAGTTCCTATATTTTCATCTCAGAAGCACCCATAGGACTTCTAGTGTGTTAGTGGCATCACACAGAGCTCCTATATTTTCTTCTCAGCAGCACCCATAGGACTTCTAGTGTGTTAGTGGCATCACACAGAGCTCCTATATTTTCTTCTCAGCAGCACCCATAGGACTTCTAGTGTGTTAGTGGCATCACACAGAGTTCCTATATTTTCATCTCAGCAGCACCCATAGGACTTCTAGTGTGTTAGTGGCATCACACAGAGTTCCTATATTTTCATCTCAGAAGCACCCATAGGACTTCTAGTGTGTTAGTGGCATCACACAGAGCTCCTATATTTTCTTCTCAGCAGCACCCATAGGACTTCTAGTGTGTTAGTGGCAGCAAACAGAGCTCCTATATTTTCTTGTCAGCAGCACACATAGTACCTATAGTGTGTTAGTGTCAGCACCCATAGGACCTACAGTGTGTTGTGAGCACACATAGGAGTTCTATTTTTTATACTATATACACTACCGACTACAATGGCTGGAAGACCGCCAAGGAGAGGCAGAGCGTGCCGAGGCAAGAACACAGGGCAGGCAGGCTCTGTTTCTAGAGACAACAGTGCTGGCCGTGGACGTGGTCGTGCATCGTCATCAGCACGTGGCCATGGGACACGCTTGTCTTTGTTTTCGGCAGCTGGACATGTGGAGCCGCATCATGCCGAAGGCTTGGTAGAATGGATGACCAAGCCCTCCTCATCCTCCTCATCCTCTCTCACCCAGGCTCAGGGTACTGGCAGAGCAGCTGCCAACGCGTACTCAATGGCATCATCAGCCACCCCTTCCCTAGACCCACCATGTCCTCCTGAGGAGTCCCCCGAACTGTTTGAGCACAGTGTTGGGTACATGCTCCAGGAGGATGCCCAACGATTCGAAGGCTCGGATGATGATACCCAGCTTGAGGAAGTCAGTAGTGTGCGCGCAGAGAGAGGGGATGCTGAAGGACAGCAATCTGGCAGTAGTGTTCCACCAGCTGCAGCTTACTGCCAGGTTTGCTCTAGTGGTGAAGAGGGAGGGGATGATGAGGTCACTGACTCCACGTGGGTGCCTGAAGGGAGAGAGGAGGAGGAGGAGGAGGATGCAGCGTCACATGTCCAACGAGGCAGGATGCCCCCTGGAGGCCAGCTAGAGGCCAGCACAGCAACTGTACCACACCGTAGAGCTCCGCCTGTGCAGGGCGCTGCCTCTGCACGTTATCACAAAAGTTCTTTGGTGTGGGCCTTTTTTGAGACGAGTGCATCAGATCGCACCACTGCTATTTGCAATATTTGTCTCAAGCGTATCTCGCGTGGCCAAAACATCAGCCGCTTGGGCACCACAAGCATGAGCAGACATATGTCGACCTGCCATGCAGCTCGTTGGCAAGCACACATAAAAGACCCACACCAAAGAACAAAGCGGACCTCTCCTTGCTCCTCATCAGCTGGGATCTCCATCCCCACTATATCTTCAGTCCTCTCTGAAAGCTGCTCTGAGAGGACTGAAGGTGTAGAATTAGGTGTGTCACAACCAAGTACTTGCAGTACACCGACGTCCGATTGTAGCAGGCAAATTTCCCTGCCCCAGCTGCTGGACCGTCGAAAGAAGTATACTCCCAGCCATCCACATGCCCAGCGGTTGAATGCTAGCTTGGCTAAATTGCTAGCACTTCAACTGCTGCCTTTTCAGTTGATAGACTCGGCCCCCTTCCGTGAGTTTGTTCAATGTGCGGTTCCTCAGTGGCAGGTTCCCAAACGCCACTTTTTCTCACGGAAGGCGATTCCGTCTCTCTACTGGCATGTGGAAGGCAATGTCCATGCCTCGCTGGACAGGGCGGTCAGCGGTAAGGTGCATATTACCGCTGACTCATGGTCCAGCAGGCATGGACAGGGACGTTATCTTTCTTTCACGGCCCATTGGGTCACTCTATTGGCAGCTGGGAGGGATGCAGGACAAGGTGCAGTAGTGTTGGAGGTTGTTCCGCCACCACGCCTCCAAAATGCTACTACTGGTTGTGACACACCTCTCTCCTCCACCCCCTCCTCTTCTTCTTCCTCCATGTCCTCTTTGAGTGCTCTGTCCTCGGAACCAGCGGTGCTCCGTAGGCGTACAAGGGGCTACGCGAGTACGCAGGCAAAAAGATGCCATGCCGTGCTTGCGCTGGTGTGTTTGGGGGACAGGAGCCACACTGGGCCAGAGGTTCTGGCAGCTCTGCAGGGGCAGGCCGAGAGGTGGTTGACGCCACGCCAGCTTAAGCCAGGAATGGTCGTTTCTGATAATGGCACCAACCTCCTCTCCGCCCTGCGACAGGGGCAGCTCACCCATGTGCCCTGTATGGCTCACGTCCTCAACCTGGTGGTGCAGCGGTTCTTGGGCAGGTTCCCAGGCTTACAGGATGTCCTGAGGCAGGCCAGGAAAGTCTGTGTGCATTTCCGCCGATCTTATAATGCCAGTGCTCGGCTGACTGAGCTGCAAAAGGAGCTGAACCTGCCCAAGAACCGCCTAATATGTGACATGCCCACCAGGTGGAACTCAACGTTGGCCATGCTGCAGCGACTGCACACGCAGCAGAGGGCCATCAATGAGTACCTTTGCGACTACGGCACCAGGACAGGGTCAGGGGAGCTTGGCTTTTTTTCCCCACGCCAGTGGAGCATGATCAGGGATGCATGCACTGTCCTCTCACCATTTGAGGAGGCCACGAGGATGGTGAGCAGTGACAGTGCATGCATCAGTGACACTGTACCTCTTGTCCACCTGTTGGAGCATACGCTGCGTGGGATAATGGACAGGGCACTTGAGGCAGAACAGAGGCAGGAAGAGGAGGACTTCCTTGTCTCTCAAGGCCCCCTTTATCCAGACAATGTTCCTTCTGTCCCACCCATCACACAGGAAGAGGAGGAGGAGGAGGAGGAGGATTGTGTGAGCATGGAGGTGGAGCCTGGCACTCAGCATCAGCAGCAGCAGTCTTTTAGGGATGATGTACAGTCCCAACAAACCAGTGGACTTGTACGTGGCTGGGAGGAGGTGGCTGGCGATCATGTCATCCTCAGTGACCCAGAAGACTCCGGACCGAATGCCTCAGCTAACCTACGCTGCATGGCCTCCCTGATCCTGCAAAGCCTGCGGAAGGATCCTCGTGTTCTTCGGATCAAGGAGAGTGACCATTACTGGCTGGCCACTCTCCTTGATCCACGGTACAAGGGTAAGGTTGCGGACCTTATCTTGCCGTCGCAGAGGGAGCAGAGGATGAGACATCTCAGGGAGGCCTTGCAGAAAGGTCTGTGCAACGCGTTCCCAGAAACTGGGAGGTTACAAACTCCTGGTCCTGGACGACGAGTTGCTGAGGCTTCGGTCAGTAGCAGTAGGAGCGGTGGGGAAGGTGGACGTCTGACCGATGCGTTCAGACAATTTTTTAGTCCGCAGCCCCAAGGTATGATCGGTTCCAGCAACCATCGCCAGCGTCTGATATACATGGTGCAGGAATACCTAGGGGCAAGGTCAGACTTGGACACCTTTCCCACCGAAAATCCTCTGGCTTACTGGGTCCTGAGGATGGATCACTGGCCAGAGCTTGCACAGTATGCAATTGAGCTACTGGCCTGTCCTGCATCCAGCGTTCTTTCCGAACGCACATTCAGTGCTGCTGGAGGATTTGTCACCGATCATAGGGTGCGCCTGTCCACCGACTCGGTTGATCGACTGACCTTCATAAAAATGAATCAGTCTTGGATCACCACCAGCTACCAGACACCTGAAGCGGATATAACGGAATAATTTATAATGTCACATCCCTTCAAGACTGCCTATGCTGATGCTGAGTGACTGTCCTGTTATGTTCACTGACTATCCTCTTCCTCCTCCTCAATGATCCATGCCACCACACCAGTGCCTAAGGCACAATTTTTCAGCCCCTGTATAACAGGGGCGTGTAATTACAATTTTTTAAAAAGATGCTTCGCAACAGGTGTGACTGCTGTGCTCAGAGTACAGTATCTGTGAGGGGTTGCAGTGTTGTGGCACCAGCACCAGTGCCTAAGGCACAATTTTTCAGCCCCTGTTGGGGCGTGTAATTACAATTTTTAGGCAATGCTTTGCAACAGGTCTCATTGCTGTGCTCAGAGTACAGTATCTGTGAGGGGTTGCAGTGTTGTGGCACCAGCACCAGTGCCTAAGGCACAATTTTTCAGCCCCTGTATAACAGGGGCATGTAATTGCAATTTTTTAAAAAGATGCTTCGCAACAGGTGTGACTGCTGTGCTCCAAGTACAGTATCTGTGAGGGGTTGCAGTGTTGTGGCACCAGCACCAATGCCTAAGGCACAATTTTTCAGCCCCTGTTTAACAGGGGCGTGTAATTACAAATCTTGATCTAATAGTTCACAGCAGGGCCCATTCCTGCGCCCACCAAGAGTAACTATGAGGGCCTACAGTCTTGTGGCAACACCGTCCACCACCACCACCACCACCAAAGGCCCAATTTTTCTGCCCTGTTCAACAGGTGCATGCAATTACAAATCTTGATCTAATAACTCACAGCAGGGCCCATTCCTGCACCCACCAAGAGTAACTGTGAGGGCTTACAGTCTTGTGGCAACACCGTCCACCACCACCACCACCACCACCAAAGGCCCAATTTTTCTGCCCGGTTCAACAGGTGCATGCAAGTACAAATCTTGATCTATTAACTCACAGCAGGGCCCATTCCTGTGCCCACCAGTCTTGTGGCTACACCAACATCTAATAGGGCAAATTTCTGCAGAGTATATACGGCAGGCCCCTACTTTCAAACATCCAACTTACAAACGACTTCTACTTGCAAACGGCAAGAGAAAACAGGAAGTGAGAGGAAATCTACCCCTAGGAAGGAAAATTCTATCCTGTTAGATTTAATTTGGGAAAAAGGTATCTCCTCTCTACTGATGCTTTATCACCAATCCTTGTTTCAATTAAAACCCCACTTTTCCAAAAACATTTGTCATTGGGACGGAAAGTGAGGTGACATGTTCTGAACAGATGTGCAAAGACAGCAAATGTTACAGGGGTGATAACCCCTCCCTATGTTCTCCAAAAAGCTTAAAAATTGATTTTTTTGGGATGTAGCTACACTTCATAATGTACCTGTTCAGATTCTACTTAAGAACAAACCTACAGTCCATGTCTTGTTTGCACCACCTATATACTGCTGTTCAGAGTATATAGGGTTGTAGGTATAGGGTTTTATTTTGGGTGCGGGGTCCCCCTTAGTATCCATACAAGACCCAAAGGGGCTGGGGTGGGGGGGGGGGGTGATGGGGTAGCCATGCCATTTTTCTCAAGGATTTTCAGCCATATGGCGGCCAGGACAAGACATGACATTAAAGCCGCAAGTGGTTTTAAATGGCTTCTTTTTTTCCTTTACAAATGTCATTTTGTGCAAGGACAGTTCTAAACACGGGAAACACATGCCACTTCACAGGCATACTTTAGACACCCCCCAGGTACCATATTTAAAGGAAAATTTCACTTTTTTTTTTTTCACTTTATGCATCATTAAAATGACTGCTCCCGAAAAAACTTTAGTTTTTAAAATTTCTTTTTGCATTGATATATGTCCCCTGGGGCAGGACCCGGGTCCCCAAACCTGTTTTATGACATTAACATGCATATTGGCCGTTGTAATTAGCAATTTTGATTTCGAACGTTCGCGTCCATTATAACGAATAGGGTTCGAAAATTCGCGCGAACTTTCGGTCCGTTCGAAGGTTCTGGTGCGAACCGAACCCGGGGGTGTTCGGCTCATCCCTAATTATCACCCCCCTTTGGTATGAAAAATGGGACGAGACAGGGCTGCCCCATTTGGGGCTTCAGAATCGGAGAAGAGGAACATAAATTAGCTGCGTTTGCAGATGATGTGTTATTTTACATATCTAACCCCCGAATTACAATGCCTAATCTTTTGAGAGCATTAAAGCAGAGCTCCGCCAAAAATAAAATATTAAAAGCCAGCAGCTACAGCTACAGCAGCTGCTGACTTTTAATAATAGGACACTTACCTGTCCTGGAGTCCAGGGACGTCCGCAGCAGAGGACGAGCAATCGCTCGTCACTCTGCTGCCCCCACCGCCATCCTTGGTGAGGAAACCAGGAAGTGAAGCCTTGCGGCTTCACTGCCCGGTTCCCTACGGCGCATGCGCGAGTCGCGCTGCGCCATTCTGACTGGTCCCCGTGTGTTCTGGGAGCCGAGTGTCTCCCAGAACACAACGGGTATTCTGCGGGAAGTGACGTACTTCCCGCAAATTTCCCGCAGAGAGGACTCCCGGAAGTGGGTGCAAATACCTGTCTTAGACAGGTATCTGCACCCCCCTCCCCCCTGAAAGGTGTCAATTGTAACATTATACACAAGTTTCAGATGCTCCCCATACATATACCTCCAATGTATTTTAGAGTATTCAAAACATTGATTACAAAATTTATATGGCACAACAAGAAACCTAGAATAGCACTGGCAACACTGAAGAGAACAAAGTCGAGGCGGATTGAGCGTCCCTGACTTTCAAAAATATTTCGAGGCAGTTTTGCTAACACGGGTGGTGGACTGAACGAAACTCAGAAACGATAAAAGATGGGTTAATATAGAACACACAATGGCAAACACAAAACTAGGAAGGGACATATGGACACCACCACAGTATAGGACATTGGGAGAAAAAACACATACACTGACACAGATTGTATTGAACACATGGGATAAGGTGCACAAGAACAACAAATGGAAATATAATTCACCACTGAGAGCACTGAAGGGAAACAATTATTTTGCAACGGGAAAAACTCAATAGGAGGGAACTGGATTAAAAAAGAAAACGCACAACTTCGAGATATAATACAAGGGGGAAAAATTTGCTCTATACAAGAGTTCAAAATAAAAAAGGACTTGATGGATATAAATGAATGGAGTTACTTCTAACTCAAGCATTTTATAGCTGCGCTCCCTCATTCGTTGAGAGAAGGAGATGACTTAACCTCAATGGAGTGTCTATGTACCATTGAAAAAACTTGAGGAAATATATCTCGGATATATAAAATCCTCATGGAATCAGAAGAGTTGGAAGTTCCGACATTCATAAAAAATTGGGAGAAGGAATTGGGGAAACGAGGAAGGAACCAAGATGTAGGTAAAAATTTTAATGTAGTACATGGATCATCAATAAATAGTAGGATAATAGAAATGAACTACTCATGTATAACTAGGTGGTATAGAACCCCAGATAGCCTAGGGAAGTACCAAATAGGACAGACAGCAGAGTGCTGGCGGCGGTGTAAACAAACGGGAACCATGGCCCATATTTGGTGGGGATGTCCCAAAATTAGAACCTACTGGAAGGAAATATTAAGTTATATCAAAGAGGTTACCAATATTGACCTACCGGAGGAGCCATAGGCATGTTTATTTCACAGAGTGGATATTCCGATAAAAGAATATAGAAATTCAATGATAATATTAATACACATGATGAATGCCGTAAAAAGCTTGATACCAAAGAACTGGAAAGAAGTAGATAGCCCAAAGATAGGGGAGTGGTTAGATAAGATAGAAGAGATTCGAAATATGGAATACCTAAGGCATAGTTACGAAGAAGACACTAGAGAAGGATATTCTGAGAGATGGAAAGAGTGGAAAAAGTTTAAATGAACAAAGAAATACAGCGAAATCAAGAGCATGTAGTGAGGAGGTAAAAGAAGGGGCAAGGGGTGGGAAGGGGGGATATAGGTTAGAGGGGGGGTAGGGGGGGTGGGAGGGAAAGGTCACTGAAATATGTCAATATATATACCCCCATCGGTGTGGGAAATGTTGTTTTGTTTTATGACTTTTGTATAATATAAAATTCAATAAAATAAATAATAATAATAATTTAAAAAAACATACGCTTGTGAGCCAGAGGGACCTGACCTCTACTTTCTATTGTGGTTTTTGGCTTTCTACCCCCGGACAGCCTTATCTGTGAATAGTGATTTTTAAGAGGAGCGCTTTTATTTGCCATACATATGTGAGTGCAATTTAACTTTTTAATAAGGTATTTTTTATTGCAGTAAGCACTATGGTCTGTTTTTTCTACTTTGAGTAGGTACAGTATATTCTTCTCCTAGATGTGTGACTATCTGACCGGCTGGGCTTGTGGTTACACAGAGTTATTTAATAAGCTATATAAGACATAGGAAGATGGCAACTCTTGGCTTTAGGTCACACTTCCTCCTGGGTCCTGATGCCTGACTAATATGTGAGTTTGACCTTTTTAGTGGGAATCAATTAGTGGAGGTGAGCGTTTGCCCTCCCGGGGGCGGTGGGAGTTTTCTTCTGGTGGAGCACCTCTGATCCCAACTGAAATGTGGAATTATTGCACATTCAGGATTTTTCACTTTCTTAGGATTTGTTACCATGGGATACTTATTATATTTGTGATGTCTTTATTTGAATGATACACATACACAATTGATTTTGACAGCACTTCAATTATCATATTTTTTTTGTCATGATTTGTTACCACATGACATTTATTACATTTGTGATGTCTTTATTTGAATGATACACATACATATTTGGTTGTGTCAGGCCAGCACTTGATATCATATTTTTTTTGCCACAATTAATTAGTTTATTTTGATATATGGGTTCAAAGTTTTTTTTTTTAAATGAACAACGCATGCTGTGCTGAGATTATAACAACACAAATGCCCAGGCGGCATGATGGGGCCACGGCAAGCACACGTACAAGTACAGTGGAACCTTGGATTACGAGCATAATCCGTTCCAGGAGAATGCTCGTAATCCAAAGTACTCGCATATCAAAGCGAAATTCCCCATTGAAGTCAATGGAAACTAAAATAATTTGTTCCGCATTGACTTCAATGGCATGCAATACCGCATGTGGCCAGAGGTGGGGGGGGGGGGCGCTGGAGAGCCTCGGAAACACTCGGAAAGGCCTGAGGACACCTCGGCTGAACCCAGAAAACCTTGGAAAGGCTCGGGAACTGAGTTTTTTTGCAAGATTTTCTGAACGGCTCCGAATGGCGCTGATCGGCTCTGCTCGGCTCTGGCGCCCCCCCCACCTCAGGCCAAATGCGGTATTGCACACCGATTTGGCTTGAATCCTGCTCGTTTTGCGAGACAGCAGTCGCATACCGAGTCAGGATTTTTAAAAATACAGTGCTCGTATTGCGAAACGCTCGTTAACCACGTTACTTGCAATCCGAGGTTCCACTGTAATTCATACAATGCTGCCACTGAGGAGCAGGAGCGGCCGGTCCATAAGGGGCGCAGGGGTGCCACCCCTCTAGTTTGCATGCGGGGATGCATGCGGGATGCCGGTCTCATAGGTTTCTATACGTTTTTATTTTTTCAAACCACATGATTAGAGCCTGAGACTCTAATTGGATTAATAAAGGTTGGGCTCGAGACGAAGAGCACTGCCCCCTGAGCCCACCCACTTGTGACAATAGCGAATCAACATTCCCTATTGTCTTTCTGCTTCTCCTCTCGTCCAATCGGGACAGGAAGCGTGTCCTCAGACCGTATTGACCGGGAAGAGAAGTCAGGGAAGCCACCCATGACCTGGATGGGGTAAGTGTGGGGCGCCAGACTCAATATTTGCTATTGTCTTCCAGCTTCTCCTCCCTGGCCAATCAGGACAGGAGATGGATAGGTATGGCCGGGGAAGCCGTGGAAGCTGCGAAGGGGACTGAGTGCGGGGGGACCGTGGAGGTCTGAGTGCCACCCCCCCCCAAAAAAGTTTACGACCAGTTGCCACTGCTGAGGAGTAATAAATATCTATACAGTTCTGACAGCAGGGCATACAGGGATTTTCAACCTGCTGCATTGCTTGGTGACCTAATTACATTTTTCTTCTCATTTTAATTAATTTCAAGAAAATTTTGATATTTGCATTCAATGTCATACCTTATCAAAACAGAAGGAACAAAATCAGTATTATTTGGATTTTTGACATACATGACAAACTAGGACCGCACTCTCAGTTTTTCAGTTTTCTAGGTCTGAGCATCACCGTCGCTTTGCAGTCATATATTCGCACACTCATACAACCCCACAATGGAAGTACATTCTAGTAATTTATCTCTGCTCTTGTTTATTGAATCAAATAAATCAGGTCACTTTATCAAATGCTATGTAACAAGTGCTTTCATATGTACAGTATTGCCTCGTACACACGACCGGTTTTCCCGTCGGGAAAAAAAACGATGGTTTTCCCGACGGAATAGACTACAACGAGCCAACAAAATAAAGTTCTATGCTTCCGAGCATGCGTCTAATTGTTTCCGAGCATGCGCGTTTTTTTCCCGTCGGAAAAGCATACAGACGAACGGTTTTCCCGCAGGATTTTTTCCTGATGGGAAAAAAGAGATCCTGCTCTCTTTTTTTTTTCGGCAGTTTTGCCGAAAAACTGCGAGGGAGCATACACATGGCCGAGATTCCCGGCCAAAAGCTCTCATCGCAGTTGTATGTACGAGGCATATGTCTTTCTAGGACACTTAGAGAATACTGATGGCAAGAATGGTAAAATATTACTGTAGATTTTATCAGTAGCAAAGGAGAAGATACACAGGTAACATATTCTAACAAAATCCTTAGTTTAATCTGACAATCTATCTAAATTCATAGGGGCTTTTATAATAAACATGTTACACTGACAAGTGGGGTGGTGGGGGCATTCTTTATAGAATGGTTGTGCTTTTGCAGTCTACTGCCAGCAACTTGGAGGCAGTTTTATTTCTCTAAAAATGTGAATTGAGAAATAGGCCTAATCTCAAAACAAACAAGCGCTTTTGGAGCGATGAAAACACATCTATTAATACTGCCAACACTAATGGCAACAGCTGCTACATTAAAAAACGTCTTTTAAAAAAAACAGTAAAACAGTATGTAGCGGACCCCCCAATGATAGGGGTCGCTATGCCTAAATTTAGAGGGTAGCCTGAGCTAATAGTTGAGCTCAGGCTGTTGAATTCTTCAAACTGGTTTCTGCTCTAAGGTAATGTTACCTGGCAGTGCAGTTCCCTGTGGCCTGTGGGTGGCGCTGTTGCACCGGACTCGGGTTGAACCACGGGTAACGTTGCAGCGCTATTGGGTGTCCTCTCTCGGCGGCCGTTCGGTGGGCGTGGTCTACCCGCTGTGCATGCCGGGAGAGGGTACTTAAGGGGCAGACGCCATTAGGCGGGGAGTTCGGAGGTTATCCAGAGAACCCCTTGGTCCTAGGCGCGTACCCCTCCTTCGGTGGGGTGCTCAAGTAGGGGTAACCCGCTCTGAAGGAGAGGAAACCAGGGGAGGACCTATCCAAGGGGATCAGTGAAGGAAGTCACTGTCTCAGGAGAGGCCTGGTTACATATCAGAGGGAAGGACTCCATAATCTGCCACAAGCCTTGTAATGTGCCCCATTGGCACCTAAGGACTTAGATATTACAAGTGCTGGGAAGTTCAAGATTTGGAAGCTGTCTCTTGATCGTATCCCTAGGAAATTACAAGTGAATGTTCCGTGCTCCACACCGGCTGCTAGAATCGCGAGAGGGGACTATCCGGGTGAGCAAATCCCACTCAGGCCTGAGTGGCGATGATTGTTAGTTAAGTGCCGCGTGCCTGAACCTACCTCCCTGTTAATTTTTCTCCATCTCCAACTTTCCTGTTAAGTTATCAAGCAAGCAAAATAAACCTTTCTTTATTGGGTTTATTTCTGTCTGGACAATGGTCTTCTTGAAATAAAATAGAGAATAGACTCTTCCCTACACTCTAGGGAAGAGAACCAATGGAAGGAGGTAACTCGCTGCAGGACCCAAATCAGATAACACCGCTCACCCTCTTCAACAAGGAGGACACTGGGCATGTGGCATGGTGTGTCCCAACTGCTAGCGGAGGTAAGCAAGGAAGGGATCTGTGTGCTGCACGTAAATAAGCAAAAAAGTCAAATTGGACCCAGGCAGCGCTTATACATGTAGTTCTTTACAGAACATATGCAATCTGATCATTCAATGTCCATACTGTCCATATACAAAATTGTAGAGGAATGTAATATATGATAAAGGCAGTCACCAGTCCTTTAAGTCCCTTAAGATGAAAATCCTGCTGACACCAGAATATATCACCTCCACACGTGCACTGAGAGAAGAGAGGGGGGGGGGTGTGGATAGGAACACCCTCTTGGGTAAACTCTTACCAGAAAGCGCTTAATATCAGCATATACTGCATATACTGTATGTCACTGGTTAAAGGGCGATCTCCACGGGTGTCTCCACTCCTTGCTCGATCTTAGCCAGCCACTCTAATTGCTCAGTGATTTCAATAAGAGAAAAAAGGGAACGAACATAGTGTAACCCCGTTTCAAATAAACTTTAATATCATTAAAAAGCATCCCTTCAGGATGTACACTCACATAGAACATAAAATTCTCAGCGTTTGTTCACATAAGGTCAGCATCAGTTAACCTACGGCGTCTCCTACCGCTCACTGCTTCACAGCACCTCGGGGATAGTTGCCTTAGTTCCTGGTTGTTGCTGACGTCACCACGCTCGTCATTTGGCTCCACCTTGACGCGTTTCGTCATTTGACCTCATCTGAGGGTCCTCTTTGAGTGTTAAATTGTTTGTTTCAACCCTCTAACAGCTACATCTCCAGGACAGCTTTTTTTTTGTTGGTTTTTTTAATCACTTATAACCCCCAAACATTATATAGTTTTTTTTCTAACACCCTAGAGCAGGGCTCAAAATTTCAAATCCTGAGCTACTAGCCAGACCTCAAGGGTTACTCGCCACCAGCTGCCGGGCCCAACCCCTACCGTGCCCCGCCCCTAATCCCACCCCTAAACACGCCCTCAAATTATCTCATGAAATGACACTTAAATTGTTTATGCAGAATTCAGTTATAAAAATAAATATTAACAACAACTTTATCCATGTCCAAAACTGCAGCCTGCCCGTCTCCGCCAATGCAGCCCGTCCGTGTCCACCAATACAGCCTGTGTCCGCCAGTGCAGCCTGTGTCTCCAATGCAGCCTGTGACCACCAATGCAGCCATCTGTCCCCAAATGCAGCCATCTGTCCCCAATGCAGCCATCTGTCCCCAAATGCAGCCATCTGCCCCCAAATGCAGCTTTGTGTCCCCAAATGCAGCCTTGTGTAGCCTTGTGTCCCCAAATGCAGCCTTGTGTCCCTAATTGTGTCCCCAATGCAGCCATGTGTCCCCGTGCCCTTTGAGAACATTTGTATTAAACTAAACTAGTCAGGGCGGTGCAGCGCACTGACGTCACTACCACGTGACCCCGCTAGCACGGGCGAACGCCACTTTTTATGCCGGCAATTTTTTAATCTTTTGTTTTATTACCCTGTTGTTACATTTGTATACCTCTACGCATTGGGAATACATTTTACACTGAGGTATTACACTATTGGAGTCCTTTTCTCCTCTTTTTTATGGTTCCTGTTCAAACTTGGAGGTTTGTTGTTCATTATTCGGAGTGACTAACTGCAGCAGTTGCAGCGAGTGGATCAGTTTAACAGACGCTAAGAATCCACATCGGGACCATCACTCTGTGAAATCAGGTGGATCAACTCCTGTACCCCGCAGAGGGTGATATCTGCAGGCCTGTCAGACCTTGCCATAGTGGAGGTCCACCACTTCTGGTAACGTACCCATCTCTTATATTCACTCACCGCGGTGAATGTGGTCTTCTTTGACATCTGTGGATTTTCTGGGACATTTCTCCTGTACCATCATCCTTCTTCTGAAAACACCTCTCAGAATTTCCCCTCCCTCCTTTTTTTCAGTGTGAAGGAAACATTTTTATATGTGTTGGACATTTTTTTTTCTTTTGCAATATTCTGTTTTTTGCAGATTGGGGTTTTGTTATAAGGATTTTTCTAAACACATTAATTCACATGCATCATTGCTGTTCAATCTCTGGTGGTTAATATTCAATTTGACTGATTGATTAGCATTTATTAATTAGTGTGTATCAATGTTGAATTCACTTCCTTAATTTATCTACATATATTCTAGCTCCATATAATAATATATATGCTGGAATTATGTTCACAGGTATCATTTGACACTTCTTAATTTGCGTCACTTGTGTAGTTTAATAAGTCTTATTATTTAATCTATTATTTTGAGCGCAATATTTTCTAAATTTATATTGCTTTTATATGGTTTCACATATTTTATTGTCGCAGCCCTGGTGTGATTAGCACAATCTTTTTTCAATATTCACATTTCACATTAGCGCAGTAACACCCTTATTGTCCCCAATGCAGCCTTGTGTAGCCTTGTGTCCCCAAATGCAGCCTTGTGTCGGTCCCCAGTGGCTTTCATTTCAATAGCTGTGTGTTCCCCGCCGCGCGCCATCATATATAGACCCTCCCCTTGTCCGGGGATAGACAGATCACCTGTCCAATCCTGGGGCGGGTGATCTGTCTATCAAAGTGCCCGGACAAGGGTGAAGGCCTATATTTGACGACGCGCAGCGGTGAACACACAGTTATTGAAATGAAAGCTGTTTTGTTCCCCGCACGCTGATCAACGCGGCGGCGGCAGCAGCAGCAGCTCTCCTCTCTCTTCTCCCACGATCCCCCCCCCCGCTCCCAGGCAGCCCACACTCGCCACTGGCAAAATGCGAGCAGGCGAGTGGAATTTTTGAGGGCTGCCCTAGAGAATAAAATGGCAGTTGTTGCAATACTTTTTGTCACGCCGTATTTGCCCAGCAATCTTACAAGCGCACATTTTTTGGAAAAAATACACTTTCTTGAATTAAAAAATAAGACAACAGTAAATATAAGAACAACAATCGGTCTCCTCCTCTCATCAGTCCCCTCCCCCCACAGTTAGAATCACTCCCTAGGACACACAATTAACCCCTTGATCGCCCCCTAGTGTTAACCTCTTCCCTGCCAGTCACATTTATACAGTAATCAATGCACTTTTATAGCACTGATCGCTGTATAAAGGTGAATGGTC
Organism: Rana muscosa; assembly: GCA_029206835.1. NCBI lineage: Eukaryota > Metazoa > Chordata > Amphibia > Anura > Ranidae > Rana > Rana muscosa. The sequence goes on from CM055116.1 coordinate 734,915,159, forward strand.
CCAAAATAGTGTCAAAAGTGTCGGATATGTCCGCCGCAATGTCACAGTCACGATAAAAATCGCAGATCGCTGCCATTAGTAGTAAAAAAAAAAAATTATAATAAAAATGACATAAAACTATCCCCTATTTTGTAGGCGCTATAACTTTTGCGCAAACCAATCAATAAACGCCGATTGCAATTTTTTTTACCAATAATATGTAGAAGAATATGTATCGGCCTAAAATGAGGAAAAACTATGTTTTTTTATATATTTTTGGGGGATATTTATTATATCAAAAAGTAAAAAATATTGAATATACGCTTATTCCGATTCTGTGCTGCACGGCCGCTCTGTAGCAGTAAAACTGCTATAGGGCGGTTGGCAAGTGGTTAAGCAGACAGCACATACATTTACCCGCTGTTCCTCTGTTAGGCAGAGCAACCAAAAACTATAATACACTTATCCTAGCACCTATCTAGGAGGGTGGTACACCTGTATGTGTCCTAAATCGAGGACCCTTGCAAAAATTGGCACATGTAGTAGGCTAGGGTGATTTTTTCCCAAATCTCTGGCTCAGATACAAGAAGCACAGGACATGACAGGATATCTTGAGGAGCTTGGACAGAAAGATGATTTATACATCAATAAAAAATATGGTCTGCAGAAGAGGTTTTGGCAGTAATCCGCTCATCATAAATATTTTACTTTTTATTGCTATATTACGTTGTTCTCCTATGCAAGTATATCACGTTTAAATGAATGTGATTTATAGATTTATGATTTATAGATTTAATTCATAGTTTCATATTCAATTAGAGAACGTTTATGAGAACAAATATAAGGACAAGATGGTTTTGTGCCACATCTATCCCCGCTGAATCTAGTATTTCAGTCTAACAAATGAGCCATGAAAAAAACTGCATGCTTAGAATTTTCTTCAGTCTTACCACATACAGTGAATGAATCACACTTAAGTATATAAATGCAAGCAAAGGCCTCTCAGGAAAAAATATACATATGACAAATCATACTTATATTTTTCACAAACTGCCATTCCTAGGATCCTTGCAAATGCTTAACCTTCCACATTTATTATGAATACACATATTTTTTCTCAGTGTACAACACTGCTCTCATTGTAGTAATTATACTTCAGGCTACTAAGAAGTGTTGTGGGTTTGTCATTTTGTCTATTCGGTACAGTGGAGGGCTTCCCTGGGAAGGTTGTCTGTTATTGTTACAGGAAAGCATCGACTCTTATGCATCTAGTGCGACATGAAAATTCCAATTCACAGTGGAACACAGATCCAATGGGTATTTCATTAAGCAAACAGTAAATCGCAACAAGGGTGTCCATAAACTAAGGTGACCAGATTTTTAAAATGAAATCCGGGGACATTTTTATTTGTACTAGTAATGGCGGCAATCAGTGACTCATAGCTGGGCTGCGATATTGCGGCGGACAAATCGGACTCTAAAGCCCTGTACACACGATCGGATTTCCTATGGTTTTTTAACCAATGGATTTTTCCATCGGCAAACCGATGAAGGTGACTTTCATCAGTCTTGCCTACACACCATCAGTCAAAAAACCGACCGTTCCAAACGCGGTGACGTAAAACACTCCGATGAGCCGAGAAAAATGAAGTTCAATGATTCTGAGCATGCGTGGGCTTTTTATCCGATGAAGTTCCCCACAGACGATCGGAATTTGCTATCGTTTTTTTAACCATCGGATTAATTTAAAACATGTTCTATTTTTAAACACCGATGGAAAAAAGACCGATGGGGACCATACACGATCGGTTTGTCCGATGAAAAAAGTCCATCGGACTGTTTTCATCGGTTAAACCTATCGTGTGTACAGGGCTTTAGTGACACTTTGTGGGAACCAGTGACACTAAAACAGTAGATCAGTGTTAAAAATATGCACTGTCACTGTAGTAATGGCTGGGAAGGGGATAACATCTAGGAACACAGGATCAAAGTCTTCCATACTGACAGAACAGCGATTTGGCTTGTTTAAATCGAATCCGTCGGAGCCTCTGGCTCCCATACCCAGAAATGCAGTATCACTTATATACGTGATCCTGAGCAGCAGTAAAACTGCTATCAGCCACTGGTAACATCATCAACATTATGATAACTCACAGGCAGCGGGCACTCTATCATGGCTCTGGCTGGCTCTGGCTCATAACATGGCTGCTGGGTGCTGCTGATTTCAATCAGCAGCCATGTTATGTGACACACTGTGACAGAGCCAGCCAGAGCCATGATAGAGTGCCTGCTGCCTGTGAGTTAAGACTCCATCCATTATGCCAGAGAGACAGACACAGTGCAATGTAGTCTATTCACAGACACCCCCAAAGTACACCTGTGTTGAAGCCTTGAAGGCACTGGCAGCTCCGCGATCGGATCCTCTTCCCTTCTGTTCCTGCTGCTGGACACCGTCAGCTGAGCTCAGCTGCCTCTCTCTGCCCATCGCCACCACCGCTAGGGTTGCCACCTTTTCTTCAAGCCAAACCCGAACACTTTGGGTTCCCCAAGGAGAGCAGTATAGCGGTGCGCATAGCGTGCTTTTGCTGACATCACCCTGCCCCCTAAACAGCCGCCCGCAGCTCGCAGATGGCAACAGATTTGTGTGCGACTTATCTTGGTTACTTGGGGAGCCACAGCCCGGTCTAAATAATGTGTCCAGGTTTCAGTCCACCTGAAACCCAGACACATGATTCAAAACCCGGACTATCCAGGTGAATCCCGGACACGTGGCAACCCTAGCCACCGCCCGCCTCACAGCCTCTCAAGTCTCACTCTCCAGGCCCTGGCTACTACTAGGTGGGGAGCAGAGGAAGATCACTCCACCAGGGAAGGCAAGGAGATAAACAGGCAGGCGGCTGGCCGGGACTTGAGCCAAAGCAGAAGAACATGCGAGTGGAGCTGAATGGGCATGCGTCCGAAAACTGAAGAAATGGTCCCTCCGCTCCAACCAGCACATGATCATCAGAAAGGGGCACAGATAATGAAAAAAATACACCCCCTAAGCTAGTAGGAGAGGGGGTGTCTAATTCAGATTTTTTTATTTTTTATTGTGCACTGACTGTCTTTGAAATTGCCCCAGCCCCTGTTCAAATCCAATCCGGGGACAAAACCCGGCGACAGACTTGGTCCAGAGACAGTGTCCCCAATCCAGGGACTGTCCCCGGAAACCGGGGATGTCTGGTCACCCTACCATAAACTGTATCATCCATAAAAGGATCAACACCGTATGTGAACACTACAAACAAAAAACACAATATAATTGATTTTTAGTATTACCGTGTATACTCGAGTATAAGCCGACCCGAATATAAGCCGAGGCACCTAATTTTACCACAAAAACTGGGAAAACTTATTGACTCGAGTATAAGCCTAGTGTGTGCCTCACTTTGCCTCACTGTGTCCATGCCTCACTGTGTCCATGACTAGACTGACGTTTAACATGGGAGTCTATAGAAGGGTAAGTCTCCTGGACAAGAAACTTTGCAAACTTGTAGAGGAAAAGTGGGGCTACATGTGTGCCAAGTTTGGGGTCCAGGGGACCTACGGCCGGCCGGTACCAGCTCCCCAAAGTCCGGGATATCAGGCGCAAAAAGGTGACTCGAGTATAAGCCGAGGGGGCATTTTCAGCACAAAAAATTGTGCTTAAAAACTCGGCTTATACTCGAGTATATACGGTAATTGCAAACTCCCCCGTCCATCCATGTCTCCATGCTTTATTTTGCTTAGAAATCTCTTTGAAAAACACCCCTAGCATTTCTGCCCATATCTTGAGTAAGGGCAGAGGAATAATGTAGCGCAGGGATATGCAATTAGCGGACCTCCAGCTGTTGCAAAACTACAAGTCCCATCATGCCTCTGCCTCTGGGTGTCATGCTTGTGGCTGTCAAAGTCTTGCTATGCCTCATGAGACTTGTAGTTCTGCAACAGCTGGAGGTCCGCTAATTGCATGTCCCTGATTGTAGCTTTTACTTCCTGGATTCCATCTGCCCTTAGCTTTAGCTAAGAAAACCCCTCCTTCCCTTCTGAAGACTCCTGGGATGTATGACATCATTTTCCTAGGCATGTAAACCAGGAAGTAACTGAAGAAACTGATAAAAAAAAAAAAAAGTTTAAAACAAGTACATATTTCTTTCTCGTACATCACGGGACACAGAGCGACATAGTCATTACTAATGGGTTATATAGATACCGTCAGGTGCTGGCACTGGCAACTTCCAAAACCGGAAGTACCCTCCCCTATATAAGCCCCTCCCATCCGGGAGCACCTCAGTTTTTTGCCAGTGTCTAAGGTGTTGGCCAAGAAGAAACATGTGTTTTTCACTGAGCTTGCGTACAGGTTCTTTTGGGCCTCAGTAAGCTATTCCGGATCCGACCAAAAAAGCTTCATAGCTAAACGGTCGGTACCCGGGCCTTGCAGAGAAGAGCAAGGTTTTGCCTGTAATGCTTCTCTTAGGAGAGCTGGACCCTGGGATCCAGAGCTCTGGTCATACCCACGACCAAGATGTTTTCTGTGCAGGGTGCTATACAGGTCCAGGGGAGTGGAATCCTTGGGAACCCGGTCCCTGAAGGTTTGATTACAATGCCTGCCGTGATAGGTGAAGTTTGGGCTTTTGTGGACCAAACAAAGTCCTGCGGCGGGGAACAGGTAAGTGGGGGCCCCCAGGAACTTGGTTCTATTGGGGGACCCCCAAGCCTAATTTGTCTTTCTGTCTGTTACCTAATGGTATTCCCGCAAAATTCTGTGCATGCCTGTAACTACTAAAAAAATGTAATAATTTTTAATGGTGGTCAAGAAAAAAAAAAAAAAAAATTTTTTTATATATATATATATTTAATATATTAGACTGCGGTACCTGTGTTTGTCCACTAGAGGCCGCTGTGGAATGTTTTCTTGTCATGTGGACTAGCTTCTTCTCAGCAGAGCAAAGTCCAGGCAGATGGTGAGTTCTCTTATAGGGAACTGCTTCCTCTGCCATGTTGCAGTGCTCATCCATCCCCCGGCCTGCGGCAAAGAGGGGCCCTGGCTCCTGTCCCTTGTTACCATATTTGAAATTAGCGCCGAAGGCGCACGTGCCCGCGCGCGTGCGCGTGCACGCGCCTCTATATATAGAGGTGAGCCGGGAAAGGGGGCGGAGCCTGGGGGATGACGCTCTGTGCGCGCCGCAGCGCTTCTGCGCATGTGCGGGCGTCCCAGCAGTTTTAAAAAAACCACAATATGTAGTGAGCTGGCTATGAAGTACAGAGACAGAGCTGGCAACATTTAAAGGCATACAGCAAGCGGTTGATACAGGCATCCCCTAGAAAGGCACATTAGTAGACACCAACTGTGATATAGCAGCAATTGTGCTAGACTATTCTCAGTAAAAGTGGTGTATTACGGCTGGAATACCTCAGCTTTAGGCTTAGGAATATGCCGTCCAGAAGCTCCGGAACTGAATCTTCCAGGAAGCGAAGGGGGTCTCATCGGGCTCGGAGGATCTTGGGCATACTCCTGCTGCACCAGTCTCCCCTGAAGTTCAGAGGTAAGTGACCGTAGAGACCCCGCAGGGGTACTTGGTACTGTGGCTGTCCTCAGTCACCTGCTCCTGTGTATGTAACAGAGGAGGTTTTTTCCTCAGCTCTGGGAGGATTAGAGAGAGATTGTCAAAATTTATCGCTGCCTCCCTGTCAGGAAAAGCACGCCCGATCTCCGTCTCCTCCTTCAGAGTGCCTGTTAGCAGAGCAACAGTCCCATACAGGGATCGACCTGCCTGAAGGGGATCAGGATAAGGTTGATTCTGTTATAGAGGAATCAACAGTGGGGGAACCTTTTCTCAGCATCTCAAGCTGAAAGATTATGGGTTCAGTCTCTGACTAACATGGTCCGATCAGCATTTAAAAATGCACCTTGCGGAACCATCAACCACTACTGTATCCTCGTTGGGGTCGCTAGAAGCCCCCAGACTGTTTGTTCTTTTCCACTTCACCCTTTACTGAAAGGGCTCATTTACCAGGATTGGGAACGTCCTGAGAAAATATTTATTCCCCCAAGAGATTTCCGGTGGTCTATCCCATGGAGGATAAGTTCATCAAAAAAAAAAAAAAAAGGAAGGTCCCTACAATGGACGCAGCCATCTCTTGTATGTATAAATCACTGACATGTCCAGTGGATAATGTCCAAATGTTCAAGAACCCAATAGATAAAAGATTGGAGTCCTTATGAAAATCTGCTTGGTGATACAACCAGCAGTAGCAGCTATTGGGGTCTGCTAAGCAGTGAAGGATCAGTTGAAACAGGTCTTGAGGGACTTGACAGATCAGCAGGCTTTGCCCTAGCTGATCTACCTAGAGCCTTAGGCTTTGCGGTTGATGCCATAGAGGATTCAGTCCATCAGGCCTCCCGCCTTACGCTGTCTATAGTATATGCGTAGGCTCCTATGGCTCAAAAACTGGTCTGCTGAAGCTCCCTGTAAAGAATGGCTGGTTAGCGTCCCATTTCATGGTGAACGCTTATTCAGGGAAAACCTGGACAAATATATCCAGAAAATTTCCAGCGGTAAAAATACGCTCTTGCCGGTTAAAAGCAGAGTTAGAGGTCCCTCTTTAAGAGGCCTGCTTCTCCAGTCCCTGGGGCATCGGCTGTGTAACAGTTCCGACGGCCTCCTCGGTCAAATCCCGGGGGTAAAAAACAGGGACAGTAGCAGGGTAATGAGAAACCCTGGGTTAGGGGAGGTACAAAACCTCCCCCAAAGTTAAATTCATGAAGCCCCCACTCAGTCGGGTGGGGGGAGGACTCCAGTTGTTCGCAAGAGACCTGGCGGGACACGATCAAGACAGATAGGTGCTCTCCGCAGTAGGTTTGGGATACAGTTTGGAGTTAAAAGACTCTCCTCCTTCCCATTTTTGAGGTCAAACGTGCCAAGGGATCCCCGGAAGAGAGAGTCCCTCCTGTTGGCACTAGAACAACTATTGCTCCAAGGAGTAATTATGGAGGTTCCCCTGGAAGAATGAGGGTTCGGGTTTTACTCAAACCTCTTTACAGTCCCGAAGCAAACGCGGACGGGAGGCCCATATTAATTCTAAAAGGGCTATACAAATTCCTGTATATCAGGACTTTCCGATGGAGTCGATCCGATCGGTGGCCCATGCCCTACAAGGGGAGGATTGGTTAGCCACGATCGACATCAAAGATGCTTATTTGCACATTCCCATCTTTCCAGTCCACCAAAAATTTCTACGCTTTGCAGTAGAAGGGCGCCATTTTCAGTTCAGAGCCTTACCCTTCGGTTTGGCCACAGCACCACGAGTGTTTACAAAAATTCTGGCCCTTTATTGGCCAATCTAAGAACACAAGGTGTAATGATAATGGCATATCTGGATGACTTGTTGCTGATAGACCACTCAGTGAAAAAACTAGACGTGGTCGTTCACAAGACGATCAAGTATCTGGAATCTCACGGTTGGATTATCAACCGAGACAAGTCAGCCCTAAAAACCAGTCAAAAGTCTGGAATACTTGGGGCTAAGGTTGGATTCAGGCCAGAGAAAAATATTCTTGCCTCGAGGAAAGATGTTGTCTTTGAAAGATTTGATCCACTTAGTGGGTACAAAAAAGACAGCCATCCATACGCCTGTATATGAGGCTGCTGGGAAAAATGGTGGCATCATTCGAAGCAGTACCCTACGGTCAATTCCATTCAAGGAATTTGCAAGGGGCCATACTGTCAGCCTGGAACAAAAAAGTTCAGGCCCTAGACTTACAATGTCCTTGTCCCCTTCCGTTCGCAAGAGCCTCCGTTGGTGGTTGGTTCCCCAGAATCTGGAAAAAAGGAAATCCTTCAGTCCGATTTCTTGGAAGGTGGTCACTACAGATGCCAGCCTTATAGGCTGGGGAGCAGTACTGGAGCAATAGTCTCTCCAGGGCAGATGGTCGGATGCAGAAAAGGCCCTGCCCATCAATCTCTTAGAGATACGAGCAGCCCGGTATGCCCTAGTAGCATGGACATCCAAACTCCAAGGGTCCCCTGTCAGAATGCAATCAGACAATGCCACAGCAGTGGCATATATCAATCATCAGGGGGGCACCAGGAGTCGTGCAGCCCAGAGGGAAGTAAATTACATCCTGAAATGGGCAGAAAAATATGTCCCAGCCATATCTGCGGTATTCATTCCAGGAGTGGAGAATTGGAAGGCGGACTTTCTAAGTCGCCAGCAATTAGGCCCAGAGGAAGGGTCCCTTCACCCCGAGGTTTTCTGGACAATATGTCAGCGGTGGGGAACATCGGATGTAGATCTTCTAGCATCCAGATTCAACGCAAAGGGGGACAGGTTTGTCTCTCGGACAAGGGATCCCCTAGCTTGCGGCTCGGATGCCCTAGTGTTCCCTTGGGATCAGTTCAAGCTGATATATGCATTCACACCGCCACAATGGTTACCTCGATTACTCCGCAGAATCAGGGTAGAAAAGAAACCGGTGATTCCGGTGGCTCCAGCGTGGCCCCGAAGAGCGTGGTACGCGGAGATTGTAAAATTTCAGTGGGGAGTCCTTGGACTCTCCCACGTCGTCCGGCTTTCGCAAGGACCGATATACCACCCTTCCTTACCAGCCCTAGGTTTGACGGCCTGGCTATTGAAGCCCACATTCTAAAAAAGAGAGGGCTCTCTAATGCTGTGGTATCTACCATGATCAATGCCAGGAAGCCGGTATCCAGGCAGATCTACTATAGAATCTGGAAGGCGTACATCGCGTGGTGTGAGGCCAAGAAATGGCATCCACATAAGTACGTAATAGGTAGGATTCTGGACTTCCTACAGTGGGCTGTAGATAGGAAGCTTGCCTTGAGTACTATCAAAGGTCAGTTTTCGGCCTTGTCAATAATTTTTCAAAGGCCCTTGGCTTCGCATTCACTAGTCAAAGCCTTTATACAAGGAGTGATGCGTATTAGTCCTCCGGTTAATATTCCCATATGTCCATGGGATCTAAACTTGGTTCTGTCGGTTCTACAGAAACAACCATTTGAACCATTACAGCATATTTCCTTGGTGCTTCTCACCAGGAAAATGATTTTTCTAGTAGCCATTTGTTCGGCTAAAAGAGTATCGGAATTAGCAGCTATGTCCTGTAAGGAGCCATATCTGGTTATCCATAAGGACAGAGTAGTGTTACGTCCTCATCCAGCCTTTCTTCCTAAGGTGGTATCGAGGTTTCATTTGAACCAAGATGTGGTTCTTCCTTCTTTTTTCCCCAAACCTACTTCGGTAGAGGAAAAGTTATTGCATTCTTTGGATGTAGTAAGAGCAGTTAAAGCTTATCTAAAAGCCACTGCTCAGATTCGCAGAACGGATACTTTGTTTATTCTGCCGGAAGGCCCCAGAAAGGGTCAGGCAGCGTCAAAATCTACTTTAGCCAAGTGGATTCGACAGGTCATTATGCAAGCTTATGGCTTGAGAAGGAGACCGCCTCCGTTCAAAGTTAGAGCGCACTCCACGAGAGCAGTTGGAACTTCATGGGCAGTGCATCACCAGGCCTCCCTGGCTCAAATCTGTAAGGCCGCAACGTGGTCTTCAGTTCACACGTTTACTAGGTTCTACCAGGTGGACGTTAGAAGTCAGGAGGATGTCGCCTTTGGGCGCAGTGTGTTGCAGGCCGCAAAAGATCCTCATGTCTGATAGCGCTCAGCTTATATATGGTGTATCCCCCCCCTCATTGGGCATTGCTTTAGGACATCCCATTAGTAATGACTATGTCGCTCTGTGTCCCGTGATGTACGAGAAAGAAAATAGGATTTTTATAACAGCTTACCTGTAAAATCCTTTTCTTAGGAGTACATCACGGGACACAGAGCTCCCGCCCCTCTTTGGGGACACTTATTGCTTTGCTACAAAACTGAGGTGCTCCCGGATGGGAGGGGCTTATATAGGGGAGGGTACTTCCGGTTTTGGAAGTTGCCAGTGCCAGCACCTGACGGTATCTTTATAACCCATTAGTAATGACTATGTCGCTCTGTGTCCCGTGATGTACTCCTAAGAAAAGGATTTTACAGGTAAGCTGTTATAAAAATCCTATTATTATACCTCCCTATCTATTTACTAATGCTAGCAGCATAAGGATAAAAAATTGTCAATGTTCATTGACAGAGTGAAGTTCCACTTCAATCGACTGTGCTGGACTAATGTAACACTTGAGCGATCCATGGTAACAGAAAAATCATTAGTACTTATCATCTTACGTGTAGTAATGAAAAACGTACCTATTTTTTGATTCCCACAAAAAAACACTTGCTTACACATTGCAGCCCATCAAATGAGATCAATTGTGCTGATCTTATTCTGTTGGATTGAAAAGGTGACGTTTTTAGATCTTGCCTTAGAAAGAGTCAGTGGTGCAACCACACAGGGTGAACTCTCTTTTATTTTTGGCTCCTAAGCACACAGTTGAAATACATATATGGGGGGAGGGGGTTTACAAGTCCCAGCTCCCGCATCTTCTTCAGTCCCAGTCCCAGAGAGTGCTGACACCTTAACCACAGTTGCAGTTACCTGTCAGTTGAGAACGGACGTGTGTTGCAGGAGCTCCTGCCGTCTGCCTTCCAGGGCACATTCCGCGGTTCTTCCTCCCATACAGGGGCTGCCTAACAGGCCACGGCCCCTGGCACCTGGCCCTATCCTTCCACAGCTGCTCCCAGAGCGGAGCACTGCTCGTCCACTCGCCATCGGAAGACGCCATCCGGGCCGCCATTCGCCATTGACCGGCAACTGCCGGCAAGATAGTCCGTGGCTGAGGCCTAGTTCCGGCCTCCTCCAGCCCAGCATCATCCCCCCTCTCCCCCATCCTTAGCGGGCAAGCCGTGTCTCCCGCATCGGAGCTCCCCCAAGCGGCCCGAAGCCGCAACCACCACCGCCTGTCCTTTTTAGGACAGTCCACGGCTCCGGCCTAACTTCCAGCCGCGGCGGCCATCTTGGTACACCCGCCCGGCCTCAGCACTTCCTGACTCAATCTAGGCACCAGTGGCCATTTTGGTACACCTGGGCCCATATCTATCAGGACCCTGACAGTACCAAGAAAAGTATAGCAGGAAATATACTCTGCAAATACCATCATCTTCATCCTTATCCTCATTCTCATGACAATACTCATTCTCAGCACCATCATCTTCACCCTCATCATCATCATCCTCATCGGTATCCTCATCAGCAGCATCTTCCTCATCATCATCCTCAATCTCTATCACATCATCATCCTCATCTTCCTCTCAGCATCACCACCAGTTGTCCTGGCAAACCTGACAACTAGGTAAGTATACCGGGCTCCTCCATTAGCTAGCTGATCCAGGGCAGTCCCGATCGCCTCTAGAGGGATCAGGAAGGAATTTTTTCCCCCGCTCTAGCACTATTGGCCCGTGCTTGGCTGGGGTTTTTCGCCTTCCTCTGGATCAACGGGGGGATTAGATAGTTGGGGAGCAGCGCCGTCTACACCAGGATCATCATCATCATCATCATCAGTCGTCCATCAAACCTGATAACCAGGTAAGTATATCGGACTCCTTCCATTAGCGGGAAGGTTAGGGTAGCTCCAACCGCCTCCAGGGATTAGGAAGGAATCATCATCACTAGGATCATCATCAGCATTGGATCATCATCAGCATTGGATCATCATCACTATCGGATCATCATCACTATCGGATCATCATCACTATCGGATCATCATCACTATCGGATCATCATCACTATCGGATCATCATCACCATCGGATCATTCATCACTATCGGATCATCATCCTTGTCAACATCAAACACCAACTTCAAGCATTAGCACACCTCAGCAGCTCTCTCATCGCATCGCTCATCATCATCATCATCAACATCAGGATCATCATCGTTATCAACATCATCTCATCGCCTCATCATTATCAGCACTTTTTCAACATGGTTAACATTATATACTCAGCCGACACCATCCAAAGCCTAAAGAACTTTGCCACAACACTACCAACACCCATCCAAAAAAAAATACAAAAAGAACGAATCGTAAGAATCAGTCGACTATCAACAGGAAAAAACAGAGCACCATGGCATCTACAACATCTATCAAGTGCCCTAATCAACACCAGATCTGCAGTCAAACACAGACAGGAAATCCATGATTTCATAACCCAACACAACATAGACTGCCTCTTCATCACGGAAAGCTGGCTAACACCCGACTGCAATACCATCCTAGCAGAACTAGTGCCGGAGAACTACCGCATCCTAACGGAGCATAGAACAGGACAAAGAGGAGGGGGCCTAGCAGTAATTTACAAAGACCACTTTACGTTCATCAAACCAACTCTACAGAACTCATTGCCTTTCATGGAAACACTCACTCTGCAACTGCAAACTACACCCCAGGATACCATCCACATACTGCTCTGCTACAGACCACCGGGACCCAAGACACACCTCCTCACACATTTAAATGAATTTTTCTCGACATACACCATGAAAACCAAAAATCTGCTGCTACTTGGAGACTTCAACCTTTGGGCCAACTCCCCCGAAGACCCTATCGCCACTGCCTGCATCGACCAACTAGAAAAACTAGGCTTGCAACAATTGATAAATACTCCTACTCATGTATCAGGTCACACTCTTGACCTAATCTTCAAACAAGATATGGACATCAACACACTGGACAACCAGCCTCTACCATGGACAGACCATCATGCCATCAAGTTTACTATAACGACCAACACGGCCCTCCAAAAATCAATACAATCAGCAACAACACACTGGACAAGATCACAGAAGAAACTATACTCTGAGCTTTTCAAAACCACGCTATTGAACAATATGGAAATGCTAAACCAAAACCACTCAACAGAAGAAACACTCAACTTCCTGAACAATGCTTTGCTACAGACAGCAGATACGGTTGCTCCAAGACGCAGAGCACTCATCCGCAAAAACAATGCAGGCTGGTTCAATGACGCTCTTACTTTACTGAAACAAGAACGCAGAAGAGCAGAAGGAGCCTGGAGAAGAAATGCAACAAAGGAGAACTACACAATCTACAAAGCACTCACTAGGAAATATCATAAAGCAATCTTCAAAGCAAAAAGAGACCATTTCGCAAACACCATCGCAAAAGCCCTAAACCGCCCCCGCGAACTCTTCAAACTAGTAGCTCAGACCATGAATCCCACCTGTTTGGAGTCTTCAGCAAACGAAACTCAGGAATTCTGCAATGAACTATCCAATTTTTTTATCGACAAAATTGATAACATTAGGAAAATAATTCAGCAGGAAAAATCAAACAACCCCACACAGCCAAAGGAAGAAAAGAACCAGATAAATTTTCTGCAATCAAAGAAATTTACTCTGGTCCCAATTACAATCGACACTACTAAAAACATCATCAGAAGCCTCCGAGATAGCACTTCACCGAACGACATCATTCCGGCAAAACTGCTGAAAGAATGTACCGACATCTTGGCACCCCACATAACACACTTCATCAACCAATCGTTCAAAGAAGGTATTGTGCCGACTTCCCTTAAACAAGGAATAATCAAACCCCTCCTAAAGAAACCTAACCTTGACCCGAATGACCCAAATTTTAGAAGACCGGTAACAAGCCTGAACACCATCTCCAAGATTATCGAGAAAGTTGTAACACAACAGCTACAACTTCATTTGGATACCCACAATCTCCTGGACCCACTTCAATCGGGGTTCCGCCCAGGCCATGGGACGGAAACGGCACTTCTCAAAATATGGGACGACGTACTAGAAGCAGCAGATGACGGAGAATCATGTCTCCTGGTGCTGCTGGACCTCAGTGCAGCCTTTGACACAGTAGATCACAAAATCCTACTTACGCGTCTCACCGAAGTAGCAGGAGTCACAGACACGGACCTACCATGGTTCGCATCCTTCTTAGAAAACCGATCCCAGACAGTGAAACTGGGAGCCTTTACCTCGGCACCACGCACAAATACATGCGGAGTACCTCAAGGATCACCCCTGTCACCGGTACTCTTCAACATCTACCTTCGGCCACTCCTCAAAATCATCAGTGAACAGGACATGCGTTATCACTCCTATGCAGATGACACTCAACTATACTTTCGCATCAACAACAAAAAAGATCAATATTACGGACTGGAAAAATGCCTTACATTGATCAACAATTGGATGACAGAGAGCTCCCTCAAGCTTAATGGATCCAAAACAGAACTGCTCATTTTCCACGCTAACCAAAAGAAAAACGCCAGGACCACATGGACACCACCCACCATCCTGGGACAAAACATAACCCCAAGCACCAAAGTTAAAAGCCTGGGAGTTATCTTTGACTCAGACATGACTATGGACGCACAAATAGGATCAGTAGTCAGTGGATCCCACCACCTTCTCCGCCTGCTACGAAGACTCATCCCGTTCATCCCGGAAAAAGACAGAGCAGTAGTAGTCGGAACCATTATCAATTCACGGCTTGACTACGCTAACTCACTTTACCTAGGACTACCCAAATACCAAGTTGCACGTCTACAAGTCGTCCAAAACACAGCGGCCAGACTGGTAACAGGGAAAAAACCCTGGGAATCAATCGCACCATCCCTGAAAAGCCTCCATTGGCTAGCCGTAAAGGATCGGATCGCATTCAAGACCCTCTGCCTCACCCACAAATGCGCACAAGGAAACGCTCCTGAATACTTATGCGAGAAAATAAAACACTACACCACTACTCGTGACCTTCGATCAACTAACCAAAACCTCCTCCACATCCCCAAGACCCGCTACAAAGCCAAGGGAGAACGAAGGTTTGCTGTCCAAGGACCAAGGCTATGGAATGCGCTACCCACGAATATCCGCATGGAAGAAAACCATCGGGCCTTCCGGAAAATTCTAAAGACCCATCTCTTCTAACGATCTCAACGACACTGGATGCAAAGCGCCTTGAGGCGATTTAGTTCGCAATTGCAGCGCTATACAAGTTACTCACTCACTCACTCACTCACAAGCCAAAGGATTTTGTATTTCTGTTCATTCTGAGATTTACACATCCCTGCCAGACAACATAGCCAGCCTGGGGACCTGACACTTCTCTGCTGCAGTTAAAGCGTACCCTTTGGCAAGGATAAAATGTACCCCCCTACCCAGCTGATGATAAATGTATCTATCACACTGACCACGGGTGAATGCTCCACAGGCTTCAATGCAAACAATTAGCAAATGATCAGGAAATTATTAATTCTTCATAAAGGCGGATTAAGCCTTTAAAGAGGAATTGCAGACTGCTCACATAATTTGTAATGAAAACATCCTTGCTATTCTGAAGCTTCCCTCCAAGCACTTTGCATATTATTTTATATATACTGTGATTCTGTACTTGCCAAATACGCTGCAGAAATCTCCCTTTCAATGAGTCTGGCTGCATCCATTTTAACTGTGGGCAGCTGAAGCTGCTGTCTGTTCACAGGCACACCTCCAGCTCTGCAGCTCTCATTGGCACTCATTATGCTTCACCCCCCCCCCACTCCCTTCCTGTCAAACTCTCACGAGAGTGAGAGAGAGAGCTGTGGATGATGTCATAAGCCTAGGCTTTTTACCAGACAAGAAACAGGAAGTGGGCTGTATAAGGTATTTACTGGCAGAAAAAAAATGTTTTACTATCCAAAGTTAAAACAATAAGGGCAGAAGATTCAATAGATGGAAAGTTGAAAAAATTACTAAAGTTACGCTTTAATGTGTTGATTACCCAAATAGCAAGGATAACTTGCCACACATTTATGGCAGTGTTGACATGTAAGTCTGTTCCCTTGCTGTACATTTTCACTTGGGATTTGTACACTTGCAGAGCACTTGAAGCACAAGTTCTAGCTGACACTTTTCCAATTTGTAGTAAGTCTCTAGCAAGAGCAAAGTTGCAGTGGTTAGTCTACAACAAGAACTCTGCAAGTCTACAGTATGAAGATTCAACCACAGTGACCCCTGTGGTGGGATGACTATTGCACAACATACCTGAACCAGAATTTGCAGCAGACCCGCAGAATGTTTGTAAAGAAAGTTGATCTGGAGTCATGTAATGCGGACTTGCTGCAATTGTGCAACAAACTTATAAAGCCTGGCAAGTCTAGCAATAGCTTAGCAAGTCAAACTTGAAACACAATTTCTTGCTATCTGGGTACTTAAAGTAAGGTGACCAGATTTTTTAAATGAAATCCGGGGACATATTTTTTTTTTTTGCTAGTAATGGCGGCAATCATCAACTCTCTGCCCGCCGCCGCCCGCCTCACAGCCTGTCAAGTCTTACTCTCCGGGCCCCGGCTACTACTGGGTGGGGAGCGGAGGAAGATCACTCCACCAGGGAAGGAAAGGAGATAGGCAGGCGGCTGGCCGGGACTTGAGCCAAGGCAGAAGATCATGCGAGCGAAGCTGAATGGGCATGCAAACGAAACTGAAGAAATTTTCCATCCACTCCGTCCAGCACATGATCATCAAAAAGGGGTGCTGAAAATGGAAAAAAATACACCCCCATAAGCTAGTAAGAGCGGCGGAGTGGGGGGTGTAATTCGGAATTTTATTTTTTTTATTCTGCACTGACTGTCTTTGAAATTGCCCCAGCCCCTGTTCAAATCCAATCCGGGGACAAAACCGGGGACAGTCTTGGTCCGAGGACAGTGTCCTCAATCCGGGGACTGTCCCCTGAAACCGGGGATGTCTGGTCACCCTAACTTAAAGCCCATCTGAAAGTACATGTCTATATAAGATCACCCTTCCCACAGGGTGGTCTTAGGGTGCTTTGTGTTTTTTACTGCTAAAGGAACAGCGTTGCTACCCGGTTATAGGAAGTGTAAAAATAACAGACCTACTGGCAAAATCAGCAGGTAATTTGTGTTTTTCTAGTGACAGACTGCAACTTGTCTCTTTATTTGTTTTTTTAATCTGCCTGGACTTAAGCTTTAAGGCCCCATACATAATATTAGATTTTCTGCAGATTTTTGTATTCAGATTTACCAAAACCATGTAGTGCAAGGGCCTGCCTGATTGCATACAAATTGAAAATCTTAAGGTTTGACCTCATATTATATGGTTTTGGTAAATCTAATAGTGTGTATGAGGTTTAACTCATGAGTGGCTGTTCAGGGCTAGATTGAACTTTTATTTATTGGGGCTGATCTTTCCACTTCTCATTGGCAAAAGAATGTACTGCAGTGGTCGTATGTTGCTTTTGTCTGTTTACTAAGTTGTACAGAGGATTGTAATATGTTCCATGATTGTCCCCTTTTATTATAATTGAGTCATATGCACATCTATGTGTAGCAACCACGCCACCCTCCTACTCCACTCTTTGGCTCGTTCACTGGAGAGGAAGGCACGCACGGTCTCCACCATGCCCGTACCCCCTGGGTTGCAGAGGTTAAGCACACTTGTTTCACTTACGGGTCTTTGCAGCAGGCCCCCTGGGTTGGTTTCTGTCCCTATAGTGTAAGGACAAAAGTCGAACATCCACAAATGAGGAGAAGAGAAGGGTGTTAGGAAGACAGATCAGTTCAGGCACTCTTGTTTCTTCGCCACTCGATCCCGAGTGGGCATAGCTCACCCAAATAGTCACCCGAAGGCACTAGCAGCCGGCGTGTAACTCGAACAGTTTATTAGATTCCCTAATGGATGCGTTCAGGAGATCCTCTACCACAGGATCTATGGTGCCCCAAACCTCCTACTGGTCCTTTTGGTTAGATCCCTTTTTAAGTATGGATGACATCCCTCCAGAGAGTTACTGGGCCCCTTCCTTCACTGTGATCTCTCACCAGTCCTTCGGAACGGTCCTCCCCCAGCCTCCTCTTCTAGAAACGGGTCCCCTCGCAAGGCGGCACCCTGGGATTCCTCCTCCCGAAGTGGGCTCCAGCTAAAGGTGCTGGGCCCAGGGCTGAAGTTGCAGTCCCAGGACTAAAGGTGCCTGGGACTGAAGTGCACGTGGCCCCATGGCCTGGAGGGCCACGCGCCACGCACCAGGACTCCGGCTCTGGAACCAGGAACGAACAGAAGACAGAAGACCCCTCCCAGGCGGTGTCTGCCCCTTATGTATCCTCTCCCGGCATGCCCAGCAGGTCCACCACACCCACTGTACGGCTGCCGAGAGAGGACACCAAATCGCTGCCCTATTACCTGTGGTTCAACCCCGAATATAGATGACCGCGCCACCCACACTTCTAAGGGGAACTGCACACCAGGCAAAATAACAGCAAGGCAGAGTCCAGCATATTGAAAAGATTCGAGCCAACTACCACTCGAATCACCCTTGGCATAGCAGTCCCTAAATTTGGTACCCCCGCTACATATGGTTAACCTAACACTTGTAAATCAGCTCTAAATGTTTAACCGCTTGCCGACCGCCGCACGAGGATTTACGTCTACAGAATGGCACGGCTGCGCAAATGGGCGTATATATACGCCCCCTTTAATTTGCCGGCCGCGTGGTCGCGGGTGCGCCGCCGCCGCGCTCGCGACCCCGTCGCGAGCTCCATGGCCATGCCCACAGGACCTGTCATCGGGAACAGCGATCAGTGACGTGTCGCGGCAAGCCACGCCCCCTAACAGTTATAATCACTCCCTAGGTCACACTTAACCCCTTCAGCGCCCCCTACAGGTTAACCCATTCACTGCCAGTGTCATTTTTACAGAAATCAGTGCATTTTTATAGCACTGATCGCTGTAAAAATGACAATGGTCCCAAAATGGTGTCAAAAGTGTCCGCCCTAATGTCGCAGTCACGATAAAAATCGCTGATTGCTGATTTAAAAAAAAAACAATATTAATAAAAATGCCATAAAACTATCCCCTATTTTGTAGACGCAATAACTTTTGCGCAAACCAATCAATAAACGCTTATTGCGATCTTTTTTACCAAAAATATGTAGAAGAATACGTATCGGCCTAAACTGAGGAAATTTTTATTTTTTATTTATTGTAGCGCTGGCATTTTTGCTTTTTAATGTTATGCTAGTGCTATGTAATGTTAATCTATGATAAATGTTATAGGCGGAGAGTGCCTGCTGAGAATCGCTATCACGAACGTTCTCTCATCCTCACCCATCCCAGCAGACACTGTGTTCAGTGTTCCGCCAATCACAGACGTCTGCTGGGAAACTGAGGATGAGAGAACGTTCGTGATAGGCGGAACTGTGTGCTTAGAAAACGCCTATGACGGAAGGGAAGAGGAAGAGACCGCGAGTTTTAAACGATGGACGCCGCAGCCTCTCAACTTTTTTTCAGGTACAATTTACAATGTTAAATTTAAACAGTGAGCTAGGGAACAGTGAGCTAGGGAACAGTGAGGATAGGAACAGTGAGGATAGGAACAGTGAGGATAGGAACAGTGAGGTGAGGAACAGTGAGGTGAGGAACAGTGAGGATGGGAACAGTGAGGATGGGCACAGTAAGGATGGGAACAGTGAGGATGGGCACAGTAAGGTGGCAATGGGCAGTGACAATGGGCTTAGTGAAGTTGCAATGGGCACAGTGAGGCGTGCAAATGGGCATTGTTGACCCTCGGCTTATACTCGAGTCAGTACGTTTTCCCAGTTTTTTGTGGTAACATTAGGTACCTCGGCTTATACTCGGGTCGGCTTATACTCGAGTATATACGGTATTGTTTCTTCCAGTGTAATTGTGTATGAGTCTCACAGTGTCAGTCCCCAGAGGAGTGTGGAATTTAGGCCTACTGGTAACTCAGTTCAGCTGGATGAAATCTCTTCCGCGGAACTACAAGTTTCAGCGACACTGTGGTAATAAGTCTAAGTGTGAAAGTGTATCAAGTAACTGTGGGCGGCTGCCCTCTCACCACATTGAGCCTGGAAGAACTGGAAACCTCCGCTCTGGCTGTCTCTGGATTCTGCTGTGAGTCAGCACAGGCACGCCGCTCCGCTTCACAGGATGGCTGGGACCCGCAGATGGCTCAGTCAGATTTCTCTGGATCCTTCTTGATCTGGTCACTCTGTCTCTTCAGCTCAGGGATGTGATGCAGGATCACTGGATGTTCTGCTCTGCAGTGTTGTAGGCCGCCCTTTCTGGGTCACCTCCTCACAGATCCCTGTAGGCAGGCCATGCGTCCAGAAGAGAGCTAAGATGGCCGCGCTGGGCCTTTTTATGTTCTACCCAGCATGCAATTCAGTACTCAGTGTTCCTGGGTAGGTCACTTGGCATTGTGGGTAGGTTACTTGTATAATATTTCTCCATGTTCTTGAAAACAGAAAATAAATGAAGTCCATTTCAAGTTTAGACCACTAGATGGTGCCAAATACCAATTTACCTTAGGCCTGGGTGTGAGCGGTTCTGGATTCCGGTTCAGGCGCCCTAGGCCTGATCGGAATGGAGTTGGAGTCCATCCCAGGCACCTTCAGCCTGGGGTGAGGTACTAAACCAGGAGGCCTGGGGCCCAGTGACTTAGACTGGGTCCCGCGAGGGTGGAGAAGTCCAAAGGGTCCCTGAAGTGGATGGGGCCCATGTCTGAGATGAGGAGGCCGGGGAGGTTACCCATTCGGAGAGTCTGGAGCAGCATCAACCCAGTGACGGATGGGCCTCTGGTAACTCTCTTGGAGGGACATCTTCCCCTGACAGGGGCCACAACGCAGCGAAGGTACTCCTATCTACGTTCTCTTGAGTCGCTGGTAGAGACTCTCAAGTTCTAAGTCCTTTCTAGCCAAGGCTATAGTAACCGCTGGTGAGATCACAGTGGTTTAGCTGACAATCAGGACAGTGCCTCGACCTGCTCATTCCCCTGTATCAAACTGTTATCAAGTCTCAACCAGTTGGCTACTGAAGCACTGTTTATTGTGAGATATGCAATAAAACAAGAGTTGGACTGTGATCGGTGTGTGGAACTCTGGTTAATGGGAGCAAAGGGAAGTGTTGGCACAGCAGGACTTAATCTTTTACAGAAACACACAGGCCCGAGGAAATATCTGGTACTGGCCTTCACCTCACCCACAGCTATGGGGGGGGACATGGGCCGTGGCGCATCTCACCCTGTTGTGTGTGATACCCCTAGACAAAAGAGATGGGGTGAGGTCGCTACACGTGGGGGCTCGTGAGTCCGGGATGATGTGTGTTTTGACTTTGGAAGTAAGAATGGCTGTGTCTGGACTTTGCTGCCCGGAGGAGTTCCGAGCAGGTCGGCCATGTGATCGGCCAAAGTGCATCCCTGCTCAAAGTCATGGAAATGACCCTAAAACGGGAAAGGCCCATGCGGAGGAGCGAGAAAAGGGAGAAGTCCAGCCTTGTGACGTACTACATGTAGGGGCTTTTACTGCACTGCGCCATGAGGCACCCCGTGACTACACAGTTCGTGGGCGGAGTTTGATGGAAGCCCGCGAAAACGTGCAAGTCGTGGGAGGAGTCTGGCCATGTGGAGGAACTCACGTGGAGACTTTGGCGCGTGGTCAGTGCGTGATGGAGCAGCAGACAGTCGGGATGGCCTCAAGCTCCCCGTGGATTCCGGTTCCCTACCCCACGAAGAGGACTACCTTTGCTGCTCCCCTTACAGACACGGGGATAAGACTCAGGCCCCGAGGACAGTTGGCTCTGTACACTTGCAGAGACACGGAGGCCCTCGGCGTGATCTGTCCCGGATGTTCGGGACTGGTGGCCCACCTGAAGCCATTCGGGCGTTGCGAGGCATGCAAAGAGTTCTTGTTTGAGGTGGAGCCATCCACAGTAAGGCCCCGGGCCCTTCGCCTCAACAGCCTCACAGGTACCGCTACTCCGGAAGGGGAGATCCAGGCCTTTGCGGAGGTTCCCGTACACACTGACCGGGGCGATGTGACTGCCCAATCAGAGACTGAGAAAGAAAAATCCAAGGATGCTGCTTCGGTCACCACAGATTCTCTGCTCCCACCTCCGAAGAGGAAAGTCGGCCTGGTGCAGGCCTCCTATGGTCGTGGAAGAGCTTCACCCCGTCGCTTGCCTGGCCTGGATGGATCCGGTTGGAAGAGTCCTGGACATCCCAGTTCTACAAAAGGTCAAGGTGAGCCAGGGGCTGGGACTGTGGTGGTGGTTGGAGGTGTCGGGGGTCCACAGTCGGTGGAGCCCGCTAGGGAGGGTAGTTCCACGTCTACTAGAGACTACCTTCCCGCGGAGATGTATGACACCTCCGACCTAGAGTCACTGTCGGATTGTGGAGATGACGGTGAGATCGATGAACTGTTTCACCAGAAGGGCTGGGACAAACGCCCATTACTTATGCTACGTGCACCCCAAGATTCGCCTATGTCCATAGGAGATAGCACGCCCCGGGCGGAGGCCCCAGAGTCTACGAGGAAGCCTAGTCCTCCAATTGCTCTTCCACAATCCACAGCATCACCCGTTTTGTTGGCGGGGAAACAGCGAGCATCACTACGGGCACCGAGAGAAAAGCCATCAGAGGTAGTGAAAGTACCTCGGCACCCGGAGGCCATTGTTCAACCAGGAGAAGGTGAGCGGGCCACAATGCCTCCCTTGGCCCGATTGCAACGACTCTTTTCGCAGAGGGTCGCTCACGAGTACGGATGGGAATATCTTTACTTGCCCAGGGACTTACTGTTTGAAGTTGAAGTTCTGCGACAGCGGTGGTACGATGAGTTCGTTTGGGAGAAACTTAAAGTGCCTCATGCCCGGCGATGCTTGTCTTGTTCGCCACCTGTATCAAAAAAGTTTAAAGACTGCAGAGCAGACTGGATGTGGGGCCGCCATATCCACGCAGACAAGGTGCGCATCTGCAGGAAAGATGGAGAGGACGCTGACTATTCGATTGAGGTTTTGGATAAACATCTGAAGCCCTTGTTTTTGCCTGACCCGAAGTTTTACTTGTGAGAAGAGACTCACTTGTTTTTTTTTCCTCTGTAGCAACTTTCTGGAAGTGTTCTTACCGGAGCATCAAACTGTACCCTAGTTTTTTTATTTGTTTTTTTTTTGTTTTTTTTTTCTCTTTGGAGGAATGAGAGCTGTTTGTTTGTTCTCTCTTCTTTCACAAATTAAAGACAGAGACTCTGGGGGTAGAATCAGAGTAGGGACGCAGGAAGACTGAAGATTTCACCAAGTGTCATCACCGTGGCATCGTCACCAGGTGGCGGTGTTGCGCAATGGCTGTTGTTTGTACATTTGCATCACTTTACTCGTTGGAGCGAATGGGTCTCTCGGCTGATAGACCCATTCATTCCAAATTAACACAGAATGTCAGGATGTGGCTTTTCTTGTGTGTTGTTTTTTTTTCCCTCTGCAGGAGATTCGCCTGTCAAGACTACTGAGTATGGGGTGGGTCTTAGACAGTAAAGGGAGGGATTGTATATGTGTACATGCTTAGAGGGTTTTATAAAAAAAAAAAGTTTATTGTTTTATGTTCCCCTCCCCGTTGAGCAGGTCTTGGCATGGTTAAGGTTCAAATTTTTAGGGATAGCCTCTGGGGTCAGGCTTATGTCACCACTTTTTGGGAGACATGGGTTTGCACCAGATGCTGGGGACCAGCGTCAAATCACAGGGGGGAGTATGTAGCGGGGTCTCTAAATTTAGGTGGGGTACACCTGGGTGGTAGTGAGGTTCAGGTGTGTAAAGTTTGGGAGTAATTGGACCATTTGTATTCGTGGAGGATTGGGTGGTGTAATAATCTCCTTGGCCTGTGGGTGGCAGGTGCCCGCAGGCTCGAGGTAGATTTGCCGCCACAGTGCTGTCCTTTTTGTCCCTTCTCGGAGATGGTACGGCGAGGGCGGGGAACCTGCCGTGCCGTCGTTGGAGGGGATAAAAGGGGGAGACGCCCTGGTCACGAGGTCTTTCTATTCTGGAGGTCTTTCATCACGCGCCCAGGCACCTTAGGCCTGGGTGTGGGCGGTTCTGGATTCCGGTTCAGGCGCCCTAGGCCTGATCGGAATGGAGTTGGAGTCCATCCCAGGCACCTTCAGCCTGGGGTGAGGTACTAAACCAGGAGGCCTGGGGCCCAGTGACTTAGACTGGGTCCCGCGAGGGTGGAGAAGTCCAAAGGGTCCCTGAAGTGGATGGGGCCCATGTCTGAGGTGAGGAGGCCGGGGAGGTTACCCATTCGGAGAGTCTGGAGCAGCATCAACCCAGTGACAGATGGGCCTCTGGTAACTCTCTTGGAGGGACATCTTCCCCTGACAGGGGCCACAACGCAGGGAAGGTACTCCTATCTACGTTCTCTTGAGTCGCTGGTAGAGACTCTCAAGTTCTAAGTCCTTTCTAGCCAAGGCTATAGTAACCACTGGTGAGATCACAGTGGTTTAGCTGACAATCAGGACAGTGCCTCGACCTGCTCATTCCCCTGTATCAAACTGTTATCAAGTCTCAACCAGTTGGCTACTGAAGCACTGTTTATTGTGAGATATGCAATAAAACAAGAGTTGGACTGTGATCGGTGTGTGGAACTCTGGTTAATGGGAGCAAAGGGAAGTGTTGGCACAGCAGGATTTAATCCTTTACAGAAACACACAGGCCCGAGGAAATATCTGGTACTGGCCTTCACCTCACCCACAGCTATGGGGAGGACATGGGCCGTGGAGCATCTCACCCTGTCGTGTGTGATACCCCTAGACAAAAGAGATGGGGTGAGGTCGCTACATGTTGTTTCAAGGTTGTGCGTTCAGAGATGGTATTCGGTAGACTTGTGCACAACGGAAAAATTCGTTTCGGTTCATTTCTTTCCGGTCCTGTTGATTCGTAATCATTCGTAATTTTGCTAGACAGAATTTTTCGTGTTCGGACTCATTCGTATTTTTGCAAGCGACATTTTTCGTTGAATTTTTTGTTGCTTTATAATTCGTACTTTCGGTAGAGTACGTTGTTTTTCGTTGATTCTGGACACAACTCCTACTTTCGTAACTTTTTTTGGGTTCGTTGATTCGTAATTTTCCGTGTCTCTCTCACAACGACGCTGCCTATTATGCCTAATGTGCTTCGAATGGATTTGTACTTTTCTAAATACATAGCGGTTATTTGTAACGATTCGAAATCTCGTATTTTACTTTCGTTTTTTACATGCGGCTATAGGCTCCGCCCCTGTACACCATTTTGAGAGGGTTCAGCACGGTGAGGGAGAAGCAGAGAGCAGAGCAGAGTGAGTGTTATTGTGCTTCGAATGGATTCGAAATCTCGTATTTTACTTTCGTTTTTTCATGCGGCTATAGCCTCCGCCCCCTGTACACCATTTTGAGAGGGAGTTCAGCATGGTGAGGGAGAAGCAGAGAGCAGAGTGAGTGTTATTGTGCTTCGAATGGATTCGTACATTCGTAACTTTTTTCATAACGAATTATGCCGAAGACCTTCGGGCATTCGCTATTTTGCGGTATAATTTATTTCGGATTCGGTTTTATTCGTAATTGCTCTGTTCGGAAATTCGAATGCTTCCGAATGTCCGAAAGTTGCTAAATTCGGACGAATTTCGATTTGTTACGAAATGAATTGCACAAGCCTAGTATTCGGCATACCTTGGTTGTAACGAGTGGTTATTTGAGTTACTGTTGCCTTTCTATCATCTCGAACCAGTATGCCCATTCTCCTCTGACCTCTGACATCAACAAGGCATTTTCGTCCACACAACTTCCACTCACTAAATATTTTTCAGACCATTCTCTGTAAACCCTGGAGATGGTTGTGCGTGAAAATCCCAGTAGATCAGCAGTTTTTTAAATACTCAGACCAGCCCGCCTAGCAACAACAACCATGCCACATTCAAAGTCACTTAAATCCCCTTTCTTCCCATTCTAATGCTCAATTTGAACTTCAGCAAGTCGTCTTCACCGTGTCTAGATGCCTAAATGCATGAGTTGCTGCCATGTGATTGGCTGATTAGCAATTTGTGTTACCAAGCAATTGAACAGGTGTACCTAATAAAGTGGCCGGTGAGTGTATATTGTTATTGTGTTTAATAATTTGTTTCAGCAATCAAAATCTTGCTTACAACTTTCAATTTTATCTTTAGGAATGGAGATTCCATTTGCCTTTCACATATTGCAGTCTGGAATAGTCCATGGTCTTGTAATTTGGTTTAATTTGGCACTGTAAGTAAATCATCATGAAAGCTAGAACTAACTGAGAGCAAACGGAGTGCGTTTGAATCCATTT
This sequence comes from Rana muscosa, assembly GCA_029206835.1. Taxonomy (NCBI): domain Eukaryota; kingdom Metazoa; phylum Chordata; class Amphibia; order Anura; family Ranidae; genus Rana; species Rana muscosa. The sequence continues at coordinate 734,941,249 of CM055116.1, forward strand.
GTTCTAACGAAGGGATTCCATTTGACATAGTAGTATATTCCTAGTAGTGTTACAGTCAGGCTTTCCACTGCACCAAAAGAACCATTAACTCATTGGTACCAACTCCGCTGCCTTCTTCACAGAGGCGTATCTAGTGAAAATGGCACCTATGGCAAGCACTGAAACTGCGCCCCTGTCAAAACAGTTGAAACCCATCTTTCAGATAATACTGTCAGTATATACAGGTATATAGGGAGAACAGTAGGTTAGTTGTTGGGACTTGCCTCACTTGGTTTGAATCTGGGCCAGGAAGCTATCTGCATGTAGTTTGCATGTTCTCTTGGTGTGGGCACACTCCAAAGCCATGTTGGTAGGTGATGGTCCCCTGTCTGTATGAAGTGGTAATGTACATGGGCGATCACATTCTGCATGCCACCCCCCATGTCCGAAAAATGATCCAAGATGAGCGCTGGCCCAAAATCTGCCAAGAGCTGGACAGGACTGAATGGAAGTATACATAGATATGTGTAGGGTCCTCTATGATTGTAGGGTCAGTGTAGAATATGATTAGCCATGTACACTGCCAGTCTGTACACAGGGTACAATTCACCTACCTGCATGTGTTTGGAGTGGAAGAGGAACCCCACTGGGAGAACATGCTAACTCCATGTAGCTAGTGTCCTGGGCAGGAGTGGAGCTCAATATATACATATATAATGGGCTAGACATTCGTGGGGTACCTGCTTCTCCATGCTCTCCTTGCCCCCGCTGCCCACTATGGGTGGGGGGATCCTCTCGCAGCTGGCACCCTCCAGCATGTAGAGTCCGGAGGGTCGGGCGCTCTTCTCTCCCTTGAAGCAGAAGAGGACATTCTGGAAGAGGGAGAACCATTTGTCGTGCCACCTGTTGGTCTTGGCCGCCTTCTTGCTGAGTTTCCCCCTCTTGGTGCCCACCTTGCAGGCAAGGAGAGCCAGCTACAGAGCGTGACCCTTGTTACAGCCCACACTCTTCTGCATGATACCCGAGCAACAGTACGATCAGTGCCATCCGTCCCCGCTGATCACTCCGGGACATCGCTGTGCCACCAATCACTGCACAAGTGGCCCTTGGCTGCAGGTGTGTGGCCCCTAAGACTCCTGCCACTGCGCTGTCACTCCGTCTTCTGTGCAACAGTGGTGTCTCTAGCTTTCATATTCAGGGGGGGCACAGGAACAAAACTAGGGGGGCCCCCAACTATAAAAATGTGTGTGTGTGTATATATATATATATATATATATATATATATATATATATATATATATTACACACACACACACTGCCTTGAAAAAGTATTCATACCCCTTGAAATTTTCCACATTTTGTCATGTTACAACCAAAATTGTGAATGTATTTTATGTGATAGACCAACACAAAGTGCCAGCTTAGGTGATATACAGTAGTGCCAGGTTTGGGTGGTATAGTGCCAGGTTAGGTGATATACAGTAGTGCCAGGTTAGGGTGGTAGTGCCATGTTAGGGTGGTATAGTGCCAGGTTAGGATGGTAGTGCCAGGTTATGGGGGTATAGTGGCAGGTTAGGAGGTGTAGTGCCAGGTTAGGGGGTATAGTGCCAGGTTAGGGGGTATAGTGCCAGGTTTGGGTGGTATAGTGCCAGGTTAGGTGATATACAGTAGTGCCAGGTTAGGGTGGTAGTGCCATGTTAGGATGGTATAGTGCCAGGTTAGGATGGTAGTGCCAGGTTATGGGGGTATAGTGGCAGGTTAGGAGGTGTAGTGCCAAGTTAGGGGGTATATTGCCAGGTTAGGGGGTGTAGTGCCAGGTTAGGGGGTATAGTGCCAGGTTAGGGGGTATAGTGGCAGGTTAGGAGGTGTAGTGCCAGGTTAGGGGGTATAGTGCCAGGTTAGGGGGTATAGTGCCAGGTTAGGGGGTGTAGTGCCAGGTTAGGGGGTATAGTGCCAGGTTAGGGGGTGTAGTGCCAGGTTAGGGGGTATAGTGCCAGGTTAGGGGGTGTAGTGCCAGGTTAGGGGGTATAGTGCCAGGTTAGGGGGTGTAGTGCCAGGTTAGGGGGTATAGTGCCAGGTTAGGGGTTGTAGTGCCAGGTGTTAGGGGGTATAGTGCCAGGTTAGGGGGTATAGTGGCAGGTTAGGATGGTAGTGCCAGGTTATGGGGGTATAGTGGCAGGTTAGGAGGTGTAGTGCCAGGTTAGGGGGTATATTGCCAGGTTAGGGGGTGTAGTGCCAGGTTAGGGGGTATAGTGCCAGGTTAGGGGGTATAGTGCCAGGTTAGGGGGTGTAGTGCCAGGTTAGGGGGTATAGTGCCAGGTTAGGGGGTGTAGTGCCAGGTTAGGGGGTATAGTGCCAGGTTAGGGGGTGTAGTGCCAGGTTAGGGGGTAGAGTGCCAGGTTAGGGGGCGTAGTGCCAGGTTAGGGGGTGTAGTGCCAGGTTAGGGGGTATAGTGCAAGGTTAGGGGGTATAGTGCCAGGTTAGGGGGTGTAGTGCAAGGTTAGGGGGTATAGTGCCAGGTTAGGGGGTGTAGTGCCAGGTTAGGGGGTATAGTGCCAGGTTAGGGGGTGTAGTGCCACGTTAGGGGGTGTAGTGCCAGGTTAGGGGGTATAGTGCCAGGTTAGGGGGTGTAGTGCCAGGTTAGGGGGTATAGTGCCAGGTTAGGGGGTGTAGTGGCAGGTTAGGGGGTGTAGTGCCAGGTTAGGGGGTATAGTGCCAGGTTAGGGGGTGTAGTGCCAGGTTAGGGGGTATAGTGCCAGGTTAGGGGGTGTAGTGCCAGGTTAGGGGGTATAGTGCCAGGTTAGGGGGTATAGTGGCAGGTTAGGATGGTAGTGCCAGGTTATGGGGGTATAGTGGCAGGTTAGGAGGTGTAGTGCCAGGTTAGGGGGTGTAGTGCCAGGTTAGGGGGTGTAGTGCCAGGTTAGGGGGTATAGTGCCAGGTTAGGGGGTGTAGTTCCAGGTTAGGGGGTGTAGTGCCAGGTTAGGGGGTGTAGTGCCAGGTTAGGGGGTATAGTGCTAGGTTAGGGGGTATAGTGCCAGGCAGAGTAAATACATGACAACATGAATAGATAAGCGAATGCTGGTCCTGTTCCTCTCTTCCTCTGTCACATGCTGCACTAAAAGTCTAAATGAATCTATGACTGTCCCAGTGTCCCTGCTGCTGCAGAACCTCCTTCTCCCCCTCTCTGAAGTAAACATAAAGAAAGAAAAAAAACTCACATGGGTAAAAGCTGAGGACTGAAGCCTCGTACACACGGCCGAGATTCTCGTCGAAAAAAACATGTTGTTTTTTTCGACGAGATTCTTGGACAAGAAACTTTTCCCGGCCGAGTGTACACACGCTCGATTCAAAGAACCCGCGGTTCTTTGAATGGAGCGTACGCGGTGACGTCATCGACTACGACGAGCATGCGCTCGTCACATTCGATGGCCGTCGCCGCCATCTTGGTATACCCTACGTATGCCTAGGAAGCTACCGCGCATGCGTCGAATTCATTTCGAACATGCGCGGGCTTCCCGGAGGACAGGTAAGTGTACACACACTCACTTTTCTCGTCGAGAAACAGGCTGACGAGAATCTCGACGAGAAAATAGAGAGCAGGTTCTCTATTTTCTCGTCGAGATTCTTGTCGCTTTTCTTGACGAGAAACCATACACACGAACGAATTTCTCGGCAAGAAATCTCTGCCAGCAAGTTTCTTGCTGGTTTTTGCCGAGAAACTCGTTCGTGTGTACGAGGCCTGATTCTTCTTCCTGGAACTGAAGTCAAAATGTGGCGGGTGGGAGGGGAAGAGGGAGGGGCTGCAACATGGGCAAAGTATGATTGGCTAACAGTGAGATGAGATGCAAATATCCCCCTCCTCCCTGTGATGGTCGGGAGTCGGGACACTGAAATCATCATCATGCAGCCCCCTGCATCTTACTGCTGTGCTGTGCTGTGAACCCTTTTGCACACAGTACAGGTTGGAGATGTTCTGCTGGAGCTGGCTCTGCCTTTTGTCATTATGACAAGCAGGAGCCCCCGACACTGAGGAATGGATGATCGGCACAGCAATTAGAGCGATTCTCTGTTTTTTTATCCCTCCAGCAGCTGAGAGCTTACAGGAGGGGGGAGGGAGACACACACACAGAATCGCTCTATTGCCGTGACAATCGTTTTCATTTGGGGGGGGTGCACAGCTGTGCAACAACTCCGCTCTTCCTCCCACATGCAGCAACTTCCTCCCGCCGCCCACATGTGTACACTGCAGGGCCGCGAACCGGAGAGTGAGCGCCCACCCTGCAGGGAGAACATCGGGATGTGCAGGAGGGGGGAGTCACCTGACCCACACACTAAACACTTTCCCAGACCTTCCCGGGAGAGGAGAGCACCGACTGTGTAATGCTGGGGGTCATCTGAGCGGTGTGTAGACTGCCAGCTACTCACCAGAGCCCCTTTCATGTAGCGCCCATGGCACGTGCCCTGTCTGCCATACCCTGGATACGCCACTGTCTGCATGGCCAGATGAGCCCCAGATAACATAACAAGGGCTCGGAACATCCCACATTCATGCACAGGTGGAAGTTACACTTACAAATGCAGTGTTCCGACCAGAAGTTTCACTTACAAATGCAGTGTTCTGACTAGGGATGAGCCGAACACCCCCCCGTTCGGTTCGCACCAGAACTTTCGAACGGACCGAACGTTCGCGCAAACTTTAGAACCCTATTAAATACAATGGACGAGAACGTTCGAAATCTAAAGTGCTAATTATAACGCCTAATATGCATGTTATTGTCCTAAAAAGGGTTTGGGGACCCGGGGTCCTGTCCGAGGGGACATGTATCAATGTAAAAATAATCTTTTAAAACTGTCGTTTTTTCGGGAGCAGTGATTTTAATAATGCACAAAGTGAAAAAAAAAAGTGAAATATTCCTTTAAATATCGTAACTAGGGGGTGTCTAAAGTATGCCTGTGAAGTGGCAAGTGTTTCCTGTGTTTTAGAACTGTCCCTGCACAAAATGATACTTCTAAAGGAAAAAAAGCCATTTAAAACTGCTTAATGTCTAGTCCCGGCAATATGGATGAAAATTATTGAGAAAAATGGCATGGCTACCCCATCAGCCACCCCTACCCCAGCCCATTACCAGCCCCTTTGGGTCTTGTATGGATATTAGGGGGAACCCCGCACCCAAAATAAAAAAAGGCCCTATATACTCTGAACAGCAGTATACAGGCGGTGCAAAAAAGACACGGACTGTAGGTTTGTTCTTAAGTACAATCTGTTTGTAATTTGGAACAGGTACATTTTTTAAGTGTAGCTCTAGACAAAACATCTATTTTTAAGCTTTTTGGAGAACACAGGGAAGGGTTATCACCCCTGTAACATTTGTTTTGCTGTCTGTGGACCTGTTCAGAACATTTCACCTCACTTTCCATCCCAATGACAAATGTTTTTGGAAAATTTGGGGTTTTTATTGAAACAAGGATTTGTGATAAAGCATCAGTGGAGAAGAGACACCTTTTTCACATATTAACTCTTACAGGAGAGATATTGCCTTCCTAGGGGTAGATTTCCTCTCACTTCCTGTTGTCTCCTTCCGTTTGCAAGTAGGAGTCGTTTGTAAGTTGGATGTTTGAAAGTAGGGGCCTGCCATATATACTCTGCAGAAATTTGCCTCTTAGGTGTTGGTGTTGCCACAACACTGTAAGCCCTAACAGTTACTCTTGGTGGGCGCTGGAACGCCCTGCTGTCAACTATTATATCAGGAATTGTATTTACATGCCACTGTTGAACAGTGGTAGGAAAAATTGGGCTTTTGGTGGTGGTGCTGGTGCCACAACACTGTAAGCCCTCACAGTTACTCTTGGTGGGTGCAGGAATGGGCCCTGCTGTGAATTATTAGATCAAGAATTGTAATTGCATGCCCCTGTTGAACAGGGGCTGAAAAATTGGGCCTTTGGTGGTGCTGGTGCCACAACACTGTAAGTCCTCACAGTTACTCTTGGTGGCCGCAAGAATGGGCCCAGCTGTGAAATATTAGATCAAGAATTGTAATTACATGCCCCTGTTTAACAGGGGCTGAAAAATTGGGCCTTTCATGGTGGTGGTGGTGGTGGTGGTGTTGCCACAACACTGTAAGCCCTCACAGTTACTCTTAGTGGGTGCAGGAATGGGCCCTGCTGTGAATTATTAGATCAAGAATTGTAATTGCATGGCCCTGTTGAACAGGGGCTGAAAAATTGGGCCTTTGGTGGTGGTGGTGGTGCTGGTGCCACAACACTGTAAGCCCTCACAGTTACTCTTGGTGGGTGCAGGAATGGGCCCTGCTGTGAATTATTAGATCAAGAATTGTAATTGCATGCCCCTGTTGAACAGGGGCTGAAAAATTGGGCCTTTGGTGGTGGCGGTGGTGCTGGTGCCACAACACTGTAAGTCCTTACAGTTACTCTTGGTGGGCGCAGGAATGGGCCCAGCTATGAAATATTAGATCAAGAATTGTAATTACATGCCCCTGTTGAACAGGGGCAGAAAAATTGGGCCTTAGGCACTGGTGCTGGTGCCACAACACTGCAACCCCTCACAGATACTGTACTTAGAGCGCAGCAATGAGCCCTGTTGTAAAGTATTGCATCAAAAATTGTAATTACACGCCCCTGTTAAACAGGGGATGAAAAATTGGGCCTTAGCCACTGGTAGCGGTGCCCAGAACCAAAAATGTTCCTTCAAGCTATCAGCATGATTATTGAGGAGGAAGAGGATAGTCACTCAGCATAACAGTATAGTCACTCTGCATCAGCATAGGCAGTCTTGAAGGGATCTGACATTTCAAAGAAAATTATTCTGTTACATCAGCATCAGGTGCCTGGTAGCTGGTGGTGATCCAAGACTGATTCATTTTTATGAAGGTCAGTCGATTGACCGAGTCGGTTGACAGGCGCACCCTGTGATCGGTTACAAAGCCTCCAGCAGCACTGAATGTGCGTTCCGAAAGAACGCTGAATGCAGGGCAGGCCAGTATCTCAATTGCATACTGTGCAAGCTCTGGCCAGTGATCCATCCTCAAGACCCAGTGACCCAGAGGATTTTCGGTGAGAAAGGTGTCCAAGTCTGTTCTTGCCCCTAGGTATTCCTGCACCATGTAAACCAGACGCTGGCGATGGTTGCTGGAACCGATCATACCTTGGGGCTGCGGACTAAAAAATTGTCTGAACGCATCAGTCAGACGGCCACCTTCTCCACCGCTCCTTCTTTGACTGACCAAAGCCTCAGCAACACATTGTCCAGGACCAGGAATTTGTAACCTCCCAGTCTCTGGGAACGCGTTGCACAGACCTTTCTGCAAGGCCTCCCAAAGATGCCTCATGCTCTGCTCCCTCTGCGATGGCAAGATAAGGTCCGCAACCTTACCCTTGTAACGTGGATCAAGGAGGGTTGCCAGCCAGTAATGATCCCTCTCCTTGATCACACGAATACGAGGATCCTTACTCAGGCTTTGCAGGATCAGGGAGGCCATGCAGCGTAGGTTTGCTGAGGCATTTGGTGCCGAGTCCTCTGGGTCACTGAGGACGACATGATCCGCAGCCACCTTCTCCCAGCCATGTACAAGTCCATGGGTGTCTTGGGACTTTAATTCATCCCTTGAAGACTGCTGCTGATGCTGAGTGCTAGTCTCCACCTCCATGCTGACACAATCCTCCTCCTCCTCCTCCTCGTCCTCTTCCTTTGTGATAGCCGGGCCAGCAGGAACACTGTCTGGATAAAGGGGGCCTTAAGAGGTAAGGAAGTCCTCCTTTTCCTGCCTCTGTTCTGCCTCAAGTGCCCTGTCTATTATTCCACGCAGCATGTGCTCCAACAGGTGGACAAGAGGGACAGTGTCACTGATGCATGCACTGTCACTGCTCACCATCCTAGTGGCCTCCTCAAATGGTGCCAGGACAGTGCATGCATCCCTGATCATGGCCCACTGGCGTAGGGAAAAAAATCCAAGCTCCCCTGACCCTGTCCTGGTGCCATATTGCAACAGATACTCATTGATGGCCCTCTGCTGCGTGTGCAGCCGCTGCAGCATGGCCAACGTAGAGTTCCACCTGGTGGGCATGTCACAGATTATGCGGTTCTTGGGCAAGTTGTAATCTTTTTGCAGCTCAGCCAGCCGAGCACTGGCATTATATGACTGGCGAAAATGCCCACAGAGTTTCCTGGCCTGCTTCAGGACCTTCTGTAAGCCCGGGTACCTGCCCAAGAACCGCTGCACCACCAAGTTAAGGACATGAGCCAAACAGGGCACATGGGTCAGTTGTCCCTGTTGGAGGGCGGAGAGGAGGTTGGTGCCATTGTCGGAAACCACCTTTCCTGGCTTAAGCTGGCGTGGCGTCAACCACCTCTGAGCCTGCCCCTGCAGAGCTGACAGAATCTCTGCCCCAGTGTGGCTCCTGTCCCCCAAACACACCAGCTCAAGCACCGCATGGCATCTTTTTGCCTGCGTACTGGTGTAGTCCCTTGAACGCCTACGGAGCACCGCTGGATCCGAGGACAAATCAGCACAGGAAGAGGCCATGGAGGAAGAAGAAGAGGACGGGGTGGAGGAGAGAGGCGTGTCAGAATCACCAGTAGTAACATTTTGGAGGCGTGGTGGCGGAACAACCTCCAACACTACTGCACCTTGTCCTGCATCCTTCCCAGCTGCCAGCAGAGTCACCCAATGCGCCATGAAAGATAGGTAACGTCCCTGTCCATGCCTGCTGGACCATGAGTCAGCGGTAATATGCACCTTACCGCTGACTGCTCTGTCCAGCGAGGCCAAGACATTGCCTTCCACATGCCGGTAGAGAGCCGGAATCGCCTTCCGTGAGAAAAAGTGGCATTTGGGAACCTGCCACTGAGGAACCGCACATTCCACAAACTCACGGAAGGGGGCAGAGTCTACCAACTGAAAAGGCAGCAGTTGAAGTGCTAGCAATTTAGCCAAGCTAGCATTCAAACGCTGGGCATGTGGATGGCTGGGAGCGAACTTCTTGCGGCGGTGCAGCAGCTGGGGCAGGGAAATTTGCCTGGTACAATCGGACGTTGGTGTACCGATAGCAGATTGCCCGCAAGTACTTGGCTGTGACACGCCTAAGTCTACACCTTCATTCCTCTCAGTGCAGGTTTCAGAGAGGACTGAAGGTATAGTGGGGTTGGAGATCCCAGCTGATGAGGAGAAAGGAGAGGTCCGCCTTGTTCTTTGGTGTGGGTGTTTTAGGTGTGCTTGCCAACGGACTTCATGGCAGGTCAACATATGTCTGGTCAAGCACGTGGTGCCCAAGCGGCTGATGGTTTGGCCATGCGAGATAGGCTTTAGACATATGTTGCAAATGGCAATGGTGCGATCTGTTGCACACGTCTGAAAAAAGGCCCACACCAAAGAACTTTTGGAATAATGCGCAGAGACAGCAGCGCCCTGCACATGCGGAGCTCTGCGGTGTGATGCAGTCGGTGTGCTGCCCTTAAGCTGGTCCCTGGACGGCATCCTGCCTCATTGGAGATGTGCCTCCTCCTCCTCCTCTTCCTCTTCCTCTCTCCTATCAGGCACCCACGTGGAGTCAGTGACCTCATCATCCCCTCCCTCCTCATCACTGTAGCCAATCTGGCAGTATGCTGCAGCTGGGGGAACATGACTGCCAGATAGCTGACCTTGTTGGGCACCCCCTCTCTCTGGGCTCACGTTACTACCCCCCTCTCTCTGAGCTCACGTTACTGCCTTCCTCCAGCTGGGTTCCATCATCGGAGCCTTCAAAACGCTGGGCATCCTCATGGAGCATGTACACAACACTGTGGTCAAACAGTTCGGGGGACTCCTCAGGAGGACATGGTGGGGCTAGGGAAGGAGTGACTGATGCCATTGAGGCGAGAGAAGAGGCCGCTTTGGCAGCTGCTTTGCCAGACAAAGTACCCTGAGCCTGGATGAGAGAGGATGAGGAGGAGGAGGACGGCTTGGTCATCCACTCTACCAAGTCTTCAGCATGTTGCGGCTCAACATGGCCAACTGCCGAAAAGAAGGACAAGCGTTTCCCACGGCCACGTGCTGATGAGAATGCACCGTGTCCACGACCAGCATCATTGTTGCCTCTAGACACAGAGCCTGCTTGCCCTCTTTTATTGCCTCGTGACTGTCTGCCTCTCACTGTTTGCCTTCCAGACATACTAATGGCCTGCTGTGGTGTTAGTATGGGAAAAGCAACAATTGTTGTCAGTTAGTTTTAGGTGAAAACTGTGCAGAGGACACAATACACTGAAAATACTTGCAGCTCTCTGCTTGTGGTTTTATTATGAGAACACCACTATAATAGTATTAGTCACTAACTGTATCCAGGTGAGCTTTAGGTGAATGCTATGCAAAGCACACAGTAGTAAACTAAGTGAAACACTGACTGTCTGCAGCTAGCAAAATCACTGGCCTGCCTGTCACAGTATAGAGAATAACTGTATCCAGGTGAGCTTTAGGTGATCACTATGCAAAGCACACAGTAGTACACTAAGTGAAACACTGACTGTCTGCAGCTAGCACAATCACCGGCCTGCCTGTCACAGTATAGAGAATAACTGTATCCAGATGAGCTTTAGGTGATCGCTATGCAAAGCACACAGTAGTACACTAAGTGAAACACTGACTGTCTGCAGCTAGCACAATCACCGGCCTGCCTGTCACAGTATAGAGAATAACTGTATCCAGATGAGCTTTAGGTGATCGCTATGCAAAGCACACAGTAGTACACTAAGTGAAACACTGACTGTCTGCAGCTAGCACAATCACCGGCCTGCCTGTCACAGTATAGAGAATAACTGTATTCAGGTGAGCTTTAGGTGGATGCTATGCAAAGCACACAGTAGTACACTAAGTGAAACATTGACTGTCTGCAGCTAGCACAATCACCTGCCTGCCTGTCACAGTATAGAGACTAACAGGTACGGATCTAGCTATACTCAATACAGTGTATAAATATATATACAACACCTAGGATGCATATATATCCTCTACACACTGTAACAGCAGCTAACTGACTCGCCTGCCTGCTCTATCTAACTCAATATAAATGACACTGTCTATCTCTCTGACACTGCCTCTTTCACAAACGCCAACACACTACACAAGGCCGACTTCCAGGCGGCCTTATATAGTGTGGGGCGTGTACTAAACCCCCTGAGCCATAATTGGCCAAAGCCACCCTGGCTTTGGCCAATTACGGCTCTCCGTTTTTTCTGCGCTGTGATTGGCCAAGCATGCGGGTCATAGTGCATGCTTGGGCAATAATCCGCCAGCAATGCACTGCGATGCCGCAGTGAATTATGGGCCGTGTTGCGCAACACGAATTTGGCGCGAACGGACCATAACGTTCGTTCTTCGTCGAACAATCGAGCGGCCGATGGTCGAGTCGAACGTGTGTTCGACGCTAACACGAAGCTCATCCCTAGTTCTGACTTATGAACAAATTCCACTTACGAACAAACCTACAGTCCTTATTGTGTTCGTAACTCGGGGACTGCCTGTATACACAATTCAAAATGTCAAACACTGCTTCATCTCTTACATTTACCATTCTTGATACAGCTCCTCAAATGTAAATAGAAAAAATATTTTGCATACTGTATAGGTGGTTAGTTATGACTCTTAGAGAGAGTATTCTATTATGGTTGTATAAAGAGAGAAAAAGCCTTTGGTTAGCATTATTTAGCTGGCCTCCATTGGCCCACATACATACCTTTGCTAAACAGGAACTTCGGCTTCCATACAACTTCCCCCAGATCTGTTTAAAAAAGAGAAAAACATCTCCCTCTTTCCTCCCTAACCAGGCCCTGCACTCAGACTTACCACTCACATTGCCCCCTCACGCCTACAGACTCCTTGTCACCTTAATACCTACTCCTACTCCACTCAGGCTATAGACCCATCAAGCTGTTTTTCACAACATACAGAAACCTGGCCTGATTGTCTTTGTACTGTCTGACTCTCACAGCTTTACCACCAAATACAATCCTTTTTAACTCCCCTCCTGTATCACCTGTTGCTGTCACTTCCTTGTTTCTTCACCACATTATTATAAACTCCAGCAGGAGCAGGCCTCAGTGTCTGAGCGACCAGCACCAAACCCCCTGGGCTTGGCGGAACTTCGGAGCCCTCCTTGCCCCGGCTGGCATAGAGGAAACAGCCACTGACAAGAAAAGTAATTTTTGACTGGCGACTACCACCTCGTGGTTAGGAGTATGATGACCTGAGATTACTGAAGGGGTCCAGAGCTGGAATTAGAAAGGGGAAACGATAAAACCTCATTTCACGCTGTTTGCTGCTTATTTTTTGCAGCTTATTGTTTGGTGAGTGCATATTGGTGGAGCATTGGTGACAATTTGTTGGTGGGAAGACACAAATGGACATGGTTTAACCATTTGCCACTCACCCATAGTACATTTACTGTGATTGGAAGGCACAGCCAGGCACTGGCTTCCTGGGTTTCAGGTGCGCCTGCTGACCTGTGCTGTGTGAATGAACACAGCACATGTTTGTCAGCAGGTTACAGCCAATCATTTAGGCTGTATACCTGCTGATTGACTGTAGACACAGGCTCTGGCTGGATTTCTCCCTGTCATTCAGAAATGAAAGCAAGGAGAGAAACCCAGCCAGATCAATGAGTACAAACAGCACACATACACTCGAATACACTTGTTAGGCATACAATTAACCCATTGATTGCCCTCCTGATCACCCCTGTCACTCAGCCAGTGCCATTAGTACAGTGCCAGTGTACAGTATTATGACTGGTCACAGTAATAGTGTCACTAGCGACGGTCAGCGTCAGTTAGTGTCCCTCCCAGCCAGTGTCAGTTAGCTCCAGATTACCGGCCACACTACCACAGTCACACTATAAATAGCTGATCACCAGCATTACTAGTATATTGTTTGTATGGATCAGTATCTTGATCATGATTAGGACTATACCAGGGTCCCCAATAGTATAATGTTCCCAAAAATGCAGTGTTAGCAGGATAAGCCTCCGATCACTGCCAGCACTTGCAACATGTAGCAGAACACATTTTGGCCTAAATTTATGAAGAAATTAGATTTTATTGGATATGGTTTATAACAGAAAGTAGAAAATGATCGTTTTTCTTCTCAAAACGTTCTGTCTTTTTTTGTTTATATAATAAATAAAAAGTAAAAAAATAGAGGTGGTCAAAATTCACCAAAAGAAAGCTCTATTTGTGTGAAAAAATTATATAAACTGAATTTGTTTACAGTGTTGCATGACCAAGCAACTGCCAGTTAAAGTAGCTCAGTGCTGATAAGAAAAAAATGGCCTGGTCATAAAAGGGGTAAAACCTTCCGGCGGTCAAATGGTTAATGAAATACTGGGCTTTTATTTATGAATGCATACATATACAAGATGCATAGATTAAATATTAGGACCAGGGTCGCCAACTTTCAGTAAATTTACAAACAGTTTGTAAAATCCGTAATTGTTGCATCTGTCCATGAATGTTAGTTACGGACATGCAGCCTACATGTCTGTAATAGACATTCAAGGACAGATGCAAAAAGTACGGATTTTACAAACTGTTTGTAAATTTACTGAAAGTTGGCAACCCTGATTAGGACTAAGACCCCATTCACACAGGGGCGACTCGTCAGGTGTCTCAGCCGCCTGACGAGTCGCGTCCCATTCTGTACAATGGAACCGTTCTAAGTGGAGCGACTGAAGTCGCTCCGACTTAGAAAAAGGTTTCTGTACTACTTCAAGACGACTTCAAGGCGACTTCCATTGATTTCTATACAGAAGTCATTTTGGAAGTCTGCTTTGAAGTCGTCTTGAGATCGCCCAGCACAGTCGCGGCACAAGTCGTGCCGCCCCTGTGTGAATGGGCTCTTAGCAGTTTATTTACGTATTTGTATATGTTGATACACACAGTGGTGGGTTACACTTATGTTATTGATATTTTTATGGTATAATTGTACTATTTATTTTTTTATTATGGTTTATCACTCTTTGGCGCTGCACATATGATATAATTTCCAATATTAATTAAAAGGAATGCTGGAAGTGTGTGACCATTTGCAATAACTCTTCATGGTCATTTTATCAAATACAATTTTATGACAAAGCCTTTCAGCAATAGCAATAAACAAAATCTGGACCAAATACCTCTTCATATACCATGTTCTAAAACATTACGTGAGATCTAAGCTAAGGCCTTCACTGATATTTAAGTTCCTTTCATAATAAAAAAGCACAAAGACATTGATATTTATAATGTATAGGCATAATTACTCCGTTATTTAGTAAAACAAGTGAGATGTGGAAAATGGGTCATTTTATTTCAAATGGAGAAAATAACTTTCCAAGCTGCCACAATCTAAATGGCTGAAACATTCCAGTGAGTCCTACTGTTGTAAATTATGTTGTAATTTTCATTTGAAATGTGTTGAGGAACAGTACCTGTATGCACCAAAGCACACTAATTAACCGAAAGAACGGAAATTAACAGATGGAATGTGCATCCACAAAAATGTCCTGAACAGTTTGATGGCAATCAGCACTTTATAACAGCACATAAAGCGGAAGCGTTGTGATCATACGTGCTTGTTATTCCTAATGTTTTTAACCAGAACTGACAAGGAATTTTAGATAAGGTAATTACAATGTAATGATGCATACATTTTAATAGATTCATGTACTATGCTTTCTATTTGATATTCACATTGTGGCAGGAGTAGACCAGACTGGCTTTAAAACTGGCAATATTCTTGTGTAGCGGGGTGCCAAATTCAGTGCTGGGACAAGGTAATTTAGCGCCCAGGGCGAAGACACCAAACTGCACCCCCCCCCTCCACACCCACACAACATGTATGAGCAAAATCCCCCCCCCCCTCCAAAAAAAGAAAAAATTGAGCACTAATCGGCATACTTAGCCCTAAGCACAAATAATACCCCCTATCATGCTTACTAGCATAAATTCCCCCCCCCCCCCAATTCCCATTTCTAACAGCACCAATATTTCCTATCCTAGCACAAATTCCCCCCATCACCTCTTCTAGTACAACCCCCTCCCCCCCCCCCCCAAATACCCCTACTAGAAAAAAAATCATATCCTGACACTCCTCAAATTCCCCATCCCAGCAGAACCCCCCCCCCCCCCAGAATTCCCTTCCTAGCACAACAGCACAAATACACCCCCTTCATATCAATTCTACCTAGAAGTTATCATTTTCTCCCTACAAATACTCTCATTCCTCCCCTTGTGTCCTCAGTGCAGCTCTCCCTTCCCTCAGATTGGCAGCAGCTTTCCTCACACACACACAGAACTCAGATATAGTGCAGCACCTCGCTCTGTGATGCCCATCTTCCAACGTTCCTCCTCATGTTGTCCTGTCAGAGCTGAGAAGGAGCCAATTTCTAAACTTGCCTGTGCGGCAGGCCGGCCGCTAGCGGGAGAGATACCGCTGCTGAAGGGGATCGGGATCACAGCTCGGAGATGCCCGCCTCCCGCCCTCACTGCTTTTCACTTCCAGCTTCCAGCTAGAGCCAGGCTCCTCGGCTCCTCTAGGTTGCAGCGCCGCCACAGCTCTCTGCGCTCCTCTGAGTCCTCCCACCCTGCCTCCGGCCGTGAGTGGCCTCACGCCTCCGGCCGGGACTACGAGGCTCCTCCGTAGGGGGTGTGAACAGTGAAGCTGACAGGGAAGGGAGGTGAAGCCAGGGCTTGCTGTGCCAGATGCAGGAGCGTACTCGGCACACTTATAGACAATTTTTTGGGTACAGCGGCACTAGCTAGCATGTATAATGACAAAGGTGTGAAGCACATTGCCGGCACTTCACCTGCGCCCCCCCTCCTATAGAAAATCGTACCGCCCAGGGCATCCGCCCCTGCCTTGTACCGGCCCTGGCTAAATTTAGGGGAAGTATTTGGGTGGTAGTTATGCCCAAACACCCTAATTGATAGAGTTCTTGAAACCATTTTTGTCCACAGGAGTATTGATGTACAGTTCCCTGTGCCCTGCAGGTGGCGCTGCCATAGTAGGCCTGGGTTGAACCACTGATACAGTGCTGTGCCTTGTGTGTCCCCTCTCGGCAACCATACAGTGGGTGTGGTCTACCTGCTAGGCATGCTGGGAGAGAATATAAAAGGGGCAGACAATGCCTGTTGAGGGTTTTTCGTTGTCGGGGTCCTACCCCAGGGTTCTTGTTCCTGTCCGCCCTGGGCACCTTTAGCCCAGGGGCGGGTCTGTGGTTCGTTGTCAAGGGTCCCAGGCACCTTTAGCCCTGGGACTGCGCCAAAGGTCTGGGCCCAGCACCTTCGGCTGGAGCCCATCGGGGATTGAGGAATCTCAGGGTTCCACCTTGCGAGGGGACCCGTATCCTAGATGAGGAGGCCAGGGGAGGAACCGTTCTGAAGGACTGGTGCAAAAGTCACAGTGAAGGAAGGGTCCCGGTAACTCTCTGGAGGGATGTCTTCTCCCTGAACAGAGACCAAGGGTAACGTTCGAGCATCATTTCGGCTGCTAGTCCCAAGCTAGGGAGACTATCCGAATGGGCTGAGTCTGCTTGAGAATCGGAGCAGTGAATTGTGTAACGTTTGTGCCTGGACCTCATCCACCTCTTAAGCTGTCCTGTTCTCCCTCCAACCTATTCTGTTAGAGACTGTGTTTTATAAGAAATAAATCTCTATGTTGGAGTGCAGCTGGTGTGGACATTCAAGTTACTGTGGGGATACAAGGACCTATCTTTATTGAAAATAGAGGTGAGAGACATTCTCTGGTTGTCTAACTTTGGAAGACCCAACAACAACACCGCTCAACCTCTTCACATAGGAGGGTACAGGCTTGTGGTGCGGTGTGCCTCTCTCTTCCTGCGAGGAGCCAAAGTGGGTAGTCTGGTTGAATGAATAAGATCTTTCCTGTTGAGCTTAACAAGTCTATTGAAGGATAAATGTTTTTGTGGTCTGACTAAGGGTAGACACCCAATATAACGCACCTCATCCCAAATTTGTGACAAAATGTAGAAAAAGAAGTAAACGGGACTATAGCGGTGCTAGCGTTAATATTTAGACAACAGTGGAAGACTCAATTCATTAAAAAAAAGGGGATTTATCCATTTATTGAACAAGTAATACAAAATATTGAGTAAAATTACATATGTATATATAAGCGTATTCACAAAATTTCAAAAATAGGGCATAGCTAATATGGTGGTTAATTAGATGTTAAACCAAAGAGATCATACGTAGTCCCAACATGTTTCGCCCATCGGGGCTTCGTCAGGGGAAGTATGTCTCAAATGTGCGAGTACATCGAACATAGCTGTTAAAATAGACAATAGAAAAATTCATATTAGCATATTGTAAGCTGGTTTATGTAAAATTTAGAAGATCGATCTGTAAACAGGTCCACAGTTGGCAAAAAGAATAACGACTTACCACCATTAGAACCCTAGATGAAATAAATGGGGGTAAAGGCAAGAGAAACCTCTGCACGCTGGTGGAGGAAGGAGAGAAGTCTCCTCCTCGGTGTGAGACGTAAATGGAGCTCCGAGCATACAAACCCTCACAGTGACCGCTTAAGAGACCTAGCCAAAATAGATCAAAGAAATATATATAAATAGATAAATAAATTAAATTAAATTGGAGAAAAGACCCCGTTAGTGTTGAATTAATTTAAGTGAATGTAATTGATATGTGAAAGCAATTAAAAATTAAAAATTATATATAGTGGTCAATTGATTTTGATCTAAGTGGGGTTAATGGTCCCGTTAGCCCAATCAATTATGGGGCAGATTAAGTCATTATTAAATTAACTATTCAGGTTATACTCACGTTAAAATCAAAATTGAGAAGAAAAAAAAAGGAAAAAATTAGAATGAATGAGATGGTGCCTGATTGATGTTAGATCCACTGGATACAAAATATCCGAATAAGATGCGTTCATAGGACATGAACCTTCAGAGAACTTTAGTCCAGTGAAGAGAAAGTTCCAAAAGATGAAATTATTCTATAAGTCAAATATATTGTATGTTAATCAGTTATCCACAAGGGGACGTCTTGAGTTAAAACAATAAGTATATAATAATAAAAATAGTCCAACATTAGATATTGTCATAAATGTGGAGTTAGCATTATACGGTTCTTATATTTTTTCTCATAATATTTAAATTTAGTATGGATAGAATAATAGGGGAATGACCACACACCATATCAGACAAAAACAAACTGAAGAGCCAATGGCCCAAACCGAGCTGTTAGTGTTGAATGAAGTATTACATTATCTTGTGTATCATTAGACATACAGCATAACAATGCTTTTAGTCTGAGAGTATGACAAAAGGACATCTAATGGAATAACAATCATAAAAGTTTTCAAAGCCCAAAAAGTAGAAGAACTGATAATATACAGGAGACAATGTGTCAGATTCTCAGATAAGCAGCAAGTGGTTACCTTGAAACAGAACTGTGGATAAATATCAGGCCGCCTCATCGAACCGCTCTGGTTGGTGTGCAGCCTGATAATGCCGGCTTTTAAGCGAGCACCAACTCTGCCAGCGTCTGACGTCGCCGGCGGAGTGCGGACGTGACAACGTTAGTGCGCATGCGCCCAGAGTCCCGAAGCTGTACCAAAACTACAAGACCCAGAATACCTAGCGCCCATGGGAGGGGACTTGGTCTCACGCACCAACGTCATTGGAAACATAGTCTCCAATGAGACGGAGCGGGATCATGTTGTAATGTATCATAGTATGGTAAGGCTTGGTAAGAATAGTAAAACCAAAATCAGGGATAATGGGAAAGCAAAAATTGCAAAAACGTGTAAGTTGGGCAGACCCAGCTTTGCCGGATATGCCCTGGGCGTCCATATGAGGGCTGTAGAAAGCCCAGAGATTCCGTCACAGTCAGACACCCTGTACATGTTCTCATTGCAGACCCTCAGAGACCAAAGGTGAAGTCGCTCTTTTGTCAATGATGGCGGGTACAGTTAACCAACCAAAAAAAGCCGTACCCGCCAACTTCCAGGGAGAAATTACAGAACGATCTTAAGAAACAGACATATTTCACATAATGTACATTGCACATATTTAAGTATTAAACATAAATCTTCAACATAACAGACAATTTAGGAAAGACATACTTATATAGAACATAGCTAAATGAATGATAGTTAATAGAAAATAAATTTAATATCAAGCAATAACAGTGATTTAATTTTATTAAACTAAATTAATTTACTTATAAACTTATAGAAAAAAGGGGGGAGGGAGGTGAAAAAAGGAAACAGAGGACTCCTAGAGCAGGGAGAAGGGGGTATGTGGACAACCTAAGTCATTAAAGATCAAGGCAGATCAGCCAGATCAGCCAGTCATAAGAAAGGTCTGAAACTAAGATTCTCGTTAAAGCCAGGGAAAACAGTTGCCTCTAGATTGTAAATCCAGCGAGCCTCTAATTGTAGCAAGTTTTATCAACACTTCCTCCTCTGGCATGAGGCGGAATATGTTCCAAAGCCATAAAACGTATATTTTTTGCATTAAAGGTATGAAAAGTACCAACATGGTGACTAACTGCTGTTTCCGTTTTTCTCTTAAAGATAGGTCTAATATGGTCACGAATTCGCTTGTAGAAGGGGCGCTTGGTTTTTCCTATATAAAATCCACCGCATTGGCAAATGGCCATATATACAATGCCCAAAGTTTGGCATGTAATTCGATGTTTAGCACGGTGAATTTGACCATTGGGAAGTGTGCAAGTTGAGCTGTTAAGTATGAATGGGCACATCACATATCACAATGCCCACAAGCAAATGTTCCTGGATTCAGGCATTTTATATCAGAAAGAGTTTCGAAATGGCTATGAACCAGACTATCTTTAAGAGAAGGTGCCCGTTGGTAAGTTATTTGTGGTTTACTACCAATATATTTGTTAACTATAGGATCAGCAGACAACAGAGGCCAGAATTTTTCCACAATCTTGCGGATTTTATGGTGTTCAGTAGAATATCTTGTAATAATTCTTAGTTGGTCGGTTTGAGTGGTGAGTTTTTGGCCAAAAATAAGAGAACTGCGATCTTGTTCACATACTCTCTTATAGGCTCTCTTCAAAACCGAATGGCTGTAACCCCTATCTTTTAAACAAGCATATAGCTCGTCCGCAGCTTTTTTTAAATCTGCATCCCGGCTGCAGTTACGTTTGATACGAAGGTATTGACTGTAGGGAATTCTGGTTACAAGTGGTGCAGGATGGAAGCTTGTCGCATGTAAGACAGTATTCCCGGCAGAGGGCTTTCTGTAAAGGAATGAGTGTAAAACACCATCCCTGTCCAGATGCAACATTAGATCAAGGAAACTAAGTTCTATCTGACTACAGGACATAGTGAATTTTAAATTAAATCGGTTTGAGGAGATCCCCTTCATAAAGAGATCAAGCTCATCCCTGTCACCTGACCAGAAAAAGAGGACATCGTCGATGTACCTGTACCAGGATATTATCCTGTCCAGGCACACCGACGAATCCTCGCTGGAAAAAAGCTCCCTCTCCCACCCCCCCAGGTACAGGTTGGCATACGATGGGGCACACTTGGTCCCCATCGCAACCCCCTGCACCTGGAGGAAGTGGGAGAGTCCGAACATGAAAACATTATGCGTGAGTATGAATCTCAAAAGCTCGAGAACAAAGGAATTATAAATGGCTGAATCTATTGAAGGATCTTTTTAGGAGAGATCGACTATAACCCCTAACGAGTAATCTATCGTGCAAGTCATTGACCACCTTATAGAAATCCAAATCAAGAGTACAGTTTCTCCTAAGCCGTAAAAATTGGCTTTAGGGGATGCTGTCAAGCAGAGGTTTGGGGTGTGCACTGCTGGCGTGCAAAAGGGTATTGCCCGCTGAGGGTTTCCGGTAAAGAGAAGAATGAAAAGTCCCTTCTCGATCGACAATTATTTTAAGATTGAAGAAAATTAATGCTCGATTGACTACATTCCATAGTAAAACTTAAATTGTAGTCATTTACAGCCAGTAAGTCCATCAGTTGCAAGAGCTCATCCTTGGTTCCAGACCAAAAAATTAAAATGTCATCTATATACCTATGCCAGGCAATCACATGTTGTAACAAATTCGATAGATGATCATTAGAAAAAAGTTCCCTCTCCCACCCCCCCAGGTACATGTTGGCATATGAGGGGGCACAAATGGTCCCCATAGTCACACCCTGCACCTGGAGGAAGTGGGAGGTGCCAAATACAAAAACATTGCGTGTAAGGATGAACTCAAGCAACCGAAGGACGAACTGGCTGTAATGACAGGAAGAAGGTCCACGTTCGTTCAACTGGATCTGGATGGTTTCAATACCTTTTTTGTGTGGGATACAGTTAGATAAACTCTCAACATCCAATGCCACTAGCCAAGTGCCCGAGAGAATTTGTTTTCCATCAATGCTACGAAGCAAGTCTATGGTATCCTTGACATAAGAAAATAATGAAATGACGTGAGGGTGCAAATATTTGTCTACCAAAGCACTGGCCTTCTCGGTTAGGCCTTGGCATCCAGAAACAATTGGACGACCAGGGGGATGATCTAAGGATTTATGTACTTTTGATAGAGAATAGAAAGTTGGTATTTTTGGGTCTTTGACATTTAAGTAATTCCAGGTAGTCTGATCAATAGTTCCATTTTGATATGCCCTAAAAATAAGGCCATAATATTCCTGAGTGAAGTTCTCCACAAGAGTCTTGGAGATGGGGCGATACCAAAGTTTGTTGCCAAGGATGTCGAGGCACATGTGCTCATATGCCCCGACATCCATGACAACAACATTGCCCCCCTTATCTGCTGGTTTTATATATTTTTTTTTTCACAATCAAAAATAATTTTATTGATATAGAAGATAATGTATACAGTAATCAGAGACTGGTAACAAATGAATAAAAGTCATAGCAGCGAGATACATCAAACATTGCCGTGTTGTTGATAAACAAAGCAAGGACATAGTCTAAATATCACAGTGTGTAATATAGAGGGGGAGTAGAAAAGAGGGGTAAGGAAAGGGAGGATAGGGGGAGAGGGGTAGGGTAAACTGAAAGTATAGGGATAATGAGGTCACAAGAGGAGTATCTGGAACATAGTGGGGTAGCCCCTAAGGGCCTGGTCTAGGTTTGGGAGTAATGGCAAGACAGAGACAACAAAAAAGAGGTTTTATAACCAAATCGGGATGACTCAAATTCTGTTCATGTTTGTTCGATAACTCCATATTTTTAATCTCTGAGGTGCTTTGCTGAACAAAAGCCCAGATGTTAGGGTTAGCATGGAGTAAGGGAAAGGTTCGGGATTTGGGCTTAAAGGAAGTAGGAGGAGGGAAAGACACACCAGGGACGATGACCCCCGGCATGTTAAGAGTCGGTGGGTCGTTATCATCAGTGTGTCCCTCCTCCCAAAGTAGCATGAGCTCATCCATTGCGTGAAGTTCTGCCTCAGACAACTCCAATGGAGGAAAATCAATTTGTTCATAAGAGGATGGTTTATTATATATGACCTTCAGCATCAACCGTCTGGCAAATAAATGTATGTCCTTAACCACTTAACGACCGCTCACTGTACATATACGTCGGCAAAATGGCACGGACAGGCACAATCACGTACCTGTACGTGACTGCCTTCGTATGGGTGGGGGGTCCGATCGGACCTCCCTCCGGTACAGTGAGTGGTCGGTATCGCTCCAGGAGCGATCGGTGATGAGGGGGCGGCCATTGGTTTCTGGCCACCCCCTCACGATCGTCTCTGGCGAATGAAATGCTTCCTCTGCCTGTGTAATGTATACACAGGCAGAGTAAGTGCACCAACAGCCCACTGACACATAGGCACACATAGGCACACGATCGCCCCCCCCCCAGTCACCCCCAGATCACCCCCCAGATCACCCCCCAGCCCTCAGTCACAGTGTCACTCATTGCAGTGGTCATTTATTTACTGATCACTGCAAACAGTGACATTTGTAACTGTAAAAGTGTCAGGGCAGTTAGTTTTAGATCCAGAGTAGCCCCCTAACCCCCCCTAATAAAGGTTTAACCCCTTGATCACCCCCCCAGGTAACCCTTTCACCCCCTAGCACCACTGTGACTAAGCAATCGTTTTTCTGATTGCTGTTTTAGTGTCGGTGGTGCCGCTAGGTAGTCAGTTTTTTTTTAGGTTCGCCGCCAGGTTTTTATAGCGTCGGGTACCCCCATATATTACCTAAAAAGGTTTAACCCCTTGATCGCCCCCCAGGTAACCCTTTCACCCCCTAGCACCACTGTCACTAAGCGATCGTTTTTCTGATCGCTGTTTTAGTGTCGGTGGTGCCGCTAGGTAGTCAGTTATTTTTTTAGGTTCGCCGCCAGGTGTTTATAGCGTCAGGTACCCCCATATATTACCTAATAAAGGTTTTAACCCCCTGATTGCCCCTAGAGTTAACCCTTTCACCAGTGATCACCGTATAGGTGTCACTGGTGACGCTGGTTAGCCAGTTAGTTATTGTGTTATTTAGGTTCCCCTTCAGGTTTTTATATAGCGTCAGGTACCCCCATATATTACCTAATAAAGGTTTTAACCCCCTGATTGCCCCTAGTTAACACTTTCACCAGTGATCACCGTATAAGTGTTACGGGTGATACTGGTTAGTTAGTTTGCTTTTTATAGTGTCAGGGCACCCGCCGTATATAACCCAATAAAGGTTTAACCCCCTGATCGCCCGGCGGGTGATATCAATTAGGTTTTAGCGTCAGAGAGGGTCTGCGTCACACCCCAGGCAGCGTCAGGTTAGTGCCAGTAGCGCTAACACCCACGCGTGAAGCATACACCTCCCTTAGTGGTATAGTATCTGAACAGATCAATATCTGATCTGATCAGATCTATACTAGCGTCCCCAGCAGTTTAGGGTTCCCAAAAACGCAGTGTTAGCGGGATCAGCCCAGATACCTGCTAGCACCTGCGTTTTGCCCCTCCGTCCAGCCCAGGCCACCCAAGTGCAGTATTGATCGATCACTGTCACTTACAAAACACAACACACATAACTGCAGCGTTCGCAGAGACAGGCCTGATCCCTGCGACTCCAGTGCTGTAGGAGGCGATTTCACCACCACAGTTCAAAAAAAGAGCATATATGCCGAAGCATGGGGGCAGCAGGGGCGGAGGAGCGATTTTGCTCCTAATGCCGCGTACATATGGTCGAAATTCCGACGGAGGCTTGCCCATGGAAAAGTCCGACCGTGTGTACGCGGCATAACTTTTGCGGGAGGATGCCCCCATGCTTCGGCATATATAAATGGTGCATGTATGCCCATCATTAGAAGTGGGTTGATGAAGGGAGGTATTCTAATGGTGGGCATACCCACCGATCAATCTCTTTTTTTCGTTCAGCCAACAGGCTGCATGAAAAAAAAGATTACAATACATGTCCAACAAGGACCAGCAACGTACTGGTATGTTGCTGGACTTTGAATGGTTATACCAGAATGATGCCTGTGGGTTTAGGTATCATCTTGGTATCATTCTTTTCAGCCAGCGGCCGGCTTTCATGTAAAAGCAATCCTAGCGGCTAATTAGCCTCTGGACTGCTTTTACAAGCAGTGGGAGGGAATGTCCCCCCCCCTGGATATAAAAAGCGCCATTGGGAAATTGGGAAAGCATTTTATCACACCGATCTTGGTGTGGTCAGATGCTTTGAGGGCAGAGGAAAGATCTAGGGTCTAATAGACCCCATTTTTTTCAAAAAAAGAGTACCTGTCACTACCTATTGCTATCATAGGGGATATTTACATTCCCTGAGATAACAATAAAAATGATTAAAAAAAAATATGGAAGGAACAGTTTAAAAATAAAATAAAAAAGCAAAATTAATAATAAAAAAAAAAAGTGTTAGTGACGGTGTTACGAACCACTGATGATCGACGAGTGGAATTCGGTCCAAATGTGCGGTTAACGGAATCCGATGAGGTTGTGGTACGATCCCCTTTTCTTTTTTTGGGGATCCTATCCTGGGAAAGTTCCCTGTACATAGTAGAGGTACTGGAAGAAAAAGAGGGAGAGGCAGCATTAGGTACAATATTGTTTGTTTTAGGTATGTCGGAAGCAGATGGTTTAGCTGTAAATTTGTCATAAGAAGTTTGATTCCATCTGTATGCGTACCCGTTTTCATGGGCAGATTTATCCCGAAGGAATTTGCCTTCCTTGGTATTAATGACAGTCAATGCGTACTCCTCCAGGCGCGTCTTGAGGTCTTTCTCCTGTTTGGCGAACCTGGGGGAGGACACAATAAGGACATGGTCCTGATACCAACTGGAAATTTGGAGGTCAAGTAATTCAAGTTCATTATCAAATTGAGTACAGAGGATCGAAATCATCTGAAATTAACAAGATTGAAGATTAGCCTCCCAAGATGACTTTAGAGAATTGTTAACCTTCCTAACATTAGGAAAATTTTGGATCCTCAGACCTCAGGGGACAATCTGATTTTTGGAATATTTCACGAAATAAGCTTTGTGCCAATAGACTCTAACTTTCTTTTCAAGAAGTCGTTGTAACCTCATAAATGAATGATCCAGTTCAGCATCAGATATTTTATCATCGTTTTGTGATAATCAAATTTTGGTCATCAGTCCATCCCACGCTTCCCCACAGAAATCAGCCATAACGTGCACCGTTAATAGAACACTGAGATATATATATGGGAACCTATGAAGATCCTAAAAGGAATTTAGTACAAATCATAAAAGGTAAGAAGAATAATCAATGAGGAAGTCAAAACACAATAGACATCAATAATATAAAATAGGACAATTTATATAATTTGACAAAGAGTTGTTTATCTCTAGAGCAGGGGTCTCAAACTGGTGGCCCTCCAGCTGTTGCGAAACTACAAGTCCGATCATGCCTCTGCCTGTGGGAGTCATGCTTGTAACTGTCAGCCTTGCAATGCCTCATGGGACTTGTAGTTTCGCAACAGCTGGAGGGCCGCCAGTTTAAGACCCCTGCTCTAGAGGGACCACCAGCCACAGATATTATGGTGTATTGAAACATCTGGGTAATGGAAGAAAATGGAAGTTGCTAGTGTGTCCTCTATTAGATCAGGCACCTCATCCCTGTACAATGGATAACAAAATAGGGAAAAGGGAATGAAGGGATTATGGAGGTGCCTAACAAGTCAAGACGAGGATTTTTTCAGATTGAAAGAAGACAAAATGTATTCTACACAATTGGATATAATGCTAATATTGATCAATACATGATACAAAATACTGAATTAGATTGTACAACAGGTTCTCCCAACATGTTTCACCAAAGCATTGGCTTCTTCAGGTGTATTATTATACATTCAGTGTAGTATTAAAATCTATAAAGAAAGACAAAAAATGTTATGGTAATACATGAATACGTTTTTACATTACAGAACACAATAAACATGGCAAAACAGAGTTTGGAAATGTCAGAGCGCTAGAAGTCCAAACAAAGTCCTGCTATCAAGGTAGCCTCTGTTAACAAAAGCTTGGTGTATAATACAGCTGTACTGTCAGAGGAATTACCAACTCAGCCACGCCAGCCGCATTCCTGCGCGCATGCGCAGCCAAACGGTGCTTCGGCGCATGCACGTACGCGGGCCGGTGGAATGGCGAGCGCGCATGCGCACTAGAGTGCCAATTGGAGCTCTGACGGGCCTATATAAAGTGGCCCAGGTACTCTGACAAGTTGTTGGTTTGTTGTCAGCTTCCTGTCTGTACCTGATTTCCTGTTACCTGCATCTGAACTACTGTTGTGACCCGGATCGGTTTGACTACTCTGCTCTTCTCCTGGACCTGACCTTTGGCTTGCCTTACGGATCTTCCCTGCTACCTGTGTTTGACCCCCGGCCTGTGACTCGGATCTGCCTCTTGTCTCCAGCCCTTGACCTTCTGCCTGCATCTCGGATCTGCTACTTGTCTCCAGCCCCTGACCTGCTGCTTGTACTTCCTGGACTTGTTTCTTGTCTCCTGTGCTAGACCCCCAGCCTGCATCTTCAATACTGCACCCTCAGCCTGCACCCGGACTCAGTCTCCTGCCTATCTGCTCTGACCCCTGTTGTGCTCTGGACTTGTGTCTTCAGCTAGGATCCTGCAAAGAGCTGCACCTGTCAGGTGTTTGACCCTCAGTCTGTTCTTGATGTCTTTCCTTCTGCCTACATTCAGCTGTCCAGCTCTACCGGATCATCTAGCAAGACCTACCCTTCCTGCTGGTAGCCACTGCCTCTTCAGAGCTCCTGTCACACATGTCTGTTACGCTTGACCATGTGTGTGGATTGCTCTGTGAAGCGCTGCCGGTCGGATCGGAGATGATGAGGATGCTGAGGATGAAGATGATGAGGATGAGGGAGATGAGGATGAGGATGCTTATGATGATGAAGTTGTTGATGAAGTTGATGTTTGATCATTTGAGGAGTTGAAAGTTTGATTATTTGTTTATTTTGATGCCAGGTCCTAGTAGTAAGAGCGCCCGGGTGTACCAAGATGGCCGCTCCTTACCAGACCATATCCCTAGTTCGTCCTACAGGCTGACGATTGTGAGTGGCTCGGTGGGGGTTTACAGAACAGTCGGCCTATACTGGGGTAATCCAGTGGGTTTTTTTTCGCCAATGACTAGGGGGTCGGGGGAGGTCCTGGAGGCCGAGTGGACCAAGATGGCCATCGCGGCCGGAGCTAAGCCGCAGCCGCGGTCTGTCATGACGGGCCAGGCAGCTGCTGGTGTGGCTTCGGGAGGCCCGCTAGCGGCTGGGGGGAGCTCCGAGAGCGGGGGGCAACAGAGCGGGCCCACTAGGAGAGCGGATGCGGGAGAAGAAGGATCCCTGTTTGGCGGAGCTAGGCCACAGCCGCGGTCTTTCCTGCCGGCAGCTGCGGGTGAAAAAAGATGCCGAGAAGGCGGCGGGTGGTGGCCTCGGCGGCGGCTGGTAAGCTGGGGGAGCTGGGCTGGGGGGGGCCCCGGGTCTGTGTGGAACCTTAGACCATGAGGCAGCCACTGCTGAGGGGGGAAAAACAGGGGAAAAACAGGGGGGAGATCAGTGCAGCCCTGGATGGCAGGAGCTCTTGCACACACATCTGTTCAGGCCAGTCAACACTGCTGGTCGTCCAATTGTTTCTGGATGCCAAGGCCTAACCGAGAATGCCAGTGCTTTGGTAGACAAATATTTTAACCCTCACGTCATTTCATTGTTTTCTTATGTCAAGGATACCATAGACTTGCTTCATAGCATTGATGGAAAACAAATTCCCTCGGGCACTTGGCTAGTGGCATTGGATGTTGAGAGTTTATATAACTCTATCCCACACAAAAAAGGTATTGAAACCATCCAGATCCAGTTGAACAAACGTGTACCTTCTTCCTGTCATTACAGCCAGTTCGTCCTTTGGTTGCTTGAGTTCATCCTTACACGCAATGTTTTTGTATTTGGCACCTCCCACTTCCTCCAGGTGCAGGGTGTGGCTATGGGGAACATTTGTGCCCCCTCATATGCCAACATGTACCTGGGGGGGTGGGATAGGGAACTTTTTTCTAATGATCATCTATCTAATTTGTTACAACATGTGATTGCCTGGCATAGGTATATAGATGACATTTACATTTTTTGGTCTGGAACCAAGGATGAGCTCTTGCAACTGATGGACTTATTGGCTGTAAATGACTACAATTTAAGTTTTACTATGGAATGTAGTCAATCGAGCATTAATTTCCTCGATCTTAAAATTCATGTCGATCGAGAAGGGACTCTTCATATTTCTCTTTACCGCAAACCCTCAGCGGGCAATACCCTTTTGCACGCCAGCAGTGCACACCCCAAACCTCTGCTTGACAGCATCCCCTAAAGCCAATTTTTACGGCTTAGGAGAAACTGTACTCTTGATTTGGATTTCCCTAAGGCGGCCAATGACTTGCACGATAGATTACTCATTAGGGGTTATAGTCGATCTCTCCTAAAAAGATCCTTCAATAGAGTTGTTAAGCTCAACAGGAAAGATCTTATTCATTCAACCAGACTACCCAAGCCCAATGAATCTGTTCGCGTGATCACGCAATTTTCTAAACAACACGGTCAAATGAGAAACATTCTGAAAAAATTCTAGCCTATCTTGTTGCCAGATAATAGACTTGTGCACAACGGAAAAATTTGTTCCGTTTCGGTTCGTTTCTTTCCGGTCCTGTTGATTCGTAATCATTCGTAATTTTGCTAGACGGGATTTTTCGTGTTCGGACTCATTCGTATTTTTGCAAGCGACATTTTTCGTTGAATTTTTTGTTGCTTTATAATTCGTACTTTCGGTAGAGTACGTTGTTTTTCGTTGATTCTGGACACAACTCCTACTTTCGTAACTTTTTTTGGGTTCGTACTTTCGGTAGAGTACGTTGTTTTTCGTTGATTCTGGACACAACTCCTACTTTCGTAACTTTTTTTGGGTTCGTTGCTTCGTAATTTTCCGTGTCTCTCTCACAACGACGCTGCCTATTATGCCTAATGTGCTTCGAATGGATTTGTACTTTTCTAAATACATTGCGGTTATTTGTAACGATTCGAAATCTCGTATTTTACTTTCGTTTTTAACATGCGGCTATAGGCTCCGCCCCTGTACACCATTTTGAGAGGGTTCAGCACGGTGAGGGAGAAGCAGAGAGCAGAGCAGAGTGTTATTGTGCTTCGAATGGATTCGAAATCTCGTATTTTACTTTCGTTTTTTACATGCGGCTATAACCTCCGCCCCTGTACACCATTTTGAGAGGGAGTTCAGCACGGTGTGGGAGAAGCAGAGAGCAGAGCAGAGTGAGTGTTATTGTGCTTCGTATGGATTCGTACATTCGTAACTTTTTCATAACGAATTATGCCGAAGACATTCGGGCATTCGCTATTTGCGGTATAATTTATTTCGGATTCGGTCTTATTCGTAATTGCTTTGTTCGGAAATTCGAATGCTTCCGAATGTCCAAAAGTTGCTAAATTCGAAACGAATTGCACAAGCCTACCAGATAATACCATCAAAAAATATATAAAACCATACCCTGAAATAACATATTGACGTGCCCCATTGATGAAGGACCGACTGGTATCTAGTCATTTTTGTCCAAGAACACAAAATGTCTCGATACAGATGGGCACCTTCCCCCGTGGAAGATGCGACATTTGTTCCTTTAGATGACATAAAAAAAATTTGGTCTGGAACCAAGGATGAGCTCTTGCAACTGATGGTGTCAGGGAAACATATTATACATTGAACACTAGATGGCAGCAAACAAGCTGTCAGGGAAACACTCAGCTGCTTAGTGCACGCATCACATGACTTCCTGGCTGTCTATAAAAGCTGTGCAAATGCTCAGAGGAATTGCTAGTTTGTCTTCCGCTTCCTGTTGTGTTCTGCTTCCTGTTTCCTGCATCTGATTACCTGTTGTGACCCGGATTGATCTTGACCATTCTGCTCTTCTCCTGCACCGACCTCTGACTTGCCTACGGACTCCGCCTTGTCTCCAGTGTTTGACCCTCTGCCTGTGACCCGGACCTGTCTATTGTCTCCAGTGCTTGACCTCCTGCCTGTGACCCGGACCAGCCTCTTGTCTCCAGTCCTTGACCTTCGGCCTGTACCCGGATCTGCCTTTGGCCTCCTGTGTTTGATCTTCGGTCTGTTCTGGACTTTCTGTGGAACTCTTGTCCTGCGACCCCCAGTCATCGCACAGCTGCCCTGCTCTACAGAGGACCTCTACGCAAGTCTTCCTTCCGTGGTAGCCTGTGCCTCTTCGTGCCGTACTCTCCCTGTCTCACCTCCAAGGGGCGGAGTGCACCTAGTCGCAAGGGTGAACCGCTCTCGGCATCTCGGCCTCTGTAAGTACTCTCCTGACAGTTGTACTTACTGGCTGTAAATGACTACAATTTAAGTTTTACTATGGAATGTAGTCAATCGAGCATTAATTTCCTCAACGGGCAATACCCTTTTGCACGCCAGCAGTGCACACCCCAAACCTCTGCTTGACAGCATCCCCTATAGCCAATTTGTACGGCTTAGGAGAAACTGTACTCTTGATTTGGATTTCTATAAGGCGGCCAATGACTTGCGCAATAGATTACTCGTTAGGGGTTATAATCGATCTCTCCTAAGAAGATCCTTCAATAGAGTTGTTAAGCTCAACAGGAAAGATCTTATTCATTCAACCAGACTACCCAAGCCCAATGAATCTGTTCGCATATTCACGCAATTTTCTAAACAACACGGTCAAATGAGAAACATTCTGAAAAAATTCTGGCCTATCTTATTGGCAGATAATACCATCAAAAAATATATTAAACCGCACCCTGAAATAACATATAGATGTGCCCCATCGATGAAGGACCGACTGGTATCTAGTCATTTTTGTACAGATGGGCACCTTCCCCTGTGGAAGATGCGACATTTGTTCCTTTTTATCCAATTCGAGAGATGTACTTCTTCCGAACGGCTTTGTTCATACTATCAAACATCGAGTGACATGTAAGACTGTCGGTGTTGTCTATTTGGCGTTATGTCAGTGCGGATATTTCTATGTCGGCAAGACTAAGCGTCCTTTTTTTAAGAGAATTAGAGATCATATATTGCCCCTATTTAAGAAATTAACAACTACTGCCTTGAATCGACATATTGGATGTCAACACAATTACGATTCAAATGTAGTACGGTTTTCCGCTCTCGAGCATGTACCCCTACATGTTCGTGGTGGTGGTATTGATGTGACTAGTGATGAGCCGAACACCCCCGGGTTCGGTTCGCACCAGAACCCGCGAACGGACCGAAAGTTCGTACGAACATTAGAACCCTATTAAATACAATGGATGCGAACGTTCGAATTCTAAAGTGCTAATTATAACAACTATTATGCATGTTATTGTCCTAAAAAGGGTTTGGGAACCCGGGTTCTGCACCAGGGGACATGTATCAATGCAAAAAGAAGTTTTAAAAACGGTCGTTTTTCGGGAGCAGTCATTTTAATGATGCATAAAGTGAAAAAAAAAAAGTCAAATATTCCTTTAAATATCGTACCTGGGGGGTGTCTAAAGTATGCCTGTGAAGTGCCACGTGTTTCCCGTGTTTAGAACTGTCCCTGCACAAAATGACACTTCTAAAGGAAAAAAAAGCCATTTAAAACTGCTTGCGGCTTTAATGTAATGTCTGGTCCCGGTAATATGGATGA
The DNA here is from genome assembly GCA_029206835.1 of Rana muscosa. Taxonomy (NCBI): domain Eukaryota; kingdom Metazoa; phylum Chordata; class Amphibia; order Anura; family Ranidae; genus Rana; species Rana muscosa. The sequence continues at coordinate 734,973,417 of CM055116.1, forward strand.
AAATCTTTAAGAAAAATGGCATAGCTACCCCATGACCCCCCCCCCCCTACCCCAGCCCATTACCAGCCCCTTTGGGTCTTGTATGGATATTAAGGGGAACCCCGCACATAAAATAAAAAAGGCCCTATATACTCTGAACAGCCGTATACAGGCGGTGCATACAAGACAGGGACTGTATGTTTGTTTTTATGTAGAATGTGTTTGTAATTTTGAACAGGTACATTGTTTAAGTGTAGCTCCAGCCCAAAAATCTATTTTTAAACTTTTTGGAAAACATAGGTAAGGGTTATCACCCCTGTAACATTTGTTTTGCTGTCTGTGCCCCTGTTCAGAACATTTCACCTCACTTTCCGTCCCAATGACAACTGTTTTTGAAATGTGGTGTTTTTCTTGAAACAAGGATTGCTGATAAAGCATCAGTACAGAGGAGACACCTTGCTCCCATATTAATTCTTACAGGAGAGAATTTTCCTTCCTAGGGGTAGATTTCCTCTCACTTCCTGTTGTCTTCTTGCGTTTGCAAGTAGGAGTCGTTTGTAAGTTGGATGTTTGAAAATAGGGACCTGCCGTATATAATCTGCAGAAATAGGCCCCTTAGTTGGTGTTGGCACAACACTGTAAGCACTCACAGTTACTCTTGGTTGGTGCTGGAACGCCCTGCTGTCAACTATTATATCAGGAATTGTAATTACATATAATTGTTGAACAGTGGTAGTAAAAATTGGGCCTTTGATGGTGGTGCTGGTGCCACAACACTGTAAGCCCTGACAGTTACTCTTGGTGGGTGCAGCAATGGGCCCTGTTGTGAATTATTAGATCAAGAATTGTAATTGCATGCCCCTGTTGAACAGGGGCTGAAAAATTGGGCCTTTCGTGGTGGTGGTGGTGGTGGTGGTGTTGCCACAACACTGTAAGCCCTCAGAGTTACTCTTGCTTGGTGGGTGCAGGAATGGGCCCTGCTGTGAATTATTAGATCAATAATTGTAATTACATGCCCCTGTTGAACAGGGGCTGAAAAATTGGGCCTTAGGCACTGGTGGCACAACACTGCAACCCCTCACAGATACTGTACTTGGAGCACAGCAATGAGCCCTGTTGCAAAGTATTGCTTCAAAAATTGTAATGACACGCCCCTGTTAAACAGGGGCTGAAAAATTGGGCCTTAGGCACTGGTGGCACAACACTCCAACCCCTCACACATACTGTACTTGGAGCACAGCAATGAGCCCTGTTGCAAAGTATTGCTTCAAAAATTGTAATTACACGCCCCTGTTAAACAGGGGCTGAAAAATTGGGCCTTAGCCACTGGTGGCGGCACCCATAAACAAAAATGATCTTCCAAGCTATCATCATCAATCGTATCATTGAGGACTCGGAGGAGGAGGATAGCCAGTCAACATAACAGCACAGGCACTCAGCATCAGCATCAGTCTTGAAGGGATGTGACATGTTAAAATCAATTAGTCTGTTATATCAGCATCAGGTGTGTGGTAGCTGGTGGTGATCCAAGACTGGTTCATCTTGATGAAAGTCAGTCGATCAACCGAGTCGGTGGACAGGCGCACCCTGTGATCCGTGACAAATCCTCCAGCAGCACTGAATGTGCGTTCCGAAAGAACGCTGGATGCAGGACAGGCCAGTAGCTCAATTGCATACTGTGCAAGCTCTGGCCAGTGATCCATCCTCAAGACCCAGTAAGCCAGAGGATTTTCGGTGGGGAAGGTGTCCAAGTCTGACCTTGCCCCTAGATATTCCTGCACCATGTTTATCAGACGCTGGCGATGGTTGCTGGAACCGATCATACTTTGGGGCTGCGGACTAAAGAATTGTCTGAACGCATCGGCCAGACGGCCACCTTCCCCACCGCTCCTTCTTTGACTGGCCGAAGCCTCAGCAACTCGTTGTCCAGGACCAGGAGTTTGTAACCTCCCAGTCTCTGGGAACGCGTTGCACAGACCTTTCTGCAAGGCCTCCCGGAGTTGTCTCATCCTCTGCTCCCTCTGCGACGGTAACATAAGGTCCGCAACCTTACCCTTGTACCGTGGATCAAGGAGAGTGGCCAGCCAGTAATGGTCCCTCTCCTTGATCCGAAGAATACGAGGATCCTTCCGCAGACTTTGCAGGATCAGGGAGGCCATGCAGCGTAGGTTTGCTGAGGCATTCGCTCCGGAGTCCTCTGGGTCACTAAGGACGACATGATCCGCAGTCACCTCCTCCCAGCCACGTACAAGTCCACTGGTTTCTTGGGACTGTAAATCATCCCTAAAAGACTGCTGCTGATGATGCTGAGTGCCAGCCTCCACCTCCATGCTGACACAATCCTCCTCCTCCTCCTCCTCCTCTTCCTGTGCGATGGGTGGGACAGAAGGAACACTGTCTGGGTAAAGGGGGCCTTGAGAGGCAAGGAAGTCCTCCTCTTCCTGCCTCTGTTCTGCCTCAAGTGCCCTGTCCATTATTCCACGCAGCGTGTGCTCCAACAGGTGGACAAGAGGTACAGTGTCACTGATGCATGCACTGTCACTGCTCACCATCCTCGTGGCCTCCTCAAATGGTGCCAGGACAGTGCATGCATCCCTGATCATGCCCCACTGTCGTGGAGAAAAAAAACCAAGCTCCCCTGACCCTGTCCTGGTGCCGTAGTCGCACAGGTACTCATTGATGGCCCTCTGCTGCGTGTGCAGCCGCTGCAGCATGGCCAACGTTGAGTTCCACCTGGTGGGCATGTCACATATAAGGCGGTTCTTGGGCAGGTTCAACTCCTTTTGCAGCTCAGCCAGGCGAGCACTGGCATTATAAGATCTGCGGAAATGCACACAGACTTTCCTGGCCTGCCTCAGGACATCCTGTAAGCCCGGGTACCTGCCCAAGAAATGCTGCACCACCAGGTTAAGGACGTGAGCCACACAGGGCACATGGGTCAGTTGTCCCTGTCGAAGGGCGGAGAGGAGGTTGGTGCCATTGTCGCAAACCACCATTCCTGGCTTAAGCTGGCGTGGCGTCAACCACCTCTCGGCCTGGCCCTGCAGAGCAGACAGGACCTCTGCCCCAGTGTGGCTTCTGTCCCCCAAACACACCAGCGCAAGCACGGCATGGCATCTTTTTGCCTGCGTACTTGCGTAGCCCCGTGAACGGCTACGGAGCACCGCTGGTTCATAGGACAAACCACAGGAAGAGGCCATGGAGGAAGAAGAAGAGGAGGGGGTGGAGGAGAGAGGTGTGTCACAACCAGTAGTAGCATTTTGGAGGCGTGGCGGTGGGACAACCTCCAACACTACTGCACCTTGTCCTGCATCCTTCCCAGCTGCCAAAAGAGTGACCCAATGGGCCGTGAAAGAAAGGTAACGTCCCTGTCCATGCCTGCTGGACCATGAGTCAGCGGTAATATGCACCTTACCGCTGACCGCCCTGTCCAGCGAGGCCAAGACATTGCCTTCCACATGCCGGTAGAGAGCCGGAATAGCCTTCCGTGAGAAAAAGTGGCGTTTGGGAACCTGCCACTGAGGAACCGCACATTGCACAAACTCACGGAAGGGGGCCGAGTCTACCAACTGAAAAGGCAGCAGTTGAAGCGCTAGCAATTTAGCCAAGCTAGCATTCAACCGCTGGGCATGTGGATGGCTGGGAGTGAACTTCTTTCGACGGTCCAGCAGCTGGGGCAGGGAAATTTGCCTGCTAGAATCGGACGTCGGTGTACTGCTAGCAGAGTGGCCGCAAGTACTTGGCTGTGACACACCTAATTCTACACCTTCATTCCTCTCAGTGCATGTTTCAGAGAGGACTGAAGTTATAGTGGGGTTGGAGATCCCAGCTGATGCGGTGCAAGGAGAGGTCCGCTTTGTTCTTTGGTGTGGGTCTTTGAGGGAGGCTTGCCAACGAGCTGCATGGCAGGTCAACATATGTCTGGTCAGGCATGTGGTACCCAAGCGGCTGATGTTTTGGCCACGCGATATACGCTTGAGACATATGTTGCAAACAGCAGCTGTGCGATCTGATGCACTAGCCTCAAAAAAGGCCCACACCAAGGAACTTTTTGAATGACGGGCAGAGGCAGCGCCCTGCACAGGCGGAGCTCTGCGGTGTGATTCCGTCGGTGTACTGCCCTTACGCTGGCCACCAAAGGGCATCCTGCCTCGTTGGAGATGTGCCTCCTCCTCATCCTCCTCCTCCTCCTCTCTCCTATTAGGCACCCATGTGGAGTCAGTGACCTCATCATCCCCTCCCTCCTCATCACTGGAGCCAATCTGGCAGTATGCTGCAGCTGCTGGAACATGACTGCCAGATTTGTGTCCTTCTTGAGCATCCCCTCTGTCTGCTCTCACCCTACTGCCTTCCTGTAGCTGGGTTTCATCATCAGACCCTTCGAAACGCTGGGCATCCTCCTGGAGCATGTACCCAACACTGTGCTCAAACAGTTCGGGGGACTCCTCAGGAGGAGGACATGGTGGGTCTAGGGAAGGAGTGACTGATGATGAGTCTGACATTGATACCAGGGAAGAGGACGCTTTGGCAGCTGCTTTGCCAGTACCCTGAGCCTAGGTGAGAGAGGATGAGGAGGAGGAGGAGGGCTTGGTCATCCACTCTACCAAGTCTTCGGCATGATGTGGCTCAACATGTCCAGCTGCCGAAAAGAAGGACAAGCGTGTCCCATGGCCATGTGCTGATGACAATGCACCGCGTCCACGACCAGCACTGTTGCCCCCAGACACAGAGCCTGCTTGCCCTCTTTTATTGCCTCCTGACTGTCTGCCTCTCCTTGTTTGCCTTCCAGACATTCTAATAGATGGCCTGCAGGGAGATGGGAAAAAAGCAATAAGGGCTACCTTCAGGTGTCCTTCTCTGTCCCTTTACTTAAGGATTTCTAAATATGGTTCAGGATGATTGCTTTTGCACAGAATAGCACAACGACAATTTCCCTGACTGTCCAAAAAACAAGGATTTCAAAGATGGTTGATGAGGAATGCTTTAGCACAGTATAGCACAAGGAGAATTTCCCTCACTGTCCTTCCCAGTCCCTAGAAACAAGGACTTGCACAGTGAAAGAAACTGACACTCTCCCTACCTACAGTTTTCTGTCCCTAGAAAAAATGTTTTTTTTTAAGCACACTATAGCACAAGGAGAATTCACTCACTGTCCTTCCCAGTCCCTAGAAACAAGGACTTGCACAGTGAAAGAAACTGACACTCTCCCTACCTACAGTTTTCTGTCCCTAGAAAAAATGTTTTTTTTAAGCACACTATAGCACAAGGAGAATTCACTCACTGTCCTTCCCAGTCCCTAGAAACAAGGACTTGCACAGTGAAAGAAACTGACACTCTCCCTACCTACAGTTTTCTGTCCCTAGAAAAAATGTTTTTTTTAAGCACACTATAGCACAAGGAGAATTCACTCACTGTCCTTCCCAGTCCCTAGAAACAAGGACTTGCACAGTGAAAGAAACTGACACTCTCCCTACCTACAGTTTTCTGTCCCTAGAAAAAATGTTTTTTTTAAGCACACTATAGCACAAGGAGAATTGACTCACTGTCCTTCCCAGTCCCTAGAAACAAGGACTTGCACAGTGAAAGAAACTGACACTCTCCCTACCTACAGTTTTCTGTCCCTAGAAAAAATGTTTTTTTTAAGCACACTATAGCACAAGGAGAATTCACTCACTGTCCTTCCCAGTCCCTAGAAACAAGGACTTGCACAGTGAAAGAAACTGACACTCTCCCTACCTAGAGTTTTCTGTCCCTAGAAAAAATGTTTTTTTTAAGCACACTATAGCACAAGGAGAATTCACTCACTGTCCTTCCCAGTCCCTAGAAACAAGGACTTGCACAGTGAAAGAAACTGACACTCTCCCTACCTAGAGTTTTCTGTCCCTAGAAAAAATGTTTTTTTTAAGCACACTATAGCACAAGGAGAATTCACTCACTGTCCTTCCCAGTCCCTGGAAACAAGGACTTGCACAGTGAAAGAAACTGACACTCTCCCTACCTACAGTTTTCTGTCCCTAGAAAAAATGTTTTTTTTAAGCACACTATAGCACAAGGAGAATTCACTCACTGTCCTTCCCAGTCCCTAGAAACAAGGACTTGCACAGTGAAAGAAACTGACACTCTCCCTACCTACAGTTTTCTGTCCCTAGAAAAAATGTTTTTTTTAAGCACACTATAGCACAAGGAGAATTCACTCACTGTCCTTCCCAGTCCCTAGAAACAAGGACTTGCACAGTGAAAGAAACTGACACTCTCCCTACCTAGAGTTTTCTGTCCCTAGAAAAAATGTTTTTTTTAAGCACACTATAGCACAAGGAGAATTCACTCACTGTCCTTCCCAGTCCCTAGAAACAAGGACTTGCACAGTGAAAGAAACTGACACTCTCCCTACCTAGAGTTTTCTGTCCCTAGAAAAAATGTTTTTTTTAAGCACACTATAGCACAAGGAGAATTCACTCACTGTCCTTCCCAGTCCCTAGAAACAAGGACTTGCACAGTGAAAGAAACTGACACTCTCCCTACCTACAGTTTTCTGTCCCTAGAAAAAATGTTTTTTTAAGCACACTATAGCACAAGGAGAATTCACTCACTGTCCTTCCCAGTCCCTAGAAACAAGGACTTGCACAGTGAAAGAAACTGACACTCTCCCTACCTAGAGTTTTCTGTCCCTAGAAAAAATGTTTTTTTAAGCACACTATAGCACAAGGAGAATTCACTCACTGTCCTTCCCAGTCCCTAGAAACAAGGACTTGCACAGTGAAAGAAACTGACACTCTCCCTACCTACAGTTTTCTGTCCCTAGAAAAAATGTTTTTTTTAAGCACACTATAGCACAAGGAGAATTCACTCACTGTCCTTCCCAGTCCCTAGAAACAAGGACTTGCACAGTGAAAGAAACTGACACTCTCCCTACCTACAGTTTTCTGTCCCTAGAAAAAATGTTTTTTTTAAGCACACTATAGCACAAGGAGAATTCACTCACTGTCCTTCCCAGTCCCTAGAAACAAGGGCTTGCACAGTGAAAGAAACTGACACTCTCCCTACCTACAGTTTTCTGTCCCTAGAAAAAATGTTTTTTTTTAAGCACACTATAGCACAAGGAGAATTCACTCACTGTCCTTCCCAGTCCCTAGAAACAAGGACTTGCACAGTGAAAGAAACTGACACTCTCCCTACCTACAGTTTTCTGTCCCTAGAAAAAATGTTTTTTTTAAGCACACTATAGCACAAGGAGAATTCACTCACTGTCCTTCCCAGTCCCTAGAAACAAGGGCTTGCACAGTGAAAGAAACTGACACTCTCCCTGCCTACAGTTTTCTGTCCCTAGAAAAAATGTTTTTTTTAAGCACACTATAGCACAAGGAGAATTCACTCACTGTCCTTCCCAGTCCCTAGAAACAAGGACTTGCACAGTGAAAGAAACTGACACTCTCCCTACCTACAGTTTTCTGTCCCTAGAAAAAATGTTTTTTTTAAGCACACTATAGCACAAGGAGAATTCACTCACTGTCCTTCCCAGTCCCTAGAAACAAGGACTTGCACAGTGAAAGAAACTGACACTCTCCCTACCTACAGTTTTCTGTCCCTAGAATTTTTTTTTTTTAAGCACACTATAGCACAAGGAGAATTCACTCACTGTCCTTCCCAGTCCCTAGAAACAAGGACTTGCACAGTGAAAGAAACTGACACTCTCCCTACCTAGAGTTTTCTGTCCCTAGAAAAAATGTTTTTTTTAAGCACACTATAGCACAAGGAGAATTCACTCACTGTCCTTCCCAGTCCCTGGAAACAAGGACTTGCACAGTGAAAGAAACTGACACTCTCCCTACCTACAGTTTTCTGTCCCTAGAAAAAATGTTTTTTTTAAGCACACTATAGCACAAGGAGAATTCACTCACTGTCCTTCCCAGTCCCTAGAAACAAGGACTTGCACAGTGAAAGAAACTGACACTCTCCCTACCTAGAGTTTTCTGTCCCTAGAAAAAATGTTTTTTTTAAGCACACTATAGCACAAGGAGAATTCACTCACTGTCCTTCCCAGTCCCTAGAAACAAGGACTTGCACAGTGAAAGAAACTGACACTCTCCCTACCTAGAGTTTTCTGTCCCTAGAAAAAATGTTTTTTTTAAGCACACTATAGCACAAGGAGAATTCACTCACTGTCCTTCCCAGTCCCTAGAAACAAGGACTTGCACAGTGAAAGAAACTGACACTCTCCCTACCTAGAGTTTTCTGTCCCTAGAAAAAATGTTTTTTTTAAGCACACTATAGCACAAGGAGAATTCACTCACTGTCCTTCCCAGTCCCTGGAAACAAGGACTTGCACAGTGAAAGAAACTGACACTCTCCCTACCTACAGTTTTCTGTCCCTAGAAAAAATGTTTTTTTTAAGCACACTATAGCACAAGGAGAATTCACTCACTGTCCTTCCCAGTCCCTAGAAACAAGGACTTGCACAGTGAAAGAAACTGACACTCTCCCTACCTAGAGTTTCCTGTCCCTAGAAAAAATGTTTTTTTTAAGCACACTATAGCACAAGGAGAATTCACTCACTGTCCTTCCCAGTCCCTAGAAACAAGGACTTGCACAGTGAAAGAAACTGACACTCTCCCTACCTAGAGTTTTCTGTCCCTAGAAAAAATGTTTTTTTTAAGCACACTATAGCACAAGGAGAATTCACTCACTGTCCTTCCCAGTCCCTGGAAACAAGGACTTGCACAGTGAAAGAAACTGACACTCTCCCTACCTACAGTTTTCTGTCCCTAGAAAAAATGTTTTTTTTAAGCACACTATAGCACAAGGAGAATTCACTCACTGTCCTTCCCAGTCCCTAGAAACAAGGACTTGCACAGTGAAAGAAACTGACACTCTCCCTACCTAGAGTTTTCTGTCCCTAGAAAAAATGTTTTTTTTAAGCACACTATAGCACAAGGAGAATTCACTCACTGTCCTTCCCAGTCCCTAGAAACAAGGACTTGCACAGTGAAAGAAACTGACACTCTCCCTACCTACAGTTTTCTGTCCCTAGAAAAAATGTTTTTTTTAAGCACACTATAGCACAAGGAGAATTCACTCACTGTCCTTCCCAGTCCCTAGAAACAAGGACTTGCACAGTGAAAGAAACTGACACTCTCCCTACCTACAGTTTTCTGTCCCTAGAAAAAATGTTTTTTTAAGCACACTATAGCACAAGGAGAATTCACTCACTGTCCTTCCCAGTCCCTAGAAACAAGGACTTGCACAGTGAAAGAAACTGACACTCTCCCTACCTACAGTTTTCTGTCCCTAGAAAAAATGTTTTTTTAAGCACACTATAGCACAAGGAGAATTCACTCACTGTCCTTCCCAGTCCCTAGAAACAAGGACTTGCACAGTGAAAGAAACTGACACTCTCCCTACCTACAGTTTTCTGTCCCTAGAAAAAATGTTTTTTTTAAGCACACTATAGCACAAGCACAAAACACACTGACACTCTCCCTACCTATCCTTCTCTTTCCCTAAACTAAAGGAATCCAGGTTAAGCAAGAAAGAAATAAAAGTCACTGTCCCTGCCTATGCTGCTCTTTCCCTGCTCCGGAACACACTACACTAGGCCGCCGTGCTGGCGGCCTTTTATAGTGTGGGGCGTGTACTAAACACCCTCAGCAATAATTGGCCACAGGCATCCTGCCTGTGGCCAATCATTGCTCTCCTCGCTGCCGGCGCTGTGATTGGCCAAGCATGCGGGGTCACAGTGCATGCTTGGCCAATCACAGCGCCTGGATGACACTGCGATGGCGTAGTGCATTGTGGGCCGTTCGCGTCACTCGAATTTGGCGCGAACGGCCCAAATCGTTCGATCTTCGTCGAACGATCGAACAGCCGATGTTCGAGTCGAACGTATGTTCGACTCGAACACGAAGCTCATCCCTAGATGTGACCCTTTTACAACTTGAAACAAGGTGGATATATAGTTTGGATGCCACCAAATATCCTGGGCTCAATGAGTATATGTCAGGGTCACCTGTGGCCAGGTGACAGATGCACACCGTAGGGGGACAGGAGTGCACCGCGAGGTAGTGAACCCTATGGCTGGCTTCTGCGGATAGGAAACTGGGTGGTTGTGGAAAGCGGGACCAGAGGAGCACAACCGGGATCCTAACGGGAGCTAGAGCCAAGATTCCCCAGGGCGCGGAGTCTAAGACCCAGCTGGTCTTCTCCAGGGCCTCTAGTGGTGAGGATGTTAAGCTGCAGGCTGGGACCAGGTCGCGGCCCCTGGAGTTTCCTAGCTCACGCCCCGTAGGATAAGGGGAAAAGAGGGGAAGCAGCAGCACACGATAAGAGAGAACCGAATAACAAGCTGAAGGTTAGGGGCCACAAGCAGACAAGGATAACGAAGAACGAGCCGAAGGTCAAGGCTCACGAGCAGACAGGGATAGTCGGGGACAAGCCAATAACGTAACAGAGAGACAGACGTAGCACACGGCAGGCAGGAACCCAAACACACAATGCCTAACAAACACGTTGATCAGCAAAGCAGGCTTGCAGTGCACAGGTTAATATAGTGTTCTGTGATAGGGCCTGGGGTGGAGTCAGGCTGGGAGGAGATTATAAAGGAAGCCAGGTGAAGGAGGTCTGGTCTCTAGATGAACACATGAGGAGGAAGGTAAGATGGCAGACAGACATTAATGCATATCCATGACAGTACCCTCCCTCTTACGAGGCCTCCCCCTTCCCCGCCTGGGCCCAGGTTTAGAGGGAAACTTCAGATGAAACTCCTTTAACAGACGAGGTGCAAAGACCTCAGATGCAGTGATCCAAGACCTCTCCTCAGGACCAAACCCTTTCCAATGAACGAGGTACTGAAGAACGCCTTTACAGAGTCGGGAGTCCAGAATTTGACTGATCTCGTACTCCTGATTATCCTCAGAGACAGGCGCCACGGTAGGGAGAGGACGAGAGAATTTATTGAGGACTAAAGGCTTTAGAAGAGCAACATGAAAGGAGTTAGTGATTTTAAGGCTCTTAGGAATCTGGAGTTTGAAACAAACCGGATTCAGTTTAGCAGTTACCGTGTATAGACCGATGAATCGTGGAGCAAACTTCAGAGAAGGAACTCGGAGCTTGATGTTCCTGGTAGAGAGCCAGACTTTGTCCCCTGGCTGAAGAGAAGGCGGTTTACGCCTGCGGCAGTCGGCAAAGCCTTTGAATTTTTCAGCAGCTGCCCGGAGGGAATCATGAACGTGACCCCAAACAGAATTGAGAGACTCCTGAACCAAAGCCAAAGCTGGAATGTCTGGAGAACAGATCATGGGAAGAGGAAGTTGAGGGTGTTTTCCATAAACTGTGAAAAAGGGTGTCTTCTGCGAACTGGTATTCACATGATTGTTATGGGAGAATTCTGCCCACGGGAGTAGAGAGGACCAATCGTCATGGTGAGAAGACACAAAGGTGCGAAGAAAGACTTCTAACTCCTGATTAACCCTCTCAGTCTGTCCATTGGATTGGGGATGGTAAGAAGAAGAAAAATCCAAGACAATATTGAGGGATTTGCAAAAGGCTCTCCAAAACGAGACGTGAATTGGACTCCCCTGTCGGAAACAATATGAGAAGGGACCCCATGTAGGCGGAGAACGGAGAATTTCCCGAATGAAAATGGGAACCAAGGCAGGGGCAGAAGGAAGACCAGGAAGAGGAACAAAATGAGCCATCTTGGAGAATCGATCGATTACCACCCAAATGACTGTATTATTCTCAGACAGTGGGAGATCGGTGATAAAATCCATGGCAATATGGGCCCAGGGTTCCTTAGGAATGGGCAAGGGCATGAGGAGACCAGCAGGAGCTTGTGTGGAGGATTTGGACTGAGCACAGACATGACAAGCTTTTACGTAGTCTTTGACATCTGAGCAGAGATTAGGCCACCAGTAGTGACGACTGATGAGTAGGAAGGATCGGAGGAATCCAGAATGCCCTGCCACCTTGGAATCATGTCCCCAACAAAGGATCTTAGCTCTTAGCTCAGTGGGGACAAAGGTCTTACCAGGCGGAATTTTTGACTTCAGGGTGGTAGAGTGGGCAACAATACATGAGGTGGGAATGATCGGCTCAGGTTCAGGGGCGGACTCCTCGTCCAAAGTGTCAAATGACCTAGAGAGCGCATCAGCCCGACCGTTACAGGAACCAGGTTTGTAGGTAATCGTGAAATTAAAACGGGCAAAGAAGAGACTCCACCTGGCCTGTCTAGGATTCAGACGTTTAGCATTCTGTAGATACTGTAAATTCTTGTGATCGGTAAAGATCGTTATGGAGTGAGGGGAACCCTCCAAGAGATGACGCCACTCCTCTAATGCCAATTTAATTGTGAGAAGTTCCCGATCACCGATGGCATAATTCCTCTCTGCCTGAGAATTTTTTTTGGAGAAGAACGCACATGGTTGGCGTCTCTTCTCAAAGATTTGAAGAAGCACAGCTCCCACCCCCATTGAGGAAGCGTCCACTTCAATAAAAAATGCATTCCCAGGATTTGGTCTCCTCAAGAGGGGGCCAGAAACAAAGGCCTGTTTCAGGTTGTGAAATGCAGAGACAGCTTCGGGAGGCCAGTCTCTGGCATTCACACCCTTCTTGGTCAAAGCGATAATAGGCGCGGCAATGGAAGAGTAATTCCTTATGAACTGCCTATAATAATTAGTGAAGCCAAGAAAGCGCTGTGTGGCCTTGAGGCTAGCAGGAAGAGGCCAGTTGGTGATAGCCAAGACCTTCCCAGGGTCCATACGAAGACCCGAACATGAGACGAAGCACCCCAAAAACAGGACCTCAGAACATTCAAAGGAACATTTCTCCAGCTTGGCATAGAGATTGTTCTCTCTAAGACGTTGAAGTACAGTGCGGATATGGTTTCTGTGGACGAGCAGATTTTCAGAAAAGATCAGAATGTCATCCAGATAGATGACAACAAACTGGTACAGCAGATCTCTGAAGATTTCATTGACAAAGTTTTGAAACACGGCTGGAGCATTACACAGACCAAAAGGCATCACCAGATATTCGTAATGCCCGTCTCTAGTGTTGAATGCAGTCTTCCATTTGTCACCCTCCCGTATTCGAATGAGATTGTACGCGCCTCTGAGATCCAACTTGGTGAAAATGGAGGCACCCTTCAACCTATCGAATAGCTCAGATATTAAGGGTAAGGGGTATCGATTTTTAATAGTAACCGCATTTAAACCCCGATAATCGATGCAGGGTCTTAAGGTTCCATCCTTTTTGGCAACAAAAAAGAACCCTGCCCCTGCAGGCGATGAGGATTTCCGGATGAAACCTCTCTCCAGATTCTCTGCGACATACTCCGACATGGCCTGGGTCTCTGGGATGGACAGAGGGTAGGTACGACCCCTCGGTAGAGTTGCTCCGGGGACAAGATCAATAGCACAGTCAAAAGACCTGTGGGGAGGAAGCACCTCAGCTGATTTCTTACAGAACACATCCCGGTAATCGCTGTATGCAGCAGGAAGATCAGAAGAAACAGAAGTGGCAGCAACCGGAAGACTCTCCTTGGGGGTCACCTTGAGAAGACACGACGAGAAACATGAGGAACCCCAGGCCAGGATCTGCCCAGAGACCCAGTCCACATGTGGAGAGTGGAGCTGTAGCCAAGGGAGGCCCAATACAACTGGGGTAGAGGCCTTGGGTAGAATAAGAAAGGATATCCACTCCTGGTGGAGAATCCCTACCGACATCCTAATGGGTAGCGTCTGGAAGCGAATAGGGCCCCCTGGGAGAACAGTGCCATCAATTGCCGAGACTACCAATGGGGTAGTGAGAGGTGAAAGGGTAAGCTTCATGGAAGAAGCAGTTCTCCAATCCATAAAATTGCCGGCAGCCCCGGAATCCAGGTATGCAAGGGTTGACTGAGGAGAAGTGCCTACATGAAGGAACACCGGCAAGAGCAGGCGAGAAGGTGATGTTTCTGGGTCCAATACTCCACCTTCCAAATGTATTAGACCCGAGCGTTTCCCGGACGAAGCGAGCAGGAGTCACGAAAATTACCCTTGCCCCCACAATAGAGGCACAAGCCCAGAGTTCTGCGCCTAGCACGTTCTTTGGGGGTTAGTCTGGTCCGGCCCAGCTGCATAGGTTCTTCAGCAGGTAGAGGATGCTCCACGGAATGAAGGGAGGGGAGCTCAGACTGGCTAGGACCCAGAGAGTGCTGGCGTCTTTTTTCTAAGGACCTCTCTTGAAAACGAATGTCGATCTGGTTGCATAATGAAATTACATCGTCCAGACCGACGGGAATGGCTCTTCCCGCTAATTCGTCTTTCACTCGGTCAGAGAGGCCATGTAAAAAGGTAGCGACCAGGGCCTCATTATTCCAGCTCAATTCAGCTGTGTGGATACGGAACTGAAGAGCATATTGCCCCACTGAACTAGATTCTTGGCGAAGACGTAAGACAGCACTAGCCGCTGAAGAAGCCCGAGCCGGCTCTTCGAAGATATTACGAAAGAGCTTCAAGAAATCGGACAGACTGGAAACCACCGGATCGTTCCTCTCCCACAGGGGGGCAGCCCAGGCCAAAGCTTCACCGGAAAGGAGGGAAATGATATAGGCTACCTTAGCCCGGTCAGACAGGAAGCTTTGAGGCTGAAGCTCAAAATGAATTGTGCATTGGCTGAGAAACCCCCTGCAAGCCTTGGAGTCCCCAGAGAAACGGAACGGAGCTGGCAATCTTAGTGAGTGTGAGGCTGCGACTGGTGCGATAGGTACAGCCGCTGGTTGTACCTGGGGTTGCGGATTCGGGGTTCCCAAGGAGACCTGAAGCTGCTCGAATCGAGAAGCCAGATCCTGGAGGAATCGCATCACCTGAGTCTGATTTGATTCCTGGGTCTCAAGTCTGCGATATATGCCCTGCAATGGATCATCCGCGGGAAGCGGGATGTCAGCCGGGTTCATGGCTGATCAAACTGTCAGGGTCACCTGTGGCCAGGTGACAGATGCACACCGTAGGGGGACAGGAGTGCACCGCGAGGTAGTGAACCCTATGGCTGGCTTCTGCGGATAGGAAACTGGGTGGTTGTGGAAAGCGGGACCAGAGGAGCACAACCGGGATCCTAACGGGAGCTAGAGCCAAGATTCCCCAGGGCGCGGAGTCTAAGACCCAGCTGGTCTTCTCCAGGGCCTCTAGTGGTGAGGATGTTAAGCTGCAGGCTGGGACCAGGTCGCGGCCCCTGGAGTTTCCTAGCTCACGCCCCGTAGGATAAGGGGAAAAGAGGGGAAGCAGCAGCACACGATAAGAGAGAACCAAATAACAAGCTGAAGGTCAGGGGCCACAAGCAGACAAGGATAACGAAGAACGAGCCAAAGGTCAAGGGTCACGAGCAGACAGGGATAGTCGGGGACAAGCCAATAACGTAACAGAGAGACAGACGTAGCACACGGCAGGCAGGAACCCAAACACACAATGCCTAACAAACACGTTGATCAGCAAAGCAGGCTTGCAGTGCACAGGTTAATATAGTGTTCTGTGATAGGGCCTGGGGTAGAGTCAGGCTGGGAGGAGATTATAAAGGAAGCCAGGTGAAGGAGGTCTGGTCTCTAGATGAACACATGAGGAGGAAGGTAAGATGGCAGACAGACATTAATGCATATCCATGATAGTATATTAGTTTTAAGTCTTTTTTGTAAACTATATAACTTTCTCTTTTGTTTTTTACTTGTAAAAGTAGTATTAATATGAACCTTCTTCCAAACTATGTATCCTCCCTGCCATATTTTATTCTTGCTATCTAGATATGGTATCCCGTACTGTATCCATTTTTGCCCCTCCCACATTTTAGGCCTCCCTCATTAGTTTTCCCCATCCACCGTTATTTTAGATCCCTTTACGCTCTGGGGATCCCCTCAGATTATATTTAGAGCCCTAGACCGCTGTTATAATGGTGTGCTGCAGTTTACCCACACCGCAGGTGCAGTGCAGTGTGCCTGCAGCTTTCCTGCGGGTTTGCTGTGCTTAGCCATAGACTTCTGTTATATCCTGTGGGTTTGGTGCACTTTCTGAATGCAGTTTTTTTGGGGTGCTATCAGAAATTGCACAACACCTGCAGGATCAAATAGAAGTCTATGGCAAAGCACAGCTAACCCAGAAAAGTTGCGGATCCACTGCACACGTGTTGTATATAGGGACCTCAGAACAGTAAGGGTTCATTTACATTTGCAGTTTGGGGGGTGGTAAAACCCCATAGTTAAGTTATATGCCCTGTCATGGTTGGTGCCAAGCAAGACCCATTCAAGTGAATGAGGCCAGTCTGCAAATGCCCAGCAACCTTGTGCAGTACAGCAAACAAGGGTTAAAGCAGGCAGCATTGTGTTGCTTTACAAAATAGGGAAAAGGGAATGAAGGGATTATGGCGGTGCCTAACAAGAATTTAATTAACCTTTTTTTTCAGTTAAGTCTCCTTTAAGGGAGAGTGGCAGGGGGCGTGTCCTATGCCTACATACATTTGCTAGTAGGTGTCCCTCTTTCCCATCTCAAAATGTTGGGAGGTATGGAGAATGCTTTTCATTCAGTGAGAAAGCGTAAAGTGTTTTCTGAATGGCACCCATGCCAAGTGGGTGACCTTCTGTGTTCCGTAAGCAGAAGTGCAGCTGCTTGGCCCAGGACCTGAAAGCTAGCAGAGATCACTGTAGTAACAGTGACTACTACAGTGATGTTCAGCTTCCAGGGAGATCAGCCAGGTATGGTTTATGCATAGTGACATTGGTCCAAGCTGTAAAAATTGCCAGACCTTGAATTCAGCTTTAACAACAGTGAAGTTTGGGAGAGGAGTAATACAACTTCTTCTGTACTTGAATCAATAAATGTGTGTGTGTCTACACCATACCCTCCCTTTCTTTTGTGAGTTATTTTCCATTGTATACCATGATGCACCAGGAAGACTGTAAATTACATACTTACTTACCTTTCTGTAATTTTCCTTTGCCTGGTGCATCTTCATGGCAGCATGCAGAATTCTTACTCTTGAGCTAATAGCTACAAAGAATGGTGCAGTCCCTAATCTTCACAAATGTATAGCTAGCCAGCCTTGTAGGGTTGAGAGGGTATAGACATAACCCATTGTATGCCGCCATGAAGATGCACCAGGAAAGTAAAAGTGCACAATTTTCCATTTTTTCCCCCATCTCTTTTTAGCCAGTAGGTGGAGGTTTCAGATTATGTTTACATATTTTCCCCTGTATCTTTACAGCCGTAAAAAAGCTGTTGCTTGCAGAGCTCATTGAAGTGACTCCTTAAGAAACGTTTCAGTTCATGGTTTCATTCAAACAAATCCTGCCTCAAGGCAGGCTGCTTTTGCTATGCCTTGTTGGATAACATATATTGCTTTAGGAATCCTTTGCAGTGTATTAAAAATTTAATAATAAAACTAAGATTATGTACATACTGTATATACAATATATAGTAAAAAAAAAAAAATATCAAGGATATACTTATCTACAATGAAGTCCACATGGCCATCTTATTGGCAGCCCCGAAAATAATATGTATCCCAAGACCTATCTCTCTATTTTGTTAATTTTGTTACCCTTGTGGATGCGCAACTAGTGGCGAATGAGTTGGTTACGTTAATTCCGGTTTTCGGCCAGTCCTGGAAGTTTTTTTATATAATACATTTTAATTTGAATACTACACAATGAGGATTTCCTTTATTGTATAACCATATAACCGGCTGGAGGAGAGTGGATAGTGGGAGAGAGTGTGGACAGACCCATAAACCATTGCTTTGCTGATTGGAAGAAAGGATATGATATGGCAACCGATGGAAAGGAATTGCTCTTAGACCTTCGGGTCTAGGGAATGAGGTGAGCTGCTAGCACACAAAGTATGGATTGAGGTGCAATGGAGAGTGATGACATCACTGAGGAATTTGAAGACATTTGCATAACGGATATCACCGGACACACTGATTTTGTTCTTTAATGGACACTATTATATGAAAGTCAAGTCACTAAATTGGATGCTTTTTTCACCTTATTACTGTATTGATTAATGTTTAATCTAGTTTTGCCTATTTGCAAATTTTTGCTCAATTTTGCATTATTTGTAGCACTGGTGGTTTTGGCTACAATACCCAGTAGGGTATTATTTTAATGTTGGATTGTGATAACGTAAATAAAAATAATAGTCTTATATCTTATTTTGCACACCTTGATGAGAAGTTCGTTGCAGCACTGGCACTTTGAGTAAAAACTCAGTAGATAATTTTTCTCTTACCGTCCATGGACTGACACAGCATTTCATTCTTGACAAAGTGGGTTATGTTCCTGCTCATAGGAGAAGACTAGGCAGAATGTTAGATGCTTCAACATACATTCCCTTACCAGAGCTGAACAGCCCCGCCCAGGGGGCAGTCCCTCCGGACATAACCCTCCTACCTGCAGCCAGCAGCCTCAGTTTTTTTCTGCCTAGCAGAGGAGAGGACGTGGCTCACTTCAGAGCCAGTCTCTTGAAGAAATGTTTTGTCTTTTTTTGGGAGTTCTGTCAGCCCAAGGGCTCTGGACCCCGGACGAGTCCCGTCTGCCGATCAATGTCCTGGAACTCCGGGCAATCAGACTGTGCCTCTCCTCGTGGTCGAGGAGACTGCAGGGACACTCGGTCAGGATCCAATCGGACAACGCCACTGCGGTGGCTTATGTCAACCATCAGGGGGGAACTCGGAGCTCAGCGGCGGCGTCCGAGGTCGCTCACATCTTAAGATGGGCGCAAAGAAGCGTTCCGGCTCTGTCGGCCATTTACATTCCAGGAGTGGACAACTAGCAGGCGGACTATCTGAGCCACCAGATGTTGGACCAAGGGGAATGGTCCTTGCATCCGGAGGTGTTTCACCTCCTTTGCCGGAGGTGGGGCACGCCGGATGTGAACCTCTTGGCCTCTCGACTCAATCGCAAGGTGTTGAGATTTGTGGCCAGGTCCAGGGATCCCTGGGCAGACGCGTCAGACGCGTTGGTGGCCCCGTGGGGTCGGTATTGGCTGATTTATGCCTATCCTCCACTGAAGCTGCTTCCTCGATTGCTTCGCAGGGTGGAGGCCGAGGGGAGTCCGGTGATACTCATTGCTCCAGATTGGCCTTGACGTCCTTGGTACGCCGATCTTGTATGCCTAGTGGCGGACGTTCCATGGCGACTGCCGCTGCAGGATGACCTTCTGTCTCAAGGTCCCATACTTCATCCTGCTTTACAGTCGCTGGCTTTAACGGCATGGCTATTGAAAGCCAGGGGCTGAGAGACCGGGGTCTCTCGGATTCGGTCATCTCAACCATGCTGAGGGCACGGAAATCTTCTTCCAGGAAGATATACCACCGTACCTGGAGGGCCTACATCACTATGTGCAAGGAGCTGGATTGGCATCCACGGACGTATTCAGTTCCCCGAATTTTGCTGTTCTTACAGCGTGCTGTGACCCAAAAGCTTGCCTTAAGCACCATTAAAGGTCAGATTTCAGCCTTGGCCATTTTCTTTCAGAGGCCGCTAGCGGGTCATTCTTTGATTAGTACCTTCGTACAGGGGGTCCGACATGTGCTCCCCCATGTTAAACCACCTCTTCCTCCTTGGGATTTGAATTTGGTGCTCTCGGTTCTTCAGAAACCTCCTTTTGAAAACCTCAGAGAGATTCCTCTCTTAACCCTATCTCAGAAGGTGGCTTTTCTGGTAGCCATCACTTCTGTCAGAAGGGTTTCCGAGTTGGCGGCCTTGTCTTGCAAACCGCCATACTTGGTCCTCCATAAGGACAAGGTGGTGCTACGCCTGCAGCCTTCTTTTCTCCCGAAGGTGGTCTCGGCCTTCCATCTTAACGAGGACATTGTGCTCCCGTCCCTATGTCCTCATCCGTCGCATCCCAGAGAGTTTGCGCTCCACGCGTTAGACGTGGTACGTGCACTGCGGGTGTACTTGTCTGCTACGGCTTCAATTCGGAAGTCTGACTCGCTGTTTGTGTCTGTGTCTGGTCCACAACAGGGCCAATCGGTTTCGCCTGCCACCATTTCTCGTGGATCAGGCAGACCGTCATACAGGCCTATGCCCTTAAAGGGCGGGCGCCTCCCTTTCCGGTTACGGCGCATTCAACCAGGGCAATAGGTGCTTCCTGGGCTTTCCGACATCAAGCATCTGTTGCACAAGTGTGCAAGGCGGCGACTTGGTCGTCCGCACATATCTTTTCGAAGTTCTATAAGGTTGATGTGGCTGCATCTTCTGATGCTTCCTTGTGCAGGCGGCTGTTTAATGTTGCAACTCCTCCGTTGAGGAGCTCTGCTTGTTTGGGGTGAAGTTTGGTTTATTCCTTGATACTGTTCCCACCCCTCGTTTTTGACACTGCTTTGGGACGTCCCACTTTGTCAAGAATGAAGATGCTGTGTCAGTCCATGGACGGTAAGAGAAATTAGGATTTTTTGTACTCACCGTAAAATCTTTTTCTCTGACGTCCATGGACTGACACAGCACCCACCCCTCCTTTTTTGAGTTTGTACTGCTTTAATACGAACTGCTGCAGGCTGCAGGTAGGAGGGTTATGTCCGGAGGGACCGCCCCCTGGGCGGGGCTGTTCAGCTCTGGTAAGGGAAAGTATGTTGAAACATCTAACATTCTGCCTAGCCTTCTCCTATGAGCAGGAACATAACCCACTTTGTCAAGAATGAAGATGCTGTGTCAGTCCATGGACGTCAGAGAAAAGGATTTTACGGTGAGTACAAAAAAATCCTATTATTGTTATTATTCACGTTATTCAACATCTATCTTGAGAGATCAGACACATGTAATATTACTGTTTGCAATTCTTTATGTTGTTTTATTATTATTAAAGCATAGCGCCACTTAAAATTTGTAAACATCGTTTTTCTTTTTTTTCTCTATGCACAGCAGATGTGTGTGAAATGGATATTTCCCTAAGAACATCAGGCGAGGGAGATATCTGTATTTTATCGTCACAACTAACAAACAAAATATGTTTTTAAAAAACTAGTTTTTCCCTTCAAACCATTTTTTCCACTAAATAGAATGAGAATATCTGCATAGATTAAAAAAAAAAAAAAAAAAACGGACACATTGAATTTTTCAACTCAATTGAATGAATACTAATGCTAGTGTAGCGGCCTCCTCTCTCTCACTCCACTGTTGGCTGGTTTCTGCTTGTCTAGGGGTACCTTGGAGGAGAGAGTGCGGGATCACCACGCCAAGCCTTCACCGCAGATGTTTGTGTGGTGTAAGCAAAGTTCTTTTACCTTCGGGTCGGTGTTCTGAGTTTGGAGCCTCCGCCTCTTCTCTGGAACAGTGTCTGCCAGTAAATGAGCCCCACACCAATAAAAGTCCAACACTCCTTTATTCTTCAATGTCAGGATGAAACACAATCAGTTGGACTCCCTCAAACGAACAGACAGGGGGTGTGGATACGAGTAGGCCCAGGCACAATGAACTCTCCTATTCCTCTATCAGCGAATAGGTTTGGCACATGATCTATGCCACCTGTTGAGAATCTTGGTCGCTGCCACCGACCGGATGAACGGTGAACCTTCCTCCTGACTGCACTCGGCCCCTGTTTGGGAAGATACCCCTCCGGGCGGTCTCCTGAGGCTCACTCGGCACCGGCAATCTGCTGCACCAGGTCTTCGGGTGAGTAGCTCCTCCAGTCCCTTACGCCTCTGGATTCGGGTACCCCACTCCAGGGGTCCCCTAGGAAATCCTTCCCTCGCAGAGCCCAGCGGAGGACACTGGGCCCCAGGCCTCCAACCGAGTACCTCACCCCAGGCTGAAGGTGCCTGATGTGGAACACGAGCTCCGGGTGTCCAGGCCTAGGCCGCCTGGACACCGACCACGAACCACAGCCCTCAGGCTGAAGGTGCCTGGGACTCGACGACCCCATGACCAAAATGGCCGACCCCTTTATACCCTCTCCCAGCAAGCCCAGCGGAGCCCCCGCCCCGCTGTACTCATGCTGCGAGAGGCCAAAAAGGGTATGCCACTGCAACGATGGCTCAACCCCGGGACCAAAGTGATAGCGCCACCTGCTGGGCCCCAGGGAACCACACATCACAGATCCCCCACCAAATTCAAACACGATAGAAAAGCATATACCCGCTACACTAGTATGTATTAACATGTTTGGGGATAAATGCTATATATTTAGCTAGTAGAGAATTACAGTTATAACTACGGTATATAGGAAAAAAAGGCTAGCCCTTCTAAAATCTAAAAAGATTACAATGTTAAGCCTTTTACCTTACTTTACATCAGGGGTAGGCAACTTTTAAGAGATAAAGATCTACCTGGACAACATTGAAGAGATCAAAGATCACTGGGATCACCCCCCCCCCAGTGGTCGGTAGGATACAGAGCAGCATACAGGGGTCAATAGTATGTAGAGCACATAGTGTACAGAGGTCAGTAGTAAAAAACATAAGTTGCGCTTATAATGTGAACACTCAAAAAATTGAAATATGGAAGAGTGAAAAGAAAAATTAATTGGTGAGAAAACACAAATGCATTGAATCCATACACAAATAAAGAAAGAAGCACTGAGGGGAGGGAGCAAGTCCGATGAGAAGACAAGATCCAGGGTTCATCCACCTTCATCAAGGGAGAAAGGAGGGGGAAGAAGAGATGTAAAGGAGTCCCCGATTGAAGATAGATCCCACTCTGTATGTGAGTGCCCTTGCCGGAAACGGTGGACCCCTTGAATAGCAAGGTCTTAAGCGCAAGCAGATTCAGCCCTCTGCAGGGACAGATGGATCTCCTGTGCCACCGGAATCTCTGTGTTGTATTCAGATCTCCGTGGTGCTCGATGGAGGGGGAGCTGGAACTTCAATCTAGGGGTGTCACTCTCTGACCGAAAGGCCGTAAGTGTAGAAAAATAAAGAACTCCAATAGTGTAATAAAGCAAGTAAAAAGCCTTTATTGCTTTAAAATTAGCAAGCGGAAAACAACCGCGTAATACATTTAAAAATATCCGGCAAGCTTAAAAAACAAACCGGGGTCATGTGGGGCATAATGGCGTCAGCACGTGACCCCGGTTAGTAGTATGTAGGGCAGTGTACAGAAGTCAGTAGTATGTAGGGCAGTGTACAGAAGTCAGTAGTATGTAGTGCAGCGTACTGAGATCAGTATTAAGTAGGGAAATGTACAGAGGTCAGTAGTAAGTAATACTGGGGTCAGGGGGTCAGGAGAGCTCAGTACTGGAAGGTCAGGAGGGTACAGTGGGATCAGGACAGCTGGGTATTATGCTTGGACATTAGAAGAGCTGGAGTATCAGGAGGGCATGGTGCAGGGGCATCAGGGGGGCTGGCTGTCAAGAGAGCATCAGGGGGGGCTGGGTGTCAGGAGTGCTCTAGGAGGGCTGGGTGTAAGTAGGGAATCAGGGGTGCTGGGTGTCAGGAAAACATCAGGGGGGGTGCGGTGTCAGGAGGGCATCAGGGGTGTGAGTGTCAGGAGGGCATGGTGCTGGGGCATTAGGAGGGTGAGCTGTCAGGAGGGCTGGGTGTTTGGAGAGCACAGATGGTTTTTTCAAACCAGAGTGGTGCAGGGAAGGTGCAGTTGAAAACGTACATGTCCTGCCGGCAATTCTCCCTCTCCTTCCAACCTGGTATCATCATCACCCACAAGCCCCTTGGATCGGGGAGGGGCGGTTGGGATGACCGCGGAAATGCAAGAGCTTGAGCGTGCTCGGAGAATAGCCCAAACTCTCCTGAGCGATTTTGGAGGCTTTCTCCATGCCGGCAGGCACACATATACAAGGGATGGGGCTTCTTTGGCAGCCTGGGATTCTATGCCCATGCACCTGTGCTACATGGGTATGGAGCTCAGGAGAAGACCGGGACAGCAACACTGGGATGTGTTTGCAAGCTAATTGTCAGCAGTCGACAGGTAGCTCGTGATTGACGGGTTGCCGGCCCCTGCTTTACATGCTGTTTTTCAGATATGCCTAAACTTAGCTTACAGGAGAAGTCCAGCCTGAGATTTTTATGCTGGGCTTCTCCTCTGGAGTGCAATTCGTTTTGCACTCCTGTGACCCGTTTTCAGCAGAGAGCGGTCTGAAGTCCGCTGTCTGCCGACATCACTGCTATCAGTCGAGGCAGAGCGTCATCCCGACTTCAGAAGTCTGTATCCACCAGGTGCCTTGACTGATGGCAGTCTCAGCATCTTAGCAAGACGCTGAGACGGCCGCTCTCCCTGCCCCTCCACCGCTCATCGCTCCAATGAGCGTGGAGAAGCAGAGCAGGAGAGAAGATGACTGACAGGCAGCAGCTCTCGGCTCGGGGAGGTGAGAGAACCGAGCCATTGGCGATGTTCGGTGGCTCGGTTCTCATTGCATAGACGCTGGGGGATAGCTTAGTAGCCAATCTGGTGTCACCTCTCAAATGATATCTGTTAGCTATGTGTAACATTTACAATTTTTATTTTGTATCTTAGACTAAATAAACAAAAAGACTCCTACCATGCTCTAAGATATTCCTTAGTGTAGTTCATTGGTTAAAATATGTTTTATAGAACAAAATATTGATAACTTCACCTTCAGCAAATGCTAAGCATACTGGTGGTGAACATTTTTCTAAGCTGAACATGTGCTTGCCTGCAACTGTTGGGTGCTATTGTAGGCTGTCAAGGGTCTCCTTCCAACTCCCACAGTTCCGCTGGCCTCTGCCCAGCATCAGAAAAAGAGTTGGATCCGGAGAGTCTGAGAGATGATCTTCGTGAGCCGTTTCCCCAACAGCAGATATCCCCACCGGGAGTGGAGGAAGCAATTCTCCCTCCCCAGCAATTGGACACTACCCCAATGTTCATCCCCCCAGCAGAAGCGCTGGCTGCAGGGCAGAGTGCCGCTGGCCTCTGTCCACCCTCAGAGTTGGATCCAGGGAGTCCGAGGGATGACCTCAGTGAGCTGTTTCCCCAGCACTTGGACACTACCACAGTGTTCATCCCCCCAGCAGAAGCGCTGGCTACGGGGCAGAGTGCCGCTGGCCTCTGCCCACCCTCAGAGTTAGATCCAGGGAGTCAGAGGGATGACCTCAGTGAGCTGGTTGCCCAGCACTTGGACACTACCCCAGTGTTTATCCCCCCAGCAGAAGCGCTGGCTGCATGGCAGCCCTCAGTAGGTTTTTGGAGGGTTTGGGAGACAGCCCCTGTCAGAAGTCGCCTCAGCAGCTGGTCACAGAACCAGGAGGGGAGAAAACCCTTCCCCCTCTCCAACGGCTGAACTCTATCGTTGTATATGTCCCCCTAGCAGAAGCGCTGGCTATGGGGCAGGGCGCTGTTGGCTTCTGCCCAGCATCAGAAAAAGAGATGGAGAGTCCGGGAGATTGTCCCTGCAAGATACCTCCTCAGCGGCTGGTAACTACACCAGGAGAAAAGCAAGTACGTTTTCCTCCCCAAATGCATAGCACTACCAGCCTACGTTCCCTACCAGTTGAAGCGCTGGCATCGGGGCAGAGGATTATTCAGCTACCCCCAATACCTGCAACCCAGTCCCGGATCACAGGAGGGCGGACAGCTGTTCCCACTCTGCCGCGGCTGTTTTTATTCACGGGAGACCGTATGTGCAATTTTGCTCCCCAGCGCCAGAGACGTACTTTTCCTTTCCCTGGTTGCCTGGGGTGGAAGTTTGTGACTAACGCAGGTCCAGACCAGTTGGGGGTCAGGAACCTGGTTAGTCTGTTTTTAAAAGGGGAGAAATGTGACAGAATCCACTGTCACTGTGTGTTTTGGAAGGGACTGTGGGCTGGCCGCTTACCCACAGATTATGGCCCAGAAGAGACAGAGACTTGGGGAAAGCTGGCATTGAGATAATGTAATGTAATGCTACATCCCTTCTCCCCCATCCGCCCTCCCTCTTGTTGCTGTGTTTAACCACTTGACCACTGGGCACTTAAACCCCCTTAATAACCAGACCAATTTTCAGCTTTCGGTGCTCTCACATTTTGAATGACAATTACTCAGTCATACAACACTGTACCCATATGAATTTTTCGTCCTTTTTTTCACACAAATAGAGCTTTCTTTTGGTGGTATTTAATCACTGTTGGGTTTTTTATTTTTTGCGCTATAAGAGGAAAAAGACTGAAAATTTTGTAAAAAAAATGATTTTTTTTTCGTTTCTGTTATAAAATTTTGCAAATTACAATTTTTTCTTCATAAATTTTGGCCAAAATTTATACTGCTACATATCTTTGGTAAAAATAAGTACAAATTGGTGGATATTATTTGGTCTTTGTGAAAGTTATAGAGTCCACAAGCTATGGTGCCAATATCTGAAAATTGATCACACCTGAAGTACTGACGGCCGATCTCATTTCTTGAGACCCTAACATGCCAGAAAAGTACAAATACCCCCCAAATGACCCCTTTTTGGAAAGAAGACATTCCAAGGTATTCAGAAAGAGGCATTGTGAGTTTTTTGAAGTTGTCATTTTTTCCCACAATTCTTTGCAAAATCAAGATTTTTTTTTATTTATTTTTTTTTTCACAAAATTGTCATATTAGCAGGTTATTTCTCACACACAGCATATGCATTCCACAAATTACACCCCAAAATACAATCTGCTATTACTCCCGAGTATGGCGATACCACATGTGTGAGACTTTTACACAGCGTGGCCACATAGAGAGGCCCAACATGCAGGGAGCACCTTCAGGCGTTCTGGAGCACCCAGGCCAATTCTGACATTTCTCTCCTACATGTAAAAATCATCATTTGTTTGCTAGAAAATTACATAGAACCCCAAAACATTATATATATTTTTTTAGCAAAGACCTCCTTAGAGAATATAATGGTGGTTGTTGCAACTTTTTATCTCGCACGATATTTGTGCAGCAATTTTTTTAACGCGTTTTTTCCGAAAAAGAATGTTTTGTGCTTAAAAAAAAAACAGTAAAGTTAGCCCAATGTTTTTGCATAATGTGAAAGATGAAGTTACGCCGAGTAAATAGATACCTAACATGTCACCCTTAAAAATTGCACACACTCGTGGAATGGCGCCAAACTTCGCTACTTAAAAAATCCCCATAGGCGACGCTTTAAATATTTTTACTGGTTACATGTTTTGAGTTACAGAGGAGGTCTAGGGCCAAAATGATTGCTCTCGCTCTAACGTTCGCAGAGATACCTCACATGTGTGGTTTGAAAACCGTTTTCATATGTGGGCGGGACTTACGTATGCGTTCGCTTCTGTATGCGAGCTCACGGGGACAGGGGCGCTTTAAAAAAATATATATATTTTTTTATTGTTCATTTTACTTTATTTATTTTAGTTTGACATGTTTTTCCGCCCCAAAATTTTTTTTGATCACTTTTATACCTTTTACAAGGAACGTAAACATCCCTTGTAATAGGAATATGGCATGACAGGTCCTCTTTACAGTGAGATATGGGGTCAATAAGACCCCACATCTCACCTCTAGGCTGGGAAGCCTGAAAAAAAAAACAATCCTGGCTTTGATCGTAGCGGTGAGTCGGTAGAAGCACCGGAGGGTGGCGGGGGGCATCCCCTCTCGTCTCCCATAAGAATGATCAAGCGGTGGAACAGCCACTATGATTGTTGTTATGGTGCAGGGAATCGCCGGCTGAAAAAGCTGATATCTGAATGATGCCTGTAGCTGCTCCCATCATTCAGATATCCCCGCACAAAGTCAAGGACGTCATATGACGGCCGGCGGGCGGGAAGTGGTTATTGCAGAGTATTGCTGGGCATTGCGGAGTATTGCTGGGCATTGCGGAGTATTGCCGGGCATTGCGGAGTATTGCCGGGCATTGCGGAGTATTGCGGACTATGGCAGGGTATTGCGGAGTATGGCAGGGTATTGCACGGGGTATTGCACAGGGAGTATTGCACAGGGTATTGCAGGGTATTGCAGAGTATTGCGCAGGGTATTGCAGAGTATTGCGCAGGGTATTGCAGAGTATTGCGCAGGGTATTGCAGAGTATTTTGCAGGCTATTGCAGAGTATTTTGCAGGGTATTGCAGAGTATTGCACCAGGGTATTGCAGAGTATTGCACCAGGGTATTGCAGAGTATTTTGCAGAGTATTGCGCAGGGTATTTTGCAGAGTATTGGCAGGGTGTATTGCAGAGTATTGGCAGGGTGTATTGCAGAGTATTGCACAGGGATGGCTGAGCAGGGATGGATGGATGGCTGGATCTGTGACTGCAATTGTCACAGATCCAGCCCACAGAGCTGCTGCTGCCATCCGCTCCCTCCCCCTCCCCTCTCACACTGTACCGATCGGTACAGAGAGGGGAGGGAGGAACCGGCGTCATCAAATGACGCCGGTCTGTTTACAAGTGATTGCTCCGTCATTCGACGGAGCGATCACGTGGTAAACGGCCGCTATCAGCGGCGATTTACCGCGATTCGTGATCCGCCGGGTCCTCTGGACCCGGCGGTCACGGAGTTTCCCGTGTGCGCGCCCCAGGGGGCGCGCGGGAGCGCGATTCTGGGAGGACATTATATAACGTCCTCCCAGAGTTAAGCAACCACCTTGTCGACGTTATTTGTCGGCAGGTGGTTGTTAAGTGGTTAATTGTGTTGGTTCATGGCACATAGACAATGGTCTGGACTGCAGACATCTCTCCGCAGGGGATGTGTATCGAAGGGCTGCCTGTATACCATAATCCCTTTATGTTTAACTGTAGTCTCTGTTTCAATGTTCAGTTCCCATTGGTTCTTCCTTGTCCCCTACCCCCCCACTATGACAAGGCTAAGGGG
Organism: Rana muscosa; assembly: GCA_029206835.1. NCBI lineage: Eukaryota > Metazoa > Chordata > Amphibia > Anura > Ranidae > Rana > Rana muscosa. The sequence goes on from CM055116.1 coordinate 735,002,109, forward strand.
AGTGTCCCTAACTGTGTGTAAAAGTGTATGTTTTGGATTTAATAAACTGCTGATGCTCTCCATGTTTAACTCTTGTGGTAGTGTGTAGTGATTAAACGAACACCCCCGGGTTCGGTTCGCACCAGAACCCGCGAACGGACCGAAAGTTCGAACGAACATTAGAACCCTATTAAATACAATGGATGCGAACGTTCGAATTCTAAAGTGCTAATTATAACAACTATTATGCATGTTATTGTCATAAATAGGGTTTGGGAACCCGGGTTGTGCACCAGGGGACATGTATCAATGCAAAAAGAAGTTTTAAAAACGGTCGTTTTTCAGGAGCAGTCATTTTAATGATGCATAAAGTGAAAAAAAAAAAGTCAAATATTCCTTTAAATATCGTACCTGGGGGGTGTCTAAAGTATGCCTGTGAAGTGCCACGTGTTTCCCGTGTTTAGAACTGTCCCTGCACAAAATGACACTTCTAAAGGAAAAAAAAGCCATTTAAAACTGCTTGCGGCTTTAATGTAATGTCTGGTCCCGGTAATATGGATGAAATTCTTTAAGAAAAATGGCATAGCTACCCCATGACCCCCCCCCCTACCCCAGCCCATTACCAGCCCCTTTGGGTCTTGTATGGATATTAAGGGGAACCCCGCACATAAAATAAAAAAGGCCCTTTATACTCTGAACAGCCGTATACAGGCGGTGCATACAAGACAGGGACTGTAGGTTTGTTCTTATGTAGAATCTGTTTGTAATTTTGAACAGGTACATTGTTGAAGTGTAGCTCCAGCCCAAAAATCTATTTTTAAACTTTTTGGGAAACATAGGTAAGGGTTATCACCCCTGTAACATTTGTTTTGCTGTCTGTGCCCCTGTTCAGAACATTTCACCTCACTTTCCGTCCCAATGACAACTGTTTTTGAAATGTGGTGTTTTTCTTGAAACAAGGATTGCTGATAAAGCATCAGTACAGATGAGACCCCTTTCTCCCATATTTATTCTTACAGGAGAGAATTTTCCTTTCTAGGGGTAGATTTCCTCTCACTTCCTGTTGTCTTCTTTCGTTTGCAAGTAGGAGTCGTTTGTAAGTTGGATGTTTGAAAGTAGGGACCTGCCGTATATACTCTGCAGAAATAGGCCCCTTAGTTGTTGGTGTTGGCACAACACTGTAAGCACTCAGTTACTCTTGGTTGGTGCTGGAACGCCCTGCTGTCAACTATTATATCAGGAATTTTAATTACATATAATTGTTGAACAGTGGTAGTAAAAATTGGGGCTTTGATGGTGGTGCTGGTGCCACAACACTGTAAGCCCTGACAGTTACTCTTGGTGGGTGCAGCAATGGGCCCTGCTGTGAATTATTAGATCAAGAATTGTAATTACATGCCCCTTTTGAACAGGGGCTGAAAAATTGGGCCTTTCGTGGTGGTGGTGGTGGTGGCGTTGCCACAAGACTGTAAGCCCTCAGAGTTACTCTTGGTGGGTGCAGCAATGGACCCTGCTGTGAATTATTAGATCAAGAATTGTAATTGCATGCCCCTGTTGAACAGGGGCTGAAAAATTGGGCCTTAGGCACTGGTGGCACAACACTACAACCCCTCACAGATACTGTACTTGGAGCACAGCAATGAGCCCTGTTGCAAAGTATTGCTTCAAAAATTGTAATGACACGCCCCTGTTAAACAGGGGCTGAAAAATTGGGCCTTAGGCACTGGTGCCACAACACTCCAACCCCTCACAGATACTGTACTTGGAGCACAGCAATGAGCCCTATGGCAAATTATTGCTAAAAAAATTGTAATTACACGCCCCTGTAAAACAGGGGCTGAAAAATTGGGCCTTAGCCACTGGTGGCGGCACCCATAAACAAAAATGATCTTCCAAGCTATCATCATCAATCGTATCATTGAGGACTCGGAGGAGGAGGATAGCCAGTCAACATAACAGCACAGGCACTCAGCATCAGCATCAGTCTTGAAGGGATGTGACATGTTAAAATCAATTAGTCTGTTATATCAGCATCAGGTGTGTGGTAGCTGGTGGTGATCCAAGACTGGTTCATCTTGATGAAAGTCAGTCGATCAACCGAGTCGGTGGACAGGCGCACCCTGTGATCCGTGACAAATCCTCCAGCAGCACTGAATGTGCGTTCCGAAAGAACGCTGGATGCAGGACAGGCCAGTAGCTCAATTGCATACTGTGCAAGCTCTGGCCAGTGATCCATCCTCAAGACCCAGTAAGCCAGAGGATTTTCGGTGGGGAAGGTGTCCAAGTCTGACCTTGCCCCTAGATATTCCTGCACCATGTTTATCAGACGCTGGCGATGGTTGCTGGAACCGATCATACTTTGGGGCTGCGGACTAAAGAATTGTCTGAACGCATCGGTCAGACGGCCACCTTCCCCACCGCTCCTTCTTTGACTGGCCGAAGCCTCAGCAACTCGTTGTCCAGGACCAGGAGTTTGTAACGTCCCAGTCTCTGGGAACGCGTTGCACAGACCTTTCTGCAAGGCCTCCCGGAGTTGTCTCATCCTCTGCTCCCTCTGCGACGGTAACATAAGGTCCGCAACCTTACCCTTGTACCGTGGATCAAGGAGAGTGGCCAGCCAGTAATGGTCCCTCTCCTTGATCCGAAGAATACGAGGATCCTTCCGCAGACTTTGCAGGATCAGGGAGGCCATGCAGCGTAGGTTTGCTGAGGCATTCGCTCCGGAGTCCTCTGGGTCACTAAGGACGACATGATCCGCAGCCACCTCCTCCCAGCCACGTACAAGTCCACTGGTTTCTTGGGACTGTAAATCATCCCTAAAAGACTGCTGCTGATGATGCTGAGTGCCAGCCTCCACCTCCATGCTGACACAATCCTCCTCCTCCTCCTCCTCCTCCTCCTCCTCCTCCTCTTCCTGTGCGATGGGTGGGACAGAAGGAACACTGTCTGGGTAAAGGGGGCCTTGAGAGGCAAGGAAGTCCTCCTCTTCCTGCCTCTGTTCTGCCTCAAGTGCCCTGTCCATTATTCCACGCAGCGTGTGCTCCAACAGGTGGACAAGAGGTACAGTGTCACTGATGCATGCACTGTCACTGCTCACCATCCTCGTGGCCTCCTCAAATGGTGCCAGGACAGTGCATGCATCCCTGATCATGCCCCACTGGCGTGGAGAAAAAAACCCAAGCTCCCCTGACCCTGTCCTGGTGCCGTAGTCGCACAGGTACTCATTGATGGCCCTCTGCTGCGTGTGCAGCCGCTGCAGCATGGCCAACGTTGAGTTCCACCTGGTGGGCATGTCACATATAAGGCGGTTCTTGGGCAGGTTCAACTCCTTTTGCAGCTCAGCCAGGCGAGCACTGGCATTATAAGATCTGCGGAAATGCACACAGACTTTCCTGGCCTGCCTCAGGACATCCTGTAAGCCCGGGTACCTGCCCAAGAACCGCTGCACCACCAGGTTAAGGACGTGAGCCACACAGGGCACATGGGTCAGTTGTCCCTGTCGGAGGGCGGAGAGGAGGTTGGTGCCATTGTCGCAAACCACCATTCCTGGCTTAAGCTGGCGTGGCGTCAACCACCTCTCGGCCTGGCCCTGCAGAGCAGACAGGACCTCTGCCCCAGTGTGGCTTCTGTCCCCCAAACACACCAGCGCAAGCACGGCATGGCATCTTTTTGCCTGCGTACTTGCGTAGCCCCGTGAACGGCTACGGAGCACCGCTGGTTCATAGGACAAACCACAGGAAGAGGCCATGGAGGAAGAAGAAGAGGAGGGGGTGGAGGAGAGAGGTGTGTCACAACCAGTAGTAGCATTTTGGAGGCGTGGCGGTGGGACAACCTCCAACACTACTGCACCTTGTCCTGCATCCTTCCCAGCTGCCAAAAGAGTGACCCAATGGGCCGTGAAAGAAAGGTAACGTCCCTGTCCATGCCTGCTGGACCATGAGTCAGCGGTAATATGCACCTTACCGCTGACCGCCCTGTCCAGCGAGGCCAAGACATTGCCTTCCACATGCCGGTAGAGAGCCGGAATAGCCTTCCGTGAGAAAAAGTGGCGTTTGGGAACCTGCCACTGAGGAACCGCACATTGCACAAACTCACGGAAGGGGGCCGAGTCTACCAACTGAAAAGGCAGCAGTTGAAGCGCTAGCAATTTAGCCAAGCTAGCATTCAACCGCTGGGCATGTGGATGGCTGGGAGTGAACTTCTTTCGACGGTCCAGCAGCTGGGGCAGGGAAATTTGCCTGCTAGAATCGGACGTCGGTGTACTGCTAGCAGAGTGGCCGCAAGTACTTGGCTGTGACACACCTAATTCTACACCTTCATTCCTCTCAGTGCATGTTTCAGAGAGGACTGAAGTTATAGTGGGGTTGGAGATCCCAGCTGATGCGGTGCAAGGAGAGGTCCGCTTTGTTCTTTGGTGTGGGTCTTTGAGGTAGGCTTGCCAACGAGCTGCATGGCAGGTCAACATATGTCTGGTCAGGCATGTGGTACCCAAGCGGCTGATGTTTTGGCCACGCGATATACGCTTGAGACATATGTTGCAAACAGCAGCTGTGCGATCTGATGCACTAGCCTCAAAAAAGGCCCACACCAAAGAACTTTTTGAATGACGGGCAGAGGCAGCGCCCTGCACAGGCGGAGCTCTGCGGTGTGATTCCGTCGGTGTACTGCCCTTACGCTGGCCACCAAAGGGCATCCTGCCTCGTTGGAGATGTGCCTCCTCCTCATCCTCCTCCTCCTCCTCTCTCCTATTAGGCACCCACGTGGAGTCAGTGACCTCATCATCACCTCCCTCCTCATCACTGGAGGCAATCTGGCAGTATGCTGCAGCTGCTGGAACATGACTGCCAGATTGGTGTCCTTCTTGAGCATCCCCTCTGTCTGCTCTCACGCTACTGCCTTCCTCTAGCTGGGTTTCATCATCAGACCCTTCGAAACGCTGGGCATCCTCCTGGAGCATGTACCCAACACTGTGCTGAAACAGTTCGGGGGACTCCTCAGGAGGAGGACATGGTGGGTCTAGGGAAGGAGTGACTGATGATGAGTCTGACATTGATACCAGGGAAGAGGACGCTTTGGCAGCTGCTTTTCCAGTACCCTGAGCCTGGGTGAGAGAGGATGAGGAGGAGGAGGAGGGCTTGGTCATCCACTCTACCAAGTCTTCGGCATGATGTGGCTCAACATGTCCAGCTGCCGAAAAGAAGGACAAGCGTGTCCCATGGCCATGTGCTGATGACAATGCACCGCGTCCACGACCAGCACTGTTGCCCCCAGACACAGAGCCTGCTTGCCCTCTTTTATTGCCTCCTGACTGTCTGCCTCTCCTTGTTTGCCTTCCAGACATTCTAATAGATGGCCTGCAGGGAGATGGGAAAAAAGCAATAAGGGCTACCTTCAGGTGTCCTTCTCTGTCCCTTGAAACAAGGACTTTGACAGTGAAAGAAACTGACACACTCTCCCTACCTACAGTTTTCTGTCCCTAGAAAAAATGTTTTTTTTAAGCACAATTTAGCACAAGGAGAATTACCTCACTGTCCTTCCAGGTCCCTGGAAACAAGGACTTTGACAGTGAAAGAAACTGACACACTCTCCCTACCTACAGTTTTCTGTCCCTAGAAAAAATGTTTTTTTTAAGCACAATTTAGCACAAGGAGAATTACCTCACTGTCCTTCCAGGTCCCTGGAAACAAGGACTTTGACAGTGAAAGAAACTGACACACTCTCCCTACCTACAGTTTTCTGTCCCTAGAAAAAATGTTTTTTTTAAGCACAATTTAGCACAAGGAGAATTACCTCACTGTCCTTCCAGGTCCCTGGAAACAAGGACTTTGACAGTGAAAGAAACTGACACACTCTCCCTACCTACAGTTTTCTGTCCCTAGAAAAAATGTTTTTTTTAAGCACAATTTAGCACAAGGAGAATTACCTCACTGTCCTTCCAGGTCCCTGGAAACAAGGACTTTGACAGTGAAAGAAACTGACACACTCTCCCTACCTACAGTTTTCTGTCCCTAGAAAAAATGTTTTTTTTAAGCACAATATAGCACAAGGAGAATTCACTCACTGTCCTTCCAGGTCCCTGGAAACAAGGACTTTGACAGTGAAAGAAACTGACACACTCTCCCTACCTACAGTTTTCTGTCCCTAGAAAAAATGTTTTTTTTAAGCACAATTTAGCACAAGGAGAATTACCTCACTGTCCTTCCAGGTCCCTGGAAACAAGGACTTTGACAGTGAAAGAAACTGACACACTCTCCCTACCTACAGTTTTCTGTCCCTAGAAAAAATGTTTTTTTTAAGCACAATTTAGCACAAGGAGAATTACCTCACTGTCCTTCCAGGTCCCTGGAAACAAGGACTTTGACAGTGAAAGAAACTGACACACTCTCCCTACCTACAGTTTTCTGTCCCTAGAAAAAATGTTTTTTTTAAGCACAATATAGCACAAGGAGAATTCACTCACTGTCCTTCCAGGTCCCTGGAAACAAGGACTTTGACAGTGAAAGAAACTGACACACTCTCCCTACCTACAGTTTTCTGTCCCTAGAAAAAATGTTTTTTTTAAGCACAATTTAGCACAAGGAGAATTACCTCACTGTCCTTCCAGGTCCCTGGAAACAAGGACTTTGACAGTGAAAGAAACTGACACACTCTCCCTACCTACAGTTTTCTGTCCCTAGAAAAAATGTTTTTTTAAGCACAATTTAGCACAAGGAGAATTACCTCACTGTCCTTCCAGGTCCCTGGAAACAAGGACTTTGACAGTGAAAGAAACTGACACACTCTCCCTACCTACAGTTTTCTGTCCCTAGAAAAAATGTTTTTTTTAAGCACAATATAGCACAAGGAGAATTCACTCACTGTCCTTCCAGGTCCCTGGAAACAAGGACTTTGACAGTGAAAGAAACTGACACACTCTCCCTACCTACAGTTTTCTGTCCCTAGAAAAAATGTTTTTTTTAAGCACAATTTAGCACAAGGAGAATTACCTCACTGTCCTTCCAGGTCCCTGGAAACAAGGACTTTGACAGTGAAAGAAACTGACACACTCTCCCTACCTACAGTTTTCTGTCCCTAGAAAAAATGTTTTTTTTAAGCACAATTTAGCACAAGGAGAATTACCTCACTGTCCTTCCAGGTCCCTGGAAACAAGGACTTTGACAGTGAAAGAAACTGACACACTCTCCCTACCTACAGTTTTCTGTCCCTAGAAAAAATGTTTTTTTTAAGCACAATATAGCACAAGGAGAATTCACTCACTGTCCTTCCAGGTCCCTGGAAACAAGGACTTTGACAGTGAAAGAAACTGACACACTCTCCCTACCTACAGTTTTCTGTCCCTAGAAAAAATGTTTTTTTTAAGCACAATTTAGCACAAGGAGAATTACCTCACTGTCCTTCCAGGTCCCTGGAAACAAGGACTTTGACAGTGAAAGAAACTGACACACTCTCCCTACCTACAGTTTTCTGTCCCTAGAAAAAATGTTTTTTTTAAGCACAATATAGCACAAGCACAAAACACACTGACACTCTCCCTACCTATCCTTCTCTTTCCCTAAACTAAAGGAATCCAGGTTAAGCAAGAAAGATATAAAAGTCACTGTCCCTGCCTATGCTGCTCTATCCCTGCTCCGGAACACACTACACTAGGCCGCCGTGCTGGCGGCCTTTTATAGTGTGGGGCGTGTACTAAACCCCCTCAGCAATAATTGGCCACAGGCATCCTGCCTGTGGCCAATCATTGCTCTCCTCGCTGCCGGCGCTGTGATTGGCCAAGCATGCGGGGTCACAGTGCATGCTTGGCCAATCACAGCGCCTGGATGACACTGCGATGGCGTAGTGCATTGTGGGCCGTTCGCGTCACTCGAATTTGGCGCGAACGGCCCAAATCGTTCGATCTTCGTCGAACGATCGAACAGCCGATGTTCGAGTCGAACGTATGTTCGACTCGAACACGAAGCTCATCCCTAGTAGTGTGGTACCCCACCAGTGTAGTGACCCAGAATTCTCAACTGGACAGGTTGAGGGGCTCCAGGGAGTTTACAATGCACAGAGGAAACTGGCATTTCAGTTTCCTCATTCTTAAATAAAGTTCACTTTGGGACCTGGAGTCCGGGGATTTCGTAGAGATCCGGGTGGGATGAAGTCCCCAGTCCTGGGTCCAGATTTTGGGATTTACCAGCACACTGACTGGTCAGGTGTGTGCTGGCCTATTTGTAGACACCTGACCATGGTTCTGGGCTCCACCCTCCCGAGGAGTCCAGGCTTGCAAGGGAGAACCCAGAGTGTGCACGTGTGCACTGAAGTAGCTGGAGTAGCTAGAGAAGCTAGAGAGTGCAGGCTGCACTGAGACCTGAGTCTGAGGTTGCTGACAGGTGTCAGGAGGGCTCCATGCGGGAGCCTGAGCAGTGGTGCTGCTGCTGAAGAGAGCCAGGTGGCTCGATATTTTCATTGCACTGTTGCATGTGTGAGCCAGGAGGCTGAACATACTACCAATTTATGTTGATGGTGAAAACCCCTGCGAGGGAAACCACATTTGTTTTAATTTTTGGAACTTTGTCTGAATTTCTTTAATAAAAGTGGGCCAACAAGCACTCAAAAGGAAACATTTGTGTGGGACTGTTCTCGCTAGTGGGTGCTACACTTGAGCTAAACAACCCCCAACATTACAAGTGGTGGAGAATGCGGGCATGTTGTCTCCAAGTGCCCTTTGTCTCAGTCTCCAAGACAAGGTGACATGGCCAGACAAAGGTCTGCAACAATGTTTGGGAAGCCTGATTTGAGTCCCAGGAGTGTCCAAAAGGCTGATCAGAAGTTCGAGAGGTATGTGGTTGCCTGTAGCGACGGCGGTAATGTCAAGTCTGCGGACCACGTGAGAAACGTATTGCGGACAGAGGATCGTGGCAAGTTGAAAGCAACAATGCTCCAAGGATCGCAAAGTCGCTGCGTTTGGGAGAGTCAGCAAAGTACAGCTGGAAGAGTGCCACCTCCCTTAGCAACGAGAGATTGGGTGTCAACCGGAAGGAGGAGCTACAGTGGAGATGTGGAGCGGCGTCCCACTAAAGATATGTGCAGAAGTGTACCATGCCTGGAATGTGGTCAACTTGGGCATGGAATTTTTTCTTGTCCCAGGTTATGGAACATGGCTGGAGATATGGCTACTGGGCAGAAGTCTTTGTCAGCAAACCCAGGTTCCTGTTTAAAAATGTTTTCAGTCACCTCTGGCAACAGTGAGGAAGTACCTGTTGTGCCTGCAGGGGGTGCTATGGAGTCAGAAATGGCTGCTGCAGTTTTGTCCCATGGCCACCAGGGAGAGTTGGCCAGCGACAGTGCAACAAAGGATAGACAACGTACTCAAATGAACATAGCAACCCCTGGTACAGTGATGGGTAAGACTGTTGCTGGTAAACGCATTGAAAAGATTGACTATGTGAATGTGCACACGGGAATTGAAGTGACCCCAAATGGGAGATCCACTGTCTGTGTGGAAAAGGACTTGCCTCGCTGCAGTGCCCTGTCCAGTGGGGAGGCAAGTGGTAAACTTGAATGTGATATGGAGATGTTTAAAACTGTTAATATTGAATTGGCTAAAGTTGATGGTCCAGTTGCTAATGGGCTAGTGCAGCTCACTAGAGATAAAAATGTTGATGTGAGTGCAGTTAAAGATGTGCTATCTCCTCTAGCAACTGAGACAAAGGCTACAGAGGTGTCCCTAGAAACCCCCAAGGAGCTCTGCGTTTTGGAGCCGGAGGTTGCCTGGGACAGCTATGGTGCCGCTCTAAGGGATAAGACTGTACCTGAACCTGGTGATAACAAAATGGTTAATGCTAAAACGGAAATGTTTGAAAACACTCATGGAAATAGGTTATTGCAGTCTGGCAATGACAGGTGTGAAGGTGTTTATGCGTTTAATGAAGTGCCATCAGAGCAAGGTGGTGAGAGTGTGGTATTGCAGCCTGCTCTGTTTAAAAATGTATTACCACAATCTGGTTTAAATAAAAGTGACATGTGCAATGTGTCTGTTGCTGAGCTACTCTGTCCCTCTGGTAGCGCAGAGATAACAGACTGGGACAGGTGGGCAAACGACCTGTTGGCTTTGTTGGAAAAGGCCTCTGTTGGTAAGAGTGGAGCAGACATGATTTCTGCAGTGCCAGATGAAGGACCTGCAGAGCAACTTATATGCAATGATGCACTTGCTGCTGCAGATGATGTTGCTCATGAGATGGAAGCGCCAAGTAAGTGCGAATGCACAAAAGAGGTCATGTCTGTGATCCACAAAGGGTCTAATGATGTGGTAATGGTTGATGCCGTGCAGTGGAATAACGTCCTTACAGGATGTCACCAATTTATAAGCCAACCTCAATGCTCTGTCTAATTGGGCGACTATGTGGCAGATGAGGTTTAATGTTGATAAATGTAAAGTTATGCACTTGGGGGCTAAGAATATGAATGCATCATACATACTAGGGGGAGTACAACTGGGGGGATCCGTAGTGGAGAAGGATCTGGGGGTTTTGGTAGATCATAAGCTCAATAATGGCATGCAATGCCAAGCTGCGGTTTCCAAAGCGAGCAAAGTCCTTTCTTGTATTAAGAGAGGTATGGTCTCCAGAGAGAGAGATATCATTTTGCCCCTGTTCAAATCATTAGTAAGACCTCATCTGGAATATGCAGTTCAGTTTTGGGCCCCAGTTCTCAAAAAGGATATTGGGGAACTGGAGAAAGTGCAGAGAAGGGCAACCAAACTGATAAGAGGGATGGAGGAGCTCAGCTATGAGGAAAGATTAGAGGAACTGAATTTATTCACTCTTGAGAAGAGGAGATTAAGGGGGGACATGATCAACATGTACAAATATATAAGGGGTCCATATAGTGAACTTGGTGTTCAGTTATTCACTTTACGGTCAACACAGAGGACAAGGGGGCACTCTTTGCGTCTAGAGGAAAAGAGATTTTACCTCCAAATACGGAAAGGTTTTTTCACAGTAAGAGCTGTGAAAATGTGGAATAGACTCCCTGCAGAGGTGGTTCTGGCCAGCTCAGTAGATTGCTTTAAGAAGGGCCTGGATTCTTTCTTAAATGTACATAATATAACTGGGTACTGACATTTATAGGTAAAGTTGATCCGGGGAATATCCGATTGCCTCTTGGGGGATCAGGAAGGAATTTTTTCCCCTGCTGTAGCAAATTGGATCATGCTCTTCTGGGGTTTTTTGCCTTCCTCTGGATCAACTGTGGGTATAGAATTGGGTATATGGGATTGTACGATATATTTTTTTTTTTTTTTTTTTTTATGGTTGAACTGGATGGACTTGTGTCTTTTTTCAACCTGACTAACTATGTAGCTATGTAAATGAGCTAGTGTTGGTGGAAGTGCCAGATGGCACAGCAATAAATGAAGTGGTTGTAGTCACAGGTCCAAATGTTGCTTTATGCTATGATGGTCAGGGCAGGGGTCAGGACAGTTGCTGGCAGAGGATCTCATGCCAGTGGAGTTTGTGTATAGTGAAGCTGCTGTAGACAACCACTCCGCTGGGTGCAGTTCCTCTCCAAACACTGCCCTGCTGAACATGGGTGAAATTCAATATGACAAATGCATTGATATTTTTGACCATGATGAAAAATGCAGAGCATTGGTAATTTTTGATGGTTCGGTTACCATGGGTGACAAAAATGATGGCAGACCTGATGGTCAAGGTGATGCGGTTGCTGCTAATCCAAAAAAATGTGTGGAGATAAATGGTGTGACTGACTTAGAGGTAAAAGGTACAGCAGAATTAGGCCCCCTACAGGTTCAGGAGGGTAATTCTGTGTCAAGGTCACCTGTGGCCAGGTGACAGATGCACACCGTAGGGGGACAGGAGTGCACCACAAGGTAGTGAACCCTATGGCTGACTGCTGCGGATAGGAAACTGGGTGGTTGTGGAAAGCGGGACCAGAGGAGCACAACCGGGATCCTAACGGAAGCTAGAGCCAAGATTCCCCAGGGCGCGGAGTCTAAGACCCAGCAGGTCTTCTCCAGGGCCTCTAGTGGTGAGGATGTTATGCTGCAGGCTGGGACCAGGTCGCGGCCCCTGGATTTTCCTAGCTCACGCCCCGTAGGATAAGGGGAAAAGAGGGGAAGCAGCAGCACAAGATATGAGAGAACCGAATAACAAGCTGAAGGTCAGGGGCCACAAGCAGACAAGGATAACGAAAGAACGAGCCGAAGGTCAAGGGTCACGAGCAGACAGGGATAGTCGGGGACAAGCCAATAACGTAACAGAGAGACAGACGTAGCACACGGCAGGCAGGAACCCAAACACACAATGCCTAACAAACACGTTGATCAGCAAAGCAGGCTTGCAGTGCACAGGTTAATATAGTGTTCTGTGATAGGGCCTGGGGTGGAGTCAGGCTGGGAGGAGATTATAAAGGAAGCCAGGTGAAAGGGTTCTGGCCTCTAAGATGAACACATGGGAAGGAAGGTAAGCTGACAGACAAACACTACTGCATATCCATGACAGTACCCTCCCTCTTATGGGCCCTCCCCCGCCTGGGCCCAGGCTTAAAGGGAAATCTCAGATGAAACCTCCTCAACAGATGAGGTGCAACGACATCAGATTCAGCGATCCAAGACGCCTCCTCAGGACCAAAACCTCTCCAATGCACAAGGTACTGAAGAATACCTCTGCAGAGCCGAGAATCCAGAACTTGTCTAACCTCGTACTTTAGATTATCCTCAGAGACCAGAACCGAGGTAGGGAGATGACAAGAAGATCTATTGAGGACCAAAGGCTCTCTAGGAATAAGCAAGGGCATGAGAGGATCAACAGAAATCTGAGGAGGGTCCCCTAGACCCTTAAAGATGAACTGGTCATCTAGCACAGGACCATCAAACTGGGCAGATGTCAGTGGAACCCTGAAGTCAGGTTGGTTAGAGGGTGACATGTCACAGGAGTCAAGCTGAATAGCTGAAAGACAAGCAGAATGTCCTGAACAAGAAAAAGTAGGCGGCTCACTGGGCATGGGCTGGACTGGCATAACTAGTACAGAGGCCGAGTGAATAGAGTCAGGTGTAGCGACTACCTGAATCGCATCGCAAGACGTAGCGACTGCAGGACTTGTAGACAAGCTAGCCTGGCTGTGCGTCCAAGGGCGATTAGGGACAGAGAAATGTAAATGGTTATGCGACCTGGAATGAATGACCGGCTCAGGTTCACAGGGGGCAACCTTGGGTAGGCAGGACGAGGAACAGGAGGAACCCCAAGCCAGGATCTGTCCAGTAGTCCAGTCCACATGAGGAGAATGGAGCTGTAACCATGGGAGACCCAAAATTATAGGCGTTGAGGCCTTGGGTAAGATAAGGAAGGATATCCACTCCTGGTGGAGTGTCCCTACCGACATCTTAACAGGGAGGGTCTGGAAGCGGATAGGTCCCCCTGGGAGAACAGTACCATCAATCGCCAAGACCACCAATGGCGTGGTGAGGGGCAAAAGAGTAAGTCTCATGGACGACGCGATTTCCCAGTCCATGAAATTACCAGCGGCTCCGGAATCCAGATATGCTGAGACCGAATGAGAAGAAGCACCAACATGAAGGAACACAGAAAGCAGAAGACGAGAAGGGGAAGGTGATATTTCTGGGTCCAATACTCCACTTTCCAGATGAAGTGGACCCAAACGTTTTTCTGGACAAAGAGAGCAAGTGTCACGAAAATGACCTTTGCCCCCACAGTAGAGACACAGGCCTAGAGTCATGCGCCTAGCACGTTCCTCTGGGGATAGCCTGGTCCTGCCCAGCTGCATGGGTTCCTCAGCTGGCAGGAGATGCTCCACGGGTCAAGGAGAGGGGAGCTCAGGCTGACTAAGGACCAAGGAGTGCTGGCACCGCTTTTCTAGGGTCCTTTCCTGAAAGCGAATATCGATCTGGTTACACAAGGAGATAACTCCGTCCAGATCAGTGGGGATGGTTCTTCCTGCTAATTCATCCTTCACTCTATCAGACAGGCCATGCAAAAAGGTTGCGACTAAGGCCTCATTGTTCCAGCTCAACTCAGCCGACAGTATGCGGAAATTAAGGGCGTACTGTCCCACTGAAGCAGACTCTTGGCGGAGACGTAGAAGGGCGCTGGCCGCTGAAGAGACACGAGCCGGTTCTTCAAAGATATTCCGAAAAAGTTTCAAGAAGCCAGACAGGCTAGAAACCACTGGATCATTCAGTTCCCACAGAGGGGCTGCCCAGGCTAAAGCTTCACCGGAGAGGAGGGAAATGATATAGGCTACCTTTGCCCTATCAGACAGAAAGTTTTGAGGCTGAAGCTCAAAATGAATCGTGCATTGGCTAAGGAACCCTCTGCAGGCCTTGGAGTCCCCAGAGAAACGGAACGGAGCTGGCAGTGTTAGTGAGTGTGTGGCTGCGACTGGTGCGATAGGTACCACCGCTGGTTGTACTTGAGGTTGCGGATTCGGGGTTCCCAAGGAGGCCTGAAGCTGCTCGAATCGAGAAGCCAGATCCTGGAGGAATCGCATCACCTGAGTCTGATTCGATTCCTGGGTTTCAAGTCTGTGGACTATGCCCCGCAATGGATCATCCACGGGGATCGGGATGTCAGCTGGGTCCATGGCTGATCAAACTGTCAAGGTCACCTGTGGCCAGGTGACAGATGCACACCGTAGGGGGACAGGAGTGCACCACAAGGTAGTGAACCCTATGGCTGACTGCTGCGGATAGGAAACTGGGTGGTTGTGGAAAGCGGGACCAGAGGAGCACAACCGGGATCCTAACGGAAGCTAGAGCCAAGATTCCCCAGGGCGTGGAGTCTAAGACCCAGCAGGTCTTCTCCAGGGCCTCTAGTGGTGAGGATGTTATGCTGCAGGCTGGGACCAGGTCGCGGCCCCTGGAGTTTCCTAGCTCACGCCCCGTAGGATAAGGGGAAAAGAGGGGAAGCAGCAGCACAAGATATGAGAGAACCGAATAACAAGCTGAAGGTCAGGGGCCACAAGCAGACAAGGATAACGAAAGAACGAGCCGAAGGTCAAGGGTCACGAGCAGACAGGGATAGTCGGGGACAAGCCAATAACGTAACAGAGAGACAGACGTAGCACACGGCAGGCAGGAACCCAAACACACAATGCCTAACAAACACGTTGATCAGCAAAGCAGGCTTGCAGTGCACAGGTTAATATAGTGTTCTGTGATAGGGCCTGGGGTGGAGTCAGGCTGGGAGGCGATTATAAAGGAAGCCAGGTGAAAGGGTTCTGGCCTCTAAGATGAACACATGGGAAGGAAGGTAAGCTGACAGACAAACACTACTGCATATCCATGACATTCTGGGGAAGGTTTCCTGAGGTTTGAGGAACTTCTAGGATCTGAGAAGGATCCTGGTAAACAATGATCGGAAGGAAATAGCCCAAAGCGCAGCAAGGTGTCACATGACTTAGAAACCTCAGAGTGGCAAGATAGTCAGGATGTCCTTCAGAGGGAGACTAAGACGAGGCTGCAGTCTTATGAGGATGTTAGTGATGAAACTGACATAATGAAGCACGCAATGTACGTGGGGAAACAAGTGCCACTAAGTTTGGACAGTAAGGGGGTGCCCGTGCATAGAGCTCAGAGAGGGATCAGTGTCACCCCAATAAAAGAGCCCCCGCTTATCACTAAACAAGTGTTTAAAAATCTGATCCCTTCCAAATTAAATAAAGGGAAAAGGGGTGGTCTATCGGAAAATGAGGGAGCCCTTGGTAACCTCAATGGTATCGGACCCTTAAAGCTCAGAAATCAACCTTGGGTGCAAAAAAGGTGCCAAGAGTAGTAAACTCCCTACTGATAAAATGGCTAGTGTAGGTTCAAGGGAAATAGAAAGACATCGCTTTTGGAAGCGTGCACGCAAAAAGATATGGGAGTGTCTTTGCAGAGCCCGAGTAAACGTAGCAGGGGGATGTGGAGAAAGTCACCTGATGGGACAAAATTTGGCCCATGTGGGTGGTAGCTGGCATGGTCATGCCAAAGTGAGGAGGTTGGACTGGTGTGTTCCGCCCTCTGGGTCGAAACAAGGGGGAGGGGTATGTGGTAGTGTGGTACCGCACCAGTGTAGTGACCCAGAATTCTCAACTGGACAGGTTGAGGGGCTCCAGGGAGTTTATAATGCACAGAGGAAACTGGCATTTCAGTTTCCTCACTCTTTAATAAAGTTCACTTTGGGACCTGGAGCCCGGGGATTTCGTAGAGATCCGGGTGGGATGAAGTCCCCAGTCCTGGGTCCAGATTTTGGGATTTACCAGCACACTGACTGGTCAGGTGTGTGCTGGCCTATTTGTAGACACCTGATCATGGTTCTGGGCTCCACCCTCCCGAGGAGTCCAGGCTTGCAAGGGAGAACCCAGAGTGTGCAGGTGTGCACTGAAGTAGCTGGAGTAGCTAGAGAAGCTAGAGAGTGCAGGCTGCACTGAGACCTGAGTCTGAGGTTGCTGACAGGTGTCAGGAGGGCTCCATGCGAGAGCCTGAGCAGTGGTGCTGCTGCTGAAGAGAGCCAGGCGGCTCGGTATTTTCATTGCACTGTTGCATGTGTGAACCAGGAGGCTGAACATACTACCAATTTATGTTGATGGTGAAAACCCCTGCGAGGGAAACGACATTTGTTTTCATTTTTGGAACTTTGTCTGAATTTCTTTAATAAAAGTGGGCCAACAAGCCCTCAAAAGGAAACATTTGTGTGGGACTGTTCTCGCTAGTGGGTGCTACACTTGAGCTAAACAACCCCCAACATTACACTCTCAACACCTGTGTGGATTGTCTCGTGATTGAGGGGTTAAGGGCTGGTTATGGCGAATCTGCAGGCTGCGGGTGCGTTTGGAGGACAGGTGACACAGGTCTGGTGGATGTGCCCACCTGGGGTATCTGAGATCCGTTACAATGGTAAATTAACTAGTGATGTGAATAAATATTTCGAGAAAACAGATTTGGAGGTCAAAAAACGCAAGGCCTCCAAATACCAAAGGGATCTGAAAGATTTCCAAACGAATTAAGTGTATGAATGGCAAAATAAAATGCAGGCATCAGTAGCAGTATCAGCGGCTAGCACACCAGAGAGGCAATCTCTCCCTTTATGGGTGGGTAACACCAAACCAGTTCAACCCCCTGGTCAGTCGGGACCGATAGAAAGAAGTTGGAGGCAAGAAAATCAAGAAAGACCCTCAGGAGGAGAATGGAGACAAGAATATCAAAACTACCCTCAGTATGCTCCACCAAGAACACCAAGGTGGAGAGGCCATAGGGGTAACCGCAGAGGTAACACAAGGGATGGACCCCGGGGTGCACCCAGGAGGGGTAGACCACCCTCTAACCACTATGGGTACTCTAATCAAGATGGGGACTATGCCTATCAGAGCCCATTGCCTACGCATAATTATTATGAACCTTTAAGGGATGATTAAAGACCAGGCCCATCCAAGCCTTCAAGGGATGATTACAGATCAAAAATAAGACAGAAATATGGACAGCCGCACTCCAAAAAGACCGTTATGACTAAGCACTAAACTATAGTGCGAAATGCGTTAGCTGTACCCCATTGTCTGCTGTGATTCCTAGTGCTCCATGTTTTTTACAATAAAAGGCAACCTAAACTGTCTTTTTGGAGTGCGGCTGTCCATATATCTGTCTTATTTTTGCTTTGTGCATTGCCAGCACCCGTGGTTTCTGAGAAGACATTGATTGTCCATTGCATCCATCTGGAGCGGTAACCTCCCTTTCATTGTTCTGATGATTACAGATCAGGACCATCTCAGAATGTTTTTTTAGACAGATAGGGGAACCAAATTTGAATATCGAGAGAATCCAGGACCGTACCAATAAATAAACACACCAGAAAGAAGAGGGGATGCCGAGGAGGACAGAGGAAGCAAAAGAAGGTGAGAGAATTAGGGGAGGGTATTTAGAACATTAGTCAAATCCCCCTGACAAGAGAGGAACTGAAAGTCTTAGACCAAGGATTAAAATTTGCACCTTCCAAAATTTTTAATAAGTTTGACACATATATTAATTTACAGAAATGTACTCGGAAGATAAATCTAAAAATCTAAAATCTGCTTTAATTTGTAGAAAGTGTTACCATCGAGACAAAAGTTCATATACCGTAGGGCACATGACTTAAGGGATAGATTACTGAAAAGTGAACTGGACCCCCCTAGGACTTACTTCCCCACTTTTTTAGATCATAACGGCTTCTATGGCTGTGGAGGATGTGCCGGATGTACAAGTACCATTAGTAACCTCAAAAAAAAGAAAATAGTTTCATTCTACAGTAACTAACAAGCAATATACAATCAAAGACCTTATCACATGCAGTACATTGGAAGGACGAAACGTAAACTAGCAAAGAGAATACAAGAACATATTTCCAATATTACGATCGAGTCACAAAACATCATTTATCATGACACTTTAAGGAATTCCATCACCAGAGTCCATTGGGACTCAGCTTCTGGGGCATTGAGAAATACCATAGTCAATGGAGGGGGTCAGATAAAATAAAGTCATTAAGTAAACGCGAATTATGTTGGATTTATGGTGGATTTATGAGATGCAATCTCTTAAGCAATCTCTAAAGCCAAATGGATTGAATGCAGATTTCGATCTCAATTGCTTTATCTTTGATAAGTAGCACTGAGTAGACCCCTCCTTGGGTGGTATAGTTCAAACTAGTTCTTCTGGTATTATCCCTGACACTTATTTAGGTTTACTCATTATTAGTTGATAGGGTCACTAATAACTGGTAAGTTGCAGATGCCCATATTTATTTAATATTTTTAAAGCACACTAATAACCTTGGGGTACATGTTGGTTTTAGGGGAAGGGTGTTTAAGCACACCCCCCCACCCCCCCTTTTTTTCTGGTGTTCCCTAGGTGATATAGGAAGGCATTTTTCGCCTCCAGACTTATACCAATATAGGTTAGTTCATATTGGTTTAGGTTTAGTGGTAGTGTAAGGGGTTATAAGCTGTTCATTAGGGATAGATTAGTATTAGTGACTCCCTGGTGGGGCTATGCTAATATTGTTATTTAATTATATACTTTTAAATTTTTCTTCTTCAGGTGTTTTTAGATTGTTATATGATGTTAATCATTAAATCATGTAATCACTCAATCATCGGCACTCCTCGGCCATGTAATTCAGATAAAAGTTAAGATAGTAGATACGCCCATGTTAGTGGCTTAGTAATTTTATTATCGAGTTTTTTTTTTAAATAAAAAAATATATATTTTAACTCTAATTCAGTTTGGTTAAAATAGTGTTTATTCCAGTTAATTACTCTAAATATTAAATATTAAATTACAAGGGTAGGGGACTTCCTTAAGTTCCTCCCGCCCAAGCCAGTATATGTGTTGGATAGGGTTTCTATACATATACTGATTAAGAGATCAAGCCTCCCTATATGTTCACAATTTGGCCTCTAACCGCTGCTGTAGCAATTTATATTAATAAGGACATAGGATTTTTTTTGTTTTTTTGTTTTTTTAGTTCGTCATTATGCCATATTTAGTTTTCATTCCTTTGGAACATCACCAGTAAAATGGCTGTGGAGGGGCTTCTAGAAAATGGCCGCCGTCAGGTATAGGTATACACACCTATTCCCTATGCAGGATTCGTTAGTCTATCACCAGTAAAATGGCCACGACGGGCTTCTAGAAAATGTCCGCTGCTATTCATTTTGGCCCTTTTTCCTCTATCTCACAGCAAAATCACCGGCAAAATGGCCACGGTGGACCATGGGAAAATAGCTGCCGAGTTTAGTATGCTTTATAATTGGTTTAGGAGTACTATAAATATTAGTGTGATGACCGCAGGAGTATACCCTTTGATAAAGTTGAATGTGAGCAAAGAAACATGTCAGGACGGGGCTTGTGACGTCATCGCATCGTTTGTAGGAAGTACACGATCACCCATGAGGGCAGCAGGGCCAAGGACTTGCAGACAATTTTGTGACCCCATGGACGGATCTGTATATTTTCAAGTTCATCACCTGTATGCACCAGGGATAGTGCATTCCTAAATGGGAGTGGAATAGTTGCTTGTATTTTAAATTAATTTCGTTTTACATTATTACACTATGCTAGTTCCTTTTTTACCCTTATGTTGCCATCCTATATGAGAGATCACGCTTGCAGGAGTTTGGTATTGGGAACTTAAAGATCCTGGATTGACACCCCAAAGGGGAAGGTGCTACTTGGTCCAATTGGGGGCTGCTCTGGGAGGTGAGCGCATAGTGTGACTGGTGGAGGGTCCACATGGTGTTAGGTCGCTCATTTGTTATCATTCACCGTTGGATTGTGTGTGGACAGCATTGGTTCACAGAAGATATCACTGGATTAAAGGGGTTGTAAAGGTTCGTTTTTTATTTTCTACATAGGTTCCTTTAAGCTAGTGCATTGTTGGTTCACTTACCTTTTCCTTCGATTTCCCTTCTAAATGTTTTTTTTCTTTGTTTTCTTTGTCTGAATTTCTCACTTCCTGTTCCTCCTCAGTAAGCTGTTCAGTAAGCTGTTCTGACTGACTAAACACCACTCGGATGATGGTGTGAAGTTTAGTGAGGAGAAACAGGAAGTGAGAAATTCAGACAAAGAAAAAAAAACATTTAGAATGGATATTGAAGGAAAAGGTAAGTGAACCAACAATGCACTAGCTTAAAGAAACCCATTAAAAAAATAAAAGACAAACCTTTACAACCCCTTTAATGGACTTTGTCTGACATATATATATATATATATATATATATATATATATATATATATATGTGTGTTATATGTTTTGTAACCACTCGAGGTCACAGGTTGTACATATTAATGTTATTGTGATATATGTGTTATAATTTTTGTACCCAATAAAGGTCACTGGTTGCAAATACCACTTTCATTGTGATATACTGTATATAATATATTTTTGGTGTCATATGCAATACTCCCACTAGGGGTCACTAATTTATTTTATTTTTGTTTTGTATTTACATCACATAGTATTTTTTTGGAAAAGAAGGAGCACTTCACATATTTTTCTTTTTACTCTGGTCTGCTAACAGTTGGTGTTAAGCAGCAACCTCTTTGATTTAATATATAGCACTTACTTTATATTAGTAGCGCAGAAGTACATTTATTTTTATTTATAAAATATGTGACCTTGAGAAACTCCATGGGATTTATTTACAGTATACACAAAGGGGTTACCTCTATCCCTATGACAAAGCTCTTTGGGTAAAATATATCAGGTAGTGAGGTCCTGGTGTGGTCGTACTGTCAAGTTCTCTCAAGTTCAAACATTCTCAAGTGCAATCAAGCTGTATATATTATGCTGGAAGACAGAGTATGGCTCAGTTCCTTGGTTCAGAAAATGCTAGCTGTTTGTCATCTTGATCCTTTGACTTTTTAAATCTTTGACCTAAAATAAGAAAGTTCTGACATAGTTTGATGTATGTTTTGTTCTGGGGTCTGACCCAAAAAAAAGAAGCTTTCCTTTTTTTTAATAAAGATCTGCATTGATAGCCCCCTTTTCTCTTAGTACAGGTTCCCTTCAATTTTATTGAAATAAAGCTGGAGGATACTCATGGTATTACAAAACTAAACTCAAACTATAATCAACTATTGTTTTTTAAGAAGCTATTTTTTAAATTGGTGACATTCCTCAATTTGTGTTTAGAAATGCAATGTTTGTACGTTAATATTATCGGGGTTGTTTTTTTTGTTTTTTTTACCATCAAAATACAATATATTTTCAACCATTTCCCCACCTACCTGGGGATTTTTTTTCTTTTTAGAGAATATAGACTAAAAGCAATTAAACAATTAAAATGATACTTTAAATTGCATTATTATAATCATTGCTCATGGTAGAGTGTCTGCTTTCAGAAATACCTCTAGGAAAGACCATTGAAGAAAAAAATGCTTCCAGATACTCTACAGCTGACTTGCACAATATGGATATGTTTAGCTAAAATCAGCCAGGGACTGAAATGTTTTTATTCATATCTTGACACAAATGTGTGTTTTCCTCCTGGCTGTTTCGTATGAGTTCTCTTGAAAATAGAACATATGAAAATTAGTAGCCACCTGGGATAAAGCACTGAAAGCATGTACAACACGGCTACACAGCTCATTAGGAATAGTGTTTCTTATGGTGCTGGAAGGTGCTCACTTTACGGGATTCAAGAATTCATGTTCATTTATTGTTTTACAAGAAAGTATATTTAGGGAAAACAAATGTAGCACACAAACCTTTCTCTCGCCTGGCTCACTTGCGAGTCAAGGCACAACGTGCTATATGCCAGTACCCTCCTGTTTGAAGAGGTTAAGCTGTGTTCACAAATTTTGGGTCTTTCAGCGAGTTACCCTTTCCGCTGGTTCTCTCCCCCAGAGTATGGGGTCAAGTCTCTATTTCTTCCCCCAAAGAAAACAATGTCCAGAGAGTTTATTTTCTATTTGCTGCGTAGTAGATAGAGAGAAGAATAGATCCAGGCACAACCAGCAATTTCGTCGCCACTCGATCCCGAGTGGGTTTAGCTCACCCGGATAATCCTCTCTCACAGTCCTAGCAGCCGGTGTGGAACTCGAACAGTTCCGCCACCATATCCCCTCCTGGGACGGGTGTTAGAAATCCTCTAACCTCTGTAGACTTTAAGAACAGGATAGTGCCAATGGGCACTCTACAGGTTAGCTTCCCCAAATAACAAATTCTTCCCTCTGACAGGTCACCAGGCCTCTCCCGAGACCAGTGGCGTAGCGTGGGTTGTCAGCACCCGGGGGAAGGCAAGAAATTTGCGCCCCCCCCCCCTAACCTTCGGACTTTTAGCACTCCCTGAGTCCCTTCAAATACAAGAGTACTGAACTACCTGATTCCAATACTGTCCACTACACTGACCACTATACTACACTGAGAACTACACTGACCACTATACTACACTGACCACTACACTGACCACTAAACTACACTGACCACTACACTGACCACTATACTGTCCACTACACTGACCACTATACTACACTGAGAACTACACTGACCACTATACTACACTACACTGACCACTACACTGAACACTATTCTACACTGACCACTATACTGTATACTACACTGACCACTATACTGTATACTACACTGACCACTATACTGTACACTATACTACACTGACCCCTATACTGTATACTACACTGACCCCTATACTGTGCACTATACTACACTGACCCCTATACTGTACACTATACTACACTGACCCCTATACTGTACACTATACTACACTGACCCCTATACTGTACACTATACTACACTGACCACTATACCGACTCCTATACTGTACACTCTACACTGACCCCTATACTGTACACTCTACACTGACCCCTATACTGTACACACTACACTGACCCCTATACTGTACACTATACTACACTGACCCCTATACTGTACACACTACACTGACCCCTATACTGTACACACTACACTGACCCCTATACTGTACACTATACTACACTGACCCCTATACTGTACACACTACACTGACCCCTATACTGTACACTATACTACACTGACCCCTATACTGTACACACTACACTGACCCCTATACTGTACACTCTACACTGACCCCTATACTGTACACTCTACACTGACCCCTATACTGTACACTCTACACTGACTCCTATACTGTAGTGTACACTATACTACACTGTGACCACTACACTTCTATGTAACTCAGCATGCATGTCCCTGGGGGGGCTGGCTGGGATTAACATGTGGATGTGGAATGGCAGTGCGGTGGCGTGTGACTCTCCCCAACTGCTCACTGACTGGCGGCTGCTCCCATCTGAGACGGCTCACGCACTCACCTGTTTTTGTTGAATACAGTCTGCTGTCTGCCACATGGTTGATTCCCAGATAAAGTCCAACTTCCAGATCCGGCGCGGTCAGAAGGAAGGGTGGAGGAGAAGATGGTGGCGGCGGCGGCGGCTTACAGAAGAGCGGGCGGGACTCCAGGAGCAGCCTTTGCGCATGCGCTGACCGTGTTCAAGGACTGGCCAGCCCCGCAGCAGCACATGACCACGCTCGCCCAATCACAGGGCGCCAGCTGCCGCAATATGGCGGCGGATCGCAGGGGACACAGTGCAGGGAATTGAGGCAAAGTGACACCAACTGGTGCGGAATTTCGCCCCCCCAATGTTGCGCCCGGGGCCACGGCCCCCTGCCCCCCCACGCTACGCCACTGCCCGAGACAGCAATCTTCCATTACTCATCTCCTCAATGGGACCGATTCTCCCCTGGCTTCCTCTTGGTCAGAGCGGGTACCCTTCCCTGGGCACCCTGGGACTCTTCTTTTGGGGGTAGGCCCTAGCTCAAGGTGCTAGGCACACTAGTAGAGTTGCAGACCCCAGGCTAAAGGTGCCTGGGCCTGATCGCACCCACACATACCCCCGGCCATGAGGGCCACCGAAGGTGGGGTACGTGTCTCGCTCCTACTCCTCCGACCCTGACGGGGATGACCCCACACACGCCCCGGACCAATGGCGTCTGCCCCTTAAGTACCCTCCCCCGGCATGCACAGCAGGTTGAGCACGCCCACTTTACCGCTGCCGAGAGAGGACACCCCAAGGCATAGTAACGCCACCCCTGACTCAACCCTGACCTGATATGACAGCGCCACCTACAGGCCGTAGGGAGCCATACACCAGGCAGCATCACATAGGCCGCCGCGACGCCGCTTAGTGCAATCCATTTGCGGCCGGTGGGGATTATCCTTTGGCGCCAAACACTGGGCGGCTTATCGCCCTGATGTTTGCGCCTTCCACACAATGGGCATGCTAACATGACGGATAGCAGGTTATTGGCGCATGGGCCCTTATAGGTCGCACTGCGGTCAGCACATTTGGCATATTGGAACTCTGCACAGCAAGTCCAACCATCTCTACTATACCATGGTCCCTCTTATGTTCTATTACGAGGTAATACTCAGCTTTTATTGCTAAGTCCCATTGCTCTGTCAACCTACAGATCACTGGGCCTAAATGGTAATGGTTATCATTTATACTCTTTTCAGAAGTCTCTCAAGACAATGCTGTTAATACCCATAATCACACACTTGAGACCATCAATTATCTCTGCCTCAGTGCGGTCATGTGGAGGCCCCTCTACGCCTCACGCTGCCATAGCTCCTGGAAAGGATGTCCCCTTCATGGGGAGTCTCCAGCTCTCTTTGCTGCATTTCCACATGTTGGATGTGAGTATTGCCCCCATGGGCCCTTTTTTTCCTTTTTTTTGGTGCTTGTTCCATTTCCCAGGTTATGACTGTTTTTTGTATTCTTTTTAGATACTGACATTGCTGCTCCTGATGAGTGAATATCTATGCTTCACGAAACGCGTAGAGCCTTGTAATTGCAATGTTCTAAACTGATCAAGTCACCAACATGTTTTACATGCATCTTTTTATATGATCACCAGTTTTAATTTTGATACAATACGAAGTTCTCAGTTTGTGTAGGCAGATCCCTTCCACTGTCATGTAATCATGTTCCTTCTGTACATATATGAAATTATACTGTGCGATTATTTATTGGTTGTTTGTATTAAATTTTGGTTAATACCTACTATGTTTTGACCCCTCACTAATGACTGTGTTGCTTCATTTAAAGTCCCAACCTTCCCCCTTTTTTTCAGTATATAGGGATGGAGGCATGGACTAATCCTGGTCCTTGCCTCATATAAAGTCCCAAACCTTCCTTTTTCCATTTTTTACTATCCTAAAATGAGGAATTAAGAATCTTGTATTTCTTTATATTTATGAGAAAAAATAATATATGCAAATACCTGTTTTTTTTTTTTTTTAAACAATGCTTTAGTTTACAATATAGTACAGAAAATCATTAGTACCTTGTGGTTATATCTTCATTAATTTCATTTGAAATGGTTTTACCATCAAATATGGTAATAAAAGATCATGACATTAAAATACCACCAATTTCTTGTGAGCTTAGGTCCCACTGGGAAACCCTTCACAACATCTTATCTCTTATCTCATGGATTTGCTATCTACCCACAGCTACTGCATTCTGGGATTTCTATTCAACAGGAACACAATACTTTGTGCATTTCAGAGTGCATCTGTAAATCATAGAAATTAATAAAGGTTATAACAGTAAAGGCCGATAGGTATGACATTCTACAAGCCAGAGTTGCAGTAACGATGCCTGTATTGTGAATTGGATGAAAATAGGTAGGGAAGGAAGGGTGGAAAGGGTAAGGGGGAGGGCAAAAATGTGTTAACTTTGTACTAGGAAACACTCTTGGATTAGATAGAGTCGGGCCCTACACAGAAGGTGGTCAAAATATATGGACCGAAGGCCAAGAGAAATATTAGGGAAAGGAATAGAGCTGGACTGAAAGAAAAAGAAGAGAGCAAAAATAGGACATCAGGGACACCCTAGCTAGAAACCCAGGGCCATGCCTATAGCACTGTGTAGATTTCAGAGGACATGGAAGGATGAGCGTATTATATTCATGGGGCCCAGGTTTTTAAGGATTTTTTTATGTGTGTGTGGCACCCTGTAGCTTAGGCAGGGAGTTCCTCACAAATTTACTTGCCAGGGGTAGTTATCCTGGTTGATTGATAGAGATCTATTAATTTCTCACTAAGTTTGGCCTTGTTGCACTTTTCTCTTCTACCACTAGGTGCCCGGGTACTTGGTGTTACTAGATATGAGGAGGGCAACCCAAGGTCAGGTTATGGGTATATGGGGTATCTCAGCCAATGGGCAGGGGTTTTCTTGAATCCCTTGGCCTGCTTGGCCTGCTTGGCC
Source organism: Rana muscosa (assembly GCA_029206835.1). Lineage (NCBI taxonomy): Eukaryota > Metazoa > Chordata > Amphibia > Anura > Ranidae > Rana > Rana muscosa. The sequence continues at coordinate 735,028,888 of CM055116.1, forward strand.
TGCTGGGAGCACCTATATATTTGGGTGGAGTCAGGTGATCTGTGTTCTGTGCCACCTGGACGTCTGTCTGGGTGGACATGTGTCGTATGCACTGGGCTGCTAGGCCGGAGATTGGGCCTATCCCAGGGGCATCTGGAAGCCAGGCTGTGTGAGGACCTATCCAGAAGTAAGAGGGCAGCGCTGGGTTGGGATTGCAGCTTGCAGTCCAACCAGAAAGCAGCTGGAGAAACTGTCTTGGTCGGGGGTAGGTAGAAGGGGAGCTGTCGCCACTAAGGGCCCAACCACCTTTATCAGGGATTACAGTAAGAAACTGAAGCAAGTACCGAAGCAGTATTCTCACTGAACGGGCACAGTGGAGAATCGGGAAACTTCAGGCGGTGATCAAGTCAGGGACCCAGCCAGCGGAAGTGACTCTTGCAGAGCAGCCTTGTGTGTCAAGCCAGGGACCCGAGCCGGTCATCAGGGGTGAAGCTTGAGAAGTATCTGGAGTACCAAGCTAGGGACCCAGTGGGGAAGCGTGGGTGATGCTTGAGGGAGATACCACCACACAGATTTGAGGAGCTCAAGTAGGGTGACCACATTTCCAAACTACCATTCAGGGACACACCCCCTCTCTCACCTTCCCCCAAAAAAGATGAGGGGGGTGGGGGGAAATGTAGTCTCGGGGTTGATGGGGAATTTGGCGGTGGGTTATTTGTCAGGTGAATGTGCCACTTGCCACCAGATGCAGTGCCGCTTTCCACCCATAGCCTTCCACCAGATGCAGTGCTTCTGTCACTCTGCATGAGCCACGTGCGTAGATGGAAAGGAGTGGCGTCACTATCTATCTTGAGAGTGAAGATCACACCAGTGCCGCTGGGTGCCAGAGAAGAAGGAGGTGGCGAGGTGGGTGGGGACAGCAGTGCTGCACTAGGCGCAGGCCTCGCTCCCGGTCTCACTGTCTGAGAGTAAATTGTCACTGGTTGCAAGATGCTAGGCAACGCTGGTCCTAGCAACCAGTTGCGGAAATGTAGTTATTAGTTAGTAGGGGGTGGCTGTGTCCTCTATTTTATTCCGGGACATTGTATTGTCCCAGAATTAAGGTGCCCGGGACCCAGGACAGACATGTCAATTGCGGGACAGTCCCGGGTAGTGATGAGCCGAACACCCCCGGGTTCGGTTCGCACCAGAACCCGCGAACGGACCGAAAGTTTGCACGAACATTAGAACCCTATTAAATACAATGGATGCGAACGTTCGGATTCTAAAGTGCTAATTATAACGACTATTATCCATGTTATTGTCCGAAACAGAGTTTGGGAACCCGGGTTCTGCACCAGGGGACATGTATCAATGCAAAAAGAAGTTTTAAAAACGGACGTTTTCCGGGAGCAGTCATTTTAATGATGCATAAAGTGAAAAAAAAAAAGTCAAATATTCCTTTAAATATTGTACCTGGGGGGTGTCTAAAGTATGCCTGTGAAGTGCCACGTGTTTCCCGTGTTTAGAACTGTCCCTGCACAAAATAACATTTCTAAAGGAAAAAAAGCCATTTAAAACTGCTTGCGGCTTTAATGCAATGTCTGGTCCCGGTAATATGGATGAAAATCTTTAGGAAAAATGGCATAGCTACCCCATCAACCCCCTACCCCAGCCCATTACCAGCCCCTTTGGGTCTTGTATGGATATTAAGGGGAACCCCGCACACAAAATAAAAAAGGCCCTATATACTCTGAACAGCCGTATACAGGCGGTGCATACAAGACAGGGACTGTAGGTTTGTTCTTATGTAGAATCTGTTTGTAATTTTGAACAGCTGCATTGTTTAAGTGTAGCTCCATGCCAAATTCCTTTTTTTTAGCTTTTTGGAAAACATAGGGAACGGTTATCACCCCTGTCACATTTTTTTTGCTGTCTGTGCCCCTGTTCAGAACATTTCACCTCACTTTGCGTCCCAATGACAACTGTTTTTGAAATGTGGTGTTTTTATTGAAACAAGGATTGGTGATAAAGCATCAGTAGAGAGGAGACACCTTTCTCCCATATTAATTCTTACAGGAGAGAATTTTCCTTCCAAGGGGTAGATTTCCTCTCACTTCCTGTTGTCTTCTTCCGTTTGCAAGTAGTAGTCGTTTGTAAGTTGGATGTTTGAAAGTAGGGACCTGCCGTATATACTCTGCAGAAATTGGCCCCTTAGGTGTTGGTGTTGGCACAACACTGAAAGCAAGTTATTCTTGGTGGGTGCTGGAACGCCCTGCTGTCAACTATTATATCAGGAATTGTAATAACATATAATTGTTGATCAGTGGTAGTAAAAATTGGGCCTTTGATGGTGGTGCTGGTGCCACAACACTGTAAGGCCTGACAGTTACTCTTGGTGGGCGCAGCAATGGGCCCTGCTGTGAATTATTAGATCAATAATTATAATTGCATGCCCCTGTTGAATAGGGGCTGAAAAATTGGGCCTTTGGTGGTGGTGGTGGTGGTGGTGGTGATGGTGGTGCTGGTGCCACAACACTGTAAGGCCTGACAGTTACTCTTGGTGGGCGCAGCAATGGGCCCTGCTGTGAATTATTAGATCAATAATTATAATTGCATGCCCCTGTTGAATAGGGGCTGAAAAATTGGGCCTTTGGTGGTGGTGGTGGTGGTGGTGGTGATGGTGGTGCTGGTGCCACAACACTGTAAGGCCTGACAGTTACTCTTGGTGGGCACAGCAATGGGCCCTGCTGTGAATTATTCGATCAATAATTATAATTGCATGCCCCTGTTGAACAGGGGCTGAAAAATTGGGCCTTTGGTGGTGGTGGTGGTGGTGATGGTGGTGCTGGTGCCACAACACTGTAAGGCCTGACAGTTACTCTTGGTGGGCGCAGCAATGGGCCCTGCTGTGAATTATTCGATCAATAATTATAATTGCATGCCCCTGTTGAACAGGGGCTGAAAAATTGGGCCTTTGGTGGTGGTGGTGGTGGTGATGGTGGTGCTGGTGCCACAACACTGTAAGGCCTGACAGTTACTCTTGGTGGGCGCAGCAATGGGCCCTGCTGTGAATTATTCGATCAATAATTATAATTGCATGCCCCTGTTGAACAGGGGCTGAAAAATTGGGCCTTAGGCACTGGTGGCACAACACTGCAACCCCTCACAGATACTGTACTTGGAACACAGCAATGAGGCCTGTTGCAAAGTATTGCATCAAAAATTGTAATTACACGCCCCTGTTAAACAGGGGCTGAAAAATTGGGCCTTAGGCACTGGTGGCACAACACTGCAACCCCTCACAGATACTGTACTTGGAGCACAGCAATGAGGCCTGTTGCAAAGTATTGCATCAAAAAATGTAATTACACGCCCCTGTTAAACAGGGGCTGAAAAATTGGGCCTTAGCCACTGGTGGCGGCACCCATAAACCAAAATGATCTTCCAAGCTATCATCATTAATCGGATCATTGAGGAGGAGGAGGAGGATAGCTAGTCAACATAACAGCACAGGAACTCAGCATCAGCATCAGTCTTGAAGGGATGTGACATTTTAAAATCAATTAGTCTGTTATATCAGCATCAGGTGTGTGGTAGCTGGTGGTGATCCAAGACTGGTTCATCTTGATGAAAGTCAGTCGATCAACCGAGTCAGTGGACAGGCGCACCCTGTGATCCGTGACAAATCCTCTAGCAGCACTGAATGTGCGTTCTGAAAGAACGCTGGATGCAGGACAGGCCAGTAGCTCAATTGCATACTGTGCAAGCTCTGGCCAGTGATCCATCCTCAAGACCCAGTAAGCCAGAGGATTTTCGGTGGGGAAGGTGTCCAAGTCTGACCTTGCCCCTAGGTATTCCTGCACCATGTATATCAGACGCTGGCGATGGTTGCTGGAACCGATCATACTTTGGGGCTGCGGACTAAAGAATTGTCTGAACGCATCGGTCAGACGGCCACCTTCCCCACCGCTCCTTCTTTGACTGCCCGAAGCCTCAGCAACTCGTTGTCCAGGACCAGGAGTTTGTAACCTCCCAGTCTCTGGGAAAGCGTTGCACAGACCTTTCTGCAAGGCCTCCCGGAGTTGTCTCATCCTCTGCTCCCTCTGCGATGGTAACATAAGGTCCGCAACCTTACCCTTGTACCGTGGATCAAGGAGAGTGGCCAGCCAGTAATGGTCCCTCTCCTTGATCCGAAGAATACGAGGATCCTTCCGCAGACTTTGCAGGATCAGGGAGGCCATGCAGCGTAGGTTAGCTGAGGCATTCAGTCCGGAGTCCTCTGGGTCACTAAGGACGACATGATCCGCAGCCACCTCCTCCCAGCCACGTACAAGTCCACTGGTTTCTTGGGACTGTAAATCATCCCTAAAAGACTGCTGCTGATGATGCTGAGTGCCAGCCTCCACCTCCATGCTGACACAATCCTCCTCCTCCTCCTCCTCCTCCTCCTCTTCCTGTGTGATGGGTGGGACAGAAGGAACACTGTCTGGGTAAAGGGGGCCTTGAGAGGCAAGGAAGTCCTCCTCTTCCTGCCTCTGTTCTGCCTCAAGTGCCCTGTCCATTATTCCACGCAGCGTGTGCTCCAACAGGTGGACAAGAGGTACAGTGTCACTGATGCATGCACTGTCACTGCTCACCATCCTCGTGGCCTCCTCAAATGGTGCCAGGACAGTGCATGCATCCCTGATCATGCCCCACTGGCGTGGTGAAAAAAACCCGAGCTCCCCTGACCCTGTCCTGGTGCCGTAGTCGCACAGGTACTCATTGATGGCCCTCTGCTGCGTGTGCAGCCGCTGCAGCATGGCCAACGTTGAGTTCCACCTGGTGGGCATGTCACATATAAGGCGGTTCTTGGGCAGGTTCAACTCCTTTTGCAGCTCAGCCAGGCGAGCACTGGCATTATAAGATCTGTGGAAATGCACACAGACTTTCCTGGCCTGCCTCAGGACATCCTGTAAGCCCGGGTACCTGCCCAAGAACCGCTGCACCACCAGGTTAAGGACGTGAGCCATACAGGGCACATGGGTCAGTTGTCCCTGTCGGAGGGCGGAGAGGAGGTTGGTGCCATTGTCGCAAACCACCATTCCTGGCTTAAGCTGGCGTGGCGTCAACCACCTCTCGGCCTGCCCCTGCAGAGCAGACAGGACCTCTGCCCCAGTGTGGCTCCTGTCCCCCAAACACACCAGCGCAAGCACGGCATGGCATCTTTTTGCCTGCGTACTTGCGTAGCCCCTTGAACGCCTACGGAGCACCGCTGGTTCCGAGGAGAAACCACAGGAAGAGGACATGGAGGAAGAAGAGGAGGGGGTGGAGGAGAGAGGTGTGTCACAACCAGTAGTAGCATTTTGGAGGCGTGGCAGTGGAACAACCTCCAACACTACTGCACCTTGTCCTGCATCCTTCCCAGCTGCCAAAAGAGTGACCCAATGGGCCGTGAAAGAAAGGTAACGTCCCTGTCCATGCCTGCTGGACCATGAGTCAGCGGTAATATGCACCTTACCGCTGACCGCCCTGTCCAGCGAGGCCAAGACATTGCCTTCCACATGCCTGTAGAGAGCCGGAATCGCCTTCCGTGCGAAAAAGTGGCGTTTGGGAACCTGCCACTGAGGAACCGCACATTGCACAAACTCACGGAAGGGGGCCGAGTCTACCAACTGAAAAGGCAGCAGTTGAAGCGCTAGCAATTTAGCCAAGCTAGCATTCAACCGCTGGGCATGTGGATGGCTGGGAGTGAACTTCTTTCGACGGTCCAGCAGCTGGGGCAGGGAAATTTGCCTGCTAGAATCGGACGTTGGTGTACTGCTAGCAGAGTGCCCGCAAGTACTTGGCTGTGACACACCTAATTCTACACCTTCATTCCTCTCAGAGCAGGTTTCAGAGAGGACTGAAGGTATAGTGGGGTTGGAGATCCCAGCTGATGCGGTGCAAGAAGAGGTCAGCTTTGTTCTTTGGTGTGGGTCTTTAAGGTAGGCTTGCCAACGAGCTGCATGGCAGGTCAACATATGTCTGATCAAGCATGTGGTGCCCAAGCGGCTGATGTTTTGGCCACGCGATATACGCTTGAGACATATGTTGCAAACAGCAGCTGTGCGATCTGATGCACTCGCCTCAAAAAAGGCCCACACCAAAGAACTTTTTGAATGACGGGCAGAGGCAGCGCCCTGCACAGGCGGAGCTCTGCGGTGTGATTCTGTCGGTGTGCTGCCCATACGCTGGCCACTCAAGGCCATCCTGCCTCGTTGGAGATGTGCCTCCTCCTCATCCTCCTCCTCCTCCTCTCCCTATTAGGCACCCACGTGGAGTCAGTGACCTCATCATCCCCTCCCTCCTCATCACTGGAGCCAATCTGGCAGTATGCTGCAGCTGCTGGAGCATGACTGCCAGATTGGTGTCCTTCTTGAGCATCCCCTCTCTCTGCTCTCACGCTACTGCCTTCCTCTAGCTGGGTATCATCATCAGATCCTTCGAAACGCTGGGCATCCTCCTGGAGCATGTACCCAACACTGTGCTCAAACAGTTCGGGGGACTCCTCAGGAGGAGGACATGGTGGGTCTAGGGAAGGATTGACTAATGAAGATAATGATACCAGAGAAGAGGACGCTTTGGCAACTGCTTTGCCAGTACCCTGAGCCTGGGTGAGAGAGGATGAGGAGGATGAGGTGGGCTTGGTCATCCACTCTACCAAGTCTTCGGCATGATGTGGCTCAACATGTCTAGCTGCCGAAAAGAAGGACAAGCGTGTCCCATGGCCATGTGCTGATGACAATGCACCGCGTCCACGACCAGCACTGTTGCCCCCAGACACAGAGCCTGCTTGCCCTCTTTTTTTGCCTCCTGACTGTCTGCCTCTCCTTGTTTGCCTTCCAGACATTTTAATGGATGGCCTGCAGGGAGATGGGAAAAACAGCAATAAGGGCTACCTTCAGGTGTATACTGTGCAGGAGGCTTAGCAACAATGACACTGACACTGTCCCCTGCCTATCCTTCTCTGTCCCTAAACACAAGGATTTGCAATATGCTTCAGCAAGATTGGTTTAGCACAGAACAGCACACTGACAGTTTCCCTCACTGTCCTTCTCTGTCCCTACAAACAAGATTTAGCACAGAATAGCACACTGATAGTTTCCACGAGTGTCCTTCTCTGTCCCTAAACTCAAGGATTTCAAATATGGTTCAGCAAGATTGGTTTAGAACAGAATAGCACACTGACAGTTTTCCTCACTGTCCTACTCTGTCCCTACAAACAAGATTTAGCACAGAATAGCACACTGATAGTTTCCACGAGTGTCCTTCTCTGTCCCTAAACTCAAGGATTTCAAATATGGTTCAGCAAGATTGGTTTAGAACAGAATAGCACACTGACACTTTCCCTCACTGTCCTACTCTGTCCCTACAAACAAGATTTACCACAGAATAGCACACTGATAGTTTCCACGAGTGTCCTTCTCTGTCCCTAAACTCAAGGATTTCAAATATGGTTCAGCAAAATTGGTTTAGAACAGAATAGCACACTGACACTTTCCCTCACTGTCCTACTCTGTCCCTCCCTACAAACAAGATTTAGCACAGAATAGCACACTGATAGTTTCCACGAGTGTCCTTCTCTGTCCCTAAACTCAAGGATTTCAAATATGGTTCAGCAAGATTGGTTTAGAACAGAATAGCACACTGACACTTTCCCTCACTGTCCTACTCTGTCCCTCCCTACAAACAAGATTTAGCACAGAATAGCACACTGATAGTTTCCACGAGTGTCCTTCTCTGTCCCTAAACTCAAGGATTTCAAATATGGTTCAGCAAAATTGGTTTAGAACAGAATAGCACACTGACACTTTCCCTCACTGTCCTACTCTGTCCCTCCCTACAAACAAGATTTAGCACAGAATAGCACACTGATAGTTTCCACGAGTGTCCTTCTCTGTCCCTAAACTCAAGGATTTCAAATATGGTTCAGCAAAATTGGTTTAGAACAGAATAGCACACTGACACTTTCCCTCACTGTCCTACTCTGTCCCTACAAACAAGATTTAGCACAGAATAGCACACTGATAGTTTCCACGAGTGTCCTTCTCTGTCCCTAAACTCAAGGATTTCAAATATGGTTCAGCAAAATTGGTTTAGAACAGAATAGCACACTGACACTTTCCCTCACTGTCCTACTCTGTCCCTCCCTACAAACAAGATTTAGCACAGAATAGCACACTGATAGTTTCCATGAGTGTCCTTCTCTGTCCCTAAACTCAAGGATTTCAAATATGGTTCAGCAAAATTGGTTTAGAACAGAATAGCACACTGACACTTTCCCTAACTGTCCTACTCTGTCCCTACAAACAAGATTTAGCACAGAATAGCACACTGATAGTTTCCACGAGTGTCCTTCTCTGTCCCTAAACTCAAGGATTTCAAATATGGTTCAGCAAAATTGGTTTAGAACAGAATAGCACGCTGACACTTTCCCTCACTGTCCTACTCTGTCCCTCCCTACAAACAAGATTTAGCACAGAATAGCACACTGATAGTTTCCACGAGTGTCCTTCTCTGTCCCTAAACTCAAGGATTTCAAATATGGTTCAGCAAAATTGGTTTAGAACAGAATAGCACACTGACACTTTCCCTCACTGTCCTACTCTGTCCCTCCCTACAAACAAGATTTAGCACAGAATAGCACACAGATAGTTTCCACGAGTGTCCTTCTCTGTCCCTAAACTCAAGGATTTCAAATATGGTTCAGCAAAATTGGTTTAGAACAGAATAGCACACTGACACTTTCCCTCACTGTCCTACTCTGTCCCTCCCTACAAACAAGATTTAGCACAGAATAGCACACTGATAGTTTCCACGAGTGTCCTTCTCTGTCCCTAAACTCAAGGATTTCAAATATGGTTCAGCAAAATTGGTTTAGAACAGAATAGCACCCTGACACTTTCCCTCACTGTCCTACTCTGTCCCTCCCTACAAACAAGATTTAGCACAGAATAGCACACTGATAGTTTCCACGAGTGTCCTTCTCTGTCCCTAAACTCAAGGATTTCAAATATGGTTCAGCAAGATTGGTTTAGAACAGAATAGCACACTGACACTTTCCCTCACTGTCCTACTCTGTCCCTACAAACAAGATTTAGCACAGAATAGCACACTGATAGTTTCCACGAGTGTCCTTCTCTGTCCCTAAACTCAAGGATTTCAAATATGGTTCAGCAAAATTGGTTTAGAACAGAATAGCACACTGACACTTTCCCTCACTGTCCTACTCTGTCCCTCCCTAGAAACAAGATTTAGCACAGAATAGCACACTGATAGTTTCCACGAGTGTCCTTCTCTGTCCCTAAACTCAAGGATTTCAAATATGGTTCAGCAAAATTGGTTTAGAACAGAATAGCACACTGACACTTTCCCTCACTGTCCTACTCTGTCCCTCCCTACAAACAAGATTTAGCACAGAATAGCACACTGATAGTTTCCACGAGTGTCCTTCTCTGTCCCTAAACTCAAGGATTTCAAATATGGTTCAGCAAGATTGGTTTAGAACAGAATAGCACACTGACAGTTTCCCTCACTGTCCTACTCTGTCCCTACAAACAAGATTTAGCACAGAATAGCACACTGATAGTTTCCACGAGTGTCCTTCTCTGTCCCTAAACTCAAGGATTTCAAATATGGTTCAGCAAGATTGGTTTAGAACAGAATAGCACACTGACACTTTCCCTCACTGTCCTACTCTGTCCCTACAAACAAGATTTAGCACAGAATAGCACACTGATAGTTTCCACGAGTGTCCTTCTCTGTCCCTAAACTCAAGGATTTCAAATATGGTTCAGCAAAATTGGTTTAGAACAGAATAGCACACTGACACTTTCCCTCACTGTCCTACTCTGTCCCTCCCTAGAAACAAGATTTAGCACAGAATAGCACACTGATAGTTTCCACGAGTGTCCTTCTCTGTCCCTAAACTCAAGGATTTCAAATATGGTTCAGCAAAATTGGTTTAGAACAGAATAGCACACTGACACTTTCCCTCACTGTCCTACTCTGTCCCTCCCTACAAACAAGATTTAGCACAGAATAGCACACTGATAGTTTCCACGAGTGTCCTTCTCTGTCCCTAAACTCAAGGATTTCAAATATGGTTCAGCAAGATTGGTTTAGAACAGAATAGCACACTGACAGTTTCCCTCACTGTCCTACTCTGTCCCTACAAACAAGATTTAGCACAGAATAGCACACTGATAGTTTCCACGAGTGTCCTTCTCTGTCCCTAAACTCAAGGATTTCAAATATGGTTCAGCAAGATTGGTTTAGAACAGAATAGCACACTGACACTTTCCCTCACTGTCCTACTCTGTCCCTACAAACAAGATTTAGCACAGAATAGCACACTGATAGTTTCCACGAGTGTCCTTCTCTGTCCCTAAACTCAAGGATTTCAAATATGGTTCAGCAAAATTGGTTTAGAACAGAATAGCACACTGACACTTTCCCTCACTGTCCTACTCTGTCCCTCCCTACAAACAAGATTTAGCACAGAATAGCACACTGATAGTTTCCACGAGTGTCCTTCTCTGTCCCTAAACTCAAGGATTTCAAATATGGTTCAGCAAAATTGGTTTAGAACAGAATAGCACACTGACACTTTCCCTCACTGTCCTACTCTGTCCCTACAAACAAGATTTAGCACAGAATAGCACACTGATAGTTTCCACGAGTGTGCCTCTCTGTCCCTAAACTCAAGGATTTCAAATATGGTTCAGCAAGATTGGTTTAGAACAGAATAGCACACTGACACTTTCCCTCACTGTCCTACTCTGTCCCTACAAACAAGATTTAGCACAGAATAGCACACTGATAGTTTCCACGAGTGTCCTTCTCTGTCCCTAAACTCAAGGATTTCAAATATGGTTCAGCAAAATTGGTTTAGAACAGAATAGCACACTGACACTTTCCCTCACTGTCCTACTCTGTCCCTCCCTACAAACAAGATTTAGCACAGAATAGCACACTGATAGTTTCCACGAGTGTCCTTCTCTGTCCCTAAACTCAAGGATTTCAAATATGGTTCAGCAAGATTGGTTTAGAACAGAATAGCACACTGACACTTTCCCTCACTGTCCTACTCTGTCCCTACAAACAAGATTTAGCACAGAATAGCACACTGACACTTTCCCTCACTGTACCTCTCTGTCCCTAAACTCAAGGATTGAAAATATGGTTCAGCAAGATTGGTTTAGAACAGAATAGCACACTGTCAGTTTCACTCACTGTCCTACTCTGTCCCTACAAACAAGATTTAGCACAGAATAGCACACTGACACTTTCCCTTATTGTACCTCTCTGTCCCTACAAACAAGGTTTAGCACAGAATAACACACTGACACCCTCCCTACCTATCCTTATTTGTCCCTAAACACAAGGAATCCAGGATTAGTAAAGGAAAAAAAAAATGACACTGTCCCTGCCTATGCTTCTCTTTCCCTGCTCCGGAACACACTACACAAGGCCGCCGCGCTGGCGGCCTTTTATAGTGTGGGGCGTGTACTAAACCCCCTCAGCAATAATTGGCCACAGGCATCCTGCCTGTGGCCAATCATTGCTCTCCTCGCTGCCGGCACTGTGATTGGCCAAGCATGCGGGGTCACAGTGCATGCTTGGCCAATCACAGCGCCTGGATGACACTGCGATGGCGTAGTGCATTGTGGGCCGTTCGCGTCACTCGAATTTGGCGCGAACGGCCCAAATAGTTCGATCTTCGTCGAACGATCGAACAGCCGATGTTCGACTCGAACGTATGTTCGACTCGAACACGAAGCTCATCCCTAGTCCCGGGCAATCCGGGACACGTGAGCACCCTAAGCTTAAGGGATTCAGAGTCAGTGAATCAGAGGGTCTAGTGAGAGACCGGGAGCTCAGTGTTTAAGAACTACAAGAGGCAGTTGTAGTAAAGCTGAAGGAACTGTTACGTTTGAGTTAGGAACTGTTAAAGATTGTTGCCATAGGGGACAGTATTCCTGCATGTGCAGATGTGGCGCCTTGCTTGGGCCTTTCCCTGCACGGCTGTCCTCTTATTGAAGTCTCAGAGTCAATTGAATCTACAACTACTTAAGGGTGTCCTGGCCCTAGCCCTCTTTCCCACAAAAATACAAAAAGGACTGTTAAGAGAAATAAAACCTCTTTTACATCCAAGAAGTGTCTGGCGCCCAATGACTTTCACCATCTTTGCACCCACTATGCCTCACAACCCACTACATATTGAAGGATGTCAGCTATCTTTGGCCTTAGAGGTCCTCATTAGACTGGAAGAGGCTAAAGACTTTGCTACATGTGTCTAGAAAAATGCTAGTAAGCTCTTTGTTGATAAAAAAGTCTATACAATGAACTTCCGCAAAAGTAAACAAACTGTTGTTTCCAAGTTTTGCGATAGCTTGTTTCGCTGGTAGCAGAACATATGTAGCCAGTTTAGATTGGGATTCTGTGAGGTTTGGTGGTTTCAGATGCAATAGGACTTTCATCCAAATTCCAGAAAGCATGGGGCATGACCACCACGTGTGAAGTATGTCCTCTGGGAGGGAGCAGCCTCAAAAGCAGGGTTTTGTGGAGGTAAAATGGATATAAACCCGATTCATGAAATCTGAGCTAGGCACATGTATCTGTAGTGTTTTGTTATCTCTCTTCAAAGCACTTAGTCTCGTAGCTCTGTCCTGCCCTGTTCCTCTGTTATCAGCCTTATAACTTTTGACAAGCTCTTCGAGGCCCGGAGAAAGAAGTGTGTGTCGGAGGAGCTATAAATAGATTAGCAACCAGCTAAACAATTTACAGTACAGGCACGTTCTGCATGTGTGGGGAGGGGGTGTGTGCCTTTTCTCCAATCAGCTTTCTCACAGTGTCTAGCAATGATCTCCTCCTACAGATGAATGAGGAAGTGAAAAAATCTAACAGGACGTGTACTTTCTAAATAGTAGGCAAAGGTGAAGACAGCAGATATACATGTAAAACTTATATAGGGCGATTTTTTTCATTCCTGTGTATCATCCGAGGCTGTTCACTTCACTGGGTATATGTGAGGGTTTACACCCACTTTAAGACAAAGGTGTGCTAAACGGGTAGGGACCATATACCATCTAGAATCTGATTTAAAGGCCGATTCAAGTGTAAGTGTGTTGATGAAGTAGGAGGCTATCGTGGTCCAGATTTGTATCCAATCTTCACTGTCTCTAGTAACTTTGTGCATTAGTTTCAGTTGAAAATGTTCATATTTTTCAGGCTTTTAAAGCTTAGGTGCAGTCAAAAAAAGAAAAACACAAAGGACACATCCTATGGACTGTAAGTAATGTCCCTTGTGCTGATGCCTCTTCTGTTAGGTGAAATCTCCCTTCATTGATGCCCCCCACCCAGCTGTCTTAATCTTTCCATTAATAATCTATTAATGGAGGGGGTGAACCTTGCATTCATGAACCCATCCTCCATTCTTAGATTGCTTTTCATTCATACCATGTTTCCCCCAAAAATAAGACCTATCTTGATTTTCTAAGATGACTGCAATATAATCCCTACCCCAAAAATAAGCCCTAGTTAATAAAGTCCTTGTAAAATCATGTAATCCACGCTGTAAAATTATTATATAATGTCAAGTGTGTGTCTTTATGTAACATTATTGTAGAAAATACCTTATTTACAGCGCCGCTGGGTGCTCATGTGATCCGCTGGAGCTCTACTGTACTGTGGTTATTAAATACCACCACAAGAAAGTGCTATGTGTTGTATGATCAAGTAATTGTAAGTCAAACTATCACAGCACTTACAACTGAAAAATGGCTTGGTAATAAAGGGGTATATACAGACTAGTACTTAAAGTGGGCCTTCAGTCATTTATTTCACCTTTCCATCTATTAAATCTTCTGCCCTTGTTGTTTTAACTTTGGATAGCAAAACATTTTTTTTCTGCCAGTAAATACCTTATACAGCCCACTTTCTGTTTCTTGTCTGGTAAAAAGCCTAGGCTTATGACATCATACACAGCTCTCTCTCTCTCTTTATCATAAAAGTTTACCAGGAAGGGAGGGAGGATGAGTCATAAGAGGGCCAAGGAGAGCTGGAGGTGTGCCTCTGTGTGTCTGTGTAAATCCAGGAAGTGAACAGGCAGCAGCTTCAGCTGCCCACAGTTAAAATGGTTGCAGCCAGACTCAGTGGAGGGCGCTTTCTGCAGCATATTTGGCAAGTACAGAATCACAGTATATATAAAATAATATGCAAAGTGGTTGGAGGGAAGCTTCAGAATGGCAAAGATGTTTTTATTACAAATTATGCAAGCAGACTGTAGTCCCTCTTTAAATAGTTAAAGGAGACCTTTATCCAAGAATTCTGCAAAATGGCATTGAAATTTGATATTAGTTCATATAGGATGGAAGAGATTTTTTCTGCTGTATAAACCTGAGAACAAAAAGTAAAATTCCATTTGATGTGATTAGAATCATAGATCAGGAAGAGGGATAACTTACTTTAGACAACATACTTTTGTAGGCAAAGGTATTATGATATTTTTGAAGAACTTGACATGTATTTGTTTCTGAATGAAATATGACAACTGCATTAAAATTGCAAAACCAATATAATGCAAGTGCTACATATACTGTATCAAGTAATTTGGTGCATGGTGAGTGTGTTGAAAACAGAGTAGCCTGCTCCTTTTCCACGCAAAACACATACCCACCGAATGGAAAACAAACATATATGATTTAAGGCCATTTTATGTAAAAAAATTCTAAGTTTTATATATTTTATACTAATTAAAATCTTTTTGTTAGGCCTCATACACACGGACATTTTAACAGCGGCTTTTTTGAGCTTTTTTTGCTGCTTAAGAACGCCACTCCATGTTATTCAATGGGCTCATACACACCATGGCGTTTTTTGAGCTGTAACAGACATGGTCGTTTTTAAGCTCCAAAAAAAACCAAAGGACCAGCGCGTTCTGAGGCTCCAGCGCTAGAGCTGTTTTGCCGCTGACGCCGAAAAAAGCTCAGAAACGTGAATTAGCGCTATACCGACGTTTTTTAGCGTCAGCGTTTTTAAGCTGTAAAATGTTTATTATGTGATATCGCAGTAATTTGGAAGAGGAAAATAGCAGAGGGATATTTTTTTTTTTTTAAACGTGCCTTAGCGAAAACGCTTACAAACAACGTTTGACGCGCATTGACGTCAAGTCAAAACGCTAATAAAATCGTGTTTTTAACGTCGCTTTTTTTCCAGGCGTCGTTACTAGCTTTACAGCCCGTTTTTTTAAAACGTCCGTGTGTATGAGGCTTTACAAGTAAATAATAAATACAGGGTGCACCCATGACTTTAAAAAAAATAATAATAATAATAATAATAAGCAAAGGTGTGCTTTAAGATTGCCTCTATCTAATGGAAAGTCCATATGGAACTATACAGAGTTGAGGGGGAGGGTAGAATCACTCTTGTGATTTGTTTGGCTGTGTTTGGAATTTAAACTTTAGCCTCGTACACATGCTCGGACTTCCATCTGACTTTTCCGTGGATTTTTGTCCGAACGGAGTTGGCCGGGCACACCCATAGCATACACACCACAGGACTTTTCTGCAAACGTTCCCTAAACTTTTTCCAACATCACGTGGTTTTTCTGCTCTTTACCGCCACCCTTTGGTCAACTTCTGCTATTGTTGGTTGATTTTAACATTATTTGTTTTGTCCATCGGACAAAAGTCCGATGGTTATCTGTACACACGGTCGGACTTTGCTCCATCGGACTTTTGTTGGCCAAAAGTTTGTCCGTTTGCAGACCGAACTTTTGTCCGATGAAAACCAAAAAAGTTTGTCCGATGGAGCGTACACACGGTCGGATTTTTTATCAAACTTGCTCAAAATGAAGTTTGTTGGCAAAAAGTCCGACCGTGTGTACGGGGCTTTTGAGTTACTGAGCTTTTTAAACGGGTCACATTATAAAAACAATCTAAGAGTTGCCTGGCAAAAAACATAAAACAATACCGTGAGCACCACTTGCTGGCTGGAAAAAGGTAATTTTACAGTATATCCATAGGCGTGCGCACAGGGTGTGCCAGGTGTGCCTGGGCACACCCTAATCACCTTGTGCAGTGCAGATTGCCCCTACTGCCCTGGGGCAGATTGCCCCTTTATGCCCCTTCCCTTCGTGAATGAACACCATGTGTTTGAGCTTTGGAGTGCACACCCTAATGCAGTAGGCTGCGTACACCTATGAGTATATCATAAATACCTTTTATTTTTTCAACTTTTTTTTAAGTCCTCAACATAATAAAGAAATTATACAGAAACACTTTACATTCCCGAAAACAAGAAAATGGCTTTATTCACTAGATACACTAAGGGGAAAATGTATAAAGTGTTGAATGTGACATTTACTACATGTTAGTTAAATGTGCTACAGACTCAAATTCTCTAATTGTACCTAGGTCCTTAAAACCTTAAATACTGGAAATACGATTTTTTGGAGGCACTAAGGACTTTCAGGGTACCACTGTAATCAGAACAGTAAATATAATTAAAAATCATCATATTTTATTACAAGAATCTATAAAAAAATCATCAATGCATTAATCAAACAAAAGAAAGGATATTAGTTAAAAATTAAAGGGAAATAACTTCTTCAAAAACTGGGCGTCTTTACATAATACCCCACGAAAATAGGGGGTCTGTAGTAGATGTTTATCCAGTCTTTCTCAACATGTTTCGTGGGGTGGTCACTTCCTCAGGAGTTTTAGAAGGAATAATGATCTGCAGAAGATCGCCTGCCTTTACATGCACGTGAACTTTAATGGCATCCTGGTCCTAGTCCGTACGGTTCAATATTGAGTTAGCCAAGCCAACTCTTCTGGGAAGGCTGTCCACAAGGTTTAGGAGTGTGTCTATGGGAATGTTTGACCATTCTTCCAGAAGAGCATTTGTGAGGTCAGGCACTGATGTTGGACGAGAAGGTCTGGCTTGCAGTCTCCGCTCTAATTCATCCCAAAGGTGTTCTATCGGGTTGAGGTCAGTCAAGTTCCTCTACCCCAAACTGGCTCATCCACGTCTTTGTGGACTTTGCTTTGTGCAAAAAGGGCACAATACTCACCCCACAATTCACCCATACCCATCTGTGAGAAACTATCACCAAATGGCAGCCTCCCCAGCGAGTGTGGGAGCTAGGTATAATCAGGGCTGAAGGGCTCTGTTTCAATAAATATCCATGCGTTATACTATTGGATTAATTACAAAACAAATATGTCACACAGTGCTCTGCAAACGCACTGGTAATTATATTTAGTGTTGGGATTACAGTGGTACCATGAAAGTCCTTAGTGCCTCCAAAAATCGTAATTCCAGTATTTACTGCAGGTTAATGAATTACTATAATAAAAAATAAAATAAAAAAATATGCACCAGCAAAAATCACCTGAAATTTGGTGAATGGCGCATTAATTACTTTATAAATATGTCCCTAAGACTATAATAGTTATTAAATAAAACAAAAACAAATATCCACGCGTTATACCATTGTATTAATTACAAAACAAATACTTCACACAGTATTCTGCAAACGCAACGGTAATTATATTTAGTGTTGTAATTACAGCGGTACCATGAAAGTCCTTAGTGCCTCCAAAAATCGTAATTCCAGTATTTACGGCAGGTTAATTAATTACTATAATTGAAAAAAGTAAAAAAAAAATATGTACCAGCAAAATTCACCTGAATACTATGTATTCTTCTACATATTTTTGGTAACAAATACCCCAATACGCGTATATTGATTGGTTTGCGCAAAAGTATTAGCATCTACAAAATAGGGGATAGATTTATGGCATTTTTATTATAATTTTTTTTTTTTACTAGTAATGGCGGCGATCAGCGATTTTTTTTGCGGGACTGCGACATTGCGGCGGACAGATCGGACACCTAAGGCCCCTTTCACATGATCCGTGTCCGTGTGCGGGCTCCGCTTTGCTCAGCTGGGATCGCTCCGTCGATCCCCGCTGAGCAGGCAGATGACAGGTCTCTCTCCGCACACTGTGCAGGGACCGACCTGTCAGAGCGCCGCTTTCCCCTATGGGGGATGGGATGACGACGGACCGTAGAGTCTGTTGTCATCCGATCCGATCCGCAGACGGATGGATAAGTAGGGTTTTCCTCCGTCACACTTTGGCGGAGCGGAGCGGGTCGAATGTCAGCGAACATTACACCACTGACATCCGTGGCTCCATAGGGGTACATGGAGCATCCGTTCAGGTCCGCCTAAAAAACTCACAGGCGGACCTCAACGGTCCGTCCGTGTGAAAGAGCCCTAACTGACATTTTTTACACTTTTTTGGGAACCAGTGACATTATTACAGTGATAAGTACTAAAAATATGCACTGACATTGTACTAATGACACTGTAGGGGAAGGGGTAAACATCAGGGGCGATCAAAGGGTTAAATGTGTTAACTGTTTGTGATTACTAACTGTATGGGGGATTGTGTGACTGGGGAAACACACAGATCTATCTTCCTGCTTAGCAGGAAGACAGATTTCAGTGTCATCCCCTGACAGAACGGACATCTGCCTTGTTTACTTCG
Source organism: Rana muscosa (assembly GCA_029206835.1). Lineage (NCBI taxonomy): Eukaryota > Metazoa > Chordata > Amphibia > Anura > Ranidae > Rana > Rana muscosa. Next base: position 735,047,430 of record CM055116.1, read on the forward strand.
GCAGATCCCTGTTCTGTCTCTGCAGGGAGCGATCGTGGGCGGCCAGCAGACATCGAGTCTGCTGGACCCGCTGATTGGCTCCCCCGCTGGCCAATCGGAGCGCCACTGTCGGCGCGCTCGCGCCCACGAATGCTAGTCCACGAATCGCCGTACTAGTACGGCGTTTTGCGCAGCCGAGCCACCTTGCCACAGTACATCTGCGGCGGGTGGTCGGCAAGTAGTTAAGGTAAAAAATGTTTAGGCTTATGCCCTGGTTTACATTGATGCGATTTGGCGTGCAATTTGTCGTGCCAAATCTGCGGCAATTGCACCGATTCCCAAAAGTAGTTTCTGTACTACTTTTGGCGATTTCGTGTGCGATTTCCATTGACATCTGTGCATGAAACTTATTCATTGGCACTTCTCTTTTATTTTTAGAGTACTTCTAAGCTGCCTGTTGCCAGCTATCTCATGAGATCTTCTTCTTTGCCATGGAGGATTTTATGCAAAAACCTCAGTCAATGAAACGTCATTTGCTAAAAGCCTGATTGTTGTTGATTTTCCAAAACTTCAGAAGTGGACTATTGCCTGTCTCATCCATATGATCTGGGAAACCCTGCATGTGGGTGACCCTCTGGTTCCATCTGCCAGCAGTGTCTGAAACACAACCCTTACTTTGGGCACACCCACTTTTTTTTGTCCTCTCTCACTTTGCTGGGCACTTTCTTGAAAAGCACAGTTGGTGTGAGTTGAAAATCTGGGCCACTTTCACACTTTTCTATTTTAAGTAAACATTGTCTATTTGTTGATTTAATAGAATCATAAGGTAAAATGCTATTATCCAACTGCAACTAGAAAAAGTAGAAATGCTGCCATCTTGTGGTGAATATAGTTAAAAACTGCGTGTAAAAATGTAAACTAATATTTGCTCAACAATACATTACTCACTATGTGTACTGATGATTTCCAGAGATATTCAATTTTTTAAAGCATGCCCTGGAACGGTTTGCCTGTTTAATTTCTCAAGTTCATTTTTCAATCTCATTTTTTCCAATATGAGATTATTCGATTTACATTTTAAGAGCTTTTACATTTATAATTGAGAGACAGTAATAATAAATGCAAAAATATCCTGATTTAATACTCTATTTTTCTACGAGACAGTATAGTGTAAATCAAGTAAAGAGAAATATCATTAAACATTTCTGGCTAATGGCCCGTACACACGATCCGAATATCGGACGAAAACGATCGTCTGAGGAAGAATCGTACGATTTTCGGATCGTGTGTACACTACTTTCGAGAGCCGATCACGACAGTTCATCCGATATAATTTGATCGGACAAGCACGAAAAATTTCCTCGTACGATACCAGATCGTACGATTTTCATTTAGTCAGTACAGTTGTCATCCGAAAATACAATACAAATACATTACAACACATGACATCACTTCCGATTTTTTTTTCTGTCGTACGAGAATTTTCGGGACTTTAACCACTTGCCTACAGGGCACTTTCACCCCCTTCCTGCCCAAGCCATTTTTCAGCTTTCAGCGCTGTCACACTTTGAATGAGAATTGCGCGGTCGTGCGATGTGGCTCCCAAACAAAATTTTCGTCCTTTTTTCCCCACAAATAGAGCTTTCTTTTGGTGGTATTTGATCACCTCTGTGGTTTTTATTTTTTGCGCTATAAACAAAAAATAGACAATATTGTTTACTTTTTGCTATAATAAATATCCATTTTTTTTTCTTACATTTTCCTCAGTTTAGGCCGATACGTATTCTTCTACATATTTTTGGTGAAAAAAAAATCGCAATAAGCGTATATTTATTGGTTTGCACAAAAGTTATAGCAGCTACAAAATAGGAGATAGATCTATAGGATTTTTTTTTTTTTTAACTAGTAATGGCGGCGATCTGCGATTTTTGTGACTGCGATATTGCAGCGGACACATCGGACACTTTTGACACATTTTTGGGACCATTCACATTTATACAGCGATCCGTGCTATAAAAATGCATTGATTACTGTATAAACATGACTGGCAGGGAAGGGGTTAACACTAGGGGGCGAGGAAGGGGTTAAATGTGTTCCCTGGAAGTGTTTCTTACTGTGGGGGGAGGGAACTGACTGGGGGAGGTGACCGATGGTTGTCCCTATGTACAAGGGACACACCATCGGTCTCCTCTCCCTGACAGGACGTGGATCTGTGTGTTTACACACACAGATCCACGGTCCTGCTCGGTTACTGGGCAATCTGGGCAATCGCGGGTGCCCGGCGGCCATCGCGGCCGCCGGGCACACGCATCAAGTCCCCAGTGACGCACGCCCCCTAGTGTAGGGTGACCAGACATCCCCGGTTTCAGGGGACAGTCCCCGGATTGAGGACACTGTCCCCGGACCAAGTCTGTCCCCAGTTTTGTCCCCGGATTGGATTTGAACAGGGTCTGGGGCAATTTCAAAGACAGTCAGTGCAGAATTAAAAATAAAAAATTCTGAATTACACACCTCCACTTTGCCGCTCCTATTAGCTTAGGGGGGTGTATTTTTTCCATTATCTGTGCCCCTTTCTGATGATCATGTGCTGGTCGGTGTGGAGGGAATATTTCTTCAGTTTCGGGTGCATGCCCAATCCGCTCAGCTCGCATGTTCTTCTGCCTTGGCTCAAGTCCTGGCAAGCCGCCTGCCTGCTTATCTCCATGTCTTCCCTGGCGGAGTGATCTTCCTCCGCTCCCCACACAGTAGTAGCCGGGGGCCCGGAGAGTGAGACTTGACAGGCTGTGAGGCAGGTGGCGGCGACTAGCAGAGATTTGCTGATTGCCGCCATTACTAGTAAAAGAAAAATATGTCCCCGGATTTCATTTTAAAAATCTGATCACCTTACCCTAGTGGCTTTTTAGGGTGCGACGTCATATGACGTCCGCCCAGAATAACATTTGACGGTGGGCGGTTAACAAGCAGTTAATAACCTATTAAATTTCTACTTGCGACTATTAAGCGAAAAAAGTCGTACGATCTGCCGTACGATATTCGGATCATGTGTACGGGCCATAAAGGTTGTAAAAAAAATTATATATGGATACAGTAATAAATAAAGGTAATAAACTGATACATATACAAAAATAAATGTACCTTATCATGTAATCCCTTCTGGGTGAGCTGACAGTTTAAAGGACTGTATCAATAGGCTTTTGTTTGCGTCAGAACTGCTTCTCTCCTAACTGTATAATGCTGCCCATACATTAGCCAAATTGTTTTTGAAAATCTGTCATTTGAACCATTCCTTCATTTTTCGTCCAGTTGATTAGCACAAATTTAAAATCATTTTTAAATTTTCAGAGCCAAAAAATTTAAGGAGCAGGTTGAAAGATTTTGTGTTTTCCGCCCGTTAAAAATGTAATTGTTTGCACTGTGCATGTGTGACAAAATGGACGAAAAACAGTCATTTATGTCTATTGAACGATTTATCGATCGGAATTTGGTCATTACATGATGGCACTAGTGATGAGCCGAACACCCCCGGGTTCGGTTCGCACCAGAACCCGCGAACGGACCGAAAGTTCGTACGAACATTAGAACCCTATTAAATACAATGGATGCGAACGTTCGAATTCTAAAGTGCTAATTATAACGACTATTATGCATGTTATTGTCCTAAAAAGGGTTTGGGAACCCGGGTTCTGCACCAGGGGACATGTATCAATGCAAAAAGAAGTTTTAAAAACGGTCGTTTTTCGGGAGCAGTCATTTTAATGATGCATAAAGTGAAAAAAAAAAAGTCAAATATTCCTTTAAATATCGTACCTGGGGGGTGTCTAAAGTATGCCTGTGAAGTGCCACGTGTTTCCCGTGTTTAGAACTGTCCCTGCACAAAATGACACTTCTAAAGGAAAAAAAAGCCATTTAAAACTGCTTTAATGTAATGTCTGGTCCCGGTAATATGGATGAAAATCTTTAAGAAAAATGGCATAGCTACCCCATGACCCCCCCCCCCCCCCGCTACCCCAGCCCATTACCAGCCCCTTTGGGTCTTGTATGGATATTAAGGGGAACCCCGCACATAAAATAAAAAAGGCCCTATATACTCTGAACAGCCGTATACAGGCGGTGCATACAAGACAGGGACTGTAGGTTTGTTCTTATGTAGAATCTGTTTGTAATTTTGAACAGGTACATTGTTTAAGTGTAGCTCCAGCCCAAAAATCTATTTTTAAACTTTTTGGAAAACATAGGTAAGGGTTATCACCCCTGTAACATTTGTTTTGCTGTCTGTGCCCCTGTTCAGAACATTTCACCTCACTTTCCGTCCCAATGACAACTGTTTTTGAAATGTGGTGTTTTTCTTGAAACAAGGATTGGTGATAAAGCATCAGTACAGAGGAGACACCTTTCTCCCATATTATTTCTTACAGGAGAGAATTTTCCTTCCAAGGGGTAGATTTCCTCTCACTTCCTGTTGTCTTCTTGCGTTTGCAAGTAGGAGTCGTTTGTAAGTTGGATGTTTGAAAGTAGGGACCTGCCGTATATACTCTGCAGAAATAGGCCCCTTAGTTGTTGGTGTTGGCACAACACTGTAAGCACTCACAGTTACTCTTGGTTGGTGCTGGAACGCCCTGCTGTCAACTATTATATCAGGAATTGTAATTACATATAATTGTTGAACAGTGGTAGTAAAAATTGGGCCTTTGATGGTGGTGCTGGTGCCACAACACTGTAAGCCCTGACAGTTACTCTTGGTGGGTGCAGCAATGGGCCCTGCTGTGAATTATTAGATCAAGAATTGTAATTGCATGCCCCTGTTGAACAGGGGCTGAAAAATTGGGCCTTTCGTGGTGGTGGTGGTGGTGGTGGTGGTGTTGCCACAACACTGTAAGCCCTCAGAGTTACTCTTGGTGGGTGCAGGAATGGGCCCTGCTGTGAATTATTAGATCAAGAATTGTAATTAGATGCCCCTTTTGAACAGGGGCTGAAAAATTGGGCCTTTCGTGGTGGTGGTGGTGGTGGCGTTGCCACAACACTGTAAGCCCTCAGAGTTACTCTTGGTGGGTGCAGCAATGGGCCCTGCTGTGAATTATTAGATCAAGAATTGTAATTACATGCCCCTGTTGAACAGGGGCTGAAAAATTGGGCCTTAGGCACTGGTGGCACAACACTGCAACCCCTCACAGATACTGTACTTGGAGCACAGCAATGAGCCCTGTTGCAAAGTATTGCTTCAAAAATTGTAATTACACGCCCCTGTTAAACAGGGGCTGAAAAATTGGGCGTTAGGCACTGGTGGCGGCACCCATGAACAAAAATGATCTTCCAAGCTATCATCATCAATCGTATCATTGAGGACTCGGAGGAGGAGGATAGCCAGTCAACATAACAGCACAGGCACTCAGCATCAGCATCAGTCTTGAAGGGATGTGACATGTTAAAATCAATTAGTCTGTTATATCAGCATCAGGTGTGTGGTAGCTGGTGGTGATCCAAGACTGGTTCATCTTGATGAAAGTCAGTCGATCAACCGAGTCGGTGGACAGGCGCACCCTGTGATCCGTGACAAATCCTCCAGCAGCACTGAATGTGCGTTCCGAAAGAACGCTGGATGCAGGACAGGCCAGTAGCTCAATTGCATACTGTGCAAGCTCTGGCCAGTGATCCATCCTCAAGACCCAGTAAGCCAGAGGATTTTCGGTGGGGAAGGTGTCCAAGTCTGACCTTGCCCCTAGATATTCCTGCACCATGTTTATCAGACGCTGGCGATGGTTGCTGGAACCGATCATACTTTGGGGCTGCGGACTAAAGAATTGTCTGAACGCATCGGTCAGACGGCCACCTTCCCCACCGCTCCTTCTTTGACTGGCCGAAGCCTCAGCAACTCGTTGTCCAGGACCAGGAGTTTGTAACCTCCCAGTCTCTGGGAACACGTTGCACAGACCTTTCTGCAAGGCCTCCCGGAGTTGTCTCATCCTCTGCTCCCTCTGCGACGGTAACATAAGGTCCGCAACCTTACCCTTGTACCGTGGATCAAGGAGAGTGGCCAGCCAGTAATGGTCCCTCTCCTTGATCCGAAGAATACAAGGATCCTTCCGCAGACTTTGCAGGATCAGGGAGGCCATGCAGCGTAGGTTAGCTGAGGCATTCGGTCCGGAGTCCTCTGGGTCACTAAGGACGACATGATCCGCAGCCACCTCCTCCCAGCCACGTACAAGTCCACGGGTTTCTTGGGACTGTAAATCATCACTAAAAGACTGCTGCTGTTGATGCTGCTGAGTGCCAGGCTCCACCTCCATGCTGACACAATCCTCCTCCTCCTCCTCCTCCTCGTCCTCTTCCTGTGCGATGGGTGGGACAGAAGGAACACTGTCTGGGTAAAGGGGGCCTTGAGAGGCAAGGAAGTCCTCCTCTTCCTGCCTCTGTTCTGCCTCAAGTGCCCTGTCCATTATTCCACGCAGCGTGTGCTCCAACAGGTGGACAAGAGGTACAGTGTCACTGATGCATGCACTGTCACTGCTCACCATCCTCGTGGCCTCCTCAAATGGTGCCAGGACAGTGCATGCATCCCTGATCATGCCCCACTGGCGTGGAGAAAAAAACCAAGCTCCCCTGACCCTGTCCTGGTGCCGTAGTCGCACAGGTACTCATTGATGGCCCTCTGCTGCGTGTGCAGCCGCTGCAGCATGGCCAACGTTGAGTTCCACCTGGTGGGCATGTCACATATAAGGCGGTTCTTGGGCAGGTTCAACTCCTTTTGCAGCTCAGCCAGGCGAGCACTGGCATTATATAGTTACATAGTTACATAGTTACATAGTTAGTCAGGTTGAAAAAAGACAAAGTCCATCCAGTTCAACCATAAAAAAATAACTAAAATAAAATAAAAAAATATCGTGCAATCCCATATACCCAATTCTATACCCATAGTTGATCCAGAGGAAGGCAAAAAACCCCAGCAGAGCATGATCCAATTTGCTACAGCAGGGGAAAAAATTCCTTCCTGATCCCCCGAGAGGCAATCGGATTTACCCTGGATCAACTTTACCTAGAACTGTTAGTACTCAGTTATATTATGTACATTTAGGAAAGTATCCAGGCCTTTCTTAAAGCAATCTACTGAGCTGGCCAGAACCACCTCTGCAGGGAGTCTGTTCCACATTTTCACAGCTCTTACTGTGAAGAAACCTTTCCGTATTTGGAGATGAAATCTTTTTTCTTCTAGACGTAAAGAGTGCCCCCTTGTTCTCTGTGTTGACCGTAAAGTGAATAACTCATCACCAAGTTCACTATATGGACCCCTTATATATTTGTACATGTTAATCATATCCCCCCTTATTCTCCTCTTCTCAAGAGTGAATAAATTCAGTTCCTCTAATCTTTCTTCATAGCTGAGCTTCTCCATGCCTCTTATCAGTTTGTTTGCCCTTCTCTGTACTTTCTCCAGTTCCCCGATATGCTTTTTGAGAACTGGTGCCCAAAACTGAACTGCGTATTCCAGATGAGGCCTTACTAATGATTTGTACAGGGGCAAAATGATGTCTCTCTCTCTGGAGTCCATACCTCTCTTAATACAAGAAAGGACTTTGCTCGCTTTGGAAACCACAGCTTGGCATTGCATGCCATTATTGAGCTTATGATCTACCAAAACCCCCAGATCCTTCTCCACTACGGATCCCCCCAGTTGTATTCCCCCTAGTATGTATGATGCATTCATATTCTTAGCCCCCAAGTGCATAACTTTACATTTATCAACATTAAACCTCATCTGCCACATAGTCGCCCAATTAGACAGGGCATCGAGGTCGGCTTGTAAATTGGAGACATCTTGTAAGGACGTTATTCCACTGCATAGCTTGGTGTCATCTGCAAAGACAGAAATGTTACTTTTGATCTCAGACCCAATATCATTTATAAAGATATTAAAAAGTAAGGGTCCCAGCACTGAACCTTGGGGTACACCACTGATAACCTTAGACCATTCAGAGTAAGAATCATTAACTACTACTCTCTGAATTCTGTCTTTTAGCCAGTTTTCTATCCATTTACAATCTGATATTTCCAATCCTGTAGACTTTACCTTACACATGAGCCGTGTGTGGGGAACTGTATCGAACGCTTTTGCAAAATCCAAGTATACCACGTCCACAGCCACGCCTCTGTCCAAGGTTATAAGATCTGCGGAAATGCACACAGACTTTCCTGGCCTGCCTCAGGACATCCTGTAAACCCGGGTACCTGCCCAAGAACCGCTGCACCACCAGGTTAAGGACGTGAGCCACACAGGGCACATGGGTCAGTTGTCCCTGTCGGAGGGCGGAGAGGAGGTTGGTGCCATTGTCGCAAACCACCATTCCTGGCTTAAGCTGGCGTGGCGTCAACCACCTCTCGGCCTGGCCCTGCAGAGCAGACAGGACCTCTGCCCCAGTGTGGCTTCTGTCCCCCAAACACACCAGCGCAAGCACGGCATGGCATCTTTTTGCCTGCGTACTTGCGTAGCCCCTTGAACGCCTACGGAGCACCGCTGGTTCAGAGGACAAAGCACAGGAAGAGGCCATGGAGGAAGAAGAAGAGGAGGGGGTGGAGGAGAGAGGTGTGTCACAACCAGTAGTAGCATTTTGGAGGCGTGGCGGTGGAACAACCTCCAACACTACTGCACCTTGTCCTGCATCCTTCCCAGCTGCCAAAAGAGTGACCCAATGGGCCGTGAAAGAAAGGTAACGTCCCTGTCCATGCCTGCTGGACACCTTACCGCTGACCGCCCTGTCCAGCGAGGCCAAGACATTGCGGTGCAAGGAGAGGTCCGCTTTGTTCTTTGGTGTGGGTCTTTGAGGTAGGCTTGCCAACGAGCTGCATGGCAGGTCAACATATGTCTGGTCAGGCATGTGGTACCCAAGCGGCTGATGTTTTGGCCACGCGATATACGCTTGAGACATATGTTGCAAACAGCAGCTGTGCGATCTGATGCACTAGCCTCAAAAAAGGCCCACACCAAAGAACTTTTTGAATGACGGGCAGAGGCAGCGCCCTGCACAGGCGGAGCTCTGCGGTGTGATTCCGTCGGTGTACTGCCCTTACGCTGGCCACCAAAGGGCATCCTGCCTCGTTGGAGATGTGCCTCCTCCTCATCCTCCTCCTCCTCCTCTCTCCTATTAGGCACCCACGTGGAGTCAGTGACCTCATCATCCCCTCCCTCCTCATCACTGGAGCCAATCTGGCAGTATGCTGCAGCTGCTGGAACATGACTGCCAGATTGGTGTCCTTCTTGAGCATCCCCTCTGTCTGCTCTCACGCTACTGCCTTCCTCTAGCTGGGTTTCATCATCAGACCCTTCGAAACGCTGGGCATCCTCCTGGAGCATGTACCCAACACTGTGCTCAAACAGTTCGGGGGACTCCTCAGGAGGAGGACATGGTGGGTCTAGGGAAGGAGTGACTGATGATGAGTCTGACATTGATACCAGGGAAGAGGACGCTTTGGCAGCTGCTTTGCCAGTACCATGAGCCTGGGTGAGAGAGGATGAGGAGGAGGAGGAGGGCTTGGTCATCCACTCTACCAAGTCTTCGGCATGATGTGGCTCAACATGTCCAGCTGCCGAAAAGAAGGACAAGCGTGTCCCATGGCCATGTGCTGATGACAATGCACCGCGTCCACGACCAGCACTGTTGCCCCCAGACACAGAGCCTGCTTGCCCTCTTTTATTGCCTCCTGACTGTCTGCCTCTCCTTGTTTGCCTTCCAGACATTCTAATGGATGGCCTGCAGGGAGATGGGAAAAAAAAGCAATAAGGGCTACCTTCAGGTGTCCTTCTCTGTCCCTTTACTTAAGGATTTCTAAATATGGTTGAGGATGATTGCTTTCGCACAGAATAGCACAATGACAATTTCCCTGACTGTCCAAAAAACAAGGATTTCAAAGATGGTTGATGAGGAATGCTTTAGCACAGTATAGCACAATGAGAATTTCCCTCACTGTCCTTCCCTGTCCCTACAAACAAGGTTTAGCACAGTAAAACACACTGACACTCTCCCTACCTATAGTTTTCTGTCCCTATAAAAATTTTTTTTTTTAAAGATGGTTGATGAGGAATGCTTTAGCACAGTATAGCACAATGAGAATTTCCCTCACTGTCCTTCCCTGTCCCTACAAACAAGGTTTAGCACAGTAAAACACACTGACACTCTCCCTACCTATAGTTTTCTGTCCCTATAAAAATTTTTTTTTTTAAAGATGGTTGATGAGGAATGCTTTAGCACAGTATAGCACAATGAGAATTTCCCTCACTGTCCTTCCCTGTCCCTACAAACAAGGTTTAGCACAGTAAAACACACTGACACTCTCCCTACCTATAGTTTTCTGTCCCTATAAAAAATGTTTTTTTAAAGATGGTTGATGAGGAATGCTTTAGCACAGTATAGCACAATGAGAATTTCCCTCACTGTCCTTCCCTGTCCCTACAAACAAGGTTTAGCACAGTAAAACACACTGACACTCTCCCTACCTATAGTTTTCTGTCCCTATAAAAAAAATTTTTTTTAAAGATGGTTGATGAGGAATGCTTTAGCACAGTATAGCACAATGAGAATTTCCCTCACTGTCCTTCCCTGTCCCTACAAACAAGGTTTAGCACAGTAAAACACACTGACACTCTCCCTACCTATAGTTTTCTGTCCCTATAATTTTTTTTTTTTTTTAAAGATGGTTGATGAGGAATGCTTTAGCACAGTATAGCACAATGAGAATTTCCCTCACTGTCCTTCCCTGTCCCTACAAACAAGGTTTAGCACAGTAAAACACACTGACACTCTCCCTACCTATAGTTTTCTGTCCCTATAAAAAATGTTTTTTTTAAAGATGGTTGATGAGGAATGCTTTAGCACAGTATAGCACAATGAGAATTTCCCTCACTGTCCTTCCCTGTCCCTACAAACAAGGTTTAGCACAGTAAAACACACTGACACTCTCCCTACCTATAGTTTTCTGTCCCTATAATTTTTTTTTTTTTAAAGATGGTTGATGAGGAATGCTTTAGCAAAGTATAGCACAATGAGAATTTCCCTCACTGTCCTTCCCTGTCCCTACAAACAAGGTTTAGCACAGTAAAACACACTGACACTCTCCCTACCTATAGTTTTCTGTCCCTATAATTTTTTTTTTTAAAGATGGTTGATGAGGAATGCTTTAGCACAGTATAGCACAATGAGAATTTCCCTCACTGTCCTTCCCTGTCCCTACAAACAAGGTTTAGCAAAGTAAAACACACTGACACTCTCGCTACCTATAGTTTTCTGTCCCTATAAAAAATTTTTTTTTAAAGATGGTTGATGAGGAATGCTTTAGCACAGTATAGCACAATGAGAATTTCCCTCACTGTCCTTCCCTGTCCCTACAAACAAGGTTTAGCACAGTAAAACACACTGACACTCTCCCTACCTATAGTTTTCTGTCCCTATAAAAAATTTTTTTTTTTAAAGATGGTTGATGAGGAATGCTTTAGCACAGTATAGCACAATGAGAATTTCCCTCACTGTCCTTCCCTGTCCCTACAAACAAGGTTTAGCACAGTAAAACACACTGACACTCTCCCTACCTATAGTTTTCTGTCCCTATAAAAATTTTTTTTTTTTAAAGATGGTTGATGAGGAATGCTTTAGCACAGTATAGCACAATGAGAATTTCCCTCACTGTCCTTCCCTGTCCCTACAAACAAGGTTTAGCACAGTAAAACACACTGACACTCTCCCTACCTATAGTTTTCTGTCCCTATAATTTTTTTTTTTAAAGATGGTTGATGAGGAATGCTTTAGCACAGTATAGCACAATGAGAATTTTCCTCACTGTCCTTCCCTGTCCCTACAAACAAGGTTTAGCACAGTAAAACACACTGACACTCTCCCTACCTATAGTTTTCTGTCCCTATAAAAAATGTTTTTTTAAAGATGGTTGATGAGGAATGCTTTAGCACAGTATAGCACAATGAGAATTTCCCTCACTGTCCTTCCCTGTCCCTACAAACAAGGTTTAGCACAGTAAAACACACTGACACTCTCCCTACCTATAGTTTTCTGTCCCTATAATTTTTTTTTTTAAAGATGGTTGATGAGGAATGCTTTAGCACAGTATAGCACAATGAGAATTTCCCTCACTGTCCTTCCCTGTCCCTACAAACAAGGTTTAGCACAGTAAAACACACTGACACTCTCCCTACCTATAGTTTTCTGTCCCTATAAAAAATGTTTTTTTAAAGATGGTTGATGAGGAATGCTTTAGCACAGTATAGCACAATGAGAATTTCCCTCACTGTCCTTCCCTGTCCCTACAAACAAGGTTTAGCACAGTAAAACACACTGACACTCTCCCTACCTATAGTTTTCTGTCCCTATAATTTTTTTTTTTTAAAGATGGTTGATGAGGAATGCTTTAGCACAGTATAGCACAATGAGAATTTCCCTCACTGTCCTTCCCTGTCCCTACAAACAAGGTTTAGCACAGTAAAACACACTGACACTCTCCCTACCTATAGTTTTCTGTCCCTATAATTTTTTTTTTTTTTAAAGATGGTTGATGAGGAATGCTTTAGCACAGTATAGCACAATGAGAATTTCCCTCACTGTCCTTCCCTGTCCCTACAAACAAGGTTTAGCACAGTAAAACACACTGACACTCTCCCTACCTATAGTTTTCTGTCCCTATAAAAAATGTTTTTTTTAAAGATGGTTGATGAGGAATGCTTTAGCACAGTATAGCACAATGAGAATTTCCCTCACTGTCCTTCCCTGTCCCTACAAACAAGGTTTAGCACAGTAAAACACACTGACACTCTCCCTACCTATAGTTTTCTGTCCCTATAAATTTTTTTTTTTTAAAGATGGTTGATGAGGAATGCTTTAGCACAGTATAGCACAATGAGAATTTCCCTCACTGTCCTTCCCTGTCCCTACAAACAAGGTTTAGCACAGTAAAACACACTGACACTCTCCCTACCTATAGTTTTCTGTCCCTATAAAAAATGTTTTTTTAAAGATGGTTGATGAGGAATGCTTTAGCACAGTATAGCACAATGAGAATTTCCCTCACTGTCCTTCCCTGTCCCTACAAACAAGGTTTAGCACAGTAAAACACACTGACACTCTCCCTACCTATAGTTTTCTGTCCCTATAAATTTGTTTTTTTAAAGATGGTTGATGAGGAATGCTTTAGCACAGTATAGCACAATGAGAATTTCCCTCACTGTCCTTCCCTGTCCCTACAAACAAGGTTTAGCACAGTAAAACACACTGACACTCTCCCTACCTATAGTTTTCTGTCCCTATAAAAAATGTTTTTTTAAAGATGGTTGATGAGGAATGCTTTAGCACAGTATAGCACAATGAGAATTTCCCTCACTGTCCTTCCCTGTCCCTACAAACAAGGTTTAGCACAGTAAAACACACTGACACTCTCCCTACCTATAGTTTTCTGTCCCTATAATTTTTTTTTTTTAAAGATGGTTGAAGAGGAATGCTTTAGCACAGTATAGCACAATGAGAATTTCCCTCACTGTCCTTCCCTGTCCCTACAAACAAGGTTTAGCACAGTAAAACACACTGACACTCTCCCTACCTATAGTTTTCTGTCCCTATAAAAAATTTTTTTTTTAAAGATGGTTGATGAGGAATGCTTTAGCACAGTATAGCACAATGAGAATTTCCCTCACTGTCCTTCCCTGTCCCTACAAACAAGGTTTAGCACAGTAAAACAGACTGACACTCTCCCTACCTATAGTTTTCTGTCCCTATAATTTTTTTTTTTTAAAGATGGTTGATGAGGAATGCTTTAGCACAGTATAGCACAATGAGAATTTCCCTCACTGTCCTTCCCTGTCCCTACAAACAAGGTTTAGCACAGTAAAACTCACTGACACTCTCCCTACCTATAGTTTTCTGTCCCTATAAAAAATGTTTTTTTAAAGATGGTTGATGAGGAATGCTTTAGCACAGTATAGCACAATGAGAATTTCCCTCACTGTCCTTCCCTGTCCCTACAAACAAGGTTTAGCACAGTAAAACACACTGACACTCTCCCTACCTATAGTTTTCTGTCCCTATAATTTTTTTTTTTTTTAAAGATGGTTGATGAGGAATGCTTTAGCACAGTATAGCACAATGAGAATTTCCCTCACTGTCCTTCCCTGTCCCTACAAACAAGGTTTAGCACAGTAAAACACACTGACACTCTCCCTACCTATAGTTTTCTGTCCCTATAAAAAATTTTTTTTTTAAAGATGGTTGATGAGGAATGCTTTAGCACAGTATAGCACAATGAGAATTTCCCTCACTGTCCTTCCCTGTCCCTACAAACAAGGTTTAGCACAGTAAAACACACTGACACTCTCCCTACCTATAGTTTTCTGTCCCTATAAAAAATTTTTTTTTTAAAGATGGTTGATGAGGAATGCTTTAGCACAGTATAGCACAATGAGAATTTCCCTCACTGTCCTTCCCTGTCCCTACAAACAAGGTTTAGCACAGTAAAACAGACTGACACTCTCCCTACCTATCCTTCTCTTTCCCTAAACTAAAGGAATCCAGGTTAAGCAAGAAAAAAAAATGTCACTGTCCCTGCCTATGCTTCTCTTTCCCTGCTCCGGAACACACTACACTAGGCCGCCGTGCTGGCGGCCTTTTATAGTGTGGGGCGTGTACTAAACACCCTCAGAAATAATTGGCCACAGGCATCCTGCCTGTGGCCAATCATTGCTCTCCTCGCTGCCGGCGCTGTGATTGGCCAAGCATGCGGGGTCACAGTGCATGCTTGGCCAATCACAGCGCCTGGATGACACTGCGATGGCGTAGTGCATTGTGGGCCGCGAATTAGGCGCGAACGGCCCAAATCGTTCGTTGTTCGGCGAACGATCGAACAGCCGATGTTCGAGTCGAACGTATGTTCGACTCGAACACCGAGCTCATCCCTAGATGGCACTATTGATTGCTCTCAAGGTAGAGTGTTTGTTATTCGAAAACGAGTTAGAACGATTTTTTATATAGTGTATGGCCAGCATAAGAATAAAAGTGCAGTCAGAAGCAGGTAAAATGCAGGTCAAAGGGAGGTCAAATGCAGGTCAAATTCTGAATGATCTCAGAGGCCTCTCAAACTGATGGAAGTTCATCAATACAGCCTAAAGCCTATCAACACTGGCCCTGGTTCTGTGATATAGGATAAGGCAATTCCAGGTGTGACATGTCTATATACAGTATTCTGTGAGATAGGATAGGGCAGAGATTGTATTGGCGGCCGGATGCTCTCTCACCAAACTTAAGAACAGCGTAGGAACCTCCTGAAAAGCGATCCAAGTCGATACATCAGTCTGCAGAACAGGCGGAGACGCCAGACCGGCTGCTGGGGCCCTGAGTTGTCTAATCTAGCGGATTATAACGACGCTGTGGTGATGCCCCCTTGTGTAGCAAGCGGCGTTGGACCCGCCTGGGTCAGAGCTGGGATCGCCGTGTTACTATGTGGTAGGCTGCAGCCCTCTTGCATAGCAGCGGAGGGGTGTTTACTTGATGGAACCCGGGAAGCAAGACCTTGGGCTTAGTCTGCTGACCTTTTTAAAGCCTCTCCCAGAGTTCTTTCTTTGGAGCAAATGGCATGCTGGGATGTGTAATCCAGGGATAGTTCTACAGAACCAGGATGTCTGTTCAGGAGACTACAGTCCCCACACTGCTCTCTGCTGGTCTCAGGAAGATGATACAATTCATTTCAAGCCCAGCACAAGAGGAACACTGAGACGGTCTAAGAAGGGAGAGGATAAGTCTGTAGTACCAGATAACTGTAGTCTGCTGTCGGCTACATCGACACTACACTTCTATACACTCATAGAGGATGCTCATCCAAATACAATAAAGTGTGGGATCGCTGTTGGAGCACTCTGCCACATGTACATAAAGTTTTTCCCAAAAGTTGGCATGTTGGTAAGGGCACCAGCAGGCCCCACTGACTAGAGCTGGGAAGGCCTTGGGAAAAGGACGAAAGATTTTTTTTTCTGTTTTTTTTTCAAAGCCATTTTCTTTTCTGTAAAAATTGGGGGGGGGGGGGGAATGAACCGTGGAATATGTTCTTTTACAATGATAAGTCACATATCTATGACATGGTATTCAAACTATATAACATGAAGACCCTAATAAAAGATTTCTGAGACTTTATGTAAAGTCTTAAATTATTGAAAGTTCTCTCAGCTGAAGACAAGCAAATCTTGGAATACTTCTCAATGCCGTTCTCAAACAAGAGAAATATGCATGTCTGCCACTAGGGGGCACTGCATGGAAAAGTCTAAAGTTTTGTTTGCTTGTGGGCTCCATCTTGTTGGGTGATTGTTGGGATACAGTAGATGATAGTTTCTGTCCTCTCAGGACTTAAAGTGATTGAAAAGATTTAATTTTTTTGTTTAAGCCCCGGCCATAGTCGAATGACGGCCTCAAGGTGGCTCTTAAAATCCGTGAGGACGTCAATAGACGTCCTCGGCTCCTCCGGCCACTGGGGGGCGCGCGAGCGCGCCCGGCGCGTCACTGGCATGCCGATGCGCGTGCCTGGCGGCCGCGATGTCCGCCAGGCACCCGCGATCGGCCAGTACACAGACAAGGACATGGATCTGTGTGTGTAAACACACAGATCCATGTCCTGTCAGGGAGAGGAGACTGATGCTGTGTCCCTTGTACATAGGGACACAGATCGGTCACCTCCCCCAGTCACTCCCCTCCCCCCACAGTAGTAATCACTCCCAGGGCACACATTTAACCCCTTCCTCACCCCCTAGTGTTAACCCCTTCCCTGCCAGTGTCATTTTTACAGTAACCAGTGCATTTTTATAGCATTGATCGCTGTATCAATGACAATGGTCCCAAAATGGTGTCAAAAGTGTCCGATGTGTCCGCCATAATGTCGCAGTCACAATAAAAATCGCTGATCGCCGCCATTACTAGTAAAAAAAAAATATTAATAAAAATGCTATAAAACTATCCCCTATTTTGTAGACGCTATAACTTTTGCGCAAACCAATCAATAAACGCTTATTGCGATTTTTTTGACCAAAAATATGTAGAAGAATACGTATCAAACTAAACTGAGGAAAAAAAAAAATATTTTAAAAAATTGGGATATTTATTATAGCAAAAAGTAATAAATATTGTGTTTTTTTTCAAAATCGTCGCTCTTTTTCTGTTTATAGCGCAAAAAATAAAAACCGCAGAGGTGATCAAATACCACCAAAAGAAAGCTCTATTTGTGGGAAAGAAAGAACGTCAATTTTGTTTGGGAGCCGCGTCGCACGACCGCGCAATTGTCATTTAAAGCGACGCAGTGCCGAAAGCTGAAATTTCGCCTGGGCAGGAAGGGGGTTTATGTGCCCAGTAAGCAAGTGGTTAAATAACAAACATGTCATACTTACCTCCACTGTGCAGTTTGTTTTGCACTGAGTGGCCCCGATCCTCCTGTTCTGGGGTCCCTCGGCGGCTGTCTAGGCTCCTCCCCGCAATAGCTAACCCCCTCTGGAAAGCTCTCTAACGAGGGGGTTAGCTTGCGGGCGCGTTCCCTGTCATACACTCTGCGTCCATAGACAGAGAAAATGAAGTACTGTCCGTGATACTTTTTTTATTTGCACTAACATAGAAATTTTCAGGACAAGCTTTCGGGGTATGTCCCCTTCTTCAAGGTCCAAGCAGTACTGAAGAAGGGGACATACCCCGAAAGCTTGTCCTGAAAAATTCTATGTTAGTGCAAATAAAAAAAGTATCACGGACAGTACTTAATTTTCTCTGTCACAATTGCACTAATACGGCTACAATTACGTCCATAGACACAGAGTGTATGACTCGGTCCCGCCCCCCGGCGGCCGCGTCATTGGTTTTGATTGACAGCAGCCGGAGACAATGGCTGTGCTGCTATCAATCTATCCAATCAACGCAGAGAAGCAGTGGAGAAAAGGACGCCGGGGGATGCGCACAGCAGGTGAACGGGCTCAGGTAAGTAAAATGGGGGGGCTGGGGGGCCCGTGACAGCGAGGTGTTTAAAACCCCTTTAAGAGGGTAAATTTTGCCTTTTTAACCTTTACATTTTTCCTTTTAAAGTGGAAGTAAACCCTCTATTGTTTTCAGCCAAGGAAGCCGACATCTTGGCCTCTGTTTGATCTTTAACTGCCATGATGCTGCACATGTGATCAGTTATGACACCAGCTATTGGATTGTTTGACAGTTTGGTTGAGAGCACATCCAATGTGACAGTTACATTCCAGGCATGTGACAGTAATGTAACTTTTTTTTTAAACTGTTAAATCTGTGAAACAAAAAAAAATAAATCACTGGATCTACTAGTGCCTATGTGTACTAATCTTGTTGCTGCTGTTCATGACAAATGTAAAAATATGTAAAATTGCAAACCCCAGCGCAAACAAACCCAAAGTGCAATACAAATTCATAAAGTGTAAGTACTGTGCGTATACAAACTCAATGAAATTATACAAGTGAAAAAAGAAAAAAAAACTGACAAGCATGTAGCCAGTGATAGTCGGTGTTAAAATGTAGAAACAGTCCCCATCACAATTTCCTTCAAAAGTGCTCCTGTGTAAACGATATTCCAAAGTGCTGTAGTGCTCCAAAAAAATCACACAGGTGATCAGTGCTTCACACACCCCCTTTTGTGCCTTAACTCACCAAATAGAATGGACCCCTTAAGGCCCATCACCTCTGTAATATAACATTACACGATCAGGAAATCGGAACTAAAATTTCTTTCGATGAACAATCTGCCAATTTTCTGATCGTTGGTACGGTTTTTTCGACAGACGATTTACGAATTTTCGGACGACAAAAACTGGATGTGCAGGCTCTAAAATTTTTGTCGGATGTGAACACAACGTCTGATTTTTTTCTGATATTGATTTTGAGTACAGTTTTTGACCGAAATTTTTTTTTTCTTTTCCTCCTCTCTGGAAAATGGTGAGACCAACATCTAGAGTTTGAAAACATTTCCATGTTGATAGCAAAGCTGCAATTTGCAAATATTGTAAGAATATTATTTTCCAAATGTTATAAATATGACAAAACACATCCTGGCATACTGGAGATGTCCCACTGACATTAAAAAATACCTAACGGAATGAAATGATGAGAACCATAATGAAAGTGCAAGTAGCTTTTTCCTCCAGAGTTCTCATTTTAGAAACACAAATTTTGCTGCTTCTGGATCATCACAAAGTGTTTCTTCACTAGCAGCATCCTCAAGGAAGGAAGTGTAAGGCCCCTTTTATACCAGCGGACTGATCAGGTCTACCTTTGTGTTTTTCAAGCGGACCCAGTCGGACCACCCATTGTTCTCTATGGGTCGGGTGATGTCTGTTGGCATCCGATCCGGTCCGCTAAAAACAGACGGATGGGAATCCATTACCCATCCCTCCGGCGGATTGGATGACAATGGACACGCAGTCTGTTGGCGTCCGACTGTCCCATAAGGAATAAGGACCAGCGAGCCGTGTCCTATCCGCTCTGCATAGAGCAGACCTGTAATCCGCCTACTCAGTGGGGATCAGTGGAAAGATTCTCCGCTGAGCAGGCAGATCCGTTTGGACGAATCCCGCTCGGTCTGAAAGGGGCCTTAAGGATCAGACCGCAGCTGCATTGTTTTCAATGGAGACATTCACATAGATGCGTAAACATGCGCTGCGTTAAACATTCCTTCTGTTACAAAAAAAACAAAACATGCTCTGCGTTCAGATATATAACATGAACTCCGAAAATCTGTGTCTGAGGACACGCGTTTCCATTCTGGTATTGAAAAAAAAAAATAACAGGACACTTTTGCATTGAAAGAAAATGGACCTGAAAGCACGTACTTATAGGAACTATTGTGTGAGTAGAATTGTTCTGGCGGTGTGAATGTACCCATACATTGGAAAGGCATGATTTAGCACTGGCTTTTGCCAACAACATCCTCCATTGGTTTGAATGAGGCCAAAGTGGACTTTACATTACTATCATGTCTCCAAGGTGCATTGTGCACTAGACTTGTGCTCAACGGAAAAATTTGTTTAGTTTCGGTTCGTTTCTTTTCGGTCCTGTTGATTCGTAATCGTTCGTAATTTTGCTAGACGGGATTTTTCATGTTCGGACTAATTCGTATTTTCGCAATCGACATTTTTTGTTGAATCGGAATGATTCGTATTAATGTAAGCCTTATTTTTAGTTGATTTATAATTCGTACTTTCGGTAGAGTACATTGTTTTTCATTGATTCTGGACACAACTCCTACTTTCGTAACTTTTTATGGGTTCGTTGATTCGTAATTTTCCGTGTCTCTCTCACAGCGACGCTGCCTATTATGCCTAATGTGCTTTGAATGGATTTGTACTTTTCTAAATACATAGCGGTTATTTGTAACGATTCAAAATCTCGTATTTTACTTTCGTTTTTTACATGCGGCTATAGCCTCCGCCCCTGTACACCATTTTGAGAGGGAGTTCAGCACGGGGAGGGAGAAGCAGAGAGCAGAGCAGAGTGAGTGTTATTGTGCTTCAAATTGATTCATACATTCTTAACTTTTTTCATAACTAATTATGCCGAAGACATTCGGGCATTCGCTATTTGCGATATAATTTATTTCAAGTTCGGTTTTATTCGTAATTGCTTTGTTCAGAAATTCGAATTCTTCCGAATGTCCGAAAGTTGCTAAATTCGGATGAATTTTGATTCGTTACGAAACTAATTGCACAAGCCTATTGTGCACTAATATCCCATTTAGACCTTTCTTTCTACTCATTTTTAAAACACAATATAATAATCCGAGGAAAATGCGGAAGCATTGAAACGCGTCATCAACCAGAGTCTGCCATTGACGTCACATCCTGTCGCCACAGTCAGCTGCGCTCCAGCGTGAACCGCACGCCACGGTGTATCCACTTCCTACACCTAGGACAGCAACGAGCTTTACCACGCTATTTACCGCTCGTCCACCATCCATCCACCGTTCCAACTACACCATTCTGTGTGATCCTAAAACCGGAGCAGCTCCACACTGCCATAAGACTACAGATGAACGGAGTGACACACACCCCCCGCAGACAACCATTGATATCTGTCTATGCCAGTACTTCATTTTTATCCTGTGAGTAGCCATTTGGCTGTAATTTTACTTTTATAATAAATCAATACCAACATACTGCACTTAGTAGGCGCACTGTTTCTTTTTCCCTTATTGCATATAGAGTTCACTTCACTCTTCAAGTGCTGCCAACGGTGTATATGTCATCAAGATCATCATTATCACATGGACTCTTATTCCCTTATTGACAATTTCTTTTAGAGAATTGAGACATTTTTTATTAAGTTTTTAATTGATACTGTAATTCCTCCATATTTTTAGGTATTGCATAATGTGCGATTTATTATACATTACATATCAGGTAATCCTCTTGCTCCCTTAATCTATCACTAGTGAGTTTCCTTTTCTTTTTGTGCCGTCATTTGTGTTATATTGTATATAATAATACACAATGTTTGAGAACAGTTTATTTCTGATTAAGAAGTTAGAGAGAGCACAGCCATTCTTGTAAAAGAAAAACAAAAACTTTTGACCATTCAGCAACCCTGCTGTGAATAAAATGACATCCTGTCATTACAAGGGGTGGAGCCATTCCAGCAAGGGCAATACCCTTGTCACAGCCTTGCTTCCTCCGCAGTTCTCCATTGATGTACAGCTAATACACTAGCAGTAAAATATATCACCGCTAAACACTGCGTTGTGTACACATGCCCACAACCAACATGGCGGATACGAGATTCTGCATGTCAACAAGCTTTATTGACAGGTGAACATTGAGTTAGACGAACGGTGTTCCGTCAGAATTGGTAACGGAAGTGACGTTCCATCGCCGCCATCTTGCTGCACCCCGCACTCCTCCACAGGAACATCAGCTTGCTGAAAGTTTACGCTAGCGTAAGGCGAGAGGGTTTGGCACATGCGCAGTGAGACTGAAAAAGCCACACGTGTGTGTCCATGGTGGATGTCCCGGAATTGTAAGAGACGATAAAAGGAGTGAAGGAAGGAAGAAACGAGGAGGTCAGTAGTACTGTGAGCGCGTTGGTTGTCACACCGTGTGTGTTAGTGTATAGAACGGGCTCCCTAATGTGTGCATTGACTTGTATCAGATTGTGTATATGGACCGAGCTTCTTATCCTATAATAGGGACTTATTATAAGGATAGTATTATTTTGCACTTTTAAAAATCCCTCGGCCTTAGTTTAGACTTGTATCTGTACAGAAATGTCTGTGAAAAGTGATCTACGCTCAGAGGCATAATTGTGGCACCAATGGGGTATTTAAGGCACTTCCCCATTCACTTCAATGCAACAGAAACCATCGTTTTTGCCACGGGCGCGAAACAACGCTTTGCAACTGCGACATAAACACCCCCGTCTGCTGCTTTTGCAGCTAAAAACACTGCTTGACTACGTATTTTTAGTTTCTTCCCAACTGCAAGTCTACATGAGGCCTAAGCTAATGGCTTTTAAGACCCCTTTCACACCTGAGGTGGCTTTCAGGCGTTTTAGCGCTAGAATTAGCACCTGAAAAGCGCCTCCCAATCGATTCAGTGTATCCTTTCACGCTGGGGCGGTGCGCTTGCGGGACGTTAGAAAAAGTCCTGCAAGCAGCATCTTTGGGGCGGTTTGGGAGCGCTGTATTTAGCACTCCCAAAACGCCCTGCCCATTGAAATGAAAAGCGATTCGGAATCGTTGCAACACAGGCGCTTTTAACCCCTTTGGGTTTTAAAGCGCTCGCTAGCGGCTGAAAATCGCTGCTTAAACAGTTGTAAAGCTCTGCTAAAATGAGTGGCGGTTTACCGCTAAGTCACGGGCAGCCCCAGTGTGAAAGGGGTCTTGCCTTAATGCATTCTCTGCATTAAAGCGGAACTAAAGCTCCACTGTAAGAAAACCGTGATCAGACAGGCTTTTATTATAAGGTCACTTCAGCAATTAAATGCCCCTACTGGCCTGCTCACTGTCTTCTCTGGTGCTGTAAACTGAGCAACGAATGCCGTGTTGGTTCCTAAGTGCCAGGATGACTGGCTCCTGTGCAGGAGTGAAGTCATCCTGCGTCAGCCAATGAAAAGGCTTGAAGAGCGGCACTCAGAAGAAGATGCCCTCGCCTGCAAGGGACCGCTGTATAGGTGAGTATTCATCCTTTTAATTCCGCTTTAAAGCAGTAGTAAAGTCTATAAAAAATAAATAAATAAAAAAAAAGGTTCGCAGAGGCTTCCAGGTTCGCAGACTCCGGCCTTCTGACTGGTGAAACCGCGATGACAGGTATACCGTTCCTTCAGAGCGCATGCACTGGTGACGTGACCAGCTGCTGCTCGCTAGAATATTTTCTAAACGGTGCACATTTAGGAGATATTCATTTTACCTACAGGTAATCCTTAGAGTGCTTTCACACTGAAAGCGCCTGGGCGTCAGCGGTAAAATGCCGCTATTTTTAGCGGCGCTTTACCGTGGTTTTTTCGGCCGCTAGCGGAGCGCTTTTAACCCCCGCTAGCGGGCGAAAAAGGGTCAAAAGCGCCGCTGCAGCGGTGCTTTGCCGGCGGTTCGGCAGCGCTGGCCATTGAGTTCAACGGGCAGGGGCGCTTTAGGAGCGGTGTATTCACCACTCCTACAGCGCCTCAAAGATGCGGCTGGCAGGACTTTTTTGAGCGTCCTGCCAGCGCACCGCTCCAGTGTGAAAGCAGCTACTCTTTCAGGGCGCTTTGCAGGCGCTATTTTTAGCGCTATAGCACCTGCAAAGCGCCTCAGTGTGAAAGTAGCCTTAGGAGCGGTGTATTCACCGCTCCTAAAGCGCTGCAAAGAAGCTGCTTGCAGGACTTTTTTTGACGCCCTGCCAGCGCAGCGCCCCAGTGTGAAAGCACTCGGGCTTTTACACTGGGATTGCGGCTAAGGCTTTTTTCAGGCGTTTTACAAGCACTATTTTTAGCGCTAAAGCGCCTGAAAAACGATTCCAGTGTGAAAGGGGTCTTATGAGCTTACCTGTAGGTAAAAAAAAACAGTATAGTTACACTATAAGGCAGGGCTTGACAAATTTGCTTGGAATCTAGGAGCCAGCTAAAAAAGTTAGGAGCCAGGAACGCGCCCTGTCCCGCCGAGCTTGCGCGCAGAAGCGAACGCATACGTGAGTAGCGCCCGCATATGAAAGCGGTGTTCAAACCACACGTGAGGTATCGCCGCAATCGGTAGAGCGAGAGCAATAATTCTAGCCCTAGACCTCCTCTGTAACTCAAAACATGCAACCTGTAGAATTTTTGAAACGTCGCCTATGGAGATTTTAAAGGGTAAAAGTTAGTCGCCATTCCACGAGCGGACGCAATTTTGAAACGTGACATGTTGGGTATTTACTCAGCATAACATTATCTTTCACAATATAAAAAAAAACTGGGCTAACTTTACTGTTTTATTTTTTATAATTTTTTTTTTTTTTTTCCCAAAAAAGTGCGCTTGTAAGACCGCTGCGCAAATACGGTGTGACAGAAAGTATTGCAACGACCGCCATTTTATTCTCTAGGGTGTTAGAATAAAAAATATATATAATGTTTGGGGGTTCTAATTAGAGGGAAGGAGATGGCAGGGAAAAACAGACAGGGAAACTCCATTAGCATTGCTGGTTGCAATACCAACGGCCACCACAAGATGGCGCTAGACCACAGAAGGAAGCATAGGCCTGCAGAAGGCCGCAAAGCCGCGGCCTCAATGGCCGGCGCGGCCCGACGCGATCCCGCGGCGCGGAGGGGGGGGCACGGAGACACAGGATACCCTAGCTGTGCTGCCCCAGGTGCCAGGTCGCTAATTCTAGTCGCAATGGCGACCTGGCGCCCGGGGTTTGTCGAGGCCTGCTATAAGGTAAATCTTTTAGGTGCAGTTCTCTCCCCTGCCCCCCTAAGTACTTACTTGAGCCCGATCTCAATCCAGCGCTGTGTCCGAGAGCTGTGGATATGCTTTCTTCCCTTCCTCACTGGACTCAGTGAGAGCAGCGGGAGCCATTGGCCTCTGCTGCTGTCAACCAGATCCAATGAGGAGGGAACAGGGTCTAAACCACACTGTGTGCGCCAATATACAGTGTGGCTTGGAATCGTTCGCAGAAGTGCTCCTATAGAAAGCCGCTTGCTATGGGGGCAGTCGGAAGGCAGGAGGAGCCGGGTGCACTGGCGGGGGACCCCAGAAGAGGAGGATTAGGGGTTACCCTGTGCAAAACCATTGCACAGGGCACGCAAGTATAACATTTTTGTTATTTTAAAAGGAAAAAAAAACCCTAAGAGCCAGTTCACACCAGGGCGACTCAGTCGCCTGACAAGTCGCGTCCCACGATTTTCAATGGAACCGTTCTAAGTAAGAGCGACCCAGGTCGCTCCGACTTAGAAAAAGGTTCCTGTACTACTTTTGGGGGCGACCCAAGGCGACCTGCATTGACTTCTATACAGAAGTCTTATGCAAATCGCCTCGGCGGGCGTCTCAAGTCGTCTTGAGATTGCGCTGCCGAGGTCGCCCCCACAAGTCGTGCCGCGTCGCGCCGCCCTGGTGTGAACCGGCTCTTACATTCACTTTAATTCCAGTGCAATGTAGTTATGTTTTCTTTTTTAATTGTTTTGAATTTTCTTCCAGAAGTAAATACTTTTTGGGTACCTTGCACAAAAAAAAATACAAAACGTAAAAAAAAAAAAAACAACGGGCAGACTCAATGGATCACTCAGTCTTTTTTCTGCCGTCACTTTTCTATGTTTTTACCATCTAGTTTCTGTACGTGTCTCCCAGCATTTTAGTGTCTGCACTCCAGTAATTCGTCCCTGAATGTACAGGACCCTAAGAGCCGCGGGCCGCGTTAGTGTTAAAGCACCGCTAATTTTAGCGGCACGCTTTTAACCTCGGCTAGCAGCCGAAGAAAGGGTTAAATGCGCCCTAAAAGCGCCGCGGTCAAAGCGCTTTGCAGGCGCCTATTCATTTCCATGGGCAGGGGTCCCAAAGATGCTGCTTGCGGGACTTTTTTTTAACATCCTACCAGCGCAGCGCCCCAGTGTGAAAGCACTCAGGCTCTCACACTGGGGCTACAGGGGAGGTGTTTTTCAGGCGCTATTTTTAGCCTTTTAGCACCTGAAAAATTGCTGTGTGAAAGGGGTCTAAACATGAGAATCGCTTCCTGAAGACGTGTCATACGAAATGTACGTCGAGGCGGTACTAGGTCACACACAGACGTCACTTCCGGTTCCGCTGGCTCGCCGCTGTCAGAGGTGGAACGCACGCCAGTTCACTCAGCATTGGGGCGTCCATCTACACATGATTATGCCATACAGCCTCAGTGCCGGGTCCGGGGCACCCCCCAAGTAAGCAGCCAATTGGCTTTTTATGTTATTGCTTTTAATAATAAAACGGGATTACACTATTGCGGTAACTTCTCTCATTTTTGCATATCTCAATCGGAGCCTTCGGGAACTAGGGGTCACTCCAGTATCATCTTCTCCATTCATGCAGCAAGTTTATCTTGCTACAAGCACATTTGACATCTTTTTTAAATAAAAGGGTCAACAACTTTTGGTAAGCTGCCATCCTTACTTTGAGCACTATTGGGTGTCATTTCACAGTCGGTGAAGGTGGATCTATTTGTTACTATTGGATTCCGTTTCACAGGATGATTACAGAGATCACTTGAAGGACATTTATATGCATCAAGCACCTAATATAAGGACCTTTCTTTGTAGCAGCTTTATTTCAGTCTTTGCATTTGCACTTTCTATGAGTCACACAATATTGTTCAACACATGAATAGGGATGAGCTCCGACGTGTTCGCATTGAACACGTGCAGAGCCCGCCAGGATGTCGGCACAGTGCTGCGCTAATCACAGCCAGGGAGACATTTCCCGATCTCTGCAGCCGAGCATCGGGAAATGTCTCCCTGCCTGTCATTAGCCACGCCGGAGCTCATCCCTACACATGAAGTCGTTCTAGTGTTCTTAGAATATATTTGCACTCACTCAGGGGTCCAACACCCCACCACTACCCTAGTGTAATAGGTGATTATTGTGTATTTTCACTACTTTATGCCTAGGCAGGCTGGTGTTTGTATATATAGTTTTAAATCTATATTTTTATATTACGTTAATTTAGATCACTACCACTAGTCACAATTGGTTGTGTACAGCGCCCCTACCTTCATTTTTTACCACATGAGTAATTTGAGTATCACTCCGTACAGCGTTCAGCCCATCCAGCTGCATCATATTTCAGCTTGCTATAGACTTTGACAGGGGGCAGGGCTTGATGCTGCTCCTGAGCAAACTAAAATGCTGTACGAGACAACCAGCAGCTAGACACCCCTTGTGTACAAGAGGCCATAGACTTGGGTCTGATTCACAGAGTGTTTTTAATCCCTAGGCCGTGTTTACCAGCACGGGGATGCACAGGTGGTGTTTACATCCCCATACTGGTAGTCCCAAAGCTGTCATCTGGGATGCAGTGTATGCACAGACACAACCTCTGCTTCCAATGCGACATCTGTGTGGGTGCACAGCCCTTAAAGCAGGCTTTGAAGGGTAAGTTCACCTTTTCACAAAAAATGAAAAGGTGAACTGCACATATCCTGGCCAACCTTCCATGATGTTCCATGCTGCCGGTGTAGCAGTCTGCAATACATAGTGTCAGGATGAGTATCCATCATAATGCACGAAGTGGTAAGCACTCACTAGTCAGCGCGACCTCAATGACCAATCAGAAGCGCTTCTTTCTTCTGAGACACCTTGCTGGAAGAAGCTGGCCAGCACAATCACATGATCATGTTGACCGAGTGCTTGCCATTGAAAGCATTATGATGGATACACATACTGACGCTGTTTATTGCTGTATATAGACCACAACATGGGGCATCATGGCCACTATGTGCAGCGAATCCCAGAAAGGTGGCCTGGATATTTTATAGTTACCTTACCTTTTCATTTTTTGTGAAAAGGTGAAATAAAGATGGTTCTAGATGGATCGATATTCAGCAGGGACCAGCTAAATTTTATTCCATTTATCCCCACAATCTACTCCCGCTCCACAATGTCTCGGCAGGGAGGACTACCTCATCCACCTTCATTGTGTGGATGGGGGAATCTTTTCATAATTTTTCATCAGCTTAAAGGGTGATCGGAAACTAAAGTAATTTATGGTCAGTCTTACCCTTCAAGGTGTAATCTGTTTTATTCCCTATGAGTACCGTATATACTCGAGTATAAGCCAAGTTTTTCAGCACATTTTTTTGTGTGCTGAAAATGCCCCCCTCAGCTTATACTCGAGTCTGTGTCCATCTGCATACCTGATCAGCCCCTGTCATGTTCAGACGGCAGCCGACCAGTGTAAAAAAGCCGCGCCTCCTCCGTGATAGGGGAACACTCCGTTTCCCAGCAGTGAGTCAGTGTTCTGCCTATCACGGACATCCTCTCATCCTTGTCCCACTGAACACTAACTCACTGCTGGGAAACGGAGTGTTCCGCCTATCACGGACGAGGACGAGGAGGCTTTTGTTCACTGGATGAATGGCCGCCGTCTGACTGCATGCATGACATGGGCTGATCAGGTATGATCGGCACAGTGTTGTTTGAAATGGGCACAGTGAGGCATGCGATGGGCACAGTGAGGCTGCAAATGAGCATTGTTGACCCTCTTATCCACTTACAGTAGCTGCTGCATTTCCTAACCTAGGCTTATACTAGAGTTAATATGTTTTCCCAGTTTTTCGTGGTAAAATTAGGTGCCTCGGCTTATATTCGGGTCGGCTTATACTCGAGTATATACAGTAATATATTCCTCAATGTTTTTTAAAATCTGATCTGTGGGTTTGTTGACAATAAAAATGTCTTCATTCTTGTGCGTGTTATTTTTCTACAGTCATCATGGAAGCAAGTAAAAGGCAGTTTAAATCCAAAAGGACACCTCAAAATACATCTCCCAAGAGTACTACTTTTAAGAAAAAAGGTAACTAACTTTAATTTTTAAAGTTGAATATTTATTATAGCATTGTATTCCCTTGCAGCTGATCTTTCTCTCTTGCAGAAGTGCCAGTAGAATCTTCAGCCTCGGACACTTCAGGGGATGTTGGATATCTGCATATCTCTACTATTCACTGTAACTACCTCCCTGATCACTACATCACCAGACTGTCCTTGTAGCTCCAAAGAGACACACTAGTGACATGGCAGCCAGGGATAGAACTACAGTGCATAGCAGAGAGACTCTGGTATCAGACACCTAGGAAGTATTGGAGGGTGAAGATTCTACCAGCGTCGGCAAAAGAACAAAGATCAGCTGTGAGAGAGGCAGTACTGGTGAGTTTTATAAATGTAATTTACTGTGCAGCGTTTTTGGTACTTTTTTAAACTGTGAAAGGGTCTCTTTAAAGGCAGATCAAAGGCATGCCATACACGGCTCGAATCTCGGCTGGTTCAGCAGGAACCGGCCGAGATCCGAACCGTGTATGGGCAGTCTGAATGTACCAAGTTGAGCGAATTGGGTATAACCAGCATGCCAGGTCTTTACCTACGATTATCTCTAGCAGCTACTATAGCCACTAGCAATAATCACCGTCTTCGCCTGGCAGGGACAGCTTCCCCCCCTCCGGAAAAAGACAATGGCTCGGCAGGAGGGATTCCCGCATCAACACTGTGTTGATGGGGGAATTAAGCAAATTTCTTTCCAGCAACCTATGGTTGCTGGAAAGAAAATCGCTCTGTATATGGCCAGCTTTAGACTGTTTTGGGGTCAATGTGTTGGATTTTGGAGTCTATTACTCAGAAGCAAATTCTGGAATGCTTGCTAATTTACACTTATCCTATATAGCAATATAATTGTGGAATCTTGGAAAAAAATGATGCTGATAATTATAACATATTTTCTTTATCGTACACCACGGGACACAGAGCCTGTCATTACATAATGGGTTAAGGGTCACCAGCGGTGATTGGACACTGGCACAACCAATTGAAGACCGTTCCCCTCCATATAACCCCCCCCCCCCCCCCCCATCAGGGAAGTACCTCAGTTTTTTTTTTCACCAGTGCCTAAAGGTGATGGACGCGATAGGATGCTAAAGGAAGGAAAGCTCTGCCAAAGAGACCCTCTGGGGGTAAAAAGAGCTATGCTTTCGGACCCATCCAAGATGCCAAAAATTAAGCCAGATCTGGATGGGATCCGGGCCTCATGCACGAGGCGTCGCCTGTAATGTCTCTCTTCGGAGGACTGGGCTCTAGGATCCAGCACTTACAGTCCTGGTAAGAGTCTTTTACAAGGCCCAGGGGAGAGGTATCCTTTAAATAGGAACCTATATCCCTGAAGGTTGGCACACAAAGCCCACATGATGGGTGAAAATTGGTTCTGTTTGTGCAGAAAAACCTGCAGCGTGGATAAGCTAGGTGGTTAAGAGTCATAAACTGTGTTTTAAGGACCTTTTCCTATATGTTGAGCGTCTTCTCTAAAGCCGCCACTGGGGGGGGGGAGTAAAGAGTAGAGTTTGTAACTCACCATGCTTTGTGTAGTGTCAGCTCCTTCGGACAAGTCACACTATCCCTCCTCTGCTGCAGAGCTCGGCTTCAGTCCTCCCTCCTTCTCTGCTGGATGCGGCCATAAGTGCTCACTTTGCAGCCATAAGGAGGGAGCTTACCTCACCCCTGAGCAGCCGCCATAGCCCCAGGTCGCGGGGGCGCGCTTTATCGGCGGCGGGGGGGGGGGGGTCGTGAGCGCGGTCACGTCTGGGAACGGCGCTGATACAGGAAGTCATAAAGGGCTTCAGAGGCTGGCGCAGCTCACTCCTTGAATGGGACACAGCAGCATACGGGGACATGTAAGACTCCATGTGGTTGGGCTGGGTACTACCAAGAGAGACATTCCCTTTTTGCATAGAAACTGTGTGTTTAAGGTTGCATACTTTATGTAAATAAATTGCTAAACTGAGCACAGTAGTATATGCTTTGGGGTACCTCGGCTTTTCTTGAGCCGTATGACCAGGTCAAAAAACAAAAAAGCATCACCGCCTAAGGCAGGAGGCTCTAGTAGTGCTGACCCATTACTTTCCTCACCGGTATTATCTGACGTACCTGTGCAGGATGAGCCATTGCTGCTATCAGGGATAGCGGCTTCCCCTGTGGGGCCTGGGCCTGCATATGTCACTAAGGACACTTTGGCAGTAGCCCTAGGCAACTTAGAAGGCAGAATCACTAAATTAATCGCAAAGTCCTTAAATAAGGACAAAAAGCGAAGCAGATCTCCTTCTGTTGTAGACCTCCTTTCAGAAAAATCTGAGGATGAGGATGATTCTATACCTGCAGAGGAGCGGGATGAGGAGTCGAATGGATCAGGAATATCAGAGGAGCCTTTCTCTGCGTCCCAGATTCTGAAGTCACAGGTGCAATGTTATGCTGGAACAGTGCGTTCTGCGTTTAAGTTACCCTCTTTGGAAGTAACTGAATCACCTGTCTCCTCCCTAGGTTCGCTAAAATCCCTGCAGGGGGCATGCTCTTTCCCGGTTCATCCATTACTAGAAAATTTTATGTACGCAGACTGGCAACACCCAGACAAGCGTTTTTCACCTCTTAAAAAGTTTGACATTCTTTATCCTATGGAGGAGAAGTTTTCCAAGAAGTGGAGTCTGCCTTCTGTAGACGCAGCTATTTCTTGTATAAATAAAAGCCTGACTTGCCTGGTGGACAATGTACAAGTGTTTAAAGATTCTTCTGAAAAGAAATTGGAATCTTTACTAAAATCCTAATTTCTTTTGGCTGGCTCAGTTACCCAACCTGCTGTAGCAGCAGTCGGTATGTGTCAGGTCATCAAGCAACAGGTAAAACAAGGGCTGACGGATCTGCCTTCGGAACAAGCCAAATTTGGGGAGAATTTGCCTAAAGCCTTATGTTTTACAGTGGATGCCATGAGAGATTCTGTTCTGCAGGCACCTCGCCTTACACTCCAGCTGGTGCATATGCGCAGAGTTCTTCGGTTAAAGCATTGGTCAACAGAAGCTCCATGCAAAAAACTTTTGGCCAGTTTCCCCTTTCATGGCGAACGCCTCTTTGGGGATGATCTGGAAAGATATATCCAAAAGATATCGAGCGGTAAAACCACTCTTTTACCAGAGAAGAAGAAAAGCAAGCGACCTTGTTTTAAACGTTCTCTTTCCCCGGTTCCTGGAAAACCTGCCTCCAGCCAGTGGCGACGGCATTTTCAGCCAGCCACAAAAGCCAAAGGAAATCAGGCTCAGAAGAACAAGAAGCCGTGGGGTTCAAGAGCTAACAAGCAAGACCCCAAAGCCTCTCTGTGAAGGGGCGCCCCCGCTCGGCCGAGTGGGGGGGCGGCTTGGCATGGCAGACAGAAATCCAGGACAAGTGGGTAGTATCCACAGTATCCCTAGGGTACAAACTGGAATTTCGAGAGATCCCATCTTCTCAGTTTCGAAGTTCAAGACTCTACAAAGATCGACTAAAAAGAGGATTCTTCTTCAAAGGATTGGATCACTTGCTGTCTCAAGGGGTGATCACAGAAGTACCCCTAAAGGAGCAAGGTTCAGGTTTTTATTCAAACCTCTGTGATTCCAAAGTCAAATGGAGACGTCAGACCCATCCTGGATCTAAGATCTCTAAATCGGTTTCTGAACATTCGCCATTTTCGAATAGAAACTATTCGATCAGTGGTCGCCACCCTACAAGGCAGAGAATTCATGGCGTCCATAGACGTCAAGGACGCATATTTACATGTACCTATCCATCCCGCTCACCAAAGATTCCTAAGGTTTGCGGTAGAACATCGCCACTTCCAATTTGTGGCCCTGCCCTTTGGTGTGGCTACCGCGCTCAGAGTATTTACAAAGGTACCAGCTCCTCTGTTGGCAAATCTGAGGACACAGGGTATAGCGGTAACAGCCTATGTAGACGATCTACTTGTGATCGATCAGTCAGTGGCAGGATTAGATCACGCTGTGCTCACTACGGTAAAGTACCTGGAGCATTTAGGATGGATTGTAAACTTACAAAAATCCTCTCTACCAGCCCAAAGAAGGGTAGAGTATTTGGGCATGATCATAGACACAGCCCAAAGCAGGGTATTCCTGCCAGAGCCAAAGATACAGTCTCTAAAGGACCTGATCCTCAAGGTCAAGGCAAAGAAGGGGCCATCTATTCGCCTTTGCATGAGGCTATTAGGGAAGATGGTAGCCTCCTTCGAGGCTCTCCCTTACGCCCAGTTTAATTCGAGACTACTTCAAGGCAGTATCTTAGCCGCCTGGAACAGGAAGATCCAAGCTCTGGATTTACCCATGCACCTGTCTCCACAAGTGCGCCAAAGCTTCAGTTGGTGGTTAAGAACCAAAAACTTGCGGCAGGGAAGATCCTTTCTCCCAATCACCTGGAAGGTGGTGTCTACGGATGCCAGCCTATTGGGCTGGGGAGCAGTATTTGAAGAAGCTTCAGTCCAGGGAACCTGGGCCAAGACCGAAGAGAGTCTGCCCATCAACATACTGGAGATTCGGGCAGTATATCTAGCCCTCAAGACCTGGACACACAGGTTCCAGGGCCATCCTGTTCGGATTCAATCCGACAATACTTCTGCAGTAGCCTACATCAATCACCAAGGAGGCACCCACAGTCAGGATGCTCAGAAGGAGGTAAATCGGATTTTGACATGGGCAGAAGATCATGTTCCTTGTCTCTCTGCAATCTTAATTCCAGGGGTAGAAAACTGGCAAGCGGACTATCTGAGTCACCAGGAGAGTGGTCTCTCCACCCCAAAGTCTTTCAGGACATATGCCAGAGATGGGGGACCCCGGATATAGACCTGCTAGCTTCCAAGTTCAACAAGAAATTGGACAACTTTGTATCCAGGACGAGAGATCCTCTGGCCTACGGATCGGATGCTCTAATAATTCCCTGGAATCAGTTCTCACTGATCTATGCATTTCCTCCGATCCCTCTCTTACAAAGGCTACTTTGCAGGATCAAGAAGGAGGGAATTCCAGTAATTCTAGTGGCCCCAAATTGGCCCAGAAGGCCCTGGTACGCCGAGATCATAAAGATGGTGGTAGGAAGACCTTGGAAGCTTCCACTTCGTCATGACCTGCAGTCGCAGGGTCCAGTGTTCCATCCTTCCTTACAAAAGCTAAATTTGATGGTCTGGCTACTGAGACCCACATTTTGAAGAAACGAGGGATCTCAGGTCCATTTCTTTCTACACTCATTAATGCTAGAAAGCCAGCATCCAGGCTTATCTACTATAGATTCTGGAAGGCGTATGTTTCCTGGTGTGAAACCAGAAGATGGAATCCTCAGAGGTATGACATAAGTAGGATTCTCGCCTTTTGCCAGTTAGGAGTGGATATAAAATTAGCCCTTAGTACCATCGAGGGTCAAGTATCGGCTCTATCAGTCCTTTTTCAAAGACCACTGGCATCTAATTCCCTAGTTCGGGCATTCATTCAGGGTGTACTGCGGATCAATCCGCCAGTCAAGTCTCCCTTGTGCCCATCGGATTTGAATTTGTTATTATCAGTATTGCAAAAGCAACCTTTTGAACCTATTCGCCATATTCCTTTGATCCTTTTGAGCAGGAAATTGGCCTTTTTGATTGCTATCTCTTCTGCTAGAAGGGTATCAGAATTAGCAGCTCTTTCTTGTAAAGAGCCTTATTTAATTTGTCACAAAGACAAAATTGTATTACGGACCCCATCCTGCCTTTTTACCTAAGGCTTTTCATTTGAATCAAGACATTGTTTTGCCCTCTTTTTTTCCTGACCCGCGGATGGTGGGGGAAAGGTTATTGCACTCTCTATTAGGGCCGAAACAATTAATCGATTATGAAATTAATCGATTACTATTTCTTTCTCGTACATCACGGGACACAGAGCGACATAGTCATTACTAATGGGTTATATAGATACCTTCAGGTGCTGGCACTGGCAACTTCCAAAACCGGAAGTACCCTCCCCTATATAAGCCCCTCCCATCCGGGAGTACCTCAGTTTTTTGCCAGTGTCTAAGGTGTTGGCCAAGAAGTAACATGTGTTTTTCACTGAGCTTGCGTACAGGTTATTTTGGGCCTCAGTAAGCTATTCCGGATCCGACCAAAAAAGCTTCATAGCTAAACGGTCGGTACCCGGGCCTTGCAAGAGAAGAGCAAGGTTTTGCCTCTAATGCCTCTCTTAGGAGGGCTGGACCCTGGGATCCAGAGCTCTGGTCATACCCACGACCAAGATGTTTTCTGTGCAGGGTGCTATACAGGTCCAGGGGAGTGGAATCCTTGGGAACCCGGTCCCTGAAGGTTTAATTACAATGCCTGCTGTGATAGGTGAAGTTTGGGCTTCTGTGGACCAAACAGGGTCCTGCGGCGAGGAAAAGGTAAGTGGGGGCCCTCGGGAACTTGGTTCTATTGAGGGACCCCCAAGCCTATTTTGTCTTTCTGCCTGTTACCTAAGGTATTCCCGCTAATATTCTGTGTATGCCTGTTACTACTGAGAAAATGTAAAAATTTTAATAGTAGGCAAGAAAAAAAAAAAAATGTAAGACCGCGGTACCTGTGTTAGACACTAGAGGCCGCTATGGTTCTTTTTCTTGTAATGTGGATTTTTTTCTTCCAAAATCAAATCCAGGCAGTTGGTAAGTTCTCTGCTGGGAAGCTGTCTCCTCTGCCCTGTTGCTGCGCTCATCCATCCCCGGGCCCTGCGGCAGGGACCCTGGCTCCCATCTAGCTCCTTATTTTTTTCAAAAAAGGCGCCGAAGGCGCACGTGCCCGCGGGTCTTGAGGGACTTGACAGATCAGCAGGCCCTTGCCCTAGCTGATCTACCTAGAGCCTTAGGCTTTGCGGTTGACGCCATAAAGGATTCAATCCATCAGGCCTCCCGCCTTACGCTGTCTGTAGTACATATGCGTAGGCTTCTATGGCTCAAAAACTGGTCTGCTGAAGCTCCCTGTAAAGAATGGCTGGTTAGCGTCCCATTTCATGGTGAACGCTTATTCAGGGAAGACCTGGACAAATATATCCAGAAAATTTCCAGCGGTAAAAATACACTCTTGCCGGTTAAAAACAGAGTTAGAGGTCCCTCTTTAAGAGGCCTGCTTCTCCAGTCCCTGGGGCATCGGCTGTGTAACAGTTCCGATGGCCTCCTCAGTCAATTCCCGGGGGTAAAAAACAGGGACAATCGCAGGGTAATGAGAAACCATGGGTCAGGGGAGGTACAAAACCTCCCCCAAAGTTAAATTCATTGAAGGGTTGCCCCCACTCAGTCGGGTGGGGGGAGGACTCCAGTTGTTCGCAAGAGACCTGGCGGGACACGATCAAAACAGATAGGTGCTCTCCGCAGTATGTTTGGGATACAGATTGGAGTTAAGACTCTCCTCCTTCCCATTTTCGAGGTCAAACGTGCCAAGGGATCCCCGGAAGAGAGAGTCCCTCCTGTTGGCACTAGA
Source organism: Rana muscosa (assembly GCA_029206835.1). Taxonomy (NCBI): domain Eukaryota; kingdom Metazoa; phylum Chordata; class Amphibia; order Anura; family Ranidae; genus Rana; species Rana muscosa. The sequence continues at coordinate 735,083,869 of CM055116.1, forward strand.
ACAACTATTGCTCCAAGGAGTAATTATGGAGGTTCCCCTGGAAGAATGGGGGCTCGGGTTTTACTCAAACCTCTTTACAGTCCTGAAGCAAACGGGGACGGGAGGCCCATATTAATTCTAAAAGGGCTAAACAAATTCCTGTATATCAGGACTTTCCGATGGAGTCGATCCGATCGGTGGCCACTGCCCTACAAGGGGAGGATTGGTTAGCCGCGATCGACATCAAAGATGCTTATTTGCACATTCCCATCTTTCCAGTCCACCAAAAAATTTCTACGCTTTGCAGTAGAAGGGCACCATTTTCAGTTCAGAGCCTTACCCTTCGGTCTGGCCACAGCACCACGAGTGTTTACAAAAATTCTGGCCCTTTATTGGCCAATCTAAGAACACAAGGTGTAATGATAATGGCATATCTAGACGACTTATTGCTGATAGACCACTCAGTGAAAAAACTAGACGTGGTCGTTCACAAGACAATCAAGTATCTGGAATCTCGCGGTTGGATTATCAACCGAGACAAGTCAGCCCTAAAAAACAGTCAAAAGTCTGGAATACTTGGGGCTAAGGTTGGATTCAGGCCAGAGAAAAATATTCTTGCCTCGAGGAAAGGTGTTGTCTTTGAAAGATTTGATCCACTTAGTGGGTACAAAAAAGACAGCCGTCCATACGCCTGTGCATGAGGCTGCTGGGAAAAATGGTGGCATCATTCGAAGCAGTACCCTACGGTCAATTCCATTCAAGGAATTTGCAAGGGGCCATACTGTCAGCCTGGAACAAAAAAGTTCAGGCCCTAGACTTACATGTCCTTGTCCCCTTCCGTTCGCAAGAGCCTCCGTTGGTGGTTGGTTCCCCAGAATCTGGAAAAAGGGAAATCCTTCAGTCCGATTTCTTGGAAGGTGGTCACTACAGATGCCAGCCTTATAGGCTGGGGAGCAGTACTGGAGCAATGGTCTCTCCAGGGCAGATGGTCGGATGCAGAAAAGGCCCTGCCCATCAATCTCTTAGAGATACGAGCAGCCCGGTATGCCCTAGTAGTATGGACATCCAAACTCCAAGGGTCCCCTGTCAGAATTCAATCAGACAATGCCATAGCAGTGGCATATATCAATCATCAGGGGGGCACCAGGAGTCGTGCAGCCCAGAGGGAAGTAAATTACATCCTGAAATGGGCAGAAAGATATGTCCCAGCCATATCTGCGGTATTCATTCCAGGAGTGGAGAATTGGAAGGCGGACTTTCTAAGTCGCCAGCAATTATGCCCAGAGGAATGGTCCCTTCACCCCGAGGTTTTCTGGACAATATGTCAGCGGTGGGGAACACCGGATGTAGATCTTCTAGCATCCAGATTCAACGCAAAGGTGGACAGGTTTGTCTCTCGGACAAGGGATCCCCTAGCTTGCGGCTCGGATGCCCTAGTGTTCCCTTGGGATCAGTTCAAGCTGATATATGCATTCCCACCGCCACAATTATTACCTCGATTACTCCGCAGAATCAGGGTAGAAAAGAAACCAGTGATTCTGGTGGCTCCAGCGTGGCCCCGAAGGGCATGGTACGCGGAGATTGTAAAATGTCAGTGGGGAGTCCTTGGACTCTCCCACGTCGTCCGGACCTGCTTTCGCAAGGACCGATATACCACCCTTCCTTACCAGCCCTAGGTTTGACGGCCTGGCTATTGAAGCCCACATTCTAAAAAAGAGAGGGCTCTCTAATCCTGTGGTATCTACCATGATCAATGCCAGGAAGCCGGTATCCAGGCAGATCTACTATAGAATCTGGAAGGCGTACATCGCGTGGTGTGAGGCCAAGAAATGGCATCCACATAAGTACGTAATAGGTAGGAGTCCGGACTTCCTACAGTGGGCTGTACATAGGAAGCTTGCCTTGAGTACTATCAAGGGTCAGATGGCCTTGTCAATATTTTTTCAAAGGCCCTTGGCTTTGCATTCATTAGTCAAAGCTTTCATACAAGGAGTGAGGCGTATTAGCCCTCCGGTTAGTATTCCCATATGTCCATGGGACTTAAACCTGGTTCTGTCGGTTCTACAGAAACAACCATTTGAACCATTGCGGCACATTTCCTTGGTTCTTTTCACCAGGAAATAGATTTTCTTAGTAGCCATTTGTTCGGCTAAAAGAGTATCGGAATTAGCCGCCTTATCCTGTAAGGAGCCATATCTGGTTGTCCATAAGGACAGAGTAGTATTACGTCCTCATCCAGCCTTTCTTCCTAAGGTGGTATCGAGGTTCCATTTGAACCAAGATGTGGTTCTTCCTTCCTTTTTCCCCAAACCTAGTTCGGTAGAGGAAAAGTTATTGCATTCTTTGGATGTAGTAAGAGCAGTTAAAGCTTATCTAAGAGCCACTGCTCAGATTCGCAGAACGGATACTTTGTTTATTCTGCCGGAAGGCCCCAGAAAGGGTCAGGCAGTGTCAAAATCTACTTTAGCCAAGTGGATTCGACAGGTCATAATGCAAGCCCATGGCTTGAGAAGGAGACCGCCTCCGTTCAAAGTTAGAGCGCACTCCACGAGAGCAGTTGGAACTTCATGGGCAGCGCATCACCAGGCCTCCCTGGCTCAAATCTGTAAGGCCGCAACATGGTCTTCAGTACACACGTTTACTAGGTTCTACCAGGTGGACGTTAGAAGTCAGGAGGATGTCGCCTTTGGGCGCAGTGTGTTGCAGGCCGCAAAAGATCCTCATGTCTGATAGCGCTCAGCTTATGTATGGTGTATCCCCCCCCTCATTGGGCATTGCTTTAGGACATCCCATTAGTAATGACTATGTCGCTCTGTGTCCCGTGATGTACGAGAAAGAAAATAGGATTTTTATAACAGCTTACCTGTAAAATCCTTTTCTTGGAGTACATCACGGGACACAGAGCTCCCACCCCTCTTTAGGGACACTTATTGCTTTGCTACAAAACTGAGGTGCTCCCGGATGGGAGGGGCTTATATAGGGGGGGGGGGTACTTCCGGTTTTGGAAGTTGCCAGTGCCAGCACCTGAAGGTATCTATATAACCCATTAGTAATGACTATGTCGCTCTGTGTCCCGTGATGTACTCCAAGAAAAGGATTTTACAGGTAAGCTGTTATAAAAATCCTATTTTCCATAATCGATTATTCGGCCAGTAACATAATGGGGTTAAAAACAACTAAAATTAGCCCTTTATAGTACAAAAAGAGCAAATCGATACTGTAAATATTACTTTCACTGTCCCACAGTAAAAAAATTAACCCCTTACAATGCTGATTATTTGCTCTTTTTGTACTCATTTTAGTTTTTTAACCCCATTTTGTTACTAAATATCTCAGGCCTGGGTCACACCTCTGTGTTTTTTGGTGCTTTTTGCAAAAACACACTACAGTTCATTTACATGGTTTCCTATGGGACACGTTCACATACATGATTTTTTCAGCTGCTGCGTATTTGGAAAGGGTAAGGACTTTTTTTTAACGCAAAACGGTGCTATTTTGTTTTTTTGGTTCAATATACTTCAATGGAGGAGCTGCAGAAAAGCATGTAATGCGTTTTTGAGGCAATTTGTGTTTTTTTTAATCTGCCCCAACAACAAATTGGCCAAAAAAAAAGTAAAAATGCAAATCGCAGCAAAATTAGCTTTTTTTTTTTAAAGGTTATTAATCGAAACAATAATCGGCCAACTAATCGATTATGAAAATAATCGTTAGTTGCAGCCCTACTCTCTATATCTAGTGAGAGCAGTAAAGGTGTATCTGCAGGCAACCGCTCAGATACGTAAAACAGATGTTTTGTTTATTTTGCCAGATGGTTCCAAGAAGGGCCAAGCGGCATCAAAATCCACCATTTCTAGGTGGATTCGACAAGTAATTGTTCAAGCTTATGATTTAAAGAACAGGACTCCTCCTTTATCTGTTAAGGCGCACTCTACCAGGGCGATAAGTGCTTCATGGGCAGTGCATCACCAGGCTTCGATGGCTCAGATCTGTAAAGCTGCAACTTGGTCTTCAGTCCACACATTTTCCAAATTCTATCAAGTAGATGTGAAAGGACATGAGGATGCCGCCTTTGGGCGAAATGTGCTGCAGGCAGCAGTATAGGGCTTCTTGTTCGTTAGCGGCCTGTTTGATCTGGGTCTCCCACCCTTCATTGAGCATTGCTCTGGGATTTCCCATTATTTAATGACTGGCTCTGTGTCCCGTGGTGTACGATAAAGAAAACAGGATTTTTATAACAGCTTACCTGTAAAATCCTTTTCTTGGAGTACATCACGGGACATAGAGGTCCCCCCCCCTTCTTATGGGAACCTTATTGCTTGCTACAAAACTGAGGTACTTCCCTGATGGGAGGGGTTATATGGAGGGGAACTGTCTTCAATTGGTTGTGCCAGTGTCCAATCACCGCTGGTGACCTTTAACCCATTATGTAATGACTGGCCCTGTATCCCGTGGTGTACTCCAAGAAAAGGATTTTTACAGGTAAGCTGTTATAAAAATCCTGTTTTATCAAGGTAGACATAGTGTGAACCAGGCTTTTTTCAGTGCTAGCAACAGCTAATGGCCTGTGCACACGATCAGAAAATCGTAAAAAAAAAAAACGCTTTTGAAGCAATCGTATGATAATCTGATCATTAGTACAAAGCCTTTGAGAGCCGATCATGACAATTCATCCGATTATTATCTGATGGGACAAGCACAACATTTTTTTGTTTCCTTTAAGGCTTCTTTCACACGGGACGGATCAGTCATGATCCGCCCCGTGAACCTCCGCTTGCTCAGCGGGGATCGCTCCATTGATCCCCGCTGAGCCGGCTGATGACTGGGCGGTCCCCGCACACTGTGCAGGGACCGCCCTGTCAGATCTCCGCTCTCCCCTATGGGGGATCAGATGAACACGGACCGTCTGTCCGTGTTCATCCGATCCGCTCCGCAGACGGATAGAAAAATAGAAATTTTTCTATCCTAAAAAACGGAGCGTAGCGGACACGGGTGAGATCGGGTGTCAGCGGATGTTCATCCGCTGACATCCGCTGTCCCATAGGGATACATGTATGTCCGTTTTTCATCCGAAAACGGATGGGTGAAAAACGGACATACGGTCCGCCTGTGTGAAAGGGGCCTTACCAGTACAGTTGTTGTACTACAATACAAAGACACTACAACACATGACATCATTTCTTAATTTTTATTCTGTTGTGCGAGAATTTTCGTCACTTTAGTAAACTTAATTTTCTATGAGACTAGCATGTAAAAAAAAAATTGGTCGATCATTTGCCGATAATCTTATCGTGTGTACCAGGCATTATACTCCTCAACAGATTTTCACTACGTAAATTGAAGGTAGGGTGTAGGACTATTACATTTCTGTTTACACAAACATACTCAACTTTTTTATCAGGTTCTCATTTAGAGCCCATTCACACAGGGGCAACACCGATTTTATGAGGCAACTCAGACACGACTTGAGTATGAATCACAGCGCGACCTGGAGCTACTTACAAGGCAACTCCAAGTTGCCTGCAGGACAGGAGACATTCCAGTGGCCAATCAAACAAGAATCAGCTCTGTGGGAGGGAGGGGGGAGGGAGAGTTTTGCCTGATAAATGTATGTTTTCTTCCTGGAGAGTTGCTCCTATTAAGACAGTGAGAGGCGACTCCCATTGAAATGAATGGTTACAGGTCGCCTAGGAGTCGGATTGAAGTAGTACAGGGACCTTTTTTGAAGTCGGAGCGACTGCAGTAGTGTGCATAAGGACGGCTCCATTAACTTACATTGATTTCTTCAGCCAGCGCGACCTGAGGCGACTAGGGGCGACATGGGGCGATTTGGAGTCGGATCCAAAGACGCCCCTGTGTGAATGGGCTCTTATTGTAAGACAAACATTTCATATAGGCTTAAGCCCCGTACACACGATCCGAATATCGTACGAAAAATGTCGTCCGAGGAAGAATCGTACGATAATCGGATCGTTAGTACAGAGCTTCGAGAGCCGATCATGACAGTTCATCCGAATCGGACGTGCACGAAAATTTTCCTCGTACGGTAACAAATCGTACGATTTTCGTTTAGTCAGTACAGTTGTCATCCGAAAATACAATACAAATACATTACAACACATGACATCACTTCCGATTTTTTTTTTCTGTCGTACAAGAATTTTCGTGACTTCAATAACCTATTTAATTTTACTTGCGACTATTAAGCGAAAAAAGTCGTACGATCTGTCGTACGATATTCGGATCGTGTGTACGGGGGCATTAAGAACATGTTTTAAATGGGCTCATTGCTACCTTTGATTACTAGTGGTAATTTTACTTTTACTATTTTAAAGGGTATGCATCATAACAAAAATTCACATCTGTTAGGCCCCTTTCACATGGGGCGGATCCATTCAGCAGAGTCTGCCAGCTCAGCGGGAGATCACTCCGTTGATCTCCGCTGAGCCGACGGATGACAGGTCTGCCTGTCAGAGCCCCACTGATTTCTATGGGGAGATCGGATGAAAACGGACAGCATGTTCGTTTTCTTCCGATCTCATCCGATCCGCCAAGATGGATGGCGAACATATCGCCAAAGGTCTGTTTTGAGCGGATCAGATGGCAGACGGGTGTCAGCGGACACATCTCCGCTGACATCCACCTGCCCATAGGAGTCAATAGAAAAACGGACAGGCGGATCCGAACGGGCTTATCATGTGAAAAGGTGCCTTAACCACTTAAGTACCGCCTCACGCCGATATACATCGGCAGAATGGCACGGCTGGGCACATCAACGTACAGGTACATTGCCCTTTAAGGGCCCAGCTATGGGTCGCGTGCGCGTCGCCGGCGGCATGCTTGCGACCCAGTCCTGAGCTCTGTGACCCCGCCCGCAGACCCGATCGCCGCCGGTGTCCCGCAATCGGGTCACAGAGCTGAAGAACGGGGAGAGGTGAGTGTAAACAAACCTTTCTTTATCGTACATCACGGGACACAGAGCGGCATAGTAATTACTATGTGGGTTATAGAGCTTACCTTCAGGTGATGGACACTGGCACACCCAAGACAGGAAGTCCCCTCCCTATATAACCCCTTCCATATCGGGAGTACCTCAGTTTTGTTGCCAGTGTCTAAAGGTGTTGGTCACGGTTAAGCATGTATTCAAGTTAGCTCTGCGTATGGTCTTTGAGGCCTAAAGGCGAGCTATTCCGGATCCGTCCAAAGTGCTTCAATGCCAAAATGGACGGTACCCGGGCCTTGGGGAAGAAGATGTGGACCATCTACGAGGTTTGGCCTGTAATGCCTCTCTTAGGAGGGCTGGACCCTGGGATCCAGTACTCTGGTCAGACCCAATACCAAGAGGTTTTCTGGCAGGGTGCTGTACAGGTCCAGGGGAGTGGTGTTCCTTTCAGTAGGACCCCGGTCCCTGAAGGTCAAATGACGTTGCCCGCCAAAGGGGCGAAGTTTGGGCTGTCTGTTCCGAACAGGGTCCTGCGGCGGGGACAGGTAAGTAAGGGTCCCTGGTGAACTTGGTCCAGCAGGGACCCTTCAAGACTAATGTGTTTGCCTGTATTTTACCTACATGGTATATTTCCCACTGTACCTGATGCCTAAAATATCTTTGATAAACCTGAAATGTATTTTCTTATGGTTCTATTGGACATTACGTAGTACCCCTGTTTGGCCACAGTAGGGAGATACTTGAGAATGTCTATATAGCTGGGCATACCTTCTATAAGTGTAATGCCTAGACAGATGGAGGAGCATTCTTCTATGTACAAGCTCTGCAGTACCCATCTGTAAAAATTTTACCATACCTGCTAGGGGGACCTGGAAACAGCGTTCTTAGACATGGCGCTGTGGTCTCCCTCTATAGTGTCAGCTAGGCTCCAATGTAAAACTGCAGCTCCCAGTGGGAAGCCTATGGAGGAAAAGTTCCTCCTGCTCCTCTCCCCATTCCTTCCAGGGAGCGTTTCTGGCGTGCGCGTGCTTCTGTGCATGTGCGGGCGTCCTCTGCTTTAAAAAGACAGCCTCTGCGAGACATGCTGTAAGAGGACTGACACATCAGCAGAGCTCCTTGGTGACATTTATTTTTGATATTATATTGGGCACGCTACAGGTGGTGATACAGGCATCCCCAAGGCACATTCGTTTAGTCACCTGACTAGCTCTGATAGCAAGCTTGTACGCTATACTATAGCTAGTAGTGGGTGCATTTTTGGCTGTAAGTCCATAGCTTGAGCTAGGACTATGCCTTCCAAGGGCTCTGGGAGTAAAAATCCTAGGAGGCTAAAGGGTTCGCCATCGGGCTCTGAGGATCTGGGGCTTGCTCCTACTAATATATCCTTCCCTGATAAATCCGAAGGGAGCCATCAGGAATGCTAGGTGCTGTGGCTGCCCTCAGTTCACCTGCTCCGGTATACGTGACAGAGGAGGCTTTTACCTCTGCTCTGGGAGGATTAGAACAAAGATTGGCGGCATTAATCTTTCTTTCTCGTACATCACGGGACACAGAGCGACATAGTCATTACTAATGGGTTATATAGATACCGTCAGGTGCTGGCACTGGCAACTTCCAAAACCGGAAGTACCCTCCCCTATATAAGCCCCTCCCATCCGGGAGCACCTCAGTTTTTTTGCCAGTGTCTAAGGTGTTGGCCAAGAAGAAACATGTGTTTTTCACTGAGCTTGCGTACAGGTTCTTTTGGGCCTCAGTAAGCTATTCCGGATCCGACCAAAAAAGCTTCATAGCTAAACGGTCGGTACCCGGGCCTTGCAGAGAAGAGCAAGGTTTTGCCTGTAATGCTTCTCTTAGGAGAGCTGGACCCTGGGATCCAGAGCTCTGGTCATACCCACGACCAAGATGTTTTCTGTGCAGGGTGCTATACAGGTCCAGGGGAGTGGAATCCTTGGGAACCCGGTCCCTGAAGGTTTGATTACAATGCCTGCCGTGATAGGTGAAGTTTGGGCTTTTGTGGACCAAACAAAGTCCTGCGGCGGGGAACAGGTAAGTGGGGGCCCCCAGGAACTTGGTTCTATTGGGGGACCCCCAAGCCTAATTTGTCTTTCTGTCTGTTACCTAACGGTATTCCCGCTAATATCTGTGCATGCCTGTAACTACTAAAAAAATGTAATAATTTTAATAGTGGTCAAGAAAAAAAAAAAATTTTTTTTATATATTTAATATATTAGACTGCGGTACCTGTGTTTGTCCACTAGAGGCCGCTGTGGAACGTTTCTTGTCATGTGGACTAGTTTCTTTTCATCAGAGCAAGTCCAGGCAGATGGTGAGTTCTCTTATGGGAAACTGCTTCCTCTGCCATGTTGCAATGCTCGTCCATCCCCCGGCCTGCGGCAAAGAGGGGCCCTGGCTCTTGTCCCTGGTTTCCATTTTCGAAATTAGCGCCGAAGGCGCACGTGGCCGCGCGCGTGCACGCGCCTCTATATATAGAGGTGAGCCGGGAAAGGGGGCGGAGCCTGGGGGATGACGCTCTGTGCGCGCCGCAGCGCTTCTGCGCATGTGCGGGCGTCCCAGCATGTTAAAAACCACAAAGTTGTGTTGTGAGCTGGCTATAGAGTGCAGAGACAGAGCTGGCAACATTTAAAAAAGGCATACAGCAAGCGGTTGATGCAGGCATCCCCTAGAAAGGCACATTAGTAGACACCAACTGTTTCTTATAGCAGCATTTATGCTAGACTATTGTCAGTAAGTGGTGTATTTCGGCTGGAATACCTCAGCTTTGGGCTTAGGAATAATGCCGTCTAAAAACTCCGGGACTAGAAATTCCAGGAAGCATAGGGGGTCTCCATCGGGCTCTGAGGATCTTGGGCATGCTTCGGCTGCACCAGTCTCCCCTGAAGAATCAGAGGTTAGTGACCGTAGAGCACCCTCAGGAGTACCTGGTACTGTGGCTGTCCTCAGTTCACCTGCTCCTGTGTATGTAACAGAGGAGGTTTTTTCCTCAGCTCTGGGAGGGCTGGAAGAGAGATTGTCAGCATTGATCGCTGCTTCCCTGTCACAGGAAAAAAGCGCCCGATCTCCGTCTCCTCCCTCAGAGTGCCTGTTAACAGAGCAACAGTCCCATACAGGGATCGACCTACCTGAAGGGGATCAGGATGAGGTCGATTCTGTTGTAGAGGAATCAACAGTGGAAGAGCCATTCTCAGCATCACATGCTGAAAGGTTATGGGTTCAGTCCCTGACTAATATGGTCCGATCAGCATTTAAAATGCCCCTTGCGGAGCCATCATCCACTTCTGTCTCCTCGTTGGGGTCGCTAAAAGCTCCCCAGACTGTTTGTTCCTTTCCGATCCATCCTTTACTGGAAGGGCTCATTTACCAGGATTGGGAGCATCCTGATAAAATATTTACTCCCCCCAAGAGATTTCCGGTGGTCTATCCCATGGAGGATAAGTTCATCAGAAAATGGAGGGTCCCTACAGTGGACGCAGCCATCTCTTGTGTGAATAAATCACTGACATGTCCAGTGGATAATGTCCAAATGTTCAAGGACCCAATAGATAAAAAATTGGAGTCCTTATTAAAATCTGCTTTTTCTACAGCAGGATTGGTGACACAACCAGCAGTGGCAGCTATTGGGGTCTGCCAAGCAGTGAAGGATCAGTTGAAGCAGGTCTTAAGGGACTTGCCAGATCAGCAGGCTCTTGCCCTAGCCGATCTACCTAGAGCCTTATGCTTTGCGGTGGACGCTATAAAGGATTCAATCCATCAGGCCTCCCGCCTTACGCTGTCTGTAGTACATATGCGCAGGCTTCTATGGCTCAAAAACTGGTCTGCTGAAGCTCCCTGTAAAAAATTGCTGGTCAGCTTCCCATTTCATGGTGAACGCTTATTTGGGGAAGACCTGGACAAATATATCCAGAGAATTTCCAGCGGTAAAAGTACACTTTTGCCGGTTAAAAATAGAGTTAGAGGTCCCTCTTTTAAGAGGCCTGCTTCTCCAGTCCCTAGGACATCGGCTGTGAAACAGTTCCGACGGCCTCCTCGGTCAAATCCCGGAGGTAAAAATCAGGGACAATTGCAGGGTAACAAGAAGCCCTGGAGCAGGAGAGGTACAAAACCTCCCCCAAAGTCAAAGGCATGAAGGGTTGCCCCCACTCAATCGGGTGGGGGGAAGACTTCAGTTGTTCGCAGAGACCTGGCGGGACACGATCAGAGACAGATGGGTGCTCTCCGCAGTAAATCTGGGATACAAATTGGAGTTAAAAAACTCCCCTCCTTCCCGCTTTATAAGGTCAAACGTGCCAAGGGATCCCCAGAAGAGAGGATCCCTCCTGTTGGCACTAGAACAATTATTGCTCCAAGCAGTAATTATAGAGGTTCCCCTGGAAGAATGGGGGTTCGGGTTTTACTCAAACCTCTTTACAGTCCCGAAGCCAAACGGGGACGTGAGGCCCATATTAAATCTAAAAGGGCTAAACAAATTCCTGCATATCAGGACTTTCCGGATGGAGTCGATCCGATCGGTGGCCACTGCCCTACAAGGGGAGGAATGGTTAGCCTCGATCGACATCAAAGATGCTTATTTGCACATTCCCATCTTTCCAGCCCACCAAAAATTTCTACGCTTTGCGGTAGAAGGGCGCCATTTTCAGTTCAGAGCCTTACCCTTCGGTCTGGCCACAGCACCACGAGTGTTCACAAAAATTCTGGCCCCATTATTGGCCAATCTAAGAACACGAGGTGTAACGATAATGGCATATCTAGACGACTTGTTGCTGATAGACCACTCAGTGGAAAAACTAGAAGTGGTTGTTCACGAGACAATCAAGTATCTGGAATATCACGGTTGGATTATCAACCGAGACAAGTCAGCCCTAAAACCAGTCAAAAGTCTGGAATACTTGGGGCTAAGGCTGGATTCAGACCAGAGAAAAATTTTCTTGCCTCAAGAAAAGGGGTCGTCTTTGAGAGATTTGATCCACTTAGTGGGTTCAAAAAGACAGCCATCCATACGCCTGTGCATGAGGCTGCTGGGAAAAATGGTGGCATCATTCGAAGCAGTACCCTACGGTCAATTCCATTCAAGGAATTTGCAAAGGGCCATACTGTCAGCCTGGAACAAAAAAGTTCAGGCTCTGGACTTACCAATGTCCTTGTCCCCTTTCGTTCGCAAGAGCCTCCGCTGGTGGTTGGTTCCCCAGAATCTGGAAAGAGGGAAATCCTTCAGTCCGATTTCCTGGAAGGTGGTCACTACAGATGCCAGCCTTATAGGCTGGGGAGCAGTACTGGAGCAATGGTCTCTCCAGGGCAGATGGTCGGATGCGGAAAAGGCCCTGCCCATCAATCTCTTAGAGATACGAGCAGCCCGGTATGCCCTAGTAGCATGGACATCCAAACTCCAAGGGTCCCCTGTCAGAATTCAATCAGACAATGCCACAGAAGTGGCATATATCAATCGTCAGGGGGGCACCAGGAGTCGTGCAGCCCAAAGGGAAGTAAATTACATCCTGAGATGGGCAGAAAGATATGTCCCAGCCATATCTGCGGTATTCATTCCAGGAGTGGAGAATTGGAAGGCGGACTTTCTAAGTCGCCAACAATTATGCCCAGGGGAATGGTCCCTTCATCCCGAGGTTTTCCGGACAATATGTCAGCGGTGGGGAACATCGGATGTAGATCTGCTAGCATCCAGATTCAACACAAAAGTGGACAGGTTTGTCTCTTGGGCAAGGGATCCCCTAGCTTGCGGCTCGGATGCCCTAGTGTTCCCTTGGGATCAGTTCAAGCTGATATATGCATTCCCACCGCCACAATTGTTACCTCGATTACTCCGCAGAATCAGGGTAGAAAAGAAACCAGTGATTCTGGTGGCTCCAGCGTGGGCCCGAAGAGCATGGTACGCGGAGATTGTAAAAATGTCTGTGGGGAGTCCTTGGACCCTCCCACATCGTCCGGACCTGCTTTCGCAAGGACCGATATACCACCCTTCCTTACCAGCCCTAGGTTTGACGGCCTGGCTATTGAAGCCCACATTCTAAAAAAGAGAGGGCTCTCTAATGCTGTGGTATCTACCATGATCAATGCCAGGAAGCCGGTATCCAGGCAGATCTACTATAGAATCTGGAAGGCGTACATCGCCTGGTGTGAGGCCAAGAAATGGCATCCACGTAAATACGTAATAGGTAGGATTCTGGACTTCCTACAATGGGCTGTAGATAGGAAGCTTGCCTTGAGTACTATCAAGGGTCAGATTTCGGCCTTGTCAATATTTTTTCAAAGGCCCTTGGCTTCGCATTCACTAGTCAAAGCCTTTATACAAGGGGTGATGCGTATTAGTCCTCCGGTTAATATTCCCATATGTCCATGGGATCTAAACTTGGTTCTGTCGGTTCTACAGAAACAACCATTTGAACCATTACAGCATATTTCTTTGGTGCTTCTCACCAGGAAATTGATTTTTCTAGTAGCCATTTGTTCGGCTAAAAGAGTGTCGGAATTAGCAGCTATGTCCTGTAAGGAGCCATATCTGGTTATCCATAAGGATAGAGTAGTGTTACGTCCTCATCCAGCCTTTCTTCCTAAGGTGGTATCGAGGTTTCATTTGAACCAAGATGTGGTTCTTCCTTCTTTTTTCCCCAAACCTACTTCGGTAGAGGAAAAGTTATTGCATTCTTTGGATGTAGTAAGAGCAGTTAAAGCTTATCTAAAAGCCACTGCTCAGATTCGCAGAACGGATACTTTGTTTATTCTGCCGGAAGGCCCCAGAAAGGGTCAGGCAGCGTCAAAATCTACTTTAGCCAAGTGGATTCGACAGGTCATAATACAAGCCTATGGCTTGAGAAGGAGACCGCCTCCGTTCAAAGTTAGAGCGCACTCCACGAGAGCAGTTGGAACTTCATGGGCAGTGCATCACCAGGCCTCCCTGGCTCAAATCTGTAAGGCCGCAACATGGTCTTCAGTACACACGTTTACTAGGTTCTACCAGGTGGACGTTAGAAGTCAGGAGGATGTCGCCTTTTGGGCGCAGTGTGTTGCAGGCCGCAAAAGATCCTCATGTCTGATAGCGCTCAGCTTATGTATGGTGTATCCCCCCCCCCCCCCCTCATTGGGCATTGCTTTAGGACATCCCATTAGTAATGACTATGTCGCTCTGTGTCCCGTGATGTACGAGAAAGAAAATAGGATTTTTATAACAGCTTACCTGTAAAATCCTTTTCTTGGAGTACATCACGGGACACAGAGCTCCCGCCCCTCTTTGGGGACACTTATTGCTTTGCTACAAAACTGAGGTGCTCCCGGATGGGAGGGGCTTATATAGGGGAGGGTACTTCCGGTTTTGGAAGTTGCCAGTGCCAGCACCTGACGGTATCTATATAACCCATTAGTAATGACTATGTCGCTCTGTGTCCCGTGATGTACTCCAAGAAAAGGATTTTACAGGTAAGCTGTTATAAAAATCCTATTTTTCCTCCCTGCCGGGGAAAAAGCGCGCCAGATCTCCATCTCCACCGTTAGAGTATCTAACAGCAGAGCAATTGTCTCAGGATGAAATTGATTTTCCTGCAGGGGATCAGGAGGATGATGCAGCCTCGGAGGAATCTACTTTAGAGGAACCGTTTTCAGCCTCTCAGGCTGAAAAATTGTTAGTTCAGTCTTTAACAGACATGGTTCGGTTAGTTTTCAAGCTGCCCCTGTCTGCACCAGCAACTACATCGGTTTCTTCATTGGGCACTTTGAAAGCCCCGCAGGCTAATGGTTCCTTTCCAATGCATCCATTGCTAGAAAATCTCATCTATAAGGATTGGGAACATCTTGATAAACTGTTCCTTCCTCCCAAAAAGTTTTCTGTGGTATATCCTATGGAGGAAAAGTTCACCAAAAAATGGAGCCTTCCTACTGTGGACGCTGCCATCTCCTCTCTGAACAAATCCCTGACATGTCCAGTGGACAATGTACAGATGTTTAAAGATCCAACAGATAAAAAGTTGGAAACCCTATTAAAGACTGCTTTTTCTACAGCTGGTGCTGTAACTCAGCCTGCAGTGGCAGCCACTGGCATCTGTCAGGCCTTGAAAGACCAGATGAAGCTGGCTTTAAGAGACATGCCAGTTCAGCAGGTGCAGGATTTAGCAGATCTACCTAGGGCTTTATGTTTTGCGGTTGACGCCATTAAAGATTCAATTCATCAGGCCTCCCGCCTTACGCTGGTGTTCGTACACATGCGTAGACTCCTATGGCTGAAAAACTGGTCAGGCGAGACGCCCTGTAAAAAGCTCCTGGCTGGATTTCCATTCCATGGGGAGCGGTTATTTGGCGAGGACTTGGATAAATACATCCAGAAAATCTCCAGTGGGAAGAGTACCCTTTTACCTGTTAAAAGGAAATTCAGGGGTCCTGCCTTCAAGCGGCCCACCTCGCCAGTCCCAGGAACTTCAGCCTCTAAGCAGTTCCGACGGCCTCCCCGATCCAATCCTGAAGGGAGAGCTCAGGGACAGCCGCAGGGTAATAAAAAACCCTGGAACCGAAGGAATACTAAACCAGCCCCCAAGTCGGCCTTATGAAGGGTCGCCCCCACTCGGACGAGTGGGGGGAAGACTTCTGTTGTTTTCAGGGGCTTGGCGAGAGACGATCCGGGACAGATGGGCTCTCTCCACGGTATCCCTGGGATACAAGTTGGAGTTACAGGAATTTCCTCCTCCTCGGTTTATAACATCAAACGTCTCAAAAGATCCAGTAAGGAGAAGATCTCTCCTTTCGGCGTTAGACCGACTATTATCCCAAGGGGTAATTGTGGAGGTTCCGGTAAAAGAACAGAGGTTGGGATTTTTACTCAAACCTCTTTACCGTTCCAAAGCCCAACGGAGATGTAAGACCCATACTAGATCTCAAAGGTCTAAACAAATTCCTAATCGTCAAATCGTTCCGTATGGAATCAATTCGGTTAATAGCTGCCGCCTCCCTACAAGTAGGGCTGGGCGATTTTCCCCCAAAAAAAATCTGCGATTTTTTTTTTATTTTTTTTTTATTTTTTTTTAATAAAAAACTCGATTTACGATTCGATTCGATTTTTATTTTATTTTATTATATTAATTAAAGTGCATCAATAAACAAAATTGCAAAGGCAAACCCTTTCTCTAACTGCAAAGTCAGTGTGCAGTGTGCAACAAAGATTGTTAAACATCCAAATTATTAATACTGTATTTGGATTTAGCTAATAAAACAACAAAAAATCCTGAGGTTACTCTTAGTTGAATTGAACTGTGCCCATGCCTCACTGTGCCCAATGCCTCACTGTGCCCGTGCTTCAATCACTGTGCCCGTACCTGATGCAGATTTTCATGGGATACGGATTTTACTGCTACACAGGCGGCCATTCCAGTATTCAAAAGCCGCGCCTCCTCCTCGTCTGTAATGGGCGGAACACTCAATTTCCCAGCATTCAGTGTTCCGCCTATCAAGGATCATCCGCTCATCCTCATAACACAGACGAGGATGAGAGGATGTCCGTGATAGGTTGAACACTGCCTGCTGTGAAATTAAGTGTTCCGCCTATCACAGACGACGAGGACTCGGGAGGCGCGACTTTTGAACACTGCAATGGCCGCCGTCTGTCTGCATGACACGCTGATCAGGTAGGCAGACGGCGGCTTGCGGTTAGTTAGTGTTACATTACCTACTCGTGGCGGCTGAGGCGAGTAGATGTAATTGGGGTAACGCCGCCCAGTGCCATTCCGGATACGCCCCCTGCAGCCCTGCTACGCAAACTTTGAAGGAAAAAATAAATAAAAATCTAAAAATTAAAAAAAAAAAAAACGATTTTCTTCAAATCTGTATCGATTTGCACTCAAAACTCGATTCAAGATTAAAATCGATTTTTTTTCCCAGCCCTACCTACAAGGGCGAGAATGGTTGGCTTCCATCGATATCAGGGATGCTTATTTGCATGTTCCTATATTCCCCAGTCATCAAAAGCTTCTACGCTTTGCGGTGGAACAGCGCCATTATCAGTTTGTGGCGCTACCCTTCGGGTTGGCCACGGCTCTGCGAGTGTTCACAAAGATCTTGGCCCCTCTGTTGGCCGACTTTAGAACTCGGGGAATATCTATAAGGGCCTACCTGGATGATCTATTGATAATAGATCAGTCGGCTTTCAACCTAAGGGTTGCTGTACACAACACGGTACAATACCTGGAATCCCGGGGCTGGGTCCTAAATCTGGACAAGTCGGCCTTGTAGCCAGCAAGAAGACTTGAATATTTAGGCTTACTCATAGACACAGACCAAAGAAAGGTTTTTCTGCCTCAGGCAAAAATCTCTTCCTTAAGAGAACTAATTCAAGCGATCTGTGCAAAGAGACAGCCATCCATTCGTCTTTGCATGCAGTTGCTGGGAAAGATGGTGGCCTCATTCAAAGCAGTTCCGTATGCTCAATTCCATTCAAGGAAATTGCAGAACGCCATCCTATCCGCCTGGAACAAAAAGGTTCAAGCCCTAGACTTCCCAATGTCCCTGGCGTCGTCAGTACGCAGGAGTGTATGTTGGTGGTTGGTACCCCAAAATTTACAAAAGGGAAAGTCGTTCATTCCAATCTCTTGGAGGGTAGTAACTACGGATGCCAGCCTTCTAGGCTGGGGGGCAGTACTGGAGCAATGTTCACTCCAGGGAAAGTGGTCGAATATCGAGTAGACCTTGCCCATCAACCTGCTGGAAATTCGGGCGGCACGGTTGGCCCTGGAAGCATGGACTTCCAAGCTACATGGGTCTCCTGCCAGGATCCAATCAGACAATGCCACAGCTGTGGCATACATCAATTACCAAGGGGGCACCAAGAGCGGTGCGGCCCAGAAGGAGGTGAATCATATCCTGATATGACCAGAAAAACATGTCCCATGCATATCCGCTATCTTTATTCCAGGAATAGAGAATTGGAAAGCAGACTTCCTGAGTCGGCAGCAGTTATCCCCAGGGGAATGGTCTCTTCACCCCGACATCTTTCAGACAATATGTCAGAGATGGGGGACACCAGATGTAGATCTATTCGCATCCAGGTTCAACAAGAAATTGAACAGCTTTGTGTCCAGGACGAGAGACCCGCTCGCTTGCGGATCGGATGCGCTGGTGTTCCCATGGGATCAGTTCGCACTAATATATGCGTTCCCTCCGCTGCAGCTTCTACCTCGACTCCTCCGCAGAGTCAGGATGGAAAGGAGGCCGGTGATTCTGGTAGCCCCAGCATGGCCTCGGAGATCCTGGTACGCGGAAATTGTAAGAATGTCTGTAGGCAAGCCTTGGACCCTTCCGCTTCAGCCAGACCTGCTCACGCAGGGTCCGATATACCACCCTTCTTTACAAACTCTAAATTTAACGGTCTGGCTATTGAATCCCACATTCTAAGAGAGAGAGGTCTCTCTAACACAGTGGTGTCTACGATAATCAATGCTAGAAAGCCAGTATCTAGACATATATATTATAGAGTTTGGAAGGCGTATGTGGCATGGTGTGAAGCCAAGAAATGGCATCCTCGGAAGTACGTCATAGGCAGAATACTTGACTTCCTACAGTGGGCTGTTGTCAAAAACCTAGCCTTAAGTACTATTAAGGGACAGGTTTCGGCCTTATCGATATTTTTTCAAAGGCCACTAGCTACACATTCGCTAGTAAAAACCTTCTTGCAGGGTGTGACTCGTATCAACCCACCAGTGAGGTCTCCCATATGTCCATGGGACTTAAACTTGGTTCTATCAGTTCTTCAAAGACAACCTTTTGAACCATTACTCCACATTCCTTTAGTGCTTCTCACCAGGAAATTAGTGTTCTTGGTAGCTATATCCTCAGCCAGGAGGGTATCGGAATTAGCAGCTTTATCTTGCAAGGAGCCATTTTTGATTATCCATAAGGATAGAGTGGTTTTACGTACACATCCAGCCTTTCTTCCGAAGGTCGTGTCAAGTTTTCATTTGAACCAAGATATGGTTCTTCCTTCCTTTTTTCCCAAACCTAGTTCGGTGGAAGAGAAATTATTACATTCTTTGGATGTAGTAAGAGCAGTTAAAGCCTATCTTGAAGCTACGGCTATGATTCGAAAAACTGATGTTTTATTTATTCTGCCAGAAGGCCCCAGAAGGGGCCAGGCAGCGTCGAAATCTACTATTTCTAAGTGGATTCGGTAGGTTATTATTCAAGCCTATGGTCTGAGAATGAAGGTGTCTCCATTTAAAATTACAGCACACTCTACTAGAGCGGTTGGTGCTTCTTGGGCAGTGCATCACCAGGCCTCCTTGGCTCAAATCTATAAGGCCGCAACTTAGTCTTCAGTCCACACATTCACTAAATTTTATAAAGTGGATGTAAGAGGTCATGAGGATATCGCCTTTGGGCGTAGTGTGCTGCAGGCTGCAGTATAGATCCTCATGCCTGATGGCGCCCAGCTTGTTATGGTGTCTCCCTCCCCTCATTTTGGCATTGCTTTGGGACATCCCACATAGTAATTACTATGCCGCTCTGTGTCCCGTGATGTACGATAAAGAAAATAGGATTTTTATAACAGCTTACCTGTAAAATCCTTTTCTTGGAGTACATCACGGGACACAGAGCTCCCACCCCTCTTTTGGGGACACTTATTGCTTTGCTACAAAACTGAGGTACTCCCGATATGGGAGGGGTTATATAGGGAGGGGACTTCCTGTCTTGGGTGTGCCAGTGTCCATCACCTGAAGGTAAGCTATATAACCCACATAGTAATTACTATGCCGGTCTGTGTCCCGTGATGTACTCCAAGAAAAGGATTTTACAGGTAAGCTGTTATAAAAATCCTATTTTCTCCGTTCTTCTTCGTGGCATGTCAGTGATCGTCTTTTCCCTGTCATCGGAACAGACGATCAGTGACATGTAACATGTAGCCACGCCCCCCTACAATAAGAATCACTTCCTAGGGAACACTTAACACCCCTACAGCGCCACCTAGAGGTTAAACCCTTCACTGCCAGTGTCATTTTCACTGTAACCAGTGCATTTTTATAGCACTGATCGCTGTAAAAATGACTGGCCCCAAAATGGTGTCAAAAGTGTCCGCCATAATGTCGCAGTCATGATAAAAAATGCCATAAAAAGGTCCCCTATTTTGTAGAAGCTATAACTTTTGCGCAAACCAATCAATAAACGCCTATTGCGATTTTTTTTTTTTCCTTTACCAAAAATATGTAGAAGAATACGTATCGGACTAAACTGGAAAAAAAAAATTTATATATATTTTTGGGGGATATTTATTATAGCAAAAAGTAAAAAATATTGAATTTTTTTTCAAAATTGTCGCTCTATTTTTGTTTATAGCGCAAAAAATAAAAACCGCAGAGGTGATCAAATACCACCAAAAGAAAGCTCTATATGTGGGAAAAAAAGGACCTAAATTTTGTTTGGGAGCCATGTCGCACGACCGCATAATTGTCAGTTAAAGCGACGCAGTGCCGAATCGTAAAAAGGGGCCTGGTCTTT
Organism: Rana muscosa; assembly: GCA_029206835.1. Classification (NCBI taxonomy): domain Eukaryota; kingdom Metazoa; phylum Chordata; class Amphibia; order Anura; family Ranidae; genus Rana; species Rana muscosa. The sequence continues at coordinate 735,104,282 of CM055116.1, forward strand.
AACCAGCCAAAATGGTCCGGGGCTTAAGTGGTTAAGGTTAAAAGCCATTGTGTACAACGTAGGCCAAAGTGCAAACAAACCTCTCCAGAAAAAATAGATGACAATCAGCGTTCATAGAAAGGAAAATGGGTGAAATATCAGGTCAGGTAGAAACTGAATTGAGAGGAAAAAGAAATGGGTACGCAGCTTTCTTTCCAAGGGAAACCGTTAATAATGGGGGGAGGGGGAATAAAGAGGGAAAAAAAAGGAAGGTAGAAGGTAGGGAGGGCTAAAAATTTCAGGAACATTTCCTAGGTTATCATTCCAGCCCAATCCTGATTCGTTACAAGGTCAGAGGTAATTTTACTTAAATTTTTTAGTAAAATGTTATGCTTCTTCTCTTTTACTACAGGCACCCTTTTAGGGTAGGGTTAAAGCGAAACTGTTGCAGTTTTTAAAATTGCAAGCTTATTGTAGAAGAGACATACTATGGGGGTTATTTACGAAAAGCAAATCCACTTTGCAGTACACTTGGAAGTGCAGTCGCGGAAGATCTGAGGGGAAGATCTGAAATGAGGGGAAGCTCTGCTGATTTTATCATCCAATCATGTGCAAGCTAAAATGCTGTTTTTTATTTTCATTGCATGTCCCCCTCAGATCTACAGCGACTGCACTTCCAAGTGCACTGCAAAGTGGACTTGCCTTTCGTAAATAACCCCCTATGTCTCTTTTGTAATAAAAGCTCCTTACATAGTTAGTCAGGTTGAAAAAAGACACAAGTCCATCTAGTTCAACCATAAAAATATATAATCGTACAATCCCATATACCCAATTCTATACCCACAGTTGTCTGTCTGTTTGCAGTATTTCTGTGCATGTGTACAGGAGTTCATTCATCTGGACACCCTGCAGATGCCAGGACTGTACACTTAGAGCCGGTTCACACCAGGGCGGCTCGTCCGGCGACTCAGTCGCCTGACAAGTCGCGTCCCACGATTTTCAATGGAACCGTTCTAAGTAAGAGCGACTCAGGTCGCTCCGACTTAGAAAAAGGTTCCTGTACTACTTTTGGGGGCGACCCAAGGCGACCTGCATTGACTTCTATACAGAATTTTATGCAAATCGCCTCGGCAGGCTTCTCAAGTCGTCTTGAGATCGCGCCACCGAGGTCGCCCCCACAAGTCGTGCTGCGTCGCGCTGCCCTGGTGTGAACCGGCTCTTAGCTGCACATGGACACTCAAGGAAATATTGCAAACAGGCAGCCTCAGCTACATACAGCTTACCATATATACTCGAGTATAAGCCAAGTTTTTCAGCACAAAAAAGTGCTGAAAATGCCCCCCTCTGCTTATACTCGAGTCACCTTTTTGCGCCTGATATACCAGACTTTGGGGACCCAGGACCGTCCGGCCGTAGGTTCTCTGGACCCCAAACTTGGCACACATGTAGCCCCCACTCTTCCTCTACAAATGTGCAAAGTTTGTTGTCTGGGGGACCTACAGCCGGGGAGCACCGATTTTTCAAACCCAGGCACCCCTTCCATAGACTCCCATGTTAAACGTCAGTCTAGTCATGGGAACAGTGAGGCAAAGTGAGGCATGCAGATGGACACCCTAGGCTTATACTCGAGTCAATACGTTTCCCAGTTTTTTGTGGTAAAATTAGGTGCCTCGGCTTATATTCGGGTCGGCTTATACTCGAGTATATACAGTATAAACCCCATCCAGTTGCAACAAGTGAGGGAAATTGTTTGTTTGGACTAGCTTGGCCCAAACTATCTATTTAAACTGAAACTTGAGGTGGAGATCAGCTTTAACTATAGGGTATGGAAGAGCATGTGGTCTCCTAGCAGGATGCAGTGCTTGGGCCTAGTGTCGCCTGATGAGGACAATGTCATCAACCCTGTGTAAGCGCTGATACCTATTCTTCATGGAGTTCTTACAGATGATGACTCTGGAGAAGCTCAGTGAAGGTGGGGCTAGTAAAAGATTCCATCACTTTACCCTAAATCGGTAAAGTGTCAGAGATTATTTATTGATCATTCTTTAAAGACTGTGTTGTTTTATAATTTATGTAGAATAAAATACTTCCTTTTGTCATCCTTTAGCATTTGGCTCCCCAAAAAATCATGGCAAAGATATTGGACAGAGTGCAAAGGGAAATGCCAAAATAAATAAATTTGAAAAGGGCAAGAAAATCACTGCCCAAAAGGGAGGCAAAGCTGGTGTGAAACAATTTGCTTCCAAGAAGACAAAACAGGGAGATGGCTTCACAAAGAAGAGGAAACGTCCAGCAGAGGATCAAGAAGGCAGTAAGTTTGAACTGCATGTGTTCCACTGGCTAGGAATTTATTGATTCAACTATCTTTGTGCAACTGTAAAGTCTGCTTTCATTGCATACCATAAATTGTAAAACTGTGGAGATTTAGTTTAATAATTTTTACGACACAGGGTTACAAATGTATTAAACGTAGAGCTAAAGGCAAACTTTTTTTTTTTCATTTGGATACAGTAAGTCAGAGTTATAACTGTCAGTTTTTTTGTCACCTGTGTTCCGTTTGATTCCCCTTCACTTTCTGTCCCAAAACAAGAAGTCCCTTTAAATTGAGGCGTTTCCTGGTTGTCACCAGGGTCAGCAGAACTAGTGTCCCCATTGGAGGATTTCCCCCTCTATCCCTGTCCCATAGACATTCCAAAATTTGGTATTTTCAGTTTTTTTGTATGTGTGTACATACAAATAATTGTGGTTTTGCTTGTCCACAGTAAATTTATAAAAAGGAAACTCCAGTCAAAACTCTTTTATTTTTTATTTTGTTCTGGTCGGGAAGGGATAGAACCTCCCGTCAGACAAAGGTGTCACAACTTAAGCAGATAGGAAATGTCTGAACTTTCCGGTTATCTTTAGAGAGATTTTTTTTTCACTAAGACCCCATTCACACAGGGGCAACACGACTTCCAGCGCGACTTTGGGAGACAACTTGGGGCGACTTACAACACGACTGAAGTCGCCTCCAGGACAGGAGACATTCCAGTGGCCAATCAAACAAGAATCAGCTCTGTGGGAGGGAGGGGGGAGGGAGGGGTTTGCCTGAGAAATGTATGTTCTCTTCCTGGAAAGTTGCTTCTGTTAAGACAGGGGATCCGACTTCTGAGGCGACTCCCATTGAACTCAATGAGTACAAGTCGCCTAGAAGTCGGATTGAAGTAGTACAGGGACCTTTTTTTGAAGTCGGAGCGACTGCAGTAGTGTGCATTAAGACGGCTCCATTCACTTACATTGATTTTCTCATGCAGCGCGACTTGAAGTCGGATCCAAAGTCGTCCCTGTGTGAATGGGCTCTTACTGTTGGACTGAACTAAAAGATTCAAATTCTTGACCATTATATCCAAAACTAAAAAAAAGTGAGAGTTCCACTTTTGCAGGTTGCAAGGACATGCACATTGTTTTATCTGTAAAACTGAACGTATTCTTTAAGACACTGCCTTGTGACAAGTAGTTAGCTGGTAAAGGCAGCACCAGCAAGACAGCCAGGCAGCTAGCATTTTATTACGTATTGAGATGTATTTCTCTAAGGGCATGTTCATAGAAGGTATGGTCAAAATATCTATTAAAAAAACTACTAAGCATCACTGTAGCCTAAAGCAAATCTAAACCCAATAACAAAATTAATATACTGCACCTCACCAGTAAAGACATGATGGCTGAAATAGTTTTCACTTTTCATATAGACTCAGTTCCACAAGAAAGTGGCAAAAAGAAGCTTAAAATAAGGCTTTGTATGATATAAAAAAAAATTATAGACCTTTTTAGATTTAAAAGTGATTCATGTCAAATCCGTCCCTGTATAAAATCTGTCTAAAAAGTTTTGGATGAATTTAGAACTTCAATGCAAACAGTACAATATCAAATAGATTTAGGTGAGCATTTGAGGGATATAAGCAACAAAGAGAAGGCATTTAAAAAAAAAACCCACAAACATTCATACTAGCCTAGATGGCTGCAGATTGCTGTTGCCCCCACACTCTGGCTTTACCCAGAGAACTGAGAGATCAGAAACCACTGCCAGCTCAGTCTTCAGTGAGCAGAGAGGTGATGCTGTGCCCCTCCAGTGCTCACTGGAGCACCGAACTGTGGGGGTGGGTAGGCTGGATCAGACTGGCATGCTGAGAGGCTAAGCCAGCTGCCGGTCAGGCATCTGGGTGGATCCTCTGATTATTGCCGTGGTTCCTGCAGAGGCTAGACTGGCTCTGTGATGTCACCAGACAGCAGGCTTACAGCTGAATATAGGTTAGACCAAAGTGCACTCCTGTGATCCATAGGGACAGTATAACCAAAGAAGCTTTGGCCATACTTCACCTTCAAGGACTATTGTTGAAAAAGAAAGGACTTATGTTTACACAACTTTCACTGTGAGAAACTTGCATTTCCCACACCACATGGGAACACCTTGCATGGGTGCCATTGATTGTTAATGGAACCCTCACGCATCTAGCAAATGCATACACGTTTGTGGCCACCAAGTTTTAAAGATCGTGCCTGCTGTATATATTTTTTGTGTGTTCCTGTGTGTTTAGCAGCCAGTTGAATGGAATGAGCTGTCAAAAACAAGGTGAGCACACACACACGTGTTAGGCCCCTTTCACACATGCGGATCCCGTGAGGATCCGTTTTTGGACATCTGTTTGCTCAGCGGGAATCGCTCCGTTGAACCCCCGCTGAGACGGACCAGTCAGATCTCCGCTCTCCTCTATGGGGGATCAGATGAAAACGAATCGTCTGTTCGTTTTAATCCGATCCGATCCTCAAGACGGATGCAAAATAGGGTTTGCATCCATCACATTTTAGCGGAGAGGATCGGATCGGGGCTGATCGGGTGTCAGCGGACATGTCACCGCTGACATCCGACGCTCCATGTAATGGCTGTATTACTTTTCTTTTTTTTTTTTTTAGGTTTGCTTTCTTTTGTTTTCACCTGGTGATCTGACAAATAAATGTGGCTTCATACTGCCCCACTGTGTTTTTGCTAAAGCGCAGCTAACATTCCTTCTGTTAAAATAAAAAGTACAGCTAACCTGTGTTTTTTGTGTGCATTAGCTGCGCTTTCCCAGAGACTTCTATGAGGTCCTGTGGTTTTTGTGCCGTTTTCAGGAAGCACATAAAATTTCCTGCATGCTGCATCTTTTATACACTTTCTGAAACCGCCTTGAAACCATGGGACATCCTAAAAGTCTATGGAAAAGTAAAACTAACCCGCACAAAAATTGTGGGTTAGCTGCGCTTTGCCCAAAGCACAGTGTGACGGCACCAGTGCAGTGTGAAGCCACCACAAGTCTGTTTTTTTTTTTTTTTTTCCAACAGAACAAGCTCTCCTGCAATTGTATCAGTTAGGAGTATTGAGACAAATGATTTACCACTGATGGGTGTTTACAGTGATCGGCTTTTATTTATTCATATAAAACCTTTATCCCAAAAGGAAAAAAAAATACTGTTGCTGTAATTGCTGTGTGAGCTGGGGTTTGGCTAAATCAGTTAGTTCATACAACACTCTATTCACCCTAGATTAACAATGTTAGTCTGCTGTGCCCCTGTGCTCCTTCATCCAGAGTGGGGGCAAGCTAATACAGGAGATGTGTTACTGGTTAGATCACCAGGTTAAAACTTAGGGGGAAAAAAATAAAAATTTAACGGATGCAGCCACCACATATGAGGATTACTAAACTGTAATATATTACATTTTGGTCTTGGATTTAATACTGCTTTAAGCTCCTCTGGATTGAATACTGAATATAAAGGTTTAGTTAACTTTTTGGGCCATGGTGCATGATCCATATTTATGGTGTAAGATGAAACATGGTCACAATGCCCAATCCTCAACCCGTTCCCTCAGCCCTGTAATTTTATCAATGTGGGTGCATTTATAACAGTTTTGCAAAAGCTAACTTTTTATTTTAACAGATGATACAGGAACAACCTTTTTTTTTTCTTCTTCTTCTTCTTACCTGGAGCTGGACCTACAGTTCCTATTGGCCTTCATTAAAGCACTGTGTTCTTGTAGATTCTGAAGCCAAGAAGCCAAAAATACTGAAGAAGGAGTTGAAGCAGACCAGGCAGCTCAACGAGAAGAGTAACTATGACACCATGACAAAATCCAAGAAGATTTGGGAGTCAATTAGGAGGTATGGATTTTTTTTTTTAAGGGCTCATTCACAAGGATGAACGGATCTGTACACCCATGCAGAAGGCTGTGTTTGTCCGCCTGGGAGGCCCGGATCTTTACTGCTGGACCGACGCACACAGATTGCATTCAGAGCTGTACATCGCTCCTGTATAAATGTATACACAGGGATGTGCGTGAAGAGCCTGTCAGCCTGTCATGGATTCTAACAGGCTTGCTGCACATGGCTGTGTGTACCACCTGAGCCCTAAAAACAACTGAATAGATTTAAGAACTTCTAAAGAAAATCTATTTACAGTTAAAACCTCGGATTACGAGCATAATCCGTTCCAGGAGAATGCTCGTAATCCAAAGTACTCGCATATCAAAGCGTGTTTTCCCATTTGAAGTCAATGCATACAAAAATAATTTGTTGACTTCAATGGGATGCAATACCGCATGTGGTGGGGGGGGGGGTGCCGGAGAGCTTCAGGAAAGGCCCGAGGACACGTCTGCTGACCTCGGCAAATGTCGGAAAGGCTCGGAAACTGAGTATTTCCGTGTCTTTCCGAGCATTGCTTAACGGCTCTGCTTGGCTCCGGTGCCCCCGCACATCAGGCCAAATGCGGTACTGCAGGGCCCTATTAGGTTGAATTCTGCTCGTCTTGCGAGACAACACTCCGCAAACCGAGTCAGAATTTTTTTTAAAAAGTTGCCTGTGAATCAAAACACTTGTTAACCGCGTTACTCTTAAACCGAGGTTCCACTGTATTTTCGAATGTGATTGTATTAGGCTTCTTTTAAGGAGCAGTGCTAAGCACATGTTAAAATATTCATTTTAGTCCTTTTTTTTATCCAGTAAAATCATCTAAGATGCCCCTCAAGCCGAAATTCACATTAAAATGGACTAAACTGAAGTAAATGCACAGAAAACTGAGCCAAAAGGATTCCTCCTTGATCTCTATCAGATATTTTTATAAAAATTAAAAAAAATTGAGAATGAGTTGTATGTCAATAAAATTATGTAGTGGCTTTATACTGAAAATAACATGTGTTGTGACCATTAACCACTTGACCTACGGAAGATTTACCCCCCTTCATGACCAGGCCATTTTTTGCAATACGGCACTGTGTTAATTCAACTGACAATTGCGCCGTCATCCAACGCTGTACCCAAAAAAAACATTTATGTTCTTTTTTTTTATCACAAATATAGCTGTGTTTTGCTGATTATTTGATCACCTCTGCATTTTTTTTTATTTTTCAAAATCTATTTAGGCCAATATGTAATCTGCTACATATTTTTTAGGTAAAAGAAAATCCCAATAAGAGTATATTGATTGATTTGCGCAAAAGTTTTATAGCGTCTACAAACTATGAGATATTTTTATTTATACTAGTAATGGCGGCAATTTATAGCGGGACTGCGATATTGCGGCGGACATTCTTACACTGACATTTTTTGGGGACCAGTGACGCTAAGGCCGGGTTCACACCTATGCGAATTGGTTGCGGCTTACACCGCATCCAATTCGCATAACATTAAAAAATACATTCTTTTCAATGAGGCTGGTTCACATATGTGCGATGCATTCGCACTGCGCATTACCAAAAAACCGCATGCGTTTTCTAGACATTGCGGTGCGGCTCAGGTGCGAATTCAGGTCCATTATCTTCTATGGCCACGCATCTGATTCGCAGATGTCTTCCATTCTGAACAGGACTTTTTTCAATGCTCACTACACTTCTCCCTCCCCCCTCTCCCAGGTCAGCAAGTTCGCATGTTCCACCGCACACAAAACGCTGAACAGCTCTCTTATCTCCTTGCAGAGATAACAGAGCTGGAATTCACACCGCACAAGTGTGAACCCAGCCTCATACAGTGATCAGTGCTAAAAATATGCACTGTCACTGTACTAATGGCACTGGCTAGGAAGGGGTTAAACCTCAGAGTTGATCAAAGGGGTAATTGTGTGCCTAGCCTGTGTTTTATCATACTGTGTGAGGTGCTTTTACTAGGGGAAGAGATGGAGGGATGGGGAGACCACCATATATATATACACCTTAGGTCTAAGTGTTGTTTTACATGTGCTTAATATGTAATGCTGTCTGATCCTTTCATTAAGAACCAGAAAAAAAGGAAACTCTCTAAATATCTTGTGTGTTTATTTCTAGAAAGGACTGTGATGCCCAAAAAAGAGTCAAGTTAATGGAAGAGCTTGAGAAGCTGCTTCAGGGAAATGTGAAAAGTGTGAGTGACTATGCTTGAATGAACCTGCGACCAGAGTCAAACCACATATTACGAGTCTTTCGCTCTACATGTTTCCACTTTAATTGCTTTCATTAAGCAGCTAATCAATGTGAGCTGCTCTGGTCTTGAGACACATAAGTCAGTTTAATTAGATTGCATAATAGGTCAATATGTATTACATTTAAATATGCCTTTGGCATCCCCTGAGACTTGATTATTGCAGTGTATCTGAAAGCAATTAGGAAATGTGGTACATACATGATCCTAAATGTTCTATTATATTGTATTCATAGATTTTATAATTTATTTCCTTATATTATTCTTTATGTAATGGTATGTCAACTCCTGTTACATGTAAATTTCAGTTTTTCCTTTACATTTTTTTTCTTGTGTTTAACCACTTCAGGCCTGGGCCAATTCTGACACTTTGCTCCTACATGTAAAAATCATAATTTTTTTGCTAGAAAATGACATAGAACCCCCAAAAACTCTATATGTTTTTTTTAGCAAAGACTCTAGAGAATACAATGGCGGTCATTGCAACCTTTTTTTCTCGCACGGTATTTGCGCAGCAATTTTTCAAACGTGTTTTTTTTGGGGGGAAAAAAACAGTTTCATGGTTTAAAAAAAAACAAAAAACGGTAAAGTTAGCCCAATTTTTTTGCATAATGTGAAAGATGAAGTTACGCCGAGTAAATAGATACCTAACATGTCACGCTTCAAAATTGCACACGCTTGTGGAATGGCGCCAAACTTCGGTACTTAAAAATCCCCATTTAACAATTTTTACTGGTTAAATTTTTTGAGTTACAGAGGAGGTCTAGGGCTAAGATTATTGCTATAACGTTCGCGGCAACACCTCACATGTTTGGTTTGAACACTGTTTTCATATGTGGGCTTCTGCATGCGAGCACACGGGGACAGGGGCACTTTATAAAAAACTTTTTTTTTTTTATTGTTCATTTGACTTATTTTCTTTTATTTTGACACTTAAAAAAAAATAAAAAAATTTGATCACTTTTATTCCTATTACAAGGAATGTAAACAACCCTTGTAATAGGAATATGACATGAAAGAACCTCTTTACAGTGAGATATGAGGTCAATAAGATCCCACATCTCACCACTAGGCTGGGAAACCCCAAAAAAAAAAAAAATCACTGCTTCACAGCCGGTTTTTGAATGCAGAGGCTGGGCGTGACGTCATAACATCGCGCCCGGCCTCCGATGATCATAGAGACTCTGTGATCAATATCCGGGGACGGCGGATCCTGTCACAGACTCACCGATCGCACAGGTGAGTTGGGAGAAGCACCTGAGGGAGGGGGGGGCGTCCCCTTACGCTGCCCGTCAGAACGATCAAGCGGCGGAACATCTGCTATGGTCATTCTCATGCTGCAGGGAATGTCTGAATGATGCCTGTAGCTGCAGGCATCATTCAGATATACCCACACAAAGCCGAGGACGTCATATGACGTACATTGGGCGCCAAGTGGTTAAAAAAGAACTATAGGAAAAACCTTTTTTTTTTTTTTCATTTTGGCTAGAGTAAGGGAAGTTTATAACCCTAGTCAGATTTTTTTTTTTTTTTCACCATCTGTGTCCCGTAGACTGTTGTTCTTTTTTAAAGCGGTTGTATACCCCGCTTTCAAATTTTTCCTACAGGTAAGCCTATAATAAGGCTTACCTGTAGGTAAAATGAATATCTCCTAAACCTGTATGGTTTAGGAGATATTCCCCTCGCAATGAGCCGTTGACTGCAGTGGCGCATGCGCAGTGGGGAGTGACGACATCGCCGCTCCAGCCACTCACAGCGCTGGAGCGGCGATACCCAGAGGACACGCCGAGGCAAGATGACATCTCCCTCGGCGTGGACCAGGTAAGTTACCGACGCCTCGTTCTAAGGTAAGTATTTCATAATGTGCAAAAATAAATAATAAATGCGCAACCATATAAGTGGCAACCAATGTGCCAAAAAGTGATATATGTATGAACTAACACACAAAAAAAGTTTTTGACATATATAAAAAATATATTAAACAAAAACAAAAAATATTTAAACAAAAAAAAATTAATATATGTTCCCTATGAGGTAAGTATATAAACACACCAAGGAAGTCCATAAGCTTCAACTGCTTGACTCTCACAGCAATAGGAGAAGCAGTAAAACTTAAACAAACAAACAAGAGAAAAAGTCCATAGATAATGCAGAGCCAGCCAGCATGTATCAAAATGATGACAGATCTTCAAAAGTTGGAATATACTTCAATCAAGATGTATAGATGGGAGGCTTACCAGACCAGGTGGGTCCCAATTACAGGGACCAAAAGGGCTCAGCAACTACACCGAATAAGATGTCAACGATGCAGTCCTCTGTGTCCTCACTCCACTCGTTGAAACTCCGGCTCCTGGTTTGCCTTGTGACTGCAGGCACGCTCATACGATGTAAAGAATACCAATTTAGGAGAGAAAATAAGAAGACTTCATGGTGCAGCATGTAAAAAACGAAGTACCCTTTATTCTTAAAACGGGTAAACTGACATCCATATGGAGAAAAAACATAAACTTTTCAAAAGAGCACTAAAACCCCGCTGTGGCGGCAGCCAGTCAGCTGGGGGCGTGGTGACGTCAGAGTCCTGGGCTCCACCCTACGCGGCGTTTCCCCGTAAGAGGCGTCGTCCCAGACCATATTCCAACTTTTGAAGATCTGTCATCATTTTGATACATGCTGGCTGGCTCTGCATTATCTATGGACTTTTTCTCTTGTTTGTTTGTTTATGTTTTACTGCTTCTCCTATTGCTGTGAGAGTCAGACAGTTGAAGCTTATGGACTTCCTTGGTGTGTTTATATACTTACCTCATAGGGAACATATATTAATTTGTTTTTGTTTAAATATTTTTTTTTTTGTTTAATATATTTTTTATATATGTCAAAAACTTTTTTTGTGTGTTAGTTCATACATATATCACTTTTTGGCACATTGGTTGCCACTTATATGGTTGCGCATTTATTATTTATTTTTGCACATTTTTCTAGCTGCATATTCCAGCTTTTTTTGTATTTGCAGCACCATCACTTTTTTACTTCATTGCACAATTATATCATTTAATTTTCTTGGCGTAGTGTGTTAACACTTGGGTATTGATACCGCCTAGGGAGATAGCGCAGATTTTTCACATACAAGTATTTCATAATGAGCTAGTATGTGGTGCATACTAGCTCATTATGCCTTTTGCCTTTCAGGTATGTAAAAAAAAAAAGCAGTATTTCACACGTCCAACCGTTACTATACTGCAGGTAAGTAAGTGGTTGACAATGTGAAATAAATTAGACGTTTATTTTGTCACTAAACTTGGAATTATGCACAAAGAAAAATATAATGAAAACTTTAATCTTTAGAGAAAAATCTACCAGGCGGTTATTAATTCGGGAGAATAAATCATCAATTGCAGAATGTTCAATACATCAATATTTTAACCACTTAAGCCCCAGTCTATTTTGTTGCTAAAGGACCAGGCCCCTTTTTGTGATTCGGCACTGCGTCGCTTTAACTGACAATTACGCGGTCGTGCGACGTGGCTCCCGAACAAAATTGACGTCCTTTTTTTTCCCACAAATAGAGCTTTCTTTTGGTGGTATTTGATCACCTCTGCGGTTTTTATTTTTTGCGCTATAAACAAAAATAGAGCGACGATTTTGAAAAAAATTCAATTTCTCTTGTCATCCATGGACTGACACAGCGTGTCTTATACACCTTTACACGTGGGTTATGTCCCTGCTTGCAGGAGAAGACCTAGGCAGAATGTGAGATGTTATACATACATTCTAAACAGCCAGAGCTGAACAGCCCCGCCCAGGGGGGCGGTCCCTCCGGGCATAACCCTCCCACTGCAGTCAGCAGACCTCAGTTTTTTTCTGCCTAGCAGAAGGAGAAGACGTGGCTCTCTCAGGAGCCAGTCTCCTGACCTATTTTTATTCTTTTGGAAAAAAAAAATTCCTATTTTATTTTTTTTTTATTTTTTTTTGAGATCTTCTATCAACTGTCGGCTGGGCAACAGGTTGGGTACAAGATATCCTCGTAGTCTTCCCTGTCCGACCATCGAGCGTGCTGATCCTCGCCTTGTGTGCGTGAGACTCAGTTCACGACATGCCCCACGACTCCAGGGGTGGCCGGTGGGCTTCCAGCTCCGCGGTCCTCTCAAGATAGAACAGTCCGGCTGTATCTTTCGCGGTGGACCGGGCCGACAGCTACTCAGTACCGCACTGTGATAGTTCTGTCAGAAACACACCAGCGGGTCCCTCAGGGGACGGGTAAGTAGTCTCTCCTGGCTGCAGGTGAGTACATGCTGTGTGTTTCTTGTGTGGGGGGATTTCCCTGTCTCCCCCTGTGTTTTTAATGTCACTCTCTGTTCACTAGTGCTGGCGCTGTACTATGGGGGGTGCCTGGGGGCCATACTGTCCTGGGGGGGGGGGGGGCTCATGCTGCTCTGCACTCGCTGGGGCTGTTTTGTTTTTGGAGGTGAGGGGCCATTGGCAGCCATCTTGCCGGGGCCCGCCGGAGCACATTGCGGCGGCCATTTTCTTGTAGCCGCACGTCTTTTCTGGCACTAGTTTGGCCTCTAGCGCCGCTGGAAACGGCGCGAATCTCCTCACACTCTCTCCTCTCAGCTCACTCACGCTGAGCAGCGCGGCGCAGTGAGACAGAGCGGCGGAACCGAGCGGTCCTGGTCAGGTTGGTGGGTTCCCTGGGCATTCCCCTACTTCAGTCAGCACAGCCTGTGGGTGGTCTGAGAGGGACATTATGGAGTCAGAGTCACCAGCTTCCCCTAACATGCCAGAGGCAGCAGCCAGTGCTCCAGCACCTGCGGTCCCTATGGACCAGTTGTCGGCAGTCCTGGAATCATTTCTGACCAGGGTGGAAGCTGTGTGTGAGCACAAGGGAGCAAAAAAGCGCCCTCTCCCCACTTTATCTCCACAAGGGGAGTGCTCTGCTTCAGATATGGGCCTAGTTATTGCTGCTCAGGACCCTAGCTCTGAATATTTGGATGGTTTTGAACAGGACATTCCTTGTGAGTCAGTAAATGACAGGGCGCTTGTTAGTGAACTCATTGATGCTGTGAGGGACACTCTCAAGCTAGATGCTGCGACCGCAGAACCTCAGACGGATACAGTCTCCTTTGGTTCTTTTAAGACCAAGCCTTTCTAAAAAGGTTTTTCCATATGTACCTTTCTTTGACCAGCTCATTGACCAGGTCTGGGAAAAGCCGCAGAAGACTTTTATGGTCCCGCGGCGTTTGTCTATTAGATACCCCTTTGGAGACGCCCTGCTTAAAAAGTGGGCTTCTCCCCCGGTGGTCGACCCTCCAGTCGCCCGTTTAAACAAGGCCACCACTCTCCCGATGGAGGGGACTCCTGCGTTTAAGGACCCCACTGACAGGAGGTCAGAAGTGGTGAGTAGAGCCATGTTCGCCTTGTTGGGATCCGCCCTACGGCCCGTAGTAGCGGCGACCCTTGTGTCTCAGACACTCACGGAATGGGCAAAAATTTTGCACCAAACTGTGCAGGAGTATAACCTTCCTCCAGACACTATTGCTCTGGCCCACCAGATGGTGCAGGGTCTGATATATGTGTGCGACGCCACGTTGGACGCGGCCCCTTTAATATCCAGGGCCTCTGTCTCGGCGGTGGTATTGCGTCGTCTCATCTGGTTGAAATGCTGGTCTGCTGACCTAGCCTCTAAGAAGCTCCTGACGGATCTACCTTTTAAGGGTGGTAGACTTTTTGGTGCTGCTCTGGATGACATCATCAAGGATGTCACGGGAGGTAAAAGCACTCTCCTTCCTCAAACTATCAAGGGTAAGGAGGCCCGACGTAAACCGGGTCCTTCCTTTCCAGCAAAAAAGGGTTTTTTTCGTCCGTCAGAGTCCACGGGTAAGCCATCCCAGACTGGCAACAGTGCTGCTGGCGGGCACAAGCGCCCCTGGGTGCGTAAGCCGAACAAGCCGGCTCCCAAGCCCGCCTCCGCGTGAAGTCTTGCCCCCGCCCGTCTCTGGGGTGGGGGGACGACTTCGCAGGTTCACGGATCGGTGGACCTCCCGGATCTCCGACCGGTGGGTGTGCGAGGTGGTCACCTCAGGATACAGAATAGAGTTCCGCTCCTGGCCCCCAGACAGATTCTTTCCCTCAAATCTCCCTCTCCTTCCTGCCCGTCGGGCAGCCCTCTTGGGGGCTGTACAGGATTTGATCGGGTCCGGAGTAATTGTGCCGGTTCCGTCCCAGGAGAGGTTTCAGGGGTTCTACTCGAATCTGTTTGTTGTTCCAAAAAAGGACGGGGTTCGGCCGATCCTGGACCTCAAGGCCCTGAATGCCTTCGTGAAGGTGCAAAAATTCCGCATGGAATCCATTCGCACGGTGGTCGCTACACTCCGTCAAGGGGATTTTCTGGCATCCTTGGACATCAAGGACGCCTACTTGCATGTTCCGATCTGCGCAAGCCACCAGAAGTTCCTGCGCTTTGCGATCGGCGAAGTCCACTATCAATTTGTGGCTCTTCCCTTCGGCCTGGCCTCGGCACCGAGGGTGTTCACCAAGGTGCTTGCTCCGGTCCTAGCTTTGCTGAGACAGCGAGGCATTGCTATCGTGGGCTATCTGGACGATTTCCTTCTAAGAGCAGACAGTGGCTCAGAATTGGAAGAGAGTGTGACTATCGTCAGTCAGACCCTCAGGGAGTTTGGGTGGCTCCTGAACGTTCAGAAGTCGGTTCTAGTCCCGACTCAGCGTCTGGAGTATCTAGGTCTGATTCTGGACTCCTTGGAAGCAAGAGTCTTCCTACCTCCAGACAAACTACTGACACTTCAGTCTGCAGTACGGGTGCTGACGTCCCGAAAATGGTCGTCAATCCGCTTTTGCATGAGAGTCCTGGGACTCATGGTGGCCTCCTTCGAGGCCGTTCCTTATGCCCAAGCGCACACCAGGGCCTTACAGAAAGAGATCTTGTCCACTTGGGACAAATCCCAGTTGTCCTTGGATCTTCAGATCCAGGTGAGTCACCTGGTCAGGGCGTCCCTGACGTGGTGGTTGAGGTCTCCGGCTCTTCGGTCCGGGAAATCGTTCCTCCCCATCCAATGGACGGTGATCACGACGGACGCCAGCCTGACGGGCTGGGGGGGAGTCTGGGGAGTCCTGTCGGCCCAAGGGCTTTGGACTCCGGACGAAGCCCTCTTACCGATCAATGTGCTGGAGATACGGGCAATCAGACTGTGCCTCTCCTCATGGTCGGAGAAACTACAGGGTCACTCCATCAGGATACAATCGGACAACGCCACAGCAGTGGCGTATGTCAACCATCAAGGGGGTACTCGGAGCTCAGCTGCGGCTTCCGAGGTCGCCCGCATCCTGAGGTGGGCCGAAAGAAGCGTGCCGGCTGTCGGCCATCTACATTCCGGGCGTAGACAATTGGCAGGCGGACTATCTAAGTCGCCAGACGCTGGACCAGGGGGAGTGGTCCTTGCACCCGGAGGTCTTTCAACTTCTTTGCAGACGGTGGGGCACGCCGGATGTGGACCTGATGGCTTCTCGACTCAATCGCAAGGTGTCGAGGTTTGTGGCCAGATCCAGGGATCCCTGGGCGGATGCCTCGGATGCGTTGGTGGCCCCATGGGGTCAGTATCACCTGATATACGTTTATCCTCCGCTGCAGTTGCTCCCTCGCCTGCTCCGCAGGGTAGCGACCGAGGGAATTCCGGTGATCCTCATTGCTCCGGATTGGCCTCGGCGTCACTGGTACGCCGATCTGGTACGTCTCGTCGCAGACGTTCCCTGGAGGTTACCGATACGGGGGGACCTTCTGTCCCAAGGTCCTATATTTCATCCTGCTTTACAGTCTCTGGTTTTAACGGCATGGTTATTGAAAGCCAGGTGCTGAGAGACCGAGGTCTCTCGGATTCGGTCATTTCGACCATGTTAAGGGCACGGAAGTCTTCCTCCAGAAGGATCTATCACCGTACTTGGAGAGCTTACATCGCCATGTGCGAAGAGCTGGACTGGCGCCCACGAACGTATTCCGTTCCCAGAATCCTGCATTTTCTGCAGCGTGGCGTGACCCAAAAGCTCGCTTTGAGTACCATTAAGGGTCAGATTTCGGCCTTGGCCATCTTCTTTCAGCGACCGCTGGCGGGTCATCCCTTGGTTAGCACCTTTGTGCAGGGGGTTCGCCATGTGCTCCCCCCTGTCAAGCCTCCTCTCCCCCCGTGGGATCTGAATTTGGTGCTCTCGGTCCTCCAGGAACCTCCCTTTGAAAATATTAGAGATATTCCCCTCTTGACTTTGTCTCAGAAGGTGGCCTTCTTGGTGGCCATTACTTCCATTAGACGAGTGTCTGAATTGGCGGCCTTGTCCTGCAAGTCGCCCTTTTTGATCATCCATAAGGATAAGGCGGTGTTACGTCCGCGACCTTCCTTTCTGCCAAAGGTGGTCTCGGCCTTCCACTTAAACGAGGACATTGTCCTCCCGTCCTTGTGTCCTCACCTATCGCATCCCAGAGAGTTTGCGCTACACACTTTGGATATGGTACGAGCCTTGCGGGTGTACCTGTCTGCTACTGCTTCTATTCGGAAGTCTGACTCACTATTTGTGGCTGTCTCTGGGCCAAAACAGGGCCAATCGGTTTCGTCTACCACCATTTCTAGGTGGATCAGACAAACCGTCATTCAAGCTTATGCTCTCAAGGGGTGGGCGCCTCCCTTTCCGGTTACGGCACATTCCACCAGGGCAATTGGTGCTTCCTGGGCTTTCCGACATCAAGCGTCGGTTGCACAAGTGTGCAAGGCGGCGACCTGGTCGTCTGTTCATACCTTTTCTAAGTTTTATAAGGTTGATGTGGCTGCATCTTCGGATGCTTCCTTCGGCCGCAAGGTGTTGCAGGCCGCTGTTTGATGTTGCAACTCCTCCGTTGAGGAGCTCTGCCTTGTTTGGATTGAAGTTTTTGGTTTTCCATTTATACTGCTCCCATCCCTCTTGACACTGCTTTGGGACATCCCACGTGTAAAGGTGTATAAGACACGCTGTGTCAGTCCATGGATGACAAGAGAAAATAGGATTTTTGTACTCACCGTAAAATCCGTTTCTCTGGCATCCATGGACTGACACAGCACCCACCCTTCTTTTTAAGTTTGTACTGCTTTGTTACGAACTGAGGTCTGCTGACTGCAGTGGGAGGGTTATGCCCGGAGGGACCGCCCCCCTGGGCGGGGCTGTTCAGCTCTGGCTGTTTAGAATGTATGTATAACATCTCACATTCTGCCTAGGTCTTCTCCTGCAAGCAGGGACATAACCCACGTGTAAAGGTGTATAAGACACGCTGTGTCAGTCCATGGATGCCAGAGAAACGGATTTTACGGTGAGTACAAAAATCCTATTATTTTTTACTTTTTGCTATAATAAATATCCCCCAAATATATTTGAAAAAAAAAATGTTTTCCTCAGTTTAGGCCGATACGTATTCTTCTACATATTTTTTGGTAAAAAAAAAAAAACGCAATAAGCGTTTATTGATTGATTTTCACAAAAGTTATAGCGTCTACAAAATAGGGGGTAGTTTTATGGCATTTTTATTAATAATTTTATTTTTTACTAGTAATTGCGGCGATCAGCGATTTTATCGTGACTGCGACATTATGGCGGTTACATCGGACACTTTTGACACCATTTTGGGACCATTGTCATTTTTACAGCGATCAGTGCTATAAAAATGCACTGATTACTGTGAAAATGACACTGGCAGTGAAGGAGGTTAACCTGTAGGGGGCGCTGAAGGGGTTAAGTGTGACCTAATGAGTGATTCTTACTGTGTGGGGGCGTGGCTTGGCATGTGATGTCACTGATTGTCGTTCCGTATGACGGAACAGACGATCAGTGACACTCACTAGGAAGAACGGGGAAAGGTTTGTTTACACTTACCTCTCCCCGCTCTTCAGCTCTGTAACCCGATCGCGGGACACCGGCGGCGATCGGGTCCGCGGGTGCGGTCACGGAGCTCACTACCGGGTCGCAAGCTCGCCACCCACAGCTGGGCTCTTAAAGGGCAACGTACCTGTATGTGCTTATGCCCAGCCATGCCATTCTGCCGACCTATATCTGCGTTGGGTGGTCTTTAAGTGGTTAAAGAACACAAATGAATACAAGATAAAAATCAACATGACATAATTACCCATTCCAAAATGGCTACGGTTCCTACTGGCTGGTGATCAGAGTTAAGATGGCTTCCGTGGGTTTTCAGGTATCAGGTTTTTAGGACTCTTCATGAATGTAAAGATATGTATTGATGCATGGTGCATGTGTATTTGAGTCTGTGAGTGTAAGTCTGTCTGGGAGTGTGTAACTGCATCTCCCCCTCCCAGGGTGTGTCCCTGAGTGTCTGTCTTGTTCTGTCTCCCTAGTCATCTAATTTTTCTTGTCCTAAATACTATCTCAGACAATGAGATCATAAAAATTATAATAAGTTCTGCCCAAAAGGTATGTGTTCCTTCTTCATTGTTTGGTTGCAAATATGGGAGTTAACTGCCCTGATTCTCATTAACCTTTTTCAGGGAATTTTGTGAATTCAAATAATATCACCTTCAACCACCAGGTGTCTCACATGTGTTTTGAGTCTAACTCTTTAAGTTAATATTCTATTTTCAGAATGTATATCGTTTATATATTTATATAATGTTGGGAAGAATATATATATTTTGAATATTCTGGTAACTGGTATTACATAAAATACGATTAGTATATTTTTGATTAATTTACATAACATAAAATGGTTTGTCTAGGAATGTATCTATCTTTTAAAACTGTTTTTCCTAAACAGGACACAGGTTATATATATCAATCAATAGCACACAAAATGATTATATGGATACGTGAATAATTCTCATATCCAATGAATATGTGTTGATCTCTAAATGCAGGTTAATTTCTTATGGTTATAATCATAATTTGGTATATTTCATAATGCTAATTCGCTTTTCAAAACATTTCTACTTATAATCACACTTCGTATATATATTTTCTTTATAACAAACTTCTTAGGTCACCAGATACTAAAATTATAATCATTCTCGGTGACCTAAACATATCATAGATAATTTGAATGAGTTATCAAAGATATGGGTGACTATGGTATACATTGATTCTTATAAAATGCATGGCAACATTGTAATATAACATATTATATATCTATTGATATATCTTTATGAATATATATTTGTCATTTTACTTTAGTTTCTGTTTCTGTGACTGACGTCCTTTTGGTTTTAGAATTAACCAGGCGTTAATGATGCCATTGTTTGGGGACCAGCTAAGTAAACATTGGGGACTTTCTTTAAGGGGCAATCTTACCCTCTGAAACAATGGGAATATTTGCTCTGGCTTTGACTGTTATGCCCCATACACACGATCATTTTTAATGTCATTTTTAAAACTGACGTTTTTCTTGTCATTTTTTTTCTTGTTTCCTCTCAAGCCTGTCTTGCGTACACACCATCATTTTAAAAAATGTTCAAGCAAAGCGCAGTGACATACAGCACGTACGACGGCACTATAAAGGGGAAGTTCCATTCGAATGGCGCCACCCTTCATGTTAGTAAAGTTTGTTGAGAGACGATTCGCTCTTTTCAGTCTTGTGCTTTTCAGTCCGTTACTGCGTGACGAATGTGCTATCTCCATTACGAACGCTAGTTTTACCAGAACGAGCGCTCCCGTCTCATACTTGATTCTGAGCATGCGCGTTTTTTTTCACGTCGTTAAAGCATACACACTATCGTTTTTCACGTCCTTAAAAAAAACGACATGAAAAACGACGTGAAAAAAGAGAGCATGTTCGAAATTTTTAATGGCCGTTTTTCACGTCGTTAAAAATGCTCTGGAGCATACACACGATCATTTTTAATGGCCATTTTTTTTAATGGCATTTTTAATGGCATGAAAAATGATCGTGTGTATGGGGCATTAGTCACAGGTAACTTCTCAGGCTTAGCCATATATTTGTGTTGCTTTTCTTGTCCATTCGGCAAGGGCAGATAAATGTTTTTCTGGTTTCTGTGACAAAGGACCCTATTAATCAGGCAAATCTCTGTCCCAACATCTGCTTGTAAAAAGTTTACAGATAGCTAATGTATTGATGACTTGACAATATCTGAACTCATCTGGGTTTTTTTTCTGAAATGTTTCCAACAGAGCAATAGTTCAATTCATTGTGAAATCATGGTTCATCTGTTTGTGAGGCCTAAGCGAATCTCACATTTTTCCAGTAAATATATAAAGTATTATTTCTTCACAACTCATAACAAGCCAAACAGGAAGTGAGGGGAAATCCCTACAAATTAAAGGAATTCTTTGGGGACCACAGGTCACCAGAACTAGTGTCCCCATTAGAAGATTTCCCCTCTATTACATTTCTGGGGTCATCCCAAAATTTTGGGGTTTTCTAATGCCCCATACACACGATCGTTTTTCATGCCGTTAAAAATGGGCCTTAAAACCAATCGTGTGTATGCTCCAGAGCATTTTTAACGACGTGAAAAACGGGCATTAAAAATTTCGAACATGCTCTATTTTTTCATGTAGTTTTTTTTAACGACGTGAAAAACGATCGTGTGTATGCTTTTACGAGGTGAAAAAAAATGCGCATGCTCAGAATCAAGTATGAGACAGGAGCGCTCGTTCTGGTAAAACTAGCGTTCGTAATGGAGATAGCACATTTGTCACGCTGTAACGGACTGAAAAGCACGAGGCTGAAAAGCGCGAATCGTCGCTCAACAAACTTTACTAACATGAAGGGTGGCGCCATCCGAACGGAACTTCCCCTTTATAGTGCCGTCGTACATGTTGTACGTCACTGCGCTTTGCTTGAACGGTTTTTAAAATGATCGTGTGTACGCAAGACAGGCTTGAGAGGAAACATAAAAAAAAACGACGAGAAAAACGTTGGTTTAAAAAATGGCATGAAAAACGATCGTGTGTACGCCGCATTATACTTTAATTTTCAATCATAATGGTAACAGGACAAATGGAGAGGCCGAATCTCCCTAACAGGGGTACGGAAAGCAATAAAAATTGACAGGAGTTCTAATCCCTCTCCACTCTTTCGAAAACAAAAAAAAAAGTTTTGCCTTTAGTTATACTTTAAGTATACAGTACTCTTTAGCATACCCATGTCACTTTTATTGTATTAGAGGTTGTGTTTCTAAATTCTGTATCCTTGAAACAAGCCTTGTTCCTCTGTCCTATACTTGCAAGGGGCAGAGAAAGGAGTACAGCACTCAATAAAAAGACATTGGCTATTTAGGCCAGTTGCACAAATAATTTACTGACGTTTACTCTGGAACTTTTTGACAGAAAGTCTGAGTAAAAAAATTGTGTGTAAAGACCTGAGTAATGTTGATTATAGGTGAGTAAGATGCGTAAGCATATATAGACAAGTGAAATTCTTCTTCATTGCCAGTGTTGTAATATACCCATTTATACTCACGTACACATGCTTATAGATGAGTAAACACGCATATGCGAGTAAATGACAGCACTCAAATGTAAAATGTTCTATTTTTGTTTTACTACTCTGTACTCATCGCTGTATTACTCCTCTTTACTCAGCTGTGTGCAATGTCCCATAGACAACAGTGCATCTCATTTCAGATCAGTAAAAAATGCAGTGTTTTTTATTACCCGGTGCAGGAGGCCTTAAAGTGTATATCCAGCCAAAAACCTAATGTACTGGTTTTGGTCAGAATAAGAAAGGATTACAACTTGTGTTGTTTTCTTAATGCTATCAGGGGCTCCATTAGAGATTTACCCTCTCTTGCTGTTCATCTGGCAATTTGCAATAGAAAGGAAGTGAAGAAAAATCTGCAAAAGGGACAGATAGGGGAAGAAACAAAATACAAAGAAAAGTATTTTAATTTCTGCCTGTGCTGCTGTTACCCCCACTTCCACTTCCTGTCTGTTAAAATATTGTCAACAGGACAGTATCATACAGGATTTGTAGAAAAGGGGGAAGATTTGTTGATCTTTTATTGTTATTGTGTGACCAAGGCCTATGGCCATCACAATAGGACTGTTCACATAGCTTTATGTAACGTATTATTATATTCATGCTTTAAAGTGGTTGTAAACCCCAGTCATTAAATCTGAACAAAGCGCACATGTGTAGTGTTTACTTGTGTTTCTCCAAAGCTCTAAGTGTAATTTCTCTCTGGTGTTTAGTTCCTCTGTTATCAGCATGAGTCACTTCTGAGAAGTTTTCGACACATGAGATAAAATTTGTGATGGGGAGGGAGATGAGCACACACCTTGTCTATTCAAAATACAGTTCTGCATCTTCCTTTGTTTCTCTGCATATGTGGAGGCGGGGTGTCTCTTTCCTCCAATCAGCTCACACACAGTGTATAAGAGCTATAACTGCAGCTCTCCACCCCCTCCTCTCTGCCCCTGACAGACGCAGAAGGATTTGATCACAATTGTGCTCTTTTGAAAGGGTCTAGACAAGAGACGACTGCAGATAAACAAGTAAAACTTATGTAAGAGGATTTGTTTCATCTGTGTATCATCTGAGACTATTCACTTCGCTGGGTATATGTAAGGGTTTACAACAACTTTAACAAGTATTATTAGCTGTTTTACCAAAGTTCAAAGACAAACCGCGCTCCTCAAAACCACTCTAGATCAATATCCTAAAACCAATCAAAATATAAAGTGCTATGCTAGAAACTAAAATAATAGAAATACAATATCAAAAATTCATAATAAAAATTGTGACAACCAATAAAGTGCTATGTAATAATTCCAAAAAAGTTCTTGGTGCAAATCACATATATAACTTCATACTGTAAATGAAGATCTTTATGGTCCTCAATAAAGTACTTGCTGTGATTTTTTAGTAAAGCGCTTACTGTGATGCAGAACCAAAATAGTGACTTGGTGATAAAAGAAACTCCAAAAAAAAAGTGCTCCCAGGTGAAAACACTCCGCACTTACCAGTAATTTGGTTTCTGCATCACAGCAAGCACTTTGAAGACCATAAAGATCTTCATGTATGAACTTCTATGTGTTTTGCACTAAGCACTTTTTTGGGGATTATTACATAGCACTTTTTTTGGTTGTCACACATTTTATACTTCCATTTTGATATTGTATTTGTATTATAGTTTCTAGCATAGCACTTTATATTTGAATTGGTTTTATGATATTGATCCAGAGTGGTTTTGAGAAGCGTGATTTGTCTTTGAACCTTGGTAATACTATCCAGCTTTTTATAGCTTTAAGATTCACAGCTCTTACCTAACGGTTATTCATTATTAGATTTACGCGGGTTCTCTATTATTATTATTATTATTATTATTATTATTAATATATATGTATGTGTGTGTATATGTGTGTATGTATGTATGTATGTATGTATGTATATATATATATATATACTCGAGTATAAGCCAAGTTTTTCAGCCGTTTTATTTAGGATGAAAATGCCCCCCTCGGCTTATACTCGAGTCACTGGTCAGCCCGTTGTGATTTATACAGTGTAGTCGGCGTCCATGCAGTGTAAGAAAGCTGTAATAGGCGGAACACTCAGGCGGAAAATATCACTGTGCCATCTCCCTGCCTCGTGTACCTGATCCCGGCGCTGTGCCCATTCTGAAGCCTTATTATCTCCCGGCCGGCGCTGTGATTCATTCAGTGTAGTCGGCGTCCATGCAGTGTAAAAAAAGCCGCGCCTCCTTGTCCTGTTCCGTGATAGGCGGAACACTCAGTTTCCCAGCAGTGAGTCAGTGTTCCGCCTATTACGGAACAGAACGAGGAGGCGCGGCTTTTTTTACACTGCATGGATGCCGACTACACTGAATCACAGCGCCGGCCGGGAGATGATAAGGCTTCAGAATGGGCACAACGCCGGAATCAGGTACACGAGGCAGGAAGATGGCACAGTGATTTTTTTGAGTGTCCCGCCTATCACAGCTTTTTTACACTGCATGGACACCGACTACACTGTATAAATCACAACGGCGGCTGGGGGATAATAAGGCTGCAGAATGGGCACAGGAGGCAGGGAGATGGCACAGTGATATTTTCCTGGACATTTTCAGTTTCATTCATAGACATGCCAGTTATGGGTAAGTCAGGTGTTAAAATTGATTGAGCATGGAGTCCCCGAGCACCAATCAGTAACTGTAGTAAAGTAAAGTTTTACTGTAGTAAAAATGCAAGGATACAGTTAAAATCATCATATAACCTCTCTCTTTTAATGTATATCTATGGATTCCAAACAAGTACAAGTGAAAGCTGAAGGCCATTTATTATCTAATATGGAATTTTTATATGATGTGGCATTATACTTTGTGCAGATGGGCACAGTGAGGCTGAGGCATGCAGATGGGCACAGTGAGGCTGAGGCATGCAGATGGAAACAGTGAGGCTGAGGCATGCAGATGGGCACAGTGAAGCTGCAAATGGGCACAGTGGGGCTGCAGATGTGCATTGTTGACCCTCTTTTCCACTTACAGTAGCTGCTGCATTCTCACCCTAGGCTTATACTCGAGTCAATAAATTTTCCAATTTTTTTGTGGTAAAAGTAGGTGCCTCGGCTTATATTCGGGTCGGCTTATACTCGAGTATATACGGTAAATATATATATATATATATATATATATAATAGCGCTATTAGGCTTAGCTGTTTGTTAGTAAGAACCAATTGGTTCAGTTAAAGAGCAGTCTATTGGAATTTCCATTCTACAGTGCCCATTTTAGGTTGATCTGTTTTTCATGTCTTGTCTCTTACAGATTGCATTTGCTCATGATACAACCAGGGTTATCCAATGTTACATAAAATACGCTAATGAGAAAAGAAGGCAAGATGTTTTTGATGAACTTAAAGGTATCTTTTCCCAATTTATTTATTCTTGTTATGCGGCAGACATCATCATTTATTAAAGTGTTTATCCATGCATTACCCAAATTTGCCCCAAAACCCTTCTCCTGCCAGTCTAGAGCATGTCTAAACAAACTTTTTTTTTTTTTTTTTTAACTTGTTTCTGTAGCAAAAAACTGCTTTCTTTTTTTCTGTGACATTATTACCTGGCAGTTGCTGAGAGCTCAGTTCTTGTTGATGCCCCCCAAGGCTACCTCTCCCAGGAGGCCAAACCTACAGTGTTTAGGCTGACTCTTAGATGCCAAGGCAACAGCAGTGTTTTGCTAGGAATGAAATCAATGCACAGAGGTCAGACAACACTGGCTGGGTTTTTAATGCAGTAAAGCCACTGTGTTGTCAACACAAACAAGAAGTTAGAAGAACATTGTTTTTCTGGCAAATTCTGTATTTCCTGCATTTTGTTTTTTTTTCCCCCTATCATACATTGTTCCGATGCTGCATCTGTCCCCCAGCCCCTCTACACTCAGAACCGAGTGATCGAACATGGCCGATGGCTCCGTTCTTACAGCTCCCCGAGCACAGAGCTGCTGACTGTCAATCAGAACATCTTCGCTCTGCTCCTCCACGGTTACTGGAGCGCTGAGCTGTGGAGGGGCGGGGAGCGGCCATCTCAGACTCTCAGCGGCTCGCTGAGACGGGTGTCAGTCCAGACACCTGGCGGATCCAGACTTTATTGTCGCAATGATGCGGTGCCTGGACTGATTCCTGTGACATCAGCAGAGAGCGGACTTCAGTCACAGGAGAGCAAAAAGATACCTATGGCCCATAGGAGAAGCCCAGCCAAATGAGCTTAGGCTGGATTTCTCCTTTAATGGAAATATCTACTAAATGGTGTGTTTTTCTTTTGTTTTTATATAAAATTAAATATTGTTCCATGCCATACCCTTTAATCAGGTAAATGCAGTGTGAAAAGGTAAGCATTAATTAATCTTTGTATTTGTTATTGAAGGTAATCAGTTTTCCATGAGTGGCTATAAATTAAGCTACTTTTGTAGGCTATAGAGGCATCAATGCTTAACCTGATATTAGGCCTCATGCCCACGGACGTTTTTACAGCCACTTTTATGAGCGTTTTTTGCAGCTTAAAAATGGCTCTCCATGTTAGCCTATGGCCTCATGCCCACCATGACGTTTTTGAGCTGTAAATGGCATAGGCGTTTTTAAGCTGCAAAAAAAAAAACAACAGGATCAGTGCGTTCTGAAGCTCCAGCGTTAGAGCTGTAAAGACGTCAGACGCCGGCAAAGGGTGTAAAAAGCTGTAACGAGGCTTAACGCTGTGTTGAGCCTCGTCCGGCGTTTCTTTCTCTATTCCAAATCAATGGTTTCCTATGGGAGCCCATTGATTTTGAATAGAGGTCGGATCAAGATGATCCGACTTGCGGGGCCGACTCATGTACGGAGAATCTTGAAGGGGAACCCCGCGAAAATGTAAAAAAAAAAATTGTGTGTGAGGTTCCCCCTCAGGACGATACCAGACCCTTCGGTCTGGTATGGATCTTGAGGGGAACCCCCACACCAAAAAATGGCGTGGGGGTTCCCCCCAGGATCCATACCAGACCCTTATCCGAGCACGCAGCCCGGCCGGTCAGGAAGGGGGGCAAGCGAGTGCCCCCTCCCTCCTGAACCGTACCAGGCCACATGCCCTCAACATGGGGGGGTGCCTTGGGGCAGGGGGGCGCCCTGCGGCCCCCCCACCCCAAAGCACCTTGTCCCCATGTTGATGGGGACAAAGGCCTCTTCCCGACAACCCTGGCCGTTGGTTGTCGGGGTCTGCGGGCGGGGGGGCTTTAACGGAATCTGGGAGCCCCTTTTAATAAGGGGGCCCCCAGATCCCACCCCCCACCCTATGTGAATGAGTACCCCTACCCATTCACCTGGGGAAAAAGTGTCAATAAAAAACACACTAGACAGCTATTTAAAGTAATTTATTAGGCGACTTCGGGGGTCTTCTACCGACTTCGGGGGTCTTCTTCCGCTCTCTCCGGTTCTTCTCCCGCTCTCCGGTGCTTTCTGTCGGGCACCGCCGCTATCTTCTGCCAGCTCTTTTGCTAGCGGGGGCCCGGTCTTCATCGTCGTCTTCTTCCCTCTTCTCTTCTTGAGATGTTGACACGACGAGGCCTGCCGCTGTAATGCCGTGTGCCCGGCGCGACACCACTTATATAGGCATGGGGCGTGGTCATCGGGTAGTGTGACCCCACCCCCTTATGACGTTGCAGTCCCGGGGCATGATGGGACTGTGATGTCATAAGGGGGCGGGGTCACCGGGTGACATCACGGTGACC
Source organism: Rana muscosa (assembly GCA_029206835.1). Classification (NCBI taxonomy): domain Eukaryota; kingdom Metazoa; phylum Chordata; class Amphibia; order Anura; family Ranidae; genus Rana; species Rana muscosa. Next base: position 735,131,911 of record CM055116.1, read on the forward strand.
ACGCCCCATGCCTATATAAGTGGTTATGCGTCGGGCACACGGCATTACAGCGGCAGACCTCGTCGTGTCAACATCTCAAGAAGAGAAGAGGGAAGATGAAGACCGGGCCCCCAGTAGCAAAAGAGCTGGCAGAAGATAGCGGCGGTGCCCGGCAGAAAGCACCGGAGAGCTGGAGAAGACGGTAGAAGACCCCAGAAGTCGGTAGAAAACCCCCGGAGCTGCCTAATAAATTACTTTAAAAAGCTGTCTAGTGTGTTTTTTTATTGACACTTTTTCCCCAGGTGAATGGGTAGGGGTACGATGTACCCCATACTCATTCACATATGGGGGGGGCTGGGATCTGGGGGCCCCCTTATTAAAAGGGGCTTCCAGATTCCGTTAAGCCCCCCGCACGCAGACCCCGACAACCAACGGCCAGGGTTGTCGGGAAGAGGCCCTTGTCCCCATCAACATGGGGACAAGGTGCTTTGGGGTTGGGGGGCCACCCTTCCTGACCGGCCAGGCTGCATGCTCGGATAAGCGTCTGGTATGGATCCTGGGGGGAACCCCCACGCCATTTTTTTTTTTTTGGTGTGGGGGTTCCCCTCAAGATCCATACCATACCAGACCAAAGGGTCTAGTATCATCCTGAGGGGGAACCTCACGCAATTTTTATTTTCTTTATCGTACACCACGGGACACAGAGCTAGTCATTACATAATGGGTTAAGGGTCACCAGCGGTGATTGGACACTGGCACAACCAATGGAAGACAGTTCCCCTCCATATAACCCCTCCCATCAGGGAAGTACCTCAGTTTTTTCGCCAGTGTCGAAAGGTGTTGGACGCGTTAGAAGGTGCTAAAGGAAAGCTCTACCAAAGAGACCCTCTGGGGGTAAAAGAGCTATGCTTTCGGATCCATCCAAGACGCCTACAAATGAGCTGAATCTGGATGGGATCCGGGCCTCATCCATGAGGCGTCGCCTGTAATGTCTCTCTTCGGAGGACTGGGCTCTAAGATCCAGCACTTTCGCTATTTCGCTATAAAGTCCTGGTAAGAGTCTTGTACAAGGCCCAGGGGAGAGGTATCCTTTAAATAGGAACCCATATCCCTGAAGGTTGGCACACATAGCCCACCGTGAAGGGTGAAGTTTGGTATCTGTCTGAAATCTTTCAGCAGAAAAACCTGCGGCGTGGATAAGGTGAGATTAGAAGGTCCATAACTAGGTTGGGACCTTTTTCAAAAAGTGGATGTCTTCTTTTCTTTCTCGTACATCACGGGACACAGAGCGACATAGTCATTACTAATGGGTTATATAGATACCGTCAGGTGCTGGCACTGGCAACTTCCAAAACCGGAAGTACCCTCCCCTATATAAGCCCCTCCCATCCGGGAGCACCTCAGTTTTTTGCCAGTGTCTAAGGTGTTGGCCAAGAAGAAACATGTGTTTTTCACTGAGCTTGCGTACAGGTTCTTTTGGGCCTCAGTAAGCTATTCCGGATCCGACCAAAAAAGCTTCATAGCTAAACGGTCGGTACCCGGGCCTTGCAGAGAAGAGCAAGGTTTTGCCTGTAATGCTTCTCTTAGGAGAGCTGGACCCTGGGATCCAGAGCTCTGGTCATACCCACGACCAAGATGTTTTCTGTGCAGGGTGCTATACAGGTCCAGGGGAGTGGAATCCTTGGGAACCCGGTCCCTGAAGGTTTGATTACAATGCCTGCCGTGATAGGTGAAGTTTGGGCTTTTGTGGACCAAACAAAGTCCTGCGGCGGGGAACAGGTAAGTGGGGGCCCCCAGGAACTTGGTTCTATTGGGGGACCCCCAAGCCTAATTTGTCTTTCTGTCTGTTACCTAATGGTATTCCCGCAAAATTCTGTGCATGCCTGTAACTACTAAAAAAATGTAATAATTTTTAATGGTGGTCAAGAAAAAAAATAATTTTTTTTTTATATATATATATTTAATATATTAGACTGCGGTACCTGTGTTTGTCCACTAGAGGCCGCTGTGGAATGTTTTCTTGTCATGTGGACTAGCTTCTTCTCAGCAGAGCAAAGTCCAGGCAGATGGTGAGTTCTCTTATAGGAAACTGCTTCCTCTGCCATGTTGCAGTGCTCGTCCATCCCCCGGCCTGCGGCAAAGAGGGGCCCTGGCTCCTGTCCCTTGTTACCATATTTGAAATTAGCGCCGAAGGCGCACGTGCCCGCGCCCGTGCGCGTGCACGCGCCTCTATATATAGAGGTGAGCCGGGAAAGGGGGCGGAGCCTGGGGGATGACGCTCTGTGCGCGCCGCAGCGCTTCTGCGCATGTGCGGGCGTCCCAGCAGTTTAAAAAAACCACAATATTGTAGTGAGCTGGCTATGAAGTACAGAGACAGAGCTGGCAACATTTAAAGGCATACAGCAAGCGGTTGATACAGGCATCCCCTAGAAAGGCACATTAGTAGACACCAACTGTGATATAGCAGCAATTGTGCTAGACTATTCTCAGTAAAAGTGGTGTATTACGGCTGGAATACCTCAGCTTTAGGCTTAGGAATATGCCGTCCAGAAGCTCCGGAACTGAATCTTCCAGGAAGCGAAGGGGGTCTCATCGGGCTCGGAGGATCTTGGGCATACTCCTGCTGCACCAGTCTCCCCTGAAGTTCAGAGGTAAGTGACCGTAGAGACCCCGCAGGGGTACTTGGTACTGTGGCTGTCCTCAGTCACCTGCTCCTGTGTATGTAACAGAGGAGGTTTTTTCCTCAGCTCTGGGAGGATTAGAGAGAGATTGTCAACATTTATCGCTGCCTCCCTGTCAGGGAAAGCACGCCCGATCTCCGTCTCCTCCTTCAGAGTGCCTGTTAGCAGAGCAACAGTCCCATACAGGGATCGACCTGCCTGAAGGGGATCAGGATAAGGTTGATTCTGTTATAGAGGAATCAACAGTGGGGGAACCTTTTCTCAGCATCTCAAGCTGAAAGATTATGGGTTCAGTCTCTGACTAACATGGTCCGATCAGCATTTAAAAATGCACCTTGCGGAACCATCAACCACTACTGTATCCTCGTTGGGGTCGCTAGAAGCCCCCAGACTGTTTGTTCTTTTCCACTTCACCCTTTACTGAAAGGGCTCATTTACCAGGATTGGGAACGTCCTGAGAAAATATTTATTCCCCCAAGAGATTTCCGGTGGTCTATCCCATGGAGGATAAGTTCATCAAAAAAAAAAAAAAAAATGGAAGGTCCCTACAATGGACGCAGCCATCTCTTGTATGTATAAATCACTGACATGTCCAGTGGATAATGTCCAAATGTTCAAGAACCCAATAGATAAAAGATTGGAGTCCTTATGAAAATCTGCTTGGTGATACAACCAGCAGTAGCAGCTATTGGGGTCTGCTAAGCAGTGAAGGATCATTTGAAACAGGTCTTGAGGGACTTGACAGATCAGCAGGATTTGCCCTAGCTGATCTACCTAGAGCCTTAGGCTTTGCGGTTGACGCCATAGAGGATTCAGTCCATCAGGCCTCCCGCCTTACGCTGTCTATAGTACATATGCGTAGGCTCCTATGGCTCAAAAACTGGTCTGCTGAAGCTCCCTGTAAAGAATGGCTGGTTAGCGTCCCATTTCATGGTGAACGCTTATTCAGGGAAAACCTGGACAAATATATCCAGAAAATTTCCAGCGGTAAAAATACGCTCTTGCCGGTTAAAAGCAGAGTTAGAGGTCCCTCTTTAAGAGGCCTGCTTCTCCAGTCCCTGGGGCATCGGCTGTGTAACAGTTCCGACGGCCTCCTTGGTCAAATCCCGGGGGTAAAAAACAGGGACAGTAGCAGGGCAATGAGAAACCCTGGGTCAGGGGAGGTACAAAACCTCCCCCAAAGTTAAATTCATGAAGCCCCCACTCAGTCGGGTGGGGGGAGGACTCCAGTTGTTCGCAAGAGACCTGGCGGGACACGATCAAGACAGATAGGTGCTCTCCGCAGTAGGTTTGGGATACAGTTTGGAGTTAAAAGACTCTCCTCCTTCCCATTTTTGAGGTCAAACGTGCCAAGGGATCCCCGGAAGAGAGAGTCCCTCCTGTTGGCACTAGAACAACTATTGCTCCAAGGAGTAATTATGGAGGTTCCCCTGGAAGAATGAGGGCTCAGGTTTTACTCAAACCTCTTTACAGTCCCGAAGCAAACGCGGACGGGAGGCCCATATTAATTCTAAAAGGGCTATACAAATTCCTGTATATCAGGACTTTCCGATGGAGTCGATCCGATCGGTGGCCACTGCCCTACAAGGGGAGGATTGGTTAGCCACGATCGACATCAAAGATGCTTATTTGCACATTCCCATCTTTCCAGTCCACCAAAAATTTCTACGCTTTGCAGTAGAAGGGCGCCATTTTCAGTTCAGAGCCTTACCCTTCGGTTTGGCCACAGCACCACAAGTGTTTACAAAAATTCTGGCCCTTTATTGGCCAATCTAAGAACACAAGGTGTAATGATAATGGCATATCTGGATGACTTGTTGCTGATAGACCACTCAGTGAAAAAACTAGACGTGGTCGTTCACAAGACGATCAAGTATCTGGAATCTCACGGTTGGATTATCAACCGAGACAAGTCAGCCCTAAAAACCAGTCAAAAGTCTGGAATACTTGGGGCTAAGGTTGGATTCAGGCCAGAGAAAAATATTCTTGCCTCGAGGAAAGGTGTTGTCTTTGAAAGATTTGATCCACTTAGTGGGTACAAAAAAGACAGCCGTCCATACGCCTGTATATGAGGCTGCTGGGAAAAATGGTGGCATCATTCGAAGCAGTACCCTACGGTCAATTCCATTCAAGGAATTTGCAAGGGGCCATACTGTCAGCCTGGAACAAAAAAGTTCAGGCCCTAGACTTACAATGTCCTTGTCCCCTTCCGTTCGCAAGAGCCTCCGTTGGTGGTTGGTTCCCCAGAATCTGGAAAAAAGGAAATCCTTCAGTCCGATTTCTTGGAAGGTGGTCACTACAGATGCCAGCCTTATAGGCTGGGGAGCAGTACTGGAGCAATAGTCTCTCCAGGGCAGATGGTCGGATGCAGAAAAGGCCCTGCCCATCAATCTCTTAGAGATACGAGCAGCCCGGTATGCCCTAGTAGCATGGACATCCAAACTCCAAGGGTCCCCTGTCAGAATGCAATCAGACAATGCCACAGCAGTGGCATATATCAATCATCAGGGGGGCACCAGGAGTCGTGCAGCCCAGAGGGAAGTAAATTACATCCTGAAATGGGCAGAAAAATATGTCCCAGCCATATCTGCGGTATTCATTCCAGGAGTGGAGAATTGGAAGGCGGACTTTCTAAGTCGCCAGCAATTAGGCCCAGAGGAAGGGTCCCTTCACCCCGAGGTTTTCTGGACAATATGTCAGCGGTGGGGAACATCGGATGTAGATCTTCTAGCATCCAGATTCAACGCAAAGGGGGACAGGTTTGTCTCTCGGACAAGGGATCCCCTAGCTTGCGGCTCGGATGCCCTAGTGTTCCCTTGGGATCAGTTCAAGCTGATATATGCATTCACACCGCCACAATGGTTACCTCGATTACTCCGCAGAATCAGGGTAGAAAAGAAACCGGTGATTCCGGTGGCTCCAGCGTGGCCCCGAAGAGCGTGGTACGCGGAGATTGTAAAATTTCAGTGGGGAGTCCTTGGACTCTCCCACGTCGTCCGGCTTTCGCAAGGACCGATATACCACCCTTCCTTACCAGCCCTAGGTTTGACGGCCTGGCTATTGAAGCCCACATTCTAAAAAAGAGAGGGCTCTCTAATGCTGTGGTATCTACCATGATCAATGCCAGGAAGCCGGTATCCAGGCAGATCTACTATAGAATCTGGAAGGCGTACATCGCGTGGTGTGAGGCCAAGAAATGGCACCCACATAAGTACGTAATAGGTAGGATTCTGGACTTCCTACAGTGGGCTGTAGATAGGAAGCTTGCCTTGAGTACTATCAAGGGTCAGATTTCGGCCTTGTCAATATTTTTTCAAAGGCCCTTGGCTTCGCATTCACTAGTCAAAGCCTTTATACAAGGAGTGATGCGTATTAGTCCTCCGGTTAATATTCCCATATGTCCATGGGATCTAAACTTGGTTCTGTCGGTTCTACAGAAACAACCATTTGAACCATTACAGCATATTTCCTTGGTGCTTCTCACCAGGAAATTGATTTTTCTAGTAGCCATTTGTTCGGCTAAAAGAGTATCGGAATTAGCAGCTATGTCCTGTAAGGAGCCATATCTGGTTATCCATAAGGACAGAGTAGTGTTACGTCCTCATCCAGCCTTTCTTCCTAAGGTGGTATCGAGGTTTCATTTGAACCAAGATGTGGTTCTTCCTTCTTTTTTCCCCAAACCTACTTCGGTAGAGGAAAAGTTATTGCATTCTTTGGATGTAGTAAGAGCAGTTAAAGCTTATCTAAAAGCCACTGCTCAGATTCGCAGAATGGATACTTTGTTTATTCTGCCGGAAGGCCCCAGAAAGGGTCAGGCAGCGTCAAAATCTACTTTAGCCAAGTGGATTCGACAGGTCATTATGCAAGCTTATGGCTTGAGAAGGAGACCGCCTCCGTTCAAAGTTAGAGCGCACTCCACGAGAGCAGTTGGAACTTCATGGGCAGTGCATCACCAGGCCTCCCTGGCTCAAATCTGTAAGGCCGCAACGTGGTCTTCAGTACACACGTTTACTAGGTTCTACCAGGTGGACGTTAGAAGTCAGGAGGATGTCGCCTTTGGGCGCAGTGTGTTGCAGGCCGCAAAAGATCCTCATGTCTGATAGCGCTCAGCTTATATATGGTGTATCCCCCCCCTCATTGGGCATTGCTTTAGGACATCCCATTAGTAATGACTATGTCGCTCTGTGTCCCGTGATGTACGAGAAAGAAAATAGGATTTTTATAACAGCTTACCTGTAAAATCCTTTTCTTGGGAGTACATCACGGGACACAGAGCTCCCGCCCCTCTTTGGGGACACTTATTGCTTTGCTACAAAACTGAGGTGCTCCCGGATGGGAGGGGCTTATATAGGGGAGGGTACTTCCGGTTTTGGAAGTTGCCAGTGCCAGCACCTGACGGTATCTATATAACCCATTAGTAATGACTTTGTCGCTCTGTGTCCCGTGATGTACTCCCAAGAAAAGGATTTTACAGGTAAGCTGTTATAAAAATCCTATTTTTTTCCACCACTGGGGGGAGTAAAGAGCTGAATATACTCACCTCACTCTGTTCAGTGTCGGCTTCGGCGAAGTACACTGCTCGTCACCTCCGGTGCTGAGCTTGCTGGGGCACCCCGATCCTCCTTTCGGTGGCCGACCAGACACCTGCAGATGCAGGTAAGTGGGAACAAGGGCTGATGAGAGTCCTCTCTCACTATGGCCACCGCCATAGCGCTAAGGGCCGCGCGCGCGGGAGCGCGCTTTATCGGAGGGGGGGGGCGAAGGCGTGCGCGGGCACGTGGCGCGCGCAGGCACAGAAACGGCGCCAAATTTAAAAGACTGTCAGTGTGAGAAGCACTGCAGCAGCAAGCAAGCTCGTTAGTTCTCTTATTCCTGGCAGAGAAACACAGCAGCTATACAGGGACGTAAGACTCCATGTGGTTGGATTGGGTACTTCCTAGAAGACATCCATGTTATGCATAGTTATGTGTTAAAAGTTGCATACTTAATGTATTTTCTAAACTAAACACGGTAGTATATGCATTTAGGTACCTTGTATTTTGTCTAAACAGTAAGCCTTCCAGGGGAAGTAATACGGACAAAAAGAGATAAGAAAGCACCACCGCCTGAGAGGAGGCTCTAACTGTGCTGACTCGGTACCTTTCTCTCCTGTGTTGCTAAATGCACCTGTTCAGGATGAGCCATTACCTCTGTCAGGTATGGCGGCTTCCCCAGTGAAGCCTGGGCCTGTATATGTCACTGAGGACACTTTATCAGCTGCCCTAAACAATCTGGAGGAAAAAATTGCTACCTTAATCGCTAAGTCCTCTAAAAAGGGACAATAAGCGAAGCAGGTCTCTTACAGTATTGGACCTCCCTTCAGAAGTACCTGAGGGAGGAGGATGAGGAGGAGGAGGCTACATCAGCAGAGGATGAGGAGCCAGATTTTAAGGTCACAGGTACAATGCTATAGCAGTGCATTTAAGTTAACCTCTGCGGAGGTAACGGAATTACCTGTCTCCTCCCTAGGGTCATTAAGATCCCTGCAAGGTGCATGCTCCTTCCCGGTTCATCCGTTACTAGAGGATCTAATATACGCAAACTGGCAACATCCAGATAAGCGTTTCTCACCTCCAAAAAGGTTTAACATTCTTTATCCTATGGGGGAAATTTTTTGTTTTAAAGAAATGGAGCCTGCCTGCGGTAGTTGCGGCTATTTCTTGTGTAAATAAAAACCTGACATGTCCGGTGGATAATGTACAAGAGTTTAAAAGATCCTTCTGAGAGGAAGTTGAAATCCTCCTTCCTTTTGGCCGGCTCAATTACCCAACCTGCAGTAGCAGCAGTCGGTATGTGTCAGGTCATCAGCCAACAGGTAAAGCAGGGGCTGAAGGAACTGCCTTCAGAGCAGGCTAGAAATTGGGAAAATTTGCCTAAAGCCTTATGCTTCACAGTGGATGCCATGAGAGATTCTATCATACAGGCATCACGCCTTACACTCCAGCTGGTACAGATGCGCAGAGTACTTTGGCTTAAGCATTGGTCAGCGGAGACCCCATGCAAAAAGCTGTTGGCAAGTTCCCGTTCCATGGCGAACGCCTATTTGGGGAAGATTTAGAAAAATATATACAGAAGATCAAGTGGTAAAACGACTTTTACCTGAGAGAAAGAAAAACAAGAGATCTTGTTTTAAACGCTCTCTCCCCAGCTCCCGGGAAATCTGACTCCAACCAGTGGCGGCGGCCTGTTTTAGCCGCCCACAAAAGCCAAGGGGCAAGCTCAGAAGAACAAGAAGCCGTGGGGTGCAAGAGCTAATAAGCAAGCCCCAAAGCCTCTCAGTGAAGGGGCGCCCCCGCTCGGCCGAGTGGGAGGAAGGCTTTGTCAGTTCTGAGCAACTTGGTGGTCAGAAATCCAGGACAATTGGGTAGTATCCACAATATCCTCAGGGTACAAACTGGAATTTCGAGAGATCCCATCTTCTCAATTCCGAGGTTCAAGACTCTCCAAGGATCCACAAAAAAGAGAATCCTTCTTCAAAAGTTTGAATCACTTAATGGCTCAAGGGGTAGTTACAGACGTACCCCAAAAAGAGCGAGGTTCAGGTTTTTACTCAAACCTCTGTGTGATTCCAAAGCCAAATGGAGATGTCAGACCCATCCTGGATCTAAAATCCCTGAATCGGTTCCTGAACGATCGCCATTTTCGAATGGAAACGATCCGATCCGTGGCCGCCACTTTAAAGGGCGGAAAATTCATGGCGCCCATAGATATCAAGGACGCACATTTACACATACCCATCCTCCCCGCTCACCAAAGATTCCTAAGGTTTGCGGTAGAAGATCGCCACTTTCAATTTGTGGCTCTGCCGTTTGGTGTAGCCACCGCGCCCATAGTATTCACAAAGGTGCTAGCTCCTCTGTTAGCAAACCTAAGAACACGGGGCATTGCGGTAACAGCCTATCTGGACGATCTACTAGTAATAGATCAGTCAAAGGACGGATTGGGTCACGCTGTACACACTACAGTAGGATACCTGGAGCATTTAGGATGGATTATAAATTTACAAAAATCCTCTCTCCAGGCCCAAAGAAGGATAGGGTACCTGGGCATGATCATAGATACAGCCCAAAACGGGGTATACCTGCCAGAACCGAAGATACAGTCTCTGAAAGACCTGATCCACAAGGTCAAAGCAAACGAGATGCCGTCTATTCGCCTTTGCATGAGACTATTGGGAAAGATGGTAGCCTCCTTCGAGGCGGTCCCTTACGCCCAGTTTCATTCGAGACTACTTCAAGGCAATATTTTAGCTTCCTGGAACAGGAAGAGCCAAGCTCTGGATATACCCATGCGCCTGTCCTCACAAGTACGCCACAGCTTCGATTGGTGGCTAGAAGCCAGGAATTTACGGAAGGGAAAGTCCTTCCTCCCAGTGGCCTGGAAGGTGGTATCTAGGGATGCCAGCCTATCGGACTGGGGTGCAGTATTCGAGGAGGCTTCTACCCAGGGAACCTGGGCCAAGACTCAGGGGATCCTGCCCATCAATGTGCTAGAGATCCGGGCGGTATATCTAGCCCTCAAAACCTGGACATACAGGTTACAGGGCTACCCAGTTCGGGTTCAATCCGACAATGCTACTGCAGTAGCTTACATCAATCACCAAGGAGGCACCCGCAGTCGGGCAGCCCAAAGAGAGGTGAACCGGATCCTGGCATGGGCAGAAGAGCATGTACCTTGCCTTTCTGCAATCTTCATTCCAGGGATGGAAAATTGGCAAGCAGACTACCTGAGTCGTCAGCAGCTGCTACCAGGGAGTGGTCTCTTCACCCCGAGATCTTTCAGGCCATATGTCTGAGATGGGGAAACCCAGATGTAGACCTGCTAGCTGCCAGGTTCAACAAGAAATTGGACAACTTTGTGTCCAGAACGAGAGATCCTCTAGCCTACGGGACAGACGCTCTAATAATACAGACGCTCTAATAACTCCATGGAATCAGTTCTCACTGATCTAGGCATTCCCTCCGATCCCTCTTCTACAAAGACTGCTTCGCAGGATCAAGGAGGAGGGAATACCAGTAATCCTAGTGGCCCCAAACTGGCCCAGGAGGCCTTGGTACGCCGAGATTGTAAAAACGGCGATAGGAAGGCCCTGGAAGTTTCCACTCCGACACGACCTGCTGTCACAGGGTCCAGTATTCCACCCTTCCTTACAAAGGCTAAAGTTGACGGCCTGGCTGCTGAGACCCACATTTTTAAAAAGAGAGGGGTCTCTGGTCCGGCTCTTTCTACTGTGAGGGGGTTAGCTCGGCAGCGGGTGTGTGTGACCCCCGGGATGGGCTCCCCACACAAAAACAGGCCCAGCAAACGGAGGTTGTGGTTTTCAAAATGAAAAAAAAGGTGCGGTTTATTTTCTATTTACAGTGACAAAACACAGCAAAGCCAAAAGAAACATAACCAAAATAAATCCTGGTCAAGTTGACCTCTGACTAAACATACAGGTTTCCTAACTAACAACTGGGATCAGCCTAGTGCTGTCCTAGTCCCTAAGTCCCTGGTTTAGTAAAGGTCCAAACAAATAGCCACACAGGCTTTGCCTCACCGCACAGGGGTTCACTCTCCCTAGACAGTCCACACAGGTCTGGTTCCAGGCATGAGCTAACATCTAATGAAGCTGGGAGTTCTTATAGAGGCCTAAATGAGCTGACAAGCTTCAGCTGGCCTCATCAACTCCCTGCCTGCACGACGCCCAGCCCTCTCCCTAGAGGTATGAGTCATCCATGAGCCCACTAGCCTTATACAACTCTCCACCTAGTTGTATAAGTCGGCGTAAAGCCTGAATCTGGGCGAAATATATCTACCCCCCTGGATGCAACCAGGTGACTTTACCTTCCTGCTGTCACATACCCCCCCCCCTCTTGTTTTAACCTCGGGGTTGGAACACCAGCAATCAGGCATTCATGTACTCGAGACAAAGCATCCACATTCCCCATTTGAACGCCAGGGCGATGCTTTACTGTGAAGTTGAATTCCTGGAGGGCCAGGAACCACCTATTCACTCTTCTATTTGTTTCCTTGTTTTGAGCCATCCACTTTAACGGAGCGTGATCCGTAACCATGTCAAAGTGCCTACCTAGCAGGTAGTACCGAAGGGAATCTAGAGCCCACTTCACCGCTAAACACTCCTTTTCAACGGTGGCGTAATTTACCTCATGGGACTTCAACTTCCTGCTGAGGTAAATGACTGGGTGCTCTTCCCCGTTCCAGACCTGGGACAATACTGCTCCTAACCCCACATCTGACGCATCACTTTGTACGACAAAGTCTTTAGAGAAGTCGGGTGAGTACAACACTGGCTGGCTACATAAGGCTTGTTTCAAGAATTGGAATGCTGCCTCAGCCTCGGGGGTCCATTTAATCATGACCGACCCTTTCCCCTTCGTTAGGTTGGTTAGGGGCACAGCCTTAGAAGCAAAGTGGGGAATGAATCGCCGATAATACCCAGCGATTCCCAGAAAGGCTCGTACCTGCTTCTTGCTGTTGGGACGTGGCCAACTCTGGATGGCCTCGACTTTGTTGAGTTGGGGTTTTATTACTCCCCTCCCAATGGTGTACCCAAGATATTTGGCCTCCTCCTGCCCAATGGTACACTTCTTGGGGTTAGCCGTAAACCCCGCTTCCCGAACAGAGTCCAGGACTGCTTGCACTTTTGGCAGATGTGAGGCCCAATCTGTGCTATGGACAATTACGTCATCCAGGTAAGCCGCAGCATACTTCCGATGGGGCCTCAGCATCTGGTCCATTTTCCGCTGGAATGTGGCCGGCGCATTCTGTAACCCGAACGGCATTCTTTTATATTGGAACGCCCCGTCTGGGGTTACAAATGCGGTTTTCTCTTTGGCCAATTTGGCCAGGGGGATTTGCCAATACCCTTTTGTGAGGTCAAGAGTCGTCATGTATCGGGCTGTTCCCAGCCGGTCGATCAACTCATCTATACGTGGCATGGGGTAGGTGTCAAATTTTGTAACTTTGTTCAACTGACGAAAATCGTTACAAAATCGCCAGCTCCCATCCGGTTTAGGCACCAACACAATGGGACTAGACCAATCACTTTGGGACTCCTCTATCACCCCTAAGTTCAGCATTTTCTGTACTTCCTCCCGTATTGCCTCCCGTCGGGCCTCTGGGATCCGATAGGGTTTTAACTTCACCCTTTCACCGGGCGGGGTAATGATGTCATGCTCTACCCCAAATGTTTGTCCCGGCAGCTCAGAGAATACCTCCTTGTTGCGAAGCACAAACTCCTTAACCTCCTGTTGTTGGGGTTGTGACAAGGTGGCTGCTATTCCAACCTCAGGAATCACGCAACCAGTTTGAGCTGGTGACCAAGTGTCTGCGACTAGGGACTCTCTATCCCTCCAGGCTTTCAACAGATTAACGTGATAGATCTGTTCGGGCTTTCGCCTTCCTGGTTGTCTGACCTTGTAATTCACTTCACTCACTTTTTCCATTATCTCGTAGGGGCCTTGCCATTTGGCAAGGAATTTACTTTCAACCGTAGGGACAAGTACCAGTATCCTATCCCCCGGGGAAAAGGTACGGGTCTTGGGTCCACGGTTGTACACTCTCTGCTGTGCTAACTGCGCTTGGGCCAAATGTTCCTTCACGATGGGCATTACCTGTACAATTCGGTCTTGCATCAGGGCGACATGCTCAATCACACTCCTGTGGGGAGAACTCTCACTTTCCCAAGTTTCCTTGGCAATATCCAACAGCCCTCTTGGGTGTCTCCCATACAGTAACTCAAAGGGGGAGAATCCCGTAGAGGATTGGGGCACCTCCCTAATAGCAAACATCAGATAAGGAAGTAGACAGTCCCAATCCTTTCCATCTCTATCCACCACTTTCTTCAACATTTGTTTTAGGGTTTTGTTGAATCTTTCAACCAGCCCATCGGTTTGGGGGTGATACACAGATGTACGTAATTGCGTCACTTTGAACAATTTACACAGCTCCTTCATAACCCGGGACATAAAGGGTGTACCTTGGTCCGTAAGCAGTTCTTTACAAATACCCACCCGGCTAAACACAAGAGATAGCTCTTTGGCTATGGTTTTGGCCGAGGTATTTCGGAGAGGGATCGCTTCTGGATAACGGGTGGCATAGTCCATTATAACTAATATGTACTGGTGCCCCCTAGCGGACTTGGTTATAGGACCTACCAAATCCATGGCGATCCTCTCAAACGGGACCTCAATGATGGGTAGAGGGACCAGCGGGCTACGGAAATGTGGCATCGGGGCCGACCTCTGACACACAGGGCAGGAGGAACAATAATTTTCTATGTCCTTCATCACCCCCGGCCAATAGAATCTCTGTAATACCCTCTCTCGGGTTTTCTCTGTCCCCAGATGACCTCCAAGAATGTGCCCATGGGCCAACTCCAACACCAACTTCCTGTAAGGTTTGGGCACCACAAGCTGCTCAACGGTTTCTTCTGCCCTTTTTGCCACCCGATACAGTAGGTCCTTCTCTACGCTGAAGTATGGGTAAGTGCAGGTATTATCTGGGTTCACTAACTCGCCATCTATTTTCACTACGTTTTCGCGTGCCTTTATTAGGGCGGGGTCTTTCAACTGTTCTGTGGCAAAGTTTTCCCTGTGAACCTCAAGATCAGAAAACTCCACAGACGGTAGGTTTTCGTCTGAGGAGGTGGGCTCCTCTCCAGTTTCTTGAGTCTCCCCTGCCAATACTGATAAGGGAAATTCCGGAGAGTCCTCACCACTCTCAGGGGAGTTCTGGCTATCACATTCCTGGTACATAGGGGCACCAGTGGGGGGCTCAGGATCATCCCACAGTTCCCAGAACTTCGGAAAATCCCTTCCCACAATGGCGTCATACGGTAACTGAGATACTAAGCCCACTGGATGAGAGAGGGTACCTTTGGGGGTCTCGAAACACACTGTAGTCACTGGATACTCTCGGGTGTCCCCATGCACACAAATAACAGCTACCTTGCTATTCCCAGAGACCTCTGTTTTAACTAACTCAGCCTTTATCAGGGTCACAAGGCTACCTGAATCCAGCAATACCACAACATTTCTACCATTAACACACATTTTGCATAAATGTTTCTCAATTCCTCGAATGGCAGTGCATGCGACTGTCGCACACAGCGACTGACGTCTGCCCGTCAAAGTCACACTGCATGGGTTCCTCCACAACCGGGCAATTGGCTGCAATATGTCCCGCTTGCCGGCAGCGGTAGCAAACGATCCTTCTTGCCGCCTCTTGAGCCGCTGATTTCCCAGGCTGTTCTCGCCAAACTTGGGGTAGAGCTCCCACCCTCTCACTCTCTCCACCCTTACCCCTTGGAATCCTCTTATCCGCCCCTGGGGATGGTCTGGTCTTAGGGTGGAAAGTCCGAGTGTCTCTGGAAGAGGCCGTCAGGTTCTCTGTAGCCAAGTATTTCTCCACACGATCCACAAGACCATCGGCCGTCTCTGGGTCTCCATGGCTTACCCAGTTTTGGATGGCAGTAGGAAGAGCTCTCAAAAACCGATCCATTACAACACGTTCCACAATCTTTGGTGCGGACAAAGTCTCTGGCTGTAGCCACTTTCTGCTCAGGTGAATGAGATCATACATTTGAGACCTGGGGGGTTTTCCAAGCTGGAAAGTCCAGTTATGCACACGCTGAGCCCGGACAGCCTGGGTGACACCCAGCCTTGCCAATATCTCAGCTTTTAGCATCACATAGTCTTTTGCTTGGTCAGGCTCTAGGTCATAGTAAGCCTTCTGCGATTCACCAGTTAACAGAGGAGCCACCAGTCCAGCCCACTGCTCCTCAGGCCACTTTTCTCTTTCAGCAGTCCTTTCAAATGTGGTCAAAAATACCTCTGGATCATCCTCTCCAGTCATTTTTGTCAATAAACGACTCACCCCAAAGGACGCGGTATTAGTGGGACGGCTTTCCTCACTGGTCTGCGGACGTTGCTGCATTACTGCTTCCATTTGTTGTAGTCTCTGCTCTTGCTTCTGTAACAGGTCTATGAAGCGGGCCTCAGATTGCTGCTGGGCTTGTTGCTGAGCTTCCAGACTCTGTTGGTGAGCTTGCTGCTGGGCTGCAAGGCTCTGTTGATGAGCTGCAAGGCTCTTTTGCAAACCTGCATTTGTCTGCTGTTGATTGGCATTTGCTAGAGCCAGCTGCTTCAGTATCTCCTCCATGCTGGCTTAAAAAAAACTGCCACTGGTTCTCCACCAACTGTGAGGGGGTTAGCTCGGCAGCGGGTGTGTGTGACCCCCGGGATGGGCTCCCCACACAAAAACAGGCCCAGCAAACGGAGGTTGTGGTTTTCAAAATGAAAAAAAAGGTGCGGTTTATTTTCTATTTACAGTGACAAAACACAGCAAAGCCAAAAGAAACATAACCAAAATAAATCCTGGTCAAGTTGACCTCTGACTAAACATACAGGTTTCCTAACTAACAACTGGGATCAGCCTAGTGCTGTCCTAGTCCCTAAGTCCCTGGTTTAGTAAAGGTCCAAACAAATAGCCACACAGGCTTTGCCTCACCGCACAGGGGTTCACTCTCCCTAGACAGTCCACACAGGTCTGGTTCCAGGCATGAGCTAACATCTAATGAAGCTGGGAGTTCTTATAGAGGCCTAAATGAGCTGACAAGCTTCAGCTGGCCTCATCAACTCCCTGCCTGCACGACGCCCAGCCCTCTCCCTAGAGGTATGAGTCATCCATGAGCCCACTAGCCTTATACAACTCTCCACCTAGTTGTATAAGTCGGCGTAAAGCCTGAATCTGGGCGAAATATATCTACCCCCCTGGATGCAACCAGGTGACTTTACCTTCCTGCTGTCACACTACGCTCATTAATGCTAGAAAGCCAGCCTCCAGACTCATCTATCAGAGAGTCTGGAGAGCATACGTTTCCTGGTGTGAATCCAGATGTTGGAATCCTCAGAAGTATGAAATAATTAGGATTCTTGCTTTTTGCCAGTTAGGAGTGGATATGAATTTAGCCCTTAGCACCATCAAAGGGCAAATATCGGCTCTATCAGTCTTCTTTCAGAGACCATTGGCATCTCACTCCCTAGTTCGGACATTCATTAAGGGGGTACTGAGGATAAATCCTCCAGTTAGGACTCCCTTGTGTCCATGGGATTTGAATTTGGTATTGTCAGTGTTGCAAAAGCAACCTTTTGAACCTATTCGCCATATTCCTTTAATTATATTAAGTAGGAAGTTGGCCTTTCTGATTGCTATAGCTTCTGCTAGGAGAGTATCAGAGCTAGCAGCTCTTTCTTGTAAAGAGCCTTATCTAATTTGTCACAAGGACAAAATCATACTACGACCCCATCCGGCTTTTCTACCTAAGGTGGTGTCGGCTTTTCACTTGAATCAAGACATTGTTCTGCCTTCCTTTTTTCCAAACCCGCGGACGGCGGGGGAAAAATTATTACACTCTCTAGATCCAGTGAGAGCGGTAAAGGTGTATCTGCAAGCAACCGCTCAGATACGTAAAACAGATGTTTTGTTTATTTTACCAGATGGGCCCAAGAAGGGCCAAGCGGTATCAAAATCCACCATTTCCAGGTGGATTAGGCAAGTAATTATTCAAGCTTATGGTTTAAAAAACAGGACTCCTCCTTTTCCTGTTAAGGCGCACTCTACCAGGGCGATAGGTGCTTCATGGGCAGTGCACCACCAGGCTTTGATGGCTCAGATCTGTAAAGCTGCAACTTGGTCTTCAGTCCATACATTTTCCAAATTCTATCAAATAGATGTGAAAGGACATGAGGATTCCGCCTTTGGGCGAAGTGTGCTGCAGGCAGCAGTATAGGGCTTCTGGTCCGCAAGCGGCCTGTTTTGATCTGTGTCTCCCCCCCTTCATATGAGCATTGCTCTGGGACGTCCCATTATGTAATGACTAGCTCTGTGTCCCGTGGTGTACGATAAAGAAAATAGGATTTTTATAACAGCTTACCTGTAAAATCCTTTTCTTGGAGTACACCACGGGACACAGAGGTCCCCCCCTTCTTATGGGAACCTTACTGCTTTGCTACAAAACTGAGGTACTTCCCTGATGGGAGGGGTTATATGGAGGGGAACTGTCTTCCATTGGTTGTGCCAGTGTCCAATCACCGCTGGTGACCCTTAACCCATTATGTAATGACTAGCTCTGTGTCCCGTGGTGTACTCCAAGAAAAGGATTTTACAGGTAAGCTGTTATAAAAATCCTATTTTTTTCATTTTCGCGGGGTTCCCCTTCAAGATTCTCCACACATAAGTCGCCCCGCAAGTCGGATCATCTTGATCCGACTTCTGGTGCGACCTCTATTCAAATCAATGGGCTCCCATAGGGAACCATTGATTTGGAATAGAGAAAGAAAAACACGGCTGAAAGCTAGCGCGGGGAAACGTGCATTGAATTCAATGCAAAACGCGGTAAAAAATTGCGTTAAAAACGCCACTTTTTTCCTGGCGTCTGTACTAGCTTTACAGCCCGTTTTTTAAAATGTCCGTGGGCATGTGACTTAAAGGTTATTTATTTTCTTAAAAAAAAGAAGTTATACATATCTGCAGGTTCCTTGCCACCTCTTTGGCAGTCCCCTGCTGGTGCTGTCTGCCTATTCTTCCTCCAAGTCCCTTCTTAGAAAGCCAAGTGCTATGGGGCCACACATGCGTGCGTGATCCCGAGCTAGGCTATGTGCGCCCATAGATGCACACAGCACTGGACCGCCCCCTCCTCACAGGAGTTTGACAGCAGCAAGAGCCATAGGCTCCTTCTGCTCTGTGTCTCCTGTAAAACCAGGAGAGAGGAGAATGATGCTAGAGCCAAAACAGGACTCAGGTAAATTTTTAGGGATGGGATAGTTGGGATTTTTTTTTTTTTTTTTTTACCCTAATGCAGAGAATGCATTCAATTTAAAAGAAATAGACTTTAGAACCACTTACATTTTTATAAATTCCCATTTATAGTGTGTCTTACACAGCAATTTACAGAATATGTAGGACTGTTTACATCAGCCTTTGCTCCTAATGTAAATTGCATCTTAACTCCACTGAATCCTAATAAAATTTTCTTCTGTAGAATTTTGTCAATGGTTAATGTATTTGATTGTTTTAATACAATGAAAATGTGTGAATAAACTCTAATCTATCTCACAGAGCACATAGTGGACTTGAGCAAGTCAAAGTATGCCAGAAATATTGTGAGGAAATTTCTGATGTATGGGTACGTTTTCCAGATTTTCTTTGTACTGCATGTGATTTCGTAAATGTGCTAATACAATTTCTTTATTGGAGTCAGTAAAAAAAAAAAAAGTAAAATATTTATCTGCTGAGAAAAATTTAATTGGGACCTAAAACAGAAGAGAAATATGTAGTTAAATGAAAGATACAAATATTTGTACTCTTTATAAATTTGACTTTCCTGATTATTTAACCATTTGTCAAGCACTTATACTAGAATGATGCCTACAGCTGCAGGCATCACCTTTGGTAATGTTTTTAGAGCTTTCGGTCGGCTCTCTTGTAAAAGCAATCCTAGCAGCTAACTAGCTGCTGTATTGCTTTTACAAGCAGTGGGAGGGGACAACCCCCTTTGCGGCTCTCTAATCGCACCAGTATAACAACCAGCCAGGCAAAGCCAGGATCGACTTTCAGCTAGAGTAGCCCAGAGCGGATGACTTGACATCACTTCCGGTTTACCCGGATGTCAACGGCGCCGTTTTTAGAAAATCAAATGCGTTCCAAAAACATCGATCTTCGTGTTTTGAATGTTTTTTAAGGGCAGAGGAGGGCTTTGTGGTCTTATAAGACCATAAGTCTCTCCATAAAGAGTACCTGTCACATGCCTATTACTGTCGCAAGCATGTTTACATTCCTTGTGACAGCAAAAAAAAGTGATTGGAAAAAAATGAAAGCAACAGTGTAGAAATAAAATCGGTCCTGCACACGCGTAAACAGCGATCGTCCAACACATGCGAGGTATTACCGTGAACGTCAGATCATGGGCAGTAATTCTAGCACCAGACCTTTTCTGTAGATCTAAAGTGGTAACCTGTAAAGGCTTTTAAAGCGTTGCCTATGGATAGTAAAATTTACGCCATTTGTTGCTTTTGCATGTGTGTGTGCGATGTTAAAGCATGACATGTTTGGTATTTATTTACTTGGCGTAGCATTATGTTTTTTATTTTACAAAAAAATGTATTTTTTCCCCAAAAATTGTGTTTGAAAAACTGCTGCGCAAATACTGTGACATAAAAAATTGCAAAACCCATAATTTTATTCTCTAGGGCCTCTGCTTTAAAAAATAAATATATCGGTGTAGGGTGGGAAGAAGCATGAGACTCTTTATTCAAACACAGACACAAAGAGCTATACACTCAGAGGACAATCCCCCCCCCCCCTCCTCTTTGCATAATGACACAGGATGGGCTAAACTTTACCTCCTCCAGTAACATGACACACAGGTATTTTCAACTTTCCAACAGTAGACCAACTTATCAGCAGGGAGGGCTGTAGGGAGGAATTCCTCCACCTTGCCCCCGGTCTACATGCTAGAAACACATATACATCCCATAATAGGTTGCTCCCAAGGCAGACAGAAACAATAGAACAATGGGATACAGCCACACCTTAAACGATCTAGTAAAAAGTCTACAACAGACTGAGTGAGACCAAGCTCATACAATTGTCCAGCAGTTGGAAAGGTGAAATTCAAACTTTTGCTACTATATGATTTTTTACTTTAAGCTTTACCGTTGAAATGCCATTGTCTACAAATTGCAGCATAGGAAGTGTTATACCTAGGGTATCATAGTAATATTGTATATTGAAAGTGCTTGTGACTGACATTTCAATCATTACACAGGATAATGAATGTTCTTCTCTTTTACATTATGTCAAAACACTTTGTGGGCTGCACCTGGGTTGTTAATGATTAAAGAATGTGCTCTATGTTGAACTGTGTGTGTGTGTGTGTGTGTGTATGTATATGTATATATATGTATATATGTATGTGTATATATATATATATATATATATATATATATATATATATATATAATATATTATATATGTATTTATCACATTTATTAACCACTTAAGGATTGAGCCTCTTTCTGAAAATAGGATTTTTGTAACAGCTTACCTGTAAAATCCTTTTCTTGGAGTACATCACGGGACACAGAGCGGCATAGTCATTACTATGTGGGTTATATAGTTTACCTTCAGGTGCTGGCACTGGCAACTTCCAAACCGGAAGTACCCTCCCCTATATAAGCCCCTCCCATCCGGGAGCACCTCAGTTTTGTAGCAAAGCAATAAGTGTCCCTAAAAGAGGGGTGGGAGCTCTGTGTCCCGTGATGTACTCCAAGAAAAGGATTTTACAGGTAAGCTGTTACAAAAATCCTATTTTCTTTCTCGTACATCACGGGACACAGAGCGGCATAGTCATTACTATGTGGGACGTCCCAAAGCAATGCCCAATGAGGGGGGGGATACACCATACATAAGCTGGGCGCTATCAGACATGAGGATCTTTTGCGGCCTGCAACACACTGCGCCCAAAGGCGACATCCTCCTGACTTCTAACGTCCACCTGGTAGAACCTAGTAAATGTGTGTACTGAAGACCATGTTGCGGCCTTACAGATTTGAGCCAGGGAGGCCTGGTGATGCACTGCCCATGAAGTTCCAACTGCTCTCGTGGAGTGCGCCCTAACTTTGAACGGAGGCGGTCTCCTTCTCAAGCCATAGGCTTGCATTATGACCTGTCGAATCCACTTGGCTAAAGTAGATTTTGACGCTGCCTGACCCTTTCTGGGGCCTTCCAGCAGGATAAACAAAGTATCCGTTCTGCGAATCTGAGCAGTGGCTTTTAGATAAGCTTTAACTGCTCTTACTACATCCAAAGAATGTAATAACTTTTCCTCTACCGAACTAGGTTTGGGGAAAAAGGAAGGAAGAACCACATCTTGGTTCAAATGAAAACCTCGATACCACCTTAGGAAGAAAGGCTGGATGAGGACGTAACACTACTCTGTCCTTATGGATAACCAGATATGGCTCTTTACAGGACATAGCGGCCAATTCCGACACTCTTTTAGCCGAACAAATGGCTACTAGAAAAATCAATTTCCTGGTGAGAAGAACTAAGGAAATGTTCTGTAATGGTTCAAATGGTTGTTTCTGTAGAACCGACAGAACCAGGTTTAAGTCCCATGGACATATGGGAATATTAACCGGAGGGCTAATACGCATCACTCCTTGTATAAAAGCTTTGACTAGTGAATGCGAAGCCAAGGGCCTTTGAAAAAATATTGACAAGGCCGAAATCTGACCCTTGATAGTACTCAAGGCAAGCTTCCTATCTACAGCCCCCTGTAGGAAGTCAAGAATCTTACCTATTACGTACTTACGTGGATGCCTTTTATTGGCCTCACACCAAGCAATGTACGCCTTCCAGATTCTATAGTAGATCTGCCTGGATACCGGCTTCCTGGCATTGATCGTGGTAGATACCACAGGATTAGAGAGACCTCTCTTTTTTAGAATGTGGGCTTCAATAGCCAGGCCGTCAAACCTAGGGCTAGTAAGGAAGGGTGGTATATCGGTCCTTGTGAAAGCAGGTCCGGACAATGTGGGAGGGTCCAAGGACTCCCCACAGACATTTTTACAATCTCTGCGTACCATGCTCTTCGGGGCCACGCTGGAGCCACCAGAATCACTGGTTTCTTTTCTACGCTGATTCTGCGGATTAATCGAGGTAACAATTGTGGCGGTGGGAATGCATATATCAGCTTGAACTGATCCCAAGGGAACACTAGGGCATCCGAGCCGCAAGCTAGGGGATCCCTTGTCCGAGAGACAAATCTGTCCACCTTTGCGTTGAATCTGGATGCTAACAAATCTACATCCGGTGTTCCCCACCGCTGACATATTGTCCGGAAAACCTTGGGGTGAAGGGACCATTCCCCTGGGCATAATTGTTGGCGACTTAGAAAGTCCGCCTTCCAATTCTCCACTCCTGGAATGAATACCGCGGATATGGCTGGGACATATCTTTCTGCCCATTTCAGGAAGCAATTTACTTCCCTCTGGGCTGCACGACTCCTGGTGCCACCCTGATGATTGATATATGCCACTGCCGTGGCATTGTCTGATTGAATTCTGACAGGGGACCCTTGGAGTTTGGATGTCCATGCTACTAGGGCATACCGGGCTGCTCGTATCTCTAAGAGATTGATGGGCAGGGCCTTTTCTGCATCCGACCATCTGCCCTGGAGAGACCATTGCTCCAGTACTGCTCCCCAGCCTATAAGGCTGGCATCTGTAGTGACCACCTTCCAAGAAATCGGACTGAAGGATTTCCCTTTTTCCAGATTCTGGGGAACCAACCACCAACGGAGGCTCTTGCGAACGGAAGGGGACAAGGACATTGTAAGTCTAGGGCCTGAACTTTTTTGTTCCAGGCTGACAGTATGGCCCCTTGCAAATTCCTTGAATGGAATTGACCGTAGGGTACTGCTTCGAATGATGCCACCATTTTTCCCAGCAGCCTCATGCACAGGCGTATGGACGGCTGTCTTTTTGTACCCACTAGTTGGATCAAATCTCTCAAAGACGACACCTTTTCTTGAGGCAAGAAAATTTTTCTCTGGTCTGAATCCAGCCTTAGCCCCAAGTATTCCAGACTTTTGACTGGTTTTAGGGCTGACTTGTCTCGGTTGATAATCCAACCATGAGATTCCAGATACTTGATTGTCTCGTGAACAGCCACTTCTAGTTTTTCCACTGAGTGGTCTATCAGCAACTAGTCGTCTAGATATGCCATTATCGTTACACCTTGTGTTCTTAGATTGGCCAATAATGGGGCCAGAATTTTTGTGAACACTCGTGGTGCTGTGGCCAGACCGAAGGGTAAGGCTCTGAACTGAAAATGGCGCCCTTCTACTGCAAAGCGTAGAAATTTTTGGTGAACTGGAAAGATGGGAATGTGCAAATAAGCATCTTTGATGTCGATCGAGGCTAGCCATTCCTCCCCTTGTAGGGCAGTGGTCACCGATCGGATCGACTCCATCCTGAAAGTTCTGATATGTAGGAATTTGTTTAGCCCTTTTAGATTTAATATGGGCCTCACGTCCCCGTTTTTGGTTTCGGGACTGTAAAGAGGTTTGAGTAAAACCCGAACCCGCATTCTTCCAGGGGAATCTCCATAATTACCCCTTGGAGCAACAGTTGTTCTAGTGCCAACAGGAGGGATCCTCTCTTCCGGGGATCCCTTGGCACGTTCGACCTTATAAAATGGGAAGGCGGGGAGTCTTTTAACTCCAATTTGTATCCCAGACTTACTGCGGAGAGCACCCATCTGTCTCTGATCGTGTCCCGCCAGGTCTCTGCGAACAACTGAAGTCTTCCCCCCACCCGATTGAGTGGGGGCAACCCTTCATGCATTTGACTTTGGGGGAGGTTTTGTACCTCTCCTGACCCAGGGTTTCTTGTTACCCTGCGATTGTCCCTGATTTTTACCCCCGGGATTTGACCGAGGAGGCCGTCGGAACTGTTTCACAGCCGATGTCCCAGGGACTGGAGAAGCAGGCCTCTTAAAAGAGGGACCTCTAACTCTGTTTTTAACCGGCAAGAGTGTAGTTTTACCGCTGGAAATTTTCTGGATATATTTGTCCAGGTCTTCCCCGAATAAGCGTTCACCATGAAATGGGAAGCTAACCAGCAATTTTTTACAGGGAGCTTCAGCAGACCAGTTTTTGAGCCATTGAAGCCTGCGCATATGTACTACAGACAGCGTAAGGCGGGAGGCCTGATGGATTGAATCCTTTATGGCGTCAACCGCAAAGCATAAGGCTCTAGGTAGATCAGCTAGGGCAAGGGCCTGCTGATCTGGCAAGTCCCTTAAGACCTGTTTCAACTGATCCTTCACTGCTTGGCAGACCCCAATAGCTGCCACTGCTGGTTGTGTCACCAAGCCTGCTGTAGAGAAAGCAGATTTTAATAAGGACTCCAATTTTTTATCTATTGGGTCCTTGAACATTTGGACATTATCTACTGGACATGTCAGTGATTTATTCACACAAGAGATGGCTGCGTCCACTGTAGGGACCCTCCATTTTTTGATGAACTTATCCTCCATGGGATAGACCACCAGAAATCTCTTGGGAGGAGTAAATATTTTATCAGGATGTTCCCAATCCTGGTAAATGAGCCCTTCCAGTAAAGGATGGACACACCAGTGCGACCTAACAGTTCAAAGTCGCATGACAAGTTGTACCCCATTCCCAGCAATGGAACCGTTCAAATTGCGGCAACTCAAGTCGCAGCGACTTTGAAAAAGGTTCCTGCACTATTTCTGTGTGATTTCAGTGCGACTTGCATTGACATGTGTTAAATGAAGTCACACAGATATCAGCAAGGTGCACATGAAATCGCACTGCTTTTAAAGACGCGCTGAAGTGGCGTGATTTCAAAACCGCACTGGTATGAACAAGACCAAAGGGAGTGCTCCTAATCTCAGCTTGTTACAGAAGGAATCAATCAATCGGATTCCAATCTCTCCACCATGGCCAAGAACAAAGGGCTGTCCAAGAATGTCAGGGACAAGATTGTGGACCTACACAAGGCTGGAATGGGCTACAAGACAATCGCCAAGCAGCTTGGTGAGAGGGTGGCAACAGTTGATGCGATTATTCGCAAATGGAAGAAACACAAAATAACTGACAATCTCCCTCGGTCTGGGGCTTCATGCAATATCTCACCTCGTCGCAATTCAATGATCATGAGAATGGTGAGGAATCGGCCCAGAACTACACAGGTGAATCTTGTCAATGATCTCAAGGCAGCTGGGACCATAGTCACCAAGAAAACAATTGGCAACACACTACGCCGTGAAGGACCGAAATTCTGCAGGTCCCCCTGCTCAAGAAATTACAGTACATGTACAGGCCCATCAGAAGTTTGCTAATGAACATCTGAATGATTCAGAGGAGAACTGGGTGAAAGTGTTGTGGTCAGATGAGACCAAAATCAAGCTCTTTGGCATCAACTCAACCCGCCGTGTTTGGAGGAGGAGGAGGAATGCTGCCTATGACCCCAAGAACACCATCCTCACCATCCAATATGGAGGTGGAAACATTATGCTTTGTGTTTTTTCTGCTAAGGGGACGGGACAACTTCATAGAATCAAAGGGGCGATGGACGGGGCCATTTACCGTCAAATCTTGGGTGAGAACCTCCTTCCCTCAGCCAGGGCATTGAAAATGGGTCATGAATGGGTATTTCAGCATGACAATGACCCAAAGCACACAGCCAAGGCAACAAAGGAGGGGCTCAAGAAGAAACACATTAAGGTCCTGGAGTGGCCTAGCCTGTCTCCAGACCTTAATTCCATAGAAAATATGTGGAGGGAGCTGAAGGTAGCCTCAAAACCTTTATGACTTAGAGAGGATTTGCAAAGAGGAGTGGGACAAAATCCCTCCTGAGATGTGTGCAAACCTGGTGGCCAACTACCAGAAACGTCTGACCTCTGTGATCGCCACCAAGTACTAAGTCATGTTTTGTGAAGGGGTCAAATACTTATTTCACTCCTAAAAATGCAAATCAATTTATAACTTTTTTTTTAAATGCATTTTTCTCGATATTTTTGTTATTCTGTCTCACTGTTAAAATAAACCTACTATTAAAATTATAGACCGATCATTTCTTTGTCAGTGGGCAAACATACAAAATCAGCAGGGGATCAGATACTTTTTTCCCTCACTGTACTGCTGACGAGAAAGGGCATTTAGCAGTTTATATTTACTAAAATAATTGCATTTCCATGTTTTGTGTACTGTGGAAGACCAGATATAGTGAATGCAGGGTCCTGTGTTTAGTAACACTTTAAACTTTTATCTTGTATTTTTGTTTGACATATACTCTTTTTCATATTTACAGGTCAAAATCCCAAGTGGCCGAAATAATTAAAAGCTTTAAAGGACAGGTGAAGAAATTGTTGAGGCATTCGGAGGCTTCATACATTGTTGAATATGCATATAATCACAAAGCCATTTTAGAGCAGAGGAACATGCTGTGTGAAGAACTATATGGAAGTACATTCCGCTTCTACAAGGTAATAAGCAGATAAGGTTGGGATATAGTGATCATTTGACAGTGTTTAACAAGTGTTAATTGTTTGAGCCTTTGTGTGTTTAAGGCAAATGAACAGCAGATTTATTAAAATAATCAACAGAATGGAAGACTGTTTGCTTAAATTGACCCCTTTTGCAGTGTAAAAATTTTGACCAAAAGTCAGCCTGTAAAATAAGAAGCTAATAATTTTCCGCCAGGTGGTGAATCAATTCTTAATTTTCTTAAAAAGATCTGGGCACTGCTGCTGACATTTCCCAGTGTGTCAGATAATGTTCCCCTCTGTTGGGTCCTGTGGTTTTTCCTGCCAGCAGCTTCATCACTACTTTGTTCTCTAGTAATTTGTCAGCGTGAGGAACCACAGGGTATCAAAGGATGACTTTAAATAATTAATACGGCAATATTGCTGATTTTTATATAATTTTTTTAAAATGTGGTAGCAATAGGTTCTTAGGAATTATTCTCCGCTTGTTCGTTGTGAGGGATGTAATGCAAAAGAGAACTTTTTTTTCCTCTTACTTGACCGCACTACTTTAAGGATTGTTCCCACCTACCAAAGAGTTTAACTGGCCATAGATGGATTGAAACGTGGCTAAATCAGCAGGGACTAACCACATTTTGATCCATCTGTGCCCATTCCCATTCAATTTAATGATTGACTCTTCTTGACTGGGACTGTTGGTAATTTTTCCTATTTCTGACAATGGAGCAGTCCCCGCTGTCAGAACACAATAGTGTAGCACAGGGGTGTCAAACTCAATTTCTCTTTTTGTCCATGGACGGACACAGCCTCTTAAGTCTTGACAGTTGGGTTATGTTCCTGTTCTATAGGAGAGGACTAGGCAGAACATGTTAAATATTTAAATACATGTTACTTTAACAGAGTTGAACAGCCCCGCCCAGGGGGCGGTCCCTCCGGACATAACCCTCCGCCCCGCAGTCAGCAGCTCAGTTTTTTTTCTGCCTAGTAGAGGAGAAGGACTTTGGCTCCCTTTGGGCCCAGGGTCCGGAAGAAATTTTATTTTTTTATTATTTTTTGATTTTCTTTTAAGAAATCTTCTATCAAGTGCCGGCTGGGTGACAGGCTGGATATTATAGATCCCTGTAGTCCCCCCAGTCTGGCCATCGAGCGTGAGCAGGCCTTTGCTACGTGCAGGGTCAGCCACGACATACCCCATGGCTCCAGGGGTGGCCGGTGAGCTTTGCTCCAGGGTTCACATATGACAGGGCTGCTTGCTGTCTCAGTCACAGTGGACCGGGCCAACAGCTACTCCGTACTGCTCGGTTGTAGGTCTGTCAGGAACGCACCAGCAGGTCCTCGCAAGGACGGGTAAGTACAGTTCCTCCTGCCTCGGCAGGATGGAACGGCTGGGAATTCCTAAGGGAGTCGTTAGGGGGTTCTCTTGCTCTCCCTCCATTCACCCCCTTTTTTCCTCTTCCCCTTGCGGGACTTGCTGCGACCAAGGGTATACCTGTAGGGGGGTTCCAGGTCCCGGCTGTGGGGGTGTCCAGGCCCGCTCTCTGTGGGGGGGATAGTTGTTTTCTTACAGAAGCCTCTGCTGCGGCCTTCTCGTCCACCTTGTTTGGCCGCCATTTTGGAAGCGCCGGCGCCATTTTTTAGGTGCCTGTGATTAGTATTGAAAAATCCCATTGATGGCCATTTTGCCGTGGCTGCGCTGTGACGCAGGTCTGCACTGCGGGCGGCCATTTTCTTGTGGTCCGCGCTCTTTCTCTGAGGCGCTCTGCAGCCATTTTGGAATGGGTTTTGGCCTCTAGTGCTGAATGGCTTCCTGAACGGCGCTATTCACCTCAGAGTTCCCCAGACACACGCTGTGTGTGGATGGAGAGCGGGCAGCGGCGCTGAACAATCTCTTGCTGGGTGGTGAGTTCCCTGGGTAACCCCCCCCGGTCAGTGCAGCTAGGAGGG
Organism: Rana muscosa; assembly: GCA_029206835.1. Lineage (NCBI taxonomy): Eukaryota > Metazoa > Chordata > Amphibia > Anura > Ranidae > Rana > Rana muscosa. The sequence goes on from CM055116.1 coordinate 735,160,635, forward strand.
TGGACTTTTTGTCAGGTGTCTTGACTAAGTTTCTAAGGGCTGTCAGTGGGCAATATGGAGTCAGAAGCTGGCGTTTTTTCCCCAAACATTCCAAGGGCAGCAACTGGTGCCCCTGCACCTGTGGTTACCATGGACGCTTTGTCGGCAGTCCTGGAGTCATTTGTTGCCAGGGTGGAAGCGGCGTGCGGGCACAAGGGGGGTACTAAGCACCTCCTTCCCCCGCCATCTCCTGGGGAATGTTCTAACTCCGACTCAGTCCTGGCTGCGGCTCAGGACCCCGGTTCTGGTGTGTCAGAAGATGCTGACCAGGACCTTCCCAGTGAGGAGGACCCCTTGTCTGGGTCAGCTCAAGATAGGGCACTTGTGAGTGCGCTTATCCATGCTGTGAGGGACACTCTCAAGCTGGAAGATACAGCTGGGACTTCCACAGCAGGGTCTTTCCCTTTTGGGTCGCATAAACTGACCCGCTCTGTTAAGGTTTATGTTATGTTTACTGTTATGTATAAAGGGGTGTAGATAAAGGCCTGCAGAGCACCCACTCAGCGCCAGATCAAACCCACAGACCTCTAAGCAGTACAAACAGAGAGAAAAAATGGTAAAAATATTTTTCAATATAAAACCACTGAGCAGCCGTTTAAAAAATAAAAATAAAACCACGGTATAAGAGTAAAACAGTTCAGTCTCTGTGATATTAAAATACACAAAACAGCGCTTAAAAATCAATAATGATAGACTCATGGAAAAACCACAGAATAAAGAAACTCTTAGATGTAGTCAAGGTGATGTAAACAATCCAAAGTGCTGAATGGTATCTTAGTAGTAATCCTAGCGTGCACCTTCCACCAGGGAGAAACAATAATCTCAATCCACTGCGTGATGCACTCTCCCCAAGGGGGTTAAACTCACCAGAAGACTAAAAAATTAGAGCGTTGACGCTCTCTGTTGAAATCGTTTGACGAAACGACGCGTCAGAGCGTGACCCACAACATCCCCGCTGACCCGGAAGTGACGTGTGCGCTTCACACACTCCGCTCTCCTACTAGGAAGCTGCTGCAGTGTCTGCAAGGATTCACCTGCTCTCCATGGACGGCTGGATCTGGTGATAGCGCCCTCTGGGGTCACTTATATGCAAATTTTTTGTGATTTGATGTACGCAGATAGGTTTAAGGGGGCTTTCAGTGTATGGGCTACTTTGGAATAATAAACAGGATTACACTATATTGCTGTTCCTTGTTTTTATGACCTTGTGTGGAGCTCCTGTGCCTGCTGTCCCCGCCTGCTGGTGATGGTCCGTGAAAAAGTGGCTGGTGTATCTGCTTAAGGCTCTGATTTTTTTAGTCTTCTGGTGAGTTTAACCCCCTTGGGGAGAGTGCATCACGCGGTGGATTGAGATTTTCTCCCTGGTGGAAGGTGCACGCCAGGATTACTACTAAGAACACCATTCAGCACTTTGGATTGTTTACATCACCTTGACTACATCTAAGACTTTCTTTATTCAGTGGTTTTTCCACGAGTCTATCATTATTGATTTTTAAGCGCTGTTTTGTGTATTTTAATATCACAGAGACTGAAATGTTTTATTCTTATACCGTGGTTTTATGTTTACTGTTATGTTGATTTCTTTGACAAGTTCATAGATAAGGAATGGGAACGGCCGCAGAGGTCCTTTTGCGGTCCCTCAGCGCATGGCGGTCCGTTATCCATTTGAGGAAAGCCTTTTGAAAAAGTGGGCTTCTCCGGTCGTTGATCCCCCAGTCTCTCGGTTAAATAAAGTAACCACTATCCCGGTAGAGGGGACCCCTGCCTTTAAGGACCCTACTGATAGGAGGACCGAAGCGGTGACCCGCTCCATGTTCACCATGCTGGGGTCAGCATTGCGGCCTATATTGGCTGCAACCTTGGTGTCTCAGACACTCACTGAATGGGCTAAAATATTGCACCAGACAGTGGAGGAGCATCAGCTTCCTCCTGAATGCGTGTCACTGGCCGAACAGTTGGTTCAGGGACTTGTGTACGTCTGTGATGCAACCCTGGATGCGGCCCTGTTAATCTCCCGGGCTTCTGCATTTGCGGTGGTATTGCACCGCCTGATATGGCTAAAGTGCTGGTCCGCTGACCAAGCTTCCAAGAAAACTCTGGCAGATTTGCCTTTCAAGGATGGGAGGCTTTTTGGTGCCTCACTGGACGACATCATTAAAGATATCACTGGAGGTAAAAGCACACTTCTCCCTCAGTCCACTAAAGAGATATTTTCGTCAGTCAGGACCTGCTGGCAGACCCTCCCAAGTGGAAAAAGGCCCAGCTGGGGGACAGAAGCGTCCCTGGGTGCGCAAGCCTGCCAAGCCAGCAAACAAGCCTGCTTCCGCATGAAGTTTTGCCCCCACCCTACTCCTGGGTGGGGGGACGGCTTTGCAGGTTTGCAGCTCGGTGGACCTCCCTGCTCTCCGACCAGTGGGTCTGCGAGGTGGTCACTTCGGGGTACAAGAGAGTTTCTTACTTGTCCACCAAACAGATTCTTTCCCTCAAATCTGCCTCTCCTTCCGGCTCGTCGGACTGCCCTGCTGGGGGCAGTGCAAGACTTGTTGAGGTGCAGGGTAATCATACCCGTACCACCGCAGGGCAGGTTTCAGGGTTTCTACTCTAATCTGTTTGTGGTCCCAAAGAAGGACTGAGTCCATCCAATCTTGGACCTCAAGGCCCTCAATGCCTTTGTAAAGGTTCAAAAGTTCTGAATGGAATCGATTTGTTCGGTGGTTGCTGCGCTCCATCCAGGGGACTTCCTGGCATCCCTGGATTTCATGGACGCATACTTGCATGTCCCCATCTGCGTCAGGCATCAGAGGTTCCTGCGCTTTGCGATCGGCGAAGACCACTATCAATTCGTGGCTCTTCCCTTTGGCCTAGCGTCGGCACCAAGAGTTTTCACCAAGGTGCTCGCCCCGATTTTAGCTTTGCTGAGACAGCGCGGCATTGCTATCATGGGCTACTTAGACGATCTTCTTCTGAGAGCTGCTTCAAGCTCAGAATTAGAGGAGGACGTGTCTATAGCCAGTCAGACCCTCCGGGAGTTTGGTTGGGTACTGAACCTCCAGAAGTCAGTGTTAAGCCCCGTACACACGGTCGGACTTCCATCGGACTTTTCCCTGGATTTTTGTCCGAACGGAGTTGGCCGGGCACACCCATAGCATACACACCACAGGACTTTTCTGCAAACTTTCCCAAAACTTTTTGCAACATCACGTGGTTTTTCTGCTCTTTACCGCCACCCTTTGGTCAACTTCTGCTGTTGTTGGTTGATGGCACACGGTCAGACTTTGCTCCATCGGACTTTTGTTGGGCAAAAGTTTGTCCGTTTGCAGTCCCAACTTTTGTCCGATGAAAACAAGAAAAAAGCAAAAATAGTTTGTCCGATGGAGCGTACACACGGTCGGATTGTTGGTCCAACTTGCTCAAAATGAAGTTTGTTGGCCAAAAGTCTGTCCGTGTGTACGGGGCTTAAGTAACCGACCCAGCGCCTACAGTACCTGGGGTTGATTCTGGACTCTTCGAAGGCCAGGGTTTTTCTTCCCTTGGAAAAGTTGCAGACACTCCAGACTGCGTGAGGTTGTTGACATCCCGCAAATGGTCGTGTCTCCGTTTTTGCATGCGACTCCTGGGCCTAATGGTAGCCTCTTTCGAGGCAGTGCCGTTTGCCCAATTCCACACTCGGGTATTGTAAAGGGAGATTCTCTCCAAATGTAACAAATCTCCGTCGTCTCTGGATCGTCAGATTCAGTTAAGTCATCTAGTCAGGGCCTCTCTGAATTGGTGGCTGAGATCCCTGGCTCTTCGGTCCGGGAAGTCGTTCCGCCCCTTTCATTGGACTGTGATCACGATGGACGCCAGCCTGATCGGTTGGGGAGTCTGGGGGGGTTCAGGCGGCCCAGGGCGACTTCGGACGAATCCCAACTGCCGATCTATGTCCTGGAACTCCGGGCGATCAGGCTGTGCCTCTTCAAATGGTCACAGAGGCTAAGAGGGCGTCCAGTCAGGATCCAGTAAGACAACGCCACGGCTGTGGCATACGTCAACCATCAAGGAGGAACAAGAAGCTCGGCTGCAGCGTTGGAGGTCGCTCACATTCTGCGGTGGGCGGAAAGGAGCGTGCCGGCTCTATCGGCAGTTTACATTCCGGGCGTGGAAAACTGGCAGGCAGACTATCTGAGTTGCCAGATGCTGGACCAAGGGGAATGGTCGTTACATCCGGAGGTATTTCAACTCCTTTGCCGGAGATGGGGCACGCCAGACGTGGATCTCCTGGCTTCTCGACTCAATCGCAAGGTGTCGAGGTTCGTGGCCAGGTCCAGAGATCCCTGGGCAGACGCGTTGGTGGCCCCGTGGGGTCAGTATCGGCTAATTTATGCCTTTCCCCCACTGAAGTTGCTTCCTCGTCTGCTCCGCAGAGTAGAGTCCGAGGGGATTCCGGTGATTCTCATCGCCCCGGATTGGCCCAGGCATCCCTGGTACGCCGATATAGTGCGCCTGGTGGTGGATGCACCTTGACGACTACCGATGCGGGAGGACCTTCTCTCGCAAGGTCCCATTCTTCATCCTGCTTTACAGTCGCTGGCTTTAACGCCATGGCTATTGAAAGCCAGGTACTAAGGGACCGAGGCCTGTCGGATTCGGTCATTTCAACCATGTTGAGGGCACGTGGAGAGCCTACATCTCTATGCGTGAGGAGATGGAACGGCGTCCACGGGCATATTCGGTTTCCAGGATCCTGCTGTTTTTACAGCGTGGAGTGGATCAGAAACTTGCCTTGAGCACCATTAAGGGTCAGATTTCAGCCTTGGCTGTTTTCTTTCAGCGACCCCTGGCGGCTCATTCATTGGTGAGTACCTTTGTGCAAGGGGTCTGGCATGTGGCCCCTCTGATCCGACCACCACTACCTCCATGGGATTTGAATCTGGTGCTCTCGGGACTTCAGAAACCTCCATTTGAGGACATCAGGGAAATTCCTCTTTTGACGCTCTCTCAGAAGGTTGCCTTCCTAGTAGTCAGGAGGGTTTCTGAATTGGCGGCCTTGTCTTGCAAGTCCCTATTTCTTGTTCATACATCACGGGACACAGAGCAGCATAGTCATTACTATGTGGGTTATATAGAATTACCTTCAGGTGCTGGCACTGGCAACTTCCAAAACAGGAAGTACCCTCCCCTATATAAGCCCCTCCCATCCGGGAGTACCTCAGTTTTTTGCCAGTGTCTAAGGTGTTGGCCAAGGTTAACATGTATTCATCTGGGCTTGTGTACAGGTTCTCTGGGCCTTAGCAAGCTATTCCGGATCCGACCAAAAAAGCTTCATAGCTAAACGGTCGGTACCCGGGCCTTGCAGAGAAGAGCAAGGTTTTGCCTGTAATGCCTCTCTTAGGAGGGCTGGACCCTGGGATCCAGAGCTCTGGTCATACCCAAAACCAAGAGGCTATCTGTGCAGGGTGCTATACAGGTCCAGGGGAGTGGAATCCTTGGGAACCCGGTCCCTGAAGGTCTAGTACAATGCCTGCCGTGAGAGGTGAAGTTTGGGCTTCTGTGGACCAAACAAAGTCCTGCGGCGGGGAAAAGGTAAGTGGGGGCCCCTCAGGAACTTGGTTCTATTGAGGGGACCCCCAAGCCTAATATGTCTTTCTGCCTGTTACCTAAAAGGTATTCCCGCTAATAGCTGTATATGCCTACGAAATCCTAGAAATGTCTTTTCATAAGGGAAGTTTTAAAAACTGTAAACCTGGAAATGTTTTTCATAAAGGAGGTTTTAAAAAAAAAAAAAAAAAAGACAAAAGTGCGGTACCTGTGTTTGTCCACTAGAGGCCGCTGTGGAACGTCTTTTTTTCTTGGGACTATTCCTTCCATGGTGAAAGTCCAGGCAGATGAGTGAGCTCTCTATCAGGGAAGCTGCATTCCTCTGTCATGCTGCCAAGTAGTTTCCTTCCATCCCCGAGTCCTGGTGAAACAGGGACCCTGGCTCCTCTCCCTACAGGGCGCCAAGAGCGTGCACGCGCGCGCGCACACACGCTTTCTTTTTATAGATTTAGCTTCAAAAAGTGGGCGGAGCCTGGCGGGTGACGCGCTCTGTGCGCCCAGCGCTTCTGCGCATGTGCGGGCGTCCCAGCAAGATAAAAGGACTCAGTCCACGCTGCTTGCTATGGACACAGAGCATGAAAAGGAGCTGGTAGCATGGTATAGGGGCTTACAGCGGGCGGTTGATACAGGCATCCCCAGAAAGACGCATTAGTAGACACCCACTGATGTACATAGCAGCAAATTGCATTAGACTATTTCAGTAAGGGGTGTATTGCGGCTGGAATACCTCAGCTTTGAACTAAGGAATATGCCGCCTAAAAAACTCCGAGATATACCTCTCAGGAAGTGTAGGGGGTCTCCATCGGGCTCTGAGGATCTGGAGCAGTCATCTGCACCCTCCTCCCCTGAGAAATCAGAGGTTAATACCCATAAGGAACCCCCGGGAGTGCCAGGTACTGCGGCTGTCCTCAGTCCACCTGCTCCTGCATATATAACAGAGGAGGTTTTTGCCTCAACTCTGGAGGGATTGGAGCAGAGATTGGCAGCATTGATCGCTTCTTCTCTACAGGAAAGAAAGCGCGCCAGATCTCCATCACCTCCATTAGAGTGCCTGTTGGCAGAGCAACAGTCCCAGGAAGGGACCGACCTACCTGAAGGGGATCAGGAGGAGGTTAGCTCTGTTTTTGAGGAATCGACAGTAGATGAACCATTTTCAGCATCACAGACTGAAAGATTGTGGGTCCAGACCCTAACTGACATGGTTCGATCTGCATTTAAAATGCCTCTTGTTGAACCATCAACTACTGCTGTCTCCTCATTGGGGTCGCTAAAAGCTCCCCAGGTTAATTGCTCCTTTCCAATACATCCATTATTGGAAGGACTTATATACCAGGACTGGGAACATCCTGATAAACTATTTGTTCCGCCTAAGAAATTTCCGGTGATCTATCCCATGGAGGAAAAGTTCACCCAGAGATGGAATATTCCTACGGTGGATACAGCCATCTCTTCTGTGAACAAATCACTGACATGTCCAGTTGATAATGTTCAAATGTTCAAAGATCCAGTAGATAAAAAATTGGAATCTTTATTAAAATCTGCTTTTTCCGCAGCAGGGGCTGTTACACAGCCAGCAGTGGCAGCTATTGGGGTCTGCCAAGCTTTAAAGGATCAAATGAAAATGGTCCTGAGGGATTTGCCAGACCAGCAGGCCCAGGCTCTGGCTGATCTGCCTAGAGCATTATGCTTTGCGGTTGACGCCATCAAGGATTCTATCCATCAGGCCTCCCGCTGTCTTTGGTACATATGCGTAGGCTTCTGTGGCTCAAAAACTGGTCTGCTGAAGCTCCCTGTAAGAAGCTCTTAGTTAGCTTCCCATTTCATGGGGAACGCCTTTTTGGCGAGGACCTGGATAAGTATATCCAGAAGATTTCCAGTGGTAAAAGTACTCTCTTACCGAGTAAGAAGAGGTCTAGGGGTCCATCTTTTAAGAGGACTACCTCTCCTATCCCTGCGACGTCTGCTACTAAGCAGTTCCGACGGCCTCCTCGGTCAAACTCAGGGGGTAAAAATCAGGGACAGTCACAGGGTAATAAGAAACCCTGGATCCGAAGGGGTACTAAACCAGCCTCCAAGTCTAGCCTATGAAGGGCTGCCCCCACTCAAACGGGTGGGGGGAAGACTTCAGTTGTTCGCAGAGACCTGGCGGGAGACGATCAAAGACAGATGGGTGCTCTCCGCAGTAACTCTGGGATACAAGTTGGAGTTAAAAGAGTCTCCTCCTTCCCATTTTATGTGGTCAGGCATGCCAAGAGACCCTCTGAAAAGAGGGTCTCTCCTATTGGCGTTAGAACAACTATTGCTCCAAGGAGTAATTATGGAGGTTCCTATGGAAGAGTGGGGGTTGGGTTTCTACTCAAACCTTTTCACAGTCCCGAAGCCAAACGGGGACATAAGACCCATATTGGACCTAAAGAGTCTAAACAAATTTCTAAACGTCCGGTCTTTCCGGATGGAGTCGATCCGATCGGTCACCGCTGCCCTACAGGGGGAGGAATGGTTAGCCTCGATCGACATCAAAGATGCTTACTTGCATGTTCCCATCTTTCCAGGTCATCAAAAGTTTCTACGCTTTGCAGTAGAAGGGCGCCATTTTCAGTTCAGAGCCTTACCATTCGGTCTGGCCACAGCACCACGAGTGTTCACAAAAATTCTGGCCCCACTGTTGGCCGATCTAAGAACACGAGGTGTAACGATAATGGCATACCTAGACGACCTGTTGTTGATGGACCACTCAGTTGCCAAGCTAGAAGTGGTAATTGTCGATACAATCAAGTATCTAGAATCTCACGGTTGGGTCATCAACCTGGACAAGTCAGCCCTACAGCCAGTGAAAAACCTGGTATATCTAGGGCTACGGCTGGATTCAGACCAGAGGAAGGTTTTCTTACCTCTAGACAAGGTATCCTCTTTGAGGGGCTTGGTCCGTCTGCTTTGTGCAAAAAGACAGCCGTCCATACGCCTGTGCATGAGGCTGCTAGGAAAGATGGTAGCATCATTCGAAGCTGTGCCATACGCCCAATTCCACTCAAGGAATTTACAGAGGGCCATATTGTCAGCCTGGAACGGAAAAATTCAGGCTCTAGACTTCCCGATGGCTTTGTCCCCTTCCGTTCGGAAGAGTCTCTGCTGGTGGTTGATCCCCCAGAATCTCCAGAAGGGAAAACCCTTCAGTCCGATATCTTGGAAGGTGGTCACTACAGATGCCAGCCTTATAGGCTGGGGGGCAGTACTGGAGCAATGGTCTCTCCAGGGCAGATGGTCAAATGTAGTAAAAACCCTGCCCATCAATCTCTTAGAGATACGAGCAGCCCGGTATGCCCTAGTAGCCTGGACATCCAGACTCCAAGGGTCCCCTGTCAGAATTCAATCAGACAATGCCACAGCAGTGGCATATATCAATCATCAGGGAGGCACCAGGAGTCGTGCAGCCCAGAGGGAAGTAAGTCACATCCTGGAATGGGCAGAAAAGCATTTCCCATGTATATCAGCTGTCTTCATTCCAGGGGTGGAGAATTGGAAGGCGGACTTTCTGAGTCGCCAACAGTTATGCCCAGGGGAATGGTCCCTTCATCCCGAGGTCTTCCGAGCAATATGTCAGCGGTGGGGAACACCGGATGTAGATCTGCTAGCATCCAGATTCAACGCAAAGGTGGACAGATTTGTCTCCCGGACAAGGGATCCCCTCGCTTGCGGCTCGGATGCTCTGGTGTTCCCTTGGGATCAGTTCAGACTGATATATGCATTCCCTCCGCTACAATTGTTGCCTCGACTCCTTCGCAGAGTCAGGTTGGAGAAGAAGCCGGTGATCCTGGTGGCTCCAGCGTGGCCCCAAAGGGCCTGGTACGCGGAGATCATCAAAATGTCTGTGGGGAGTCCTTGGACCCTTCCACGTCGTCCGGACCTGCTTTCGCAAGGACCGATATACCACCCTTCCTTACTAACTCTAAGTTTAACGGCCTGGCTATTGAATCCCACATCCTAAAGAAGAGAGGTCTCTCTAACTCTGTGGTATCAACTATAATCAATGCCAGGAAGCCTGTATCCAGGCAGATCTACTATAGAGTTTGGAAGGCGTACATCACTTGGTGCGAGGCCAGAAAATGGCATCCACGTAAGTACGTTATAGGCAGAATTCTGGACTTCCTGCAGTGGGCTGTAGACAGGAAGTTTGCCTTAAGTACTATCAAGGGCCAGGTTTCGGCCTTATCAATACTATTTCAAAGGCCCCTGGCTATGCATTCACTTGTCAAATCCTTTATGCAAGGGGTGACTCGTATTATTCCACCGATTAAAGCTCCCATATGCCCATGGGATCTAAATTTGGTTCTGTCGGTTCTGCAGAAGCAGCCGTTTGAAACTTTGCGGCACATTTCCTTGGTTCTACTCACCAGAAAATTGATATTTTTAGTAGCCATATGCTCGGCTAGAAGAGTGTCGGAATTAGCCGCTATGTCCTGTAAGGAGCCATATCTGGTTATTCATAAGGACAGAGTAGTATTACGCCCTCACCCAGCCTTTCTTCCTAAGGTGGTATCGAGGTTTCACTTGAACCAGGATGTGGTTCTTCCTTCTTTTTTCCCCAAACCAAGCTCGGTAGAGGAAAAGTTATTGCATTCTTTGGATGTAGTAAGAGCAGTTAAAGCTTATCTAAAAGCCACTGCTCAGATTCGTAGAACGGATTCTTTGTTTGTTCTGCCGGAAGGCCCCAGAAGGGGTCAGGCAGCATCAAAATCTACTTTAGCCAAGTGGATTCGACAGGTCATAATACAAGCCTATGGCTTGAGAAGTAGACCGCCTCCGTTCAAAGTTAGGGCGCACTCCACGAGAGCAGTTGGAACTTCATGGGCAGTGCATCACCAGGCCTCCCTGGCTCAAATTTGTAAGGCCGCAACATGGTCTTCAGTACACACGTTTACTAGGTTCTACCAGGTGGACGTTAGAAGTCAGGAGGATGTCGCCTTTGGGCGCAGTGTGTTGCAGGCCGCAAAAGATCCTCATGCCTGATGGCGCCCAGCTTATGTATGGTGTATCCCCCCCCCCCTCATTTGGCATTGCTTTGGGACGTCCCACATAGTAATGACTATGCTGCTCTGTGTCCCGTGATGTATGAACAAGAAAGTAGGATTTTTAAAACAGCTTACCTGTAAAATCCTTTTCTTGGAGTACATCACGGGACACAGAGCTCCCACCCCTCTTTTGGGGACACGTATTGCTTTGCTACAAAACTGAGGTACTCCCGGATGGGAGGGGCTTATATAGGGGAGGGTACTTCCTGTTTTGGAAGTTGCCAGTGCCAGCACCTGAAGGTAATTCTATATAACCCACATAGTAATGACTATGCTGCTCTGTGTCCCGTGATGTACTCCAAGAAAAGGATTTTACAGGTAAGCTGTTTTAAAAATCCTACTATTTGGTCCTCCATAGGACAAAGCGGTGCTACGCCCGCAGCCTTCCTTCCTTCCTTCCTTCCTTCCTTCCGAAGGTAGTTTTGGCCTTTCACCTGAATGAGGACATTGTACTTCCATCCTTGTGTCCTCGGCCATCGCATTCCAAGGAGGTTGCGCTGCATTCGTTAGACGTGGTACGTGCCTTGCGGGTGTACCTGTCTGCTACGGCTCCGTTCCGGAGGTTCGACTCACTGTTTGTGTCGGTGTCTGGTCCACAGAAGGGCTTGGCAGGCTCGTCCGCCACCATTTCTCGGTGGATCAGGCAGACCATCATCCAGGCCTATGCCCTTAAGGGACGGGCGCCTCCCTTTCCTGTCACGGCGCATTCGACCAGGGGTATTGGTGCCTCTTGTGAGACAGACGCTTGATGTCAGAAAGTCCAAGTGTCTAAGGCGTCGACCTGGTCGTCCATTCACACTTTTTCAAAGTTTTACAAGGTTGATGTGAGTGCATCTTCGGATGCTAGGTTCGGCCGCAAAGTTTGCAGGTGGCCGTTTGAGGTTGCAACTCCTCCGTTGTAGAGCTATGCTTGTTTGGGGTGAAATAGATTTTTTTTGATTGCTGTTCCCACCCCTCGTTTTTTGACACTGCTTTGGGACGTCCCAACTGTGAAGACTTAAGAGGCTGTGTCCGTCCATGGACGAAAAGGGAAAATTAGTTTTTTTTGTACTCACCGTAAAATCCTTTTCTCTGTCGTCCATGGACGGACACAGCACCCACCCCTCCTTTTTTGGTTTGTACTGCTTTTTTACGAACTGAGCTGCTGACTGCAGGGCGGAGGGTTATGTCCGGAGTGAACGCCCCCTGGGCGGGGCTGTTCAATTCTGTTAAAGTAACATGTATTTAAATATCTAACATGTTCTGCCTAGTCCTCTCCTATAGAACAGGAACAATACCCAACTGTCAAGACATAAGAGGCTGTGTCCGTCCATGGATGACAGAGAAAAGGATATTACGGGGAGTACAATAAATCCTATTTTCATCATGGGCCGCATCAGCATTCTGGTTCCATCAGGGCCAGCTGTATCTGTTATGCCGCGTACACACGACCGTTTTTCCTGTCATGCAAAAAACCGACGTTTTCCCGACGTGATTCGTCATGATTTCACTCAAGCCTGCCTTGCATACACACATTCAGGGAAAAAAAATGCTCGAGCAAAGCGCGGTGACGTACAACACGTACGACGGCACTATAAAGGGGAAGTTCCATTCGAATGGTGTCACCCTTTGGTCTGCTTTTGCTGATCTCGTGTTAGTAAAGTTTGGTGAGAGACGATTCGTGCTTTTCAGCCTCATGCTTTTCAGTCCGTTACAGCGTGACGAATGTGCTATCTCCATTAAAAACGCTAGTTTTACCAGAAGGAGCGCTCCTGTCTCATACTTGATTCTGAGCTTGCACGTTTTTTTTCCCCCTCAGAAAAGCATACACACAAGTGTTTTTCATGACGGGAAAAACGACGAGAAAAAGTAGAGCAGGTTCTAATTTTTTTGCGGGCTGTTTTCTCGTCGAGAAAACTGCTATGAAGCATACACCACCAATCTAAAAAATTTCAGTTTTCTCATCATGAAAAACGGTTGTGTGTACGCGGCATTAGACTAGATGTCTCCCATCCTCCCTTACATTACAATAAACCACCTTACTATGTGTTGCTACTGGGAAGAAGCTGGGGTCAGAGCTGTGAAGTAGACAGTGCAGGGTCTGGAGGAGGAGGACCAGAGGAGGGTTGGAGTCAGCTGCTGACCTCGCAGGATCTGTAGAAGGAGTTTTGTCATCCTCTCTGCAGTCGACTGCTGAGATTGGGAGGGGGTGGGGGTGCCTCTTTGCGGCTGAACAAAGAAGCATAGGATCTGGTGGAGGAGTTCTGTCCTCTCTGCTGCTGACTGCTAAGATGAGGGGGTGGGGGTGCAACAGCTGCAGGAGAGGTGTGAGGACCACATGAAATGATCTGGAGGGCCATATTTGGCCTGTGTTTGACATATGTGGTATAGCAGGTAGGATTCACCCGTCCACCTTTCTTGTGTGAATGGGGGGATCCTTTCAGTTTTTTTCAATCAGTTGCTGGCTGATCGAAAAAAAAAAAATGTACCCTTACCACACATCCTCTTGCTTTTCCCAACCCAAGTACTGAATCAGCCTCCTGTTTGATTTTTCCAGGAGGGCACCCAACAAATTACAATTTTTATAGCGATAACTGCATATTTCTATACTTGATAAAATAATTGACAAGAAATATTGTACTATTCATCCAGCTTAATTAGAAGCAGCAGAATGCAATAATTAGAACAACAAACATATATAGGGTAAAGTAATTATGCCATAATAAGTAGGGTAACTATTTATGCATGTACGGACCATATAAAAATAAAAAACTACTCTGTACAATTCTGTTGCATATATTTTTATTACATTTTTTGTAGATTGCAGTTTATTTCTTGCAGACAGCTCTTTTCCCCAGTACTGCTATACATAATAGAAACAAAATAAAAGTGTGTTGCGCTACAGTGATTGATATTAAAATACTGAATTTTTTTTTATAAATAAATAGTCCAAAAAAATCAGTCTCTCAAATGGACCATAATGGTTAAATGGCAAACTCCATTATTCAACTGTGGATAAGGTTATCCAATCCCTTCACCAAGTGAACACGCCACCACCACCACAATAGGTTGCACTCTTCCCAGAGAGCCTGGAGCCTTTATTACGAAGGGTCAAACAGGCTTGATGAATATGTCCCATTAGGGGTCATTAGCAGGGGACCTACAAAGGTCCATTTGAAAGACTGATTTTTCTAGACTGTTTATAATTTTTATTTCCAGTATTTTTAATATCAACCACTGTAGCGCAACACACCTTTATTTAGTTTTTTGTGGTAATATCTTACATTTGTGGTGCTGCTTTTTTTTTTCACCCTGAAAAATCATTTTCACACACGCAGTATGTTTGTATTTATACATAATAGAAAAGCTGCACTTGTTTGATTGTATACTGTACTTCCTGTTGAAAACTACAGGATGGCAATCTATAAAAGGTTTAGCTTTCAGTTCCTTTTTATGGGACTTCATGCTTGCCCTTACCCTGCTTAATACTGATTATTATATATGATACCAGGTATGACTGGTAAATTATGATTTTTTTTTTAGGCATTTCACGGATGCATTACACCTTAAATTAATTGTAAAGGCTGTTTTTTTTTTTTTTGGTTAAATAACAAACCTGTTATATTTACCTGCTCTGTGCAAGGGTTTTGCACAGAGCAGTCCCGATCCTCCTTTTCTGGGGGCCCCGGCAGCGCTCCTGGCTCCTCCTTCACCGAGTACCCCCACGGAGAGCCGCTTTCCATGGAGGCACCCGTGCTGGCGCGCTCATGGGTCCCGCTGCCACATCCATTGACACAGACAGCAGGACTTGCCCCTCCCCCCCTGTGTCACTGGATTTGGCTCCTGCTGCTATCAATCTATCTAATGAGGGCAGAGACAGCCGCTGGGCTCGTGCTCGTCGCTGGACCGAACAGGCTCGGGTAAGAAAGGGGGGGCAGCTGCAACACAGAAAGTTTTTTCACCTTAATGCATACAATGCATGTCTTTAAACGCACACCATGCTGGCCTAGAGCACTAATACCTAGCTGTCTGTTTAGCAGCTGTCTAGCTAAGGAGACACTTGCAAAAAGACAAAGGGGACCTGCTGCTTGGAGACCAGTTAAAGGAGGGAAAATAGCGATAATTTTAAAGAAAACCAATCACTTAATGCAAGTGTGAATTTCCTTCCTTTAATAAAAAAATAAAATAAGGATTTAATATAACTACACTGCTTAAAGTGTTACTTAAACCCACAACAGTAAAATCAGTCTGTATATGCAGTAAAGCATGCTTGTTATACTCACTGGGGTTAATCCTGCGCCTTGCGTAAAAAGACTGTTTTGATCACGTTTTCTCTGATACTCCCCTTTTATGGTCCCCAATCCACCTCCTAATAGTACAGAGCATTGGGGACACTCTGCAAATGCTCAGTTTGATGTATATTGTTAGTTTTTTTTTTTTTTGGGAGGGTGCATGTGATCAGCACAGGGCCAATCAGCACTGTCCAGACAAATGGTCAGGGGTCCTGCAGCCTCATGGGACAGTCAGCGTAGAAGGAAAACTCCTCCTACAAGCTTTAACCAGACACTCAAAGAAGTCATAAGACTGCTATATACTGCTGATGAGAAAAGGTATTTAGCAGTATATATTTACTAAAGTAATTGCATTTCCATGTTCTGTGTACTGTGGGAGACCACATATAGTGAATGCAGGTTCCTGGGTTTAGTAACACTTTAAACCTTGTAAAAAAAAAATCCCATACTACTTAGGATATAGACCAGGGTTAGGAAACCCCAGCACTCCAGCTGTGGTAAAACTACAAATCCCATCATGCCTCTGCCTCTGGAGTCATTCCTTTGGCTGTCCATCTTGCAGAAAATTTGTAGTTTATCAGGGCTGGTATACCGAGGTTGTTTTACCCTAATATAGACAAATGGGCTTG
Source organism: Rana muscosa (assembly GCA_029206835.1). NCBI lineage: Eukaryota > Metazoa > Chordata > Amphibia > Anura > Ranidae > Rana > Rana muscosa. The sequence continues at coordinate 735,176,220 of CM055116.1, forward strand.
CAGGAATGATCCAAGCAACTAATTTTCTCTTTTGGGGCAGGCACTAAAACGCTTTGTGTTTTTATAGTAGAGTAAGTAAAAGGAACAGTAGTCTTTGGATAAGACTTTCCAACCTGTTTGATTGCTTTGTCCCCAAAAACAGTTATTTGGGCCAAGTGTAGGCTGCCATATAAACAAATCATCACTAGACCTGGGGACTTTTATCTGTTATGTGCATAATATGTAGACTACTGTGGAAAAGATAGTTTATGTAGATAGTTTTTTGTTTTTATAATGTTGATGTCCTTATGTTGGCTTTTTTTTTGCAGTCTGCAATTCATCCTTCTTTAGATAAAGTATTAGAGGCTCAACCTCAGAAGCAAGAATCTATCCTGGAGGAAATGAAACAGATCCTTGTACCACTCGCACAGAAGTAAGTTGTCATTTTGAGGGTGGGAGTATAAATACCTTTTTTACACAGCAGGCTTTTTTATGAATGTATGTAACTTCAGATATATTGAATTGTAATTAAATTCAAGATTACAACAAATTACTACAAATATTAGGAGCTCTTTTAGGCTCTATTCACACTTGTACAACTCCTAAATCGTTGGAGTGCAACTTTGGATGGGTGAGACTTGGATGCGACTGTGGCTTTGACCAGTGATAATTGACAAATGTGGCACAATTGTAAAACATTCAGGTGCGACTTTTGAGGGTTAACATGGAAGTCTATGGCCCTCAAGTCACATGAAAGTCAGACCAAAGCAGTGCATAAACTACTTTGAAGTCGCATAGATATGAATTGTACTCATTGGAAAACATGGGGTGAGACTTGCCCTGCAACTTTGATGTCCAAAGTCACATCACAAGTGTGAATGGAGACTCTGTGCCTTGTACCTGTGTGAGAAGCCCGAGATGACAAGGGTGGCCTATTTTACAAATTCAGTCCAAGCACCCCTGGAAATTAAGTCAGGGCAATGGAAAAGCACAAGTGCCTGGATGTCGGAACAGGTAGTTGGAACTCACAGAAGCACTGGTATCCAATTTGCAGGTGTACAGTTTGTAATACACCAAGGAAACACCAAGTTCAGGTACAAGCTGGGGTCAGTAGTAGGTGAACAGTGAAGCACTAAATCATACTCAGAAACTAAGGACAAGTAGAGTGAAGTACTAAGTCTATTAGCAGAATCTTGGTCAGTGAAGTTCTAAGTCGATAAGTAGAATCTTGGTCAAAAGTCTAGGCCCCAAATTCAGTAACGGAAGTGAACAGCAATAATAAGCAGACAGGAGAAATCCAAATGCAGTTCAGGTAGAAGCTGTGTCAGCAGCAAAAGATAGGCACAAGTTTAGAATTCGTGAATACAGCATTGCGCCGACAGAACTCAGGTTTAAATAACCCACTTCGTGCCCATGTCTGTGGCGGAAGAGCATGTGCATTTCACACACGCTGTGATGTATGCATGCGCAAAGTAGCTCATCTACTTAGGCTTTTGAACTCAGAAGCTTGTACGTTCATTCTGATGTCTCAGCTGGCACAATATTCCCGACATTTCGTTTATGCCCATGTCAGTTTGCACAGTTTCTGTGTGCTGTAAAGAACTATGAGTTTCTACTTCATTTATGACCATTTCAATGTCATTTCAAACAGCCAGTGCTAGACAATATTTTATAGCTTCACAGCTAGCTTATGTTTATGACTGGTTCCTGGAGGCCTCCCCAGCCTGTTCCACTGCTCTATTGACTGCACTGGTGGGTTCTAGGGCCTCACTTGTGGACGATTTACACAGATCTGTACCCAGGCGTTGTTCTCAAGGCTCCCCGTTAGAAATTAGCTGGTTAGCCTGGCATGAAGGTAACAAGGTGCTTGCGGACTCGAATGGGATGTCTCCCAGGTCCCCCCTGTGGCAGAACCCAAATTTCGCTGAGCTTCTGGGTCACCCGGACTCCTTGTGGTGGACACGACTCAGGGTCACGCATGTCTCCCACATTTTTGTTAATGATATGTTTATCTCCTTTGAGGTTTTGAAGGTACGGTGTGGGGTGACGGATAAATTCTACGATAAGTATTACTACGTAATGCCGTTTGGGCACAATTTACTGGGTTGACCCAGGAGCTCATTGAATCGCCTTTGGAGAAGCTGTTGTCGTACCAGGATATTGAAAAGCTGGTTACGACTATTTACTCCCGCTTGCAGTCTGCTGGGGTTAATCCCTTTCAGATTGCTCAGCGGAAATGGGAGGTGGACATTCCGGGGCTGTCCGAGGAGGGGTGGGAGGAGGCCTCAGAGGTTTGCTTTCAGGACCTTATTGGATCTATTGATCTGTACGTACAGTTTAAATTTATACACCAATTGCATTATACTCCTGCCAGGCTGGCTCACATGGGTTTTGCCTCTGCTGCTTCTTGTTCTAGGTGTGACTCCACTGATGCTGGATACATACATATGTTTTGGTCTTGTTCTGCTTTGTCGACATTTTGGAAGGACTTATTTTCTTTTTTCAAGGACACCTTACATTTACCAATACCTTGTACACCGGAGGTTGGATTGTTGGGAGTTCTCAATGAGTTCGTACACAGGACCCATGCTCGAATTCTGGTGTGCACTATTCTTTTTTACGCTAGGAAATTAATTCTGTTACAATGGAAGAGTGCCTCTGCTCCAGATGTTCAAAGGTTGTACCGAATGATAAATAAGGTTATATCCATTTTTAAATGCATCTACAAGGGTAGGGCCTGTCCTGCCAAGTTTACCAAGATTTGGTAGCGCTGGCTTGACATTGCAGATTCCTTTTGGAAGGACACCCCACTCTCCCAACCCTAATGGGTATTGCCCTGGGTTGGCTTGCTAAGGCTGCAGCCTGCTGGGTACAATGTTGTTGGTTTGGTGCTCTCGGGTTTTGGTTGGAGGTGTGTGTGTGTGTGTGTGTGTGTGTGGTCGACCTACTTATTTTGTTTTCTTAGTTTTCCTCCGTTTTTTTGATAATACCATATAGCCCTGTGGTGCTATCATTAATGTGCAATGTTATATACATGTGATGTAACCATTTGTACATGAAAAAACTCAATAAATAAATATTAAAAAATAAATAAAACAGCCAGTGCTGTTTTGTGGAAATGACTGGAATGAGGTACTTTTTTTGTACCTTGTACACTTACCACATGTAATTTAACATGGTTTATAAATCCATATGTACTTCAGCACGGCACGTAAATATAATATGTCCTTTAAACTGGCATCTTGACATTGTACAGTTTTGTCCTTCATGTTCTTACTCTATGCCAGGGGTGTCTAACTCAATTTCATCGTGGGCCGCATCAGCATTATGGATTGCCCTCAAAAGCGACGGTTGTATCTGTAAGATTAGATGTCCAGCGCATCCCCTCCTCTTTACATTAGATGTCAAGAGCCACCCCACCATCAGAAGTTGAGTCCTCCACTCTCCCTTACATCACAGTGCACCCCCCCTTTCCTTATGCTGCTGCTGGGAAGAAGCTGGATGCATTGCTTAAAAGCAGAAAGTAAGGGTCTTGAGGACAAGAGGAGGGCGAGGGCCACATGAAATGGCCTGGAGGGCCGGATTCGGCCCACGGGCCTTGAATTTGACACCTGTGCTCTAGGAAAAGTATGACAGAATTTGTGAATAGTACTCTCTAGTAGGGCTGGGAAAAAAATCGATTTTAATCTTGAATCGAGTTTTGAGCTCAAATCGATTCAGTTTTGAAGAAAATCGATTTTTTTAGATTTTTTTTTTGAAAAAAAAATAAAATTTTTTTTTTTTTTTTTCCCCTTCAAAGTTTCCATAGCAGGACTGCAGGGGGCATATCCGGAATGGCACTGGGCAGCGTTACCCCAATTACATCTACTCGCTGCAGCCGCCGTCTGCCTACCTGATCAGCGTGTCATGCAGACAGACGGCGGCCATTGCAGTGTTCAAAAGCCGCGCCTCCCGAGTCCCCGTTATCTGTGATAGGCGGAACACTCAATTTCACAGCAGGCAGTATTCAGCCTATCACGGAAATCCTCTCATCCTCGTCTGTGCTATGAGGATGACCATGATAGGCGGAACACTGAATGCTGGGAAATTGAGTGTTCCGCCTATCACAGACGAGGAGGAGGCGCAGCTTATGAATACTGGAATGGCCACCGGTGTAGCAGTAAAATCCGTATACCATGAAAATCTGCGTGAGGCACGGGCACAGTGAGGCACGGGCACAGTGAGGCACGGGTACAGTGAGGCACGGACACAGTTCAATTCAACTAAAAGTAACCTCAGGATTTTTTGTTGTTTTATTAGCTAAATCCAAATACAGTATTAATAATTTGGATGTTTAACAATCTTTGTTGCACACTGCAAAAAACAACAAAAGGTCACAAGCGCTAAATTGGTGGATAAAGAAAAAAATATAATGGATGATAATAATAATAAGAAAAAAATCCCAAATATTTTGGGAAGTACAAAGTATCCAAAAGGGGGAAAAAACAGGATCCAGTGCAGCAAGAAAAAATCCGTACCCAGAAGTACAAAATACACAACATGCACACAATATAATCCAGCGCTCATGGAACATACATTATTAACTATTGAAAACTCTTGAAGAATTGATAAAAAAGCTTAGTCCATTTATTAATCACAATAAAGAGAGGGATCCAATCCCAAATGTGCAGAGGGCAAATGAATCTTAACTCTCCAGTTGCCAGTGGTGACAAACTTGTTAAACTTGCAGTGACATCCGTGGAGCAAGGAGGGGTTAAAAAAGTCAAAACAAAGCCTGTGGCATGGTCTCCGTGTGAGAACAGTACCTTGAATGATGGACAACAGGCAGACCAGCGTGTGGAGGGCCCTCCAACCCAAAAGGATGCAGAGCCAGGATCGCAGCAAGGCTGGGACAGAAGGAATCACACAGAGTTTCAAGAGTTTTCAATAGTTAATAATGTATGTTCCATGAGCGCTGGATTATATTGTGTGTTTGTTGCACACTGACTTTGCAGTTAGAGAAAGGGTTTGCCTTTGCAATTTTGTTTGTTGATGCACTTTAATTAATATAATAAAAAAAAAATCGAATCGTAAATCGAGTTTTTTATAAAAAAATCGCAGATTTTTTTGGGGGGGAAAATCGCCCAGCCCTACTCTCTAGTTTGTTCCATACACGGAGTAAAACTAACATTAGATACACACGCAGTGTTTGTCAGCCTTTTAACTGATTTCTCAGCTGTACAGCGTTTTGTATAATCTTATGTTTACAAAGTACAAGAGACCATGCCACATTGCCAGATATTGTTGAAATTATGCTTCAGGGTACAACTAATGCAAATGGACATTGTCTGCTATTAAATACAATATGGCTAATATCCTTCAAATTGTAGAAATCAAGCAAACATGAATGTTTCTTGGAGTGATAATTCTGATGATGTTAGTCTGTTGTGAGAATCACTTTTTTGGCCAAAGAAAAATAAACTTCTAGAGTGTTATTTCTATTTGTAGATTAATACTAAAGCTGTTGTACATATCAGCAACATCTGCTGATTTGTATCAGATTGCATTAGTAATGCACTGTATGTACATATATTTTAGATCTCACTCTCCGCCACAATAATAGCATTTTTTACTTAGATCTTTGATGGTGAAGAATAATAGACCAGCCTCTTGTATTTAACATTGTACGTGAGATTTCATCCTCCTCCAACCCAGTTAGATTTTTTTTTCTTTCTCGTACATCACGGGACACAGAGCGACATAGTCATTACTAATGGGTTATATAGATACCGTCAGGTGCTGGCACTGGCAACTTCCAAAACCGGAAGTACCCTCCCCTATATAAGCCCCTCCCATCCGGGAGCACCTCAGTTTTTTGCCAGTGTCTAAGGTGTTGGCCAAGAAGAAACATGTGGCAGGGTGCTATACAGGTCCAGGGGAGTGGAATCCTTGGGAACCCGGACCCTGAAGGTTTGATTACAATGCCTGCCGTGATAGGTGAAGTTTGGGCTTTTGTGGACCAAACAAAGTCCTGCGGCGGGGAACAGGTAAGTGGGGGCCCCCAGGAACTTGGTTCTATTGGGGGACCCCCAAGCCTAATTTGTCTTTCTGTCTGTTACCTAACGGTATTCCCGCTAATATCTGTGCATGCCTGTAACTACTAAAAAAAAAAATGTAATAATTTTAATAGTGGTCAAGAAAAAAAAAATTTTTTTATATATATATATTTAATATATTAGACTGCGGTACCTGTGTTTGTCCACTAGAGGCCGCTGTGGAACGTTTCTTGTCATGTGGACTAGTTTCTTTTCATCAGAGCAAGTCCAGGCAGATGGTGAGTTCTCTTATGGGAAACTGCTTCCTCTGCCATGTTGCAATGCTCGTCCATCCCCCGGCCTGCGGCAAAGAGGGGCCCTGGCTCTTGTCCCTAGTTTCCATTTTCGAAATTAGCGCCGAAGGTGCACGCGCGCGTGCGCGTGCACGCGCCTCTATATATAGAGGTGAGCCGGGAAAGGGGGCGGAGCCTGGGGGATGACGCTCTGCGCGCGCCGCAGCGCTTCTGCGCATGTGCGGGCGTCCCAGCATGTTAAAAACCACAAAGTTGTGTTGTGAGCTGGCTATGGAGTGCAGAGACAGAGCTGGCAACATTTCAAAAAGGCATACAGCAAGCGGTTGATGCAGGCATCCCCTAGAAAGGCACATTAGTAGACACCAACTGTTTCTTATAGCAGCATTTATGCTAGACTATTGTCAGTAAGTGGTGTATTTCGGCTGGAATACCTCAGCTTTGGGCTTAGGAATAATGCCGTCTAAAAACTCCGGGACTAGAAATTCCAGGAAGCATAGGGGGTCTCCATCGGGCTCTGAGGATCTTGGGCATGCTTCGGCTGCACCAGTCTCCCCTGAAGAATCAGAGGTTAGTGACCGTAGAGCACCCTCAGGAGTACCTGGTACTGTGGCTGTCCTCAGTTCACCTGCTCCTGTGTATGTAACAGAGGAGGTTTTTTCCTCAGCTCTGGGAGGGCTGGAAGAGAGATTGTCAGCATTGATCGCTGCTTCCCTGTCACAGGAAAAAAGCGCCCGATCTCCGTCTCCTCCCTCAGAGTGCCTGTTAACAGAGCAACAGTCCCATACAGGGATCGACCTACCTGAAGGGGATCAGGATGAGGTCGATTCTGTTGTAGAGGAATCCACAGTGGAAGAGCCATTCTCAGCATCACATGCTGAAAGGTTATGGGTTCAGTCCCTGACTAATATGGTCCGATCAGCATTTAAAATGCCCCTTGCGGAGCCATCATCCACTTCTGTCTCCTCGTTGGGGTCGCTAAAAGCTCCCCAGACTGTTTGTTCCTTTCCGATCCATCCTTTACTGGAAGGGCTCATTTACCAGGATTGGGAGCATCCTGATAAAATATTTACTCCCCCCAAAAGATTTCCGGTGGTCTATCCCATGGAGGATAAGTTCATCAGAAAATGGAGGGTCCCTACAGTGGACGCAGCCATCTCTTGTGTGAATAAATCACTGACATGTCCAGTGGATAATGTCCAAATGTTCAAGGACCCAATAGATAAAAAATTGGAGTCCTTATTAAAATCTGCTTTACTCTTTCGTCCATGGACCGACACAGCTTCTCTATTGACAAAGTGGGTATTATCCGTTAATTAGGAGTGACTAGGCAGAAAAACTTGTAAAAAGTGTTGCATCACACCTTCTACAGTACCGCCCAGGGGGCGGACCCTCTGGGTATACCCTCTCAGTCTGCACATCGCAGATCAGTTTTTTTCTGTCTAGCAAGGAGTAGGACATGGCTCCCTTCGGGCTCATTGGTCCGGGGAAAAAAGATATATATATTTTTTATTTTTTTGCTACATTTGTTGTTTCCTGCGATCTTCGATCAACTGCCGACTGGGTGACAGGCTGGATCCTCGATCCTTGTAGTCTCCCCAGTTTCGGCCATCGAGCGTGTGCCGACCCTAGCTACGCGCTGGGTTTTCCACGACATGCCCGTCGCTCCACGGGTGGCCGGTGAGCCTACGCTCCAGGGCCTGCATCGGACCGCTCAGCTTCGGCTGACCTTACGGCCGAGTCGCAGCAGCCTGGCCGGTGAGCTTACGCTCCAAGGCTTGCATCGGACCGCTCAGCTTCGGCTGACCTTACGGCCGAGTCGCAGCAGCCTGTCCGGTGAGCGTCATGCTCCAGGGCATACATATGATCGTCCCTTCTGGGTCCAATCACAGCATGCCTGGCCAACAGTCACCTTCCGTGCGCGGACGATGATCTGTTTGGAATGTCTTCCAGCAGAATACATGCAGGATAGGTAAGTAAAACTCCCCTGCCTCGGCTGGGTGATTTAGCTGGACATTCCTGGAGAGATCAAGTAAGTGGTTGTGGCCCCTTTCTTCCCTCTCTCCCTGCCTTTCCCTCCTCCCTGGGCTTCTAGCTAAAGGTTGCTGGGTGCTGGGGGTCACCTAGGGGGTCCCACTGGAGCGGGGCTGGCTGTAACTAACATTTAAAAGAAATGTCATTTTTGCTTACCTGTGTTTCTGTGTCTCCATGCTGTCGGCGGCCATTTTGAGGTGGTCCATGCCAAGTTTGGCCTCTTGTAACTGCCTGGCGGCCATCTTCCTGTAGTTCGGCCACACCCACTGGCCCCTATCAGGTGATCGGCGGCCATGTTTGTCCACCCTGTATGCAGATATTGCCGTTCGGCGGCCATCTTTTTTGTGGGCTATGGCTGCCTGACCTCTATCTTCTGTCGGCGGCCATTTTCTTAGAGCCCACATTATCTTCCATACAGATGGTTTTGGCAACCATTTTGCGAGAGCCTCCGGCCTCTAGGGTGCATTACACTGGCGCGAAAATTCACACAGGAAGTGCTGATAAAAGAAGCAGACTGACACAGCAGCAAGGGGACAGCATCATAGGCGCAGCATAGCAGTACCTATCCAGGGTGGTGAGTCCTCTGGGTAACCCAGCATCTCTGCAGCGCAGGAGGGTGGCCTATTGATATCTTGCCTGGAGCCCTGTGAGTGTCAGCGTGTGGTCAGCATGGCATCTGAGCCAGATGTCTTCTCCCCTGAAACACCAGATTTAGCAGCTGGTGTCCCTGAGGTGTCTATGGACGCTATGTCGGCAATCCTAGAGGCGTTTGCTGCCAGGGTGGAAGCAGCACACGGGAATACAGGGGGTAATAAACGCCCCCGTCCCCTGCAATCTTCTGGGGATATTTCTGATGCAGAACCAGGTCCAGCTACGGCTCATGGCCCAGATTCTGATGCATCAGAGACTGCAGACCGTGACCGATCGGACAGTGAGGAGGACTCCAAGTCCAGGTCAGTACGCGAGACGGCTTTGGTATCTGACCTTATTACTGCAGTGCGGGATACGCTAAAGTTGGAAAGGACTGAAGAAGTAGCAGATACTCCAGTCCCCTTTGGGTTTCGTAAACCTGCCCGCACTGCTAAGGTGTTCCCTTGTGTGTCTTATTTTGACAAACTCTTATACAAGGAATGGGAGAACCCACTGAGGGTCTTTACAGCCCCAAAGAGGTTTGCAGTACGGTACCCCTTTGAGGAGAGTTTTCTGAAGATATGGACCTCTCCCCCTATAGTGGACCCTTCGGTGTCCAGACTTAATAGAGCCACCACTATTCCAGTAGAAGGGGCTCCTGTTTTCAAGGACCCTGTGGATAAGAAGGCTGAAGCACTCGCTCGCTACCTATACTCAGTGGTAGGCTCAGCAGTACGCCCGGCATTGGCGGGGGCCCTAGTGTCTCAGACGCTTACTGAATGGGCAAAATTGCTACTCCAGGGGTTAAAGGAGCGAGATGCTCCTCCTAATGAGATAACTTTGGCCGACCAGTTGGTCCAGGGCCTTAAGTTTGTCTGCGAGTCAGACATGGATACTATTCCCCTGCTGTCAAGAGCTTCGGTTTATGCAGTAGCAATACGCCGCCTGATCTGGCTAAAGGGCTGGTCTGCGGACCAGACTTCCAAGAAAGCCCTATTGGATCTGCCTTTTAAGGGCGACAGACTTTTTGGGGCTTCTCTGGATGACATCATCAAGGATGCTACAGGAGGTAAAAGCACTTTGCTTCCCCAAACTAGCAAGGGTAGGGGACCACGCCAAGGGCAAGGGCCCTCCTTTACTGCACGTAAGCGGTTTTTTCGCCCTCTTAAGGCGACAGGGAAAAGACCCCAGGCCGATAAAGCGCCTGCCCAAGGACAAAAGCGTCCTTGGTCCCGCAGACCCAACAAGCCTGTGGACAAATCTGCGTCCACATGAAGGTCCGCCCCCACCCAGCTCTCGGGTGGGGGGACGTCTTCGCAAATTCGCGACTCAGTGGACTGCTCTAGTCTCCGACAGGTGGGTTTGCGAAGTAATCTCCTCAGGCTACAAGATAGAATTTCTCTCTTGTCCACCAGACAGATTCATCACCTCCAATCTCCAGCTACTACCGACCCGTCGGGAGGCCCTGTATGGGGCGGTCCAGGGTCTACTGGAACGCGGGGTAGTTATTCCAGTTCCAGAACAGGAACGGGGTCAGAGTTTTTACTCAAATCTGTTCATTGTGCCAAAGAAGGAGGGGGTTCGTCCAATCTTGGATCTCAGAGCCCTCAATTGCTTTGTGAAGGTACAAAGATTTCGGATGGAGTCGGTTCGATCCGTAGTCACGGCTCTCCATCCGGGGGACTTTCTGGCCTCCTTGGACATCAAGGACGCATACCTGCATGTCCCCATATACTCCAGACACCAGAGGTTTCTGCGATTTGCTATCGGGAAGAACCACTACCAGTTTGTGGCCCTCCCGTTTGGCCTTGCCTCAGCACCCAGGACGTTCACCAAGGTGCTCGCTCCGATTCTGGCACTTCTAAGACAGCGGGGTATCGCTATCACAGGTTACTTGGACGACCTTCTGCTGAAGGGCCCTTCAAGCTCAGAATTAGAGGTAAGCGTGTCCATTACCTGTCAGACTCTTCGAGACTGTGGTTGGATACTAAACACGCAAAAGTCAGTATTGGTGCCCACTCAACGCCTAGTGTACCTGGGGTTGATTCTGGATTCCTCAGAGGCAAAGGTATTCCTCCCTGTGGAGAAGTTGCAGACCCTCCGGGCTGCAGTACGGCAGCTGACTTCCAGGAATTGGTCGTCACTCCGTTTTTGCATGCGAGTGTTGGGCCTCATGGTAGCCTCCTTCGAGACGGTCCCATATGCTCAATACCACACTCGAGTGTTACAGAGGGAAGTTCTGTCCAGATGGAACAGATGCCCTTCATCTCTGGATTATCAAATCCGAGTGAGCCACCTAGTCAGGAGATCCCTGGTATGGTGGCTGACAGCACCGGCTCTAATGGCCGGGAAGTCATTTCTTCCGGTTTACTGGATAGTGATCACGACGGACGCCAGCCTTACAGGTTGGGGGGGAGTCTGGGGTGTCCAGTCGGCGCAAGGTCGCTGGACCCCAGAGGAAGCCCTCCTGCCGATCAATGTCCTGGAGATCCGGGCGATCAAGCTGTGCCTCTTCAAATGGTCTCAGAGACTGCAAGGGCGTCCAGTCAGGATCCAGTCAGACAACGCCACAGCAGTGGCATATGTCAATCATCAAGGAGGAACAAGAAGCTCAGCTGCAGCATCGGAGATCGCTCGCATCCTGAAGTGGGCAGAGAGGAGCGTACCGGCACTGTCGGCCGTGTACATTCCGGGTGTGGAAAACTGGCAGGCGGACTACCTGAGCCGCCAGATGCTGGACCAGGGAGAATGGTCCTTACACCCGGAGGTGTTCCAACTCCTCTGCCAAAGATGGGGCACACCAGACGTAGATCTTCTGGCTTCCCGACTCAATCGGAAGGTATTGAGGTTTGTGGCCCGGTCAAGAGACCCATGGGCAGACGCAACGGACGCGTTGGTAGCATCGTGGGGCCAGTATCGGCTAATCTATGCCTTCCCTCCCTTAAGGCTTCTTCCTCTTCTGCTCCGCAGAGTGGAGGCAGAGGGAATTCCAATGATCCTAATCGCTCCAGATTGGCCTCAGCGTCCTTGGTACGCCGATCTAGTACGTCTGGTAGCAGACGTCCCCTGGCGCCTACCACTACGGAAGGACCTGCTGTCGCAAGGTCCCATATTCCATCCTGCTTTACAGTCATTGGCTTTAACGGCATGGCTGTTGAGAACCAGGTACTGAGAGACCGGGGCCTGTCAGACTCAGTAATTTCTACTATGAGAAGTGCTCGGAAACCGTCCTCTAGGAAGGTCTATCACCGCACTTGGAGGGCCTACATCTCCATGTGTGAGGAAATGAAATGGCATCCGCGTACCTATTTGGTTTCCAGAATCCTGCTGTTTTTACAGCATGGGGTAGACCAAAGGCTTGCCCTAAGTACGATTAAGGGACAGATATCTGCCCTGGCTGTCTTTTTTCAGCGACCCCTGGCGACTCACTCTCTCGTGAGTACATTTGTGCAGGGGGTTCGACATGTGGCCCCTCCGGTCCGCCCCCCGTTACCTCCGTGGGACTTGAACCTGGTCCTCTCGGTGCTTCAGAAGGCACCGTTTGAGAATATTAGAGATATTCCCCTGTTGACACTTTCTCAGAAGGTGGTCTTTTTGGTGGCTGTTACGTCAGTTAGACGAGTCTCTGAGCTGGCAGCCTTGTCCTGCAAGGCTCCCTATTTGATTTTCCACAAGGATAAGGTGGTGCTGCGGCCGCAGCCTTCCTTTCTTCCGAAGGTCGTTTCGGCTTTTCATCTCAACAAAGACATTGTACTTCCATCCTTGTGTCCTCAGCCGTCGAATCCTAAGGAGTCGGCGTTGCATTCCTTGGACGTTGTCCGAGCTTTGAGAGTATACATATCTGCTACTTCCCTGTTCCGGAAGTCAGACTCACTGTTTGTTTCGGTGGCTGGTCCCAAGAAGGGCCAAGCAGTCTCATCGGCCACCATCTCTAGGTGGATCCGACAGATAGTAATCCAGGCTTACGCCTTAAAGGGTCAGGCGCCCCCCTTTCCTGTCACGGCGCATTCGACCAGGGCAATAGGTGCCTCTTGGGCTTTCCGACATCAAGCGTCTGTTTCCCAACTATGTAAAGCGGCGACTTGGTCGTCCGCTCACACTTTCACAAAATTCTACAAAGTTGATGTAGGTGCATCTTCGGATGCCTCTTTCGGCCGCAAGGTTTTGCAGGCGGCTGTTTAGAGTTGCAACTCCTCCGTTGGAGGAGTGCTGTTTTGTGTTTTGGGGTGAAGTTTGTTTTTATGCTGTTACCACCCCTCGTTTTTTCTCTGACACTGCTTTGGGACGTCCCACTTTGTCAATAGAGAAGCTGTGTCGGTCCATGGACGAAAGAGTAAATAGGATTTTTTACTCACCGTAAAATCCTTTTCTCTGAGTCCATGGACCGACACAGCACCCACCCCTCCTTTTAAGTTTGTACTGCTTTTTGACGAACTGATCTGCGATGTGCAGACTGAGAGGGTATACCCAGAGGGTCCGCCCCCTGGGCGGTACTGTAGAAGGTGTGATGCAACACTTTTTACAAGTTTTTCTGCCTAGTCACTCCTAATTAACGGATAATACCCACTTTGTCAATAGAGAAGCTGTGTCGGTCCATGGACTCAGAGAAAAGGATTTTACGGTGAGTAAAAAATCCTATTTTTCTACAGCAGGATTGGTGACACAACCAGCAGTGGCAGCTATTGGGGTCTGCCAAGCAGTGAAGGATCAGTTGAAGCAGGTCTTAAGGGACTTGCCAGATCAGCAGGCTCTTGCCCTAGCCGATCTACCTAGAGCCTTATGCTTTGCGGTGGACGCTATAAAGGATTCAATCCATCAGGCCTCCCGCCTTACGCTGTCTGTAGTACATATGCGCAGGCTTCTATGGCTCAAAAACTGGTCTGCTGAAGCTCCCTGTAAAAAATTGCTGGTCAGCTTCCCATTTCATGGTGAACGCTTATTTGGGGAAGACCTGGACAAATATATCCAGAGAATTTCCAGCGGTAAAAGTACACTTTTGCCGGTTAAAAATAGAGTTAGAGGTCCCTCTTTTAAGAGGCCTGCTTCTCCAGTCCCTAGGACATCGGCTGTGAAACAGTTCCAAATTACAAATTACGAGTTAAAAAACTCCCCTCCTTCCCGCTTTATAAGGTCAAACGTGCCAAGGGATCCCCAGAAGAGAGGATCCCTCCTGTTGGCACTAGAACAATTATTGCTCCAAGCAGTAATTATAGAGGTTCCCCTGGAAGAATGGGGGTTCGGGTTTTACTCAAACCTCTTTACAGTCCCGAAGCCAAACGGGGACGTGAGGCCCATATTAAATCTAAAAGGGCTAAACAAATTCCTACATATCAGGACTTTCCGGATGGAGTCGATCCGGTCGGTGGCCACTGCCCTACAAGGGGAGGAATGGTTAGCCTCGATCGACATCAAAGATGCTTATTTGCACATTCCCATCTTTCCAGCCCACCAAAAATTTCTACGCTTTGCGGTAGAAGGGCGCCATTTTCAGTTCAGAGCCTTACCCTTCGGTCTGGCCACAGCACCACGAGTGTTCACAAAAATTCTGGCCCCATTATTGGCCAATCTAAGAACACGAGGTGTAACGATAATGGCATATCTAGACGACTTGTTGCTGATAGACCACTCAGTGGAAAAACTAGAAGTGGTTGTTCACGAGACAATCAAGTATCTGGAATATCACGGTTGGATTATCAACCGAGACAAGTCAGCCCTAAAACCAGTCAAAAGTCTGGAATACTTGGGGCTAAGGCTGGATTCAGACCAGAGAAAATTTTCTTGCCTCAAGAAAAGGGGTCGTCTTTGAGAGATTTGATCCACTTAGTGGGTTCAAAAAGACAGCCATCCATACGCCTGTGCATGAGGCTGCTGGGAAAAATGGTGGCATCATTCGAAGCAGTACCCTACGGTCAATTCCATTCAAGGAATTTGCAAAGGGCCATACTGTCAGCCTGGAACAAAAAAGTTCAGGCTCTGGACTTACCAATGTCCTTGTCCCCTTCCGTTCGCAAGAGCCTCCGCTGGTGGTTGGTTCCCCAGAATCTGGAAAGAGGGAAATCCTTCAGTCCGATTTCCTGGAAGGTGGTCACCACAGATGCCAGCCTTATAGGCTGGGGAGCAGTACTGGAGCAATGGTCTCTCCAGGGCAGATGGTCGGATGCGGAAAAGGCCCTGCCCATCATTCTCTTAGAGATACGAGCAGCCCGGTATGCCCTAGTAGCATGGACATCCAAACTCCAAGGGTCCCCTGTCAGAATTCAATCAGACAATGCCACAGCAGTGGCATATATCAATCGTCAGGGGGGCACCAGGAGTCGTGCAGCCCAAAGGGAAGTAAATTACATCCTGAGATGGGCAGAAAGATATGTCCCAGCCATATCTGCGGTATTCATTCCAGGAGTGGAGAATTGGAAGGCGGACTTTCTAAGTCGCCAACAATTATGCCCAGGGGAATGGTCCCTTCATCCCGAGGTTTTCCGGACAATATGTCAGCGGTGGGGAACACCGGATGTAGATCTGCTAGCATCCAGATTCAACACAAAAGTGGACAGGTTTGTCTCTTGGGCAAGGGATCCCCTAGCTTGCGGCTCGGATGCCCTAGTGTTCCCTTGGGATCAGTTCAAGCTGATATATGCATTCCCACCGCCACAATTGTTACCTCGATTACTCCGCAGAATCAGGGTAGAAAAGAAACCAGTGATTCTGGTGGCTCCAGCGTGGGCCCGAAGAGCATGGTACGCGGAGATTGTAAAAATGTCTGTGGGGAGTCCTTGGACCCTCCCACATCGTCCGGACCTGCTTTCGCAAGGACCGATATACCACCCTTCCTTACCAGCCCTAGGTTTGACGGCCTGGCTATTGAAGCCCACATTCTAAAAAAGAGAGGGCTCTCTAATGCTGTGGTATCTACCATGATCAATGCCAGGAAGCCGGTATCCAGGCAGATCTACTATAGAATCTGGAAGGCGTACATCGCCTGGTGTGAGGCCAAGAAATGGCATCCACGTAAATACGTAATAGGTAGGATTCTGGACTTCCTACAATGGGCTGTAGATAGGAAGCTTGCCTTGAGTACTATCAAGGGTCAGATTTCGGCCTTGTCAATATTTTTTCAAAGGCCCTTGGCTTCGCATTCACTAGTCAAAGCCTTTATACAAGGGGTGATGCGTATTAGTCCTCCGGTTAATATTCCCATATGTCCATGGGATCTAAACTTGGTTCTGTCGGTTCTACAGAAACAACCATTTGAACCATTACAGCATATTTCTTTGGTGCTTCTCACCAGGAAATTGATTTTTCTAGTAGCCATTTGTTCGGCTAAAAGAGTGTCGGAATTAGCAGCTATGTCCTGTAAGGAGCCATATCTGGTTATCCATAAGGATAGAGTAGTGTTACGTCCTCATCCGGCCTTTCTT
This sequence comes from Rana muscosa, assembly GCA_029206835.1. Classification (NCBI taxonomy): domain Eukaryota; kingdom Metazoa; phylum Chordata; class Amphibia; order Anura; family Ranidae; genus Rana; species Rana muscosa. Next base: position 735,192,603 of record CM055116.1, read on the forward strand.
CCTAAGGTGGTATCGAGGTTTCATTTGAACCAAGATGTGGTTCTTCCTTCTTTTTTCCCCAAACCTACTTCGGTAGAGGAAAAGTTATTGCATTCTTTGGATGTAGTAAGAGCAGTTAAAGCTTATCTAAAAGCCACTGCTCAGATTCGCAGAACGGATACTTTGTTTATTCTGCCGGAAGGCCCCAGAAAGGGTCAGGCAGCGTCAAAATCTACTTTAGCCAAGTGGATTCGACAGGTCATAATACAAGCCTATGGCTTGAGAAGGAGACCGCCTCCATTCAAAGTTAGAGCGCACTCCACGAGAGCAGTTGGAACTTCATGGGCAGTGCATCACCAGGCCTCCCTGGCTCAAATCTGTAAGGCCGCAACATGGTCTTCAGTACACACGTTTACTAGGTTCTACCAGGTGGACGTTAGAAGTCAGGAGGATGTCGCCTTTGGGCGCAGTGTGTTGCAGGCCGCAAAAGATCCTCATGTCTGATAGCGCTCAGCTTATGTATGGTGTATCCCCCCCCCCCCCCCCCTCATTGGGCATTGCTTTAGGACATCCCATTAGTAATGACTATGTCGCTCTGTGTCCCGTGATGTACTCCAAGAAAAGGATTTTACAGGTAAGCTGTTATAAAAATCCTATTATTTCAAATACCGCATTACGTTTGTACTGCTTTGAAATACTTCTTAAATAGTAATTTTGTTTTATAATAATATTTAGCTGTTTCTTTTTCAAGATTGTTGTTTCACTTATATTATTATGCCATTTGCATAAGAGATGACCTCTTTCTTATTAATCTCTTCTAAACTGATTAGCTATGTGTCATATCTGAAGGAGATTGCCTTTGCAGTAGGAACCAGCTGCAATAACTCCTGTGCACAAAAGCTGGTTTTCAGTTTGCAGGTCTAAAGCCTGTGTTTGCCAGGGTCATAGGATGGACACAGGCGTTAGAGATTTACTTGTTCCATTGCCGTGCTTTAAGCTAAATTAATTCATATACTTCTCACACCGGGGCCAGATAATTACACAAGTTTAGCATGACTGTTTAACTGTTTGGTTACATTTCCCAGATCGTGATGCACACAACAGATTTAGGAGTCCCAAAAGCATAAATGTATAGAACAGCATATTAACAATTGGTACCACCAAAACATACAGCTCCATAAGAACAACACAAAAGCAACAGTGAAAATTAGACAAAACCATCTCTAGCACCTTATATTGTTTATCATTTACATTGTGGTGGTTAGAAATCCTTGGGGGGTATGGATCAGAAGAAACCGACATGTTGCTATTTATTAAAGCTGAACTCCGGGCAGAACATTTATTAGCTGGCAGTATTGGTGCTCTCATACCTTTTGTGCAATGTGCTGCTTGTTTCTCTCCCTTTTGTGTAATCTTTGCGAAATCCAGGGTGCATTATTTGAATCATAACTTAAATGCCTGTGACATCCGTTTTGTAAGACCGGTGACCACTATACTTTGTATCCCTGTTGCCCCCGGTCTTGTCTCTGCCCTGCACACGCTGACTTATCTCCTGCATTTCCCTTTGCATCATGGGGAAACTTAGTCCTCTTTTTTTGCGCGGAAGTGATGCACTGTACAGCATGAGAGAAAGTCATCCTCCCGGTGCCAAGGACAAGCACTTGTTTCCTGAGGAAATATGACTTCACTGGGGCTGAAACTCTTGGATCACAAGAAAAGTAAGGCACTATCATTTAAACCAGGGATATGCAATTAGCGGACCTCCAGCTGTTGCCAAACTACAAGTCCCATCATGCCTCTGCCTCTGGGTGTCATGCTTGCTGCTGTCAGAGTCTCGCTATGCCTCATGGGACTTGTAGTTTGGCAACAGCTGGAGGTCCGCTAATTGCATATCCCTGATTTAAACTGTGTCCGCAGTTCAAGAGAACTTGGGGAGAGGATTAGTAATTGTAAAAATAGATCCTGGAGTTCAGATTTAAAGTGATATTAAAGCCTTTGCTATTTATAAAAAATAAATAAAAAATGTTATACTTACCTGCGCTGTGTAATGGTTTTGCACAGAGCAGGCTGGATCTTCCTCTTCTCCGGTCCCACGCTGGCGCTCTTGGCTCATCCCTTCTGCCTGGTGCCCCCACCGCAAGCAGCTTGATGTGGGGGCACTAATGCAGGCGCCTCCAGACCTGGGGCTCTGTGTCTCCATTCACATACAATGTCGCGACTCTGCCCTGCCCCCTCCGTCTCCTGATTGGCTCACTGGCTGTGATTGCAGCAGCGAAAGCCAATGGCTCCTGCCAAAAGTCAATCAGGAGTGTGAGTCCCCAGAGAGGCAAGGCTCTCGTGGTCATCGCTGGATCGAGAGGGGGCTCAGGCAAGTCTTAGGGGGCTGGGGGGCTGCTGCACACAGAAGGTTTTTACCTTCATGCATTCTATGCATGTGCCTTTACAACCACTTTAAGGAAGTTTTGGCCCTTCAATTACAACTCCTTGTAGTGATCTAGTATAGTGGTTTCCAGTTGATAATTGATGTTTAGTTATTAGTAATGATGATATAAGTTATGTTCCCGCAGCATCACCCAAGTTCTCCAGAGAATGCACTTTATTGACTTCCAATACAGAACAAAGTCCAATACTTGCACAGATGACAAAGAATCCAATCAGAGTATATATATATTTCAAAGTCCCATGTCTCCTAGATTATATTCTAGACCTGTGCTTTCCTATCCATGCAGAGTGACAAGACTGGAGTAGACTGAATGCTAGCTTGAATGTCTCTAATACTGGTCTGAAACTGGAGGGGGGGTTTCCCATGAAAGCTGTTATCTGGCCCCTCTGATATGTGTGATCAACAAACACCCTTTGATATGTATAATCTTGAATGCCTGTATGTAACACATATATACTGTGCCATACATATAACACAATATATATTACATACACCTATATAATATATATATATATACATTAATATTACAACACTCCTATCCTTAGAAGAGTGTTTGCCTAACAATATGCATGGGCATCAACTATGTATGTAGTTCAGGGGCGTTTTAGTAAAATCATTGGGCCTGTGTGCAAGATCATAAGTTGGGCCCCATTGCTTGGTAAAAAAAAATTGGTGTGCTTAGTGAAGAGCGGGCATGGTTTTAATTAAGCTACGGTGCTGGTAGTTTTGTAAAAGACCTGGAACACCTTTGGGCATGCCAAGTGGAAGAATAATATAGCGGTGGGTGTGGCCAAATTGTGTTAATGTGAGAGGGGCTTCAGGGACATGGTTAAATCAAACAAGGTTAGTCTGTCCCCCAGTACAACCCCCCCCCCTCCCACACCAGGTCAGTTTGTCACCCATTCCTTCCCCCTCCCAGGTTAATCTGTCCCCCAGTATAATCCCCCCAGGTCAGTCTGTGCCCCATTATAACCCCCCCCCCCCCCAGGTCGGTCTGTCTCCCAGTACAACCCTCCCAGGTTAGTCTGTCCGCCAGTATAATCCTTCCCCCTCCCCCCAGGTCAGTCTGTACCCCAGTATAATGCCCCTGGGTCAGTCTGTCCTCCACAGGTCAGGCTTTCCCCCCAGTACAATTCCCACACCCCAGGTCAGTCTGTCCCCCAGTATAATCCTTCCTCCTCCCCTCCAGGTCAGTCTGTCCCCCGGTTGCTGCTCCCAATTTGACATCTGTGTGGGTGCGGGTGCACAGCCTTGAAAACAGAGTGAGTTTAGAAACATGCATCCGCACCCACACGGGTGTCAAATCGAGAGCAGCGGCAGTGTCCGTGCAGCCTCTACATCCCAATTGACACCAATGAGACAGCTTGCACTGGGATGCATGGACCAGCTGCGAATCTCCATGTGGGTAAACATGACCTGTGTGAACGAATCCTTGCTATGTGTTTTTTCTTTTAAATGTTTTCTTTTTTTTAGTACAATGTTATATTAAATATTTGTTTACTTTGGGGGGGGGGGGCTTTAGTGAAATATCAGGGGTCTATTTGAGACCAAAGGAACTGAGAACATACAGTCCTTATTCTCTTTCTCTGCCTTAGCTGCACTGCATATGAATGAATAGACGTCTCTGTAGAGAGGCTCCAATTCATTTACAAGCTAAGGCATAGTAAACACAGTTTTCTATGCTTCAGTGATGAATGAACACAGGAGCAGGGTTGCTAACTTTCAGCAAATTTACGAACAGTTTGTAAAATCTGTACTTTTTGCATCTGTCCTTGAATATCCATTACGGACATGTAGGTTGCATGTCCATAACTGACATTCATGGACAGATGCAACGATTATGGATTTTACAAACTGTTTGTAAATTTACTGAAAGTTGGCAACCCTGCACAGGAGCAATGTGTACCGATCACTCACTGTGCTCATTCTTGAAGGGGCTTGTAACACGACATGTTTACCCACCCCTTCCTCCCACTCCTCCATCCTGACACTGCACCAATCCCCTGACGCTCCAGAAGCAGCTATAGCCGGGAGGTGAAGAAGCTGCTGGCTGGGGGTGCTGGGGATCAGTGGTGGTGGTGGTAATTCCCAGATAGGCACATTCCAACCTCTAGGTGGGGTGCCCCTTTTTCTCGGGCATAAAGATGGCTCCCCCATACTCTGAATCTTGTCAGGTAGTTCTCACCTAGTGTGATGATACAGTTCCCCATCCTAGAAATTGTTCTAATTTTCCATGCTGCATTTTCTTCTGCTTTCGAATCACAAAACACCTAGCTCTTGCTATCCAGCAGGTCTTGTTTAGGTCTTCTTAACATTTTGAACTTGCACTCCTTGTGTAATGCCCTCTGAAAGAAGGTGTTCTTCATCACCGTTGCGATTTTCTGTGTCTCTCTGGGGCCTTCCTCAAGTGCTTTTGCCCTTGCAGAGCCCTCTCTTTGTGTTTAAAGTGTTTGCAAACTTTAAAAACATTGTGCTACTGAATCTTTAAAGCAAGATAATATACTTTTTAATGAGTAATGTTATGTACTCCTTCTCATGTTGCGTAAAACCTAGTTGATCCTGCCTGTACCCCTCTTTCTGAGAGTAAACTGACCACACTAATCATGGCTGTTGATCCAAGCCATTGTGGTCAGTTTAGGTCTTGCATCATTCCGTTGCAAAAGCACAGCATGTCTGTAAGTTCCATATCCTATTGAAAGCTGCACCCCCATCCTCCCCGTCTTGGTGCAGCGAATGTCTGCAGCTGCTCCTCCCCTCTTCTTTTTTTTTTTTTTAAGCTACAAAAGGACAAGGTATCCTAGAAGCCAGTCCTTAACTCCCTGGGGCTTTTTTTATCACTGCCTTTGGAAATGTCCTTCTCCCTCCCTATGTCTTGCCTTGAAGATATGTCAATTACTTACACTACACCTTATGGATGGGGTCAGGACTGTCACCTATGGCTGCCTGCAATGCATTTCCTTGTCAACTGACCCCTCTTCAATTCCTCACAAGCAGGTACCTCTATGAGATTTCTCCCTCCTCTTTCACCTGGCTGGGTGGTTATTTTGCCTTTTTTTCCAGGACTCCTGACCTCGGGGATCGAGTCCCTCTTTCCCTACCTGAACCCATTCTCCAAAAGAGGCTGGGGTTCTTTATAACATCTGCCCTTTTGAAGGGTTGCAGGGCCACCATCTGCTTTTCTGTTCATGTTTGTCTGTTTGAGTCCATTGACCTTTCCTGTTCTTGCAAAGTAAATATACATCTAAGATGGCTTTAATTTTGGCAATGCCTTAGTTGCTGGTTTAAAAAAAAAGCTTAGTTTATTTTGCAATGTCCACTTCATTAATTGCTGCAATAAAGTAAAAAAATATGAAATATATTGTTAGCTACTCTACAAAGTTGCTGCCTGGAGCAGACTTTATCTAGAACTGCAGCTATTATTTATCCACCGTACTTTTTTTGTCAGCAGTATGAGACTGACAAATTTGCAGTTTAGTTGACTGTATTTAAACTTGAATGAGCAAACAAGAAACAGTGCTAGTTATTTATCTGAAACGCATACATTTAACCATGTGTTAAAGCAGAGCGGGCTTTCGGGTGCTGCCACCGCCATTCCTTGTGAGGGGAACCGGCAGTGAAGCCTTGCGGCTTCACTGCCGGTTCCCTACTGCTCGAAGCGTGCTGCGCTTTGTGAATGGCCCCCTGCCCCTGGGTGGGGGCCGAACTTCCGGGGGACCTTGCCACGGCGAGGTCATCCAGGAGTGGGGACACGGGTACCTGTCAAAAACAGGTACCCGCTCCCCCGACCCCCTTAAAAGGTGACAATTGTTGCAGCGGAGTTGGGGAGGGATGCAGGGGGATGATTATCCACCTACAAGTAGTTGGATACAGTAGCATTAGAGCTGCACAATTAATCGCAAAGAATCTAAATCGCGATCTTTTTCCCTTGTCGATCTTCAAAACAGCATGTCACGATCTTTCTAACAAGTGCAGAGAGTTCTCACAGCTGTAAAAACAAAATTCAGGCAGTCTGCCAAGTTTTAAAACAACATGTGAATAAGTGGATACAAAGTATCTTTTCGTTCTTTTATCAAAGGAAAGAACTCCGGCGTGTAGATGAAGGAAGTTTAACCATTTTAAAGACCAGACCTGTTCTTACAAGTAAAAAATCATTCTTTGCTATCATTCTTTGCTATCATTCTTTGCTAGAAACAAACATGATATATACCGTATTTTTCGCTCCATAAGACGCACCTGATCATAAGACGCACCTAGGTTTTAGAGGAGGAAAACAAGAAAAAAATATTCTGAACCAAATGGTGTACTAAAATACTTTATATTATACTACTACTATAGGTGGGTGGTGGACACACAGCAATACCACCCCCCCCCCCTATCAAATCAGCTCAGCTACACTATACCTGGGTGGTGGACACAGCAACCTCCCCCCCTTCCCAGATCAGCTCAGGGTGGCAGGGCAGACACAAACACCCCTTCAGCCTCTTCTATCACAACAGCTCATGTGACTGGGCAGTGGATATCATGCCAGCCCACATCTCCCACCCCCTTATCACCAGCTCAGCTCACCTCAGGCAGTGGAGGACACTGTCATTACAATTCACAACCCCCTCTGGCTGGCTGGCTCTCAGCCTCAGATGTACATGGGCAGCAGCTAGGAAGGAGGACTGGGAACATAGTTTACAACAGCAGCAGCTGCCGGGTGAAGGAGCAGGAAGTGAGACTGGACCAGACCACGGCGCCGGGGGGGGGGGGGGTTCTGGCGAAAAAAAAACAGCCAGGGTTCTCGCCGCTTTCAAGATAATGTCACCCGATTTGGGTGCGGAGCGCACCCCCATAGCAGCGCTACACTGACATGTTTTGACACCCGGCCGTCTCCCCCCCGCTCCCCCTTGGTATGTCCCTGCCAGGATCCGCCTCACTCCCTTTCTCTCTCCTTCACAGAGAAGCCGAGCACTGGTATTCTGACGCGGCGACGGGGGGGGGTCAGTATTCGCTCCATAAGACGCAGGGACATTTTCCCACATATTTTTTAGGGGGGAAAAGTGCGTCTTATGGTGCGAAAAATACGGTATATATTTTAGCTGAGACCCTAGAGAATAAAATGGTGGTGGTTGCAATATTTTATGTCTCACCGTATTTGAACAGCGGTTTTTCAAACGCAATTTAAAAAAAAAATGCACTTTAATGAATTAAAAAAAAAACTAAACAGCAAAGTTAGCCGAATTTTTTTGTAGAATGTGAAAGAAGATGTTACACCAAGAGAATCGTGAGAGAATCGTCATCTTTATTCTAAGCAAAAAAAAAAAACGTGATTCTCATTTTAGTCAGAATTGTGCAGCTCTAAGTAGCATGTTTTCATAGTCTGTGTGGGTCAATTCCCATCTATGTTTTTCAAGGAGGAACACTTTTAGAACTTTCCCTTTTGGAGCACAGGCTGTAAAAATCTCATATACCGTATTCATGACATGCATATGCTTCTCTCTTGCTGATTTTACTGGGTAGCTCCGATGCAGCTCTTGGCCAGGCCCCAAGAGATTCAGAAAATGACTGACAAATCTTAGTAATTTTGGTTGACTTCTAATTGTGCTTGTGTTCCATTGTTCATTGTTTTACTTTCTAAGAAATGTTTTGTAGTAGCTCTGTAATTAGGTCAGTAGTAATAACTTTTATATTTCTGTTCCCAGGGAGGCTGTAATCAAGCATTCTTTGGTGCATAAAGTTTTTCTGGACTTTTTTTGCCATTCAACCCCAAAAATAAAATCGGTACGTAAATACTGATGACATTTTAGTCATCTGGTTTGATCTTTTTTTTTTATGCCTGCCTCCTTTCAGATGTCCTAAAATGAATGGTTTTATAATTTTGTCTGTATTATATCATTTTAGTTGGGTTTCAGAAAGCAAAACAGGCCATTGATGCGTAATATTCTAAAAGGTTTCATGAAGTAGAATATTAAATGTTTGTGTTTTAAAGAAAACCTGTAGGTATAGTAAGAATATAAAAAAGCACTTACAGTATACCTGGCTGAGCCTTATGGCGTGTTTGCGCATGAGCGGACGTGCCACGGGCTCTGCTAGTTACCTAGCAGAGACCCGGTGGCATTTTTATGCATGTGTGAGACACACACAAACTGGCTCCTAGGTTGCGTGATGTAAATGAAGGAGGCAGTTTGTGGGATCTCACACATGCGTACAAATGCCACAGGAAAAGCGACCCTTGTCATGTTTGGGTATGCGAGTCTGGATCTGTCATCCTTGCCTAGGTGAGGATTGAAGATGCAGACTTAAAAGAAAAAAAAAAAGTTTACTATGTTTTACAAATGTTTAAGTTTTTTTTATGGTCAGGGCTAAAGAAAATAAAAATTAATTTCTCTTTCGTTCATGGACGGACACAGCACTTTAGTCTTGACCTTAGGGTTATACTGCCTCCTATCAGGAGAGGACTAGGCAGAACATGAAAAACATGTAAAAACAGCAAAGCTGAACAGTACCGCCCAGGGGGCGGTCCTACTGGCTATAACCCCTCACACTGCATCCAGCAGCTCAGATTTTTTCTGCCTAGCATAGGAGAAGGACCTGGCTCCCTGTGGGGACCATTGGTCCTGGAGATTTTTTGCTTTTTTCTACTTTTTTGATCCTGAGATCTACTATCAACAGCCGGCTGGGTGAGCAGACCTTTAGCTACGCGCTGGGTCGGCCACGACATGCCCCGTTTGCTCCAGGGGTGGCCGGTGAGCTATATGCTTCGGGGCACACATATGACCGGGCTACTGCTGTCCGAGTCCCAGTGTGCCATGGCCGACAGCCACCCCGTACCGCTCGGGTGATGGGTCTGTCCGGAAAGTGTCCAGCAGTCCCCGCAGGATGGGTAATTACGGTTCCACCTGTCTCGGCAGGATGGAACAGCTGGGCATTCCTGGGGAGGTCGACTAGGGGGTCTCTCACTTTCCCTTTCTTCTCTCCCTGTCCTTTCCCTCCTCCCCCATGCTCTGTGGTGGCTGGGCCTGCTGTGTACCTGACCGGGGGTCTCCAAGTCCTGGCTGGGGGCTGAGCTGGGTTTGGGTGGTCCGCTCTCCATAGGGGGTGTCTCGGTATGTACAGGGGTGAAGGCCTCCGCGTGGTGGGTCTTAGCGTGCTGCGGCCATTTTCTTTTACCTCGGCCATATTCTTGTAGCCCGTGCTTGTTTTTACTGGGGTGGCCGGCGGCCATTTTCTTGTAGCCTGCGTGCGTTTTTGCTTAGGCGGCTGGCGGCCATTCTCTTGTAGCCTGCGCTCGTTTGCTGGGGCGGCCGGCGGCCATTTTCTTGTAGCCCCAGCTTGGTTTTTGCCTCTAGCGCTGGGAATGTTCCTTCTGAACGGCGCACACTGCACAGGACACCTCGTGACTGATGGGGGAGGGCGGACGGTAGCTTGGCAGCGCTATGCCTGGGTCAGGTTGGTGAGTCCTGCGGGGGGGGTCCCTAGGTCTGTAGCAGCTAGGAGGGTGGACGTTTGTGCGCCCTGGCTTTGTCCCAGAAGGGTGTCAGGCGAGCGCAGGTCAGCATGGCGTCAGAAGCTGGCGCTTCTTCCCCAGACATCCCTGTGGTGGCAACCGGTTCTCCTGCACCTAGATGCCTATGGACGCTTTGTCGGCGGTCCTGGAGTCCTTGTTGCCAGGGTGGAGGTGGCTTGCGGGCACAAAGGGGGGTAATAGAACGCCCCCTCCCCCCACCCTCCTCTGGGGAATGATCTGATTCAGACTCGGGCCTTGCTGTGGCAAACGGCCCATGTTCTGACGTGTCAGAAGATGCGGACCAGGACCATTCGGACAGTGAGGAGACTCTGTGTCCAGGTCAGCGCAGGAAGGCGCTTGTTGGAGCACTTTATCACCGGGTGCGGGATCCCCAAAAAAATGGAGGATACGGCGAGGGCATCTACTCAGGTGTCGGTCACTTCGGGGTCCCAGAAGCCGGCCCGCACCGCTAGGGTTTTTTTTCCCTCTACCTAGCTTAATTTGATAAGTTTATATACAAAGGATGGGAAAGGCCGCAGCCTGAAACGCATGGCAGTCTGTTATCCCTTTTGAGGAGAATTTCCTGAAAAATGGACATCTCCCCCGATTGTGGGTCCCCCGGTATCCAGGTTTGATAAGATTACCACGATTCCGGTGGAGGGGACCCCTGCAGACAGGAGGGCCGAGGCGGTGGCCCGATCCATGTTCACAGTATTGGGGTCAGTGTTTCAGCCACTGTTGGCCACGACCCTGGTGTCCACTGATGCTTCCTGAATGGGCAAAAAATTTGGCTGCACCGTGAGATGAAAAGCAACAGGCTCCCCCAGTCTGCGTGAAACTAGCGGACCAGTTGGTGCATGGCCTTAAGTATGTCTGCAGTGTGGCCTTAGATACAACTCACTTGCTGTCCAGAGCCTCAGTATCTGCTGTGGGGCTACGCCGCCTGATTTGGCTGAAATGCTGGTCCGTGGGCCAGACGTCCAAGTAGGCTCTGGCGGATTTTCCCTTCCAGGGTTAGAGGCTATTTGGAGCCTCGCTGGATGACATTATTAAAAATGTCATTTGGGGTGAAAGCACGGTGCTCCCACAATTCAAAAAAGGAAAGGTGCCACGCCGTAGGCCAGGGCCCTCCTTTTCCGCTCACAAGCATTTTTTTCCGTCCGCCTGGGCCCGCGGGTAAGCGTTCCCAGGCCGACAAGGTGCCCGCTGAGCGACAAAGCATCCCTGTTTTTCGCAAGCCAATATATGCCTGCGAGCAAACCTGCGGTAGCATGGAGGTTTGCCCCCCACCCGACTCTCGTTGCAGTAGGGCTGGGCGATTTTCCCCCCCAAAAAAATCTGCGATTGTTTTTTATAAAAAAACTCGATTTACGATTCGATTCAATTTTTTTTATTATATTAAAGTGCATCAACAAACAAAATTGCAAAGGCAAACCCTTTCTCTAACTGCAAAGTGCCCATGCTTCACTGTGCCCGTGTCTCGCTGTGCCCAATGCCTCGCTGTGCCCAATGCCTCGCTGTGCCCATGCTTCAATCACTGTGCCCGTACCTGATGCAGATTTTCATGGGATACGGATTTTACTGCTACACCGGCGGCCATTCCAGTATTCAAAAGCCGCTCCTCCTCCTCGTCTGTGATAGGCGGAACACTCAATTTCCCAGCATTCAGTGTTCCGCCTATCACGGACATCCGCTCATCCTCATAACACAGACGAGGATGAGAGGATGTCCGTGATAGGCTGAACACTGCCTGGTGTGAAATTGAGTGTTCCGCCTATCACAGACGAGGATTTGGGAGGCTCGGCTTTTGAACACTGCAATGGCCGCCGTCTGTCTGCATGACACGCTGATCATTACATCTACTCGCTGCGGCAAGTAGATGTAATTGGGGTAACGCCACCCAGTGCCATTCCCGGACACGCCCCCTGCAGCCCTGCTACGGAAACTCTGAAGGAAGAAAAAAAAATCTAAACGATTTTCTTCAAATCTGAATAGATTTGAACTCGATTTCAAGATTAAAATCAATTTTTTTCCCAGCCCTAGTTTGCAGCTCGGTGGACCTCCCTACTTCCGACCAGTGGGTCTGTGAAATGGTCTCAGCGGGGTACAAGATGGAGTTTCTCTCTTGTCCACCAAACAGATTTTTTTCCCTCCAACCTTCATCTCCTTCCGGCTCGCCGGGACGCCCTGTTTGGGGCAGTGCAGGACCTGCTGATGCGCAGGGTGATGGTGCCTGTGCTGAAAAGGTTTTCAGGGATTCTGCTCCAATCTGTTTGTAGTCCCAAAGACGAGAGGGGTCAGTCCGGTTCTGGATCTCAAGACCCTCAACAGCTTTGTGAAGTGCAAAGGTTCAGGATGGAATCGGTTCGCTCTGTGGTCGCTGCACTCCTTTCCGGGGGATTTTCTGGCATCCTTGGACACCAAGGCCGCATAAATTGCAGTCCCCATATGCGTCGGGCATCAGAGATTTCTGCGGTTTGCAGTCAGGGACGAGCACTACCAATTTGTAGCTCTCCCTTTTGGCCTGGCGTCGGCACCAAGGGTTTTTACCAAGGTACTCGCCCTGATCCTGGCCTTGCTGAAGCAGCAAGGGATCGCAGTCGTGGGCTATCAAGACGACCTCCGTCTGAGAGTAGCTCCGCCTCAGAATTAGGGGAGGTTGTGGAGATCGCCAGTCAAACTCTTCGGGAGTTTGGTTGGGTACTGAACCTCCAGAAGTCAGTGTGGTGCCGACTCAACGCCTGGAATACCTGGGCTTGATTCCGGACTCAGGCGGGAGTTTTTTCTTCTTTCGGACAAGTTGCAGACTCTTCAGGCTGCGGTGAAGCTGTTGGCGTTCCGCAGGTGGTCGTCGCTGCGCTTTTGCATGCGACTCCTGGGTCTCATGGTAGCCACCTTTCGAGGCGGTACAGTATGCTCAATTCCACACTTGAGTCTTGCAAAAAGAGATCCTGTCAAAATGGGACAAATCTCCGTTGTCCTTGGATTGTCAAATCCGGGTGAGCCGGATAGTCAGGGATTCCCTGATCTGGTGGCTGAGGTCTCCGGCCCTTCAGTCCAGGAAGTTGTTCCTTCCTTTTCTCTGGACGGTGATCACGACAGACACCAGCCAGAGTGGCTGGGGGGGAAGTTTGGGGCATACAGTCGACACCAGGTCGCTGGACGCAGGAAGCATCCCGCTTGCCGATCAATGTGCTGGAACTTCGGGCGATCAGGCGGTGCCTCTCCAGAGAGGCGGCAGGGACGTCCAGTCAGGATCCAGTCTGACAACGCCACGACGGTGGCATATATCAACCATCAAGAAGGAACAAGAAGCTCGGCTGCAGCTTTGGAGGTCGCTCACGTCCTGCGGTGGGCAGAGCGGAGCATGCCGACTCTATCGGCCGTATACATTCCGGGCGCAGAAAGCTGGCAAGTGGACTACCTAGTCGTCAGATGCTGGACCAAGGAGAATGGTCGCTACACCCGGATGTGTTCGACTCCTTTACCTGAGATGGGGAACGCCAGACGTAGATCTCCTGGCTTCTCGACTCAATCAGTATCGGCTAATTTATCCTCCCCCCCCCCCCCCCCCCACTAAAACTTCCTTCCCCAGAGTAGAGACCGAGGGGATTCCGGTGATTCTAATTGCCCCAGATTGGCCTTGGCGTTCCTGGTACGCCGACTTAGTGCGACTGGTGGCGGATGTTCCTTGGCGACTGCCGATGCGAGAGGACCTTCTGTCGCAAGGTCCTATACTTCATCCTGCTTTACAGTCGCTGGCTTTCACGGCATTGCTGTTGAAAGTCAGTTGTTAAGGGACCGAGGCCTGTCAGACTCGGTAATTTACACCATGCTGAGGGCACGGAAGTCATCTTCTCTGAAGATTTATCATCGCACGTGGAAGGCCTACATCTCTGTGTGAGGAGATGGAGTGGCGTCCACGTACATATTTGGTTCCCAGGATCCTGCTGTTTTTACAGCGTGGAGTGGATCAGAAATTTGCCTTAAGCACCATTTAAGGGGCAGATGTCAGCCTTGCCTGTATTCTTTCAACGACCTTGGCGGCTTATTCACTGGTGAGTACGTTTGTGCAGGGGATTCGACGTGTGGCCCCTCCGGTTTGACCACCGCTGCCACCGTGGGACTTTGAATCTGGTGCTCTCGGCACTTCAGTTTTTCTGAGTTGGCAGCCTAGTCTTGCAAGGCTCCCTATTGATCCTCCACAAGGATAAGGCGGTGCTACGCCCACAGCCTTTGTTTCTTCCTAATGTTGTTTCAGCCTTTCAGCTAAATGAGGACATTGTGCTTCCATCCTTGTGTCCTCGGCTGTCGCATCCCAAAGAGGTTGCTTTGCATTCCTTGGACGTGGTCCCAGCTCTGCGGGTGTATCTGTCTGCTGCGGCTCCGTTTCGGAGGTCAGACTCACTATTCGTGTCAGTGGTTGGCCCAAAGAAGGGCCTGGCGGTCTCGTGGGCCACCATTTCTCGGTGGATCAGACAGATCGTGATTCAGGCTTATGCCCTAAGAGGGCTGGTGCCTCCCTTTCCTGTCACGGCGCATTCAACCAGGGCACTTGGTGCCTCTTGGGCTTTCCGACATCAAATGTCTGTTTCCCAGGTGTGTAGGCGGCGACTGGGTCGTCCGTTCACACGTTTGCTTCAGCCGCAAAGTTTTGCAGGCGGCTGTTTAAGGTTGCAACTCCTCCGTTGAGGAGCTCTGGTTGTTTTGGGTGGAGGTTTGTTTGTTTGCTGTTCCCACCCCTCGTTTTTTTTTACACTGCTTGGGGTCGTCCCTAAGGTCAAGACTAAAGTGCTGTGTCCGTCCATGAACGAAAGAGACTCACCGTAAAATCCTTTTCTCTGAAGTTCATGGACGGACACAGCACCCACCCATCCTTTTTATGTTTGTACTGCTTTTTGACGAACTGAGCTGCTGGATGCAATGTGAGGGGTTATAGCCAGTAGGACCGCCCCCTGTTTTGCTGTTTTTACATGTTTTACATGTTCTGCCTAGTCCTCTCCTGATAGGAGGCAGTATAATCCTAAGGTCAAGACTAAAGTGCTGTGTCCGTCCATGAATAAAAGAGAAAAGGATTTTACGGTGAGTACAAAAATCCTATTTTTAATTTCTTAGTGTAAATGAATATAATGTCTTATCCAGCCATCTAGTGGTTCTTTTTTACATGATTTTTTTTTTTTTTTTTTTTTTTTACCATTTGTTGAAAAAAGTTTGTTTACGGATGTCAGTAGCTCAAGGAAAATTTTACACACAGAATTTAATGATTTATAGCAGTGACCCCATGTGTCAGGTGGCTTATGAAATTTCAATGCGAGAGATTCTGCCTGACAGGTTTAGCTCTGTTCTGTCTCTTTATCTAACTTTTTAATGTTTTGTAATCTTAGGAAGTGATTGAAGCTATCAGAGAAGCTGTAATATACATTATCCATACACACGATGGTGCCAGAGTGGGCATGCACTGCATATGGAATGGAACACCTAAGGTATGATTTAGGAAATTATTATGTTCTTAATATTTTTTCAAAATGTATTTTACTGAGGCTGTCCCTAAACATGAGCCACCCAGTTTTTCTTAGTTAGGAATTTAGTCAACTATAACAGCGGTTCAGCAAGTTTAATGACTGTGCTACTTAATGTGGTATTAAACCCAAAATGTAATATATTGCAGCTTACGAATCCCTAGATGTGGTGGTTGCATACGTTTTCGTTTTTTAGGCCTTTTTCCCCTCATCTGGCCAGTAACACACCTCTTCTATTTAGAGTGACCCCACTTTTTAGACGGAGCACAGGTTTGACATAAATAAAAGCTGAACAGAGCACCGCTCTTATTGTTAAAGTGATTCTAAAGGTAGAAGTTTTTCTATGCAGTCAGATAAAAAGCCTCCTGTGTGCAGTAGCCTCCCAATACCTGAGCCTGATCTTCCTACAGTGATGTGCATGAGTGCCTCGGCCGTCCGGGACTCTCCCTCCTGGTTGGCTGAGAGACAGCTGCGGTGCTATTGGCTCCTGCTGCGGTCAGTCAAAGTCAGTTAGCCAGTCAGGAGAGAGGGAGCGGAGTCAAACCGTTGCTTCGTGTCGAATGGACACAGATCTTCGGCTCGGGTGCCCTCATAGCAAGCTGCTTGTTGTGGGGGCACTCGACAGGAGGGTGAGGCCAAGAGAGCTGGCAGGAGACCCGAGAAGAGGAGGATCTGGGCTACTCTGTGCAAAACCAATACACAGCGCAGGTAAGTATGACATGTTTATTTTTTTTAAAGAAAAAACAAAAATGAGACTTAACAATTACTTTAAATGATTTGTCTTAACACTCTAAACTGCTACACCTGCAGGACAGCTTATTCTGTTGAAAAATAACAGACTCACTGATATGAAAATAAAGGAAAGAAAGCTTATGCCCTGGTTCACACTGGTGCGATTTGACATGCGATTTGTCAAATCGGCCAAATTTGCTGCAAATTGCGGGCAATGGCACCGTCCTAATCGGTGCGACGCCGCATCAGCGGCGCTGCACCGATTACAAAAAGTAGTTTCTGTACTACTTTTTGCGATTTCAGCTGCGATTTACATTGACATCTGTTTCTGATGTCTTTGAAATCGGGACTGCCAGCGGGAGTGAAATCGTGCGAGTTCAGCTGAACTCGCAGGCTTCACTCCCGCAGCCCCAGTGTGAACGTGGGCTAAAAAAAGGAAATTAATGCAGCCATCATATCTAAGAATTGGTAAAATGTACAGCTGTAATATAATGTTTTCTTTTAAGTCTATTACTGCTTTAAGGTTCTTGTACTTGGGCCCGCTGAGTCCATTATAATTGCAGCTGTATTTCCTCCATTCAGGCAGCCCAGGTGCAACATGCAGCCTGTCATTAACATAAATGGCTGTGCGCTGCTATTATAAACATGAGTACAGTATACTGACACATAAAAATGATAGAAAATGTCTTTTTGCATATGCCCGTACTCTGTACTCCTGTTTTGTGATAACACTGCAGCATACACAAGTACATCAGCATACAGACCTTTATGTCAATGACAGACTGTACGCTGCAAAAGCCCTTAAACATGCAGTTTCTGAGTGGCTGCTAGCCTGTAAATGAAAATAAATACATGAAATGGAGAAACAGAAAACAATCGAACGTGACAGATTCCTGTTCAATCCTATTTTATCTAAAACAATATAAAACGGTTTGTCTGGTGTAGAAACAAAATACACTATATACATGCAGTATTTTATTTTTATTTTTTGCTTTTTCGATGGATAAGGAACATTCTGAATTGTGCTTGATCATGGGAAATAAAATTAACCTCCTTCAGCTCACTTTTTGCTTCCTAGTAAAAGGGCTCATGCACTGGCCATATAGCACAGAACTCTGTGTATTCCCTGCTAGGGAGCACACAGGTGCTGCGTACAAATGGCATAGTCAGTGGCTGTATGAAGAACATCTGAATGTTGTGTTATTTTTGTTTGGTAATGTTTTCTAAGCAGCCACAAATTAATTTCACTGTTAGAGAAGGTGTGGCATGGTGATAGGATCATCGCCCAACAGTAGCCAATCTGAGGACATCAGTAGTTTCAATACATCAGTCAGTTTGCTATTCCATGCAATGCACAACAACTTTTACTTAAAGTGGAGCTCCACCCAAAAAAGGGAAGCTCCGCTTGTTCGCACCCTCCACTGCCACATCTGCCACTTTCTGCGGGGGAGAAGGGAGCGGTAAAATTTGTCTATAGTTGGCTTGAGACTTTCTGTAATCAAGGAAGTTGAATAACTCTGTTTAAGGCTCCATGCACACAGCAATCCAGGGGCTGTACAGTGTGGAGAGCCTATGTAATTACTATCACGGGACCTGCATCTTCTACAAACGGCTACTTATGGCGATGAATTAGAAGAATCAGCTGTACGCAGTTGTGCACCAGGAGTTGGGTAAAGCACCTGGGCATGCATAGATGTATGCCCTGGTATCTGTGTGGAGCATATGTTGTGTGAATTCAATACACAACCCCCTGCGCACAGCTGTATCTTCTTATTCACTCAATGGGCAGCTGTGTTGGTCCTGGGAGAATAAGGCTGGCCATATAACTATGTAGTGCAAGAGCCTGTCTGATTGCATACAAATTAAAAGTGTTTAGGTTTGAGCTTATATTACATAGTTTTGTTACTGTAAATCTAAGGGAAAATTGTGCAAGAAATTTTTATAATGTATGGCCAGCCTAATTATGCAGGCTCTGCCCTAGCAGAGAGCAGGATATATATATTTTTTAATGAGTAGCTGTTACATTTTCCCCCAATATATCCAACAAGAAAAACACAAATATAATGTAATAAGATTTAAAAATGTAAATTAAAACCCTTATGTACTTGCATAACCCCCACATTGTGCATTCTGTATGTGAAATATCTAACGCACATGTTGCACATTACAGATGTCTGAACAAGTTATAGATTTTGATGTATTTTTTTAGATGCAATTTTTGTATTACACTAAATAAATAAAATAGCCAAGTTTTTATAGTGCTTTTCTGCAGTTGTGCAAGTTGCTTACCCTACAGTTTTTTGCATGACTTGGATTTTTACCATTTGGTAAATGAGCAGTTTCCAATTTACTCATATTTGCAATATATAAAACATAAAGTTTTATCTTTTATTGATTATGCTGTGCGGTAATAATTTTATTTTATTTTATATATAATATAGTTTAAAAAAAAAAATTCCCTACTAACATGGGAAGTACAAAATCAATACCTTAATATAATTCTATAGGTTCTGCATGTATATGCCTTGGGCATCTTTAGTAAATTTCGAGGTCTGTACTGTGTATGGGAATGGGAGACATTAGTTCAGCCATCTGAGTTGCAAAATGAGAAGCAGAACCTGGCAGTAAAAGGGTCAAAGGAGTTGTAAAGGCAGAAGGTTTTTTATCTTCATGCAATCTATGCATGAAGATAAAACGCCTTCTGTGTGCAGCAGCCCCCCCCCCCAATTACTTACCTGAGCCCCACCTCTCTCCAGTGATGTCCACAAGTGTCTTAGCCACCTGGGACTCTCCTCTTGATTGGCTGAGACACAGCATAGGGCACAATTGGCTCCCATGGCTGTGAATCAAATCAGAAGAGAGAGGGTCGGGGCTCTGTGTCTGAAAGGACACGGGAGCTGTGACTCGGCTCGGGTGCCCCCATAGCAAGCTGCTTGCTGTGGGGGGCACTCGACAGGAGGGAGGGGCCAAGGAGCACAGAAGAGAGACCCGAGGAGAGGAGGATCTGAGCAGCTCTGTGCAAAACCAACTGCACAGAGGAGGTAAGTATAACATGTTTGTATAGTCTTGTTTAAAAAAATAAAAATAACAATCACTTTTAAGTAGACATATGAGAACGCAATGAGAGGAATATAGGGGCTGTCATATTGATCTCACTTCCTAAAATGCTAATTTCCTTGCTGTCACACTGATCCTCCTGGACTCCAGTAATTTTCTGATTCACTGACTAGGAACATTTCTACAAGTCCAAGAAATGTCAGAAGACCTTACATGTTTAACTTTCCCCAAAAAGAAGGGGAAAGGAAGGTGGTGTTGCAGCTCTCTAGTCTGTGACCTTATTTACAAGGAGTAAGATAAGAACTCTTGGTGCCACCTGTTGAAACACTGTTTCACCGTTCCAGTAAAAACAGATTGTTCCCCCACCCCCTTTTGTGTGCAGCAGTGTTTTATTCACTGTCTTGCTCTGCTTTGCCTCTTTTATTATCCAGAACTGTAGCTGCCTGGACTCAGCTTTTTTTGCTAAATTGTTTTCTCCTTGACCTGTGTACCTGTATTGCTTGAATAAATCCACTAGAGGGCACATTATATAGCCTTTCTCCCTAGAAATATATAAAGAACTCAATCATCATTCAGCTCTTGCACAGATTTTTTTTTGTCATGCCTCCATGAAACCTAGAATGTAGGCGTTCTAAAAAATTTGGGGGAATCCGGCATTTCCTGCCTTCATAATCAACCTTTCCTATCTGTATTGCAAAATTATCTTACGTGGTCATTTCCAACTCCTGAACTGTGCAGTTGTCATACAGATTGAGACTTTGGACATCTCCTTAATGTTTTAATTTGTTCTAAAAAATCAAATTGAACATCTTTATGAGTGTACAGCATGTAGTTTAGATTTTTTTTTATATCTTCCTGTAGTCAGTGAGTGATGCCCCATGCAGGGTGGTAAGGCAAACTTTGTACAGAAACTCTGCTGATCCTGCTTTTTTGTCCTCTGTGAAATGCAAACATTTGAGCACCAAGTGAACTCTAGCTTTTAAGAATATCTTCATTCAGGGAAATTAGGCTGTGCATGTCTGACCATAGGTAGTTCAGTAACTGCTTATCTGTGTTAAACAGACACTGAACTTTCCATTTTGCAGAGAATTAAAGAAAACAGTTATGGTTGGGTTTATGTAAGAAAATAAATATGCCATCCTAAATTTAATTTGTGAAAGCTTATTCAGGAAAGATTTATATTTGTTCTGACTAAGCATTACCTAATTAATTTGTCTGGGAGTCCCTCTTGTGCCTGAGATGCCCCCTCTAACAGTTACTGCCTTTTGAAAATGTAAATAGTTAGAGTAACTCATTCTGCATTCACCCATCATTTTATGCAATAAAAAAAAAAAAAGAAGCAAGAATATAGACTGAACAACAACTGTAAATTTGTGTTTGTTTTCTTTTCTCCAGCGTTAAAGCTGAATTTTTTTATATTTTTTTGGGCTATGCAGCAACAGGGACATTACTTACCACGTATGCATCAGACACTGTGAGTGTGAAGCATTGGTGCTTGATCCTGTCATTCAACTGCTAGTCCTTCATTCACTTTGCGTTCTTGGAAAGAATAGGTGTTTTGTGAATGTGTGGAAGATTGCAGGGTGGTACCAGTGTTTCAGCACTGGAAGTTGACCAATGTAGGGTGTTTCTAGAGTCACTTCAGGGACGATTTCTACACTAAGCAGAATCCCTGGTGCTGTATAGCCAAAATAAAATTAACTGAATTTCGGTTTTATATATAATATATAAAGCTGTATATATTTTATACAACCCCAGCATCTTCTAGCTTGTGAATGTGCATTGCAGTGTCCGTAAGACCCGGTTCACACAGGGGCGGCACGACTTTGGGGGCGACTCGGCAAGGCGATCTCAAGATGACTTCAGAGGCGACTTGCAAAATGACTTCTGTATTGAAGTCAACGCAAGTCGCCCCCAAGTCGTACAAGAACCTTTTTCTAAATCGGAGCGACTTGAGTCGCTCCTATTAGAACGGTTCCATTGAACAGAGCGGAGCGCAACTTGTCAGGCGGCTGAGTCGCCCCTGTGTGAACCGGCTCTAACAGAGCTCTGGAGCAGAACTAAAGTTTTGTATAAGAAAACAAATTTATTTTTATTTTTTGTCCTATGGCAGGACAGATTCTGTATCTCTCTTCTGCCATAAAGGCTTCTGGTATACCAGATATCAACATATGCTGCTCAGTATACTTGCGCTTGTCCGTGTGATGGACGCAGTGGCCTGAGGAAGGCGGTCAGGATAGGCTCACTATGTACTCATTTTGCATCACCTATATTAATTAAGAGAACACTTTTATTTTTTGCGCTATAAACAAAAATAGAGCGACAATTTTGAAAAAAATGAAATTTTTAACTTTTTGCTATAATAACTATCCCCCAAAAATATATAAAAAAACTATTTTTTTTCCTCAATTTAGGCCGATACGTATTCTTCTACATATTTTTGGGGGAAAAAATCACAATCGGCATTTGATTGGTTTGCGCAAAAATTATAGCGTTTAAAAAATAGGGGATCGTTTTAAGGGATTTTTATTAATTTTTTTTGTTTTACTAGTAGTGGCGACGATCAGCGATTTTTTTCGTGACTGGGACATTATGGCGGACACCTTTGACACATTTTTGGGACCATTGTCATTTTCACAGCGATCAGTGCAATAAAAATGCACTGGTTACTGTAAAAATTACGCTGGCAGTGAAGGGGTTAACCACTAGGGGTGCTGAAGGGGTTAAGTGTGCCTAGGGGCGTGTTTCTAACTGAGGGGGCGTGGCTACGAGTGACACGTCACCGATCTCCGCTCTGATTACACAGAGCGGAGATCGCTGACAGAGTCAGTAGAGGAGCGGGGAGATGTTGTGTTTACACTAACATCTCCCCGCTCCATGCCTCCGTGAGACGATCGCGGGGACACCCGCGGCGAACGTGTCCGCGGTCCGACTCACGGGGAAGGCAGGGGGGGTCGCGAGCGCGCGCGCGACCCCGACTTCGGCAGTTAAAGGGCCACGTACAGGTACATGATTGTGCCTGTACGAGCCATTCTGCCGACGTATATATACAGTGAGCGGTCGGCAAGTGGTTAAAGGGCATCGCTGCACTTATTTGGGTTATTGAATCTTTAGCATATGGCACATTTTTGGTTGTGTTGGATTTCTGGTCTATTGCAATATATGGTTTCTTCTGCCGGCCTAAGGCTGTCCATACATTTATACAATTTTCTTATTTAATTTCGTATAGATTTACCTTCAACTATGTCATGCAAGAACCTGCCTGATTGTATACAAATTGAAAATGTTTTGGTTTGATCTTTTCATATTCTAGAGTTTTGGTAAATCTAAAGGAAAATTGTACAAGAAATTTGTATAATGTATGGCCAGCCTTAGTGTCCATTTCCGTTGACGTTCTAAAGTTCCATAGAAGTTCTAAATGCTTAATTTTTGTGGTCAGTGAAGCAGTACACTTGTAAAGAAAATGTCTGAATGTGTGCTGGATGCTGAAGATTCTTCAGCAAGCTTATCACTGGAAGGCAGCCGAGGTTAAAGGTGCAGAAGGGATATGTATTAATGCTATTCTTTGCAGTGAGGCCTTTTTAAATAGCTGCAGTCACTTTAATAGTATTGGCCAGAACATGACAAATGTTTCTTTATACCCCAGTGCCAAACTGGACATTGAGATCTACCAGTTTATACAACAGTTGCTGGCTAAAATAAAGAGCACTTTATTCCAACTTGCATACAGTGCTTTCAGGTTTCCTGGCTTTTGTTAGTGCAGCATATATACCATATTTCTTTCTCGTACATCACGGGACACAGAGCGACATAGTCATTACTAATGGGTTATATAGATACCGTCAGGTGCTGGCACTGGCAACTTCCAAAACCGGAAGTACCCTCCCCTATATAAGCCCCTCCCATCCGGGAGCACCTCAGTTTTTTGCCAGTGTCTAAGGTGTTGGCCAAGAAGAAACATGTGTTTTTCACTGAGCTTGCGTACAGGTTCTTTTGGGCCTCAGTAAGCTGTTCCGGATCCGACCAAAAAAGCTTCATAGCTAAACGGTCGGTACCCGGGCCTTGCAGAGAAGAGCAAGGTTTTGCCTGTAATGCTTCTCTTAGGAGAGCTGGACCCTGGGATCCAGAGCTCTGGTCATACCCACGACCAAGATGTTTTCTGTGCAGGGTGCTATACAGGTCCAGGGGAGTGGAATCCTTGGGAACCCGGTCCCTGAAGGTTTGATTACAATGCCTGCCGTGATAGGTGAAGTTTGGGCTTTTGTGGACCAAACAAAGTCCTGCGGCGGGGAACAGGTAAGTGGGGGCCCCCAGGAACTTGGTTCTATTGGGGGACCCCCAAGCCTAATTTGTCTTTCTGTCTGTTACCTAATGGTATTCCCGCAAAATTCTGTGCATGCCTGTAACTACTAAAAAAATGTAATAATTTTTAATGGTGGTCAAGAAAAAAAAATAATAATAATTTTTTATATATATATTTAATATATTAGACTGCGGTACCTGTGTTTGTCCACTAGAGGCCGCTGTGGAATGTTTTCTTGTCATGTGGACTAGCTTCTTCTCAGCAGAGCAAAGTCCAGGCAGATGGTGAGTTCTCTTATAGGAAACTGCTTCCTCTGCCATGTTGCAGTGCTCGTCCATCCCCCGGCCTGCGGCAAAGAGGGGCCCTGGCTCCTGTCCCTTGTTACCATATTTGAAATTAGCGCCGAAGGCGCACGTGCGCGCGTGCGCGTGCACGCGCCTCTATATATAGAGGTGAGCCGGGAAAGGGGGCGGAGCCTGGGGGATGACGCTCTGTGCGCGCCGCAGCGCTTCTGCGCATGTGCGGGCGTCCCAGCAGTTTAAAAAAAAACACAATATTGTAGTGAGCTGGCTATGAAGTACAGAGACAGAGCTGGCAACATTTAAAGGCATACAGCAAGCGGTTGATACAGGCATCCCCTAGAAAGGCACATTAGTAGACACCAACTGTGATATAGCAGCAATTGTGCTAGACTATTCTCAGTAAAAGTGGTCTATTATGGCTGGAATACCTCAGCTTTAGGCTTAGGAATATGCCGTCCAGAAGCTCCGGAACTGAATCTTCCAGGAAGCGAAGGGGGTCTCATCGGGCTCGGAGGATCTTGGGCATACTCCTGCTGCACCAGTCTCCCCTGAAGTTCAGAGGTAAGTGACCGTAGAGACCCCGCAGGGGTACTTGGTACTGTGGCTGTCCTCAGTCACCTGCTCCTGTGTATGTAACAGAGGAGGTTTTTTCCTCAGCTCTGGGAGGATTAGAGAGAGATTGTCAACATTTATCGCTGCCTCCCTGTCAGGGAAAGCACGCCCGATCTCCGTCTCCTCCTTCAGAGTGCCTGTTAGCAGAGCAACAGTCCCATACAGGGATCGACCTGCCTGAAGGGGATCAGGATGAGGTTGATTCTGTTATAGAGGAATCAACAGTGGAGGAACCTTTCTCAGCAGCTCAAGCTGAAAGATTATGGGTTCAGTCTCTGACTAACATGGTCCGATCAGCATTTAAAAATGCACCTTGCGGAACCATCAACCACTACTGTATCCTCGTTGGGGTCGCTAGAAGCCCCCAGACTGTTTGTTCTTTTCCACTTCACCCTTTACTGAAAGGGCTCATTTACCAGGATTGGGAACGTCCTGAGAAAATATTTATTCCCCCAAGAGATTTCCGGTGGTCTATCCCATGGAGGATAAGTTCATCAAAAAAATGGAAGGTCCCTACAGTGGACGCAGCCATCTCTTGTATGTATAAATCACTGACATGTCCAGTGGATAATGTCCAAATGTTCAAGAACCCAATAGATAAAAGATTGGAGTCCTTATGAAAATCTGCTTGGTGATACAACCAGCAGTAGCAGCTATTGGGGTCTGCTAAGCAGTGAAGGATCAGTTGAAACAGGTCTTGAGGGACTTGACAGATCAGCAGGCTTTGCCCTAGCTGATCTACCTAGAGCCTTAGGCTTTGCGGTTGACGCCATAGAGGATTCAGTCCATCAGGCCTCCCGCCTTACGCTGTCTATAGTACATATGCGTAGGCTCCTATGGCTAAAAAACTGGTCTGCTGAAGCTCCCTGTAAAGAATGGCTGGTTAGCGTCCCATTTCATGGTGAACGCTTATTCAGGGAAAACCTGGACAAATATATCCAGAAAATTTCCAGCGGTAAAAATACGCTCTTGCCGGTTAAAAGCAGAGTTAGAGGTCCCTCTTTAAGAGGCCTGCTTCTCCAGTCCCTGGGGCATCGGCTGTGTAACAGTTCCGACGGCCTCCTCGGTCAAATCCCGGGGGTAAAAAACAGGGACAGTAGCAGGGTAATGAGAAACCCTGGGTCAGGGGAGGTACAAAACCTCCCCCAAAGTTAAATTCATTGAAGCCCCCACTCAGTCGGGTGGGGGGAGGACTCCAGTTGTTCGCAAGAGACCTGGCGGGACACGATCAAGACAGATAGGTGCTCTCCGCAGTAGGTTTGGGATACAGTTTGGAGTTAAAAGACTCTCCTCCTTCCCATTTTTAAGGTCAAACGTGCCAAGGGATCCCCGGAAGAGAGAGTCCCTCCTGTTGGCACTAGAACAACTATTGCTCCAAGGAGTAATTATGGAGGTTCCCCTGGAAGAATGAGGGTTCGAGTTTTACTCAAACCTCTTTACAGTCCCGAAGCAAACGCGGTCGGGAGGCCCATATTAATTCTAAAAGGGCTATACAAATTCCTGTATATCAGGACTTTCCGATGGAGTCGATCCGATCGGTGGCCACTGCCCTACAAGGGGAGGATTGGTTAGCCACGATCAACATCAAAGATGCTTATTTGCACATTCCCATCTTTCCAGTCCACCAAAAATTTCTACGCTTTGCAGTAGAAGGGCGCCATTTTCAGTTCAGAGCCTTACCCTTCGGTTTGGCCACAGCACCACGAATGTTTACAAAAATTCTGGCCATTTATTGGCCAATCTAAGAACACAAGGTGTAATGATAATGGCATATCTGGATGACTTGTTGCTGATAGACCACTCAGTGAAAAAACTGGACGTGGTCGTTCACAAGACGATCAAGTATCTGGAATCTCACGGTTGGATTATCAACCGAGACAAGTCAGCCCTAAAAACCAGTCAAAAGTCTGGAATACTTGGGGCTAAGGTTGGATTCAGGCCAGAGAAAAATATTCTTGCCTCGAGGAAAGGTGTTGTCTTTGAAAGATTTGATCCACTTAGTGGGTACAAAAAAGACAGCCGTCCATACGCCTGTATATGAGGCTGCTGGGAAAAATGGTGGCATCATTCGAAGCAGTACCCTACGGTCAATTCCATTCAAGGAATTTGCAAGGGGCCATACTGTCAGCCTGGAACAAAAAAGTTCAGGCCCTAGACTTACAATGTCCTTGTCCCCTTCCGTTCGCAAGAGCCTCCGTTGGTGGTGGGTTCCCCAGAATCTGGAAAAAAGGAAATCCTTCAGTCCGATTTCTTGGAAGGTGGTCACTACAGATGCCAGCCTTATAGGCTGGGGAGCAGTACTGGAGCAATAGTCTCTCCAGGGCAGATGGTCGGATGCAGAAAAGGCCCTGCCCATCAATCTCTTAGAGATACGAGCAGCCCGGTATGCCCTAGTAGCATGGACATCCAAACTCCAAGGGTCCCCTGTCAGAATTCAATCAGACAATGCCACAGCAGTGGCATATATCAATCATCAGGGGGGCACCAGGAGTCGTGCAGCCCAGAGGGAAGTAAATTACATCCTGAAATGGGCAGAAAAATATGTCCCAGCCATATCTGCGGTATTCATTCCAGGAGTGGAGAATTGGAAGGCGGACTTTCTAAGTCGCCAGCAATTAGGCCCAGAGGAAGGGTCCCTTCACCCCGAGGTTTTCTGGACAATATGTCAGCGGTGGGGAACATCGGATGTAGATCTTCTAGCATCCAGATTCAACGCAAAGGGGGACAGGTTTGTCTCTCGGACAAGGGATCCCCTAGCTTGCGGCTCGGATGCCCTAGTGTTCCCTTGGGATCAGTTCAAGCTGATATATGCATTCACACCGCCAATGGTTACCTCGATTACTCCGCAGAATCAGGGTAGAAAAGAAACCAGTGATTCCGGTGGCTCCAGCGTGGCCCCGAAGAGCGTGGTACGCGGAGATTGTAAAATTTCAGTGGGGAGTCCTTGGACTCTCCCACGTCGTCCGGCTTTCGCAAGGACCGATATACCACCCTTCCTTACCAGCCCTAGGTTTGACGGCCTGGCTATTGAAGCCCACATTCTAAAAAAGAGAGGGCTCTCTAATGCTGTGGTATCTACCATGATCAATGCCAGGAAGCCGGTATCCAGGCAGATCTACTATAGAATCTGGAAGGCGTACATCGCGTGGTGTGAGGCCAAGAAATGGCATCCACATAAGTACGTAATAGGTAGGATTCTGGACTTCCTACAGTGGGCTGCAGATAGGAAGCTTGCCTTGAGTACTATCAAGGGTCAGATTTCGGCCTTGTCAATATTTTTTCAAAGGCCCTTGGCTTCGCATTCACTAGTCAAAGCCTTTATACAAGGAGTGTTGCGTATTAGTCCTCCGGTTAATATTCCCATATGTCCATGGGATCTAAACTTGGTTCTGTCGGTTCTACAGAAACAACCATTTGAACCATTACAGCATATTTCCTTGGTGCTTCTCACCAGGAAATTGATTTTTCTAGTAGCCATTTGTTCGGCTAAAAGAGTATCGGAATTAGCAGCTATGTCCTGTAAGGAGCCATATCTGGTTATCCATAAGGACAGAGTAGTGTTACGTCCTCATCCAGCCTTTCTTCCTAGGGTGGTATCGAGGTTTCATTTGAACCAAGATGTGGTTCTTCCTTCTTTTTTCCCCAAACCTACTTCGGTAGAGGAAAAGTTATTGCATTCTTTGGATGTAGTAAGAGCAGTTAAAGCTTATCTAAAAGCCACTGCTCAGATTCGCAGAACGGATACTTTGTTTATTCTGCCGGAAGGCCCCAGAAAGGGTCAGGCAGCGTCAAAATCTACTTTAGCCAAGTGGATTCGACAGGTCATAATACAAGCCTATGGCTTGAGAAGTAGACCGCCTCCGTTCAAAGTTAGGGCGCACTCCACGAGAGCAGTTGGAACTTCATGGGCAGTGCATCACCAGGCCTCCCTGGCTCAAATCTGTAAGGCCGCAACATGGTCTTCGGTACACACGTTTACTAGGTTCTACCAGGTGGACGTTAGAAGTCAGGAGGATGTCGCCTTTGGGCGCAGTGTGTTGCAGGCCGCAAAAGATCCTCATGTCTGATAGCGCTCAGCTTATATATGGTGTATCCCCCCCCTCATTTGGCATTGCTTTAAGACATCCCATTAGTAATGACTATGTCGCTCTGTGTCCCGTGATGTACGAGAAAGAAAATAGGATTTTTATAACAGCTTACCTGTAAAATCCTTTTCTTGGAGTACATCACGGGACACAGAGCTCCCGCCCCTCTTTAGGGACACTTATTGCTTTGCTACAAAACTGAGGTGCTCCCGGATGGGAGGGGCTTATATAGGGGAGGGTACTTCCGGTTTTGGAAGTTGCCAGTGCCAGCACCTGACGGTATCTATATAACCCATTAGTAATGACTATGTCGCTCTGTGTCCCGTGATGTACTCCAAGAAAAGGATTTTACAGGTAAGCTGTTATAAAAATCCTATTTTTTCGCTCCATAAGACGCACTTGTGTTTTAGAGGAGGAAAACTAGAAAAAAAATATTCTGAACCAAATGGTGTACTAAAATATTTACCGGTGCCAAAGAAATGCCACCTGACCGTTGCCATAAATGCCGCCTGACCGTTGCCATAAATGCCGCCTGACCGTTGCCATAAATGCCGCCTGACCGTTGCCATAAATGCCGCCTGACCGTTGCCATAAATGCCGCCTGACCGTTGCCATAAATGCCGCCTGACCGTTGCCATAAATGCCGCCTGACCGTAGCCATAAATGCCGCCCGACCGTAGCCATAAATGCCGCCTGACCGTAGCCATAAATGCTGCCTGACCGAGCAGCCGAATGCTCTTTCTTCTGTTTCAGGAACAGTGTCAGGCCCAGCCGGGAGATCGCCCAGCGGTCGCAGCTGGGTACGTTGCCAGCAGCGGTGGGGGGTGGTGCCGGAAGCAGGCAATGCCTGGTGTATATTCGCTCCATAAGACGCAGAGACATTTCCCCCCCTATTTCTGGGGGGGGGGGGGGGAAGTGTGTCTTATCGTGCAGAAAATACGGTAAATACTGCGGTATCTGATTAATGAAAACAGTGCTGTTCTCACACATCAAAGGCAGTACAGTAACTTTACCAACTTTTATATAAGCTTCACCTATCCAGCTTGTGAACTGTCAGTACCAATGAAGGCTATTTTGTATCTTCTACAATAGTTGTTACTTAATTTATTAAAGCAGGACACAGTAGGACTAAATCCATTATACCTGCCCAAGAGTTTAACTTCTGAATGGTGAAGCTCCATTTCCAAGTGGTAACACTCCCTTAACGAAAGCATTTCCGATTTAACAAAAAAAAATTGTGTGCAGTCAGCCAAGTGTTTAATTTGTTCATTTGCCTCTGGGATGCCCTTGGGATTCTGTAGGCAGTTTATGTGATTTATTTCTAATCTTGCTGTGAAGGATTCACTTGCTTGCAGGAGATAGATTGTAACCAGCCTTTTTGTTCTGGTTTGATGCATCTCCCCCTTCCAGGTCACGTATGCCTGAAACATTGCTTAAGGAAATCCCACATAACTCACATCCTGTGATCTTATTAGGCGATGGTGCTGATTCTCAATGTACAGTTTGAAACCATAAAAGCAGCAGCTATGATCTTGTCTACAAGGTTTCCCAGCTGACATAACTGCCCTTGTTTTTGAGCGTCTGTTTTTTTGTTTTTAGGATCCAGTGAAATGTTTCCATTTTAGAAGCACATTGTCCCAGCACTTGTGATCTCATTAACCGGTATTAAAGAACAAGTGGCTTACTTTGTTATGTAGTGTGAAATAAAGCAATTTGTGGCTGAAATGTATTGTATTATCTTCTAATGCCTTGTACACGCGAGCGGAATTTCCGTCGGAATAAACTCTGAGTTTTTCCGACGGAATTCCACTCAAGCTGTCTTGCTTACACACGGTCACACTAAAATCCGACCGTCAAGAACGCGGTGACGTAAAACACTAAGACGAGCCGAGAAAATGAAGGTCTATGCTTCCGAGCATGCGTCAAATTGTTTCCGAGCATGCGTGGTTTTTAGTCCGTCTGAATTGCATCCAGACGAACGTAAATTCCGATAGAAATTTTTTTCATCGGAAAAAAAGAGAACATGTTCTCTATCTAATTCCATCGGAATTTCCGACAGAAAAAGTCAGATGGGGCATACACACGGTCGGAATATCTGATGAAAAAATTCTGTCTGACTTTTTCCATCGGAGATTCCGAGCGTGTGTACGCGGCATTAAGTTTCTGAGGAGCTGCTTACCTTTTTAGATATTCGATTATGTAATTGAGCCAGATCAAGTAACAACTTTAGGTATTTGGCCAACGTTCGATCAGAGCGGAGACATTCCCCTACCCACATTGATTATTCTGTAGTTCGTCAACCATGTTGGTGTTTCACAGCTAATCGTTGTTCCCTCTGCATGCTTGGATGATATGAGCGTATACCTTTGAACGTTTGTGTGCGTACATCTGACTTTCTTATGCCTCGTTTCACCAAGATATTCATTGTTTAAACAAAGCATAATTTTTCTGATTATATTTTTAAAAAATAATTAAAAAGACATTTCCCAGGAGAAAAAGTTCTTTCTTGCCAGATTATAATAGAGCGGTCTAATAAGATTCTGAATGATAAACCAATTAGTGGAAGTTTTTTTTATAATTAAACTGCATTGGTGAGGTTCATTTAGTTCCTCAAAATTAAAGGACAAAAAAAAAATGATGTACTGTATATAATGCCATCTGTTATTGGCATTAACACAGCAGTTTATGCTTTTCTGGGTTTACCCTGTAACATTGTTTTATTACCTGTTGATGGTGTCAGTAGATCCCTTATTTTATCACTTTCTTTCATTGAAATTGCACTGCAGTGTTGCCAACCTGTGGAGAGGTTAGTCTAGAGCCTGCCATAGATGGAGGGATTTTCTTTTCTTGCAACCAGCTGGTCTATGGCTGGCTTTAGACAGACATGTTGCATTAAATGGACTTTAAGAGAAAAACGAATTAAATCCCACGTCCAGCTAACACTGTATTAAAAAGTTATATTTCTCTTACCGTCCATGGACTGACACAGCTGGATACTGTAAACGTGTGGGTATATGTCCCTGCTCGCAGGAGAAGATCTAGGCAGAATGTTAGATGTTAGAAACATACATTCTAGAACAAACCAGAGCTGAACAGCCCCGCCCAGGGGGGCGGTCCCTCTGGACATTACCCTCCCACCTGCAGTCAGCAGACCTCAGTTTTTTTCTGCCTAGCAGAAGGAGAAGACGTGGCTCTCTCAGGAGCCAGTCTCCTGGAAGATTTTACTTTTAAATTTTATTCCTTTGGGAGTTTTATTATTTTATTTTTGAGACCTTCAATCAACTGTCGGTTGGATAACAGGTTGGGTACACTGATATCCTCGTAGTCTTCCCTGTCCGACCATCGAGCGCGCTGATCCTCGCCTTGTGTGCGTGAGACTCAGTTCACGACATGCCCCATGACTCCAGGGGTGGCCGGGTTGCTTTCATGCTCCAGCGGTCCTCTCAAGATTGAATAGTACCTGACTGACTGTATGTCTCGCGGTGGACCGGGCCAGTGGGTCCCTGAAAGGGACGGGTAAGTAGTCTATCCTACTGCAGGTGAGTACATGCTGGCTGTGTTTCTTTATATGGGGGGTTTCTCCCTGTCTCCCCCCTGTTATGCTGCTCTCTGCACCCTGTACTGGTGCTGTGCTTGGGGGTCACTCTGGCCTGGCTGGGCGCTCATGTCTGTAGTGGGTTCTGGAGAGAGGGGCATTTTTTTCTGGTGTGTGAGGTGTTTATTGCGTGCGCCATTAGCGTGCGCATTAGCGCTGTTTGAGGTGGTTATTGCGTGCGCCATTAGCGTGCGCATTAGCGCTGTTTGAGGTGGTTATTGCGTGCGCCATTAGCGCGCATTAGAGCTTGATTTTCGGGCTCGGCGGCCATCTTGGGTGGTTCAATGGCGCAGTTATACCGGCGGCCATTTTTTGTGGCCGCCGCGCATTTATTTTCGGTTTCGGCCTCTAGCGGCGGCGCGAATCTCCTCACAGATTCTTCACTCTCCTCGGGCTCACAGCGCACTTCAGCAGGACTGAGCGGTCCTTAAGGGTTGGTGAGTCCTCCAGGTATCCCCTCCTCAGCCTCAGCGTAGCCAGTGGGTGGACAATATATTCACTGTATAGTGTATAAGGTCTCGGAGGGTGGCGTTATGGGGTCTGATACACCTGCTCTCCACACTTGTCTGGGGCAACTGGCAGTGCTGCACAGTTAAACATGTTTATATGTTTCCTGCACCTGTGGTCCTTATGGACCAATTGTCAGCAGTCCTGGAATCATTCCTGTCAGAATGGAAGCGGTGTGCGAGCAAAAGGAGCTATAAGCCCTCTCTCCCCACAAAAATATTTAGTGTAGGAGTGCTCTGATTCAGATATAGGCCTAGCTACTGTGCTCAGGACCCTAGCTCTGAATATTTATTGTTTATGAACAGGACATTCCCTTGTGAGGAAGACTCCAGTTCTGTGTCAGTGAATGACAGGGCGCTTGTAAGTGATCTCATTGATGATGTGAGGAACACTCTCAAGCTGGAATTGCTGTGGCTGAGGTACCTCAGGGATGC
Source organism: Rana muscosa (assembly GCA_029206835.1). Lineage (NCBI taxonomy): Eukaryota > Metazoa > Chordata > Amphibia > Anura > Ranidae > Rana > Rana muscosa. Next base: position 735,225,660 of record CM055116.1, read on the forward strand.
TGTTTCCCTTGGTTCCTTCAAGCCTTTCTTTTACACAGCTTCCTCACTGTTTTCCTCACACGCTGCGTCAAGAGCAGCATGGATGATACAGTGGTACACAGTGTTTCCCTCCCCCTGGTCGGTGCAGCATGGTGGGGGGGGGGGACTTTATTCATTTATGTCTCTAGTCCCTGTGAGCCTTCTGTGTGATATCCTGAGGCAACATTTCCCGCTATTTCCTGGGGAACGCTTTGAGCTCTGACAGACACACGGTCTGAGGGTCAGAGGTTACCTGTTACCCGCATGCTGCTTCGGCAGCACAGTCAAGCAGGTTGGAATGATGCAGAGAAGATTATGCGCCTATGCGCCATAATTTAAACTCATCCTATACCTCTACACTGCATACATTCACAGTGTATGTATGTGTTATTGGTCTCTGTGTCTGCGTGGGTGTCCCCCCACGTTCCAATGCTGTGTTTCAGTGCCATACATCAGGGTTCGACAATCCCCGGGCGCCAGGTCGCCATTGCGACTAGAATTAGCGACCTGGGGCAGCACAGCTGGGGTATCCTGTGTCTCCGTGAACCCCCCCCCCCGCGCGCCATCGCGTCAGGCCGGCCGGTAATTGAGGCCGCGGCTTTGCGGCCTATGCTTCTCTGTAGGCCTATGCTTCCTTCTGTGATCAGGCGCCATCTTGTGGTGGCCGTTGGTATGACATACAACCAGCAATGCTAATGGTGCTTCCCCTGTCTCTTTCCACTGCCCCATCTCCTTCCCTCTAATTACAACCCCCAAACATTATATATATTTTTTATTCTAACACCCTAGAGAATAAAATGGCGGTCATTGCAATACTTTCTGTCACACCGTATTTGCGCAGCGGTCCTACAAGCGCACTTTTTTGGGAAAAAATACACTTTTTTTTTTTATTAAAAAAATAAGACAACAGTAAAGTTAGCCCAATTTTTTTTTTTTTATATATATTGTGTGACAGCAGGAAGGTAAAGTCACCTGGTTGCATCCAGGGGGGTAGATATATTTCGCCCAGATTCAGGCTTTACGCCGACTTATACAACTAGGTGGAGAGTTGTATAAGGCTAGTGGGCTCATGGATGACTCATACCTCTAGGGAGAGGGCTGGGCGTCGTGCAGACAGGGAGTTGATGAGACCAGCTGAAGCTTGTCAGCTCATTTAGGCCTCTATAAGAACTCCCAGATTCATTAGGTGTTAGCTCATGCCTGGAACCAGACCTGTGTGGACTGTCTAGGGAGAGTGAAACCCTGTGCGGTGAGACAAAGCCTGTGTGGCTATTTGCTTGGACATTTAAAACCAGGGACTTAGGGACTAGGACAGCACTAGGCTGATCCCAGTTGTTAGTTAGGAAACCTGTATGTTTAGTCAGAGGTCAACTTGACCAGGATTTATTTTGGTTATGTTTCTTTTGCTTTGCTGTGTTTTGTCACTGTAAATAGAAAATAAACCGCACCTTTTTTGATTTTGAAAACCACAACCTCCGTTTGCTGGGCCTGTTTTGTGTGGGGAGCCCATCCCGGGGGTCACACACACCCGCTGCCGAGCTAACCCCCTCACAGTTGGTGGAGAACCAGTGGCAGTTTTTTTTTAAGCCAGCATGGAGGAGATACTGAAGCAGCTGGCTCTAGCAAATGCCAATCAACAGCAGACAAATGCAGGTTTGCAAAAGAGCCTTGCAGCTCATCAACAGAGCCTTGCAGCTCAACAACAGAACTTCGCAGCCCAGCAGCAAGCTCATCAACAGAGCCTTGCAGCCCAGCAGCAGACAAACGCAACTTTGCAACAGAGTCTGGAGGCTCAGCAACGAGCCCAGCAGCAATCTGAGGCCCGCTTCATAGACCTGTTGCAGAAGCAAGAGCAGAGACTACAACAACAGATGGAAGCAGTAATGCAGCAACGTCCGCAGACCAGTGAGGAAAGCCGTCCCACTAATACCGCGTCCTTTGGGGTGAGTCGTTTATTGACAAAAATGACTGGAGAGGATGATCCAGAGGTATTTTTGACCACATTTGAAAGGACCGCTGAAAGAGAAAAGTGGCCTGAGGAGCAGTGGGCTGGACTGGTGGCTCCTCTGTTAACTGGTGAATCGCAGAAAGCTTACTATGACCTAGAGCCTAACCAAGCAAAAGACTATGTGATGCTAAAAGCTGAAATATTGGCAAGGCTGGGTGTCACCCAGGCTGTCCGGGCTCAGCGTGTGCATAACTGGACTTTCCAGCTTGGAAAACCCCCCAGGTCTCAAATGTATGATCTCATTCACCTGAGCAGAAAGTGGCTACAGCCAGAGACTTTGTCCGCACCAAAGATTGTGGAACGTGTTGTAATGGATCGGTTTTTGAGAGCTCTTCCTACTGCCATCCAAAAGTGGGTAAGCCATGGAGACCCAGAGACGGCCGATGGTCTTGTGGATCGTGTGGAGAAATACTTGGCTACAGAGAACCTGACGGCCTCTTCCAGAGACACTCGGACTTTCCACCCTAAGACCAGACCATCCCCAGGGGCGGATAAGAGGATTCCAAGGGGTGAGGGTGGAGAGAGTGAGAGGGTGGGAGCTCTACCCCAAGTTTGGCGAGAACAGCCTGGGAAATCAGCGGCTCAAGAGGCGGCAAGAAGGATCGTTTGCTACCGCTGCCGGCAAGCGGGACATATTGCAGCCAATTGCCCGGTTGTGGAGGCACCCATGCAGTGTGACTTTCTGACGGGCAGACGTCAGTCGCTGTGTGCGACAGTCGCATGCACTGCCATTCGAGGAACTGAGAAACATTTATGCAAAATGTGTGTTAATGGTAGAAATGTTGTGGTATTGCTGGATTCAGGTAGCCTTGTGACCCTGATAAAGGCTGAGTTAGTTAAAACAGAGGTCTCTGGGAATAGCAAGGTAGCTGTTATTTGTGTGCATGGGGACACCCGAGAGTATCCAGTGACTACAGTGTGTTTCGAGACCCCCAAAGGTACCCTCTCTCATCCAGTGGGCTTAGTATCTCAGTTACCGCATGACGCCATTGTGGGAAGGGATTTTCCGAAGTTCTGGGAACTGTGGGATGATCCTGAGCCCCTCACTGGTGCCCCTATGTACCAGGAATGTGATAGCCAGAACTCCCCTGAGAGTGGTGAGGACTCTCCGGAATTTCCCTTATCAGTATTGGCAGGGGAGACTCAAGAAACTGGAGAGGAGCCCACCTCCTCAGACGAAAACCTACCGTCTGTGGAGTTTTCTGATCTTGAGGTTCACAGGGAAAACTTTGCCACAGAACAGTTGAAAGACCCCGCCCTAATAAAGGCACGGGAAAACGTAGTGAAAATAGATGGCGAGTTAGTGAACCCAGATAATACCTGCACTTACCCATACTTCAGCGTAGAGAAGGACCTACTGTATCGGGTGGCAAAAAGGGCAGAAGAAACCGTTGAGCAGCTTGTGGTGCCCAAACCTTACAGGAAGTTGGTGTTGGAGTTGGCCCATGGGCACATTCTTGGAGGTCATCTGGGGACAGAGAAAACCCGAGAGAGGGTATTACAGAGATTCTATTGGCCGGGGGTGATGAAGGACGTAGAAAATTATTGTTCCTCCTGCCCTGTGTGTCAGAGGTTGGCCCCGATGCCACATTTCCGTAGCCCGCTGGTCCCTCTACCCATCATTGAGGTCCCGTTTGAGAGGATCGCCATGGATTTGGTAGGTCCTATAATCAAGTCCGCTAGGGGGCACCAGTACATATTAGTTATAATGGACTATGCCACCCGTTATCCAGAAGCGATCCCTCTCCGAAATACCTCGGCCAAAACCATAGCCAAAGAGCTATCTCTTGTTTTTAGCCGGGTGGGTATTTGTAAAGAACTGCTTACGGACCAAGGTACACCCTTTATGTCCCGGGTTATGAAAGAGCTGTGTAAATTGTTCAAAGTGACGCAATTGCGTACGTCTGTGTATCACCCCCAAACCGATGGGCTGGTTGAAAGATTCAACAAAACCCTAAAACAAATGTTGAAGAAAGTGGTGGATAGAGATGGAAAGGATTGGGACTGTTTACTTCCTTATTTGATGTTTGCTATTAGGGAGGTGCCCCAATCCTCTACGGGATTCTCCCCCTTTGAGTTACTGTATGGGAGACACCCAAGAGGGCTGTTGGATATTGCCAAGGAAACTTGGGAAAGTGAGAGTTCTCCCCACAGGAGTGTGATTGAGCATGTCGCCCTGATGCAAGATCGAATTGCACAGGTAATGCCCATCGTGAAGGAACATTTGGCCCAAGCGCAGTTGGCACAGCAGAGAGTGTACAACCGTGGAGCCAAGACCCGTACCTTTTCCCCGGGGGATAGGATATTGGTACTTGTCCCTACGGTTGAAAGTAAATTCCTTGCCAAATGGCAAGGCCCCTACGAGATAATGGAAAAAGTGAGCGAAGTGAATTACAAGGTCAGACAACCAGGAAGGCGAAAGCCCGAACAGATCTATCCCGTTAATCTGTTGAAAGCCTGGAGGGATAGAGAGTCCCTAGTCGCAGACACTTGGTCACCAGCTCAAACTGGTTGCGTGATTCCTGAGGTTGGAATAGCAGCCACCTTGTCACAACCCCAACAACAGGAGGTTAAGGAGTTTGTGCTTCGCAACAAGGAGGTATTCTCTGAGCTGCCGGGACAAACATCTGGGGTAGAGCATGACATCATTACCCCGCCCGGTGAAAGGGTGAAGTTAAAACCCTATCGGATCCCAGAGGCTCGACGGGAGGCAATACGGGAGGAAGTACAGAAAATGCTGAACTTAGGGGTGATAGAGGAGTCCCAAAGTGATTGGTCTAGTCCCATCGTGTTGGTGCCTAAACCGGATGGGAGCTGGCGATTTTGTAACGATTTTCGTCAGTTGAACAAAGTTACAAAATTTGACACCTACCCCATGCCACGTATAGATGAGTTGATCGACCGGCTGGGAACAGCCCGATACATGACGACTCTTGACCTCACAAAAGGGTATTGGCAAATCCCCCTGGCCAAGTCGGCCAAAGAGAAAACCGCATTTGTAACCCCAGACGGGGCGTTCCAATATAAAAGAATGCCGTTCGGGTTACAGAATGCGCCGGCCACATTCCAGCGGAAAATGGACCAGATGCTGAGGCCCCATCGGAAGTATGCTGCGGCTTACCTGGATGACGTAATTGTCCATAGCACAGATTGGGCCTCACATCTGCCAAAAGTGCAAGCAGTCCTGGACTCTGTTCGGGAAGCGGGGTTTACGGCTAACCCCAAGAAGTGTACCATTGGGCAGGAGGAGGCCAAATATCTTGGGTACACCATTGGGAGGGGAGTAATAAAACCCCAACTCAACAAAGTCGAGGCCATCCAGAGTTGGCCACGTCCCAACAGCAAGAAGCAGGTACGAGCCTTTCTGGGAATCGCTGGGTATTATCGGCGATTCATTCCCCACTTTGCTTCTAAGGCTGTGCCCCTAACCAACCTGACGAAGGGGAAAGGGTCGGTCATGATTAAATGGACCCCCGAGGCTGAGGCAGCATTCCAATTCTTGAAACAAGCCTTATGTAGCCAGCCAGTGTTGTACTCACCCGACTTCTCTAAAGACTTTGTCGTACAAAGTGATGCGTCAGATGTGGGGTTAGGAGCAGTATTGTCCCAGGTCTGGAACGGGGAAGAGCACCCAGTCATTTACCTCAGCAGGAAGTTGAAGTCCCATGAGGTAAATTACGCCACCGTTGAAAAGGAGTGTTTAGCGGTGAAGTGGGCTCTAGATTCCCTTCGGTACTACCTGCTAGGTAGGCACTTTGACATGGTTACGGATCACGCTCCGTTAAAGTGGATGGCTCAAAACAAGGAAACAAATAGAAGAGTGAATAGGTGGTTCCTGGCCCTCCAGGAATTCAACTTCACAGTAAAGCATCGCCCTGGCGTTCAAATGGGGAATGTGGATGCTTTGTCTCGAGTACATGAATGCCTGATTGCTGGTGTTCCAACCCCGAGGTTAAAACAAGAGGGGGGGGTATGTGACAGCAGGAAGGTAAAGTCACCTGGTTGCATCCAGGGGGGTAGATATATTTCGCCCAGATTCAGGCTTTACGCCGACTTATACAACTAGGTGGAGAGTTGTATAAGGCTAGTGGGCTCATGGATGACTCATACCTCTAGGGAGAGGGCTGGGCGTCGTGCAGACAGGGAGTTGATGAGACCAGCTGAAGCTTGTCAGCTCATTTAGGCCTCTATAAGAACTCCCAGATTCATTAGGTGTTAGCTCATGCCTGGAACCAGACCTGTGTGGACTGTCTAGGGAGAGTGAACCCCTGTGCGGTGAGACAAAGCCTGTGTGGCTATTTGCTTGGACATTTAAAACCAGGGACTTAGGGACTAGGACAGCACTAGGCTGATCCCAGTTGTTAGTTAGGAAACCTGTATGTTTAGTCAGAGGTCAACTTGACCAGGATTTATTTTGGTTATGTTTCTTTTGCTTTGCTGTGTTTTGTCACTGTAAATAGAAAATAAACCGCACCTTTTTTGATTTTGAAAACCATAACCTCCGTTTGCTGGGCCTGTTTTGTGTGGGGAGCCCATCCCGGGGGTCACACACACCCGCTGCCGAGCTAACCCCCTCACAATTGTGAAAGATAATGTTACGCTGAGTAAATTGATACCCAACATGTCACGCTTAAAAATTGCATCCGCTCGTGGAATGGCGACAAACTTTTACCCTTTAAATCTCCATAGGCGACGTTTAAAAAATTCTACAGGTTGCATGTTTTGAGTTACAGAGGAGGTCTAGGGCTAGAATTATTGCTCTCAATCTACCAATCGCGGCGATACCTCACGTGTGGTTTTAACACCGCTTTCATATGCGGGCGCTACTCACGTATGCGTTCGCTTCTGCGCGCAAGCTCGGCGGTACGCTGCGCGTTCCTGGCTCCTAACTTTTTTAGCTGGCTCCTAGATTCCAAGCAAATTTGTCAAGCCCTGCCATACATGATATAAACGTACAAAATATGTTTATGCACGACTCCAGATACATTCACAGTATATGTATGTATTATACTCTCTGGGTCCGGGTTTCCGACGGGGGCTCCGGTGTCCTCCCGCGCTCTCATGGTATGTGCGCTTCGGCTCTCTGCACAGTATAGACATGTTCAATATGTTTATTGCACATACTATACATGTTTACAGTATGGGTATACTCTTTGCGTGGGGTTCCTCCGGGTACTCCGGTTTCCCCACACGCTCCAATGGTAATGCACAGCATAAACATGTGCAATATGTTTATTCACATGCTATCATTCCTACACAGTATCTGTGTGCTGTCTGCGTGGAGTTCTTCCGGGTGTTCCGGTTTCCTCCCACGCACTGACGGTATGTGCGCCTTTGGCCTTCTGCACAGTTAAACATGTTCAATGTTTATCAAGCATGCTATAATACCTACAGGGTATGTGTATGCAGTCTGTGTGGTTTTCCTCCGGGTACTCCGGTTCCCTCCCACACTCCATTGGTATGGGCGCTTCGGCGCTATGCACAGTCTAAATTTGTGCGATTGGGTATCCGCATACTAACTTCCCTACCCGGTATGTCTGTGCAGTCTGCGTGGGTTTCCGCCCACGCTACATGACATGCATGCTTTTGGTGCAATACACGGTGTAAACATACACATTATGTTTATACACTACACTAAATACATTCACAGTAGTTGTAGGTATTGCATTCTCTGAGTATGCGTGGGGTACTTCTTTTCCTCCCATGCGCCCAACAGTGTGCTGTGCGCGCCTTCGGTGCTATGCACACATGGGCTTGTGCAAAATGTTTAGCACACACACTATAATACCTACACGGTATGCGTATGCAGGCTGCGTGGGTTTCCGCCCACGCTACATGACATGCATGCCTTTGGTGCAATACACGGTGTAAACATACACATTATGTCTATACACTACACTAGATACATCCGGGTGCTCAGGTTTCTCCCCTGCGTTCTAATGGTGTGCGCATTTTCAGCGCTATGCACAGTATAAACATGTGCAATTTGTTTATTCGCAGGCTAACATACCTACACGGTTGTGTACGCAATCTGCGTGGCTGGTTTACGTCCAAGCCCCGATAATGTTCGCGCCTTCGTCGCTGGCACAGTATAAACGTGTTTAATAGGTTTATCCACACATACTAAACTAAATACGCCGTATGTGGTGGTATTATGCTCTTTGTGGCTGGGTGGGTTTCCTCCCACACTCTATTTGCACGTTTGACGCAATACATAGTATAAACTATGTGTTTGTACAATCAGCACTTATCCATGGGTAGCTGCTAGATGGAGCATTGTCACAAGGATCCCTGGTTTCAGGGGTACCACTTTCCACCTGCTTTCAGTGGTGATCAGAAGCGCTGGCTTGGACTGTGTTCGCCGGGCTGAGGTTAGCATTACACCCGTTAGTGGCTGCGTCTCTAGCGTTTTTTGTAGCTCAATAACTGGGCAAAAGCCTCTGCTTCATCCATCAGTCGTCTAGCAGTTGCCCTGCAACTGTTTTAGCCTTTAGGGTCTCTGTGCCCAGGGTGGGTTTGCACCACCTGTGTAGGCTGAGGTACTGGTCCTCTGACCGAGTTTCTAGGGAAGCTCTGTAAAGTTGCCTTTATTGGCCAACAGTTGAGGCACCCTGTACACCGGGGCCTCTCTTCTCCGATACATTGCGGAGTCTCTTTGGGATTTTCATACATCTCGCTGCAAGACGGTCCTGTCGGCCGTGTGCATTGCAGGGGAAGGGTCCTTGCATCCGGAGGTGTTTCCACCTCCTTTACCGGAGGTGGGGCCCCGGAAGTTGACCTTTTGGCCTCTCAACTCACTCGCAAGGTGGCAAGATCGTGGTCAGGTCCAGGGACCCCTTGGCGGACGCGTCAGACGCGTTGGAAGCCCATGGGGGCAGTATCGCTGATATATGCTTACCCTCCGCTACTGTTGTTGCCTCGCCGGCTTCGCAGAGTAGGGGCTGAGGCCATTCCAGTGATCCTCATTGCTCCGGAACGGCGACATTGGTACGCCGATCTACTTTGGCTAGTCGCAGACGTTCCTTGGCGACTGCCTATTGGGGTGGACCTTCTGTCTCATGAACCCATACTTCATCCTGCTTACAGTCCTTGGCTTTAATGGCATGGATGTTTAAAGCCAGGTGCTGAAGGACTGAGTTCTCTCGTATTCGGTCATCTCTTCTATGTTGTTGACACGGGAATCTTCCTCCAGGAAGATATCTCACCGTACCTGGAAGGCTTACATCGCTATGTGCGAGGAACTTGAGTAGCGTCCTCGGATGTATTCCGTTCCCAGGATTTTGCTGTTCTTACAGCATGGTGTGACACAAAAGCTGGCCTTGCATACCTTTTTGAGGGTCAGATTTCGGCCCGGGCTGTCTTTTTCAACGACCGCTACCGGGCCATTCCTTGATAGCACCTTTTGTGCAGGGGGTTCGCCATGTGATCCCCCCTGTCAAGCCTCCTCTCCCTACTTGGGTTCTGAATTTGATGCATCTCGGTTCTCCAAGAACATCCCTTTGAGAATATCAGAGAGATTCCTCTCTTGACCTTGTCCCGGAAGGTGGCCTCCCTTTCCGGTTGTGGCGCATTCCACCAAGGCAATTGGTGCTTCCTGGGCCTTCCAACATCAAGCGTCGGTTGCACAAGTGTGCAAGGTGACGACCTGGTCGTCCGTTCATACCTTTTCAAGATTTTATAAGGTTGATGTGGCTGCATCTTCGGATGCTCCCTTCGGCCGCAAAGCATTGCAGGCCGCTGTTTAATGTTGCAACTCCTCCGTTGAGGAGCTCTGCTCATTTGGAGTGAAGTTTTGGTTGTTCCTTTACTACCGCTCCCACCCTTCTGATATGGCTTTGGGACGTCCCACACGTTTACAGTATCCAGCTGTGTCAGTCCATGGACGGTAAGAGAAAATAGGATTACTCTTTCGTCCATGGACCGACACAGCTTCTCTATTGACAAAGTGGGTATTATCCATTAATTAGGAGTGACTAGGCAGAAAACTTGTAAAAAGTGTTGCATCACACCTTCTACAGTACCGCCCAGGGGGCGGGACCTCTGGGTATATCCCCTCAGTCTGCATCTCGCAGATCAGTTTTTTTCTGTCTAGCAAGGAGTAGGACATGGCTCCCTTCGGGCCCATTGGTCCGGGGGAAAAGATATATTTTTTTGCTCCATTTTTTGTTTCCTGCGATCTTCGATCAACTGCCGACTGGGTGACAGGCTGGATCCTCGATCATTGTAGTCTCCCCAGTTTCTGCCATCGAGCGTGTGCCAACCCCAGCTACGCGCTGGGTTTTCCACGACATGCCCGTTGCTCCACGGGTGGCCGGTGAGCTTACGCTCCAGGGCCTGCATCGGACCGCTCGGCTTCGGCTGACCTTACGGCCGAGTCGCAGCAGCCTGGCCGGTGAGCTTACGCTCCAAGGCTTGCATCGGACCGCTCAGCTTCGGCTGACCTTACGGCCGAGTCGCAGCAGCCTGTCCGGTGAGCGTCACGCTCCAGGGCATACATATGATCGTCCCTTTTGGGTCCAATCACAGCATGCCTGGCCAACAGTCACCTTCCATGCGCGGACGATGATCTGTTTGGAATGTCTTCCAGCATAATACATGCAGGATAGGTAAGTAAACTCCCCTGCCTCGGCCGGGTGATTTAGCTGGACATTCCTGGAGAGATCAAGTAAGTGGTTGTGGCCCCTTTCTTCCCTCTATCCCTGCCTTTCCCTCCTCCCTGGGCTTCTGGCTAAAGGTTGCTGGGTGCTGGGGGTCACCTAAGGGGTTCCACTGGAGCGGGGCTGGCTGTAACTAACATTTAAAAGAAATGTAATTTCTGCTTACCTGTATGTGCTTCCTCCTCCATGTTGTCGGCGGCCATTTTGGGGTGGTCCATGCCGGGTTCGGCCTCTAGTGACTGCCCGGCGGCCATCTTCCTGTGGTTTCGGCGCCATTTTCTTGTAGTCCACACCCACTGGCCCCTATCAACTGATCGGCGGCCATGTTTGTCCACCCTGTATGTATATATTGCCGTTCGGCGGCCATCTTTTTGTGGGCTACGGTTGCTTGGCCTCTATCTTCGGCTCGGCGGCCATTTTCTTAGAGCCCACATTATCTTCCATACAGACGTTTTTGGCGGCCATTTTGCGAGAGTCTCCGGCCTCTAGGGTGCATTACACTGGCGCGAAAATTCACACAGGAAGTGCTGATAAAAGAAGCAGACTGACACGGCAGCAGTGGGACAGCATCACAGGCGCAGCACACGGCAGCATAGCAGTACCGGTCCAGGGTGGTGAGTCCTCTGGGTAACCCAGCATCTCTGCAGCACAGGAGGGTGGCCTATTGATATCTTGCCTGGAGCCCTGTGGGTGTCAGCGTGTGGTCAGCATGGCATCTGAGCCAGATGTCTTCTCCCCTGAAACACCAGATTTAGCAGCTGGTGCCCATGAGGTGTCTATGAACGCTATGTCGGCAATCCTAGAGGCATTTGCTGCCAGGGTGGAAGCAGCACACAGGAATACAAGGGGTAGTAAACGCCCCCGTCCCCTGCAATCTTCCGGGGATAATTCTGATGCAGAACCAGGTCCAGCTACGGCTCATGGCCCAGATTCGGACGCATCAGAGACTGCAGACCGTGACCAATCGGACAGTGAGGGTGACTCCAAGTCCAGGTCAGTACGCGAGACGGCTTTGGTATCTGACCTTATTACTGCAGTGCGGGATACGCTAAAGTTGGAAAATACTGCAGAAGCAGCAGAAACTCCAGTCCCCTTTGGGTTTCGTAAACCTGCCCGCACTTCTAAGGTGTTCCCTTGTGTGTCTTATTTTGACAAACTCTTATACAAGGAATGGGAAAACCCACTGAGGGTCTTTACAGCCCCAAAGCGGTTTGTGGTACGGTACCCCTTTGAGGAGAGTTTTCTGAAGAAATGGACCTCTCCCCCTATAGTGGACCCTCCGGTGTCCAGACTTAATAGAGCCACCACTATTCCAGTAGAAGGGGCTCCTGTTTTCAAGGACCCCGTGGATAAGAAGGCTGAAGCACTCGCTCGCTACCTATACTCAGTGGTAGGCTCGGCAGTACGCCCGGCATTGGCGGGGGCCCTAGTGTCTCAGACACTTACTGAATGGGCAAAATTGCTACTCCAGGGGTTAAAAGAGCGAGATGCTCCTCCTAATGAGATAACTTTGGCCGACCAGTTGGTCCAGGGCCTTAAGTTTGTCTGCGAGTCAGACATAGATACTATTCCCCTGCTGTCAAAAGCTTCAGTTTATGCAGTAGCAATACGCCGCCTGATCTGGCTAAAGGGCTGGTCTGCGGACCAGACTTCCAAGAAAGCCCTGTTGGATCTGCCTTTTAAGGGCGACAGACTTTTTGGGGCTTCTCTGGATGACATCATCAAGGATGCCACAGGAGGTAAAAGCACTTTGCTTCCCCAAACTAGCAAGGGCAAGGGCCCTCCTTTACTGCACGCAAGGGCTTTTTCGTCCCCCTAGGGCGACAGGGAAAAGACCCCAGGCCGATAAAGCGCCTGCCCAAGGACAAAAGCGTCCTTGGTCCCGCAGACCCAACAAGCCTGCGGACAAATCTGCGTCCGCATGAAGGTCCGCCCCCACCCAGCTCTCGGGTGGGGGGACGTCTTCGCAAATTCGCGACTCAGTGGACAGCTCTAGTCTCCGACAGGTGGGTTTGCAAAGTAATCTCCTCAGGCTACAAGATAGAATTTCTCTCTTGTCCACCGGACAGATTCATCACCTCCAATCTCCAGCTACTACCGACCCGTCGGGAGGCCCTGTATGGGGCGGTCCAGGGTCTACTGGAACGCGGGGTAGTTATTCCAGTTCCAGAACAGGAACGGGGTCAGGGTTTTTACTCAAATCTGTTCATTGTGCCGAAGAAGGAGGAGGTTTGTCCAATCCTTGATCTCAGAGCCCTCAATTGCTTTGTGAAAGTACAAAGATTTCAGATGGAGTCGGTTCGATCTGTAGTCACGGCTCTCCATCCGGGGGACTTTCTGGCCTTCTTGGACATCAAGGACGCATACCTGCATGTCCCCATATACTCCAGACACAAGAGGTTTCTGCGATTTGCTATCGGGAAGAACCACTACCATTTTTTGGCCCTCCCGTTTGGCCTTGCCTCAGCACCCAGGATGTTCACCAAGGTGCTCGCTCCGATTTTGGCACTTCTAAGACAGCGGGGTATCGCTATCATGAGCTACTTGGACGACCTTCTACTGAAGGCCCCTTCAAGCTCAGAATTAGAGGTAAGCGTGTCTATTACCTGTCAGACTCTTCGAGACTGTGGTTGGATACTAAACACGCAAAAGTCAGTATTGGTGCCCACTCAACGCCTAGTGTACCTGGGGTTGATTCTGGATTCCTCAGAGGCAAAGGTATTCCTCCCTGTGGAGAAGTTGCAGACCCTCCGGGCTGCAGTACGGCAGCTGACTTCCAGGAATTGGTCGTCACTCCGTTTTTGCATGCGAGTGTTGGGCCTCATGGTAGCTTCCTTCGAGGCGGTCCCATATGCTCAATACCACACGAGTGTTACAGAAGGAAGTTCTGTCCAGATGGAACAGATGCCCTTCATCTCTGGATTATCAAATCCGAGTGAGCCACCTAGTCAGGAGATCCCTGGTATGGTGGCTGACAACACCGGCTCTAATGGCCGGGAAGTCATTTCTTCCGGTTTACTGGATAGTGATCACGACGGACGCCAGCCTTACAGGTTAGTGGTGAGTCTGGGGTGTTCAGTCGGCGCAAGGTCGCTGGACCCCAGAGGAAGCCCTCCTGCCTATCAATGTCCTGGAAATCCAGGCGATCAGGCTGTGCCTCTTCAAATGGTTTCAGAGGCTGCAAGGGCGTCCAGTCAGGATCCAGTCAGACAACGCCACAGCAGTGGCATATGTCAATCATCAAGGAGGAACAAGAAGCTCAGCTGCAGCATCGGAGGTCGCTCGCATCCTGAAGTGGGCAGAGAGGAGCATACCGGCACTGTCGGCCGTGTACATTCCGGGTGTGGAAAACTGGCAGGCGGACTACCTGAGCCGCCAGATGCTGGACCAGGGAGATTGGTCCTTACACCCGGAGGTGTTCCAACTCCTCTGCCAAAGATGGGGCACACCAGGCGTAGATCTTCTGGCTTCCCGACTCAATCGGAAGGTATTGAGGTTTGTGGCCCGGTCAAGAGACCCATGGGCAGACGCAACGGACGCGTTGGTGGCATCGTGGGGTCAGTATCGGCTAATCTATGCCTTCCCTCCCTTAAGGCTTCTTCCTCTTCTGCTCCGCAGAGTGGAGGCAGAGGGAATTCCAATGATCCTAATCGCTCCAGATTGGCCTAAGCGTCCTTGGTACGCCGATCTTGTACATCTGGTAGCAGACGTCCCCTGGCGCCTACCACTACGGAAGGACCTGCTATCGCAAGGTCCCATACTCCATCCTGCTTTACAGTCATTGGCTTTAACGGCATGGCTGTTGAGAACCAGGTACTGAGAGACCGGGGCCTGTCAGATTCAGTAATCTCTATGATGAGAAGTGCTCGAAAACCATCCTCTAGGAAGGTTTATCACTGCACTTGGAAGGCCTACATCTCCATGTGTGAGGAAATGAAATGGCATCCGCGTACCTATTTGGTTTCCAGAATCCTGCTGTTTTTACAGCATGGGGTGGACCAAAGGCTTGCCCTAAGTACGATTAAGGGACAGATATCTGCCCTGGCTGTCTTTTTTCAGCGACCCCTGGCGGCTCACTCTCTCGTGAGTACTTTTGTGCAGGGGGTTCGACATGTGGCCCCTCCGGTCCGTCCCCCGTTACCTCCGTGGGACTTGAACCTGGTCCTCTCGGTGCTTCAGAAGGCACCGTTTGAGAATATTAGAGATATTCCCCTGTTGACACTTTCTCAGAAAGTGGTCTTTTTGGTTGCTGTTACGTCAGTTAGACGAGTCTCTGAGCTGGCAGCCTTGTCCTGCAAGGCTCCCTATTTGGTTTTCCACAAGGATAAGGTGGTGCTGCGGCCACAGCCTTCCTTTCTTCCGAAGGTCGTTTCGGCTTTTCATCTCAACGAAGACATTGTACTTCCATCCTTGTGTCCTCATCCGTCGAATCCTAAGTATTCCGCGTTGCATTCCTTGGACGTTGTCCGAGCTTTGAGAATATACCTATCTGATACTTCCCTGTTCCGGAAGTCAGACTCACTGTTTGTTTCGGTGGCTGATCCCAAGAAGGGCCAAGCACTCTCGTCGGCCACCATCTCTAGGTGGATCCGACAGATAGTAATTCAGGCTAACGCCTTAAAGGGTCAAGCGCCCCCCCTTTCCTGTCACGGCGCATTCGACCAGGGCAATAGGTGCCTCTTGGGCTTTCCGACATCAAGCGTCTGTTTCCCAATTATGTAAAGCGGCGACTTGGTCGTCCGCTCACACTTTCACAAAATTCTACAAAGTTGATGTAGGTGCATCTTCGGATGCCTCTTTCGGCCGCAAGGTTTTGCAAGCGGCTGTTTAGAGTTGCAACTCCTCTGTTGGAGGAGTGCTGTTTCGTGTTTGGGGTGAAGTTTATTTTTATGCTGTTACCACCCCTCGTTTTTTCTCTGACACTGCTTTGGGACGTCCCACTTTGTCAATAGAGAAGCTGTGTCGGTCCATGGACGAAAGAGTAAATAGGATTTTTTACTCACCGTAAAATCCTTTTCTCTGATTCCATGGACCGACACAGCACCCACCCCTCCTTTTAAGTTTGTACTGCTTTTTGATGAACTGATCTGCGAGATGCAGACTGAGGGGATATACCCAGAGGGTCCGCCCCCTGGGCGGTACTGTAGAAAGTGTGATGCAACACTTTTTACAAGTTTTCTGCCTAGTCACTCCTAATTTACGGATAATACCCACTTTGTCAATAGAGAAGCTGTGTCGGTCCATGGACTCAGAGAAAAGGATTTTACGGTGAGTAAAAAATCCTATTTTCTTTCTCGTACATCACGGGACACAGAGCGACATAGTCATTACTAATTGGTTATATAGTTACCGTCAGGTGCTGGCACTGGCAACTTCCAAAACCGGAAGTACCCTCCCCTATATAAGCCCCTCCCATCCGGGAGCACCTCAGTTTTTTTGCCAGTGTCTAAGGTGTTGGCCAAGAAGAAACATGTGTTTTTCACTGAGCTTGCGTACAGGTTCTTTTGGGCCTCAGTAAGCTATTCCGGATCCGACCAAAAAAGCTTCATAGCTAAACGGTCGGTACCCGGGCCTTGCAGAGAAGAGCAAGGTTCTGCCTGTAATGCTTCTCTTAGGAGAGCTGGACCCTGGGATCCAGAGCTCTGGTCATACCCACGATCAAGATGTTTTCTGTGCAGGGTGCTATACAGGTCCAGGGGAGTGGAATCCTTGGGAACCCGGTCCCTGAAGGTTTGATTACAATGCCTGCCGTGATAGGTGAAGTTTGGGCTTTTGTGGACCAAACAAAGTCCTGCGGCGGGGAACAGGTAAGTGGGGGCCCCCAGGAACTTGGTTCTATTGGGGGACCCCCAAGCCTAATTTGTCTTTCTGTCTGTTACCTAACGGTATTCCCGCTAATATCTGTGCATGCCTGTAACTACTAAAAAAAATGTAATAATTTTTAATGGTGGTCAAGAAAAAAAAAAAAAAAAAAAAGAATGTTTTTTTATATATGTTTAGTATATTAAACTGCGGTACCTGTGTTTGTCCACTAGAGGCCGCTGTGGAATGTTTTTCTTGTCATATGGACTAGTTTCTTCTCAGAGAGCAAAGTCCAGGCAGCTGGTGAGTTCTCCTACAGGAAACTGTTTCCTCTGCCATGTTGCAGTGTTCGTCTATCCCCCGGCCTGCGGCAAAGGGGGCCCTGGCTCCTGTCCCTGGTTTCCATGTTAGAAAATTAGCGCCGAGGCGCACGTGGCCGCGCGCGTGCGCGTGCACGCGCCTCTATATATAGAGGTGGCCGGAAAAAGGGGCGGGGCCTGGGGGATGACGCTCTGTGCGCGCCGCAGCGCTTCTGCGCATGTGCGGGCGTCCCAGCAGGTTTTTAAAAAGCCACATTATTGCAGTAAGCTGGCTATGAAGTACAGAGACAGAGCTGGCAACATTTAAAGGCATACAGCAAGCGGTTGATACAGGCATCCCCTAGAAAGGCACATTAGTAGACACCAACTGTTTATTATAGCAGCATTTATGCTAGACTATTATCAGTAACTGGTGTATTTTCGGCTGGAATACCTCAGCTTTGTGGCTTAGGAATATGCCGTCTAAAAACTCCGGGACTAGAAATTCCAGGAGGAATAGGGGGTCTCCATCGGGCTCTGAGGATCTTGGGCATGCTTTGGCTGCACCAGTCTCCCCTGAAGAATCAGAGGTTAGTGACCGTAGGGCACCCCCAGGAGTACCTGGTACTGTGGCTGTCCCCAGTTCACCTGCTCCTGTGTATGTAACAGAGGAGGTTTTTTCCTCAGCTCTGGGAGGGCTGGAAGAGAGATTGTCAGCACTAATTGCTGCTTCCCTGTCACAGGAGAAAAGCGCTCGATC
This sequence comes from Rana muscosa, assembly GCA_029206835.1. Classification (NCBI taxonomy): domain Eukaryota; kingdom Metazoa; phylum Chordata; class Amphibia; order Anura; family Ranidae; genus Rana; species Rana muscosa. Next base: position 735,243,204 of record CM055116.1, read on the forward strand.
TCCGTCTCCTCCCTCAGAGTGCCTGTTAACAGAGCAACAGTCCCATACAGAGAACGACCTACCTGAGGGGGATCAGGATGAGGTTGATTCAGTTGTAGAGGAATCAACAGTGGAGGAGCCGTTCTCAGCATCACATGCTGAGAGGTTATGGGTGCAGTCCCTGACTAATATGGTCCGATCAGCATTTAAAATGCCACTTGCGGAGCCATCCTCCTCTTCTGTCTCCTCGTTGGGGTCGCTAAAAGCTCCCCAGACTGTTTGTTCTTTTCCGATCCATCCTTTACTGGAGGGGCTCATTTACCAGGATTGGGAGCATCCTGACAAAATATTTACTCCCCCCAAGAGATTTCCGGTGGTCTATCCTATGGAGGATAAGTTCGTCAGAAAATGGAAGGTCCCTACAGTGGACGCAGCCATCTCTTGTGTGAATAAATCACTGACATGTCCGGTGGAAAATGTCCAAATGTTCAAGGACCCAATAGATAAAAAATTGGAGTCCTTATTGAAATCTGCTTTTTCTACAGCAGGATTGGTGACACAACCAGCAGTGGCAGCTATAGGGGTCTGCCAAGCAGTGAAGGATCAGTTGAAACAGGTCTTAAGGGACGTGCCAGATCAGCAGGCTCTTGCTCTAGCTGATCTACCTAGAGCCTTATGCTTTGCGGTGGACGCTATAAAGGATTCAATCCATCAGGCCTCCCGCCTTACGCTGTCTGTAGTACATATGCGCAGGCTTCTATGGCTCAAAAACTGGTCTGCTGAAGCTCCCTGTAAAAAATTGCTGGTCAGCTTCCCATTTCATGGGGAGCGCTTATTCGGGGAAGACCTGGACAAGTATATCCAGAGAATTTCCAGCGGTAAAAGTACACTCTTGCCGGTCAAAAATAGAGTTAGAGGTCCCTCTTTTAAGAGGCCGGCTTCTCCAGTCCCTAGGACATCGGCTGTGAAACAGTTCCGACGGCCTCCCCGGTCAAATCCCGGAGGTAAAAATCAGGGACAGTTGCAGGGTAACAAGAAGCCCTGGAGCAGGAGAGGTACAAAACCTCCCCCAAAGTCAAATGCATGAAGGGTTGCCCCCACCCAATCGGGTGGGGGGAAGACTTCAGTTGTTCACAGAAACCTGGCGGGACACGATCCGAGACAGATGGGTGCTCTCCGCAGTAAATCTGGGATACAAATTGGAGTTAAAAAACTCCCCTCCTTCCCGCTTTATAAGGTCGAACGTGCCAAGGGATCCCCAGAAGAGAGGATCCCTCCTGTTGGCACTGGAACAATTATTGCTTCAAGCAGTAATTATAGAGGTCCCCCTGGAAGAATGGGGGTTCGGGTTTTACTCAAACCTCTTTACAGTTCCGAAGCCAAACGGGGACGTGAGGCCCATATTAAATCTAAAAGGGCTAAACAAATTCCTACATATCAGGACTTTCCGGATGGAGTCGATCCGATCGGTAGCCACTGCCCTACAAGGGGAGGAATGGTTAGCCTCGATCGACATCAAAGATGCGTATTTGCACATCCCCATCTTTCCAGCCCACCAAAAATTTCTACGCTTTGCGATAGAAGGGCGCCATTTTCAGTTCAGAGCCTTACCCTTCGGTCTGGCCACAGCACCAAGAGTGTTCACAAAAATTCTGGCCCCATTATTGGCCAATCTAAGAACACGAGGTGTAACGATAATGGCATATCTAGACGACTTGTTGCTGATAGACCACTCAGTGGAAAAACTAGAAGTGGTTGTTCACGAGACAATCAAGTATCTGGAATATCACGGTTGGATTATCAACCGAGACAAGTCAGCCCTAAAACCAGTCAAAAGTCTGGAATACTTGGGGCTAAGGCTGGATTCAGACCAGAGAAAAATTTTCTTGCCTCGAGAAAAGGGGTCGTCTTTGAGAGATTTGATCCACTTAGTGGGTTCAAAAAGACAGCCATCCATACGCCTGTGCATGAGGCTGCTGGGAAAAATGGTGGCATCATTCGAAGCAGTACCCTACGGTCAATTCCATTCAAGGAAGTTGCAAAGGGCCATACTGTCAGCCTGGAACAAAAAAGTTCAGGCTCTGGACGTACCAATGTCCTTGTCCCCTTCCGTTCGCAGAAGCCTCCGTTGGTGGTTGGTTCCCCGGAATCTGGAAAGAGGGAATTCCTTCAGTCCGATTTCTTGGAAGGTGGTCACTACAGATGCCAGCCTTTTAGGCTGGGGAGCAATGGTCTCTCCAGGGCAGATGGTCGGATGCGGAAAAGGCCCTGCCCATCAATCTCTTAGAGATACGAGCAGCCCGGTATGCCCTAGTAGCATGGACATCCAAACTCCAAGGGTCCCCTGTCAGAGTTCAGTCAGACAATGCCACAGCAGTGGCATATATCAATCGTCAGGGGGGCACCAGGAGTCGTGCAGCCCAAAGGGAAGTAAATTACATCCTGAGATGGGCAGAAAGATATGTCCCAGCCATATCTGCGGTATTCATTCCAGGGGTGGAGAATTGGAAGGCGGACTTTCTAAGTCGCCAACAATTATGCCCAGGGGAATGGTCCCTTCATCCCGAGGTTTTCCGGACAATATGTCAGCGGTGGGGAACACCGGATGTAGATCTGCTAGCATCCAGGTTCAACACGAAAGTGGACAGGTTTGTCTCTTGGACAAGGGATCCCCTAGCGTGCGGCTCGGATGCCCTAGTGTTCCCTTGGGATCAGTTCAAGCTGATATATGCATTCCCACCGCCACAATTGTTACCTCGATTACTCCGCAGAATCAGGGTAGAAAAGAAACCAGTGATTCTGGTGGCTCCAGCGTGGCCCCGAAGAGCATGGTACGCGGAGATTGTAAAAATGTCTGTGGGGAGTCCTTGGACCCTCCCACATCGTCCGGACCTGCTTTCGCAGGGACCGATATACCACCCTTCCTTACCAGCCCTAGGTTTGACGGCCTGGCTATTGAAGCCCACATTCTAAAAAGGAGAGGGCTCTCTAATGCTGTGGTGTCTACCATGATCAATGCCAGGAAACCGGTATCCAGGCAGATCTACTATAGAATCTGGAAGGCGTACATCGCCTGGTGTGAGGCCAGGAAATGGCATCCACGTAAATACGTAATAGGTAGAATTCTGGACTTCCTACAATGGGCTGTAGATAGGAAGCTTGCCTTGAGTACTATCAAAGGTCAGATTTCGGCCTTGTCAATATTTTTTCAAAGGCCCTTGGCTTCGCATTCACTAGTCAAAGCCTTTATACAAGGAGTGATGCGTATTAGTCCTCCGGTTAATATTCCCATATGTCCATGGGATCTAAACTTGGTTCTGTCGGTTCTACAGAAACAACCATTTGAACCATTACAGCATATTTCCTTAGTGCTTCTCACCAGGAAATTGATTTTTCTAGTAGCCATTTGTTCGGCTAAAAGAGTATCGGAATTAGCAGCTATGTCCTGTAAGGAGCCATATCTGGTTATCCATAAGGACAGAGTAGTGTTACGTCCTCATCCAGCCTTTCTTCCTAAGGTGGTATTGAGTTTTCATTTGAACCAAGATGTGGTTCTTCCTTCTTTTTTCCCCAAGCCTACTTCGGTAGAGGAAAAGTTATTGCATTCTTTGGATGTAGTAAGAGCAGTTAAAGCTTATCTAAAAGCCACTGCTCAGATTCGCAGAACGGATACTTTGTTTATTCTGCCGGAAGGCCCCAGAAAGGGTCAGGCAGCGTCAAAATCTACTTTAGCCAAGTGGATTCGACAGGTCATAATACAAGCCTATAGCTTGAGAAGTAGACCGCCTCCGTTCAAAGTTAGGGCGCACTCCACGAGAGCAGTTGGAACTTCATGGGCAGTGCATCACCAGGCCTCCCTGGCTCAAGTCTGTAAGGCCGCAACATGGTCTTCAGTACACACGTTTACTAGGTTCTACCAGGTGGACGTTAGAAGTCAGGAGGATGTCGCCTTTGGGCGCAGTGTGTTGCAGGCCGCAAAAGATCCTCATGTCTGATAGCGCTCAGCTTATATATGGTGTATCCCCCCCCCCCCTCATTTGGCATTGCTTTAGGACATCCCATTAGTAATGACTATGTCGCTCTGTGTCCCGTGATGTACGAGAAAGAAAATAGGATTTTTATAACAGCTTACCTGTAAAATCCTTTTCTTGGAGTACATCACGGGACACAGAGCTCCCGCCCCTCTTTGGGGACACTTATTGCTTTGCTACAAAACTGAGGTGCTCCCGGATGGGAGGGGCTTATATAGGGGAGGGTACTTCCGGTTTTGGAAGTTGCCAGTGCCAGCACCTGACGGTAACTATATAACCCATTAGTAATGACTATGTCGCTCTGTGTCCCGTGATGTACTCCAAGAAAAGGATTTTACAGGTAAGCTGTTATAAAAATCCTATTTTTTGTACTCGCCGTAAAATCCATTTCTCTGACGTCCATGGACTGACACAGCACCCACCCTTCCTTTTAAGGTTTGTACTGCTTTGTTACAAACTGAGGTCTGCTGACTGCAGGTGAGAGGGTAATGTCCGGAGGGACCGCCCCCCTGGGCGGGGCTGTTCAGCTCTGGTTTGTTCTAGAATGTATGTTTCTAACATTCTGCCTAGATCTTCTCCTACGAGCAGGGACATATACCCACACGTTTACAATATCCAGCTGTGTCAGTCCATGTACGTCAGAGAAATGGATTTTACGGTGAGTACAAAAATCCTATTTTTTTCTTGGTTTGCTTTTGGTAAAAAAGGTGTAAACCATATGAAACAATCTAAAGATTATAGACAACCCCCAGCAGTGTTCTATGGTTTTAGCTGAAAAATAACATATCTACTGCCAGGATCAGCAGATAATAAAACTGTTACATTGGGGATTCCAAAATACAAAAATGTCTGTATTAAAGCTACTGACAGACTGTATCATATATGCAATTCTTGATTTTGCTCTTGGTTCCAATTTAACCACTTGACAACTGAGCACTTAAACCCCCTTAATAACCAGACCAATTTTCAGCTTTCAGTGCTCTCACATTTTGAATGACAATTACTCAGTCATGCAACACTGTACCCATATGAAGTTTTCGTCCTTTTTTTTCACACAACTAGAGCTTTCTTTTGGTGGTATTTGATCACCTCCTGGGTTTTTAATTTTTTGTGCTATAAATGAAAAAAAAAAAAAAAATGTTGTAAAAAAAAAATGCATTACTCTTTCGTTCATGGACGGACATAGCTTCCTCTTGACAAGTGGGTATTATCCTTCATTTAGTAGTGACTAGGCAGAAAACTTGTAGAAAGTGTTAACACATCACACCTTATACAGTACCTCCCAGGGGGTGGACCCTCTGGGTATAACCCCTCTCTCTGCACCTCGCAGATCAGTTATTTTCTGCCTAGCATAGGAGAAGGACATGGTTCCCTTCGGGCCCATTGGTCCGGGTTTTTTTTTTTACGTTTTTTTTTTTTTTTTGTTCCTGCGATCTTCGATCAACTGCCGACTGGGTGACAGGCTGGATCCCAGATCCTTGTAGTCTCCCCAGTTTCGACCATTGAGCGTGTGCCGACCCTAGCTACGCGCTGGGTTTTCCATGACATGCCCGTCGCTCCACGGGTGGCCGGTGAGCTTTATGCTCCAGGGCATGCATATGATCAGTCTCTATGGCTCAATCACAGCATGCCGGGCCGACAGTCACCTCCGTAACTGCGCGGAAGATGATCTGTCCGGAATGTCTTCCAGCATAATCCACGCAGGAAAGGTAAGTAGCTCCCCTGCTTCGGCAGGAAGACTTGGCTGGACATTCCTGGATAGATCAAGTAAGTGGTTTTGCCCTTTCTTTCCTCTCCCTGCCTTCCCTCCCTGGGCTCTGCAAGCTAAGGCTGTGTGCTGAGGGTCACCTGGGGGACTCCATCTGGAGCGGGAACTGCGCTGTAGGCTGTCATTTAAAAATGTCAATGTTTGCTGCTTACCTGTGTGTTATCTCCTTCCATGCTGTCGGCGGCCATTTTCTTGGGGTCCACGCCTGTTTTGGCCTCTTTCGCTCTGCGGCCATTTTCTTGTGGTTCGCGCCTGTATGGATCTACCACCTGTTTTGGCCTATGTCGACTGCTCGGGGGCCATTTTCTTATGGTCCACACTGCTCTTCAGCACGGCCGCTCGGCGGCCCTTTTTTGGAAGTCTTCGGCCTCTAGGGTGCATTCTACAGGCGCGAAAAATATACAGACACACGCTGACGGAGGATCAGACGGTGAGAGAGCATCTCAGGCGGGAGCAGACGGCAGCAGTAACGGTACCGTTCTAGGGTGGTCAGTCCTCTGGGAGACCCTGCATCTCTGTAGCAGCTAGGAGGGTGGCCTATTAATACCTTGCCTGGAGTCCCTGTGGGTGTCAGGCGCGTGGGTCAGCATGACGTCAGAAGCAGATGTTTTTCCCCCTGAAACACCTGAGTTGGCAGCTGGTGCCCCTGATGTATCTGTGGACGCTTTGTCGGCAATCCTGGAGGCTTTTGTTGCCAAGGTAGAAGCGGCGCGTGGGAACACGGGGGGTAGGAAACGCCCCCTTCCCCCGCCATCTTCTGGGGATAATTCTGATGCAGAACCATCCCGGCTGTGGTTCATGGCCCTGATTCTGATGCATCAGAGACTGCGGACCGTGACCGGTCGGACAGTGAGAATGACTCCAGGTCCGGGGTCAACACGCGAAAAGGCTTTGGTATCTGACCTTATCACTGCAGTACGGGATACGCTGAAATTGGAAAATGTTGCAGAAGCAGCAGAGACGGCGGTCCCCTTTGGGTTCCGTAAGCCGGCCCGCACTGCTAAGGTGTTTCCTTGTGTGTCTTATCTTGATAAGCTTTTATACAAGGAGTGGGAAAACCCACTGAAGAGTTTTGCAGCCCCAAAAAATGTTGCGGTCCGGTACCCCTTTGAGGAGAGTTTACTGAAAAAATGGTCCTCTCCCCTGATAGTGGACCCGCCTGTGTCCAGACTTAACAAAGTCACCACGATTCCAGTGGAGGGGGCTCCTGTCTTCAAGGACCCTGTGGACAAGAAGGCTGAGGCACTTGCTCACTACCTATACACAGTGGTGGGCTCAGCGGTGCGTCCAGCATTGGCTGGGGCTTTGGTGTCTCAGACACTTACTGAGTGGGCAAAGATGCTACTCCAGGGGTTAAAGGCGCGGGAGGCTCCTCCGAATGAGGTAGCTTTGGCCGACCAGTTGGTACAGGGCCTTAAGTTTGTCTGCGAGTCAGACATGGATACTATCCCCTTGCTGTCTAGAGCCTCGGTTTATGCGGTGGCATTACGCCGCCTGATCTGGCTAAAGTGCTGGTCTGCGGGCCAATCTTCCAAGAAGGCCCTGTTGGATCTGCCCTTTAAGGGCGACAGACTTTTTTGGGGCTTCTCTGGATGACATTATTAAAGATGCTACAGGAGGTAAGAGCACGTTTCTTCCGCAATCCAAAAAGGGTAAGGAGCCACGCCATAGGCAAGGGCTTTCCTTTACTACACACAGGTGTTTTTTCCGTCCGCCCAGGGCGGCAGGTAAAAGATCCCAGGCCAATAAAGCACCTGCTCAGGGACAAAAGCGTCCTTGGTTTCGCAAGCCCAACAAGCCTGCGGACAAATCTGCATCCGCATGAAGGTCTGCCCCCACCCATCTCTCGGGTGGGGGGACGTATTTGCGACTCGGTGGACATCTCTGATCTCCGACCGGTGGGTTTGCAAAGTGATTTCCTCAGGCTACAAGATAGTTTCTCTCTTGTACGCCGAACAGATTCTTTCCCTCCAACCTCCAGCTTCAGCCGACCCTGTTTCTTCATAAATTTTGGCCAAAATTTATACTGCTACATATCTTTGGTAAAAATAAGTACAAATTGGTGTATATTATTTGGACTTTGTGAAAGTTAGAGTCCACAAGCTATGGTGCCAATATCTGAAAATTGATCATACCTGAAATACTGATGGCCTATCTCATTTCTTGAGACCCTAACATGCCAGAAAAGTAAAAATACCCCCCAAATGCCCCCTTTTTGGAAAGAAGACATTCCAAGGTATTTAGAAAGAGGCATGGTGAGTTTTTTGAAGTTGTCATTTTTTCCAACTCTTCTTTGCAAATCAAGATTTATTTTTTATTTTTTTCACAAAATTGTCATATTAGCAGGTTATTTCTCACACACAGCAATATGCATACCACAAATTACACCCCAAAACACATTCTGCTATTACTCCCAAGTATGGCGATACCACATGTGTGAGACTTTTACACAGCGTGGCCACATACAGAGGCCCAACATGCAAAGAGCACCTTCAAGCGTTCTGGAGCACCCAGGCCAATTCTGACATTTCTCTCCTACATGTAAAAATCATCATTTATTTGCTAGAAAATTACATAGAACCTCAAAACATTATATATGTTTTTTTTTAGCAAAGACCCTAGAGAATTCAATGGCGGACATTGCAACGTTTTATTTTGCACGGTATTTGCGCAGCAATTTTTCGAACGCGTATTTTTTTTTAAAACAAAATAGTAAAGTTAGCCCAATGTTTTGGCATAATGTGAAAGATGAAGTTACGCCGAGTAAATAGATACTTAACATGTCACCCTTCAAAATTGCACTCGCTCGTGGAATGGCGCAAAACTTCGCTACTTAAAAATCCCCATAGGCGATGCTTTAATAAAAATTTCACTGGTTACATGTTTTGAGTTACAGAGAAGGGCTGTGGCCAAAATTATTGCTCTCGCTCTAACGTTCGCAGCGATACCTCACATCTGTTCTTTGAATACCATTTTCATATGTGGGCGGGACTTGCATATGCATGCGAGCACATGGGGACAGGGGCGCTTTAAAAAAATGTTTTATTTATTTTTATTGTTCATTTTACTTTATTTTAGTTTGACACTTTTTTTCCCCCAAAAATATTTTTTTTAATTATTTTTATTCCTATTACAAGGAATGTAAACATCCCTTGTAATAGGAATATGGCACGACAGGTCCTCTTTACAGTGAGATATGGGGTCAATAAGACCCCACATCTCACCTAGGCTGGGAAGCCGGAAATAAAAAAAAACGGCGGGAGGGGGGGCATCCCCTCTCACCTCCAGTAAGAATGATCAAGCGGCAGAACAGCCGCTATGATCATTCTTATGGTGTAGGGAATCGCTGGCTGAAAAAGCTAATATCTGAATGATGCCTGTAGCTGCAGGCATCATTCAGATATCCCCGCACAAATTCAAGGACGTCATATGATGGCCGGAGGGCGGGGAAGTGGTTTAACACACAGTTGTCCATTTATAGAATATTTCTAACACATAGCATGTACATACTAAAAATGACACCCCAAAATAGATTCTCCTACTCCTCCTGAGTATGGCGATACCACATCTGTGAGACTTCCACAGCCTGGCCACATACAGAGGCCGAGTACAGCCGAGCATGGCTGGATATTGCAGAGCATGGATGGCTGGATCTGTGACTGCAATTGTCACAGAGCAGCGCTGTGGGCACTACAGATCCAGCCCACAGCGCTGCTGCCATCCGCTCTGTCCCCCTCTCCTCTCACTCGGTACAGAGAGGAGAGAGAGAAACCATGACGCCAGTTTGTTTACAAGTGATCGCTCCGTCATTTGACGGAGCGATCACGTGGTAGACGGGCAATATCCTCTGGACCCGACGGTCACGGACACTCCCGTGTGCGCACCCCAGGGGGTGTGCGGGAGCGCGATTCTGGGAGGACGTCAATGTACGGCCTCCCAGAATTAAAGAACCGCCTTGTAGACGTCATTCGTCTATGGGCGGGTAGTTAACTGGTTACATACTGTTGGCACCCATAACTGAAATTTTAAACTTCGCATAGTTGGCCAAGTTCCTCTGCCTAAATGGCCTGTGGAGAAAATGTTAAAGCGGTATTAAACCCAAAAACGTAATTTCTTGTTCATACATCACGGGACACAGAGCAGCATAGTCATTACTATGTGGGTTATATAGAATTACCTTCAGGTGCTGGCACTGGCAACTTCCAAACAGGAAGTACCCTCCCCTATATAAGCCCCTCCCATCCGGGAGTACCTCAGTTTTTTGCCAGTGTCTAAGGTGTTGGCCAAGGTTAACATGTATTCATCTGGGCTTGTGTACAGGTTCTCTGGGCCTTAGCAAGCTATTCCGGATCCGACCAAAAAAGCTTCATAGCTAAACGGTCGGTACCCGGGCCTTGCAGAGAAGAGCAGGGTTTTGCCTGTAATGCCTCTCTTAGGAGGGCTGGACCCTGGGATCCAGAGCTCTGGTCATACCCAAAACCAAGAGGCTATCTGTGCAGGGTGCTATACAGGTCCAGGGGAGTGGAATCCTTGGGAACCCGGTCCCTGAAGGTCTAGTACAATGCCTGCCGTGAGAGGTGAAGTTTGGGCTTCTGTGGACCAAACAAAGTCCTGCGGCGGGGAAAAGGTAAGTGGGGGCCCCTCAGGAACTTGGTTCTATTGAGGGGACCCCCAAGCCTAATATGTCTTTCTGCCTGTTACCTAAAGGGTATTCCCGCTAATAGCTGTATATGCCTAAGAAATCCTAGAAATGTTTTTTCATAAGGGAAGTTTTAAAAAAACTGTAAACCTGGAAATGTTTTTCATAAAGGTGGTTTTAAAAAAAAAAAAAAAAAAGACAAAAGTGCGGTACCTGTGTTTGTCCACTAGAGGCCGCTGTGGAACGTCTCTTTTCTTGGGACTATTCCTTCCATGGTGAAAGTCCAGGCAGATGAGTGAGCTCTCTATCAGGGAAGCTGCATTCCTCTGTCATGCTGCCAAGTAGTTTCCTTCCATCCCCGAGTCCTGGTGAAACAGGGACCCTGGCTCCTCTCCCTACATGGCGCCAAGAGCGCACACGCGCGCGCGCGCACACATGCTTTCTTTTTATAAGGTTTAGCTTCAAAAAAGGGGGTGGAGCCTGGCGGATGACGCGCTCTGTGCGCCCAGCGCTTCTGCGCATGTGCGGGCGTCCCAGCAAGATAAAAGGACTCAGTCCACGCTGCTTGCTATGGACACAGAGCATGAAAAGGAGCTGGTAGCATGGTATAGGGGCTTACAGCGGGCGGTTGATACAGGCATCCCCAGAAAGACGCATTAGTAGACACCCACTGATGTACATAGCAGCAAATTGCATTAGACTATTTCAGTAAGGGGTGTATTGCGGCTGGAATACCTCAGCTTTGAACTAAGGAATATGCCGCCTAAAAAACTCCGAGATATACCTCTCAGGAAGTGTAGGGGGTCTCCATCGGGCTCTGAGGATCTGGAGCAGTCATCTGCACCCTCCTCCCCTGAGAAATCAGAGGTTAATACCCATAAGGAACCCCCGGGAGTGCCAGGTACTGCGGCTGTCCTCAGTCCACCTGCTCCTGCATATATAACAGAGGAGGTTTTTTCCTCAACTCTGGAGGGATTGGAGCAGAGATTAGCTGCATTGATCGCTTCTTCTCTACAGGAAAGAAAGCGCGCCAGATCTCCATCACCTCCATTAGAGTGCCTGTTGGCAGAGCAACAGTCCCAGGAAGGGACCGACCTACCTGAAGAGGATCAGGAGGAGGTTAGCTCTGTTTTTGAGGAATCGACAGTAGATGAACCATTTTCAGCATCACAGACTGAAAGATTGTGGGTCCAGACCCTAACTGACATGGTTCGATCTGCATTTAAAATGCCTCTTGTTGAACCATCAACTACTGCTGTCTCCTCATTGGGGTCGCTAAAAGCTCCCCAGGTTAATTGCTCCTTTCCAATACATCCATTATTGGAAGGACTTATATACCAGGACTGGGAACATCCTGATAAACTATTTGTTCCGCCTAAAAGGTTTCCGGTGATCTATCCCATGGAGGAAAAGTTCACCCAGAGATGGAATGTTCCTACGGTGGATGCAGCCATCTCTTCTGTGAACAAATCACTGACATGTCCAGTAGATAATGTTCAAATGTTCAAAGATCCAGTGAATAAAAAATTGGAATCTTTATTAAAATCTGCTTTTTCCACAGCAGGGGCTGTTACACAGCCAGCAGTGGCAGCTATTGGAGTCTGCCAAGCTTTAAAGGATCAAATGAAAATGGTCCTGAGGGATTTGCCAGACCAACAGGCCCAGGCTCTGGCTGATCTGCCTAGAGCATTATGCTTTGCGGTTGATGCCATCAAGGATTCTATCCATCAGGCCTCCCGCCTCCCGCTGTCTTTGGTACATATGCGTAGGCTTCTGTGGCTCAAAAACTGGTCTGCTGAAGCTCCCTGTAAGAAGCTCTTAGTTAGCTTCCCATTTCATGGGGAACGCCTTTTTGGCGAAGACCTGGATAAGTATATCCAGAAGATTTCCAGTGGTAAAAGTACTCTCTTACCGAGTAAGAAGAGGTCTAGGGGTCCATCTTTTAAGAGGACTACCTCTCCTATCCCTGCGACGTCTGCTACTAAGCAGTTCCGACGGCCTCCTCGGTCAAACTCAGGAGGTAAAAATCAGGGACAGCCACAGGGTAATAAAAAACCCTGGATCCGAAGAGGTACTAAACCAGCCTCCAAGTCAAGCCTATGAAGGGCTGCCCCCACTCAAACGGGTGGGGGGAAGACTTCAGTTGTTCGCAGAGACCTGGCGGGAGACGATCAAAGACAGATGGGTGCTCTCCGCAATAACTCTGGGATACAAGTTGGAGTTAAAAGAGTCTCCTCCGTCCCATTTTATGTGGTCAGGCATGCCAAGAGACCCTCTGAAAAGACGGTCTCTCCTATTGGCGTTAGAACAACTATTGCTCCAAGGAGTAATTATGGAGGTTCCTATGGAAGAGTGGGGGTTGGGTTTCTACTCAAACCTTTTCACAGTCCCGAAGCCAAACGGGGACATAAGACCCATATTGGACCTAAAGAGTCTAAACAAATTTCTAAACGTCCGGTCTTTCCGGATGGAGTCGATCCGATCGGTCACCGCTGCCCTACAAGGGGAGGAATGGTTAGCCTCGATCGACATCAAAGATGCTTACTTGCATGTTCCCATCTTTCCAGGTCATCAAAAGTTTCTACGCTTTGCAGTAGAAGGGCGCCATTTTCAGTTCAGAGCCTTACCATTCGGTCTGGCCACAGCACCACGAGTGTTCACAAAAATTCTGGCCCCACTGTTGGCCGATCTAAGAACACGGGGTGTAACGATAATGGCATACCTAGACGACCTGTTGTTGATGGACCACTCAGTTGCCAAGCTAGAAGTGGTAATTGTCGATACAATCAAGTATCTAGAATCTCACGGTTGGGTCATCAACCTGGACATGTCAGCCCTACAGCCAGTGAAAAACCTGGTATATCTAGGGCTACGGCTGGATTCAGACCAGAGGAAGATTTTCTTACCTCTAGACAAGGTATCCTCTTTGAGGGGCTTGGTCCGTCTGCTTTGTGCAAAAAGACAGCCGTCCATACGCCTGTGCATGAGGCTGCTAGGAAAGATGGTAGCATCATTCGAAGCTGTGCCATACGCCCAATTCCACTCAAGGAATTTACAAAGGGCCATATTGTCAGCCTGGAACGGAAAAGTTCAGGCTCTAGACTTCCCGATGGCTTTGTCCCCTTCCGTTCGGAAGAGTCTCTGCTGGTGGTTGATCCCCCAGAATCTCCAGAAGGGAAAACCCTTCAGCCCGATATCTTGGAAGGTGGTCACTACAGATGCCAGCCTTACAGGCTGGGGGGCAGTACTGGAGCAATGGTCTCTCCTGGGCAGATGGTCAAATGTAGTAAAAACCCTGCCCATCAATCTCTTAGAGATACGAGCAGCCTGGTACGCCCTAGTAGCCTGGACATCCAGACTCCAAGGGTCCCCTGTCAGAATTCAATCAGACAATGCCACAGCAGTGGCATATATCAATCATCAGGGAGGCACCAGGAGTCGTGCAGCCCAGAGGGAAGTAAGTCACATCCTGGAATGGGCAGAAAAGCATGTCCCATGTATATCAGCTGTCTTCATTCCAGGGGTGGAGAATTGGAAGGCGGACTTTCTGAGTCGCCAACAGTTATGCCCAGGGGAATGGTCCCTTCATCCCGAGGTCTTCCGAGCAATATGTCAGCGGTGGGGAACACCGGATGTAGATCTGCTAGCATCCAGATTCAACGCAAAGGTGGACAGATTTGTCTCCCGGACAAGGGATCCCCTCGCTTGCGGCTCGGATGCTCTGGTGTTCCCTTGGGATCAGTTCAGACTGATATATGCATTCCCTCCGCTACAATTGTTGCCTCGACTCCTTCGCAGAGTCAGGTTGGAGAAGAAGCCGGTGATCCTGGTGGCTCCAGCGTGGCCCCGAAGGGCCTGGTACGCGGAGATCATCAAAATGTCTGTGGGGAGTCCTTGGACCCTTCCACGTCGTCCGGACCTGCTTTCGCAAGGACCGATATACCACCCTTCCTTACTAACTCTAAAAACGGCCTGGCTATTGAGTCCCACATCCTAAAGAAGAGAGGTCTCTCTAACTCTGTGGTATCAACTATAATCAATGCCAGGAAGCCTGTATCCAGGCAGATCTACTATAGAGTTTGGAAGGCGTACATCACTTGGTGCGAGGCCAGAAAATGGCATCCACGTAAGTACGTTATAGGCAGAATTCTGGACTTCCTGCAGTGGGCTGTAGACAGGAAGTTTGCCTTAAGTACTATCAAGGGCCAGGTTTCGGCCTTGTCAATACTATTTCAAAGGCCCCTGGCTATGCATTCACTTGTCAAATCCTTTATGCAAGGTGTGACTCGTATTATTCCACCGATTAAGGCTCCCATGTGCCCATGGGATCTAAATTTGGTTCTGTCGGTTCTGCAGAAGCAGCCATTTGAACCTTTGCGGCACATTTCCTTGGTTCTACTCACCAGGAAATTGATATTTTTAGTAGCCATATGCTCGGCTAGAAGAGTGTCGGAATTAGCCGCCATGTCCTGTAAAGAGCCATATCTGGTTATCCATAAGGACAGAGTAGTATTACGTCCTCACCCAGCCTTTCTTCCTAAGGTGGTATCGAGGTTTCACTTGAACCAGGATGTGGTTCTTCCTTCTTTTTTCCCCAAACCAAGCTCGGTAGAGGAAAAGTTATTGCATTCTTTGGATGTAGTAAGAGCAGTTAAAGCTTATCTAAAAGCCACTGCTCAGATTCGTAGAACGGATTCTCTGTTTGTTCTGCCGGAAGGCCCCAGAAAGGGTCAGGCAGCATCAAAATCTACTTTAGCCAAGTGGATTCGACAGGTCATAATACAAGCCTATGGCTTGAAAAGTAGACCGCCTCCGTTCAAAGTTAGGGCGCACTCCACGAGAGCAGTTGGAACTTCATGGGCAGTGCATCACCAGGCCTCCCTGGCGCAAATTTGTAAGGCCGCAGCATGGTCTTCAGTACACACGTTTACTAGGTTCTACCAGGTGGACGTGAGAAGTCAGGAGGATGTCGCCTTTGGGCGCAGTGTGTTGCAGGCCGCAAAAGATCCTCATGCCTGATGGCGCCCAGCTTATGTATGGTGTATCCCCCCCCTCATGTGGCATTGCTTTGGGACGTCCCACATAGTAATGACTATGCTGCTCTGTGTCCCGTGATGTATGAACAAGAAAGTAGGATTTTTAAAACAGCTTACCTGTAAAATCCTTTTCTTGGAGTACATCACGGGACACAGAGCTCCCACCCCTCTTTTGGGGACACGTATTGCTTTGCTACAAAACTGAGGTACTCCCGGATGGGAGGGGCTTATATAGGGGAGGGTACTTCCTGTTTGGAAGTTGCCAGTGCCAGCACCTGAAGGTAATTCTATATAACCCACATAGTAATGACTATGCTGCTCTGTGTCCCGTGATGTACTCCAAGAAAAGGATTTTACAGGTAAGCTGTTTTAAAAATCCTACTTTCTTTATCGTACACCACGGGACACAGAGCCAGTCATTACATAATGGGTTAAGGGTCACCAGCGGTGATTGGACACTGGCACAACTAATAGAAGACAGTTCCCCTCCATATAACCCCTCCCATCAGGGGAGCACCTCAGTTTTTTCGCCAGTGTCTAAAGGTTTTGGACGCGATAGGAGGTGCTAAAGGAAAGCTCTGCCAAAGAGACCCCCTGGGGGTAGAAAGAGCTATGCTTTCGGACCCATCCAAGACGCCTACGAGTTAAGCCAAAACTGGATGGGATCCGGGCCTCATACATGAGGCTTAGCCTGTAATGTCTCTCTTCGGAGGACTGGGCTCTAAGATCCAGCACTTTCGCTACTTCGCTAAAGTCCTGGTAAGAGTCTTGTACAAGGCCCAGGGGAGAGGTATCCTTTAAATAGGAACCCATATCCCTGAAGGTTGGCACACATAGCCCGCCGTGAGGGGTGAAGTTTGGTATCTGTCTGAAAATTTCAGCAGAAAAAACCTGCGGCGTGGATAAGGTAAGAGGTTAGGTCCTAAAACTAGGTTTAACCACTTCCCGCCCAGTCAATAGCGAATTGACGTCCGGGAAGTGGTTGCAATATCGATACTGGACGTCATATGACGTCCTGCAGGATATTGCCTTGCGCGCGCCGATCACGGTAAACAGCCAATTTTATTGGCTGTTTACCATGTGATCGGCTGTGTCAAAGTCACAGCCGATCACCTGTCAAAACAAACTCGACGGCGCGCTCCGTGCGCGCCGCCACAGGCTTGCAGAGCGGGGATCGGGGAAGGCGAGTGTCCCTTGGACACAGCGCGTCCCCGATCAGAGTAAACAGCCAATGAATTGGCTGTTTACCACGTGACCGGCTGTGTCCAATCACAGCCGGTCACAAATGTAAACAAACTCCACAGGAGTTACTACCTGATCCCTGCTCTCTCCTCACACACCGATCTGTGAGGAGAGAGAAGAGATCAGTAAGTTAGTTCAGTGTAGTTTGTCTACATAAATTTACAGTGCACAACACGCCCCCCCCCATAAAGAGGACCTGTCACACAGCCCAGCACATCAATCAGCCCATCTGTCAATCAGCCCATCTGTCAATCAGCCCATCTGTCAATCAATCAGCCCATCTGTCAATCAATCAGCCCATCTGTCAATCAATCACCCCACCTGTCAATCAATCACCCCACCTGTCAATCAATCAACCCATCTGTCAATCAATCAATCAGCCCTTCTGTCAATCAATCAGCCCATCTGTCAATCATCTGTCACAGGCCCACCTCCATCGGTACCGCCATTGGCACCGCCACACAGGCTACCAGTACCGCCATCGGTACCAGTACCGCCACCAGGCCCAGCATCTATACTGCCACACAGGCCCGCTACCAGTATCACCACTAGTGCCGCTATCGGTACCACCGTCGGTAGTGCCACCACCACCTGTACCACCACCTGTACCGCCATCGGTACCATCACCACCCGTACCACCACCACCTGTACCGCCATCGGTACCACCACCACCTGTACCGCCATCGGTACCACCACCACCCATACCGCCATCGCTACCACCCGTACCGCCATCGGTACCGCCGCCACCACCACCACCCGTACCGCCGTCGGTACCACCACCACCTGTACCGCCATTGGTACCACCACCACCCATACCGCCATCGGTACCACCACACAGGCCCACCACTAATACCTCCATCGGTACTACCACACAGACCGCCACCACTACCACCAGCAGTACCATTACACAGGCCCACCAATAAGCACTGCCATAATGTCCCAAAGGGTTTACACACCTGAGGAGGCATATGCCATTCTTGCCATGTCGGATGATGAGAGCAGCGGGGAGCTCCCATTATCCGATTCTGGTTCGGAATACGAGCCAGTGGAGGATAGTGGCTCAGAGTCCGAGTCCCCGGAGGAAACCGTCCCTCCCAAAAGAATGCGATCGGCACCAAGATCAGCACCAAGATCAGGAGAACTGCCCACCGCCAGCAGCGCCATACCCCAGGAAGAGGAGCCCAGTACAAGCAATGGAAATGCACGCCCAACCCGAAGAATCCAGCCCCAATCCTACCTTCCCGATGCCCTGGCAAACCCCTTATGGTTGCCTGCCAACTCAGGATCCGCTATCATCCCCCCTTTCACCGCACAGCCAGGTGTGCAGCCCGACACTACAAATTTTTCTAAATTTGATTATTTTTGTTTATTTTTCCCACAAGATTTGCTGCAGAATATAGTGGATCCAACGAATCTGTATGCATCCCAATTTATTGCTGCCAACCCCGATTCTTCCTACGCCCGCATGTTCCAGTGGCGGCGTCTAACATTGGAGGAATTTAAATTATTTTTGGGCCTTATGTTCAATATAGGGCTTACAAAAAAGAACGAAGTCCATTCATATTGGTCCAAACGCCCCATCCAACACATGCCCATATATTCCGCTGTCATGTCCAGGAAAAGATACGACATGATTATGCGCTTTCTCCACTTCAATGACAATTCACAGTGCCCTCCCCGAGATCATCCCAACTACGACAAATTGTACAAGATACGCCCCCTAATCAATGCCTTTTCCCAGCGATTTGAAGAAGTTTTCATCCCAGACCAAAAAATTTGTGTGGACGAGTCCCTCGTACATTTCACCGGCCGACTGCAGTTCAAGCAGTACATACCAAGCAAGAGAGCCAGGTATGGGTTAAAATTAAATAAATTGTGTGATCGAGCCACTGGATACGTCTGCAAATTCAGGATCTACGAAGGCAAAGACTCCCAGCTCCAGCCCCGTGATTGCCCCACATATATTGGAACCAGTGGGAAAATTGTCTGGGAGTTGGCATACCCCCTGTTCGGAAAAGGTTACCATTTATATGTTGATAATTATTATACCAGCCTGCCCCTTTTTCGCCACCTTTACAGTAAACAAACCCCGGCCTGCGGTACCTTAAAAAAAAAACGGAAGGGATTCCCACAAAATTTATTGACAAAAAAATTGCGACCTGGAGAATCGGCATCCATGAGGAACGAGGAGGTGTTGGCCATGAAGTGGAGGGACAAGAAAGATGTCCACATCCTCTCTACGATCCACAATGACACCATGGTGGAGATCCCAAGAAGACGCGGCTCCATTGTAAAGCCTGAATGTGTCCACGACTACAATTTGTACATGGGGGGGGGGTGGATTTAAACGACCAGATGCTACAGCCCTACTTATCAACCAGAAAGTCCCATTATTGGCACAAAAAAAGTTGCGTTTCACCTGTTTCACATGGCCCTTTTTAATTCGTTTGGCTGCTACCAAAAAGCAACTCAAAATCACCGACTCCACTACCTCCAATATATCGAAGATATCATCGATGCCCTCATTTACCAACAAGATCCCGCCCCAGGAAGCATTCGCTCTGATAGTGTGAGTCGGATTCACGAGCGACACTATCCTTTTAGCATCCCCCCCACAGAATCTGGAAGAAGACGCCAAAAGAAATGCCGTGTATGCAGCAGAGGAGGAGTAAGAAGAGACACCAGCTATTATTGTCCCGATTGTCCCTCCCAACCTGGCCTGTGCATCGGAAATTGCTTCAAAAATTATCATACATCCATTAGTTCCCCTTATTATTAACAGACTGCCACTTCCCTATTTGCCTGCTACCATGTTACTAACTACCTTCCATGTTAATTAACTGACCCTGGCCTGTTTACCGACGATGCCTCTGCCTGCCGATTTAAACCACGTTTCTGACTTCCACGTGTACCGACCTTGGCCTGTTAATCGACCATGTTTTTGCCTGCCACTTGGACTGATCTTTTGGCCATCTACTTTTAGTACACAGGGGTCTCACATATGTGAGGGGCTTCAGAATAGCGTTCTGAGTAGAGAAAACCAGTTTTTCGTTTTCTGTGCTCCAAGAACAGGGTCTGGTTGCCCGGAGGCTTCAAAGCGATTTGGGTGGGAGAAGCCTCTACCCCTGTCCCCCTGGCCCTAAGCTTGATGGTCCTTCCTGCTGCCTGGACCAATAATTTGGCTGTGCTGACCATATTACTGCCTGTAATGACCCATGACATTATGGACCATGTTTCTTCCTGCTGCTTGGACCAATACTTTGGCTGTGTTGACCATATATCTGCCTGCTGCCTCTACTGACTTTGGACAGCATTTCTGCCGGGACACCTCTGCCTGCTACCTGGACCTGTGCTTTGGCTGTGCTCTGGCTGTGCTGACAGTATCTCTGCCTGTGCGAACTATGGACAGTATTCCTGCCTGCTGCCTGGATGATTGCTTTTGCAGTCGCTGACCTCATCCCTGCCTGCTGCCTGGACCGATGCTCTCCTCTGTGGACCACTGCACTTCTAAAACCACAGCTAATCTTTTGTTATTTGGTATGTACCTGCTATGTGTTAGATATATGAAGGGCCTTCAAAAATGTGATCGGTAGTCAGAAAATGATATGTGCAATTAATGCTGCTAGAATGCCTGGAGGTGCTACTTGGATGTTGGGCCTCTGTATGTGGCCAGGCTGTGTAAAAGTCTCAAACATGTGGTATCGCCATACTCAGGAGGAGTAGCAGAATGCATTTTGGGGTGTAATTTTTGCTATGTACATATTATGTGTTAGAAATATCTTATAAATTGACAACTTTGTGTAAAAAAAATGCATTTAAATTTTTTCTCCACATTTTCCAAAACCTTCTGGAAAAAAATGAACCGTTCAAAAGACTCATAATGCCTCATAGATTATACGTTGGGGTGTGTGCTTTCAAAAATGGGGTCATTTTGTGGAAAATTCTATTGTCCTGGTGCTCCAGGGCCTTCAAAATTGTAATAGGTGGTTGAGAAAGGATATGTGCGATTTATGCTTGTAGAACGCCTGAAAGTGCTACTTCAATGTTGGGCCTCTGTATATGGCCAGGCTGTGTAAAAGTCTCACACATGTGGTATCGCTATACTCAGGAGGAGTAGCAGAATGCATTTTGGGGTGTTATTTTTGCTATGTATATGCTATGCGTTAGAAATATCTTATAAATGGACAACTTTGTGTAAAAAAAATGCATTTTCATTTTTTCTCCACATTTTCCAAAACCTTCTGGAAAAAAATGAACCGTTCAAAAGACTCATAATGCTTCATAGATTATACGTTGGGGTGTGTGCTTTCCAAAATGGGGTCATTTTGTGGAAAATTCTATTGTCCTGGTGCTCCAGGGCCTTCAAAATTGTAATAGGTGGTTGAGAAAGGATATGTGCGATTTATGCTTGTAGAACGCCTGAAAGTGCTACTTCAATGTTGGGCCTCTGTATATGGCCAGGCTGTGTAAAAGTCTCACACATGTGGTATCGCTATACTCAGGAGGAGTAGCAGAATGCATTTTGGGGTGTCATTTTTGCTATGTATATGCTATGCGTTAGAAATATCTTATAAATGGACAACTTTGTGTAAAAAAAATGCATTTTCATTTTTTCTCCACATTTTCCAAAACCTTCTGGAAAAAAATGAACCGTTCAAAAGACTCATAATGCTTCATAGATTATACGTTGGGGTGTGTGCTTTCCAAAATGGGGTCATTTTGTGGAAAATTCCATTGTCCTGGTGCTCCAGGGCCTTCAAAAGTGTAATAGGTGGTTGAGAAAGGATATGTGCGATTTATGCTTGTAGAACGCCTGAAAGTGCTACTTCAATGTTGGGCCTCTGTATGTGGCCAGGCTGTGTAAAAGTCTCACACATGTGGTATCGCTACACTCAGGAGGAGTAGCAGAATGTATTTTGGGGTGTAGTTGCAATTATGCATATGCTGTGTGAGAGAAAAAAACTGTTAATATGACCAGTTTGTGTAAAAAAAAAAAAAAAAATTAAATTTCCCAAGAATTGTGGGAAAAAAATACAACTTCAAAAAACTCACCACGCCTCTTAGTAAATACCTTGGACTGTCTACTTTCCAAAAAGGGGTAATTTTGGGGTATTTGTACTTTCCTCGCTTGTTAGTGTCTCAAGAAATGAGATATCCCTTCAGTACATCAGGCGTGATCAGATGTGATAAATTTTCAGTGATTGCCACCATAGTTTGTAGACTCTATAACTTTCACAAAGACCAAATAATATACACTAATTTGGGTTCATTTTACCAAAGATATGTAGCAGTATACATTTTGGCACAAATTTATGAAGAAAAATTACTTATTTGCAAAATTTTACAATAGAAACTAAAAAAAAGTGTTTTGTTTTTTTTAAAAATTGCTGTTTTTTTTGCTTATATCGCAAAAAATAAAAAACCCAGTGGCGATTAAATACCACCAAAAGAAAGCTCTATTTGTGAGAAGAAAATGATAAAAATTTTGTTTGGATACAGTGTAGCATGACTAAGTAATTGTCATTCAAAGTGTGAGAGTACTGAAAGCTGAAAATTGGTCTGGGCGGGAAGGTGCATAAGTGCATGGTATTGAAGTGGTTAAGGACCTTTCCAAAGAAAGAAGGTGGATGTCTTCTCTTATTCCGCCACTGGGGGGAGTAAAGAGCTGAGTGTAAAACTCACCTCGCTCTGCTTCAGTGTCTGCTTCGGCAAAGTACACTGCCTGTCCCTCTGCTGCTGAGCTGGCTTGGGCACCTCCCTCCTCCTCTCGGATGGCTGACCAGACACCTGCAGAAGCAGGTAAAGTTGGAACAAGGGCTGGTGAAGAGGGAGCTCCACTCTCACTGTTACCGCCGCCATTAGCGCTAGAGCCGCGCGCGCAGGAGCGTGCTTTATCGGAGGGGGGGCGGGAGGCCGCAAATGACACGTGCGCGGGCACGTAGGCGCACGCGCATGCACGAAAACGGCGCAAAATTTAAAAAAATGGCAGTGTGCAAAAGCGCTGCAGGACAAGCAAGTTCATTTTCTCTCTCTCTCTTGGCAGGGATACACAGCAGCGATACAGGGACGTAATACTCCATGTGGTTGGGCTGGGTACTTCCTAGAAGACATCCACTTTATGCATAGCTGTGTGTTTTTTAAGGTTGCATACTTTATGTAAATTGCTAAACTGAGCACAGTAGTATATGCATTTGAGTACCTTGTGTTTTTTCTGAGCAGTATGCCTTCCAGGGGAAAGAATGCTGACAAAAAAGATAAAAAAGCACCGCTGCCTGAGACAGGAGGCCCTAGCCGTGCTAACTCGGTACCTTCCTCTCCTGTGTTGCCGGACGCAGCTGTACAGGATGAGCCATTACCTCTGTCAGGTATGGCGGCTTCCCCAGTGAAGCCTGGGCCTGCGTATGTCACTGAAGACACTTTGTCAGCAGCCCTAAATAATCTGGAGGAGAGAATTGCTACTTTGATCGCTAAATCCTCTAAAAAGGACAATAAGCGAAGCAGATCTCCTCCAGTTGTTGACCTCCCTGCAGAAGTATCTGAGGAGGAGGAGGATGAGGATGATGCTACACAAGCAGAGGATGAGGAGTCAGACGGATCAGGGATATCAGATGAGCCTTTCTCTGCATCCCAGATTTTGAAGTCACAGGTGCAATGTTATGCAGGAACAGTGCGATCTGCATTTAAGTTACCCTCTTCGGAGGTAACTGAATCGCCTGTCTCCTCCCTAGGTTCATTGAGATCCCTGCAGGGTGCATGCTCTTTCCCGGTTCATCCATTACTAGAGGATCTAATGTACGCAGACTGGCAACACCCAGATAAGCGTTTCTCACCTCCAAAAAAGTTTGACATTCTTTATCCTATGGAGGAAATTTTTTTAAAGAAATGGAGCCTGCCTTCTGTAGATGCGGCTATTTCTTGTGTAAATAAGAACCTGACGTGTCCGGTGGACAATGTGCAAGTATTTAAAGATCCTTCTGAGAAGAAATTTGAATCCCTACTTAAGTCTTCCTTTCTTTTGGCCGGCTCAGTTACCCAACCTGCGGTAGCAGCAGTCGGTATGTGTCAGGTCATCAGCCAACAGGTAAAGCAGGGGCTGAAGGAGCTGCCTCCAGAGCAGGCTAAAAATTGGGAGAATTTGCCAAAAGCCTTATGCTTCACAGTGGATGCCATGAGAGATTCTATTATGCAAGCATCACGCCTTACACTCCAACTAGTACATATGCGTAGGGTGCTGTGGCTTAAGCATTGGTTAGCGGAAGCCCCATGCAAAAAGCTGTTGGCAAGTTTCCCCTTCCATGGCGAACGCCTATTTGGGGAAGATTTAGAAAAATATATCCAAAGGATATCAAGTGGTAAAACGACTCTTTTACCTGAGAGAAAGAAAAACAAGAGGCCTTGTTTTAAACGCTCTCTTTCCCCAGCTCCTGGGAAACCTGCCTCTAGCCAGTGGCGACGGCATTTTCAGCCACCCACAAAAGCCAAAGGAAATCAGGCTCAGGAACAAAAAGCTGTGAGGTGCAAGAGCTAATAAGCAGGACCCCAAGACCTCTCAGTGAAGGGCGCCCCCGCTCGGCCGAGTGGCGGGAAGGCTCCGTCAGTTCTCAGCAACTTGGCGGACAGAAACCCAGGACAAGTGGGTTGTATCCACAATATCCTCAGGGTACAGACTGGAATTTCGAGAGATCCCATCTTCGCAATTCAGAGGTTCAAGACTCTCCAAGGATCCACAAAAGAGAGGATCCTTCTTCAAAGGTTTGAATCACTTACTGGCTCAAGGGGTGGTTACAGAGGTACCCCAAAAAGAGCAGGGTTCAGGTTTTTACTCAAACCTCTTTGTGATTCCAAAGCCAAATGGAGACGTCAGACCCATCCTGGATCTAAAATCTCTAAATCGGTTTCTGAACGTTCGCCATTTTCGAATGGAAACGATCCGATCCGTGGTCGCCACCTTGCAAGGCGGAGAATTCATGGCGTCCATAGATATCAAGGACGCATATTTACACATACCCATCCTCCCCGCTCACCAAAAATTCTTAAGGTTTGCGGTAGAACATCGCCTCCCCTGTTGGCAAATCTGAGGACACAGGGCATAGCGGTAACAGCCTATCTAGACGATCTACTGGTGATAGATCAGTCAAAAGAGGGATTAGATCACGCTGTGCTCACTACAGTAAGATACCTGGAGCATTTAGGATGGATTATAAACTTACAAAAATCCTCTCTTCAGGCCCAAAGAAGGATAGTGTACTTGGGCATGATCATAGATACAGCCCAAAACAGGGTATACCTGCCAGAGCCAAAGATACAGTCTCTGAAAGATCTGATCCACAAGGTCAAAGCAAACAAGAGGCCGTCTATTCGCCTTTGCATGAGGCTATTGGGGAAGATGGTAGCCTCCTTCAAGGCTGTCCCTTACGCCCAGTTTCATTCGAGACTGCTTCAAGGCAATATTTTAGCCGCCTGGAACAGGAAGAGCCAAGCTCTGGATATACCCATGCGCCTGTCCTCGCAAGTACGCCAAAGCTTCAATTGGTGGCTAGAAGCCAAGAACTTACGGAAGGGAAAATGCTTTCTCCCGGCCTCCTGGAAGGTGGTGTCTACGGATGCCAGCCTATCGGGCTGGGGTGCAGTATTCAAAGAGGCTTCTGCCCAGGGAACCTGGGCCAAGACCCAAGGGATCCTGCCCATCAATGTACTAGAGATCAGGGCAGTATATCTAGCCCTCAAAACCTGGATATACAGGTTACAGGGCCACCCAGTTCGGGTTTAATCCGACAATGCTACGGCAGTAGCTTACATCAATCACCAAGGAGGCACCCGCAGTCGGGCTGCTCAAAAGGAGGTGAACCGGATTTTGACATGGGCAGAAGAGCATGTACCTTGCCTTTCTGCAATCTTCATCCCGGGGATAGAAAACTGGCAAGCGGACTATCTGAGTCGTCAGCAGCTATTACCAGGAGAGTGGTCTCTCCACCCCGAGGTCTTTCAGGCCATATGTC
Source organism: Rana muscosa (assembly GCA_029206835.1). NCBI lineage: Eukaryota > Metazoa > Chordata > Amphibia > Anura > Ranidae > Rana > Rana muscosa. Next base: position 735,268,898 of record CM055116.1, read on the forward strand.
TGAGATGGGGAAACCCAGATGTAGACCTGCTAGCCTCCAGGTTCAACAAGAAATTGAACAACTTTGTGTCCAGGACGAGAGATCCTCTGGCCTACGGAGTAGATGCTCTAATAGCTCCATGGAATCAGTTCTCACTAATCTATGCATTCCCCCCGATCCCTCTTCTACAAAGACTTCTTCGCAGGATCAAAGAGGAGGGAATACCAGTAATCCTAGTGGCCCCAAACTGGCCCAGGAGGCCTTGGTACGCCGAGATCGTAAAGATGGCGAAAGGAAGGCCCTGGAAGCTTCCGCTTCGATACTACCTGCTGTCACTGGGTCCAGTATTCCACCCTTCCTTACAAAGGCTAAATTTGACGGCCTGGCTGCTGAGACCCACATTTTGAAAAAGAGAGGGGTCTCTGGTCCGGCTCTTTCTACGCTCATTAATGCTAGAAAGCCAGCCTCCAAACTCATCTATCATAGAGTCTGGAAAGCATACGTTTCCTGGTGTGAATCTAGAAGTTGGAACCCTCAGAATTATGAAATAAGCAGGATTCTTGCCTTTTGCCAGTTAGGAGTGGATATGAAATTAGCCCTTAGTACCATCAAGGGTCAAATATCGGCTCTATCAGTATTTTTTCAGAGACCATTAGCATCTCATTCCCTAGTTCGGGCCTTCATTCAGGGGGTACTGAGGATAAATCCTCCAGTCAGGTCTCCCTTGTGTCCATGGGATTTGAATTTGGTATTGTCAGTGTTGCAAAAGCAACCTTTTGAACCTATTCGCCATATTCCTTTAAAGGAGTAGTAAAGTTACATTTTTTTTTACTTGTAAGCAATGTCTGTTGCTTACTGATAAAGAATATTGCATTCATTATTATTAAAAAACATTATTTCCCATAAAAATCTTACCTTGAATATCCTCCTCCTGCCTTCCTTTCTTCTTGCTGTCCTCTATTTCCGGGTTTGCGGTGCGCGTTCATAACGGCCTAATGGGAACTACATTTCCCATTAGGCATAGCGGCATTGCGCATGCGCAGTGCCTTTTTTTTTTTTTTTTTTTTTAATACAGAACGAGAACGAGCAAAGTTCTCGTGTACACACGCCGCCCCTATTCCGCCCCTATTAGATACACGCCGCCCCTCTTATACACCCATTCCCGCCTCCCCAGCCTACACACAAACTTATTTACAGCATGGTAACGTTTTATAATGGGCAGATTGTATATAAACAGTAATGTAAATGCATGTTAATACTTTTTAAGGCAGGAACCCCCCTCTCCCTCCGGGTGGATGTCATATGACGTCCTCAGCTTTGAGGGGGGATATCTGAATGATGCCTGCAGCTAGAGGCATAATTCAGATATCCTTTTGTAGTCCCGGCGATCCTGCGCACAATAAGAACGATCATAGCGGCGGTTCCGCCGCTTGATCGTTCTTATAGGCGGCGGGAGGGGACATCCCCCCCCCTCCCGCCGCCATCCGGTGCTTCTCCGGGGGACCCGGAGAGAATCGTCGGCGCCGTTGGTGGGGTCACGTGATGAGCATAGAGATGACTGGTGACCAGATGGTCACCTGTCATCTCTATGATCGTCGGAGGCCCGGGTGCGATGTGATGACGTCACACCCGGGTCCTCAAATGTAAACAAAGCCGCCATTGCGGCTGTAAGTATGAGATCGGTGAAAAAAATTTCACTGATCTCATGCTTTCCAGCCTGGAGGAGAGATGTGGGGTCTTATTGACCCCGCATCTCTCAATAAAGAGAACCTGTCACACACATTCCTATTACAAGGGATGTTTACATTCCTTGTAATAGGAATAAAAGTGATTAAAAAAATAAAAAAAAATAAGTAAAATAATAATAAAAAAATAATATTTTTATTTTTAAAACGCCCGCAATTTTTACTGTATTGGTTAGTCAAAAAATCATTTTAGTTATTTTAAAACCATAATAAATATATATATATATATATATATATATATATATATTACTTTACTACAAATTATTAATAATTAAATACATTTCACAGGAATCCCCGAATTTAGATGACGTAGAGGGAGGAATGAGATGGATGGATGGAGACGTGATAAATAAGAGAAAGTGATGAGTGAGGGAGGGATGGGATGGATAGATGGAGACGTGATAAATAAGAGAAAGTGATGAGTGAGGGAGGAATGGGATGGATGGATGGATGGAGACGGGATAAATAAGAGAAAGTGATGAGTGAGGGATGGGATGGGATGGATGGAGACGGGAGATATAGGAGAAAGTGATGAGTGAGGGAGGAATGGGATGGATGGATGGATGGAGACGTGATAAATAAGAGAAAGTGATGAGTGAGGGAGGGATGGGATGGATAGATGGAGACGTGATAAATAAGAGAAAGTGATGAGTGAGGGAGGAATGGGATGGATGGATGGATGGAGACGGGATAAATAAGAGAAAGTGATGAGTGAGGGAGGGATGGGATGGAGACGGGATAAATAAGAGAAAGTGATGAGTGAGGGATGGGATGGATGGAGACGGGAGATATAGGAGAAAGTGATGAGTGAGGGAGGGATGGGATGGATGGATAGATGGAGACGTGATAAATAAGAGAAAGTGATGAGTGAGGGAGGAATGGGATGGATGGATGGATGGAGACGGGATAAATAAGAGAAAGTGATGAGTATGGGATGGATGGAGACGGGATAAATAAGAGAAAGTGATGAGTATGGGATGGGATGGATGGAGACGGGAGATATAGGAGAAAGTGATGAGTGAGGGAGGGATGGGATGGATGGATAGATGGAGACGTGATAAATAAGAGAAAGTGATGAGTGAGGGAGGGATGGGATGGATGGATGGATGGAGACGGGATAAATAAGAGAAAGTGATGAGTGAGGGATGGGATGGGATGGATGGAGACGGGATAAATAAGAGAAAGTGATGAGTATGGGATGGGATGGATGGAGACGGGAGATATAGGAGAAAGTGATGAGTGAGGGAGGGATGGGATGGATGGATAGATGGAGACGTGATAAATAAGAGAAAGTGATGAGTGAGGGAGGGATGGGATGGATAGATGGAGACGTGATAAATAAGAGAAAGTGATGAGTGAGGGAGGAATGGGATGGATGGATGGATGGAGACGGGATAAATAAGAGAAAGTGATGAGTGAGGGATGGGATGGGATGGATGGAGACGGGAGATATAGGAGAAAGTGATGAGTGAGGGATGGGATGGATGGATGGATGGAGACGGGAGAAATAAGAGAAAGTGATGAGTGAGGGATGGGATGGATGGATGGATGCACAAGAGAAATATGTGGAGTATAGAAGTGTGTAGAAGAAATGAGACAAAGGGATGGATGAGCATGAAATGGGTTTGAGGGATAGAAAAGGGAGAAATGTGAAGGTGGGAAGCATGAAAAAAAAAGAGGAGGAGGAGGAGGCACACAATGCATGCTTTTTATAGCATATAATAAAGGCATCTATATAAATTGACAGTGAAAAGTTTAGGTATACATTTTATAATTTGCTGTAATTATATTGCCAACTCTAAGGTTTTTACAAAATGATTTGATGGTTGCTGCTGTCCTTTGCAGTACACTGTGTAGACGAGTCTAGGATTTTCTATCTTCAGGCAGCAATGGGGGCGGTGTCCAGGCAGGGCAGTGAAGCTTAGTAAATGAAACTAAGCCTAGGGGGCGGCGCTGCAGCGATGTAGACACGCCCACTAGCCCACAGCTATTTTCTCTATCTTCAACGTAGAGAACGTCCTGACGCTCTCCTGTAGTCCAAGAGAGGGGGCGAGCACGACACTCCACACCAGGGAGAAAGGCTCCCATTATGGTGTGGAGTTCCAGACAAAAGAACAGGAAGTGAGGATTTCGAAGAAGAAATAGTAGGATTTTTAAAACAGCTTACCTGTAAAATCCTTTTCTTGGAGTACATCACGGGACACAGAGCAGCATAGTCATTACTATGTGGGTTATATAGAATTACCTTCAGGTGCTGGCACTGGCAACTTCCAAAACAGGAAGTACCCTCCCCTATATAAGCCCCTCCCATCCGGGAGTACCTCAGTTTTGTAGCAAAGCAATACGTGTCCCCAAAAGAGGGGTGGGAGCTCTGTGTCCCGTGATGTACTCCAAGAAAAGGATTTTACAGGTAAGCTGTTTTAAAAATCCTACTTTCTTGTTCATACATCACGGGACACAGAGCAGCATAGTCATTACTATGTGGGACGTCCCAAAGCAATGCCACATGAGGGGGGGGATACACCATACATAAGCTGGGCGCCATCAGGCATGAGGATCTTTTGCGGCCTGCAACACACTGCGCCCAAAGGCGACATCCTCCTGACTTCTAACGTCCACCTGGTAGAACCTAGTAAACGTGTGTACTGAAGACCATGTTGCAGCCTTACAAATTTGCGCCAGGGAGGCCTGGTGATGCACTGCCCATGAAGTTCCAACTGCTCTCGTGGAGTGCGCCCTAACTTTGAACGGAGGCGCTCTACTTCTCAAGCCATAGGCTTGTATTATGACCTGTCGAATCCACTTGGCTAAAGTAGATTTTGATGCTGCCTGACCCTTTCTGGGGCCTTCCGGCAGAACAAACAAAGAATCCGTTCTACGAATCTGAGCAGTGGCTTTTAGATAAGCTTTAACTGCTCTTACTACATCCAAAGAATGCAATAACTTTTCCTCTACCGAGCTTGGTTTGGGGAAAAAAGAAGGAAGAACCACATCCTGGTTCAAGTGAAACCTCGATACCACCTTAGGAAGAAAGGCTGGGTGAGGACGTAATACTACTCTGTCCTTATGGATAACCAGATATGGCTCTTTACAGGACATGGCGGCTAATTCCGACACTCTTCTAGCCGAGCATATGGCTACTAAAAATATCAATTTCCTGGTGAGTAGAACCAAGGAAATGTGCCGCAAAGGTTCAAATGGCTGCTTCTGCAGAACCGACAGAACCAAATTTAGATCCCATGGGCATATGGGAGCCTTAATCGGTGGAATAATACGAGTCACACCTTGCATAAAGGATTTGACAAGTGAATGCATAGCCAGGGGCCTTTGAAATAGTATTGACAAGGCCGAAACCTGGCCCTTGATAGTACTTAAGGCAAACTTCCTGTCTACAGCCCACTGCAGGAAGTCCAGAATTCTGCCTATAACGTACTTACGTGGATGCCATTTTCTGGCCTCGCACCAAGTGATGTACGCCTTCCAAACTCTATAGTAGATCTGCCTGGATACAGGCTTCCTGGCATTGATTATAGTTGATACCACAGAGTTAGAGAGACCTCTCTTCTTTAGGATGTGGGATTCAATAGCCAGGCCGTTAAACTTAGAGTTAGTAAGGAAGGGTGGTATATCGGTCCTTGCGAAAGCAGGTCCGGACGACGTGGAAGGGTCCAAGGACTCCCCACAGACATTTTGATGATCTCCGCATACCAGGCCCTTCGGGGCCACGCTGGAGCCACCAGGATCACCGGCTTCTTCTCCAACCTGACTCTGCGAAGGAGTCGAGGCAACAATTGTAGCGGAGGGAATGCATATATCAGTCTGAACTGATCCCAAGGGAACACCAGAGCATCCGAGCCACAAGCGAGGGGATCCCTTGTCCGGGAGACAAATCTGTCCACCTTTGCGTTGAATCTGGATGCTAGCAGATCTACATCCGGTGTTCCCCACCGCTGACATATTGCTCGGAAGACCTCGGGATGAAGGGACCATTCCCCTGGGCATAACTGTTGGCGACTCAGAAAGTCCGCCTTCCAATTCTCCACCCCTGGAATGAAGACAGCTGATATACATGGGACATGCTTTTCTGCCCATTCCAGGATGTGACTTACTTCCCTCTGGGCTGCACGACTCCTGGTGCCTCCCTGATGATTGCTATATGCCACTGCTGTGGCATTGTCTGATTGAATTCTGACAGGGGACCCTTGGAGTCTGGATGTCCAGGCTACTAGGGCGTACCGGGCTGCTCGTATCTCTAAGAGATTGATGGGCAGGGTTTTTACTACATTTGACCATCTGCCCTGGAGAGACCATTGCTCCAGTACTGCCCCCCAGCCTATAAGGCTGGCATCTGTAGTGACCACCTTCCAAGATATCGGGCTGAAGGGTTTTCCCTTCTGGAGATTCTGGGGGATCAACCACCAGCAGAGACTCTTCCGAACGGAAGGGGACAAAGCCATCGGGAAGTCTAGAGTCTGAACTTTTCCGTTCCAGGCTGACAATATGGCCCTTTGTAAATTCCTTGAGTGGAATTGGGCGTATGGTACAGCTTCGAATGATGCTACCATCTTTCCTAGCAGCCTCATGCACAGGCGTATGGACGGCTGTCTTTTTGCACAAAGCAGACGGACCAAGGCCCTCAAAGAGGATACCTTGTCCAGAGGTAAGAAAATCTTCCTCTGGTCTGAATCCAGCCGTAGCCCTAGATATACCAGGTTTTTCACTGGCTGTAGGGCTGACTTGTCCAGGTTGATGACCCAACCGTGAGACTCTAGATACTTGATTGTATCGACAATTACCACTTCTAGCTTGGCAACTGAGTGGTCCATCAACAACAGGTCGTCTAGGTATGCCATTATCGTTACACCCCGTGTTCTTAGATCGGCCAACAGTGGGGGCAGAATTTTTGTGAACACTCGTGGTGCTGTGGCCAGACCGAATGGTAAGGCTCTGAACTGAAAATGGCGCCCTTCTACTGCAAAGCGTAGGAATTTTTGATGACCTGGAAAGATGGGAACATGCAAGTAAGCATCTTTGATGTCGATCGAGGCTAACCATTCCTCCCCTTGTAGGGCAGCGGTGACCGATCGGATCGACTCCATCCGGAAAGACCGGACGTTTAGAAATTTGTTTAGACTCTTTAGGTCCAATATGGGTCTTATGTCCCCGTTTGGCTTCGGGACTGTGAAAAGGTTTGAGTAGAAACCCAACCCCCACTCTTCCATAGGAACCTCCATAATTACTCCTTGGAGCAATAGTTGTTCTAACGCCAATAGGAGAGACCCTCTTTTCAGAGGGTCTCTTGGCATGCCTGACCACATAAAATGGGACGGAGGAGACTCTTTTAACTCCAACTTGTATCCCAGAGTTACTGCGGAGAGCACCCATCTGTCTTTGATCGTCTCCCGCCAGGTCTCTGCGAACAACTGAAGTCTTCCCCCTACCCGTTTGAGTGGGGGCAGCCCTTCATAGGCTTGACTTGGAGGCTGGTTTAGTACCTCTTCGGATCCAGGGCTTTTTATTACCCTGTGGCTGTCCCTGATTTTTACCTCCTGAGTTTGACCGAGGAGGCGTCGGAACTGCTTAGTAGCAGACGTCGCAGGGATAGGAGAGGTAGTCCTCTTAAAAGATGGACCCCTAGACCTCTTTTTACTCGGTAAGAGAGTACTTTTACCACTGGAAATCTTCTGGATATACTTATCCAGGTCTTCGCCAAAAAGGCGTTCCCCATGAAATGGGAAGCTAACTAAGAGCTTCTTACAGGGAGCTTCAGCAGACCAGTTTTTGAGCCACAGAAGCCTACGCATATGTACCAAAGACAGCGTGAGGCGGGAGGCCTGATGGATAGAATCCTTGATGGCGTCAACCGCAAAGCATAATGCTCTAGGCAGATCAGCCAGAGCCTGGGCCTGCTGGTCTGGCAAATCCCTCAGGACCATTTTCATTTGATCCTTTAAAGCTTGGCAGACCCCAATAGCTGCCACTGCTGGCTGTGTAACAGCCCCTGCTGTGGAAAAAGCAGATTTTAATAAAGATTCCAATTTTTTATCCACTGGATCTTTGAACATTTGAACATTATCTACTGGACATGTCAGTGATTTGTTCACAGAAGAGATGGCTGCATCCACCGTAGGAACATTCCATCTCTGGGTGAACTTTTCCTCCATGGGATAGATCACCGGAAACCTTTTAGGCGGAACAAATAGTTTATCAGGATGTTCCCAGTCCTGGTATATAAGTCCTTCCAATAATGGATGTATTGGAAAGGAGCAATTAACCTGGGGAGCTTTTAGCGACCCCAATGAGGAGACAGCAGTAGTTGATGGTTCAACAAGAGGCATTTTAAATGCAGATCGAACCATGTCAGTTAGGGTCTGGACCCACAATCTTTCAGTCTGCGATGCTGAAAATGGTTCATCTACTGTCGATTCCTCAAAAACAGAGCTAACCTCCTCCTGATCCCCTTCAGGTAGGTCGGTCCCTTCCTGGGACTGTTGCTCTGCCAACAGGCACTCTAATGGAGGTGATGGAGATCTGGCGCGCTTTCTTTCCTGTAGAGAAGAAGCGATCAATGCTGCCAATCTCTGCTCCAATCCCTCCAGAGTTGAGGAAAAAACCTCCTCTGTTATATATGCAGGAGCAGGTGGACTGAGGACAGCCGCAGTACCTGGCACTCCCGGGGGTTCCTTATGGGTATTAACCTCTGATTTCTCAGGGGAGGAGGGTGCAGATGACTGCTCCAGATCCTCAGAGCCCGATGGAGACCCCCTACACTTCCTGAGAGGTATATCTCGGAGTTTTTTAGGCGGCATATTCCTTAGTTCAAAGCTGAGGTATTCCAGCCGCAATACACCCCTTACTGAAATAGTCTAATGCAATTTGCTGCTATGTACATCAGTGGGTGTCTACTAATGCGTCTTTCTGGGGATGCCTGTATCAACCGCCCGCTGTAAGCCCCTATACCATGCTACCAGCTCCTTTTCATGCTCTGTGTCCATAGCAAGCAGCGTGGACTGAGTCCTTTTATCTTGCTGGGACGCCCGCACATGCGCAGAAGCGCTGGGCGCACAGAGCGCGTCATCCGCCAGGCTCCGCCCCCTTTTTTGAAGCTAAACCTTATAAAAGGAAAGCATGTGTGCGCGTGCACGTGTGCGCTCTTGGCGCCATGTAGGGAGAGGAGCCAGGGTCCCTGTTTCACCAGGACTCGGGGATGGAAGGAAACTACTTGGCAGCATGACAGAGGAATGCAGCTTCCCTGATAGAGAGCTCACTCATCTGCCTGGACTTTCACCATGGAAGGAATAGTCCCAAGAAAAAAGACGTTCCACAGCGGCCTCTAGTGGACAAACACAGGTACCGCACCTTTGTCTTTTTTTTTTTTTAAAACCTCCTTTATGAAAAAACATTTCCAGGTTTACAGTTTTTTAAAACTTCCCTTATGAAAAAACATTTCTAGGATTTCTTAGGCATATACAGCTATTAGCGGGAATACCCTTTAGGTAACAGGCAGAAAGACATATTAGGCTTGGGGGTCCCCTCAATAGAACCAAGTTCCTGAGGGGCCCCCACTTACCTTTTCCCCGCCGCAGGACTTTGTTTGGTCCACAGAAGCCCAAACTTCACCTCTCACGGCAGGCATTGTACTAGACCTTCAGGGACCGGGTTCCCAAGGATTCCACTCCCCTGGACCTGTATAGCACCCTGCACAGATAGCCTCTTGGTTTTGGGTATGACCAGAGCTCTGGATCCCAGGGTCCAGCCCTCCTAAGAGAGGCATTACAGGCAAAACCCTGCTCTTCTCTGCAAGGCCCGGGTACCGACCGTTAAGCTATGAAGCTTTTTTGGTCGGATCCGGAATAGCTTGCTAAGGCCCAGAGAACCTGTACACAAGCCCAGATGAATACATGTTAACCTTGGCCAACACCTTAGACACTGGCAAAAAAACTGAGGTACTCCCGGATGGGAGGGGCTTATATAGGGGAGGGTACTTCCTGTTTTGGAAGTTGCCAGTGCCAGCACCTGAAGGTAATTCTATATAACCCACATAGTAATGACTATGCTGCTCTGTGTCCCGTGATGTATGAACAAGAAAAAGACATTTACAAGCAAAATCTAAGGATAAGGTAAGTGAAGGAGCACTACACTAAGGTAAAGGAAGCTATTTATGAAAAAAAAAATGTAACTTTACTACTCCTTTAATTATATTAAGTAGGAAATTGGCCTTTTTGATTGCTATTGCTTCTGCTAGGAGAGTATCAGAACTAGCAGCTCTTTCTTGTAAAGAGCCTTATCTAAATTGTCACAAGGACAAAATTGTACTACGACCCCATCCTGCCTTTCTACCTAAGGTAGTGTCGGCTTTTCACTTGAATCAAGACATTGTTTTGCCTTCTTTTTTTCCAAACCCGCGGACGGCGGGGGAAAAGTTGTTGCACTCTCTAGATCTAGTGAGAGCGGTAAAGGTGTATCTGCAAGCAACCGCTCAGATACGTAAAACAGATGTTTTGTTTATTTTGCCAGATGGTCCCAAGAAGGGCCAAGCGGCATCAAAATCCACCATTTCCAGGTGGATTAGACAGGTAATTGTTCAAGCTTATGGTTTAAAGAACAGGACTCCTCCTTTTTCTGTTAAGGCGCACTCTACCAGGGCGATAAGTGCTTCATGGGCAGTGCACCACCAGGCTTCGATGGCTCAGATCTGTAAGGCTGCAACTTGGTCTTCAGTCCACACATTTTCCAAATTCTATCAAATAGATGTGAAAGGACATGAGGATTCCGCCTTCGGGCGAAGTGTGCTGCAGGCAGCAGTATAGGGCTTCTGGTCCGCAAGCTGCCTGTTTGATCTGTGTCTCCCCCCCTTCATATGAGCATTGCTCTGGGACGTCCCATTATGTAATGACTGGCTCTGTGTCCCGTGGTGTACGATAAAGAAAACAGGATTTTTATAACAGCTTACCTGTAAAATCCTTTTCTTGGAGTACACCACGGGACACAGAGGTCCCCCCCCCTTCTTATGGGAACCTTACTGCTTTGCTACAAAAACTGAGGTGCTCCCCTGATGGGAGGGGTTATATGGAGGGGAACTGTCTAATATTGGTTGTGCCAGTGTCCAATCACCGCTGGTGACCCTTAACCCATTATGTAATGACTGGCCCTGTGTCCCGTGGTGTACTCCAAGAAAAGGATTTTACAGGTAAGCTGTTATAAAAATCCTGTTATTTTGTCACTTGCCCATCATTAGATGTGGAGTGGCTGTATCCATCCCCCCTCCCTTATGCCGCGTACACACGATAGTTTTTAATGTCATTTTCAAAAACTACGTTTTTCTCAACGTGATTTTTCTTGTTTCCTCTCAAGCCTGTCTTGCATACACACGTTCATTAAAAAAAACGCTCGAGCAAAGCGCAGTGACGTACAACACGTACGACGGCACTATAAAGGGGAAGTTCCGTTCGAATGGCGCCACCCTTCATGTTAGTAAAGTTTGTTGAGTGACGATTCGCGCTTTTCAGCCTCGTGCTTTTCAGTCCGTTACAGCGTGACGAATGTGCTATCTCCATTACGAACGCCAGTTTTACCAGAACGAGCGCTCCCGTCTCATACTTGATTCTGAGCATGCGTGTTTTTTCCCCCTCGTAAAAGCATACACACTACCGGTTTTCACGTCGTTAAAAAAAACGACGTGAAAAAATAGAGCAGGTTCTCATTTTTTTTTTCGTTAAAAATGCTCTGGTGCCTACACACGATCGTTTTTAATGCCCAATTTAAAAAATGGCATTTTTAACGACGTGAAAAACGATCGTGTGTACGCTGCATTATATTTCACTTTGGTGATCGAGCCAGTACAACATTTCCTATCATAGGATGTCTGCAGTCTGGATGAAGTAATAAAGTAGGCACCTTTTTTACAGCAGTATTTTCAGTCCTGCATGTTCTGCTCACAGATTCCCTGCTGAGCGGAGCAAACTCTGCTTCATGTGAAAGGGGCCAAATGAAATAAGGCTGCATACTTTTTCGGTTTAGACTGATCAGAACGAATGTAAACAGATCTGAAGGGAAGCGATCTGTTTACATCTATTCATTTCCATTTTCAGGGCCGGCTCACACAGGAACGAGTGTGTGCATGGAGCAGAGTCCACTCCACTTACCAGGGGATGTGTGAGCAGATCCCCTGCTAAATCAGAGCCAAATGGGACGGATGTCAGTTTTTTGACACCTGTGCCCGTTCAGTTTATGCTCGGCAGACACAGGCAGAATGTACTAGCTCTATGGGCAGCCAGGTGTAAATGGTCTTCACTGTCCGTTTACATCAGGCTACCTTTGTCCTGAAATTTAGTCAAAGCCACTCATCCTCACGGTGAACAAAAAAAGTTTATTCAACTACTTGTGTGTAGGGAGTCTCCTTCTAGGACAGCCCCCCCACTACCATTTCACATGGTTTGATTTATACTGTATAAGGCACGCATCTGATTGGTTGATGATGTTCACAGATATTTGCAGTTTTTTGTCAGCATGACTGATTTGGGATAGATTGCAAGTATTGCATGTCGTACTATAAATCAACAACAAATATAGGTACGAATTACCTTCAACATGTTTTGCCAGATGGTCATGTCATAAAACATTCAAAGTTACCTGTTTTAGAAATCTCCAAGGGTTCTTGAAGAGTTCATGGTGGCACAAGCCTGAACCATAATGTATTAAGTCACAGTTCTATTATAGTTATGTATCTATTTGATATCTAAGGCCTACTTCCTTGACACCTCCGATCTAGTCTGCAAAAATAAAAAAGAACTGTTTTGTTTTTTCTGGACCTGGATGGGTGTAAACGGACACAAGTCCATTTATGATAACCTGTCCATATCATCTTTCGATCAGGTCCGCCTGAAAAACTGAGGGGCAGACCTGATTTGAGAATGCCCATGTTAAAAAAAAACGTACTTGAATGGACACTGATGTATGTAGGTGGATGTAAATGGATGATCATCAGTTTACATCCGCCCACCAATAGACATACAATGTTGTTCTGTCTGAAAAACTGACAGATGGATCTAAACTGAACACTTAAGTATTATATTTCAGTAAAAGTTTTATTCCGGAAATTCAGCTTTACAGCCCGTTCACACTGCCCGCTCACTAAACCGTAGCGGTTTAGTGTGCGGGGCAGCTGTCTGTTCCAGCTACAGTGCACCGCAGTGAGGGCGTGGTGTGATATGCATTTCAGGGCATCACACAGTACCCCCTTTTTTTTCTCTCTCAACTTTATTTAAAGTGCACAAACTGATACTCGGCTATGCATTGCCATCCAGCATACTGCAACAAGATGCAGCATGTCTGCATTGTATCACAGCTCACTTCACCACAGTGTGAATGGGGTACATGGAAAACAACAGATCCGTAAAAAAAAAAAAAAAAGAAGAAAATACATCTGTAAGTCTAGTAAGTATTTTTACATGCAAATATGCATGTACGCCAAACTCCCCTGATTAAACAACAGCTAGAAGAATTTGTGCTATACAGCTCATCCTTGCGTTTTTTTTTAATGCCTGGAATATTCGATGTTCATACATCAGTACCGTGTGAGAGATATAATTTTGCCCCTGTTCAAATCATTAGTAAGACCTCATTTGGAATATGCAGTTCAGTTTTGTTCACCAATTCTCAAAAGGGATATTGGGGAACTGGAGAAAGTGCAGAGAAGGGCAACCAAACTGATAAGAGGCATGGAGGAGCTCAGCTATGAGGAAAGATTAGAGGAACTGAATTTATTCACTCTTGAGAAGAGGAGAATAAGGGGGGATATGATCAACATGTACAAATATATAAGGGGTCCATATAGTGAACTTGGTGTTGAGTTATTCACTTTACGGTCAACACAAAAGACAAGACACTCTTTACGTCTAGAGGAAAAAAGATTTCATCTCCAAATACGGAAAGGTTTCTTCACAGTAAGAGCTGTGAAAATGTGGAACAGACTCCCTCCAGAGGTGGTTCTGGCCAGCTCAGTAGATTGCTTTAAGAAAGGCCTGGATTCTTTCCTAAATGTACATAATATAACTGGGTACTGACATTTATAGGTAAAGTTGATCCAGGGTAAATCCGATTGCCTCTCGGGGGATCAGGAAGGAATTTTTTCCCCTGCTGTAGCAAATTGGATCATGCTCTGCTGGGGTTTTTTGCCTTCCTCTGGATCAACTGTGGGTATAGAATTGGGTATATGGGATTGTACGATATTTTTTCTCTTACCATCCATGGACTGACACGGTGTCTCTTTACACTTTACACGTGGGTTATGTCCCTGCTTGCAGGAGAAGACCTAGGCAGAATGTGAGATGTTATACATACATTCTAAAAGCCAGAGCTGAACAGCCCCACCCAGGGGGTGGTCCCTCCGGACATAACCCTCCCACTACAGTCAGCAGACTTCAGTTTTTTTCTGCCTAGCAGAAGGAGAAGACGTGGCTCTCTCAGGAGCCAGTCTCCTGACCTATTTTTATTCCTTTTCTGGAATTCTTTTTTATTTTATTTTTGAGAATCTTCTATCAACTGTCGGCTGGGCAACAGGTTGGGTACAAGATATCCTCGTAGTCTTCCCTGTCCGACCATCGAGCGTGCTGATCCTCACCTTGTGTGCGTGAGACTCAGTTCACGACAGGCCCCATGACTCCAGGGGTGGCCGGGTTTGCTTTCATGCTCCCACGGTCCTCTCAAGACTGAACAGTTCCTGACTGACTGTATCTTTCGCGGTGGACCAGGCCGACAGCTACTCAGTACTGCACTGTGATAGTCCTGTCAGAAACACACCAGTGGGTCCCTCAGAGGACGGGTAAGTAGTCTCTCCTGCCTGCAGGTGAGTACAAAAAGCTGTGTGTTTCTCTGTGGGGGATTTTCCCTGTCTCCCCCTGTATTTCATTGTCACTCTCTGTCACCATTGCTGGCGCTGTGCTGTGTGGGGTGCCTGGGGGTCACACTGTTCTTGGAGGGGCTAATGCTGGTTTGCAGATATGCTTGGGGCCTTTTTTTGTGTGTTTTGGGGCCTGAGCGCCGAGTGGCGCTGTGTGTGTGCTGTTTTTTTCACTTTTGCTGAGTCATGGCGGCCATCTTGCCGTGGATCGCCTCAGTGAAGTGCTGCGGCCATTTTCTTGTAGCCCGCGCGCTCTTCAGCACTAGTTTTGGCCTCTAGCGCTGCTGTAACAGCGCAAATCTCCTCACAATCTCCTCACAGCTCACCAGCGCTGACACAGCGCGGTACAGACAGCGGAACTGAGCGGTCCCTGGTCCGGTTTGGTGAGTCCCCTGGGCGCCCCCTCCTCAGTCAGCACAGCCTGTGGGTGGACTTTTTATCTGAGGAGTCTCAGAGGGGGACAATATGGAGTCTCTGTCACCAGCTTCCCCTAAATGTCAGTGGACAACAGGCAGTGCTTCAGCACCTGCGGTCCCTAGGAACCAGTTGTGGGCAGTCCTGGAATCATTTCTGACCAGGATGGGAGCTGTGTGCAAGCGCAAGGGAGCAAAAGAGCGCCCTCCCCCCACTTTACTTCATGAGGGCAGTGCGCTGATTCAGATATGGGCCTAGCCACTACCGCTCAGGACCCTAGTTCTGAATGTATTGGATGGTTTTGAACAGGACATTCCTTATGAGGAAAACTCCAGTTCTGAGTCAGTAAATGACAGGGCGCTTGTTAGTGTACTCATGACTGCGGTGAGGGACACTCTCAAGCTAAAATGCTGCGGATGCAGAACCTCAGGCGGATACAGTCTCCTTTGGTTCTTTTAAGGCCAGGCCTTCTAAAGAGGTTTTTCCATATGTACTTTCTTTGACCAGCTCATTGATAAGGTCTGGGAAAAGCCGCAGAAGAATTTTTTTATGGTCCCGCGGCGTTTGTCTATCAGATACCCCTTGAAGATGCCCTACTTAAAAAGTGGGCTTCTCCCCCAGGGTCGACCCTCCAGTCGCCCGGTTGAACAAGGCCATCACTCTCCCGATGGAGGGGACTCCTGCATTTGAGGACCCCACTGACAGGAGGTCAGAAGTGGTGAGCAGAGCCATGTTTGCCTTGTTGGGATCCGCCCTACGGCCTGTGGTAGCGGCGACCCTTGTGTCTTAAACACTTACAGGTTGGGCAAAAATGTTGCACCTAGCTGTACAGGAGCATAATCTTCCTCCAGACACAGTTGCTCTGGCCCACCAACTGGTTCAGGGCCTGGTTTATGTGTGCGCCGCCACGTTGGACGCGGCCCCTTTAATATCCAGGGCCTCTGTCTCGGCGGTGGTATTGCGTCGTCTTATCTGGTTGAAGTGCTGGTCTGCTGACCTAGCCTTAGGAAGCTCCTGACAGATCTACCATTTAAAGGTGGTAGACCTTTTGGTGCTGCTCTGGATGACATCGTCATGGATGTCATGGGAGGTAAAAGCACTCTTCTTCCTTAGACTAGCAAGAGTGAGGAGGCCCGCCGAAAACAGGGGCCTTCCTTTCCAGCAAAACGGGGTTTTTTCGTCAGTCAGAGTCCACGGGTAGGTCCTCTCAGACTGACGGCAGTGCGGCTGGTGGGCACAAGTGCCCCTGGGTGCGTAAGCCGAACAAGCGGCTCCCAAGCCCGCCTCCGCGTGAAGTCTTGCCTCCGCCCGACTCTGGGGTGGGGGGACGACTTCGCAGGTCACGAATCGGTGGTCCTCCCGAATCTCCGACTGGTGGGTGTGCGAGGTGGTCACCTCAGGATACAGGATAGTATTCCGATCCTGGCCCCCAGACAGATTCTTTCCCTCGAATCTTCCTCTCCTTCCTACCTGTCGGGCAGCCCTCTTGGGGGCTGTACAGGATTTGATCAGGTCCGGAGTGATTGTGCCGGTTCCGTCACAGGAGAGTTTTCAGGGATTCTACTCGAATCTGTCTGTCGTCCCAAAAATAGGACGTGGTTCGACCTATCCTGGACCTCAAGGTCCTGAATGCCTTCGAGAAGGTGCAGAAATTCTGCATGGAATCCATTCGCACGGTGATCGCTACACTCCACCAAAGAAATTTTCTTCTGACGTCCTTGGACTTCAAGCACGCCTACTTGCATGTTCCGATCTGCGCAAGTCACCAGAAGTTTCTGCGCTTGCGATCAGCGAAGTCCACTATCGATTGTGGCTCTTCCTTTCGGCCTAGCCTTGGCACCAAGGGTGTTCACCAAGGTGCTTGCTCCGGTTCTAGCCTTCTGTTACAGTGAAGTATTGCTGTCGTGGGCTATCTGGACGATCTTCTGCTAAGAGCAGAAAGTGGCTCAGACTTAGAGGAAAGGTGACTATCGTCAATTAGACCCTCAGGGACTTCGGGTGGTTCCTGAACATTCAGGAGTCAGTCCTGGTCCCGACTCAGTGTCTGGAGTATCTAGTTCTGATTCTAGACTCCTTGGAGGCAAAGGTATCCTACCTCTGGAGAAGTTGCTGACACTTCAGTCTGCGGTGCGGGTGCTGACATCCCGAAAAAGGTTGTCAATCCGTTTTTTTGCATGAGAGTCCCGGGACTCGTGGTGGCCTCCTTCGTGGCCGTTCCGTATGCCCAATCACACACCAGGGCGTTGCAGAAGGAGATCTTGTCCACCTGGGACAAATCCCCGTTGTCCTTGGATCTTCAGATCCAGGTGATTCACCTGGTCAGGGCGCCCCTGACATGGTGGTTGAGATCCTCGGCTCTTCGGTCCGGAAAGTCGTTCCCCTCCCATCCAATGGACGGTACTCACGACGGACACCAGCCTGACGGGCTGGGGTGGAGTCTGGGGAGTCCTGTCGGCTCAAGGCCTTGGACTCCGGACGAGCCCGTTTACCAATCACTGTTCTGGAAATACGGGCCATCGGACTGTGTCTCTCCTCAGGTCGGAGAGAGTACGGGGTCGCTCCATCAGGAGCCAGTCGGACAACGCCACGGCGGTGGCGTATGTAAACCATCAAGGGGGGACTCGGAGCTCAGCTGCGGCTTCCGAGGTAGTCCGTATCCTGAAGTGGGCCGGAAGAAACGTGCCGCCTCTGTAGGCCATTTACATTCTGGGCATAGACAATGGGCAGGCGGACTATCTGAGTCGCCAATCGCCGGACCAAGAAGAGTGGCATATTCTTGCATATTTCAACTCCTTTGCCGACGGTGGGGCACGCCGGATGTGGACCTGATGGCCCCTCGACTCAATCGCAAGGGTCGAGGTTGTGGCCAGATCCAGGGATCCTTGGGCGATGCCTCGGATGCGTTGGTGGCCCCATAGGGTCCTTATCGCCTGATATAAACTCTGGTGATCCTAATTGTTCCTGATTGGCCTCAGCATCACTGGTACGCTGATCTGGTACGTCTCGTCGCGGACGTTCCCTGGCGGTTGCCGATGAGGGAGGACCTTCAGTCTCAAGGTCCTATGTTTCATCCGGCTTACAGTCTCTGGCTTTAACGGCAGGGCTGTTGAAAGCCAGGTGTTGAGGGTCCAAAGGTCTCTCGGACTCGGTCATTTTGACCATGTTAAGGACACGGAAGTCTTCCTCCAAGCAGATCTATCACCGTGCCTGGAAAGCTTATATCGCCATATGCGAAGCGCTGGACTGGCGTCCTCTGACGTATTCCGTCCCCAGAATCCTGCGTCCTCTGCAGTGTGGAGTGACCCAAAAGCTTGCTTTGAGTACCATCAAGGATCAGATTTCGGCCTTGGCCGTCTTCTTTCAGCGACCTCTAGCGGGTCATTTCTTGGTTAGCACCTTGTGTTGGGGGTTCGCCATGTGCTCCCTCCTGTCAAGCCTCCTCTCCCACCGTGGGATCTGAATTTGGTGCTCTCGGTCCTCCAGGAACCTCCTTTTGGGAATATCCGGGATATTCCCCTCTTGTCTTGTCTCAGAAGGTGGCCTTTTAGTGGCAATCACTTCTGTTTGACGGGTGTCTGAGTTGGCGGCTTTGTCCTGCAAGTCGCCATATTTAGTCATCCATAAGGATAAGGCGGTGTTGCATCCGTGACCTTCCTTTTTGCCAAAGGTGGTGTCGACCTTTCACCTACATGAGGACATTGTCCTCCCGTCCTTGTGTCCTCACCCATCGCATCCCAGAGAGTTTGCGCTGCACATATTGGATGTGGTACAAGCCTTACGGGTGTACCTGTCTGCTACTGCTTCTATTCGAAAGTCCGACTCACTGTTTGTGACTGTCTCTGGTCCATAACAGGGCCAAGCGGTTTCGTCTGCCATCATTTCTAGGGGAATCAGACAAACCGTCATTCAAGCCTATGCTCTCAAAGGGCGGGCGCCTCCCTTTCCGGTTACGGCGCATTCCACCAGGGCAATTGGTGCTTCCTGGGTTTTCCGACATCAAGCGTTGGTTGCACAAGTGTGCAAGGCGGCGACCTGGTCGTCTGTTCATGCCTTTTAAGTTTTATAAGGTTAATGTGGCTGCATCTCCGGATGCTTCCTTCGGCCGCAGGGTGCTGCAGGCCGCTGTTTAAAGTTGCGACTCCTCCGTTGAGGAGCTCTGCCTTCTTGGAGTGAAGTTTTTGGTTTTTCCATTTATACTGCTCCCATCCCTCTTGACACTGCTTTGGGACATCCCACGTGTAAAGTGTAAAGAGACACCGTGTCAGTCCATGGATGGTAAGAGAAAATAGGATTTTTTGTACTCACCGTAAAATCCTTTTCTCTGACATCCATGGACTGACACGGCACCCACCCTTCCTTTTTAAGTTTGTACTGCTTTGTTACGAACTGAAGTCTGCTGACTGTAGTGGGAGGGTTATGTCCGGAGGGACCACCCCCTGGGTGGGGCTGTTCAGCTCTGGCTTTTAGAATGTATGTATAACATCTCACATTCTGCCTAGGTCTTCTCCTGCAAGCAGGGACATAACCCACGTGTAAAGTGTAAAGAGACACCGTGTCAGTCCATGGATGTCAGAGAAAAGGATTTTACGGTGAGTACAAAAAATCCTATTTTTTTTTTTTTTTTAAGGTTGAACTGGATTTTAACCTGACTAACTATGTGGCTATGTAACTATGTGCACGTACCCTACTTTAGTTCAGTTTACTTTAGTTCAGTTTCAATCCATTTTTGGACACCCCCCCCCCCTTTTTTTTTTTTAAGTTGTTGAAGAACTTAGTCAAAAGTATAGACTAGCAGATTTAGAAAGACTTGACTAAAAAATTGAAGCTGAACTCCAGCTACACTTTATAAGCAGTTATTGATATACAGTTTTTTTATCCTTTTTGTAGTAAGACCCGGTTCACACAGGGGCGACTCGGCAAGGCGATCTCAAGACGGCTTCAGAGGCGACTTGCAAAATGACTTCTGTATTGAAGTCAATGCAAGTCGCCCCGAGTCGTACAATAACCTTTTTCTAAGTCAGAGCGACTTGAGTCGCTCCTATTAGAACGGTTCCATTGAACAGAGCAGAGCACGACTTGTCGGGCAGCTAAGTCGCCTTACGAGTCGCCCCTGTGTGAACCGGCTCTAAAGGTTTCACATAAATTAAAAGCTGATCATTGTTAGCACCCTGGTTAAATGGTTTGACTCAACCTTTTGATTTGCTGCTTTTTCTGGACAGCTTGTTTTGTTCAAGGAAGTTTAAAAAAAAAATGAATGCAACCACCACATCTAAGAATTGGTAGGCTGTGATATAATAAATTTTTGGTTTTGGGTTTATTCCGCTTTAGTACCTTGGTTGGAGGTAAAGGGCAACAGGTGAAACCTTCCACTCGCGTGCCATAAACTGTGACAAGTGTTTACCCAGTCTTGAATTTTGTTTTGGTGGAAGCATAATAATACTGGAGACTGTAATCATCTGCTTTTCTTTTTTATCTTAGATTTTCTAGTCATTAATGTGTTTTTTTTGTTTTTTTTTATCTGCAGGACAGAAAAGTATTTACAAAAACTATGAAGACATTTGTTGAAAAGGTGGCCACAGTAAGTTTTCCTCAAGCAATATACTGTATAAGTGTCGACTGATCCTGAGTAATTAGTTTGCTGGCTTTTGCTGAACTGCAGTTCTGTACCCTTCCTGTGTGATATAAATGGTTGTCTCTTCCATGCTGCTTAGTTACAGGTTTTTGTTTCTGGACTGTTAGTGATACAGCTGTCCCAAGTTTATTGCATGCTACCAAAATGTATTTACACGTATAAATGCAATGGTGTGTTTATGATATATTACAGGAGACATCTAGACCACAGAGCAATGGGAAGTGTTGTGTTTGAGAACGATCTGATTTCTCCTTCTTTTGCAGTTTGTTGTCCTGATGTTCTCACCTCTTTACCTCCTGCAGCAACTGCTGCTTAGCATACCAATCTGCACATTTCCTAGTTTTCGACTCAGCAGTGTACTGCATTGGTATGAATAGGTTCTTTTGAAGTAGATTTCAGAAATCTATGCATTCCTGTTCTGGAAAATGCAGCAGAATTCAAGGAAATGCATGTGGCATGAATTGGGCAAGTCTTAAGTGCACAGCTTCCCTTCCCACTGCATTTTGCTCATGATCACATCCGGATTTTCTCAAAAGAACCCTGTTATGATTGGAGAAACATGTAGACTGTCAGTTATTGCAGTCA
Source organism: Rana muscosa (assembly GCA_029206835.1). Lineage (NCBI taxonomy): Eukaryota > Metazoa > Chordata > Amphibia > Anura > Ranidae > Rana > Rana muscosa. Next base: position 735,290,154 of record CM055116.1, read on the forward strand.
GTGCCTTGGAGAAAAAAAAATGCAGCAAGAGAAGTCACAACTGATCTGCTTCCTTTTTTCAGATAAGTGACTCTAAGGGCCAGTTCACACTGCTGCAATGTCAGTTTGGATGTGATTCGCACCTCACTGCAGTGCAAATTACATGCAATCTCTGTACGATGCAAATTCAGCCATACGATTTGTGTGGCTGAAATCGCATCAAACTTGCACAGGACCCTTTTTTTTTTGTCCGCAGCAGAATTGGATTGCATGGGTGTTCATGAGTTTGCAGATCGCACTGCGATATGCGAATTGATTTGGGGGTGTCATTAACTTTTAACTGACACTCCCAGCAGTTCGCCTAGGGCAGTGTGAACTGCCGCCGGGAAACATGCAATGCTAGATAACAGTTTTGAAGCTGGTTGTTTTCACAAAGTTGGTGTGATTGTGTTACATACAACCCTGCTGAAGGCCTGGTTTACACTTTTGTGGGTGGTTCCCACTGTGGGTCTGCACCCATTCTAGCAGTGGCAACTACCCATGCAGGAGATGCATGCGGGTGCCATTAATCTTACTGTCCTGCAGTACTGAACATATATATATATATATATATATATATATATATATATATATATATATATACACATACATACACACACTTTTTTTTTCTTTTGGTGATATTTAAAGGGAAAGTTCACCTCACCACACGTTTCCCAGAAAGGTCCCCATGTATCAGTGTCTCCAATGTATTACAATGTACTGTATTACAAAGCTGTTCTCCATTCCCCAAAAAAATGCCCACCTCCTCAGCTGCTGCCGAAATTGTCCTCCCCAATCAATTCTGCAAATGGCAGGACTCACCCAGCGCAGGATGCAGTGCCCTTGTAAATCCACAAACTAGCACTTCCAGCCTCCCTCCCCACTCGTGCATGTGCAGTCCTACCTCCTTGTAAAAAGGTTGAGCTGCAAAAGCAAGCACACTTCTGTGCATTAGAGGGGAGGAGGCTGCGCGTCTTGCCATTTGCAGGATAGACTGGGGAGGAGAGTGGTGTCAGCGGCTGAAAAGTTGGGCATTTGTTTCAGGAATGGAGCACAGTAATCTTATATGTTTGGTGCTTGGGAAACCTTTTGATAAACATGTGTACAGGTGAACTTACCCTTTAATAACCACTGTTTTTCCTTTTTATATAATATATATATATATATATATTTCCTGTCAGGATGGCAGTCGGCCATATCTGCAGGCTTTTTATGCAAGTGCAGATGCTTCTATAAATAGGTAATTTAATAATTACAGATTTTAATGCTGTTTTCAATTTTTCATAAATTGCAAAGATCCATCATTACGCAAGCATATATAGTTTGATCAATATACTATGCATTTTAAGCAATATATATAGGTGCATTCTATAAGGTTAGTATCTTGTTTTGTTTTCCAGGGAGAATTTTCTCATCTGGTCTTGCTGGCAATGTTTGACTGTATTGATGATACCAAGCTTGTGAAGCAGTTAATCATTTCTGTGAGTATTTCCCTGTCACTTACAAGTGTGTTGGAAGTTGTCATCCAGTACATATGTGGTTTTGCCAGTTCTGGATGCAGTTCCTGAATGATAGATTTTTGGCACCTAATAGTTTGCCTTCCATTTTTTTTAATATTCTAAACATGCTATATCATTTGCAGCATTACCACATGCATAAGTGCAAATAAAAATCTTGAAAAATATTAAAGATAAAAGAGCTTTTCATACCTCCTCCTAGGCTGAGCTCAGGGATAATTCGTTTAAATACAAGAGGCATGTGCATTCTTACTTGAGGCTTGTTGTGCTTTGTGTATTTCTTCCAGATCTGTGCAGTAATCCAGTGTGAAACTTTGGCCCTTTGAAAGGAGCTTCCTGCAATGAAGACCAGCCAATGCTGCTATCTCTGCTTTTGCAGCTGACTAGTCTTGTATCCGCCCCCTCTTGTAGTTTCTACAGAAAACTTGTAGTGGGTGGAGAATGCTGGGACCCTCCCACAGTTCTACTGTACAGACTATGTACAACACAGTGATGTCACTGCTGCTTTTAGCAGCAGGGTAGTATGTGTTTGCAAAAACATTTGGCACACGCAAAGTGGACTTGTATATTATGTTCTATTGAAGAATATATTTAAACAAGGTTTGTGCTTGGAGCTCAACATTAATTAACCATTTAATGACCTAAAATAGCTATTGATGAAAAAAAGAATAGATCAGAAAAGAAAAAGTGCCTATAGGTGTGATGAGATTTGAGTATATCTCTGGTTTATAGGAAGAAAAGGGCATGATTATGCTGAATAATTGTACTGAACAACTGAGTATGTGTTAACAATTTGTCAACTATGCTGTCAAATATTCAAAAGTTTTTTTGTTTTTCTTTAGTTTAAGTAATGAAGCAGGTTTATGGTTACAAGGAAGCTTTATTTTATGTTTGTAACACAGTTGGTATGGAGATTGCCAAGTGCTATGTAAGATTATTATATTGAGCAGTTTATTTTTCTATCTAATGCTATGATTGGCAGACTGTTATGTACCAGTAATATGTTAAAGGTAATTGTTATTGGGTGCTCTTTCTGCATTTGTTTCATAGTGGAAGAGCCTAACTTCAAATTACTTGAATGTGTACACCATGCATTGCATGCGCTTTGTCACGTCGATGGCGTCTGCCTATGTGACAGCTGAATTTCTACAAAAGCACCCATCCTGTGAGATTCTTTGGCTCATTGTGGTGAATAAACCCCTTGTTCTGCTTCTTTTATGAAACAAATCCTGGCAGTTTAGTGGGATAGTAATCCAGCCCATTGCATCTGAATTGCTTGAGAATCTGTTGCACCAGATAAATCTATCAGGCCCTTGGTTTTGGAATTATACCATGGAACAATAATACACTATGCCAAAAAGATATTTGTGGGCCTTTTGTGTCTAGGATGTGTGCTTGTTTTCAGACGCCTTTTTGTTTTGTTTTGGAATTCATCCATATTCTCCTAGTGGGGCACTGAAAAATCACCTTAAAATAAATGGCTATTTTAATCAGCTTTTCTAAATGGTAATTTTCTTATTTTTTTGCTTCATTTTTATGAATGTGAGGTCACTGTTTGCCTGTTATCATTAATATATTGTATCAATGGTGGTGCCTTTCTATAACAATCTTCTATATCCAACACAGAACTAAAATGTGAGCAAAGTTACACAGGCATCAGTGTTTGACATGTTCCATTTATGTATTTTTTCCAAACCATTAAAGTTTGTTACTCCATAAACTAATAAAGGTTTGCTGTAAAATACAGAGTGATACTGAACGTTCCTTCCAAAGATATCCCCTTCCTGTGTAATTGTTACCACACTAGGTATGGAAACCGCTCCATCCAAGCATGGTCATAATACAGTACATCATGCGGACGCATGTCATGGCTATGTTCCTGTGGCCGTATTCCTGCTGCGCTCAGCCACTCAGTCAGGACAGTCTAGGGATGTCAGTCCAAAACTACAGCAGTGGCTTTAGGCATTGCTTGTGGTTCTTTCCAGACCTTTGTTTGGTGTGTGTGTTAGCCGCAGAGCACTTTGTGGGCCTAGGGTCATAGCATAGCTTCTGGTGTGACCTAGTCTCTAAAGACCTTTTTATGAGTATGCAGTGTTGGTCCAGCATCGGGAACCTCTACATTTATTAGTACCGTTGAATTCCTATATTACCACCTTTTTTCTATTTGTTTCCAGGGAAAGGGTTAACATGCTGAGGAAATTTGTACTGTCTCCCACATACACTTTACACTCTATTCCCGCCTTTTCAGCGTGAGGTAGCATCTTCCTGCTATTGCTCCTGACTCTGTTTGCATGAGACAGTTTCATCTTTAGTTATGTAGTCCTAACAGTGACCAAGTCACCTCTGGCCATTTACATTGATTGATTGTTTTCAGCGGCTGCATTTTGAGTACCTGTGGTTTTACCTGGTGTTTACGCTGATCGTTGGTGCAATGCTTCATAGGCTCTTTTACCTGCAAAAAAGTGCATTTATTATATTTTCTCTCAAGTGTCTTCCAGGACAGCCCATGAGACCTAGGGCTCCTCCTACCAGGACAGGAAACACGTTACCCCCACCAGATAAAAGGGCGGTCCTTCAGGCGCCACATCAGTATTAGTGTTTCCTCCGGACGGGGGGTAACATGTTTCCTGGAACCTGGTACCCTGGGTCTCATGAGCAGGGGCTCTAAATGGCGGTAGGGTATTTATTTTTATTTTTTTGTGTACTAACCTCTCTCCTCGCCAGAAGCAGTATCTCCGCTGGGGAGGTTGGTAGCATCTGCTGTCCTCTGTGCCTGGGGAGGGCCACGACCGCGGTGATGTCAGGCTCCACAGCGCACGCCTGCATAAAGCAGCATGTTGGTATCCTTTCCCCACCGACAGCCAGGCTGATCTGTGTAGGGGAAAGAGGAAGCCGCGGCGCTCGAAGGGGCGGAGCTTCTGCGCTCCAAGCTGGCCCACAGGAAGTATCCGGTGAGGGTCACTTCCGGGTCATATGACGTCATCGTCGGGCGCCGGAGACACTGGTTCCTGTCTCCATAAATGGCGCGAACAGGGGACGCTGGCCTGCTGGTGTTTCTGGTTATAGCAGCACAGGCTGTGGACGACCAGTGGATGGATGGACTCTTCTGCAGGCAGCGGATGCGGTTTCCAACACCAGCACCTCTCAGGTAAGCCTGGAGTGTTTTGTTTTGTCACTCTCTTGCTGTCCTGGTGAGTGTTTTTACCCCCCCCCCCCCCCTCCCAATCATAGGATTTTGGTGTTAGGGGACACATTTTTCTCCCTCCTGCACGTGGTGTTTCGGAGTGTGTGGTGGTTTAAATGTTTACTTTGGGCCATTTGTTTTGTCTTACAGACCAAGACTCAGGACAAGGCCCAAGCGCAGCCACCTAAGAGAAAATGTGCGGTTTGCGGAAACAAACTGAGCTCCTCATGGAGCAAAGCAGTTTGCCGCACTTGTATAGAGAGCCTAGTAAGGGGTGATCCTGCAGCCTCCTGTCAGAAGATGCTGACGTCTGTTAGAGATGAGATTGCTTCTACATTCAGCTCTTTTAAAAATCGAATTGACAGATTTCAGGCTCCCGCAGAGGGTCAGTCCCTTAGTAGAAAGGCTTCAGTCAGTAGCGCCCCTCAGCAGAGAGCGGAGAGTGAGGACTCTGAGACTGAAGCCAGATCTGCCCGTTCTTCTCCAGAAGAATCGGGGTCAGAGACAGGGCCCAGGGATAGAGAATCCTCTAGGGGCTCGAGATAGAAGTTATCTCTGGAGGATGTAGATGATTTGTTAAAAGCTATCTACACCACTCTGGAAATGGAAGAGGAGGCGGTACAATTGTCCAAACATGACCTTATGTACAAGGGTCTGCACAGAAAGAAATCTAAAGTCTTTCCAGTGCATAGTTCCCTCCTTGATACTATCAAGCTGGAGTGGGAAAATCCAGAAAGAAAGCCTTTCTGTTCTGGTAGCCAAAAAAGAAGGTTCCCATTTGATGAGGATGCAGCGCAGCCGTGGAATAAAAATCCGAAGTTGGACGCGCCTCTTTCAAAAGTTTCAAAGAACTCGGACCTGGCGTTTGACGATATGGGCACGCTTAAGGACCCAATGGACAAGAAGGGAGATATCCTCCTTCACAGAGCATGGGATTCAGCTGTGGGGAATCCTAAACCAGCTCTGGCCTCCACCTGTGTAGCCAGGAATTTGGAAGTATGGCTTACACAGATACAATCCCATTTGTTGGCAGGTACCTCGAGAAAGCAGATTCTAAAATCTTTCCCTCTAATTTTTCAGGCCACAGGGTATCTAGCTGATTCTTCCGCAGAGTCGGTAAGAATGTCAGCCAGGACTTCGGCCTTAGTGAATTCAGCCAGAAGAAGCCTGTGGCTTAAAACCTGGTCAGGTGATGCAGCCTCTAAGTTGCGCCTGTGTGGGCTTCCCTTAACAGGGGATCATCTTTTTGGCCCAGGTCTGCAGGAGGCATTGGAACGTACGGCCGACAAGAAGAAGGCCTTTCCAGAAATCAAGAAAAAACTAACTGGCAGAAAAAAAATTTGTGGCCAAAGTAGGCAGCAAGGTCCCAGAGAGAAGGACAATAGGCCCAAGAAGCATTGGACCGGCCACAAAGGCAGAGGTAGAGGGGGTGTCTTATTTAACCCTCCTCAACAACCCGCCAAGCCACAGTGACGCGTGTCTCCCAGTGGGAGGAAGATTGAAGGCCTTTCTCCCACAGTGGGCAGCAGCCACCTCCAGTCCTTTTATCCTGGATCTAGTGGCCAATGGGTACAGGCTGGAATTTGCTTGCCAACCACCAGAGCAACTATTGGTCACCTCCCTTCCCCGAGATTGGGAAAAAGTGAGGGCTCTGGGTCTCCAAATTGGAGATTTTCTAGATCAGAAAGTCTTGATCCCTGTTCCCCGCTCAGAACAGAACAAGGGGTTTTATTCCCATATTTTTGCGATCAGAAAGCCTTCAGGAAAGTATCGGCTTATTCTGAACCTTCGGTCTCTAAACCGATCGATCAGGTACAAGCACTTCCGTATGGAGACAGTGTTCACAATCAAGAACCTGCTTTACCCAAACTGCTTCATGGCCACGCTGGATTTGAGGGATGCTTATCTTCACATCCCTATCCATCCAGCCTTCCAAAAATTCTTGAATAGCAGTCAAAATGGGAACAGAAATTCGGCACTTCCAATTTCAAGCCCTCCCCTTCGGTCTGTCCTCATCCCCACGCATTTTCACAAAAGTGTTGAGGGGGGGGCTAGCTCCGCTAAGGTTAAGGGCGATAACTATTATCCCCTACCTGGATGACCTCCTAGTGGTGGCGGAGTCTTTCCAAAAGTTATCAGCAGATCTCCAGACGGTACAGGACTTCCTTCAATCCCTGGGTTGGTTGATAAACAGAGAGAAGTCTTCCTTGATTCCAGCCCAGAAGGTGACATATTTGGGATACGACTTTTGCTCAATAGACCAAAAAGTTGTTCTCCCACAAGAGAAGGTCTCAAAGATGGTGCAAACAGTCTCAGCTTTACAGACCAATCAATCGGTCTCACTAAGAGAGCTTGCAAGAGCAGTAGGTCTGATGACCTCATGCTTCCCTGCAGTACCATGGGCAAGATTCCATCAAAGACCATTACAGACGTTTCTTTTAAGGAAGTGGAATGGAGACGCAAGGTCTCTGGAGTCAAGGGTCTTTTTGCCTACCAAGGTAAAAAGAAGCTTGTGGTGGTGGAGGTTAAACCTTCACCTAACAAGAGGTCTTCCTTGGTCCATTCCCATATCCCAGAGGATCATGACGGATGCGAGTTCCTGGGGTTGGGGAGCCCACCTCAGCAACAAAGTCGCACAGGGACAATGGTCCTTGAGAGAAGCAAGAGCTTCATCGAACCAGAGAGAGCTTCTAGCAGTTCAGAGAGCCTTGCAAGTTTTCCAGTGGGAGATCAGGGGTCACAATCTTCAATTTCTGTCCGACAACATTGCGACAGTGGCGTACCTCAACAAGCAGGGAGGTACGAGGAGTCGGATTCTTCAGGCTATTGCCCAGGAAATTTTGTCATGGGCAGAAGGGAATCTAGCCTCAATTACAGCAGTACACCTGAAAGGGACTCAAAACTGCTTGGCAGACTATCAGTCGCTCCAGGGTGGATCGAGACAATTGGTCTCTTCATTCCGAGATATTTGCGGAGCTCACCGACAAATGGGGTTGTCCCGAGGTGGATCTGTTGGCAAACCAGGACAACCGCAAGACAGAGGGGTTCTTTTCTCTGAACCCAGCAGATCAATCATTAGGGGTAGATGCTCTGGCAAATCCGTGGACATTTAGTCTCTGTTACGCCTTCCCGCCAATCAGACTTATTCCGGAAGTTCTCCGGAAGTTTCTCCAAGAAGAAACAGACCTTATTCTGATCGCCCCTTTCTGGCCCAAGAGGCCATGATTTTCCCTGTTACAGACTCTGGTCTCGAAGCCTCCGCTGAGGTTTCCGAAGAGAGAGGACTTGCTATCGCAGGGTCCAGTGTCGCACCCACAGGTGGTTTCCTTAAACTTGACGGCTTGGTATCTGAAGAGAAGATACTAAGGGCCCAGGGATTCTCTGACAAAGTAGTCAAGACCCTGGTCAATTGCCGGAAACCAGTCACTAGAGCCATATATTCCAAGGTTTGGAAAAAGTTTAACTCATGGTTATCGGAAAATCAAAGATTAACTCATGATGTTCCTTCTATTTTGGAATTTTTTCAAGAGGGTGTTGACAAAGGTATTTCAGTTAGTACCTTAAAGGTACAAGCGGCTGCTATCAGTGTTTTCCTCCAGTTTTCTCTTCTGGAAAATCCCACTATAGCTAGATTTTTCAGATCCATTTCTAGGGCCAGGCCAGTAGTGGTGAGAAGTTGTCCAACTTGGGACCTGTCCCTGGTGCTTCAAACTCTGGTAGAATTTCCTTTTGAGCCCCTAGAGGATATTTCTGTTAAATTACTCACTTTAAAAACGATTTTTTTGGTAGCAATTACCTCCGCTCGTAGAGTAAGCGAGTTACAGGCCTTATCGGTGAGGGAGCCGTTCCTCACGATTTTTGAGGATCATGTTGTGTTGAGAACGGATCCCGGTTTTTTGCCTAAAGTGGCCAGTACATTCCACAGATCTCAGGACATTGTACTGCCAACCTTTTGTAGTTCGCCACAGGGCGACCAAGAGAGGAAGTTTAGTTTTTTAGATGTGAGAAGAATTCTTCTCGTCTATCTTGAGGTCACCAAGACCTTTAGGAAAACAGACGCCTTGTTTGTCCTTTTTTCAGGTACGCATAGAGGTAAGAGTGCATCTAAAGCCACATTGGCTAGATGGATAAAGCAAGCCATCTCGGAAGCTTACAGAATTAGAGAAATTCCTCCACCTTTTGTCACTGCGCATTCAACAAGAGCCTTGTCTGCGTCTTGGGCTGAGAGGGCTGGTGCCTCACCGGAACAAATTTGCAAGGCTGCCACATGGTCCAGTTTTTCGACCTTCATGAAACATTATCGCCTGGATCTCCTTTCTGCACAGGAGCAGGCGTTTGGTCGAAAGGTCCTTCAGGCAGTTGTCCCACCCTAGACTGGTAAGTTCTGGCTCATCGTCTCATGGGCTGTCCTGGAAGACGCTTGAGAGAAAAGCTGAGTTAGGCTTACCGGTAACTCCTTTTCTGAGAGTCTTCCAGGACAGCCGGATTCCCACCCGGTTTCTGTTTGAAAGTTATGTATATTTTGCATGTGTTTTTCAGGGTTGTCCCACGGTTCTCGAGAAGACTGATGTGGCGCCTGGAGGACCGCCCTTTTATCTGGTGGGGGTAACGTGTTTCCTGTCCTGGTAGGAGGAGCCCTAGGTCTCATGGGCTGTCCTGGAAGACTCTCAGAAAAGGAGTTACCGGTAAGCCTAACTCAGCTTTTTTTTCTAAAAAGGTGAGCTTATCGTTTAAGCAGTGCCAAGTGTTGGATCCCAAGTGCAAGGGGAACAGTCCCACTGCATCAGGCCTCTCCACTTCACTATCTTAACAGTTCCTTGAATGGCCTGCAGTGTTCCCCCTCAGGGACCTGACACCAGCAGCCTGGATTGCTGTCCCCTGCCTAGGACTATATACACTCCTTGGAGTTTTCTTTAGCTCCACCAGCTATAACTCCTCTCCAGGGTGGAGCTCTCCGCAGCGATGCTGGGTTTAATTGGCCAAAGTGCAAATACTGCTGGCTCAGAACGCTGAGGCTATAAACCTACTTCTATGGTTTCCCCTCCAGAGACTTTGCCTAACATGCCTGCGGCGATCTGAGGCTTCTGTTTTGTAAACCCTGTTTGATGAAGAGTCCCACAAATCTTGGGGAGAATCAGGATAAAGATAACATTGGTTCTTATGTCACGGGGGGGGTAAAAGTACTCATTTGCCCCAACTGAAGAAGCCTAAACTTCCTCCTTTCTCTGAGGACAAGAAGAGTTCCCTTTGGTAGAGGGAACTGGGACACTTTATCTCAGAGGATGATTGGGAGAAATCCTCCTTGATGTTTTTGTTGTATAGCTACCCATATCCAAGAGAGGAATTGTGAATTGCTCTCCAGATGAAATAGAATACCCAATATGTTACATAAAATGTTTAAATTTATTTTAAACGAGTGCTGGAGGTGTGGAGAAGGTGGAGGTACCATGCTTCATGTATGGTGGTTCTTTACATAAATTTGATTGTACTGGGGATACAGTTTTTTGCTGTCCCGTCAAAATACGGTCACTGTGTGGTCAGAGACTCTGGAGGTGGCAATACTCTCTACTGCTTTGTACTGTCAGAGTGATGGCACCTGACATTGGAGATCATCCATAATTACCAGCATTAACCATAATATTAGAATGAAGGAACTGATGGCTAGTTTACAAAAACTCCACTCAAAGTTCATAAAAATATGATGTCCTTAACCACTTAAGCCATTTTATAGCTAAAGGACCAGGCCACATTTTGTGATTCGGCACTGCGTCGCTTTAACTGACAATTGCGCGGTGGTGCTCCCAAACAAAATTGGCATCCTTTTTTCCCCACAAATAGAGCTTTCTTTTGGTGGTATTTGATCACCTCTGCGGTTTTTATTTTTTGCGCTATAAACAAAAATAGAGCGACAATTTTGAAAACAATGCAATATTTTTAACTTTTTGCTATAATAAATATCCCCAAAAAATATAGTTTTAGTTTAGGCCACTACGTATTCTTCTACATATTTTTGGTTAAAAAAAAACGCAATAAGCGTTTATTGATTGGTTTGCGCAAAAGTTATAGCGTCTACAAAATAGGGGATAGTTTTATGGCATTTTTATAAAAAAATTTTTTTTTACTAGTAATGGCGATGATCAGCGATTTTTATTGTGACTGCAACATTATGGCGGACACATTGGACACTTTTGACACTATTTTTGGACCTTTGTCATTTTTACAGCGATCAGTGCTATAAAAATGCACTGATTACTGTGAAAATGACACTGGCAGTCAAGGGGTTAAACTGTAGGGGGCACTGAAGGTGTTAAGTGTGACCTAATGTGAGATTCTTACTGTGTGGGGTTGTGGCTTGGCATGTGACGTCACTGATCGTTGTTCCCTATGACTGGGAACAGACGATCAGTGACAGTCTCACTAGGAAGCACGGGGAGAGGTTTGTTTATACTTCTCCCCGTTCTTCAGCTCTGTGATCGGGGGACACCGGCAGCGATCGGGTCCGCGGGCGCGGTCACGGAGCTCAGGACCGGGTCGCGAGCGCACCCCACGACTGGGCATCTTAAAGAGGATGTACCTGTACGTGCTTGTGCCCAGCCGTGCCATTCTGCTGATGTATATGTACAGGCGGCGGTCCTTAAGTGGTTAAATCAAGTTCTGAAGCACTCCTAGGATCCAATCCTTCCTTTGGCTGTTACAATTTGATTTATCTGCCCTTGAGGGACCCTCACAGATTGTGTATTAACCAGAGACCCCCCCCCTCTTTCTTTCTCGTACATCACGGGACACAGAGCGGCATAGTCATTACTATGTGGGTTATATAGAATTACCTTCAGGTGCTGGCACTGGCAACTTCCAAAACCGGAAGTACCCTCCCCTATATAAGCCCCTCCCATCCGGGAGTACCTCAGTTTTTTGTCAGTGTCTAAGGTGTTGGCCAAGAAGTAACATGTGTCTTTCACTGAGCTTGCGTACAGGTTCTTTTGGGCCTCAGTAAGCTATTCCGGATCCGACCAAAAAAGCTTCATAGCTAAACGGTCGGTACCCGGGCCTTGCAAGAGAAGAGCAAGGTTTTGCCTGTAATGCCTCTCTTAGGAGGGCTGGACCCTGGGATCCAGAGCTCTGGTCATACCCACGACCAAGATGTTTTCTGTGCAGGGTGCTATACAGGTCCAGGGGAGTGGAATCCTTGGGAACCCGGTCCCTGAAGGCTTAATTACAATGCCTGCCGTGATAGGTGAAGTTTGGGCTTCTGTGGACCAAACAGAGTCCTGCGGCGAGGAAAAGGTAAGTGGGGGCCCTCAGGAACTTGGTTCTATTGGGGGACCCCCAAGCCTATTTTGTCTTTCTGCCTGTTACCTAAGGTATTCCCGCTAATATTCTGTGCATGCCTGTTACTACTGAGAAAATGTAAATTTTAATAGTAGGCAAGAAAAAAAAAATGTAAGACCGCGGTACCTGTGTTAAACACTAGAGGCCGCTATGGTTCTTTTTCTTGTAATGTGGATTTTTTTCTTCCGAAGTCAAATCCAGGCAGTTGGTAAGTTCTCTTTGGGAAGCTGTCTCCTCTGCCCTGTTGCTGCGCTCATCCATCCCCGGGCCCTGCGGCAGGGACCCTGGCTCCCATCTAGCTCCTTATTTTTCAAAAAAGGCGCCGAAGGCGCACGTGCCCGCGCGCGTGCGCATGCACGCGCCTCTCTATATAGGGGCGATCTGGAAAAAGGGGCGGAGCGGGTGGATGACGCTCGGTGTGCGCCGCGGCGCTACTGCGCATGTGCGGGCGTCCAGCATGTTTAAAGGCAATCACAGCTGGCTATTGAAGTGCAGAGACAGAGCTAGCAACAGTAAAAAGGCACACAGAGGCGGTTGATGCAGGCATCCCCTAGAAAGGCACTTTAGTAGACACCAACTGTTATATAGCAGCAATTGTGCTAGACTATTCTCAGTAAAAGTGGTGTATTACGGCTGGAATACCTCAGCTTTGGGCTTAGGAATATGCCGTCCAGAAGCTCCGGGAACTAAATCTTCCAGGAAGCGAAAGGGGTCTCCATCGGGCTCTGAGGATCTTGGGCATGCTTCTGCTGCACCAGTCTCCCCTGAAAATTCAGAGGTTAGTGACCGTAGAGACCCCGCAGGAGTACCTGGTACTGTGGCTGTCCTCAGTTCACCTGCTCCTGTGTATGTAACAGAGGAGGTTTTTTCCTCAGCTCTGGGAGGATTAGAAGAGAGATTTCAACATTAATCGCTGCCTCCCTGTCACAGGGAAAGCACGCCCGATCTCCGTCTCCTCCTTCAGAGTACCTGTTAGCGGAGCAACAGTCCCATACAGGTATCGACCTGCCTGAAGGGGATCAGGAGGAGGTTGATTCTGTTATAGAGGAATCAACTGTGGAGGAACCTTTCTCAGCATCTCAAGCTGAAAGATTATGGGTTCAGTCTTTGACTAACATGGTCCGATCAGCATTTAAAATGCACCTTGCGGAACCATCAACCGCTACTGTCTCCTCGCTGGGGTCGCTAAAAGCTCCCCAGACTGTCTGTTCCTTTCCACTTCACCCTTTATTGGAAGGGCTCATGTACCAGGATTGGGAACATCCTGATCAAATATTTACTCCCCCCAAGAGATTTCCGGTGGTCTATCCCATGGAGGATAAGTTCATCAAAAAATGGAGGGTCCCTACAGTGGACGCAGCCATCTCTTGTGTGAATAAATCACTGACATGTCCAGTGGATAATGTCCAAATGTTCAAGGACCCAATAGATAAAAAATTGGAGTCCTTATTAAAATCTGCTTTTTCTACAGCAGGCTTGGTGACACAACCAGCAGTGGCAGCTATTGGGGTCTGCCAAGCAGTGAAGGATCAGTTGAAACAGGTCTTAAGGGACTTGCCAGATCAGCAGGCCCTTGCCCTACCTAGCTGATCTACCTAGAGCCTTATGCTTTGCGGTTGACGCCATAAAGGATTCAATCCATCAGGCCTCCCGCCTTACGCTGTCTGTAGTACATATGCGCAGGCTTCTATGGCTCAAAAACTGGTCTGCTGAAGCTCCCTGTAAAAAATTGCTGGTTAGCTTCCCATTTCATGGTGAACGCTTATTCGGGGAAGACCTGAACAAATATATCCAGAAAATTTCCAACGGTAAAAGTACGCTCTTGCCGGTTAAAAACAGAGTTAGAGGTCCCTCTTTTAAGAGGCCTGCTTCTCCAGTCCCTGGGGCATCGGCTGTGAAACAGTTCCGACGTCCTCCTCGGTCAAATCCCGGGGGTAAAAATCAGGGACAATCGCAGGGTAATAAGAAACCCTGGGTCAGGAGAGGTACAAAACCTCCCCCAAAGTCAAATGCATGAAGGGTTGCCCCCACTCAATCGGGTGGGGGGAAGACTCCAGTTGTTAGCAGAGACCTGGCGGGACACGATCAGAGACAGATGGGTGCTCTCCGCAGTAAGTCTGGGATACAGATTGGAGTTAAAAGACTCTCCTCCTTCCCATTTAATGAGGTCAAACGTGCCAAGGGATCCCCGGAAGAGAGAGTCCCTCCTGTTGGCACTAGAACAACTATTGCCCCAAGGAGTAATTATGGAGGTTCCCCTGGAAGAATGGGGGTTCGGGTTTTACTCAAACCTCTTTACAGTCCCGAAGCCAAACGGGGACGTGAGGCCCATATTAAATCTAAAAGGGCTAAACAAATTCCTGCATATCAGGACTTTCCGGATGGAGTCGATCCGATTGGTGGCCACTGCCCTACAAGGGGAGGAATGGTTAGCCTCGATCGACATCAAAGATGCTTATTTGCACATTCCCATCTTTCCAGTCCACCAAAAATTTCTACGCTTTGCAGTAGAAGGGCGCCATTTTCAGTTCAGAGCCTTACCCTTCGGTCTGGCCACAGCACCAAGAGTGTTCACAAAAATTCTGGCCCCATTATTGGCCAATCTAAGAACACAAGGTGTAACGATAATGGCATATCTAGACGACTTGTTGCTGATAGACCACTCAGTGGAAAAACTAGAAGTGGTCGTTCACAAGACAATCAAGTATCTGGAATCTCACGGTTGGATTATCAACCGAGACAAGTCAGCCCTAAAACCAGTCAAAAGTCTGGAATACTTGGGGCTAAGGCTAGATTCAGGCCAGAGGAAAATATTCTTGCCTCGAAAAAAGGTGTTGTCTTTGAGAGATTTGATCCACTTAGTGGGTACAAAAAGACAGCCGTCCATACGCCTGTGCATGAGGCTGCTGGGAAAAATGGTGGCATCATTCGAAGCAGTACCCTACGGTCAATTCCATTCAAGGAATTTGCAAAGGGCCATACTGTCAGCCTGGAACAAGAAAGTTCAGGCCCTAGACTTACCAATGTCCTTGTCCCCTTCCGTTCGCAAGAGCCTCCGTTGGTGGTTGGTTCCCCAGAATCTGGAAAAAGGGAAATCCTTCAGTCCGATTTCTTGGAAGGTGGTCACTACAGATGCCAGCCTTATAGGCTGGGGAGCAGTACTGGAGCAATGGTCTCTCCAGGGCAGATGGTCGGATGCGGAAAAGGCCCTGCCCATCAATCTCTTAGAGATACGAGCAGCCCGGTATGCCCTAGTAGCATGGACATCCAAACTCCAAGGGTCCCCTGTCAGAATTCAATCAGACAATGCCACGGCAGTGGCATATATCAATCATCAGGGTGGCACCAGGAGTCGTGCAGCCCAGAGGGAAGTAAATTGCATCCTGAAATAGGCAGAAAGATATGTCCCAGCCATATCCGCGGTATTCATTCCAGGAGTGGAGAACTGGAAGGCGGACTTTCTAAGTCGCCAACAATTATGCCCAGGGGAATGGTCTCTTCACCCCGAGGTTTTTCGGACAATATGTCAGCGGTGGGGAACACCGGATGTAGATCTGCTAGCATCCAGATTCAACGCAAAGGTGGACAGGTTTGTCTCTTGGACAAGGGATCCCCTAGCTTGCGGCTCGGATGCCCTAGTGTTCCCTTGGGATCAGTTCAAGCTGATATATGCATTCCCACCGCCACAATTGTTACCTCGATTACTCCGCAGAATCAGGGTAGAAAAGAAACCAGTGATTATGGTGGCTCCAGCGTGGCCCCGAAGAGCGTGGTACGCGGAGATTGTAAAAATGTCTGTGGGGAGTCCTTGGACCCTCCCACATCGTCCGGACCTGCTTTCGCAAGGACCGATATACCACCCTTCCTTACCAGCCCTAGGTTTGACGGCCTGGCTATTGAAGCCCACATTCTAAAAAAGAGAGGTCTCTCTAATCCTGTGGTATCTACCATGATCAATGCCAGGAAGCCGGTATCCAGGCAGATCTACTATAGAATCTGGAAGGCGTACATCGCCTGGTGTGAGGCCAAGAAATGGCATCCACGAAAGTACGTAATAGGTAGGATTCTGGACTTCCTACAGTGGGCTGTAGATAGGAAGCTTGCCTTGAGTACTATCAAGGGTCAGATTTCGGCCTTGTCAATATTTTTTCAGAGGCCCTTGGCTTCGCATTCACTAGTCAAAGCCTTTATACAAGGAGTGATGCGTATTAGCCCTCCGGTTAATATTCCCATATGTCCATGGGACTTAAACCTGGTTCTGTCGGTTCTACAGAAACAACCATTTGAACCATTACAGCATATTTCCCTGGTTCTTCTCACCAGGAAATTGATTTTTCTAGTAGCCATTTGTTCGGCTAAAAGAGTGTCGGAATTAGCCGCTATGTCCTGTAGGGAGCCATATCTGGTTATCCATAAGGACAGAGTAGTGTTACGTCCTCATCCAACCTTTCTTCCGAAGGTGGTATCGAGGTTTCATTTGAACCAAGATGTGGTTCTTCCTTCTTTTTTCCCCCAAACCTAGTTCAGTAGAGGAAAAATTATTACATTCTTTGGATGTAGTAAGAGCAGTTAAAGCTTATCTAAAAGCCACTGCTCAGATTCGCAGAACGGATACTTTGTTTATTCTGCCGGAAGGCCCCAGAAGGGGTCAGGCAGCGTCAAAATCTACTTTAGCCAAGTGGATTCGACAGGTCATAATGCAAGCCTATGGCTTGAGAAGGAGACCGCCTCCGTTCAAAGTTAGGGCGCACTCCACGAGAGCAGTTGGAACTTCATGGGCAGTGCATCACCAGGCCTCCCTGGCTCAAATCTGTAAGGCCGCAACATGGTCTTCAGTACACACGTTTACTAGGTTCTACCAGGTGGACGTTAGAAGTCAGGAGGATGTCGCCTTTGGGCGCAGTGTGTTGCAGGCCGCAAAAGATCCTCATGTCTGATAGTGCTCAGCTTATGTATGGTGTATCCCCCCCCTCATTGGGCATTGCTTTAGGACATCCCACATAGTAATGACTATGCCGCTCTGTGTCCCGTGATGTACAAGAAAGAAAATAGGATTTTTATAACAGCTTACCTGTAAAATCCTTTTCTTGGAGTACATCACGGGGCACAGAGCTCCCACCCCTCTTTTGGGGACACTTATTGCTTTGCTACAAAACTGAGGTACTCCCGGATGGGAGGGGCTTATATAGGGGAGGGTACTTCCAGTTTTGGAAGTTGCCAGTGCCAGCACCTGAAGGTATCTATATAACCCACATAGTAATGACTATGCCGCTCTGTGTCCCGTGATGTACTCCAAGAAAAGGATTTTACAGGTAAGCTGTTATAAAAATCCTATTTTTCTCCCTCTTGGATTTTTAGCTTTCTTTCTTTCATTTTCTATATTATTTTTGTTTCCCGCTGCTCCTTTTTTTTTCATATTTGCGCCTTTCCAATTTTGTATACACCCTAGTTGAAAGCAATAATTAGGGCCTTTACCCCTAATATCTGTAGAGTCCATAAAATGTATGTATGGTATTTCGCATGACATTGAGTAGCCCAATATATGTGTTGTGAATGTCTCTACTGGATTGCTTTGGCTTTTTTCACTACAGTCGACACTGGCCTATTGTCTCGTGATCCGACTACTGTACCAATCCTTACTATATCTGTGTCTCTATTTGTAATACCTTTTTAACATTTCCAATAAAGTTATTCTTTAAAAAAAGGCCTGACCCAAGCCAGGGGCCAACTTCATTCAAAATTGAGGGTCTTTAAACTTGTAGACGTACTGTTCTACATAAAGGGATTGCCCCCAATTTGCAAAGTGGGGGACGCCTGTTCTGCCTGGGTAAAAGATATGATTTCTACGGACTACTATCCAAAATTCTGAGGTGGAAAGGTTCAGATTTTTTACTGCAACCGTTTCACTGTTCAAAAATCAAAGGAGGGCATCTGCCCTATCCTTGGATATCAAGGCTTTAAATGTCTTTAATTTAATCCAAACGTTTTGCATAGGATCCACAAGGCTTTGCATCGCCTTTATGGACATGCGTACAGGAATGCGTTTGCATGGCCCCATTTTTCCAGCTGAATGTTCCTGAATGTTACCTAGATTTTGCTGTGGACACTCAAAACCAGCAATTTGCTGCCCTGCAATTTAATCTGGTTTTCACAGACGGAGTATATTCACCAAGGTATTGGTACTTGTTTTAGCCTTACTATGCTCCCATTGTGGAATTTCTGGACAATCTCCAATTGAGGGAATAGTTGGCACGAGTTCCGGCCGGCAATGTGATGCAGACAGTTCAGACCTCAAAAAATGTCAGTTAGATCCAGAAATCGACACATCACTTGGAGTATTTGGATTTCATCCTAGACACAGACACAGTACAAGCCAGAAAAAAAGCCTCACATTTCTGACTCTCCACTCCCAGATGTAGACTTTTACACAAGATGTGGACCTCCTGGTCTTCAGGTTCCAGATTGCCAAGATCTATCCTAAAGTTTGGTTTACCACTAATGGTCACTGACTTTAATGGCAAGTCTAATGAAGCCTTGAGACATGGACCTCTCTGAATTGGTAATTCCCATGCTTTTAAAAGCTAGAAAGTCTACCTACTGCATGGTTTACCATCTCACACAGAGGGCATACTTCCCGTGGAAAGAATCCTGACTTTTCTGCAAACAGGGCTAGATCAACATTTGGTCCTGAGTACCATAAAGGTGAAATCTCAGTCAATGCAATCTTATTCCAATGACCGCTAGTCTCCCATTCATTGGAATCCAAATATAGTTTAATAGCTCTCAAGGAGTAAGTGAAAATATAGCTGTCAGATGGGGACTTTTTCGGTTTAATTAAGGTAAACTGGCCTGACAAGTAAAGTTACGTTTTTATTTTGATATGTTGGATTTTAGACCTTATTTCTTGTGTGTCCATACAATCGCCTAATAGAGATCACGATGTTAGACATATAACAGTTTAAAGCTAACCAGGTCAAATATCCAGGTATATTATGTTAGTCATGTAGCTTTCATCTTGTTTTGTCATAAATTCAGTCATGACCTTTCAACAACAGGCAATGAATTTCAGAATCTTTACATTTACCCGGGCAGTATTGTAGCTACAGGTACAAGTGATTCTCCAACCTTTACCAGCTTAGACTGCATGGGTTGTTTGAAATATTGCCTACTTTAAGAATATTGCTTTGGAGAGAAGAAGAGAAAGTATTAAAATGTTTGAAGCTGGTCTGCCTCATGCTAGTTAGGATTGAGGACAAAGCCCTGTGTTCCAAATGTTGCCTTATTTTTTGCTCTACACCATTCTGCTAATCAGTGTGCAGGCATTAAAACCCTGTTGTATTTTTAAAGTAAACGAATCTCAAACCTGTGCAAGTGACCACCATATAATGAAAAAAATACATGCGCAGTGGTTACTTTCAGCGAAAACTGCATCAGTAAATTTAGGCCACCAAATTGAACCACCCCCAACCGCAAGTGTAAACATAGCCAAACTGTCAGCAGAGTTAAAATTGCTGCAGTCACAGTATGTGTACAGCCTTGCCCACCCGTAACGGTATTATTTAGATGGGAGGTCGGGGGGCAGTAAAACCACGTCTCAACTGCCTCTTTTTATCGCCCCTTGGCTTTTTATGTGAAAGAACCCCAAGACTTGTTGGAAACGTTTTCAAAAAGACTTGCACATTTAGTTGGATCTAATGATTGTTTTTATGTGCGGTTTTCACTGCAGGTAAACTATGCATATACCTTTTTCTTTCCCAGGTTTGTGACAAGTTTGCTTTTAAAACACTGTTTAGAGGGGGAACACCTTGAGTCAAAGAAATCTCACATGGAAGAATCAGTCTTAAAATAAAGTTTATTTCACTCCTATTTGATTTACCTTCCAGTCCTGCTATGCTTTGTGTGCGCTCTGTCATTTTACCAAATAGTAGCTGAGGATTTCTGTAATAGAAGCCTGGGATTAGGTAGCAATTAGTTTCAGACCAGAATATTTATTTACATTTTCAACAAGATAAAGGGATATAAAACATGCTAAGCTCTAAACAAGCAATGTTTTATGAAAATTTGTTTATTTTGGCACAGAAAGGTCTGGCATAATTATAACTTGCCAGATGGTACAGCAAACAGCGAATTGTCCATAATAAATCCTTAACTGCCTTAATTAGTAAGAGCAGTACCAGAGTTACAATATGCTTTAGTTACATCTCATAGAGTATTATGGTACATTTACTGACAGTTACTACCTATATATTTCTTTGGAGTTGTATAACTGTAATTGCTGACCTAAAATGTGTGTACACATGACAGCATGCAACACCTCTCAAACCCTTCTTCTGCAGTTTTGTTAGTCTTTATTTTTAGGCCATATTTACATCCAGTGCCCAATTAAATCTTTACAGTGCATCAACATGCATTGCATTAAGGCAGCACAAAATGAGTGGGATGCCAATGTGCTTAAAATTGCAGCTCCATTTTTTTTCACCCACCGCAATACACTAATGTGTGTTTCTGCAGGCTGAAGTGCAGGTTGTTGTCTCAAAATCAATGTCCTCACTACACGTTATGTGCATTGCCTCTTTTCCAGCTTAAGGTCCCTTTCACACTGGGGCGGGAGGTGCGCTGTGGGTATAGCGGCGCTATTTTTAGCGTCACATACCTTCGTTTTTACCGCGGTATGCGGCCGCTAGCGGGGTGAATTTAACCCCCGCTAGCGGCCGAAAAAGGGGTTAATACCGCCCGCAATGCGCCTCTGCAGAGGCGCATTGCGGGCGGTATTACCGCGGTCTCCCATTGCTTTCAGTGGGCAGCAGCAGTAAAGGAGCGGTGAACACACCGCTCCTTCACCGCTGTAAAGATGCGGCTAGCAGGACTTTTGGAGCGGTCCTGCTAGCGCACCGCTTCAGTGTGAAAGCCTTTGGGCTTTCACACTGAAGACTGCAGGGCACGATTTTTTCAGGCGGTATAGCAGCGCTATTATTAGCGCTAAACCGCCTGAAAAATGTGTCAGTGTGAAAGGGGCCTAATTGTCAATAACTTACATAAAGAAAACCCAAGCAATTGTCCGTTATAGCAACCCTGACAAAAATACATCTGAGGTACCCTGTGAAGAAAACATCTTTATAATTACTTATTTGTTGAAACTGTAGCAGATCTCCCTGCACCATTCTTATTTGACCCCTCTGGTATGTTAAATAGTGTGTCCCCTTGCTTGCTAATCTGGTTCCTCTTGCTGAACATGAGTCGTTGCTGGACTCAGGATCCTGCATAAGGGTCCACTCTAAGGTACCTGTAAAAGGTTAAGTTCAAAGTTGAACTTTGGCTGGGTTGAGGTGTCTATCGTAGTCAGGCAGGCCAGGTCAGCAACAAATCTTGATAGTAAGGTACAGAGTCAGAATCCAGAAGTGTGGTCAGAGGCAGGCAGGGTCATACACAAGCTAGCAGAGTAATGTAGAATTGTAAAACAAAGCGAGTAATTCAGGAAACAGGCAGAGGTAAAAGTTCAGGAGATCAGCAGTATATCACACACTCAGGGAAACAAATCCAACAAACGGGCCCAGTACTCAGGAAGTCCAGCAATTTAAGCTGGGTTCCTTTTGGATTGACTGCAGCTGGAAGACAGGTGGAGATAGTCCCAGGAGCAGATGTACTAAGCAGAGTGTAAGATTTCCCAATGGCAGAGTGAACAGGACAGCAGCACAGAGTCGGTAAAACCCAGGTTCAAATCCAGGCACATGACATCCACGTAATTGTAATTGGAAGTCACCAATGAAGAGTACATTCTTTCACACACCCAAAACTAATAGGGAGGTGTAATGAAGTATGACCTGAGTAAGGTAAAATACTATCTTAATTGTATAGGACACAGGCTTAGTATTGATAGACCCTGGGTTATAGGTTGGCACTTTCAGGTAATTGGATACTGGCAAAGCTTTGAAGGACACGCTCCCTTTGTATCCCCCCTATAACCTCACCCTACTTTGTGAGTTCTCTGTTTTTTGCTAGGGTCCTTAGGTGATGAACCTCATCTTCCTTATGGAGAAATCCCTATTACGGTAGCTTAACTAGTTTATTTTATTTTGGGACTCTTCAATCAACTCCTCAATCAAACTCCTCACTGTCTTCTAATACCACTATAGAAGCAGTTCATTTGGAGCAGTGCAACCTTGTAAGCCGTACCTGGACCCCATGATGTTGGGACAGCTTGTAATGTTTGACGCACTGGAACCTACTTGGGTGCTCTCACATCCACACTTGGTACAACGTATGTAGTCAGCCACGGGGTGCCATACAGGTCCAGGGTTGTGGTCAATCCCTTTAGAGCCCAGTCCCTGAAAACTCCTTCAGGGCCATGCCTGTTGTGACAGGTGAAGCCTGTTGTGACAAGTGAAGCCATACTGGGTGTGGACTTAAAGTGATACTAAAGCTTTGTTTACAAAAAAAAAGATGACAAACATGTCATACTTTCCTCCCACTGTGCAGCTCGTTTTGCACAGAGTGGCCCCGATCATCCTCTTCTGTGGTCCCTCAGCGGCTCTCGCGGTTCCTCCCCGGATTAGATAACCCCCTAGGAGAAGCGCTCTCCCGAGGGGGGTTACCTTGCAGGCGCGCTCCTGAGTCATTGGTTCGGCGTCCATAGACGCCGAGTGTATGACTCGGCCCCGCGTCATTTGGATTTGATTGACAGCAGCGGGAACCAATAGCTGCGCTGCCATCAATCTATCCAATCAAAGCTGGGACTCCGTGGAGAGAAGGACGACGGGGACGCGCCAAGGAGTTGAAGGGGCTCAGGTAAGTAAAACGCGGGGCTGGGGGGCCGGCATAGGATGCATTAAGGTGAAAAAACACAAACCTTTACAACCCCTTTAATCCATTCAGATAAACTGCTGACAAATTGTAATATATTGCATCTTACCAATCATTCGATGTGGTGGCTGCATTTGTTTTGTTTTTTTAGACCGCCCACCCCTCTGTTTTCCCCTGGTGATCTGGCCAGTAACACACCTTCTGTATT
This sequence comes from Rana muscosa, assembly GCA_029206835.1. Classification (NCBI taxonomy): domain Eukaryota; kingdom Metazoa; phylum Chordata; class Amphibia; order Anura; family Ranidae; genus Rana; species Rana muscosa. The sequence continues at coordinate 735,313,210 of CM055116.1, forward strand.
AGAGTGCTCCCACTCTGAATAAAGGAGTTTGAGGGCAACTTTGGACAGCAGCATTGCTAATCTAGGGGGAAGGGAGTGTTGGATGTATTAGAAGATTTTAATACACTAACAATTTAAAGCCAAACTCCATCTAACACTTTATAAGCAGTTAGAGCAAACAGGTTTCTTTAGTTTAGGATAAAGGTTTTACATAAATAAAAGCTAATCATTGTAAGCCCCACTGTCTGTGGTAAATGGTTTGCCTGTCCTCTTAACTGCTCCATCTTCTAGAGAGCTTGTTCCTTTGAACAACAACAGAACTTACTGACCAGATCACCAGGTGAAAATAAGGGAAAGAAAGCCTAAAAAATAAAACGCAGCCACCACGTCTAAGAATTGGTTTAATACCACTTAAATTTTCATATTTTGTACTCTCAAGCCTTATGCCAAAACTTATGTTTGGGAGAGGAAACTGTATTTCTCTTTTCGTCCATGGACGGACACAGCCTCTTAAGTCTTGATAGTTGGGTTATGTTCCTGTTCTATAGGAGAGGACTAGGCAGAACATGTTCGATATTTAAATACATGTTACTTTAACAGAGTTTAACCGCCCCGCCCAGGGGGCGGTCCCTCCAGACATGACCCTCCGCCCTGCAGTCAGCAGCTCAGTTTTATTTTCTGCCTAGTAGAGGAGAAGGACTTGGCTCCCTTTGGGCCCAGGGGCCGGAAGACATTTTATTTTTTATATTATTTTTTTGATTTTCTTTTAAGAAATCTTCTATCAACTGCCGGCTGGGTGACAGGCTGGATATTATAGATCCTTGTAGTCCCCCCAGTCCGGCCATCGAGCGTGAGCAGGCCTTAGCTACGTGCGGGGTCGGCCACGACATACCCCATGGCTCCAGGGGTGGCCGGTGAGCTTTGCTCCAGGGTTCACATATGACCGGGCTGCTTGCTGTCTCAGTCACAGTGGAGCAAGCCGACAGCTACTCTGTACTGCTCGGTTGTAGGTCTGTTAGTAACGCACCAGCAGGTCCTCGCAAGGACGGGTAAGTACAGTTCCTCCTGCCTCAGTAGGATGGAACAGCTGGGCATTCCTAAGGGGGTCGTTTGGGGATTCTCTTGCCCTCCCCTCTCTCCCTCTGTCACCCCTTTTTTCCTCTTCCCCTTGCGGGGCTCGCTGCGACCAAGGGTATACCTGTAGGGGGGCTCCAGGTCCCGGCTAGAGGCTGTGGGGGTGTGCAGGCCCGCTCTCTGTGGGGGGTAGTGATTTTCTTACAGCAGCCTCCGCTGCGGCCTTCTCGTCCACCTTGTTAGTTTGGCCACCATTTTGGAAGTGCCGGCGCCATTTTTTAGGTGCCTGTGATTAGTATTGAAAAATCCCATTGGCGGGCATTTTGCCATAGCCGCGCTGTGACGCAGGTCTGCATTTCGGGCAGCCATTTTCTTGTGGTCCGCGCTCTTTCTCTGAGACGCTCGGCGGCCATTTTGGAATGGGTTTTTGCCTCTAGTGCTGGATGGCTTCCTGAACGGCGCTATTCACCTCACGCTGTGTGTGGATGGAGAGCGGGCAGCGGCGCTGAACAGTCTCTTGCTGGGTGGTGAGTTCCCTGGGTAACCCCCCGATCAGTGCAGCAAGGAGGGTGGACTTTTTGTCAGGTGTCTTGACTAAGTCTCTAAGGGCTGTCAGTGGGCAATATGGAGTCAGAAGCTAGCGTTTTTTTCCCAAAACATTCCAGAGGCAGCAACCGGTGCCCCTGCACCTGCGGTTACCATGGACGCTTTGTCTGCAGTCCTGGAGTCATTTGTTGCCAGGGTGGAAGCACAAGGGGGGTACTAAGCGCCCCCTTCCCCCGCCATCTCCTGGGGAATGTTCTGACTCCGACTCAGGCCTGGCTGCGGCTCAGGACCCTGGTTCTGGTGTGTCAAAAGATGCGGACCAGGACCTTCCCAGTGAGGAGGACCCTTCGTCCGGGTCAGCTCAAGATAGGGCACTTGTGAGTGCGCTTATCCATGCTGTGAGGTACACTCTCAAGCTGGAAGATACAGCTGGGACTTCCACAGCAGGGTCTGTCCCTTTTGGGTCGCACAAACCGACCCGCTCTGTTAAGGTTTTTCCTTATGTTGATTTCTTTGACAAGTTCAGAGATAAGGAATGGGAAAGCCGCAGAGGTCCCTTGCGGTCCCTCAGCGCATGGCGTTTTGTTATCCTTTTGAGGAAAGCCTTTTTCAAAAAGGGGGCTTCTCCTCTAATCGTTGATCCCCCGGTCTCTCGGTTAAATAAAGTAACCACTATCCCGGTAGAGGGGACCCCTGCCTTTAAGGACCCTACTGATAGGAGGTCCGAAGCGGTGACCCGCTCCATGTTCACCATGCTGGGGTCAGCATTGCGGCCTATATTGGCTGCAACTTTGGTGTCTCAGACACTCACTGAATGGGCTAAAATATTGCACCAGACAGTGGAGGAGCATCAGCTTCCTCCTGAATGCGTGTCACTGGCCGAACAGCTGGTTCAGGGACTTGTGTATGTCTGTGATGCAGCCCTGGATGCGGCCCCTTTAATCTCCTGGGCTTCCACATCTGCGGTGGTATTGCGCCGCCTGATATGGCTAAAATGCTGGTCCGCTGACCAAGCTTCCAAGAAAACACTGGCAGATTTGCCTTTCAAAGGTGGGAGGCTTTTTGGTGCCTCACTGGACGACATCATTAAAGATGTCACTGGAGGTAAAAGCACACTTCTCCCTCAGTCCACTAAAGGGAAAGAGCCGGGCCCTCTTTTCCCACACAGAAGCAGTATTTTCGTCAGTCAGGACCTGCTGGCAGACCCTCCCAAGCGGAAAAGACAGAAGCATCCCTGGGTGCGCAAGCCCACCAAGCCAGTAAACAAGCCTGCTTCAGCATGAAGTTTTGCCCCCACCCAACTCCTGGGTGGGGGGACGGCTTCGCGAGTTTGCAGCTAGGTGGACCTCCCTGCTCTCCGACCAGTGGGTCTGCGAGTTGGTCACTTCGGGGTACAAGATAGAGTTTCTTGTCCACCAAACAGATTCTTTCCCTCAAATCTGCCCCTCCTTCTGGCTCATCGGACTGCCCTGCTGGGGGCAGTGCAAGACTTGTTGAGGTGCGGGGTAATCATACCCATACCACCGCAGGACAGGTTTCCGGGTTTCTACTCTAATCTGTTTGTGGTCCCAAAGAAGGACGGAGTCCGTCCAATCTTGGACCTCAAGGCCCTCAATGACTTTGTAAAGGTTCAAAAGTTCCGGATGGAATCGATTCGTTCGGTGGTTACTGCGCTTCATCCAGGGGACTTCCTGGTGTCCCTGGATATCAGGGACGCATACTTGCATGTCCCCATTTGCGTCAGGAATCAGAGGTTCCTGTGCTTTGCGATCGGCGAAGACCTCTATCAAATCGCGGCTCTTCCCTTTGGCCTAGCGTCGGCACCAAGAGTTTTCACCAAGGTGCTCGCCCCGATTTTAGCTTTGCTGAGACAGCGCGGCATTGCTATCGTAGGCTACTTGGACGATCTCCTTCTGAGAGCTGATTCAAGCTCAGAATTAGAGGAGGACGTGTCTATAGCCAGTCAAACCCTCCGGGAGTTTGGTTGGGTACTGAACCTCCAGAAGTCGTTGTTAGTACCGACCCAGCGCCTAGAGTACCTGGGGTTGATTCTGGACTCCTCGGAGGCCAGAGTTTTTCTTCCCTTGGAAAAGTTGCAGACACTCCAGACTGCGTGAGGTTGTTGACATCCCACAAATGGTCGTCTCTCTGTTTTTGCATGCGAGCCCTGGGCCTAATGGTAGCCTCTTTCGAGGCAGTGCCGTTTGCCCAATTCCACACTCGGGTATTGTAAAGGGAGATTCTCTCCAAATGGAACAAATCTCCGTCGTCTCTGGATCGTCGGATTCAGTTAAGTCATCTAGTCAGGGCCTCTCTGAGTTGGTGGCTGAGATCCCTGACTCTTCGGTCCGGGAAGTCGTTCCTCCCCTTTCATTGGACTGTGATCACGACGGACACCAGCCTGACCGGTTGGGGGGGAGTCTGGGGGGTTCAGGCGGCCCAGGGCCGCTGGACTCCGGACGAATCCCAACTAACGATCAATGTCCTGGAACTCCGGGCGATCAGGCTGTGCCTCTTCAAATGGTCACAGAGGCTAAGAGGGCATCCAGTCAGACAACGCCACGGCTGTGGCATACGTCAACCATCAAGGAGGAACAAGAAGCTCGGCTGCAGCGTAGGAGGTCACTCACATCCTGCGGTGGGCGGAAAGGAGCGTGCCGGCTCTCTCGGCAGTTTACATTCCGGGCGTGGAAAACTGGCAGGCGGACTATCTGAGCCGCCAGATGCTGGACCAAGGGGAATGGTCGTTACATCCAGAGGTTTTTCAACTCCTTTGCTGGAGATGGGGCGCGCCAGACGTGGATCTCCTGGCTTCTCGACTCAATCGCAAGGTGACGAGGTTCGTGGGCAGAGGCGTTGGGGGCCCAGTGGGGTCAGTATCGGCTAATTTATGCCTTTCCCCCACTGAAGTTGCTTCCTCGTCTGCTCTGCAGAGTAGAGTCTGAGGGGATTCCGGTGATTCTCATCGCCCCGGATTGGCCCAGGCATCCCTGGTACGCCGATCTAGTGTGCCTGGTGGCGGATGCACCTTGGTGACTACCGATGCGGGAGGACCTTCTCTCGCAAGGTCCCATTCTTCATCCTGCTTTACAGTCGCTGGCTTTAACGGCATGGCTATTGAAAGCCAGGTACTATGGGACCGAGGCCTGTTGGATTCAGTCATTTCAACCAGGTTGAGGGCACGGAAATCTTCTTCTAGGAAGATCTACCATTGCACGTGGAGAGCCTACATCTCTATGTGTGAGGAGATGGAATGGCGTCCACGGGCATATTCGGTTTCCAGGATCCTGCCGTTCTTACAGCATGGAGTGGATCAGAAACTTGCCTTAAGCGCCATTAAGGGCCAAATTTCAGCCTTGGCTGTTTTCTTTCAGCGACCCCTGGCGGCTCATTCATTGGTGAGTACTTTTGTGCAAGGGGTCCGGCATGTGGCCCCTTCGATCCGGCTACCACTACCTCCGTGGGATTTGAATCTGGTGCTCTTGGTACTTCAGAAACCTCCATTTGAGGACAGCAGGGAAATTCCTCATTTGACGCTCTCTCAGAAGGTTGCCTTCCTAGTAGCCATAACATCAGTCAGGAGGGTCTCTGAATTGGCGGCCTTCTCTTGCAAGTCCCCATATTTGGTCCTCCATAAGGACAAAGCAGTGCTACGCCCGCAGCCTTCCTTCCTTCCGAAGGTAGTTTCGGCCTTTCACCTGAATGAGGACATTGTACTTCCATCTTTGTGTCCTCGGCCATCGCATTCCAAGGAGGTTGTGCTGCATTTGTTAGACGTGGTACGTGCCTTGCTGGTGTACCTGTTGGCTACGGCTCCATTCCGGAGGTCTACTCACGGTTTGTGTGAGTAGATCAGGCAGACCATCATCCAGGCCTATGCCCCTAAGGGGCGGGCGCCTCCCTTTCCTGTCACGGCGCATTCGACCAGGGCTATTGGTGCCTCTTGGGCTTTCCGACATCAAGCGTCTGTCTCACAAGTGTGTAAGGCGGCGACCTGGTCGTCCGTTCACACTTTTTCAAATTTTTACAAGGTTGATGTGAGTGCATCTTCGGATGCTAGCTTCGGCCGCAAAGTTTTGCAGGCGGCCGTTTGAAGTTGCATGTCCTCCGTTGAGGAGCTCTGCTTGTTTGGGGTGAAATTGATTTTTTGATTGTTGTTCCCACCCCTCGTTTTTTTTAACACTGCTTTGGGACGTTCCAACTGTCAAGACTTAAGAGGCTGTGTCCGTCCATGGACGAAAGGAGAAAATGGGATTTTTTGTACTCGCCGTAAAATCCTTTTCTCTGTCGTCCATGGACGGACACAGCACCCACCCCTCCTTTTTTGGTTTATACTGCTTTTTTACGAACTGAGCTGCTGACTGCAGGGCGGAGGGTTATTTACGGAGGGACCTCCCCCTGGGCAGGGCTGTTTAACTCTGTTAAAGTAACATGTATTTAAATATCTAACATGTTCTGCCTAGTCCTCTCCTATAGAACAGGAACATAACCCAACTGTCAAGACTTAAGAGGCTGTGTCCATCCATGGACAAAGAGAAAAGGATTTTACGGTGAGTAAAAAAATCCTATTATTTAGCATAGAAGAGTAATATGGAGAGGGGACCAGGTGAGCAGTGTACGGACATTGCAGAAGTAGTGGAGAGTGAGGGGGATTCTGATAGCAAAGCCAGAAGGTGATTCAGCCCTGGAGCAGTGTGAGATGCTGAGTGGGGCTGATTGAAGAGATGCAGATTGTAGAAGGATTAGCTAAAGTATGCACGTGAAGATGAGTCAGTGGTGATGATTGAGGATCGCAGGACCTGGGTGAAGTTAGGAAAATCAGCCTTTTCTGGGTTATGGTTGCGCAAACCCCAGTACATTTTCAGCAGCACATTGTTCAAAAGTCTTATTTTATTACCTGTAAAATAAAACTTTCATCCTTGATGACAAAACATGTCATCATAGGCAAATAACATATTCTTTGTGTATAGACAGAGCATGAACCTCCAGAGCAGCTCGAAGTCCTCCCAAAATTTTTTTTTCTAATACTGAAAAATGAATATATAACCCAAGTAGGAATATCAAGACTCCTTATATTTTGGGGTTCCTTGAGCAAGGTTAAGAAAGAAGGCATGCACAGAATGTGATAAAGCTTTTAGATCACTGAATTGTCACCTAGACAGGAAGTGAGGGTAAATCAGGTGTTTCAATCCTGCCCTGCCACACCCTACTAGATTTTTTTTTTCCTGTCTGTGTCACTAGGGAGAATAATGGCTGAGGTTCCAAGTGCTTTCCTTTAGGGGCTCCCTGCAATGAACTTCTGAAAAACAATAGTTTTTCTGATAGTTTGCTTATTTCTGCCTAAAAAGGTTTCAGATTTTCACAAAAATCTTCAAAAGGCAGTTTGTCCTTAAATGGATTGGAAAATGGTTTTGTACAGCGCAGCCCTGATCCTCCTCTCCTTGGGTCCCCCGCTCGCCGCTCCTGGCTCCTCCACAACCCCCCCCCCCCCAACTGAGTGGCCACTATAGCAGCCACATCAGAGCCCACCGTGTATGTCCATAGACACACACAGCATGGCTTGGCCCTGCCCCCACTCCCTCCTCACTGACTGTGATTGACAGCTGCTGGAGCCAATGGCTCCTGCTGCTGTTTCTAAGCAGGAGGGAGAGATTTACTGCTCGCGTGCACTTTGCTGGATTGAGATTGGGCTCAGGTAAGTATAAGGGAGGGCTGGGGGTGAGCTGCATTAAGAAGGTTTTTACCTTTTTAATATAGGTAAAAAACCTTCAGCCTTTAGAGCCACTTTAACCACTTAAGCTTTTGTACCTTTTTACCCCTTTTGGACCAGAACAGTTTTTACATTTCCACTATGGGCATGTTCATTAGTTGATAACGTTGTCATTATTTAAAGGCTATGTTAACCTTAACAAATGGGCTCTGTTTTGGCAATATTTTTAAACAAAAGTTATTTTATGTATAATCTATTGACAAAAAGACAGACATTTTTTAAAACAAAATATTTTGGTCAGTATTAGTTTTTTTTTTTAAATAGTGTGGCCCGTTTAACCACTTCCCGCCCAAACTATAGCAAAATGATAGACGAGCGGTGGTTGCGTTATCCTGACTGGACGTCATATAACATCCAGCAGGATAACTGCTGCCGTGCACCCGTGGGGGCGTGCATTGCGGCGATCGGTGGTACGGTGTGTCAGTCTGACACACCGCTACACCAATCTCTGTAAAGAGGTGTAGCGGTGAGGCCGATGGAGGCTCTTTACCACGTGATCAGCCGTGTCCAATCATGGCTGATCACGATGTAAACAGAAAGACCCATTGATTGGCTTTTCCTCACTCGCATCTGACAGACGCGAGGAGAGGAGAGCCGATCGGCGGCTCTCCTGACGGGGGGTCTGCGCTAATTGTTTATCAGCGCAGCCCCCCAGCGGGTGCCCACACTGGACCACCAGGGAAGCCGCCAGGACCACCAGGAAAGCCCCCAGCATGTGGATGGCCAGGTATGTACCCAATGGCCATCCACATATAAAAAAATATGCCCAATACACAAATGGGCACTGACTGGCAACATTATGGATCAGTACAGACAAGTGATGCCCAGCAATGCCACCCATCAGTGCCACATATCAGTGCTGCCTATCAGTGCCACCTCATTGGTACCGCCTTATCAGTGCCCGCCAGTGCAGCCATATCAGTGCCCGTCATTGAAGAAGAATATTTATTTACTTATTTACAAAAAAATGTAACAAACTTTTTATTTATTTTTTAATTTTTGGTCTTTTTTTATTTGTTGCCAAAAAATTTAAATCGCAGAGGTGATCAAATACCACCAAAAGTAAGCTCTATTTGTGGGAACAAAATGATAAAAAATATGTGTTTGGGTACAGTGTAGCATGAACACGCAATTGTCATTCAAATTGCGACAGTGCTGAAAGCTGAAAATTGGCTTGAGCAGGAAGGTGTGTGTATAAGTGCCTGGTATTGAAGTGGTTAAAATACTAATAAAATTGTGTTTTTTGTACAAAGCATGGCAAAGTTATTTGCAAATCACATTTTTTTTCCTTTGTGCATTTTCTTGTTTTGCAACGCTGAAAATAATTATGAACAAAATGAATTAAAAAAATATTAAATAAAATTCACAGTAAAAAAAAGAAATCAGCAGAAGAGAGACAAGGGGAGGGAAGAGGTATTTAGGATAACTAAGCGTTCTAAAGGATTAATACATAGAAATAAAAATGTATTTTAAAAAAACACACACTTTTAAGGTGAGAGCGGAAAAGCCATTGTAACGGACAACTACACACTAACCAGCGCTGGTGGTGAGGACCAGAACAAACATAAGACCACCACTGTGCCAAACACTTCTGAGTGGTGAGAAGCGTCACACCTTCTCAATGACGATGCATTGACGAGGCCTCCCATCTCTTTCTCGAGATTCTCTGGAATTGAGAAAGAGGCGTTGACTAGCTTGTAGTTTTTGTCCGTTTACATCGGCTTTTCTGGCGGCTCTGTCATGCGTATCTTCCCTTCTTGGTTGGCCATAAGTCAGGTCACTGCATTGCCTTTATTAAAGTGGACATCATTGCACATCATTTTTTGGAGCATTTGTTTAATTTACTTGAGTGCTTTTTTGCAACTACTGCAGTCACTCAGTTTCTGGGACCAGGCGTACTTTCCTTACCTTTAGAGAACTGGATTTACAGGTTATCATCCCTGGTACCTTCTCCTTACAATTATTTGGGTTGTTAATGTGGAAATTCATATTACCACCATATGACATGGTTGGTCTAGAACAGGGATATGCAATTAGCGGACCTCCAGCTGTTGCCAAACTACAAGTCCCATGAGGCATAGCGAGACTCTGACAGCAGTAAGCATGACACCCAGAGGCAGAGGCATGATGGGACTTGTAGTTTGGCAACAGCTGGAGGTCCGCTAATTGCATATCCCTGGTCTAGAATATATAACAATACATCTATACTTTACCACCTACATCACACATGGGACTTTATATGGATTTATACCATCAGACTGTGTGCTCTTGCTTTTTTTTATTATAATTATCCCATATAGACTCCTTGGTTTTTTCCAGCTGCACTGGTACTGTGTGAACATTTGCTTCACTGAGCCTTGGTTTGTTTTGGTGTCTAGATATATAAAAAAAAAATTACCGTCATTTTACACAAAAGCGGCTGTATTCACAGCTGGTAATTGCAGGTAACAGCGGGTGGGGAGGGGGGGGAAGAGTGGCGGCAGGGGGAGATGGAGCTGTGTGTAAGAGATGCGTCTTAAAATATTTTTTAAAGACCTATCTCTATGTTCAAAATCATCAAGGATAACTAGTTTTCGCAATATCAAGAAGACTACAAGGGTTTAAAGGCTACAAAAAGCACAGCTGCATTACGGATCAAACAACATATCAGTTTCACTTGTGATGTGATTGGCAAAAAATCCCTGCAGAGCAGCAGTCTTGCCTTTCTGGTTGGAGGCTGTTTGGGTGTCTGTCAAGCAGATTTGTAAAGCTACAGGCTACATAATATGCCAACCCTATAATCTGCACACCATAGCAAATAGGACTTTGTCCTTTGAACAAAAAGTCTTTACTGGTAAAAATTATAGGCCTCCAGACCTTGAACTGGAAGGGGTCTTGGATTACCATTACTGATTATTTCAACAAATAAATTATTTTGTGGGGTCTTTTAGACTTATCTGCGCTTCATGTACTTAATAGGAATAGCAGATCTTTGTGCTGGAAATCATATTACCTATAAAGGTAATATACAATTCTTGATACCAGTCCTTTACTAAACTGTCAGTCTGACTGGACGTGGGGCCCTGTTGGGCTGGTGGCCCAAAGTGGAGATACTTCATCAGTCAGACATTGATCAGTGGGAACCTGCAAGCTGTGAAACATGCTGCTCTCTGTTTAAACCTGCCATCTCAGCAACAGGCAGAGGGAGGTTTTCCAACATTAATTTCCTTTGCAGCAATGAGATTTAGTACATAATTGATTCTTGTCATTTTGCATTCAATCCCTAAACTATATAGATTAATTTATGGACTTGAGTATTGTAGAATAAAAAAAAGTTTTAATAATAACGGAGCAAGGTATAAGAACCGAGTTGGAAAACAAATTATAAATAGTCAGGTTTAATATCTCAAACCTCTGAATAATAAATTGTTACTGTTCCCAGTGTGCTATTTATTTATTCATTTTTGCTGCTTTGTGAAGCATCTGTTAGTCTCTCCACAGGCAAGACACTGATTGAGAAAAATTCAGGCGCGCATTACCAGATTCATATTTAATCATAGCATTGAAGAAATGCATTGAGATCATTTATTTGCTTTGCCAGCACGAGCTAAACAGACAGCATTTTTGTGTAGAAAAGCTATAGAATCTTGGCTGTTGCATGTTGTTTGGTATACATATAACATGTAAAGAGTGAAGAAAGTATATTGTGAATGTAGTTTTTGCTAAAAATGTGTTTGTAATTACACAGGAACTGGTCAGTGCTTTGCCCAACATAATCAATGACAAGCATGGAAGAAAGGTGCTGCTCTATTTGCTGTGCAGACGAAATACTTCACATTTTCTACCGGAGATAATTGAAGTGCTCAAACAAGGAGATTGTAACATGCACAGGTAAGGTTGATATGTGCAACATCTTTTTAAGAGTATGTATATTAATGGTTTCTTTAGGCATGCAATGCAACATCTGACCCATAGACCATCTCTAAAATCAAAAGGCAACACAATGTGCATTGAAGTGCGCACCTAGGTGTTAAGGGCCCTGCCCTACTCCCTTATGAACTGTGCACATGCCTTTTATTCATTTCCGACAAGCTAAACACTCCAATGTATCTGACATATATTTCAGCACATGCACTGAAACACATATATGTTCACATCTATGTCCTGTGGTATGAAGGATGGTCAGGGGAATTGGATAAGTTCACCTTTTGAAAAAATAAATAAAAATGCACATCTTTTTGCAGGTAAAAAAAAAAGTTAATTTAAAGCGGTGTTCCAGCCGCGATATTTAAAAAAAAAAAGTCAGCAGCTACAAACACTGTAGCTGCTGACTTTTAATAAGGACACTTACCTGTCCTAGGCGCCCGTGATGTCGGCCCCCCCCCCCCCCCCCCCCGTGGCCGATCCCTCGATCGTGGAAGGTCCCGGCGCCGCCAGCCTGACTAAGGGAAACAGGCAGTGGAGCCTTGCAGCTTCACTGCCCGTTTCCTACTGCGTATGCGCGAGTCATGCGGCTTTTTGTGAATTTCTCTGTTCTCCGGGATACACACAGTTCCCAGAAGTCAGTGCGCCCCATTCCCCAGCAGACAATGCGAGGAAGACGAGGAAGAAGACCAGCCATGGACTAGGAAGATCTGCATAGCAACCGCTATTTCTGGTAAGTAAAAAAAAAATATTTTTTTCCTTTTTTTGGAGCATTTTTATGTAATTTTTTTTTAGGGTGCCTTTTTAAGGAGCCTGCAGAGCATTGTACCCGCAAACAGCAGATCACTGGTACAATGCCAGGCTCCTGCAGACTCTCAGCATAGCTGTCTGCCCATACCGCCAATACAAGCAGGAAGATCTATGGACTACGAGGACTCCACTACAAGCCGTCGGCCACAATGGATGACGGTACTTGTAGGCATTCATTCACAGGAAACTGGGCATGGCCACGCTAAAAACGCATGTGCAAACCATATTGCTAACACATATTAACATGTTTTTAACATGCATTAAAACGCTCACTGTCCCAAAAGGTAAACTTTGAAGGATAAACTAATGTTATTAGAGTACAGTGCAACCACACTCATTGTTTGTTTTATTTTTTTTAAACTTTCAAATGACCATTTAGTGCGTGCCACAGAATCAATAGTAGGTATTTTCAGAGCACCAGGTTGCGCAAAAACAGAATATTTTACTCAATGGAATATTGCCACCATGATAGGAAGCATAAGCTCTGAGCAAGTCATCTGCCCTATGATTATCTTTATGCTGAAAGGGATAGTAACCGCCTGCTGTATAGGCAAATGATGGTGGCAAGGTGGTTCTATTGTTCTGGGATGATGTCATATGACATCAATCCACTCTCGCCGGGACATGGTGCATCCCCGATCTCGGTAAAGAGCCAATGACTTGGCTCTTTACCCATATGATCAGCTGTGTCCAATCACAGTTGATCACATGTAAACAAGGAAATGTCAGCTTTCCTCTTTTCATACGGACATCGAGTGAGGTGAGGAGAGCCGATCAGTGGCATTTCCTCACAAGGGAGACCTGCACAGATAATTAGGGCACTGATCATCAGTGCATCCCCAACAGTGACCACTGATGCCAATCAGTGCTGCCTTTCAGTGGCCATCAGCATCTGCTCATCAGTGCCATCCATCAGTGCTGCATATTAGTGCCCACCTCATCAGTGCAGCCTGATCGGCGGACATCAGTGAAGGAGAAAAATGACTTATTTACAACATTTTCCGACAGAAACTTTTTTTTATTTTTTCAGAATTTTTTGCTTGTTTTTTAGTAGAAAATAAAAAATCCAGTGGCGATTAAGTACGACCAAAAGAAAGCTCTATAGGTCTCAAATTATAAAAATGTAATTTGGGTACAGCGTTGCATGACCACGCAAGTGTCGTTGAAATTGGGACGGCACTGAAAGCTAACCATTGGCCTGGGCAGGAAGGGGGTAAAAGTACCCAGTATTTGAAGTTATTAAAGGCTCATGATATACTTACCTGCTCTGTGCAGTGGTTTTCCACAGAGCAGCCCTGATCTTCCTTTTCTTGGGTCCACCACCGGCGCTCATGGCCCCTTTCCTCTTGCCAAGTGCCCCCATAGCAAGCCACTTGCTATGGGGGTCACTCGTGTGCTCTCTTCCTAGCCCCTGCTCGGCCCCACCAGTGATCCCTCCTCACTGCCTGTGATTGACAGCAGGGGGAATCAGTGGCTACTGCTGCTATGTCTCAGCCAATGAGGATTGAAAGAGCCGCTGCTCTCGTGCACATTGCTGGATCAGGCTTGGATAAGTATTGGGGGGTAGATGCTGCACAGAGAAGGTTTTTTACCTTCTTGCATAGAATGCATTAGGGTAAAAAAAACCTGCCTTTACGACAACTTGAAACCTTTAGTTTGAATGGCATTTACCTGTAATTAAGACCACATGTTACATTCATCCTGTGTATATATAAACTTCTTCCATTTATCAAAAGAGAGAAAACATGTTTTGCTTTTTAGACCTATGATATTTTAGTAAAATGTTTTGACATAAAGTATAATTCATAAGACAGGAGTTTGTATAATGGTGGTTAGCCTGTGTCACTGATATAACTGTCTCAGTTGATTCATTTTAGGTTAATCTATGCCATGCTGCAGCCTGCAAAGACTTTAGCTTTTACTGAGTGGTGACTTACCAGTACAGAAAAAGATAATTGGTGATACTGTTTCCTTACAGCACGTTGACGTTTACACATGGATAGTTCTCAGTGGAAAGCACATAGAAGTGATGCATCATTTGAGCACATGCTGCTTCCCCACAATGCTGGCTTACTTAATGTCACACAATTAAAAAAAATTATTGAGCTAAATGGCTAATCTGAAAATTAATATTTAATTTGAATGTACTTGTGCTTATTGTTGTATTCTTCATTATGACTGATACTGAAGATTCCTCAGCCATCTTACAGTGAGGAAAAAAAGTATTTAATCTCCTGTTGATTTTGTATTTTGCCCACTGACAAAGAAATGATCAGTCTATAATTTTAACTGGCAGGGAAGGGGTTAACATCAGGGGCGATCAAATGGTTAAATGTGCTCCTAGGGGGTGCTTTCTAACTGTGGGATGTGCTTTGACTTGAGGAAGACAGAGATCCATGTTCCTGTATAGTGGTCTGCCTTGTTTACCTAGGCAGACCACCGTTCTGCCTCTCCTCAGAACGATTGTGAAGTACCGAAGAACATTGGGTCCGCCGAACCTGCTGTATGGCTCCCGCTGTGTCCAATCCCAGCGGGAATGGGTCGCAGGCGGCGCACTTCCCAGACCCAGTGCACAAAGTTACATACAGGTTTGTGATTTTGCGCAGGATGGCCGCCCTGCTGCAGTATATCTGCATGGGGCGCTCCAGAAGTGGTTAAACCCCCAAAACAAAAAAATTATTATATTGCAGCTTTCTTAGACGTGGTGGCTGCATTTGTTTTGTTTTTTAGGCTTTTTTCACCCGGTGATCCAGCCAGTAAGTCTGTTACATTTTATACTTTCTTTAACTAAGCAAGCTGTCCAGCAATAGTGGCAGTTAGATTAGACAAACCATTTACCACTGACTGGGGTGCTTGTAATGATCAGCTTTTATTCAGTTATGTGAAACCTCTATCCCAAAAGGGAAAGAACTGTTTCCTTTAACTGCTTAAAGCGGAAGTAAACCCTGATGGGTTTTACTTCCTCTTTTGCTCCCTGTATAGCCTGCAAATTTAAAGCATAATGGGCTCGAATGCATCGCATACAAGCCCATTATGTGACACTTCCCTGCAAAAGAATCCAGCGCTGTCCCCTGTGCAGGCTGTGTCCATCTTCAAGCTCCTCTTACTTCCGGGCCGCAGACTCCGGCACGTGACGTCACTCCCGCGCATGCGCACAGTAACGGCACACGCTAGGGAAGAAACGGCGCAGAGTTTAGTTTCTTCCCAGTGCATGCACTGTTCACATTATCGGCGGACTACAATTGAAATATCTCCTAAACGGCGCAAGTTTAGGAGATATTTCCACTACCTATAGGTAAGCCTTATTTTAGGCTTACCTATAGGTAGAAGTCCAAAAAAAGGGTTTACAACCACTTTAAGAAGTGTTTGCTGCAGTTTGGCTTTAATTTGTTAGTCAAGTCCATATAAATCACTAGTGCATCCAGCACTGCCCCCTAGACATTGTTGCTGTCTAAAGGTGTCTCTGTTGCTCCTTTTATATAGAATGGAGACACCCTAAATCTGGGTACACACTGAGGTTTTTTTTTTTGTTCCACCAGCAGGCTGAATAAAAAAAAGCACACGGATCTCCCTCGCTGTGCCATTGTTTTCTAACACCAGGGCCCCCCCCCCCCCCCCCACCCAATTACAATACACTGATCAGCCAAAGGTGGCAGCAGCTAAAGCTCCGCACACATGGACTATTGAACCGGCCAACATTCAGCCTGTATGATGGCTGCCGGTCTGACAGAAGGGGCATGACCAAAAAAGGTCTGCTGACTAGCTCCTGATCTGCGCTCTCAGCTGAGAGCGCTGACCCGGAGTGTTCTAGCTGGGATCTGTCCCTCTGTAAGAACACAATAGAACTACGACACGCTATCCGTGCGCAGTTTCATGGCCTGACCCTTGAGCTCGCTGAATCCCCGCTTGAGGCATTGATGTCGTGTTCTGGCATTACGAAATTAGTCACGACCATTTACTCCCGACTGCAGACGGGTGGGAGTTCTCCCTTCCGTGCTGCACAGCGGAAGTGGATGGTCGACATCCCTGGGCTTTCAGAGGAGGGGTGGGAGGAGGCCTCTGGGGCCTGTTTCTTGGATATTGTTGGGTCTAACGACCAATATATACAGTTCAAATTTATTCATCAACTACACTACACGCTGGCTCGCATGGGTTATGATTCAGGGGCCCTCTGCCCTAGATGTAAGTGCACCAATGCTGGTTATGTACACATGTTTTGGTCCTGCCCGGCCCTCTCGGGGTTCTGGGTGGACCTATTTTCTTTTTTTTAAAACAACCTACGCCTGGTGACCCCCCGCACTGTTGAAGTGGGGCTCCTGGGCATCCTTAATGACCACATACCCGGGACCCACAAACGGACCCTAGCCCGCTTGATACTCTTTTATGCTAGAAAACTGATATTACTACAATGGAAGTGTGTATCTGCTCCCAACATCCAACTGCTGTATCGCATGATAAACAAAGTCGTACCAATCTTTAAACTAATCTATAAAGGAAGGGCCTGTATAAAGAAATTCTACAAGATCTGGCAGCCTTGGCTGGATATAGACAGCTCCTTTTGGAAGGATACCCCTCTGTCTCAGCAGTAGTGGGCCCTAATTCATCCCCTCTGTTTTGACGGGGGGGGGGGGTGAAGAACTACCTACTATCCTACATGAAGAAGCTAGGGACATGAAACATATCACACATAAATGTGGGGGGGAGTAGAAGTGCCCCCCCCCCCCCAGCTGTAGTATCGGCTGGGGAAATGGGTGGAAGTGACGGGTGAATGGGTATGAGTGTTGTGTGAGTGAATGCAAGCACTTAAGTATTACTGGATATTGATAACCGAATGAGTCCTGTGAAAATCACAGTTAAATACTCTCGATACACCTTTGGTATTAGGGTTTTGTTTTTGTTTTGTAATTTTTCCTCCGTTGAAGAACTGGGACACCTATGTGGCCATGCGGCCACAAGCAGTAAGCCTTATTAGGCTTGAATGTTATTTCGAGACTATATTGTTTATGCTCCCGCTTCACGGTGTAATACCGGTAAATTGCTACTGAATACAAGAAAATATTGTGCAAGCGTATATGTTGATATGTTCTGTATTTTTTTTTTCTCTCTGTTTAATGGAAAAATCAATAAACATAAATAAATAAAAAAAAAAAGAATAGAACAACAGAGGAGATCACTGTACTAACATGGGTTAATACAGCGGTTCCGACCTGAGCTGTCAGGTTTTTTTTTTTCATTCAGCCTGCTGGCTTGAACGAAAAAAAACTAGCAGTTCGTATTGGGCTTTATTAAATGCTGGTTTTCCAACAGGACCATCCAACAGAAGCTAGTCTAACGATATGCTTCAGTTGCATAGAGAGGGCTACACACAGATCAAATTTCGTCTGATTCCTGCTGAACAGATCCGAATTTTGATCTGTGTGTGTGCAGCTTATGACAAGAAATGTGTTGCAGAATCGCCAGATGAAAATATAGGGGGGGGGCTTAAAAACCTGTCGTCTATTGCATGTTTATCTTTAAATACCACTTTAACTTGGATCTCTTATAAATAATATACATATACACATACTGTGGTTCATTTATTTATAAAATGAGAATAAGAAAATTGTTACGTTGACCAATTAGGTACCAGGTGGCCCCTTCAGTGCACATTAGAAAATAAAAGGTAATAGGTCACTAGTTGCTTTTGGCTGGGCTCTCATTTACCAGTTCTAATAACTGATCATGTGGTCCTCTGTATTGTATTAAACAGTCAGGTTACACTATTGCTGTCCCTTTGTCTTTACAGCAAAAAGGATCCAGAGTTGAGGCACAGAGAACTACTAGAAGCTGTATCTGGACCCTTGCTGAAGTACCTGGCAGAGAACATAAAAGACTTGGTTCTACAGAATGCTATGTGCACCATGATTACAAATATTTTACTGTATGCAGTGGGTGATCCACAGCCAGTCATGTCTGCCATTGCCACAATAGCAGCAGAAGATTTTGTGCCAGGTGGCACAGATGGAGAGGTATGGGTTTATATATTTTTTTCAGTTCTAATTGTTTTATTAAGTTTGTAAAAGAGTGTCCATAGCCACTGGTATGTTTTATCTGATCAGGGAAATAAGGACTTTTTATCCAGGTTTCTTTACTCTGATTTGTATCAATGGCATCAGTTTGACTTGTTTAAAACACTTCTGAGATCATTTAGAACTCACTGGCACCTTCATTTCACCTGCTTCAAGCAGGTTTTACATTCCCATAGACTTGTATAGGATTAAAAACCCCATCTGATGTGACCAAAAGCCCGTCGACACAGACCCTTAAGTGTGTGCCAAATCAGTGACCGTTAAGAGATGTGAAGCATGTTTTACATACCTCGGCAGAAATTTATACTACATTTTTTACTAAAATGTATGCGAATTTGGTATTTGGCTTAAAGCAGTTTTAAATCCAAAAGCAAACATTTATTATATTGCAGCTTACTAATTCTTAGATGTGATGGCTGTATTAGTTTTCTTTTCTTTCTCGTACATCACGGGACACAGAGCGGCATAGTCATTACTATGTGGGTTATATAGTTTACCTTCAGGTGCTGGCACTGGCAACTTCCAAACCGGAAGTACCCTCCCCTATATAAGCCCCTCCCATCCGGGAGCACCTCAGTTTTTTGCCAGTGTCTAAGGTGTTGGCCAAGAAGTAACATGTGTTTTTCACTAAGCTTGCGTACAGGTTCTTTTGGGCCTCAGTAAGCTATTCCGGATCCGACCAAAAAAGCTTCATAGCTAAACGGTCGGTACCCGGGCCTTGCAGAGAAGAGCAAGGTTTTGCCTGTAATGCTTCTCTTAGGAGGGCTGGACCCTGGGATCCAGAGCTCTGGTCATACCCACGACCAAGATGTTTTCTGTGCAGGGTGCTATACAGGTCCAGGGGAGTGGAATCCTTGGGAACCCGGTCCCTGAAAGTTTAATTACAATGCCTGCCGTGAGAGGTGAAGTTTGGGCTTCTGTGGACCAAACAGAGTCCTGCGGCGGGGAAAAGGTAAGTGGGGGCCCCTCAGGAACTTGGTTCTATTGGGGGACCCCCAAGCCTAATATGTCTTTCTGCCTGTTACCTAACGGTATTCCCGCTAAATATCTGTGCATGCCTGTAACTACTAAAAAATGTAATAATTTTAAGAGTGGTCAAGAAAAAAAAAAAAATAGTTAAACCGCGGTACCTGTGTTAAACCACTAGAGGCCAAGTCAAAATCCAGGCAGATGGTGAGTTCTCTGGATGGGAAACTGTTTCCTCTGCCATGTTGCAATGCTCGTCCATCCCCCGGCCCTGTGGCAAACAGGGCCCTGGCTTCTGTCCCTAGTTCCTTTTCAAAAAGAGCGCCGAAGGCGCACGTGCGCGTGCACGCGCCTCTATAGAGGTGAGCTGGAAAAAGGGGCGGAGCTTGGTGAATGACGCTCTGTGCGCGCCGCAGCGCTTCTGCGCATGTGCGGGCGTCCCAGCATGATAAAAAGCACAATTAGGTGTTGTCAGCTGGTTATGGAAGGCAGAAACAGAGCTGGCAACATTTAGAAAGGCATACAGCAGGCGGTTGATGCAGGCATCCCCATAGAAAGGCACATTAGTAGACACCAACTGTTTATATAGCAGCAATTGTGCTAGACTACTGTCAGTAAGTGGTGTATTTCGGCTGGAATACCTCAGCTTTGGGCTTAGGAATATGCCGTCTAAAGTCTCCGGGACTAAGAATCCCAGGAAGCATAGGGGGTCTCCATCGGGCTCTGAGGATCTTGGGCATGCTTCGGCTGCACCAATCTCCCCTGAAAAATCAGAGGTTAGTGACCGTAGAGCACCCACAGGAGTACCTGGTACTGTGGCTGTCCTCAGTTCACCTGCTCCTGTGTATATAACAGAGGAGGTTTTTTCCTCAGCTCTGGGAGGACTGGAAGAGAGATTGACAACATTGATCGCTGCTTCCCTGTCACAGGGAAAGAGCGCCCGATCTCCGTCTCCTCCCTCAGAGTACCTGTTAGCAGAGCAACAGTCCCATACAGGGATTGACCTACCTGAAGGGGATCAGGATGAGGTTGATTCTGTTGTAGAGGAATCAACAGTGGAAGAGCCATTTTCAGCATCACATGCTGAAAGATTATGGGTTCAGTCCCTGACTAACATGGTCCGATCAGCATTTAAAATGCCCCTTGCGGAGCCATCATCCACTTCTGTCTCCTCGTTGGGGTCGCTAAAAGCTCCCCAGACTGTTTGTTCCTTTCCAATCCATCCTTTACTGAAAGGGCTCATTTACCAGGATTGGGAACATCCTGATAAAATATTTACTCCTCCCAAGAGATTTCCGGTGGTCTATCCCATGGAGGATAAGTTCATCAAAAAATGGAGGGTCCCTACAGTGGACGCAGCCATCTCTTGTGTGAATAAATCACTGACATGTCCAGTAGATAATGTCCAAATGTTCAAGGACCCAATAGATAAAAAATTGGAGTCCTTATTAAAATCTGCTTTCTCTACAGCAGGCTTGGTGACACAACCAGCAGTGGCAGCTATTGGGGTCTGCCAAGCAGTGAAGGATCAGTTGAAACTGGTCTTAAGGGACTTGCCAGATCAGCAGGCCCTTGCCCTAGCTGATCTACCTAGAGCCTTGTGCTTTGCGGTTGACGCCATAAAGGATTCAATCCATCAGGCCTCCCGCCTTACGCTGTCTGTAGTACATATGCGCAGGCTTCTATGGCTCAAAAACTGGTCTGCTGAAGCTCCCTGTAAAAAATTGCTGGTTAGCTTCCCATTTCATGGTGAACGCTTATTTGGGGAAGACCTGGACAAATATATCCAGAAAATTTCCAGCGGTAAAAGTACACTCTTGCCGGTTAAAAACAGAGTTAGAGGTCCCTCTTTTAAGAGGCCTGCTTCTCCAGTCCCTAGGACATCGGCTGTGAAACAGTTCCGACGGCCTCCTCGGTCAAATCCCGGGGGTAAAAATCAGGGACGATCGCAGGGTAACAAGAAACCCTGGGTCAGGAGAGGTACAAAACCTCCCCCAAAGTCAAATGCATGAAGGGTTGCCCCCACTCAATCGGGTGGGGGGAAGACTTCAGTTGTTCGCAGAGACCTGGTGGAACACGATCAGAGACAGGTGGGTGCTCTCCGCAGTAAGTCTGGGATACAAATTGGAGTTAAAAGACTCCCCTTCTTCCCATTTTATAAGGTCGAACGTGCCAAGGGATCCCCGGAAGAGAGGATCCCTCCTGTTGGCACTAGAACAACTATTGCTCCAAGGAGTAATTATGGAAGTTCCCCATGAAGAATGCGGGTTCGGGTTTTACTCAAACCTCTTTACAGTCCCGAAACCAAACGGGGACGTGAGGCCATATTAAATCTAAAAGGGCTAAACAAATTCCTACATATCAGAACTTTCAGGATGGAGTCGATCCGATCGGTGACCACTGCCCTACAAGGGGAGGAATGGCTAGCCTCGATCGACATCAAAGATGCTTATTTGCACATTCCCATCTTTCCAGTTCACCAAAAATTTCTACGCTTTGCAGTAGAAGGGCGTCATTTTCAGTTCAGAGCCTTACCCTTCGGTCTGGCCACAGCACCAAGAGTGTTCACAAAAATTCTGGCCCCATTATTGGCCAATCTAAGAACACAAGGTGTAACGATAATGGCATATCTAGACGACTTGTTGCTGATAGACCACTCAGTGGAAAAACTAGAAGTGGTCGTTCACAAGACAATCAAGTATCTGGAATCTCACGGTTGGATTATCAACCGAGACAAGTCGGCCCTAAAACCAGTCAAAAGTCTGGAATACTTGGGGCTAAGGCTGGATTCAGACCAGAGAAAAATTTTCTTGCCTCAAGAAAAGGTGTCGTCTTTGAGAGATTTGATCCACCTAGTGGGTACAAAAAGACAGCCGTCCATACGCCTGTGCATGAGGCTGCTGGGAAAAATGGTGGCATCATTCGAAGCAGTACCCTACGGTCAATTCCATTCAAGGAATTTGCAAAGGGCCATACTGTCAGCCTGGAACAAAAAAGTTCAGGCCCTAGACTTACCAATGTCCTTGTCCCCTTCCGTTCGCAAGAGCCTCCGTTGGTGGTTGGTTCCCCAGAATCTGGAAAAAGGGAAATCCTTCAGTCCGATTTCTTGGAAGGTGGTCACTACAGATGCCAGCCTTATAGGCTGGGGAGCAGTACTGGAGCAATGGTCTCTCCAGGGCAGATGGTCGGATGCGGAAAAGGCCCTGCCCATCAATCTCTTAGAGATACGAGCAGCCCGGTATGCCCTAGTAGCATGGACATCCAAACTCCAAGGGTCCCCTGTCAGAATTCAATCGGACAATGCCACGGCAGTGGCATATATCAATCATCAGGGTGGCACCAGGAGTCGTGCAGCCCAGAGGGAAGTAAATTGCATCCTGAAATGGGCAGAAAGATATGTCCCAGCCATATCCGCGGTATTCATTCCAGGAGTGGAGAATTGGAAGGCGGACTTTCTAAGTCGCCAACAATTATGCCCAGGGGAATGGTCCCTTCACCCCGAGATTTTCCGGACAATATGTCAGCGGTGGGGAACACCGGATGTAGATCTGCTAGCATCCAGATTCAACGCAAAGGTGGACAGGTTTGTCTCTCGGACAAGGGATCCCCTAGCTTGCGGCTCGGATGCCCTAGTGTTCCCTTGGGATCAGTTCAAGCTGATATATGCATTCCCACCGCCACAATTGTTACCTCGATTACTCCGCAGAATCAGGGTAGAAAAGAAACCAGTGATTCTGGTGGCTCCAGCGTGGCCCCGAAGAGCATGGTACGCGGAGATTGTAAAAATGTCTGTGGGGAGTCCTTGGACTCTCCCACATCGTCCGGACCTGCTTTCGCAAGGACCGATATACCATCCTTCCTTACCAGCCCTAGGTTTGACGGCCTGGCTATTGAAGCCCACATTCTAAAAAAGAGAGGTCTCTCTAATCCTGTGGTAGCTACCATGATCAATGCCAGGAAGCCGGTATCCAGGCAGATCTATTATAGGATCTGGAAGGCGTACATCGCTTGGTGTGAGGCCAGGAAATGGCATCCACGTAAGTACGTAATAGGTAGGATTCTGGACTTCCTACAGTGGGCTGTAGATAGGAAGCTTGCCTTGAGTACTATCAAGGGTCAGATTTCGGCCTTGTCAATATTTTTTCAAAGGCCCTTGGCTTTGCATTCACTAGTCAAAGCTTTTATACAAGGAGTGATGCGTATTAGCCCTCCGGTTAATATTCCCATATGTCCATGGGACTTAAACCTGGTTCTGTCGGTTCTACAGAAACAACCTTTTGAACCATTACAGCACATTTCCTTGGTTCTTCTCACCAGGAAATTGATTTTTCTAGTAGCCATTTGTTCGGCTAAAAGAGTGTCGGAATTAGCCGCTATGTCCTGTAGGGAGCCATATCTGGTTATCCATAAGGACAGAGTAGTGTTACGTCCTCATCCAGCCTTTCTTCCTAAGGTGGTATCGAGGTTTCATTTGAACCAAGATGTGGTTCTTCCTTCCTTTTTCCCCAAACCTAGTTCGGTAGAGGAAGAGTTATTACATTCTTTGGATGTAGTAAGAGCAGTTAAAGCTTATCTAAAAGCCACTGCTCAGATTCGCAGAACGGATACTTTGTTTATTCTGCCGGAAGGCCCCAGAAAGGGTCAGGCAGCATCAAAATCTACTTTAGCCAAGTGGATTCGACAGGTCATTATGCAAGCTTATGGCTTGAGAAGGAGACCGCCTCCGTTCAAAGTTAGGGCGCACTCCACGAGAGCAGTTGGAACTTCATGGGCAGTGCATCACCAGGCCTCCCTGGCTCAAATCTGTAAGGCTGCAACATGGTCTTCAGTACACACGTTTACTAGGTTCTACCAGGTGGACGTTAGAAGTCAGGAGGATGTCGCCTTTGGGCGCAGTGTGTTGCAGGCTGCAAAAGATCCTCATGTCTGATAGCGCTCAGCTTATGTATGGTGTATCCCCCCCCCCCTCATTGGGCATTGCTTTGGGACGTTCCACATAGTAATGACTATGCCGCTCTGTGTCCCGTGATGTACGAGAAAGAAAATAGGATTTTTATAACAGCTTACCTGTAAAATCCTTTTCTTGGAGTACATCACGGGACACAGAGCTCCCACCCCTCTTTTGGGGACACTTATTGCTTTGCTACAAAACTGAGGTGCTCCCGGATGGGAGGGGCTTATATAGGGGAGGGTACTTCCGGTTTGGAAATTGCCAGTGCCAGCACCTGAAGGTAAACTATATAACCCACATAGTAATGACTATGCCGCTCTGTGTCCCGTGATGTACTCCAAGAAAAGGATTTTACAGGTAAGCTGTTATAAAAATCCTATTTTTTTAGGCCTCTTTTATTTTTATCTGCTGATCCAGACAGTCTGTTGTTTTGAACAGAAAAGCTCTCTTGTAGTTGCAGGACAGAGACCGACCATTTAACACTGGCAGGGCTGCTTAACCTCTTGCCGACCACCGCATACGTTTTTACGTCGACAGAATGGCACGGCTGCGCAAATGGACATATACATACGTCCCCTTTAATTTGCCGCTGTGTGGTCGCGCCGCCGGCGCGCTCGTGACCCTGTCGGGACCCGCGGACTCGGTGTCTGCCGGTGTCCCGCGATCAGGTCACAGAGCTGAAGAACGGGGAGATCTTTGTTCCCTGTCGTCGGGAACAGCGATCAGTGACGTGTCACGGCAAGCCACGCCCCCTAACAGTTAGAATCACTCCCTAGGACATACTTAACCCCTTCAGCGCCCCCTACATCTAACACACCCCTCCCCCGGACTGACGATGCTATTGTCCAAATCTGCTCCATGTGCTCTTTTATCCAGTGGTGTCTGTATAATGCAGGAGGCATGTTACTGGCCAGATCACCAGGGGAAAACCATGGCAAAAAAGCCTAAAAAAGAAAAATGCAGCCACCACATCCATTAATCAGTAAGCTGCAATATATTACATTTTTGGTTTGAGTACTGCTTTAAAACAGAGTTTAGTTTTTTTTCCTGGTTCAGAAATGTTACGCCCTGTTGAGAATTTGTGGCCGAATACAGGTCCTAATCCTAATTCTTTATCATCCATTGAGGGACATGATAATGTAATAACTCATAGACATTTGAGTTATATGCAATTGCCTTCAAAATGTGGATGCTGTTCAAAATAATAAAAAAAGAAATAAAAGTACAAAACCTCCTTATACACAATTCCATATGCACAGTTGATCCAGAGGAAGGCAACAAAAAAAAACCAATAAAGCATTATACAATTTGCTCTGACGGGAGAAAAAAATCATTCCTGATCCCCCAGGAGGCAAACCGATATCCTCTGGATAAACTACCCCTGGTGTTCAATCAAATGAAATTTGGAATTCACTGCAAACCTTCACCTTTATTGATCCTTTATGCAAAAGACATCACAGACAGTGCAGGGTACAGTAAAATTTGATGCGTAGTGAATCCAACTGGGCACAGCAGGAGGAAGAGAGTCAGCCATGGACTGTAAACTGCTCCACGTCATCTGTCATCCTTCCATTGACGTGAAGCATTTCAGGAATCAGTCCAGGCACCGCGTCATCACAACAAAAAAGTCTGCATCTGCTAGGTGCCTGGACTGACACCCGTCTCAGCGAGCCGCTGAAAGCCTGAGATGGCCGCTCCCCAGCCATCCACAGCTCAGCGCTCTAGTGAGTTAGGAGGGGGCAGAGCAGAGAGCTGCTGACTGACAGTCAGCAGCTCTCTGCTCGGGGAGCTGAGAAAACCAAGCCATCAGTGATGTTCGATCACTTGGTTCTCAGTGCAGAGGCGCCGGGGGACAGATGCAGCTTTGGACCGATGCTGCATCCACCTAGATAGGTATGATTATGAAAAAAAAAAAAATACATACTTGTCTTTTAACCACTTAACGACCGCCCACCACCGATTTACGTCGGCAGAATGGCACCGACAGGCAGAATCACGTAGATCTACGTGATCGCCTTTGTGCAGTTGGGGGGTCCATCCGGACCCCCCTTCACTGCAGTGAGCGGCCGTTAAGTGTTCGGGAGCGATCAGGCATGAGGGGGCGGCCGCTCGATTCCGCCCCCCCCCCCCCTCGCGATCGCTCCCGGCGAATGAAATTGCTTCCTCCTGCCTGAAATGTAAACACAGGCTGGAGGAAGTGATGTCATCTCCCTCGCCGCGGTCTTTTCGTTCCCGGCGCCAAGGAGAGAAGAAGCAGGTTAGTGCACCAACAGTCCACTGACACGTAGGTACACATAGGCACACAAATCACCCCCCAGTCACCCCCAGATCACCCCCCAGGTCACCCCAAAGCCCCCAATCACAGTGTCACTGATTGCAGTGATCATTTATTTTACTGATCACTGCATTTAGTGTCATCTGTGATTGTAAAAAGTTGCAGGGCAGTTAGGATTAGGCCCCTTTAGGTCCAGGGTAGCCCCCTAACCCCCCCCCCCTAATAAAGGTTTAACCCCTTGATCACCCCCCAGGTAACCCTTTCACCCCCTAACTTCAGCGTCACTAAGCGATTGTTTTTCCGATCGCTGTATTCGTGTCGCTGGTGTTTTAGATAGGCAGTTATTTTTTTTTAGGTTCGCCGCAGGTTTTTATTAGTGTCAGGTACCCCCATATATTATTTTAACCCCCTGATTGCCCCTAGAGTTAACCCTTTCACCAGTGATCGCCGTATAAGCGTCACTGGTTAGCCAGTAAGTTATTTAGTTATTTAGGTTACCCGTCAGGTTTTTATATAGTGTCAGGTACCCCCATATTTAACCTAATAAAGGTTTTAACCCCCTGATTGCCCCTAGTTAACCCTTTCACCAGTGATCACCATATAAAGGTTACGGGTGACGCTGGTTGATTAGTTTGCTTTTTATAGCATCAGGGCACCCGCCGTATATAACCCAATAAAGGTTTAACCCCCCTGATCGCCCGGCGGGTGAGATCAATTAGGTTTTAGCGCCAGAGAGGGTCTGCGTCGCCCCAGGCAGTGTTAGGTTAGTGCCAGTAACGCTAACACCCACGCGCAAAGCATACACCCCCCTTAGTGGTATAGTATCTGATCAGATCTATACTAGCATCCCCAGCGGTTTAGGGTTCCCAAAAACGCAGTGTTAGCGGGATCAGCCCAGATACCTGCTAGCGCCTGCGTTTAGCCCCTCCGCCCAGCCCAGCCCACCCAAGTGCAGTATCGATCGATCACTGTCACTTACCAAACACAACACACATAACTGCAGCGTTCGCAGAGACAGGCCTGATCCCTGCGATCGCTAACAGTTTTTTTGTAGCGTTTGATATATTTGCTGACGACAGTCAGGTGCTTTTTTTTCCTGTGAATCTTACTAGTGTACCCCTAAATTTAGAGCCCAAAATGGCAAGACGAAGGTACACTAGTAAAGAGGCCTACGAGATTCTGAGCATGACAGATAGTGAAGAGGAGGTCACGTATCTGTCAGATTCAGGCTCAGAATATCTTCCCGTAGAAGACAGTGACGTCAGCGGCCCCACGTCAGATAGCTCTGACGACGAAGTTGAGGTCCCTGCTAAGGTCAGGTGTACCCGATCCCGATCTTCTGAGGTTGTTGAGGAGCAAGAACCGCAGGTCTCTCGTATCATGGAGCAGAGTAGTACTAGCGCCGCTATTCCTTCTGGTGAACTGGCAAGCACCAGCGGCCTAGTACAGCCTGGACGTACATCCAGCACTGCAGTAACACTTGGTGACGTGGCGAGTCCCATAAGTGCAGTTCAAGCTGGCGAGGTGGCAAGCACAAGTAGTGTCCCGCTGCCACCAAGAAGACAAAGGCAGGCCCGTCGTGCCCATACTGCCCTTCCTGCAGAATTCGCCTATCCTGATTGGGTCCCCACCACTTCTGCAGAACCCGTACTTCCCCCATTCACTATAAATATACAAAAAGGTGTAGCGCTGGATGAGCAAAACTGTGTATGGCTATACAGTGAAAAAAATATATAATATAAGAAAAAGTATCAAAAACATGAGTGAATACTACAAATAAACAATTTAAAGTTCATGTGTGTCAGTGAAAAATATATGAAATCTTCTCCTCTATTTGAAGATGATAAGAGTTCTACAGAGTGCAGGTATCCGATAAAAATCATAGGCAAAATGCTCCAACACTTAGTAAAGATCCCGCCACCAAGGTGAAGAATGAAGGCTTACCAGACAGCCTGCGACCGCCCTTCTCAGGGGGGTCAAAACAGGCTCAGTAGAGTGATGTTTTACTCCATGGAAGGCAGGATGATTCTGCAGGAATGCTTCATCCACAATGGGAGAGTCTCCAGAGACGTTGATTGAACACCTGGCCAGAACTGGGAGTAGACACACTCTTTGCAGATCAGAGTGGATGTTCCTCAGTAAGTAGGATAAAATCCAAAAGAGAAAGAAAAACTTTCCATAGTGTAGCGTTCATCCATAAAAAAGGGGTTTATTTTCACAAAGTATGCGATACAGAACTTCAAAGTAACAAGTCCTGAGATATTAAAATGCTGGTTAAAAACTCCTTGCAAGGAATAAAAAGCTCCGTATTCTGTCAACCAAACGACCATTCGCGCGTGCGCAATGCATGCACGTGTCACCCTACGTCGTTTCGTCAAATCTGACATCATCAGGGGCACTGCCCAACCCGGTATTCAGGTGGAAACAGCTGATTTTATGCCAATTGATTTTTATTCACTGTTTTTCACGGAAGATCTCTATAGATCTATTGTGGACCAGAGTAATTTATATGCTGGTCAATTTATCGCCGCTAACCCCCAGTTGCCTAAAATTGCCAGAAATTGGAAACCAATTACGGTTTCCGAATTTAAGACCTTTCTGGGCCTTTCCCTCAACATGGGCACACATAAATTTCCGTCATTGCGTGCTTATTGGTCCACGCACCCAATTGACCACATGCCCGTGTTCTCTGCCTCCATGTCCAGGGCACGATACGAGCAGATTTTGCGGTTCATGCACTTCAACGACAATGAACTTTGTCGTCCACGTGGGGACCCTGAATACGACCGGCTCTATAAAATTCGGCCCCTCATAAACCACTTCAACGAACGTTTTGCAGCCTTGTTTACTCCCGATCAAGTTGTCTGCGTTGATGAGTCCCTGATTAAATTTTCTGGCCGCTTGTCTTTCAAGCAGTACCTTCCCAGCAAGCGTGCCAGATACGGGGTCAAGCTCTACAAGCTCTACAAGTTCTGTGACAGGGCAACAGGCTATGTAGTGAACTTTACGGTTTATGAGGGAAAAGATAGTCAGATTGAGTCGGTCAACTGCCCGGATTACATAGGGAGCGCTGGCAAGATAGTGTGGAACTTGGTGTCACCCTTATTCGGAAAGGGGTACCACTTGTATGTGGACAATTATTACACGAGCGTGCCACTGTTTAGTCACTTGTTTGATCATCAGATTGGAGCATGTGGCACCGTGCGACCTAATCGCTGGGGCTTTCCCCAGCGGCTTGTAGATGCCCGTCTTAGGCTGGGGGAGAGAGCCTGCTTGAAGTGTAATAACTTGCTCGCTATGAAGTGGAGGGACAATAAGAATGTTTTCCTTCTTACCTCCCTTCATGCAGACACGACAGTCCAAATTCGTACGGCGACTGGTGTTGTGGAGAAACCCCTCTGTGTCCACGAATATAACCAAAATATGGGAGGGGTGGACCTCAACGACCAGTTGATGGCGCCGTATCTAATTGACCGTAAGGCGAGACGCTGGTACAAAAAAGTGTCTCTATCATTATTCCAATTGGCTTTGCTGAACGCTCATGTGCTATACAGAGCTTCAGGCGGGACGTTATCTCTTCTAAAATTCCAGAATGAGATAGTCACAGAACTCCTGTATCCAGGCGGTTCTGCACCTCACCATCCCCAACCAAATGCAGTAAGCCGGCTGCATGAGAGGCATTATTCGTATGTCCTCCCGAGTACCCCTACCCAAAGCCACCCCCAAAAAAGATGTCGTGTCTGTAGCAAGCGCGGATTTAGGCGTGACACCCGTAGTTTTTGTCCACTCTGTCCTGACAAGCCTGGTCTTTGCCAAGGTGAATGTTTTGAACGCTACCACTCAAAAGTGAAGTTTTAGCGTAGGGTACAGCATTTCACAGACAAGGACACACTTACACAGGGTCTCCCAAGATGCCATTACATTTTGAGAGACCCGAACCATTACAGTTGTAAAGTTACAAAAAAAAGTGTAAAAAAGAAAAAAAAAAAACAAAACACAAAAAAAATATAAAATAAAAAAACCAAAAATAGTTGTCGTTTTATTGTTCTCTCTCTCTCTATTTTCTCTCTATTGTTCTGCTCTTTTTTACTGTATTCTATTCTGCAATGTTTTATCATGCTTGCTTTTCAGGTATGTAATTTTTTGTTTTCAGGTGCGCCATTCAACTGCAGCGCGGAATTATTTATCTTGACAGCAACAGCGTTTGCTCCCACGATACATAAAGCCGTGACTCCAGTGCTGTAAGAGGTGATTTCACCACCACAGTTAAAAAAAAGAGCATATATGCCGAAGCATGGGGGCAGCAGGGGCGGAGGAGCGATTTTGCTCCTAATGCCGCGTACATACGGTCGAAATTCCGACGGAGGCCTGCCCGTGGAAAAGTCCGACCGTGTGTACGCGGCATAACCTTTTATGCCGCGTACATACGGTCGAAATTCCGACGAAGGCTTGACCGTGTGTACGCGGCATAACTTTTTTGCGGGAGGATGCCCCCATGCTTCGGCATATATGCCCATCATTAGAAGTGGGTGGATGAAGGGAGGTATTCTAATGGTGGGCATACCCACCAATCAATCTCTTTTTTTCGTTCAGCCAATAGGCTGTATGAAAAAAAAGATTACAATACATGTCCAACAAGGACCAGCAACGTACTGGTATGTTGCTGGACTTTGAATGTTTATACCAGAATGATGCCTGCGGGTTTAGGTATCATCTTGGTATCATTCTTTTCAGCCAGCAGTCGGCTTTCATGTAAAAGCAATTCTAGCAGATAATTAGCCTCTAGACTGCTTTTACAAGCAGTGGGAGGGAATGTCCCCCCCCCCCCGGATATAAAAAGCGCCATTGGGAAAGCATTTTATCACACCGATCTTGGTGTGGTCAGATGCTTTGAGGGCAGAGGAAAGATCTAGGGTCTAACCCCCCAATTTTTTTCAAAAAAAGAGTACCTGTCACTACTTATTGCTATCATAGGGGATATTTACATTCCCTGAGATAACGATAAAAATGGTAAAAAAATAAAATATGGAAGGCACAGTTTAAAAATAAAATAAAAAAGCCAAATAAATAATAAAAAAAAAAAAAAAAAGCACCGCTGTCCCCCCCTGCTCTTGCGCAAAGGCGAACGCAAGCGTTGGTCTAGCGTCATATGTAAACAGCAATTGCATCATGCATGTGAGGTATCACCGCGAAGGTCAGATCGAGGGCAGTCATTTTAGCAGTAGACCTCCTCTGTAAATCTAACGTGGTAACCTGTAAAGGCTTTTAAATGCTTTTAAAA
Source organism: Rana muscosa (assembly GCA_029206835.1). Lineage (NCBI taxonomy): Eukaryota > Metazoa > Chordata > Amphibia > Anura > Ranidae > Rana > Rana muscosa. Next base: position 735,344,833 of record CM055116.1, read on the forward strand.
ATGAATGTAGTTTGTCGCCGCTGCGCGTTTGTGCGCAATTTTAAAGCATGTCGTGTTTCGTATCCATGTACTCAGCCTATGATCATCTTTTTTATTTCATCAAACATTTGGGCAATATAGTGTTTTTTAGTGCATTAAAAATAAAAAAAGTGTGTTTTTCCCCCAAAAAATGCGTTTGAAAAATCGCTGCGCAAATACTGTGTGGAAAAAAAAAATGCAACACCCACTATTTTAATCTGTAGGGCCTTTGCTTTAAAAAAAATATATAATGTTTGGGGGTTCAACATAATTTTCTTGCAAAAAAATTTTTTTTTACATGTAAACAAAAAGTGTCAGAAAGGGCTTTGTCTTCAAGTGGTTAGAAGAGTGGATGATGTGTGACATAAGCTTCCTAATGTTGTGCATAAAATGCCAGGACAGTTCAAAACCCCCCCCAAATGACCCCATTTTGTAAAGTAGACACCTCAAGCTATTTGCTGAGAGGCATGTTGAGCCCATTGAATATTTTTTTTTTGTCCCAAGTGATTGAATAATGACCAAAAAAAAAAAAAATGTACAAAAAGTTGTCACTAAATTATATATTGCTCAAACATGCCATGGGCATATGTGGAATTACACCCCAAAATACATTCTGTTGCTTCTCCTGAGTACGGGGATACCACATGTGTGGGACTTTTTGGGAGCCTAGTCGCGTACGGGACCCCAAAAACCAAGCACCGCCTTCAGGATTTCTATGGGTGTAAATTTTTGATTTCACTCCTCACTGCCTATCACAGTTTCGGAGGCCATGGAATGCCCAGATGGCACAAACCCCCCCAAATGACCCCATTTTGGAAAGTAGACACCCCAAGCTATTTGCTGAGAGGTATGTTGAGTATTTTGCAGATCTCGCTTTTTGTCACAAAGTTTTGAAAATGTAAAAAAAGAAAAAAAAATGTCTTTCTTAATTTTCAAAAACAAATGAGAGCTGTAAAATACTCACCATGCCTCTCAGCAAATAGCTTGGGGTGTCTACTTTCCAAAATGGGGTCATTTGTGGGGGTTTTGGGCTATTTTGACATTTTATGGCCTTCAAAACTGTGATAGGTAGTGAGGAGTGAAATCAAAAATTTATGCCCTTAGAAACCTTGAAGGCGGTGCTTGGTTTTTGGGGTCCCGTACGCGGCTAGGCTCCCAAAAAGTCCCACACATGTGGTATCCCCGTACTCAGGAGAAGCAGCAGAATGTATTTTGGGGTGTAATTTCACATATAACCATGGCATGTGTGAGCAATATATCATTTAGTGACAACTTTTTGTACATTTTTTTTTTTTTTTCTTTTTGTCATTATTCAATCATTTGGGACAAAAAAGTAGGATTTTTAAAACAGCTTACCTGTAAAATCCTTTTCTTGGAGTACATCACGGGACACAGAGCAGCATAGTCATTACTATGTGGGTTATATAGAATTACCTTCAGGTGCTGGCACTGGCAACTTCCAAAACAGGAAGTACCCTCCCCTATATAAGCCCCTCCCGTCCGGGAGTACCTCAGTTTTGTAGCAAAGCAATACGTGTCCCCAAAAGAGGGGTGGGAGCTCTGTGTCCCGTGATGTACTCCAAGAAAAGGATTTTACAGGTAAGCTGTTTTAAAAATCCTACTTTCTTGTTCATACATCACGGGACACAGAGCAGCATAGTCATTACTATGTGGGACGTCCCAAAGCAATGCCACATGAGGGGGGGGATACACCATACATAAGCTGGGCGCCATCAGGCATGAGGATCTTTTGCGGCCTGCAACACACTGCGCCCAAAGGCGACATCCTCCTGACTTCTAACGTCCACCTGGTAGAACCTAGTAAACGTGTGTACTGAAGACCATGTTGCGGCCTTACAAATTTGCGCCAGGGAGGCCTGGTGATGCACTGCCCATGAAGTTCCAACTGCTCTCGTGGAGTGGGCCCTAACTTTGAACGGAGGCGGTCTACTTCTCAAGCCATAGGCTTGTATTATGACCTGTCGAATCCACTTGGCTAAAGTAGATTTTGATGCTGCCTGACCCTTTCTGGGGCCTTCCGGCAGAACAAACAAAGAATCCGTTCTACGAATCTGAGCAGTGGCTTTTAGATAAGCTTTAACTGCTCTTACTACATCCAAAGAATGCAATAACTTTTCCTCTACCGAGCTTGGTTTGGGGAAAAAAGAAGGAAGAACCACATCCTGGTTCAAGTGAAACCTCGATACCACCTTAGGAAGAAAGGCTGGGTGAGGACGTAATACTACTCTGTCCTTATGGATAACCAGATATGGCTCTTTACAGGACATGGCGGCTAATTCCGACACTCTTCTAGCCGAGCATATGGCTACTAAAAATATCAATTTCCTGGTGAGTAGAACCAAGGAAATGTGCCGCAAAGGTTCAAATGGCTGCTTCTGCAGAACCGACAGAACCAAATTTAGATCCCATGGGCATATGGGAGCCTTAATCGGTGGAATAATACGAGTCACACCTTGCATAAAGGATTTGACAAGTGAATGCATAGCCAGGGGCCTTTGAAATAGTATTGACAAGGCCGAAACCTGGCCCTTGATAGTACTTAAGGCAAACTTCCTGTCTACAGCCCACTGCAGGAAGTCCAGAATTCTGCCTATAACGTACTTACGTGGATGCCATTTTCTGGCCTCGCACCAAGTGATGTACGCCTTCCAAACTCTATAGTAGATCTGCCTGGATACAGGCTTCCTGGCATTGATTATAGTTGATACCACAGAGTTAGAGAGACCTCTCTTCTTTAGGATGTGGGATTCAATAGCCAGGCCGTTAAACTTAGAGTTAGTAAGGAAGGGTGGTATATCGGTCCTTGCGAAAGCAGGTCCGGACGACGTGGAAGGGTCCAAGGACTCCCCACAGACATTTTGATGATCTCCGCGTACCAGGCCCTTCGGGGCCACGCTGGAGCCACCAGGATCACCGGCTTCTTCTCCAACCTGACTCTGCGAAGGAGTCGAGGCAACAATTGTAGCGGAGGGAATGCATATATCAGTCTGAACTGATCCCAAGGGAACACCAGAGCATCCGAGCCGCAAGCGAGGGGATCCCTTGTCCGGGAGACAAATCTGTCCACCTTTGCGTTGAATCTGGATGCTAGCAGATCTACATCCGGTGTTCCCCACCGCTGACATATTGCTCGGAAGACCTCGGGATGAAGGGACCATTCCCCTGGGCATAACCGTTGGCGACTCAGAAAGTCCGCCTTCCAATTCTCCACCCCTGGAATGAAGACAGCTGATATACATGGGACATGCTTTTCTGCCCATTCCAGGATGTGACTTACTTCCCTCTGGGCTGCACGACTCCTGGTGCCTCCCTGATGATTGATATATGCCACTGCTGTGGCATTGTCTGATTGAATTCTGACAGGGGACCCTTGGAGTCTGGATGTCCAGGCTACTAGGGCGTACCGGGCTGCTCGTATCTCTAAGAGATTGATGGGCAGGGTTTTTACTACATTTGACCATCTGCCCTGGAGAGACCATTGCTCCAGTACTGCCCCCCAGCCTATAAGGCTGGCATCTGTAGTGACCACCTTCCAAGATATCGGGCTGAAGGGTTTTCCCTTCTGGAGATTCTGGGGGATCAACCACCAGCAGAGACTCTTCCGAACGGAAGGGGACAAAGCCATCGGGAAGTCTAGAGCCTGAACTTTTCCGTTCCAGGCTGACAATATGGCCCTTTGTAAATTCCTTGAGTGGAATTGGGCGTATGGTACAGCTTCGAATGATGCTACCATCTTTCCTAGCAGCCTCATGCACAGGCGTATGGACGGCTGTCTTTTTGCACAAAGCAGACGGACCAAGGCCCTCAAAGAGGATACCTTGTCTAGAGGTAAGAAAATCTTCCTCTGGTCTGAATCCAGCCGTAGCCCTAGATATACCAGGTTTTTCACTGGCTGTAGGGCTGACTTGTCCAGGTTGATGACCCAACCGTGAGACTCTAGATACTTGATTGTATCGACAATTACCACTTCTAGCTTGGCAACTGAGTGGTCCATCAACAACAGGTCGTCTAGGTATGCCATTATCGTTACACCCCGTGTTCTTAGATCGGCCAACAGTGGGGCCAGAATTTTTGTGAACACTCGTGGTGCTGTGGCCAGACCGAATGGTAAGGCTCTGAACTGAAAATGGCGCCCTTCTACTGCAAAGCGTAGGAATTTTTGATGACCTGGAAAGATGGGAACATGCAAGTAAGCATCTTTGATGTCGATCGAGGCTAACCATTCCTCCCCTTGTAGGGCAGCGGTGACCGATCGGATCGACTCCATCCGGAAAGACCGGACGTTTAGAAATTTGTTTAGACTCTTTAGGTCCAATATGGGTCTTATGTCCCCGTTTGGCTTCGGGACTGTGAAAAGGTTTGAGTAGAAACCCAACCCCCACTCTTCCATTGGAACCTCCATAATTACTCCTTGGAGCAATAGTTGTTCTAACGCCAATAGGAGAGACCCTCTTTTCAGAGGGTCTCTTGGTATGCCTGACCACATAAAATGGGACGGAGGAGACTCTTTTAACTCCAACTTGTATCCCAGAGTTACTGCGGAGAGCACCCATCTGTCTTTGATCGTCTCCCGCCAGGTCTCTGCGAACAACTGAAGTCTTCCCCCCACCCGTTTGAGTGGGGGCAGCCCTTCATAGGCTTGACTTGGAGGCTGGTTTAGTACCTCTTCGGATCCAGGGCTTTTTATTACCCTGTGGCTGTCCCTGATTTTTACCTCCTGAGTTTGACCGAGGAGGCCGTCGGAACTGCTTAGTAGCAGACGTCGCAGGGATAGGAGAGGTAGTCCTCTTAAAAGATGGACCCCTAGACCTCTTTTTACTCGGTAAGAGAGTACTTTTACCACTGGAAATCTTCTGGATATACTTATCCAGGTCTTCGCCAAAAAGGCGTTCCCCATGAAATGGGAAGCTAACTAAGAGCTTCTTACAGGGAGCTTCAGCAGACCAGTTTTTGAGCCACAGAAGCCTACGCATATGTACCAAAGACAGCGTGAGGCGGGAGGCCTGATGGATAGAATCCTTGATGGCGTCAACCGCAAAGCATAATGCTCTAGGCAGATCAGCCAGAGCCTGGGCCTGCTGGTCTGGCAAATCCCTCAGGACCATTTTCATTTGATCCTTTAAAGCTTGGCAGACCCCAATAGCTGCCACTGCTGGCTGTGTAACAGCCCCTGCTGTGGAAAAAGCAGATTTTAATAAAGATTCCAATTTTTTATCCACTGGATCTTTGAACATTTGAACATTATCTACTGGACATGTCAGTGATTTGTTCACAGAAGAGATGGCTGCATCCACCGTAGGAACATTCCATCTCTGGGTGAACTTTTCCTCCATGGGATAGATCACCGGAAACCTTTTAGGCGGAACAAATAGTTTATCAGGATGTTCCCAGTCCTGGTATATAAGTCCTTCCAATAATGGATGTATTGGAAAGGAGCAATTAACCTGGGGAGCTTTTAGCGACCCCAATGAGGAGACAGCAGTAGTTGATGGTTCAACAAGAGGCATTTTAAATGCAGATCGAACCATGTCAGTTAGGGTCTGGACCCACAATCTTTCAGTCTGCGATGCTGAAAATGGTTCATCTACTGTCGATTCCTCAAAAACAGAGCTAACCTCCTCCTGATCCCCTTCAGGTAGGTCGGTCCCTTCCTGGGACTGTTGCTCTGCCAACAGGCACTCTAATGGAGGTGATGGAGATCTGGCGCGCTTTCTTTCCTGTAGAGAAGAAGCGATCAATGCTGCCAATCTCTGCTCCAATCCCTCCAGAGTTGAGGAAAAAACCTCCTCTGTTATATATGCAGGAGCAGGTGGACTGAGGACAGCCGCAGTACCTGGCACTCCCGGGGGTTCCTTATGGGTATTAACCTCTGATTTCTCAGGGGAGGAGGGTGCAGATGACTGCTCCAGATCCTCAGAGCCCGATGGAGACCCCCTACACTTCCTGAGAGGTATATCTCGGAGTTTTTTAGGCGGCATATTCCTTAGTTCAAAGCTGAGGTATTCCAGCCGCAATACACCCCTTACTGAAATAGTCTAATGCAATTTGCTGCTATGTACATCAGTGGGTGTCTACTAATGCGTCTTTCTGGGGATGCCTGTATCAACCGCCCGCTGTAAGCCCCTATACCATGCTACCAGCTCCTTTTCATGCTCTGTGTCCATAGCAAGCAGCGTGGACTGAGTCCTTTTATCTTGCTGGGACGCCCGCACATGCGCAGAAGCGCTGGGCGCACAGAGCGCGTCATCCGCCAGGCTCCGCCCCCTTTTTTGAAGCTAAACCTTATAAAAGGAAAGCATGTGTGCGCGCGTGCACGTGTGTGCTCTTGGCGCCATGTAGGGAGAGGAGCCAGGGTCCCTGTTTCACCAGGACTCGGGGATGGAAGGAAACTACTTGGCAGCATGACAGAGGAATGCAGCTTCCCTGATAGAGAGCTCACTCATCTGCCTGGACTTTCACCATGGAAGGAATAGTCCCAAGAAAAAAGACGTTCCACAGCGGCCTCTAGTGGACAAACACAGGTACCGCACCTTTGTCTTTTTTTTTTTTTTTTTTAAACCTCCTTTATGAAAAAACATTTCCAGGTTTACAGTTTTTTTTTAAAACTTCCCTTATGAAAAAACATTTCTAGGATTTCTTAGGCATATACAGCTATTAGCGGGAATACCCTTTAGGTAACAGGCAGAAAGACATATTAGGCTTGGGGGTCCCCTCAATAGAACCAAGTTCCTGAGGGGCCCCCACTTACCTTTTCCCCGCCGCAGGACTTTGTTTGGTCCACAGAAGCCCAAACTTCACCTCTCACGGCAGGCATTGTACTAGACCTTCAGGGACCGGGTTCCCAAGGATTCCACTCCCCTGGATCTGTATAGCACCCTGCACAGATAGCCTCTTGGTTTTGGGTATGACCAGAGCTCTGGATCCCAGGGTCCAGCCCTCCTAAGAGAGGCATTACAGGCAAAACCCTGCTCTTCTCTGCAAGGCCCGGGTACCGACCGTTTAGCTATGAAGCTTTTTTGGTCGGATCCGGAATAGCTTGCTAAGGCCCAGAGAACCTGTACACAAGCCCAGATGAATACATGTTAACCTTGGCCAACACCTTAGACACTGGCAAAAAACTGAGGTACTCCCGGATGGGAGGGGCTTATATAGGGGAGGGTACTTCCTGTTTTGGAAGTTGCCAGTGCCAGCACCTGAAGGTAATTCTATATAACCCACATAGTAATGACTATGCTGCTCTGTGTTCCGTGATGTATGAACAAGAAAAAAAAATATTCAATGGGCTCAACATGCCTCTCAGCAAATAGCTTGGGGTGTCTACTTTCCAAAATGGGGTCATTTGGGGGGGTTTTGTGCCATCTTGGCATTTTATGGCCTTCAAAACTGTGATAGGTAGTGAGGAGCGAAATCAAAAATTTATGCCCTTAGAAACCTTGAAGGCGGTGCTTGGTTTTTGGGGTCCCGTACGCGGCTAGGCTCCCAAAAAGTCCCACACATGTGGTATCCCCGTACTCAGGAGAAGCAGCAGAATGTATTTTGGGGTGTAATTTCACATATGCCCATGGCATATGTGAGCAATATATCATTTAGTGACAACTTTGTGCAAAAAAAAAAAAGTTTGTCATATTCCCGCAACCTGTGGCAAAATATAAAATATTCCATGGACTCAACATGCCTCTCAGCAAATAGCTTGGGGTGTCTACTTTCCAAAATGGGGTAATTTGGGGGGGTTTTGTGCTATTTTGGCATTTTATGGCCTTCTAAACTGTGATAGGTAGTGAGGAGTGAAATCAAAAATTTACGCCCTTAGAAATCCTGAAGGCGGTGCTTGGTTTTTGGGGCCCTGTACGCGGCTAGGCTCCCAAAAAGTCCCACACATGTGGTATCCCCGTACTCAGGAAATGCAGCAGAATGTATTTTGGGGTGCAATTCCACATATAACCATGGCATGTGTGAGCAATATATCATTTAGTGACAACTTTTTGTACATTTTTTTTTTTCTTTTTGTCATTATTCAATCATTTGGGACAAAAAAAAATATTCAATGGGGTCAACATGCCTCTCAGCAAATAGCTTGGGTGTCTACTTTCCAAAATGGGGTCATTTGGGGGGGTTTTGTACTGCTCTGCCATTTTAGCACCTCAAGAAATGAGATAGGCAGTCATAAATTTAAAGCTGTGTAAATTTCAGAAAATGTACCCTAGTTTGTAAACGCTATAACTTTTGCGCAAACCAATAAATATACGCTTATTGACATTTTTTTTACTAAAGACATGTGGCTGAATACATTTTGGCCTAAATGTATGACTAAAATTGAGTTTATTCGATTTTTCTTATAACAAAAAGTAGAAAATATCATTTTTTTTTCAAAATTTTCGGTCTTTTTCTGTTTATATCGCAAAAAATAAAAATCGCAGAGGCAATCAAATACCATTAAAAGAAAGCTCTATTTGTGGGAAGAAAAGGACGCAAATTTCATTTGGGTACAACATTGCATGTCCGCACAATTTACAGTTAAAGCAGCGCAGTGCCGAATCCCAAAAACAGGCCTGGTCCTAATGGCCCGAAATGGTCCGGGGCTTAAGTGGTTAAAGAACACATTACATATGAATGTATGTATGTGTTTGTGTGTGTGTGTTGATTTTGCAGCACAGTAGTTGCATGGACTGGAATACAGGTTTTGGGGTTTTTAATATAGGAAGTTTTGTTTATTTTATTTTAAGTCATTGGGAAATTATCATTCTATATCTGATGTGCACATGATGTTTTTTGTTTCATTTGCAACACATTCACTGACATTTTATTAACGAGAAGTCATTGTAAACGATCACCTTGTAAAACAACCCATTCCGTTTAAAATCGAAATGAAAGGCAAAACATTTTTGTATAGTGTAGTGTGATCAGTCTTTAATAGTGAAGCAGAGGGATTGGCAGGTAAATCAGGGATTTCACATAACGGAAGCAATACAAAAAGAACAGGAGACTTTCTCATACATGTACATGGTACATCAGCCACATATCGGGAATATGACGTTTTGGGTTAACAAACGCTTTAAGTCTGTGCTGGATTTCTTATCTCATTCATTCATTTTATTTTTTGAGGCGTGGCTACACTTGATAATACTGGCATATTTTACAAGAGTGTCACCATTACTCCTATAAAAAAAAATTGCAGGCTTATAGGTCACTAAGCTAGTGCTTCATTTTATTTTTTTACTTTAATGGTGATTTTCAATGATGTAGATTTTCTAGAAGAACTGCTTAGATCATTCTGTTGACAAAAACACAGGTTGCATGGCCTGCAGTTTTCACTATGGCAGCATCATGTAGCACATCTAATTAGAATGCTTTTCAGGTTTTAGCTCAGTTGGCTTCTTTTCTGACATTTCTTTCCCCTTCTAATCCTTTCCCTTTGTTGTGTTAGTGAGATTTCCTTTTATGCATTTAGTTTTCACTATGAGTATTCTTACTGTATTGTGTGAGTATATTACTGTAGACCCATAATGTAAAGGCTATTTATTCCAAACTATAAATTGGTAACAGTGTTTGATGTAGACTGGGTATTCCACTGGGGACTGAGTTTGATCTTTCTCATTGTGGTTCTTTAAAGCTTCACATTGCAGAACACGCCGCAGGTCACCTAGTGCTGAAATGGTTGTTAAAGCAAGACAAAGACTTAAAAGAACGTGGTAAAGAAGGTAAGATGACGCAGAACATTTCATGTGTTATATTGAATATAAAGAGAGCAAAAAAGTGCAGCACACTTTTTAGCCTTTACAGTTGGCGCACTCTATCTTCTATTTCCTGATCTCCTATTTTTGTTTTTAAAGGAAATTTGTAATGGGATTTGGTTAGTTTTATTTACTTGTTTTATATGTTTACAACGGTACAGCGGGTAAAATGAGCATTGAACACATCACTATTTTTCTAGGTAAATACAGTGGGTACGGAAAGTATTCAGACCCCCTTAAATTTTTCACTCTTTGTTATATTGCAGCCATTTGCTAAAATCAAGTAAAAAATTTTTCCTCATTAATGTACACACAGCACCCCATATTGACAGAAAAACACAGAATTGTTGACATTTTTGCAGATTCATTAAAAAAGAAAAACTGAAATATCACATGGTCCTAAGTATTCAGACCCTTTGCTCATTATTTAGTATTTGCACCCTTTTGATCTAATACAGCCATGCATCTTTTTGGCAAGGATGCAACAAGTTTTTCACACCTGGATTTGGGAATCCTCTTAGTTCTGTCAGGTTGGATGGTAAACGTTGGTGGACAGCCATTTTTAGGTTTCTCCAGAGATGCTCAATTGGGTTTAAGTCAGGGCTCTGGCTGGGCCATTCAAGAACAGTCACGGAGTTGTTGTGAAGCCACTCCTTCATTATTTTAGCTGTGTGCTTAGGGTCATTGTCTTGTTGGAAGGTAAACCTTCGGCCCAGTCTGAGGTCCTGAGCACTCTGGAGAAGGTTTTCATCCAGGATATCCCTGTACTTGGCCGCATTCATCTTTCCCTTGATTGCAACCAGTCGTCCTGTCCCTGCAGCTGAAAAACACCCCCACAGCATGATGCTGCCACCACCATGCTTCACTGTTGGGACTGTATTGGACAGGTGATGAGCATTGCCTGGTTTTCTCCACACATACCACTTAGAATTAAGGCCAAAAAGTTCTATCTTGGTCTCATCAGACCAGAGAATCTTATTTTTCACCATCTTGGAGTCCTTCAAGTGTTTTTTAGCAAACTCCATGCGGGCTTTCATGTGTCTTGCACTGAGGAGAGGCTTCCGTAGGGCCACTCTGCCATAAAGCCCCGACTGGTGGAGGGCTGCAGTGATGGTTGACTTTCTACAACTTTCTCCCATCTCCCGACTGCATCTCTGGAGCTCAGCCACAGTGATCTTTGGGTTCTTCTTTATCTTTCTCACCAAGGCTCTTCTCTCCCAATAGCTCAGTTTGGTCGGACGGCCAGCTCTAGTAAGGGTTCTGGTCATCCCAAACGTCTTCCATTTAAGGATTATGGAGGCCACTGTGCTCTTAGGAACACCTTAAGTGCAGCAGAACTTTTATTGTAACCTTGGCCAGATCTGTGCTTTGCCACAATTCTGCCTCTGAGCTCTTCAGGCAGTTCCTTTGACCTCATGATTCTCATTTGCTCTGACATGCACTTTGAGCTGTAAGGTCTTATATAGACAGGTGTGTGGCTTTCCTAATCAAGTCCAATCAGTATAATCAAACACAGCTGGACTCAAATGAAGGTGTAGATCCATCTCAAGGATGATCAGAAGAAATGGACAGCACCTGAGTTAAATATATGAGTGTCAGAGCAAAGGGTCTGAATACTTAGGATCATGTGATATTTCAGTTTTTCTTTTTTAATAAGTCTGCAAAAATTTCAACAATTCTGTGTTTTTCTGTTGTGACAGCAGGAAGGTAAAGTCACCTGGTTGCATCCAGGGGGGTAGATATATTTCGCCCAGATTCAGGCTTTACGCCGACTTATACAACTAGGGAGTTGATGAAGCCCAGCTGAGGCTAGTAGGCTCATGGATGACTCATACCTCTAGGGAGAGGGCTGGGCGTCGTGCAGGCAGGGAGTTGATGAGACCAGCTGAAGCTTGTCAGCTCATTTAAAGGCCTCTATAAAAACTCCCAGCTTCATTAGATGTTAGCTCATGCCTGGAACCAGACCTGTGTGGACTGTCTAGGGAGAGTGAACCCCTGTGCGGTGAGGCAAAGCCTGTGTGGCTATTTGTTTGGACTTTTACTAAACCAGGGACTTAGGGACTAGGACAGCACCAGGCTGATCCCAGTTGTTAGTTTAGGAAACCTGCATGTTTAGTCAGAGGTCAAACTGACCAGGATTTATTTTGTTTATGTTTCTTTTTGCTTTGCTGTGTTTTTGTCACTGTACATAGAGAAATAAACCGCACCTTTTGATTTTGAAAACCACAACCTCCGTCTGCTGGCCCTGTTTTTGTGTGGGGAGCCCAACCAGGGGGTCACACACACCCGCTACCGAGTTAACCCCCTCACAGTTGGTGGAGAATGCGGGCAGTTTTTTTTTAAGCCAGCATGGAGGAGATACTGAAACAGCTGGCTCTAGCAAATGCCAATCAACAGCAGACAAATGCAGGTTTGCAAAGGAGCCTTGCAGCCCAGCAGCAAGCTCATCAACAAGCCCAGCAGCAATCTGAGGCCCGCTTCATAGACCTGTTACAGAAGCAAGAGCAGAGACTACAACAAATGGAAGCAGTAATGCAGCAACGTCCGCAGACCAGTGAGGAAAGCCGTCCCACTAATACCGCGTCCTTTGGGGTGAGTCGTTTATTGACAAAAATGACTGGAGAGGATGATCCAGAGGTATTTTTGACCACATTTGAAAGGACTGCTGAAAGAGAAAAGTGGCCTGAGGAGCAGTGGGCTGGACTGGTGGCTCCTCTGTTAACTGGTGAATCGCAGAAGGCTTACTATGACCTAGAGCCTGACCAAGCAAAAGACTATGTGATGCTAAAAGCTGAAATATTGGCAAGGCTGGGTGTCACCCTGGCTGTCCGGGCTCAGCGTGTGCATAACTGGACTTTCCAGCTTGGAAAACCCCCCAGGTCTCAAATGTATGATCTCATTCACCTGAGCAGGAAGTGGCTACAGCCAGAGACTTTGTCCGCACCAGAGATTGCGGAACGTGTTGTAATGGATCGGTTTTTGAGAGCTCTTCCTACTGCCATCCAAAAGTGGGTAAGCCATGGAGACCCAGAGACGGCCGGTGGTCTTGTGGATCGTGTAGAGAAATACTTGGCTACAGAGAACCTGACTGCCTCTTCCAGAGACTCTCGGACTTTCCACCCTAAGACCAGACCATCCCCAGGGGCGGATAAGAGGATTCCAAGGGGTGAGGGTGGAGAGAGTGAGAGGGTGGGAGCTCTACCCAAAGTTTGGCGAGAACAGCCTGGGAAGTCAGGGGCTCAAGAGGCAGCCAAATGGATTGTTTGCTACCGCTGCCGGCAAGCGGGACATATTGCAGCAAATTGCCCGGTTGTGGAGGAACCCATGCAATGTGACTTTCTGATGGACAGACGTCAGTCGCTGTGTGCGACAGTCGCATGCACTGCCATTCGGGGAACTGAGAAACATTTATGCAAAATGTGTATTAATGGTAGAAATGTTGTGGTATTGCTGGATTCAGGTAGCCTTGTGACCCTGATAAAGGCTGAATTAGTTAAAACAGAGGTCTCTGGGAATAGCAAGGTAGCTGTTATTTGTGTGCATGGGGACACCCGAGAGTATCCAGTGACTACAGTGTGTTTCGAGACCCCCAAAGGTACCCTCTCTCATCCAGTGGGGTTAGTATCTCAATTACCGCATGATGCCATTGTGGGAAGGGATTTTCCGAAGTTCTGGGAACTGTGGGATGATCCTGAGCCCCCCACTGGTGCCCCTATGTACCAGGAATGTGATAGCCAGAACTCCTCTGAGAGTGGTGAGGACTCTCCAGAATTTCCCTTGTCAGTATTGGCAGGGGAGACTCAAGAAACTGGAGAGGAGCCCACCTCCTCAGACGAAAACCTACCGTCTGTGGAGTTTTCTGATCTGGAGGTTCACAGGGAAAATTTTGCCACAGAACAGTTAAAAGACCCCGCCCTAATAAAGGCACGGGAAAACGTAGTGGAAATAGATGGCGAGTTAGTGAACCCAGATAATACCTGCACTTACCCATACTTCAGCGTAGAGAAGGGCCTACTGTATCGGGTGGCAAAAAGGGCAGAAGAAACCGTTGAGCAGCTTGTGGTGCCCAAACCTTACAGGAAGTTGGTGTTGGAGTTGGCCCATGGGCACATTCTTGGAGGTCATCTGGGGACAGAGAAAACCCGAGAGAGGGTATTACAGAGATTCTATTGGGCTGGGGTGATGAAGGACATAGAAAATTATTGTTCCTCCTGCCCTGTGTGTCAGAGGTCGGCCCCGATGCCACATTTCCGTAGCCCGCTGGTCCCTCTACCCATCATTGAGGTCCCGTTTGAGAGAATCGCAATGGATTTGGTAGGTCCTATAATCAAGTCCGCTAGGGGGCACCAGTACATATTGGTTATAATGGACTATGCCACCCGTTATCCAGAAGCGATCCCTCTCTGAAATACCTCGGCCAAAACCATAGCCAAAGAGCTATCTCTTGTTTTTAGCCGGGTGGGTATTTGTAAAGAACTGCTTACGGACCAAGGTACACCCTTTATGTCCCAGGTTATGAAAGAGCTGTGTAAATTGCTCAAAGTGACGCAATTGCGTACATCTGTGTATCACCCCCAAACCGATGGGCTGGTTGAAAGATTCAACAAAACCCTAAAACAAATGTTGAAGAAAGTGGTGGATAGAGATGGAAAGGATTGGGACTGTCTACTTCCTTATTTGATGTTTGCTATTAGGGAGGTGCCCCAATCCTCTACGGGATTCTCCCCCTTTGAGTTACTGTATGGGAGACACCCAAGAGGGCTGTTGGATATTGCCAAGGAAACTTGGGAAAGTGAGAGTTCTCCCCACAGGAGTGTGATTGAGCATGTCGCCCTGATGCAAGATCGAATTGCACAGGTAATGCCCATCGTGAAGGAACATTTGGCCCAAGCGCAGTTGACACAGCAGAGAGTGTACAACCGTGGAGCAAAGACCCGTACCTTTTCCCCGGGGGATAGGATATTGGTACTTGTCCCTACGGTTGAAAGTAAATTCCTTGCCAAATGGCAAGGCCCCTACGAGATAATGGAAAAAGTGAGCGAAGTGAATTACAAGGTCAGACAACCAGGAAGGCGAAAGCCCGAACAGATATATCACGTTAATCTGTTGAAAGCCTGGAGGGATAGAGAGTCCCTAGTCGCAGAAACTTGGTCACCAGCTCAAACTGGTTGCGTGATTCCGGAGGTTGGAATAGCAGCCACCTTGTCACAACCCCAACAACAGGAGGTTAAGGAGTTTGTGCTTCGCAACAAGGAGGTGTTCTCTGAGCTGCCGGGACAAACATCTGGGGTAGAGCATGATATTATTACCCCGCCCGGTGAAAGGGTGAAGTTAAAACCCTATCGGATCCCAGAGGCCCGACGGGAGGCAATACGGGAGGAAGTACAGAAAATGCTGAACTTAGGGGTGATAGAGGAGTCCCAAAGTGATTGGTCTAGTCCCATTGTGTTGGTGCCTAAACCGGATGGGAGCTGGCGATTTTGTAACGATTTTCGTCAGTTGAACAAAGTTACAAAATTTGACACCTACCCCATGCCACGTATAGATGAGTTGATCGACCGGCTGGGAACAGCCCGATACATGACGACTCTTGACCTCACAAAAGGGTATTGGCAAATTCCCCTGGCCAAGTCGGCCAAAGAGAAAACCGCATTTGTAACCCCAGACGGGGCGTTCCAATATAAGAGAATGCCGTTCGGGTTACAGAATGCGCCGGCCACATTCCAGCGGAAAATGGACCAGATACTGAGGCCCCATCGGAAGTATGCTGCGGCTTACCTGGATGACGTAATTGTCCATAGCACAGATTGGGCCTCACATCTGCCAAAAGTGCAAGCAGTCCTAGACTCTATCCGGGAAGCGGGGTTTACGGCTAACCCCAAGAAGTGTACCATTGGGCAGGAGGAGGCCAAATATCTTGGGTACACCATTGGCAGGGGAGTGATAAAACCCCAACTCAACAAAGTCGAGGCCATCCAGAGTTGGCCACGTCCCAACAGCAAGAAGCAGGTACGGGCCTTTCTGGGAATCGCGGGTTATTATCGGCGCTTCATTCCCCACTTTGCTTCTAAGGCTGTGCCCCTAACCAACCTGACGAAAGGGAAAGGGTCGGTCATGATTAAATGGACCCCCGAGGCTGAGGCAGCATTCCAATTCTTGAAACAAGCCTTATGTAGCCAGCCAGTGTTGTACTCACCCGACTTCTCTAAAGACTTTGTCGTACAAAGTGATGCGTCAGATGTGGGGTTAGGAGCAGTATTGTCCCAGGTCTGGAACGGGGAAGAGCACCCAGTCATTTACCTCAGCAGGAAGTTGAAGTCCCATGAGGTAAATTACGCCACCGTTGAAAAGGAGTGTTTAGCGGTGAAGTGGGCTCTAGATTCCCTTCGGTACTATCTGCTAGGTAGGCACTTTGACATGGTTACGGATCACGCTCCGTTAAAGTGGATGGCTCAAAACAAGGAAACAAATAGAAGAGTGAATAGGTGGTTCCTGGCCCTCCAGGAATTCAACTTCACAGTAAAGCATCGCCCTGGCGTTCAAATGGGGAATGTGGATGCTTTGTCTCGAGTACATGAATGCCTGATTGCTGGTGTTCCAACCCCGAGGTTAAAACAAGAGGGGGGGGTATGTGACAGCAGGAAGGTAAAGTCACCTGGTTGCATCCAGGGGGGTAGATATATTTCGCCCAGATTCAGGCTTTACGCCGACTTATACAACTAGGGAGTTGATGAAGCCCAGCTGAGGCTAGTAGGCTCATGGATGACTCATACCTCTAGGGAGAGGGCTGGGCGTCATGCAGGCAGGGAGTTGATGAGACCAGCTGAAGCTTGTCAGCTCATTTAAAGGCCTCTATAAAAACTCCCAGCTTCATTAGATGTTAGCTCATGCCTGGAACCAGACCTGTGTGGACTGTCTAGGGAGAGTGAACCCCTGTGCGGTGAGGCAAAGCCTGTGTGGCTATTTGTTTGGACTTTTACTAAACCAGGGACTTAGGGACTAGGACAGCACCAGGCTGATCCCAGTTGTTAGTTTAGGAAACCTGCATGTTTAGTCAGAGGTCAAACTGACCAGGATTTATTTTGTTTATGTTTCTTTTTGCTTTGCTGTGTTTTTGTCACTGTACATAGAGAAATAAACCGCACCTTTTGATTTTGAAAACCACAACCTCCGTCTGCTGGCCCTGTTTTTGTGTGGGGAGCCCAACCAGGGGGTCACACACACCCGCTACCGAGTTAACCCCCTCACACTGTCAATATGGGGCGCTGTGTGTACATTAATGAGGAAAAAATTAACTGATTTTAGCAAATGGCTGCAATATAACAAAGAGTGAAAAATTTAAGGGGGTCTGAATACTTTCTGTACCCACTGTATATTTGGTGCTATTGACATAAATGTTTTACCACATGTCGGTAACAATCCATGCAATCCAAACAAAGAAACCAAAACAAATACGTTTAGAGATTAAGTTAAGTGTAATGAAATGGAATGACATAGGGAAAAAGTATTGAATACATGGCATGGAAAACCATCAGTAATTACAAAGCAATCCTGCCCCTTTGTCAATGCAAATTAATATCAGCTGGTTCAGTCTTAAAGCGGTTGTATACCGCAAAACTTTTTTTTTTTTTTGGGGTTAACCTGCAAGGCAAAGGTATAATGAGCTAGTATGACTAGCATACTAGCTCATTATCAATCACATACCTTAGATCGAAGCCCCCGCAGCGGTCCTCGGACGCGTCCTCCGTCGAATCCATGATACCCGGAGTGACTTCCGGGTATCGCCGCTCCGGCGCTGTGATTGCCCGGAGCGGCGATGACGTCACTCCCGCACATGCGCAGGGAACGGCACGATCCCCGCGCATGCGCGAACTACCGGCAGTGTACGGCAGGCTCCCATTCAAGAGCCGCCGCGCTCAGTGCGCCTGCGCCGTTATCTACGGCGCGCATGCGCCGTAGATAGCGGTACAGTTTTTTTTGCAAATATCTCCGAGACTGTGTAGGTCTCGGAGATATTACAAGCACCTACAGGTAAGCCTTAATGTAGGTTTACCTGTAGGTGCTTGTACAAAATTTGGGTATACAACCACTTTAACTAAATGCCTATAAAAAGGTGTCTCATTACACAAGAAACATCTCATAATGGGTAAAAGCAAAGCACTCTCTCAAGACCTTTGCAACCTTATTGTTGCAAAACATACTGATGGCATTGGTTACAGAAGGATTTCTAAACTTCTGAATGTTCCAGTGAGCACCGTTGCGGCCATACTCCGGAAGTGGAAAGAACATAATTTCACTATAAACAATTAGCAGGTAAAATTGTTTCAAAGAAAACAATAAGTAATGTACTCAACCGCCATGGCCTGTATGCACACTCACCACGCAAGGCTCCATTGCTGAAGAAAAAACTGTTCAAGCTGGTTTAAAGTTAAACTAGTTTCTCCATACAGGAGGTGTCTTGAAGCTGTCATTACCAACAAAGTATTTTGCACAAAGTATTAAATAAATTTCAGTTAGCGTGTTCAATACGTTTTCCCTGTGTCATTCCATTTTTATTATACATAACTTATTTTCTGAACTTATTTGTTTTTTTTTTTTTATATGTATGAATTGCATGGCTTGTTACCGACATGTGGTGAAAATTTCACGTCAATAGCACCTTTTAGAAATATATTTACCTAGAAAAATAGTGACGTTTTTAATACTTATTTTACCCGCTGTATGTAATGAAAATGTTTTTTATTATTATTAATTTAACAAATTGGCATTTAATACAGATTATCTTCCATGATATAATCTTTGTAGAGCATACTATGATTTCTAAGAAAGCTCAGCAATTGCTGCTCATTTCCTGTCTTAACCTGGTTGAAACATAATAGCAAGCCCTAACAGCACAAAAAGAGAGAGAGGGGTTTATTCTGCTGTATGTTTTTAATAGCAAATCCATCTACAGCAGGGGTCTCAAACTGGTGGCCCTCCAGCTGTTGCAAAACTACAAATCCCATCATGCCTTTGCCTGTGGGAGTCATGCTTGTAACTGTCAGCCTTGCAAAGCCTCATGGGGATTTGTAGTTTTAGAACAGCTGGAGGGCCGCCAGTTTGAGACCCCTGATCTACAGCCTTATTTTTATCCTAATGGTGGAATGCATTAGCAAGGGTGTTAAAATGACTCCATTGTACCACCTTCTGGCTCCAGTGATAAATAAGAATGTTCATATAAAATGCTTGTTTACCTGCCTAAAAATACATATATTTTTTTTTCAATTGTAATTCTGAACCCAAAGTATGCCTGTGGTGAGAAAATTAAGGTGGTTACCATTGCTGACCTTCTAAATACATTATTTGCCTAGCTATTATACTGTTCCAGTGGCATAATTTCAGTCACTGACCTGCTACAGAAACACAATCTGGACAGTCAGAAAAATCAGAAGTTCTTATCTATCTGCTTGTTTCAGGCCAGTGGGTCAGCATGACAGCCTGGCAGCTAGTGTTTTCAGAAGGCAAGGCCATCTATGACAGCCTCTACATTTTTCTTGCTATCATTCCATAGTTTGATTTCTTGGTCCCCATTAATCTTCAATTTTATCACCCATCACTAGGTGCTGGTTTCTTTGAAATATGTAGGTAAATCTGACACCTGGCAGGATAAAGTCAGAAACCCAATGGAAGTGACTGAGACTGTTAGGTAGAGGACTGAGGGCATAAAAGTCGGTGTAATTCAGACATCACATTTGTCTCCCTTTCCTCTGATATATAAAGGGATTTATATTTTATAAATCTGGCAGTATTTTATACATCTAGGTCTCGTTCACACTGCCTGCACACTACATGCTCCATTTTGCTGTCAGTTTAGTTACAGTAAGCTGCTATCTAAGGTGCAGTGTGATGCACAGTTTACTTCTTTTTTTTTTAAGTTCTAATGTTTCTGCTGCTCTGAAGTGAAACACGGTGCCTCTATGTGCACTGCAGTAAATTGCTGCTTGTCTGCATTTTACCGCAGCTCACCACACCACCTGGCTGCGTTGCAGAGTGAATGGGGCATGTGGAAAGCGATTGTTTTTTAATGATCCCTAGTGATAACTGGTGTTCATTCAGTACAGAAAGTCACTGTACTGTGTGTGAACAAGCGCTTAGAAAGTCCTGTTATGTAACAACAGCACTTCTGCCTTGCAGCACTAGATTCCTTGGTTTGATCCTAAATTCTAACGGTGAAAGTGGTCTTCATTTGGGAGAGTTCATTCACATCAAATGTTAAAAGTAAACCTTTTTTGAAGAACTTTCAAAGGACCTTCGTCATGTCATCGAATGTTCATGTATGGCCAGGTTTACACTCTGAGGCTGATTTGAACTGGAATGGTTTGTTTTTTTTGTCACTAATTTGTTTTGTTTTTTTGTTGCTTTTTTTAAAAAAAACAAGGTTGGGGAAAAAAATGTAATTCATTTGTTAGTAATTCTGATTGCTTTGTACCGGAATCATAATTTCTTAAAGTAAAACTAAAGGCAAAACTTTTTTTATTTTTCATTTTGGATAGAGTAAGGTAGGATTATAAACGCTGTCAGTTTTATATTTGCAATCTTTGTCCCATTGGGGAGATCACTTCCTATTCTAAACCCATAGCAGGAAGTTAGAGGAAATCCCTGGTGTCCCCAGGTTCAGAAGAACTAGTGTCCGTCCCCATTGGAAGATTTCCCCTCTGATACTGATCTGGGGACAACTCAGTATTTGGGATTTACTTTTACTTTGTAATAAACATGACAAATTGAGAGGATGAATCTCTCTAAAGGGAACAAAGACAGCAATGAAAAACCTGACCAGTGTTCTAATCCCTCCCCGCTCTATCCAAAACAAAAAAAAAAAAGTTTTTCCTTTAGTTATACTTTATTCAAGAAAGCTATAGGGACATTACCTATATATAACCCCTTACACTTCCAGCTAGTCTGTTTTTTGCCAATGATTGGGTTATGACGCCAGGATGAGGTTGGTCCAAATATACATCCTGTCAAGAAAAGACATTCGCCTCTGTAAGTTAAATGAGCTTGTGCCCTTTTCTGACTCGGCTCTCTGGGGCCATATGTCTATAGAAGAGCGTAGATTGACAGCTTTTAAACATTGGCACTATTTTTTCTGGTCTTCTCTTATCCAGCCACTACTGAGCCTGCACAGCCTTAATTTCTGAGACTTTACTGCACATGCGCACACCATTTTTATTTTTCCCTCTGGCATGTTGAGTTGGCACCTCGTATCCCAGCTCCTGCAGTACAGCATAGCGATTGCTGGACAGTTCTTGTGTTTTAGTAGCCTTCAGTGCATGGCTCAGATGGCTTCACCCTACCCTCTCAACAGCAGTGAAGGTTGTAAGTACCTCTTGGGTAAACATATTTCACCACACATTGCAGATCATCATAGGGGCAAGGGGTTAGAAGGGCTCACTAGCTCAGACTCCACTTACAGCCTCGTGCGATGGGCTAAGAGGATTTGGCAATAGCCTTTCTACAAGGCCCTACTACCTTAGGTTTGAATAACTGCCCCGGTCTGATTCAAATCTTTCCTCTGGAAACTCCACTGGAACTTCCACCACAAACACTTTCTCCTATCTAGAGAGGAGTTTTTCTGCCACCATGCCTAGATTTATGGGTAGGATCTCAGTAGTTTTGAAGGTCACGGATTGCAGGGGTCCTGAGGAGGAGGAAGACTAGGAAGATACCCCCTTCCCCCATTCAGATCAAACAGAACTGCCATGTAGGAAGTGCATGCTGCGGCTGAAATCTCATCCAAATCATCTATTACATCCTAATGCCTTGTACACACGATAAGAACATTGGACGAATTTTCAGGCCTTTTTTTTATGGATGCTAGTCTCATATCGAAAATCAGTCAGTTACTAGAGTTACGTAAATTCTCGTATGAGAATACAACTTCGGAAGTGATGTAATATTTTGTATTTTATTGTAATGTATTCTTTCATTCCAAGCATGTGGTCTTGGTCACTTTTTTTCATCCAAATAATGTACTAATTACACAAATCTTTAGTTTTGTTATTGTACGAGCAAAAAATTTGTGTTTGTCCCTACGGATACTTTTGTATGAATTGTCGTGATCGGCACCAAAAACTGTGTACTGACGATCAGATTATCATATGATCGCTCCGAAAGCGGTATTTTGCACCTGATTTTTTTTCATTGTGTGTACTAGGCATAAGGATTCCATTGCTACCCTTAAACAGACCCATAGCACAAATGTAAAAATTGGAGAGGATGGGGGGAGGGGATATGGTAGTTGTACAAGGGTGAGAGCTGAAGTGGTTAACACATTCAAGTAAAGAATTGAAAACAGGTTTTGTGTAAGATTGTTTCTTTGTTTGATTTTCTTTTAATGTTTTTTAACCACTTAACGACCGCTCACTGTATATATACGTCGGCAGAATGGCACGGACAGGCACAATCACATACCTGTACGTGACTGCCTTCGTATAGTTGGGGGGTCCAATCGGACCCCCCTTCTATACAGTGAGCGGTGGTTCTCGGTGCAGGAGAGATCCGCGATGAGGGGACGGCCATTCGTTTCCGGCCACCCCCTCGCGATCGCTCCCGGCGAATGAAAAGCTTCCTCTGCCTGTGTAATGTTTACACAGGCAGGAGGAAGTGATGTCATCTCTCATGCGGCGCTCACATATACCGAGCGCCGCATGAGAGAAGACACAGAGGTTAGTGCACTAAACAGCACACTGACACCACACACAATAGGCACACGATCGCCCCCCCAGATCAGCCCCCAGTCACAGTGTCACTGATTGCAGTGACCATTTATTTACTGATCACTGCAATCAGTGACATTTGTGACTGTAAAAGTGTCAGGGCAGAGTGTTTTAGGTCCAGGGTAGCCCCCTAACCCCCCCTAATAAAGGTTTAACCCCTTGATCGCCTCCCAGGTAACCCTTTCACCCCCTAGCACCGCTGTCACTAAGCAATTGTTTTTCTGATCGCTGTATTAGTGTTGGTGATGCCGATAGGTAGCCAGTTATTTTTTTAAGGTTCGCCGCAGGTTTTTATAGCGTCAGGTACCCCCATATATTACCTAATAAAGGTTTAACCCCTTGATCGCCCCCCAGGTAGCCCTTTCACCCCCTTTTGCCAGTGTCACTAAGCGATCGTTTTTCTGATTGCTGTATTAGTTATGCTGGTGCCGATAGGTAGCCAGTTATTTTTTTAGGTTCGCCGCGGGTTTTTATAGCGTCAGGTACCCCCATATATTATCTAATAAAGGTTTTAACCCCCTAATTGCCCCTAGTTAACCCTTTCACCAGTGATCACCGTATAAGTGTTACTGGTGACACTGGTTAGCCAGTTAGTTATATTGTTATTTAGGTTCCCCGTCAGGTTTTTATATAGCGTCAGGTACCCCCATATATTGCCTAATAAAGGTTTAACCCCCTGATTGCCCCTAGTTAACCCTTTCACCAGTGATCACCATATAAGTGTTACGGGTGACGCTGGTTAGTTAGTTTGCTTTTTATAGTGTCGGGGCACCCGCCGTATATAACCCAATAAAGGTTTAACCCCCTGATCGCCCGGCTGGTGATATCAATTAGGTTTTAGCGTCAGAGAGGGTCTGCGTCGCCCCAGGCAGCGTCAGGTTAGTGCCAGTAACGCTAACACCCACGCGTGAAGCATACACCTCCTTTAGTGGTATAGTATCTGAACAGATCAATATCTGATCTGATCAGATCTATACTAGCGTCCCCGGCAGTTTAGGAATCCCAAAAACGCAGTGTTAGCGGGATCAGCCCAGATACCTGCTAGCACCTGCGTTTTGCCCCTCCGTCCAGCCCAGGCCACCCAAGTGCAGTATCGATCGATCACTGTCACTTACAAAACACAACACACATAACTGCAGCGTTCGCAGAGACAGGCCTGATCCCTGCGACTCCAGTGTTGTAGGAGGTGATTTCACCACCACAGTTAAAAAAAAAAAAGAGCATTTATGCCGAAGCATGGGGGCAGCAGGAGCGGAGGAGCGATTTTGCTCCTAATGCCGCGTACATACGGTCAAAATTCCGACGGAGGCATGCCCATGGAAAAGTCCGACCATGTGTGTGCGGCATAACTTTTGCGGGAGGATGCCCCCATGCTTCGGCATATATAAATGGTGCATGTATGCCCATCATTAGAAGTGGGTGAATGAAGGGAGGTATTCTAATGGTGGGCATACCCACCAATCAATCTCTTTTTTTCGTTCAGCCAACAGGCTGCATGAAAAAAAAGATTACAATACATGTCCAACAAGGACCAGCAACGTACTGGTATGTTGCTGGACTTTGGTTATACCAGATTGATGCCTGCGGGTTTAGGTATCATCTTCGTATCATTCTTTTCAGCCAGTGGCCGACTTTCATGTAAAAACAATCCTAGCGGCTAATTAGCCTCTGGACTGCTTTTACAAGCAGTGGGAGGGAATGTCCTGTCCCGTCCCCCCGGATATAAAAAGCGCCATTGGGAAAGCATTTTATCACACCGATCTTGGTGTGGTCAGATGCTTTGAGGGCAGAGGAAAGATCTAGGGTCCAATAGACCCCAGTTTTTTCAAAAAAAGAGTACCTGTCACTACCTATTGCTATCATAGGGGATATTTACATTCCCTGAGATAACAATAAAAATGATAAAAAAAAATATGGAAAGAACAGTTTAAAAATAAAATAAAAAAGCAAAATTAATAATAAAAAAAAGCAGTCCCTGTCCCACCTGTCCCGCCCTGCTCTTGCGCAATGGCGAAACGCAAGCGTCGGTCTGGCGTCATATGTAAACAGCAATTGCACCATGCATGTGAGGTATCACCGCGAAGGTCAGATCGAGGGCAGTCATTTTAGCAGTAGACCTCCTCTGTAAATCTAACGTGGTAACCTGTAAAGGCTTTTAAAAATGTATGTAGTTTGTCGCCACTGCGCATTTGTGCGAAATTTTAAAGCATGTCGTGTTTGGTATCCATGTACTCGGCCTAAGATCATCTTTTTTATTTCATCAAACATTTGGGCAATATAGTGTGTTTTAGTGCATTAAAATAAAAAAAAGTGTATTTTTTCCCCCAAAAAATGCGTTTGAAAAATCGCTGCGCAAATACTGTGTGGAAAAAAAAAATGCAACACCCACCATTTTAATCTGTAGGGCCTTTGCTTTAAAAAATATATATAATGTTTGGGGGTTCAACATAATTTTCTTGCAAAAAAAAAAAATGTTTTCATGTAAACAAAAAGTGTCCGAAAGGGCTTTGTCTTCAAGTGGTTAGAAGAGTGGATGTAAGCTTCCTAATGTTGTGTATAAAATGCCAGGACAGTTCAAAACCCCCCCAAATGACCCCATTTTGGAAAGTAGACACCCCAAGCTATATACTGAGAGGCATGTTGAGTCCATGGAATATTTTATATGTTGACACAAGTTGCGGAAAAAAGACAATTTTATTTTATTTTTTTGCACAAAGTTGCCACTAAATGATATATTGCTCAAACATGCCATGGGCATATGTGGAATTACACCCCAAAATACATTCTGTTGCTTCTCCTGAGTACGGGGATACCACATGTGTGAGACTTTTTGGGAGCCTAGCCACGTACGGGACCCCAAAAACCAAACACCGCCTTCAGGCTTTCTAAGGGTATAAATTTTTGATTTCACTTCTCACTGCCTATCACAGTTTCGGAGGCCATGGAATGCCCAGATGGCACAAACCCCCCCCCCCCCCCAAATTACCCCATTCTGGAAAGTAGACACCCCAAGCTATTTGCTGAGAGGTATGGTGAGTATTTTGCAGATCTCGCTTTTTGTCACAAAGTTTTGAAAATTGAAAAAAAAATATTATTTTCTTTCTTCATTTTCAAAAACAAATTGGAGCTGTAAAATACTCACCATTGCCTCCCCCGGCGAATAGCTTGGGGTGTCTACTTTCCAAAATGGGGTCATTTGGGGGGGTTTTGTGCTATTTTGGCATTTTATGGCCTTCGAAACTGTGATAGGTAGTGAGGAGTGAAATCAAAAATTTGTGCCCTTAGAAATCCTTAAGGCGGTGCTTGGTTTTCGGGGTCCCGTACGCGGCTAGGCTCCTAAAAAGTCCCACACATGTGGTATCCCCGTACTCAGGAGAAGCCGCAAAATGTATTTTGGGTGCAATTCCACATATAACCATGGCATGTGTGAGCAATATATCATTTACTGACAACTTTTTGTAATTTTATTTTTTTTGTCATTATTCAATCACTTGGGACAAAAAAAAAAATATTCAATGGGCTCAACATGCCTCTCAGCAATTTCCTTGGGATGTCTACTTTCCAAAATGGGGTCATTTGGGGGGGTTTTGTACTGCCCTGCCATTTTAGCACCTCAAGAAATGAGATAGGCAGTCAAATTAAAAGCTGTGTAAATTCCAGAAAATGTACCCTAGTTTGTAGACGCTATAACTTTTGCGCAAACCAATAAATATACGCTTATTGACATTTTTTTTACTAAAGACATGTGGCTGAATACATTTTGGCCTAAATGTATGACTAAAATTGAGTTTATTCGATTTTTCTTATAACAAAAAGTAGAAAATATCATTTTTTTTTCAAAATTTTCAGTCTTTTTCCATTTATATCGCAAAAAAAAAAATCGCAGAGGCAATCAAATACCATTAAAAGAAAGCTCTATTTGTGGGAAGAAAAGGACGCAAATTTCGTTTGGGTACAACATTGCATGTCCGCATAATTTCCAGTTAAAGCAGCGCAGTGCAAAATTCTGAAAACACCTCTGGTCTTTAAGCTGCATAATGGTCCGGGGCTTAAGTGGTTAAACACCTAGCTTTAGAATCCTTTCAAAATCAGATTTGCATTGATAATATGTCTTTTATAGCTAATATCAATACATGTATCTGCCACTAGAAACACACACCGAACAGGTTGCAAATATGGCAGTCTTACTGCTTGTTCTATGAAGAACGACTTTTTTTGAACAAAATTTGTTATTTTATTAATTACAGATACTAATATAGTGTTGAGACATTCACATCACTCCCTGCCCTCAAGGAGCTTACAATAAAAGCTCCTTAACTCACATTCATACATACACATACTAGGGCCAATTTAGACAGGAGCTAATTACCTGACCCTCATGTCTTTGGAGTGTGGGAGGAAAGTCATGCAGGCACTAGGAGAACATGCAGGCTCCAGGCAGGTAGTGTCATGGTTGGGATTCGAACCGAACACCTTAGTGTTGCCAGGTGCCTTGTTATATGATAGGAAACAGGAACCAGAGAGTCCAGTTTAGTTGCCCGAAGGCACTTTTAACCACTTCCCGCCGATGTGGTACATATATGCCGCCTCTTTGTAGGTGGGCTTTATCGCCAAGAGGCACATATATGCCGCCTTATGTAAACAGTTTTCTGTGCTGAGAGTGCACTCCCAGCACAGTCACCAGCAGGGACTGGAAAGCTCCCGATGCATACTTTGCTATCTGAACACATGACAGCCAATCACAGTGGTCACGCAACTCGACTGCCCGCCTCCGCCTTCTGAAATTTAGAAGCTCTTAAAGGGCTGGAAGGCGGTAGCAGGAAGGGGTTACGGAGACAGGGTTCTGTTTCAAAATAAGCTAAAAATAACTTTTGGGTGTTTTTTTTTTTTCCGTCTGGTTAAGCTTTTTACTGTATAGTGCATGCTAGAATATTGCTTTTGCCCCAGACTGCCCACTGTAGTCTTCATGTGTGTTATTCACATCCTAATATTGTGCTAGATATTTAGTATTCACATGTATTTATTTTGGCCTTAACAAGATTGGTTGCTTGTTCTGCAGACAGTAACTAATATTATATTTGAAATCTTCTATTTTATGCCGTGTATCAGAGGATCTGTAAGTGAAGAAATACAAAAGTACTGATCTGCTTTTTTCCCCCCTCCACAGGTTGCTTTGCTAGAACATTAGTAGATTGTGTGGGCCTCAAGAAACTGAGTAGCTGGGCAAAAGTGAATAGAGGGGCCATAGTACTTTGCTGGTAAGAAAAAAACAATTGTTTACAAATTCGTATACATTTTATACTTTGCTTCTGTTTTGCTATTCTTATTTATGTCTGAGGATATGCATAAACTGGTTATACACTTTACAGATGAGTTGCACAATCCTCTTTAGATCTACCAAAAACCATAAACGATAGGGCCTACTTTAACAGTCCATTCACGCCTGGTCCGCAGCAGTGCATTAAAGAGGAAGTAAACCCTCTGACAGTTTTCCTTAAAAAAAAAAAAAAAAAAAGGCATAATGAGCTAGTATGCTATGCATACTAGCTCATTATGTGGCACTTACCTGAAATCAAAGCCCCCAAAGTCCTCCTCGTTCCCCTTCCGCCGCCATGTCCCCTCGGAGCTTCTTCCTGGTATTGTCGCTCCGGCGCTGACTTCACACGCATGATTCGCCCATTCAGAAAACCGGCATGTCCCATTCATTAGGCTGGGACGCTCAGTGCACCTGTGCCGTTGTCTACGGTGTGCATGCGCCGTAGACATCGGTGCAGTGTTATCTGCAAATATCTCCTTAACCGTGTAGGTTTAGGAGATATTTCATGCACCTACAGGTAAGCCTTAATCTAGGCTTACCTGTAGGTGCAAGTTGTCAAAGTGGGTTTACAACCACTTTAAACCCAAGTGTAGTCTACCCATCACACCACAATGATCCAAAAATTATGCAGGCAACATTTTTGTCAGCATCTTCCAGTGCATTACTGCGCATTGGGGTGCCGATGGTGTGTTGAGTGTGAATGGACCCTAATAGTCCATTGAATTTTTATCCAATAAGGCAGGTCCTTGTACTGGTTGTTGGTAGATTTGAAAGAACTTGTACAGTCAGGTTGTAACCTGTTTGCCCAGATTTAGAAATCATACTGACTAATAGGAAAATTGTGTACAGTACTATTTCAAAATATATGCAAATACTACCAGACATATTGAACATGAAATCCTATAAAAGGACTACATATCAATAATCTGATTGAAAGTTGGCAGTTCTTTTATGAATACTGTGGCTATCACTGTAAGTATCATACCGAAATATTATAATAAGTATCATACCGAAATATTATAAGAACACCACTGAGAAAAAGTTCTGTGGCTTTTTAGGTGTTACAATTGATATTTTACACATACTGTATTGAATTATAAAAAATATTTTATGCACATTTTTCTAGACTGATGTCTGTGTGCTGCTTTTCCAAATAAAGGTTATTCTACCTGCACATCAGCTTTTATCATGTGTCATGATCAAGGGCACAAGCCTTGTTAATTCCCTCTTCTTTAGATTGCACTGTTCACCTTTTTCTAATCCTCATTAAGAATGGCTGGCTGGCTGGCTTTTTACAAGGCGATTGACTCCTAGGAGAAACCTTTGCAGCTCTGATACTACAGTTAATAAGCCCAGTAGCTTGACTTGAAATGAAGCACATCCTGGTAGGAGTGTAATGGTCGTTGTTCAGTGATTCGGTCAATGTAATCACCTACTCCTCTTATTCCAGTGTATATGGTTTAGTAATAGGTCATTAGCTTTGCCTCTATTGGATTTAGTTCTTTTTTTTCTGATTACTGCAAATCAATAAACCTGTGCACAGTCACTATCCTTTCTGTTGTTTGATCAGAAAATGTTGTCAATTGAAATAACATTGTTTTTGGCTGTTGCTGAATAGAAGTCTTTCCTTTAAAAATAACCTTTTTTTTCTGCTCTTCAGACTGCCATCTTCTTTTTTTTTTTTTTTTTTTTTTAAGGGTGGATTTGAATATCTTTTTTAAACAATACAGTAAACAAAAACAGTTTGAGACCACTCAGTAAAGGATAGGAATAAAACTGGACTATGCATCATAAGGACATCATGCAGTAGTCTGTACAAGCCATGAATTTACAAATCTGCTATCCACTTTGGTAGATAAAATATAGTACAGTTGTTACCCAGAACAATTGTCATAATTGACGTGTAATCCAAATTTGAGACAAAAAAAGCTTTATATTAAACCTAATACAGTGTCTTAACTGTATATGGGGTTTCTCCTAGCATGCATAAATACATAATCTATACAGATTGAGCAATGCTGGATTAAAATTTTTTTTTCCAGAGGTATAGAATTTTTTGTGTCCAGCCAGGGGGACCAGAGTTTCTTAAATTTGTTTGGTCAGCCACATTTTTAATTTGTTAGTTTGTAAAGTGGGGGTACTTTGTTGACTAGCCTTATCCAACAGTTAGGTGCTGGAGGGTCAGAGGATTTCCAAGTAGTAACTTGAAGTTAAGTGAAGAAGGAATTTTAGCCGTTAGGCGTATCCTAGTCTTCAAGTAAACCCAGCAAGCACCAAACAGAATTGCAGACAGTAGATGAAGCCAAGCGGCTAGCATTAAAATTGGTTATCTCAGAACACAAAGTATGTATTTAACAAGTTTCGGACATTAGGCACGCTACAAAAACACCTAAAAAAAACATCATCAAAGTACACAGGATATATGTAGCATGCCCTGCCCGTCATACATTGCTTTTGCTCACTCCGTTTTTAACAAAAATTGGCAGCTATCAAAATGACAGGTGGGACTTGCTGAGTAACACTGTTGTAAACCCTGTTTAGAAGTGTGATTCAGAGATCCAAAGTAACATTATCAGTTAAGGCAAACTTAAAATAAAACTAAAAATCTAATAAAATGTCTTCCTATTTTTAACCCTTAACGGCTAGTAATCAATCCTAATTAATTCATCCCCCTACCAACTCTCCCTCCCCTTTTTTTTTTTTCTTAAACATTAATATTTTAACTTTTTTCATTTTTTGTTTTGTTAACTTTTAGTAATGCATTAAAAAGATATGCTAAATTGAAAGGAATGCCTTTATTTCATATATAAATAACACGCTTTGTACTAGAAACATTTTACATATTTTCGTCTATTTTGTCTATAGCTTGCATAGAAAAACATATAAATACATATATATATATATATATATATATATATATATATATATTGCAGGACAATATCACCAAAATAAATTCCTGTTTGTCTTTAAAGGAAAAAAAGGAAACAATTTGTATTACTTTGTTATCCTAACTAATGGCAAAGTTATCACTGGAAAAAACAGGCCCATAGCTGATGGTAAAATTTCTCTGCATCATACGAAGTATAAAGGTTTGAGAGCTGAGTTGGTTAAATAGACACTACTAAATTCGGCAAGGCTTTTTCATTGGCAGAGAAATGCACGCATTTGTTTCTAAATTTAATTTGGGAGGCTGAACAATTTTTAAATTGTATATATTTTATATATTCCAATAATACCATTGGTTAATGATAAAAATACAGATTAACAATCATTCCAGTGTTCCTGTATAACAGAAATAAAATAATTTTGTTAGCTTTCCATTATTTTCATAAGTGTGATACATTCATGGTTCATTTGGTCTATGTATTAGGATGTATTTTTTGTATCTACATATAGTCATATTTCCTCTTGTTTTAGCCTTCTTCAGAGTTCAGATGAGGAAGTTGTGGCTGAAGTGAAAAACGGACTCAAAGGCCTTGTGGGTAAAGCAGAAGACACTAAAAACTCAAAAGCAATCAAGGCGCTGACAGAAATCTTAAATTCTTCCTAGATTTGTTAGTACTTTCTGCTGTTTAACTGAATAATTGCCTGTGTAAAAGCTGTACACATAATATGCTAATGACTAGGAATAGAACTGCCAAAAAGTTTTATATTTATAATTAAAAATCTTCCTTTACCTTTTATGGTTTGGTTTTTCTTATATCAATATGTTTTTTTAGCCTGTATCAACATGTTACTAGTGGTGGAAGATCATAAAATTCAACCATTTGAAAAACTTGATATCAGACTTGTGTATTAACTGTTCACTTCTGGGCAAGAAGAACAGGTTTAAGACCGCTTTCACGCTGAGACATTTTACGCTAAAAAATAGCGCCTGAAAAGCATCTGTAAACTGCCTCTTCTGCAGCCCGAGTGCCTTCACACTGGGGCAGTGCGCTTGCAGGACAGGAAAAAAGGTCCAGCAAAAAGCATCTTTGGGCCCAGTGTGAAAGGGGTCTAGAACTTTCTAAAGCTGAGTGAAATAACTGAGGACTTCTTTGCACCAGATACATCCAGGGTTTCACCTCAGCAGAATTACACCACTGATAGGAAGTTGCACAGTGAAACTGATTTGTCATTGATGGCCATCTGCAATACTGTTATCTGCTTTTTTTTTATTTTTTTATAAAAGGGCAGCATTACCCTTATCTTGATTTTTTTATTGTATTTACTTGTATTCTCTTCTTGTTGATGCAGTATCAAGCCCATCCTTTCACTTGCCTCTGCCCAGTGCTGGTAATTATGTTCCTGTAACCCAGCTGTCAACATTACATACTGTAAATGAAAGCATTCCATTTTCTTTTATCAGTTACCACTTCAGCCCCAGAAGAAATTGGCTGCCCAATGACCAGGCCATTTTTTGCGATTCGGCACTGCGTCACTTTAACTGACAATTGCGCAGTCGTGAGACGTGGCACCCAAACAAAATTGACGTCCTTTTTCTCTCACAAATGGAGCTTTCTTTTGATCACCTCTGCGATTTTTATTTTCTCTTTTCGACCATGGACGGACATGGCTCCATAAATCTTGACCTGTGGGTTATGTTCCTGTTCATAGGAGAGGACTAGGCAGAACATGTTAGTTATCTTAAAACATGTAACTTTTGACAGAGTTGAACAGCCCCGCCCAGGGGGCGGTCCCTCCGTACATAACCCTTCACCCTGCAGTCAGCAGCCTCAGTTTTTTTCTGCCTAGCAGAGGAGAAGGACATGGCTCCCTTTGGGCCCAGAGTCCTGAAGAATTTTTTATTTTATTTTTTGTGATATCTTCTATCAACTGCTGGCTGGGCGACAGGCTGCATATTATAGATTCTTGTAGTATTCCCAGTTCCGGCCATTGAGCGTGCCAGTCCTTAGCTTCGCGCTGGTTCTGCCACAACGTACCCCATGGCTCCAGGGGTGGCCAGTGAGCACATGCTCCGGGGCCCACATATGACTGGGCTATTGTTGTCTCACTCACAGTGAACGGGGCCAACAGCTACTCTGTACCATCGGTTGTGGGTCTGTCAGGGACGCGCCAGCAAGTCCTCGCTGGGACGGGTAAGTACGGTTCCTCCTGTCTCGGCAAGATGGAACAGCTGGGCATTCCCGGGATTAAGGGGTTCTCCTGTCCTCCCTTTCCCTTCTCTCTGTCGCCCTTTCCCCTCCTGCCCTAGGGCCCGCTGCAAGTGGGGGGGGGCTCCGGGCTCCCTGTGGGGCGCTGGGGTCTGCTTCTGTGAGGGGGGTCTGTCTCCTGGGAAGTCTCTGCACAGCCTTTTCGTCCACATCCCGGGGCTCTGGCGCCATTTTTTTGCTGCGCCGACACCATTTTTAGTGTGCTTTTTTTCTCTATTAAAATTCCCATTGGCGGCCATTTTGTCGTGGCCGCGCAGTGGCGCAGGTCGGTATTGCAGGCGGCCATTTTCTTGTGGTCCACACCCTTTTTATCTGAGGCGTCTGGCGGCCATTTTGGAGTAGGTTTTGGCCTCTAGCACTGGCTTTCTGAACTGCGCACGGCTCATTCTCCTCACAGTTTTTTCATCACACGCACGCTGTGTATACAAGGCGGGCAGCGGTGCTGAGCGGTCTCCCTCTGGGTGGTGAGTCCCCTGGATTACCCCCCCCCCCCAGATCAGTGCAGCAAGGAGGGTGGACTCTTAAGTGTTTTTTACTTGGTCCCTGAGGGCTGTCAGTGGGTGATCATGGAGTCAGTATGTGACCTTTCTTCCCCTGAATTGCTAGAGGCAGCTAATGGTGCCCCTGCACCTGCGGTTTCCATGGATACGTTGCCGACAGTCCTGGAATCATTTGTTGCCAGGATAGAAAAGGCGTGCGGGCGTAAGGGGGGTAAAAAAGCGCCCCCTCCCCCCGCCATCTTCTGAGGAATGCTAGACAGGGCACTTATGAGTGCACTTCTGATGCTGTGAGGGACACTCCAGCTGGTAGATGCAGCTGGGACTTCCGCAGAGGAGTCTGTCTCCTTTGGGTCACACAAATCTGACCGCTTTGTGACAGTTTTTCCTTATGTTACTTTCTTTGAAAAGTTCATAGATAAAGAATGGGAACGGCCGCAGAGGTCCCTTGTGGTCCCCCAGCGCATGGCGGTCCGTATTTCTTAAGGACCCTACTGATAGGAGGTCCGAAGCGGTGGCCCGCTCCAGGTTCACCATGCTGGGGTCAGCGTTGCGACCTATGTTGGCTTGCGACTTTGGTGTCTCAGACATTCACTGAATGGAGGGCAGCACAGTGGTGTAGTGGTTATCGCTCTCACCTGGCAGCAAGGGGGTCACTGGCTCACACACGGACCCCGTCACCATCTGCCTGGAGTTTGCATGTTCTCCCTGTGTCTGTGTGGGTTTCCTCTGGGTACTCTGGTTTCCTCCCACACTCCAAAAACATGCACGCCTTCGGCGCCACAGTAAAAACATATACACAAATACATACTCGGTGTGTGTATGTAAAATGGTTTCCAGAGCCTCTGTATCTGCGGTGGTACTGCACGGCTGGAATGCTGGTCCGCTGACCGAGCATCCAAGAGAGCTCTGGCAGATTGTCTTTTAGAGGCTTTTTGGTACCTCGCTGGACGACATTATTAAGGATGTCACTGGAGGTAAGAGCACACTTCTCCCGCAGTCCTCCAAGGGGAAGGAGCCGCGCCGTTGGCCGGGGCCCTCCTATTCCGCGCAGAAGCGGTATTTTGGTCAAAGATCCTCACAGACTGACAAGGCTCCAGCTGTGGGACAGAAGCGTCCCTGGGTGCGGAAGCCGAACAAACCTGCTACTGCATGAAATTTTGCCCCCGCCCGACTCAAGGGTGGGGGGACAGCTTGGAGAGTTTACAGCTTGGTGGACCTCCCTATTCTCTGACCAGTGGGTCTGCGAGGTGGTCACTTCAGGGTACAAGATCACCAAACAGATCTTTCCATCAAATCTTCCTCTCCTGGCTCGTCGGTCTGCTTTGATGGGAGCAGTACGAGACTTGCTCAGGTGCGGAGTAATTTTACATGTGCCCCTGGAGGAAAGGTTTCAGGGATTCTATTTGAATCTGTTGGTAGTCCCACAAAAGGACGGTGTCCGTCCAATCTTGGACCTCAGGGCCCTCAATACCTTTGTGAGGGTGCGAAAGTTCAGGATGGAATCCATTCGTTCGGAGGTTGCTGCGCTCCATCCGGGGGATTTTCTGGCGTCCCTGGACATCAAGGACACATACTTGCATGTCCCCATCTGCAACAGTCATCAAAGGTTTCTGCGCTTTGCGGTTTGGCATAGCATCAGCACCAAAAGTTTTTAACAAGGTGCTCGCCCCGATCTGGCTTTGCTGAGACAGCGAGGCATTGCCATCGTGGGCTACTTGGACGATCTTCATCTGGGAGCTGCTTCTGGTTTAGAATTAGAGGAGGACATGTCTATAGCCAGTCAGACCCTCTGGGAAATTGGTTGGGTACTGAACATACAGAAGCAGGTGTTGGTACCGACTCAGTGTCTGGAGTACCTAGGTTTGATCCTGGACTCCTTGGAGGCGAAGGTCTTCCTTCCTTTGGAGCAGTTGCAGCCACTCCGGTCGGCGGTGAAATTGTTAGCGTCCTGCAAATGGTCGTCTCTCCGTTTTTGCATGCGAGTTCTGGGCCTCATGGTTGCCTCCTTCGAGGCAGTACCGTATGCCCAATTTCACACTCGAGTATTGCAGAAGGAGATCCTGTCCAAGTGGAACAGATCTCTATTGTCTCTGGATTCAGGTAAGTCATTTGGTCAAGGCTTCCCTGAGAGGGTGGCTGAGATCCCCGGCTCTTCAGTCCTGGAGGTCGTTCTTTCCTTTCCATTGAACTGTGATTGCTGGACTCCGGACGAATTTCGCCTGCCGATCAATGTCCTCGAACTTCGAGCGATCAGACTGTGCCTCTCCAAGTGGTCGCAGAGACTTCAAGGGCGTCCGGTCAGGATCCAGTCGGACAACGCCAAGGTGGTGGCTTCTGTCAACCATCAGGGAGGAACAAGGAGCTCGGCCGCAGCGTCGGAAGTCGCTCACATCCTAAGATGGGCCGAAAGGAGTGTGCCAGCTCTATCGGCTGTTTACATTCCGGGCGTAGAAACTGGCAGGCGGACTATCTGAGTCGCCAGATGCTGGATCAAGGGGAATGGTCGTTACACCCGGTGGTGTTTCAACTCCTTGTCAGAAATGGGGTACACCAGTTGTGGATCTCCTGGTCCCTCGACTTAATCGCAAGGTGTCGAGGTTTGTGGCCAGGTCCAGGGATCCCTGGGCAGACGCGTTGGTGGCTCCATGGGGTCAGTATCAGGTAAATGTATGCCTTTCTCCCAATGAAATTGCTTCCTCGTCTGCTCCGCTGAATGGAGGCCGAGGGGATTCTGGTGAATCTAATCGCCCCAGCCTGGCCCCGGCATCCCTGGTACGCTGACCTCGTGAGACTGGTAGCAGATGCTCCCTGGCGGCTGCCAATGCGGGAGCACCTTCTGTCTCAAGGTCCCATACTTCATCCTGCTTTACAGTCACTGGCTTTACCGGCATGGCTATTGAAAGCAAGGTACTAAGGGACCGTGGTCTGTCAGATTCGATAATCTCCACCATGTTGAGAGCCCGGAAATCTTCTTCCAGGACGATCTACCATCACACATGGAAGGCTTACATCTCTGTGTGTAGAGATGGCTTGGCGCCCACGGGCATATTCGGTTTCTCAGATCCTGCTGTTCTTAGCGCGGAGTGGATTTGAAACTTGCCTTAAGCACTATTAGGGGACAGATTTCTGCCTTGGCTGTCTTTTTCCAATGATCCCTGGCGGCTCACTCACTGGTAAGTACGTTTGTACAGGTGGTCCGGCACGTGGTTCCCCCCGATTGGACCTTCGCTTCCTCCGTGGGACTTGAATCTGGCGCTCTAGGTACTCCAGGAGCCACCCTTTGAGAGCATCAGGGAGATTCCTCTCAACACTTTCTCAGAAAGATGCCTTTCTAGTTGCCATTACATCAGTCAGGAGGGTTTCTGAATTGGTGACCTTGTCTTGCAAGTCACCTTACTTAGTCCTCCATAAGGATAAAGCGGTACTACGCTCCCAGCCTTCATTCCTTCCTAAGGTCATTTCGGCTTTTCACCTACACAAGGATTTTGTCCTTCCATCCTTGTGTCCTCGGCCGTCACATCCCAAGGAGGCTGCGCTACATACCTTTGACGTAGTATGTGCCCTACGGGTGTACCTGTCTACTACTGCTCCGTTCCGGAGTTCTGACTCACTGTCCGTTTCGGTGTCTGGTCCACAGAAGGGCCTGGCGGTCTCGTCAGCCACCATTTTCTAGGTGGGTCAGGCAGACCGTCATCCAGGCCTATGCCCTTAAGGGGCGGGCGCCTCCCTTTCCTGTCACGGCGCATTCGACCAGGGCAATTGGTGCCTCCTGGGCTTTCCGACATCAAGCATCTGTCTCACAGGTGTGTAAGACGGCGATCTGGTCGTCTGTTCACACTTTCTCAAAGTGTTACAAGGTTGATGTGAGTGCATCTTCGGATGCTTCCTTTGGCCGCAAAGTTTTGCAGGCGGCTGTTTGAGGTTGCAACTCCTCCGTTGAGGAGCTCTGTTTGGGGTGAAGTTAAGTCTTCTTTTGATTGCTGTTCCCACCCCTTGTTTTTTCTGACACTGCTTGGGGACGTCCCACATGTCAAGATTTATGGAGCCGTGTCCGTCCATGGACCAAAAGAGAAAATAGGATTTTTTGTACTCACCGTAAAATCCTTTTCTCTGTCGTCCATGGACGGACACAGCACCCACCCCTCCTTTTTTAGTTTGTACTGATTTTCTAAGAACTGAGGCTGCTGACTGCAGGGTGGAGGGTTATGTATGGAGCGGGGCTGTTCAACTCTGTTAAAGTTACATGTTTTAAGATAACTAGCATGTTCTGCCTAGTCCTCTCCTATGAACAGGAACATAACCCACATGTCAAGATTTATGGAGCTGTGTCCGTCCGTGGACGACAGAGAAAAGGTTTTTACGTTGAGTACAAAAAAATCCTATTTTTTCCGTTATAAACAAAAAAAGAGCGACAATTTTGAAAAAAAAGCAATATTTTTTGCTATAATAAATATCCCCAAAAAATATATGGGAAAAAAATCACAATAAGCGTATATTGATTGGTTTGCGCAAAAGTTATAGCGTCTACAAAATAGGGAATAGCTTTATGGCATTTTTATTATTACGTTTTTTTTTGTTTTTTTTTACTAGTTATGGCGGCGATCTGCGTTTTTTTTATTTTATTGTGGCGGACACATCGGACACTTTTGACACTATTTTGGGACCATTGTCATTTATTCAGCGATCAGTGCTATAAAAATTCACTGATTACTGTGTAAATGACACTGGCAGGGAAGGGGTTAACCACTAGGGGGCGAGGAAGTGGTTACGTGTGTCCTAGGAAGTGATTCTAACTGTGTGGGGGGGCTGGGCTACAAGTGACATGACAGTGATCACTGCTCCCGATGACGGGGAGCAGTAGATCACTGTCTTGTCACTAGGCAGAACAGGGAAATGCCTTGTTTACATAGGCATCTCCCCGTTCTGCTGCTCCGTGACATGATCGCAGGACACCGAGTCCGCCGGCACAGTCACGGAACTCGCAGCGGGCGCTTTGCCTGCCCGTGCCATTCTGCCGATGTATATGTACGTTAGGCAGTCGGCAAGTGGTTAACAGCCATAAGCTTAGGCACATAGGCAGTTCAGCCTTCATGGTGGCTTTACAGTGAGAAGCTGTGCTGACAACCAAAGAATGCAATTTAAAAACAAAATTAGCAATTTTCCATTGTTCTTTTGCATAGACAGTTTTACCTAAAGGTGTTGCTTTTAACCGTTTGACCTATGGAAGGTTTTACCCCCTTCATGACCGGGGCAGTTTTTGCTATTCAGTAATGTGCTACTGTAACTGGCAATTTCTTGGTGATCCAACACTTTTCGCAAATGAAATTTATATAATTTTTTGACACAAATGGAGCTTTCTTTTGGTGCTATTTGATCACTGCTGTGTTTTTTTTTTTTATTATTATTATTATTATTATTAAATAAGCAAAAAAAAACACAAATTGGGAAAAAAGAACAATATTTTCAAATTTATAAAACCTATCCAATAAAATCTGATTACTTCATAAATTTAGGCCAAAATGTATTCTGCTACATGTCGTAAGTGCTGGCTGTGATCAGGGGCTGATCCTGCTAGCACTGCGTTTTTGGGGACACTATACTGTTGGGGGGACACTAGTATAGTTCTGATCGTGATCAAGCCACTGGTTCGCAGAGACACTTTACTCGTAATGGCTGTGATTAACGACTTCTAGTGTGGCGGGCAATCTGGTGCTAACTGACTGGCTGGGAAGGACACTGACACTGGCGTCGCTAGTGACACAGTGATCAGTGATAATACTGTGCACTGACACTGTACAAAGGGAACTGGCTGAGTGACGAGTAAACAAGGGGTTAACTGTGTCTTAACAAGCCGATGTGTGCTGCTTGTATTCACTGATCTGGCGGGGTTTCTCCCCTTGCTTTCAGTTCTGAATGACAGGTCCAGCCAGATCCTATGTATACAAACACAGAGATCTGTGCTGTGATTGGCCACAGCCGATCAGCAGGTATACAGTCAAAACAATTGCCTGTAACCTGCTGACAAACTTGTGCTGTATCCAATCACAGCACAGGTCAGCAGGGGGCCCGCACATGCACGCCTCTAAACCAGGAAGTACATTGCGACGTACGGGTATATCGTGGTGCCTGGCCTTTCTGCCCACTAGCAGTAAATGTTCTGTTAGTGGGTGTCAGGTGGTTATAAACTAAATCAAGAGTGGCAGTTTTTGATATTTCTGTCCTTACAAGTTCTTTTCCTGCTGTCTCTTGAGAAAAAGCACACCTAAAGCCTCGTACACACGGCCGAGATTCTCGTCGAAAAAAAATGACGTTTTTTTCGACGAGATTCTTGGACAAGAAACTTGTCCCGGCCGAGTGTACACACGCTCGATTCAAAGAACCCGCGGTTCTTTGAATGGAGCGTGCGCGGTGACGTCATCGACTACGACGAGCATGCGCTCGTCACATTCGATGCCGTCGCCGCCATCTTGGTATACCCTACCTATGCCTAGGAAGCTACCGCGCATGCGTCGAATTCATTTCGAACATGGGCGGGCTTCCGGGAGGACGGGTAAGTGTACACACACTCACTTTTCTCGTCGAGAAACATGCCAACGAGAATCTCGACGAGAAAATAGAGAGCAGGTTCTCTATTTTCTCGTCGAGATTACTTGTCGGTTTTCTTGACGAGAAACCATACACACGAACGAGTTTCTCGGCAAGACATCTCTGCCAGCAAGTTTCTTGCTGGTTCTTGCCGAGAAACTCGGTCGTGTGTTCGAGGCCTCAGTGCTGCATTTGGTAAAGTAACATGAAAAACCACTGAATGTACTGCTAAGTACATTTCCTTTACTACCAGCTCACAATAATGTCCTTTCAAGCCAGTTAAGGAATGATACATTAAACACAGTTTGCACACTACACACACTGTCTGCATTTGGAAATTCTGTCTTCTGTGTCTCCAATATATTGCTTTCCATTAAATTGCAGTGTAAAGTACACAATACTGTAATAAAAAAAAGAAAGCTATCTAAAGCATGATGGCTTGGTATACAAATTTAAAACCTCTGTTTAACCAGAATTTATTGGTTCAGAAGATATGCAATCATAGAAAATCATTAACACTGCTCCAATGGAAACATTACACACAGTCCAGCAAATAATCAATCATTTAAACTCTGGGATGTAATTAAGACATCAGCCACATTGAAATTTGGTGAACTAAATAGCTTTATTTGCATAAATACTACCACAGTCAACGTAGCATATGCAATGTATATATTTAAAGCGGAGCTCCCCTAAAAAAAAATATTAAAAGCCAGCAGCTACAAATACTGCAGCTGCTGACTTTTAATATTAGGACACTTACCTGTCCTGGAGTCCAGCGACGTCGGCAGCAGAAGACGAGCGATTGCTCATCATTCTGCTGCCCCCACCGCCATCCTCGGTGAGGGAACCAGGAAGTAAAGCCTTGCGGCTTCACTGCCTGGTTCCCTACGGCGCATGCGCGAGTCGTGCTGCGCCGTTCTCACTGGTCCCCGTTGTGTTCTGGGAGCTGTGTGTTTCCCAGAACACAACGGGTATTCTGCGCGAAGTGACGTACTACCCGCAGAGAGGACTCCCTGAAGTGGGGGAAAATACCTGTCTTAGACAGGTATCTGTACCCCCCTCCCCCTGAAAGGTGCCAAATGTGACACCGGAGGGGGGGAGGGTTCCGATGAGCGGAAGTTCCACTTTAGGGTGGAGCTCCGCTTTAAAGCAGATGTTGCATATCTGTTTTTCTTTATTCTTTGAGAATGAAAGCTTAAAGCTGCATACATGCAGTATATTTCTGGTAACGAGAAAGATTTAGATTTCGGCCTTGTTCACACACGCATACTTAGGCATTTATCTGTGCTAAGGATGTGTTTACCGAAGTGTACAAGCAATATGCGGGGGGTATGTTGCCCAAACTACTTAATGTGTTCAAGGTTGCCAAGGCAACAGGCTGCCTCCCATTGTCTATGACCAAAGCTATTATCGTACTGCTTCTGAAACCGGGCAAGGATCCCTTGGATCAAGGGTCCTATAGACCGATTTCCCTCTTACAGGATGATGTCAAGATTCTAGCAAAAGTCCTGGCAGTGCGTTTAAATGGGGTAATATCCACTGTTATACACTCTGATCAGGCGGGGTTCATGCCCCAGAAATCCACGGCAATAAATTTACGTAAACTTTATCTTAATATGCAGTCGGTGGCGGATAATGGGGGGGATAGGGCGCTACTGTCTTTGGATGCCCACAAGGCGTTCGACAGTATTGAATGGTCATTCCTGTGGGCTACTTTGAGGAAGTTTGGGTTTGGGGAGGAATTTATTTCATGGGTACAGTTGCTATACCACACCCCAAGGGCTGCCATCAGGGAGGCAGGCAGAGTGTCACCAGACTTTCGGCTGTACAGGGGCACTAGACAGGGGTGTCCCCTGTCGCCACTTCTATTTGCCCTGGCTGTTGAGCCCCTGGCGGCCCTCATCCGCTCCAACAATGCTATCCGAGGCTTTCAGTACGGGGACCTACAGGAAAAGTTAATGATGTATGCGGATGACACTATGCTGTTTCTGGGAGATACCGGGGGTTCACTGAGTGAAGCTATGAGGGTGGTTGAGACCTTCGGATTTTATTCAGGGCTGGTGGTGAACTGGACTAAATCCTCGCTCATGTTTCTTGACGAGGGTTCGGACCAGCGACTACCAACGATTCTTGATATCCCAGTGTCCAGGAAAATTAAATACTTAGGAATACACGTCACCCCTGATCCCTTGGAGTATGTTAGGCTGAATCTTACCCCTTGGCTAAATCGCAGTCGTGATAGGATCAAGGTGTGGTCCAGGCTAAAACTGTCACCAGTGGGTAGGATCAATCTGATAAAAATGATTCTTATGCCACAACTTCTTTATGTGTTGCACAACTCGCCTCTTGTAATCCCTCTAAAACAGTTCCGAATCATTAACTCTATGTTCCGCTCCCTTATCTGGCATTCTTCTTCAGCTAGGGTGAGATTGGAACAGCTTCAACGTCCTAAAGAGGCAGGTGGACTAGCACTGCCAAATCCCTGGCTGTACTACTTGGCTGCCCAATTGCAACACATAGCTAGATCATTGAACCCGGCCCCCGACCCAGAGTTGAACTTGGTGGACTCCACCACCTCACTCATTAAATTTACGATTAAACAGGGAGTAGCGGAGGGGTTGGAGGCTTTGCGGATGGGTAAATCTAATAAACTGTACCCCACTTATAACCTAATGCAAAAAATCTGGAATAAAGTCAGGTCACTACAGCAGGTCACGGGGTTTACTAAATTCATATATATATGGCACAATGAACGGTACATGGAGATAGGAAAACTACAATACAGTAAACGGTGGCAGAAGTACGGTGTTAACTACCTGTATCAAATATTCAGAAATGGAGAGCTGCGTCCCTTTGCCGCTCTCCAAGAGGAATTCGGACTCCCTGGTTCCATGCTATTTTACTATGTTCAGCTCCAGCATGCGGTGAGGGCCAAGAGGGGAGTGGAAGTCTGGGTCCAGACTAAAGCTCCTATCTTTAACTACATGGCGGAGGTGGCATCGTATAAAGGCTTCATATCTTGTACCTATTCTATGCTTCTTAACATGTTTCTGCCCGACCTGACCCGTAAGGTGATAGCCCAGTGGGAGGGAGATGTCGGGCCCTTTGAAGAGGAACAGTGGGAGGAAGCACTTTTGGCAGTCTCTCAGTGTTCACTGAATGTAGCCCAGCGTCTTTCGCAGTTGTACATACTTCTCCGAGTCCATTATACGCCCGCCAGACTGGCTAGAATGGGGGTGCGTGATGATCCAGCCTGCACACGATGCATGCGGGATCACAGGGACTTAATACACCTGCTATGGCGTTGCCCCAAACTTCATGCTTACTGGACGGGGGTGGTGGAGGTCCTTAAACGAACCTTTCAGGTTCAAATTGCTAAAGAGCCCAAACCCTGCGTGTTGGGTATTATTGAAGGTGACACGCTGGAGGAGATGCCCAGACAGGCGATTGCTAGGGCCCTCTTTCAGGCCCGAATGCTGATTCTACGGCACTGGAAGTCAACGGAACCCCCCACTGTGAAGGAGTGGATAAAACAAATGGGTAACACCTTGAAGTTAGAAAAACTTATTTACCAACATAGAGGCTGTACAGAAAAGTTTTCCAAATTATGGGATCCATGGTTGAGTGTACCAGGGTTGGCTCCGGTGGAATTAGTACTGGATAGGTTGTTGTGAGTTTCTCAATGCTCTTGCATTGGTAGCAGGGACCCAGTTAATTGGATGCACAATTGTCCCGGGGTATTGTTTATTGTCTTGAATGGGAAGATGCAAATAATGTACACGTTTGTGAGTAATGTGCAGTACTATCTGAAACCAAGAGTGGTACAGGTCTAATGTATTATGATGCTCTGATGTCAATAATGGATGTAAAGTACTTTGTTTTTCAATAAAACATTTGTTTTGAGATAAAAAAGGATGTGTTTACCTGTATAGAATGCACGTCTCATTCATGTATATTGGACACAGACGCTGCTCCCGATTTGACATGTTGGTGTGGATACATGTCCCCAAATGCAGGCAGTGTGAGTTCAGAAACACACACCCACACGGATGTCAAAATGGAAACAGCAACTGTGTCTGTGCAACCCCTGCATCCTATTAGACATAAATGCGACTGCATGCACACAAATGCATAGAACACCTGTGCATCCAGTGCAGGCAAACACGGCCCTTCACACGGATGTATGTGTATGTATATCCCTGTGAACAAGGCCATACAGTTAAATACCAGAACAGATCGGTGCCGCTCCAAGCCTGCAGTATCAGTCTCCCAGGTTTATACTTTTTATTCAGGTACTGGTAAAATAGGGGCATACCTCATTCCAAGATATAATTTAGCGTACAGGCCCTGTTGTTCACACAGCCATTAAACATTAGTTCCTCATATAGGACCCTGTTTGTTATCAGTCATTTCACCTACACGTGAACAGAAGAGTACTTGCTAATTTTCTGACTGATCAGAAGAAGCAGATATTTTATACATGGCAGAATGAGGAAAATCAATAGTTGGGAACATGAACAGCCTCCCCTTCTGCTGAATTTCAAACTTAAAGAAGCAATCAAGAATAATA
This sequence comes from Rana muscosa, assembly GCA_029206835.1. Lineage (NCBI taxonomy): Eukaryota > Metazoa > Chordata > Amphibia > Anura > Ranidae > Rana > Rana muscosa. Next base: position 735,389,486 of record CM055116.1, read on the forward strand.
AAAAAAGCTACCCTCAGTGGCCACTTTATTAGGCACTCTCCTTCCGTGTTAACTTTATATCAACATGCAGTTCCTTTAGATTCATGTACCTTCTAATAACTGCTATTCTTACATTATTCTTCTGTGGGCTTGCTGGAAAGGAATCTATATCTAAGGACCTGCAGTGCCACTGTCTCCCTTATCAGTTTCATGACTACACCTCTCCTGTTGCTTTTTTTTTAATTAAAGCGGAGTTCCAGTCCCCCAAATATATATATTTTTTTAAATACCCCTCTGTACTTGTCTAAACATATACAGCAACATTTAGAACATGTCAATTTGTGGACATTGTAGCTTACGTTGAAATATATGATTACTAAGCAGATCTCAGAAGCAGGCAAGTTCCGTGTCTGCTGTGGGCTGCTGAAGCCCTCTTCTGTTCATTTCTACCCAGCATGCACCTCCCGGTCTCATGCCTGCGCAGGAATGCCACTGCACGGCGCTCCTTCTGGAAATAACACGAGATTTCGTCGCTAGGCAATTCGCATGGACTCCTGGGATACATGACGCCCCTATCCCAGGAGTCCTTGCGTATCACCCAGGTGGCTGCAGCTGAATGTTTTGCTTAGAATACAAGCAAAAAGGTATTTTATAACCACTTAAGCTCCGGACCATTATGCAGCATAAAGACCAGGCCCCTTTTTGTGATTCGGCACTGCGCCGCTTTAACTGACAATTGCACGGTCGTGCGACGTGGCTCCCAAACAAAATTGACGTCCTTTATTTCCCACAAATAGAGCTTTCTTTTGGTGGTATCTGATCACCTCTGCGGTTTTTATTTTTTGCGCTATAAACAAAAATAAAGCGACAATTTTGAAAATAATGCAATATTTTTTACTTTTTGCTATAATAAATATCCCCAAAAAATATATAAAAAACATTTATTTCCTCAGTTTAGGCCGATACGTATGCTTCTACATATTTTTGGTAAAAAAAAAACCAATCGCCGTTTATTGATTGGTTTGCGCAAAAGTTATAGCGTTTACAAAATAGGGGGTAGTTTTATGGCATTTTTATTAATTATATTTCTTTTACTAGTAATGGCGGCGATCAGCAATTTTTTTCGTGACTGCGACATTATGGCGATCATATCGGACACTTTTGACACATTTTTGGGACCATTGTCATTTTTAAAGCGATCAGTGCAATAAAAATGCACTGGTTACTGTAAAAATGACACTGGCAGTAAAGGGGCTAACCTGTAGGGGGAGCTGAAGGGGTTAAGTATGCCTAAGGGAGTGATTCTCACTGTTGGGGGGCATGATTGCACAGAGCGGAGATCGGTGACAGTGTCAGTAGGCGAGCGGGGAGATGTTGTGTTTACACTAACATCTCCCCGCTCCATCCCTCAGTGAGACGATCGCGGGGATCTCCGCGGCGATCGAGTCCGCGGGACCCGCGGTCCGACTCACGGGGATGACTGCAGAGTCGCGAACGCGACCACACGGCAGGCAGTTAAAAGGGGACGTACAGGTACGTGATTGTGCCTGTACGAGCCATTCTGCCGACGTATATATATGCCGTGAGCGGTTGTTAAGGGGTTAAAAAAACAATTGCCTTTAGTAAGAGCATTTGTAATGGCCATAAGATGCATTGCAAATTAAAAAAATGGGTGGAACTCTGCTTTAATACCCCCAGTAGTCATGAAGGGATAGCACTGACCTGAAGAAGCAACGCCCTACCTCTACCAAGACGGACACCTCCACACACAGATGAGGTATAGTAAGTCCTGAGGAAATCCGCTGCAGGGAGCCTACAGACAATATTGGTGACTAGTCTTTTCCGCTTTGCTTGTCTTTATTTGCTTCCACATTTGACTGCACGTCCTCACTATTAAGTTGAAAAAGCAAGAATTATTTGTACTTTTTTTTTTAATATGCTTATCTTCATTCATATTCAGTAAGGAGGATTGTCTTTTCTTTTTTTTTTTTGTTCTTTATATCTGCCAAAAGACATTAATGGAGAAGATTGATAGGAGAAACAAAAACATTCAGCCTTCGGCACGTGCTTGGTGAATGACAAAAATAATTATGTGTGTTCCCAGACGGCAGCTCTTTTTTGACAATGATAGAGTTCTTGGCCTTATGTCCTCGCTGTAGTGTATTTTAGTGCAACACAATTTCTATTTCAATGCTTGTTCGGATGTTGTCATTGCTTACTTCAGTCTTGCAAGCTTGCTTTTAATTTGAGATTTTTAGTTATTTTTTCTTTTGTATGTGAAGACTAACAAGCAGGGTAACATTCACGTATTTATGTCACATGAACTAATCTGCATATATACAGAACAGGCTAGACATTAACCGCTTCAGCTTCCATTCCTGTTTACAACTTCTAGAACAGATCACATCTTTTCTTTAGGGACAAATATGGCTACCTGGTATCAATGTTGTCTTACAATAATTAACTGTATGTGTATTCTAAAGGCAATAACAACAATTGTTTACTTTGCTAGTGTACGTTTTAAATCATCTATTGTTGCCGCAGATAAAAATTGTCAATTGTTATCTTTAGATTTTGTCACGTAACACTTAGGGCTTGTTCACATGGGTTCTCAGCTAAGTTTGACAGGTGTGCAGACATGGGTGCATGGACCTGGATGCACAAGCTTTGTATTCAAGCTCATGCATCATTGCATACCTGTCAGACACAGTCGTGCGGTTGAGTCTGTACAGCCAATGCACTCCCATTCACTTACTATGGGCCACCTGCATGGAGCTCAGCAGTGTGGTTCTGGGTACTGCAAAGGGCTGAGGATACATGTGAATGAGCCCTAAAATGTTGGTTAAAAATCAGGGCAATATTCATGTAAAAATAAATGGTTTATACCGCCAGTCCCCGGGTTACGAACACAATAGGGACTGTAGGTTTGTTCTTAAGTGGAATTTGTAAGTTGAAACAGTACAATTTTAAGTGTAACTTCAGCCTGTGCAGGGATGTGGGATGTTCTGGGCATGCAGTTATGTTATCTGGGGCTCTTCTGGCCATGCAGTACATGTAGTACTGCAGTGTGGGATGTGTCTGGCGCTGCAAGATAGATGCTCGGAGGTATCCAGGACCAGCGTGGAGCACAAGCGGCCAGCATTGAGGCCATTCGTAACTCAGGGAGTGTCTGTACTCTCTAAATACAGACCAAACAACATTTAAATACAAGAGTTTTTTTTTTTTTTTTTCTAAGTCCAGAAAGATACAGCTGATTTTTCTTTCTCGTCCATTGAGGAACGCAAATTCAAATACAGTCAGATTATACAGCTGCATACAGTTGTAAGCCAGCCCCCATATAACCCCTTCTCTACCCAGCATGCCTTGTGATGAGAAAAGTCTAACTTTTTTGCTAACCTACTGTGACAGCAGGAAGGTAAAGTCACCTGGTTGCATCCAGGGGGGTAGATATATTTCTCCCAGATTCAGGCTTTATGCTGACTTATACAACTAGGGTGGAGAGTTGTATAAGCCCAGCTGAGGCTAGTAGGCTCATGGATGACTCATACCTCTAGGGAGAGTGTGGGGCGTCGTGCAGACAGAGATGAGACCAGCTGAACCTTGTCAGTTCGTTTAAGGCCTCTATAAAAACTCCCAGCTTCATTAGATGTTAGCTCATGCCTGGAACCAGACCTGTGTGGACTGTCTAGGGAGAGTGAACCCCTGTGCGGTGAGGCAAAGCCTGTGTGGCTATTTGTTTGGACTTTTACTAAACCAGGGACTTAGGGACTAGGACAGCACTAGGCTGATCCCAGTTGTTAGTTTAGGAAACCTGCATGTTTAGTCAGAGGTCAAACTGACCAGGATTTATTTTGTTTGTTTCTTTTTGGCTTTGCTGTGTTTTTGTCACTGTACATAGAGAAATAAACCGCACCTTTTGATTTTGAAAACCACAACCTCCGTCTGCTGGCCCTGTTTTTGTGTGGGGAGCCCAACCAGGGGGTCACACACACCCGCTACCGAGTTAACCCCCTCACAGTTGGTGGAGAACCAGTGGCAGTTTTTTTTAAGCCAGCATGGAGGAGATACTGAAACAGCTGGCTCTAGCAAATGCCAATCAACAGCAGACAAATGCAGGTTTGCAAAGGAGCCTTGCAGCCCAGCAGCAAGCTCATCAACAAGCCCAGCAGCAATCTGAGGCCCGCTTCATAGACCTGTTACAGAAGCAAGAGCAGAGACTACAACAAATGGAAGCAGTAATGCAGCAACGTCCGCAGACCAGTGAGGAAAGCCGTCCCACTAATACCGCGTCCTTTGGGGTGAGTCGTTTATTGACAAAAATGACTGGAGAGGATGATCCAGAGGTATTTTTGACCACATTTGAAAGGACTGCTGAAAGAGAAAAGTGGCCTGAGGAGCAGTGGGCTGGACTGGTGGCTCCTCTGTTAACTGGTGAATCGCAGAAGGCTTACTATGACCTAGAGCCTGACCAAGCAAAAGACTATGTGATGCTAAAAGCTGAAATATTGGCAAGGCTGGGTGTCACCCTGGCTGTCCGGGCTCAGCGTGTGCATAACTGGACTTTCCAGCTTGGAAAACCCCCCAGGTCTCAAATGTATGATCTCATTCACCTGAGCAGGAAGTGGCTACAGCCAGAGACTTTGTCCGCACCAGAGATTGTGGAACGTGTTGTAATGGATCGGTTTTTGAGAGCTCTTCCTACTGCCATCCAAAAGTGGGTAAGCCATGGAGACCCAGAGACGGCCGATGGTCTTGTGGATCGTGTGGAGAAATACTTGGCTACAGAGAACCTGACGGCCTCTTCCAGAGACACTCGGACTTTCCACCCTAAGACCAGACCATCCCCAGGGGCGGATAAGAGGATTCCAAGGGGTGAGGGTGGAGAGAGTGAGAGGGTGGGAGCTCTACCCCAAGTTTGGCGAGAACAGCCTGGGAAATCAGCGGCTCAAGAGGCCGCAAGAAGGATCGTTTGCTACCGCTGCCGGCAAGCGGGACATATTGCAGCCAATTGCCCGGTTGTGGAGGAACCCATGCAGTGTGACTTTCTGACGGACAGACATCAGTCGCTGTGTGCGACAGTCGCATGCACTGCCATTCGGGGAACTGAGAAACATTTATGCAAAATGTGTATTAATGGTAGAAATGTTGTGGTATTGCTGGATTCAGGTAGCCTTGTGACCCTGATAAAGGCTGAATTAGTTAAAACAGAGGTCTCTGGGAATAGCAAGGTAGCTGTTATTTGTGTGCATGGGGACACCCGAGAGTATCCAGTGACTACAGTGTGTTTCGAGACCCCCAAAGGTACCCTCTCTCATCCAGTGGGGTTAGTATCTCAATTACCGCATGATGCCATTGTGGGAAGGGATTTTCCGAAGTTCTGGGAACTGTGGGATGATCCTGAGCCCCCCACTGGTGCCCCTATGTACCAGGAATGTGATAGCCAGAACTCCTCTGAGAGTGGGGAGGACTCTCCAGAATTTCCCTTGTCAGTATTGGCAGGGGAGACTCAAGAAACTGGAGAGGAGCCCACCTCCTCAGACGAAAACCTACCGTCTGTGGAGTTTTCTGATCTGGAGGTTCACAGGGAAAATTTTGCCACAGAACAGTTAAAAGACCCCGCCCTAATAAAGGCACGGGAAAACGTAGTGGAAATAGATGGCGAGTTAGTGAACCCAGATAATACCTGCACTTACCCATACTTCAGCGTAGAGAAGGACCTACTGTATCGGGTGGCAAAAAGGGCAGAAGAAACCGTTGAGCAGCTGGTGGTGCCCAAACCTTACAGGAAGTTGGTGTTGGAGTTGGCCCATGGGCACATTCTTGGAGGTCATCTGGGGACAGAGAAAACCCGAGAGAGGGTATTACAGAGATTCTATTGGCCTGGGGTGATGAAGGACATAGAAAATTATTGTTCCTCCTGCCCTGTGTGTCAGAGGTCGGCCCCGATGCCACATTTCCGTAGCCCGCTGGTCCCTCTACCCATCATTGAGGTCCCGTTTGAGAGAATCGCAATGGATTTGGTAGGTCCTATAATCAAGTCCGCTAGGGGGCACCAGTACATATTGGTTATAATGGACTATGCCACCCGTTATCCAGAAGCGATCCCTCTCAGAAATACCTCGGCCAAAACCATAGCCAAAGAGCTATCTCTTGTTTTTAGCCGGGTGGGTATTTGTAAAGAACTGCTTACGGACCAAGGTACACCCTTTATGTCCCGGGTTATGAAAGAGCTGTGTAAATTGTTCAAAGTGACGCAATTGCGTACATCTGTGTATCACCCCCAAACCGATGGGCTGGTTGAAAGATTCAACAAAACCCTAAAACAAATGTTGAAGAAAGTGGTGGATAGAGATGGAAAGGATTGGGACTGTCTACTTCCTTATTTGATGTTTGCTATTAGGGAGGTGCCCCAATCCTCTACGGGATTCTCCCCCTTTGAGTTACTGTATGGGAGACACCCAAGAGGGCTGTTGGATATTGCCAAGGAAACTTGGGAAAGTGAGAGTTCTCCCCACAGGAGTGTGATTGAGCATGTCGCCCTGATGCAAGATCGAATTGCACAGGTAATGCCCATCGTGAAGGAACATTTGGCCCAAGCGCAGTTGGCACAGCAGAGAGTGTACAACCGTGGAGCAAAGACCCGTACCTTTTCCCCGGGGGATAGGATATTGGTACTTGTCCCTACGGTTGAAAGTAAATTCCTTGCCAAATGGCAAGGCCCCTACGAGATAATGGAAAAAGTGAGCGAAGTGAATTACAAGGTCAGACAACCAGGAAGGCGAAAGCCCGAACAGATATATCACGTTAATCTGTTGAAAGCCTGGAGGGATAGAGAGTCCCTAGTCGCAGAAACTTGGTCACCAGCTCAAACTGGTTGCGTGATTCCGGAGGTTGGAATAGCAGCCACCTTGTCACAACCCCAACAACAGGAGGTTAAGGAGTTTGTGCTTCGCAACAAGGAGGTGTTCTCTGAGCTGCCGGGACAAACATCTGGGGTAGAGCATGATATTATTACCCCGCCCGGTGAAAGGGTGAAGTTAAAACCCTATCGGATCCCAGAGGCCCGACGGGAGGCAATACGGGAGGAAGTACAGAAAATGCTGAACTTAGGGGTGATAGAGGAGTCCCAAAGTGATTGGTCTAGTCCCATTGTGTTGGTGCCTAAACCGGATGGGAGCTGGCGATTTTGTAACGATTTTCGTCAGTTGAACAAAGTTACAAAATTTGACACCTACCCCATGCCACGTATAGATGAGTTGATCGACCGGCTGGGAACAGCCCGATACATGACGACTCTTGACCTCACAAAAGGGTATTGGCAAATTCCCCTGGCCAAGTCGGCCAAAGAGAAAACCGCATTTGTAACCCCAGACGGGGCGTTCCAATATAAGAGAATGCCGTTCGGGTTACAGAATGCGCCGGCCACATTCCAGCGGAAAATGGACCAGATACTGAGGCCCCATCGGAAGTATGCTGCGGCTTACCTGGATGACGTAATTGTCCATAGCACAGATTGGGCCTCACATCTGCCAAAAGTGCAAGCAGTCCTAGACTCTATCCGGGAAGCGGGGTTTACGGCTAACCCCAAGAAGTGTACCATTGGGCAGGAGGAGGCCAAATATCTTGGGTACACCATTGGCAGGGGAGTGATAAAACCCCAACTCAACAAAGTCGAGGCCATCCAGAGTTGGCCACGTCCCAACAGCAAGAAGCAGGTACGGGCCTTTCTGGGAATCGCGGGTTATTATCGGCGCTTCATTCCCCACTTTGCTTCTAAGGCTGTGCCCCTAACCAACCTGACGAAAGGGAAAGGGTCGGTCATGATTAAATGGACCCCCGAGGCTGAGGCAGCATTCCAATTCTTGAAACAAGCCTTATGTAGCCAGCCAGTGTTGTACTCACCCGACTTCTCTAAAGACTTTGTCGTACAAAGTGATGCGTCAGATGTGGGGTTAGGAGCAGTATTGTCCCAGGTCTGGAACGGGGAAGAGCACCCAGTCATTTACCTCAGCAGGAAGTTGAAGTCCCATGAGGTAAATTACGCCACGGTTGAAAAGGAGTGTTTAGCGGTGAAGTGGGCTCTAGATTCCCTTCGGTACTATCTGCTAGGTAGGCACTTTGACATGGTTACGGATCACGCTCCGTTAAAGTGGATGGCTCAAAACAAGGAGACAAATAGAAGAGTGAATAGGTGGTTCCTGGCCCTACAGGAATTCAACTTCACAGTAAAGCATCGCCCTGGCGTTCAAATGGGGAATGTGGATGCTTTGTCTCGAGTACATGAATGCCTGATTGCTGGTGTTCCAACCCCAAGGTTAAAACAAGAGGGGGGGGTATGTGACAGCAGGAAGGTAAAGTCACCTGGTTGCATCCAGGGGGGTAGATATATTTCTCCCAGATTCAGGCTTTATGCTGACTTATACAACTAGGGTGGAGAGTTGTATAAGCCCAGCTGAGGCTAGTAGGCTCATGGATGACTCATACCTCTAGGGAGAGTGTGGGGCGTCGTGCAGACAGAGATGAGACCAGCTGAACCTTGTCAGTTCGTTTAAGGCCTCTATAAAAACTCCCAGCTTCATTAGATGTTAGCTCATGCCTGGAACCAGACCTGTGTGGACTGTCTAGGGAGAGTGAACCCCTGTGCGGTGAGGCAAAGCCTGTGTGGCTATTTGTTTGGACTTTTACTAAACCAGGGACTTAGGGACTAGGACAGCACTAGGCTGATCCCAGTTGTTAGTTTAGGAAACCTGCATGTTTAGTCAGAGGTCAAACTGACCAGGATTTATTTTGTTTGTTTCTTTTTGGCTTTGCTGTGTTTTTGTCACTGTACATAGAGAAATAAACCGCACCTTTTGATTTTGAAAACCACAACCTCCGTCTGCTGGCCCTGTTTTTGTGTGGGGAGCCCAACCAGGGGGTCACACACACCCGCTACCGAGTTAACCCCCTCACACTACCTTCTCTTCTTGGAATTTTTTTTGTCAGACTTCAATCAAGATTACTTGCTACATAGACGCTAAATCCTATCTAAAGTCTCGAAGAGGGATTGGCACCATTGTCCGTTAGGGAGATTCGCCCTCTTTATTTTCCCAATTAGCAGTGAACTTAAAAGAAAATCCCAAATTTTAGGTTGTCCCCAGAAAATTAATAGAGGGGAAATCTTCCAATGGGAACACTAGTTCTGGTGACCTGGAGTTTCCACAGAAATTCTCTTAATTTGCAGGGATTTCTGCTCACTTCCTGTTTTGGCTATGGGTCAGGAAGTGAAGGGAAATCTCTGCAATGGGACACAGATGGCGAACAAAATCTAACAAGGGTCATAATCCTCCCTTACTCTATCCAAAAAAATACTAACTACCCCGTAGAGGAAAGATGCGTATGCATACATATTCCCTGGGGACTCCAGTCCAGCAGCTGGCTTCAGTAAAGTGTAGAGATCGCTGACAATGACTGTAATGCCTATGTAGCGACATCACCCATAGGCTTACTATGGTGCATCCGTTGTCGTCTGTCCCTCCTCTATTCTAAAGTAAAGAGGACTGGTGCAAGGGTACACATAGGGGTTGATTTACTAAAACTGCAGAGTGCAATATCTGGGGGAGCTGTACGTGGTAGCCAATCAGCTTGTAACTTCAGCTTGTTCAATTAAGCTTTGACAAAAAAACATGGAAGCTGATTGTACAGATGTACCAGATTTTGCACTCCAGCTTTAGTAAGTCAACTTCATTCTGCCTCATTATTTAGGTTGCCTATAGCAAGCAGAATAATAATGCAACAAACATGAAGACCATGTAGGGATGTGCTGCCAGTGCTTCCTATAAGCCTCCACATCCAGCAGACTTCTTAGAAGACTAATTTCCTGTCATTGTAACTCACACTGTATCCCCAACAGATGTTTCCATTAAGAATTATTTTCTATAAAAATACGTTTATTTATCAGGAAACAATTGTCTGTCGTCTCACAAACAATAGGAAGCACCTGAGTATACCTAACATCTATTTTAAGGATGTTTGCCTGTCTTAACTGAGACTTGCTTAGCTAAAATGCACAAAACTGACTTAGGAGAAAGACTGTTAATAAAATTGCATAATATTAGATAATTTGCAGTTGTTAAACTAAGAAACCCCCTCTCGCAAAGTATGACTTAAAGCAAAATGTTTTGTTTTTGTTTTGGATGGAGTGGAGATAGATTAGAACCCCTGTCAGTTGTTATTGCTGCCTGTGCCCTCTGTTAAAGAGGACCACCCTCTCTATATGTCCTGTTTACCATTATCATTAAAAGTAAAAGAAAATCCCACATTTTGGGTTGTCCCCAGAAAAGTAATATATGGGAACATTTTCCAATAGGGACACTAGTTATGATGACCTGTGGGTCCACAAGGGATTCCCTTAAATTGCAGGGATTTCATCGCACTACCTGTTTGGCTATGGGACAGGAAGTGAAGAGAAATCCCCATAGATGGTGAACAAAATCTGACAAGGGTTAAATCCCCTTGCTCTATCTAAAATGAAAAAAAAAATGCCTATAGTTCTACTTTAAAGCCAATTAGAGGGCTTCATAAAGATAATTGTAGATACTACAGTGAGGGAAAAAGGTATTTGATCCCCTGCTGATTTTGTACGTTTGCCCACTGACAAAAAAATGATCAGTCTATAATTTTAATAGTAGTTTTTTTTTTTTAACAGTGAGAGACAGAATAACAACAAAAATATCCAGAATAACACATTTCAAAAAAGTTATAAATTGATTTGCATTTTAATGAGTGAAATATGTATTTGATCCCCTATCAATCAGCAAGATTTCTGGCTCCCAGGTGTCTTCTATACAGGTAATGAGCTGAGATTAGGAGCACTCTTAGAGGGAGTGCTCCTAATCTCAGCTTGTTACCCGTATAAAAGACATCTGTCCACCTAAGCAATCAGATTCCAATCTCTCCACCATGGCCAAGACCATAGAGCTGTCCAAGGATGTCAGGCATGAGATTGTAGACCTACACAAGGCTGGAATGGGCTACAACAGTGGTCATCGTAGCAAAAGGAAGGCGATACCTATTGTGGATGCGGGTGCTGCACACCCCCGATAGAAATTGTGAGAAAAATGAAAGTACATCTGGGGGTTTTGAGTTGCAGCAGCAGATTGTTTTTGAAAGACTCCACTATATACATTAGATGGGATAAGCATTGAATAATGTATTAGCAAGGGAAGCATATATGGGGTTGTTTGCTGAGAATATTTATGTCACTTTTGGGGCCCAGAAGCATTCCTATTCTTCTTTGTTTTTGATGTCTGTCTCTTGGTAGAGCTGCAAATGTCAGAGCATGCAACAGATTCATGTACGCATTGATTATTTCAATCTGTCGCAAATCTTCCTGAACTGTTGCACGCAGGGCACCTGCAAAGTGGTGGATTTTCACAAGTGGAGTAGATATTTGGGAAACCATGTAGAGCAGGGGTCTCAAACTGGTGGCCCTCCAGCTGTTGTGAAACTACAAGTCCCATCATGCCTCTGCCTGTGGGAGTCATACTTATAACTGTCAGCCTTGCAAGGCCTCATGAGACTTGTAGTTTTGCAACAGCTGGAGGGCCGCCAGTTTGAGACCCCTGATGTAGAGACATGGAATGATACCAACTTTTGGTTGCATGAGAATTGATGGGCACATTTAAAGAGTTTCTCAGGAAAAACATTGGAGAACTGCTTAAATTGGATTAATGAAGATCAGCCCCAAAAGCCATCTGCAACAAGGGGCAAGACAAAAAGGAAATGTACATGACATTGTTTCTCATAGAAAATTATGACAACAGAAACATTTTAACTCTTTAATGGACATTCCAGCTGAAATAACAAATATAACTGAAGCATTTTTTGCATGAACCTGAAGAAGATGACATAATAGAACGGAAAAAAGGAAAAGAATGCATTCTCTGAATGGAGATTACGGAAAAACAGGTCCACACAATTAACACCAACATGGGGGTGGTCTTATTACATTCCACTTTTCCTCATAACATATCAACAAAGAAAAAGAAACCTTTTTTGATTTTGGTAATAATATTTTTACATTTTACTATTAAGGCCTTGTGCACACGGGGCATCTGTAAAAGCCTATCTCACCCCAGAACTCAGCAGGAAAATGCTTCTTAACCCTTTCACTGGCAGGTCCTGTGCTCCATTGTGTATACTCAGGTGGCCAGACCATTTTTGCAATTTTTCATTTACTTTTTTATTTTTCACTTAGCTTTCAAAGTTTATAAAATTTCCCCTCAAACCATATATTTTCTGAAAGCACATGACTAGTAGAATAAAAAGAAGGTGCTACTGATTTCTAAGGTCCCAAGATATTTGTGAAAATGTTTATAAAAACAATATTTTTGCTAAAAATCATGATTAGCAAATAAATACTCAACAATTTTTTCAAAATTCCTACTAAATAAAAAAGCTTAATATGATGTTTGTCCTGTATTGAGTTAATAAATAACAAATATTTGTAACTTTTAAATTGCAACAGAGTGTAGCTGTGCTAACCCAACCTGTAAATGAAAAACAAAGATAAAACAACCCCCCAACAAATGATCGTGATGGGTGCACAATAAATCAGCACCAAGTAAAGTGTATTATACCAATAAACTGAAAAGTATAATAAACAAAATAGTCCAATAAAATTGTGTAGATGTCCAATATTGAACAGAATCAAATAACAAATTGAATGAAGGTCAAACAGCAAAAATCTTGCCTAAATGAGTGACATCAGCAACAAATTCCACCACCAAAAAAGTGCTCACACCATAGAGATTGCATGCTTACCAGACGGCAAGCAAGGTAAGCTTGGGCTGCAAACCCCAGCCAGGACCTTTAAGAGGACTCCTTGATGGCAGCTTCACAGGAACTGTGATGGGGGACTCAGTGCTTGAATTGAACCAGGTATCGTGCAGGGAAATTACGTGGTTACCGAGAATAAATAAGGCTCACCATAGCCTAAATCCTGCATTTGATATCATCCTCTCACAGTCCCTGTATAGCAGATCTCAATGAAGGGGAGAGAAAAGCAGTGAAAAACTTTATGCCTGCACTCAGAGGTATTGCTGCTCCCAAGTCTGCCATGCACAGAGATCTGGTTCCATGATGAATCTCAGATTTTCGCTATTTGGCCTTCATTCAATTTGTTATTTGATTCTGCTCAATATTGGACATCTACACAATTTTATTGGACTATTTTGTTTATTATACTTTTTAGTTTATTGGTATAATACACTTTACTTGCTGCTGATTTATTGTGCACCCATTACGATCATTTGTTGGGGGGTTGTTTTATCTTTGTTTTTCATTTACAGGTTGGGTTAGCACAGCTACACTCTTTGTTACCTTTATATGTGTGTATTCTCACTTCTAGTTGCTGCTTAGTCTTTTTTATCTTAGCTAGCGCTGTATTTTCTTTGTTTATATTTGCAACTTTTAAATTGCGCTTTTTTGTGAAATGGTGAAAACTGAACAGATGCGAAAGTGTAAATATCCAAATTTCCCTAAAAATCTGAAGGTTTTCATTTTTCCCTTACAGATTTCAGAATTTGTGAAAGACCCCCATAACCATATATTTTCTGAAAGCATATGACCTCTAGAATAAAAAGAAGGTGCTACAGATTTTCTAGACCCCACGGTATTTGTGCAAATGTTTATCAAACCAATATATTTGCAAAAAATACACTAAAACCATTATTAGCAGATAAAAACAGCAAATTTTACAAAATTTCTGCTAAATCCCTTCTAAATATAAAAGCTTAACCTGTATGGAGTTAATAAATAACAACTTTTTTTTTTTTTAAATTGCACCTTTTTGCAAAATTGTGAAAATCGACGTACCCAAAAATTTCTCAAAAAAATCTGGAGGTTTTTATTTTTCACTTGCAGCTTTCAGAGTTTGTAAAAGACCCCCCCCCCCCCCCAAACCATATATTTTCTGAAGGCATATGACCTCTGGAATTAAAAGAAGGTGCTACTGATTCTTTAGGCCCAGCGGTATTTGCACAAATGTTTATCAAAACAATATTTTTGCTAAAAATACACTAAAACCATTACTAGCAGATAAAAACACAGCTAATTTTACAAAATTCCTGCTAAATTCCTACTTAATATAAATGCCTAACCTGTATGGAGGTAATACATAACAAATATTTGTAATTTTTACATTGCGCCTTTTTGCAAAATGGTTAAAATTGATTGTACGCAAAAATGTAAATATACAAATTTCCCTAAAAATCTGAAGGTTTTCATTTTTCCCTTACAGTATTCAGAATTTGTGAAAGACCCCCCAAACCATATATTTTCTGAAATCATAGGACCAGTAGAATAAAAAGAAGGTGCTTTTTAAGGCAGTGTGATATTTGTGCAAGTGTTTATCAAAACAATATTTTCGCAAAAAATACACTAAAATCATTAATAGTGCACATAAACACAACATAACTTACAAAATTCCTGCTAAATTGCTACTAAATCATCGTTCACATATGGCATACTAAAGTGTACGCCCATGGAGGGCCATGTTTACTCGCACAGGAATGCACAGGTTTTCTATTCATTCCCGTACAGGCAGTCCCATTTATGTCAATTGGGATGCAATGGTTGCAAAGGCATAGCTGCTGTTCCCAATCTGACACCCGTGAGCAGGGCTGGTGCAAGGATCTTTGACACCCTAGGCGAAACCTAATTTTGCCGCCCCCCCCCCCCGGCTGCGCCCCTGACTCCACTTCACCCTGCCCTTGCAACACATGTGACCTATCTGACCCCTACACTGACCCCCTGTCCCCTACACTAACCCACCTGACAATTACACTGACCCGACACATACACTGACCCCCCTTACCTGAAAAATACACTGACCCCCCCCTTACCTGAAACATACATTGACCCCCCTTACATGACACATACACTGACCCCCCTTACATGACACATACACTGACCCCCCTTACATGACACATACACTGACCCCCCTTACCTTACACATACACTGACCCCCCCTTACCTGAAACATACACTGACCCCCCCTTACATGACACATACACTGACCCCCCCCTTACCTAACACATACACTGACCCCCCCTTACCTGACACATACACTGACCCCCCTTACATGACACATACACTGACCCCCCTTACCTGAAACATACACTGACCCCCCCCCTTACATGACACATACACTGACCCCCCCTTACATGAAACATACAGTGACCCCCTTACCTGACACATACAGTGACCCCCCTTACATGACACATACACTGATCCCCCTTACCTGACACATACACTGATCCCCCTTACATGACACATACACTGACCCCCCCTTACCTGACACATACACTGACCCCCCTTACCTGACACATACACTGACCCCCCTTACATGAAACATACACTGACCCCCCTTACATGACACATACACTGACCCCCCCTTACCTGAAACATACACTGACCCCCCTTACATGACACATACACTGACCCCCCCTTACCTGACACATACACTGACCCCCCTTACCTGACACATACACTGACCCCCCCCCTTACATGACACATACACTGACCCCCCCTTACATGAAACATACAGTGACCCCCTTACCTGACGCATACAGTGACCCCCCTTACATGAAACATACACTGACCCCCCTTACCTGAAACATACACTGACCCCCCCTTACCTGACACACTGACCCCCCTTACATGACACATACACTGACCCCCCCTTACCTGACACATACAGTGACCCCCCTTACATGAAACATACAGTGACCCCCCCTTACATGAAACATACAGTGACCCCCCTTACCTGACATACAGTGACCCTCCTTACATGAAACATACAGTGACCCCCCTTACCTGACACATACAGTGACCCCCCTTACCCGATACATACACTGACCCCCCTTACATGAAACATATAGTGACCCCCCTTACATGAAACATACAGTGACCCCCCTTACCTGACACAGTGACCCCCCTTACATGAAACATACAGTGACCCCCCCTTACCTGATACATACACTGACCCCCCTTACATGAAACATATAGTGACCCCCCCTTACATGAAACATACAGTGACCCCCCTTACATGACACATACACTGACCCCCCCTTACATGAAACATACAGTGACCCCCTTACCTGACACATACAGTGACCCCCCTTACCTGAAACATACACTGACCCCCCTTACCTGAAACATACACTGACCCCCCTTACCTGAAACATACACTGACCCCCCTTACATGACACATACACTGACCCCCCTTACATGAAACATACACTGACCCCCCTTACATGACACATACACTGACCCCCCCCTTACCTGAAACATACACTGACCCCCCTTACCTGACACACTGACCCCCCCCCCTTACCTGAAACATACACTGACCCCCCTTACATGACACATACACTGACCCCCCCTTACCTGACACATACACTGACCCCCCCTTACCTGACACATACACTGACCCCCCCTTACATGACACATACACTGACCCCCCCCTTACCTGAAACATACACTGACCCCCCCTTACCTGACACATACACTGACCCCCCTTACATGACACATACAGTGACCCCCTTACCTAACGCATACAGTGACCCCCCTTACATGAAACATACACTGACCCCCCCTTACCTGAAACATACACTGACCCCCCCTTACCTGACACACTGACCCCCCCTTACATGACACATACACTGACCCCCCCTTACCTGACACATACAGTGACCCCCCTTACATGAAACATACAGTGACCCCCCCTTACATGAAACATACAGTGACCCCCCCTTACCTGACACATACAGTGACCCTCCTTACATGAAACATACAGTGACCCCCCTTACCTGACACATACAGTGACCCCCCTTACCCGATACATACACTGACCCCCCTTACATGAAACATATAGTGACCCCCCCTTACATGAAACATACAGTGACCCCCCTTACATGAAACATACAGTGACCCCCCTTACCTGACACATACAGTGACCCCCCTTACATGAAACATACAGTGACCCCCCCCTTACCTGATACATACACTGACCCCCCTTAAATGAAACATATACTGACCCCCCTTACATGAAACATAGTGGACCCCCCTTACCTGACACATACAGTGACCCCCCTTACATGAAACATACAGTGACCCCCCTTACCTGACACATACAGTGACCCCCCTTACCTGACACATACAGTGACCCCCCCCTTACCTGATACATACACTGTCCCCCTTACATGAAACATATAGTGACCCCCCCCCCTTACATGAAACATACAGTGACCCCCCTTACATGAAACATACAGTGACCCCCCTTACATGAAACATACAGTGACCTCCCTTACCTGATACATAGACTGACCCCCCTTACCTGATACATAGACTGACCCCCCTTACCTGATACATACACTGACCCCCCTTACATGAAACATACAGTGACCGCCCCTTACATGAAACATACAGTGACCCCCCCTTACCTGATACATACAGTGACCCTCCTTACATGAAACATACAGTGACCCCCCTTACCTGACACATACAGTGACCCCCCTTACCTGATACATACACTGACCCCCCTTACATGAAACATATAGTGACCCCCCTTACATGAAACATACAGTGACCCCCCCCCTTACATGAAACATACAGTGACCCCCCTTACCTGACACATACAGTGACCCTCCCTTACCTGAAACATACAGTGACCCCCCTTACCTGACACATACAGTGACCCCCCCTTACCTGATACATACACCAGGGTTCATACACATTTTTACCAATCAAATTCCATGACTTTTCCATGACTTCACGTAAATATTCATGCCCTTATGTTTCATGAAATGTCTATATATATACACATGTTAAATAAGAAGAAAATCCATGTCACACCCAGCATATTTTTACTAATATAAATTAGGGCTGTTACTGATTAAAAAATTTCTGTTCGATTAATCTTTTTTTTAATCGATTAAACAACCAATTTTGATTAATTAATTATAACGCACATACAGATCCAACTACTTTTAACTGATTTCCTTGCATTGCAACTCTGCATTAGTCAGTGGTAAATGTGGTATAAACACTATATACAATCACCCGACACTAGTTAGTTTCCACCATCCATGACTTAACTTCACAGTTCACACAAATAAATTCAAACTGTAGCACTGACGTAAGTACAGTACAGTACAGACACCCCCAGTAGTACAGACATCCCCAGTACAGACATCCCCAGTGCAGACACCCCCAGTAGTACAGACACCCCCAGTAGTACAGAAACCGCCGGTACAGACACCCCCCAGTACAGAAACCCCCAGTAGTACAGAAACCCCCAGTGCAGACCTCCCAGTGCAGACACCCCCACGTAAGTACAGTACAGACATCCCCAGTACAGACACCCCCAGTAGTACAGACACCCCCAGTAGTACAGACACCCCCAGTAGTAAGTACAGACACCCCCAGTAGTACAGAAACCCCCAGTAGTACAGAAACCCCCAGTAGTGCAGACACCCCCAGTAGTGCAGACACCCCCAGTAGTGCAGACCTCCCAGTACAGATACCCCCCAGTAATGCAGGCACCCCCCCCCTTACAGACCTCAGAACAGCAATACACGGCGCAGTGTGTGTCCCTCGAGTTCCTGCTGACGTCAGCGTGCCGCTAAGCCGCCAATAGGCTGCCGCTGGGTGTACCAAGATGGCCGCGGCTCCGGAGCTAGGCCGAAGCCGCGGCCTTTTCTAATGGCCGAGGCTCCGGAGCGCTCCGCGGATCGCGCCATGTGCTGATCCGAACAGGATGACCTATTCGGATCACGGATCGCTTACGATCCGTTGCACGACTAGTAGTGACTAAAATATTCCATGACTTTTCCAAAACTTAGTGGGGTTCAGTCATTTTCCAAAACTTTTCCAGGCCTGGAAAGTGCCATGTCAAAATCCCATGACTTTTCCAGGAATTTAATGACCGTACGAACCCTGATACACTGACCCCCCCTTAAATGAAACATATAGTGACCCCCCTTACATGAAACATACAGTGACCCCCCCTTACATGAAACATACAGTGACCCCCCTTACCTGACACATACAGTGACCCCCCTTACATGAAACATACAGTGACCCCCCTTACCTGACACATACACTGACCCCCCTTACATGACACATACAGTGACCCCCTTACCTGACACATACAGTGACCCCCCTTACCTGATACATACAGTGACCCCCCTTACATGAAACATACAGTGACCCCCCTTACATGAAACATACAGTGACCCCCCTTACATGAAACATACAGTGACCCCCCTTACATGAAAC
Source organism: Rana muscosa (assembly GCA_029206835.1). Taxonomy (NCBI): domain Eukaryota; kingdom Metazoa; phylum Chordata; class Amphibia; order Anura; family Ranidae; genus Rana; species Rana muscosa. The sequence goes on from CM055116.1 coordinate 735,408,788, forward strand.
ATACAGTGACCCCACTTACCTGACACATACAGTGACCCCCCTTACCTGATACATACACTGACCCCCCCCCCTTACATGAAAAATATAGTGACCCCCCTTACATGAAACATACAGTGACCCCACCTTACATGAAACATACAGTGACCCCCCTTACCTGACACATACAGTGACCCCCCTTACATGAAACATACAGTGACCCCCCCTTACATGAAACATACAGTGACCCCCCCCTTACCTGAAACATACAGTGACCCCCCCTTACATGAAACATACAGTGACCCCCCCTTACCTGAAACATACAGTGACCCCCCTGACTCCTACTTCCTGCACTACTCAAACACACTCCCCCCCTCATACAGCATGTAGATCGATCCGCCCTCCTCCTTACCTCTGCTCTTTGTGGCTTCGTCAACCATCATCAGGGCTCTGCTCAGGGGCCAGGCCAGCGCCATCCATCCGCTCCACGGAGTCCCCGCCAGCGTCAGGCCAGCGCCGCCAATGCCATCCACCCGCTCCATGGAGTCCTCGCTGGGCGGGAGGTCAGCTACTCCTCTCAATGCTCCCTTCTTCGTCAAAACCCCGCCCCCCCGCTGCACACACAAGACACACAGCGCCGCACCAGAGGGACAGGCTGGAGCAAAGGAGTCCTGGAGCGGCGCTGTGTGATTATACCTGTCTGAGGACTGAGGAGATGTGACAGCGCAGCGGGGCGCTCTGCGCTACACATGGGGGAATTGGTGGCGCCGTGGTGGCACACTGAATGGGGCCATCGATCAGGAGAGGAGAGCCTAGCTCACACAGGACAGAGGCTGTGGTTGCGCCCTAGGTGGTAGTGCGCCCCTAGGCGGCTGCCTACTTCGCCTAGTGGTAGCGCCGGCCCTGCCCGTGAGGGTGTGGGTACATGACCCCAAACGCAGACAGTGTGAGCTCAGGGACATGCATGCGGTCCTACATGGATGTAAAATTGGGATCAACGGCTCTGTTGGTGCAGGTGCTACATCCCAAATGACATCAATGGGACTGCCTGCACAGAGATGCACGGATAACCTGTGCGTCCCTGTAAAGGTACGCTGTGTATGCCCTGTGTGAACAAGGCCTTAGGCCCCTTTCACACAAGCAGACCGATTGGGTCTGTCTGTCCATTTTTCAGTCGGGCCCAATCGGACCACCCATTGTTCTCTATGGAGAGGCTGATGTAAATGGACATGTGTAAAAACAGACGAATGGGGATTCCATTCCCCGTCCATCTAGCAGATCGGATCGGATCGGATTGTATCCGATGGAACTGGACAGGTGGTCCATTTCCATCCGACCGCCCCATAGAAAACAGCAGGCTGTGTCCTCTCTGCATCAGTGGAGCGGACACGGACCTGTCATCTGCCTACTCAGCGGGGATCAGCAGACAGATCCCCCGCTTAGCAGGCAGATCTGCCTGACAGAGTCCGCTCCATGTGAAAGGGGTCTTACCAGGAGCGGCCGGTCCATTAGGGGCACCGCCCTCTTGTATGAGTTTTTTTTTTTCAAGCCACATGATTGGAGCCTGAGGCTCTAATTGGCTTGAAAAAGGTTGGGCTCTGGCGCAGAGCATTTCCCCCCGAACCCACCCACTTGTGGCAATAGTGGATTTCGCTATTGTCTTCTCCTGGCCAATCAGGACGGATCAGGTTGAAGTCCAGAGCTGAGGAAACCGTGGAGAATCTGAGTGCAGGTGGACCTAAAAAAAAAAGTTTAGCACCAGCCGCCACTAGGTCTTACTATGTTTTTTTTGTTTTTTTTGTTTCTTTATTACTTTTTAATTTTTTTCAGTTAAATCTTTTTTTTTTTGGGGGGGGGGGGGGTTGGTGAGATATCAGAGGTCTAAACAGACCCCCATATCTCTTTTTTTGAGACAGAGAAAAGGATCTGAAGTCTCTTTCACTGTAGCACTTTACTTATGAATCTGTATAGAGATTCCTAATTCATTCATAAAATGACAGTCTGATACATAGTAATACTCTACGTTTACTATGATCAGCTGTCAGTGTCAGTGGGCATATAGGAGCGATCAGTAGTGATCGCTGCATGCGCCCTCTCTCCTACAGGTTAACCAAGCCCCAACTACACCCGCAACCGCTCCCCCCGCCGCGATCTCCAGCCTGACAGCTCGCCGGAGCTCAGTGCAGGGAGAAGATACAAGCAGCGGGAGAGGAAGGAGGTGTAGCGCTCTGAGCATGGATGGATCAGGGGTGCAGGGGCAGTTGGGGTGGTGATCTGACTCGTGGGGGGGCCACATCTGGACCCCCCAAGTCCCATGCAGCACCTGAAGCCAGCGGGAGTGAAAGAGGAGGGATGTTGGCTAATTATGGTGGCTGCGGGGGTCCGGTTTCCTCCAGGTTTGGATCGGGTGTGGGGGGGGGGTAATCAGTGCTGGGGTGAAGTAGGGGGGAGGAGAGGAGAGTAGGGGGGGAAGTTTTGGGTGAAATTTAGCAGCAGGAGGTGGAGAGGCAGGGGACAGGGAAGCAGCGGCATGGGGGGGGGTTATATTTTAGTTTAATGACTCTGATCAGTCGGATGTTATTCGCTGATCAGAGTTATAGAATTGTTCAGCAGAGTCTGCTAAAACAATTCTGCTATATGTTTATGGTCATTGAAGTGACTATGAGCTTATAGAAGAGGGGGAAATGAGGGCTGTATGGACTTGGCCACCTACAGGCGCTTCTGCAGGTCCATACAGTGTATGGTCCTGGCAGTTAAAGGATAAGTTAACCTTTCCAAAAAAATAATAATAAATGCACATTTTTTGCAGGTAAAAATATATGCATTTATTATTTTTTGTAAAGGACTTGTAAAGCATTGCACTCATGATCAGCAGATCGTGGGTGTAATCAGTGGCGGCTGGTGCTAAAAAAAATTGGGGGGGGCGCAAACAAACTAAAAAAAAATGATAAAAAAAATACATTAATTGCAGCCACTGTGCCATCAAATGCAGCTACTGTGCCATCAAACGCTGCCACTGTGCCATAAATTGCAGCCACTGTGCCATAAAACGCAGAAGAAAAAGGTGCACAAGCAGCAGGGATGACCGCAGCCTGGAGAGGATTGTCAGGAAAAGGCCATTCAAAAGTGATGGGGACTTTCACAAGGAGTGGACTGAGGCTGGAGTCGGTGCATCAAGAGCCACCACACCCAGACGAATCCTGGACATGGGCTTCAAATGTCGTATTCCTCTTATCAAGCCATTCCTGAACAACAAACAACGTCAGTAGCGTCTTACCTGGGCTAAAGAAAAACAGACCTGGTCTGTTGCTCAGTGGTCCAAAGTCCTCTTTTCTGATGAGAGCAAAATTTGCATCTCATTTGGAAACCAAGGACCCAGAGTATGGAGGAAGAATGGAGAGGCACACACTGCAAGATACTTGAAGTCCAGTGTGAAGTTTCCACAGTCTGTGTTGATTTGGGGAGCCATGTAATCTGCTGGTGATGGTCCACTGTGCTTCATTAAGTCCAGGGTCAACGCAGCCGTCTACCAGGAGATTTTGGAGCACTTCATGCTTCCTTCTGCAGACAAGCTCTATGGAGATGCTGACTTCATTTTCCAGCAGGACTTGGCACCTGCCCACACTGCCAAAAGCACCAAAACCTGGTTCAATGACGTGGGATTACTGTGCTTGATTGGCCAGCAAACTCGCCTGACCTGAACCCCCTAGAGAATCTATGGGGCACTGCCAAGAGAAAGATGAGAGACATGAGACCGAACAATGCAGAAGAGCTGAAGGCCACTATTGAAGCATCCTGGTCTTCCATAACACCTCAGCAGTGCCACAGGCTGATAGCTTCCATGCCACGCCGCATTGAGGCAGTAATTGCTGCAAAAGGGACCCAAACCAAGTACTGAGTACATATGCATGCTTATACTTTTCAGAGGTCCGATATTGTTCTATGTACAATCCTTGTTTTATTGATTGCGTGTAATATTCAAATTTTCTGAGATTTTGGATTTGGTGGGGTTTTCATGAGCTGTAAGCCATAATCATCAAAATTATGACAAATCACGGCTTGAACTAACTTGCTTTGCATGTAATGAGTCTATCTCATATATTAGTTTCACCTTTTAAGTTGCATTAGTGAAATAAATTAACTTTTGCACGATATTCAAATTTTTTGAGTTTCACCTGTAAACAAGATATTGCACTTCCCCAAAACCACTACCCCCAAAACGAATTAAAAAGAAGAAAGAAAAGAGAACAAACAAGCTCAATAATGTGCTTTTATTTTGCCAGCAGAAACAAAATTATGTACATTTACTAGCATAAAAAATTTAATATTCTACATGATATATGGTGCTACATTTAGCAAAACAGTTAGCAATTGTGTTTTAAGGGCCCTGCTCATAGGAGCGTACAATCTAAAATTTGTCTAAACCTTAGAGTGGACACAGCTTTACTTTCAGTGTATAATGGGTAACACATCACATTTTTATCTGCAAGATTATAGAAACATACTTAACAGTCATTATTCTTACAACGCATTCCAACATAATATTAAAAAAGGCACATATTCAAACTATAACACCCACCACCACCCCACAATCCACACACATACATTGGGGAGTATGTTCTGCTGGAAGCTGCATTTTTGTGTACACGATTAAGCAATGAGATCAAAGAGTAGAAGGTCAGCAGATGCTCCCAAACCATAAATGCTTGTTCAGACAGGAATACACACACAACATTGACAGCATGGCCACATAAACCCACTTTTGATGGAAAAAAATGCACAAGAATTTCAGCAAACAAACAGCCCTAGTTGGGCGTTTGTCATTATGCACATAAATATGCATATCATTCCTTCTCTCCCCCAAATCACAGCAAAAAAACCTGGTCGCTTCTCAGGCCAAACGACCCCCCCCTACTGCAGTCCTTTATATAAGGTTGTATTGTTAGCACACAACCTTAAGTAGTGATTGCACCTGATGTGCAGGAACACATAATACTATTTGCAACTGTGTTAGCCCTTGGCTATGTGCATCAAGTCTCCAACTACAGGCCAAAGATCCAAGTCCATTTGCATGCACATAACCAAAGCAACAGTTTTCTAAGCATATGTACCTGTGCAGTGTAATCCCTACAATTTGAAATGTCCAAGTCCCTGGGCATGATTAGTGCTAACAAACATTAACATCAGTCCCTAAATGCAATGAGCTTCCAAAACGAACTTTCTTACATTAGGAGACTATTTCGTCAGGAGACAAATAAAATGCCAGCATGTCTTTGGATTGCGGTGAGAAACCCACACAGGGAGAACCTATAAACTTCAACACAAGCATTAGCATGTTGGGGAATTAAACCAGCAACCCCAGTGCTGCTAGAAGGAATTGCTACCCACTTAGCCAGTGGGCAGCCTCACACATGTAGTCTGCATCTCTGTGGTGTGAACCAGCCCTAAGTCCATAGCCATGCTCAGTGTCACAAGCAATATACAAAATATTGGCCTAAGTATTGGGACGCCTGCCTTTATACGCACACGAACTGTAATGGCATCCCAGTCTTAGTCCGTAGAGTTCAAAATTGATTTGGCCCACCCTTTGCAGCTTCAACTCTTCTGGGAAGGCTGTCCACAAGTTTTAGGAGTGTGTCTATGGGAATGTTTGACCATTCTTCCATAAGTGCATTTGTGAGGTCAGGCACTGATGTTGGACAAGAAGGCCTGGCTTACAGTCTCCGCTCTAATTCATCCCAAAGGTGTTCTGTTGTGTTGATTTCAGGAATCTGTGCAGGCCAGCCAAGTTCCTCCACCCCAAACTCACTCATCTATGTCTCTATGGACCTTGCTTTGTGCACTGGTCCAAAGCAAGGTCCATAAAGATATAGATGAGGGAGTTTGGGGTGGAGGAACTTAACTGGCCTGCACAGAGTCCTGACATCAACCCGATAGAACACCTTTTGGCTGAATTAGAGCAGAGACTGCGAGCCAGGCCTTCTCATACAACAACAGTACCTGACCTTACAAATGCGCTTCTGGAAGAATGGTCAAACATTCCCATAGGCACACTAAACCTTGTGGACAGCCTTCCCAGAAGCTGTTATAGCTGCAAAGGGTGGGCCAAATCAAATTCTAACCCTCTGGACTAAGACTGGGATGCCATTAAAGTTTGTGTGTGTTTAAATATAGGCATCCCATTGCAAGATTTACAATGGTGGTGGAATTCTCCTACACATAAATACTACATTTAGACATACAGTAGTTTTAGGACCTGAGTCAGGAGTTATGTTTAACAACACAGGGAGATGAGACAACTTCTCTACATGAAGTGGCATGCTTGGGATTTGAACCCAAACCCTAAGAGATGCTAAGCAGAAGTTCTAATCTATAAGCCACAGAGCCACCACATGTGGAAACCTCCTACACATATGCTGCATTTCTTTGGACATATAGGTGGTGGAATTACATTACTCAAGAGTTATTCTTGAGTAATGTAGAATAGTGTAGAATAGGGATGAGCTTCGAGTTCGAGTCGAACATTTCCTGTTCGCCGAACAGCGAACAATTTGGGGTGTTCGCGGCAAATTCGAAAAGCCGCGGAACACCCTGTAAAACTCTATGGGAGAAATCTAAATTGCTAATTTTAAAGGCTTATATGCAAGTTATTGTCATAAAAAGTGTTTGGGGACCCGGTCCTGCCCCAGGGGACATGTATTAATGCAAAAAAAGTTTTAAAAACTAACGTTTTTTCGGGAGCAGTGATTTTAATAATGCTTAAAGTAAAACAATAAAAGTGAAATATTCCTTTAAATTTCGTACCTGGGGGGTGTATAGTATGCCTGTAAAGCAGCGCTTGTTTCCCGTGCTTAGAACTGTCCCTGCACAAAGTGTAATTTCTGATGGAAAAAAAGTCATTTAAAAGCACTCGCGGCTATAATAAATTGTCGGCTCCCGGCAATACAAAGAAAAGTCATTGATAAAAAAATAAAAAAATGCGTGGGGGTCCCCCCAAATTCAATTACCAGGCCCTTTAGGTCTGGAATGGATTTTAAGGGGAACTCCATGCCAAATTTTAAAAAAAATGTTGTGGAGTTCCCCTTAAAATCCATACCAGACCTGAAGGGTCTGGTATGGATATTTGGGGGGAACCCCACGTCATTTTTTTTTTACATTTGATGCAGGGTTCCCCTTAATATCCATACCAGACATGAAGGGCCCGGTAACGGAATTTGGGGGACCCCCACACATTTTTTTTTTTATCAATGACTTTTCTCTGTATTGCCGGGAGCCGACAATTCATTATAGCCGCGAGTGCTTTTAAATGACTTTTTTCCTTCAGAAATGACACTTTGTGCAGGGACAGTTCTAAGCACGGGAAACAAGCGCTGCTTTACAGGCATACTATACACCCCCCCCCCCAGGTACGAAATTTAAAGGAATATTTCACTTTTATTGTTTCACTTTAAGCATTATTAAAATCACTGCTCCCGAAAAAACTGCAGTTTTTAAAACTTTTTTGTTTGCATTGATACATGTCCCCTGGGGCAGGACCCGGGTCCCCAAACCCTTTTTAGGACAATAACTTGCATATTAGTCTTGATAATTAGCACTTTTGATTTTGAACGTTCGAGTCCATTGTATTTAATAGGGTTCTAAAGTTCGCGCAAAGTTTAGGTCTGTTCGTAGGTTCTGGTGCGAACCGAATGGGGGGGTGTTCAGCTCATCCCTAGTGTAGAATAGTGACATTACCCTCTAATTTTTGGCAATTACATTTTGATTTTTGATGTTGGTACACATATCAAATTTTTTGGGCTCAAATTATGATTGTTTGGAAATAATAAAAAACACCCAAAATTGTGACCCATTTTAAATTTGCATCAGCAATGGTATTAATAGTTTGTGGTTTGTAAAGACACCTCTGTGAGTTTGGGTAAAGATTTTTGTGAGATGGAGAGTAACAAGTGAAAGGGACAGTGAAAAATATATTTTACCAAAACATCAAAACATTCCACCTTCTAGCATTCTTAAAAACAAAATAGATGAGAAAAAAACAAAATAGAAGCAGCAACATTGTTGCAAGGAACATTTATTTCAGAGAAAGATACATTTCATCTCAACATTAAAAGGATTTATTTGGGGAAGTTACAATTGTACCATTAGAATCAATGGCTGAAGCTTGCATTGGACTATAATAGCGCAGATTTTCTTTCTCAAAAACACATTTTAGCCCAGCGCTAATTTTGGTATTTACTATAGCGCCTTGTAAAAAAGCCATGGGAGCTAAAATGAGAGCTGTTTGCAAGTCTGAGCATGCTCGATTGTGTTGGCACCTAGTTGTACAGAGACGGGAATTTATCTCTTTTCAGACTTTTAAAGATATTTCAGTGTAGAAATCATTATTTCACATAGTTTAAAAGCAGATTATCATTAAACAATATACCACATATTTCGGTACCATTTAGGCAATTATGACATGCTCTAAACATTATTTCCATGTTCACGACTCCAGGTTTTCGCAGAGTAGTGGTTTGGGCGCTATTTGTTTTCAGGGAACTATAGTAAATTCGATTTCGGGAGTATTTTTTTTTTTTTACCAACGCTATAGTAAATACCGTTTTAGCGCTAATTAGCGCGATTATCGCTAATTAGCGCCGCAGCGCTATAGTAAATGACCCCCATAGGCTTACATAGAGGTGCTTTTACAGGCTGATAAAAAAAACAACGCCCATATAAGCAGTGTTTTTAAGCTCTTTGTGAATGAGGCCTAAATCCATTTGTATATCAAAATAATTCGAACAAAGTTGTCGTATGTCTCTAAAATAAAAGAAACTAATTTGCAATATATGTTCAGTTTGTTTGTATTATAATGTAAACACGCCTTGCTGTGGTCTCTCATGCAAGCTTTATTTTGTTTCTCATGGTTAAAATGTCTTGAAAATGCTTTTATGTATCCCTTCATATGTCCTGAGGAAATTGAGCCTTGTCATTGTGTTTTAATCCGTACAAAGAGTAGGAGCTGAGAGCACGTTCGATGACTCTGGCACCCCCGATCCAATGATTAGACAGGAGGTATCGTTATGACTTCCTTCTCTGAAGTTTCCACAGGTCAGAAGTTTTGATGCTATGCTGCTAGTCAGTTAATCATCTGTGTACTTATATTCCAGTGGTGTGTCATCCATCACATAACTCCAGCAATATTTAAATACAGACACAAATGTTTTGTCAGTGGTGCAACATCATGGAGTCATCTCCTGTCTTTGGAACCCCCAGATGTTTGGCCAATAACACCAACTTTTTCACAAGGAGGCATGCCGTTGGGGTTACATATAACTAAGCACCTAAATATATTTAGCAGACGAATAAAACCTATATGCATCCATGTTATGTTTATTGGTTGACTAGGTTGTAATTATCTTTAACAGACCTTGTTTCACACTTTCCACTGGAATTTTACAGTTGAATGAAATAGTCGGAAGCTTAATCTCAGCTTGAAGAGAAGCCTTGGCCTCATGTTCAGCCTGGGCCTAGGATCCACAATTAATTTGAAGACTAATAAGAAGAGTGAATATATTCACTTTTCCAGAGACCTATGTTTTGAAATGTCATAGCTTTGCTGCTCCTGGCTAATACAAATATCTGCCTTTTCAGATGCATCAAATACCTCTTTCCCCCACTACAAGCTGAAGTGCCTCTTGCCGACTTATATGTCCTGTAATGCTGTACGAAACATTGGGAAAAAAACATAGTGTGTGTTGGGGAACAGGTTTTTCACACACCTGAAAGTGTAAAATACTTACAGTGGCTGGGGAGCAGCAAAATGTCAACGTTTCAAGACACAGGTAAGTATATTTAAACTTTTTTTTACAGGTATGCTTTTGTACACAAGTGACCCAGCACTAACAGGGCAACTTTAATTGCGGTGGTTATCCTGGGTACTTTTTAGGCCAGGTCGTGTTCATTTTAATAGAATTAATGCATTTTTGTTTTTTTATTAGTATAACAATATATTACCATATTAGTAAATATTACTGTAATATACATTTAACCCCCACACACCAAAAGTAATTCTTATCCCTGTATTTTGAAGCAAGGGTGAGAAAAGTAGTGGGAGTGGTGGTAGTGGTAGTCACCGGGGAGGGAAAATGGCTAATAGGCCCAATTTGAATATTTTCACTTAGGGGTGTACTCTCTTTTGTTGCCAGCGGTTTAGACATTAATAGCTGTGTGTTGAGTCATTTTGAGGGCAAAGCAAATTGACACTGTTATATAAGCTGTACACTCACTACTTTACATTGTAGCAAAGTGTCATTTCTTCAGTGTTGTCACATAAAAAGATATAATAAAATTGTTACAAAAATGTAAGGGGTGTACTAACTTTTGTGAGATACTGTATCTGTGACTAGCCAAACTCTGAAAGACGAGCTGCATAAAGATATTCACTTATACAAAATAATGACAATATACATGATAATGGGATACATGTTTGATTATTTAAGATGATTTTCCCTATATAATAGAATGGATACAAATAAAATGTAATCATGACCCCCAAAAAGATATAACATTTACCTAGGTGCACAAATTTAGCAGCTCACAGAATAACCAATAATAAAGGTATATGTGAATACATGATATGAGAAGAATGATCAACATTTCAGCTGCTAAAAAGAATAGAACTCAGTAGATAGCTACCATATTAATTGAATGTTCCTATAGACTCCAATCCAAATGTTCACAATGAAGGTGTTAATTGTAGATTTAGATCTACTGTGTATCACTGGCAATGGTTCATCTTATTCTTTTTCAGCAAAATCAAATTTTCCTGTGAAATATGTAAGGAGAGTATTGATTTGGAGCATTACCATCTAACAGTTGCGCGAGTAAGCTATGTGGAAAACTCAAGGAAAAATGTGTAGTTTTTGCAAAATACAGGCGGTCCCCGGGTTACAAACAAGACAGGGACTGTAGGTTTGTTCTTAAGTTGAATCTGTTTGTAAGTTGGAAAAGGTAAATTTTTTAAGTGTAGCTCCAGCCAAAAAATCTATTTTTAAGCTTTTTGGATAGCATAGGGAAGGGTTATCACCCCTGTAACATTTGTTTTGCTGTCAGTGCCCCTTTTCAGAAGATTTCACCTCATTTTATGTCCCAATGACAATTGGATTTAGAAAAATTTGGGTTATTAGCATAGGTGTGCGCAAGGGGTGTGCCAGGTGTGCCTGCGCACACCCTAATCACTATGTGCAGTGGCGATTCTCCCTACTGCCTGGGCTTCCCCCGTGTTGGCCCCACAGTGCTGCTGGCCTCCCTCCTCTCCTCTCCCCTGGGCTGTTGCAGGGGATTTTTCAGGATGGAAAGTGGGGAAAGGGGCTAGTAAATATGTAATTTACCAGCACTTTCCTTTTCTAAATGAACAAAGTTAACACGCACACTCACTGTGTTCATTCATAACTGCAGCATAGTAAACAGTGTATACTATGGTTCAGTTTGGGAATGAACAGGAAGCCGCTCAGCACAGAGCACTTCCCATTCATCCACTGCCCAGTGCAACTGAGGCTACAGAGAAAGGCATGTGTGTTTGAGTTTTGGGGTGCACACCCTAATACAATAGGCTGCGCACATCTATGGTTATTAGGGAAACAAGGATTGGTGATAAATCATCAGTGCAGACACCTTTTTCCCATATAACTCTTAAGCCCTGTACACACGATCGGTTTTACTGATGAAAACAGTCCGATGGATTTTTTTCATCGGACAAACCGATCGTGTATGGGCCCCATCGGTCTTTTTTTCATCGGTGTCAAAAAAAGAACATGTTTTAAATTTTTCCTATGGATAAAAAACCGATAGCAAATTCCGATCGTCTATGGGTAAGTCCATCAGTTAAAAAACCCACGCATGCTCAGAATCAAGTCGACGCATGCTCAGAAGCATTGAACTTAATTTTTCTCGGCTCATCTGAGTGTTTTACGTCACCGCGTTTGGAACGGTCGGTTTTTGGACTGATGGTGTGTAGGCAAGACTGATGGAAGTCAGCTTCATCGGTTTTCCGTTGGAAAAATCCATCGGTTTAAAAACCATAGGAAATCCGATCGTGTGTACAGGGCTTAACAGGAGAGAATTTCCCTTCCTAGGGGTAGATTTCCTCTCACTTCCTGTTGTCTCCTTCCATTTGTAAGTAGTAGTTGTTTGTAAGTCGGATGTTTGTAAGTAGGGGACCGCCTGTATAGGGAACACAAGAATACTATGCCTATAGTGTTGAATATCTGAATTAATATTTTTGACTATGTGTTAGGTATAATAATTAATGTTACAATCCCAGTAAATACACATGTCCCTCCCCCTAATTGCGATAGTTAAAATCAATTTTTAACTTCAAACTAAATTGCATCACTTCCATCAAACGAAAATAAAAAAAATTGTTTTCGTGGGGCAATTTTCGTTTGACAGTTGTTCTTTATGACCTGCTTTAAAGTGCTTGTAAACCCACAAAATGAAAAATAGACAAAAGAATATCTTCCTATAGTGTGTACTTGCCTCAGTTCATAGCACTTAGTATGGATCCTGTCTGCTTTCTCTTGTTCCTCGGGTATCTGCATAAGTCACTTCTGACAGTTTTTACAGACTGCAGGAAATCTCTGGAGACAGCTCTGTCCCCCATTAGATACAGTAGATGATTGACAGCCTTAGATGTACATGTTTCCCAGTGGGGCTGTGTAGAGGTGGGTGTGTCCTTTCCTCCACTCGGGTCTCAGATTATACTCAGCTCTGTCCTATGCAGTGTGTGACATCAGATCTCTGCCTCCTGGGAGCTGAGAAATACCATGTAAACTGTGTACTTTAAAGAGCAGTAGAAGAGAGGGGGCTGTAGATAAACAGGTGCAACTTAGGAGGATTTAATTCATCACTGTGTATCACCTGAAGCTAGTCACTTCAGTGGGCTTAGGTAAGGGTTTCTTATCTATTTAAAGGTCTGATATTTATTTTTCCAGTTTGACATTAGATCTGCCATTAACTTACTTTTGAGCTTCAGTTGACCTTCTGCTAAGCTGTATTAATTTGCTTCAAGGTGCTGTTACATTCCCATTGACTTGTAAGGACAAAAAAGCCATTCTGACACAAACAAACGCTTGTCAACACAGGCCCTAAGTCAGATCTAAAGTCTAAATTGTAAGTTCATGTGAACCCTTGCTACGCATAGTTCAACAGTAGCCAACTTATTATGAGAGATCATGTTTTGCGCTGTATTTTATACTGCATATAATTATGGGGGTTTTTTTTGTTAGTAAGGACTAAATCAAAGACTGTCAAGAACCCTTAAAGTGGAACATTATTCAGAAAATTCCATCCTAATAGATCAGTTCAGACTGGCCCCTTTTGTAGGTATAGCAATGCAAAACATTAAAATAAGTGGCTATACTTTTTAAAATCTAGTATTGAACTGCCTCACCCTGCTCTGCGCATGCTCAGTTGCTATTGAATCTCAGCGCTGTGCTTAAAATCAGAGCCACTAGAGGCCAATCAGCTGATAGTTTTAAGATTTACTGTTGCTGAAGGGGTAAGAAAGTAACAGAAATGACCGACTGTGTGGAGGGAACAAAGATTAGGGAGGGAGAAAAGAAAAGCATGAGAGGTGACAAGACAAACTCTGCTGCCAGGGAGACACATAAGAGTTAAACTTACAAGGATAGTGTCTTATCTTATCTGCCTGATATTCTATCCTTTCTCCTTGAGACTGAGCACTGTAAAGCTTCTGTCAGTCTTCCTTTCAAACTGAGCCAAGACACACAAAGGATGAACATATTTTAATTGCAGAAAGTGAGGAAGTGACTACTTCTCAACAAAATGGCAGCCTTCAGCAAGAAGAGCAGTGCTGGAGGCAATTTACAGCGCACACTATTTGTGGCTGCATAATTATTAATGTAGAATGTATGTCCTTTTGTTAAAGAACATTAATTGTTATCAAACTGTTATGGATAAAGTTCCGCTTTAATGTAGAGGATAGGATAGATTTGCAAATATTCCACTTCTCCTAAAAGTTTTAATTTTTCTATGATGGTTCCTTTAAATAAGCAGTTTGTCATTGTAAGAGATGCAGATTAATCCTTCGCAGATCACTTCAGTGGTGTCCTGGCAGATGCCGTGTTGGCACAGCACAGCACTCAGATACCGTCTTCATAGCTCGACCAGTAAAATTAACTTTTCCTCTTTTCTTTCGAATTGTAGTATATTCATAGGATTTTAGTTTGCTATAGTAATCTGAAAACTTGTTATAAAGAATGGAAATGGGCATTCCATTTAGAATGATCCCAAAAGCAATGCAAAGGAAAGCAAACAGACGACCAAGATGAGTTTCTGGGTAAGTGTCTCCATATCCCACCGTAGAGATGCTGACCTGCAAACAAATAACAACAGTGTTCATGCGTTCACTTTCTTTATAGCACCTGTTTCCTTTATTAGTACTTATTATAGGGTAAACCATCCTCCGCACATCCCAGATGCCATTTACAGTATTTATAAAGAAAGCCTAAAAGTGCACTAATTACTTTTTTATTTTTACTTTTTTAATAAAATTTGATATGCTGATTGTACTGGAACATTATCTGTCTGGTGAAGTATTTAGCCCAATAATGCCACAGAATGGTTCCAAATTCCAGGAGTAAAAATGTGCAAATATCTTTACATGTTCTATAGCATGGATATGCAATTAGCGGACCTCCAGCTGTTGCAAAACTACAAGTCCCATCATGCCTCTGCCTCTTGGTGTCATGCTTGCTGCTGTCAGAGTCTCGCTATGCCTCATGGGACTTGTAGTTTGGCAACAGCTGGAGGTCCGCTAATTGCATATCCCTGTTCTATAGTTTTTAGATGTAAACACCACAAATCATGTACTTTTTTCGTTCTCCTTGGAAACAACCCCAGCAATAGAAGTCAAAACAAAGTCAATATCGCTCTTCCCCATCTAGCTTGTAACCTCTACTGCACTCTGTGCAGTCTCACACTTACCAGAACTGTCTGACCACCACTCAAAAGGTCAAAACTTACTTGATGTTTAACCTCTGACAAGTTGGGTAGAAAAGGTGGAAACGGGGTCCCCTTGTGTAGTTGTTTATTTACATTTTAAAAGTATACAAAATGTAAAAACACCGTCTACATATGTGGGTGTGACCTACGTATGGGTTCGCTTCTGCGTGCGAGCACGGGCGACAGGGATCGCTTTAAAAAATGTTTTTATTAATATTTATTTTATTACATTTTCTTTATTTTTCCACTGTCCTTTTAAATTTTTTTGATCACTTTTACTGCTGTCACAAGAAATGTAAACATCTCTTCTGACAGCAATAAAGCATGACAGGTCCTCTTTATGGAGAGATCTGGGGTCAATAACAGTCCAGATATCTCCTCTACAGAGGAAAGTATTAAATTAAATATTAAAAAACCCAGACGCTTCTAAAATCGATTCAGCGGCTAATGAGCCGCTCAGATTACCTTTAGCCGAAAGAGCAGAGACTGAGGAAAATTTTAATACTGGGGTTATGGCATCCAGCTGCAGCCATTAAGCGCCAAAGTAATGACATATTTTCCCAGTTAGGCGGTCAGCAAGTAGTCAAATCCCCTCACATTTAAACCAATTCTCTTCCATCTTCCAATTACTAAATCTTTATATGAAGTACCATTCTATAATAGTGTTACAGGTTATACAGGTCCTTCTCAAAAAATTAGCATATTGTGATAAAGTTCATTATTTTCTGTAATGTACTGATAAACATTAGACTTTCATATATTTTAGATTCATTACACACAACTGAAGTAGTTCAAGCCTTTTCTTGTTTTAATATTGATGATTTTGGCATACAGCTCATGACAACCCAAAATTCCTATCTCAAAAAATTAGCATATCATGAAAAGGTTCTCTAAACGAGCTATTAACCTAATCATCTGAATCAACTAATTAACTCTAAACACCTGCAAAAGATTCCTGAGGCTTTTAAAAACTCCCAGCCTGGTTCATTACTCAAAACCGCAATCATGGGTAAGACTGCCGACCTGACTGCTGTCCAGAAGGCCATCATTGACTCCCTCAAGCAAGAGGGTAAGACACAGAAAGAAATTTCTGAACGAATAGGCTGTTCCCAGAGTGCTGTATCAAGGCACCTCAGTGGGAAGTCTGTGGGAAGGAAAAAGTGTGGCAGAAAACGCTGCACAACGAGAAGAGGTGACCGGACCCTGAAGAAGATTGTGGAGAAGGACCGATTCCAGACCTTGGAGGACCTGCGGAAGCAGTGGACTGAGTCTGGAGTAGAAACATCCAGAGCCACCGTGAACAGGCGTGTGCAGGAAATGGGCTACAGGTGCCGCATTCCCCAGGTCAAGCCACTTTTGAACCAGAAACAGCGGCAGAAGGGCCTGACCTGGGCTACAGAGAAGCAGCACTGGACTGTTGCTCAGTGGTCCAAAGTACTTTTTTCGGATGAAAGCTAATTTTGCATGTCATTCGGAAATCAAGGTGCCAGAGTCTGGAGGAAGACTGGGGAGAGGGAAATGCCAAAATGCCTGAAGTCCAGTGTCAAGTACCCACAGTCAGTGATGGTCTGGGGTGCCATGTCAGCTGCTGGTGTTGGTCCACTGTGTTTTATCAAGGGCAGGGTCAATGCAGCTAGCTATCAGGAGATTTTGGAGCACTTCATGCTTCCATCTGCTGAAAAGCTTTATGGAGATGAAGATTTCATTTTTCAGCACGACCTGGCACCTGCTCACAGTGCCAAAACCACTGGTAAATGGTTTACTGACCATGGTATTACTGTGCTCAATTGGCCTGCCAACTCTCCTGACCTGAACCCCATAGAGAATCTGTGGGATATTGGGAAGAGAAAGTTGAGAGACGCAAGACCCAACACTCTGGATGAGCTTAAGGCCGCTATCGAAGCATCCTGGGCCTCCATAACACCTCAGCAGTGCCACAGGCTGGTTGCCTCCATGCCACGCCGCATTGAAGCAGTCATTTCTGCAAAAGGATTCCCGACCAAGTATTGAGTGCATAACTGAACATAATTATTTGAAGGTTGACTTTTTTTGTATTAAAAACACTTTTCTTTTATTGGTCGGATGAAATATGCTAATTTTTTGAGATAGGATTTTTGGGTTTTCATGAGCTGTATGCCAAAATCATCAATATTAAAACAAGAAAAGCCTTGAACTACTTCAGTTGTGTGTAATGAATCTAAAATATATGAAAGTCTAATGTTTATCAGTACATTACAGAAAATAATGAACTTTATCACAATATGCTAATTTTTTGAGAAGGACCTGTATATAGATTTCTTTATACTTTCCTTTTATTCATTGCTCTGGGACTGTTGCTTGTTAGTGTACCAAGTTTTCACATCCCAAATCTACATACCAGGAAGTCATGAACTTTTCTATACAGCAAGCTGGAGCTGGACAAGTAAGGCTTTCTCCAAATACTAAGAAAGCTTTATCTTTTCTGCAACAGAAGTACATTAATGGAACATTGGTACATAGGGGAGTTGGAATTTAGAAAAAAAGGTGAACTTAGCCTTTAACCACTTAACGACCGCTCACTGTATATATACGTCGGCAGAATGGCACCGACAGGCACAATCACGTAGAGTGTACGTGATCGCCTTTGTATAGTTGGGGGGTCCGATCGGACCCCCCTCCTATACAGTGAGCGGCCGTTAATCGTTGGGGAGCGATCAGAGATGAGGGGGTGACCATTCGATTTCGGCCACCCCTTCGCGATCGCTCCCGGCCAATGAAAATGCTTCCTCCGCCATGTGACGTAAACACAGGCAGGAGGAAGTGATGTCATCTCCCTCGCGGCGGTCTTTTGGATTCCGGCGCCGAGGAGAGAGGAAGCAGGTTAGTGCACCAACAGTCCACTGACACGTAGGTACACATAGGCACACATTTCACCCCCCAGTCACCCCCAGATCACCCCCAGGACACCCCCAGCCCCCAATCACAGTGTCACTGATTGCAGTGATCATTTATTTTACTGATCACTGCTTTTAGTGTCATCTGTGATAGTAAAAAGTTGCAGGGCAGTAAGGTTTAGGCCCCTTTAGGTCCAGGGTAGCCCCCTAACCCCCCCTAATAAAGGTTTAACCCCTTGATCGCCCCCCAGGTAACCCTTTCACCCCCTAACGCCAGCGTCACTAAGCGATCGTATTTTCGATCGCTGTATTTAGTGCCGGTGGTGCCCTAGATAGCCAGTTATTTATTTTTAGTTTCGCCGCAGGTTTTTAGAGCGTCAGGTACCCCCATATATTATTTTAACCCCCTAATTGCCCCTAGAGTTAACCCTTTCACCAGTGATCACCGTATAAGCGTCACTGGTGACACTGGTTACCCAGTTAATTATTTAGTTATTTAGGTAACCCGTCAGGTTTTTATATAGCGTCGGGTACCCCCATATTTAACCTAATAAAGGTTTTAACCCCCTGATTGCCCCTAGTTAACCCTTTCACCAGTGATCACCATATAAAGGTTACGGGTGACACTGGTTGGTTAGTTTGCTTTTTATAGCATCAGGGCACCCGCCGTATGTAACCCAATAAAGGTTTAACCCCCTGATCGCCCGGCGGGTGAGATCAATTAGGTTTTAGCGCCAGAGAGGGTCTGCGTCGCCCCAGGCAGCGTTAGGTTAGTGCCAGTAACGCTAACACCCACGCGCAAAGCATACACCTCCCTTAGTGGTATAGTATCTGATCAGATCTATACTAGCGTCCCCAGCGGTTTAGGGTTCCCAAAAACGCAGTGTTAGCGTAATCAGCCCAGATACCTGCTAGCACCTGCGTTTAGCCCCTCTGCCCAGCCCAGCCCAGCCCACCCAAGTGCAGTATCGATCGATCACTGTCACTTACAAAACACAAAACACATAGCTGCAGCGTTCGCAGAGACAGTCCTGATCCCTGCGACCGCTAACAGTTTTTTTTGTAGCGTTTGATATATTTGCTGACGACAGTCGGGTGCTTTTTTTCCTGTGAATCTTACTAGTGTACCCCTAAATTTAGAGCCCAAAATGGCAAGTCGAAGGTACACTAGTAAAGAGGCCTACGAGATTCTGAGCATGACAGATAGTGAAGAGGAGGTCACGTATCTGTCAGATTCAGGCTCAGAATATCTTCCCGTAGAAGACAGTGACGTCAGCGGCCCCACGTCAGATAGCTCTGACGACGAAGTTGAGGTCCCTGCTAAGGTCAGGCGTACCCGATCCCGATCTTCTGAGGTTGTTGAGGAGCAAGAACCGCAGGGCTCTCGTATCATGGAGCAGAGGAGTACTAGCGCCGCTATTCCTTCTGGTGAATTGGCAAGCACCAGCGGCCTAGTACAGCCTGGGCGTACATCCAGCACTGCAGTATCACGTGGTGACGTGGCGAGTCCCATAAGTGCAGTTCAAGCTGGCGAGGTGGCAAGCACAAGTAGTGTCCCGCTGCCACCAAGAAGACAAAGGCAGGCCCGTCGTACCCATAGTGCTCTTCCTGCAGAATTCGCCTATCCTGATTGGGTCCCCACCACTTCTGCAGAACCCGTACTTCCCCCATTCACTGCCCAACCCGGTATTCAGGTGGAAACAGCTGATTTTATGCCAATCGATTATTATTCGCTGTTTTTCACGGAAGATCTCTATAGATCTATTGTGGACCAGAGTAATTTATATGCTGGTCAATTCATCGCCGCTAATCCCCAGTTGCCTTCCATTGCCAAAGATTGGAAACCAATTACGGTTTCCGAATTTAAGACCTTTCTGGGCCTTTCCCTCAACATGGGCACACATAAATTCCCGTCATTGCGTGCTTATTGGTCCACGCACCCAATTGACCACATGCCCGTGTTCTCTGCCTCCATGCCCAGGAAACGATACGAGCAGATTTTGCGGTTCATGCACTTCAACGACAATGAACTTTGTCGTCCACGTGGGGACCCTGAATACGACCGGCTCTATAAAATTCGGCCCCTCATAAACCACTTCAACGAACGTTTTGCAGCCTTGTTTATTCCCGATCAAGCTGTCTGCGTTGATAAATCCCTGATTAAATTTTCTGGCCGCTTGGCTTTCAAGCAGTACCTTCCCAGCAAGCGTGCCAGATACGGGGTCAAGCTCTATAAGTGCTGTGACAGGGCAACAGGCTATGTATGGAGCTTTATGGTTTATGAGGGAAAAGATAGTCAGGTTGAGCCGGTCAACTGCCCGGATTACATAGGGAGCGCTGGCAAGATAGTGTGGAACTTGGTGTCACCCTTATTCGGAAAGGGGTACCACTTGTATGTGGACAATTATTACATGAGCGTGCCACTGTTTAGTCACTTGTTTGATCATCAGATTGGAGCATGTGGCACCGTGCGACCTAATCGCCGGGGCTTTCCCCAGCGGCTTGTAGATGCCCGTCTTAGGCTGGGGGAGAGAGCCTGCGTAAAGTGTAATAACTTGCTCGCTATGAAGTGGAGGGACAATAAGAATGTTTTCCTTCTTACCTCCCTTCATGCAGACACGACAGTCCAAATTCCTACGGCGACTGGTGTTGTGGAGAAACCCCTCTGTGTCCACGAATATAACAAAAATATAGGAGGGGTGGACCTCAACGACCAGTTGATGGCGCCGTATCTAATTGACCGTAAGGCGAGACGCTGGTACAAAAAAGTGTCTCTATCCTTATTCCAATTGGCTTTGCTGAACACTCATGTGCTATACAGAGCTTCAGGCGGGACTTTATCTCTTCTAAAATTCCAGAATGAGATAGTCACAGAACTCCTGTACCCAGGCGGTTCTGCACCTCACCATCCCCTACCAAATGCAGTAAGCCGGCTGCATGAGAGGCATTATACGCATCTCCTCCCGAGTACCCCTACCCAACGAACCCCCCAAAAAAGATGTCGTGTCTGTAGCAAGCGCGGATTTAGGCGTGACACCCGTTATTATTGTCCACTCTGTCCTGACAAACCTGGTCTTTGCCTTGGTGAATGTTTTGAACGCTACCACTCAAAAGTGAAGTTTTAGCGTAGGGTACAGCATTTCACAGACTAGGACACACTTACACAGGGTCTCCCAAGATGCCATTACATTTTGAGAGACCCGAACCGTTACAGTTGTTAAAGTTTAAAAAAAAAAGTGTAAAAAAGAAAAAAAAAACGTAAAAAACAAAACACAAAAAAATATAAAATAAAAAAACCAAAAATAGTTGTCGTTTTATTGTTCTCTCTCTCTCTCTCTATTTTCTCTCTATTGTTCTGCTCTTTTTTACTGTATTCCATTCTGCAATGTTTTATCATGCTTGCTTTTCAGGTATGTAATTTTTTGTTTTCAGGTGCGCCATTCAACTGCAGCGCGGAATTATTTATCTTGACAGCAACAGCGTTTTCTCCCACGAATCATAAAGCCGTGACTCCAGTGCTGTAGGAGGTGATTTCACCACCACAGTTAAAAAAAAAGAGCATATATGCCGAAGCATGGGGGCAGAAGGGGCGGAGGAGCGATTTTGCTCCTAATGCCGCGTATATACGGTCGAAATTCCGACGGAGGCTTGCCCGTGGAAAAGTCCGACCGTGTGTACGCGGCATAACTTTTTTGCGGGAGGATGCCCCCATGCTTCGGCATATATATATTTTAGGCACAGGTTGCGTTAAAAAAATGTTTTATTTTTTACTAGGTTTTGTTTTGGTATTTGCTTTGCAGGTATGGTATGGTAAGGTCTTACTGTTGTACTGTAATGTTACTTTGTTTTAATGTTAACCATCATTTGCTTAGCAGGTACGCCATTCAGTTGCATCGCGGATTTATTTATCTTGACAGCAACAGCGTTTGCTCCCACGATACATAAAGCCGTGACTCCAACGCTGTAGGAGGTGATTTCACCCCCACAGTTAAAAAAAGAGCATATATGCCGAAGCATGGGGGCAGCAGGGGCGGAGGAGCGATTTTGCTCCTAATGCCGCGTATATACGGTCGAAATTCCGACGGAGGCTTGCCCGTGGAAAAGTTCGACCGTGTGTACGCGGCATAACCTTTTATGCCGCGTACATACGGTCGAAATTCCGACGAAGGCTTACCCGTGGAAAAGTCCGACCGTGTGTATGCGGCATAACTTTTTTGCGGGAGGATGCCCCCATGCTTCGGCATATATATATTTTAGCCACAGGTTGCGTTAAAAAAATGTTCTATTTTTTACTAGGTTTTGTTTTGGTATTTGCTTTGCAGGTATGGTATGGTAAGGTCTTACTGTTGTACTGTAATGTTACTTTGTTTTAATGTTAACCATCATTTGCTTAGCAGGTACGCCATTCAGTTGCATCGCGGATTTATTTATCTTGACAGCAACAGCGTTTGCTCCCACGATACATAAAGCCGTGACTCCAACGCTGTAGGAGGTGATTTCACCACCACAGTTAAAAAAAGAGCATATATGCCGAAGCATGGGGGCAGCAGGGGCGGAGGAGCGATTTTGCTCCTAATGCCGCGTATATACGGTCGAAATTCCGACGGAGGCTTGCCCGTGGAAAAGTTCGACCGTGTGTACGCGGCATAACCTTTTATGCCACGTACATACGGTCGAAATTCCGGCAAAGGCTTGCCCGTGGAAAAGTCCGACCGTGTGTACGCGGCATAACTTTTTTGCAGGAGGATGCCCCCATGCTTCGGCATATATGCCCATCATTAGAAGTGGGTGGATGAAGGGAGGTATTCTAATGGTGGGCATACCCACCGATCAATCTCTTTTTTTCGTTCAGCCAACAGGCTGCATGAAAAAAAAGATTACAATACATGTCCAACAAGGACCAGCAACGTACTGGTATGTTGCTGGACTTTGAATGTTTATACCAGAATGATGCCTCCAGGTTTAGGTATCATCTTGGTATCATTCTTTTCAGCCAGTGGCCGGCTTTCATGTAAAAGCAATTCTAGCAGATAATTAGCCTCTAGACTGCTTTTACAAGCAGTGGGAGGGAATGCCCCCCCGGATATAAACAGCGCCATTGGGAAATTGGGAAAGCATTTTATCACACCGATCTTGGTGTGGTCAGATGCTTTGAGGGCAGAGGAAAGATCTAGGGTCTAACCCCCATTTTTTTTCAAAAAAAGAGTACCTGTCACTACTTATTGCTATCATAGGGGATATTTACATTCCCTGAGATAACAATAAAAATGATAAAAAAATAAATAAATATGGAAGGAACAGTTTAAAAATAAAATAAAAAAGCAAAATAAATAATAATAAAAAAAAAAAAAAGCACCGCTGTCCCCCCCTGCTCTTGCGCAAAGGCGAACGCAAGCGTCGGTCTAGCGTCATATGTAAACAGCAATTGCATCATGCATGTGAGGTATCACCGTGAAGGTCAGATCAAGGGCAGTAATTTTAGTAGTAGACCTCCTCTGTAAATCTAACGTGGTAACCTGTAAAGGCTTTTAAATGCTTTTAAAAATTTATGTAGTTTCTCGCCGCTGCGCGTTTGTGCGCAATTTTAAAGCATGTGGTGTTTAGTATCCATGTACTCGGCCTAAGATCATCTTTTTTATTTCATCAAACATTTGGGCAATATAGTGTTTTTTAGTGCATTAAAAATAAAAAAAGTGTGTTTTTCCCCCAAAAAATGCGTTTGAAAAATCGCTGCGCAAATACTGTGTGGAAAAAAAAATGCAACACCCACTATTTTAATCTGTAGGGCCTTTGCTTTAAAAAAATATATAATGTTTGGGGGTTCAACATAATTTTCTTGCAAAAAAAAAAATGTTTTCATGTAAACAAAAAGTGTCAGAAAGGGCTTTGTCTTCAAGTGGTTAGAAGAGTGGATGATGTGTGACATAAGCTTCCTAATGTTGTGCATAAAATGCCAGGACAGTTCAAAACCCCCCCAAATGACCCCATTTTGGAAAGTAGACACCTCAAGCTATTTGCTGAGAGGCATGTGTTGAGCCCATTGAATATTTTTTTTTTTTTTGTCCCAAGTGATTGAATAATGACAAAAAGAAAAAAAAAAATGTACAAAAAGTTGTCACTAAATTATATATTGCTCAAACATGCCATGGTTATATGTGGAATTGCACCCCAAAATACATTCTGTTGCTTCTCCTGAGTACGGGGATACCACATGTGTGAGACATTTTGGGAGCCTAGCCGCGTACAGGACCCCGAAAACCAAGCACCGCCTTCAGGATTTCTATGGGTGTAAATTTTTGATTTCACTCCTCACTGCCTATCACAGTTTCGGAGGCCATTGAATGCCCAGATGGCACAAAACCCCCCCAAATGACCCCATTTTGGAAAGTAGACACCCCAAGCTATTTGCTGAGAGGTATGTTGAGTATTTTGCAGATCTCGCTTTTTGTCACAATGTTTTAAAAATTGAAAAAAGAAAAAAAAAATATGTCTTTCTTCATTTTCAAAAACAAATGATAGCTGTAAAATACTCACCATGCCTCTCGGCAAATAGCTTGGGGTGTCTACTTTCCAACATGGGGTCATTTGTGGGGGTTTTGGGCTATCTTGGCATTTTATGGCCTTCAAAACTGTGGTAGGTAGTGAGGAGTGAAATCAAAAATTTGTGCCCTTAGAAATCCTGAAGGCGGTGCTTGGTTTTCGGGGGCCCGTACGCGGCTAGGCTCTCAAAAAGTCCCACACATGTGGTATCCCCGTACTCAGGAGAAGCAGCCAAATGTATTTTGGGGTGCAACTCCGCATATAACCATGGCATGTTTGAGCAGTATATCATTTAGTGACAACTTTTTGTACATTTTTTTTTTCTTTTTGTCATTATTCAATCACTTGGGACAAAAAAAAATATTCAATGGGCTCAACATGCCTCTCAGCAATTTCCTTGGGGTGTCTACTTTCCAAAATGGGGTAATTTGGGGGGGTTTTGTGCTATTTTGGCATTTTATGGCCTTCGAAACTGTGATAGGTAGTGAGGAGTGAAATCAAAAATTTACGCCCTTAGAAATCCTGAAGGCGGTGCTTGGTTTTTGGGGCCCCGTACCCGGCTAGGCTCCCAAAAATTCCCACACATGTGGTATCCCCGTACTCAGGAGAAGCAGCAGAATGTATTTTGGGGTGCAATTCCACATATAACCATGGCATGTGTGAGCAATAATAGGATTTTTATAACAGCTTACCTGTAAAATCCTTTTCTTAGGAGTACATCACGGGACACAGAGCGACATAGTCATTACTAATGGGTTATATAGATACCGTCAGGTGCTGGCACTGGCAACTTCCAAAACCGGAAGTACCCTCCCCTATATAAGCCCATCCCATCCGGGAGCACCTCAGTTTTGTAGCAAAGCAATAAGTGTCCCCAAAGAGGGGCGGGAGCTCTGTGTCCCGTGATGTACTCCTAAGAAAAGGATTTTACAGGTAAGCTGTTATAAAAATCCTATTTTCTTTCTCGTACATCACGGGACACAGAGCGACATAGTCATTACTAATGGGATGTCCTAAAGCAATGCCCAATGAGGGGGGGGGATACACCATATATAAGCTGAGCGCTATCAGACATGAGGATCTTTTGCGGCCTGCAACACACTGCGCCCAAAGGCGACATCCTCCTGACTTCTAACGTCCACCTGGTAGAACCTAGTAAACATGTGAACTGAAGACCATGTTGCGGCCTTACAGATTTGAGCCAGGGAGGCCTGGTGATGCACTGCCCATGAAGTTCCAACTGCTCTCGTGGAGTGCGCTCTAACTTTGAACGGAGGCGGTCTCCTTCTCAAGCCATAGGCTTGTATTATGACCTGTCGAATCCACTTGGCTAAAGTAGATTTTGACGCTGCCTGACCCTTTCTGGGGCCTTCCGGCAGAATAAACAAAGTATCCGTTCTGCGAATCTGAGCAGTGGCTTTTAGATAAGCTTTAACTGCTCTTACTACATCCAAAGAATGCAATAACTTTTCCTCTACCGAAGTAGGTTTGGGGAAAAAAGAAGGAAGAACCACATCTTGGTTCAAATGAAACCTCGGTACCACCCTAGGAAGAAAGGCTGGATGAGGACGTAATACTACTCTATCCTTATGGATAACCAGATATGGCTCCTTACAGGACATAGCTGCTAATTCCGACACTCTTTTAGCCGAACAAATGGCTACTAGAAAAATCAATTTCCTGGTGAGAAGCACCAAAGAAATATGCTGTAATGGTTCAAATGGTTGTTTCTGTAGAACCGACAGAACCAAGTTTAGATCCCATGGACATATGGGAATATTAACCGGAGGACTAATACGCATCACTCCTTGTATAAAGGCTTTGACTAGTGAATGCGAAGCCAAGGGCCTTTGAAAAAATATTGACAAGGCCGAAATCTGACCCTTGATAGTACTCAAGGCAAGCTTCCTATCTACAGCCCATTGTAGGAAGTCCAGAATCCTACCTATTACGTACTTATGTGGATGCCATTTCTTGGCCTCACACCACGCGATGTACGCCTTCCAGATTCTATATTAGATCTGCCTGGATACCGGCTTCCTGGCATTGATCATGGTAGATACCACAGGATTAGAGAGCCCTCTCTTTTTTAGAATGTGGGCTTCCATAGCCAGGCCGTCAAACCTAGGGCTGGTAAGGAAGGGTGGTATATCGGTCCTTGCGAAAGCAGGTCCGGACGACGTGGGAGAGTCCAAGGACTCCCCACTGAAATTTTACAATCTCCGCGTACCACGCTCTTCGGGGCCACGCTGGAGCCACCGGAATCACTGGTTTCTTTTCTACCCTGATTCTGCGGAGTAATCGAGGTAACCATTGTGGCGGTGTGAATGCATATATCAGCTTGAACTGATCCCAAGGGAACACTAGGGCATCCGAGCCGCAAGCTAGGGGATCCCTTGTCCGAGAGACAAACCTGTCCCCCTTTGCGTTGAATCTGGATGCTAGAAGATCTACATCCGATGTTCCCCACCGCTGACATATTGTCCAGAAAACCTCGGGGTGAAGGGACCCTTCCTCTGGGCTTAATTGCTGGCGACTTAGAAAGTCCGCCTTCCAATTCTCCACTCCTGGAATGAATACCGCAGATATGGCTGGGACATATTTTTCTGCCCATTTCAGGATGTAATTTACTTCCCTCTGGGCTGCACGACTCCTGGTGCCCCCCTGATGATTGAATTCTGACAGGGGACCCTTGGAGTTTGGATGTCCATGCTACTAGGGCATACCGGGCTGCTCGTATCTCTAAGAGATTGATGGGCAGGGCCTTTTCTGCATCCGACCATCTGCCCTGGAGAGACTATTGCTCCAGTACTGCTCCCCAGCCTATAAGGCTGGCATCTGTAGTGACCACCTTCCAAGAAATCAGACTGAAGGATTTCCCTTTTTCCAGATTCTGGGGAGCCAACCACTAACGGAGGCTCTTGCGAACGGAAGGGGATAAGGACATTGTAAGTCTAGGGCCTGAACTTTTTTGTTCCAGGCTGACAGTATGGCCCCCTGCAAATTCCTTGAATGGAATTGACCGTAGGGTACTGCTTCGAATGATGCCACCATTTTTCCCAGCAGCCTTATGCACAGGCGTATGGACGGCTGTCTTTTTTGTACCCACTAAGTGGATCAAATCTTTCAAAGACAACACCTTTCCTCGAGGCAAGAATATTTTTCTCTGGCCTGAATCCAACCTTAGCCCCAAGTATTCCAGACTTTTGACTGGTTTTTAGGGCTAACTTGTCTCGGTTGATAATCCAACCGTGAGATTCCAGATACTTGATTGTCTTGTGAACGACCACGTCTAGTTTTTTCACTGAGTGGTCTATCAGCAACAAGTCATCTAGATATGCCATTATCATTACACCTTGTGTTCTTAGATTGGCCAATAAAGGGCCAGAATTTTTGTAAACACTCGTGGTGCTGTGGCCAAACCGAAGGGTAAGGCTCTGAACTGAAAATGGCGCCCTTCTACTGCAAAGCGTAGAAATTTTTGGTGAACTGGAAAGATGGGAATGTGCAAATAAGCATCTTTGATGTCGATCGCGGCTAACCAATCCTCCCCTTGTAGGGCAGTGGCCACCGATCGGATCGACTCCATCGGAAAGTCCTGATATACAGGAATTTGTATAGCCCTTTTTAGAATTAATATGGGCCTCCCAGCCGCGTTTGCTTCGGGACTGTAAAGAGGTTTGAGTAAAACCCAAACCCTCATTCTTACAGGGGAACCTCCATAATTACTCCTTGGAGCAATAGTTGTTCTCGTGCCAACAAGAGGGACTCTATCTTCCGGGGATCCCTTGGCACGTTTGACCTCAAAAATGGGAAGGAGGAGAGTCTTTTAACTCCAAACTGTATCCCAAACATACTGCGGAGAGCACCTATCTGTCTTGATCGTGTCCCGCCAGGTCTCTTGCGAACAACTGGAGTCCTCCCCCCACCCGACTGAGTGGGGGCAACCCTTCAATGAATTTAACTTTGGGGGAGGTTTTGTACCTCCCTGACCCAGGGTTTCTCATTACCCTGCTATTGTCCCTGTTTTTTACCCCCGGGAATTGACCGAGGAGGCCGTCGGAACTGTTACACAGCCGATGCCCCAGGGACTGGAGAAGCAGGCCTCTTAAAGAGGGACCTCTAACTCTGTTTTTAACCGGCAAGAGCGTTATTTTACCGCTGGAAATTTTCTGGATATATTTGTCCAGGTTTTCCCTGAATAAGCGTTCACCATGAAATGGGACGCTAACCAGCCATTCTTTACAGGGAGCTTCAGCAGACCAGTTTTTGAGCCATAGAAGCCTACGCATATGTACTATAGACAGCGTAAGGCGGGAGGCCTGATGGACTGAATCCTTATGGCGTCAACCGCAAAGCCTAAGGCTCTAGGTAGATCAGCTAGGGCAAAGCCTGCTGATCTGTCAAGTCCCTCAAGACCTGTTTCAACTGATCCTTCACTGCTTAGCAGACCCCAATAGCTGCTACTGCTGGTTGTGTCACCAAGCTTGCTGTAGAAAGAAGCAGACTTTCATAAGGACTCCAATCTTTTATCTATTGGGTTCTTGAACATTTGGACATTATCCACTGGACATGTCAGTGATTTATACATACAAGAGATGGCTGCATCCACTGTAGGGACCTTCCATTTTTTTTTTTTTTTTTGATGAACTTATCCTCCATGGGATAGACCACCGGAAATCTCTTGGGGGAATAAATATTTTCTCAGGACGTTCCCAATCCTGGTAAATAAGCCCTTTCAGTAAAGGGTGAAGTGGAAAAGAACAGACAGTCTGGGGGCTTCTAGCGACCCCAACGAGGATACAGTAGTGGTTGATGGTTCCGCAAGGTGCATCTTTAAATGCTGATCGGACCATGTTAGTCAGAGACTGAACCCATAATCTTTCAGCTTGAGATGCTGAGAAAAGGTTCCCCCACTGTTGACTCCTCTATAACAGAATCAACCTTATCCTGATCCCCTTCAGGCAGGTCGATCCCTGTATGGGACTGTTGCTCTGCTAACAGGCACTTTGAAGGAGGAGATGGAGATCGGCGTGCTTTCCCTGACAGGGAGGCAGCGATCAATGTTGACAATCTCTCTCTAATCCTCCCAGAGCTGAGGAAAAAACCTCCTCTGTTACATACACAGGAGCAGGTGAACTGAGGACAGCCACAGTACCAAGTACCCCTGCGGGGTCTCTACGGTCACTTACCTCTGAACTTCAGGGGAGACTGGTGCAGCAGAAGTATGCCCAAGATCCTCAGAGCCCGATGAGACCCCCTTCGCTTCCTGGAAGATTCAGTTCCGGAGCTTCTGGACGGCATATTCCTAAGCCTAAAGCTGAGGTATTCCAGCCGTAATACACCACTTTTACTGAGAATAGTCTAGCACAATTGCTGCTATATCACAGTTGGTGTCTACTAAAGTGCCTTTCTAGGGGATGCCTGCATCAACCGCCTCTATGTGCCTTTATATTGTTGCTAGCTCTGTCTGTGCACTTCAACAGCCAGCTATAATGTGCTTCAAAACACGCTGGATGCCCGCACATGCGCAGTAGCGCCGCGGCGCACACCTGAGCGTCATCCACCCGCTCCGCCCCTTTTTCCAGATTGCCTCTATGAATAGAGGCGCGTGCACGCGCACGCGCGCGGGCACGTGCGCCTTCAGCGCCTTTTTTGAAAACAACAAGGAGCTAGATGGGAGCCAGGGTCCCTTTGCCGCAGGGCCCGGGGATGGATGAGCGCAGCAACAGGGCAGAGGAGACAGCTTCCCAGCAGAGAACATACCAACTGCCTGGATTTGATTCTGGAAGAAAAAAATCCACATTACAAGAAAAAGAACCATAGCGGCCTCTAGTGTCTAACACAGGTACCGCGGTCTTACATTTTTTTTTTTCTTGCCTACTATTAAAATTTTTACATTTTCTCAGTAGTAACAGGCATACACAGAATATTAGCGGGAATACCGTTAGGTAACAGACAGAAAGACAAATTAGGCTTGGGGGTCCCCCAATAGAACCAAGTTCCTGGGGGCCCCCACTTACCTGTTCCCCGCCGCAGGACTTTGTTTGGTCCACAAAAGCCCAAACTTCACCTATCACGGCAGGCATTGTAATCAAACCTTCAGGGACCGGGTTCCCAAGGATTCCACTCCCCTGGACCTGTATAGCACCCTGCACAGAAAACATCTTGGTCGTGGGTATGACCAGAGCTCTGGATCCCAGGGTCCAGCCCTCCTAAGAGAGGCATTACAGGCAAAACCTTGCTCTTCTCTGCAAGGCCCGGGTACCGACCGTTTAGCTATGAAGCTTTTTTGGTCGGATCTGGAATAGCTTACTGAGGCCCAAAAGAACCTGTACGCAAGCTCAGTGAAAAACACATGTTTCTTCTTGGCCAACACCTTAGACACTGGCAAAAAACTGAGGTGCTCCCGGATGGGAGGGGCTTATATAGGGGAGGGTACTTCCGGTTTTGGAAGTTGCCAGTGCCAGCACCTGACGGTATCTATATAACCCATTAGTAATGACTATGTCGCTCTGTGTCCCGTGATGTACGAGAAAGAAATATCATTTAGTGACAATTTTTTGTACATTTTTTCTTTTTTTTTCTTTTTATCATTATTCAATCATTTGGGACAAAAAAAAAAATATTCAATGGGCTCAACATGCCTCTCAGCAAATAGCTTGGGGTGTCTACTTTCCAAAATGGGGTCATTTGGGGGGGGGGGTTTTGTGCCATCTAGGCATTTTATGGCCTTCAAAACTGTGATAGGTAGTGATAGGTAGTGAGGAGTGAAATCAAAAATTTATGCCCTTAGAAATCCTGAAGGCGGTGCTTGGTTTTTGGGGTCCTGTATGCGACTAGGCTCCCAAAAAGTCCCACACATGTGGTATCCCCGTACTCAGGAGAAGCAGCAGAATGTATTTTGGGGTGTAATTTCACATATGCCCATGGCATGTGTGAGCAATATATCATTTAGTGACAACTTTGTGCAAAAAAAAAAGTTTGTCATATTCCCGCAACTTGTGGCAAAATATAAAATATTCCATGGACTAATAATGCCTCTCAGTAAATAGCTTGGGGTGTCTACTTTCCAAAATGGGGTAATTTGGGGGGGTTTTGTGCTATTTTGGCATTTTATGGCCTTCGAAACTGTGATAGGTAGTGAGGAGTGAAATCAAAAATTTGCGCCCTTAGAAATCCTGAAGGCGGTGCTTGGTTTCCGGGGTCCCGTGCGTGGCTAGGCTCCTAAAAAGTCCCACACATGTGGTATCCCCGTACTCAAGAGAAGCAGCAGAATGTATTTTGGGGTGCAATTCCACATATAACCATGGCATGTGTGAGCAATATATCATTTAGTGACAACTTTTTGTAATTTTTTTTCTTTTTTTTTTGTCATTATTCAATCACTTGGGACAAAAAATAAAAATATTCAATGGGCTCAACATGCCTCTCAGCAATTTCCTTGGGGTGTCTACTTTCCAAAATGGGGTCATTTTGGGGGGTTTTGTACTGCCCTGCCATTTTAGCACCTCAAGAAATGAGATAGGCAGTCATAGATTAAAAGCTGTGTAAATTCCAGAAAATGTACCCTAGTTTATAGACGCTATAACTTTTGCGCAAACCAATAAATATACGCTTATTGTCATTTTTTTTTACTAAAGACATGTGGCTGAATACATTTTGGCCTAAATGTATGACTACAATTGAGTTTATTCGATTTTTCTTATAACAAAAAGTAGAAAATATCATTTTTTTTCAAAATTTTCGGTCTTTTTCCGTTTATATCGCAAAAAATAAAAATCGCAGAGGCAATCAAATACCATTGAAAGAAAGCTCTATTTGTGGGAAGAAAAGGACGCAAATTTCGTTTGGGTACAACATTGCATGTCCGCACAATTTACAGTTAAAGCAGCGCAGTGCAAAATTCTGAATTCACCTCTGGTCCTTTAGCTACCAAATGGTCCGGGGCTTCAGTGGTTAAAGTGATTGTAAAGTCTTGTTTAAAAATAATAATAATAATAACAAACATGTCATACTTACCTGCTCTTTGAAATGGCTTTGCATAGAGTGGCCCGGATCCTTCTCTTCTTGGGTCTCTCTTCTGTGCTCCTGGCCCCTCCCTCCTGTTGAGTGCCCCCACAGCAAGCAGCTTGCTATGGGGTCATCCGAGCCGAGTCACAGCTCCCTGTGCCCATTCAGACTGACTGACTTTGATTATCAGCAGCGGGAGCCAATCGCACCACGCTGCTGTCTTAGCCAATGAGGAGGGGAGTCTCGGGCAGCTGAGACACTCCTGCAACATTGCTGGATAAAGATGGGATTGGGTAAGTATTAGCGGGGCTGAGGGGGGCTGCTGCACACAGGAGGATTTTTTATCTTAATGCCTAGAATGTATTAAGATAAAAAAAAAACTTCTGCTTTTACAATCCATTTAAGCCCTCCAGGGTCATAGATCTTTGCAGAGCGTACAAAGACACTGAGATTTTTATTTTTATTAAAATGTTTTCTTAACCCCTTTTCTCATTTTGAGTAGTTTCCACGCATATATTTTGTCACATGAGCATTTTAATATATGTGCTATTACTAATAATGAACTGTTTAACCTTAATTCTTCCTCTTTATGTTTTAGTTTCCTTCCTTTTCTTCTCATTATTTTAGTTTTGCATGCTTTGAACAATGGAAAAAAATATACCAGTGTTTTTTTTTTTAACTCTAGCAAACTGATAATATTGACTACCCAATCTCATTATAACCACATATTCTATCCCATTTATTTATTTTCATTTTTCCCTAATAAATTCTGCTCTATCTCCCCTCAACTTCCTTTCTAACGACTTCTATCTTTGTCTTTTAAATATCCTTTTAACATAAATCTTTTTTTATTGGATTGTTTATTGTCGTCATCAGCGATTGAGCAATTTCTTCTAACTCTTAACATCTGTCTCTTCGGTATACCCTGGTAATGTAAAGCATAAAAAAATGTAAAAAAAATACAGAAAAGAGGAAGGAGATTAAAGTTAAGGTTAGACAGTTCATTACTTGTAATAGCACATGTGATTTAGATACTTAAATGTCCATGTGGTAAAATGTATGTGGTAAAAGAAAACTGCTTATAAATTAAGATAAAGGTCAAAACATATTAATATTTTTTTTTTAAAGGGTAAATTTTATTTGTTTTTTTTTCAAAACAAAATAGGTACACCAATTACATTTCACAAAGCATAATTAGTACATATGGGTACACTCCTGAATTATCACAACTGCACCCAATACTCAACATATCTGTTACATACAGGTAAGGTACATTGTAGGCAAGTATTGGTTAATCAGCTGTACATGTGGACAATCCCTTCTATTACCAGGCACATACCCCTATATATACTCGCATATAGAAGGAATATGCAAATGTCGACAAAACACAAAACAAACACAAAAAAAAAAAACAGAAACAAACCCATAACACGGGGGGAACCGAAGACCCTAGGAACATCATAGCAAAGCCATATCCATTCATAGAGGCCCAACAGTATGAGCTACATATCCCCAGCACTATCCCTCATATCCCATCTTGGATGAGCAGAATCCCTCCAGGGTCTGACCCGACCCCCTCACACCTCTATCTCTCCTGACACCGATGTAATCCATCCATCCCACACTTTGTCAAATTTTTTCGGACAACCTCTGGAAATGTAAGTTAACTTGTATTTTGGGAGAGCTCCATTAACCAGATCAATCCAGTAACGGAGCGACGGAGGCCTATCAGCCTTCCACTTCAAGGCCAATGCTTTCTTAGCATGGAAAAAAAGTGTTCTCAAAAGAATCTTGTTAGATTCTGACAGTTCCTCATCCCCAAAGGCCCCCAGTATGCATCTGGCCGGGTCACATATATTCGGGAGAGCCAATCTCTCCTCTAAGAATGACATGATACTCGACCAGAATCCCCTCACCTGTGGACACAGCCATATCATATGGAAGAAATCACCCACCTCCTCCCCACATCTGTTGCATTCAGAAGAATCCACCCGGCCCATCTTATGAAGCCTTTTCGGAGTGTAATACACTCGTGCAGAAAGTTAAATTGAATGACTTTATCTCTGGCCGAAATCACCGACGGCAGCAATGATGCGGTGACCTCAGCCCAAGATTCCCCAGTGAGATCTGGAATATCCCCCTTCCACTGCGCCTCCACTCTTTCCATCCTAGGGGAAGAAGATGTCATTAAAGAGAAATAATATCTTGAAACTAGTTTTGTATGGTCTTCCTCAAGTAACAGATTCTCCAGTTTTGAGGTCTTCAGTTGGACCCCCTCAGACCAAATTGAGCCGTCACAGCATGGCGCAACTGAAGATACCTATAAAAATAATTGTTGGGACATTTATATTCATCCTGAAGGTCTCTGAAAGTCCTAAAAGTCTGGTTCTGGAATAGTTGATGCAAGTACTTGAGACCGTACTGGGCCCAGCATGCCCCATCAGGGACTTTACAGATCTCTGCAAGTTGAGAATTATGCCATAAAGGTGTGTTGGGGGAAAGATGTAACGGGTTGCTCCCCGTTCGTTTGTTACACATATGGAAGATTTTATATGAGAGTTTAAGGATCCCTGCACCTTGAGGTGGATATGGACCATTTCTGTATATTACATTAATGAGTGCTTCAAATGAGTGCATCAGAGCCGCTTGCATCTCCACCGAAGCCACCTCCAACTTAGGGAAAAACCACCAATGGATGTGTGTCAACTGTGCTGCTAAATAATAGCACTGTAAATTTGGTAATGCCATTCCCCCACTCTGGACCGGTAAACACAGTGTATCCATGGATACCCATGGTGGCTTATTGCCCCAGAGGAAGGAGGTCAAAATGGTATTGATTTCCGTGAACAATTTTTTGGGGACATATACCGGGGCATGCCACAACACATACAGGAATCTAGGTAAGTATATCATTTTAAAAATGTTGATACGGCCCAAGAGGCCGAGGGGCAGCTGGGACCAGGTCTGCAAGTTATCCTTCAAGCGCACTATCATTGGGCGTAAGTTATTTTTAATATACACCTTCAGTGGCAGCTGCACCTCCACCCCCAGGTACCTAAATTTAGAAACTATCTTCAAAGGAGCCTCATCCGGGAGACTCGGGGCATAGCCACAGTCGACAGGGAAAACCACTGATTTATCCCAATTGACTCTAAAGCCAGAGTACCTACCAAAATTTGTGATCCGAGTCAATGCTGCATTTAATGATCCCTCCGCCTCCGCCAGATACAATAACATATCATCTGCATATAAAGAGGTTTTTTCCTCCTTAGAATTTATCCAACAGCCCTTTACCTCTGCATTTCCCCTCAACTGGACCGCCAAGGGCTCTATAGCCAGAGCGAACAACAGGGGTGACAGTGGGCACCCCTGCCGAGTGCCCCTGGCAATATCAAAGGATTCCGTCACCGTGTCGTTAACCCTCAATCGTGCCAGCGGTCTAGAATACAACAGTTTCACCCAGTTAATAAATTTAGGGCCAAAGCCGAATCGTTCAAGGGCCGCCCATAAGTAGGGCCACTCAATAGAGTCGAAGGCCTTATGGGCATCTAGCGACACCACAACCCGGGTGTCCGGAACAGGGCCCCCAGATTGTAACATGGTAAAGAGTCTCCTGAGGTTTATAGCCATCGATCTTGAGGGGATGAAGCCCGTCTGGTCAGGGTGGATAATGGTCCCAATTACCCCATTTAGACGCCACGCTAGAATTTTGGCTAAAATTTTTGCGTCAACATTAATGAGGGAGATGGGCCTATAAGACTCACACTGTTCATGGTCCTTATGGGGCTTCGGGAGCAGTACAATCAACGTCTCCCGCATGGAATCAGGAAGCATCCCCTTATCCATAGTGTCGTTATAAACCTCCAACAGAGCTGATGCCATAAATTCCTTATAAGCAGTGTACCACTCAGCAGGGTATCCATCTAAACCAGGGGTTTTATTAGGGTTCATGGCGAGCATAGCAGATAGGACTTCTTCAATACTGAAAGGAAGGTCCAAGTCTTCTGCCACCTCTCTCGACAACTCCTTCAGAGGAATTGGCGCCAAAAACTGACAGACCTCCTCCTCCAAATAATCCACCCTAGTCTTATACAGGTCAGAGTAAAATTCCAGAAAAGCATTAGCTATATCCTCTTGCTCGGTACATAAGAGGCGACTTTTGTTATAGATCCTAGGAATAGAGGCCGAAGCCTGTTGTGAGTGAGCCAAATATGCCAATAATTTACTATTTTTGTCACCGAACTTGAGGATACGCTGTGATTGGTATAGTAGCTTCTTCTGGGTTTTTTCCACCACCACTAAGTCCAGTTGCCTGGCCTTATCTCTCCATTCCCCGAAGTTGTGTGGAGTAGGATTAGCGATATACTCTACCTCCGCCTCCGCCGCTACTCCTTCACCTTCCACTCCCTATCAGCTCTTAATTGTTTAACCAGCCCCGAAATTGATCCCCTAAGGGTGGCTCTAAATGCATCCCAGGTAGTCCCAAGCGGCACATCCTCCCTGTTTTCCAGCCAAAAATTAGAAATTTCCTTGCCGATCGCCCTCTCAAAACACTGCTCCTCCAGCCACATGGGGCTCAGCCTCCAAGGTTTGCAACCCTTAGGCCTATCCGTGGTGACCGAAATCAGTAAGGGGGAGTGATCCGAAATAGCCCTTGGTAGGTATCGTATATCAGTTATCCTCTGCAAGACCTCCCCCGTTACAAAACACATATCCAATCTAGACAGAGTGTTATATGTGGAAGAGAAGCATGAAAACTCTCTCACATCAGCATGTTTCCAGCGCCACACCTCCACCAGGCCATAGTGATCCACACAACCAGCTAGTGGAGAGGTGCAGGCGGAAATCATTTTAAATCTATCCATATCAGGTGAAAGTACAGCATTAACATCACCCGCCATAATAATAGGTCCCTTAGCCACCACTAGCACTTTTGCCATTATCGTATCCCATAATGCAATAGTAAACGGCGGCGGAATATAAATTGCCACGAATGTATGGGGGTTATTATCTATATTGAGAATCACTATAACATATCTGCCAAAGGGGTCAGTGACTATCTTCTCCAAAACACAGATTAATGACTTGGTTACTAGTATAGACACACCTCTAGCATAATTGGAATAGGTGGAATGAAAAGCATGTTTCACAAACGCCTTCTGTAAGGCCATAACCTTAGATCCCACTATGTGAGTTTCCTGGAGGAAGATAATTTGAGGTTTATGCCTCTGAATATAGTTAAATACTAGCGCCCTCTTCACTTTTGAATTGAGGCCTCTCACATTCCAGGAGAGAAGTTTGAAACTGCTAAGTTTGTCCGTCATTCCGGGAGGTGATTACATCATAGGACCTGGTGAACCAGGTCAATGATGGCGGGATCCGCCTTTGTAATGAGATATATACAGCAAACAAGAAATGAAGCTCATCATAGTACATGACAGTGAGTATATGTGGATTAGCAAGAACATGAGTCCACCAAAGGAAAAAAAATAGAGAAAACAACCAGCAAAAAAATGTTTCTGTTTGATAAATTGAAAACCAGAAAAACTGTGACCCCATCCGTATAGGTGGTGATCCGGAACACAGGAACATAAACTCCCCACCCCCCTCCCTGCCCACAGTCCCCAACATACTACGGGCTTTTTCCCCAAACATGAACAAAAGTAGTCTCACTCCGACAGGAGGGGCCCTCCTTATCCAGCCGGATAACAAAGTTCCCTAAAGGGAGTATGTCTCCCTCACCAACTGGGCAGGGAGATTTTAGGGAATGTACTTAACAGGTAGCAGAGCATTAGATGAACCACAATAAATGTAGAACAAAGTTAAATAGTCTCACAGAACTGAATACGTATAGGAACAGTCAGAGCGTAAATGTTGATATAGGGAAGACACTGTAATAACACACAGAAAGGATGTGCTTGCTCAACTCCCTCCATCTTGGCTTCAACGACCGTGGTGGGGGGTCCCCCCCAGGTCCTATAAAGTACTCACACAACCAGGGCAAAGACAGATGTTTTAACCGGATCCCAGGGACTCCAGCCAGTGATTGGCCTCTCTGGGCGACAGGAAGAATTGTGCCTTTCCTTTATGAATGACTCGCAGCTTTGCTGGGTATAGCATACTGTATGGCAAGCTGCGCTCCCTTAGACGCTGTTTCACGCTTTGGAATGCTGCTCTTTGCTTCTGCGTGGCCGCGGAGAAGTCAGGGAAGATGGATATGCGGGTGTTGTCATACCGCAAATCAGGCATATTACGTGCTTTACGGAGTATGGTTTCTTTATCTTTGAAGTACAGGAACCAGGCCAGCATAGGTCTAGGATATCTACCCGGCTGGGGAGCCCTCAGGGGGACTCAATGCGCCCATTCAATTGTAAATAGGTTGGAGAAGCTCTCTTCACCGAAGGTTTGACGGAGCCATGAAAAGAGAAATTCCTCCGGGTTCTTGCCCTCCGCACCTTCCGGGAACCCCAGGAATCGGAGGTTATTCCTCCTGAGCCTGTCTTCGATGTCCCCCAGCTTGGCCTCCTGGGACTTGTGGTCTGCTGCCATGTCTCTCACCTGGATCAACAGAGGGTTCACATCATCCTCCACCGCGCTTATGCATTGTTCCGTTTGTGTAACCCTTTGCCTCACCTTATGCACATCATCCTTGAGCAGAGCAAAATCCACATGAATGGTTTCTATCTGGGTGGTCAGCGCCGAATGGCAGCTCTTAATGGTGTCCATGATCTGCGTTAAAGTAGGTTCCCTTACCTGTGTACTGGAGACACTCTCCTCCGACTCTGCTTGGGGAGAGGGCAGGGGATTTGCCCATGGGTCTGTAGGATCCAGCCAGTTTGTCTCCCCCTCAGTACACAGGCGGCTCGCTGAGGCAGTTGGAGCGCTCCGCTCCGTGTCCGAGCGGGCGCCATTTTGGGACGCCTCGTGTGCATACTTTGCCAGCTTCTCCGCGGGTGTCTGTTCCACACTCGGGCCGTATTTAACCATGGCCGAGGTCCTGAGGTGCTCCCCAACTGGAACCGCGACGTTAGTAGCGAAAATTTCAGATCTGTGAGTATACAGGATGATGTAGGATAATATTGTGGTCGGAGCTCCGAGGAAAAGCTACCTCACATACCGGAAGTTGGACACGCCCCCCAAACATATTAATATTTGAAATAAAAATAAAAATGATGATGTCCCTGTATGCTTTGTAAAGGTCTATAATTCTGATTCCAGGGGGCCAAAACTCTAGGGCATTGAAAAAAGGTGAGTCGAAAGTGGAAGGGGCAAATTTAAAACAAATAGTGTATCAAAGGTACAGTATACAAATTTGGTGCACTACTAAGCAATGGTCTCAGTATACATTTAATGATTTAGGGGTAATAAATGAGGTATAAAAGTACGTACAAAGGGTATGACAATCAGGGTAGTGTAGAGAAGGTTAATGAGTGCTATACAGTATATCTTATCTAATAAGAGCAATACAAGGTAGAAGTAAACAGGGTAGTGTTTGTAAAACTAAAACCATACACAGTAAGAATTTTGTTTGAAAATGTTTTCAAAATGTATTTATTTTTCTAATGGCTAATGGTGACAATTGATTACCATTTTTGTCTGTAGTGCTGGAAATTTTTTATGTCTGAATGACAAACAGGAAGTGAGAAGAAATCCCTGCAAATTACCAACTTCAATACTAGGCACTTTACCCCCTTCCTGCCCAGGCCAATTTTCAGCTTTCAGCGCTGTCGCACTTTGAATGTCAATTGTGCGGTCATGCAACACTGTAAACTAAACTAACGAAATTTTTATCATTTTGTTCACACAACTAGAGCTTTATTTTGGTAGTATTTAATCCCCACTGGGATTTTAAATTTTTTGCTAAATAAACTAAAAATGACTGAAAATTTTGAAAACAAAATGTGTTTTTCTTAGTTTCTGTTCTAAAATTTTGCAAATAAATAATTGTTCTTCAGGAGATATAGGCCAAATTGTATTCTGCTACATTTCTTTGGTGAAAATCACCCAAATCAGTGTTTATTATTTAGTTTGTAGGAAAGTTATAGAGTTCACAAACTATGGTATATTCAGTGCCTTGAAAAAGTAGTCACACCCCTTGAAATTTTCCACATTTTGTCATGTTACAACCAAAAACGTAAATGTATTTTATTGGGATTTTATGTGATAGATCAACACAAAGTGCCACAAAATTGTGAAGTGAAAGGAAAATGATAAATGGTTTTCAATTTTTTTTTACAAATAAATATCTGAAAAGTGTGGCATGCATTTGTATTCAGCCCCTTTTACTCTGATACCCCTAACTAAAACCCGATGGAACCAATTGCCTACAGAAGTCACCTAATTAGTAAATAGAGTCCACCTGTGTGTAATTTAATCTCAGTATAAATACTGCTGTTCTGTGAAGCCCTCAAAGATTTGTTAGAGAACCTTAGTGAACAAACAGCATCATAAAGGCCAAGGAACACACCAGACAGGTCAGGGATAACGTTGTGAAGAACTTTAAAGCAGGGTTAGGTTATAAAAGAATATCCCAAGCTTTGAACATCTCACATAGCACTGTTCATTCCATCATCTGAAAATGGAAAGAGTATGGCATAACTGCAAACCTACCAAGACATGGCCGGACACCTAAACTGACAGGCTGGGCAAGGAGAGCATTAATCAGAGAAGCAGCCAAGAGGCCCATGGTAACTCTGGAGGAGCTTCAGAGATCCACAGCTCAGGTGGGAAAATCTGTCCACAGGACAACTATTAGTCATGCACTCCACAAATCTGGCTTTTATTGAAGAGCGGCAAGAAGAAAGCCATTGTTGAAAGAAGGCCAAAAGAAGTTTGCGAGAAGCCATGTGGGGGACACAACAAACATTTGGAAGGTGCTCTGGTCATATAAGACCAAAATTGAACTTTTTGGCCTAAAGGCAAAATGCTATGTGTGGCGGAAAACTAACACTGCACATCACCCTGAACACACCATCCCCACTGTGAAACATGGTGGTGGCAGCATCATGTTGTGAGGATGCTTTTCTTCAGCAGGGACATGGAGCCAAATACAAGGCAATCTTAGAAGAAAACCTGTCAGAGTCTGCAAAAGACTTGAGACTGGGGCGGAGGTTCGCCTTCCAGTAGGACAACGACCCTAAACACACAGCCAGATCTACAATGGAATGGTTTAGATCAAAGCATATTCATGTGTTAGAATGGTTCAGTCAAAGTCCAGACCGAAATCCAATTGAGGATCTGTGGCAAGACTTGAAAATTGCTGTTCACAGACACTCTCCATCCAATCTGACAGAGCTTGAGCTATTTTGCAAAGAAGAATGGGCAAAAATGAGACATCCCCAAAAAGACTTGCAGCTTTAATTGCAGTGAAAGGTGGTTCTACAAAGTACTGACTTAGGGGGGCTGAATACAAATGCATGCCACATTTTTCACATATTTTTTTGTAAAACATTTTAAAAAACATTTATCATTTAACTTCCACTTCACAACTATGTGCCCCTTTGTGTTTACCTATCACATAAAATCCCAATAAAATACTGTACATTTACATTTTTGGTTGTAACATGGCAAAATGTGGAAAATTTCCAGGGGGATGAATACTTTTTCAAGGCACTGTATATCTGAAAATTGATCAATCCTGATTTACTGACGGCCTAGCTCAGTTCTTGAGGCCCAAAAATGTCAGGACAATACAAATATGCCCCAAATGACCCATTTTTGGAAAGTAGACAGTCCAATGTATTTAGTAAGAGGCATGGCAAGTTTTTTTGAAGTTGTAAATCAAGAAATAAAAGTAAATAAAAAAGTAATTATTTTTTTATATACTGTCACCAGTGCAGTACAGCGTCATCATATAACTGGTGTGGCGGTAATCAGGGACAGTGACTGGTGACAGTACGAAAAAAAAAAAAATATATATATATATATATATATATATATATTTGTAGTACCAGCTTAGTACTGCCTCTGTAAAATATGCAGAGTATTGCTCTCTGAAACATTGCATTGCATTTTCTGGCTAAACTGATAGCAGCCCAGGAGAGACTCTATTGGGTGCAGCTGCAGGATTTGAAGCGGATTGGTTACTGCTGTAGCTAAGAAGGAAGCCTACCCCTAACAACAAAAACAAGGAAGGACAGGATTGGATAGCAGCCCAGGAGAGCTGTGATTGGGGGGAGAGAGGAGGACACAGGAGGAGGGACAGACAGGCATTGCGGCGGCCAGACAGGGCAAAGTGTATTATTCTGCCCTTTTTTGCCTGATTACTGAAGATGTGCTAACAGTGCAGTGAAATCTAAAGTCGAATTTCAGTACTGCAGTAATCATCATCATCCTGTTCGGAGGATTCTGTGGCATGTGTTGCTCCCATCATCTTCCAGGCGACTGAGACAGAGATCAATCTACCAATTGCTAGAAAGAAGATATATCAAGTGCATCTAATGGTGAGAGATCTTCTGCCATCCTTGTGTGAGTGGATCTTGCTTAATCCTACTAGGTCCTATTTACCGCTAATTTAGGTCTATCGGAAGGTGGATCATCACATCTGTTAATCTTTGTTACCCTGTGACACTTTGCGAAGATACCCCTTTCCATTCTGTGGATTACAAATATTGCTTTGCAAAAGTCTGAGTACTCAAACACAGGATTTAAAGGGCCCCAATGCTGGCAGACTCTGTGTGTGTGTGTGTGTGAATAGAATTACCACTGGCCAGTGGTTAGCTAGAACCTATGAGACCTAGATAGGCTCTTATAGTCAGTAATATCCCTTTTGGGTAATTGTTGAACATTATTTTTGTATTGTGCAACTGACAGTTTCGTTCACCACTCGTTCAGTGCATATTACAGCGGCCCTTGTGGCGGTAGCGCTACACGTGGGGGTTCTCGTCTGGGATACCTTTTGGTCCCTGTCACAGAGTGATGACTACCTCTACCAGCCAAGTCACCATGATGGACCCTGTCATTGCTGCCAAGTGGTGTGTAGAGCAAAATGGCAGGTTGTGGCTCTGTGTAATTATGAGTCTCACTGGTGTCACCTGGACTGAGAAACAGGTCCAGTAAGTAGTGTCAGCTTTGATGCCTGATGGGAAAACATTCATATTGGACCTGAAAATTGATCAGGCAGCCTCTCGCACCTATGCTTTGCTAGAATGGAATAGAGGGATCCCGACCTGTTTCCAGGGAGTTAGCATACAGTTACCAGGGGACCTCGAAGCTTAGCTTATACAGCCAAGTATGCTGGATGATCACCCTGAAAATGCTAGATCAATAATATCAGGACCAGAAGTATCAGCTACTACTTCCACCCCAACTACAGGGTTCCCTCCTGCTACATTCTTTATCGATATGGGAAAGCTGGTGGGAACGTTGGCCCAAAACTCAGCCGTGTTTGCCAATTATGGATATCGCAAGTGAACGAACACCAATCCTGTTTTAATTTTCTGAGCGGTTGTACTATATCATTGCATTTAATATTGGTATTCTGTTAATCAGTCTCTTTTCAGGGCTTATTGCTAGTTCTAATAAAGCCCAGCTAAAAGTTTAAACAGTGTATTGGTGTTACTTGGATCCAGGTGAGGGAAAGAAGACCCGTATATTACAGGTGCCCTTGCACCATATCTCAATGGTGATCCCAACGTCGGAAGAAAATGATTCAGTCTCAGGGAGTGTAGAAAGACACAGGGGCCAATCAATGAGATTGGAGGAGAAGCGGTTTAACCTTAAAGAGGAGCTCCAGCCCCCCCCCCCAAATTTTTTAAGTGAGCTGCTACAAATACTGTAG
The DNA here is from genome assembly GCA_029206835.1 of Rana muscosa. Lineage (NCBI taxonomy): Eukaryota > Metazoa > Chordata > Amphibia > Anura > Ranidae > Rana > Rana muscosa. The sequence goes on from CM055116.1 coordinate 735,452,975, forward strand.
CTGCTGACTTTTAATATTAGGACACTTACCTGTCCAGGGATCCCGCGATGTCGGCACCCCAGCCAATTTTTCAATCGGCTCTCAGGTGATTCCGTCGCTATTCCTTGTAAGGCAAACCAGGAGTGAAGACTTACGGCTTCACAGCCGGTTCCCTACTGCGCATGCGCAAAGCAGGCTGCTCTTTGTGAATGGCCTGCTGGAGGGGGAAGGAAGAGGAGGGATGCAGCGAGGTCCCCCGGAAGTGGGGACAGGTACCTGTCAAAAACAGGTACCCACTACCCCTTCACTCCGAAAGGTGCCAAATGTGGTAACGGAGGGGGGGAGGAGGAAGCAAACGAGTGGAGCTTCCCCTTTTGGGTGGAGCTCCGCTTTAAGGTACGTAGGGGTTTTTTCACTTCATCAAGGCGGCAAGGCGGCAAGGATGTGGAACTCCCTTCCACAATCAGTGGTATCGGCAGGAAGTATTGATAGTTTTAATAGACTCCTGAATGTGCATCTTAGTGAACACAATATACAGACATATGGGAAATGATCATCGACATAAACACACATACACCAATCACACAGGATGGACTGGATGGACTAGTGTCTTTAGTCAACCTTACCAACTATGAAATTATAAAAAAAATATATAATTTTTTTTTCTGTTTTATTACATTTTGTTTTCTTTTTTTAACAACCTGTGACAAGAGCAATATAATGTTACCATAGTAACATTGTACTACTCTGGAGAAGTGATCAGATTTTTAGATTTTTTTTACACATTATGATTACTTATAGCAGTGAATTTCATTGCTATAAGCAAGCATTTTACTGAATGAAACTGATTAATTCAGTTTGTTTTGTTTTGGCCAGAGCTAATCACATGGTACAGATGGGCTGTGATTGGCCCTGTCTGTACCATGTGATCACATTGACAAATCACAGCTACCAACACAATTGAACACAATGGATGGCAATCCATTGTGATTGGTCACAAAGGCCCACCTGGCCATCAATTTGCTATAGGCTGGGGGGGAAGGTGTTAAAGGAATTCCTTCAGGACCCCCAGGCCACCATACCTAGTGTCCCCATTGGAAGATTTCCCCTGTATTACTTTTCTGGAGGCAACCTAAAATGTGGGAATTTCCTTTAGTTTTACTTTTAATGATAATGGTAAACAGGATAAATAAAGAAGGTAAATCTCCCTAATGGGCAGACAGCAATAAGAATGAACAGGGGTTCTAATCCCTCTCCACTATATCCAAAACAAAAAATAGTTTTGCCTTTAATTATACTTTATTATGAATAAATATGCAAAATACTTATGAATTTAAATAAACTTTGCTTTGCAAAATTCTTACAAAATTCATAAGCAATATAAGAAACCTGTTTAATACATCTGGGAATCCATTTAAGTAGCAGGTCTTAAAATTTTTAAGGGCTTTTAAACAAGATTAGTTGACTCAATGATGGCACCAACAACTTTTCCAAATTTCATATGAATGTAAAAAAAACAATCTAACCTTGTACTGCTAGCTTAAGCCGGACTTAATCAGTTTAAATATCGGCCGGTTCAGCAGGAACTGGCCGAGACTCGAACCATGTATGGGCAGGCTGAATGTACCCAAGTTGATCGAGCGATCAACTTGGGTACAACCAGCCTGACAGATTTTACATGCGATTACTGCTAGCGGCTGTTATAGCTGCTAGCAATAATCACTGTGTTCTCTCAGTGCAGGCAGCTCCCCCCTGCCGGGGGAAAACAATAGCTTGGCGGGAGAGATTTCCCTGTCAACAGTGTCTGTGTTGATTGGGGAATCAAGGTGGTTGCGGGAAAGAAACTGCTTCAACTATTGCCGGCTTTAGGCCCATGTCTGTATCTTTTTGTCTGTACTGTCTGTATAGTACACTTTCTATTATTGTAGGATGGTGCTTTATTTCAAGATTGGGTAACTAGAAAGATGGAAGATAACTAGTTTAATGTGTATAATATGATAAAGTTGTTAACATGAAAAGTGTCAGGCTGCTATGCTGGTATTGGTATGGTTTTCAATGTTTTCTATAATTTTTGAATTTAAAGCGGAGGTCCACCCTAAAAATAAAAATTACATTACCATTCTCCTTAAAATCTGTAAAAAAACATTTGAAAAACCTTTTTTTTTTTTTACTTACCAGAAACGCCTGTTGCTAGGTAGTCTTTCTAATCTGCCACTTCCTATACTGCGGAGCTCCTCGTTTTCTTCCTCCCCCACGTTGTCTCCTGGGAAATGTGTCCCAGAAGACAGCCGGCCATTCACAAAGCGCTGCGCGACTCGCGCATGCGCAGTAGGAAATGGGCACTGAAGCCGCAAGGCTCCACTGCCTGCTTCCCTTAGTTAGGATGGCGGCGCCGGCACCCGATCCGATGGACGGATCGGTCTCAGGGGGCCAACATCGCGGGCTCCCTGGACAGGTAAGTGTCCTTATTAAAAGTCAGCAGCTCACCTCAGGTACCTTCCCGCACAGAATGGATAACTTTAGTTAATAATATTATGGCTGCTGAGGAGTGGATGGCACAGTGTAGAGAAAGATATGAGAAATTCTACACCACGTGGGGTGGGCTACTTGGATAAACGATGCAAACCCAACTGGGCTATGTGCTCTGGGTCCCTCGCCAACTGCGGCTCCACCCATGTGATGGGGCTGGGTCGGGGGGCGGGGATTTGCAGGTCTGACAATAAATAGATGGATGAGCTTTCACAAACCTAAAGCAGCTCAAATTGGTGTATTACGCTAGCTGGTGTTACCCCCATTTTTTCTTTTTTGTCCCTCATTTCTTATTATTTTATTATCCCGTTATTTGTTCTTTTTGTCTCTTTCATAATTTTTTTAATTTATGTTCTTTGGTGCTCCTGTGTTTTTGGGCCTGGTAACTGGGGACCCAGTCTGATCCTACCCTCTGCGTGAGGGATGGCACCCCCGCCAGCGGTGTACCGGGCGGAGAAGAGTGGGGTGATCCATGCATGCTTGAATTCATATCACAGTGGTCATATGTTCATAATTACTCCCCCAGATGTAGTCACCGAACTGTGTGCATCCCTGACTAACTCTTTTGCTGACTGAATGTACCCGGTGAAAGGCTCCTTTTGTATTGTTGTCTTAAGCTTTTCCGTTTTGTCCACTGTTTATTTGTTTGTTCTCTGAATATGTCTTTTAAAATAAAGATTACATAAAAAAAAGTCAGCAGCTACAGTGTTTGTAGCTGCTGACTTTTAAAAAAAAAAAATTTGCGGCTGGAACACCGCTTTAATCCACTACTATAAGAATGGATCGTGTTTCCACTTTTATTCTTCGTTGTCATACGATATTCCTTGGTAGAATCAAAAGATTTTATGGCCAACCCCATAGTGTGGGGTTGGCCATAAAAAGGTTCCTGTCCGGGCACGAGGATGTGACCTACTGGAGTAAACGTCAAGCAAGTTATGGTCTGCTTAATACTGTTCACATAATTCTGGTGAGTGGGTGTAATAAGCAGGGCAGGACGAGGCTATTTAAATCGGTTAAGGACCGGCTCCTGTACATTTACGTCGGCAGAATGGCGCGGTTGCGCAGAGTAACGTATATTTATGTCACTTTGAAATTCCCGCCGTGCCAGGCGCGCGCCCCTGCCGCAAGCTCTGTGACAGTGCCTGCGGGACCCACGGATCAGGTCACAGAGCTGCAGAACGGGGAGAGGAAAGTGTAAACATGCATCTCCCCGTTCTGCCTAGTGACACTGTCACTGATCGTATGCTCCCTCTCATCGGGAGCAGCGATCAGTGACGTGTCACTCGTAGCCACACCCCCTAACAGTTAGAATCACTCCCTAGGACACACTTAACCCCTTCAGCGCCACCTAGTGGTTAACCCCTTCACTGTCAGTGTCATTTTCACAGTAATCAATGCATTTTTATAGCACTGGTCGCTGTAAAAATGACAATGTGTCAAAAGTGTCCGATGTGTCTGCCATAAAGTCGCAGTCACGATAAAAATCGCAGATCGCCGCCATTACTAGTAAAAAAAAAATAATAATAAAAATGCCAAAAAACTACCTCTATTTTGTAGATGCTATAACTTTTGCGCAAACCAATCCATAAACGCTTATTGCGATTGTTTTTACCAAAAATATGTAGAAGAATACGTATCGGTCTAAACTGTGGAAAAATTTAGTTTTTTTATAGATTTTTTGGGGATATTTATTATAGCAAAAAGTAAAAAATTTAGAATTTTTTTCAAAATTGTCGCTCTATTTGTGTTTATAGCGCAAAAAATAAAAACCGCAGAGGTGATCAAATACCACCAAAAGAAAGCTCTATTTGTGGTAAAAAAAGTATGTCAATTTTGTTTGGGAGCCACGTCGCACGACCGTGCAATTGTCAGTTAAAACGACGCAGTGACGGATCGCACAAAATGCTCTGGTCTTTGGCCAGGGAAATGGTCCGGGGCTTATATGGTTAAGTGTGTACATCTTAAATGTATTATTAAATATGTGTCTTTCTTTCCAGTCCTTTGCTTTTGAAATCTGACAATGCCAAGAACAGAATCAGGTCTCTGGCGGCTGAGTGGAACTGCAGGGCAGTGTGCCTGTAGTGCTTTAGTCCACTTTGCTGCCATGCCCCCTGCCACTTAGTACATAGATAAATCTGTCTGATGCTGATGACTTCAGCTGTCCACCCACAATGGAAACACACCCCCTGCTCCATCCTGATGTGATGTGGGAGGAAGCTGCATACCCTCCTAACAAGTCTCGGCCTCCCCTGTCCTTACCAGCTTGGAAGATAGACTGGTTAGCAGACATATAACTGTTTTAAAAAAGTTAATTTCAAATGTATTTGACATTTATATTTTAGCATGAGAAAAGTAATTATTGATTACTGTGCTGATTCAGACTAAAGTGATTGACATGGGCTCATTAGCATTCACACACACTTTAAGTTTATACAGTATAATATATATATACATATACAGTTGTGCTCATAAGTTTACATACCCTAGTAGAATTTATAATTTCTTGGCCATTTTTCAGAGAATATGAATGATAACACAAAAACTTTTCTTTCACTCATGGTTAGTGTTTGGCTGAAGCCATTTATTATCAATCAACTGTGTTTACTCTTTTTAAATCATAATCGCAACAGAAACTACCCAAATGACCCTGATCAAAAATTTACATACCCCAGTTCTTAATACCGTGTATTGCCCCCTTTAACATCAATGACAGCTTGAAGTCTTTTGTGTTATTTGTGGATGAGGCTCTTTATCTTCTCAGATGGTAAAGCTGCCCATTCCTCTTGGCAAAAAGCCTCCCAGTTCCTGTAAATTCTTGGGCTGTCTTGCATGAACTGCATGTTTGAGATCTCCCCAGAGTGGCTCAATGATATTGAGGTCAGGAAACTGAGATGACCACTCCAGAACCTTCACTTTATTCTGCTGTAGCCAATGACAGGTCGACTTGGCCTTGTGTTTTGGATCATTGTCATGTTGGAATGTCCAAGTAGGTCCCATGCGCAGCTTCCTGGCTGATGAATGCAAATGTTCCTCCAGTATTTTTTGATAACAAACTGCATTCATCTTGCCATCAATTTTGACCAAATTCACTGTGTCTTTGTAGCTCACACATCCCCAAAACATCAGCGATCCACCTCCGTGTTTCACAGTAGGAATGGTGTACCTTTCATCATAGGCCTTGTTGACTCCTCTCCAAATGTAGTGTTTATGGTTGTGACCAAAAGGCAAAATTTTGGTCTCATCACTCCAAATGACTTTGTGCCAGAAGGTTTGAGGCTTGTCTCTGTGCTGTTTGGTGTATTGTAAGCGGGATACTTTGTGGCATTTGCGAAGTAATGGCTTTCTTCTGGCGACTCGACCATGCAGCCCATCTTTCTTCAAGTGCCTCCTTATTGTGCATCTTGAAACCACACATGTTTTCAGAAAGTCCTGTATTTCACCTGAAGTTATTTGTGTGTTTTTCTTTGCATCCCACACTATTTTCCTGGCAGTTGTGGCTAAAATGTTAGTTGGTCTACCTGACCGTGGTTTGATTTCAACAGAACCCCTCATTTTCCACTTCCTGATTAGAGTTTGAACACTGCTGATTGGCATTCTCAATTCCTTGGATATCTTTTTATATTTCTTTCCTGTTTCATACAGTTCAACTACATTTTCCCACAGATCCTTTGACAATTCTTTTGCTTTCCCCATGACTCAGAATCCAGAAACGTCAGTGCAGCACTGGATGAAAGATGCAAGGGGCTATCAGGAGTCCATAAACTCATTGACCTTTTATACACACACACTAATTACAAGCAAACAGATCACAGGTGAGGATGGTTACCTTTAATAGCCATTCAAACCCCTTTGTGTCAACTTATTTGCATGTTATCAGACCAAAATCACCAGGGTATGTAAACTTTTGATCAGGGTCATTTGGGTAGTTTCTGTTGTCATTATGATTTAAAAAGAGTTGACACATTTGATTTAATAATAAATGGCTTCAGCCAAACACTGACCATGAGTGAAAGAAATGTTTTTGTGTTATCATTCATATTCTCTGAAAAATGGCCAAGAAATCATAAATTCTGCCAGGGTATGTAAACTTATGAGCACAACTGTATATATGTAATAAATTCAATATAAAATCTGTAGTTATTTTATAAGGCAGTGTGCTGTAAGCCTTAGTAACTAGTCTACTTGAGATTACAACAAAAATGGATTCTGATTGGCTATGAGTCACTATATACACACCCATATTATCTATGCTTTCTACGTGATAGAACCTGTACAGTCTGCTGAGTTTAGAATGGTACCGAACGCTGAAGGTATGTGGGCTCTTGTAAAATCCAGTTCATTCATAAAATTTTATTTAGGTTGTATGAAACATTGATTGGATTTGTTGGAACTTTTTTAATTATATCCTTAACAAATTTTAGGACATCGCTTAGGAGAGGATTGATTTATGTACAGTAAACTTAGGATTGTCTTTTGTGTGCTTTTGCAAATCTCAGTGGTACTACCTAACTGGATTTTCCTGTTTGTAAAGGTAAATAAATGTACTATCGATCTATATATGCAAGGGTCTATCAGGAGTCTATCCTGATGGGGGGGGGGGGGGGTTGCCATATCATTCTGTAAGATTGTCCCTGAGTGAGACTCAAGACTGCCTGACAACTCCTCCACAATGTTAGTAATATGGCACTTTTATGCACATATATTAGATACTGCAAATATGATTTGTCACCACTCACTCCTGCTCTAACCCCTTACATCTAATTTACAGTACAGTGCATTCTCTCCCTTTTGTCACACTGATAGACATATAGCCAGCTCATAAAACTTTGAAATTTAAACTAGTTTTCTGTAACAAAAATGGCGAGGGATATTTCTTCTTTGTGCAAATATCTTTACATACTATAAAAATACTTGTTATTTACACGCATTTGGGAAAATGTAGTAAATGTATGTATTTAATGCTATTCCATTTTTTTTTCTTTTATTAAAATGTAAACCTAGATGTGATGATCAAACCAGGGGAGATGCCAATTACCGTAAATAATGTTTGATTTGCCTGAATATTAAGGCATAAATCCATCTGATCTGTAGAGAATTAAAGAAATGATGAAGCTAGACAATCGTGATACACTTGTATTATTCACTAGATTAGTCAAGTGTGTGTATATATATATATATATATTTGTATTTATGTGTGTGCATTCAGACAAATCAGAGAATGTGCAGCTTCTTGTGAACACTAAAAGCAACACTTACTGCTGCCCACCACCAGGCATGAGGAATACTTGTGAAGTTTGTGCCAGAGACATCATGTTCTACCGTGTAGACCATAGCTGAAAAAGAAAAGATTCCCATGGCAATGAAGAGTAATAGACAGCCCACTTGTTGGTAGCACTGTCGAAGAGTAAACCCAAAAGCTCTTAGTCCTGTAGAATGGCGTGCCAGCTTAAGGATTCGGAATATACGCATCAGTCTCATTATTCTAAGTACTTGTCCAACTTTGCCGACTCGTCCTACAGCCTCTATTTCATGCTCATGGCTGGACCTTTTACCACCTTCATCCTCATCAGAAAACTTTTCAAGAAGCAATTGTAAATAGAGTGGCAATATTGCAATGAGGTCCACAGCGTTTAGAACACTGCGCAAAAAATGCTGTATGTCTGGAGTTGAGATGAGACGTAGTATGTACTCTAAAGTAAAGAATGCAATACAGAGGGTCTCCACATGCTCCAGATAAGGTCTACCACTAGCAAGCCCAGCAGCATTTTTGTATTGCATATCTTCAACTGTGTTAAGTGTCATAGCCACAATCGATATGAGAACAAAGAAGCTGGATGCTACCGCCATGGCCTTGGCTGTGACTGAAGAGAAGGGTTTTTCCACTAAGTTCCAGATATGGCGTCTCAGCTGTCCATAAAGCATTCCTCTAAAGAGTTCCTCATTCTCCTCGGTCTCCATTTCAGCTTTAAGTTCTCTTTGGATCTTTAACTGCTCATTGAGCTCATCTTGCCTCTCCTCAAATGATATCCGACAGCAACGAGGAGTATGTTTTACCCTTACACCCCAATAGTTGATTTCTTCCAGAAAACTGCGAGGGCACAACTCATCCCTTATCCACAACACCCCAGTACGATAGAAGTTGTAGATATGATGAAATATAGCTGGGTCACGGTCAAAGAAATAGACATCCTCCTCTGGGTTGTAATCATCACATAGATCTAGTTTACGTTGCCGATCAGTATATGTTGCCAATCGCCCTATCCGAGTTTTGGGATAACTAGCTGCTACCATGTAAGATATAAAGTAAGCTGTTCCACCCACATTGATATGTAGCAAGTTGTTGCGAGCATTCCCAAAAACAGAGGGAGAAAATAAACGTATGTCTTGGTCATCATCATAGGATCCATGTTCATGGCTAGAAATGAACTGCTTTTTCCATCCATCCAGTCGTTTTTCTTCTCGTTCCGCCCATCTCAGTTCCTCTACATCATCATCTTCATCCTCAATGTAATAAACATAATTGCTTTCAGAGTTCCACTGATTGCTGGTAGAACCTCTAGCCAGTCGAAATCTGTCCTCATTACCACGGGGTCTTCCAGATCCTTTTCTAAAAAATGACAAAGGAGGAGCCCTGGCCCTCTGCTTGTACTGCAGCATGTCTGGTTAGGCATCAACTATCCCAGGCATGAAAAGGAGATCAGTCATACCTGCATGCCAGGACCAATGGCTATCTCTCCAGGGATGTACATCATTTCTATCTTCCCTTGTATTTTATTTGCATGTAAGGAAACAATAGCAAAGCATTTTATGCTGTATGTGTCTCTGGCAGTTTTAAGTCCTGCTGACAAAGAAGATTTAAATACTTAAGAAGGGATTTTCATGTTATTATCCCATTCAGCCTGCAACTTACAACATTCACTGGAGCTCTGAACAAATGTATCACACCGATAGACATATAGTCAGTTCATAAAACGTAAGCACTAAATTAAGATTAATGTGCTTGCTATATTTTAAAAACATATTTATTATATATAGTGGAAGATGAAGATATTTCTCAGTAAAGATGGCACGCACATGGATGTGGTGACTGAATGTTTGATGCAATATTAAAGTGATGTATGCTAAAGCATTTTTAAATGAACAATAAATGTAGAGATTAGTAGTAGTATTAAATATAGGTTATCATATTTAAAGTATGTGTGTGGCCAACACTTTTTTTTTGTTTTAAACTACACATTATTATATACAGTTTATTACATATCCCCATATGTAATAACATATTTGCCATAATAGTTTTCATGGGCCAGTTAAATTTTTAAACAAAAAGTCCCTCTCCTTCTTACGCTGCAAGATATATGTGCTCAAATCCAGCAGTGGAACAAACGGGGGAGGCTCTCACTAATGCTATGGGGGTGATTTGGCAATCAGCATTCAATAGAAGGAAATGTAGCATTAGGCAATTAGGAACATTCCATGAATGCACATTGTCACTCTGGTTTAGGGATGAGCTCGGTGTTCGAGTCGAACATACGTTCGACTCGAACATCAGCTGTTCGATCGTTCGCCGAACAACGAACGATTTGGGCCGTTCGCGCCTAATTCGCGGCCCACAATGCACTACGCCATCGCAGTGTCATCCAGGCGCTGTGATTGGCCAAGCATGCACTGTGACCCCGCATGCTTGGCCAATCACAGCGCCGGCAGCGAGGAGAGCAATGATTGGCCACAGGCAGGATGCCTGTGGCCAATTATTGCTGAGGGTGTTTAGTACACGCCCCACACTATAAAAGGCCGCCAGCACGGCGGCCTAGTGTAGTGTGTTCCGGAGCAGGGAAAGAGAAGCATAGGCAGGGACAGTGACATTTTTTTTTCTTGCTTAACCTGGATTCCTTTAGTTTAGGGAAAGAGAAGGATAGGTAGGGAGAGTGTCAGTCTGTTTTACTGTGCTAAACCTTGTTTGTAGGGACAGGGAAGGACAGTGAGGGAAATTCTCATTGTGCTATACTGTGCTAAAGCATTCATCATCAACCATCTTTAAAAAAACATTTTTTATAGGGACAGAAAACTATAGGTAGGGAGAGTGTCAGTGTGTTTTACTGTGCTAAACCTTGTTTGTAGGGACAGGGAAGGACAGTGAGGGAAATTCTCATTGTGCTATACTGTGCTAAAGCATTCATCATCAACCATCTTTAAAAAAACATTTTTTATAGGGACAGAAAACTATAGGTAGGGAGAGTGTCAGTGTGTTTTTCTGTGCTAAACCTTGTTTGTAGGGACAGGGAAGGACAGTGAGGGAAATTCTCATTGTGGTATACTGTGCTAAAGCATTCATCATCAACCATCTTTAAAAAAAACATTTTTTATAGGGACAGAAAACTATAGTTAGGGAGAGTGTCAGTGTGTTTTACTGTGCTAAACCTTGTTTGTAGGGACAGGGAAGGACAGTGAGGGAAATTCTCATTGTGCTATACTGTGCTAAAGCATTCATCATCAACCATCTTTAAAAAAAATGTTTTATAGGGACAGAAAACTATAGGTAGGGAGAGTGTCAGTGTGTTTTACTGTGCTAAACCTTGTTTGTAGGGACAGGGAAGGCCAGTGAGGGAAATTCTCATTGTGCTATACTGTGCTAAAGCATTCCTCATCAACCATCTTTAAAAAAAAAATTTTTTATAGGGACAGAAAACTATAGGTAGGGAGAGTGTCAGTGTGTTTTACTGTGCTAAACCTTGTTTGTAGGGACAGGGAAGGACAGTGAGGGAAATTCTCATTGTGCTATACTGTGCTAAAGCATTCATCATCAACCATCTTTAAAAAAACATTTTTTATAGGGACAGAAAACTATAGGTAGGGAGAGTGTCAGTGTGTTTTACTGTGCTAAACCTTGTTTGTAGGGACAGGGAAGGACAGTGAGGGAAATTCTCATTGTGCTATACTGTGCTAAAGCATTCATCATCAACCATCTTTAAAAAAAAATTTTTATAGGGACAGAAAACTATAGGTAGGGAGAGTGTCAGTGTGTTTTACTGTGCTAAACCTTGTTTGTAGGGACAGGGAAGGCCAGTGAGGGAAATTCTCATTGTGCTATACTGTGCTAAAGCATTCCTCATCAACCATCTTTAAAAAAAAATTTTTTATAGGGACAGAAAACTATAGGTAGGGAGCGTGTCAGTGTGTTTTACTGTGCTAAACCTTGTTTGTAGGGACAGGGAAGGACAGTGAGGGAAATTCTCATTGTGCTATACTGTGCTAAAGCATTCATCATCAACCATCTTTAAAAAAACATTTTTTATAGGGACAGAAAACTATAGGTAGGGAGAGTGTCAGTGTGTTTTACTGTGCTAAACCTTGTTTGTAGGGACAGGGAAGGACAGTGAGGGAAATTCTCATTGTGCTATACTGTGCTAAAGCATTCATCATCAACCATCTTTAAAAAAAAAATTTTATAGGGACAGAAAACTATAGGTAGGGAGAGTGTCAGTGTGTTTTACTGTGCTAAACCTTGTTTGTAGGGACAGGGAAGGACAGTGAGGGAAATTCTCATTGTGCTATACTGTGCTAAAGCATTCATCATCAACCATCTTTAAAAAAAAAAAAAATTATAGGGACAGAAAACTATAGGTAGGGAGAGTGTCAGTGTGTTTTACTGTGCTAAACCTTGTTTGTAGGGACAGGGAAGGCCAGTGAGGGAAATTCTCATTGTGCTATACTGTGCTAAAGCATTCATCATCAACCATCTTTAAAAAAACATTTTTTATAGGGACAGAAAACTATAGGTAGGGAGAGTGTCAGTGTGTTTTACTGTGCTAAACCTTGTTTGTAGGGACAGGGAAGGACAGTGAGGGAAATTCTCATTGTGCTATACTGTGCTAAAGCATTCATCATCAACCATCTTTAAAAAAACATTTTTTATAGGGACAGAAAACTATAGGTAGGGAGAGTGTCAGTGTGTTTTACTGTGCTAAACCTTGTTTATAGGGACAGGGAAGGACAGTGAGGGAAATTCTCATTGTGCTATACTGTACTAAAGCATTCATCATCAACCATCTTTAAAAAAAAAAAATTATAGGGACAGAAAACTATAGGTAGGGAGAGTGTCAGTGTGTTTTACTGTGCTAAACCTTGTTTGTAGGGACAGGGAAGGACAGTGAGGGAAATTCTCATTGTGCTATACTGTGCTAAAGCATTCATCATCAACCATCTTTAAAAAAAAAATTTTATAGGGACAGAAAACTATAGGTAGGGAGAGTGTCAGTGTGTTTTACTGTGCTAAACCTTGTTTGTAGGGACAGGGAAGGACAGTGAGGGAAATTCTCATTGTGCTATACTGTGCTAAAGCATTCCTCATCAACCATCTTTAAAAAAAAAATTTTTTATAGGGACAGAAAACTATAGGTAGGGAGAGTGTCAGTGTGTTTTACTGTGCTAAACCTTGTTTGTAGGGACAGGGAAGGACAGTGAGGGAAATTCTCATTGTGCTATACTGTGCTAAAGCATTCATCATCAACCATCTTTAAAAAAACATTTTTTATAGGGACAGAAAACTATAGGTAGGGAGAGTGTCAGTGTGTTTTACTGTGCTAAACCTTGTTTGTAGGGACAGGGAAGGACAGTGAGGGAAATTCTCATTGTGCTATACTGTGCTAAAGCATTCATCATCAACCATCTTTAAAAAAAATTTTTTATAGGGACAGAAAACTATAGGTAGGGAGAGTGTCAGTGTGATTTACTGTGCTAAACCTTGTTTGTAGGGACAGGGAAGGACAGTGAGGGAAATTCTCATTGTGCTATACTGTGCTAAAGCATTCATCATCAACCATCTTTAAAAAAAAATTTTTTATAGGGACAGAAAACTATAGGTAGGGAGAGTGTCAGTGTGTTTTACTGTGCTAAACCTTGTTTGTAGGGACAGGGAAGGACAGTGAGGGAAATTCTCATTGTGCTATACTGTGCTAAAGCATTCATCATCAACCATCTTTAAAAAATTTTTTTTATAGGGACAGAAAACTATAGGTAGGGAGAGTGTCAGTGTGTTTTACTGTGCTAAACCTTGTTTGTAGGGACAGGGAAGGACAGTGAGGGAAATTCTCATTGTGCTATACTGTGCTAAAGCATTCCTCATCAACCATCTTTAAAAAAAAAATTTTTTATAGGGACAGAAAACTATAGGTAGGGAGAGTGTCAGTGTGTTTTACTGTGCTAAACCTTGTTTGTAGGGACAGGGAAGGACAGTGAGGGAAATTCTCATTGTGCTATACTGTGCTAAAGCATTCATCATCAACCATCTTTAAAAAAACATTTTTTATAGGGACAGAAAACTATAGGTAGGGAGAGTGTCAGTGTGTTTTACTGTGCTAAACCTTGTTTGTAGGGACAGGGAAGGACAGTGAGGGAAATTCTCATTGTGCTATACTGTGCTAAAGCATTCCTCATCAACCATCTTTAAAAAAACATTTTTTATAGGGACAGAAAACTATAGGTAGGGAGAGTGTCAGTGTGTTTTACTGTGCTAAACCTTGTTTGTAGGGACAGGGAAGGCCAGTGAGGGAAATTCTCATTGTGCTATACTGTGCTAAAGCATTCCTCATCAACCATCTTTGAAATCCTTGTTTTTTGGACAGTCAGGGAAATTGTCATTGTGCTATTCTGTGCGAAAGCAATCATCCTCAACCATATTTAGAAATCCTTAAGTAAAGGGACAGAGAAGGACACCTGAAGGTAGCCCTTATTGCTTTTTTCCCATCTCCCTGCAGGCCATCCATTAGAATGTCTGGAAGGCAAACAAGGAGAGGCAGACAGTCAGGAGGCAATAAAAGAGGGCAAGCAGGCTCTGTGTCTGGGGGCAACAGTGCTGGTCGTGGACGCGGTGCATTGTCATCAGCACATGGCCATGGGACACGCTTGTCCTTCTTTTTGGCAGCTGGACATGTTGAGCCACATCATGCCGAAGACTTGGTAGAGTGGATGACCAAGCCCTCCTCCTCCTCCTCATCCTCTCTCACCCAGGCTCAGGGTACTGGCAAAGCAGCTGCCAAAGCGTCCTCTTCCCTGGTATCAATGTCAGACTCATCATCAGTCACTCCTTCCCTAGACCCACCATGTCCTCCTCCTGAGGAGTCCCCCGAACTGTTTGAGCACAGTGTTGGGTACATGCTCCAGGAGGATGCCCAGCGTTTCGAAGGGTCTGATGATGAAACCCAGCTAGAGGAAGGCAGTAGCGTGAGAGCAGACAGAGGGGATGCTCAAGAAGGACACCAATCTGGCAGTCATGTTCCAGCAGCTGCAGCATACTGCCAGATTGGCTCCAGTGATGAGGAGGGAGGGGATGATGAGGTCACTGACTCCACGTGGGTGCCTAATAGGAGAGAGGAGGAGGAGGAGGATGAGGAGGAGGCACATCTCCAACGAGGTAGGATGCCCTTTGGTGGCCAGCGTAAGGGCAGTACACCGACGGAATCACACCGCAGAGCTCCGCCTGTGCAGGGCGCTGCCTCTGCCCGTCATTCAAAAAGTTCTTTGGTGTGGGCCTTTTTTGAGGCTAGTGCATCAGATCGCACAGCTGCTGTTTGCAACATATGTCTCAAGCGTATATCGCGTGGCCAAAACATCAGCCGCTTGGGTACCACATGCCTGACCAGACATATGTTGACCTGCCATGCAGCTCGTTGGCAAGCCTACCTCAAAGACCCACACCAAAGAACAAAGCGGACCTCTCCTTGCACCGCATCAGCTGGGATCTCCAACCCCACTATAACTTCAGTCCTCTCTGAAACATGCACTGAGAGGAATGAAGGTGTAGAATTAGGTGTGTCACAGCCAAGTACTTGCGGCCACTCTGCTAGCAGTACACCGACGTCCGATTCTAGCAGGCAAATTTCCCTGCCCCAGCTGCTGGACCGTCGAAAGAAGTTCACTCCCAGCCATCCACATGCCCAGCGGTTGAATGCTAGCTTGGCTAAATTGCTAGCGCTTCAACTGCTGCCTTTTCAGTTGGTAGACTCGGCCCCCTTCCGTGAGTTTGTGCAATGTGCGGTTCCTCAGTGGCAGGTTCCCAAACGCCACTTTTTCTCACGGAAGGCTATTCCTTCTCTCTACCGGCATGTGGAAGGCAATGTCTTGGCCTCGCTGGACAGGGCGGTCAGCGGTAAGGTGCATATTACCGCTGACTCATGGTCCAGCAGGCATGGACAGGGACGTTACCTTTCTTTCACGGCCCATTGGGTCACTCTTTTGGCACCTGGGAAGGATGCAGGACAAGGTGCAGTAGTGTTGGAGGTTGTTCCACCGCCACGCCTCCAAAATGCTACTACTGGTTGTGACACACCTCTCTCCTCCACCCCCTCCTCTTCTTCTTCCTCCATGGCCTCTTCCTGTGCTTTGTCCTCTGAACCAGCGGTGCTCCGTAGCCGTTCAAGGGGCTACGCAAGTACGCAGGCAAAAAGATGCCATGCCGTGCTTGCGCTGGTGTGTTTGGGGGACAGAAGCCACACTGGGGCAGAGGTCCTGTCTGCTCTGCAGGGCCAGGCCGAGAGGTGGTTGACGCCACGCCAGCTTAAGCCAGGAATGGTGGTTTGCGACAATGGCACCAACCTCCTCTCCGCCCTCCGACAGGGACAACTGACCCATGTGCCCTGTGTGGCTCACGTCCTTAACCTGGTGGTGCAGCGGTTCTTGGGCAGGTACCCGGGCTTACAGGATGTCCTGAGGCAGGCCAGGAAAGTCTGTGTGCATTTCCGCAGATCTTATAATGCCAGTGCTCGCCTGGCTGAGCTGCAAAAGGAGTTGAACCTGCCCAAGAACCGCCTTATATGTGACATGCCCACCAGGTGGAACTCAACGTTGGCCATGCTGCAGCGGCTGCACACGCAGCAGAGGGCCATCAATGAGTACCTGTGCGACTACGGCACCAGGACAGGGTCAGGGGAGCTTGGTTTTTTTTCTCCACGCCAGTGGGGCATGATCAGGGATGCATGCACTGTCCTGGCACCATTTGAGGAGGCCACGAGGATGGTGAACAGTGACAGTGCATGCATCAGTGACACTGTACCTCTTGTCCACCTGTTGGAGCACACGCTGCGTGGAATAATGGACAGGGCACTTGAGGCAGAACAGAGGCAGGAAGAGGAGGACTTCCTTGCCTCTCAAGGCCCCCTTTACCCAGACAGTGTTCCTTCTGTCCCACCCATCGCACAGGAAGAGGAGGAGGAGGAGGAGGATTGTGTCAGCATGGAGGTGGAGGCTGGCACTCAGCATCATCAGCAGCAGTCTTTTAGGGATGATTTACAGTCCCAAGAAACCAGTGGACTTGTACGTGGCTGGGAGGAGGTGGCTGCGGATCATGTCGTCCTTAGTGACCCAGAGGACTCCGGACCGAATGCCTCAGCTAACCTACGCTGCATGGCCTCCCTGATCCTGCAAAGTCTGCGGAAGGATCCTCGTATTCTTCGGATCAAGGAGAGGGACCATTACTGGCTGGCCACTCTCCTTGATCCACGGTACAAGGGTAAGGTTGCGGACCTTATGTTACCGTCGCAGAGGGAGCAGAGGATGAGACAACTCCGGGAGGCCTTGCAGAAAGGTCTGTGCAACGCGTTCCCAGAGACTGGGAGGTTACAAACTCCTGGTCCTGGACAACGAGTTGCTGAGGCTTCGGCCAGTCAAAGAAGGAGCGGTGGGGAAGGTGGCCGTCTGACCGATGCGTTCAGACAATTCTTTAGTCCGCAGCCCCAAAGTATGATCGGTTCCAGCAACCATCGCCAGCGTCTGATAAACATGGTGCAGGAATATCTAGGGGCAAGGTCAGACTTGGACACCTTCCCCACCGAAAATCCTCTGGCTTACTGGGTCTTGAGGATGGATCACTGGCCAGAGCTTGCACAGTATGCAATTGAGCTACTGGCCTGTCCTGCATCCAGCGTTCTTTCGGAACGCACATTCAGTGCTGCTGGAGGATTTGTCACGGATCACAGGGTGCGCCTGTCCACCGACTCGGTTGATTGACTGACTTTCATCAAGATGAACCAGTCTTGGATCACCACCAGCTACCACACACCTGATGCTGATATAACAGACTAATTGATTTTAACATGTCACATCCCTTCAAGACTGATGCTGATGCTGAGTGCCTGTGCTGTTATGTTGACTGGCTATCCTCCTCCTCCGAGTCCTCAATGATACGATTGATGATGATAGCTTGGAAGATCATTTTTGTTTATGGGTGCCGCCACCAGTGCCTAACGCCCAATTTTTCAGCTCCTGTTTAACAGGGGCGTGTAATTACAATTTTTGAAGCAATACTTTGCAACAGGGCTCATTGCTGTGCTCCAAGTACAGTATCTGTGAGGGGTTGCAGTGTTGTGCCACCAGTGCCTAAGGCCCAATTTTTCAGCCCCTGTTTAACAGGGGCGTGTAATTACAATTTTTGAAGCAATACTTTGCAACAGGGCTCATTGCTGTGCTCCAAGTACAGTATCTGTGAGGGGTTGCAGTGTTGTGCCACCAGTGCCTAAGGCCCAATTTTTCAGCCCCTGTTCAACAGGGGCATGTAATTACAATTCTTGATCTAATAATTCACAGCAGGGCCCATTGCTGCACCCACCAAGAGTAACTCTGAGGGCTTACAGTGTTGTGGCAACGCCACCACCACCACCACCACGAAAGGCCCAATTTTTCAGCCCCTGTTCAAAAGGGGCATGTAATTACAATTCTTGATCTAATAATTCACAGCAGGGCCCATTCCTGCACCCACCAAGAGTAACTCTGAGGGCTTACAGTGTTGTGGCAACACCACCACCACCACCACCACCACGAAAGGCCCAATTTTTCAGCCCCTGTTCAACAGGGGCATGCAATTACAATTCTTGATCTAATAATTCACAGCAGGGCCCATTGCTGCACCCACCAAGAGTAACTGTCAGGGCTTACAGTGTTGTGGCACCAGCACCACCATCAAAGGCCCAATCTTTACTACCACTGTTCAACAATTATATGTAATTACAATTCCTGATATAATAGTTGACAGCAGGGCGTTCCAGCACCAACCAAGAGTAACTGTGAGTGCTTACAGTGTTGTGCCAACACCAACAACTAAGGGGCCTATTTCTGCAGAGTATATACGGCAGGTCCCTACTTTCAAACATCCAACTTACAAACGACTCCTACTTGCAAACGCAAGAAGACAACAGGAAGTGAGAGGAAATCTACCCCTAGGAAGGAAAATTCTCTCCTGTAAGAATTAATATGGGAGAAAGGTGTCTCCTCTGTACTGATGCTTTATCACCAATCCTTGTTTCAAGAAAAACACCACATTTCAAAAACAGTTGTCATTGGGATGGAAAGTGAGGTGAAATGTTCTGAACAGGGGCACAGACAGCAAAACAAATGTTACAGGGGTGATAACCCTTACCTATGTTTTCCAAAAAGCTTAAAAATAGATTTTTGGGCTGGAGCTACACTTAAACAATGTACCTGTTCAAAATTACAAACAGATTCTACATAAGAACAAACCTACAGTCCCTGTCTTGTATGCACCGCCTGTATACGGCTGTTCAGAGTATATAGGGCCTTTTTTATTTTATGTGCGGGGTTCCCCTTAATATCCATACAAGACCCAAAGGGGCTGGTAATGGGCTGGGGTGGGGGGGGGGGGGGGTCATGGGGTAGCTATGCCATTTTTCTTAAAGATTTTCATCCATATTACCGGGACCAGACATTACATTAAAGCCGCAAGCAGTTTTAAATGGCTTTTTTTTCCTTTAGAAGTGTCATTTTGTGCAGGGACAGTTCTAAACACGGGAAACACGTGGCACTTCACAGGCATACTTTAGACACCCCCCAGGTACGATATTTAAAGGAATATTTGACTTTTTTTTTTCACTTTATGCATCATTAAAATGACTGCTCCCGAAAAACGACCGTTTTTAAAACTTCTTTTTGCATTGATACATGTCCCCTGGTGCAGAACCCGGGTTCCCAAACCCTTTTTAGGACAATAACATGCATAATAGTCGTTATAATTAGCACTTTAGAATTCGAACGTTCGCATCCATTGTATTTAATAGGGTTCTAATGTTCGTACGAACTTTCGGTCCGTTTGCGGGTTCTGGTGCGAACCGAACCCGGGGGTGTTCGGCTCATCACTACTCTGGTTGCAGAGGAGGGAGGTGGGAGAACATGTTCATAGGAAAGTAAGTAAAGCGATATTAAACCCAAAAACAAAAATGTAATATATAGCAGGTAACCAATCTTTAGATGTGTTCCCTCTGTTTTCACTTGGGGATCTGGCCAGTAACATAAATCCTGTATTAGAGGAGTTGTTGCACCACAGGGTTTTCAACTGCTTCCCTTCCAGTCTGTAGCAGAGTGGGAGCTCTATGTATAAAGGTGTTGTGAACAAGCACAAATTAACCATGTGAGATGAGTCAACAAGTCACGTTCCTGTGATCTTTCTGGCATGGTTACTACAGTAAAGAATATTTGAGCATTATCCCTCTCGTTGTGGTGTGTGGCCATTCTCCTTTTCCTTATACTGGTTTTTGACGGTGGTGAGCCGGGGCGAGCACTCTAGCTCCACTGAACATAGTGGATGAGAAATCATTGTACCAGGCTGGTCCCGGTACCATGTGATTGTTGTGACCATTCACAGTTATCATATGACAGTTGTACACAATGAATGGCTTTCATTCATAGCCATTCATTGTGTACTATTGTGATGATTTCTGTGATTGGTCACAGTGATCATATGATACAGACAGGACCAATCACAATGCATCTGTACCATGTAATAGCTGTGACCAATCACAGCTATCACAATAGTACACCCTGTGAATGAATGGATGCCATTCATAAAAATGATTGTTTATAACAATAATGATCACTGTTCTAAGCAATCATAGTGTAAAAAAACTAATCCTGATCACCTCCCCAGAGTAGTACAGTGTCATTGTGGTAACACTGCACTGCTCTGGTCATAGTATGTAAAAAAAGAAAACAGAAAAATAGGAAAAAAAGGTTTAAAAAGTATTTTTTTTTAATCTACATACTGTTCCAAGTCAGTATCCCTAATGACTGCCACACCAGTCATATGATAACGCTGTAGTGCTCTGGTGACTGTAGGTTAAAAAAAACTTTTGTTTAATTTCTTCACTTACCAAAAAATTATGACTTCAAAAAACTCACCATGCCTCAATACCTTGTACTGTCTACTTTCCAAAAAGGGATCATTTGGGGGGGCATTTGTACTGTTCTGGCATTTAAGGGTCTCAGGAAATTAGATAAGCAACCAACCAGTCTGCCCAGTCTGCCCAGTCTCCTCTGACATCAACAAGGCATTTTCGTCCACACAACTGTCGCTCACTGGATATTTTTTCGGGCCATTCTCTGTAAACACTAGAGATGGTTGTGTGTGAAAATCCCAGTAGATCTGCAGTTTTTGAAATACTCAGACCAGCCCGTCTGGTACCAAAAACCATGCCACATTCGAAGTCACTTAAATCCCCTTTCTTCCCCATTCTGATGCTCGGTTTGAACTTCAGCAAGTCGTCTTTACCACGTCTAGATGCCTAAATGCATTGAGATGCTGCCATGTGATTGACGGATTAGCGATTTGTGTTACCAATCAATTGAAAAGGTGTACCTAATAAAGTGGGCGGTGAGTGTATATTCTTCCCAATGCAAAGAATTAGTAAGAATGTGTCTTAAATATGATTTAGTCTTTGGTACCAGTTCATTAAGTATTGCTGTGCAAATGGAAAGAGTAAAAAAAAAAGGGCAACTATGAGGATTAACTGCACTTTTTATAAATAATTTGTCCATATGGTCAATTCAAAAAGAAAATGTGGAAGGTTAGACAATTATTTCTGATGAACAGTAAGGATTTTTTTTCTCTGTTAGACCAAACACTAATGCCGCGTACACACGACCGTTTTTAATGTCATGGAAAAAAACTACGTTTTTCTCGACGTGATTCTTCTCAAGCCTGCCTTGCATACACACTATCGTGAAAAAAAATGCTCGAGCAAAGTGCGGTGACGTACAACACGTACGACAACACATACAAAGGCACTATAAAGAGGAACTTCTATTCGGATGGCGCCACCCTTTGGGCTGCTTTTGCTGATTTCGTGTTACCACATGTTAGTAAAAGTTTGGTGAGAGACGATTCGCGCTTTTCAGTCCGTTAGAGCATGACGAATGTGCTATCTCCATTACGAACGCTAGTTTTACCAGAACGAGCGCTCCCGTCTCATAACTTGCTTCTGAGCATGCGCCTTTTTTTTCCCGTCATTAAAGCGTACACACAGCCGTTTTTCATTAAAGCGTACACACGGCCGTTTTTCACAACGTGAAAAACAACGAGAAAAAATAGAGCATGTTCTAAACTTCTAATGCCTATTTTTCTCGTTGAGAAAAATGCTCTGGAGCCTACACACGATCGTTAATAATGACTAATTTAAAAAATTGCATTTTTCTCGTCATGAAAAATGGTCGTGTGTACGCGGCATAACATTTTCAACATGTCATTTTTATTTTAGCCTATTTAACTTTCCTGAGTGATCTCTTCTAAAGAAGAGGACTGTGAGGGTCACCTCAGGTAGTCAAATACTTAAAGCGGAGTTCCACCCTAAAGTGGAACTTCCGCTACTCGGATTCCTCCCCCCCTCTGGTGCCACAATTGGCATTTTTCGGGGGGGAAGGGGGACAGAATACCTGTCAAAGACAGGTATCCTTTCCCACTTCCTGGAGTCCGGCCGCGGCTGTGACGTCACCGCGGGCTAACTCCTCCTCCTCCCCTGGCCGCCGGGCTAATAGGAGAGAGGAGCGGGGCCTTGCGCATGCGCAGTAGGGTTCCCAGCTTGAAGCCGAAAGGCTTCACTGCCGGGTTCCCTTACCCGCAATGGCGACAGCAGCACCCGACAGCTGATGTGAAACATCAGCTGCGGTGCCGAAATCGAGGGACACCAGGACAGGTAAGTCTCCATTTAATAAAAGCGAGCAGCTGCAGCATGTGTAGCTGCTGGCTTTTAATTTTTTATTTTTTTTGCCCGAAGTTGCCTGAAACACCCCTTTAAGCTTTTTGTCAAATGACTAACACTGGGGAGAGCCTGAATTATTTTAGCTTTTCACCCACTAGTGAAATAACTGTCATGGATGTTAATATTTCTAAATAGGTCAGTTTTAATGGAATCAGTCCGCTATTGCAGAGCAGCCTTGTAACATATATGAGAACTGTTATCAATCACAGTGTGTATTTATTTATTCGATGACCATTCTTTTTAAGTATTTGGCTGCAATCCTTGTGCCATCTGTCTGCCCATATGTGTACCCTAGCCTTCCACTCTTGTGCTGGATGTGTATATAATCCAGACAGTTCTAATTTTTTTTTGTTTCTTGTACAGACTTTTTTTTTTTTTTAAGGTCAATGTTTTAAAATGGTACTAGATATGTACAGAATATAGACAATTTGAGAGGCATATTAAAATTCACATTACAGCATAGGCTGGCTAATCTGATGGTGCAGAGGAGGGCTTTTCATTGGTCCAAAATGGCACAAAAGAACCAGGGTATAATGTAGGATGTCGGTGTAGATAGAAAAACACTTGCGTTGACTAGTGCTGCACGATTCTGGGGAAAAATGAGAATCAAATTTGTTTTGCTTAGAATAAAGATCGCGATTTTCTCACCATTCTCGCAGCGTAACATCATCTTTCACATTATAAAAAAAATTGGGCTAACTTTACTGTTTAGTTGTTTTTTTTATTCATTAAAGTGTATTTTTATTTCCAAAAAATTGCATTCGAAAGACCGCTGCGCAAATACAGTGTGACATAAAATATTGCATTAACCACCATTTTAATCTCTAGGGTCTCTGCTAAAAATATATATATGATGTTTGGGGGTTCTAAGTAATTTTCTAGCAAAAAATAATGATTTTAACTTGAAACAAACAAGTGTCAGAAAAAGGTTTAGTCTTTAAGTAGTTAAACTTCCCTCATTTACAGACCGTAGTTCATTCCTTTGCTCTAAAGAACAAAACGTTACAATGTTTATAGCTAGCTCAGTGGCTGAGGAATATTGTGAAACTTGGCAGACTGCCTGTTTTTTTTTTTTGACAGCTGTCGGCTTGAGCAGAGAACTCTGCATAGAATCGGCAAAATGCTTTGTTAAGATCGCGAGGAGGAAAGAATCGCGATCTCGATTCTTAACGATTAATCGTGTAGCTCTAGCGTTAACTCTGTTACCAGAAAAGGAAAATATAATGACTTTGGGCTAAGTTTGTTTTATTCATTTACGTTTTTTGAGTATGTAAGGTTTTATTTATTTCTTTTTGTGTTAAGTAATACTTGACATACGATTTCCAGAGCACCCTGGGCTTTCTAAAGAGACAGCATAGCCTTACCTAAGTCCTGTTTCTGCATGAACGCTCAGGTGGATTCCTGTGAATATAGGGGGAATGAGGAGGATGACCCAATACGCTGGCTGACTCTTGTGTGTAAATATCAGCTTGGACTAATAAGCAATGTAAACATTAATGATGAGCTGAACATTTGAGGGGAGTTTGACAATCATCAAAGTTTGAGTGCCAATCAATGGAAGCCACATGTTAAAAAAAACTGTAATAGCCATTTTCTAGCCTAATAAGCAAGGGATTATAAAACAAATATCATAAGGAGCTGGGCACTGCCCTGTTCCAAAGCAGAAATATTTTTTTTAAATATCAGTTTGATTGGGGACCAGCAATTTTTGTAACCCTTTAAGTGAAACCTTAAAATTGCACATTTTATTTGATCACCTCCAGTCCAGGCCTTTTCTGGCACTTTTTGTTCAAACATAATCAGTATTTTGTGCTAGAAAATTAGTTAGAACCCCAAACATTATATATTTTATATGCAGAGGCCCTAGAGAATAATTGGTAGGTTTTGCAACTTTTTATGTCACACGGTATTTGCGCAGAGGTTTTTCAAACACAATTCTTTGGAGGAAAATACACTTTTTTGAATTTTAATGCAAAAAAAACATAACCTGATTTTTTTGTAAAATATAAAAGATGATGTTACACTGAGTATATAGATTGCTGCCATTAGTAGTATGAAAATTTTTTTTTTTTTTTAAATTAAAATCTGGTATCAATGTACTACTTATTGGGATTTTTTTTCAGCCAAGATTTATGGAGAAATTCGATTTTTTTTTTTTACATTTTATTGGATATGTTTTATAGCAGAAAGTAAAAAATTATGTTTTTTTATTTTAAATTTTGCAACAGAAAAAAACCCAGTGGTAATCAAATACCAGTAAAAGAAAGCTCTATTTTTGTGAAAAAAAAATCATATAAATTTTGATTGGGTACAGCGTTGCATGATCGCAAAATCGCCAGTTAAAGGAACGCAGTGCTGAATATGAAAAAATGGCCTGGTCATGAAGGGGGTAAAATCTTCCGGAGCTGAAGTGGCTAAAGTTAAATATAAGGTGTTTCCACAATGAGTTAAGTTAAAAGGGATATATGACACTATAACTATAATTATTGAATACACATTATATATATTGTGATATGGTGGACCCGGGATCACCAGCCAGCTGTAGGTAGAAGAAACACTCTTTATTTTTCAAATCTTGAACAAAAACAGCTTACTTCAGCATGGAAAAACTAAACAAAACAGTCCACAATTCTGGTACATGAAAAAATGATTTTTGGCTCACCGCCATCACACACTACCACAGGTTTTTCAAATGCTTCCCTTTCAAGCCTATAGCAGAATGACGGCTGAGCGGGAGCTCTTCCATTTTGAGTGGATGTCATATCACGTCCTACTAGTCACATGTCTCCTGCGCACTCTAGCTCCACTGAACATAGTGGATGAGAAATAATTGTACCAGGGATTAAACTATCACCTGCAGTCTCTCTCCTTCTAACGAACATGGGTGTCCTCCTGACACTCATGCACAGACGTCGAGTCTTTAGGGTGCAGTCCTCCTGTCTCCTCGGCAAAACTTCCTGTCTGCCTGGGTGGAGCTGTCTCCAAGTGGGAGCCCTGAGCTCCATCCCTGGGATGCATATGAACCCAGCCCACAGGTGTGTAATTAGCATGCCTGCTTCTGCCACAATCATGCGTATATTGCTAATCCACAGCGTGACACGGGGTCGCCTCTCCACACCATTCGCAGCGATCATATGACAGTTGTACACAATTAATGGCTTTCATTCATAGCCATTCACTGTGTACTATTGTGATGATCACAGTGATCACATGGTACAGATAGGACCAATCACAACACATCTGTATCATGTAACCAATCACAGCTATCACAATAGTACACCCTGTGAACGAATGGATGCCATTCATAAAATTATTGCTTATAATAATGAATCCTGATCACCTCCCCAGAGTCACTGTGGTAACGCTGCACTGCTCTGGTCATAGTATGTAAACATTTTTTTAATGAAAATACTGTAACAAGTCAGTATACCTAATGATTGCCATACCTGTCATATGATGGCGCTGTAGTGCTCTGGTGACCATATGTAAAAAAAAAAAAATGAAATAAAAAATCATTTTGTTTAATTTCTTCATTTTACAAAAAATTGTAATAAAAAATTATGACTTCAAAAAACTCACAATGTCTCAATACCTTGGACTGTCTACTTTCCAAAAATGGGTCATTTGGGGGGGTATTTGTACTGTCCTGACATTTTAGGGTCTCAGGAAATTAGATAAGCAATGAGCACATCAGGGTTAATACATTTTTATATATACAGTATATACCATAGCTTGTAGACCCTCTAACTTTCACACAGACTAAATAATAAACACGGATTTTTACCAAAGAAATGTAGCAGAATACATTTTGGCCTACATTTATGAAGAAAGATTAATTATTTGCAAAATTTCATAACAGAAGCTAAGAAAAAATATTTTCTTTCAAAAGTTTTTCTTTTTTTTCCCTTAAATAACAAAAAATGAAGAACCCAGTGGTGATTAAATACTACCGAAATAAAGCGCTATCTGTCTCAAAGAATGATACAAATTTTATTTGGGTATACTGTTGCATGACTGAGTAATTGTCATTCAAAGTGTGACAGCGCTGAAATATGAAAATTGGCCTGAGCAGGAAGAGGGTAAAAGTCCCCCTGTTACACAAGTAAGACAAAAATGTCCTGCGCTCTCGGTGTATCGTCAAAATACGGGTGGTGTGGTTCCATCTAGAGGCAAAGTCTAAAGTCTTGCAGCCCTCCTCAGAACAATGGGTGTTCATACGGCTAGAAAAAGAAAGAAAAAAGGAGGGCACACCGACCTAGTGCATTACCACCTAAAGGTTTATTAAAATATGAATAAAAAGCAATAATCCTACTCAAAAACAAAGCTTAAGTACAAGCTTATCGGACAAAAGGGCTAGAATTCTTGGCATCCACCGACTGGACTCAACAACAGAGAGGGTCGGACGATACCCCAAAACATCCAGATGGCTGTGCGTGCACCTTCCTCCAGTCAGGAGAATCTAGTTGTAGTACGGGAAATGACCTTAGCTGCTCCTGAATAAAACCTAAAGGCATGAGGTGGTATAAGCACAGGATTTTCAAGCACCTGCTAATTCAACAAACAGGTCACACATATAATACGTTATAGAATTTAGAATACTAGAAAACGTGGTTCTACGGTGAGTGCGCATGTGCAGGGCTCTGAGGATGGCTGCCTGAGCCGAGAGCTCCGCTCCAGCTGTGTACAGCGGAGCCCACAGAAGCCATCACGGCGAACAGTTTAACCCCAAAATTGAACAGCAGGTAGATAATCAACCCGGGAACACCCCTCTAAGCTGGTTTTTTTTTTCATTTTAAAAGACTTTAAAGCCGCAATTTCAATCCGTTGTCACGGAAAAAAAATCCAAGATGGCCGCCACAGCACGGCATATAGCCTCCAGTGAACTCTTCCTCACAGAAAATAGACATATAATCACCTCAGCGGCTCAAAATTTCACCTCAGAAACCCAGGCAGGACCCCCACAAATACTTTCCCCCTCACAAATCTCCACTGAACCTCTTATCAGCTACTCAGTATCTGGCTCTCCCTACACATCCATAGGGAACATTTCTTCAGCCCAGAATACCTTACTTTTGTCAGAAACTCACCTCAGAGACCAGGCTTTTCAAATGGAGGACCTATTCCAGAAATTTTCAGAACTTCTGGATAGGGGACTGGCTCAAACAGCTGCAAAAATAACTGGGGACCTGAAAACTGATTTCCAAAACTTAGGAGCAAGGATAGACACAATCAGTGGCGGCCCGTCCATAGGGGGAGCATGGGCGCCACCCCCCCCCCCCCCTCAAAGCCAGTAACAAAAAAAATTAAATAAAGAAAAAAAAATGTAAACAATTTGGCCCTTTAAGAAAAAAATGGTCCTTTAAGTACACTATGTTCAGGGCGGGCGCCGGGCACAGTGCATATTGAAGCGTCATTGAAGCGTCATGCCAATGCAATGCAGGCAAGACGCTTCATTTGCAGTTTTTTTTTAAGCTCCGTGGCGCTCTGGAGTGCGCCTCTCCACTCTCATTGGGTCCTTCTGCTTCGTCATGTCTGCACCACAGTAGGAAATGGGCGGTGCTTTCCCCGGGTGGCCGTGTCACTTTCGGTTTTGGCTCCAGGAGTGAGACAAGATTGCGGGAAGCGGATACAGCTGCGGCGGGTGGGTGAAAAGCTGAGCCTGAGTGCAGGGGAACCAGAGCAGCAGGTGAGTGACTGAGTGCTGGAATCGGAGGTGAGCTCTCTCACTGTCTCTCCCTCCCGGCAACAAGCTTCCCATCCCCCAGTCCTCACACTCCTCTGCTTGTTACAGAGTCAGTGACTGCTCCATCCGGAGTGTACTGTGTGTGTTCTGCCGTGAGCCTGGCTCCCCCTCCCCCCACCTCTGTTCACTTTTCTCAGCTGCTGCAGAACTTCATGGAGGGGGGAGGGTGGGGCTGCTGAGTGTTGTGGTGCAGGGAAGTGACTGGCAGCTGCCCCCCCTTCCTGCATCCTTAAACACCCCCCCTTCCCTGCCTTTCCACCCTAAACAATAACCCCCGCCCTGCCTCTCCACCCTAAACAATAACCCCCCTTCCTGCCTCTCCACCCTAAACAATAACCCCCTCCCTGCCTCTCCACCCTAAACAATAACCCCCCTCCCTGCCTCTCCACCCTAAACAATAACCCCCCTCCCTGCCTCTCCACCCTAAACAATAACCCCCTCCCTGCCTCTCCACCCTAAACAATAACCCCCCCTTCCTGCCTCTCCACCCTAAGCAATAACCCCCTCCCTGCCTCTCCACCCTAAACAATAACCCCCCTCCCTGCCTCTCCACCCTAAACAATAACCCCCTCCTTGCCTCTCCACCCTAAACAATAACCCCCCCTTCCTGCCTCTCCACCCTAAACAATAACCCCCCCTACCTGCCTCTCCACCCTAAACAATAACCCCCTCCCTGCCTCTCCACCCTAAACAATAACCCCCTTCCTGCCTCTCCACCCTAAACAATAACCCCCTCCCTGCCTCTCCACCCTAAACAATAACCCCCCTCCCTGCCTCTCCACCCTAAACAATAACCCCCTCCTTGCCTCTCCACCCTAAACAATAACCCCCCTTCCTGCCTCTCCACCCTAAACAATAACCCCCCCTCCCTGCCTCTCCACCCTAAACAATAACCCCCCTCCCTGCCTCTCCACCCTAAACAATAACCCCCCTCCTGCCTCTCCACCCTAAACAATAACCCCCCTTTTAGCCTCTCCACCCTAAACAATAACCACCTTCCTGCCTCTCCACCCTAAACAATAACCCCCCCTTCCTGCCTCTCCACCCTAAACAATAACCCCCCCTCCCTGCCTCTCCACCCTAAACAATAACCCCCTTCCTGCCTCTCCACCCTAAACAATAACCCCCATCCCTGCCTCTCCACCCTAAACAATAATCCCCCTCCCTGCCTTTCCACCCTAAACAATAACCCCCCTCCCTTCCTCTCCACCCTAAACAATAACCCCCTCCCTGCCTCTCCACCCTAAACAATAACCCCATTTTATAGTGTTCTCTGTGTATAGTGTGCGCTCTGTGTATAGTGTGTGTGTGCTCTGTGTATAATATACAGTGTGTGCTCTGTGTATAGTGTGTGTGTGTGTGTGCTCTGTATATAATATACAATGTATGCTATGTGTATAATATACAATGTGTTCTCTGTGTATAGTGTGTCTGGGTATTGGGAGCCGTGACAGCCGAGGATGGGCAGGTATGAACCTGGAAGGGTTTGCGCTCCCCCAAATTTTTTTTATCACCAGCCACCACTGGACACAATAGAACATAAACTGGAAGAAACAGTGTCTGTTTCTAATCAACATTCCAAACATTTATCTACAGTCCAGGAGCAACTAGATTATGCCATGTCCAGAATTGATGAACTTGTTACAGGTCCCGCAGGTACCTGTATTAGAATCAGAGGGTTACCTGAAACTGTTCTAGTTGTCTCCTCAGCAGTCCAGGAACTAATCAAAACAATGCAAACTAATGTTCCTGAACACCGCCCTGAACTAGACAGGGCCCACAGAGGCCTTGGACCCCCCAGAAAAGATGGAAAACCCAGAGACATTATTGCCAAGCCACATCATTATTCTGTAAAGGAAGAGGTCGTGAAACAGGCCAGATCTGCCTCCCAAATTTTATGCCAGGGACACCCTATCCAGTTATTCGTGGATCTCTCTCCCTCCACAATTCAACGTAGAAGAGCACTAAAACCATTATTACTAGTCTTGACGCAGAAAGAAATCAAATATAGATGGACTTTTCCTTTTGCAGTCAAGTTTTCTGTCAACGGAAAATCATACTCCTTCGCTAACCTTCAGGAGGGAGAACGCATATTACTACAACGCAAGCTCATCTCACTTGAGGCTGAAATGGATACCTCCTCAACCGTCACCTGTTCAATCAAAAGACCCACTCCAACGAGCCCTCAATCTCCCCTTTGGAACAAAGGAAAGATGAAGGAAATCAAAGACAGCGGTCCCACCTGACTTCATTCTCTTTCTACACCACCATTTTCCTATCTCAGACCTAGAGTCTGACCACAGACCTGTCTGTGAACACTATTAAGTGATCCTCCTTCCTGGGGTTTTTTATTTTTTTATCCATGCCTGCCTTACAGTTTTTTAGACTTTCATGGACTTACCTTAATTTTTTTATTTTTTTTTATCATTATTATTATTATTATTTTTTTATTATTATTATTTTTTTTTCAATAAAAAATAAATAAAAAAAGAAGGAATATATATATTTTTTGTGCTCAGTTTCGCCTTGCTAAATTTAGCAATTATTTTTATGATATGGGCGCCCTGTGCAGGGGTGGTCCACATGTACCTCCGCCCACCCCTTAGAATCCCACATGCCTCTGAGGGATAGGTTGTCTGATCACCACACGGATCAGACTACTTTCTGTTCTAGTTTTGAGGTTTCAGAGGGTGTCTCCTGTCCTAAACCCTGGTTCTACATGTTAGGAGACTTTTCCTTATCGTTCATCCTTTTCTTTGTTATTTTATTTTATTCTTCCCTAAATGCCTAACCTTCTCGTATTTCACAGAACTTTGTGTCCCTGATTTGCAGATGGATATCTTATTCCCCTACTTCTGGTTGGGAGAAATTCCTGAAACGCTTCCGATTAGAAGACTACTAAGGGTGAGTGGGGACGTTGAAAGCGGGTGTGCCTTCCTTGGCCCCTCATGGCTAGCTCACAAACCCATCCTAAAATAGCCTCCCACAATGTCCAAGGTTTAAATTCCCCAATCAAACGAATTTTGGACTATTACAAATCACTTAAATTAGATGTCCTTTTACTCCAAGAGACACACTTTCCTATACGGTATAGTCCCAAATACTTACACCCATATTTCCCCCAATTTCGCAGAGAATTTTATTAATACAAGGCACAATAGAAGGACACCTATATTCCCTAATTTCTTATTACGCCCCTAACAGAGGTCAAGCTGAATTCTTTAGGACCATGATGAACACTCTAAGCCCTAATTTTTGGGCACAGTAATTTTTGGGGGAGATTCAAACGCAGCATTCCATCAGGCTCTTGACAAATCCAAACCCCCCAAAGACCAAATGACTCGTCCAACCAAAGAAAGCCACAAAATTGCCAGAATAATTTCGGCCCATAATCTTACTGATACTTGGAGGGAATTAAATCCTTCCAAAAGGGACTTCATGCATTACTCACATCCTCACAACACTTATGCTAGAATAGACCATATTCTTACTCCTACACCCTTGCTGCCTTTTATAGTTAGTGCGCACATCAAAGACACTGCCCTCTCCGATCACTCAATAGTAATGATATCTATCTGTTCTAACTTTCTAGGTAGGAAACAGGGTCAGTCGAAACACAATCAATCCATTCTGTCAAGTCCGGCTTCAATTGAAACAATAAATAAGGCACTTAAGGAATATCCACTTGTCCCACGCCCACTGTCAATTGACGGCGGGCGGAGGATACTCTCGTTCTGGGAGGACGTCATATGACGTCCTCCCTTTAAAACGAGCTAGGAGGCGCGCGCTCGCCGCCAGCGGCGCGCGCGCGTGCTCGCCGCGTTCACAAGGCCCCGGTGCGCGTGCCCGGTGGCCGCGATTGCCGCCGGGCACCCGCGATTGCCCGGGAAACAAGCAGGAAAGTGGATCTGTGTGTGTAAACACACAGATCCACGTCCTGTGAGGGAGAGGAGGCTGATGGTGTGTCCCTTGTACATAGGGACAACCATCGGTCACCTCCCCCAGTCAGTCACCTCCCCCCACAGTAAGAACACATTGAGGGAACATATTTAACCCCTTCCCGCCCCCTAGTGGTTAACCCCTTCCCTGCCAGTCACATTTATACAGTAATCAATGCATTTTTATAGCAGGGATCGCTGTATAAACGTGAATGGTCCCAAAAATGTGTCAAAAGTGTCCGATGTGTCCGATGTGTCCGCCGCAATAGTCACAATAAAAAAATCACAGATCGCCGCCATTACTAATAAAAAAATAAAAAAATAAAAATGCTATAAATTTATCCCCTATTTTGTACACGCTATAACTTTTGCGCAAACCAATCAATACGCGCTTATTGCGATTTTTTTTTTTTACCAAAAATATGTAGAAGAATACGTATCGGCCTAAACTGAGGAAAATTTTATTTAAAAAAAAAAATGGGTATTTATTATAGCAAAAAGTAAAAAATAGTGTTTTTTTTCCGAACTGGACGCTCTTCTTTTGTTTATAGCGCAAAAAATAAAAACCGCAGAGGTGATCAAATACCACCAAAAGAAAGCTCTATTTGTGGGAAAAAAAGGACACACATTTTGTTTGGGAGCCACGTCGCATGACCGCGCAATTGTCATTCAAAGTGTGACAGCGCTGAAAGCTGAAAAATGGCCTGGGCAGGAAGGGGGTTTTCGTGCCCAGTAGAGAAGTGGATATTTTTCTCTCAATGACACAGGTGATGTCTCAATCGAAGTGCTTTGGGCTGCTCATAAGGCTTACATTCGGGGTAAAATTATCCAAATTTCTACCCAAACCAAACAGGATCGTAGGGCTGACATAGAGCACTTGGAAACGGAATATGCAGCCCTACGAGCTAGTCATAAAAGGGATCCCACCAAGGTTCCCATAGCCCTAATAGATAGAGCCAGACTGGATCTCAATCTTGCTCTCACTACACAAGCAGAAAAGGCAATTCGATGGAGCGGTAATAAATTCTATACACATGCAAACAAAATCTTTACTCGCTGCGAAACTCTCTCCCAGAATCAGAACTCATACTATGCCTAAAATCAGGATATCGGGTCAACCCCCTACAGCCAATCCGGTCAAAATCCTAGAGGCATTCCATGATTTCTACTCTGACCTGTATAATTCTCATTCTCAGCCTGACAAAAACTCAATAGCTAGGTTCTTGGATGACCTCCTCATCCCAACTCTAAACACCACACACAAAAATTTACTTGAATCTGCTTTTACGGTGGAGCAGGTTAGGGGGGTCATTAGAGGCCTTAAAAAATGGTCAGCTCCGGGCCCTGACGGATTATCTATCCCTTCTATAAAGCCTTTGTAGACATCTTAGCACCCTATTTGACCATTTTGTTCTAACACTAAAACACAGGGAGTTCCCTTGGACACGCACCTTAACACAGCATATATCACGGTTATCCCTAAACCAGACAAAAACCCGGAGGAAGTTAATAACTATCCCCCTATTTCCCTAATAAATAATGATATAAAAATAATGACAAAAATAATGACCAATCGTTTGGCATCATTTATCAATACCTACATTCATAAGGACCAAGAGGGCTTCATTCCGGGCAGACAAGGCCCAGATCAAATAAGAAGAGCAATTAATATAGTTTCAATACTACAGTCAATTTGGGAAGGAGGAACGAGAAAGCAGGCCTTTGACACAGTGTCTTGGTCAAATATTTTCACCCCTATAGAACGTTGGAGTTTCGGAGAATGATTTACAGGACATTCCCTTTACTCTCATCCCAAGGCACTAATTTGTTTACAAGGCTACGATTCTAAACCAATTAACATAACACGAGGCACTAGGCAAGGGTGCCCACTTTCACCTCTCATTTTTGCAATAGCCATAGAAACTCTGGCAATAGCTATCCGACAAAACCAGTCCAAACTCATAAATGCAGACTCTTTGCTGACAATATACTCCTATTTGTAACCTCTCCATTGATCTCCCTTCCCAATATCTGTCAAGTCCTACACAACTTTTCTAAGATTTCGGGCCTTAAAGTCAATTACACAAAATCGCAAGCCCTTAACGTCTCGCTCCCTCTTTCCGAGGTTTCCTTATTAAAGCAATCATTTAAATTTGAATGGAATGACACCTCAATCAAATATTTCGGTATTACATTAACAGCCTGTATTGAAACTCTATATACACTAGGGGTGTTGAAAATCATCGCCGCATCGATGCATCCCGCTTATACCCTTCCCGATTCGGCATTGATGCGTTATTCAGCAATAATCGATTGTGAATGACGTCATTCCGGCTCCTCCCGCTCCCCCCCAGCACAGCAGTGTCTTTGCTGGAATGACAAGCCGCCGATCGTCTGGCTGCGTCTGGCGCTGTTCCCTCCTCAACAGACAATTGGACAACGTAGCCTCAGAGTGCTGCCCCCACACACGCTCTCCCCCTCCTCTGGGATTTGTAGCTCTGGACAGTGACACTGGTTATCTCCCCGATGGGCGGCGCCGAGCTGCACGTGGAGCTGAGACACAGATCACTGCACGGAGCTGACACACAGATCACTGCAGCTTTTTTAACATCTGTGGGATGAGGCATAGAGTCAGCTTCAGGAAACGAGCTGCGAGGAGAAGAGGGGGGTGGGAGTGCTCTGGAGGTGAGAGATAAGCCTGTCATGCTTGATATATGGGTGAGTGTATAGAAGTGGCACATTCCCCCACCTGCTGCACCTATCCAGTGTGTGTGTACTGTTTGCCTAACACATTGGGGGCTGCACAAACTCTTTTATTGTCTAATTTCTTCCTGTGATTTCCCTATCATCTCTCCCCTCTGGAACCATCTACTGATCTGCAAGCAGTATATTTCTTGCTGATTGGAATGTCTTCCTTTTTTTATTTTTGCAGTGATGTTGACCTGTTTACTATCCAAGTTGCTACCAAAAGACTTAATGGATACTAAAGGGTATTTTTTCCTTAATATAAAAAAAATCATACTCACCTGCTGATCTTCTGTATCATTTCTGCAGTCTCTGACCACCTCCTGTATTATGTCCGCAGTCTCTGACCACCTCCTGTATTATGTCTGCAGTCTCTGACCACCTCCTGTATTATGTCCACAGTCTCTGATCATCTCCTGTAGCATTTCCGCAGTCTCTGACCATCTCCTGTACTATGCCTGCAGTCTCTGACCATCTTCTGTAGCATGTCCGCAGTCTCTGACCACCTCCTGTATTATGTCTGCAGTCTCTGATCATCTCCTGTAGCATGTCCGCAGTCTCTGACCATCTCCTGTAGCATGTCCGCAGTCTCTGACCATCTCCTGTAGCATATCTGCAGTCTCTGACCATCTCCTGTAGCATGCACGCAGTCTCTGACCATCTCCTGTAGCATGTCCACAGTGTCTCTGACCATCTCCTGTAGCATGTCCACAGTGTCTCTGACCATCTCCTGTAGCATGTCCACAGTCTCTCTGACCATCTCCTGTAGCATGTCTGCAGTTTCTGATCATCTCCTGTATCATGTGTGCAGTCTCTGACCATCTCTTGTATCATGTCTGCAGTCTCTGATAATCTCCTCCGTATTTTGGAGGAGAGCCTGGAGCTCCTTTAAGTTGTTGTCTGCTTTGTTTAGACTTTGCTACATGCAGGGAGTGTTTTTTTTTTTTTTGTAAAGAACAGATAGAATTAAAAAAAATGGAGTTCTCCTGACTGCTTAAATTTTTTTGATGAAAATCATGCGCACTTGCGCTGTAATCGTGATGCATCGCGGAATCGGATCAAATCGAATCGTTGACATGATAATCGTAATCGAATCGAATCGAATCGTGAGTCTAGTGAAGATGCGCACCGCTAATATACACACAATTATCCCCCACTGTTCAAGAAATTAGAAAGTGACCATTCAATCTGGTCCAAATACGAGTTATCCTGGCTGGGTAGAATCAAAATGACATTACTCCCTAGAATTTTATATTACTTTAGGTCGCTCCCTATCCCCATCCAAGAAATCCATTTAAAAAAACTTCAGAGTAAAATACTCAAGTACACTTGGGGCTCATCTGGATATCAAATACCCCAAAACACCCTTTTCCTCCATAGGAATAAGGGAGGCCTAGGTCTCCCTGATCTACATAAATATTATCTTGCAGCTAGACTAGCTCAGTTATCTACGATCTACTCTAAATCAGAAGAACCGGACTGGATCAACATTGAAAGACAGGCTGCACCGCATTTTTCTCTCAACTATCTTTTATGGTGTCGCCCCAAAAAAAGACTTCCCATACTGGCCCCATCCCTATCACAATCCTTTGCGCTCTGGGATAGCCTTAGAAATCATTCGGCCTTTGTTTCTGTCCACTTGCAAACCTGTTCGGGAACCTGGATTTTCCCCCTGGTTTGGATTTAGAAGCATTTAAGTGGTGGGTGGACAAGGGACTATACTGTATAGGACAGTTCTTCTACTCTGGTGGACCTTTGTCTTTAAACCACTGTGTTAAAACTTTGGAACTCCCTGATTCCGAAAGACTTTGTTTTGATCAAATCTCACAATTTTTACAACTAATCTGGAAGGAAAAAGGGGAGGTATATCCATAATATATTCGTGCCTCACTCACCCTACAGTGAAATCCTCATATATGGAGGCTTGGGAAAATGAGCTTCAAAATAAATGGGACCTAGACACCTGGCATAGAGCCTTCTCAAAGTCCTTCAAGGGTGATCTAAATGTCTCACTGATGGAGGCTAATATTAAGGTTATAACCAAGTGGTATTTAACCCCCTCTAAACTTGCATCTATATACCCTACAGCTGATCCAACCTGTTTCAGGGGATGCCAACTTTTAGGGTCAATGACCCATATCTGGTGGGAATGTCCTAGAATCCGCCCCTTTTGGGCCAAATTTTTCCAATGATTTCCAAGGTTTGTCACTGGTTGCCAGGTTTCTAGGTCTATTTGAATAGCTCTCCTAAATGCTCACATACCTCAAATACCAAAAACTACACAAAAACGAATCCACTTTATTCTCACAGGAGCCAAGCTTACAATTGCCAAAGCGTGGAAGAAACCTAAACCTTCTTTTTTGGAAGCCAAAAAAAAATATCTTGGATAATGACTCAAGAAAAGGTAGCTAGTATTCTAACTGATACTGTTCCGAAATTCGAAAACCTTTGGGAACCTTGGGCTAGATATGTAGGAATCTTTTACCCAGGGTGTTCCCCCGGTTCCTACATAACTCTAAGTTAGGCACATATCCTATCTTCCCCCCCTTCCTAACCCTTCTTTCCTTTTTCTCTCATAATTTTTCCCTCTTCTTTTTATTTTTTCCCTCCTATAGGGATTTCTGGTGATGTTCTGAGGGAGACCTATCTCCCCCCTTTTCACTTTTTGATTATTATACATAGAAAGGATAGATAAAATATCCTCTTTCATAGATAATAAGGCCGATCTCTTTTAGCCTGGCTATTCCGGGGAACTTTAAGTAAAACTGCAAGTATGGTGAGAGGTTTCCTCCCCTGGTGCAGTTAGTTCCCGATAAGGGGCACCAGGAGGACAGAAATGTCTTTGTTTATCAGTTGGCCTATATAGGAGAAACTTCTCTTATTTAAATTCTTCATATTAATTATTTAACATTCTAAAACCACATCTATTTAAGAGTCAGGAATAAATAACATAGAGTGTAGAAGTAAGTAACGTACAGACACAAGAGTATGTAACACACAGAGCACAAAGCGCAGGAGTAAGTAACACAGTGTGCACAGCTCAGGAGTAAGTAATAGAGAGAGTGCAGGATCAGGGGTAACACAGGCCAAAAATGCACACCTATGCTACAGTCCTTATACTCACAATACTCACAATACTCTCACAATACTCCTGCTACAAGTAACAGACTCACAGGCATACATAAACCTCAGTACAAAGCATCATTAGTTAAATAAGTAAATAAACTCTTCCATTGTTTAAATTTTCTACCTTTAAAGTGGTTGTAAACCCACTTTGACAACTTGCACCTACAGGTAAGCCTAGATTAAGGCTTACCTGTAGGTGCAAGACATATCTCCTCAACCTACACGGTTAAGGGGATATTTGCAGAAAACACTGCACCGATGTCTACGGCGCATGCGTGCTGTAGACAACGGCGCAGGCGTACTGAGCGTCCCGGCATAATGAATGGTACATGCCGGGATTATGCCGGTCCCGTATGCATGCCCGGGATCGTGACGGTCCCCCGTGCATGCACGGGAGTGACGTCATCGCCGCTCCGGCCAATCACAGCGCCGGAGCGGCGATACCAGGAAGAAGCTCAGAGGGGACATGGCGGCGGCGGTGGAGGGGAACGAGGGGGACTTTGGGGGCTTTGATTTCAGGTAAGTGCCACATAATGAGCTAGTATGCTATGCATACTAGCTCATTATGCCTTTCTCTTGCAGGGTCTTATTTTATCCTGTTTTTTCGGGGCGGGGTTAACTTCCTCTTTAATAGCTGCTGTTTAGAACACTTGATCTGGATGATGTAGAGATAGAGAGGAGAAGGAGAAGAGAGAGAAGGGAAAGAGAGAGATACAAAGGAGGGAGAGTAGGGTGGAGGGAGAGAAAGAGAGATGGAGAAGTGAGGATGGGTGTGTGTGTGGGGGGGGGGGGCGGGGAGAGAGAGAGGGTGTGGATGAAAGGGGTGTGCAAGAGGAGGAGAGAGAGAGAGTGGTGAGAGATGGTGAAAGAGAGAGGAGGGAAAGAGCTCAGAGTACAGAAAGTACCGTATTTACAGCTCGCTCACCAATTATAAGCTCAGGCTCAGTGGCCAACCTTGGTCTCTCCCATGATCAGGCAGCATGCAGGCAGCCAGTATCTGAGCTGAATTAGACAGCTTTAGATTGTAATTTTTTTACCGCTGGTTCCTAGCGACCACACAACCCCCTCAAGAGTCCATCACCAGGCTGCCATTTTAAATCTGCTGTCCTCACAACCCCCTCCACAAACATGCATGCAGCCATGCACAATTCTACTGAATGCAAAGTGGGTACTTGAAGTGTGGATGGACACACTGAGCTGCTGGCTCCTGTCTCCACTCACCACCAATCAGACCTGCAGTACAGAGCTGAGGAGAAGTTTCAGAGCACCGCCCTTGGCTCTGTGCTGTAGGTCTGACAGGCAGTGGAATAGAAAAAATGGTGGCCAGATGCCGGTTGCATTGGGACCCAAAGGACCCAGCATGCCCAATGCTATTTATGCCTTAGATGAAACTGCAGGTGTTATTTAATCAGAGGGCAGTACATATCTTTAAATTACAGGACCTAATTCTTTTGCACCTGGTATAATTTATCACATAACTTAGGGGATTTTAAGTCCACTGAGGCCGCTGTATTTCAGGTCAGGTAATAATTAGTGCCCTCTGTGTGTAACATCCAGTGAAAAGAAGAAAAACCTTTGCTGAAACCTAATTTCACTGTGTGGGATGGAGGGAAAAAAATCTGAATATTCAGTAGGAAAAGCAACAATATTCACAATCAAACATACCTTAATATATACTTCTGTGTGTGTAAGGAATTGATTATGATGTGTACATTATATATTACATACAATTATTATTAATAGGGATGCTTTTATACCTTTCTACCATGCTCCATTTACATCTAGAAAGACCATAAAATAAATTATTTTTCCCAATTACAATAAGATTTTCATAGCAGAGTATGAGAGTTTCTCATGCCTGTTGCTTGCTATGTCTGTTCACTCCCCTGGTACCGGCTGCCAGCATTGGAGCTTGCACAAATGAGTTTCAACTAATTTGATTAAATTTTTTCAATTCCAGCGTGAATCATAATAACAGGATAACCGTGGTTCTTAACCCACTCAGGTGACTGGATGACCGAGAATGGATATTAATTGCTTTCTCCTGGTGTGAAAAAAAAAAAAAAAGAGGACAAAATGTTTTCAAACATAAAGACACAGTGTTCATGTTTTCCAAAATAATCATTACCAAGGCCTCACCCTGGGCTACAGTATAATAAAGACCTTTACTATTATTCATTTTAGTCATTTAGGAAACAAAAGTATGTTTTACATGCATGCTAATGTTTCTCCTTTGCAAGATAAAAACAAGAAAAAACACATAGTGACCTTAAGTTACCATAAGACAGACCTTGAGTTGCTGTTGGATGTGCATGAATGACAGCACAACACATTTGTTCTTTTAAGGATTACAGTATAGACAGGCATGTGCATATTAAAAGAACAAATGTGTTGTGCTGTGATTCACTTACTTTTGTTTACTAAATGACTAAAATTTATAAGCACTTTGGAGCCTACCCCCATGCTGGAGTCTTTGCCTCTTTTAATACAAGAAAGTATTTTGCTTGCAAACTGCAGCTTGGCATAGCATGCTTTTATTAGGTCTAGGATCTACCAGAACACCCAGATCCGTCTCGACCACTGATTCCCCCAGCTGCTCGTCTACTGTTTTGTTTGGTGTCTAGTACGGTTACTTTGCCTTAAAAGCAAGGAGGCTCAGACCTCTGCAGTGTATTATTGTGCCTTTACTACACAAAAATGCTGTACATAAAAACTGCTACAATTATAGGAATATAATACAAGACTGACAGATATACCTACAGTATAAGAAGCAAAATCCTACCTACTTCCTAGAAATAAGCAGTCTATGGTCTGTAAACAGTAGAAATATGCTTAAAAGTTATTTAACTAAGGTTACAGTGGATTCACAATCTCTGTAGGCAACGAGGACCCAGGTTTAATCTATAAGCAGTTGCTGGAGATCAGGCAATAGCATCTTTAGGTATAATTTCTTCTGGCTGTACAGACTTTCCTTTGTGTTAAGTCATTATAGAGTCCTCTTGTCAGCTTATGTCTGATGACCTTTGATGATCTTTTTTTTGGAAAATTTACCATGACCACATAGTCCTCTTTTCAGCTTATGTCTGATGACCTTTGATGATCTTTTTTTTGGAAAATTTACCATGACCACATGGGTGTGTCCCCTTTCGCAAAACTCAGAGTTTCAATGGGAGAAACATTATCCAATTTGCCCTCTTGATGGAACTGTGGCATCATACATGCCATAGGTCATATATGTCAGAAGGCCAAGCTATTGTTTGACTGTGGTTACTTAAAACAGGCATATATATACTGTATTTATATCAAATGCAACACACCTAGAATGCTTGATGCATGCATGTTTTTAGCCCACAAGTGCATAATTTTACATTTATCAACATTAAACCTCATCTTCCACAAAGTTGCCCAATGAAATAGTGCATTAAGGTCGGCTTGTAAGTTGGAGTCATCCTGTAAGGACGTTATTCCACTACACAGCTTGGTTTCTTCTGAAGACACAGACATAGTACTTTTAATCCCAGACCCAATATTATTTACAAATATGTTAAAAAGTAAGAGTCCCAACACTAAACCTTGGGATACACCACTGATAACCTTATACCATTCAGAAACAATGGCAGGCTGGGCTGCTGTGTGAGAGCTGGGTGTACTCACTGCTCTTCTTTTCATTATCATGCTCAAAGGAGAGCGGAAGGGAGAGCAGAGTCAGTGGTGTGGAGCTGCCCAGGAAACCCACAGATCAGGCCAGTATATGCTGAGAGGCAGCAAAGCTCCCAAATCATGCGTCCATTCTTTCGGTCATCTTTGTCATTCCCCCAACCTTATACCATTCAGAGTATGATTCATTTGTCTAAGTTTTTGCTTCTTTCCTCATAAAAAGAAAGCAGATTTGTTTGAAAACGTCAGTCTTTCATAAACTTATACTGTCTACTGGTTATAATACTGTTTCCAGCAAAAACTCTTTTTTTTTTTTTTTATCAAGTTCTCAAGTAGAGGTTAAACTAACAGGTCTGTAGTTACTTGGAAAATATTTTAATCCCTTTTTAAATATAGGCACCACATTGGCCTTACGCCATTCTAGCGGTACCGAGACAGTCATTAAAGAGTCTCTATAAATTGGAAACATTGGCCCTAAAATAACAGAGCTTTGAGGAAACATAGGGGTATGC
This sequence comes from Rana muscosa, assembly GCA_029206835.1. Taxonomy (NCBI): domain Eukaryota; kingdom Metazoa; phylum Chordata; class Amphibia; order Anura; family Ranidae; genus Rana; species Rana muscosa. The sequence goes on from CM055116.1 coordinate 735,495,237, forward strand.
CACCTGGTCCAGGTGCTTTATTCACCTTTATTTTGTCTAAATGTTTCTAGATTTTGAGCCATTGTGGTTCTTTTGGATTTGTCAATACTATAACCCTATCTGTTACAAAAAAAAATGATTTATAATACATTAAGGTAAACTATAAATGCTAAAAGGTATAACTTGCAGAATTGAGAAATTTCTGACCTAAGGGGATAATGGGAGAAAAAGTCCTCAAGTGGTTAAAGGTATTTGATCTGCACTCTTTTTTTTTGCTTATCGGCACACCCCTAACCTTTCCTATCCCAGTTCCACTGCACACTGTGGTCAGCTCTGCACCACCCAGTCTACGTTGCAGCAATTCTTTTGCTACAGTCAGGTGCTGATGCCTTAGTTGTACCTCTTTCTCAAATTATAAAGTTGAAAGGTATGATGGGCATCTGGAAGGCTGTGCGGAAACACTGGGGGAGGGAGGGGCACACTAGCCTTAAAAATTTGCCTACCCCCGCTATAAGTTTTCAATAATAAACAAGTAATTGGAACTTATGAATCCCTTTCAACAGTGATCCTCTAAGGGAGGATTGTTACAAGTACCGTATTTATCGGTGTACAACACGCACCCTAACTTTAAGAGGGAAGTTTCAGGAAAAAAACTTTCCACAGCCCCCTGCGTATAACACGCAGGCACAGTTTACCCTCTATTTTCAGGGTAAAAAAGTGAGTGTTATACGCCAATAAATACAGTAATTTGTTTTATAAAAATCTGAACTATGCAATGGAAGCAAAAGGAAAGCAAAAAATCCAGGTAAAGTGTCTGCAGATTGAAAGCTGGTAAAGATGAAGCCTTAACTGACCTTTCCATAATACACCAGTCTGCAAAGGCAGCTCTGGAGGAAACATTTACATTGACAGCAGACAACACAGTTGGAAAGCCAAATGCTGTACTTGCCAACTGTCCTTGGGCTGCAGGCAGTATTGAATTATTTCTAATTCCTGCTAGCTTCATTTTAGTCCGTTATTAGGTTTTCATAACTGCAAAGTGCTCTGTGCAAAATGTCATGCAGTTCACACATCTCACAGTATTGTGCTGGGCAACAAGACGCAGATTAACCAATAAATCCAGTCATATAGGGAGCACTATAACAAAGTATATACTTTATGCAAAATTAACAGCATAAACATACAATTTGCTACATCATAATTGTGCCTATTGAATATTTTATTTAATTAAAATATATATTTTTATATGTTTTACCCACCTAAACAAACTGCAGGAGTTCACCATATGATTCCTTGCAACATATATTGTTTAAAGGGGTATTAAACCCAAAACCCAAAATGTATTATATTGCAGCTTAACAATCATTAGATGTGGTGTGGATGCTAGTTTTCTTTTTTCTTTTTGGGATAAAGGTTTTATATGATAGATGTGGTAGATGGTTGGTCTCAACACTCTTACATTTTCAGGAGAGCTTGTTCTTTTGAAAAACAGCATACGTACTGGCCAGATAACCAGGTGAAAATAAATGAAAGAAAGCTTAAAAAAGAAAAGTAATACAGTCACCAGATCTAATAATTGTTTGCTTTTGGGTTTAATACCACTTTAACTCTGGACTCCTTGACTTTGTTGCTCCCTTGTTCTACTTAAATCTGAAGTTTAATCTGCCTATATTTGCCTTCAATAGTTTCTCCGCCCCTACTAATTAACATACTAAGGACGTTTCAAAAAACCTTTCTGAATTATACTATTTATCTTATTTTAGATCCAGTGATGTCATCACTGGGTCTCTATGCATAGTTTACATAGTTTATAAGGTTGAAAAAAGACAGATCTCCATCCAGTTCAGTGTGTGTGTGTATTTATTTTTATCTCAGCTAGTAACACTTCCTTGGCGAGGGACTTTTAACTGCTCATCACAGAGGACAAGGGGGCACTCTTTACATCTAGAGGAAAAGAGATTTCATCTCCAAATACGGAAAGGTTTCTTCACAGTAAGAGCTGTGAAAATGTGGAATAGACTCCCTGCAGAGGTGGTTCTGGCCAGCTCAGTAGATTCCTTTAAAAAAGGCCTGGATTATTTCCTAAATGTACATAATATAACTGGGTACTGACATTTATAGGTAAAGTTGATCCAGGGAATATCTGATTGGCTCTCGGGGGATCAGGAAGGGATTTTTTTTCCCTGCTGGAGCAAATTGAATCATGCTCTGCTGGGATTTTTCGCCTTTCTCTGGATCAACTGTGGGTATAGGGTTGTGTACAGTGCCTTGAAAAAGTATTCATACCCCTTAAAATTTTACACATTTTGTCACGTTACAACCAATAACGTAAATGTATAATATTTGGATTAATGTGATAGACCAACACAAAATTGGCACATAATTGTGAAGTGGAAGGAAAATGATAAATGTTTTTAATTTTTTTTTACAAATAAATATCTGAAAAGTGTGGCGTGCATTTGTATTCAGCCCCCTTTACTCTGATACCCATAGCTAAAAACTAGTGGAACCAATTGCCTTCAGAAGTCAACTAATTAGTAGATAGATTCCACCTGTGTGTAATTTAATCTCAGTATAAATACAGCTGTTCTGTGAAACCCTAAGGTGTGTTAGAGAACCTTAGTGAACAAACAGCATCATGAAGGCCAAGGAACACACCAGACAGGCCAGGGATAAAGTTGTGGAGCACTGTTCAATCCATCATCCGAAAATGGAAAGAGTATGGCACAACTGCAAACCTACCATGACATGGCCGTCCACCTAAACTGACAGACCATGCAAGGAGAGCATTCATCAGACAATCAGTCAAGAAACTCATTGTAACTCTGGAGGAGTTGCAGAGATCTGTCCACGGGACAACTATTAGTCGTGTACTCTATAAATCTGGCCTTTATGGAAAAGTGACAAGAACAACGCCATATGTTCAAAGCCATAAGAAGTCCCGTTTGCAGTTTGTGAGAAGCCATGTGGGGGACACAGCAAACATGTGGAAGAAGGTGCTCTGGTCAGCTGAGACCAAAATTTAACTTTCTGGCCTAAAAGAAAAATGCTGTGTGGCTGAAAACTAACACTGCACATCACCCTGAACACACCATCCCCACTGTGAAACATGGTGGTGGCAGCATCATATTGTGGGATGCTTTTCTTCAGCACAGACAGGAAAGCTGGTCAGAATTGATGGGAAGATGGATGGAGCCAAATACAGGGCAATCTTAGAAGAAAACCTGCAAAAGACTTGAGACTGGGGCAGAGGTTCAACTTCCAGCAGGGAAAGGACCCTAAACATACAGCCACAGCTTCTCTTGTTAAAAAATAAAAACATACAGCCAGAGCTACAATGGAATGGTTTAGCTCAAAGCATATTCATGTGTTAGAATGGCCCAGTCAAAGTCCAGACCTAAATCCAATTGAGAATCTGTGGCAAGACTTGAAAAATGCTGTTCACAGATGCTCTCCATCCAATCTGACAGAGCTTGAGCTATTTTGCAAAGAAGAATGGGCAAAAATGTCACTCTCTAGATGTGCAAAGCTGGTAAAGACATACCCAAAAACACTTGCAGCTGTAATTGCAGCAAAAGGTGGTTCTACATAGTGACTCAGGGGGGCTAAATACAAATTCACGTCACACTTTTCACATACTTATTAGTAAAAAAAATTGAAAACCATTTAGAATTTTCCTTCAATTTCACAATTATGTGCCAATTTGCGTTGGTCTATCACATGAAACCCCAATAAAGTACATTTACATTTTTGGTTGTAACGTGACACAATTTCAAGGGGTATGAATACTTTTTCAAGGGACTGAATATGAGTTTAGATTTTTTTATTGGTTGAACTAGATGGACATGTGTCTTTTTTCAACCCGACTAACTATGTTACAATAAAGAACCCTTTCTGCAATCTAAAGCTAAACCTCCTTTCTCCTAACTTCATGTTAGACACATATTTTCTTCAAGGACCTGTGAGTAAACAGTTTTTTACAGTTAATGGAGGCACCCTTGATATATTTGTACATTGTAATCATATCCCCTCTTCAAGGAGAGGTGTAGCCAAAGGTATTTTGGCTATACTTCTCATGTAGGTCACAGGAGTGCAGTTCGTTCTGCACTCCTGTGACCCATTTTTAGCCAACACCGTGCTAAAATCTGCTTTGGCTAACGCCACTCAGCTGGTCCAGTCTCAGGAAAGATTCCACCCAGATACCTTGACGGGCACCGATTCATTGAGAGCCTGAGCCTCTCCTGCCCCCTCCACATCCCAGCACCACTCCAGTGAGTGCTGGAGGGGCAGAGGAAAGAGCCGGTGACTGCCAGTTACTACTCTCTGCTCAGAGGGGGAGAACAGAGTGATCAGCTATGTTTTATCGCTCAGTTCTCACTGCAGAGCCGGCGGGGGACAGATGCAGCATCGGATCAATGCTGCATCCACCTAGGTGGGTATAAATGTTCTTGTTTTTTAAATTGCAAACTTCTCTTTTAGGTGCCTTTTCTTAAGAGTGAATGATTATAATCTATGCAATCGATCATTATAGATGAGGTTCTCCATCTCCCCCTTGTTCATTTCGTTGCCCTTTGCTGAACTCCTACTTCAACAATGTCTTTCTTGAGGATTGGTGGCCAAAACTGCATATTGAAGATATGCTTGTAAAGTGGTAAATTATTGATTTATCACTGGAATATATGTAATTTTTAATTTGTTAGCTGTGGGTTGGCATTGTAGGATACTGCTAAATGTGTCATCTGCTGTACAAGCCCCCCAGATCCTTCTTCATCACTGATTTGTAATTTGCCCCTTCTGATGTGCATTTTGGCATCCAAGTGTATAACTTTATATTTCTCAGTATTGAACCTCATTTGCCATGTAGCTGCCCAACTCCCTATTTTGTCAAGGTCTGTATGCATTGCAGACATCATGGCTGGTGGAATATTTGGCCTTCCAGGTTCCTCCTTTACCGCTCATCAACCTACTAAATACATTTTTAAATAAAATAATTTATTTTCTTACATACCTTATTTCAGACCCAGTGACATCATCACTGTCTCCCCATGCTTCTCTATGCAATGCAGGCAGATCATGACTGGCAGGAGGAGTCGGCTGGTAGCTGTACATAGCTTCCTGAAAACATCACAGCACCCAGTCTCAGTACTCCTCTCAAGAACCCTCAGATTCAAGCAGTGGGCTGGCTCTTGGGAGGAGATATGCAAATACATGAGCTGTATTCTTATCAGTTACATTGTTCCCGGCTACTACCAAAGAAACCCTCCTCTGTATGGTATGGGGAAAAGGAGGTAGGGGAAAGCTATTTTATAGTCTTGTTCTATGCGGACAATTCTGCTTCTCCATACAGTACAGTGAGCGAGTGTTGTCATCCAAGGACAGGAAGTGTGTGTTACTGGTAGGATCACCAGGTGAACACAAAGCCAAAAAAAAAAGTCCAGAAAGTGTAACACCGCTCAGACTGTCGATAAAGATTTCCTTGTGGGTGCTGGCCCCGGCCTACCACTGTCAATAGTAGTTTGGTCGTACACCATGGAAGGAAGAACTTCTGTAGAATAGTTACTTTATTGTCAACGTGCCAAAGCGCATAGACAGGATGTTACAGGAACATTGGTAGACCGGTTTCACACAGATAACTTGTGCTTGTTCACGCTTACATAGTTACATAGTTAGTCAGGTTGAAAAAAGACACAAGTCCATCCAGTTCAACCATAAAAAAAATAAAAAATAATAATAATAATATCATACAATCCCATATACCCAATTCTATACCCACAGTTGATCCAGAGGAAGGCGGAAAACCCCAGCAGAGCATGATCCAATTTGCTACAGCAGGGGGAAAAAATTCCTTCCTGATCCCCCGAGAGGCAATCGGATGTTCCCCGGATCAACTTTACCTATAAAAAGGTCAGTACCCAGTTATATTATGTATATTTAAGAAAGAATCCAGGCCCTTCTTAAAGCAATCTACTGAGCTGGCCAGAACCACCTCTGCAGGGAGTCTATTCCACATTTTCACAGCTCTTACTGTGAAGAAACCTTTCCGTATTTGGAGACGTAAAGAGTGCCCCCTTGTCCTCAGTGTTGACCGTAAAGTGAATAACTCAACACCAAGTTCACTATATGGACCCCTTATACTGTATATTTGTACATGTTGATCAAATATATAAGGGGTCCATATAGTGAACTTGGTGTTGAGTTATTCACTTTACGGTCAACACTGAGGACAAGGGGGCACTCTTTACTCTTTATGCTTCTGGAAGAATGGTTAAACATTCCCATAGAGCCATAGAAACACTCCTGAACCTTGTGGACAGCCTTCCCAGAAGAGTTGAAGCTGTTATAGCTGCAAAGGGTGGGCCAACTCAACATTGAACCCCACAGACTAAGACTGGGATGCCATTAAAGTTTATATACGTGTAAAGGCAGGTGTCCCAATACATTTAATATAGTGTATGGAAACCTTAACAATTAACATTTGTTATTAGATCTGTGCCCAAAAATATCTGTTGATCTTGTCAGAAATTATCAAGTCTAATTAGCCCTTCCAGGTCATATCTTGGAACACAGGACAATAAGGCCCCTTTTACACTGGGGCGGGAGGTGCAGTGGTGGTATAGCGCCACTATTTTTAGCGGCGCTATACTGTCGGAATTGCGGTGGTATTTGGCCGTTAGCGGTGCGGTTTTAACCCCCCGCTAGAGGCCGAAAAAGGGTTAATAGCCGCGGTTTCCCATTGCTTTCAATGGGAAGGAGCTGTAAACACACCGCTCCTCTCACCGCTCCAAAGATGCTGCTAGCAGGACTTTTGGAGCGGTCCTGCTAGAGCACCGCTCTAGTGTGAAAGCCCTCAGGCTTTCACACTGGAGAAACAGCAGCCGCTGTTTAGGGTCGGTTTGCAGGCGCTATTTTTAGCACAATAGCGCCTGCAAACCGCCCCAGTGTGAAAGGGGTCTAAGTCTTTTTTGTTGAAGAATATAGCATAGGGGGAGGCTTTAAGTAGTTTAGAAGGACAAGCAGGCAGGGCTGACACCACTCAGTCTACAAAAATGCTGTGTATTGTCAGTCCACAGCAGGACTCAGGAGCTGAGTGCATTTATTACATTTTAGGCAAAAGTAATGGGCAGAAATCAGCATTTGCTCTAATATATCTCTTAAGGCACCAACATCCCTGAATTAGTAATCAATAAATATGCAGGATGTGGGATTTTAACGGTGCTATGTGTATGAGAATACTCAACAAATAATGTCGTATAAAAATACAAAAGAATTTATTAAATGACAAAAATAAATTGTTATTAAAAAACTGATAAATACATATCACAATATAAGTAATAGACATACACCTAATACCCAGAATTGACAGTAATGGATAGTATTCAGTTTGTGGTGGTGTCCATTTATCGACAGTTTCGCCTATAAGGCTTCTTCAGGATTGGACGCAGAAAGCATTCAATTAGAAATACAAAGGTTTTGACAACTTTAGGTGAAAAAGAAAAAAGAGAAGAAGAACAATCAATTACTAACATTACACTCAAAATAAACCGCACCCAATGATAAGGCATATATGCACATTAACCACTTAAGCCCCGGACCATTTTGTAGCTAAAGGACCAGAGGTGTTTTCAGAATTTTGCACTGCGCTGCTTTAACTGGAAATTGTGCGGACATGCAATGTTGTACCGAAACAAAATTTGCGTCCTTTTCTTCCCACAAATAGAGCTTTCTTTTAATGGTATTTGATTGCCTCTGTGATTTTTATTTTTTGCGATATAAACGGAAAAAGACCGAAAATTTTGAAAAAAAATGATATTTTCTAGTTTTGTTATAAGAAAAATCGAATAAACTCAATTGTAGTCATACATTTAGGCCAAAATGTATTCAGCCACATGTCTTTAGTAAACAAAATGTCAATAAGCGTATATTTATTGGTTTGCGCAAAAGTTATAGCGTCTACAAACTAGGGTACATTTTCTGGAATTTACACAGCATTAAATTTCTGACTGCCTATCTCATTTCTTGAGGTGCTAAAATGGCAGGGCAGTACAAAATCCCCCCCAAATGACCCCATTTTGGAAAGTAGACAACCCAAGGAAATTGCTGAGAGGCATGTTGAGCCCATTGAATATTTTTTTATTGTCCCAAGTGATTGAATAATGACAAAAAAAAAAAAAGAAATTACAAAAACTTGTCACTAAATGATATATTGCTCACACATGCCATGGTTATATGTGGAATTGCACCCCAAAATACATTTTGCTGCTTCTCCTGAGTATGGGGATACCACATGTGTGGGACTTTTTAGGAGCCTAGCCACGTACGGGACCCCAAAAACCAAGCACCGCCTTCAAGATTTCTAAGGGCATACATTTTTGATTTCACTTCTCACTACCTATCACTACCTATCACAGTTTTGAAGGCCATAAAATGCCCAGATGGCACAAACCCCCCCCCCAAATGACCCCATTTTGGAAAGTAGACACCCCAAGCTATTTGCTGAGAGGCATGGTGAGTATTTTACAGCTCTCATTTGTTTTTGAAAATTAAGAAAGACATTTTTTTTTTTTTCAATTTTCAAAACTTTGTGACAAAAAGCGAGATCTGCAAAATACTCAACATACCTCTCAGCAAATAGCTTGGGGTGTCTACTTTCCAAAATGGGGTCATTTGGGGGGGTTTTGTGCCACCTGGGCATTCCATGGCCTCCGAAACTGTGATAGGCAGTGAGGAGTGAAATCACAAATTTACACCCATAGAAATCCTGAAGGCGGTGCTTGGTTTTCGGGTCCTGTACGCGGCTAGGCTCCCAAAATGTCTCACACATGTGGTATCCCTGTACTCAGGAGAAGAAACAGAATGTATTTTGGGGTGCATCTCCACATATAACCATGGCATGTTTGAGCAATATATCATTTAGTGACAACTTTTTGTACATTTTTTTTTGTCATTATTCAATCATTTGGGACAAAAAAAAAAAAAATATTCAATGGGCTCAACATGCCTTTCAGCAAATAGCTTGGGGTGTCTACTTTCCAAAATGGGGTCATTTGGGGGGGTTTTGAACTGTCCTGGCATTTTATACACAACATTAGGAAGCTTACATCCACTCTTCTAACCACTTGAAGACAAAGCCCTTTCTGACACTTTTTGTTTACATGAAAACATTTTTTTTTGCAAGAAAATTATGTTGAACCCCCAAACATTATATATTTTTTTAAAGCAAAGGCCCTACAGATTAAAATAGTGGATGTTGCATTTTTTTTTCCACACAGTATTTGCGCAGCGATTTTTCAAACGCATTTTTTGGGGAAAAAACACACTTTTTTTTATTTTTAATGCACTAAAAAACACTACATTGCCCAAATATTTGATGAAATAAAAAAGATGATCTTAGGCCGAGTACATGGATACCAAACACGACATGCTTTAAAATTGCGCACAAACGCGCAGCGGTGACAAACTACATTCATTTTTAAAAGCATTTAAAAGCCTTTACAGGTTACCACGTTAGATTTACAGAGGAGGTCTACTGCTAAAATTACTGCACTCGATCTGACCTTCGCGGTGATACCTCACATGCATGATGCAATTGCTGTTTACATATGATGCTAGACCGATGCTTGCGTTCGCCTTTGCGCAAGAGCAGGAGGGGACAGCGGTGCTTTTTTTTTTTTTTTTTTTTTTTTTTATTATTTATTTTGCTTTTTTATTTTATTTTTAAACTGTTCCTTCCATATTTTTTTTTTACCATTTTTATTGTTATCTCAGGGAATGTAAATATCCCCTATGATAGCAATAGGTAGTGACAGGTACTCTTTTTTTGAAAAAAAATTGGGGGTTAGACCCTAGATCTTTCCTCTGCCCTCAAAGCATCTGACCACACCAAGATCGGTGTGATAAAATGCTTTCCCAATTTCCCAATGGCGCTGTTTATATCCCTCCCACTGCTTGTAAAAGCAGTCTAGAGGCTAATTATCTGCTAGAATTGCTTTTACATGAAAGCCGGCCACTGGCTGAAAAGAATGATACCAAGATGATACCTAAACCTGCAGGCATCATTCTGGTATAAACATTCAAAGTCCAGCAACATACCAGTACGTTGCTGGTCCTTGTTGGAAATGTATTGTAATCTTTTTTTTCATGCAGCCTGTTGGCTGAACGAAAAAAAAAAGAGATTGATCGGTGGGTATGCCCACCATTAGAATACCTCCCTTCATCCACCCACTTCTAATGATGGGCATACATGCACCATTTATAAATGCCGAAGCATGGGGGCATCTTCCCGCAAAAAAGTTATGCAGCGTACACACGGTCGGACTTTTCCACGGGCAAGCCTCCGTCAGGAATTTTGACCGTATGTACGTGGCATAAAAGGTTATGCTGCATACACATGGTCAGACTTTTCCACGGGCAAGCCTCCGTCGGAATTTCGACCGTATGTACGCGGCATTAGGAGCAAAATCGCTCCTCCGCCCCTGCTGCCCCCATGCTTCGGCATATATGCTCTTTTTTTTTTTAACTGTGGTGGTGAAATCACCTCCTACAGCACTGGAGTCACGGCTTTATGTATCGTGGGAGCAAACGCTGTTGCTGTCAAGATAAATAATTCCGCGCTGCAGTTGAATGGCACACCTGAAAACAAAAAATTACATACCTGAAAAGCAAGCTTGATAAAACATTGCAGAATAGAATACAGTAAAAAAGAGCAGAACAATAGAGAGAAAATAGAGAGAGAGAGAGAGAGAGGGAACAATAAAACGACAACTATTTTTTATTTTTTTTTATATATTTTTTTTACGTTTTTTTTTATTTTTTACACTTTTTTTTGTAACTTTAACAACTGTAATGGTTCGGGTCTCTCAAAATGTGATGGCATCTTGGGAGACCCTGTGTAAGTGTGTCCTAGTCTGTGAAATGCTGTACCCTACGCTAAAACTTCACTTTTGAGTGGTAGCGTTCAAAACATTCACCAAGGCAAAGACCAGGTTTGTCAGGACAGAGTGGACAAAAAACACGGGTGTCACGCCTAAATTCGCGCTTGCTACAGACACGACATCTTTTTTGGGGGGTTCGTTGGGTAGGGGTACTCTGGAGGGCATACGGATAATGCCTCTCATGCAGCCGGCTTACTGCATTTGGTAGGGGATGGTGAGGTGCAGAACCGCCTGGATACAGGAGTTCTGTGACTATCTCATTCTGGAATTTTAGAAGAGATAACGTCCCGCCTGAAGCTCTGTATAGCACATGAGCATTCAGCAAAGCCAATTGGAATAAGGATAGAGACACTTTTCTGTACCAGCGTCTCGCCTTACGGTCAATTGGATATGGCGCCAACAACTGGTCGTTGAGGTCCACCCCTCCCATATTTTTGTTATTATCGTGGACACAGAGGGGTTTCTCCACAACACCAGTCGCCGTACGAATTTGGACTGTCGTGTCTGCATGAAGGGAGGTAAGAAGGAAAACATTCTTATTGTCCCTCCACTTTATAGCGAGCAAGTTATTACACTTCAAGCAGGCTCTCTCCCCCAGCCTAAGACGGGCATCTACAAGCTGCTGGGGAAAGCCCCGGCGATTAGGTCGCACGGTGCCACATGCTCCAATCTGATGATCAAACAAGTGACTAAACAGTGGCACGCTCGTGTAATAATTGTCCACATACAAGTGGTACCCCTTTCCAAATAAGGGTGACTCCAAGTTCCACACTATCTTGCCAGCGCTCCCTATGTAATCCGGGCAGTTGACCGGCTCAACCTGACTGTCTTTTCCCTCATAAACCGTAAAGCTCCATACATAGCCTGTTGCCCTGTCACAGAACTTATAGAGCTTGACCCCGTATCTGGCACGCTTGCTGGGAAGGTACTGCTTGAAAGACTAGCGGCCAGAAAATTTAATCAGGGACTCATCAACGCAGACAACTTGATCGGCAATAAACAAGGCTACAAAACGTTCGTTGAAGTGGTTTATGAGGGGCCGAATTTTATAGAGCCGGTCGTATTCAGGGTCTCCACGTGGACGACAAAGTTCATTGTCGTTGAAGTGCATGAACCGCAAAATCTGCTCGTATCGTGTCCTGGGCATGGAGGCAGAGAACACGGGCATGTGGTCAATTGGGTGCGTGGACCAATAAGCACGCAATGACGGGAATTTATGTGTGCCCATGTTGAGGGAAAGGCCCAGAAAGGTCTTAAATTCGGAAACCGTAATTGGTTTCCAATCTTTGGCAATGGAAGGCAACTGGGGGTTAGCGGCGATGAATTGACCAGCATATAAATTACTCTGGTCCACAATAGATCTATAGAGATCTTCCGTAAAAAACAGTGAATAAAAATCAATTGGCATAAAATCAGCTGTTTCCACCTGAATACCAGGTTGGGCAGTGAATGGGGGAAGTACGGGTTCTGCAGAAGTGGTGGGGACCCAATTAGGATAGGCCAATTCTGCAGGAAGGGCACTATGGGCACGACGGGCCTGCCTTGATCTTCTTGGTGGCAGCGGGACACTACTTGTGCTTGCCACCTCGCCAGCTTGAACTGCACTTATGGGACTCGCCACGTCACCACGTGATACTGCAGTGCTGGATGTACGCCCAGGCTGTACTAGGCCGCTGGTGCTTGCCAATTCCCCAGAAGGAATAGCGGCGCTAGTACTACTCTGCTCCATGATACGAGAGACCTGCGGTTCTTGCTCCTCAACAACCTCAGAAGATCGGGATCGGGTACGCCTGACCTTAGCAGGGACCTCACCTTCGTCGTCAGAGCTATCTGACGTGGAGCCGCTGACTTCACTGTCTTCTACGGGAAGATATTCTGAGCCTGAATCTGACAGATGCGTGACCTCCTCTTCACTATCTGTCATGCTCAGAATCTCGTAGGCCTCTTTACTAGTGTACCTTCGTCTTGCCATTTTGGGCTCTAAATTTAGGGGTACACTAGTAAGATTCACAGGTAAAAAAAGCACCTGACTGTCAGCAAATGTATCAAACGCTTCCAAAAAAAACTGTTAGCGATCGCAGGGATCAGGACTGTCTCTGCGAACGCTGCAGTTATGTGTGTTGTGTTTGGTAAGTGACAGTGATCGATCGATACTGCACTTGGGTGGGCTGGGCTGGGCGGAGGGGCTAAACGCAGGTGCTAGCAGGTATCTGGGCTGATCCCGCTAACACTGCGTTTTTGGGAACCCTAAACTGCTGGGGACGCTAGTATAGATCTGATCAGATCAGATATTGATCTGTTCAGATACTATACCACTAAGGGAGGTGTATGCTTTGCGCGTGGGTGTTAGCGTTACTGGCACTAACCTAACGCTGCCTGGGGCGACGCAGACCCTCTCTGGCACTAAAACCTAATTGATATCAGCCGCCGGGCGATCAGGGGGTTAAACCTTTATTGGGTTATATACCGCGGGTGCCCTGATGCTATAAAAAGCAAACTAACCAACCAGCGTCACCCGTAAAACTTATATGGTGATCACTGGTGAAAGGGTTAACTAGGGGCAATCAGGGGGTTAAAACCTTTATTAGGTTATATATGGGGGTACCTGAAGCTATATAAAAACCTGACGGGTAACCTAAATAACTAACTGGCTAACCAGTGTCACCAGTAAAACTTATACGGTGATCACTGGTGAAAGGGTTAACTCTAGGGGCAATCAGGGGGTTAAAATAATATATGGGGTACCTGACGCTATAAAAATCTGCGGCGAAACTAAAAATAAATAACTGGCTATCTAGGACACCACCGGCACTAAATACAGCGATCGGAAATACGATCGCTTAGTGACGCTGGCGTTAGGGGGTGAAAGGGTTACCTGGGGGTCGATCAAGGGGTTAAACCTTTATTAGGGGGGGTTAGGGGGCTACCCTGGACCTAAAGGGGCCTAAACCTAACTGCCCTGCAACTTTTTACTGTCACAAATGACACTGATTGCAGTGATCAGTAAAAAAATGACCACTGCAAACAGGTGCACTGTGACTGGGGGTACTGGTGTAGATCTGGGGGTGACTGGGGGGTGAAAAGTGTGCCTACGTGTACTGGTGTCAGTGGGCTGTTGGTGCACTTACTGTGAGATGTCTTCTCTCCTCGGCGCCGGATCGAAAAGACCGACACGAGGAGAGATGACATCACTTCCTCTGCCTGTGTTTACATTACACAGGCAGAGGAAGGTTTTCATTCGCCGGGAGCGATCGCGAGGGGGTGGCCGGAATCGAACGGCTGTCCCCTCATCCCAGATCACTCCCGAACAAATAACCACCACTCACTGTATAGAAGGGGGGTCCGATCGGACCCCCCAACTATACGAAGGCAGTCACGTACCGGTACGTGACTTTGCCTGTCGGTGCCATTCTGCCGACGTATAATTACAGTGGGCGGTCGTTAAGTGGTTAACTGCCGAATATGCAGCTGGACAAATTAATTCTCCCTGCCTCCATGATTCACGGAAGTGCATGCAGCGGAGAACAAGTTCTCTCTTCCTCTCTCCAGGTGCCGTGCGCACACTTCACCCAGCTCCATCGAGTTGTAACCACGTATCCCGTAAGGGAGGATAAATATCTAAATATACACTATTTCTAAAGAAGCCTGAAATATATATATATAATAATAAAAAATAAAAGTGCACATCTGGGGGAGCTGTACATGTTCAGATACAGGCTTTCATAGACTGACTGCACTCACCTCCCTCCTGTTATTCTGTGGTAAGAAACAGCAATATGGGAGCCCATAGGAACGAACGGACACTGTATGGATATCGACTTCAGACTGAGCTTGCATCCAAACTATTCTGAAAAAGTATATAGCACAGAGGCAACCCTTTAATAACATGCATATTACCTGTGTATGGCCGGAAAGAAATGGACAAAAGCGCAAAGAAGGATAAACCAGAGAGAAAATGGACAAAAACACAAAGAAGGATAAACATTATCCTCACCCAAGGACAGGGATTTCAGAAGTCTTGGGCCAAAGCCCCACCTGGGGTTCCTTAGTGTCTTGACCAACAAGGAGCATGCAAAAATAGATCTCTGAGTTTGCACATGAATCTCAAAAGAGATAAGTAGTGCCCCTGTAAGTATGAACAATTTGAATAAATCTATCATGTAATACATCTTGTGTGGTATTACACACAAAAGTGGCTGTATATCTACCTGTGATGGATGTCCTGTCCAACATGGGCTCCCAAACTGATCCCAACATGGCGAATGCCATGTGGGATTTATATTCCTCCCTTGAAGAGCCTATTGCGGGGCGTCTGATGTCACGCCGCGTCGGCACGTCACGGACGCAAAAGGGGAGGAGCCTGAAGACGTGGACTGATCCCCGGCGCCAGGAAATAACAACTTCCTGAACGCGACTGCTGTCCAGCCAAAAGACATTTTATGCTGACACTGAGCAAGTTAATGCACAGGTAGATAGACGTCATTGGTGGTGTATGCTGGATGCTCACGTATGGCACAGGGAGCCGCGCCTCATGGGCTCCTCTAATTGGGCGGGCACCGGATCATACTCACATAATGCAAGGTGATCCAATGACCACCCTTGGGCGTCTGTACGGGCATATGGTACAATCGGAGCTTGTGTATGGAATTGCACATCCAGGCACCCGGAGAGAGAAAGGGTCCTCATATGTTGAAAAAGGAACCACAAACAGTGGTGTGACCTGAATAGTAACCCGATGACAAGAGGTTGTGTCCACATGCATGGCAGCAGATCAAACACATATATTAAAATAACCGCATCATTAGTTGCCAAAAAACAAACTAATACTACAAAAATCTAAATATCACAAATTAAACAAAAATAATATACAAATTACTTCAAAAGTAGATAATAATACCATATTTAAAATACCCCTCCGCAAACGGAAAGGTATTGCTGGCATTAAGTGTCTGGGATAGTACCCCGAGTGCATAGCCCACCCCACGCAACCACCCGGCGAAGACCCATCCACCACAGATGGTATAGGGAAGCAAAGGGAGAGAGAGGAGTCCCACTAGGGACCCTGGGAAAGGAAAATGGGAGACCCCCGTGAAGCAAACCCGGATTATTAAGCAATACCATAAGAGATACACTCCTATAGGAATGGTTTGTAGCTGATTCCCTCATTGAGACCAGGGAATCGAGTAGCTTGTAGCAGATATATCCATCTGCTTTCCAATTGAAGAAGTTTATTGTCTATATCCCCCCCTCATTCATGTTGGGGTATATGTTCCAAACAAAAAAATCCTATTGTTTTGAGATCAAAGTTGTGATATAGACCAACGTGACGGCTGATCGGTGTTTCCATCTTGCGTTTTGCGATCAGAGAAACACGATCTCTGATCCTGCAGAAAAATGCCGCTTTGTCTTGCCTATATAAAATGCTCCACAGGAGCATTTCATAATGTAGACAGCTCCAATTGACTGATAATTCATCCTATGTTTAGGTATCCATGTGGACTTGTCTGGTAAAACCACACTTTTACCCACCAGGATGTACCTACAGATGTTACATTTACCACAGGAATATGTCCCTGATGTTTGTGCCTTAACTGAACTCCTATTAGTATGGTGACTTGACACCAAGGTGTCTCTTAGTGATTTAGACCTCCTAAAGGTAATTTCTGGATATGGTTTAATAAATCTGGAAATCCTTTGGTCTGTAGTTAGCAAAATTTATTATAAATCGTCCTTACTTTGGTATGCTGTCGGCTGAATTTGGTAATCACTCTCGTGGACGTACATGGTTTGTCTTGTTTAGACTTGTAAATTAATGAGTTTCTATTGAGATTCTTTACTTTATTGAAGGCTTTCTTCAAACAGGTCTTACTATAACCTCTAACCAGCAGGCGTTTATTCAGTAAGTCAGCCTCTGTTTGGAAATCCTCATCCAAGGTACAGTTACGTTTAACCCTTAAGAACTGGCTATAAGGGATACTCTTTTTTAACTGTTCAGGGTGGGAACTGTTAGCATGTAGTAAACTGTTACCAGCCGAGGGCTTCCTGAACAGGGTGGAACAAAGTTCTCCTTTATCATTGATGAAGATTTCCACATCCAAAAACGTGATTCTCATTAATTCAAAAATATAAGTAATCTTCAAGTTGTATGTATTAACTTGTAATGCATCCAAGAAACTCATCAAGTCTTGCCTAGAACCCGCCCACACCATAAAAACATCATCAATATAACGATGCCAAGATAAAATCTGGCTTATACTGGTAAGTTTAGATTCATCCGAAAACAGATCCTGTTCCCACCCCCCCAGATACAGGTTTGCATATGAGGGAGCGCATTTGGCCCCCATAGCAACACCCTGTACCTGGAGGAAGTGGAAACCCTTAAACACGAAAATATTATGTGTCAGAACAAAATCCAACAACTCTACAATGAAATCATTATATTTCCAGGAGTCTAAGTCCCGCTCATTGAGAAATTCACGTACAACTTCGACACCTCTGGCATGTGGTATCGAGTTGTACAAAGCCTCAATGTCTATAGCAACCAGAAAGGCCCCCTTGGGTACTTGGAGGCCATCAATGATTTTTAACAGCTCAATAGTGTCTCTTACATGCGAGAAGAGGCCCTTAACATGTGGATATAGATATTCATCGATTATTTGGCTCGCTCTCTCAGTTAGAGATCCGCAACCCGAAATAATCGGTCGGCCAGGTGGATCAGTCAAGTTTTTGTGCACTTTTGAAAGCGCATAAAACGTTGAGTGGTAAAGTTCTCTACATCAAGATATTTGAAGGTGTTAGAATCAATAATGCCCTTCTGATGGGCCTTAATGATAATATCTCTATATTGTCTTTTATAGTAATAGATGTGTGATGCCGGCACTGAACGGTACCACTTGGAATTCCGAATGATATTGTAACACATGCTCTCATAGCTTCCCACATCCATCACTACAAGGTTACCACCTTTATTTGAAGGTTTGATCACTATGGATTTATTGCCAGAAAGGGTATTTAATGCTTTCCTATGGTGTTTAGACAGATTGGATTGTGGCCCAGTGTGCCAATTCCCTGCTTCTATCTCTTTGGTGACCTGAATTACGAATGGCCAAATATTTGAGTTGCCCTGCAGGACTGGAAAGGACCTGGATCTGGGTTTATACGATTTGGGTGTGCCAAATACTGTAACAGCGGGGGAGGGGGGGCAGGGGAGGGACCAATGGACCGCATGGATTGCGTATCCATAGTTACTCCCGATGAACTGAATACCCATCCCTCTTCCTCTGGATTGCTCTCATCCCACAGGTCCATCAGGTCCCGCAGGGCTCTCAAATCCTCAAAGGTGACTGATTCCATAATTGGGTGAAGTTCACCCCCTTCTTGAACACTATCTGATTCTTTATCGTACAAAATTTTATACATAAGTCGTCTAGCGAACAGGTGCAGATCCTTGATCAACACAAATTTGTCAGCATTCTCATCGGGACAGAACGTCAATCCAAGTTTCAACACTTCAATTTCATCCCTAGTTAAAGGGTGAGAAGATAAGTTGATAATATCATGTGTTTCCCGACTCACACTATTGGCGGAGTCGGGGTCCACTATTTTAAAGGCATATTTTATATGCGAGCAGGGGTAGGTGCCATTGTTGGTATCCGTTTGTTGTCATTTGAGCAAGTTGTGAAAATTGGTTCTGTACGTAGGTCCATGGACGGACCTGCCGTGGCTCCACCAGATTCAAGTATTTGTTGGGACAAAGGGCCCGCCGGTATGGATACCGCATCAATGTTTAAAGTGGGTGTGGTTAGCGTCATTAAAGAATGATTAAGCACACTACCAACAGAGGGAGTATTAGGTGCTGTTTGATTGTGTTGTCGCTGCGATCTTGTTTTCTTCTCTTTGTTTGTTACTTTGATTGATCTTGAAGGGCCCTGTGAACTTGTGTCACTGTTGGGCTTTCTCTTCCTAGTTGCACCACTAGGATCAGTAAATCGAGAAACAATTGGGACATAAGAGGTTGAAGACATGGAGGATGAGTCAGAATCACCCATGTCTAAATTGGTGGTTTGGGGTACCTGGTTCTGTGGACCCCTGCGTCTGGGATATGTACCCTGAGATGTCCATTTATAAGCTTGATCGTAATCATAAGCTTTATTGTCCCTATAGTATTTATTCTCTTTGGTTTTGATCAAACCGGTGGCGTATTTAGTGAGTAATTCTTTAAGCGCTTTGTCTTTATCTGAGAAACTCTTATGTGATGCTAAATTGAGATGGTCCTCCTGCCATTTTATTATTTCATTATCTAATTGTTCTATGTCAACTTTGTGTTGATCACTAAGGATCTGCATCATCTGTAGAGAACAACCCTGTAAGTTTGTTTCCCAAGCTTTTTTAACACTTGGCTCTACCTTTCTTATATTTGGAAATATTTGGATACGTAAGTCCCAAGGCACTATATGGTTAGTGATATATCTATCAAAGAATTCCTTGTGCCAAAAAAGTAGTGTTTTCCTCTCAACTAACCGTTGGAGGCCCAAAAAGTATGTATCTACATCCGCTTCAGTGGTGTCACCCTGAGAACGTACCTGTCTTACTTCTGAAACAAAGCCCTCCCATGCCTCACAGTAGTCCGTCATGGCACCCGTCACTCACCACAGCCTACCCAAGAAGGAAGGATATATCACCCTAGCGGCCAACCAATGGGACCACATCCAAAAGGCACTCCAGACACAATGCCATGCAAAATAATCATGAAAAAGAAAAAGAAAATAAGCATATTTTTTGAATTTTTTCACTTCTTGGTTTTTTGGTGGGATTTTGTTAAATCACCCACTACACATATCACTATTTAGTGACTAAGGACATTATTATTTGCGCTGATAGAATTTATTTTTATTGTTTGATATTTATATTTATCTTCACCTTACTATTAGCCGCATTTATGGGGGTGTTCCAGTTTTTGGAACGCCGGGAGGTGAAAATCGATGAGGTTTTCTCCGGGGATAAACTTAAGGGAGTGAGTGATGACCTCTCCCATCTCATTAAGAGACTTGGTTTCTTGATGGAGAAAAAGATCCGGTCATGGTGGGAACTAGTATCATTTGAGCAGTACATTGCCAATGGTTTAGTACCCAGATGTTTAAGATGGGATCTTCCTCCTAACGATGGTTTGGAGGATGAAGATTCCCTGAATAATTGGTATCTGTTTTTTAATGCCAAGCGGATTCAATTATTAGAGTTTTTATTAAAACGGAAACAATCGAGGATGCGAACCCTTGAGAGACAAATATTGGAAATCAAGGAAAAACTAGAGTTTGTTAAATTATCAGGAGAGCTAATGAAAAAGCTAGAGAAACTTAACAAAGAAACGCAAGAGAAGAAAAGAAAGAAGTATATTAGAGACACAGGGGATTTTAAGAATAAATATGTTTTTAAATGGCAATGGAGTATTAATGAAGAAGTCCAGGGACCCACTCAGGGAATTGTTCAGCCCTTAAAAAGTGGTACTAAAGGGGAGATGAAAGTAGTGTCCCAACCTTACCAGGGGGCCCCCCAAAATTTTGGGGGAGGGACACAGAGCAATACCAACCAGCCCCAACCGCAGCGTACACCCTCCAGAGGCAACTGGAGGGGAAGAGGGAATGTGAGGGGGACTCCTAAGAGGGGGAGGGGGAATTTTAACCCCAACACCAATTTTCATTCCCACCTTAACCCCAATTATTATCCCAATTATCATTCGGTTATTACCAACCCCCTAATGAACATTGGGATCAGAGATATTCCACACAAAGAAATTATCTACAGGTTCAAGGCTCCAATGATCACATGTACAATGTACCGGTGGATAATCGTTATTCCACTCTATCTAATCCACCAGAAGGCTTTCAGGGTGTTTTTTTAGGGAGACCCCCATCTAAGGTAAACGACCCCAACCCGACTGGAAATGGAAGAGGGGGGAAAAGAAGAGAAAGAGAGGGAGGAGAGCAGGATGAGGGACACGAAAAAAGCAAACACCAGTAGGGACTGGGATCTATAATCTGAGTGATGTAGATCTCACTAGAGAAGAGATCCCTCTTTTGGACAAGGGACTCAAATTTGCACCGATTAAAAATTTAAATAAGTTTGACACCTATATCCAAATCGAGAAGTATGTACGCACATTGAATTTGAAGAAATATTTTTTGTCTAAACCCGATCCGAGACCCCCACTTAATGCTAGTAGTTTTCACCACTCATCTCTAAAAAATAAATCAGTTTTTAACCCCCAAAATGTTGACAATAAGTTTTTAGATGTCTTCAAAAATATGGTAGTTAAGGATCTGGAACAATTAAAAATAAGAAAGTTCCACTACCCTCATTGGATAAAAAAGGGAATTGGAGACATTGAGCAGCGTAAAGACGTGGTCGTACGACCTGCTGTTAAAGGGGGGGGGGGGAGTGGTCATTATGACCAAACAGTATTATCAAACAGAAATGGAAAGGCAGTTAGGGGATACAGATACTTACTCAAGCTTACTGGTAACCCTATGCTGGAATTTAAAAACAAACTTGGGGAGGTGGTCAAAAAAGGGAAATCCAAAGATATCTTGTCCGTCAAGGAAGCATGATATTTGAACCCCGTCTCTTGTTGCACACCTTTTATTTATTTTCTGCCTAAAATTCACAAAAGCACTACAGAGCCACCAGGGAGGCCGATCATTAACAGTATCAACTCAGTTTGTTCCCGCCTAGGGCAATATATCGATACCTTCTTGCAGCCGCTGGTGGTTAAGACTGATGCATATTTCAGGGACACCAAGCATGTGATCCAGTGTCTGGGGTCCCTTGACAATTTGGATCAGTGTATTTTGGCCACTGTGGATGTAGGATTTTTATATACGATCATTGGACATTATGAGGCTGTGGTATCTGTAAAATGAGCATTGGAGAGCTCCAACCTCCCCAGTAAATAAAATAAGTTTCTGATTAAATGTTTACGGTTTTGTTTAAAGCACAATTATTTTTGGTATAGTGGTGATTATTATTTGCAAATAAGGGGTATAGCTATGGGCGCAAGGTTCGCACCGATTGTTGGGAACCTTTTTATGGCCCATTGGGAGGACGTGGATGTACTCAACCCCAGACCTAAAGAACTTATTTTATATAAAAGATTTATAGATGATCTTGTAATCATCTGGAAAGGGGATGTGACATCTTTTGAAGCATTCAAAAGATCCATGGAAGGGTATGACAAAAATATTCAGCTCACCTGGACTGTCAGCAATGAGTGTATCACCTTCCTTGATTTAGAAATCTTCAAGGAGGGTGGTAGACTGCTGACAAGGAACCATTTTAAACCCACCGACAGAAATTCCTATCTGTCGGTGGACAGCTGTCATCATAAGCCCTGATTGGTGAATATACCAAAGGGCCAGTATATGAGGATTCGTAAAAATTGCACCAAAAAGGAAGACTTTTTGATTAAATCCGAAATACTGACCAGTAGGTTTAAGGAAAAAGGATATGACCTTGAGAGAGTTGAGGAAGATAAAATTAAGGTACTAAATATGGATAGAGACCAACTATTGATAAGAAATCGCATGAGTCCTTGTGTCGTGAGTTTAATCTCATTCTCGATTTTAATGTGCAATTCAGACAGGTGGAAAAAATAAATAAAAAAACATTGGGGTATTCTAAGGAAAGATAGGCTGCTAGGACCCAAATTACCAATCCTTCCAGGGTTTATTTATAGAAAAGCACCTACCTTGAAGGATCTATAAGCACCAGGGGTGATAGATCCCCCCAAAAAAGCAGAAGGGACCATCTGTATCTGTCGCTAAGCGATAGTTTTTCTGATCGCTGTCTTAGTGTCGGTGATGCCGATCGGTAGCCAGTAATTTTTTTTAGGTTCGCCGCAGGTTTTTATAGCGTCAGGTACCCCCATATATTATCTAATAAAGGTTTAACCCCCTTGATCGCCCCCCAGGTAACCCTTTCACCCCCTATCACCACTGTCGCTAAGCGATCGTTTTTCTGATCGCTGTCTTAGTGTTGGTGATGCCGATCGGTAGCCAGTAATTTTTTTTACGTTCGCCGCAGGTTTTTATAGCGTCAGGTACCCCCATATATTATCTAATAAAGGTTTAACCCCCTTGATCGCCCCCCAGGTAACCCTTTCATCCCCTATCACCACTGTCGCTAAGCGATCGTTTTTCTGATCGCTGTCATAGTGTCGGTGATGCCGATAGGTAGCCAGTAATTTTTTTTTAGGTTCGCCGTCAGGTTTTTATATAGCGTCAGGTACCCCCATATATTACCTAATAAAGGTTTTAACCCCCTAATTGCCCCTAGTTAACCCTTTCACCAGTAATCACCATATAAGTGTTACGGGTGACGCTGGTTAGTTAGTTTGCTTTTTATAGTGTCAGGGCACCCGCCGTATATAACCCAATAAAGGTTTAACCCCCTGATCGCCCGGCAGGTGATATCAATTAGGTTTTAGATCAGAGAGGGTCTGCGTCACACCCCAGGCAGCTTCAGGTTAGTGCCAGTAACGCTAACACCCACGCGTGAAGCATACACCTCCCTTAGTGGTATAGTATCTGAACAGATCAATATCTGATCTGATCAGATCTATACTAGCGTCCCCAGCAGTTTAGGGTTCCCCAAAAACGCAGTGTTAGCGGGATCAGCCCAGATACCTGCTAGCACCTGCGTTTTGCCCCTCGGTCCAGCCCAGGCCACCCAAGTGCAGTATCGATCGATCACTGTCACTTGCAAAACACAACACACATAACTGCAGCGTTCGCAGAGACAGGCCTGATCAGTGCGACTCCAGTGCTGTAGGAGGTGGCATTGGGGCAGCAGGGGCGGAGGAGCAATTTTGCTCCTAATGCCGCGTACATACGGTCGAAATTCCGACGGAGGCTTGCCCGTGGAAAAGTCTGACCATGTGTACGCGGCATAACTTTTGCGGGAAGATGCCCCCATGCTTCGGCATATATAAATGGTGCATGTATGCCCATCATTAGAAGTGGGTGGATGAAGGGCGGTATTCTAATGGTGGGCATACCCACCAATCAATCTTTTTTTTCCGTTCAGCCAACAGGCTGCATGAAAAAAAAAGATTACAATACATGTCCAACAAGGACCAGCAACGTACTGGTATGTTGCTAGACTTTGAATGTTTATACCAGAATGATGCCTGCGGGTTTAGGTATCATCTTGGTATCATTCTTTTTAGCCAGCGGCCGGCTTTCATGTAAAAGCAATCCTAGTGGCTAATTAGCCTCTGAACTGCTTTTACAAGCAGTGGGAGGGAATGTCCCCCCCCCGGATATAAAAAGCGCCATTGGGAAATTGGGAAAGCATTTTATCACACCGATCTTGGTGTGGTCAGATGCTTTGAGGGCAGAGGAAAGATCTAGGGTCCAATAGACCCCAGTTTTTTTTTAAAAAAGAGTACCTGTCACTACCTATTGCTATCATAGGGGATATTTACATTCCCTGAGATAACAATAAAAATGATAAAAAAAAAAAAAATATGGAAGCAACAGTTTAAAAATAAAATAAAAAAGCAAAATTAATAATAAAAAAAAAAAGCACCCCTGTCCTGCCCTGCTCTTGCCCAATGGCGAACGCAAGCGTCGGTCTGGCGTCATATGTAAACAGCAATTGCACCATGCATGTGAGGTATCACCGCGAAGGTCAGATCGAGGGCAGTAATTTTAGCAGTAGACTTCCTCTGTAAATCTAACGTGGTAACCTGTAAAGGTTTTTAAAGGCTTTTAAAAATGTATGTAGTTTGTCGCCAATGCGCGTTTGTGCGAAATTTTAAAGCTTGTCGTGTTTGGTATCTATGTACTCGGCCTAAGATCATCTTTTTTATTTCATCAAACATTTGGGCAATATAATGTGTTTTAGTGCATTAAAATTAAAAAAAGTGTATTTTTTCCCCCAAAAATGTGTTTGAAAAATCGCTGCGCAAATACTGTGTAGAAAAAAAAATGCAACACCCACCATTTTAATCTGTAGGGCCTTTGCTTTAAAAATATATATAATGTTTGGGGGTTCAACATAATTTTCTTGCAAAAAAAAAATATGTTTTCATGTAAACAAAAAGTGTCAAAAAGGGCTTTGTCTTCAAGTGGTTAGAAGAGTGGATGTAAGCTTCCTAATGTTGTGTATAAAATGCCAGAACAGTTCAAAACCCCCCCAAATGACCCCATTTTGGAAAGTAGACACCCCAAGCTATATACTGAGAGGCATGTCGAGTCCATGGAATATTTTATATGTTGACACAAGTTGCGGAAAAAAGACAATTTTTTATTTTATTTTATTTTTTTGCACAAAGTTGTTACTAAATGATATATTGCTCAAACATGTCATGGGCATATGTGGAATTACACCCAAAAATACATTCTGTTGCTTCTCCTGAGTACGGGGATACCACATGTGTGAGACTTTTTGGGAGCCTAGCCGCGTACGGGACTCCAAAACCAAGCACCGCCTTCAGGCTTTCTAAGGGTGTAAATTTTTGATTTCACTTCTCACTGCCTATCACAGTTTCAGAGGCCATGGAATGCCCAGATGGCACAAAACCCCCCCAAATGACCCCATTTTGGAAAGTAGACACCCCAAGCTATTTGCTGAGAGGTATGGTGAGTATTTTGCAGATCTCGCTTTTTGTCACAAAGTTTTGAAAATTGTAAAAAAAAAAAAATAATAATAATTTTTCTTTCTTCATTTTCAAAAACAAATGAGAGCTGTAAAATACTCACCATGCCTCTCAGCAAATAACTTGGGGTGTCTACTTTCCAAAATGGGGTCATTTGGGGGGGTTTTGTGCTATTTTGGCATTTTATGGCCTTCGAAACTGTGATAGGTAGTGAGGAGTGAAATCAAAAATTTGTGCCTAGAAATCCTGAAGGCGGTACTTGGTTTTCGGGTTCCCGTACGCGGCGGCTAGGCTCCCAAAAAGTCCCACACATGTGGTATCCCTGTACTCAGGAGAAGCAGCAAAATGTATTTTGGGGTGTAATTCCATATATAACCATGGCATGTGTGAGCAATATATCATTTAGTGACAACTTTTTGTAATTTTTTTATTTTTTTGTCATTATTCAATCACTTAAGACAAAAAAATAAAAAATTCAATGGGCTCAACATGCCTCTCAGCAATTTCCTTGGGGTGTCTTCTTTCCAAAATGGGGTCATTTGGGGGGGTTTTGTACTGCCCTGCCATTTTAGCACCTCAATAATTGAGATAGGCAGTCATAAATTAAAAGCTGTGTAAATTCCAGAAAATGTACCCTAGTTTGTAGACGCTATAACTTTTGCGCAAACCAATAAATATACGCTTATTGACATTTTTTTTACTAAAGACATGTGGCTGAATACATTTTGGCCTAAATGTATGACTAAAATTGAGTTTATTCGATTTTTCTTATAACAAAAAGTAGAAAATTTCCTTTTTTTTCAAAATTTTCGGTCTTTTTCCATTTATATCGCAAAAAATAAAAATCGCAGAGGCAATCAAATACCATTAAAAGAAAGCTCTATTTGTGGGAAGAAAAGGACGCAAATTTAGTTTTGGTACAACATTGCATGTCCGCACAATTTACAGTTAAAGCAGCGCAGTGCAAAATTCTGAAAACAGCTCTGGTCCTTTAGCTACAAAATGGTTAAATTACCAATGCTGTGTATGTGTGTCCCCCCCTCCCCCTCCCTCAGATATAGTCCTATTAACATTCTGCTAACAGAACACCCTTAAAGCTTGTCCTGAAAGTTTGGGTGTTCGTGCAAATAAAAAATAAAAAAGTATCACAGACAGTAAGCAATTGTTTTTGTAACAAGTGAACAAATACAGCTACAATCACCTCAAGCAACAGTAGAAAGATGAAATGTAATCTCACACTCTGCCAGAATCACCAGCCATTATTCAAAATTATTTTACAGTAAAGTGACACTTCTGGCTCCAGATAATATATACTCTAATATGGCATGCGTACCGCTGCGTAAGCCTGTGCACATCTGAATGGGCAGTAATAGATACCAGCGTGTATGAAATGTTCACCTTTGCTGGTCTATCACTGATTTAAGAACTGTTTGTCCAATCACGTTGCAAATGTTCTTACTTGTTGTTTGCCTCTTCATAAGACATGGAAATAAATTAACGAACACATTTTTTTTAAACCTAGTGTAGCACTTACCCCCATTTAAGGGACTGGCTGGTTTTGTTTTGGGTCTGCAGCAATTACCTCTCTAGAGTGGATCCTTTAGCTCCGTTGTCTAGGCAAACAAAAATCTTCAGGAATAAGGCCAATGTCCACACATTTGACTCGTGAGACTTTGAGTACTTTCATGGCAGAAGTTATGGCCATCATTAATGCAAGACCTTTGGTACCACTATCTACAGATCCAGATAATCCAACAGTTCTTACTCCTGCTATGCTCTTGACCCAAAAGGTAGACTCTTTGTCGGCCCCTTGTGGAGACTTTAGTACAACAGAAATTAATGTAAAGCAATGGAAACAAGTCCAGTGCCTGGCTGATACGTTTTGGAAGAGATGGAGGAGAGATTACCTGTTTACCTTACAAAGTCGCAGGAAATGGGCTAAGACCAGTCCCAGTGTTAAAGTTGGAGAAGTTGTGTTGAAAGATAGTCAAGAAAGCAGAAACAACTGGCCTATGGGAATTGTCACAAATACGTTGCCAAGTAAAGATGGTAATGTCAGAAAGGTTGAAGTCAAAGTGACGAAACAAGGGACTGTTAAAGTGTACGTCAGACCAGTTTCGGATGTCATTGTTCTCCTTTGAACAAGTATTTCTGTTATGTTGTTGACACAATACATAACATAGAGCTTGTCACTGACAGTTTTCAGACGTGACATTCGCCATGAGTTAAAATCCATCCTGTGGATTACAATTGGCATTGGAGATAGTTTGGCCTAGTTCAGCTTCTCCAATCCGAAGATGGGTTTATGGACAAAACAATTTCTTCATGTGGGCTATCAGCTTGAAGTACCATAGCCAAAAGACACTGATATTGTGGACTTATGTTTTCGTTTATGTTACCAGTTCTAGACGGGAACGTATTTTCTTATTAGTGTGTTTTCCCTGTACAGTAGATATGTATAGGTAGTGATATAATTGTAGCGACCTCACCCCATCTCTTTCGTCTAGGGGTATCACACACGACAGGGTGAGATGCGCTACGGCCCATGTCCTCCCCATAGCTGTGGGTGAGGTGAAGGCCAGTAACAGATATTTCCTCGGGCCTATGTGCTTCTGTAAAGGAATAAGTCCTGTTGTGCCAACACTTCCCTTTGCTCCCATTAACCAGAGTTCCACACACTGATCACAGTCCAACTCTTGTTTTATTGCATTTCTCACAATAAACAGTGCTTCAGTAGCCAACTGGTTGCGACTTGTTAACATTTTGATACTGGGGATGAGCAGGCCGAGGCACTATCCTAATTCTCAGCTAAACCACTGCGATCTCGCCAGCGGTTACTATAGCCATATCTTGAAAGGACTTAGAACTTGAGAGTCTCTACCAGCGACTCAAGAGAACATAGATAGGAGTACCTTCGCTGCGTTGCGGCCCCTATCAGGGGAAGATGTCCCTCCAAGGGAGTTACCAGAGGCCCATCCGTCACTGGGTTGATGCTGCTCCAGACTCTCTGAATGGGTAACCTCCCCGGCCTCCTCACCTCAGACATGGGCCCCATCCACTTCAGGGACCCTCGGACTTCTCCACCCTTGCGGGACCCAGTCGAAGTCACTGGGGCCCCAGGCCTCCTGGTTTAGTACCTCACCCCAGGCTGAAGGAGCCTGGGATGGACTCCAACTCCATTCCAGTCAGGCCTAGGGCACCTGAGCCGTAATCCGGAACCGCCCGCACCCAGGCCTAAGGTGCCTGGGCACGTGATGAAGAACCTCCAGAAGAGCAAGACCTCGTGACTCCCGCGTCTCCCCCTTTTATCTCCTCCAATGACGCCACGGCAGGTTCCCCGCCCTCGCCGCACCATCTCCGAGAAGGGACAAAAAGGCCAGCACTATCGCAGTGAATCTACCTTGAGCCTGCGGGCACCCACCGGCCAAAGAGATTATTACACCGCCCAATCCTCCACGAATACAAATGGTCATTACTCCCATACCTACACACCTGAATTTCCACTCAGGTGTACCCCACCTAAATCTAAAGACCCCGCTACATACTCCCCCCTGTAATTTGACGCTGGTCCCCAGCATCTGGTGCGAACTCATGTCTCCCAAAGGTGGCGACATAAATCTGACCCCAGAGGCATCCCTAAAATTTGAACCTCAATCATACCAAGACCTGCTCAAAGGGAAGGGGAACACAAAACAATAAACTTTTTTTTTTTTTTTAAACTCTCTAAGCATGTGCACATATACAATCCCTCCCGTTTCTGTCTAGGAACCACCCCATACTCAGTAGTCTTGACAGACGAATCTCCTGCAGAGGGAAGGAAAAAAAAACAACTCGCAAGGAAAACTACATCCTGACATTCTGTGTAAATTTGGAATGAATGGGTCCATCAGCCGAGAGACCCACTGGCTCCAATAAGTAAAGTGATGCAAATG
This sequence comes from Rana muscosa, assembly GCA_029206835.1. Lineage (NCBI taxonomy): Eukaryota > Metazoa > Chordata > Amphibia > Anura > Ranidae > Rana > Rana muscosa. Next base: position 735,524,732 of record CM055116.1, read on the forward strand.
TACAAGCAACAGCCGTTGCGCAACACCGCCACCTGGTGACGATTCCACAGTGATGACACTTGGTGAAATCTTCAATCTTCCTGCTTTCCTACTCTGACTCTACCCCCAAAGTTTCTGTCTTTGAACTGTGAAGAGGAGAGAACAAACAAATAGCTCTCATTCCTCCAAAGAGTAGAAAAAAAAAAAAACCCAAACAAAAAAACTAGGGTACAGTTCGATGCTCCGGCAAGAACACCTCCGGAAACTTTTCACAGGAAACAAGTGAGTCTCTTCTCACAAATAGAACCTCGGGTGAGGCAAAAACAAAGGCTTCAGATGCTTATCGAAAACCTCAATCGAATAGTCCGCGTCCTCTCCATCTTTCCTGCAGATGCGCACCTTGTCTGCGTGGATATGACGGCCCCACATCCAGTCTGCTCTGCAGTCTCTAAACTTTTTCGACACTGGTGGCGAACAGGATAAGTATCGCCGGGCATGAGGCACTTTAAGCTTCTCCCAAACGAACTCATCGTACCATCGCTGTCGCAGAACTTCAACCTCAAACAACAAGTCTCTGGGCAAGTACGGATATTCCCATCCATACTCATGAGCGACCCTCTGGGAAAAGAGTCGTTGCAATCGGGCTAAAGGAGGCATTGTGGCCCGCTCACCTTCTCCTGGCTGAACGATGGCCTCCGGGTGCCGAGGTACTTTCACTACCTCTGATGGCTTCTCTTTCGGTGCCCGTAGTGATGCTCGCTGTTTCCCCGCCAACAAAACGGGTGATACTGTGGATTGTGGAAGAGCAACCAGAGAACTAGGCTTCCTCGTAGACTCCGGAGCTTCCGCCCGGGGCGTGCTGTCTCCTATAGACATAGGCGAATCTTGGGGTGCACGTAGCATAGGTAATGGGCGTTTGTCCCAGCCCTTCTGGTGAAACAGTTCATCGATCTCACCATCATCTCCACAATCCGACAGAGACTCTAGGTCGGAGGTGTCATACATTTCCGCGGGAAGGTAGTCTCTGGTAGACGTGGTACTACCCTCCCTAGCGGGCTGCACCGACTGTGGACCCCCAACACCTCTAACCACCACCACAGTCCCAGCCCCTGGCTCACCTTGACCTTTTGTAGAACTGGGATGTCCAGGACTCTTCCAACCGGATCCATCCAGGCCAGACAAGCGACGGGGTGAAGCTCTTCCACGACCATAGGAGGCCTGCACCAGGCCGACTTTCCTCTTCGGAGGTGGGAGCAGAGAATCTGTGGTGACTGAAGCAGCATCCTCTGATTTTTCCTTCTCAGTCTCTGATTGGGCAGTCACATCGCCCTGGTCAGTGCGTACGGGAACCTCCGCAAAGGCCTGGATCTCCCCTTCCGGATTAGCAGTACCTGTGAGGCTGTTGAGACGAAGGGCCCGGGGCCTTACTGTGGATGGCTCCACCTCAAACAAGAACTCTTCGCATGCTTCGCAACGCCCGAATGGCTTCAGGTGAACCACCAGTCCCGAACATCCGGGACAGATCACACCGAGGGCCTCCGTGTCTCTGCAGGTGTACAGAGCCAACTGTCCTCGGGGCCTGAGTCTTATCCCCGTGTCTGTAAGGGGAGCAGCGAACGTAGTCATCTTCGTGGGGTAGGGAACCGGAATCCACGGGGAGCTTAAGGCCATCCCGACTGTCTGCTGCTCCATCACGCACTGACCACGCGCCGAAGTCTCCACATGAGTTCTTCCACATGGCCAGACTCCTCCCACGACTTGCACGTTTTCGCGGGCTTCCATCAAGCTCCGCCCACGAACTGTGTAGTCATGGGGTGCCTCATGGCGCAGTGCAGTAAAAGCCCCCACATGTAGTACGTCACACGGCTGGACTTCTCCCTCTTCTCGCTCTTCCGCATGGGCCTTTCCTGTCTTAGGGTCATTTCCACGACTTTGAGCAGGGATGCACTTTGGCCGATCACATGGCCGACCTGCTCGGAACTCCTCCGGGCAGCAAAGTCTAGACACAGCCATTCTTACTTCCAAAATCAAAACACATATCATCCCGGACTCACGAGCCCCCTCGTGTAGCGACCTCACCCCATCTCTTTCGTCTAGGGGTATCACACACGACAGGGTGAGATGCGCTATGGCACATGTCCTCCCCATAGCTGTGGGTGAGGTGAAGGCCAGTACCAGATATTTCCTCGGGCCTATGTGCTTCTGTAAAGGAATAAGTCCTGTTGTGCCAACACTTCCCTTTGCTCCCATTAACCAGAGTTCCACCCACCAATCACAGTCCAACTCTTGTTTTATTGCATTTCTCACAATAAACAGTGCTTCAGTAGCCAACTGGTTGCAACTTGTTAACATTTTGATACTGGGGATGAGCAGGCCGAGGCACTATCCTAATTCTCAGCTAAACCACTGCGATCTCGCCAGCGGTTACTATAGCCATATCTTGAAAGGACTTAGAACTTGAGAGTCTCTACCAGCGACTCAAGAGAACATAGATAGGAGTACCTTCGCTGCGTTGCGGCCCCTATCAGGGGAAGATGTCCCTCCAAGGGAGTTACCAGAGGCCCATCCATCACTGGGTTGATGCTGCTCCAGACTCTCCGAATGGGTAACCTCCCTGGCCTCCTCACCTCAGACATGGGCCCCATCCACTTCAGGGACCCTCGGACTTCTCCACCCTCGCGGGACCCAGTCGAAGTCACTGGGGCCCCAGGCCTCCTGGTTTAGTACCTCACCCCAGGCTGAAGGTGCCTGGGATGGACTCCAACTCCATTCCGGTCAGGCCTAGGGCACCTGAGCCGTAATCCGAAACCGCCCGCACCCAGGCCTAAGGCGCCTGGGCGCGTGATGAAGAACCTCCAGAAGAGCAAGACCTCGTGACTCCCGCGTCTCCCCCTTTTATTTCCTCCAATGACGCCACGGCAAGTTCCCTGCCCTCGCCGCACCATCTCCGAGAAGGGACAAAAAGGCCAGCACTATCGCAGTGAATCTACCTTGAGCCTGCGGGCACTCGCCACCCACCGGCCAAGGAGATTATTACACCGCCCAATCCTCCACGAATACAAATGGTCATTACTCCCATACCTACACACCTGAATTTCCACCCAGGTGTACCCCACCTAAATCTAAAGACCCCGCTACATAATGTATTATATCAGACAGGGAGTGTGCTGCCTTTACAGGCTAATTTAGTTACAGTTACTTATTTAGAATGTGTAGTTTACCACTGCCATCTAGTGTTCAAAGTCTGTAGCAGCTTTATCTCTAGTTATGTAAATTTCTCAGACAGGAAGTAACACTTGGGTTAGGAAGTTCTTCAGCCATTTTAGATTGCCATTCTATATGGATGCAGCGTGTCCGTTTCTCTCCCAAGGGGCTTGAGACATCACCTGTAAGTGCCTTTCTGTTGTGTCACTTGTCATTTATGCTAGACTAGTGATTCTATGTGTACTGATATCTCGTCATTGTATTGCAGTTTCACAAAGTAGTAAAATAAAGTTGGATTACTTCGGTAGACAAATCAAGCATTGGGCTTCCGTTTACTGGAGTCTCCGACAAGTGTTTAGCTGTCTGTTTAGAACCACACATAGTCAGTGTTTTGCGAGCGGAACAGCAGGGATGGTTATATATAAAACAAAATATCCCAATGCTTTGAACATCTCACAGAGCACTGTTTAATCCATCATCTGAAAATGGAAAGATTATGGCACAACTGCAAACCTACAATGGCCGTCCACCTAAACTGACAGACCGGGCAAGGAGAGCATTAAATCATAGAAGCAGCCAAGAGCCCTATGGTAACTCTGGAGAAGCTGCAGAGAGCCACAGCTCAGGTGGGAAAATCTGTCCACAGAAAAACTATTAGTCCTGCATTCCACAAACCTGGCCTTTATGGAAGAGTGGCAAGAAGAAAGCCATAGTTGAAAGCCATGTGGGGGACACAAACATGTGGAAGAAGGTGCTCTGGTCAGATAACACTAAAATTTAACTGATCTAAAAGCAAAATGCTATGTGTGGCTGAAAACTAATATTGCACAGAGACTGAATGTGAATATCTACCCATAAGGATCAACCCAGTTTTCTTTTGAGAGGTTCAACTTCTGGGGCCTCCTTGTTCGCTGCTCTAAGTCAATGTGTGATTGATGTAGCATTGTTTATCCCATCTAAAACCTTGTGTTACTGCGGAATGATGCTGTGCTTACAGCATTGCCTCAAATGAGGCAACCATCAGGCCCAAGACCCTCATGCAGGCATGAACTGCAGGTCAACCTAGGGACAGAAGGGCCTGTGAACGATTGCGGAGAGACAGAAGTTTCACCATGGACAGGGCTATATCCAAGGTCAGACCCAGGTACTCTAAACAGTCTGTTGCATAGATTTCTGCAGGTTGAGAATCCAGCAAAAGTTTTGCCAAGTCTGAACTGTCTGCTAGCCATATTCTGATAGCGATAGAAGGGACTCCTCCTTTAGCAGGAGATAATCCAGGTAAGCCACTATGTGTATGCAGCAGGGCCAAGACCAAGGGCAAGCACCTTGGACAGGCCAAAAGGCAAGTGCAACAAATCGTTAATGTCATTTTATCAACCACAGAAATAGTGAGGGAGGGGGGGAAGAAAAAAAAAATAGGATTTTTGTACTCACCGTAAAATCCTTTTTTCTGACATCCATGGACTGACACAGCGTCTCTTATTCACTGTACACGTGGGTTATGTCCCTGCTTGCAGGAGAAGACCTAGGCAGAATGTGAGATGTTATACATACATTCTAAAAGCCAGAGTTGAACAGCCCCGCCCAGGGGGGCAGTCCCTCCGGACATAACCCACCCCCTGCAGTCAGCAGACCTCTGTTCGTAATAAAGCAGTACAAACTTTTAAAAGGAAGGGTGGGTGCCGTGTCAGTCCATGGATGTCAGAGAAAAGGATTTTACAGTGAGTACAAAAATCCTATTTTCTCTTATCATCCATGGACTGACACGGCGTCTCTTATTCACTGTACACGTGGGATGTCCCAAAGCAGTGTCAAGAGGGATGGGAGCAGTATAAATGGAAAAAACAAAAAACTTCACTCCAAACAAGGCAGAGCTCCTCAACCGAGGAGTTGCAACAATAAACAGCGTTTTTTTCACATTAATCTGTGTTCACTAAGCATTCACATGCACTTTATTAATTAATCATTATCGGTCTTATTTTTTCATATATCTTATCACATAAGGTTTATGTTCATCTTATAGCGCCATACTTTATTTATATAAAAACAAAAAATGCAGCGCCCAAAAAGTGTATGAAGGCCCAAACACACAAAGGGATTGGGACAGACAACAAACAGTGAAGAAAGTATACAGCCCACAGAGAGGCCAAGAATGTTAAATTCCAACTGTGCGTCACTCCAGATAATACCTACACATATATATAAAAAATCAAGTGTAGCTGTGTACAGTAAACTCATATAAAAGTCCAATGAGAGTGACAATGTGTGGACTGGAAACGGATGACAGAAATGTTACATGAATGTTGAAACATTAGAACATAGTCCCCATATAATAAATCCAACGAGACTTCGAGATCATAGGATACGTATGTTCATAAATCCATAGCACCCGGGGATGTGACTCCAACACCAGGGATGGGGGAAAGAAATGAATACTCTTACCCCTATATGTGGACGCACACACCAGCGGTGGTGAGTCAAACAGGCAGAAGATGTAAGTGTAGACCACACTGGATCTGTCCTCCTGGAGCAGCAGCAGATGAAGCAAACTCAGGGAATCTAATCCTCTCCAGGATGTAGGCACGAAATTTCCAAGACGTCAGTGTATCAAAGATCACATAAAAAAAATGGAACAGAGGAGACTCCTCATAGTGCAGGTTCAGATGGCAAGATAAAAATCACATTTATTCAGGAACAAGTCACAAAACACACATGGTGTGAAAAATAAAACAAGAAAACATGCAGGCTTCCATGCAGAGACTTGCAAATATGGTGATCACAAAAATAGTTTCAAATAACGGCGTAGCAGCAAAGCAGGTTCATGTACCCGACATGTTTCGCATAAGGAATGCATCAACTGGGGCATGAACCTGCAGGAAAATACCACGCCATAATATACATGTAACATAATTGCTTGGACTCACCACAGCTGATGTGTGACCTCCCCATAAGAGAGGCTATCCAATCGCAAACAAGAGTTACCCACCTATGTGTTCGTCATTCAACACAGACTGACAAAGCAAAAGGGGCCGCGCACGGAGATGAGACATGACGTCTCAGCTGGCATGCGTCATCACGCCGCCAATCCGAGGAGTGAATGCGTTCCTTGTCCCACGTGCGTCGTATCATGTAAGCGACGCACGTAATGACGTCATCATACTGACGCTGGGGAACGTCATCACGCAACTCCTCCAGGAAATGCTTGCGTTCCATATCTCCGTCGTGAGGTCCATATCATGAACCGCAACAGGAAGTGCGTCCAGAGACAGACAGACAGCCTAGTAACAGCACCGATAACAGCCCCTCAATGCTTTCAAACAGTCAGCACAACTACAAGCAGAGCTTGGCTAGTAGAAATGACGGACACAAAAGGGGGCAGACATAATTGATATATCCTGAAAAGTATTGGTCTATAGCACCAGTACAATGCAGGGATCATTTATAGCACAAATGAGATCTGTGCAAATAAATATAAAAACATTCTGAAAAGTAAAAATATACTTAAAAAAAGTACGATATTGGCAGTATATGACAGCTATACAGAAATGTAAAAAATCATTAATACCAAAGAAATGTGGATCAATATACTATTGTACCACAAGGTGCAAATAACCCACTACAGATAATCATCCACAATCCACATCATATAAATAGACATGAGATGTGTAGCAGGAATGAAAAACATAAAATGTTAAAAATAACCATACATAATATATATGAATAAGAATATAAAAATCATGTATTTATATGAAGATATATGAGCCAGAAGTGTGCTCTAGCTAACAGTGGTAAATAGAATATTGGAATAATAAATCCTAAAATGAGATGATCTATGACATAAACGGAACCAGGAAAGTAGACAGAAAATTACAAGTAGAAGAAAGGCATGGATGAACGCCCCCACATCAATATAAAAATAAGACATGGAGATAGATTATTCTAAATTAGGCCTTGTTAATAAAGGAATTAATGTCCCAATCGATGTTAAGCCCAAACGGAGAATAGCATCGAAGTTGGTAAATCCAGAAAGTTTCCAATTGGGAAACACCCCTGACGCGAGACTCCCCTCTCCAGTGAGGGAAAAAATGGTCAATCACCTGGAATTTGGTACCTATAACCTTCTTATTATGAACATGGAGGTAATGTCTAGGTACACTATGGTTGGTGCGACCTTTTTTAATGCCGGTAATGTGTTCATTAACACGAATAGAGAAGTTACGAATAGTACGTCCCACATACTGCTTATTACATGGACATGTAATAAGGTAAACAATAAAACTTGTAGTGCATGTGGTAAACTGTTTCATATGGTATATGGTGGAGGTAGTAGAGGATGTAAAACTGGCACTTCTACTACGCCCAATAACATTGTGAATGCACACATTACAGCGTCTACACGGATAGTAGCCCTTCATATCAGGAAAAAGAGACGGACATGATTTGTCCGGAGGGTCGACTACATTAGAAGCAATCTGGTTGCGAAGAGATGGAGCTCCTCTATAAACAACACCTGCCCGATCTGGGAGCACTGGGCCCAACAGGGGATCGTTCTTAAGAACTCCCCAGTGTCGGTTCAGAATATGCTTGATCCGTCTATGCTGTATAGAGAATTGGGTCACAAAGGACCACCTAAATCGTGGATCCGGTGGACGTTTAGGACGTTCAACAACTAGAGACTGTCTGTCCAGCAAAGACACCTTTGCGATTTCTGTATCTATAGCAGACGGAAGATAACCTTTCTCAACAAATCTTGACTTGAGGGTGTCCGCTTGTATGTAGAAATCGTCAAGATGTGTACAGTTTCTCCTGACTCTAAGTAGTTGACTAAATGGTACAGATTTGAGCCAAGAGCTCTAATGACAGCTGTCGATTGGGATATACCCATTACGATCTGTTGGCTTAAAAAAAGTTTTTGTCACCAATCTTTGGTCCACAACTGAAATCTCTAAATCCAAAAAATGGATAGTGTTACGACTCATCTCATAGGTAAGCACAATGCCCATATCATTATCGTTCAGGGTGACCATGCAGTCATGTAAAGTTATGGCGTGGTATTTTCCTGCAGGTTCATGCCCCAGTTGATGCATTCCTTATGCGAAACATGTCGGGTACATGAACCTGCTTTGCTGCTACGCCGTTATTTGAAACTATTTTGAAACTATTTTTGTGATCACCATATTTGCAAGTCTCTGCATGGAAGCCTGCATGTTTTCTTGTTTTATTTTTCACACCATGTGTGTTTTGTGACTTGTTCCTGAATAAATGTGATTTTTATCTTGCCATCTGAACCTGCACTATGAGGAGTCTCCTCTGTTCCATTTTTTTTATGTGATCTTTGATACACTGACGTCTTGGAAATTTCGTGCCTACATCCTGGAGAGGATTAGATTCCCTGAGTTTGCTTCATCTGCTGCTGCTCCAGGAGGACAGATCCAGTGTGGTCTACACTTACATCTTCTGCCTGTTTGACTCACCACCGCTGGTGTGTGCGTCCACATATAGGGGTAAGAGTATTCATTTCTTTCCCCCATCCCTGGTGTTGGAGTCACATCCCCGGGTGCTATGGATTTATGAACATACGTATCCTATGATCTCGAAGTCTCGTTGGATTTATTACATGGGGACTATGTTCTAATGTTTCAACATTCATGTAACATTTCTGTCATCCGTTTCCAGTCCACACATTGTCACTCTCATTGGACTTTTATATGAGTTTACTGTACACAGCTACACTTGATTTTTTATATATATGTGTAGGTATTATCTGGAGTGACGCACAGTTGGAATTTAACATTCTTGGCCTCTCTGTGGGCTGTATACTTTCTTCACTGTTTGTTGTCTGTCCCAATCCCTTTGTGTGTTTGGGCCTTCATACAATTTTTGGGCGCTGCATTTTTTGTTTTTATATGTTATTTTTGCAATATGTCTATTTGCTGATGCGGGCAGCCACGATTACACTTTATTCACCCAGTAGCGCAACTTTTCTCTTTCTTGCATTTTTTCTTCAGACTAATTTATTGTTGCAGCTTCTTTCACACATTTTTTGGAAATGGATGTGTTTGATTATAGAACAGCTCGTTCCTTTAATACGGAAGGGGTTTTTGTCCCTTTGAATGCCAATTCAGAGGTCAGTGGTCTCTTTATGAGGCTTAAAAATCTTATGGTCTCAGAGATTCATTTGGAATGGGACATTGCGTTCCTTGAACAATATACAAAGGAACACATGGTACCCAGAGGGTTACGTTGGGATGTACATCCCCAACAGGGTGATCCCGACATAGACGTTTGGTTTCGTTATTTCAATGAGGCGGGTATTAATTTCCTAAGTTTTCTCGTTGAACGGAAAAAAACTAAAATGTCTATCATTGATAAGGAAATTAGGGAACTAAGAGATTCACTTCTCCCGCATAAAACCACATCTGAGTATATTTCTCTTTCATCGAGTCTCAAAACACTTCTCGAAAAGGAAGAAAGAGACCAACGTACCAAAAAACAAAAGAAATATACTCGTGATGTCAACGATTATAAAACCAATTTTGTTTTCAATTGGCAAAAAAAAGACATTATCTCTCAGTCTGATCCCCCTGCTTCTGTGCAGATGGATATGTCACTTCCACCAGTAATGGCTGGGCCATCTACATTTATATTACCCCCCACCCAAGCTCCTGTGATGAATAGGATTGAACATCCACGCACTCCTAATGTTCCCAATGGTCGGAGAGCTAATGACCATGTCCCTAATAGGGGTAATGGAGGTAACAATCCTCCTCGTGGGAGAGGTAGCAATATGAGAAGTAGGGGAAGAGGGACCCAACACGGGAGGAACGATGGCTCGAGGCATTTTGATTACCATGATAGGTCATCTTATGGCCATAATGCTAATTATGGTGACCAATATCAGGAACCTTATTATTCACAACACACCCCTATTCGTACTCATAATAGGTTCTCACCCCTTAGAGAGGGTTCATTACGGAACAACCAAGAACCTTATCATTCTTATATGCAAAGAGAACATGATCATTATGTTAGATCACCATATACCTACAATGACACATACACTGCTCCCCACTCGGATTTTCCCAGAGCTCTTGCGGGTCCCAAGCGAAGAGGAGAACCAGACGAGGCAGCCGAGGTGGGAGGCGGGCCAGGAAAAAGAAGGAAAGTCTAATATCCAATATGAGTGGCATTTTCAATTTGAGTAAAGCCACGTTTTCAGAAGCTGAGATGCGTATCTTGGACAAAGGCTTAAAATACGCACCCTCTAAGACTTTGAATAAATTTAATACATTTGTGGACGTACATAAATATGTCCGCAAATTGAATATACAGAGGCACTTCATTGCTAACCCATCCCCACCCAGAGATATTAGTGGAGGGACTGATTGCGTCATTCATACTGGCTTGTCTAATCCCTCCTTATTTAACCCTCCTAATGTCTCTGCTCCATCTATTAGGGTGTTTAGAGATTTGGTCCTTGGGGACCTTGAGGCATTACCTAAGGCCAAAATCTATGATCATCCGGATATTAAGGCAGGTTTAAAAACCTTATGTGAACGCAAGGACATTATAATCCGCCCTGCCGATAAGGGGGGTGGTCTAGTTGTGTTGGATAAATTAGATTATCACACCGAAATGTGCAGAATCCTTGATGACACTAGCACTTACATGCCCCTGAATAGAGATCCCACTAAAGTATTTAAGAAAGATCTGAATAATTTGCTAGATAAGGGATTCCAGTTAGGAATTCTGGACAAAAAGGAGAGAGACTTCTTGGTGCCGATTGCACCTAGAATTCCCATTATGTATTATCTCCCGAAAGTCCATAAAAACATTTTACACCCTCCTGGCAGACCCATAATAAGCGGGATTGACTCTGTGACGTCCCGCATTGGTCGTTACATTGATTTCCATCTACAACCGCTTGTTCAATCCACTCCATCTTTTCTAAAAGACACTGGAGCCACTATACGTCTTTTAGAAGATGTTGACTTTAGTGGAGATTGCATTCTCGTTACTGCAGATGTAACATCACTATATACGTGCATACCGCACAGACTAGGATTGCACGCGGTGAAACATTTTATGGCCATGTCTGGTCTGATACCTCAGGTCCAACAATGCTATATTATGGATTTGTTAACATTTGCCACTCAGTCCAACTATTTCTGGTATCATGGCCAGTTTTTTTTGCAAACCAAAGGTGTCGCAATGGGCGCCAAATTCGCCCCTAGTCTTGCGAACCTTTTTATGGCCCTGTGGGAGGAGGATGTCGTCTATGCCTTGCAACGCCCAGAACTAGTTCTGTGGGCAAGGTATATTGACGACATCCTCCTCCTATGGAAGGGTGATGAGGAGTCTTTACATGACTTCATGGTCACCCTGAACGATAATGATATGGGCATTGTGCTTACCTATGAGATGAGTCGTAACACTATCCATTTTTTGGATTTAGAGATTTCAGTTGTGGACCAAAGATTGGTGACAAAAACTTTTTTTAAGCCAACAGATCGTAATGGGTATATCCCAATCGACAGCTGTCATTACAGCTCTTGGCTCAAATCTGTACCATTTAGTCAACTACTTAGAGTCAGGAGAAACTGTACACATCTTGACGATTTCTACATACAAGCGGACACCCTCAAGTCAAGATTTGTTGAGAAAGGTTATCTTCCGTCTGCTATAGATACAGAAATCGCAAAGGTGTCTTTGCTGGACAGACAGTCTCTAGTTGTTGAACGTCCTAAACGTCCACCGGATCCACGATTTAGGTGGTCCTTTGTGACCCAATTCTCTATACAGCATAGACGGATCAAGCATATTCTGAACCGACACTGGGGAGTTCTTAAGAACGATCCCCTGTTGGGCCCAGTGCTCCCAGATCGGGCAGGTGTTGTTTATAGAGGAGCTCCATCTCTTCGCAACCAGATTGCTTCTAATGTAGTCGACCCTCCGGACAAATCATGTCCGTCTCTTTTTCCTGATATGAAGGGCTACTATCCGTGTAGACGCTGTAATGTGTGCATTCACAATGTTATTGGGCGTAGTAGAAGTGCCAGTTTTACATCCTCTACTACCTCCACCATATACCATATGAAACAGTTTACCACATGCACTACAAGTTTTATTGTTTACCTTATTACATGTCCATGTAATAAGCAGTATGTGGGACGTACTATTCGTAACTTCTCTATTCGTGTTAATGAACACATTACCGGCATTAAAAAAGGTCGCACCAACCATAGTGTACCTAGACATTACCTCCATGTTCATAATAAGAAGGTTATAGGTACCAAATTCCAGGTGATTGACCACTTTGTCCCTCACTGGAGAGGGGAGTCTCGCGTCAGGGGTGTTTCCCAATTGGAAACTTTCTGGATTTACCAACTTCGATGCTATTCTCCGTTTGGGCTTAACATCGATTGGGACATTAATTCCTTTATTAACAAGGCCTAATTTAGAATAATCTATCTCCATGTCTTATTTTTATATTGATGTGGGGGCGTTCATCCATGCCTTTCTTCTACTTGTAATTTTCTGTCTACTTTCCTGGTTCCGTTTATGTCATAGATCATCTCATTTTAGGATTTATTATTCCAATATTCTATTTACCACTGTTAGCTAGAGCACACTTCTGGCTCATATATCTTCATATAAATACATGATTTTTATATTATTATTCATATATATTATGTATGGTTATTTTTAACATTTTATGTTTTTCATTCCTGCTACACATCTCATGTCTATTTATATGATGTGGATTGTGGATGATTATCTGTAGTGGGTTATTTGCACCTTGTGGTACAATAGTATATTGATCCACATTTCTTTGGTATTAATGATTTTTTACATTTCTGTATAGCTGTCATATACTGCCAATATTGTACTTTTTTTAAGTATATTTTTACTTTTCAGAATGTTTTTATATTTATTTGCACAGATCTCATTTGTGCTATAAATGATCCCTGCATTGTACTGGTGCTATAGACCAATACTTTTCAGGGTATATCAATTATGTCTGCCCCCTTTTGTGTCCGTCATTTCTACTAGCCAAGCTCTGCTTGTAGTTGTGCTGACTGTTTGAAAGCATTGAGGGGCTGTTATCGGTGCTGTTACTAGGCTGTCTGTCTGTCTCTGGACGCACTTCCTGTTGCGGTTCATGATATGGACCTCACGACGGAGATATGGAACGCAAGCATTTCCTGGAGGAGTTGCGTGATGACGTTCCCCAGCGTCAGTATGATGACGTCATTACGTGCGTCGCTTACATGATACGACGCACGTGGGACAAGGAACGCATTCACTCCTCGGATTGGCGGCGTGATGACGCATGCCAGCTGAGACGTCATGTCTCATCTCCGTGCGCGGCCCCTTTTGCTTTGTCAGTCTGTGTTGAATGACGAACACATAGGTGGGTAACTCTTGTTTGCGATTGGATAGCCTCTCTTATGGGGAGGTCACACATCAGCTGTGGTGAGTCCAAGCAATTATGTTACATGTATATTATGGCGTGGTATTTTCCTGCAGGTTCATGCCCCAGTTGATGCATTCCTTATGCGAAACATGTCGGGTACATGAACCTGCTTTGCTGCTACGCCGTTATTTGAAACTATTTTTGTGATCACCATATTTGCAAGTCTCTGCATGGAAGCCTGCATGTTTTCTTGTTTTATTTTTCACACCATGTGTGTTTTGTGACTTGTTCCTGAATAAATGTGATTTTTATCTTGCCATCTGAACCTGCACTATGAGGAGTCTCCTCTGTTCCATTTTTTTTATGTGATCTTTGATACACTGACGTCGTGGAAATTTCGTGCCTACATCCTGGAGAGGATTAGATTCCCTGAGTTTGCTTCATCTGCTGCTGCTCCAGGAGGACAGATCCAGTGTGGTCTACACTTACATCTTCTGCCTGTTTGACTCACCACCGCTGGTGTGTGCGTCCACATATAGGGGTAAGAGTATTCATTTCTTTCCCCCATCCCTGGTGTTGGAGTCACATCCCCGGGTGCTATGGATTTATGAACATACGTATCCTATGATCTCGAAGTCTCGTTGGATTTATTATATGGGGACTATGTTCTAATGTTTCAACATTCATGTAACATTTCTGTCATCCGTTTCCAGTCCACACATTGTCACTCTCATTGGACTTTTACATGAGTTTACTGTACACAGCTACACTTGATTTTTTATATATATGTGTAGGTATTATCTGGAGTGACGCACAGTTGGAATTTAACATTCTTGGCCTCTCTGTGGGCTGTATACTTTCTTCACTGTTTGTTGTCTGTCCCAATCCCTTTGTGTGTTTGGGCCTTCATACACTTTTTGGGCGCTGCATTTTTTGTTTTTATATGTTATTTTTGCAATATGTCTATTTGCTGATGCGGGCAGCCACGATTACACTTTATTCACCCAGTAGCGCAACTTTTCTCTTTCTTGCATTTTTTCTTCAGACTAATTTATTGTTGCAGCTTCTTTCACACATTTTTTGGAAATGGATGTGTTTGATTATAGAACAGCTCGTTCCTTTAATACGGAAGGGGTTTTTGTCCCTTTGAATGCCAATTCAGAGGTCAGTGGTCTCTTTATGAGGCTTAAAAATCTTATGGTCTCAGAGATTCATTTGGAATGGGACATTGCGTTCCTTGAACAATATACAAAGGAACACATGGTACCCAGAGGGTTACGTTGGGATGTACATCCCCAACAGGGTGATCCCGACATAGACGTTTGGTTTCGTTATTTCAATGAGGCGGGTATTAATTTCCTAAGTTTTCTCGTTGAACGGAAAAAAACTAAAATGTCTATCATTGATAAGGAAATTAGGGAACTAAGGGATTCACTTCTCCCGCATAAAACCACATCTGAGTATATTTCTCTTTCATCGAGTCTCAAAACACTTCTCGAAAAGGAAGAAAGAGACCAACGTACCAAAAAACAAAAGAAATATACTCGTGATGTCAACGATTATAAAACCAATTTTGTTTTCAATTGGCAAAAAAAAGACATTATCTCTCAGTCTGATCCCCCTGCTTCTGTGCAGATGGATATGTCACTTCCACCAGTAATGGCTGGGCCATCTACATTTATATTACCCCCCACCCAAGCTCCTGTGATGAATAGGATTGAACATCCACGCACTCCTAATGTTCCCAATGGTCGGAGAGCTAATGACCATGTCCCTAATAGGGGTAATGGAGGTAACAATCCTCCTCGTGGGAGAGGTAGCAATATGAGAAGTAGGGGAAGAGGGACCCAACACGGGAGGAACGATGGCTCGAGGCATTTTGATTACCATGATAGGTCATCTTATGGCCATAATGCTAATTATGGTGACCAATATCAGGAACCTTATTATTCACAACACACCCCTATTCGTACTCATAATAGGTTCTCACCCCTTAGAGAGGGTTCATTACGGAACAACCAAGAACCTTATCATTCTTATATGCAAAGAGAACATGATCATTATGTTAGATCACCATATACCTACAATGACACATACACTGCTCCCCACTCGGATTTTCCCAGAGCTCTTGCGGGTCCCAAGCGAAGAGGAGAACCAGACGAGGCAGCCGAGGTGGGAGGCGGGCCAGGAAAAAGAAGGAAAGTCTAATATCCAATATGAGTGGCATTTTCAATTTGAGTAAAGCCACGTTTTCAGAAGCTGAGATGCGTATCTTGGACAAAGGCTTAAAATACGCACCCTCTAAGACTTTGAATAAATTTAATACATTTGTGGACGTACATAAATATGTCCGCAAATTGAATATACAGAGGCACTTCATTGCTAACCCATCCCCACCCAGAGATATTAGTGGAGGGACTGATTGCGTCATTCATACTGGCTTGTCTAATCCCTCCTTATTTAACCCTCCTAATGTCTCTGCTCCATCTATTAGGGTGTTTAGAGATTTGGTCCTTGGGGACCTTGAGGCATTACCTAAGGCCAAAATCTATGATCATCCGGATATTAAGGCAGGTTTAAAAACCTTATGTGAACGCAAGGACATTATAATCCGCCCTGCCGATAAGGGGGGTGGTCTAGTTGTGTTGGATAAATTAGATTATCACACCGAAATGTGCAGAATCCTTGATGACACTAGCACTTACATGCCCCTGAATAGAGATCCCACTAAAGTATTTAAGAAAGATCTGAATAATTTGCTAGATAAGGGATTCCAGTTAGGAATTCTGGACAAAAAGGAGAGAGACTTCTTGGTGCCGATTGCACCTAGAATTCCCATTATGTATTATCTCCCGAAAGTCCATAAAAACATTTTACACCCTCCTGGCAGACCCATAATAAGCGGGATTGACTCTGTGACGTCCCGCATTGGTCGTTACATTGATTTCCATCTACAACCGCTTGTTCAATCCACTCCATCTTTTCTAAAAGACACTGGAGCCACTATACGTCTTTTAGAAGATGTTGACTTTAGTGGAGATTGCATTCTCGTTACTGCAGATGTAACATCACTATATACGTGCATACCGCACAGACTAGGATTGCACGCGGTGAAACATTTTATGGCCATGTCTGGTCTGATACCTCAGGTCCAACAATGCTATATTATGGATTTGTTAACATTTGCCACTCAGTCCAACTATTTCTGGTATCATGGCCAGTTTTTTTTGCAAACCAAAGGTGTCGCAATGGGCGCCAAGTTCGCCCCTAGTCTTGCGAACCTTTTTATGGCCCTGTGGGAGGAGGATGTCGTCTATGCCTTGCAACGCCCAGAACTAGTTCTGTGGGCAAGGTATATTGACGACATCCTCCTCCTATGGAAGGGTGATGAGGAGTCTTTACATGACTTCATGGTCACCCTGAACGATAATGATATGGGCATTGTGCTTACCTATGAGATGAGTCGTAACACTATCCATTTTTTGGATTTAGAGATTTCAGTTGTGGACCAAAGATTGGTGACAAAATCTTTTTTTAAGCCAACAGATCGTAATGGGTATATCCCAATCGACAGCTGTCATTACAGCTCTTGGCTCAAATCTGTACCATTTAGTCAACTACTTAGAGTCAGGAGAAACTGTACACATCTTGACGATTTCTACATACAAGCGGACACCCTCAAGTCAAGATTTGTTGAGAAAGGTTATCTTCCGTCTGCTATAGATACAGAAATCGCAAAGGTGTCTTTGCTGGACAGACAGTCTCTAGTTGTTGAACGTCCTAAACGTCCACCGGATCCACGATTTAGGTGGTCCTTTGTGACCCAATTCTCTATACAGCATAGACGGATCAAGCATATTCTGAACCGACACTGGGGAGTTCTTAAGAACGATCCCCTGTTGGGCCCAGTGCTCCCAGATCGGGCAGGTGTTGTTTATAGAGGAGCTCCATCTCTTCGCAACCAGATTGCTTCTAATGTAGTCGACCCTCCGGACAAATCATGTCCGTCTCTTTTTCCTGATATGAAGGGCTACTATCCGTGTAGACGCTGTAATGTGTGCATTCACAATGTTATTGGGCGTAGTAGAAGTGCCAGTTTTACATCCTCTACTACCTCCACCATATACCATATGAAACAGTTTACCACATGCACTACAAGTTTTATTGTTTACCTTATTACATGTCCATGTAATAAGCAGTATGTGGGACGTACTATTCGTAACTTCTCTATTCGTGTTAATGAACACATTACCGGCATTAAAAAAGGTCGCACCAACCATAGTGTACCTAGACATTACCTCCATGTTCATAATAAGAAGGTTATAGGTACCAAATTCCAGGTGATTGACCATTTTGTCCCTCACTGGAGAGGGGAGTCTCGCGTCAGGGGTGTTTCCCAATTGGAAACTTTCTGGATTTACCAACTTCGATGCTATTCTCCGTTTGGGCTTAACATCGATTGGGACATTAATTCCTTTATTAACAAGGCCTAATTTAGAATAATCTATCTCCATGTCTTATTTTTATATTGATGTGGGGGCGTTCATCCATGCCTTTCTTCTACTTGTAATTTTCTGTCTACTTTCCTGGTTCCGTTTATGTCATAGATCATCTCATTTTAGGATTTATTATTCCAATATTCTATTTACCACTGTTAGCTAGAGCACACTTCTGGCTCATATATCTTCATATAAATACATGATTTTTATATTATTATTCATATATATTATGTATGGTTATTTTTAACATTTTATGTTTTTCATTCCTGCTACACATCTCATGTCTATTTATATGATGTGGATTGTGGATGATTATCTGTAGTGGGTTATTTGCACCTTGTGGTACAATAGTATATTGATCCACATTTCTTTGGTATTAATGATTTTTTACATTTCTGTATAGCTGTCATATACTGCCAATATTGTACTTTTTTTAAGTATATTTTTACTTTTCAGAATGTTTTTATATTTATTTGCACAGATCTCATTTGTGCTATAAATGATCCCTGCATTGTACTGGTGCTATAGACCAATACTTTTCAGGATATATCAATTATGTCTGCCCCCTTTTGTGTCCGTCATTTCTACTAGCCAAGCTCTGCTTGTAGTTGTGCTGACTGTTTGAAAGCATTGAGGGGCTGTTATCGGTGCTGTTACTAGGCTGTCTGTCTCTGGACGCACTTCCTGTTGCGGTTCATGATATGGACCTCACGACGGAGATATGGAACGCAAGCATTTCCTGGAGGAGTTGCGTGATGACGTTCCCCAGCGTCAGTATGATGACGTCATTACGTGCGTCGCTTACATGATACGACGCACGTGGGACAAGGAACGCATTCACTCCTCGGATTGGCGGCGTGATGACGCATGCCAGCTGAGACGTCATGTCTCATCTCCGTGCGCGGCCCCTTTTGCTTTGTCAGTCTGTGTTGAATGACGAACACATAGGTGGGTAACTCTTGTTTGCGATTGGATAGCCTCTCTTATGGGGAGGTCACACATCAGCTGTGGTGAGTCCAAGCAATTATGTTACATGTATATTATGGCGTGGTATTTTCCTGCAGGTTCATGCCCCAGTTGATGCATTCCTTATGCGAAACATGTCGGGTACATGAACCTGCTTTGCTGCTACGCCGTTATTTGAAACTATTTTTGTGATCACCATATTTGCAAGTCTCTGCATGGAAGCCTGCATGTTTTCTTGTTTTATTTTTCACACCATGTGTGTTTTGTGACTTGTTCCTGAATAAATGTGATTTTTATCTTGCCATCTGAACCTGCACTATGAGGAGTCTCCTCTGTTCCATTTTTTTTATGTGATCTTTGATACACTGACGTCTTGGAAATTTCGTGCCTACATCCTGGAGAGGATTAGATTCCCTGAGTTTGCTTCATCTGCTGCTGCTCCAGGAGGACAGATCCAGTGTGGTCTACACTTACATCTTCTGCCTGTTTGACTCACCACCGCTGGTGTGTGCGTCCACATATAGGGGTAAGAGTATTCATTTCTTTCCCCCATCCCTGGTGTTGGAGTCACATCCCCGGGTGCTATGGATTTATGAACATACGTATCCTATGATCTCGAAGTCTCGTTGGATTTATTATATGGGGACTATGTTCTAATGTTTCAACATTCATGTAACATTTCTGTCATCCGTTTCCAGTCCACACATTGTCACTCTCATTGGACTTTTATATGAGTTTACTGTACACAGCTACACTTGATTTTTTATATATATGTGTAGGTATTATCTGGAGTGACGCACAGTTGGAATTTAACATTCTTGGCCTCTCTGTGGGCTGTATACTTTCTTCACTGTTTGTTGTCTGTCCCAATCCCTTTGTGTGTTTGGGCCTTCATACACTTTTTGGGCGCTGCATTTTTTGTTTTTATATGTTATTTTTGCAATATGTCTATTTGCTGATGCGGGCAGCCACGATTACACTTTATTCACCCAGTAGCGCAACTTTTCTCTTTCTTGCATTTATACTTTATTTATATTTCTTGTGTTTTAAATTCTGTGTCTGAATTTTTGTACTGGCAGCTTTTTTTCTACTTCACGTTTTTTTATATATTCAGGTTTTCTTGCTCACTATCTAGCGCAGTGTTCCCAAATAATTTTTTGGGGTTTTTCTACAACTCTAAACAGCGGCCTGCAACACCTTGCGGCCGAAGGAAGCATTCGAAGATGCAGCCACATTAATCTTATAAAACTTAGAAACGGTATGAACAGACGACCAGGTCGCCGCGTTGCACACTTTTGCAACCGACGCTTGATGTCGGAAAGCCCAGGAAGCACCAATTGCCCTGGTGGAATGCGCCGTGCCCGGAAAAGGGAGGCGCCCGCCCCTTGAGACCATAGGCTTGAATGACAGTTTGTCTGATTCACCTAGAAATGGTGGCAGATGAAGCCGCTTGGCCCTGTTTCGGACCAGAGGCAGTTACAAACAGTGAGTCAGACTTCCGAATAGAAGCAGTAGCAGACAGGTACACCCGCAAGGCTCGTACCACGTCCAATTTGTGAAGCACAAACTCTCTGGGATGCGATGGGTGAGGACACAAGGACGGGACGACAATGTCCTCATTTAGGTGAAAGGCCGAGACCACCTTTTGCAAAAAAGAAGGTCGCGAACGCAACACCGCCTTATCCTTATGGATGACCCAATATGGCGACTTGCAGGACAAGGCCGCCAACTCAGACACTCGTCTAACAGAAGTAATTGCCACTAAAAGGGGCCACCTTCTGAAACAAAGTCAAGAGGGGAATATCCCTGATATTCTCAAAGGGAGGTTCCTGGATAACCGAGAGCACCAATTCAGATCCCACGGCGGGAGAGGAGGCTTGACAGGAGGGAGCACATGGCGAACCCCCTGCACAAAGGTGCTAACCAAGGAATGACCTGCTAGTGGTTGCTGAAAGAAGACGGCCAAGGCCGAAATCTGACCCTTAATGGTACTCAAAGCGAGCTTTTGGACCACTCCACGCTGCAGAAAACGCAGGATTCTAGGGACGGAATACGTCCGAGGACGCCAGTTCAGCTCTTCGCACATGGTGATGTAAGCTTTCCAGGTACAGTGATAGATCATTCTGGAGGAAGACTTCCGTGCCCTTAACATGGTCGAAATGACCGAGTCCGAGAGACCTCGGTCTCTCAACAGCCATGCCGTTAAAGCCAGAGACTGTAAAGCAGGATGAAATATAGGACCTTGAGACAGAAGTTCCTCCCTTATTGGCAACCGCCAGGGAACATCCGCGACGAGACGTACCAGATCAGCGTACCAGTGACGCCAAGGCCAATCCGGAGCAATGAGGATCACCGGAATTCCCTCGGTCGCCACCCTGCGCAGCAGGCGAGGGAGCAACTGCAGCGGAGGATAAACGTATATCAGGTGATAATGACCCCATGGGGCCACTAACGCATCCAAGGCATCCGCCCAAGGATCCCTGGATCTGGCCACAAACCTTGACACCTTGCGATTGAGTCGAGAGGCCATCAGGTCCACATCCGGCGTGCCCCACCGTCGGCAAAGGAGTTGAAATACCTCCGGGTGCAAGGACCACTCTCTCTGGTCCAGCGTCTGGCGACTCAAATAGTCCACCTGCCAATTGTCTATGCCCGGAATGTAAACGGCCAACAGAGCCGGCACACTTCTTTTAACCCACTTCAGGGTACGGGCAACCTCGGAAGCCGCAGCTGAGTCCTGAGTCCCCCCTTTGATGGTTGACATACGCCACCGCCGTGACGTTGTCCGACTGGATCCAAATGGAGCGATCCTGTAATCCCTCAGACCACGAGGAGAGGCACAGTCTGATGGCCCATATTTCCAGAACATTGATCGGTAAACGGGCTTCGTCCGGAGTCCAAAGCCCTTGGGCCGACAGGACTCCCCAGACTGGCGTCCGTTGTGAACACCGTCCATTGGATGGGGAGGAACTCTATCCTGTAACCTGAGGTGACCACCTCGCACACCCACCGGTAGGAGATCCGGGAGGTCCACCGATCCGTGAACCTGCAAAGTCGGCCCCCCACCCCAGAGTCGGGTGGGGGCAAGACTTCACGCGGAGGCGGGCTTGGAAGCCGGATTGTTTGGCTTACGCACCCAGGGGCGCATGTGTCCACCAACCGCACTGCTGTCAGTCTGGGAGGGCCTACCCGTGGACTCTGACTGACGGAAAAAACTTTTTTGCTGGAAAGGAAGGACCCTGCTTATGGCGGGCCTCCTAACCCTTGCTAGTCTGAGGAAGAAGAGTGCTTTTACCTCCCGTGACATCCTTGATGATGTCATCCAGCGCAGCACCGAAAAGCCTACCACCTTTAAATGGTAGATCCGTCAGAAGCTTCTTAGAGGCTAGGTCAGCAGACCAGCATTTCAACCAGATAAGACGACGCAATACCACCCCCGAGACAGAGGCCCTGGATATTAGGGGCCGCGTCTAACGTGGCGTCGCACACATAAACCAGGCCCTGCACCATTTGGTGGGCCAGAACAATAGTGTGTGGAGGAAAATTATGCTCCTGTACAGTTTGGTGCAAAATTTTTGCCCATCCCGTAGGTGTCTGAGACACAAGGGTCGCCGCTACCACAGGCCGTAGGGCGGACCCCAACAAGGCAAACATGGCTCTGCTCACCACTTCTGACCTCCTGTCAGTGGGGTCCTTAAAATACAGGAGTCCCCTCCATCGGGAGAGTGGTGGCCTTGTTCAACCGGGCGACTGGAGGGTCGACCACTGAGGGAGAAGCCCACGGTTTAAGTAGGGCATCTTCAAAGGGGTATCTGATAGACAAACGCTGCGGGACCATAAAAGTCTTCTGCGGCTTTTTCCCAGACCTTATCAATGAGCTGGTCAAAGAAAGGTACATATGGAAAAACCTTTTTAGAAGGCCCGGCCTTAAAAGAACCAAAGGAGACTGTTCGCCTGAGCTTCTGCATCCGCAGCATTCAGCTTGAGATTGTCTCTCACCGCAGCAATGAGTTCACTAACAAGCGCCCTGTCATTTACTGACTCAGAACTGGAGTCTTCCTCGCAAGGAATTTCCTGTTCAAAACCATCAAAATATTCAGAGCTAGGGTCCTGAGCGGTAGTGGCTAGGCCCATATCTGAATCAGCGCACACCCCTTTTTTTTTTTTATAAAAATAAAGTGGGGAGAGGGGCTTTTTTGCTCCCTTGCGCTCGCACACCGCTTCCCTCCTGGTCAGAAATGATTCCAGGACTGCCGACAACTGGTCCATAGGGACCGCAGGTGCTGGAGCACTGCCTGTTGCCTCAAACATGTAAGGGGAAGCTGTGACACTGACTCCATATTGCCCCTCTCTGAGACTCCTCAGATAAAAAAGTCCACCCACAGGCTGTGCTGACTGAGGAGGGGGCGCCCAGGGGACTCACCAGATCAGACCAGGACCGCTCAGATACGCTGTCTGTACCGCGCTGTGTCAGCGCGAGTGAGCTGTGAGGAGATTGTGAGGAGATTCGCGCTGTTACAGCTGCGATAGAGGCCAAACTAGTGCTGAAAAGCGCACGGGCTACAAGAAAATGGCTGCCGCACTTCACTGAGGCGATCCGCGGCAAAATGGCCGCCATGCGCAGTTAAAATAAAAAAATAGAAAACAGCACACACACACACAGCGCCAAATGGCGCCTGGGCCCCAAAATCACACAAAAGGCCCCCAGTCATATGCAGACCAGCATGAGCCCCCCCCCCCAGTATGACCCCCAGGCACCCCCCACAGCACAGCACCAGCAATGGTGACAGAGAGCGACAATAAAACACAGGGGGAGACAGGGAAAATCCCCCACAGAGAAACACACACAGCATTTTGTACTCACCTGCAGGCAGGAGAGACTACTTACCCGTCCCCTGAGGGACCGACTGGTGTTTTTTTGACAGACCTATCACAGAGTAGTACTGCGTAGCTGTCGGCCCGGTCCACCGCAAGAGATACAGTCCGTCAGGTACTGTTCAATCTTGAGAGGACCGTGGGAGCATGAAAGCAACCCGGCCACCCCTGGAGTCATGGGGCATGTCATGAACTGAGTCTCACGCACACAAGGCGAGGATCAGCACGCTCGATGGTCGGACAGGGAAGACTACGAGGATACTAGTGTACCCAAGCTGTTGCCCAGCTGACAGTTGATTGAAGGTCTCAAAAATAAAATAATAAAATTCCCAAAGGAATAAAAATTAAAAGTAAAATTGAGGTCTGCTGACTGCAGGGGGTGGGTTATGTCCGGAGGGACCGCCCCCCTGGGCAGGGCTGTTCAACTCTGGCTTTTAGAATGTATGTATAACATCTCACATTCTGCCTAGGTCTTCTCCTGCAAGCAGGGACATAACCCACGTATACAGTGAATAAGAGACTCCGTGTCAGTCCATGGATGATAAGAGAAAAAAGTATTTGATCCCCTGCTGATTTTGTACGTTTGCCCACTGACAAATAAATGATCAGGCTATAATTTTAATGGTAGGTTTATGTTAACAGCGAGACATTGTAAATCCTTTTTATAACTTTTTTAAAATGTGTCTTTCTGGCTATTTTTGTTCTGAGTGAAATAAGCATTTGATCACCATCAGCAAAATTTCTGGCTCACAGGTGTCTTCTATATACTCTTGAAGGGAGTGCTCCTAATCAGTTTGACACACATTATATATATATACCTGTATATTAGGGCTGCGGAAATTAACGATTAATTGTTCGATTAATCGTTAATTGCTTTGATCGATCAAAATAATTATGATCGAGGACGATCCGCGGAGTGAGCTCCGCGGTCTGGTCCATAGGAAAGGCCGCGGCTTCGGCGGCCTAGTAGCGGCGCGCTGACGTCATCATCAGCCGCCTGCTTGTGCCGTCTACTCTGCGAGTCTGCGGACGGTTCTGCCTGGATTTTACAGTATGGGAGGCAGATGTGGCCATTACGGTATGGGGGGGGCAGATGTGGCCATTACGGTATGGGGGGGCAGATGTGGCCATTACGGTATGGGGGGCAGATGTGGCCATTACGGTATGGGGGAGCAGATGTGGCCATTACAGTATGGGGGAAATGTGGAAAATTGGAAAACTGTATGTGCGTTATAATTAATCGAAATTAGTCGATTAATCAATTAAAAAAAATCGATTAATCGAACACGAAAATTTTAATCAGTAACAGCCCACACACACACACACACATATATATATATATATATAATATAATATAAAAGTCCACAGAAGCAATCAGATTCCAATCTCTCCACCATGGCAAAGTGCTGTCCAAGGATGTCAGGGACAAGGATTGTAGACCTATATAAGTCTGGAATGGGCTACAAGACCATCACCAAGCAGCTTAGTGAGAGAGTGACAACAGTTGGTGTGACAATTTGCAAATGGAAGAAACACAAAATAAAACCATCAACCTCCCTCGGTCTGGGGCTCCATGCAATATCTCAACTCGGCGTTTCAATGCTGATTAGAAGGGCGCAGAATCAGCCAGAACTACAATGGGGAGAATCTTGTCAATGATCTTGGACCATAGTTACCCCCAAAAGAAAAAAAATATTGGTAACACTACACCGTGAAGGACTGAAATCCTGCAGCGCCCGCAAGGTCCCCCTGCTCAAGAAAGCACATGTACAGTCCCGTCTGAATCATTCAGATATTCATTAGCAAACTTCAGAGAACTGGGTGAAAGTGTGGTTAGACCAAACCAATCTCTTTGGCATCAACTCACTGTTTGGAGGAGGAATACATCCTATGACTATGACCCGAAGAACACCATCCCCACTGTCAAACATGGAGGTGTAAACCCTAGTGCTTGGTGGGGGCGGGGGGGGGGTGTTCTGCTAAGAGGACAGGAAAACTTCACTGCATCAAAAGGGACTATGGATGGAGCCATGTACCGTCAAATCTTGGGCGAGAACCTCCCTCGCTCACCCAGGGCATTGAAAATGGGTCATGCTGGAATACCCATCCATGACAAGGACCCAAAACACATGGCCAAGGCCTCAAAGGTGTGGCTCAAGAAGCACATTAAAGGTCTTGGAGTGGCCTAGCCAGTCTCCAGACCTTAATCCCATAGAAAATGTGGAGGGAGCTGAAGGTCTGAGTTGCCAAACGTTAGCCTTGAAAACTTAATGACGAGGATACTTGAAGTACTGTTTTGCAAAGGGGTCAAATACTTTTCACTCATTAAAATGCAAATCAACTTCTAAAATGCTGTTTTCAGGATTTTCGTAAAGCCTTGTACACACAATACGATTGTTGGCCAACCAAGCGTCCGATTTGTTGAAAGGGCGTGTGTCAGGATCTTGTCTTGCATACCAACGGTACACAATTGTCGTGCCACAAACACGAATGTAGTGACATACTACAAGGAATTTCAGCTCTTGAGCGCCACCCTTTGGGCTCCTTCTGCTAATTTTGTGTTTGGTGAGCATAGATTCTGAGCATGCATGTTTGTACTTTCGCCTTGTGTGACAGATTTGTACTGACCATCAGAAAATCTGACAAACCGTTGTCTTGCGAAAATTTACTAGCATGTCATCCAACATTTGTTGGCCGACAGTTGGACAATTGTCAAAATAAGCGTACCAACAGTAAGATTTTAGGACAACAGTCTGTCAGACAATCCCCTGCCAACAATCGAGCTGTGTGTACGAGGCTTTATTCTGTCTCACTGTTAAAGAAAGGATCAGTCTATTTGATTTTTTTTGGTCAGTGGGCAAATGGACAAAATCAGCAGGGGGTCAAATACTTTTGCCCTCACTGTATATCTGAGGAAGATGGGACATGCCAAGGATGCAGCCTGCCTACTGAAACCAGAAAACCCATGAGCACAATTTGAGCCTTCAGATCCAGAAATGGGACAAATTCCTCCCATTTGCATTGGGAACTGAAGGGGCTCAAGTCCAAATCTTGAAAGCTATGTTTACAGGGCCAATAAATCTCTCCTCCCCCAAGTTGTCTGTGCCCATTTTCTTAAAATGCCTATAGCTTGTGGCACAAATAGGCTAATCGTTGTGTCACAGTACATACCATTGCTTGCATTTACTGTTCTGTTATCTGATCTGCTTATGCTCTGCAAGCCGATACAAAAATGTATGAATTTACAGTGCATTTTCAATGGAACATTATAGTTTAATACTTTAGTTCACACACAGAGGTGTATCTGCTACATTTATCCCACCCACTCTATGCTATCTGTTGGCATTGCCAACAATGTACAGGCTCCTACCTACATATCTGATAATCATGTCCCAGAAAATAGCACAGCATTTTCAAACTTAATCCATCTCACACACGCAAGTCAACTCCCCTAAAATGACATGCTCAACAATACTTACTAGTATTCTACAGACAAAAAGTTAGTCAAGATTTTTTGCCACTAGAACATTCCCAGACACTGGAATACTCCACATCCTATGGATAACAAAAATGGAAGACCCAACTACATGCACATGGGAAAAACAAACCAAACCCATAGACCGACAAGTTCCAAAACATTGGGGATTCACTGAAGATGATCTATCTGGACCAAAGATTTTCATAACAGTTCATCTTCCCAGAGGCCTATAGACCCTAAAGATAGACGAGTTGAATTAAAGTCTGAACCACTGAAACAATACTTGGCAGGTCAACATTCCTTTCCCATCAATTCTTCATTTCCTGTTCATATATTTAGATCCCCCTTTCTAAAAAAAAGTTGAGCATGCAACAGTGGCGGCCCGTCCATAGGGGGCGCCCGGGCGCCGCCCCCCCCCCTCCTGTGGTCACCAAAAAAAAAAAAAAACATGGGCCCTTTAAAGCCCCGTACACACGATCGGATAACCTATGGATTTTCGTCCGATGGATTTGTCCATCGGAAATCCGATGAAACTGTTTTTCATCAGTCTTGGCCACACACCATCAGTCAAATAACCGACCGTTCCAAACGCGGTGACGTAAAACACTCCGATGAGCCGAGAAAAATGAAGTTTAATGCTTCTGAGCATGCGTCGACTTGATTCTGAGCATGCGTGGGTTTTTTAACCGATGGACTTGCCCATAGACGATCGGAAATTCCCATCGGTTTTTTATCCATCGGAAAATTTTAAAACAAGTTCTATTTTTTACAAACGATGGAAAAAAGACCGATGGGTACCATACACGATCGGTTGGTCTGATGAAAACCGTCCATCGGACGGTTTTCATCAGTCTAACCGATCGTGTGTACGGGGCTTAAGAGTTTTTTTTTTTAATGTCTTTTTTTCACACATGGCGGCGCGACCATAGTGGGCGCAGAAGCGCCGCTACCGCTCGCTTCTGCGCCCGGCCGTCACTCACCACAATACATAGGTTCATGCATTGCACTATTCAGATGGCCGGCCCCTTGAGCGCCAGCCATCTGAATCACAGCGTCTGATTGGCCTTTAGAAGTGCCTATCAGAGCCAGCAGGCTCTGATAGGCTTCCCGACTACAGCCTGAGGGCTGTAATCGGCTTCTAAATACCTAATGAGAGGACGCACAGGAGTGCGTTCCCTGGCCAATCAGGTTCACCGGGTCTGGTTACCGGTAACCTGATTGGCTGAAGTGACATCTAGGGCGGGAGAAGACATCGAGGACGGAAGAAGGACGGCGCTGACTCGAGGAAGGTAAGTGCAGGGCTGGGGGGGGGGGGGGGGGAAACTGGCTGTATTATGAGGACAAACTGGCTGCATTTGGGGGACAAACTGGCTGCATATGGGGGAGAAACTGGCTGTATTATGGGGGAGAAACTAGCTGCATATGGGGGAGAAACTGGCTGCATATGGGGGAGAAACTGGCTGCATATGGGGGAGAAACTGGCTGCATTATGGGGGAGAAACTGGCTGCATTATGGGGGAGAAACTGGCTGCATATGGGGGAGAAACTGGCTGCATATGGGGGAGAAACTGGCTGCATATGGGGGAGAAACTGGCTGCATTTGGGCACAGTGGCTGCGTTTAATGGGCACAGTGGCGGCAATTTGATGATTTTTTTTTTTCAGTTTGTTTGCGCCCCCCCAAAAAATTTGAGCACCAGCCGCCACTGGCATGCAATATTGGAAACCACTAAGATATTCATACAGCCTGGTCCAATAATTAACACCCGAGTAGTCTTGCTGTGTTTTTAGCACATCTCGTTATTTAAGGTTCAACATATTATGAATATACAGTATAAGCCTCCAAGTATTGATCGGCATGCATGCCATTTTCTAGGTGGCCCTTAAAACACAATTTGAAACCACCACAAGTCTGCCATTCGCCTAGTACAGATTAGTACGTTGTCGTGCATCAATCCACTCCCCTGTTCCCTTCACCGATTGTACTGCAGTGTATAGACCCATTTGACCACATTGCCAGGGACCTGCCCTCTGGAGTTGAGTCAAGGTTCCTGCCCTGTACGTTGTGTCAATCTAAATGTTTAAGAGTGGATCTTCTATAGGAGGTGCCTTGTATTTCTGAAAGGCTATAGGACAATAAGTTCTCTGACCTTGTCATAAAAAGTCAAAGAATGCAGTAAGTTGTTTTCCAAGTGGTGGTGGAGTCACTTTTATAGTTTACCCCTTTGGGTGGCACAACACAGATCTTGGTTTTCCAGTCTTGTATCAAGGCTTTGTCCATTTACAACATATGGTGAGGAGTGTGGCTAGATATTTAATATTAATGTACTATAAGGCTCCATGTACATGGGACGTTTTTACAACTGCTCCTAAATGATTAAACTTGAGATAGTAACCCACGTTTAAAACGTTTTTTTTTTTTTTTTTAAATGGCCAAAAACGAAAAAGTCCTATAAACGAAATGCTGCTAAACGCGGGTTACCGCGTTTAGCGTCTGAAATGTGGAAATCTTCTGCGTCTGAACCCATTTTTTTGCTTTTAAAGAAATGCTGTTAAATGCAACTGCCTAAAAACGTCAAGACTGTGTACATGGTCACATAGAATAACATTGAATGAGTTCAGGGGCCGTTGAAAAAAGCATCCAACTGCCTCTGAACGTATGTTTAGCAGCGTCCCGTGTACATGGGGCCTAAAAGTTTTGCCTATGCACCAATGTTTTAGTATAAAAGTAGTGATGCACTGAAATTTTGGCCGCCGAATGACAAAAACAGCAGATACCAAAAAGGGGCGTGGTGCGCCGCCCATTGCGGGATTGTCCCTCTGGCGCGCCCAGTCCTCTCCGTGTGTGATAGGGCGGGCACTCTATTCCTCCCTGTGGCAGAAGTCGGGGCTGTCTGCAGTGAGAGTCGGGCGGGAGGAGGCCGCGGTGCATTGTGGGCAGTGTAGTCCGGAGGTGGGAAATGTTTCCCTGAATCTCCTCCCCTCCCTCCGGATACAGAGAATGATCGGTGCCACCGTCATCATCTGCCGCATGGTATGCTGGGATATGTAGTCCGGCCTCTATTAATGAAGGGGGAGGTCTCCTTAAAAAACTACTAATCCCAGGATTTCTAGTGGGAACGGACAGAGTTGCCCGGAGCTGAGGGCAGGTGCTGGGGGAGCCCGGCCGGAGCTTTACCGCTGGAGGAGGCAGAAGACGGGGGCACAAGAGAGAGAGCGAGCGCGAGAGAGAGCATTGTACTACCTGGGGGCCTGAGAGGGAGTATACATACACGGGCAATGGTGACAACACAGGAAAATGGTGACAACATGGGTAACCGTAAGCTTCACCGTTTCCAACAGCATGTCAAACAACAAGTCCTGCACTCTTAACCCCCGGGCGCTGCACACCGATAATGCTCCTCCCGCTGATCATACCAACAAGCTGCTGCTTAACGCGGTGTGCCGACAGCTTTCCTCCATAGATAGAGCACTGTTCTTGGCTTTGCCTTGCCAACACTGCCCGGTTCTGATCCTGTCTGACATACTAAGGCAGGCTGCAAATGATGGGCACTGGTGAGGCTGCATTGATCTCCTGTACCACGTCTGACCCATCTCCTGTACCACGTCCCCAGTCTGACCATCTACTGTATAAATTTTTATTTTATTTTTTTAAATAGTCGCTCTCGGTATCGGTTTTCGGGAATCTGAAATTTTTATTTTCGGTATCTGTTGTTTCGGCACCAAAAAACCCATTCAGTGCATCCTTATATAAAAAGACTGCAAATTTCCAGAGATGCCAAATGGCCTTTTGAAGGTTGTAATGTCTCAAGAACTAGTGTATTTATATGACTTGCTGATCAATCTTATGCTTATTTATACAAAATCATAGCAGTAGACAAATTTTCTTGAAAGGACAAACTAAGACTCCTTAAAGGGGTTGTAAAGGTACATGTTTTTTCACCTTACCAGTACCGCCATCCCCCCCCCCCCCCCGAGCCCCCGTTTTACTTACCTGGCCCCTCGAAACTCCCGCGCTCGTCCCCGTCATCCTCCTCGGTTCTCAGCCTGGCCGCCGATTGGCTACACTGGATGGATTGAAAGCAGCGCAGCCATTGGCTGGCGCTGCTTTCAATCACATCCAATGACGCGGCGCGCCGGGGGGCGGGCCGAGTGATACAGTCGGCGGCTATGGCCGCCGCTGTATCACGGGAGCGCGCCCGCAATAACTCCACACCATGCGAGCTCGCTTGCATGAAGGTGTGGAGTCCTTGCGGGGAGGAGCCGAGACAGCCGCCGAGGGACCCCAGAAGACCAGGATCGGGGCCACTGTGTGCAAAACAAACTGCACAGTGGAGGTAAGTATAAACTGTTTGTTTTTTTTTGTGCAAAAAAAAAAATGGAAGCTTTATTGTCCCTTTAATGCTGTGTCCAAGGAAGACAGATGCAATTTCTATGGGTCAGTTTTTTAACCACTTAACGACCGCTCACTGTATATATATGTCGGCAAAAAGGCACAGACAGGCACAATCACGTACCTGTACGTGACTGCCTTCGTATGGGTGGGGGGTCCCATCGGACCCCCCTCCGGTACAGTGAGCGGTGGATATGCGTTCGGGAGCGATCCGTGATGAGGGAGCGGCCATTCGTTTCTGGCCACCCCCTCGCGATCGCTCCCAGCGAATGATATGCTTCCTCTGCTGTGTAAATGTAAACACAGGCAGAGGAAGTGATGTCATCTCTCCTTGTGGCGATCTTTTCGTCCGCAGCTCCGAGGAGAGAAGACGCAGGTTAGTGCACCAACAGCCCACTGACACATAGGCACACATTTCACCCCCCAGTCACCCCCAGATCACCCCCCCCCCCAGTCACAGTGTCACTGATTGCAGTGATCTTTTTTTTTTCTGATCGCTGCATTTAGTGTCATCTGTAACAGTAAAAAGTTGCAGGGCAGTTAGGTTTAGGCCCCTTTAGGTCCAGGGTAGCTCCCTAACCCCCCCCCCCCAATAAAGGTTTAACCCCTTGATTGCCCACCAGGTAACCCTTTCATCCCCTATCGCCAGCGTCACTAAGCAATCGTTTTTACGATCGCTGTATTAGTGTCGGTGGTGCCCCTAGGTTGCAAGTTTTTTTTTTTTAGGTTCACCGCAGGTTTTTATAGCATCAGGTACCCCCATATATTATATAATAAAGGTTTAACCCCTTTATCGCCCCTAGAGTTAACCCTTTCACCAGTGATCACTGTAATAAGTGTCACTGGTGACACTGGTTAGCCAGTTAGTGATTTCGTTATTTAGGTTACCCGTCAGGTTTTTATATAGCGCCAGGTACCCCCATATATTACCTAATAAAAGGTTTTAACCCCCTGATTGCCCCTAGTTAACCCTTTCACCAGTGATCACCGTATAAGTGTTACGGGTGATGCTGGTTGGTTAGTTTGCTTTTTATAGCATCGGGGCACCCGCCATATATAACCCAATAAAGGTTTAACCCCCTGATCGCCCGGCGGGTGATATCAATTAGGTTTTAGCGCCAGAGAGGGTCTGCGTCGCCCCAGGCAGTGTTAGGTTAGTGCCAGCAATGCTAACACCCACGCGCAAAGCATACACCTCCCTTAGTGGTATAGTATCTGAACAGATCAATATCTGATCTGATCAGATCTATACTAGCGTCCCCAGCGGTTTAGGGTTCCCAAAAATGCAGTGTTAGCGGGATCAGCCCAGATACCTGCTAGCACCTGCGTTTAGCCCCTCCGCCCAGCCCAGCCCACCCAAGTGCAGTATCGATCGATCACTGTAACTTACCAAACACAACACACATAACTGCAGCGTTCGCAGTGTCAGGCCTGATCCCTGCGATCGCTAACAGTTTTTTTTGTAGCGTTTGATATATTTGCTGACGACAGTCAGGTACTTTTTTTTCCTGTGAATCTTACTAGTGTACCCCTAAATTTAGAGCCCAAAATGGCAAATCGAAGGTACACTAGTAAAGAGGCCTACGAGATTCTGAGCATGACAGATAGTGAAGAGGAGGTCACGGATCTGTCAGATTCAGGCTCAGAATATCTTCCCGTAGAAGACAGCGGCTCCATGTCAGATAGCCCGGGCAACGAAGAGGAGGTCCCTGCTAAGGTCAGGCGCTCCCGATCTTCTGAGGTTGTTGAGGAGCAAGAACCGCAGGTCTCTCGTATCATGGAGAAGAGTAGTACTAGCGCTGCTATTCCTTCTGGTGAACTGGCAAGCACCAGCGGCCTAGTACAGCCTGGGCGTACATCCAGCACTGCAGTATCACGTGGTGACGTGGCGAGTCCCATAAGTTCAGTTCAAGCTGGCAAGCACAAGTAGTGTCCCGCTGCCACCAAGAAGAAGACAAAGGCAGGCCCATCCTGCAGAATTCGCCTATCCGGATTGGGTCCCCACCACTTCTGCAGCACCCGTACTTCCCCCATTCACTGCCCAACCCGGTATTCAGGTGGAAACAGCTGATTTTATGCCACTTGATTTTTATTCGCTGTTTTTCACGGAAGATCTCTATAGATCTATCGTGGACCAGAGTAATTTATATGCTGGTCAATTCTTTGCCGCTAATCCCCAGTTGCCTTCCATTGCCAGAGATTGGAAACCAATTACGGTTTCCGAATTTAAGACCTTTCCCTCAACATGGGCACACATAAATTTTCGTCAATACGTGCTTATTGGTCCACGCACCCAATTGACCACATGCCCATGTTCTCTGCCTCCATGCCCAGGAAACGATACAAGCAGATTTTGCGGTTCATGCACGACAATGAACTTTGTCGTCCACATGGAGACCCTGAATACGACCGACTCTACAAAATTCGGCCCCTCATAAACCACTTCAACGAACGTTTTGCAGCCTTGTTTATTCCCGATCAAGTTGTCTGCGTTGATGAGTCCCTGAAATTTTCTGGCCGCTTGTCTTTCAAGCAGTACCTTCCCAGCAAGCGTGCCAGATACGGGGTCAAGCTCTATAAGTTCTGTGACAGGGCAACAGGCTATGTATGGAGCTTTGCAGTTTAAAGGAAAATATAGTCAGGTTGAGCCGGTCAACTGCCCTGATTACATAGGGAGCGCTGGCAAGATAGTGTGGCACTTGGTGTCACCCTTATTCGGAAAGGGGTACCACTTGTATGTGGACAATTATTACACGAGCATGCCACTGTTTAGTCACTTGTTTGATCATCAAATTGGCGCATGTGGCACCGTGCGACCCAATCGCCGGGGCTTGTACATTCCCGTCTTAGGCTGGGGGAGAGAGCCTGCTTGAAGTGTAATAATTTGCTCGCTGTGAAGTGGAGGGATAATAAGAATGTTTTCCTTCTTACCTCCCTTCATGCAGACACGACAGTCCAAATTCGTACGGCGACTGGCGTTGGAGAAACCCCTCTGTGTCCACGAATATAACCAAATTATGGGAGGGGTGGACCTCAACGACCAGAAGTTGGCGCCGTATCACATTGCCCATAAGGCGAGATGCTGGTACAAAAAAAGTGTCTCTATCCTTATTCCAATTGGCTTTGCTGAACGCTCATGTGCTATACAGAGCTTCAGGTGGGACTTCATCTCAGGATGAGATTTTCACAGAACTCCTGTATCCAGGCGGTTCTGCACCTCACGATCCCCTACCAAATGCAGTACGCCAGCTGCATGAGAGGCATTATCTGTATGTCCGTATTGGTCCGGTGCCTGCTCTTGCACAAAGGCAAACACAAGCATCAGTCTAGCGTCATATGTAAACAGCAATTGCACCACGCATGTGAGGTATCACCGCGAAGGTCAGATCGAGGGCAGTCATTTTAGCAGTAGACCTCTGTAAATCTAATGTGGTAACCTGTAAAGGCTTTTAAAGATGTATGCAGTTTGTCGCCGCTGCGCGTTTGTGCGCAATTTTAAAGAATGTCATGTTTGGTATCCATGTACTCGGCCCAAGATCCTTTTATTTCATCAAACATGTGGGCAATATAGTGTGTTTTAGTGCATTAAAATAAAAAATAAAGTGTATTTTTTTCCCCAAAAAATGCGTTTGAAAAATCGCTGCGCAAATACTGTGTGGGAAAAAAAAAATGGAACACCCACTATTTTAATCTGTAGGGCCTTTCTTTGCTTTAAAAAATATATATATATATATATATATATATATATATATGTTTGAGGGTTCAATGTAATTTTGCAAAAAAAAAGTGACCAGTTACACTTACCGGTAACGGTGTTTCTGGGAAGTCTTCCAGGACGGCACAATGAGAGATGACTGGCTCCACCTGACAGGAAACACAATCAATTCAAAGAGGTTAAAGCACCCGCCCCTCCCCGTGCTCCTCAGTTATGATAAAGTACAGACCCACACCAGTGCACGAGAGAGAAAACACACACACAAATAACTCTATACAAACCAATGTATCAACCAAAGCGGTGGGAAGTAGGCCTGCCGTCCTGGAAGACTTCCCAGAAACACCGTTACCGGTAAGTGTAACTGGTCACTTTCTCAAGTCGTCTTCCAGGACAGCACAATGAGAGAGAAGCAAGTAGCTTCAGGCCTACCTTAGGGTGGGACGACTGCTTGCAGGACCTCTCTACCAAAGGACAGGTCCTGAGGTGACAGCAACTCCACTCTGTAATGCCTTAGGAATGTATTCTGGCTTGACCAAGTCGTAGCTTTACAGATCTGTTCCACTGAAGCTCCGGCTCTTTCTGCCCAGGAGGTTGCCAAAGAGCGAGTAGAATGAGCTTTAACTTTCGGGGCTGTCTTACCAGCCTGGTCATAAGCTATGGAGATTGTCTATCTGATCCATCTAGATATGGATGCTCTAGATGCCTGTTGGCCTTTTTTCTGTCCAAAAAAATTAATTAGTAAATGGCTGGATTTCCTAAACTCACCCACTCTATCCAGATAAGCTAGCAGACCCCGTCTGACATCTAGACAATGAAAGGAGGCCTCTCTTTCATTTTGTGGATTTGAACAAAAGGAAGGAAGAATAATTTCTTGTGATCTATGAAACTTTGACACTACCTTAGGGAGGTACAGGGGGTCCTGCCTAAGAATAACTCTGTCCTTCGAATAAACTAAAGAAAGGCTCTTTAATCGTCAGAGCCTGCATGTCGCCTATTCTTCTGGCTGTAGTAATTGCCAGAAGAAAAGCAAACTTAAATGTCAGTAATTTAACTGAAATATCTTCTAGTGGCTCAAACGGAGCCTTAGTTAATTGTTCCAAAACTAACGTAAGGTCCCAGGGCGTGACTCTAGAGATCTGCACCGGGGACAATCTATCCCTGGCCATTAGAAATCTTTTAACTAGAGGGTCCAGTGATAACTTTTTGTCCAAAAAATACGATAAGGCTGCTACCTGTACTCTTAGAGTCTTGGTAGCGAGACCTAAGTCGGCGCCGTCCAGGATGACCGAGGTTTCTTGCTGGGATACCTTTCTCACTAGACACCAGTGAGAGAAGACTCCCCACACCTTCCTGTAGATACGTCTGGTGACCTCTTTTCTACTTGAGAGGAGAGTGTTAATCACTCTCTCGGAACATCCCCTCTCCCGCAGGTTCTGCCTCTCAAGCACCAGGCCGTCAGCTTGAAGAAGCTGGGATCTGGGTGAAAGACTGGTCCCTGCCGAGAAGGTCCACACGAACTGGTAGATGGAGGGGAGGTGCTACAGACCAGTTCTGTAGAGCGGGAAACCAGGCTCTCTTGGGCCACCAAGGAGCAATTAGAATGAGTCTGGTCTCTGAGAGACCTAGTTTTTGTAGGACTCTTGGAATGAGACTCAGAGGGGGAAAAGCATAAGCCAGGTGAAAACTCCATACCTGAGCCAGTGTATCCACCCCCCCTGAGCCCCACTCCCGGGACAGGGAAAAGAATCTTCTTACTCTCCTGTTCTCCTTCCGGGCAAAGAGGTCTATTTCTGGCCTTCCAAAATGTTGGCACACCAGGTTGAACACCTCTGGGTTCAGCTCCCATTCCCCCTGGAGAATCCGATGACGGCTTAGATAGTCCGCCTCTATGTTGTACCTTCCCTTTATGTGTACTGCCGTAATAGAGGCAATCCGAAGCTCTGCCCAGCCCAGAATTCCTAGAGACAAGGTCAGCAGGGAGGGAGACCTGGTTCCCCCCTGATGATTTATGAAGGCCACCGTGGTCGCATTGTCGGAGAGGATCTGGACCTCCCGGTCTCGGATCCTTTCCTCGAACGCTTTTAGGGCCTCCCCGACCGCCAATAATTCCCGGAAGTTTGAGGAGGCGTGTCACTGATCCTGATTCCAGGAACCCTGGGCTCGGAGTTCGCCTAAGTGGGCCCCCCAACCCCAGGAGCTTGCGTCCGTCGTTATCCTGAGGGGGTCTGTCTGAGTCCATAGATGACCCACCTGCAACTTCTGAGGAAGAAGCCACCAGCTCAGAGAGTCCTTTACTACCTCTGGGATGGAGATTCTGTGGTCTAATGTCCCTCTTGTTCCGTCCCAGGAGGATAAGAGGAATTGTTGGAGAGGTCTGGAGTGGAGCCGAGTCCACGGGACCACAGGAATACAAGAGGTCATTAGACCCAGTACCCTCATGATGTCTCTGAAAGAGAACTCTCCTGGCTCCAACAGAGACCAGACCGCTGCCATGAGGCCCTAGGCCTTCTCCTGGGGCAAGAAGAGCCTCCTCTGTAGGGAGTCTATCAGGAAACCCAGGTAAACTTTTCTTTGGTCCGGGATCATCGAGGACTTCTCCCTGTTTATGATCCAACCTAGGGATTCCAGGGTACTCACAACCTTGGCCAGGTCTGCGAGGAGGAGATCTCAACTCTGGTTGTAGAGTAGAAGATCGTCGAGATAAGGGACTATTGATATACCCTGCAAGTGTAGGAAGGCGACCACCTCTGCTACAATTTTTGTAAACACCCTTGGGCTGGAAGCCAGTCCAAAGGGGAGGGCAGCAAACTGCCAGTGTTGAATCCCTTGAGGAGACTTGACTGAAAATCTGAGGAAGGCCTGATGTCCTGGAAAGATCGGGACATGTAGGTAGGCGTCCTTTAAGTCGATCGTTACCATGTATACCTCCTTCAGAAGGAGTCTTCTGAGGGTGTATATGCTCTCCATGCGAAATTTCTTATGACGCAGAGAGGTATTCAGGGGTCTCAGGTTTATTATCAAACGGTATTTGCCTGAGGATTTTGGGACAACGAAGATATGGGAGTAGACCCCCATTCCGCGTTGACCCGCAGGTACCGGAACTACCACTCCCTGTTCTGCTAGGTCTGAGATGTTTTGCAGAAGACCTGCCTTCTTGAGGGGGTCCCTGGGGAGAAATGTTAATAGGAACTTTGAGGGGGGGGGTGAAGAAACTCCAGCCTGTAACCCTCTCTTATAATGTTGAGAATATGAGGGCTCTGAGTAATACTCTCCCACCTGGCCCATTTGATTTTTGGTTGGAAAAGAGGATACTTCCTTTCGGCTTATCCTTCCCAACGCCCCACTTCCTATTACCGGCAGGCTTCTTGCTTGAGAAGCGGTTTCTACCCTGAGGGCCTTGAAAAAATCTTTTTTGGTCCCTTTTAGGTTTGGTGGGAAACCTCTTGCCCTTTTCAGTAGATCTTGACAGAGCTTGATCAAGCCCTGTACCAAAAAGGAGGGAGCCCTCAAATGGGAGTCCACATAAGCGGGTCCTGGAACTGCGCTACCTATCACCTGTAGAGAGTCTAGGACTCCCCTGGACTTGGACACACGGGAAACATGTCCTATTAGCTTGGCTATCCATGTATCCGCGTTCCTAGCTATACAAGCTGAAGCCAACGCGGGGCTCATTGCTGCCGCATTGGCTTCCCAGGCTCTACGCAAGGTCGTCTCAGTACGGCGATCCATAAGATCCTTGATATTACCCGCGTCCTCAAAGGAGAGGTCGGATTGCTTTGACACCTGTGCCAAAGAGGCATCCAATCTGGGAACTTTAAAGAATTTCTCCTCATCCTCCCCCTTAAAAGGACACCTACGCTTCCAAGTTTTATATTTCAGAAGCTTCCTCTCAGGTTCCTTTCACTCTCTAAGGATCACATCTTTGAGAGTCTGATGAACCGGAATGGCTCTGGGTTGGGCCCTTACCAGGCCTCGGTACAATCTATCCTGTGCAGATACCTGCTCCGTCGGCTCCTGAATTTCTTCAGAGGCGTAGATTGCACCAAGGAGGCCTTACATGTTGTCAGCTGAGAAGATGTGTCTTCCTGACCTAGAGCCCTCTTCCTCCTCCTCAGCCTGACTATCTACCAGGCCCTCATCGGAAAGTCCCTGATCAGGGATCTCCGAGTCTTCTTCTGCCTCTGAGTCCAGAGACAGGAGGGATCTCAGGGATTCTGTGTGTCCTCTCCCTAATCTGGTTGAGGAGGGATCTCAGGGATTCTGTGTGTCCTCTCCCTAATCTGGTTGAGGAGGAACTCCTCTGGTTCTTTAGCCTTAAGGGAGGCTTGAAAATCCTTAAGGGTGGCAAGCATCTGGGTTTGGACAGAGAGAAAGTCTCGCATAACCTGAGATGTTTCCTTCCCCGCCAGCTTCTGGATACACTTGAAGCAGAAGGGCTTGGAATGGGTTGAAGGTAATTTCTCATTACAGTTGCCGCATCTTTTGGAGCGGGCAGGGGCTCTAGAGGAACGACTAGCAACCCCTTGGGCAGTGACGTCCTCACCTGCAATGTAAGAGTACACAGGAATGCATTTAGAAAGAACCCTGTGACAGGCAAGGGGAAAGAGTCGGGGTACCCTCCCCCATCATGACCCCTGCTGGCTGGGTTGACTCACCCCCTGTGGTCTCCTCTGTAGCTGCAGCCGTGGTCGGCCTCTCCTCATGTTCCATGCCGCTTAGGAGTGATGAGCAAGTCACTGCAGAGGCACTGGAGTGAAAAAGGGCGCCTCTCTTCCTGGCGTCCCTCCGCTGTTAATGCCGGTAAGCAGACGCCGGCCGTCGCCATTTTGCCGGAGACCGGAAATGACGCAACGCGTGAGGGCGTCATCCCTGAAGCTAGAGGACGAATGTCCCAGACTACGGGAAGATGGCGCCGCAATCATACACTCCTGCATAGAGCAGCGCCGTAGAACGAGCGGCCCGCGCGAGCGGGGATTACCGGAGGGACCTGCCAGCCCCCCCCTCCAGAAAGGACACCCAGACAGGTAGGGGGGAGGAAGGAGGATAGATAGCCCCTGAAGTCCCAGGTACAGCCCAGCACCTAGGGTCCTTCAGTGCTCAGGGAGGCTCTTCTACTGCCCTCCCTGAGAAGAGAAATGGGATACCCCCCCAGGACGGACAATAGAGTCCTGCTAGGCCCAGAGGCTTCCCAGGCATTCGGCTCAGCTCCCGGGGGGGGGGGGGGGGACTTCCAGCCCCAGGCCTTCAGTCTGTGGGAAAAAAATAAACGGTTTGGCTGTGGGGAAACAATCAAGAACTGAGGAGCACGGGGAGGGGCGGGTGCTTTAACCTCTTTGAATTGATTGTGTTTCCTGTCAGGTGGAGCCAGTCATCTCTCATTGTGCCATCCTGGAAGACGACTTGAGAAAAAAGTGTTTTCATGTAAACAAAAAGTGTCAGAAGGGGCTTTGTCTTCAAGTGGTTAGAAGAGTGGATGATGTGCGACATAAGCTTCCTAATGTGCATAAAATGCCAGGAAAGTTCAAAACACCCCCCAAATGACCCCATTTTGGAAAGTAGACACCCCAAGCTGTTTGCTGAGAGGCATCTTGAGCCCATTAAATATTTGTCCCAATTGATTGAATGACACAAAAAAAAAAAAAAGTACAAAAAGTTGTCATTAAAATGATATATTGCTCAAACATGCCATGGTTATATGTGGAATTGCACCCCATAATACATTGTTGCTTCTGAGTACGGGGATACCACATGTGTGACTTTTTGGGAGCCTAGCCACGTACAGGACCCTGAAAACCAAGCACCGCCTTCAGGCTTTAAGGATGTAAATTTTTGATTTCACTCCTCACTGCCCAACAATTTCGGAGGCCATGGAATGCCCAGATGGCACAAAACCCCCCCAAATTACACCATTTTGGAAAGTAGACACCAAGCCATTTGCTGAGGAGGTATGGTGAGTATTTTGCAGATCTCGCTTTTTGTCAAAGTTATAAAAATATATATTTTTTTTCCTTTCT
This sequence comes from Rana muscosa, assembly GCA_029206835.1. Lineage (NCBI taxonomy): Eukaryota > Metazoa > Chordata > Amphibia > Anura > Ranidae > Rana > Rana muscosa. The sequence continues at coordinate 735,566,270 of CM055116.1, forward strand.
TAATTTTCAAAAACAAATGAGCTGTAAAAAAACTCACCATGCCTCAGCAAATAGCTTGGGGTGTCTACTTTCCAAAATGGGGTCATTTGGGGGGGGGGGGGGGTTTGTGCCATCTTGGCATTTTATGGCCTTCAAAACTGATAGGTAGTGAGGAGTGAAATTAAAAATGTATGCCCTTAGAAATCTTGAAGGCTGTGCTTGGTTTTTGGGGTCCCGTACGCAGCTAGGCTCCCAAAAAGTCTCACATGTGGTATCCCCATACTCAGAAGCGGCAGAATGTATTTTGGGGTGTAATTTCATATATGCCCATGGCATGTGTGAGCAATAATAGGATTTTTTACTCACCGTAAAATCCTTTTCTCTGAGTCCATGGACCGACACAGCTTCTCTATTGACAAAGTGGGTATTATCCGTTAATTAGGAGTGACTAGGCAGAAAAACTTGTAAAAAGTGTTGCATCACACCTTCTACAGTACCGCCCAGGGGGCGGACCCTCTGGGTATACCCTCTGTCTGCATCTTCGCAAATCAGTTTGTCAAAAAGCAGTACAAACTTAAAAGGAGGGGTGGGTGCTGTGTCGGTCCATGGACTCAGAAAAGGATTTTACGGTGAGTAAAAAATCCTATTTACTCTTTCGTCCATGGACCGACACAGCTTCTCTATTGACAAAGTGGGACGTCCCAAAGCAGTGTCAGAGAAAAAACGAGGGGTGGTAACAGCATAAAAACAAACTTCACCCCAAAACACAAAAACAGCACTCCAACGGAGGAGTTGCAACTCTAAACAGCCGCTTGCAAAACCTTGCGGCCGAAAGAGGCATCCGAAGATGCACCTACATCAACCTTGTAGAATTTTGTGAAAGTGTGAGCGGACGACCAAGTCGCCGCTTTACATAATTGGGAAACAGACGCTTGATGTCGGAAAGCCCAAGAGGCACCTATTGCCCTGGTTGAATGCGCCGTGACAGGAAAGGGGGGCGCCTGACCCTTTAAGGCGTAAGCCTGGATTACTATCTGTCGGATCCACCTAGAGATGGTGGCCGATGAGACTGCTTGCCCCTTCTTGGGACCAGCCACCGAAACAAACAGTGAGTCTGACTTCCGGAACAGGGAAGTAGCAGATAGGTATACTCTCAAAGCTCGGACAACGTCCAAGGAATGCAACACCGACTCCTTAGGATTCGACGGCTGAGGACACAAGGATGGAAGTACAAAGTCTTCGTTGAGATGAAAAGCCGAAACGACTTTCGGAAGAAAGGAAGGCTGCGGCCGCAGCACCACCTTATCCTTGTGGAAAATCAAATAGGGAGCCTTGCAGGACAAGGCTGCCAGCTCAGAGACTCGTCTAACTGACGTAACAGCCACCAAAAAGACCACTTTCTGAGAAAGTGTCAACAGGGGAATATCTCTAATATTCTCAAACGGTGCCTTCTGAAGCACCGAGAGGACCAGGTTCAAGTCCCACGGAGGTAACGGGGGACGGACCGGAGGGGCCACATGTCGGACCCCCTGCACAAATGTACTCACGAGAGAGTGAGTTGCCAGGGGTCGCTGAAAAAAGACCGCCAGGGCAGATATCTGTCCCTTAATCATACTTAGGGCAAGCCTTTGGTCCACCCCATGCTGTAAAAACAGCAGGATTCTGGAAACCATATAGGTATGCGGATGCCATTTCATTTCCTCACACATGGAGATGTAGGCCCTCCAAGTGCGGTGATAGACCTTCCTAGAGGACGGTTTTCGAGCACTTCTCATAGTAGAGATTACTGAGTCTGACAGGCCCCGGTCTCTCAGTACCTGGTTCTCAACAGCCATGCCGTTAAAGCCAATGACTGTAAAGCAGGATGGAATATGGGACCTTGCAATAGCAGGTCCTTCCGTAGTGGTAGGCGCCAGGGGACGTCTGCTACCAGACGTACTAGATCGGCGTACCAAGGACGCTGAGGCCAATCTGGAGCGATTAGGATCATTGGAATTCCCTCTGCCTCCACTCTGCGGAGCAGAAGAGGAAGAAGCCTTAAAGGGAGGGAAGGCATAGATTAGCCGATACTGACCGCACGATGCTACCAACGCGTCCGTTGCGTCTGCCCATGGGTCTCTTGACCGGGCCACAAATCTCAATACCTTCCGATTGAGTCGGGAAGCCAGAAGATCTATGTCTGGCGTGCCCCATCTTTGGCAGAGGAGTTGGAACACCTCCGGGTGTAAGGACCATTCTCCCTGGTCCAGCATCTGGCGGCTCAGGTAGTCCGCCTGCCAGTTTTCCACACCCGGAATGTACACGGCCGACAGTGCCGGTACGCTCCTCTGCCCACTTCAGGATGCGAGCGATCTCCGATGCTGCAGCCGAGCTTCTTGTTCCTCCCTGATGATTGACATATGCCACTGCTGTGGCGTTGTCTGACTGGATCCTGACTGGACGCCCTTGCAGCCTCTGAGACCACTTGAAGAGGCACAGCTTGATCGCCCGGATCTCCAGGACATTGATCGGCAGGAGGGCTTCCTCTGGGGTCCAGCGACCTTGCGCCGACTGGACACCCCAGACTCCCCCCCCAACCTGTAAGGCTGGCGTCCGTCGTGATCACTATCCAGTAAACCGGAAGAAATGACTTCCCCGGCCATTAGAGCCGGTGCTGTCAGCCACCATACCAGGGATCTCCTGACTAGGTGGCTCACTCGGATTTGATAATCCAGAGATGAAGGGCATCTGTTCCATCTGGACAGAACTTCCTTCTGTAACACTCGTGTGGTATTGAGCATATGGGACCGCCTCGAAGGAGGCTACCATGAGGCCCAACACTCGCATGCAAAAACGGAGTGACGACCAATTCCTGGAAGTCAGCTGCCGTACTGCAGCCCAGAGGGTCTGCAACTTCTCCACAGGGAGGAATACCTTTGCCTCTGAGGAATCCAGAATCAACCCCAGGTACACTAGGCATTGAGTCGGCACCAATACTGACTTTTGCGTGTTTAGTATCCAACCACAGTCTCGAAGAGTCTGACAGGTAATGGACACGCTTACCTCTAATTCTGAGCTTGAAGGGGCCTTCAGCAGAAGGTCGTCCAAGTAACCTGTGATAGCGATACCCCGCTGTCTTAGAAGTGCCAGAATCGGAGCGAGCACCTTGGTGAACGTCCTGGGTGCTGAGGCAAGGCCAAACGGGAGGGCCATAAACTGGTAGTGGTTCTTCCCGATAGCAAATTGCAGAAACCTCTGGTGTCTGGAGTATATGGGGACATGCAGGTATGCGTCCTTGATGTCCAAGGAGGCCAGAAAGTCCCCCGGATGGAGAGCCGTGACTACGGATCGAACCGACTCCATCTGAAATCTTTGTACCTTCACAAAGCAATTGAGGGCTCTGAGATCCAAGATTGGATGAACCCCCTCCTTCAGGCACAATGAACAGATTTGAGTAATAACCCTGACCCCGTTCCGGAACTGGAATAACTACCCCGCGTTCCAGTAGACCCTGGACCGCCCCATACAGGGCCTCCCGACGGGTCGGTAGTAGCTGGAGATTGGAGGTGATGAATCTGTCTGGTGGACAAGAGAGAAATTCTATCTTGTAGCCTGAGGAGATTACTTCGCAAACCCACCTGTCGGAGACTAGAGCAGTCCACTGAGTCGCGAATTTGCGAAGACGTCCCCCCACCCGAGAGCTGGGTGGGGGCGGACCTTCATGTGGACGCAGATTTGTCCGCAGGCTTGTTGGGTCTGCGGGACCAAGGACGCTTCTGTCCTTGGGCAGGCGCTTTATCGGCCTGGGGTCTTTTCCCTGTCGCCTTAAGGGGGCGAAAAAACCGCTTACGTGCAGTAAAGGAGGGCCCTTGGCGTGGTCCCTTACCCTTGCTAGTTTGGGGAAGCAAAGTGCTTTTACCTCCTGTGGCATCCTTGATGATGTCATCCAGAGAAGCCCCAAAAAGTCTGTCGCCCTTAAAAGGCAGATCCAACAGGGCTTTCTTGGAAGTCTGGTCCGCAGACCAGCCCTTTAGCCAGATCAGGCGGCGTATTGCTACTGCATAAACCGAAGCTCTTGACAGCAGGGGAATAGTATCCATGTCTGACTCGCAGACAAACTTAAGGCCCTGGACCAACTGGTCGGCCAAAGTTATCTCATTAGGAGGAGCATCTCGCTCCTTTAACCCCTGGAGTAGCAATTTTGCCCATTCAGTAAGTGTCTGAGACACTAGGGCCCCCGCCAATGCCGGGCGTACTGCCGAGCCTACCACTGAGTATAGGTAGCGAGCGAGCGCTTCAGCCTTCTTATCCACAGGGTCCTTGAAAACAGGAGCCCCTTCTACTGGAATAGTGGTGGCTCTATTAAGTCTGGACACCGAAGGGTCCACTATAGGGGGAGAGGTCCATATCTTCAGAAAACTCTCCTCAAAGGGGTACCGTACTGCAAACCTCTTTGGGGCTGTAAAGACCCTCAGTGGGTTCTCCCATTCCTTGTATAAGAGTTTGTCAAAATAAGACACACAAAAGGAACACCTTAGCAGTGCGGGCAGGTTTACGAAACCCAAAGGGGACTGGAGTATCTGCTACTTCTGCAGTCTTTTCCAACTTTAGTGTATCCCGCACTGCAGTAATAAGGTCAGATACCAAAGCCGTCTCGCGTACCGACCTGGACTTGGAGTCCTCCTCACTGTCCGATCGGTCACGGTCTGCAGTCTGATGCATCAGAATCTGGGCCATGAGCCGTAGCTGGACCCGGTTCTGCATCAGAAATATCCCCAGAAGATTGCAGGGGACGGGGGTGTTTATTACCCCCTGTATTCCCGTGTGCTGCTTCAACCCTGGCAGCAAACGCCTCTAGGATTGCCGACATGGCGTCCATAGACACCTCAGGGATACCAGCTGCTAAATCTGGTGTTTCAGGGGAGAAGACATCTGGCTCAGATGCCATGCTGACCACACGCTGACACCCACAGGGCTCCAGGCAAGATATCAATAGGCCACCCTCCTGTGCTGCAGAGAGGCTGGGTCACCCAGAGGACTCACCACCCTGGATAGGTACTGCTATGCTGCGCCTGTGATGCTGTCCCCCTGCTGCTGTGTCAGTCTGCTTCTTTTATCAGCACTTCCTGTGTGAATTTTCGCGCCAGTGTAATGCACCCTAGAGGCCGGAGGCTCTCGCAAAATGGTTGCCAAAAACGTCTGTATGGAAGATAATGTGGGCTCTAAGAAAATGGCCGCCGACAGAAGATAGAGGTCAAGCAGCCATAGCCCACAAAAAGATGGCCGCCGAACGGCAATATCTGCATACAGGGTGGACAAACATGGCCGCCGATCAGCTGATAGGGGCCAGTGGGTGTGGCCAAACCACAGGAAGATGGCCGCCGGGCAGTCACAAGAGGCCAAACTTGGCATGGACCACCTCAAAATGGCCGCCGACAGCATGGAGGACGACACAAACACAGGTAAGAAAAAATGACATTTCTTTTAAATGTTAGTTACAGCCAGCCCCGCTCCAGTGGGACCCCCTAGGTGACCCAGCAACCTTTAGCTAGAAGCCCAGGGAGGAGGGAAAGGCAGGGAGAGAGGGAAGAAAGGGGCCACAACCACTTACTTGATCTCTCCAGGAATGTCCAGCTAAATCACCCAGCCGAGGCAGGGGAGTTTTACTTACCTATCCTGCATGTATTCTGCTGGAAGACATTCCAAACAGATCGTCCGCACACGGAAGGTGACTGTTGGCCAGGCATGCTGTGATTGGACCCAGAAGGGGCGATCATATGTATGCCCTGGAGCATGACGCTCACCGGACAGGCTGCTGCGGCTCGGCCGTAAGGTCAGCCGAAGCTGAGCGGTCCGATGCAAGCCTTGGAGCGTAAGCTCACCGGCCAGGCTGCTGCGACTCGGCCGTAAGGTCAGCCGAAGCTGAGCGGTCCGATGCAGGCCCTGGAGCGTAAGCTCACCGGCCACCCGTGGAGCGACGGGCATGTCGTGGAAAACCCAGCGCGTAGCTAGGGTCGGCACACGCTCGATGGCCGAAACTGGGGAGACTACAAGGATCGAGGATCCAGCCTGTCACTCAGTCGGCAGTTGATCGAAGATCGCAGGAAACAAATGTAGCAAAAAAATTATATATATATATATTTTTTTTTTCCCCGGACCAATGGGCCCGAAGGGAGCCATATCCTACTCCTTGCTAGACAGAAAAAAAACTGATCTGCGAAGATGCAGACTGAGGGTATACCCAGAGGGTCCGCCCCCTGGGCGGTACTGTAGAAGGTGTGTTGCAACACTTTTTACAAGTTTTTCTGCCTAGTCACTCCTAATTAACGGATAATACCCACTTTGTCAATAGAGAAGCTGTGTCGGTCCATGGACGAAAGAGTAATATTTAGTGACAACTTTTTGTAAATTATAAAAAAAATTGTCATTATTCAATCCCTTGGGACAAAAAAAAAAAAAAAAAAAAAAATTCAATAGGCTCAACATTTTTTTTACTAAAGACATGTGGCTGAATACATTTTGGCCTAAATGTATGACTAAAATTTCATTTATTCGATTTTTCTTATAACAAAAAGTAGAAAATAGGATTTTTGTACTCACCGTAAAATCAGTTTCTCTGGCATCCATGGACTGACACAGCGTGTCTTATACACCTTTACACGTGGGTTATGTCCCTGCTTGCAGGAGAAGACCTAGGCAGAATGTGAGATGTTATACATACATTCTAAACAGCCAGAGCTGAACAGCCCCGCCCAGGGGGGCGGTCCCTCCGGGCATAACCCTCCCACTGCAGTCAGCAGACCTCAGTTCGTAACAAAGCAGTACAAACTTAAAAAGGGTGGGTGCTGTGTCAGTCCATGGATGCCAGAGAAACGGATTTTACGGTGAGTACAAAAATCCTATTTTCTCTTGTCATCCATGGACTGACACAGCGTGTCTTATACACCTTTACACGTGGGATGTCCCAAAGCAGTGTCAAGAGGGATGGGAGCAGTATAAATGGAAAACCAAAAACTTCACTCCAAACAAGGCAGAGCTCCTCAACGGAGGAGTTGCAACATCAAACAGCGGCCTGCAACACCTTGCGGCCGAAGGAAGCATCCGAAGATGCAGCCACATCAACCTTATAAAACTTAGAAAAGGTATGAACAGACGACCAGGTCGCCGCCTTGCACACTTGTGCAACCGACGCTTGATGTCGGAAAGCCCAGGAAGCACCAATTGCCCTGGTGGAATGTGCCGTAACCGGAAAGGGAGGCGCCCGCCCCTTGAGAGCATAAGCTTGAATGACGGTTTGTCTGATCCACCTAGAAATGGTGGCAGACGAAACCGCTTGGCCCTGTTTTGGCCCAGAGACAGCCACAAATAGTGAGTCAGACTTCCGAATAGAAGCAGTAGCAGACAGGTACACCCGCAAGGCTCGTACCACATCCAGAGTGTGTAGCGCAAACTCTCTGGGATGCGATGGGTGAGGACACAAGGACGGGAGGACAATGTCCTCGTTTAAGTGGAAGGCCGAGACCACCTTTGGCAGAAAGGAAGGTCACGGACGTAACACCGCCTTATCCTTATGGATGATCAAAAAGGGCGACTTGCAGGACAAGGCCGCCAATTCAGACACTCGTCTAATGGAAGTAATGGCCACCAAGAAGGCCACCTTCTGAGACAAAGTCAAGAGGGGAATAATCTAATATTTTCAAAGGGAGGTTCCTGGAGGACCGAGAGCACCAAATTCAGATCCCACGGGGGGAGAGGAGGCTTGACAGGGGGGAGCACATGGCGAACCCCCTGCACAAAGGTGCTAACCAAGGGATGACCCGCCAGCGTCGCTGAAAGAAGATGGCCAAGGCCGAAATCTGACCCTTAATGGTACTCAAAGCGAGCTTTTGGGTCACGCCACGCTGCAGAAAATGCAGGATTCTGGGAACGGAATACGTTCGTGGGCGCCAGTCCAGCTCTTCGCACATGGCGATGTAAGCTCTCCAAGTACGGTGATAGATCCTTCTGGAGGAAGACTTCCGTGCCCTTAACATGGTCGAAATGACCGAATCCGAGAGACCTCAGTCTCTCAGCACCTGGCTTTCAATAACCATGCCGTTAAAACCAGAGACTGTAAAGCAGGATGAAATATAGGACCTTGAGACAGAAGGTCCCCCCGTATCGGTAACCGCCAGGGAACGTCTGCGACGAGACGTACCAGATCGGCGTACCAGTGACGCCGAGGCCAATCCGGAGCAATGAGGATCACCGGAATTCCCTCGGTCGCTACCCTGCGGAGCAGGCGAGGGAGCAACTGCAGCGGAGGATAAACGTATATCAGGCGATACTGACCCCATGGGGCCACCAACGCATCCGAGGCATCCGCCCAGGGATCCCTGATCTGGCCACAAACCTCGACACCTTGCGATTGAGTCGAGAAGCCATCAGGTCCACATCCGGCGTGCCCCACCGTCTGCAAAGAAGTTGAAAGACCTCCGGGTGCAAGGACCACTCCCCCTGGTCCAGCGTCTGGCGACTTAGATAGTCCGCCTGCCAATTGTCTACGCCCGGAATGTAGACGGCCGACAGAGCCGGCACGCTTTTCGGCCCACCTCAGGATGCGGGCGACATCGGAAGCCGCAGCTGAGCTCCGAGTCCCCCCTTGATGGTTGACATACGCCACTGCTGTGGCGTTGTCCGATTGTATCCTGATGGAGTGACCCTGTAGTTTCTCCGACCATGAGGAGAGGCACAGTCTGATTGCCCGTATCTCCAGCACATTGATCGGTAAGAGGGCTTCGTCCGGAGTCCAAAGCCCTTGGGCCGACAGGACTCCCCAGACTCCCCCCCAGCCCGTCAGGCTGGCGTCCGTCGTGATCACCGTCCATTGGATGGGGAGGAACGACTTCCCGGACCGAAGAGCCGGGGACCTCAACCACCACGTCAGGGACGCCCTGACCAGGTGACTCACCTGGATCTGAAGATCCAAAGACAACTGGGATTTGTCCCAAGTGGACAAGATCTTTCTGTAAGGCCCTGGTGTGCGCTTGGGCATAAGGAACGGCCTCGAAGGAGGCCACCATGAGTCCCAGGACTCTCATGCAAAAGCGGATTGACGACCATTTTCGGGACGTCAGCACCCGTACTGCAGACTGAAGTGTCAGTAGTTTGTCTGGAGGTAGGAAGACTCTTGCTTCCAAGGAGTCCAGAATCAGACCTAGATACTCCAGACGCTGAGTCGGGACTAGAACCGACTTCTGAACGTTCAGGAGCCACCCAAACTCCCTGAGGGTCTGACTGACAATAGTCACACTTTCTTCCAATTCTGAGCCACTGTCTGCTCTTAGAAGGAAATCGTCCAGATAGCCCACGATAGCAATGCCTCGCTGTCTCAGCAAAGCTAGGACCGGAGCAAGCACCTTGGTGAACACCCTCGGTGCCGAGGCCAGGCCGAAGGGAAGAGCCACAAATTGATAGTGGACTTCGCTGACCGCAAAGCGCAGAAACTTCTGGTGGCTTGCGCAGATCGGAACATGCAAGTAGGCGTCCTTGATGTCCAAGGATGCCAGAAAATCCCCTTGACGGAGTGTAGCGACAACCGTGCGAATGGATTCCATGCGGAATTTTTGCACCTTCACGAAGGCATTCAGGGCCTTGAGGTCCAGGATCGGCCGAACCCCGTCCTTTTTTGGAACAACAAACAGATTTGAGTAGAACCCCTGAAACCTCTCCTGGGACGGAACCGGCACAATTACTCCGGACCCGATCAAATCCTGTACAGCCCCCAAGAGGGCTGCCCGACGGGCAGGAAGGAGAGGGAGATTTGAGGGAAAGAATCTGTCTGGGGGCCAGGAGCGGAACTCTATTCTGTATCCTGAGGTGACCACCTCGCACACCCACCGGTCGGAGATCCGGGAGGTCCACCGATCCGTGAACCTGCAAAGTCGTCCCCCCACCCCAGAGACGGGCGGGGGCAAGACTTCACGCGGAGGCAGGCTTGGGAGCCGGCTTGTTCGGCTTACGCACCCAGGGGCGCTTGTGCCCGCCAGCCGCACTGTTGTCAGTCTGGGATGGCTTACCCGTGGACTCTGACGGACGAAAAAAAAAACCTTTTTTGCTGGAAAGGAAGGACCCGGTTTACGTCGGGCCTCCTTACCCTTGATAGTTTGAGGAAGGAGAGTGCTTTTACCTCCCGTGACATCCTTGATGATGTCATCCAGAGCAGCACCAAAAAGTCTACCACCCTTAAAAGGTAGATCCGTCAGGAGCTTCTTAGAGGCTAGGTCAGCAGACCAGCATTTCAACCAGATGAGACGACGCAATACCACCGCCGAGACAGAGGCCCTGGATATTAAAGGGGCCGCGTCCAATGTGGCGTCGCACACATATCAGACCCTGCACCATCTGGTGGGCCAGAGCAATAGTGTCTGGAGGAAGGTTATACTCCTGCACAGTTTGGTGCAAAATTTTTGCCCATTCCGTGAGTGTCTGAGACACAAGGGTCGCCGCTACTACGGGCCGTAGGGCGGACCCCAACAAGGCAAACATGGCTCTACTCACCACTTCTGACCTCCTGTCAGTGGGGTCCTTAAACGCAGGAGTCCCCTCCATCGGGAGAGTGGTGGCCTTGTTTAAACGGGCGACTGGCGGGTCGACCACCGGGGGAGAAGCCCACTTTTTAAGCAGGGCGTCTTCAAAGGGGTATCTAATAGACAAACGCCGCGGGACCATAAAAGTCTTCTGCGGCTTTTCCCAGACCTGGTCAATGAGCTGGTCAAAGAAAGGTACATATGGAAAAACCTTTTTAGAAGGCTTGGTCTTAAAAGAACCAAAGTAGACTGTATCCGCCTGAGGTTCTGGGGTCGCAGCATCTAGCTTGAGAGTGTCCCTCACAGCATCAATGAGTTCACTAACAAGCGCCCTGTCATTTACTGACTCAGAACTGGAGTCTTCCTCACAAGGAATGTCCTGTTCAAAACCATCCAAATATTCAGAGCTAGGGTCCTGAGCAGCAATAACTAGGCCCATATCTGAAGCAGAGCACTCCCCTTGTGGAGATAAAGTGGGGAGAGGGCGCTTTTTTGCTCCCTTGTGCTCACACACAGCTTCCATCCTGGTCAGAAATGATTCCAGGACTGCCGACAACTGGTCCATAGGGACCGCAGGTGCTGGAGCACTGGCTGCTGCCTCTGGCATGTTAGGGGAAGCTGGTGACTGACTCCATAATGTCCCTCTCAGACCACCCACAGGCCGTGCTGACTGAAGTAGGGGAATGCCCAGGGAACCCACCAACCTGACCAGGACCGCTCGGTTCCGCCGCTCTGTCTCACTGCGCCGCGCTGCTCAGCGCGAGTGAGCTGAGAGGAGAGAGTGAGAAGATTCGCGCCGTTTCCAGCGGCGCTAGAGGCCAAATTAGTGCCAGAAAAGGCGTGCGGCTACAAGAAAATGGCCGCCGCAATGTGCTCCGGCGGGCCCCGGCAAGATGGCCGCCAATGTAACAATCAGCACACACACAAAACATGGCGCCGAACGGCGCCCAGGCCCCTCACCTCCAAAAACAAAACAGCCCCAGCGAGTGCAGAGCAGCATGAGCCCCCCCCCCCCAGGACAGTATGGCCCCCAGGCACCCCCCATAGTACAGCGCCAGCACTAGTGAACAGAGAGTGACATTAAAAACACAGGGGGAGACAGGGAAATCCCCCACACAAGAAACACACAGCATGTACTCACCTGCAGCCAGGAGAGACTACTTACCCGTCCCCTGAGGGACCCGCTGGTGTGTTTCTGACAGAACTATCACAGTGCGGTAACTGAGTAGCTGTCGGCCCGGTCCACCGCGAAAGATACAGCCGGACTGTTCTATCTTGAGGACCGCGGAGCTGGAAGCCCACCGGCCACCCCTGGAGTCGTGGGGCATGTCGTGAACTGAGTCTCACGCACACAAGGCGAGGATCAGCACGCTCGATGGTCGGACAGGGAAGACTACGAGGATATCTTGTACCCAACCTGTTGCCCAGCCGACAGTTGATAGAAGATCTCAAAAAAAAAAAAAAGGAAAAAAATTTCCAAAAGAATAAAAATAGGTCAGGAGACTGGCTCCTGAGGGAGCCACGTCTTCTCCTTCTGCTAGGCAGAAAAAAAAACTGGGGTCTGCTGACTGCAGTGGGAGGGTTATGCCCGGAGGGACCGCCCCCCTGGGCGGGGCTGTTCAGCTCTGGCTGTTTGTGAGATGTTATACATACATTCTATTCTGTCTAGGTCTTCTCCTGCAAGCAGGGACATAACCCACGTGTAAAGGTGTATAAGACACGCTGTGTCAGTCCATGGATGACGAGAGAAAATATGTTTTTTCAAAATTTTCGCTGTTTATATAGCAAAAAAAAAATAAAAAATCGCAGAGGCAATCAAATACCATTAAAAGAAAGCTCTATTTGTGGGAAGAAAAGGACGCAAATTTTGTTTGGGTACAACATTGCATGTCTGCACAATTTCCAGTTAAAGCAGCGCAGTGCCAAATTGTGAAATCACCTCTGGTCATTATGGTCCGTATTGGTCCGGTCCTTAAGTGGTTAATATGTGCTTATTGGCAACATTTGCAAACATTCTCCATTTTTACAAAATTAACAGCAGACAATTTTATGTAAATCCATTTTTATTTTTGTTTCATTTTGAAAAGTATCTCCAGTGGTTTATTGACAGGGCATTCACCCTCTGCATACCTCTAGAAAAAAAGTCAGTCAAGACAGATTTACAGCTGCATTCACACATACAAAATTTAAAGGTTAAGAAATTATTTGGCAATTTGAATATTAAATAACCCGTTTTGTTTAGTCTATTGCCATCGCCCCAACCATTTCAATATAACAAAACCCAATAAAGATTTACAGAAACATTTACAAATCAACAAAAAAAAAAACTGCAAAGTGCTTAAGAATAGTGATCTCTTAAAGATATGTACAACTGCCTATACAAGTATGTACATGCAAATTCATTATATATAGCACAATGTTTCTTTTCTGGGGTATGGCTTTTATGGAAAGTGCTTTTTACAGTACTTGGGTCAGTGGGAGTGTGAGAAATTGCTAATACTGACAAACCGAAAAACAAAAAAGTTTGGGGGAGGACTATAAATACATGGTAACCACATCAAGAGCTGAACAAGATTATTACGAAATATATACAATAGGCTTCAATGTCCATTCATAAAAGAGGCTTGACATGTACAAAATTCCTCACATACGGGGGTTAGGATTTGTTCAGCTTCTGGTCTGGCTACCATTCAGAACAGAAGAATCCAGTTGAAGCAGTGTAGACTGAAGGAGAATGGTGAATGCCAACCATGTACAGCTTTACTCATGACAGATCATCTTCTGTATTTACAACAGATATCTGAAAAACACAAGTAAAAGAGAAGGTCATAAAAAATTTGTCACAGGTAGTTTTAGAATTTTTAATAACAGGCACACAGTGGCAGGCAGAAGCAGAACCAATACCCTAGGCAGATCAAGCGGTTATGCCTTTATTAGAACCACCACTAACCTTACTCTAGGCTTCCTATTTCATATACTTTAGCCCACTATTCGGATATCTGCAAGGATCAGGCAGCTTGCTGAAGGTGTATAAAACCCTCAAGTAGGCGGAGAGTATAGTCTTGTCCAACACAAGCGCACCCCTTTTTTTTAAACAGGATCTGTCCTATCACCAAATACCAAAAATAGGGAATATTTCCAATTTCCTGGACGAAGCCATGCAAATAATTCCTTTATACCCCAGTGGCCCACTCCTTATGCTGTACCATATTGCTGCCCTGCTATTGCTGGTCCCTTGCAGTGCAGGGATTGTGATCCTGGACTATCCCTGTTGTGCCTGGATTAGTTCCCCTTAACTGTTTGCGGTACCATATTGATGTTCTGAACGTGCCCCATGCTGCGCCATATTGCTGCCCCTTGACCCCAATGTGTTTCTCATGCCCTAGATCGTCATCTTTGAACTCACAGCCAGGGAGACTCACACAGGCATACAAGAAATTTTCCTGCCATCGAATACCTCAGAAAACATCCTCAAATTTTTTGTATGGGATGGAATGAGCTATGGAATACTCTTCATCCCAAGACTTCACTGTGGAGAACTTTTTGGATACCTTTATCCATCATAACCTGGACAATTTTTTTTTGTTAGAACCCAAAATTCCATGCGCATATGCTTTTTACACCAACATGGACGCCAAGGCTTAGTTTGGTAATTGTACTGAAGATTAACATTTCCTGTGTATGACATCCGAACACTGCAATTCACATCAGCGTATATTAAGTCATGGTGCAAGCCCAGTCAATGCATGCAAATTCATAACAATGACAGGATGCATGTTTGCAAGATTTGTGCAATTTATTTTGAACCGGAATTTTTACATATCAGAACAAACATTGCCAAGAGAAATTCAGTATTTACTATAACTGCATAACTAACCATTCTTAAGAATGTTATGGGCTAGTTTTACCTCTGGGTGTCATGCTTGCTGCTGTCAGAGTCTCGCTATGCCTCATGGGACTTGTAGTTTGGCAATAGCTGGAGGTCCGCTAATTGCATATCCCTGCTCTAAATGTATGCCTTCCCACTCTCCCTTCCATCCTCAACCCTTGTTTGTGGATTTGCATTTCAGCCAATGTTTATGGAAAAAAAAAAAAAAAAAAAAAAAAAAAAAAATTCTCAAAAACACAACTATTCAATTTAAATATTACTCAGTCTTTAAAGCGGAGCTCCACCCTAAAGTGGAACTTCCGCTCATCGGATTCCTCCCCCCTCTGGTGCCACAATTGGCACCTTTCAGGGGGGAGGGGGTGCAGATACCTGTCTAAGACAGGTATTTGCACCCACTTCTGGGCATAGATGCTGCGGGGACCTACGGGCAGTACGTCGGTTCCCATTTCCCCTCCCCGTTGTGTTCTGGGAAACACACAGCTCCCAGAACACAGCAGGGGGAACAGTGAGGATGGCGCAGCACGACTCGCGCATGCGCAGTAGGGAACCGGGCAGTGAAGCCGGTCCTTTTGCTTGATGTTTAATTGATGAGCTGTTTAAACGGTCAGATATTGACACGGTTATCCCCAATTCATTCATGAATACATATGCGGTTTTGAGCTTGGAAGTACCGAAGGAAAGCTCAGTGGGGCAGTGGATAGGGACACTTAATAGGGGAGAGGAGAAGGTCAGTCTGTAGCAGTGCTGTGTGTACAGGGGCTCACAGGAGAGCAGAAACATTCCTCACATGCACAGAAGGAAACCGGCGGTGACACTCCTAGCATGACAAGTGCCTTGGATGAACGAGAGAAGGGCCGGCTGCGATCAGCACAACATACCAGGTAGTTCCTTCCCTGCACCACTCTGCAATGGGGAGCAGTTCAGGAGTCAGCAAAGCAAAGCAGAATTGCAATCTACCCATCACCTGCCCATGTTTGACAAGTTGCAAACTCCCAGTGTAAAGTAATAGGGGACATTTCATATACTAGTGGGATTACAGTAAACAGGTGGGCAAGCCCCCGTTTCTATGACCATATTGCTGGTCACTTTACCGGTCACCAGCCATACCCCCCAAAAAGGGGTCTGGCTTTCAGTGATGGACCATGGCCTTGGACCTGTATAGTATTCAGCAGGGCTGAGGTGCAGTGTCCACAGCACTATTACAGGCCATCCCCACAACATGGGGTCCGAATACATCCAAGGTTCATCGAGAATGAACGAGGTTGCACTACTTCTATTGCATAGTTGTCAAAAGTCCCAAATTTCCCGGAAAAACAAAAAACACGATTTTTGGACCCTTGTCCCAGAAAGCCCAATTGTTTTTGCCGTGGGAAATTCGGGAATGTTTTAGGCTAAAAACAGCGGCTAGTACACCAAAATGGCCACCGCAAGAGTTCTTTACCTCTAGTGTAAGGAGAGGGGCAGCCAATCGTGGCTTCTTTCGGCAGCCCCTCCCCGCTCTTCACTCTGATTATCCTCCACCTGCCGCTGTCGATGACCCTTGTAAAGCCCCTGGATCTTCGTAGTATGGCCAGCGTGTGGAGGAACTCTGATGGGGGGACACAAGTGTGGAGGAAGGGTTTTAATGGGTGTGGGGAGGTGGTTCTGAGGGGACACAAACGTGTGGCAGGAGTTGTGATGGGGACACAAGTGTGGTGGGTGGCTGTGATGGGAACAGAAATGTGCAAGAGGGGGTGTTAATGGGGACAAGCATGTAGGGAGAGTGATGAGGATACAATTGTGTGGGGAGATTCTGCTGGGGACACAAATGGGCAGGGAGGCTCTGACAGGAACACTGATGTAAGGCCTCATGCACACTTAATGTTAAGCCCTGGTGCACGAGGCTCTGGCATTTAGGTGCAGGAGGAGGAGGAGGATACAGGTGCACCATCCAGCCCCGCTGATGACAGCCTTTTTTTAAAATTCTATTTTCATGGCTGGGGATTCATTTATAAAAAAAAAAAATCGGCCCACGAATCTAAAATATACAATGTGGCCGTCGAATTAAAAAGTTTGGAGACTCCTGGTGTAGTGTATTAATCAGTGTAGTAGTTAGTGTAGTGGGGGTGTTGTAGTAATCAGTGTAGTGTGTGTTGCACCTGATGCAAGGACGAACTCTGCTGGGGAGGCACCTGATGCAAGGACGGACTGCTGGGGAGGCCATCTGGTGGCAGGCGACACGCTTCCACTGATTCGGCATTATGGCGAGTTGAATGATTTCATTTTATATTACAAAATAATGCGCTTCAATCACCCTGACACCATAACCATGGTGCCGGGATGATTGAAGCGCCAACAGGTGTTTGAGTATCTTTATTTGCCGATTTTGTTAAACTTTCTGGAATACACATTTCTATTGTGGTGCAGGATCTGGCTTTTTTTCTTCATCTCAGACTAGCCACGCCCATTTTCCGCAGGGGTGCGCTCTGCATTTTCCTGTTAGGGCGTGAAACGCCTACAAACGAATGCCCCACCCCCAATTATAGAAAGGCTCTGCCTCCGTGCAAAAAAAGTGGCCCGGATTTTTTTGCAATGTTGGCAACTATGCTATTGTTATATAAAGACAGAAGAGTTGATTGAAGAATTAGCTAAAAATAAACTTGGCAAGCCAAGAGCAATTTCTCTGTGAAGTGATCCCTCAGTACCAAAAAAAGACTCAAGTAGGCAGGATTATAGAAGGATGCCATTGGGAGTGTCCTCAAAAGCTTTGCCAGCATCTAGTCACCTGAAAGCACCAATATATAAAGCCTGTGTCCTGTACAATTAGGATATACATTGTGTTTTGAGTCATGGATATTGAGATTTGTATGAATCAACCCTCGTGAGCCTCCCTGAGTAAATGACTAACAAGCGTCATCATTTTTCTTTCTGTACACTTTAAGATAAAGGTTTCAGCAATACGTACCGCTGGGTATGTGTGTCCCACACTGGCACTGTGTCTTCCAATATCTATTGTGAGGTCCTCTTCTGTGGTTTTCAAGTAGACGGGATTATCAAAATTCATGCTTTTCATGTTTTTCCTTTGCCAGTTCCGCCACATTAAGTAAGCTCCTGTGGCAACCATCACTACCAATACTGAAACAAATGAGCACATCTATTAAAATATTGTAGAGCAGCTGTCGAGCCACAAAATCACATTACTTCTGATTCTAAAGTATCAGACATATGCCAGTCAATAGCAAAGATAAGAGGGTCAATGAACATTGCCATAGGAAAATTGTAAAAACTATGCCAAATAGTACTTACAGAGAGGAAGAATAGCCCACGCTGCAGATGAGCCTTTGGCAGCAAGATTTGCTTCATGTACTGAAGTATTACCATTACCTTCTAAAAAAATAAATGGAAAAAAAACTCAAACACATGATTTTTACACCTTTCTGCATATTTTAATACAAAATACTCTGAAGTCCATGACCTAGTTCTATAGCAGTATCTCAACCATTTTTCATTCAAGGCATCCTTTAACAGGATACACATTCTAAAAATGTAAACATTAATCATTTTACATAATGCAGCAACATCCACACACGTAGGATACCCAGGTAATTCTTCCAAAGCAAAAATACACTTTCACCCTGGTACCGACTAGTATTGCAATATTTTTCCACCCTCAGCTATGTGACCCCAGTGACCGAGAGCAAACAAGGATGCTGTGCAGGCGCCAGTCACTCAAAGTCATTGGTTGTTGGATCTCAGCAGATAGAATGTTGTAATAGTGCACAATTAAAACCTGTCTGTCTTTGTTTAACTAAAGGGCAGACTTGTATACAATTTTTAGGCATTTTGTCAAGGCACCCCTGAAGAAACCTGAAGGCACCTTAGTTGGAAGGCTGTTTTAATAGAATGACAAAATTTAAGGACATTGCCCATGGAAACACCAACAGGCTACAGCACACGTATTCTTTGCACTGTAAGCCTAACGCAAGCGAACAAGTGGCTAAGTAAGGTATTCAATAATGGCTTGAGGTCGGAGGATCTTCACCAAAAATCATAAGGCAAGTCCTCAGGTTACTCAATGTTTACAAACTGGTCACTATGCCGACTAGAAACCCAATGTAAAAAAATAAATAATATTCACTTCGAGGCACTGGTGAATTATTTAGAGCTGGAAAGGCTGGCTCACCAGTGTCTCAGGGAGTTGGATACGGTCCAACTGAGATCTGTAAGGAAAAAAAAAAGGACCTTTTTTTCAAAAGGTTAACACTGCCGTGGTTTCAGCAGCGTACATTTTGGCATGCGATGGGAATGTGTAAATAAACTGACAAACCTGGCACAAATGTCATTGGTGGGCTGACAAGAACAAAGTTAAGCTGGCCACCAAGGATTCATTTTTAAATGCAAACGTAGGTATCAAGAATGAGAGTTGGATGGACCAGGGGGACTGGAGAAAAAGAATGTCAGTACAGCTGGAATTTTTTGCAATGGGGAAGGTCCACTTTACATACCCATTTTACTCTAAGCCAGGGGTGTCAAACTGGCGGCCCCCAAGGGGGTGCGGAACTACAAGTCCCATCATGCCTCTGTGGTGCTTGTAATGGCCAGCTTTGCAATGCCTCACAGCACTAGTTCCGCAACAGCTGGAGGGCCGCCAGTTTGGCACCTGTGCTCTAAGCAGTCTGAAAGGCCAACAAAAATGTATGGCTGCGCTTTGAGATCTCTAAAGACCTCTCACCCTGGCCAGGCAAGAAACAAAACTGAAAAAAAAAAAAAAAAGTGCAGAACCAGAATGCAGGCACCACTAGAATACCAAAACTCCTCAAAGTAACAGGAGCCTAAATATTTACTACATTACGCAAGACTAAGCAGGCACTTATTGTATTGGACATAGATGGGGTGCCAGAATTTCAAGATGCCAGGGCATGTGCTGGCCACATTCTTCCTGCACCCATTTTACAGTTTTAATTATTTAAAAGTTTAAAGCATAGCTAAAGGCAAAAAAAACTTTAGTTTTGGATACAGTAGGGAGGGATTTGAACATCTGTCCGTTTTCATTACTGTCTGTGGCCCAATTAGGGAGATTTGCCCTTTCCATTTGTCCTGTTCATTATCAAAAATTAAAAAGAAAACCCCAAATTTCCTTGGCGAGACAGGAAAGGTCAATGGACACAGACGGCAAAAAACCGACCCTTACTTTATCTAAAAGTGATGTTTTGCCTTTATAATTCTGTAATGAAGCTTTCACGTGCCAACCACCAAGGACTAGAAAATGAAAAGTCCATGACCCCAAGTCAGACACATTAAAAAGACATCCAATGTGGTTAATGCCAATACTGAAGGATGGATGAGTAAATGTATGCATGGATACTACTGTAACACCAAACAAAAAAAAAAAACACGCTACACAGGCTAGTCAACGAGTACACGACTGGGGGCAAGTAGGAAAGACTAAGGCTTCAAAATTGCTAGTTCTACATGCAAGACTCAGAAATGGTACATTCTGCTATAGGATAGCAATCCTCGTGCATATTGCAAATATTCTCTACACATGAGGTTGTGAGAAGCATCTTAACATGTAACTACTATATGGGGGGGATGTATCGAATCTAGGTATACCTAGGTTGGCGTTTGAAATCTAGTGAGCCAAATTCATGTAGTATACCACAAATAGACTGATCTGTGCAGAGATGCACCCAGAAAGGGACTCTGCTCAATGAGCAAGGTAGTATTTCAGAGTTACCGGAAAAAGGAGTCAAAAATGTTGTACATAAGCGTTTCAAATAAACTCTACATTCAAGCACTTACCCCCTGGAAGTGCTTTTTCAGGATGTAATCCTGTAATGACAGCAGTGGGTTCCTCAGCTTTACTACCTTGAAATAAACATAACATGGATTTACGTACTTATCTGCAGATTGTGTGCACGAGGAGGAAGTGTTCATGCAGAAAAAAAAACAAAAAAAAAAAAAAAAACACCCCACACTGAACTGCTCAAGACAAACAAAAAAAACAAAAAAAAAAACAGGACAATGATAACAGGGAAATGAAATCAACTTTACACAAACATGACAAACGGTAGAGTATTAAAGCTAGTTGTGACATTGTTTCACGAAAGACAACACATCAAGTATAAGTAGACCGGTATGGTGAGGCAGCTTTAAAGGACCCAAACTAACCCAAAAATTGTTGGTCTCTAACCTCCAAACAGATATGGGTAACATCAGGTACAGACAAGTAATGTGCCAACATAACAGCTGAAAGGGCTTTCTACTATGTTTACTTGATAAACACTGAAATGCCAGTTTCTCCACTTCTCAAATGTACATATCTACACAGGCTATATAGAGCAAAAATGGCCCTTCAATACTTTTATTAAACCTGCGCTACATCAACTAAGCATGGGGGCGAATTCAGGTGAGCAGAGGTTACCACTGAAAACTGCTAGCATTTCCTTTGATAGTGGCAGAAGTTCTATAAAACAAACTTTACTGTAAAAAATTATGCTTGGCCTAGCTACCATTCCAGCCTAAAGATCCCTGTCACAAAGGAGATGCAAGGTAGAATTTTATTGGTTTACAGAGGGAAAAAACCCCCACACATTTTACTTCAGTCTCTGGATCCGATTCAATTTAGCATATAGTTTTCACTGAAGAGGACCACTTCCATCTGCTTAGTAGGTTTACAATAAGTTATGTTACGCTAGGTGACCACATTACTATACTCTGCCTGCAAATAGTTGACTTGGCCATTTAAAATCTTTAACTCAGATGTCCATGTAGTCCCAATAGTAAGGTTAGGTTGAGACAAGGGAAAGAACCAAAATGTTTGCACCATCTGTCTCCATGGCAAGATGCTTACTTTGGCATTGAGTCCGTTTGGTTCTAGTGACTCAAAACAGAGGCAACAGACCACAATAAAAAGTTTGAAAGGTTTTAACCCATGCTCACTAAGCAAAATTAATGTGAATGGTGTTCCAGCTAGTGCATCCCTTCCATGCTCATCCTCAACATGAGCCAAATGGAAGCTCTTTTGGATAGTTATCTAGCAAGTGTTCAATCAGCTGGTTTACCAACAGCGAAAATATGTAACTTTTCTAGAAAAAAAAAAACCCAAAGTCAAATGCACACCTGCCACATGTGACAACTGACCTTTTCTACAGTTCCGGCCATCATAAAGCTCTGAGCCATCAGGACATGTGCAAGTATATTTGGGCGAACGATCATTTATCTGTGGAGCAGGTAAACACAGATACTCACAGCCTCCGTTTTCTAGTCTCTCATTACACCAATTTTTTCCTGTTGGTCAAAGTGTTTTAGGTTATTACATGTGATTAAAGACAAATGAAGAGGGGGTCAGAACAAGTGTTGCATACAGTTCTGGTCCCAAACTACACTTGTCATTACCATGCACAGCAACACTGATCCAAAAGCATACATTGGCCAGAGAACATTCAGGGGGATTGTAAAGGTTAATATATACAGTGGGGAAATTTGATCCCTGCAGATTGCACATTTGCCCACTTACAAAGTAATGAAGGGTCTATAATTATAATTATATATATATATATATATATATATATATATATTTTTTTTAATGTTCAAGACAGAATATCAACCAAAAATCCACAACAAAAACAAAAGCTATAAATGGAGTTGCGAGTAAAATAAGTATTTAATCCCCAAGCAAAACAGGACTTAGTATCTGGTGTGGAAAATAGGATTTTTTACTCACCGTAAAATCCTTTTCTCTGAGTCCATGGACCGACACAGCTTCTCTATTGACAAAGTGGGTATTATCCGTTAATTAGGAGTGACTAGGCAGAAAAACTTGTAAAAAGTGTTGCATCACACCTTCTACAGTACCGCCCAGGGGGCGGACCCTCTGGGTATACCCTCTCAGTCTGCACATCGCAGATCAGTTAGTCAAAAAGCAGTACAAACTTAAAAGGAGGGGTGGGTGCTGTGTCGGTCCATGGACTCAGAAAAGGATTTTACGGTGAGTAAAAAATCCTATTTACTCTTTCGTCCATGGACCGACACAGCTTCTCTATTGACAAAGTGGGACGTCCCAAAGCAGTGTCAGAGAAAAAACGAGGGGTGGTAACAGCATAAAAACAAACTTCACCCCAAAACACAAAAACAGCACTCCAACGGAGGAGTTGCAACTCTAAACAGCCGCTTGCAAAACCTTGCGGCCGAAAGAGGCATCCGAAGATGCACCTACATCAACTTTGTAGAATTTTGTGAAAGTGTGAGCGGACGACCAAGTCGCCGCTTTACATAGTTGGGAAACAGACGCTTGATGTCGGAAAGCCCAAGAGGCACCTATTGCCCTGGTCGAATGCGCCGTGACAGGAAAGGGGGGCGCCTGACCCTTTAAGGCGTAAGCCTGGATTACTATCTGTCGGATCCACCTAGAGATGGTGGCCGATGAGACTGCTTGGCCCTTCTTGGGACCAGCCACCGAAACAAACAGTGAGTCTGACTTCCGGAACAGGGAAGTAGCAGATATGTATACTCTCAAAGCTCGGACAACGTCCAAGGAATGCAACGCCGACTCCTTAGGATTCGACGGCTGAGGACACAAGGATGGAAGTACAATGTCTTCGTTGAGATGAAAAGCCGAAACGACCTTCGGAAGAAAGGAAGGCTGCGGCCGCAGCACCACCTTATCCTTGTGGAAAATCAAATAGGGAGCCTTGCAGGACAAGGCTGCCAGCTCAGAGACTCGTCTAACTGACGTAACAGCCACCAAAAAGACCACCTTCTGAGAAAGTGTCAACAGGGGAATATCTCTAATATTCTCAAACGGTGCCTTCTGAAGCACCGAGAGGACCAGGTTCAAGTCCCACGGAGGTAACGGGGGGCGGACCGGAGGGGCCACATGTCGAACCCCCTGCACAAATGTACTCACGAGAGAGTGAGTCGCCAGGGGTCGCTGAAAAAAGACAGCCAGGGCAGATATCTGTCCCTTAATCGTACTTAGGGCAAGCCTTTGGTCTACCCCATGCTGTAAAAACAGCAGGATTCTGGAAACCAAATAGGTACGCGGATGCCATTTCATTTCCTCACACATGGAGATGTAGGCCCTCCAAGTGCGGTGATAGACCTTCCTAGAGGACGGTTTCCGAGCACTTCTCATAGTAGAAATTACTGAGTCTGACAGGCCCCGGTCTCTCAGTACCTGGTTCTCAACAGCCATGCCGTTAAAGCCAATGACTGTAAAGCAGGATGGAATATGGGACCTTGCGACAGCAGGTCCTTCCGTAGTGGTAGGCGCCAGGGGACGTCTGCTACCAGACGTACTAGATCGGCGTACCAAGGACGCCGAGGCCAATCTGGAGCGATTAGGATCATTGGAATTCCCTCTGCCTCCACTCTGCGGAGCAGAAGAGGAAGAAGCCTTAAGGGAGGGAAGGCATAGATTAGCCGATACTGGCCCCACGATGCTACCAACGCGTCCGTTGCGTCTGCCCATGGGTCTCTTGACCGGGCCACAAACCTCAATACCTTCCGATTGAGTCGGGAAGCCAGAAGATCTACGTCTGGTGTGCCCCATCTTTGGCAGAGGAGTTGGAACACCTCCGGGTGTAAGGACCATTCTCCCTGGTCCAGCATCTGGCGGCTCAGGTAGTCCGCCTGCCAGTTTTCCACACCCGGAATGTACACGGCCGACAGTGCCGGTACGCTCCTCTCTGCCCACTTCAGGATGCGAGCGATCTCCGATGCTGCAGCTGAGCTTCTTGTTCCTCCTTGATGATTGACATATGCCACTGCTGTGGCGTTGTCTGACTGGATCCTGACTGGACGCCCTTGCAGTCTCTGAGACCATTTGAAGAGGCACAGCTTGATCGCCCGGATCTCCAGGACATTGATCGGCAGGAGGGCTTCCTCTGGGGTCCAGTGACCTTGCGCCGACTGGACACCCCAGACTCCCCCCCCAACCTGTAAGGCTGGCGTCCGTCGTGATCACTATCCAGTAAACCGGAAGAAATGACTTCCCGGCCATTAGAGCCGGTGCTGTCAGCCACCATACCAGGGATCTCCTGACTAGGTGGCTCACTCGGACTTGATAATCCAGAGATGAAGGGCATCTGTTCCATCTGGACAGAACTTCCCTCTGTAACACTCGAGTGTGGTATTGAGCATATGGGACCGCCTCGAAGGAGGCTACCATGAGGCCCAACACTCGCATGCAAAAACGGAGTGACGACCAATTCCTGGAAGTCAGCTGCCGTACTGCAGCCCGGAGGGTCTGCAACTTCTCCACAGGGAGGAATACCTTTGCCTCTGAGGAATCCAGAATCAACCCCAGGTACACTAGGCGTTGAGTGGGCACCAATACTGACTTTTGCGTGTTTAGTATCCAACCACAGTCTCGAAGAGTCTGACAGGTAATGGACACGCTTACCTCTAATTCTGAGCTTGAAGGGCCCTTCAGCAGAAGGTCGTCCAAGTAACCTGTGATAGCGATACCCCGCTGTCTTAGAAGTGCCAGAATCGGAGCGAGCACCTTGGTGAACGTCCTGGGTGCTGAGGCAAGGCCAAACGGGAGGGCCACAAACTGGTAGTGGTTCTTCCCGATAGCAAATCGCAGAAACCTCTGGTGTCTGGAGTATATGGGGACATGCAGGTATGCGTCCTTGATGTCCAAGGAGGCCAGAAAGTCCCCCGGATGGAGAGCCGTGACTACGGATCGAACCGACTCCATCCGAAATCTTTGTACCTTCACAAAGCAATTGAGGGCTCTGAGATCCAAGATTGGACGAACCCCCTCCTTCTTTGGCACAATGAACAGATTTGAGTAAAAACCCTGACCCCGTTCCTGTTCTGGAACTGGAATAACTACCCCGCGTTCCAGTAGACCCTGGACCGCCCCATACAGGGCCTCCCGACGGGTCGGTAGTAGCTGGAGATTGGAGGTGATGAATCTGTCTGGTGGACAAGAGAGAAATTCTATCTTGTAGCCTGAGGAGATTACTTCGCAAACCCACCTGTCGGAGACTAGAGCAGTCCACTGAGTCGCGAATTTGCGAAGACGTCCCCCCACCCGAGAGCTGGGTGGGGGCGGACCTTCATGTGGACGCAGATTTGTCCACAGGCTTGTTGGGTCTGCGGGACCAAGGACGCTTTTGTCCTTGGGCAGGCGCTTTATCGGCCTGGGGTCTTTTCCCTGTCGCCTTAAGAGGGCGAAAAAACCGCTTACGTGCAGTAAAGGAGGGCCCTTGGCGTGGTCCCCTACCCTTGCTAGTTTGGGGAAGCAAAGTGCTTTTACCTCCTGTAGCATCCTTGATGATGTCATCCAGAGAAGCCCCAAAAAGTCTGTCGCCCTTAAAAGGCAGATCCAATAGGGCTTTCTTGGAAGTCTGGTCCGCAGACCAGCCCTTTAGCCAGATCAGGCGGCGTATTGCTACTGCATAAACCGAAGCTCTTGACAGCAGGGGAATAGTATCCATGTCTGACTCGCAGACAAACTTAAGGCCCTGGACCAACTGGTCGGCCAAAGTTATCTCATTAGGAGGAGCATCTCGCTCCTTTAACCCCTGGAGTAGCAATTTTGCCCATTCAGTAAGTGTCTGAGCACTAGGGCCCCCGCCAATGCCGGGCGTACTGCTGAGCCTACCACTGAGTATAGGTAGCGAGCGAGTGCTTCAGCCTTCTTATCCACAGGGTCCTTGAAAACAGGAGCCCCTTCTACTGGAATAGTGGTGGCTCTATTAAGTCTGGACACCGAAGGGTCCACTATAGGGGGAGAGGTCCATATCTTCAGAAAACTCTCCTCAAAGGGGTACCGTACTGCAAACCTCTTTGGGGCTGTAAAGACCCTCAGTGGGTTCTCCCATTCCTTGTATAAGAGTTTGTCAAAATAAGACACACAAGGGAACACCTTAGCAGTGCGGGCAGGTTTACGAAACCCAAAGGGGACTGGAGTATCTGCTACTTCTTCAGTCCTTTCCAACTTTAGCGTATCCCGCACTGCAGTAATAAGGTCAGATACCAAAGCCGTCTCGCGTACTGACCTGGACTTGGAGTCCTCCTCACTGTCCGATCGGTCACGGTCTGCAGTCTCTGATGCATCAGAATCTGGGCCATGAGCCGTAGCTGGACCTGGTTCTGCATCAGAAATATCCCCAGAAGATTGCAGGGGACGGGGGCGTTTATTACCCCCTGTATTCCCGTGTGCTGCTTCCACCCTGGCAGCAAACGCCTCTAGGATTGCCGACATAGCGTCCATAGACACCTCAGGGACACCAGCTGCTAAATCTGGTGTTTCAGGGGAGAAGACATCTGGCTCAGATGCCATGCTGACCACACGCTGACACTCACAGGGCTCCAGGCAAGATATCAATAGGCCACCCTCCTGCGCTGCAGAGATGCTGGGTTACCCAGAGGACTCACCACCCTGGATAGGTACTGCTATGCTGCGCCTATGATGCTGTCCCCTTGCTGCTGTGTCAGTCTGCTTCTTTTATCAGCACTTCCTGTGTGAATTTTCGTGCCAGTGTAATGCACCCTAGAGGCCGGAGGCTCTCGCAAAATGGTTGCCAAAACAGTCTGTATGGAAGATAATGTGGGCTCTAAGAAAATGGCCGCCGACAGAAGATAGAGGTCAGGCAGCCATAGCCCACAAAAAAGATGGCCGCCGAACGGCAATATCTGCATACAGGGTGGACAAACATGGCCGCCGATCACCTGATAGGGGCCAGTGGGTGTGGCCGAACTACAGGAAGATGGCCGCCAGGCAGTTACAAGAGGCCAAACTTGGCATGGACCACCTCAAAATGGCCACCGACAGCATGGAGACACAGAAACACAGGTAAGCAAAAATGACATTTCTTTTAAATGTTAGTTACAGCCAGCCCCGCTCCAGTGGGACCCCCTAGGTGACCCCCAGCACCCAGCAACCTTTAGCTAGAAGCCCAGGGAGGAGGGAAAGGCAGGGAGAGAGGGAAGAAAGGGGCCACAACCACTTACTTGATCTCTCCAGGAATGTCCAGCTAAATCACCCAGCCGAGGCAGGGGAGTTTTACTTACCTATCCTGCATGTATTCTGCTGGAAGACATTCCAAACAGATCATCGTCCGCGCACGGAAGGTGACTGTTGGCCAGGCATGCTGTGATTGGACCCAGAAGGGACGATCATATGTATGCCCTGGAGCATGACGCTCACCGGACAGGCTGCTGCGACTCGGCCGTAAGGTCAGCCGAAGCTGAGCGGTCCGATGCAAGCCTTGGAGCGTAAGCTCACCGGCCAGGCTGCTGCGACTCGGCCGTAAGGTCAGCCGAAGCTGAGCGGTCCGATGCAGGCCCTGGAGCGTAGGCTCACCGGCCACCTGTGGAGCGACGGGCATGTCGTGGAAAACCCAGCGCGTAGCTAGGGTCGGCACACGCTCGATGGCCGAAACTGGGGAGACTACAAGGATCGAGGATCCAGCCTGTCACCCAGTCGGCAGTTGATCGAAGATCGCAGGAAACAAAAAATGGAGCAAAAAAATAAAAAAATTATATATATATATATATATATATATATATATATATATATATATATATATATATATATATATATATATATATATATATATATCTCTTTCTTTCTCGTACATCACGGGACACAGAGCGACATAGTCATTACTAATGGGTTATATAGATACCGTCAGGTGCTGGCACTGGCAACTTCCAAAACCGGAAGTACCCTCCCCTATATAAGCCCCTCCCATCCGGGAGCACCTCAGTTTTTTGCCAGTGTCTAAGGTGTTGGCCAAGAAGAAACATGTGTTTTTCACTGAGCTTGCGTACAGGTTCTTTTGGGCCTCAGTAAGCTATTCCGGATCCGACCAAAAAAGCTTCATAGCTAAACGGTCGGTACCCGGGCCTTGCAGAGAAGAGCAAGGTTTTGCCTGTAATGCTTCTCTTAGGAGAGCTGGACCCTGGGATCCAGAGCTCTGGTCATACCCACGACCAAGATGTTTTC
The DNA here is from genome assembly GCA_029206835.1 of Rana muscosa. Lineage (NCBI taxonomy): Eukaryota > Metazoa > Chordata > Amphibia > Anura > Ranidae > Rana > Rana muscosa. The sequence goes on from CM055116.1 coordinate 735,594,630, forward strand.
TGTGCAGGGTGCTATACAGGTCCAGGGGAGTGGAATCCTTGGGAACCCGGTCCCTGAAGGTTTGATTACAATGCCTGCCGTGATAGGTGAAGTTTGGGCTTTTGTGGACCAAACAAAGTCCTGCGGCGGGGAACAGGTAAGTGGGGGCCCCCAGGAACTTGGTTCTATTGGGGGACCCCCAAGCCTAATTTGTCTTTCTGTCTGTTACCTAATGGTATTCCCGCAAAATTCTGTGCATGCCTGTAACTACTAAAAAAATGTAATTTTTAATGGTGGTCAAGAAAAAAAATAATTTTTTTTTTATATATATATATATATATTTAATATATTAGACTGCGGTACCTGTGTTTGTCCACTAGAGGCCGCTGTGGAATGTTTTCTTGTCATGTGGACTAGCTTCTTCTCAGCAGAGCAAAGTCCAGGCAGATGGTGAGTTCTCTTATAGGAAACTGCTTCCTCTGCCATGTTGCAGTGCTCGTCCATCCCCCGGCCTGCGGCAAAGAGGGGCCCTGGCTCCTGTCCCTTGTTACCATATTTGAAATTAGCGCCGAAGGCGCACGTGCCCGCGCGCGTGCACGCGCCTCTATATATAGAGGTGAGCCGGGAAAGGGGGTGGAGCCTGGGGGATGACGCTCTGTGCGCGCCGCAGCGCTTCTGCGCATGTGCGGGCGTCCCAGCAGTTTTAAAAAAACCACAATATTGTAGTGAGCTGGCTATGAAGTACAGAGACAGAGCTGGCAACATTTAAAGGCATACAGCAAGCGGTTGATACAGGCATCCCCTAGAAAGGCACATTAGTAGACACCAACTGTGATATAGCAGCAATTGTGCTAGACTATTCTCAGTAAAAGTGGTGTATTACGGCTGGAATACCTCAGCTTTAGGCTTAGGAATATGCCGTCCAGAAGCTCCGGAACTGAATCTTCCAGGAAGCGAAGGGGGTCTCATCGGGCTCGGAGGATCTTGGGCATACTCCTGCTGCACCAGTCTCCCCTGAAGTTCAGAGGTAAGTGACCGTAGAGACCCCGCAGGGTACTTGGTACTGTGGCTGTCCTCAGTTCACCTGCTCCTGTGTATGTAACAGAGGAGGTTTTTTCCTCAGCTCTGGGAGGATTAGAGAGAGATTGTCAACATTTATCGCTGCCTCCCTGTCAGGGAAAGCACGCCCGATCTCCGTCTCCTCCTTCAGAGTGCCTGTTAGCAGAGCAACAGTCCCATACAGGGATCGACCTGCCTGAAGGGGATCAGGATGAGGTTGATTCTGTTATAGAGGAATCAACAGTGGGGGAACCTTTTCTCAGCATCTTAAGCTGAAAGATTATGGGTTCAGTCTCTGACTAACATGGTCCGATCAGCATTTAAAAATGCACCTTGCGGAACCATCAACCACTACTGTATCCTCGTTGGGGTCGCTAGAAGCCCCCAGACTGTTTGTTCTTTTCCACTTCACCCTTTACTGAAAGGGCTCATTTACCAGGATTGGGAACGTCCTGAGAAAATATTTATTCCCCCAAGAGATTTCCGGTGGTCTATCCCATGGAGGATAAGTTCATCAAAAAAATAAATAAAAAAAAAATAAAAAATGGAAGGTCCCTACAGTGGACGCAGCCATCTCTTGTATGTATAAATCACTGACATGTCCAGTGGATAATGTCCAAATGTTCAAGAACCCAATAGATAAAAGATTGGAGTCCTTATGAAAATCTGCTTGGTGATACAACCAGCAGTAGCAGCTATTGGGGTCTGCTAAGCAGTGAAGGATCAGTTGAAACAGGTCTTGAGGGACTTGACAGATCAGCAGGCTTTGCCCTAGCTGATCTACCTAGAGCCTTAGGCTTTGCGGTTGACGCCATAGAGGATTCAGTCCATCAGGCCTCCCGCCTTACGCTGTCTATAGTACATATGCGTAGGCTCCTATGGCTCAAAAACTGGTCTGCTGAAGCTCCCTGTAAAGAATGGCTGGTTAGCGTCCCATTTCATGGTGAACGCTTATTCAGGGAAAACCTGGACAAATATATCCAGAAAATTTCCAGCGGTAAAAATACGCTCTTGCCGGTTAAAAGCAGAGTTAGAGGTCCCTCTTTAAGAGGCCTGCTTCTCCAGTCCCTGGGGCATCGGCTGTGTAACAGTTCCGACGGCCTCCTCGGTCAAATCCCGGGGGTAAAAAACAGGGACAGTAGCAGGGTAATGAGAAACCCTGGGTCAGGGGAGGTACAAAACCTCCCCCAAAGTTAAATTCATTGAAGCCCCCACTCAGTCGGGTGGGGGGAGGACTCCAGTTCGCAAGAGACCTGGCGGGACACGATCAAGACAGATAGGTGCTCTCCGCAGTAGGTTTGGGATACAGTTTGGAGTTAAAAGACTCTCCTCCTTCCCATTTTTGAGGTCAAACGTGCCAAGGGATCCCCGGAAGAGAGAGTCCCTCCTGTTGGCACTAGAACAACTATTGCTCCAAGGAGTAATTATGGAGGTTCCCCTGGAAGAATGAGGGTTCGGGTTTTACTCAAACCTCTTTACAGTCCCGAAGCAAACGCGGTCGGGAGGCCCATATTAATTCTAAAAGGGCTATACAAATTCCTGTATATCAGGACTTTCCGATGGAGTCGATCCGATCGGTGGCCACTGCCCTACAAGGGGAGGATTGGTTAGCCACGATCGACATCAAAGATGCTTATTTGCACATTCCCATCTTTCCAGTCCACCAAAAATTTCTACGCTTTGCAGTAGAAGGGCGCCATTTTCAGTTCAGAGCCTTACCCTTCGGTTTGGCCACAGCACCACGAGTGTTTACAAAAATTCTGGCCCTTTATTGGCCAATCTAAGAACACAAGGTGTAATGATAATGGCATATCTGGATGACTTGTTGCTGATAGACCACTCAGTGAAAAAACTAGACGTGGTCGTTCACAAGACGATCAAGTATCTGGAATCTCACGGTTGGATTATCAACCGAGACAAGTCAGCCCTAAAAACCAGTCAAAAGTCTGGAATACTTGGGGCTAAGGTTGGATTCAGGCCAGAGAAAAATATTCTTGCCTCGAGGAAAGGTGTTGTCTTTGAAAGATTTGATCCACTTAGTGGGTACAAAAAAGACAGCCGTCCATACGCCTGTATATGAGGCTGCTGGGAAAAATGGTGGCATCATTCGAAGCAGTACCCTACGGTCAATTCCATTAAAGGAATTTGCAAGGGGCCATACTGTCAGCCTGGAACAAAAAAGTTCAGGCCCTAGACTTACAATGTCCTTGTCCCCTTCCGTTCGCAAGAGCCTCCGTTGGTGGTGGGTTCCCCAGAATCTGGAAAAAAGGAAATCCTTCAGTCCGATTTCTTGGAAGGTGGTCACTACAGATGCCAGCCTTATAGGCTGGGGAGCAGTACTGGAGCAATAGTCTCTCCAGGGCAGATGGTCGGATGCAGAAAAGGCCCTGCCCATCAATCTCTTAGAGATACGAGCAGCCCGGTATGCCCTAGTAGCATGGACATCCAAACTCCAAGGGTCCCCTGTCAGAATTCAATCAGACAATGCCACAGCAGTGGCATATATCAATCATCAGGGGGGCACCAGGAGTCGTGCAGCCCAGAGGGAAGTAAATTACATCCTGAAATGGGCAGAAAAATATGTCCCAGCCATATCTGCAGTATTCATTCCAGGAGTGGAGAATTGGAAGGCGGACTTTCTAAGTCGCCAGCAATTAGGCCCAGAGGAAGGGTCCCTTCACCCCGAGGTTTTCTGGACAATATGTCAGCGGTGGGGAACATCGGATGTAGATCTTCTAGCATCCAGATTCTACGCAAAGGGGGACAGGTTTGTCTCTCGGACAAGGGATCCCCTAGCTTGCAGCTCGGATGCCCTAGTGTTCCCTGGGGATCAGTTCAAGCTGATATATGCATTCACACCGCCACAATGGTTACCTCGATTACTCCGCAGAATCAGGGTAGAAAAGAAACCAGTGATTCCGGTGGCTCCAGCGTGGCCCCGAAGAGCGTGGTACGCGGAGATTGTAAAATTTCAGTGGGGAGTCCTTGGACTCTCCCACGTCGTCCGGCTTTCGCAAGGACCGATATACCACCCTTCCTTACCAGCCATAGGTTTGACGGCCTGGCTATTGAAGCCCACATTCTAAAAAAGAGAGGGCTCTCTAATGCTGTGGTATCTACCATGATCAATGCCAGGAAGCCGGTATCCAGGCAGATCTACTATAGAATCTGGAAGGCGTACATCGCGTGGTGTGAGGCCAAGAAATGGCATCCACATAAGTACGTAATAGGTAGGATTCTGGACTTCCTACAGTGGGCTGTAGATAGGAAGCTTGCCTTGAGTACTATCAAGGGTCAGATTTCGGCCTTGTCAATATTTTTTCAAAGGCCCTTGGCTTCGCATTCACTAGTCAAAGCCTTTATACAAGGAGTGATGCGTATTAGGCCTCCGGTTAATATTCCCATATGTCCATGGGATCTAAACTTGGTTCTGTCGGTTCTACAGAAACAACCATTTGAACCATTACAGCATATTTCCTTGGTGCTTCTCACCAGGAAATTGATTTTTCTAGTAGCCATTTGTTCGGCTAAAAGAGTATCGGAATTAGCAGCTATGTCCTGTAAGGAGCCATATCTGGTTATCCATAAGGACAGAGTAGTGTTACGTCCTCATCCAGCCTTTCTTCCTAAGGTGGTATCGAGGTTTCATTTGAACCAAGATGTGGTTCTTCCTTCTTTTTTCCCCAAACCTACTTCGGTAGAGGAAAAGTTATTGCATTCTTTGGATGTAGTAAGAGCAGTTAAAGCTTATCTAAAAGCCACTGCTCAGATTCGCAGAACGGATACTTTGTTTATTCTGCCGGAAGGCCCCAGAAAGGGTCAGGCAGCGTCAAAGTCTACTTTAGCCAAGTGGATTCGACAGGTCATTATGCAAGCTTATGGCTTGAGAAGGAGACCGCCTCCGTTCAAAGTTAGAGCGCACTCCACGAGAGCAGTTGGAACTTCATGGGCAGTGCATCACCAGGCCTCCCTGGCTCAAATCTGTAAGGCCGCAACATGGTCTTCGGTACACACGTTTACTAGGTCCTACCAGGTGGACGTTAGAAGTCAGGAGGATGTCGCCTTTGGGCGCAGTGTGTTGCAGGCCGCAAAAGATCCTCATGTCTGATAGCGCTCAGCTTATATATGGTGTATCCCCCCCCTCATTTGGCATTGCTTTAGGACATCCCATTAGTAATGACTATGTCGCTCTGTGTCCCGTGATGTACGAGAAAGAAAATAGGATTTTTATAACAGCTTACCTGTAAAATCCTTTTCTTGGAGTACATCACGGGACACAGAGCTCCCGCCCCTCTTTAGGGACACTTATTGCTTTGCTACAAAACTGAGGTGCTCCCGGATGGGAGGGGCTTATATAGGGGAGGGTACTTCCGGTTTTGGAAGTTGCCAGTGCCAGCACCTGACGGTATCTATATAACCCATTAGTAATGACTATGTCGCTCTGTGTCCCGTGATGTACTCCAAGAAAAGGATTTTACAGGTAAGCTGTTATAAAAATCCTATTTTTTTCCCCGGACCAATGAGCCCGAAGGGAGCCATGTCCTACTCCTTGCTAGACAGAAAAAAACTGATCTGCGATGTGCAGACTGAGAGGGTATACCCAGAGGGTCCGCCCCCTGGGCGGTACTGTAGAAGGTGTGATGCAACACTTTTTACAAGTTTTTCTGCCTAGTCACTCCTAATTAACGGATAATACCCACTTTGTCAATAGAGAAGCTGTGTCGGTCCATGGACGAAAGAGTAACCCTTATTGGTAAGTACAGAGGTAAGACGTTTCTTGTAGTTGGTGACCAGGTTTGCACACATCGAGAGAGATTTTGGTCCACTCCTTTACAGATCTTCTCTAAAGCCTTAAGGTTTCTTAGCAGCTCAAAGTTTGTTCTTCATAAAATTTTATAGGATCAAGGTCTGGAGACTGACCAGGCCACTCCATGACATTGTGGTTCTTGAGCCACTCCTTTGTCACCTTGGCAATATGTTTTGGGTCATTGTCATGCTGAAAGACCCATTCATGACCCATCTTCAGGTGTTCTGGCCGAGAGAAGGTTCTCATTCAAGATTTTACAATACATGGCCCCATCCATTGACTCCTAAATGTGGCAAAGTCGGCCTGTACCTTTAGCAGAGAAACAGCCCCAAAGCATCATGTTTCCACCTCTGTGCTTAACTATAGGGATGGTGTTCTAAGGGTCATAGTCTGCATTTTTCTTCCTCCAAACACGGTGAGTTGAGTTAATGCCAAAGAGCTAAATTAATCTCTGAATCAAGATGTTCATTGGCATAACTGTACATGTGCCTTCTTGAGGGGACTGGCCGCATTTGGAGGCAGAAAAAATGCTAAAACCGAACACCATCATGTATTTTTTCTGGATTTTTGATTAATCTGTCCCCATCATTTAAAATACACCCATGATAAAAATGATAGACCCTTAATTTCTTTAAGTGGGCAAACAAAGTCTGCAGGGGATCAAATTAAAATCTATATAAAATGTACCGTATTTATCGGCGTATAACACACACTAACTTTAAGAGGGAAGTTTCAGGGGAAAAAAAAAAAAAAAAAAAAAAAAAACGTTCCACAGCCCCCTGCGTATAACACGCAGGCACAGTTTACTCTCTATTTTCAGGGTAAAAAAAGTGAGTGTTATACGCCAATACAGTATTTTATTTTTTTAAGCCAGCAGTGGCGCCCACTTCATACTTTTAGCAAAAAATAAAAAATAAAGTCACTCAAAATGCAAGGCTTTACCTGTAGGCTGTACGAGTTCATGGTAGACTATAATGTCTTGAGCATCATTTAAGTTGTTGACCAAAGTTTCAATCTCTTGTCCAGTAAACTTGTTTGCACCATAGATTGCTTCATTTTCACCATCCACCCAGTACACACGATCCTACACAAAATGCAGAAAAGCAACCATGACAAGTGGTAGGATATACATTTTTTTTACACTGAAAGGATAAGGTTTTAACTCTCCAGCACTCGTTGCTATCCTGTAAACTCGCCCAGGTAGAAGAATGATAAGTATATGGCTGTCCAAATATGGCAGTATTGGGCATGTGCCTACACAGGTACTTATCACAAAGCAGCACTCGAGTGCCTGAAACCTTAATATTGCTATAGAATTGTCATGGAGGAGGTGGTGGAGTCTGCATACTGAACTGTGCACTTAATACCAACTTAACTATAAGAATTACAAACCATTTGATTGCTTTGTAACCCATTTCTCAACCTAAAACTGGCCTTATTGCGCATGAACATAACTGCACAAGTTCAGATCAATGCCCAGGACTCGAATAAATCTCCATCCTAGACCTAGTCTGCACCCAGGGCTCAGACTTCACCTGAAATTCTGAAAAATCCCTACTTTGTTAGGTCATTCAAATGCCAATTCACTACAGGCCACAGAGGCTCTTGGATGACAGGGCACAGCACTTCCCTCTTGAAATCCACAGACCGATTTTAAAGAAACATTTTCAGACACCAAAAAGGTGCATACAATTCCACATTGTCTGCCTAGGTACTTGGTCCGGTTTACTTAATGTTGTAACTACTTCTCTATTACCGACTGCCAATAGTTTACTGTAGGGGAAGCACAAAAGCACCACTAAGTGCAGCATTACCAATACATTTTAATGAGTAAAAGCAAAGAGCATACATACTCGCAAACAAGGATTTAAAATGGGCATATAAAACTGGAGAGTCCGTATCTCATCTCAGTGCAAGGCAGTAGCGTGGATCGGGTTGCGCCGGTGGAAGCCGACGCTTCCTAAACGGCAGGCACTTAGATGTAAGGAGAGGCAGGGATGTGAAGTTTCCTTTGCAGGCAGTGACTCGTGTAGCTGTCAGTTACTTCCGGGTAGTAAGGAGGTAGACCTCAGGTCTGAAGGAGCGCATGCTCCGAAAGCGCGTTCACCTATTGGTCCTCTTACTACCTGGAAGTAACAGACAGCTACACAATTTTTTTTTTTTTTTTAGCAACCCCATCTCCCCATGCTTAAACACAAATGTGAACATGCATGTAGGTCTTGCACACATGTAAATTGTGATCGCAACACTCAAGGCATCGCCGTGAACATCAGAGCAAAAAGAAATGGTTTTAGTTTAGATTGGGTTTAGTTACAGAAGGTCTGGTGCTAGAACCAAAAACCCCAATCCTGTGCAAATATTGTGTGACTAGTCGAGAGGATGCGAGATTGGTCCAGACCTTGGTGGATGGCAAACTCCCCCCATTGAATCCTTGGGGCTTGGAGTTTAGGACTAAATGGATGCAATATCAGAAACTTCAAACATACATTCCGACACAAAACTTCCATGAGATAGGCCATTAACAGAATTTGAACGATTAATATTACAAGAACAAAAGACCAACTCACATTCTACCTACCATCTATAAATATTGCTTCCTAAAAATGCCGGTGAAGAAAAAAAAAAAAAAAAAAAAAAAAAAAAAAAGAGATAATTCCCATTTTAGATTGGGAAGTCATTTATCAAAGTTGTCCATCAGCCAGACATCAAGAAAATAAATTATAAATAAATATATAGCTAGGTGGCATCGATGCCCGGTTGATATGCATAAAAATGAATGTCGATCATTAAGAGATGTTGGAGATGTCTTAACGCATGAGGCACAATGTCACATATATGGAATTTTGGTACATGGACTAGTGGGTTTTGATTTTTTAAGTCCAGCTTGGTGCAGATTACCCCATTTGGGTATGCATGCACACACAGTGGATATACAAAGTCTACACTGGCAAAATGTCAGGTTTAGCGGCTCTTCCTCACTCGCGTCTGACAGACGCGAGTAGTGGAGAGCTGATCAGTAGCTCCGACGGGGGGGGGGGGGGGGGGTTGTTTATCAGCGCAGCCCCCCCTCGGATGCCCACACTGGACCACCAGGGAAGCCTTAAACATGTGGATGGCCAGGTACATCCCCATGGAGATCCACATGTTCCAAAACATGTCAAATATGTGCCAGTGCCCACAAATGGGCACTGACTAAACGTATTTACAAAAAAATTCAACATTTTCGGTCTTTATTTGTTGGGGGGGGGGGGGGGAAACACGCAGAGGTGATCAAATACCACCAAAAGAAAGCTCTATTTGTGGGAACAAAATGATAAAAAAAATTGAATTGCGGTCATGCAACACTGTACCCAAAGTGACAGCGCTGAAAGCTGAAAATTGGCTTGGGCAGGAAGGTGTGCAAGTGCATGGTATTGAAGTGGTTAAAGCTTGAAGAATTTGTGAAAGACAGACCTGTCATCTGATCTCCCACTGAGCAGGCAGACAGATCCCCGGCGGATCTGCTTGACAGTCCGCTACATTTGAAAGGGGTCTTACCAGGAGCGGCCCGTCCATTAGGGGTGCTACAACTTCAGCAGGGCAAATCAAGCTACACGATTAGAGCCTGAGGCTCCAATTGGCTTGAAAAGGTTGGGCAGAGCATTGCACCCCAAACCCACCCACTTGTGACAATGGTGAATAGTCGCTATTGCTTCTCCTCCTGGCCAATCAGGACGGATCAGGTTGGCCGGGAGGAGATGGAGGTATCCGTGGAGGGCTGAATGTGGGGGACCGTCACTGAAGGGGTGAGTGCGGGCAGACCTGGGGGTCTTTTCTCACTTTATTTTTAGCTTTTTTTGGGGGGTCTTGTGAGATAGAGGTCTAAATAGACCCCCATATCTTTGAGAGAGAAAGGGACTGAAGAAAGTCCCTTCTTCGCATCACTTTACCTGAATGAAAAATCTGTATAGATTCCATTCATTCAGAAAATTAGCCTGATACACAAGCACTCGCGGTTACAATATATCAGCTGTCAGTGGGCACATAGTGATCACTGCATGTGTCCTCTTCTACAGGGGGGAGTTGAAGCGCCCATGGATTGGGGGTGATGCATCTGATCCCGCCCCTCCCCCCCCCCTCAAACTGCACCTGTGGAAGAGGAGTGATGCTGACCAATGATGGTGGCTGCAGGGAGCAGGTGGTTTACAGGAGGGGGCACAGTGGCAGGGAAGGGCGCAGTCACATTAGGGGTTAACGCGCTGATCAGAGTTATGGAATTGTTCAGCAATCTGCTGAACAATTCTGATATAAGCTTATGGTCATTGAAGTGCCTAAGCTTATAGGAGAGGGAGAAAAGAGGTCCATATGCCGTACTGACTTGGCCACCTGTGGGCACTTCTGCAGGTCCGTACAGACTTGCAGTGAAAAGGTTAAACCTAATACTTTGAGTGCTGTAATGAAAAAGGTGCTTCAACAGTCTTCGACTACGAGTCCATCAGCATGGCACACATTGGCTTGGCAATATTGTCCCTCTTTGCAAAAACACTCCAAATCTGTCAGATTGCAAGGGCATCTCCTGTGCACAGCCCTCTTCAGATCACCCCACATATTTTCAAATTGGATTCAGGTCTGGGGCTCTGGCTGGGCCATTCCAAAACTTTAATATTCTCTCCAGGTAAGGCCCCTTTCACACTTATATGACTTGTCCCACGATTTGTGATGGCAAAGTAGCATGACAAGTCGATTTCCAATAAAGCCATTTGTTGATATGGACGTATGCTTTGGGTCATTATGCTGAAAGATAAAGTCCCTTTTAATGTTCAGCTTTCTAGCAGAAGCCTGAAGGTTTTGTGCCAATATGGACTGGTATTTGGAACTGCTTTACTATGGGTATGGTGTTCTTTTGGCGATGTGCAGTGTTTCTGCACCAAACATATGTTTTTCTTCATAAAAGCCTTCCGTCTTGCCATGCTCCCCCATAGCCCAGACATGGGAGATTTGTCACATGTACCATACAGCCAGTACTTGCCAGATATTCCTGCAGCTCCTCTGTAGCTGTAGGCCATTTGGCAGCCTCCCTGACCAGTTTTCTTCTAGTCTTTTCATAAATTGGAGGAACTGCCAGTTCTTGTAATGTTGCGCCATATTTTCTCCACTGTGTTGCATGGTATATCCAATGCCTTGGAAATGCTTTTGTACCCTTCTCTTGACAGATACCTTTTAACAATGAGCTCATTCTAAAGCTTGGAAGCCCTCTGCGGACCATGGCTTTTGCTGTAGGATGCGACCAAGAAAAAAGGTCAGGAAAGACCCACTAGAACAGCTGAAATTTGGGGTTAATCAGAGGCACAATAAAAATGGTAAGAGTATACCGACTCCTATTTAACATGAGTTTCAATGAGATTGCCCAATTCTGAACACAGCTACACAATAAATATATATATATATATATATATATAATAAAAAAAGGGAAAGTTTTGTTTCTCCTTTCGGAGATAAATAAAAACTTCTTTAAAACGAAGTTCTGAAAGGATTTGTTTTTTTACAAAAATGACATTTTAACAGGGGTGTGTAGACTTTATAGCATATGCATGCAACCAGAAACCGTGATGTTCTTTGCAGGCCATGCATCCAGCCATTTCCGTCATAGCGATTTGCCAGACTATGGTGACTAACTGCTAACTGGACAAGACTGCTGTTAAATTTAAGAAAATTAAGAGCAGGAACGTGTCTGAGAATTATTCAAGCTGAGGCCCTCAGCATTGTGTTGATGTAGAAAGGTTAATAGCAGTAAAAACAAGACAGGTTCCAACCATTCCTTACTCTATAGTAGAAGGGTTAGAACCTGTGGTTTTTTACTGCTATGCAGGGGTCCGTTAGCTCAGTAGTTCTCAATCTCAGTCCTCAAGTACCCCCATTGATCCATGTTTTGGGAACTGCGCCCTTAGATAAAATAGATCTCATCAATACCTTGATATTGTTTTATAGCAGCTGTGCAAAAGAAAAACCTGGCCCACTGGGGGTACTTGAACAATGTCAGGACAGTGAGAACCTCCAAAAGCAACAGACAAATGCCTTTTAGTAGAATAGGGAAAGGCTCGAAGCTCTCGGATATGCCTGACCGAAGATTCTTACTAGTTGCATGCTGAAACTTGACAGAACAGAAGCCGGAGAAATCTCTAGTGAAACCCTGTATAGCTACAAGACAGGAGTTTTAATCCTTCCCCATATATATATATTTTATATATAAAAAAAAACCAAAAAAAAAAAAAAAAAAAAAACCACCCCCCTTCCCCATGCTGTCCAAAAGAAAAGAGATTTGGCAACAACCACACACATGAAGTGATGAATAGGCAATTAGACTACACGAAAGATGAAATACCTCAAAAATTGTAAGGGCAAGGGGATAAGCCAGAAATTCATGGGATTTCAAGATAATCCGGCGGTCCTGGCCATTTAGATCCACACTGCAGAGCTGGTGCAGCTTCAGATCAAGCCAATAGAGACGACTTTTCACCAAATCTACAGAAGTAAAGAAAGTTCTATTAGAGCCAAGGACACACTATATGACACACACACACACACACACACACACACACACTCTATATGACACACACACACACACACTATATGACACACACACGACAAAGGATTTACAAAATGCAGTTCTACCAAGGGGTAAACAGGCCCACATAACCAAGTCAAGACTGACTGAATAATCCACTAGAGGAGAGGCTTGTATATCGATATGGCCATTTCTTTAGTTTCCAAGGTTGTGGCACAGAGGGCAAGCATGTACCTGAGCATACAGTTCTGGAGCACCAACCATAATTTATCAGACACACTTTATGCTACACACTATGCAATACTGCCCAGCTCTGTACTGTCAATTTGTTTTTGGCTCACTTTTTTTCCCCCTTTACAAAACAAGGGGGAGGCTGGGGGAAAGTAGTCTTCGACTAAGCAGTTTGTAGCATCTTACAAAATTGGCATTTGAAGACTCCTGAAAAGCCACCTGGTAGAAATTTGAGCCTCAACAGAAGCAAAGGTGGCAGCCTTGCAAACCTTGGAAACAGATACCTGATGCTGAAGGCCATGAAGCACTAACAAATCTGGTAGAGGGTGCTATATAAAAAAAAAAAAAAAAAAAAAAAAAAAAAAAGGGGGGAAGGAACCCTATCCTTTAGACAACGTGTCTGGATTTACCTGGCAATGCTGGTGTGAGGCAGGAAGACCCTTGAGGGAACTGAAGAGCAAAGAATCCATGTTCCTATAAGCAGTAGTAGTGGAGAGGTACACATTATGGCCAGACAGATAAACACTCCCTGGAATGTTTGAGCCAGAGGGCAGGAACAATATAAGGTGAAAAGGCAAAGTCTACCTATGGGAGACCACCTAGTCTTTGTGAAACGCTAAAAGGCTACTTACAGGGTTAAAGGCCACCATCTCACTCCACACAATTGATGGCTACCTGAGAGGTCACAAGGGGAATGTACCTGGGAAGCAACCCTTTGAATCTCCAAAAAAGTGAAAAGATTAAAAATCGCAAGGGGATACAGTGGAATAGATATATGGTACTCAAGGCTAACTGGTGGATGAGATTGAGGAAGCACAGGACACAACCCACGAAGTACTGCAGGATGAAAGTTCTTGCCTTACAAGCAGCAAGGCAGCCCTCCAGGTGTGATTTACCAGACTGTCCTAGCTGTCAAGAGGGTAGGATTGACAGTCTAAAAGGCAGTCATTGAAAAGTGAGACTTCAGCAGCTAGATTGTAAAAGCTAGTGACCAATTATCAGGATGGCACATGTGCCGTGACAGTAGGTCACCATATCATTCTGAGTCAATTCAGTGCAATGATGATCACTGGGACCCCTTCCTTCTCAGTCCTGTAAAAGAGGCAATGGAGAATCTGGAGGGGGTCAAACTAATCCCATGTGTCAGAGCATTCAAGGAAAAAGGCTTGAGGATCCCTGGACTAGGCGACAAACCTGTCCATTTTGGGATCTCCTGGTATCGGGGATTAAACAATCTGGTGTTCACCCATCTGTGAGCAAGGGGTTCAAGGAAACTTCCACACTTGGAATGTGGATGGCAGACAGTCAATGCAAGTACTGCCCCATAAAAGATAATTTAGCTTCCCTTCAAACAGTGAGTTCTGGTGCCTTCTTGATAAACGTAAGCCACAGCTGTGGTACTGTCTGCCTGGACTCATCAGTTGTCCTTGCAATATAGTCCAGTGTCCATAGACAACTCAAATGCCCTGAGCTTCCTCTGTTGATCAAAGTCTCCTGTACCTAATGTCAGCACTGCTCCTCAGCATGACAGGCTGACATCCATAATGAGAAATGACTGAACGAAAAGACTTCCACAACTGCAGCGCTGGGTTGGAAATGCACCAGAGTAAAGAAAAAGTCACCATGAGACCAAAGACCCTCGTACAAACAAATTGAGGGCTTCCTTTGGGCTCAGAGCCCTGGCATCAGGACAACGTCATGCAACAGAAAGGTTCTTGACAAGGTTTTGTCAAGCTTCAGACCCAGGTATACAGTCCGTCTTATGGGTGTAGCCATGACTTCTGGAGGGTGAGCATCCAAGCTCTGCAGAGCCAGTACCATCTGCTGGATGTATGCTCACAGGGAGTGAAAACTGGTCCTTCAAAATAGATTGGCCAGGTATTAAAATCATGGGAACAAAGCAGAAACAAAACCTTGGAGAAAAGAGGGGCTGTGGACAGGCCAATGGGAAAGATGACCTGGTAATCCTGATATTCCACCCCAAAACAGATGAGGCATCCCGTTGAGGGAAAAAACCCTCAGGGAGGCAATACCAAGCATTTTCCATGCAAAACATCTGAACCTGTAGGAAGAATGGAGGCTGCAGATCCCAAATGGATCATTCGGTTCAATAACCATAAAGATGTTTGGAGTAGAACTTTGAAAGCATACTACCGTTTGTGTACAGGGGTAATGACCCACAAGGTATGATCGCAGCAAGCAGTCCCCCCCATGAATAGCAACGAGACAAAACTCCAGATTGTAGCCCCTTGAAACACTCTGGACAGATGCTTCAGATCAAGGCCAACTGGATTTCCTGGTGACACATGGCATCCATGCCCCAACTCCTCCAGTGTTTTTGGACCACAGGTGACCCCTTCAGGATTGAGTGGGTGGCAGGATCTATCCCCAATACCATACAAGCACATACCATCTTGGATTGTGCGAGTTATTAATCCTATAATAAAAAACTTTATTCTGTTACACCAAGGTGGTGCTTTTTTTCTTCTATTCAATATTAGAGCATACAGCTTCAATAGGTGTAATAAAAAATAAAATTAAGTCTCCCTGAGCTTAAGGGAAGTGTCTGTAGTGACATCCCAATCTGATGCCTGCGAAGGCAAGCAGTCTTTGGCTGATACCACCTACTCTTGCATTGTGCCTGGTGCAAGGACAAGATGCAGGAAGGAATGTCAGCAGGGCATGGCCCTGTAGTACAAGGTCAGAATTCATTGTAGCAGAAATTTCTTAGATGAAAGGGGAAGCTGGTATTGCGGATGCCCGACCAAATGACAAGGGAGAGTCAGTATAAAGGGCAATCAAACAGGGCACTAGGGCCTTGAACAGATGTACTACAACCCCAAGGGAGATAAAGGCCGATCCCAAGCTATGGAGTACATATGACCATCTCTGCACTTACGGTCTGCCACGCTTGAACAAAAATGTCCTTGAAGGCTGTCGCTCATGACTTGTGAATTTAAATGGTACTCCCATGTATCCCAAGAAGGCGTGGCGGTTGCTGGGCTTGTTTCCAAAGAGGCAGTGCATGCAAGAGCAATAACCACCCAGAATTGATGTGGTGCATGCTTGCAATGTGCTTCAAGATGTGCTGCAGTTTCCTCAGGTACAGCAATTTGCCACTCAGGAGGAGCACACCGTACCACACCAGTTAGCAAGACAAAAAAGTGCCAAAATGCCATCAACCCTGCCCATCTTGCAATTCTCTATGCCATCGCAAGGATGCAGAGCATGCCCATTACGACAAAAGGGGTAAACTGGGCACCTTTAATCTTTGAATGAGGTTGAGGGTACAGGGTCTCAGACCCTGCACTCAATGTCAACCAGGAATATAGGGGGAAGTTAACCCAATCGTGGCTTCACCTTCTACAATGGGCACACCCGGAAGATGCATGAAGACCTGCAGTGGCAATGGTGCAGTTGGGAGTAAAAAAAAAAAAAAAAAAAAAGTTATATGGGATGCCCTGGCAGCCTTATTTTGGAGAGTCCAATCAAATGGAGGTAGTTTCATATAAACATCTGTAATGATTAAAATAGGATTTTTTGTACTCACCGTAAAATCCTTTTCTCTGACATCCATGGACTGACACGGTGTCTCTTTACACGTGGGTTATGTCCCTGCTTGCAGGAGAAGACCTAGGCAGAATGTGAAATGTTATACATGCATTCCAAAAGCCAGAGCTGAACAGCCCCACCCAGGGGGCGGTCCCTCCGTACATAACCCTCCCACTACAGTCAGCAGACTTCAGTTCGTAACAAAGCAGTACAAACTTAAAAAGGAAGGGTGGGTGCCGTGTCAGTCCATGGATGTCAGAGAAAAGGATTTTACGGTGAGTACAAAAAATCCTATTTTCTCTTACCATCCATGGACTGACACGGTGTCTCTTTACACGTGGGATGTCCCAAAGCAGTGTCAAGAGGGATGGGAGCAGTATAAATGGAAAAACCAAAACTTCACTCCAATAAGGCAGAGCTCCTCAACGGAGGAGTCGCAACTTTAAACAGCGGCCTGCAGCACCCTGCGGCCGAAGGAAGCATCCAAAGATGCAGCCACATTAACCTTCTAAAAAAACTTAAGGCATGAACAGACGACCAGGTCGCCGCCTTGCACACTTGTGCAACCGACGCTTGATGTCGGGAAACCCAGGAAGCACCAATTGTCCTGGTGGAATGCGCCGTAACCGGAAAGGGAGGCGCCCGCCCTTTGAGAGCATAGGCTTGAATGACGGTTTGTCTGATTCCCCTAAAAATGATGGCAGACGAAACCGCTTGGCCCTGTTATGGACCAGAGACAGTCACAAATAGGACTTCGGAATAGAAGCAGTAGCAGACAGGTACACCTGTAAGGCTCGTACCACCTCCAATATGTGCAGCGCAAACTCTCTGGGATGCGATGGGTGAGGGCACAAGGACGGGAGGGCAAAAAGGGAAGGTCGCGGATGCAACACCGCCTTATCCTTATGGATGACTAAACATGGCGACTTGCAGGACAAAGCCGCCAACTCAGACACTCGTCAAATAGAAGTGATTGCCACTACAAAGGTCACCTTCTGAGACAAGACGGGAATATCCCGGATATTCCCAAAAGGAGGTTCCTGGAGGACCGAGAGCACCAAATTCAGATCCCACGGTGGGAGAGGAGGCTTGACAGGAGGGAGCACATGGCGAACCCAACACAAGGTGCTAACCAAGAAAATGACCCGCTAGAGGTCGCTGAAAGAAGACGGCCAAGGCCGAAATCTGATCCTTGATGGTACTCAAAGCAAGCTTTTGGGTCACTCCACACTGCAGAGGACGCAGGATTCTGGGGACAGAATACATCCGAGGACGCCAGTCCAGCGCTTCGCACATGGCGATATAAGCTTTCCAGGTACGGTGATAGATCTGCCTGGAGGAAGACTTCTGTGTCCTTAACATGGTCAAAATGACCGAGTCCGAGAGACCTTGGTCCCTCAACACCTGGCTTTTAACAGCCCTGCCGTTAAAGCCAGAGGCTGTAAGCCGGATGAAGCATAGGACCTTGAGACTGAAGGTCCTCCCCCATCGGCAACCGCCAGGGAACGTCCGCGACGAGACGTACCAGATCAGCGTACCAGTGATGCTGCGGCCAATCCGGAACAATTAGGATCGCCGGAGTTTATATCAGGCGATAAGGACCCTATGGGGCCACCAACGCATCCGAGGCATCACCCAAGGATCCCTGGATCTGGCCACAACCTTGACCCTTGCGATTGAGTCGAAAGGCCATCAGGTCCACATCCGGCGTGCCCCACCGTCGGTAAAGGAGTTGAAATATGCAAGGACCACTCTTCTTGGTCCGGTGTCTGGCGATTCAGATAGTCCGCCTGCCCATTGTCTATGCCCAGAATGTAAAATGGCCTACAGAGCCGGCACGTTTCTTCCGGCCCACTTCAGGATACGGACTACCTCAGAAGCCGCAGCTGAGCTCCGAGTTCCCCCTTGATGGTTTACATACGCCACCGCCGTGGCGGTGTCTGACTGGCTCCTGATGGAGCGACCCCGTACTCTCTGACCTGAGGAGAGACAGTCCGATGGCCCGTATTACCATAACAGTGATTGGTAAACGGGCTCGTCCGGAGTCCAAGGAATGAGCCGACAGGACTCCCCAGACTTCACCCCAGCCCGTCGTGAGTACCCTCCAGTGGATGGGAGGGGAACGACTTTCCGGACCGAAGATCTCAACCACCATGTCAGGGGCGCCCTGACCAGGTGAATCACCTGGATCTGAAGATCCAAGGACAACGGGGATTTGTCCCAGGTGGACAAGATCTCCTTCTGCAATGCCCTGGTGTGTGATTGGGCATACGGAATGGCCGCGAAGGAGGCCACCACGAGTCTCTGGACTCTCATGCAAAAAACGGATTGACAACCATTTTTGGGATGTCAGCACCCGCACCGCAGACTGAGGTGTCAGCAACTTCTCCAGAGGTAGGATACCTTTGCCTCCAAGGAGTCCAGAATCAGAACTAGATACTCCAGACACTGAGTCGGGACCAGGACTGACTCCTGAATGTTCAGGAACCACCCGAGTCCCTGAGGGTCTAATTGATGATAGTCACCTTTCCTCTAAGTCTGATCCACTTTCTGCTCTTAGCAGAAGATCGTCCAGATAGCCCATGACAGCAATACCTCGCTGTAACAGAAGGCTAGAACCGGCGCAAGCACCTTGGTGAACACCCTTGGTGCCGAGGCTAGGCCGAAAGGAAGAGCCACAATCGATAGTGGA
This sequence comes from Rana muscosa, assembly GCA_029206835.1. NCBI lineage: Eukaryota > Metazoa > Chordata > Amphibia > Anura > Ranidae > Rana > Rana muscosa. The sequence continues at coordinate 735,613,494 of CM055116.1, forward strand.
CTTCGCTGATCGCAAAGCGCAGAAACTTCCGGTGACTTGCGCAGATCGGAACATGCAAGTAGGCGTCCTTGAAGTCCAAGGACGCCAGAAGAAAATCCCTTTGGTGGAGTGTAGCGATCACCGTGCGAATGGATTCCATGCGGAATTTCTGCACCTTCTCGAAGGCATTCAGGGCCTTTAGGTCCAGGATAGGTCGAACCACGTCCTACTTTTGGGACGACAAACAGATTGGAGTAGAATCCCTGAAAACTCTCCTGTGACAGAACCGCCACAATCACTCCGGACCTGATCAAATCCTGTACAGCCCCCAAGAGGGCTGCCCGACAGGTAGGAAGGAGAGGAAGATTTGAGGGAAAGAATCTGTCTGGGGGCCAGGATCGGAATACTATCCTGTATCCTGAGGTGACCTCCTCGCACACCCACCAGTCGGAGATTCGGGAGGACCACCGATTCGTGACCTGCGAAGTCGTCCCCCCCACCCCAGAGTCGGGCGGAGGCAAGACTTCACGCGGAGGCGGGCTCGGGAGTCGCTTGTTTGGCTTACGCACCCAGGGGCGCTTGTGCCCACCAGCCGCACTCAGTCAGTCTGGGAGGACCTACCTGTGGACTCGACTGACGAAAAAACCCCTTGTTTGCTGGAAAGGAAAAGGCCCTGTTTGCGGCGGGCCCCCTTACTCTTGCCAGTCTAAGGAAGAAGAGTGCTTTTACCTCCCATGACGATGACATCCAGAGCAGCACCGAAAAGTCTACCACCTATAAAAAGGTAGATACGTCAGGAGCTTCTTAGAGGCTAGGTCAGCAGACCAGCATTTCAACCAGATAAGACGCCATACCACCGTCTGGACAGAGGCCCTGGATGTTAAAGGGCCCGCGTCCAACGTGGTGTCGCACACATAAACCAGGCCCTGCCCAGTTGGTGGGCCAGAGTAACTGTCTGGAGGAAGATTATGCTCCTGTACAGCTAGGTGCAACATTTTTGCCCAACCTGTAATTGTTTTAAAACACAAGGGTCGCCGCTACCACAGGCCGTAGGGCGGATCCCAACAAGGCAAACATGGCTATGCGCACCACTTCTGACCTGCTGTCAGTGGGGTCCTTAATGCAGGAGTCCCCTCCATCGGGAGAGTGGTGGCCTTGTTCAACAGGGCGACTGGAGGGTCGACCACTGGGGGAGAAGCCCACTTTTTAAGTAGGGCATCTTCAAAGGGGTATCTGATAGACAAACGCCGCGGAACCATAAAAAATTCTTCAGCGGCTTTTTCCAGACCTTATCAATGAGCTGGTCAAAGAAAGTACAATGGAAAAAACCCCTTTATAAGGCCTGGCCTTAAAAGAACCAAAGGAGACAGTATCCGCCTGAGGTTCTGCATCCGCAGCATTTGAGGTTGAGAGTGTCCCTCACCGCAGTCATGAGCACACTAACAAGCGCCTGTCATTTACTGACTCAGAACTGGAGTTTCCCTCATAAGGAATGTCCTGTTCAAAACCATCCATACATTCAGAACTAGGGTCCTGAGCGACAGTGGCTAGGCCCATATCTGAATCAGCGCACTGCCCTCGAGTAGATAAAGTGGGGAGAGGGCGCCTTTTTTGTACCTTGCGCTTGCACACAGCTCCCATCCTGGTCAGAAATTGATTCCAGGGCTGCCCACAACAGGTCCATAGGGACCGCAGGTGCTGAAGCACTGCCTGTTGCCACTGACATTTTTAGGGGAAGCTGGTGACACAGACTCCATATTGTCCCCCTCTGAGACTCTCTCAGATAAAAAGTCCACCCACAGGCTGTGCTGACTGGAGGAGGGGGCGCCCAGGGGACTCACCAAACCGGACCAGGGACCGCTTAGTTCCGCTGTCTGTACCGCGCTGTGTCAGCGCTGGTGAGCTGTGAGGAGACTGAGACTGAGGAGATTCGCGCTGCTACAGCAGCGTTAGAGGCCAAACTAGTGCTGAAAAGCGCACGGGCTACAAGAAAATGGCCGCCGCACTTCACTGAGGCGATCCGCGGCAAGATGGCCGCCATGATGCAGTTAAAATGAAACAGCACACACGCACAGCGCCACTCGGCGCTCAGGCCCCCAAAAAAAACACAAAAAAGCCCCAAAGCATACTTTGCAGACCAGCATGAGCCCCCCAAGAACAGTGTGACCCCCAAGCACCCCACACAGCCAGCGCCAGTAATGGTGACAGAGCGACAATAAAATACAGGGGGGAGACAGGGAAAATCCCCCACAGAGAAACACAGCCTTTTGTACTCACCTGCAGGCAGGAGAGACTACTTACCCGTCCCGAGGGACACACTGGTGTTTGACAGGACTATCACAGTGCAGTACTGAGTAGCTGTCGGCCCGGTCCACCGCGAAAGATAGTCAGTTCAGGAGCTGTTCAGTCTTCAGAGGACCGTGGGAGCATGAAAGCAAACCCAGCCACCCCTGAAGTCATGGGGCCTGTCGTGAACTGAGTCTCACGCACACAAGGCGAGGATCAGCACGCTCGATGGTCGGACAGGGAAGACTACGAGGATATCTTGTACCCAACCTGTTGCCCAGCCGACAGTTGATAGAAGATTCTCAAAAATAAAAAAAAGAATTCCAAAAAGGAATAAAATAGGTCAGGAGACTGGCTTCTGAGGGAGCCACGTCTTCTTCTGCTAGGCAGAAAAAAACTGAAGTCTGCTGACTGTAGTGGGAGGGTTATGTACGGAGGGACCGCCCCCTGGGTGGGGCTGTTCAGCTCTGGCTTTTGGAATGTATGTATAACATTTCACATTCTGCCTAGGTCTTCTCCTGCAAGCAGGGACATAACCCACGTGTAAAGTGTAAAGAGACACCGTGTCAGTCCATGGATGGTAAGAGAAGCTTTTTCTCCACCAATGAGAAAATTTATACTTAAAGCCACAGAGACAAATTCTTGCCAAAAGCTAAAACTAAGGAGATTTGTCCAAGTCAACTCTTAAGAAAACCTTTACATAAAGTGTTTACCCAAAACAATTCCACTCGGGCGCTGGATATCTGTTGTAACCAGTGGCTGTCTGTCTATTCCATTCATTCCAGCCTTCTCAATCTTGGCAGCTTCTCCCCAGTCTGACCAGTAAATAAATCTGAAATTTAAAGTCAAAAGCAAAAATAAATACATTTTAAGGGAAAAACAGCCACAAAGCTACCACTGTGTCCCACTCTGTTAGCTCGCCACAAAGGAAGCCAAAATGCTTAAAAAAGCGGAGGTTCGGCAACTCCTTTACACGTACCCACTCATAAAAAAATAGTCGTCACTTTTTGGGTCTTTATTCAGCTTCTGTCTTTTTGTGGCAAAGAAGATTTTATATAATGCTATCCCAGCCGTTCCCATTTTGCTTGAGGGCATGTGAAGCCCACAAGCATGGATTTCCGCTATGCGGTGAATGCTGTACTCCCAGCATTCACCGCTTGTTCCCACGCATACCCAGTGTTTACGGCAAGCGGCGCCGTAAACACTGAGGGCTGCCATCACAATGGGCGTGTAATCACGTCACTTAAGCCGTACGAAATCCCGCGATAACTAGCAGCAATCCTCCGCAATTACTCCTGGGAGCAATGACAAAAGTTTCCAGGAGACAGTGCAGGTAAAGGAAATGATGCACTACCCGCACATTAGAGACAGGAAGCTGAGTGAAAGAAGGAAAACAAAAAAAAGGTACTATACCAAACAAAAAAAAAAAATAAGTCAGTTAACTGCATTAGAGGCTGCAATACAATTGAGCGTATGTATTCAAATAGGGTGGAGCTCCGCTTTAAAGCACTGCACATCAACTGCAAAAAACACATGACAAAAGGAACAAGGCAAATTAACTTAAATCTAAGGGTTACAGAGTTTGTCTCTCCCATTTCCCCCACACATACTTACTACTATATTCATCTGTCAGTGCCCTAAGAAATACTCTGGATGGGGTGAAGTGCCAATTTCTTTGGGAAAAGTAAAGACGTTGCCAAGTTTTATAGATAAGCTCAGGCTCTTAACAGGAATGAAAAAACCAAGCTTGAGAGTCCCTACATTAAGGAAATTACATTCAGATGGGACCCGTTTTAGGTCATCTACCAGCTCTATCCCTTTAAGCCTAGGGACTCAAATGTCTATAGTCACCCATAGAGAGATAGAATAGTCCAACTGGATGACTACGAAGCCAGATTGAAAAACCTCAAGCTTGAAAATTACTAGTCAAATGAGGCAAAATAGCCACAATGGTGCATATCCACATGATCCGCGTTTGCTTTAGTTCAAGGGAAGGAACACAATGACTTGCTAAGTCTTAGTTACAAAAAGCACAGATTACCCAGATATTGGATCAACAGCTATGGATGATGGATCAATCAACTCTGTGCTGAATAAGACCCTCTTTTTAGAGCCACTGAAATTGGATACGGAGATGGTCTTCAAGCCAACATCTGCCCAATAAATGTTCTTGTAGACCCAATCAACAGCAATGGCTGCAGGAGTGTGCAGGCCTTCAACAACCTTCATATTGTTTCCTATTCTGTCACGAAGATCCACCGAAGCTCTAGGAGAAAATAATTTTAACTGTTAGTAGCTTACACATCAGCATGAATGTAAACATGTCGTAACCAAAATATTTAAATAAGCCCATATATTTCCCTCCTTCCCCACTCAGCTCCCAAACTGCATATGATCCCATTGTGAATACAGGATATGCCTGGCAATTGAGGGGCAAAAGTGAACTAGCAACGCCATATAGCAGCACAAATTATGATCCCCACTATGGGTGGAAAATTATAACTAGAGGGAGCTATAAGTAAACATTGTATGGAGGTGGGGGGGGAAAAAAAAAAAAAAAAAAAAAAAAACACAAACTGCTGAAGGCTACACTACAAAACATTAGAAATGGGGACTATGCAAATCCAAGGCTCTGATGCCAGACAGGTCATTCTCTATACTGTACGGACAAGTATAAGTAAAAAAAAGAAACATGTGGCTCTTCAAAAACAACGATCTGGCTCCTCCTCTAGTCAGTCACATCCCCTCAGTTAAGAACACCTAGGGATCACATTTAACTCCTTGTGCTAACCCCCTTCCCTGCCAGTGACATTTACACAATAATCAGTGCATTTTTTTAGTACTGATCACTGTATAAGTGTCGATCTGTCCGAAAAAATAAAGCCATAAATCTATTCCCATTTTGTAGATGCTATAAACTTTTGCGCAAACCAATAGACGCCGATTGCGATGCGATTTTTACCAGAATTATGTAAAATACATATTGGCCTCAACTGAAGAAATCTGTTAAACATTTTTGGGGATATAGCAAAAAGTAAAAAACGTTTTTCAAAATTGTCGCCCTTGTTTATAGCGCAAAAAAACAAACAAAAAAAGTGTTTGTGTACAGAGTCGCATGACCGCACAATCAGTTAAAGTGATGCAGTGCTGTATCGCAAAAAATGTCCTGATTAAAGGGGTAAATCCTTCCGGGGATGAAGCAGTTTGACAACTTGTTTACAGGAAAATGCATGAGGCCCAGAAAGCTGAAGCGAGAAAATTTTCAAACATTAAAAAATAGCAATTTCCTAGTGGAATTCCCCCATCACATGTCTTATGTAGGGGGGGTCCAGACCTGCTGTCCTCTCCTAGCACAATAACTCATGTAGGATCATTTGATACTGGAGGAGTGACGGCCTATGAATCCTCAAAGGTTGTGTGTTCTAAAGGAATTATTCTTTCTACATCACCTCTCTGCCTAAAGCCAGATTCATAACCGTCTCAGACTATAGACAGCCTAAACTGACCGGGTGCAAAGAGGGAAATGTGGAATTGATCCAAGGCTCCCAAACTGAGAAAGTTTGGAGTCCTTTAAAAAAAATGCTAGACACCTGTTCATTATGTAGTCAAACTCACTCCTGGGAAGAAGAGACGCTTGCAGGGCTGTGCAATGGTCCATTTGGCTGACAAAACAATGGGAAGACAGTTTTGTTGATTGGTAAAAGGGCCTGGAATAGGACAATGTAGAAACGCCAACTTGGCATCCTTGCAAATGGTCATGTGAGAGGATATGTAACAAACCAAAGACTCTGGACCAGAAACCAATTCCACAAAGCCAAAATTAGGCTAGGGGCTCCAGGGAGTGTTGCCAGACATGTTCCAAACTAGTTTTGCAAAAATGGTACGTTTAGTGCGACAAAGGCATTATCCAGTGCCGAGTTGCAAGTATTGGGAAAATTACAACAGAGGGGCCTCATGCATTTCTCAATGGCAGCCCACAATGGGAAAGTGGATAAAAGTGATTGTACCCATGTGAAGATGATAAATTTCACCAGGAAAATACCCAAGGTTATTCCATTCCTGGGTGAAATAAACCTGCGGATGGAAAGTAGTATTAGGTTCTACAAGTGGCACAATGTAAAAAGGGAAGGAACCTGTATTAGGCACAATTCAGAAGTAGTAATGGACCTTCTTGGGCAAGGTTGCAATTTTAAAATCACATTAATGCTACCAATCAAGGAGAGATTAGGCCATTGCCAGATAGTTGGCCGTAAATGAGGATAAATAAATTGGGGTTAAATTAATCCCAAATTAATCCAAAGGAGGTTGCCCAGCAGTAGGGAAATGTGATTGAAGGCACAACATAAAGTTGGCCAGGAGATAATTTAAGGCTGCCGTTTTAGGCGTTAATATCCAGTCCCGAAGTTTCAGAAAACTGCGGTAGGAGTACTTGTAAATGCTCCAATAGGAGTTAGAACTAGGAGAGCATCACCTTAGCAGGTTCCAGCACGTGGAGTTTCAGTGATGCTGGGATTGTCTGAGTCCCAGAGCTAAGGGTACTAGGGCCAAAGTAAAGGAGGGCCAGGGAGAGAGGGCACTTTTTTTGAGGCAAGACACAGAAAAGTAACCAGCATACTTAACTGAGGGAGAAGGATATGAATATAGAACCTTTAACCAAGCCAAAATAGCATTCTCCAAAGCCAGCACATATTGAAAAATCCCACGAGAGTTAGTCAAAGCCTTGCATATATCCAAGGGAGGAGGCCTGGAATTTTGCAGCAATGTGAATGAGATGACATTATGGATATTGTCTCTGGCCTGCTGACCTGAACAAGTCCCACCTGTTCTCCATGTACAAGGAAACGTAGGCACCTATCCTATTGATTCAAGCACTCAGGACCTTCAAGTCCACATTTAAAAAAAATAAATAAATAAATAAAAAAAGTATTGGACATAGTAATGTGGGCCGTGAGTCTGAAATGGGGGGGGGGGGGGGGAGAAAAGCAACGTTTCATGCAACTGAAATTTAGCCAGGTAGGGAACCAGGAGGAATGTGGCATTTGAAGGGGACTAGGGGCAAGCCTTCAACCTACCAATTATGGCCCATGGTGGAGATTGTTGGATCTGGTCTGCTTTTACCAGTCAGAGCATGAAAAAGGGAGCTCAGTTCAGACTCCCATCCTATGGAGAGCAGATCATTCTGATGAATGCTGAGTGAGGCTTGGAATAATTCTCTGGAAAAAAAAAAACCACAATAAAAGCTTCCCTTCTGGAGTGGATGGAAAAGTGTATTCATCTTGTATAGGTTAATGGTCAGGGGAAATCTGGTGGCCCTCCTGCAGACTGGGTTGGAGAAGCTCCTCCACAAGACAAATATCAATATCCCACAAGAAATCTATGAAGATAAATGAACTCTTTTTCAGACTGCTGGAACATTTTGTGAGTTTTGTCTTACAATTACTTTTCTAGTAGACAGATTACACAAGTGAAAAAGCCAAACACCTTAAAGTCCAAATGTGTATTGTACTGGTTACTGGGCAGTCGGGGCTGTGCACTTGACTAATCAAAGCAGTTGGTGCCTGGCTGTTGATTAGCTTATGGTTAATTAGATCACCGTTGGCTTGAAGTTTGAATTGTCATGCAAATATCCCCAAGAGGGGAATGTCCTCCAATGGGGAATAAAGTAGGTGTCTGAGTTTTTAAGAGTAATTCCTTTGGTTTTTACCTCAACATCTTGTCTGTATGATGCTTGGGGAAAAGGGCTAGTATTAGCTGTCTGCTGGAGAGCAGGAGGCACTGTTGGTGGAAGCACCCATGTGGGGTGCCAGGCGGTCCATCAGTCTTTTTTTAAATGCAAAGAAAAAAACTCATGGTCTGTAGCCGACAGGCTTGATCTGAAGGGAAGGAATCCAGGTTTAGGGTAAAGGGAAAATTCAAAGCCAAATGTAATTCAACAGGTCTGAAGACCTCCATCATGCGTTCACAATTGGATAGGCTTATATTGTCTGCCAGCGGAGTTGTGCTTAGCAAGCATAGTTCCTCTTGTTGGCATTTGTGCAAGACTTCTGCTTAGCCCACCATAGGTCTTTCAGCCCTCATGGTAGAGAGGTCTAGCACCATTGAGTCATTGGCTTTCCTATTGACTGCAGTAGGGCGTGCCTTCCAGGCCGCATCTGCAAAGTCTAGGATGGATGTCAAGTCCTTTCTCCTGTGCTCCCTATTCCACTACCTAGAGGCAGCAAGCTGGATAAGGTGACCATGAATCATGGCTTTGCGGGCCTCCTATAAGAGCCTACCATTTTCAGACAATTGTTTGGATATGTGACCGGTTTAAAAGAGCTGTAGCTCGAATTGAGACCGGATTACCTTATTCTCCAGTAAAAGATGGTCGGTTGAGGCCAGAGATCGCAAATAGGCCTTGTGCACACAGGGAATAAAAAAAAAAAAAAAAAAAAGTCTGCAACACCAGCACCAACATCAGGAAAAAGCAGCTGTAAACACTTATAGGCATTTTGCATTGGCGTTAATGCACGTTTAGCAGTCTATGCCGTCTTTTTTCCACGCCCAATTCTAGGAGCTTAAACACACTGCCGTTTAACACTGAAAAAAAAAAAGTTGTACTTTTTATATTGTAATAAAAATAGCATTTTTTTTAAAGCAATTTTCTCAGTTTAGGCCAGTGGTTCTCAACTCCTGTCCTCAGGACCCACTAACAGGCCAGATTTTAAGTATTACCTTGGGGAGATGCAGACTAGAATACTGCAATCCCTGAGCAGCAAATTATATCACCTGTGATGCATTTCAGTTATCTTGCAAACCTGGCCTGTTGGTGGGCCCTGAGGACTGGAGTTGAGAACCACTGGTTTAGGCCAATATGTATTCTACATATTTTTGGTAAAAATAACTAAAAAGCGTATATTGATTGGTTTGCGCAAAAGTTATAGCATCTACAAAATAGGGAAAAGATTTGGCATTTTTATTTTTTACTAGTAATGGCAGCGATCTGCAATTTTATCGGGACTGCGACATTATGGCAGACATAGGACACTTTGAGACCATTGGTATTTATACAGCGATTAGTGCTATAAAAATGCACCGATTACTGTGTAAAAGTCACTGGCAGGGTAGGGGTTAACTGTTCCCTAATGTATGTTCTAACTGAAGGTGGATGGGACTCACTATAGGAGATGACAGATTGTGGTTCCCAGCTTGTAGGAACTCATGATCTGCATCTCCTCTCAGAACAGGGATGGACGACAGAGAAAAGGATTTTACGGTGAGTACAAAAACCCCATTTTCTCTTTTCATCCATGGACGGACAGCTCCTTAATTCTTGACAGTTGATATCCCTTCCGTATCGTTTATCTGGAAGTAATGTTCCAATTCCCTTTTCACCCTCTTTAATCCTTCATCCCGGAGCAGTTCTTCATTTAGTCGCCAAGTATAGGGTTGTCTATGATATTCGGGCAAAAAAAAAAGTGTAATTCTTTGATTTGGGATGCATAATCCTCCATATATCAACCATCTGACTACTATGCATTTTTTGTTTTATCTTTGTCAATTGTATGTTATCTGGCCCCTGTAACCGGGACGTACTATCCACTGCCGGAACAAAAAGTTCATATCTCCCATCAAAATTATATATCCCACCCCAAAATCCTTCAGTTTCCCCAGAGTTTCAATGAGATATTTAATGGGGTTCACATTAGGAGCGTAGATATTTGCTAGGGTACATTCCCCCCAACTTCCCTTTTAGAAACATCGACCATCTTTGTCCGTCATTCTATCCTCCAATGTGAACCTCATTTCCCTAGAAAACCCTATTGCAACCCCCCTTGCCCTTTTAGAGATAGTATCTCCATAAAACCAGTTCGGGAAATTGGGTGAGTAGAATTTAATTCTAGGGTCCGATGGGTCTCCTGTAAGAAGACCACATCTGCTCTATAATGCTTAAGCTCTCTTAAGACCTTATGTCTTTTGGTAGGTATATTAAGACCAGACATTGTAGGACAGGAAATTTATTGCTGACATCAATATTTACTTTTCTCTTTCCTTTTAAACTGTTGACATGTTATGTCTTTCATCACCTTTTCCTTTTTGTAGATTCAAAGAGGTAGGATTCCCTCCTTTCTCCCATTTACAAAACCCCTTTCCCTCTCCCCTCTTTCCCACCCCTTTACAAAACCCCCCCTCCCTCCAATCTTTCCCTTCCCACCCCCTCCGGCCCATTATTGGCCTTAGAACCATTAGTGGTCTTTCCTCCTGGTTCTCTCATTTTGGAGGTGCAGCTCAGACCCTGCAACTCTGCCTCCCCCTCTCCTATAGTTTGGGGAGGGTGAGGCAACCCGGAAACGCTGCACGGTGGCCCGGTCGGCCTTTTCCGCCCCCTAAACCCTCCCCCAAAGTGGAAGAAATTATGAGCAGCCCTTTAAGCCATCTTAAGGTAAACGAAAGGCCATCCTGTTTAAGAGTGTAGATCTACTTTTAGTTAAACAAAACGCTTCCATCAAACTAGTAATTTTACATATTACTAGTAGTTAAACTGGAATAAATTACACAAAATAATTACACCTCCAATTGCGTGGAGCTTAAATACATCTAGTGTAACCACTTTCCCACTGGGCACTTGTACCCCTTTCCTAACCAGGCAAATTCAGCACTCAAAATTTGAATGGCACTCAGCCATGCAACACTGCACCAATATGATACTACAGAGATTTTTGGTGGTATATCAGCACTTGGTCTTTTTTCATTTAAAAAGCGCAAGAAAAAATAAAAAAAAGTATAAAAAAAAATTTTTTTTACCAAAGCATTGCTCTTCATTTGTTAACATTTTGCAAGTTAGGAATTTTTGGCCAAACATATACCGCTACATATCTTTGGTAAGAATAACCCAAACCAGTGTATATCATTTGGTCTTTGTGAAGGTTATAGAGTCTACAAGCTATGATGCCAATCATTTAAAATTGCACACCTGATGTACTGACTGCCTCATTTTGGAGACAAGCCAGGACAGTACAAAAACCATTTAAAATTACCCTTTTTGGAAAAGTAGATATTTAATAAGAGGCATGGCGATTTTTTTTTTTTTTTTTAAGTAGTCTCTTGTATGGCGATACCATGTGCGAGACCTTCACAGCCTAGCCACAGAGAGGCCCAACATGTAGGGAGCACCGTTAGGTGTTCTAGGTACATAAATTACACATCCAATTTGACTACCTATTACACTTGGTCCCTGTAGCACCAGGACAATGAATATGCCCATAAAATGGCCCCATTTTTGGAAAGCAAACACCCCAACACAATCTAGGAGGCATAATGAGTCTTTTGAACAGGTATTTTTTTCCCCCCACAAGTTTCTGGAAAACGTGGACACACACACACACACACACACACACACACACACACACACGTCCATTTATAAAGATATATTTCTAACACATAGCATGTACATACCAAAATAAAATTGTGCTACTACGAGTATGACAATACCATGTGTGCGACTTTAACTTTACGCAGCCTGGCCACATAGAGGCCCAATATGCAGGGAGTTCAGGTGTTGTAGGAACATAAAATTACACATTTAATTTCCTGACTACCAATTACATTTGTAAGGCACTGATGGCATGGATGTGGCATTTCAAATCCAGCCCACTCACGCTGCTGTGCTGCCTCCCTCGTCTCACGCTGTATTGATTGGCGTGAGGAGAGCTGAACTGGACATTATGCCGGTTTGTTGACAAAGTGATTGCTCTGTCATTGGATGGAGCAATCATGTGTTAAAGGGCCGCTGTCATTGGCCCTTTACCCTGATCAGTGATGCGCTGGGTCCCAGACATCACAGCTACTCCCAGCTGCGTGCCAAGCGCAAGCACATCAATAGACGCCCTCCTAGTACTAGCTGGCCATGCTGTAGCTGTCATTCAGCTATAGCGTGGTCTGCAAGTGGCCAACATTGCCCAAAAAAAAAAAAATATATTTTTTTTGAAGCATAACTAACACACACACACACACACACACACACACAGTCAATTACCCATTCTGGGACACAATTGCCCAAACATTTAGTTCCTGTACAACATGTACGGTGAACATGCTATAGCTGACAAGCAGATTTTTCAAGTTACAATTAGACCGATTAGCCATACCGAAATATTGCCTTTAGATTCATGTCAGCCCAGAACAGATTTTGTCCCTCAATATCAGCATCCAGGGCAACTGTATTCCGCAACTGTTCCACTAACTGAATATATTCCTTTCTTTCAAGTCCAAATTTCCGGATATCTCTGCGATTTGTAAATATGAGACTTGGCTCCCTACCTATAAAAAAAAAAACAAAAAAAAACAGAAAACCATTCAATTGATGTGGGACAGATGTTGCCATCATTCCTTTATAGTATCCAATCTTTTTTTTTTTTTTTGAAGTCCCAAAAGAATAAGAGCCAACCAATATATTCAACCAGTTTAAGATAAACCCCCCCCAAATAAACCTCCATGAGGCTCGGAAAATCAATGGCAGTGTACCATTTATACAAAAAAAAAAAAAAGTTTGCTAGGTGGAGATACCCAAAACCACACTGCCCCAAGGCTGTTCATTTGTTTATGAAGAAAAGGGAAATCCAACATGTTTCAGGAATTTCCAACATGGGGGATAAACCGTCAACATACATGTCAACTATACTACTGTTCATCTACATCATCTCCCAGGTTCAGAACAGAAGGTGCCCACCAACTTGGACCATGCAGGTCGTAAAAACGGGGTCAAGAACAGTTTGTCAAAATAACTGCTGTTCAATGGAAGGGGTCCCCAAAAAAGATGTTGCATCTGCCCAGGGTGGTGTGGAGTCTACCTCGCTGTCAAGCAGGGTTATACCAATCGGTGGTATAGTTTCATATATGGTGGCGGTATATCCCTGATGAAGATGGTTTGAAATTATCGAAACACTTTGGATTTCCCTTTCCATGAACAAACTGAACCTTGGGAGCAATGTAGTCATGTATAGGTTTTAGGTATCACCACCTAGCAAATAAATTTGTATAGTTATACTGCCATTGTTGGGGGAACTTCCCCCAAAAAAAAAAAAACAAAGCTTCAGGTTGTGGACATTAGACCAATCACTAGAAAAGTTAGCTGCATACATAGCTTTAGTAAATATGGATAGAATCCTCTCATGAGCTTCAGCCCCTTTAAACAGACCATGTTCCTCTTGTCCACTGGGGGCAGTAGTAACTGCTGTAGGAGAAGAGCTCAAACCAGAGCCAATAGTTTTCACTATTGATACTTAAATTATTTTATTCTGGTCATTGTACGTTTATAGGGAGAATTTATTAAGATGTACTACACTATGATCCCTCCATCTGGCTCCAGTTTGTGAGCTTTCATTCTATGCAGCTACAGCAGTTACTACTGCCCCCAGTGGAAAAGCAGAAGTAATTTTGGCAGCAAATTTAGTCTTAGGACTAAAATAGCATTTAGTTTTTAGTCCCATTTTAGTCTTCTGCAATTGTTTTAGCCGTATTTAGTCGGCTAAAATCTCCAGTACATTTTAGTCACCTAAAAATCAAATGGGTGCAATTAAAATTTGTAATGCATTAAACATCTCTACAATTTCCAAACTCATACTGCTGGAGTGAAAAAGCCAATATGTTATTGAGGTATGAACATGCACTACAGACCAGTGTTAATTTTGAAGTCAAAATTTCAATTTAACGTATATACACTCGAGTTTAAGCCGACCCGAATATAAGCCGAGACACCTAATTTTACCACAAAAAAAAAAAAACCTGGGAAACTTGACTCGAGTATAAGCCTAGGGTGTCCATCTGCATGCCTCACTTTGTCCATGACTAGACTGACGTTTAACATGGGAGTCTATAGAAGGGAAGCCCGGCTTTGAAAAATCGGTGCTCCCCGGCCGTAGGTCCACCGGACAACAATCTTTGCACACTTGGAGAAATGGGGCTACATGTGTACCAAGTTTGGGGTCCAGGGGACCTACAGCCGGCACCGGGTCCCCAAAATCTGGGAGATTAGGCGCAAAAAGGTGACTCGAGTATAAGCCGAGGGGGGCATTTTCAGCACATAAAAAAGTGCTGAAAAACTTGGTATATACAGTGCCTTGCAAAAGTATTCGGCCCCCTTGAACTTTTCATCCTTTTGTCACATTTCAGGCTTCAAACATAAAGATATAAAATTTTAATTTTTTGTGAAGAATCACCAACAAGTGGGACACAATTGTGAAGTGGAACGAAATCTATTGGATATTTTAAACTTTTTTAGCAAATAAAAAACTGAAAAGTGGTGCGTGCAAAATTATTCGGCCCCTTTACTTTCAGTGCAGCAAACTCACTCCAGAAGTTCAGCGAGGATCTCTTAATGATCCAATGTTGTCCTAAATGACTGATGGTGATAAATAGAATCCACCTGTGTGTAATCAAGTCTCTGTATAAATGCACCTGCTCTGTGATAGTCTCAGGGTTCTGTTGAAAGCGCAGAGAGCATCATGAAGACCAAGGAACACACCAGGCAGGTCCGTAATACTGTTGTGGAGAAGTTTAAAGCCGGATTTGGATACAAAAAGATTTCCCAAGCTTTAAACATCCCAAGGAGCACTGTGCAAGCAATCATTTTGAAATGGAAGGAGTATCAGACCACTGCAAATCTACCAAGACCTGGCTGTCCCTCTAAACTTTCAGCTCAGACAAGGAGAAGACTGATCAGAGATGCAGCCAAGAGGCCCATGATCACTCTGGATGAACTGCAGAGAACTACAGCTGAGGTGGGAGAGTCTGTCCACAGGACAACAATCAGTCGTACACTGCACAAATCTGCCCTTTATGGAAGAGTGGCAAGAAGAAAGCCATTTCTCAAAGATATCCATAAAAAGTCTCGTCTAAAGTTTGCCACAAGCCACCTGGGAGACACACCAAACATGTGGAAGAAGGTGCTCTGGTCCGATGAAACCAAAATCTAACTTTTTGGCCACAATGAAAAACAATATGTTTGGCGTAAAAGCAACACAGCTCATCACCCTCAACACACCATCCCCACTGTCAAACATGGTGGTGGCAGCATCATGGTTTGGGCCAGCTTTTCTTCAGCAGGGACAGGGAAGATGGTTAAAATTGAGGGGAAGATGGATGCAGCCAAATACAGGACCATTCTGGATGAAAACCTGTTGGAGTCTGCAAAAGACCTGAGACTGGGACGGAGATTTATCTTCCAACAAGACAATGATCCCAAACATACAGCAAAATCTACAAAGGAATGGTTCACAAATAAACGTATCCAGGTGTTAAAATGGCCAAGTCAAAGTCCAGACCTGAATCCAATCGAGAATCTGTGGAAAGAGCTGATAACTGCTGTTCACAAACGCTCTCCATCCAACCTCACTGAGCTCGAGCTGTTTTGCAAGGAAGAATGGGCAAGAATTTCAGTCTCTCGATGTGCAAAACTGATAGAGACATACCCCAAGCGACTTGCAGCTGTAATCACAGCAAAAGGTGGCTCTACAAAGTATTAACGCAAGGGGGCCGAATAATTTTGCACGCCCTACTTTTCATTTTTTTCTTAGTTAAAAAAGTTTAAAAAAAAAAATAGATTTCGTTCCACTTCACAATTGTGTCCCACTTGTTGGTGATTCGTCACAAAAAAATTTAATTTTATATCTTTATGTTTGAAGCCTGAAATGTGGAAAAAGGATGAAAAGTTCAAGGGGGCCGAATACTTTCGCAAGGCACTGTATATATATATATATATATATATATATATATACATACACACACACACACACATATACACACACACACACACACACACAGTAGTTTATTTTGTAAATAGAATTTTTTTTAAAGTCTTGATTAAAAATGGCATTTTAGTTAGTTGACTAACACAATTGAGATGACTAATAGTATTCATTTAGTCTGCCAAATTAACACTGCTATCCATATTACTAAAGCGATTGACTTTCAGGTGAGTAATGGTTTGATGAAGTCCACAGATTAACAGTTAATCCAGCGAAGAAACTTCTGGAAGTTTAATTGCTTTATGCATTTTCACCTTTGAATGAACTGGAGAAACCCTTATATGCACAATTTCTAATAATGGGTGTTACACTTTGTGCTTTACATCAACCCTGTCCTTAGGACACACTAGCAGGCCAGGTTTTATGCATTGCCTTGGGAGATGAATACTGCAATCACTGAGCAGCAAATTATATAAGCCTGTGATGCATTTCAGTTATCTTGCAAACCTGGCCTGTTAGTGAGCCCTTAGGACAGGGTTGATGACCACTGCTTTACATTATACTAGTTCTATAGACTCACCGGCCACTTTGTTACACCTTGTTAGTACCCCTTTTATCTTCAGAACTGCCTTAATTCTTTAATGCATAGATCCAACAATGAGATGGAAACATTCCCCAGATATTTGGGTCCATATTGACATGATAGCATCACACAGTTGCTGCAGATTTGATGGCTGCACATCCAATTTACACCACATCCCAAAGGTGCGCCATTGGATGGAAATCTGGTGACTGGAGGTCATAGTACAGTGAACTTCTTGTCTTGTTTCAGAAACCAGTGGTGAGATGATTTGAGCTTTGTGACATGGTGCATTATCCTGCTAGAAGGAGCCATCAGAAGATGGGTACACTGTCAAAGGGATAGACATGGCCAGCAACAATACTCAGTACCAAGCGGGCATTGTTTAAATGCCATGGCTTAAGGGGGCCAATAAAAATCCCCACACCATTAGCCTTAACAGTTGATACAAGGCAGGATGGATCCACGTTTTCATGTTTACGCCAAATAGACCCCAATAGGAATGTTGCAGCTGAAAAGCGACTCAGACCAGGCAACGTTTTTCCAATTTTCTATTGTCCAATTTTGGCGAGCCTGTGCCAGATGTAGCCTCAGTTCCCTTTTCTTAGCTCACCGGAATGGCACCCGGTGTGGTTTTCTGCTACTGTAGCCCAACTGCTTCAAGGTTCAATGTGTTGAGTGTTCAGAGATGGTATTCTGCATACCTTGGTTGCAACGAGTGGTTGAGTTAGTCGCCTATTATCTCGAACCAGTCTGACAATTCTGACCTCAACAAGGTCTTTGTCCACACCACTGCCACTCACTGGATATTTTTTTGGACTATTCTCTGTAAACCATAAAGATGGTTGTGCATGAAAATCCCAGTAGATCAGCAGTTTTTGAAACACTCAGACCAGCCTGCCACATTCAGAGTCAAATACCCTTTTCTTCCCTATTCAGATTCTCAGTTTGAACTTCACCAAGTCTGTATGTATGTATGTATGTATGTATGTATGTATGTATGTATGTATGTATGTATGTATGTATGTATGTATGTATGTATGTATGTATGTATGTATGTATGTATGTATGTATGTATGTATGTATGTATGTATGTATGTATGTATGTATGTATATATATATATATATATATATATATATATATATATTTGCTGCCATGTGATTGGCAGATTAGCAATTTGTGTTACCAAGCAAGTGTACTAAAGTGGCAGGTGAGTGTAGGCCATTTATAATAGCAAGAAGAAATGTCAACAGGTATTTTGCATTAAAATTTTGGTGCTGCATATATTGTTTTTGGTTGAGGGTTTTGTATAGACATTGGTTTTCCTCAAAAGCATGGACTTTTTTGCACTATTGTCCTCTGAATAATGTCCATGCTGGGACAGTGTACTTTACCTCCCCAATCCCCAGAAGACATTAAAAGATCATTGCAGCAATGGCTACTACAGTGCTTTTTCACAAGATCTTCCAAGTATGCACACTTTCATGGGTCCAAGCTGTACAAAATTCCCTGATCTGCGCTAAGGCCTCGTACAGACCTTGTTTGACGAGAAATCCGAACTGCTGGGAGAGCTTTCTTGCCAAGAAAACCGGCCGTGTGTAGGAGGCTCTCAGGTTTCTCGTCAAGAAAACTGCCCAGAATCGCGACGAGAAAAATAAACCTGCTCTATTTTCTCGTTGGGATTGTTGTCGGCCTGTTTCGATGAGAAAACCAGAGCGTGTGTATACTTACCTGTCGCCGTGGAAACCTGCGCATGCTCAAAATGACTGACGCATGCGCGGTAGCTTCCAAGGCATAGGTAGGGTGAAGCAAGATGTGGCGGCATCGAATGTGACGAGCGCATGGTCGTAGTTGATGACGTCACCGCATTTGTGCCATTCAAAAAGAACGGTGGTTCTTTTGAATCGTACGTGTACACTCGGCCGGGACAAGAATCTCGTCAGGAAAAACTACTTTTTTCCCCCCGACGAGATTGGCTGTGTGTACTGGGCTTTAGATTTGCTTGGGACCTATAGCTTTAAAAAGCTGACTCACTGGCTATAGATCAGAATGAATACCACCTGATCTCAGCTACCCGACTGATGCCACTCTCCCAAAGAGACAGCCGAAACTTTGCAAACAATTGTGGAAGGCTCCAAAGGGAGGTGGGCAAACTTGATTGCTGGAAATATCAGGTGGCTTCTCAGCCATCCACATCGGTTCTAGACAATTTGACCTGTAGTACCCTGGCCAATAGCTTTGACATTCCCCTTCAATATGCACACCCAGATGTCAACAGGGGGGGGGGGGGGAGAGAAAAAATAAATAAATAGATTACTTGATGACTCCTTTTCCAGGACGGTAAGCTCATGTGATCCTCCTGGAGGAGGACTTGGGAAAAGTCACTCTACTACTTTATTGTAAGTTTCTCTTTTTGCAACGTCCCTTCCAATGAAAAACTGCAAGCACTTTCACCATATACTGATGGTAAAGCAGCGTGCCAACTGCTGAATCCACACAGCTCAGTGAGGTAGTGGAAGGAAGCCATGACTAGAAAAGTGCAGTACCTTTCAGCTATACGTGTCAAGTAGGTCCATGTGTCTCAAAATGCATATTTTTCTTCTTGTACATGCACAACAGCTTTATTCACAAAACGACTGGCATGCCCCTATGCGATTAGTTAGAGAGCACTTGTTAATTGGGGTTTTAGACTGAATCATCTACCTGCAGTCCATGCAGAATGCAACAATCTGGTCTCTTTTAGACTATTCAGACTCGCATGATCATCAGTGCACAATTTAGTATATTTTTAAGGGTTCACTGAGCTGCATGAAGGGTGAACCCGACATTCACAAATGGTGTGTTGATTACAGGGAAGAATATACTGCAAGTTACAGGATACCAATTGCTATATAGAATCTGGACCAAGCACAGCAAATCTGTTGTGCTGTAGTCACAAGACTTCAAACCTTACCTACTGCCTTGCACACTCCAGTGTATAGGTCCATCTGATACCCTTTGCTGCACTCACACTTGTAGCCTCCCTTCAGATTGACACATATTTGACTGCAGATGCCTGGATTTTGGCATTCATCAATATCTAAAAAAATAAATCAAAGTTCTTGAATCGCAAGATGTACATCAGTAGCCAAATTTGTTCTGTTAAAGAGTTCCCATTTTCAGTTGGCCATCATGAAATTAGTCATGTGAAATGGTGCCAATGGCGTTATATTGTGTATGTAAACTGACCAAAAAAAATTTAAAAAAAATCTACTTATAAATTTATAGATATATTCACCTAACAAGTAAAGCTGACTGGTAACACATTAGGGCCTGTGTTGACTACCAAATAAAGCCTTTTAGGAGTATGGCATTTGACCTCCAAAGCTGCATCAGCTTACTTCAAAATGCTTTTGCTTCCAAGATCATGCAGAGTTAATTTAAGTACATTTACAGTCATGGCTGAAAGTAGTGTGAAGTGGGAGGGGATAAATGCGCCACTGCGCTAGCAAGGGGTGAAATACGTTTTACCTGGGCCATTAGGGCATGTCAATGGCATCAGTTTGAGACTCTTCAGAATGGACGGTGCATCCGACTGCCTGACTTTCTTCAAGCAGGTTATACATTCACATAGACTTCATGGGAATGTAAAATCTGCTTAAATCAAACAAAAGCCTGTTTAGCAAGGGTCTGTGATGATGGCCTTTCACATAAGGCAAATTAGTATTCTTAGACAATTCAATGAATACAAAGCCAGCTTGAAGCAGGTCAAATAAAAAAGGAGGTGGTTAACTGTAGGTCAAAAGCACCTTTCAAATTTGTAGGATCAAAAGGATTTTAAAAACAAGCCCATCAATGCAGGTCCTGAGGCAACCACGTTAAAGCAAATACAGGCGCAGGCGGTCCCTAGGTTACAAATGGATGGAGACAACAGGAAGTGAGAGGAAATGTACCCCTAGGAAGGGAAATTCACTATGAGTTATCATGGGGGGGGGGGGGGGGGGGGAAAGAAAAATAAATAAAAAATCCACTGAAGCTTAATCACCCAATTTGGGTTGTTTCAACAACCCAAATTTTTCAAAATATAATTGTCACAGGGACAGAAAGTGAGGTGAATTCTGACCAGGGGCACAGACAGCAAAACAAATGTTCCCGATGCTATCCAAAAAAAATATGGGTTATATATATATATATATATATATATATATATATATATATATATAAAATAAGAGGGCGCTAAATAATAAACACACTATGGCATATAAAGTGCAAAAAAAGTGCTTTAAAATTCATTAACAATGATAAAGTGCGTAAAAAACAAAGTGAACAAAGTGCGCTATAAAACAGCAATCTGGATGGGTGGTATATCAAGAAAAGTCCCAATTAGTCAGGAAAAAATTGCGAGGCGGAGTGTCCCCCAGGCTTATCCCATTGGCATCGTACAGCACTCAAACCAAGCTCCACCTGACCTGTCTTTTTAAACAAAGGGGTCCCAGCGATTTGGTAAGTGAGCTACTTATCCACCGGGTGTCATTGCGTTTCCATAAAATTGTTCCCATGGTGATGGTGTAAAGACCTAAAATTACTTTACATCTTTTATGGACATTTGATATACCACCCATCCAGATTGCTGTTTATATTATGCACTTGATCATTGTTGATTATGAATTGTAAAGCACTTTTTACGCTAGCCATAGTGTGTCGTTTATGGTTTAGCGCCCTCATATTACACAACCCACATGTCACAAAGTCAGCACATTGCATTTTGAGGGGAGCAGCTTATTTATTGTTTAGTGCATTTAGTCATAGCGCAGGGTTCTCTTTATTTATCCCAAAAAAAATAAAAAAATCTTTTGGCAGGCGCTGCGTAAACAAAAAGTTCTGACAAAGTCAACTTAAAGTGGTGTTCAGCCCCAAAAAAACTAAATAAAAACCACACACCAGCAGCTACACATACTGCAGCTGCTGGCTTTGAAGGACACTTGCCTGTCCTGGAGTCCAGCGATGTCGGCACCCGCAGCTGATGGAAACATCGGCTGCCGATGTTTCCGTCGGGTGCTGCCATTGCTGGCAAGGCTACCCAGCAGTGTAGCCTTTCGGCTTCACGCCAGGAACCCTACTGCACATCTGCGAGGCCCCTCTCCTACTAGCCCGGCAGCCAGGGAGAAGGGAACCCCAGCCGGGACATCAATATCTGCAGCTGAGGCTCCCAGTAGTGGGAAAGGATATCCATCAAAGACTGGCATCTTGTCCCCTCCTCCCCGAAAGGTGCCAATTGGGGGGGGGGGGGGGGATCAGATTATTGGAAGTTCCACTTCAGGGTGGAACCCCGCTTTAACAAACCTAAAGACCCTATCTGGTTTAGGTGTATTTCTAGCCAATAAATGGCAGTTTTGACTATGAAAACTAGCAACCGTTGGAAAAATGATTTCACATTTACGCATGAAATTTGGCAACATTAAAACTAAAAACGATTGATCATGGCTAGGCCAATGCATGCCCAACTCATTCGCCATTTTTTTTTTACGTTTGTTACAAAACAAAAAAACCCACTTACCGCCACATGTCTTCCGATCAATCAGTTCAAAGCCAGCTGGACACTCGCATTCATAGCCAATAACCTCATCTCGGCACTGGTGAGAGCAACCACCATTATTGATGGAACATTCATTCAAACCTTAAAAGGGGGGGGGGAAGAGGCAAGACCTTTGAGAAACAATTTCCCCTCCAAGAGATTTTAGCAGCCAGACCAGCTTAAACCACAAAAACTGGCTTAGTTGCCAACTGCTGCTACACAACAGGCTTTGCCATAACTAGAAACGCCAAAAAAGGCAGCAAGTTTGATAACCACAGAATATGAAATTAAGCATTAGTTTGAGATACACTTAACCTCCTTAGCGGTAACAATGAGTGTGGCTCGGGGTGACTTTTCACTACCAAAAGCGGTAACCCCAAGCCACTCAGGATCGCAGTATCCAGGGAAAGTTACTCACCTTGTCCCCTGGATCCTGCGATGTCTCCCTGCGAGCCGCGTGTTCTCCACTCGATTTAGTGCCCAGCGCCAAATTCTAAAAATTAAAAAACACAGTATACATACAGTACTGTAATCTGTAAGATTACAGATTACTGTATCAAATTACACACCCCCTTTGTCCCTAGTTTATCCAGTGCCCTACATGTAGTTTTAAATTATAAATACTGTTCTGCCTGGAAACTGGAGATTGTCCATAGCAACCAAAAAGTGTTCCTTTACATCAAAAGTGGTTTTAGACCAGCTAGAAAACAGTGATAGTGATTCTAATTTACTTTCAGAATTGAGCAATAGTGATTTGTGGGGAAATTTGTCATTAAACACTGAAAGTAACGACAGCGACAATTCTGCAACTGAGCAAATTTCAGTGTTTGATTACATTGAATTTTTATTTATTTTTTTAATTACATTTGTTATTATAATTTAAGATTGTGTTTCAAACTATCATACCCGGGATGTCTACCAGACTTTTGTTTGGACAGATTTAAGTGTCATTACTAAGAATTGCAGGCCTACAATATAAAAAACGCCAAATTTCCATGCAAAATAATTGTACCGCTTTGAGCATCTAAAATCTGACATAATCATACTGCCAGGGAGGTTAAAGTAGGTCCCCTCATTCGCTGTGAATTCTGTCCAAATTTTTAACTAGGGGGGGGGGGGGGTCTGACACTTACCCCCCCCCCCAAAAAACCTATGGCCAATTACAGCAAGAACTGCAGTGGGGGCTAAAAATGCTCAATACAGGTCACATTCACACTTCTGGATGCTGCCAGAATACAAAACTACTTACCACAGTCCTTTGCGGGTTCATCGCTGCCATCTTTGCAATCAAACTCCTTGTTGCAAACCTTGTTTAAACTGATGCACTCGCCAGATCTGCACTTGAATTTACCAGGTCCTGAACACTGAATGACTGAAGTCAAGCAGTATAGGGAAAATTAGGAAGAACCATCAGACAGGCACTTAAGTTTTCTTCACAGACACACGGGAAATAAAGCTACAATATGTGCCCACCATTTTTACAGCGGATTTCATCAGTGCCATCAAGGCAGTCTCTCACACCATCACATTGTCGAGTGCCATGTATACAGTTCCCATCTTCACATTTAAATTGGTCAGGCTGACATGTACGAGGTGCTAAGGGGGGGGGGGGTTGGGAGAAAGAAAAATAAAAAAAAACACCACACATCACTAAGAAATGTCACATTGTCTACATTACGATCATTTTGAAGCTGGCATTCATGGTTTTGTATCACAATAGCAACCAGCACATGCACGGTGATTTTTGCCTATTAGAATAGCAGGTTCTCATAGCAGGCTAAATTATCCTTTTCATTTCTAAAAAGGGCAGTACACAGGCTGCACATATTGGATCAAAAAATTGGCCACCTGTCTGGCTTTGATCGGACGGGCATGCTGGAAAAACAGCAGCCTATTGGCATCTGATCAGAGCTCACAGCTAAATGCTTGAGTGCTGACTGGTGTGTTCTGCCAGGGGGGGGGGGGGGGGGGGGGAGGAATTGAATCATATAGCTAGTAAACATTTATAAAAAAAAAAAGGGTACCCATGGGCGTTGGTTGTATTATGGGTTTTCTAAACCGAGCACTGCAGAAGCCGTATACCTTCATAATGCTTAGATGTATGAAACCATTTTAACACTGCAGAAAGGGTTTCTTTCAAGTCAGGGTCTAAAATACAATGCCTTTAAAAAAAAAAAAAAAAAAAAAAAACTTGGAATATGGGACATGAATGCCCTGTTAAACCAGGATGTACTAGGGATGCAGTATAATTAAATATCTGTAGAAAAGGGTTGTGGATCTACATTTCCAGCTCCAATACAAATATGAAATAGTTTTACTATGGACAAAATTTAAAAAGTCATCAGTGGAGCCAGGAAGATGACACCAGGCACCACCCCCAGGCCAACAGCGAATAAAAAGGGTGGCAATCGCTATGAGCAACATTTACAGAACCACAAAATAAAAATAAATTAAAATCACAATTACTAGGTCAACAAGAACTGCAGTGTTTACTACAATTCAAATTCCTTCTGGATTTTTTCACAAGCTTACTTTACACAGACTGTCAGTTCTCATCATGAAACTGAAAGCTGAGCAGCAGCATCCCTGTGGTGACTAAATTCTTATTCTAGCTACAAAAAGCAGGTTGAGGGGCTTATGCGTGTGCAGACCATCTGATCTGACTAGTTGGAGAAAAATAAAATACAAGATAATTGACTTACGGCAGTTGGTTTCATCACTCTTATCCTTGCAGTCCGCATCACCATCACACCGCCACTTCCTGTGAATGCATTCTCCAGAGCCACAAGGAATCTCACTGGGGGAACACCTATGGGGAGTAACTGGCTGGCGGCCACACTGTTCCAGAGACTCATCCGAGTGGTCGGCACAGTCTGCATCATCATCACATACCCAACTCAGTGGTATGCAGGAAGAGTTCTTGCACTGAAACTCGTGAGCCCCACATGTTGGAGGAGTGCAGTTTACTTCATCACTTCCATCAGTACAGTCTTTGTGACCATTACAGTAAAAGCTAAAGGAAATACAGCGATCATTGGAGCAAGTGAACTCAGCTGGACTACAGGTCACATTCTCTGCAAGAGAAGGCAGAGCAAAAAAAAAAAAAAAAAAAAAAAAAAAAAAAAAAAAGTTAACCATACTGTAGGCATCTTGAAACGCAAGGCACATTTTTCTTATGTCAGAGCATTGGAGAGCATTAAGGCTTGGTTCACACCTATGCATTTTTTAGCGCATTTTTGCAGAAACACTACTGTCCATTTACCATGGATGTAAATCACATCTGTGCATTTTATGGAAAGGGCCAGGACTTTGGTTCCATAGAAGTCAGATGAAAAGCATGCATGGGGGGAGAAAAAAAAAAAAATAATTTTCACCTGCAATATGGAAACTGCATCCTGCATAAGTGTGAGTCAGGCCCAAAAAACAAACAAAACCTAGACCATTCAAATCATTCTGGTCTTACATGCACTTTAATGAGCACCCATGGGGAAATTTCCCCAAAAGGCATTTAGCTTTCAAGCCTTTCCCCTCTAAAAAAAAGGAAACAAAAGTTAACTAGACACTTTAAAGGCTTTCAAAGAAAATAAAAAAATAAAATAAATAAACCCTCACACAAGGTATGCAAATAGTAGGATTTTTAAAACAGCTTACCTGTAAAATCCTTTTCTTGGAGTACATCACGGGACACAGAGCAGCATAGTCATTACTATGTGGGTTATATAGAATTACCTTCAGGTGCTGGCACTGGCAACTTCCAAAACAGGAAGTACCCTCCCCTATATAAGCCCCTCCCATCCGGGAGTACCTCAGTTTTGTAGCAAAGCAATACGTGTCCCCAAAAGAGGGGTGGGAGCTCTGTGTCCCGTGATGTACTCCAAGAAAAGGATTTTACAGGTAAGCTGTTTTAAAAATCCTACTTTCTTGTTCATACATCACGGGACACAGAGCAGCATAGTCATTACTATGTGGGACGTCCCAAAGCAATGCCACATGAGGGGGGGGGATACACCATACCTAAGCTGGGCGCCATCAGGCATGAGGATCTTTTGCGGCCTGCAACACACTGCGCCCAAAGGCGACATCCTCCTGACTTCTAACGTCCACCTGGTAGAACCTAGTAAACGTGTGTACTGAAGACCATGTTGCGGCCTTACAAATTTGCACCAGGGAGGCCTGGTGATGCACTGCCCATGAAGTTCCAACTGCTCTCGTGGAGTGCGCCCTAACTTTGAACGGAGGCGGTCTACTTCAAGCCATAGGCTTGTATTATGACCTGTCGAATCCACTTGGCTAAAGTAGATTTTGATGCTGCCTGACCCTTTCTGGGGCCTTCCGGCAGAACAAACAAAGAATCCGTTCTACGAATCTGAGCAGTGGCTTTTAGATAAGCTTTAACTGCTCTTACTACATCCAAAGAATGCAATAACTTTTCCTCTACCGAGCTTGGTTTGGGGAAAAAGGAAGGAAGAACCACATCCTGGTTCAAGTGAAACCTCGATACCACCTTAGGAAGAAAGGCTGGGTGAGGACGTAATACTACTCTGTCCTTATGGGATAACCAGATATGGCTCTTTACAGGACATGGCGGCTAATTCCGACACTCTTCTAGCCGAGCATATGGCTACTAAAAATATCAATTTCCTGGTGAGTAGAACCAAGGAAATGTGCCGCAAAGGTTCAAATGGCTGCTTCTGCAGAACCGACAGAACCAAATTTAGATCCCATGGGCATATGGGAGCTTTAATCGGTGGAATACGAGTCACACCTTGCATAAAGGATTTGACAAGTGAATGCATAGCCAGGGGCCTTTGAAATAGTATTGACAAGGCCGAAACCTGGCCCTTGATAGTACTTAAGGCAAACTTCCTGTCTACAGCCCACTGTAGGAAGTCCAGAATTCTGCCTATAACGTACTTACGTGGATGCCATTTTCTGGCCTCGCACCAAGTGATGTACGCCTTCCAAACTCTATAGTAGATCTGCCTGGATACAGGCTTCCTGGCATTGATTATAGTTGATACCACAGAGTTAGAGAGACCTCTCTTTAGGATGTGGGATTCAATAGCCAGGCCGTTAAACTTAGAGTTAGTAAGGAAGGGTGGTATATCGGTCCTTGCGAAAGCAGGTCCGGACGACGTGGAAGGGTCCAAGGACTCCCCACAGACATTTTGATGATCTCCGCGTACCAGGCCCTTCGGGGCCACGCTGGAGCCACCAGGATCACCGGCTTCTTCTCCAACCTGACTCTGCGAAGGAGTCGAGGCAACAATTGTAGCGGAGGGAATGCATATATCAGTCTGAACTGATCCCAAGGGAACACCAGAGCATCCGAGCCGCAAGCGAGGGGATCCCTTGTCCGGGAGACAAATCTGTCCACCTTTGCGTTGAATCTGGATGCTAGCAGATCTACATCCGGTGTTCCCCACCGCTGACATATTGCTCGGAAGACCTCGGGATGAAGGGACCATTCCCCTGGGCATAACTGTTGGCGACTCAGAAAGTCCGCCTTCCAATTCTCCACCCCTGGAATGAAGACAGCTGATATACATGGGACATGCTTTTCTGCCCATTCCAGGATGTGACTTACTTCCCTCTGGGCTGCACGACTCCTGGTGCCTCCCTGATGATTGATATATGCCACTGCTGTGGCATTGTCTGATTGAATTCTGACAGGGGACCCTTGGAGTCTGGATGTCCAGGCTACTAGGGCGTACTGGGCTGCTCGTATCTCTAAGAGATTGATGGGCAGGGTTTTTACTACATTTGACCATCTGCCCTGGAGAGACCATTGCTCCAGTACTGCCCCCCAGCCTATAAGGCTGGCATCTGTAGTGACCACCTTCCAAGATATCGGGCTGAAGGGTTTTCCCTTCTGGAGATTCTGGGGGATCAACCACCAGCAGAGACTCTTCCGAACGGAAGGGGACAAAGCCATCGGGAAGTCTAGAGCCTGAACTTTTCCGTTCCAGGCTGACAATATGGCCCTTTGTAAATTCCTTGAGTGGAATTGGGCGTATGGCACAGCTTCGAATGATGCTACCATCTTTCCTAGCAGCCTCATGCACAGGCGTATGGACGGCTGTCTTTTTGCACAAAGCAGACGGACCAAGGCCCTCAAAGAGGATACCTTGTCTAGAGGTAAGAAAATCTTCCTCTGGTCTGAATCCAGCCGTAGCCCTAGATATACCAGGTTTTTCACTGGCTGTAGGGCTGACTTGTCCAGGTTGATGACCCAACCGTGAGACTCTAGATACTTGATTGTATCGACAATTACCACTTCTAGCTTGGCAACTGAGTGGTCCATCAACAACAGGTCGTCTAGGTATGCCATTATCGTTACACCCCGTGTTCTTAGATCGGCCAACAGTGGGGCCAGAATTTTTGTGAACACTCGTGGTGCTGTGGCCAGACCGAATGGTAAGGCTCTGAACTGAAAATGGCGCCCTTCTACTGCAAAGCGTAGGAATTTTTGATGACCTGGAAAGATGGGAACATGCAAGTAAGCATCTTTGATGTCGATCGAGGCTAACCATTCCTCCCCTTGTAGGGCAGCGGTGACCGATCGGATCGACTCCATCCGGAAAGACCAGACGTTTAGAAATTTGTTTAGACTCTTTAGGTCCAATATGGGTCTTATGTCCCCGTTTGGCTTCGGGACTGTGAAAAGGTTTGAGTAGAAACCCAACCCCCACTCTTCCATAGGAACCTCCATAATTACTCCTTGGAGCAATAGTTGTTCTAACGCCAATAGGAGAGACACTGGCAAAAAACTGAGGTACTCCCGGATGGGAGGGGCTTATATAGGGGAGGGTACTTCCTGTTTTGGAAGTTGCCAGTGCCAGCACCTGAAGGTAATTCTATATAACCCACATAGTAATGACTATGCTGCTCTGTGTCCCGTGATGTATGAACAAGAAATATATTTTTTGGAAGCTGCCAAGTGTCCAAATGTTAACCCCAGCTGGTCTCCATCCCCAGAGACACGGCCGCATTGGATATTGTCACCAAGTCAGCCGAGGAGCTTTAAGAATTTTAAAACTGTCAGCAAAATCATTTTCCACTTCACTGCCAAACTTTGACCCTGCTGGCTATGCAGACAGTTAAATAAATGATGCCCAGTAGAAAAAAAAAAAAAAAAAAAAAAAAAAAAAAAACACACACCACATTTTTGCTCGCTACACAGTCCTACAATTCACCGATTGTAACCAGAAATAAATAGGAAGTCTCATTCACAGTGCTTGGGTTACTTGCCGATAGTCATAGGTTGTCTACAACATAACAGTCATGCCATGTCGCCAATAGCTGGTAGGACACTGCAATAAAACCCAGCAGGGCTCCATCTACAACCTCAAGGTGGAAAAAAAAAAAAACACAAATTCATGAACTTACGGCAGTTCGCTTCATCCTCTTCACTGTCACAGTCATTTTCACCATCACACACCCAAAAAAGGGGGATGCATTGTGTAGAACTAGGTCCACAATTTACTTCGGTCTCCCTGCATGTTCTCTGGTCTGCAGAGAAATCAAAACGGTTTAAATTGGGGGGGGGGGGTCAATATTTAAGTCTTATTAGCAACTTTGACAATGCACATATTCACTTGCAAATCAGCCCCTTTTGTTGCTAGAAAAAAAAAAAAAAATCCACAGAAATTTTCTAAAAGCAGAGGCTTTTGATGGTAAAATCACATTAAGCTGGAAGTAGGAGGCAGTGGAAGTGCCCCAGTGTGAAAGTTTTAAGCAGCATAGCACATGGTTTCCAAAAGTAAAATGCGCCTAGGGAGGGTGTCCATTTATGGAGACAAAGATATTGAATAGAAGTTTAGAGATGGGAAAGGTCTGGGGCATAAAAACAGAGCGACTTCAGAGGAGGAATAAAAAGGGAAAGGGGAGACCTGATTGAAACCTTTACCACTTGCCTACTATCGGGCCCCCTTTCCCACCCAATTTTCAGTGCCGTCACACTATTGCATAACTGTGCAATTGTCATTCAAAGTCTACCCATATGAAATTTTTCTACACAAACCTCTTTTGGTGGCATTTAATCACGGTTTATTTTTGCTTAAAAAAAAAAAATTATAAAAAAAATTAGCAAACAGTAATCCCCCCCCCCCCCCCCGATTATCAGTTCTGATGTCCCTTTATGTCCAGGTTATCGGCTCTTTTCACCTCAAGCCGTGAGCAAAGGGCAAATGACTGGAACAGACTTCTGCTACATTGAATTGGGAATGAAGAAGAGAAAGCAACTCGACTTTTGCGAAAAGGGGAAAAATAAATGTCACCCACAAACCACACCATTCCTCACCCCTCTGGGGAATTGAGTAGATTACAAGGATTGTAACAAACTTTGTTGCAAATTTCTACCTTTTGTTATTCTGAAAAAAGAGTTTAGTCCGTGTTCCATGTGCAGACCGAATGGGAGTGACTTTATAATCAGCTACTGCACAAAAGGATCTAGCGAGTAAAGTGGCAGGGCCTGTATCTTTAGACTTCCTATTGGGAATAGCTCACCAAAAATTAAATTTGTGGCAGGGCATGCCCAAAATCAGGCTTATCTTGGTGCAGATTTCTGGGGGGGGAAAAAAAAAAAAAAAAAAAATCAGTAGGCCAATCACTGGCAGGAAATTAATTTTCTGGGGGTCCTTCCGTACACCATCTGTACTGAACTCCTCCAGGTTGACATATTGCTTTGCATTTACAGGAAAATAGGATTCTTTACTCACCGTAAAATCCTTTTCTCTGAGTCCATGGACCGACACAGCTTCTCTATTGACAAAGTGGGTATTATCCGTTAATTAGGAGTGACTAGGCAGAAAAACTTGTAAAAAGTGTTGCATCACACCTTCTACAGTACCGCCCAGGGGGCGGACCCTCTGGGTATACCCTCAGTCTACATCTTCGCAGATCAGTTCGTCAAAAAGCAGTACAAAAACTTAAAAAGGAGGGGTGGGTGCTGTGTCGGTCCATGGACTCAGAGAAAAGGATTTTACGGTGAGTAAAAAAATCCTATTTACTCTTTCGTCCATGGACCGACACAGCTTCTCTATTGACAAAGTGGGACGTCCCAAAGCAGTGTCAGAAAAAACGAGGGGTGGTAACAGCATAAAAACAAACTTCACCCCAAAACACAAAAACAGCACTCCTCCAACGGAGGAGTTGCAACTCTAAACAGCCGCCCGCAAAACCTTGCGGCCGAAAGAGGCATCCGAAGATGCACCTACATCAATTTTGTGAAAGTGTGAGCGGACGACCAAGTCGCCGCTTTACATAATTGGGAAACAGACGCTTGATGTCGGAAAGCCAAAGAGGCACCTATTGCCCTGGTCAAATGCGCCGTGACAGGAAAGGGGGGCGCCTGACCCTTTAAGGCGTAAGCCTGGATTACTATCTGCCGGATCCACCTAGAGATGGTGGCCGATGAGACCGCTTGGCCCTTCTTGGGACCAACCACCGAAAAACAGTGAGTCTGACTTCCGGAACAGGGAAGTAGCAGATAGGTATACTCTCAAAGCTCGGACAACGTCCAAGGAATGCAACGCCGACTCCTTAGGATTCGACGGCTGAGGACACAAGGATGGAAGTACAATGTCTTGGTTGAGATGAAAAACGACTTTCGGAAGAAAGGAAGGCTGCGGCCTCAGCACCACCTTATCCTTGTGGAAAATCAAATAGGGAGCCTTGCAGGACAGGGCTGCCAGCTCAGAGACTCGTCTAACTGACGTAACAGCCACCAAAAAGACCACTTTCTGAGAAAGTGTCAACAGGGGAATATCTCTAATATTCTCAAACGGTGCCGTCTGAAGCACCGAGAGGACCAGGTTCAAGTCCCACGGAGGTAAGGGGGGGGCGGACCGGAGGGGCCACGTGTCGAACCCCCTGCACAAATGTACTCACAAGAGAGTGAGTCGCCAGGGGTCGCTGAAAAAAAAAAAAAAAAAAAAAAAAAAGCCAGGGCAGATATCTGTCCCTTAAATCGTACTTAGGGCAAGCCTTTGGTCTACCCCATGCTGTAAAAACAGCAGGATTCTGGAAACCAAATAGGTACGCGGATGCCATTTCATTTCCTCACACCTGGAGATGTAGGCCCTCCAAGTGCGGTGATAGACCTTCCTAGAGAACGGTTTCCGAGCACTTCTCATAGTAGAGATTACTGAGTCTGACAGGCCCCGATCTCTCAGTACCTGGTTCTCAACAGCCATGCCGTTAAAGCCAATGACTGTAAAGCAGGATGGAATATGGGACCTTGCGATAGCAGGTCCTTCCGTAGTGGTAGGCGCCAGGGGACGTCTGCTACCAGACGTACTAGATCGGCGTACCAAGGACGCTGAGGCCAATCTGGAGCGATTAGGATCATTGGAATTCCCTCTGCCTCCACTCTGCGGAGCAGAAGAGGAAGAAGCCTTAAGGGAGGGAAGGCATAGATTAGCCGATACTGACCCCACGATGCTACCAACGCGTCCGTTGCGTCTGCCCATGGGTCTCTTGACCGGGCCACAAACCTCAATACCTTCCGATTGAGTCGGGAAGCCAGAAGATCTACGTCTGGCGTGCCCCATCTTTGGCAGAGGAGTTGGAACACCTCCGGGTGTAAGGACCATTCTCCCTGGTCCAGCATCTGGCAGCTCAGGTAGTCCGCCTGCCAGTTTTCCACACCCGGAATGTACACGGCCGACAGTGCCGGTACGCTCCTCTCTGCCCACTTCAGGATGCAAGCGATCTCTGATGCTGCAGCTGAGCTTCTTGTTCCTCGATGATTGACGTATGCCACTGCTGTGGCGTTGTCTGACTGGATCCTGACTGGACGCCCTTGCAGTCTGAGACCATTTGAAGAGGCACAGGTTGATCGCCCGGATCTCCAGGACATTGATCGGCAGGAGGGCTTCCTCTGGGGTCCAGCGACCTTGCGCCGACTTGACACCCCAGACTCCCCCCCCAACCTGTAAGGCTGGCGTCCGTCGTGATCACTATCCAGTAAACCGGAAGAAATGACTTCCCGGCCATTAGAGCCGGTGCTGTCAGCCACCATACCAGGGATCTCCTGACTAGGTGGCTCACTCGGATTTGATAATCCAGAGATGAAGGGCATCTGTTCCATCTGGACAGAACTTCCTTCTGTAACACTCGAGTGTGGTATTGAGCATATGGGACCGCCTCGAAGGAGGCTACCATGAGGCCCAACACTCGCATGCAAAAACGGAGTGACGACCAATTCCTGGAAGTCAGCTGCCGTACTGCAGCCCGGAGGGTCTGCAACTTCTCCACAGGGAGGAATACCTTTGCCTCTGAGGAATCCAGAATCAACCCCAGGTACACTAGGCGTTGAGTGGGCACCAATACTGACTTTTGCGTGTTTAGTATTTAACCACAGTCTCGAAGAGTCTGACAGGTAATGGACACGCTTACCTCTAATTCTGAGCTTGAAGGGGCCTTCAGCAGAAGGTCGTCCAAGTAACCTGTGATAGCGATACCCCGCTGTCTTAGAAGTGCCAGAATCGGAGCGAGCACCTTGGTGAACGTCCTGGGTGCTGAGGCAAGGCCAAACGGGAGGGCCATAAACTGGTAGTGGTTCTTCCCGATAGCAAATTGCAGAAACCTCTGGTGTCTGGAGTATATGGGGACATGCAGGTATGCGTCCTTGATGTCCAAGGAGGCCAGAAAGTCCCCCGGATGGAGAGCCGTGACTACGGATCGAACCGACTCCATCCGAAATCTTTGTACCTTCACAAAGCAATTGAGGGCTCTGAGATCCAAGATTGGACGAACCCCCTCCTTTGGCACAATGAACAGATTTGAGTAAAAACCCTGACCCCGTTCCTGTTCTGGAACTGGAATAACTACCCCGCGTTCCAGTAGACCCTGGACCGCCCCATACAGGGCCTCCCGACGGGTCGGTAGTAGCTGGAGATTGGAGGTGATGAATCTGTCTGGTGGACAAGAGAGAAATTCTATCTTGTAGCCTGAGGAGATTACTTCGCAAACCCACCTGTCGGAGACTAGAGCAGTCCACTGAGTCGTGAATTTTGCGAAGACGTCCCCCCCACCCGAGAGCTGGGTGGGGGCGGACCTTCATGTGGACACAGATTTGTCCGCAGGCTTGTTGGGTCTGCGGGACCAAGGACGCTTTTGTCCTTGGGCAGGCGCTTTATCGGCCTGGGGTCTTTTCCCTGTCGCCTTAAGGGGGCGAAAAAAAACGCTTACGTGCAGTAAAGGAGGGCCCTTGGCATGGTCCCCTACCCTTGCTAGTTTGGGGAAGCAAAGTGCTTTTACCTCCTGTGGCATCCTTGATGTCATCCAGAGAAGCCCCAAAAAGTCTGTCGCCCTTAAAAGGCAGATCAATAGGGCTTTCTTGGAAGTCTGGTCCGCAGACCAGCCCTTTAGCCAGATCAGGCGGCGTATTGCTACTGCATAAACCGAAGCTCTTGACAGCAGGGGAATAGTATCCATGTCTGACTCGCAGACAAACTTAAGGCCCTGGACCAACTGGTCGGCCAAAGTTATCTCATTAGGAGGAGCATCTCGCTCCTTTAACCCCTGGAGTAGCAATTTTGCCCATTCAGTAAGTGTCTGAGACACTAGGGCCCCCGCCAATGCCGGGCGTACTGCCGAGCCTACGTAGCGAGCAAGTGCTTCAGCCTTCTTATCCACAGGGTCCTTGAAAACAGGAGCCCCTTCTACTGGAATAGTGGTGGCTCTATTAAGTCTGGACACTGAAGGGTCCACTATAGGGGGAGAGGTCCACATCTTCAGAAAACTCTCCTCAAAGGGGTACCGTACTGCAAACCTCTTTGGGGCTGTAAAGACCCTCAGTGGGTTCTCCCATTCCTTGTATAAGAGTTTGTCAAAATAAGACACAAGGGAACACCTTAGTGCGGGCAGGTTTACGAAACCCAAAGGGGACTGGAGTATCTGCTACTTCTGCAGTCTTTTCCAACTTTAGCGTATCCCGCACTGCAGTAATAAAGGTCAGATACCAAAGCCGTCTCGCGTACTGACCTGGACTTGGAGTCCTCCTCACTGTCCGATCGGTCACGGTCTGCAGTCTCTGATGCATCAGAATCTGGGCCATGAGCCGTAGCTGGACCTGGTTCTGCATCAGAAATATCCCCAGAAGATTGCAGGGGACGGGGGCGTTTATTACCCCCTGTATTCCCGTGTGCTGCTTCCACCCTGGCAGCAAACGCCTCTAGGATTGCCGACATAGCGTCCATAGACACCAGCTGCTAAATCTGGTGTTTCAGGGGAGAAGACATCTGGCTCAGATGCCATGCTGACCACACGCTGACACTCACAGGGCTCCAGGCAAGATATCAATAGGCCACCCTCCTGCGCTGCAGAGATGCTGGGTTACCCAGAGGACTCACCACCCTGGATAGGTACTGCTATGCTGCGCCTATGATGCTGTCCCCTTGCTGCTGTGTCAGTCTGCTTCTTTTATCAGCACTTCCTGTGTGAATTTTCGCGCCAGTGTAATGCACCCTAGAGGCCGGAGGCTCTCGCAAAATGGTTGCCAAAAACGTCTGTATGGAAGATAATGTGGGCTCTAAGAAAATGGCCGCTGACAGAAGATAGAGGTCAGGCAGCCATAGCCCACAAAAAGATGGCCGCCGAACGGCAATATCTGCATACAGGGTGGACCAACATGGCCGCCGATCACCTGATAGGGGCCAGTGGGTGTGGCCTAACCACAGGAAGATGGCCGCCAGGCAGTTACAAGAGGCCAAACTTGGCATGGACCACCTCAAAATGGCCGCCGACAGCATGGAGACACAAACACGTAAGCAAAAATGACATTTCTTTTAAATGTTAGTTACAGCCAGCCCCGCTCCAGTGGGACCCCCTAGGTGACCCCCAGCACCCAGCAACCTTTAGCTAGAAGCCCAGGGAGGAGGGAAAGGCAGGGAGAGAGGGAAGAAAGGGGCCACAACCACTTACTTGATCTCTCCAGGAATGTCCAGCTAAATCACCCAGCCGAGGCAGGGGAGTTTTACTTACCTATCCTGCATGTATTCTGCTGGAAGACATTCCAAACAGATCGTCCGCGCACGGAAGGTGACTGTTGGCCAGGCATGCTGTGATTGGACCCAGAAGGGACGATAATATGTATGCCCTGGAGCATGACGCTCACCGGACAGGCTGCTGCGACTCGGCTGTAAGGTCAGCCGAAGCTGAGCGGTCCAATGCAAGCCTTGGAGCGTAAGCTCACCGGCCAGGCTGCTGCGACTTGGCCGTAAGGTCAGCCGAAGCTGAGCGGTCCGATGCAGGCCCTGGAGCGTAGGCTCACCGGCCACCCGTGGAGCGACGGGCATGTCATGGAAAACCCAGCGCGTAGCTAGGGTCGGCACACGCTCGATGGCCGAAACTGGGGAGACTACAAGGATCGAGGATCCAGCCTGTCACCCAGTCGGCAGTTGATCGAAGATCGCAGGAAACAACAAATGTAGCAAATTATATATATATATATATATATATATATATATATATATATATATAATCTCCTTTTTTCCCCCGGACCAATGGGCCCGAAGGGAGCCATGTCCTACTCCTTGCTAGACAGAAAAAAAACTGATCTGCAAAGATGCAGACTGAGAGGGTATACCCAGAGGGTCCGCCCCCTGGGCGGTACTGTAGAAGGTGTGATGCAACACTTTTTACAAGTTTTTCTGCCTAGTCACTCCTAATTAACGGATAATACCCACTTTGTCAATAGAGAAGCTGTGTGGGTCCATGGACGAAAGAGTAAGGCAATTTTTAGAACATTCAAATAGGACTTGTGTAGCAATTTTAATATGTACCGTATTTATCGGCGTATAACACGCACTTTTTTCCCCCTTAAAATCAGGGGAAAATCGTGGGTGCGTGTTATACGCCGATACCCACTGATCCCGGCGATCTCCGCTGACTGAGCGGAGCGCAGCGATCGCCGCCGAGATACACATAGCCGAGTGTACTCGGCTTTTCTCGGCTCTGCTCACAGTAACGCCCAGTCCCGCCATTGGACCTGTGATATATCCATCGTAGGGTCGGGACTCGGCGTGACTGAGCGAAGCCGAGAAAAGCCGAGTATAGCCGAGTACACTCGGCTATGTGTATCTCGGCTCCGCCCAGTCCCTGCGTTCTCGGCGGCGTTCGCCCCGCTCCGCCCAGTCTCTGCGGCGATCTCGGCGGCGCCAATTTTGAAAACTGGGGCAAGGCTGCACTGGACACTGGGGCAAAGGCTGCACTGGACACTGGGGCAAAGGCTGCAATGGACACTGGGGCAAAGGCTGCAATGGACACTGGGGCAAAGGCTGCAATGGACACTGGGGCAAAGGCTGCAATGGACACTGGGGCAAAGGCTGCATTTAAATGTAAGTTTTTTTTCCCTTAAACTTCCCTCCTAAAAGTTTTTCCCTAAAATTCCCTCCTAAACTTGGGGTGCGTGTTATACGCCAGTCCGTGTTATACGCCGATAAATACGGTATATTGTTTTTTTCTTTCCCCATGAAACTATAGTTACCCGTTAACAAGGTTTTGCCTAGTCTGGTTTCAGAGTTCATTTGAATGAGCAGTTGTACCTGTGGGAAATGCAGGGGGAAAAGTCAACTCTTTTTTAACACATGACTGTTGGCATATGACTATGCAGCTCCGTTTTCCCCATAAACAAGGATGGCACTAGGAATTAACACCGCGTGCCCCCTGTGAATCTGCAAGGGAGCAGCACAATCTGTCTCTGGGTTGGGGAACACGTGCAACTAGCACAGGTAGAGCGCCAGTATCACATTTGTGCCCAAAAAAAAAAAAAAAAAAACACTGCTAAACTGCTTAGGATGTGTCTTGGTGTGTTTCCACTTTACAGCCTGTCACGCCAAGTATACACCCAGGTCTCCTTTATTCTATAAATCTCTTTGGAGCTAAACCTGTAATTGGAAGTTGAATCAACTCAAGCTAAACCCAGAATACAATTGGAACAGATTTACAGCAAAGCATTTAAGTCCTTAACCACTTGCCTACAGGGCACTTTCACCCCCTTCCTGCCCAAGCCATTTTTCAGCGCTGTCACATTTTGAATGACAATGGCACGGCTGTGCGACGCTGTACCCAAACAAAATTTGCGCCCTTTTCCCCACAAATAGAGCTTTCTTTTGGTGGTATTTGATCACCTCTGCGGTTTTTATTTTTTGCGCTATAAACCAAAATAGAGCAACAATTTTGAAAAATAAAATTGCTATAATATCAATTTCTTTTTAAATTTTACTCAGTTTAGGCCAATACGTATACTTCTACATATTTTTGAAAAAAAAAAAAAAGCGTATATTGATTTGTTTGCGCAAAGGTTATAGCAGCTACAAAATAGGGGATAGATTTATAGCTTTTTTATTTTTTACTAGTAATGGCTAGAGGTGCGCATCTTCACTGGCCTCACGATTCGATTATGATTATCAGGTCAACGATTCGATTAGATTCCGCGATGCATCACGATTACAGCGCAAGTGCGCATGGTTTTCATCAAAAAAATTCAAGCAGTCAGGAGATCCATTTTTTTTATTATATCTGTTCTTTTTAAAAAAACACAACACTCCCTGCATGTAGCAAAGTCTAAACAAAGCAGACAACAACTTGTACATGCTACAGGAGATGGTCAGTGACTGCGGACATGCTACAGGAGATGGTCAGTGACTGCGGACATGCTACAGGAGATGGTCAGTGACTGCGGACATGCTACAGGAGATGGTCAGTGACTGCGGACATGCTACAGGAGATGGTCAGTGACTGCGGACATGCTACAAGAGATGGTCAGAGACTGCGGACATGCTACAGAAGATCAGTAGGTAAGTAGAATATCAGTTTTAATAAAAAAATAAAAAAAATACTGGCACTTTAACTTTTTCCACACTTCTTTACCCTATTCTAATCCCTAACCCAATTCCCAATTCCAAACTAACCTTTTCTGCAGTAGTGAGAAGAACTTTCCTGTTGTGCCGAGAATGGTTCCCCCGCTGGATTCTGTTCCCCTGGCTCTCGGGTCCTATCGGAACTCCGCCCCCCCACTCCCAGCCCTGTACATTGCCGCTCCCTCCTCCTACGAATGCTAATGCTCCTAATACCGCCCCGCCTCTCCAGCCCTCTGCTCATTAGCATTCGTTAAACAGTAGCCGAGGGCTGGAGAGGCGGGGCGGTATTAGGAGCATTAGCATTCGTAGGAGGGAGCGGCAATGTACAGGGCTGGGGGGGCGGAGTTCCGATAGTAGCCGAGAGCCAGGGGAACAGAATCCGGCGGGGGGGGGGGGGGGAACAGTGAGTGTATATGACGCGCTCATGTGACTGCCCTCTCTCCTCTGCTTTCACGTCTCTCCTGGCGTACGTGAGACGTGAAAGCAGAGAGGCGGGCCGGGCAGTCACATGAGCGCGTCATAGGAAACAAACAAATGAGGAAACGGCTCTCCCGGGAATGAAGGGGCGGGGCTAGACATCAGGGATAATCGATTAATAGGTTTCCCTGCATCGGTGCCGCATCGGGGACGCCCGAATCGCGATGCACCGATGCAATGATTAAATTCGGCACCCCTAGTAATGGCAGCGATCAGGGATTTTTATCGTGACTGCGATATTGCGGCGGACACTTTTGACACATTTTTGGGACCACATTTATACAGCGATCCCTGCTATAAAAATGCATTGATTATTGTATAAACATGCCTAGCAGGGAAGGGGTTAACACTAGGGGCGAGGAAGGGGTTAAATGTGATCCCTGGAAGCATTTTACTGTGGGGGGAGGGGACTGACTGGGGAGGTGACCGATGGTTGTCCCTATGTACAAGGGACACACCATTGGTCTCCTCTCCCCGACAGGACGTGGATCTGTGTGTTTACACACAGATACACGGTCCTGCTCGGTTACTGGGCAATCGTGGGCGCCCAGCGGCCGCTGGGCACGCGCATCAGGTCCCCAGTGGCTTTTTAGGGTGCAACGTTATAACGTCCGCCCAAAACAGGGTCTTCCACCCGCCACCATTTGACGGTGGGCGGTACAAACCACCTGAACACACAGGGGTCGAATATGGAAACCCTACATTTGCAGGGATGAAAGTAATGCAATATGGGATGGTAGACGGCATAGACTACAAACAAGACAAACTGGAATAACGGTGCAGGTTTGTTGGTTCTCACAATCAATTCACCATAACTCAATACTTTAAAACTAAACAAAATGAGCCAAAAAAAAAAAAAAAAAAAAAATCAGTGGAGTGCTCTTCAAATACCCCTCTGGTCACTGGCCAAAACACCCTCAGCCTCCTGCTTGAATGTAGCTCCTTGGAATGTTTGGTTCTAGGGGGCCACGTGACCTTAAATCACCCATCTAGAGGACCCCCAGAACATTCTCAATTAGCAGTTTTGATTTGAGGGGGGGTGGGTCAAACAGAGGTCCCGAAACACCCACCACCATCCCATGAGGGAAAGGGGTGCCTTAAAAACAGGCCATGAACCCTTTCCTTACATTCTTTTGCTTCTGCCGTTTGATAATAGCTAGCCAACAGCCTCACTTGTCAATGCATGCGCTAGGGGAAAAAAAAAAATAATAAATTAATCTTGAATCGAGTTTTGAGTTCAAATCGATTCAGAGAAAATAGATTTTTTTTATTTATTTTTTTCCCTTCAGAGTTTCTGTAGCAGGGCGTGTATCCAGAATGGCACTGGGCGGCGTTACCCCAATTACATCCACTCGCCGCCCGAGTAGAACCGCAAGCCGCCGTCTGCCTACTTGATCAGCGTGTCATGCAGACAGACGGCAGCCATTGCAGTGTTCAAAAGCCACGCCTCCCGAGTCCTCGTCGTCTGATAGGCGGAACACTCAATTTCACAGCAGGCAGGTTCAGCCTATCACGGACATCCTCGTCTGTGTTATGCGGATGTCTGATAGGCGGAACACTGAATGCTGGGAAATTGTGTTCCGCCTATCACAGACGAGGAGGCGCGGCTTTTGAATACTGGAATGGCCGCCGGTGTAGCAGTAAAATCCGTATCCCATGAAAATCTGCGTGAGGCATGGGCACAGTTCAACTAAGAGTAACCTCAGGATTTTTTGTTTTATTAGCTAAATACAAATACAGTATTAATAATTTGGATGTTTAACAATCTTTGTTGCACACTGCCTTTGCAGTTAGAGAAAAGGTTTGCCTTTGCAATTTTGTTTGTTGATGCACTTAAAAAAAACTAACGAGTTTTTTTTATTAAAAAAAAGCTGATTTTTTTGGAGGGAAAATCTCCCAGCCCTAGCATGCGCTGCTTTTAATATGGAGTTGTCAGAGCTTACCGAGCTTCAAAAGAGGGCAAAATTGTTGGTGCCCGCTTAGCTGCCATCTTTGACCGAAGTGGTCAATCTGCAGTGTCGTGAGGTACAGTATCAAAAGGTTAGGACGTCAGTTTCTGGGAAAACTTAATCGGATGAGAATAAGCGCTGTCGACATGATCCAAGGACTGAAAGTGACAAACGGACATTGCACAGGATTGTGACACAGAATATGTAAATTCTAGAGGGAGAATTCAAGCAGTCTTAGATGCCGAATGCGATCCAACACCATATTGGGTAATAATTTAGTCTAACTGGAGACTCCACATTTTGTCCAACCCTGTACTTATATTGGCCTTGCCTTTACAGCTGAAGGCCAGACCCAGTGTAAATTTTCTGATTAACCAATAGTTTATGAATATGTGCAACCTCACAGGCCCATAAAATCATGGGCGAAGTGTAGGAAGCATTAAACACCGTCAGCAGTACGGATTTGTGAAGAATTGGAGGCTGCTGCAGGTTGTCAGTGTAAAAACGTGTTTTTTTCATGGTTTTAGCAGACAGGGACTGAGGGGAGGAGAGAAAAAAAAACAAACATTGGCAGTGTTTTAACCCTTCCACTCAATGACATGTAGGATCTTAAAACAAGGTAGTGTAGTGGAAAAAAAAAAAAAATTTTCATAAAAAGATTACACAGCAAGATCCCCTTCTACTCCAGCAAAAACGTACAGGATTTTTTCCCCCAGCAAGCATGCTTAAGAATAGATCACGTACGGCAAAGCTCTAATGTCTCATCAGATCCATCTTCACAGTCTGGGTCACCATCACACTGCCATCGTTCTGGAATACACTGGCCATTGCTGCAAACAAAATCTGACGCTGCACAGGTTTTCTTTACTGTGGAGAGATTTAAAAAAAAAAAAAAAAAAAAAAAAAACACATTGATAAATCTTATGTATACACTAAAAATAGGCTTCACTTATACAAACCAGAAAGAATAGATCCGATAATTGCTAGAGACCACTTTGAGTACTGGGACACTAGTGGTACTCAACAGATAAAGTTGAATGGGGCCAACCTCCTGGTCCTCCCATTGAAGAAACCACTTATATTTTGCACAGCAAGGTTTTCAGCCTTCACTAGGTCTACAGAACCTTTACAATAGGGCTGCAACTAACGAGTACCGGTATTTTAATAATCGGTTAGTCGATTATGGTTGCGATCACCTTAAAGTGTGGTGTATAATTTAGTTAATATGTAAAGTTTAAAAGAAAGGCAATTTATTCTTAAATCTCTATGCAGTGGTAAATATAAAATAACTAGCTATATGGTTAGGGAGCAAAATCTCCAATGCACTTGAGAACAGACAGATTAGATATAATATTAGAGGGTAAACCTGGTAAATATCAGTAGAAATAGAAAACTTCTTGGTCAAAGAAATTTAGAAAGTGTATGTGGTTCTCATTTAGAAATTCAATTAATTTTAAAAATGAATGTTAAAAGCAAGTGAAAAATTTCAAACCCTTTCATTCAGCGAATGTACATTTTTCACATTAATATTCTCGTCTGAAAATTGATCTGTGTGGCCAGCATAAGGCTCAATACACACCTAGGCAGTTTGCTTTTGATCTGTTTCTGCAGTATGTTTTGCTGTGCGTTTTGATTATTGCACACGCAATTTTTCCACGATTTGCATTTATGCTTTTTTTGGCCAATTTGTTGGGCAGATTAACACAAATTGCTGCAAAAACACATTACATGCTTTTCTGCAGCTTCTCCAGAAGGGCCGAAACTAATCGATTAAGCGACAACTAATCGATTAATCGGCCAGTAACAAACTAAAATTATCCCTTTATGGTACAAAGAGCAAATTGCTACTGTAAATGTTACTTTCACTGTCCCACAGTAAAACATGAACCCCTACAGTAGCGATTTGCTCTTTATACCAATTTTAGTTTTTTTAACCTTATTATGTTACCAAACATCTCAGGCCTGGGTCACAACTGTTTTAGTGCTTTTTGCAGAAACACTACAGTTCATTTACATGGTTTTCTATGGGACACATTCACATCCATGATTTTTTCAGCTGCTGCGTATTTGGAAAGGGCAAGGACTTTAACGCAAAACGGTGCCATTTTGGTTCAATATACTTCAATAGAGAAGCTGCAGAAAAGTATGCAATAATGCGTTTTTTTGCAGCAATTTGTTTTTTAATCTGCCCAACAAATTGGCCAAAAAAGTAAATTGCAAAATTATCTTTATGGTTAACAGATTAATCAAAACAAAAATCGGCCAACTAATCAATGAAAATAGTTAGTTGCAGCCCTAGTCTCCACTGAAGTATACTGAACCAAAAAAAAAGAAGCATTTTTTTGCTTTGAAAAAAAGTCATTGACCCCTTTTCAAATACGCAGCTGAAAAAGGAATCAATGTGAACGTGTTCCATGGGAAACCATGTAAATGAACTGTAGCGAGTTTCTGCAAAAAAGACGCATAGGTGTGAACCAGGTCCAAGACGTTTAGTAACATAATGAGTTAAACAAAAATTAGCCCTTTAGAGTACAAAGAGAGCAAATCATTACTGTAAGGGGGTTCATTTTTTTTACTGTGGAACAGTGAAAGTAATATTTACAGTAGTGATTTGCTCTTTGTACTATAAAAAGGCACATTTTTTAACCCCATTATGTTACTGGTCAATAGATCGATTAATTTCATAATCGATTAGTTGTTTCGGCCCGACATTACAATATTTTAGACCAGTGCAGAGCATATTGGATGAAATCACCCCATTCAAAAAGCAAACATTGCAGCCAGCACAGCCTCATTAAACACACCCATGATCAATTAGACCACTAAAAGCTTGTGCTAGGTCTTCTGTAACTTATATTAAAAAAAAAAAAAAAAAAAAACACACCGGAGGACTAAAGCTAAAATGGTATTTAAAGCCCCCCTTCCTCTGGTGTCACATATGGGGGGGGGGGTACTATTCAGACTTCCGGGTGATCTTATTGCAGGCCCCCGCTCCTTCCCCCACTATCCACAAAGCACAGTAGAGAACCAGTTTCCCTTACAAGCAGTTGCTGCAGCTGAGAGCT
This sequence comes from Rana muscosa, assembly GCA_029206835.1. NCBI lineage: Eukaryota > Metazoa > Chordata > Amphibia > Anura > Ranidae > Rana > Rana muscosa. The sequence goes on from CM055116.1 coordinate 735,657,977, forward strand.
GATGGTAAAAGTCTGGGGTGCCAACATCATGGGATCCCTGGACAGGCAAGTGTCCCAATATTAAAAGCCAGACACTACAGTATTTTCTTATTTATTTTTTCTGAAGGAGGCTAGACCTCCAAGTGAAAAGGCTGACTTAAACACAAAATTTGAGGCAGCCACCCCAAGAATTTTTAAATGGCAATTTTTATAGGTGTAAAGCAGAAGTGAATAGGCAGGCTTTTCGAGACATGAAAGGTATCTTCTGCAATAAAGTACATTTACCTTCCTAGTTGCAGTCCTCATGAATGTTCAATGAGCCACAAATGCACAGCTCACATTCCGGTGTACGGTCGAGAAATGCCCCCATTGAAAAATGCCCGGCCGGAACTGCGCATGTGCCGTGCAGAAAAGCCTCAGAACAGCTGTTGTCTCACGTTGCCAAGGCACGTTCACGTAGGAAAGGGGCGGATATTTCAATGATGGGCAGTGCGGGGGGGCGAAATTTTTATCGATGGCCAAACAAATCTGCTAAGAAATCTTTAGCCAATATAGAAAAAGCCGCCCTTCAGTTGACTAAACACACCCCGCAAGTGTTCAAAACAAATAGCAGATTAAGATTTTGCAGATTTCTTTGGCCATCGATAAACATTCCACCCCCCAGTACTGCCCATTATTGAAAAATCCGCTCCTCACTTGCATGAACGTGCCTCGGTCACACGAAACAGCTGATCGTAAACTCAGCTGTTCTGTGGCTCATGTGCAGTTCCAAACAGGCACTTCGACAGAACAGCATACTGGACCAGCCAAGAACCTAGTGGGCATCAGACCATTGAACGCAAGTATGCATGCTTAGTGTGATTTAAGAGACTGTTCACATGCACCTGGAACTTACTACATGATTGAACATGCCAGTAGTAGACATCCAAATCCTTATTCACTTCATATTTCTAGCGGCCAAGATAGCTGCTGCAATGGCCTGGAAGAGTACGGCAATAGATTTGCCACTCATGAAATTTAAACTGACTTGGATTATTCTTACCAAATTGTGAGTGCATTATAGGACAGACAAACCTCTACAAATAATGGAAATTAGTGATTGATTGAAAGCTTCCAGATGGACAAGATGCTTTATCTCCCCCCCCCCCCCCCCTTCTGTCTTTCTTCATTCTTTCCATTAATGTTACCCACCTTCCTGAGGTATAAATACACCCACATAGCATTTTTGTTTTAGTCTCATTACAAATATCCCAGAATGTCGAATGTGCGTAATGACATTGTAATTGGTTTTCCATTTTTGTACAACGACATTTCCTTTGTTCTAAATCAAAAAAACAATTGAAACAGAACTTACTGCATGAGCTTTCATCTGATCCATCAGCGCAGTCCTCGTCTCCATCACACCGCCACACTTCTGTAATACACCGTCCATTACCACACTGAAAATGGTGCTCGTCACACAATGTTCTTGTTCCTACAAAGACAAACATTTTGGAAAAATCCAGTTAAGCAATGTGTTCCATTATAAACTGGCTTTTAAAAAGGAGGTTCTAAAGTAGTTTTTCCACCCGAGAGGGTACACGTTTCCATCTGGACCATCCAGCTTACTTTATGTAGAATTCATCAAGTCAACCTCCCATCTTTTAGATAAGATAGTTGCTGCTGCAGTTGTGCGGAACCAAGTAGTTTGCTACCTGTGGCCAACGTTATAAGCAGCTAGCTTGGATTCATACCCTTCAAATCAAGGGTCTCAAAAACTGGTGTCCCTCCAACTGTTGCGAAACTCCAAGTCCCATGAGGCATTGTAAGGCTGACAGTGACAAGCATGACTCCACAGGCAGAGGCATGATGGGACTTGTAGTTTTGCAACAGCTAGAGGGCTGCCAGTTTAAGACCCCTTGCTCTAAGGCCTCTTTCACACTGAGGCGTTGCAATAACGTGCTAACTTATGCGTTATTACCACGGTACTCATTAATTTCAATGGGGATAGGCATTTTACAGCGCTACTTTATGCACCCCAAAGATGCTCCAAAAAAGCTGTTTGCAGGATTTTTTCCAACGCACAGCCAGCACAACACCTCAGTGTGAAAGCCCTCAGGGCTTTCACATTGAGAATGCTGGGGCAGGATTATTTCAGGTGTTTTTACAGCGCTAAAAACGCCTGAAAGACGCCTGTGTGAAAGGGGCCCAAATGAACAAAAAAGTGCAGAAAGATCAAAGGTTCAGATATAAATTATGTGTAGGGGTTGGGGTGAACTTGGAATCACAGACTCCTACAGAGGCACCATCCCTTGAGAATATACAAATGTTACCAAAAAAATTAAAAGGGGGGGGGGGTTGGAACAAGGTGGGACTTTAATTGTGCCTCTGAGTGTAGAAAAAAGAATCTGGATACATTGATAGAATAGATGCATTTATTTTTCTGCCACAAGGCAGTGCATTCTATAAATTAAAAAAAAAGTAGTTTACAGTCTTGAAGTTTGAATTTGGGGTGTGCAGGTGCCAAACAATGAAAGCAGAATGGCCTACGCGTTTCATGTACATTTCCACTTCGTCGAGGCCTTGAGAGTTGCACAGTAGAATGTCAAATTTTTTATCTTATTCATAGAAAATAAAAAACACAAATGACATGGTTTACTTGTACAAAGGTTCAAATACATATGTAGATTAGTACATTTGTTTAGTATGAATTTAAATACATTTCCTGTAATATTATACATATTACAGACTATGTTGCATTATAAAATGTCTAAAGCTAAAGACAGTTACACTGATATGCAGCAGTATTACACTTAGGGAGGGTTCGGATGAAAGTGCTTAATTAGGTGTTTGTACTTATCGACACATTGGAATCAAGTTCCTTAGCGGTGTTAATGGTTAACTCATATTAACAAAAATGTGAACTCACCCAGAGACTAATTGAAGGACGTCGGCCCGGTGGAACAGTATGGCTCTAGAGCCCGTGAGGACATTTCTCCTGCCACCTCAATGGAGGAAAGGGGGCCCCTACATACAAACATGGATATCTGATAAGCAAGGTGGACAGAGTGAACCAAGACGGGAAAAGGAGGGGGGGTAGAAGAAACGGAAGGTGAGTGAGGGGCAGCCTGAGAGAGCATGATGAATTGGAATAAGAGCAGGAAGGGGGGGGGAAAGAGAAAAAAAAAAAAAGGAGGGGAGGTGGTTGTGTGGAAGGGGTGGTGGAAGCTGAAGGGAAGAATGAGGGAGACTGGGGAGTAGATGGATGAGAAGTCTACAGAAATGTGACGTATAAAAAAAAAGGGGATATTAAAGTAGTGTTCGATTGCTTGCCAAGTGTATACACTAAAGTTTTGTAATGAATTTTGATTGAAAAGTGAAAGTACACAATGGTGTTTAGTTTAAAAATCTAAAAAGCAAGGTTGATAATCTCACTTAAATAGGGTGTTGGATGAGAAGTCTTGTACACACATTCTATCTACTCCCCAGTCTCCCTCATTCTTCCCCTTCAGCTCCTCCCCCTTTTCCTGCTCTATTTCCAATTCATCCCTGCTCTCAGGCTGCCCCTTCCCCTCACTTTCCTTCATTGAGGTGGCAGGATAAACGTCCTCACGGCTCTAGAGCCACACTGTTCCACGGGGCCGACGTCCTTCAATTACAGTCTCTGGGTGAGTTCACACTTTTGTTAATATGAATTAACCATTAACACCGCTAAGGAACTTGATTCGGTGTAACAGTTTTTAGCTTCAGACGTTTTATAATACAACATACAGTCTAATATCTGTATATTACAGGAAATGCATCTAAATTTAAACTAAACAAATGTACTAATCTATGTATTTGAACCTTCGGACAAGTAAACCATGTCATTTGTGTTTTGTTTATTAATATCTTATTCATAGAAATTGACACACTGTGCAACTCAAGGCCCCGACGAAGTGGAATTGTCCGTGAAACGCATTGGCCATACTGCTTTCATTGTTTGGGACCTGCACACCCCAAATGCAAACTTCAAGACTGTAAACTACTTTATTTATAGAATGCACTGCCTTGTGGCAGAAAAATAAATGTATCTGGATTCTATTTTCTACACTCCTCAGAGGCACAATTAAAGTCCCACCTTGTTCAATTACTACAGTTCTCAAAAATGGGGATATCATTCCACATTCTAACAGAGCATCTTTTCTACCAGTCATAACCAGTCCAATCCCCAGGAGGGAAAAGCATAAAATGCCAGTTATTTGGGAGCACTGCACATAATCTAGTGCGCGGTGGAGGGGGCTTCAAATGTCAGTGTGAGGGACATTGTAGATTTTTTATAAAGACAACCCCCAGCATTTTCCCCTTTTGATCAGGGTCATCAGCTGTAAAAACGCCCTGTGTGCATGGGGCCTAAGGGGTTTGGTTCTTCCTTATGTATATTTCCTTCTTCAGGGATTGGAAAAAGGTAAGCATATGTATGCAGGTGGTAGCTTGGGGGAAATCCTGATCTAGTGTTAACCAGACTATATGCAAATATATAGAGCATTTGTATTCCAGAAGGCAAATGCTTCAGCTGAGGGGGGACAGGGACACGAAAAACTTTGCATATGGACTGTACATGAGCCAAAAAATTAAAGTCACTAATGCTTGAACAAGTCTGACAGTCCATACCTTCTGTAAATCTTCCTTAATAGAAATCCTAGTGCTAAATTGTTCCGCCATGTTAGATGTTCCCTTGGTGCACTGAAATGAAAATTCAGAGTGCACTTGGCTGAAAACCAAAAGGAGTAAAAAAATTACATCCCTGCAGGGAGACACCCTGTATGTTCACAGGCACGCTTCCTGCAGGGATGTAGTCCCAAGGGAGGGGGTGAGCATGCTGACTAACCTCCAGCCAGAACAGCTCTGATGATGGGGGCAAGCTTACTGAGGAACAGGAAGTTAGAAATTCAGACAAAGAAAAACATTTAGATGGGAAATAGAAGGGAAAAAAAGGTAAGTGAAGACACAATGACTAGCTTAAAGGAAGGCATTCAGAAAAAAAAAAAATTAACCTTTACAACCCCTTTAACAGCCTGTATCCTAATGCACATGCACAAGTCATGCTGCATGATATGAATGGTCCCTGCTGTCTTCTGGGACCTGTGTAGTGGGAGCAGATGTCAAAGCCAGGTATCCGCTTCCCCCTGTGGCACCGGAAGGGGGGGGATGGAATCCAAAGTTCCATTTCTGGGTGGAACTCTGCTTTTAGGTCTGAACACAAGGCCAGAGAGCAGGTTGTTTGGCAGAAGGAAAAAAAACATTTACCATGTTCAGAAAAGGCCTAGAAAACATTGAATGACCAGCAGAGAATGGTGGTAGCGACAGCTCTGCAAACCATTAATATTGCCCAGCAAAGAATCATACCTTCCCCTTACACATTTGGCAACTTTTTGGGGGCACTTGCTCAAACGCAAATTCTTCAGCTAGGCGAGGAAGACATTACCCTTACTTGGTGCTCCACAAGATGTACTAGTTTGTGACAGTTAATTTCAGCAATGAAAATATTTTCGTTGATGAAATGAACACTACTATTCAGGGTGGATTTGATTTAACCACATCAATACAGGGCATTTTCACCCCCTTCCTGCCCAGTTTTTAGTTTCCAGCGCTGCCGCACAAAGCTTTTTGATCACCTCTGCGGTTCTTATTTTTGTGCTATAAAACAAAATACATTATACACAGTAACTATAATATCCCAATTTTTTTCTCAGTTTAGGCCGATATGTATTGTTCTACAATTTTTTTGGGTTCAAAAAAAATTGCAAGCGTATATTGATGTGCACAAAAGTTATAGCGTCTAATAGGGGATAGATTTATGGCTTTTTTTAATAGTAATGGCGGAAATCTGCAATTTTTATCATCACTGACACTGCGGCGGACATATCTGACACTTCTGACACCATTTTGGGACCACACCGATTACTGTATAAATGTGACTGTCAGGGAAGGGGTTAAATGTGTTTCCTATGGAGTGATTCTAACTGTGGGGGGGGGGGGGGGGGGAGGAGACCGATCAGTGTTCCTATATACAAGGAACACACCATCGTCTCACCTGACAGGACGTGAATCTGTGTGTTTACACAGATCCATGTCCCTGGCTCTGTTGCCAGCAACCGCAGGTGCCTGGCGGACATCGCACTGGCTCCCGAGTGATGCGGCTGGCATGCCCCCTAGTTGGCCAGGAAGTCATACGACGCCCGCCCAGGATGGGAGATCCCTCCTGCGGATGTCACGACTATGGCTGGGATGGGAAGTGGTTAAGTTAAGTCAACTTAAAATCATAATTTTTAAAGAGCAAACTGTCATCTGTACCACAGCAGCTCCTCTGACTGTTCAGTTTAATGGGATGGCTGGTGATGCGGCACTGACACAAGGTGAAGGACGTGGCAGTAGCAGGTGCGTGGATGCCCACTAACAGGCACTACCATAATGAATCGGAAATGACAGGCGCTCTTTCAATGCAAGGACTTATTCTTGCTGGTAGTTCCGAACATTTAATATTTGCAAACAAAATGGTTTCCCATTTAGGAAAGGTTAATAGGTTTAGTGTACATAGATTTGCAAAACAATGGGATAAAGGAATATTCCTGAACTTTGTTTTATCTCATGGTTACTGTGAAATTGTGTGAATGCATCAATGCAGTGCATGTCATCTCAGATTGCATTCATTGAAGGAGTTTACTAAAAATTTAAATATTGCAAAATATACAACTTCATGGTACATAACCAAGCTCCATTTCATGCTCAAGAATTTTAAATAAGCATTTTTTTCCACCCTGCCATTTTTTATTTTTTTTATTTTTTTAAGCGGCCAAAAGAACCAAGACATTTTAGTCAAAATTATAGACCAAGGCAGGCCATAGATGGTGCAAGTTTGCTTTCTGCAAACATGGACAGTGATGACAGGTGAATCCCTCCTGCTGAGACATGGTCTTCTCCTGGCAGAAGAGTGATTGCCAACAGCTATAGCAACCGCAAGCAAAATCTGGCAGGCTGGTAGTACCCAAGTCGGTTGCTTGATCAATTTGGTACATCCAGCCTGCCAAAACAAGATTCAAACCATCTATAGCCGGCCTAAAACTAAACCGAAGTTTGGCATCGAAAACACTGGTTTGAGAGACTTTAGTTCTTACCTTAAGCCAGGTCACCCTACTTAGCCAGGTAATAAGAGTGGTAGTGAAATGAAGACTAGAGAAAATAGAGAGATTTTCAATAGGGTACCAGCCAACCCTATGGAGTGAAATGTATCCAAGAGGACAGACAGTTAAATTCTGCAGAGCCATAGCAACATTTGGTCCTGGTGAAACTACAGCAAAGTTATCCTTCTCATGCAAGAGGCTGAATTACTTCCCCTATCCCCCAGATCCAGAGACTTCTGCACCACCCAATGACTAGGGCCATGAAGCCATTACTACTTGTCTTGTGCGCCCCCCCCCCCCCCCACCAAATTTATCAGGTACAACGCAGGACCACGTGAGGACATTCCAGAGCTGGAGAAGGCATAGTAGACTGCTGGCGAAGGCTTTACAATCTCTAAGCATGTATACACAGCGGTACCCTCCGACCACTCCCATCAATCTTGAAGGCACTCATCTCTCCTCTGACATGCAATCCAAGCACACAAAACCATGCTGAAAGTCTGAAAATTGCTGACAGGTGTTGAGAAACCAGAGCAGCTTTTAGTAACACTGCATTGCACAATGTCAGACATGGCTTATCAGGCAAAGCCAAGATCACCACTTCAGGATAGTCATGAAGATGGCCTGTCCTCTCCCAGCTTCCCTCAAATTCCTATTGCGAAGTGAAGCAGTCCATCAGTGAGGTCTATAGGCATGTGCGATGGTGACAGTAAGCTTCATCACCCAAGATTAAGGTTTTTCCCAATTGAACCAGTACAGCATTCACATGAAGCAGTGGATAGGGAAAATTGCAGGTGGTACATGAAAGCACCTCCTGCAAGCAACTTATTCTTAGCCCCCATGCACACAAGAAAGCTAAAAACTGCTGTAAAAAAAAAAAAAAAAAGAAGCCGTTTTGGCATTTAGCCTTGTGAGCAAGCTAGGTTTAGTAGCTGCAGTGTTAAAGTGGAGATCCACCCACCCCTTTAAAAATTAAGTCAGCAGCTACACATACTATAGCTGCGGACTTAACATTAGGACACTTACCTGTCCTGGAGTCCAGCAATGTCAGCACCACAGCTGATGTTTACATTGGCTGGTTGGGTGTTGCCGCCACCATTGCGGGTAAGGGAACCCAGCAGTGTAGCCTATTGACTTCACGGCTGGGTCCCTACTGTGCAAAGCATGCTGTGCTCTCACTGACCTGGCAGAAGGGGAGGGGACACAGCTGCTGACGTAATTTGCTGTGGCCTGCTCCCCCCTCAAGCTGCCAAATGTGGCATGGGGGGGGGACTCCGCTTTAGGGAGCAGGGCCGCTGGCATCCTTAACCAGTGAATAGCTGTCAGGCTACTGCTAACTGCCTGCTTTGCTGTGTGACAGCTCTTAAATGGGTAAGGGGCAGGGCCACCCTGCAACATCATCTGGTGGCACCGCCTCCTTGTGATGTCACTGACCCAGCATGCACCAGTTGTCAGAGGAGCGGTGCCACCAGGTGACTTTACCAAGTCACCAGACAGGAGCTTTTCTTTAAGGTCCAGCAGGCATCGTGATTGACAATGAAACTATATAAGTGGACTTTATTTTTAATAAAGGAATTGTCTAAAACAGTGCGTTTAATCCTTTTTGGTGAATGAGTAGGGGTACACAATCCTTCACATGGGGAAGCTGGGAGCCCCCTGCCCCAAATAACCCCCCCCCATATTGAGGGCACATGGCCTGGTATGGTGGGGGGGTGCGACATGCTCACACGTTCCACCTCCCCCCCGCTCCTGGCCTGCCAGGCTGCATGTCACATTGCTGACAATGTTTTCAGCTGTCACTGGGGAAGCCTGCTGACAGCTGAGAACGCATCTGTTCAGGATGCTTCCCAGCCTGCTCCTTAACCAGCTAATTGCTGGATGGCGACGCCGGCGGCCTCCACAAAAAAAAAAAAAAAAAAAAAAAAAAAGTCTGGCACTGCTAAAAGCAGCAGGGTGGATATATAAAGCAATGAAAAAAGTTAGATTTTTTATAAAATTTATTTAACCACTTAACTGTAAATATACGTCAGCAGAATGGCACCGACAGGCAGAATCACGTACATATACGTGATTGCCTTTGTATAGTTGGGGGGTCCGATCGGACCCCCCTTCTTTACAGTGGGTGGTCGTTTTACCTTCGGGAGCGATCCGGCATGAGGGGACGGCCGTTCGATTCCGGCCACCCCCTCTCGATTGCTCCCGGCGAATGAGAGAGCTTCCCCTGCCTGCCAGGAAGGAGGAAGTGATGTCATCTCTCCTGCGGCGCTCACATATACCGAGCGCCGTACAGGAGAAGATGCAGGTTAGTACACAAAACAGTACACTGACACCAGGACACATAGGCACATAAATCGCCCCCCCAGATCACCCCCCAGCCCCACTGATTGCAGTGACCATTTATTTAGTGATCACTGCAATCAGTGACATTTGTGACTGTAAAAGTGTCACTACATTTAGTTTTAGGTTCAGTGTAGCCCCCTAACCCCCCCTAATAAAGGTTTAACCCCCTTGATCGCCCCCCAGATAACCCTTTCACCCCCTATCACCACTGTCACTAGGCGATAATTTTTCTGATCGATGTCTTAGCGTCGGCGATGCTGATCGGTAGCCAGTAATTTTTTTTAGGTTCGCCGCAGGTTTTTATAGCGTCGGGTACCCCCATATATTACCTAATAAAGGTTTAACCCCCTTGATTACCCCCCAGGTAACCCTTTCACCCCCTAGCACCGCCGTCGCTATGCGATCGTTTTTATGATCGTTGTCTTAGTGTCGGTGATGCCGATCGGTAGCCAGTAATTTTTTTTTAGGTTCGCCGTCAGGTTTTTATAGCATCAGGTACCCCCATATATTACCTAATAAAGGTTTTAACCCCCTAATTGCCCCTAGTTAACCCTCTCACCAGTGATCATCATATAAGTGTTACGGGTGACGCTGGTTAGTTTGCTTTTTATAGTGTCAGGGCACCCGCTGTATATAACCCAATAAAGGTTTAACCCCCTGATCGCCCGGCGGGTGATATCAATTAGGTTTTAGCGTCAGAGAGGGTCTGCGTCACACCCCAGGCAGCGTCAGGTTAGTGCCAGTAGCGCCAACACCCACGCGTGAAGCATACACCCTCCTTAGTGGTATAGTATCAGATCAATATCTGATCAGATCTATACTAGCGTCCCCAGCAGTTTAGGGTTCCCAAAAACGCAGTGTTAGCGGGATCAGCCCAGATACCTGCTGGCACCTGCGTTTTGCCCCTCCGTCCAGCCCAGGCCACCCAAGTGCAGTATCGATCGATCACTGTCACTTGCAAAACACAACACACATAACTGCAGCGTTCGCAGAGACAGGCCTGATCCCTGCGACTCCAGTGCTGTAGGAGGTGATTTCACCACCACAGTTAAAAAAAAAAAAAAAAAAAAGCAAATATGTCGAAGCATTGGGGCAGCAGGGGCGGAGGAGTGATTTTGCTCCTAATGCCGCGTACATACGGTCGAAATTCCAACGGAGGCTTGCCCGTGGAAAAGTCTGACCATGTGTACGCGGCATAACTTTTGCGAGAAGATGCCCCCATGCTTCGGCATATATAAATGGTGCATGTATGTCCATCATTAGAAGTGGGTGGATGAAGGGCGGTATTCTAATGGTGGGCATACCCACCGGTCAATCTTTTTTTTTTCGTTGAGCCAACAGGCTGCATGAAAAAAAAGATTACAATACATGTCCGACAAGGACCAGCAACGTACTGGTATGTTGCTGGACTTTGGTTATACCAGATTGATGCCTGCGGGTTTAGGTATCATCTTGGTATCATTCTTTTCAGCCAGTGGCCGACTTTCATGTAAAAACAATCCTAGCGGCTAATTAGCCTCTGGACTGCTTTTACAAGCAGTGGGAGGGAATGTCCTGTCCCGTCCCCCCGGATATAAAAAGCGCCATTGGGAAAGCATTTTATCACACCGATCTTGGTGTGGTCAGATGCTTTGAGGGCAGAGGATTTGTAATCCAAAAGATAGGATGAAGAAAGAAACTGCTGATTGAGACACACAGACTAACAGTACAAGGAGTACTAGTTTCCCCAAGGCTTTTAGTTACTATGTGCGGAGGTGCAACCGCCAGCAAGTATAAGTGAAGCTTGTGGTAGTCACGCTCCTGGCAGTGGGTTAACTAAATGGATGGGCAAGTGCCCGCTCACCAGATGAGGCCTTGTCTTGCTGCTTTTCCTCTCAGTCCGGAACCCTCCTTCAATGGTCCGTCTCTTGGTGTCACGAGGCCCCTGGTCATTCACCCGGTCGTCCTCTGGATAAAAGGCTCTAGATGCTGCGAGCTGCAGACTGATCCTCCTCCGGTTGATCAGTAAGACTGTTAGCAGGGATCCCTCTTTGGCTAGGCGATCCGCTCACAGTCCCCGTAGGCCCAGGCTTCTCCGGCCTAGGCACCCTCACAGCAGGCCTCAACACAGGCCTCCTGCCGGCTTGAAGATGGCGTCCAGAGAGAGCGTGCTATACGGCGCGCTTGTCTTAACCCCTTAATGACCGCTCACTGTATATATACGTCGGCAGAATGGCACGGACAGGCACAATCACGTACCTGTACGTGACTGCCTTCGTATAGTTGGGGGGGTCCCATCGGACCCCCCTTCTATACAGTGAGCGGTCGGCATCGTTCCGGGAGCGATCCGTGATGAGGGGACGGCCATTTGTTTCCGGCCACCCCCTCGCGATCGCTCCTGGCGAATGAGAATCTTCCTCTGCCTGTGTTACACAGGCAGGAGGAAGTGATGTCATCTCTCCTGCGGCGCTCACATATACCGAGCGCCGTGGAGAGAAGACATACAGGTTAGTGCACTAAACAGCACACTGACACCAGCACACATAGGCACACGATCGCCCCCCCCCCCCAGGCCTCCCCAGACACCCCCAGATCAGCCCCCAGTCAGTGTCACTGATTGCAGTGACCATTTATTTACTGATCACTGCAATCAGTGACATTTGTGACTGTAAAAGTGTCAGGGCAGCTAGTTTTAGGTCCAGTGTAGCCCCCTAAACCCCCCCCCCTAATAAAGGTTTAACCCCTTGATTGCCCCCCAGGTAACCCTTTGAACCCCTAGCACCACTGTCACTAAGCGATCGTTTTTCTGATCGCTGTCTTAGTGTCGGTGGTGCCGATAGGTAGCCAGTTTTTTTTACGTTCGCCGCAGGTTTTTATAGCGTCAGGTACCCCCATATATTACCTAATAAAGGTTTAACCCCTTAATCGCCGCCCCAGGTAACTCTTTCACCCCCTTTTGCCAGTGTCACTAAGCGAACATTTTTCTGATCGCTGTATTAGTTATGCTGGTGCCGCTAGGTAGTATATTTTTTTTAGTTTCTCCGCAGGTTTTTATAGCGTCAGGTACCCCCATATATTATCTAATAAAGGTTTTAACCCCCTAATTGCCCCTAGTTAACCCTTTCACCAGTGATCACCGTATAAGTGTTACTGGTGACACTGGTTAGCCAGTTAGTTATTTTGTTATTTATTTAGGTTCCCCGTCAGGTTTTTATATAGCGTCAGGTACCCCCATATATTACCTAATAAAGGTTTAACCCCCTGATTGCCCCTAGTTAACCCTTTCACCAGTGATCACCATATAAGTGTTATGGGTGACGCTGATTAGTTAGTTTGCTTTTTATAGTGTCAGGGCACCCGCCGTATATAACCCAATAAAGGTTTAACCCCCTGATCGCCCGGCGGGTGATATCAATTAGGTTTTAGCGTCAGAGAGCGTCTGCGTCGCCCCAGGCAGCGTCAGATTAGTGCCAGTAACGCTAACACCCACGCGTGAAGCATACACCCCCCTTAGTGGTATAGTATCTGAACCGATCAATATCTGATCAGATCTATACTAGCGTCCCCAGCTGTTTAGGGTTCCCAAAAACGCAGTGTTAGCGGGATCAGCCCAGATACCTGCTAGCACCTGCGTTTTGCCCCTCCGTCCAGCCCAGGCCACCCAAGTGCAGTATCGATCGATCAATGTCACTTACAAAAACACAACACACATAACTGCAGCGTTCGCAGAGACAGGCCTGATCCCTGCGACTCCAGTGCTGTAGGAGGTGATTTCACCATCACAGTTAAAAAAAAAAAAAGCATATATGCCGAAGCATGGGGGCAGCAGGGGCGGACGAGCGGAGGAGCGATTTTGCTCCTAATGCCGAGTACATACGGTCAAAATTCCGACGGAGGCTTGCCCGTGGAAAAGTCAGACCGTGTGTACGCGGCATAACTTTTGCGGGAGGATGCCCCCATGCTTCGGCATATATAAATGGTGCATGTATGCCCATCATTAGAAGTGGGTGGATGAAGGGAGGTATTCTAATGGTGAGCATACCCACCGATCAATCTCTTTTTTTCGTTCAGCCAACAGGCTGCATGAAAAAAAAAGATTACAATACATGTCCAACAAGGACCAGCAATGTACTGGTATGTTGCTGGACTTTGAATGGTTATACCAGATTGATGCCTGCGGGTTTAGGTATCATATTGGTATCATTCTTTTCAGCCAGCGGCCGACTTTCATGTAAAAGCAATCCTAGTGGCTAATTAGCCTCTGGACTGCTTTTACAAGCAGTGGGAGGGAATGTCCCCCCCCGGATATAAAAAGCGCAATTGGGAAAGCATTTTATTACACCGATCTTGGTGTGGTCAGATGCTTTCAGGGCAGAGGAAAGATCTAGGGTCCAATAGACCCCAGTTTTTTCAAAAAAAAGAGTACCTGTCATTACCTATTGCTATCATAGGGGATATTTACATTCCCTGAGATAATAAAAAAAAATAAAAAATATGGAAGCAACAGTTTAAAAATAAAATGGCAAAATTAATAAAAAAAATAAATATAAAAAAAAGCACCCCTGTCCTGCCCTTGCCCAATGGCGAACGCAAGCGTCGGTCTGGCGTCATATGTAAACAGCAATTGCACCATGCATGTGAGGTATCACCACGAAGGTCAGATCGAGGGCAGTAATTTTAGCAGTAGACCCCCTCTGTAAATCTAACGGGGTAACCTGTAAATGCTTTGAAAGGCTTTTAAAAAATGTATGTAGTTTGTCGCCAATGCGCGTTTGTGCAAAATTTTAAAGCATGTCGTGTTTGGTATCCATGTACTCGGCCTAAGATCATCTTTTTTATTTCATCAAACATTTGGGCAATATAGTGCGTTAAAATTAAAAAAAAAAAAGTGTATTTTTTCCCCAAAAAATGCGTTTGAAAAATCGCTGCGCAAATACTGTGTAGAAAAAAAAATGCAACACCCACCATTTTATTCTGTAGGGCCTTTGCTTTAAAAATATATATAATGTTTGGGGGTTCAACATAATTTTCTTGCAAAAAAAATATGTTTTCATGTAAACAAAAAGGGCTTTGTCTTCAAGTGGTTAGAAGAGTGGATGTAAGCTTCCTAATGTTGTGTATAAAATGCCAGAACAGTTCAAAACCCCCCCCAAATGACCCCATTTTGGAAAGTAGACACCCCAAGCTATATACTGAGAGGCATGTCGAGTCCATGGAATATTTTATATGTTGACACAAGTTGCGGAAAAACAAAATTTTTTTTTTTTTTTGCACAAAGTTGTCACTAAATGATATATTGCTCAAACATGCCATGGGCATATGTGGAATTAAACCCCAAAATACATTCTGTTGCTTCTCCTGAGTACGGGGATACGTGTGAGACTTTTTGGGAGCCTAGCCGCGTACGGGACCCCAAAAACCAAGCACTGCCTTCAGGCTTTCTAAGGGTGTAAATTTTTGATTTCACTTCTCACTGCCTATCACAGTTTCGGAGGCCATGGAATGCCCAGATGGCACAAAACCCCCCCCCCCAAATGACCCCATTTTGGAAAGTAGACACCCCAAGCTATTTGCTGAGAGGTATTGTGAGTATTTTGCAGATCTCGCTTTGTCACAAAGTTTTGAAAAAAAAAAAAAGAAAAAAAAAATATGTTCTTTCTTCATTTTCAAAAACAAATGAGAGCTGTAAAATACTCACCATGCCCCTCAGCAAACAGCTTGGGGTGTCTACTTTCCAAAATGGGGTCATTTGGGGGGGTTTTGTGCTATTTTGGAATTTTATGGCCTTCAAAACTGTGATAGGTAGTGAGGAGTCAAATCGAAAATTTGCGCCCTTAGAAATCCTGAAGGCGGTGCTTGGTTTTCGGGGTCCCGTACGCGGCTAGGCTCCTAAAAAGTCCCACACATGTGGTATCCCCGTACTCAGGAGAAGCAGCAGAATGTATTTTGGGGTGCAATTCCACATATAACCATGGCATGTGTGAGCAATATATCATTTAGTGACAACTTTTTGTAATTTTTTTTTTTTTCCGTCATTATTCAATCACTTGGGACAAAAAAAAAAAATTCAATGGGCTCAACATGCCTCTCAGCAATTTCCTTGGGGTGTCTACTTTCTAAAATGGGGTCATTTGGGGGGGGGGGTTTGTACTGCCCTGCCATTTTAGCACCTCAAGAAATGAGATAGGCAGTCATAAAATTTAAAGCTGTGTAAATTCCAGAAAATGTACCCTAGTTTGTAAACGCTATAACTTTTGCGCAAACCAATAAATATACGCTTGACATTTTTTTTACTAAAGACATGTGGCTGAATACATTTTGGCCTAAATGTATGACTAAAATTGAGTTTATTCGATTTTTCTTATAACAAAAAGTAGAAAATATTTTTTCAAAATTTTCGGGCTTTTTCCGTTTATATCGCAAAAAAGAAAAATCGCAGAGGCAATCAAATACCATTAAAAGAAAGCTCTATTTGTGGGAAGAAAAGGACGCAAATTTCGTTTGGGTACAACATTGCATGTCTGCACAATTTCCAGTTAAAGCAGCGCAGTGCAAAATTCTGAATTCACCTCTAGTCCTTTAGCTACCAAATGGTCCGGGGCTTAAGTGGTTAAAGATGCTTTTGGAGTAAAAATCTATCCAAAAGAGTTTTCTTATTTAAGATATAATTAACCGGTAGTTTATTCAGTATGAAATGAAGCTTAGTTATGTAGCATGAGGCTGTGTATTCGGCAATGCTTCCATTTTTTGGTAAACTCCATCAATGAATCCAAGCTCTGCATTGATACATGCATTCAGACAATTTCACAGTAACCATGTTCAGGAATATTTCTTTATCCCATTGTTTTGCAAATCTATGTACACTACAAACTGATTGAATCGGATCTTATATTGCCGTTTTACCAACCTGACAGCTTCTTCTAAATAGGAAACCTTCATTTTGTTTGCAAATATTAAAGATGTTAACTACCAGCAAGAATAAATACTTACATTTAAAGAGCACCTGTCATTTCAGACCCATCATGGCAACGCCTGTTAGTGGGCATCCACATCCCTCCCCTTGTTGTGTCACTGCTGCATAACCAGCTGTCCCATTAAAGTGAATGGGAATATCAGTGAGTCAACAGCGGGTCAGAGGAAGAGCTGCTGTGGAACAGATGACAGTTGCTCTTATAAAATTATTAATTCAATGGAGTCGATTTAAAATCAGGCCTTTTTTACTAGCCATTTAAATCAAATCCACCCTGAGCAGCAGTAAAAATAAAAAAATGCCCTGTGTGCATGAGGCCCAAAAAGGGACAGTCTTCAGGTTATATGCCATCCTTCTTACAGTACAGTAGAAGCTCTGAGTGGCTGTAACCGCCACTCAGGGTGTTTGCTTGCGTCTATGGTAAAGACTGGTCCTTTCTGGGCTACAAGCACCTTTGTTATGTAATGTTTTAGGAGTTCCTGTTATCAGCACTGAACTGACACAGGAGATAACAGGCAATCTGCCACCTAGGACACTTTCTGCACAGAGAATACTGGACAAAATTGAAAGAAAATGCCAGTGATTAAACCGGCCATACACTAGTAAATTTTTGTTCAAAGAGGATGTTCATTTGATTTTCCAATTGTTAGTTGGATCAAATTGACATTTTTCAACTGCAGGGATGTGGAAAATTTGAAGGATGGAAAGTTTCTCATACGAATGATTTTCTAACAATGGATGAGTTTGTTTAGGAAAAGGTCAATTTGTTCCAAAACCAAATGTTAACCACTTGACAACTGGGCACTAAAGCCCCTTCGTGCCCGGACCAATTTTTAGCTTTCAGTGCTGACGCACTTTGACAATTGCGCGGTCATACAACGCTGTACCCAAATGATATTTTTATCATTTTTTCCCCACAAATAGAGCTTTTTAGGGGTATTTGATCACCTCTGCGGTTTTTATTTTTTGCGCTATAAACCAAAAAAAAAAAAAAAGGCAGAAAATTTTGAAAAACACTATTTTTTTACTTTGTTATAATAATATCCCAATTTTTTTTAAAAAAATATTTTTTTTCTCAGTTTAGGCCGATACATATTCTTCTATATTCTTTTGGTAAAAAAAATTGCAATAAGCGTATAGCGAGTGGTTTGCGAAAAAGTTATAGCGCCTACAAAATAGGGGATAGAATTATGACATTTTTTTTTTTACTAGTAATGGCGGCGATCTGCGATTTTTGTCAGGCCTGCAATATTGCGGCGGACATATCGGACACTTTTGACACTATTTTGGGACCATTCACATTTATACAGCGAACAGTGCTATAAAAATGCACTGATTACTGTATAAATGTGACTGGCATGGAAGGGGTTAACACTAGGGGGCGAGGAAGGGGTTAACTATGTTCCCTATTTGTGATTCTTACTGTGGGGGGGGGGGGAGGGGACTGACAGGGGGAGGAGACCGATCTGTGTCCCTATGTACAAGGGACACAGCATCGGTCTCCTCTCTCCCTGACAGGACCTGGATCTGTGTTTACACACAGAGATCCACGTCCTGCCTCTGTCACAACCGATCGCGGGTGCCTGGCGGACATCGCGGCCGCCAGGCACGCGCATCGGCATCACATGACCGCGGCGGGCACAGCTGTTCCCCCGCCGCGTGCCCTCGGCGGTTGCGCAGGGGGAGAGAAACAGCAGGACGTCCATAGACGTCCACTCAGCACTTGAGAGCCACGCTGCAGACGTCTTTTGTCTATAGCACGGGTCTCAAGTGGTTAAGCAAACAAAATTCTGAAGTACTTTTAAACACTGAAGTAGTGTACTGATAAGTTTCATACAAACATTTGTACAAAAATTAAGTAAATTCAGAGGTTACACCAGGTTCCTCCAGAGGTTAGTGATTGCTGACCGGGATCAAATCAATTTTCAGGTGCTTGTGTAGTTCTAACACCAACATCACGTGGCAGAGCAAGAGACTTGGGACCAGTAATCAATATCAAGGAACACGTTGAACGATGTAAGGTGGCAATCCCACCGATTACTAGTGTAGTAGGGCATTCTTTCCAGCGATCACTAAATGCAAAAGAGCAGTGACCAGCATTACTGGCAATTTTGAATGATGAACTGGGCCATGATGTATACAAAAAAACAAATAAAAAAAACAAACACCCCTGGTCATTCGTCACCCAGAATGACCAGCCGACACCTAGGAAGTGCCACCACTTCATAATGCTGAGCAGTGGTGCTTCTGATTACCTGGTCTCAGCAGGAGAGTGCATGCACTGGTGCCTCTGTCACCTCTATCAGGGACTATCATAAAAGGAGGTGTGACAGGGGGGTCACTTTGGACACAGGGTGACCCAGGAAATAATGGACATCAAGAAATATATCTTGGACTACCTAAAATGGGTCTAATATTTATCCACCATATCCCCAAGGATATCTGTAAAGGACCATTTACTTATTCTGAACTCAACAGGTTAATTGAGAGATACTGATGTGTTCAGCCTCAATCACCTGTCTGCCTAGTGTAATGCTAATGAATTCCAGCTTCAGAAGACCTGTTCATTGTTTGTGGATTGGGGAAATTAAGTGCGTCCTTGTGCATATTGTTAAGTAACAGACAGTCTAGTGAATATAAAAGGTCATGCATAGTTATTTAAACATAAAGGGGATTAGAACCTGTTGTCTCCTAGCAGACAAAATGTGTATTGAGTCTTGTTATGTTGTGGGTGGAGCTGGACCATTGTTAATTTTAAGTTAATGCTGTATTGGATGGGTATAGAAGTTACAATGTTTCTCAATAAATTCATTCGATCCTAGGAAGATACAGAGTGCGTCTCGTTCTTCCAGCAGGAGCAATTCCTATGGGAAGGGTCGGCTGGCTGTGGAGTATCGGCAGTGAATTTGTGTCTAGGAGAGGGAAGAGATCTAAACGGCGTTCCCCTTCCGTATTTGGGGTGCCGTTACAGGAGGAAATGGGCCTTTTTTGCAATATCCAAAAAAGTCCACTTTTTTAAACTGGTGGTGACTTTAGTATCACTTTACAAAAAAGTGTTATTGGATACCAGTTCTCACTTTGATGTTTTGTTGTACATCAGCACAGTTTTGTGCCTTTCAGACTTTGCCACCACTTGCACACCATTGCGCATAGTGACTTTGATGGCAACAGCAAGCCATACCTGTAAATGTGCATAGACCTCAATGCTTGTAGTCTCAGAAAGTGACATTGGGCACCCTTTTGTATACTAGTGGCCATTATTAAAACAATAAGCTCCACATGTATGGTGGCCAGGAGAAGGTGCAAGCAGAGCAGCAGTTTTTGTATCTTACCAACCCTTGAATAGAGGCAGACAGGAAAGTTTCCACCCTTCCTGTGAACGGCCAGGTGTTTTTACCAGCCAACTAAAGTAATAAATGTGTACCCCCTGCAGTGTTGATAAGAGTCCATCAGCATGTGTGCATTTCTGAGAGGGTGTCCCATTTTGGGAGTAGGAGACTTCAGGCATCCCCATACTGGATGAGTATGAACGGGCCACTATCACTGAGGTGCATTGGTAGCCCTCCAAATCCCAAATGCGGTCACCTATTTCTATAGCCCGATTTGTAGTAGAGTGACACACACCTAAGGAACACCAATTGACAAGACCTGAGGAAGACAATGACTTAACCAGTAGTGTCCCTGTCACGCACCTGTCCTGAAAGACTATTCAGGCCAAAAATGGAGAAAAGTTTAAGGCTGGGTTCACACTGCAGCATGCTCCAGCTCACAGCAGGAGTTCCAGTGCATGCCCATTTACCATTTCAGCCCAAATTCAGCCCTGAAACGGACCACGAGACTCCTGTGCTATTCACACTGGAGCCGCTGTGGAGATGTTTGAACCAGCTCCATAGAGCCACTCACAACCTATGCAAATTGGATGCAGGTTTCCCAGTGTGAACCCAGCCTCAGTTGCACACGCCCCCCGTACCACCACTAAAATTTTACTGAACAGGCAGGTGGAAGATGGTTAGCCAAAATAGCACCTCCATCTAAATCAGGTGGTCACAGTTTGGATATTCTGACAGCCAAGGGTGTTGACTATCAGGATATCCAGCAGGGGAGATTCCTCCATCTATGCCATTTAAATGTGGCTAGAAGAACCTTTTGGTTTTTGTTCGGTCCATAGGCTGAAATCTAACAGTCTATAAACAGCTTTGATAATGGTCTCCCAAATAACTATTATGTATAGATCTATTATGAAAACTAATTTATAAAAATCAACTTCTTTAGCTTGCATGCTACATTGGTGAATATGTGGGTGGCATATGAATATTCGTTTTACGAGTGAGGGTTGCCATGTATAGCCCTTAGTTTTTATGTACTTTATTGATAGCATGGCTATGTCTGTTAGGAGCATGCATTCCTTGCTTCAGATATCTTCAATCATGAAGTGCCTAGTGCAGTGCTGGCACAGCACACGTGTGCCACAATTTTTGTAACACATGAGCAGTTTAAAACCTGCAATCATTTTCTCATTTTCCGACCAATAGCACTTATTTGAAAAGACAACAGACATACTAAAAAGGCAAGAATAAAAAAAGCCACTGGTTAGAAAGGCCCATACCATGACCATTTAAAGCAAGGGAATGTACAAGCGATCTGTGGATTTTCCTGGGAAACCAAGAGCTCTAGACAAATGCTAATAAGCCATGTGTTAATCCTGCCACAAGCACCCTTATAGAACAATCGTCTACATTGAGCATATACAACAAACATTGTCATGTTTTTTCAGTGTCTGCCAAGCTCATAGCTGAACTAACAAGAGGCCTCATTTGTCCTAAGTCCCAAATACCAGTCACTACAGAGTTAAGCGGCTGGTGCCAGATTCAGACATGCAAGAAAGATGCTTACAAACAGATCTACTGAAACAGATGGCATTCAGACCAAAGTCATACCAAACCATTACTCCCAATGAAGCTGGCACTAGTATTCAAAAGCATGTCCACTCCACATTTAACCCACTTTTGCTAGTCCTGGATCAACACTCATTGGTTAAAGGTGCCCTAGGTGGCCTTAAAACAAGCTTCAATGTAGTGCCTCCATGGCCTGGTAAGATTTGAACTGCCAGGGTGTTTGTATTTCATGCCACATGGCTACAGGGAAAGAAAATGTCCTACTTCCCAAAGGCGTCATGGGCACAACATTTAACATATGCCTATAGCTACAAAGAATTCTTAGAGGGTGCACTGAGATTTGGTTTAACAAGAGTGAATATCCTTTTCCAAATTTATATGAAATTGACACAAGACAGACACACGTCTAAGCTAGAAATGGACAAAAGCCAAGCATTACAACCTATAGCATTGGTTTACTGATCAATAAAGACAGCTCTGGAAACTGGTGTGGGGTTATGCAAGGACAATTCCCACCTTAAAATCAGAACTACGCTGTATCTGAGCACCACAAATCAAAAATGCAGTTTCATTTGCAAAGCAAAGTCACCCATCCTTTTATTTTTGCTTGGCAATCACCCGCCTAGCATTTCTTGCTGTGGCCATCTTGAGCAAGTGCAGATTCATGTAGCATTTCCTGTAATCTATCTACGCTTGGCTCAGGCAGCACACACCACACGCAAGACATTTGCCTAGGCATGGAAACTAGGAAGCACCTAAAAGAAAAATAATGTCTGAGTATTAGTGGTGCACCAAAAGAAATATCCAGTGCTGAAAATTCAGGATGCACTTGACCAAAAACCAAATCCGTACAAAAAAACAAAAACGTGTAAAAATTGAAGTAATGTGGCTGGTGTTTTTTGCATTGAAGTCAATGGGACGCAACATGCAATTATGGGCACTACGCTGATAACCCCAGTCAATAAAATTTTGGCAGCCGAGACAAGTATTGCATTTACTAGGGATGCACCAATATATATCTATTTACCAGTACTAGCAGCATAAAGATTTAAATAAAACACAAAACCCACACTACTTTCTAAATGAGTAATCTGTTACAAGGGTCTGATGACCACCTTCTCACCAGATGGAAACAAAAGAAAACTGAAAGACTTGTATCAAGCTGCTCCATATACACAGAAGCTGATAAACTGCAGTTTATTGGCTTTTTGGAGTTTTTTTAAAAAGCCCAATAACTGCACTCTATGTTAGCCTATGTGTTCATGTACACATAACGTTAATGAGCAGTGGAGTTAATGGGCTTTTTTCTGAATGCAAGAAATTCACATTCAAAGTGCCGTTTTTCGGCGCAAAAACGCTAAATGCAAAACGCCCAAAAAACGCAGGTCTCCACTGGAAAAAAAAAAAATATGAAAAACGCTGATAAAAGCTATATTTTAAAGCAGCTTTTTCTGACAGAAATCTGGCGTTCAAAACGACTGTTTTTGAGCTTCTGTGTACATGGAGCCTAAATCAAACAGCACTGCTCATTTAAGCTGCTTGTTATAACAAATAAATCCACCAAGAGACCGTGAATACATTGGAAAGCCAATATAGGAGAACAGCCTGCAAAAATCAGACTTATCCCTAGAGGGTTGAACAATACAGATGACAGCAGTCCAGGAAAGGGGTGCAGTCAGCATGCATTCACATTGTAACAGATTTTTCCAAATGTCTGATGCAACAGTAGCAAGTGTTGTCTTATTAAAGAGCGACGCAGCATTATCCCCTTTCTTGTGAGCACTTGTGAAGCCAACCTAATTCACAGGCATGCAGGGAGCCCGCCAGGTCATGTCTAGTACAAGAGAATGCTGGGCTGGTCATGGTTTAATCAGCACAACTACAGAGATCCAGCTACTTTGTAGACTAGAATTATGCTGGACAGTAAAGAGCCTAAAATACCCGAGTATCTGGATAGTAATTCTCTGCTTCTTGATACTTTCTGGATGAGTCTAAAAACATGTTCTCTGCTTTTCAAGATTCCTTCCAGGGGCCAGAAGGCATGACTTTCACCCACTGAAGTCACTGGAAGTACAAACCACATGAGGCTGTCACTCTTGTTGACAGCCAATAACTTCACATGTGATCACGCTGGATCCTAGGACTAATAGAAGCTTTTACTACAACTAGCCAAACAAAGTACTGAGAAGCATGCAGCTTAACTGCCTGTGCTAGTGACACAAAGTCACCAGCAATAAAGAGGACTGCTTTGGTCAGAGCTAGTCTTTTGGAACAGATCCCCTTCATTACACCTTAACACTTCCACTTACTTTGATGATCAACTGAATAAATCCCCTTCATTACCCATTAACACTTCACTTACTACAAAGTGATGTGTAAACTAAACAGATCCCTTTGTTATGCATTACACTTCAGTCAAAAGGGATCTGATCAGCTCATCTTCTGTATCAATTGAACAGATCCTTTAAGGATCAACATACTTTACAACCTGATACTACCATCATTTAGATCAGCCTTTCTCAACCTTTTCAACACAGAGGAACCCTTGAAATAGTTCTCCGGGCTCGGGGAACCCCTGCTAAAATTGAGAAATCTACAACTCATGATACATTAGTGTGACGGTCAGTTGGAAGAATGGTCCTTACACTTGTGGCAATTGGGAAGAATTACCTCCTTACAGATAGCTAAAAAGATCAATGGGGTCAGTGTGAACTTATCTGAGAGGGAGAAATTGCCCAATGCTGAAGGAACCCCTAGCAACCTCTGGAGGAACCCTGGAGTTCCACAGAACCCTGGTTGAGAATCACTGATTTAGATCCACATACTTTATAGTGCAGTGGACCAATTTGATATTGGGTTAGTGAATTGGCTTTGCCTTCATATTCCATAGTTCTGGCAACTTCTATTCACACCAGCTACTGTGTTACAACAGTCACTAGTGTGATCTGGCTGAATAACTGCAGTGCAGATGCACCGATTGAGGTGCACACTGTTCACTTTTTTGAAAACAAACTTTGATAAATGTCAGTCACATTTCATCTAGTTCCATTGACTGCCGCATGGCACAAGGTGGTGGTTTTCCTTGCACTGTGCTAAGCGTACGGCCAGATACTTTCTCCGAGCATGCCACGTGGTGGTTAGAACCAGGCAGATGAGGCAAGGTATTTTGCCTTCTCTTTCAGTGGGGCTGTGCCAAGTATCCACCCAACACAGTCCCACCACACCTGGTGTCAATGAACTAGGGGATCAACCAATAATCAGGGCCGATATTCACTTTTTTTGGGACCCACTATGTCATGGGCCTGGGTAGAGGTCAGAACTGCAGGCCCGGTGCTGGGAGATGTGCAGCACACATTATGTTATGCCACGCGCCTCCGTGCACTGGGCAAATGTTCTGACAGTGACTGAGTCCTTGGCTTCTTCTACCTGGATAGAGAAAAAGCCGTCGCCCCGGATAGTACACTCCATGGAATGGCTGGATCAGAGAGGACATGCCAGCCAGCAGCCTCCCAGAACAGGGTGCCAGCTAAACTTTAACTGTACAGAAGATCAGCACCTGACTGAAAGATGGAAAAAAAAAAATCGCTATCAGCCCTGAAAAAATTATATTGGTGACCCCTAAAGGAAGTTATACAAGCAGATAGTAATGGAAGTGTAAAACTGGCCATACACCGATCTGAGTATCCACTGTACAAACTCCCTTAGCTACCCTTCAACACTTCAGATACTGTGATCCGATGCATCTTCAAAGCAGAGCTCCACTTGTTTGCTCCCCCTCACTGCCACATTTGGGGGGGGGGGGGTGAGCGGATACCTGTCAAAACCAGGTATCCACTTCCAGGCAAGATCACCACAATCGTGCAGCGATCTATGTAATTTCCAGCAGGACCATTCAGAAAGTGCAGAAGAAAATTGGCTCCAGGTGCCTGCACCAGGAGCCGGTAGACAGATAGGCTTGGGGTACAGACAGACATCGCAGGGTCCCTGGACAGGCAAGTGTCCTATTAGAAGTCAGAAGCTACAGTATTTGCAGCTACTGACTTAATTAACCCCCCCCCCCCCCCCCCAGGCTGGAACTCCTCTTTAAAAGCAGAACCAAACCCATTTCCCAAAACAGTAAAATTCAAGGCATGCCAGGACTAATATCACATTTACTCTTGCCTTCAACTGTCAAGCCCTCAAGTGGCTGGTTCTTGTGTGCAGCATTATTGCTACTGCAGATCAGACAAAGATGGCAGCCTCCATGCTGTAAAGTATTGGAGGGTTTAGTTCCACTTTCACACTTCAGTTACTGTGATTAGATTTATCCTCCTTAAACAATGTTAACCCAATGTTTCATATTCCTGACACATGCCTGCTGTAGCATGTACTTGTATGAAAAAGTATCCTCTTTATATTGCTTCTTTTGTGAATCCCTGGTGTTCTTCCCAGTCTTTCCCCATCAAAAACTGCCCATGCTAGGCATGAGAGCACAACATTGTCAGTTTTCTAGATGTGCCGAGAACTTTACCTACTCTCCTCTAATGATCAGTCTTCTCCTGATACCCCCCTGCACAGCCAGTTACTGGAAAAGATCAGTGTGCTGTTTCTCTTACCCCTGTTATCACTTATACAAAAAGATTATTTTTTTGTAAATAAAAGGGGAAGAAGCACTATACAAATGTTTTGCCTTTCATTTATATTTTAAACTGAATTTGTTGCACCCACTAGACTCCGGCTGGCCCCCCTAAAGCTTGAAGGACAGTAAATTGGCCCTTTGCTTAGAAAGTCTGGAGAACCTGGACATATACTAAACGCCAGTTAGGCTAGGTTTCCACTAATGCGACTTCAAAGTCGCATGACAAGTCATACCCCCATGATTTCTAATACGTACCGTTCAAATCTGTGACTTCAAGTTGTAGCAACTTCAAAGTAGTCCCTGCACTTCTGGTCCCACTTTGACGCGACTTGCGGTCCATAAACCTCAATATACAGTCATGGTTTCAAGTTGCGGGAAAAAAAAAACGGCTCTGTGACTGGCCGGAGTCGTGGGAGCCGCCAGTCACAGCATGACCTCCTTTAGAAACAGCGCGACCGCTGTTTCTAAAGTGCGCCTGCGCTGTAGACATCAACGCACGTCTCTAATGTAAATCTCCTAAACCGTGGAGGTTTAGGAGATATTTCGAGCACCTACAGGAAAGCCTTAATCTAGGACAGTGTTTCTCAACTCCAGTCCTCAAGGCGCACCAACAGGTCATGTTTTTGGGATTTCCTGCAGATAAAACAGCTGTGATAATTACTAAGGCAGTGAAACTGCTCAAATCACCTGTGAAAATCAATGGAAATCCCAAAAACATGACCTGTTGGTGCGCCTTGAGGACTGGAGTTGAGAAACACTGATCTAGGATTACCTGCAGGTAAAAGTGGTTGTACAACAACTTTAAAGTGGTTGTGAACCTAGTTACACCACTTGTACCTACAGGTAAGTCTATAATAAGTAAGTGTTACCTGTAGGTACTGGAAAGATCTCCTAAACCAGCATGGTTTAGGAGATATTTACCATACATGCTAGCGCCAACATCTTTCGCACATGCGCACTGATGGGCACGATTGTGCCGTTTCTAAGGGCTCCCGCGCGGGATTGACATCACACGACTCCAGCAAGTCACAGGGCCGGAGTCCACGGCCCCCGGAAGAAAGAGGGGGTGAAGATAGATGTGGCCACCAGCAGGGACATCCCAGGTTTCATTTGCAAGCGCAACGTAATGGGCTAGCTAGTACGGGATGGGGGGGGGGGGGGGGAGTAACATCCATCAGGGGTTTGCCTCCTCTTTAATGGCCAGTTCACACCAGATGCAGCTCCGTTTCGTGCGCATTTTTTCTGCACTAAAAATGCATGCACAATATTTTCCATGTATTCCAATGGCTCTTGTCCACACCATGGTCAATTTCCGGTGCAGAAACTGACTGCATGGTGTGAACTAGAGCCATTGGAATACATGGAAAATACTGTGCATGCATTTTGTGCAGAAAAAAAGCGCACGGAACTGCATCTGGTGTGAACTGGCCCTAAAGGGATATATTCAGTTACTGCGATTTGATGCACCTACTGAGCGGATCTCTTTGACACTTCAGCAGATACATCAGATCACAGTAACGGATCCCTATTCCTTAGCCTTTAACACTTGAGTTACTATGATGTGATGTATCCTCTGCTCCATCATCTGAACAGATCCCCTGCAATTAGCCAATAACACCTCACTTCCTACGATCTGCTCCATCAGCTGAACAGATCCATTTATGTGTGATATGATGGAGGAGATGAGGAGCTAGTCTCGGTCGGTGCTCCATTGTTTAGAAATAACAAAGACATAAAATAATGAATGGATGAGTGTGGGGGGGGGGGGTCAGTATACAGACACATGAATATTGGAGCCCCCCCCTATAGCAGCAGCCATGGAGAGATAAACGTGACACAAACTGGTGCCATCCGATCACCAGCAGCACCCGGGGGCCCACCTAGCGGATTAACCCCTTCGTAGCCGTGATGAATGGTGACAGCCCGGCGCCCTATACTCACCATGGACCCGGAGTAGACAAGCCGCAAGGAGCAGTAATAGAAGGTGCAAGCCAACCCCAGGACACGACCTGTTCATCTCGCTGCACCCCCCAGAGAGCCGGCTGGAGGAGGGGGGAGGACACAGCAGGCAATCCTGTCTTTGTAATCCAGGGAAGTAGGTGTGTGTGGAAGGGAGATAGGTGAAGGCGCCGTTCATCCACACTGACAGAGCGGGGGGTCTGGCTCGGGGACACAGGAGACGTGCACTTCCAGGCGACTCCACAGACGCTCCTCTTATAGCAGCGGCGGCAGCTGGATTTGCAGCAGCAGGCGGCGTGAAGATAAGGAGCTGGAGCGGCAGGCAGGCGGCGCCCCTGAGCGAACACTCACAGCCGAGCTCCAGCTAGCGTCTCTGTGATCCGGCTCGGCCGCGGATTGCATGATCCGAGAAACCGGGCAGCCTGAGCCCACTGATGAGCACCGCCGTACAGCCTGTGCGTGCGTGTGTGTATGGCTGTCAGCTGACGGGAGGAAGTTATGTCAGCAGAGCACATGGCAGGAGGGGCACGGCTACATGCTGCATGGCTGCTCTACACTGTACATGGTGTTGTATTCTCAGGGAATGCTGTACACTCGCTGTGGGAGGTGTGGGCCCAGCAGCCAATCACATTACGGGAGTCGTGTCTCTCTGCTCTGAGGTGAATGTGACTCAGTGTATGAGGGACAAGGTCACTGGGTGAACATACTACATTCACACGGCTCCTCAGGTGAATGCAGCTTCTCCTATTCACACACTCGAGTCAATGGACGTCTACTGTACACCTGAACATCTACAAACGCTTCTTATACACTGTATAGGGCTCATTCATGTGTATTCTCTGCATGAAGCTAAGCTTATAGCAGGCACAGCTACAAGACCTGCCTAAAATACTGTCCCTAAGGCCTCATGTACACTACACGTTATAAAAACACCAGTAGCGTTAGCTCTAAAATGAGTTTTGCATCTTTTTTTTTTTAGCAAAACTATACTCCCACAAAAACGTATGGTTCATAAACGCAGAATAGCCAGGTTTTTCATCATTTAAAGGCCCCATACACACGGACGTTTTAAAAAAAACGGGCTGTAAAGCTAGTAACGACGCCTGGAAAAAAAGCGGCGTTAAAAACGCGATTTTATTAGCGTTTTGACTTGGCGTCAATGCGCGTTAAACGTTGTTTGTAAGCGTTATCGCTAAGGCGCGTTTTTTCAGAAAAAATATCCCTCTGCTATTTTCCACTCCCAAATTACTGCGATATCACAATTTACAGCTTAAAAACACAGACGCTAAAAAACCTCGGTATAGCGCTAATTCACGTTTCTGAGCTTTTTTCGGCATCAGCGTCAAAACAGCTCTAGCGCTGGAGCCTCAGAACGCGCTGGTCCTTGGTTTTTTTTTGGAGCTTAAAAACGACCATGTCTGTTACAGCTCAAAAACGCCATGGTGTGTATGAGCCCATTGAATAACATGGCGTGGCGTTCTTAAGCAGCAAAAAAAGCTAAAAAAAGCTGCTGTTAAAACGTCCGTGTGTATGAGGCCTTAGGTTTTGACTCGTACACACATCCGAAAATCAGCTGACAGAGCGTCCGTTTTTTTTTTTGCATGCTAGTCGCATATCATAAATGGAGAGGTCACTAAAGTGCCAAAAATTCTCATACGACAGAATAAAAAATCGGAAGTGGTGTCACGTGTTGTAATGTATTTGTATTGTATTTTCTGACGACAACTGTTCTGATTAAAAGGAATTCGTACGATCTGGTATCGTACGAGTAAAATTTTTGTGTTTGTCCGATTAGATAATATCGGATGAACTGTCGTGATCGGCTGTTGAAAGCTCTGTACTAACAATCCGATTATCGTACAATTGATTCGAAAGCGGTATTTTTCGTACGATTTTTGCATCGTGTGTTTGGGCCATTAAGGCCTCATGCACACTGGACATTATAAAAACGCCAGTAGCATTAGCTGTAGAAAGCTGTAGAATGAGTCTTGCAGTGTTTTTTTTTTGTTTTTTTTTAGAAAAACTATCTCCCACAAAAGCTTATGGCTCAAAAACACGGATAAACGCAAAATAGCCAGGTTTTTCAGCATTTTTTAATTCTTATCAGAGTTATACCGTACACACGATCTGAAAATCGGAACGACAGATCTTCCGTTTTTTTTTGGGTTTTTTTTGCATGCTAGTCGCATATCGAAAATGAAGAGGTTACTAAAGTGAGGAAAATTCTCGTACGACAGAATAAAAAATCGGAAGTGATGTCATGTGTTGTAGTGTATTTCTATTGTATTTTCGGACAACAACTGTACTGACTAAACGAAAATTATACAATGTGGTATTGTACGAGAACATTTTTCGTGTTTGTCCCATCGGATAATATCGGATGAACTGTCGTGATCGGCTTTTGAAAGCTGTGTACTAACAATCAGATTATCATACGATCGCTTCAAAAGCGGTATTTTTCGTCCGATTTTCGGATCGTGTGTATGGGCCATAAGGCCTCATGCACACTGGACATTATAAAAACGCCAGTAGCGTTATCTGTAGAATGAGTTTTGCAGCGTTTTTCCAAATTTTTTTTTTTTTTTGGAAAACTATACTCCCACAAAAGCTTATGGCTCAAAAACACTGATAAACACAGAATAGCCAGGTTTTTCAGCATTTTTAAATGACAAATGCTCTGAAACGCGTTGTGTTTCCCCGTGATCATCTGATCCAGCTGACGTCACACGCTGCTCCACGAGCACACAGTCGCCATTTCCACCAACGGACACAGCCGGCTTCTACCCCGGCACCTTGCGGCTTTCATAGCCGGGAATTGGGACACTCCTGGACTTGCAAAAGGATGCTGGATCTTGCACCAGCTAGGGTATTGACCCCAGCACCTCTTCATTTACTGGAATGTAAGTGTCGGATATAATTTATTGCTACTATATTAAACAGTTTACTCAAAGGCGCTTTTTCTATTTGTTTTTTTCAGCATTTTTAGGTTCTTATCAGAGTTAATGCCCATACACACAATCCGAAAATCAGACGACAGATCGTCCGTTTTTTTTTTGCATGCTAGTCGCCTATCGAAAATGGAGAGTTTACTAAAGTGAGGAAAATTCTCGTACGACAGAATAAAACATTGGTAGTGATGTCATGTGTTGTAGTGTATTTCTAATGTATTTTCGGACGACTACTGTACTGACTAAACAAAAATTGTACAATCTGGTATCGTAGGAGAAGTGCAAAATAGCCAGGTTTTTCAGCATTTTTAAGTTCTTATCAGAGTTATGGCCCATACACACAATCCGAAAATCGGACGACGGATCGTCCGTTTTTTTTTTTTTGCATGCTAGTCGCATATCGAAAATGAAGAAGTTACTAAAGTTACGAAAATTCTCGTACGACAGA
Source organism: Rana muscosa (assembly GCA_029206835.1). Taxonomy (NCBI): domain Eukaryota; kingdom Metazoa; phylum Chordata; class Amphibia; order Anura; family Ranidae; genus Rana; species Rana muscosa. The sequence continues at coordinate 735,689,255 of CM055116.1, forward strand.
ATGTTATCCTATGGCCTCATGCACACTGGATATTATAAAAATGCCAGTATCGTTGGCTGTAGAATGAGTTTTGCAGCGTTTTTGCACTAGCGTTTTTTAGCTTTAACGTTTTTAGCTATTTTTAGCAAAACTATACTGCCACAAAAGCTTATGGCTCTAAAACACTGATAAACGCACAGTAGCCACATTTTTAATCTTTTATCAGAGAGCATTTTTACAGCTGAAAAACTCCTCTGAAAACCCACTAGTTCTGGGGGGGGGGGGGGGGGGTTTCAAGCCAGAAAAAACCCCTGTCAAAAAATGCTAATAACAGCCTATGGGGTCAATTCACGAAGCTACACTTACGCATGCAGTAAGGGTATCATGTTACTAATTCCACTCACAGAGGACCCACAGAAAGCAGACAGCAGTGGACACACAAACATTTGGCATTATACATCACGAGTACACAAGTATTTTTTTATTACCGTATATACTCGAGTATAAGCCGACCCGAGTATAAGACGAGGCACCTAAATTTACCACAAAAAACTGGGGAAACGTATTGACTCGAGTATAAGCCTAGGGTGTCCATCTGCATTCCTAGAAAAGGAAAAAGTTGCGCTAAAAAGTAAGTGACATATAAATGAAAAATGATTATTGAAAATATCACCAGTACAACAACTGGTAAAAATGTAAATATGAGCCAACGGCTCACACGGTAAATAAATAACACAAATTGTTAAAGATGAGTGATACAAACATGTGATGCGGAATCACTACATGTGAGTGATCCATAAACCATAAACCACTAAAATTGTCACATAAAGTCCAAACGATAAAGTTCATATGCACATATATTAGGGATGCTCCTCCACCGAAAAAGATGGATCCCTTGTGACTAGTGATGAGCCGAACACCCCCGGGTTCGGTTCGCACCAGAACCCGCGAACGGACCGAAAGTTCGCACGAACTTTAGAACCCTATTAAATACAATGGATGCGAACGTTCGAAATCTAAAGTGCTAATTATAACGACTATTATGCATGTTATTGTCCTAAAAAGGGTTTGGGAACCCGGGTTCTGCACCAGGGGACATGTATCAATGCAAAAAGAAGTTTTAAAAACGGACGTTTTTCGAGAGCAGTCATTTTAATGATGCATAAAGTGAAAAAAAAAAAGTCAAATATTCCTTTAAATATCGTACCTGGGGGGTGTCTAAAGTATGCCTGTGAAGTGCCATGTGTTTCCCTTGTTTAGAACTGTCCCTGCACAAAATTACATTTCTAAAGGAAAAAAAGCCATTTAAAACTGCTTGCGGCTTTAATGTAATGTCTGGTACCGGTAATATGGATGAAAATCTTTAAGAAAAATGGCATAGCTACCCCATCACACCCCCCCCCCCCCCTACCCCAGCCCATTACCAGCCCCTTTGGGTCTTGTATGGATATTAAGGGGAACCCCGCACACAAAATAAAAAAGGCCCTATATACTCTGAACAGCCGTATACAGGCGGTGCATACAAGACAGGGACTGTAGGTTTGTTCTTATGTAGAATCTGTTTGTAATTTTGAACAGGTACATTGTTTAAGTGTAGCTCCAGCCAAAAAATATATTTTTAAGCTTTTTGGAAAACATAGGGAAGGGTTATCACCCCTGTAACATTTGTTTTGCTGTCTGTGCAGTGTGCACCTGTTCAGAACAGTTCACCTCACTTTCCGTCCTAATGACAAATGTTTTTTGAAAATTTGGGTTTTTTATTGAAACAAGAATTGGTGATAAAGAATCAGTGGAGAGGAGACACTTTTTTTCCCATATTAACTCTTACAGGAGAGAATGTGCCTTCCTAGGGGTAGATTTCCTCTCACTTCCTGTTGTATCCTTCCGTTTGCAAGGAGGAGTCGTTTGTAAGTTGGATGTTTGAAAGTAGGGGCCTGCCGTATATACTCAGCTGAAATTTGCCCCTTACATGTTGGTGTTGCCACAACACTGTGAGCCCTCACAGTTACTCTTGGTGGGCGCATGAATGGGCCCTGCTGTGAATTATTAGATCAAGAATTGTAATTGCATGCCCCTGTTGAACAGGGGCTGAAAAATTGGGCCTTTGGTGGTGGTGGTGGTGGTGGTGTTGACACAACACTGTAAGGCCTCACAGTTAGTCTTGGTGGGCGCAGGAATGGGCCCTGCTGTGAATTATTAGATCAAGAATTGTAATTGCATGCCCCTGTTGAACAGGGGCTGAAAAATTGGGCCTTTGGTGGTGGTGGTGGTGGTGGTGTTGACACAACAGTGTAAGGCCTCACAGTTAGTCTTGGTGGGCGCAGGAATGGGCCCTGCTGTGAATTATTAGATCAAGAATTGTAATTACATGCCCCTGTCAAACAGGGGCAGAAAAATTGAGCCTTAGGCACTGGTGCCACAACACTGCAACCCCTCACAGATACTGTACTTGGAGCACAGCAATGAGCCCTGTTGCAAAGTATTGCATCAAAAATTGTAATTACACGCCCCTGTTAAACAGGGGCTGAAAAATTGGGCCTTAGCCACTGGTGCTGGTGCCACGACACTGCAACCACTCCCAGATACTCTAGTTGGAGTGCAGGAATGAGCCCTGCTGCAAAGCATTGCATAAAAAATTGTAATAACACACCCCTGTTAAACAGGGGCTGAAAAATTGGGCCTTAGCCACTGGTGGCGGCACCCAGAAACAAAAATGTTCTTCCAAGCTATCATCGTCAATCGGATCATTGAGGAGGAGGAGGATAGTCAGTCAACATAACAGGACAAACTCTCAGCATCAGCATCAGTCTTGAAGGGATGTGACATTTGAAAATAAATTAGTCTGTTATATCAGCTTCAGGTGTTTGGTAGCTGGTGGTGATCCAAGACTGGTTCATCTTTATGAAGGTCAGTCGATCAACAGAGTCGGTGGACAGGCGCACCCTGTGATCCGTGACAAATCCTCCAGCAGCACTGAATGTGCGTTCTGAAAGAACGCTGGATGCAGGACAGGCCAGTAGCTCAATTGCATACTGTGCAAGCTCTGGCCAGTGATCCATCCTCAAGACCCAGTAAGCCAGAGGATTTTCGGTGGGGAAGGTGTCCAAGTCTGACCTTGCCCCTAGGTATTCCTGCACCATGTATATCAGACGCTGGCGATGGTTGCTGGAACCGATCATACCTTGGGGCTGCGGACTAAAGAATTGTCTGAACGCTTCGGTCAGACGGCCACCTTCCCCACCGCTCCTTCTTTGACTGACCGAAGCCTCAGCAACTCGTTGTCCAAGACCAGGAGTTTGTAACCTCCCAGTCTCTGGGAACGCGTTGCACAGACCTTTCTGCAAGGCCTCCCGGAGTTGTCTCATCCTCTGCTCCCTCTGCGACGGTAAGATAAGGTCCGCAACCTTACCCTTGTACCGTGGATCAAGGAGAGTGGCCAGCCAGTAATGGTCCCTCTCCTTGATCCGAAGAATACGAGGATACTTCCGCAGACTTTGCAGGATCAGGGAGGCCATGCAGCGTAGGTTAGCTGAGGCATTCAGTCCGGAGTCCTCTGGGTCACTAAGGACGACATGATCCGCAGCCACCTCCTCCCAGCCACGTACAAGTCCACTGGTTTCTTGGGACTGTAAATCATCCCTAAAAGACTGCTGCTGATGATGCTGAGTGCCAGGCTCCACCTCCATGCTGACACAATCCTCCTCCTCCTCCTCCTCTTCTTCCTGTGCGATGGGTGGGACAGAAGGAACACTGTCTGGGTAAAGGGGGCCTTGAGAGGCAAGGAAGTCCTCCTCTTCCTGCCTCTGTTCTGCCTCAAGTGCCCTGTCCATTATTCCACGCAGCGTATGTTCCAACAGGTGGACAAGAGGTACAGTGTCACTGATGCATGCACTGTCACTGCTCACCATCCTCGTGGCCTCCTCAAATGGTGCCAGGACAGTGCATGCATCCCTGATCATGCCCCACTGGCGTGGTGAAAAAAAACCGAGCTCCCCTGACCCTGTCCTGGTGCCGTAGTCGCACAGGTACTCATTGATGGCCCTCTGCTGCGTGTGCAGCCGCTGCAGCATGGCCAACGTTGAGTTCCACCTGGTGGGCATGTCACATATAAGGCGGTTCTTGGGCAGGTTCAACTCCTTTTGCAGCTCAGCCAGGCGAGCACTGGCATTATAAGATCTGCGGAAATGCACACAGACTTTCCTGGCCTGCCTCAGGACATCCTGTAAGCCCGGGTACCTGCCCAAGAACCGCTGCACCACCAGGTTAAGGATGTGAGCCACACAGGGCACATGGGTCAGTTGTCCCTGTCGGAGAGCGGAGAGGAGGTTGGTGCCATTGTCGCAAACTACCATTCCTGGCTTAAGCTGGCGTGGCGTCAACCACCTCTCGGCCTGCCCCTGCAGAGCAGACAGAACCTCTGCCCCAGTGTGGCTCCTGTCCCCCAAACACACCAGCGCAAGCACGGCATGGCATCTTTTTGCCTGCGTACTTGCGTTGCCCCTTGAACGCCTACGGAGCACCGCTGGTTCCGAGGACAAAGCACAGGAAGAGGCCACGGAGGAAGAAGAAGTGGAGGGGGTGGAGGACAGAGGTGTGTCACAACCAGTAGTAGCATTTTGGAGGTGTGGCGGTGGAACAACCTCCAACACTACTGTACCTTGTCCTGCATCCTTCCCAGCTGCCAAAAGAGTGACCCAATGGGCCGTGAAAGAAAGGTAACATCCCTGTCCATGCCTGCTGGACCATGAGTCAGTGGTAATATGCACCTTACCGCTGACCGCCCTGTCCAGCGAGGCCAAGACATTGCCTTCCACATGCCGGTAGAGAGCCGGAATCGCCTTCCGTGAGAAAAAGTGGCGTTTGGGAACCTGCCACTGAGGAACCGCACATTGCACAAACTCACGGAAGGGGGCCGAGTCTACCAACTGAAAAGGCAGCAGTTGAAGCGCTAGCAATTTAGCCAAGCTAGCATTCAACTGCTGGGCATGTGGATGGCTGGGAGTGAACTTCTTTCGACGGTCCAGCAGCTGGGGCAGGGAAATTTGCCTGCTAGAATCGGACGTTAGTGTACTGCTAGCAGAGTGCCCGCAAGTACTTGGCTGTGACACACCTAATTCTACACCTTCATTCCTCTCAGAGCAGGTTTCAGAGAGGACTGAAGGTATAGTGGGGTTGGAGATCCCAGCTGATGCGGTGTAAGAAGAGGTCAGCTTTGTTCTTTGGTGTGGGTCTTTAAGGTAGGCTTGCCAACGAGCTGCATGGCAGGTCAACATATGTCTGGTCAAGCATGTGGTGCCCAAGCGGGTGATGTTTTGGCCACGCGATATACGCTTGAGACATATGTTGCAAACAGCAGCTGTGCGATCTGACTCAAAAAAGGCCCACACCAAAGAACTTTTTGAATAACGGGCAGAGGCAGCGCCTTGCACAGGCGGAGCTCTGCGGTGTGATTCCGTCGGTGTGCTGCCCTTACGCTGGCCCCCCGAGGGCATCCTGCCTCGTTGGAGATGTGCCTCATCCTCCTCCTCCTCCTCCTCCTCCTCTCTCCTATTAGGCACCCACGTGGAGTCAGTGACCTCATCATCCCCTCCCTCCTCATCACTGGAGCCAATCTGGCAGTATGCTGCAGCTGCTGGAACATGACTGCCAGATTGGTGTCCTTCTTGAGCATCCCCTCTCTCTGCTCTCACGCTACTGCCTTCCTTTAGCTGGGTATCATCATCAGACCCTTCGAAACGCTGGGCATCCTCCTGGAGCATGTACCCAACACTGTGCTCAAACAGTTCGGGGGACTCCTCAGGAGGACATGGTTGGTCTAGGGAAGGAGTGACTGATGATGACATTATTATCAATAAATTTTTATTGGGTTTTTACAAGATACAAGAAATAAAATACATATACCTTATAATTTCACATCAGTGTAGATGACAAAAGCATTTGTCCAGGAATACAGGTATGAATGTATATTGCATAATATTGCTGTGAAATATTAAGTGGCATATCGTTAAACCATTTATCAGACCACCCCAGTGGGCGCAAACTGTGGTCTGAAATAACTGAACCTGTACAGCTTGATGTGGATTCTCTAAACAGTATTATAGAAAATCACCATCATATTGCGTATCTACTCAATTTATATTACTATCAAAGGTGGGTATGCATTCACTTCGATAATCATATATTATAAAAATATATAGGGGTAGAGAACTTGGACAGGGAAAAATAATAAGTAAAACTAAAGTAAAAGGAACGGAACAGCGGAACCAGCACAAGATGCAAATTAACTACCGAGCAGTGTCATCAATATACTTCATTATATGCTCGTCTTCCAACAGACAGAATGAGGACCCAAAAATCAGCGAAGGTGTCTATTATAGGTCTTGTACCATTCAATCCACGGGTTCCATTGTGGATAGAAATCTGCATATCTGCCTCCTATAGATGCTAACATACTTTCATATGTGTAATGGATGGATATCGTTCGAATGGCTTCTCCTACCCTGGGTGTATCCGGGGACCTCCAAAGTCTAAGTATGACTAATTTAGCAGCAAGAAGTAAATGTATCGTAAACTTCCTGAGGGAAGGCGGTATATCTTCTATGCCTAAATGTAAAATGGCTAGTGATGGAGAGGGAATTATATGCAGGCCTGTGACCTGTTGAAGAATTAGGAATACACTAGACCAGAATTTAGCTAATTTCCCACAGGACCATAGGATATGGGATAGCGTTCCCACCTGTGTACATTGCCTCCAGCACAATGGGGATGTGTGTGGATCGAATTTGGCCATCCTGTATGGCATTAGGTACCATCTATGCGTAACTTTGTGAGTTAGCTCCCAGAGGTTCGCACACTTAGTAGCTGAGTGAGTATATTGGAGGGCTCTGACCCACTGATCAGCTGTATATGAGGTTTCCATCTCTCTCTCCCAGGCCAGTATTGAGTTAGATTTCTCAAACACCAATTTATCATTCAAGAAGTTGTAAAAAAGTGAAATACCCCCTCTACGGCTAACTTTTGAAGTGATAAATGTGTGTAATTTCCAGAACAATTTATATGCTCTAAAGTGGCCTTTTTTAAGGAATGAAATTACTCTGAAATAGTTGAATTGTTCAGAGGCCGGGAGATTAAATTCTTGTTGTGCGAGAGGGAAAGATTTCAAAGTGTCATTCGAATAAAGGTCCGAGACCCAATGTAGTCCTCCCACGATCCATTTATTAAGATTTAGTTCAGGTATTAGTAGTGCTATGGTGTTGATGGGTACTTCAATGGCGATGTTAGGTGCTAAGGTGGTCCTGGTCAGCACTAGTTGCTTCCAGGCAACTAGGGTTGCTGTCATTGGTGGGGACAGGTTCTTATATTTGGTTCTAGCAAGGGGATAGGCAAGCAGAAATTCTTTCAAATTTCCATTAGGTATTAAGGATTGTTCTATGAGACCCCATAGTGGCAAGGGCTGGATGTGAAACCACCCTCTAATCTGTGCTAGTATTGCCGCTCTGTGGTAGTCAGAGAAATCTGGTACACCCGCCCCCCCTGCCCTTTTGTGTTTTCTAAGTTTGGAGAAAGAGCACCTCGCCTTCTTACCTTGCCAAAGAAAACCCGAAAGCATTTTTTGTAAACCGCTAAAGAAAGTTTTGGGAATCGGAACAGGGACTGTCCGAAAGATGTATAGGATTTGGGCTAGAATCTGCATTTTGAAAGCCGCCAATCGACCTGTCCATGATAGTATATGTTTGCTCAGTATACCTAGCCTATCCGATATTTGTGTTACCAAAGGTTGGTAGTTGGCTTTATATAGTTGTTCAGGGTGAGAGGTGAGCTGGATCCCCAGGTAGCTTATGGCATAACTCGACCAGATATATGGATAATTGGATTGTAATGTAGTTTTGTCGCGATGGGGCACCCCCAAATCCAGAATATAAGATTTAGATTCATTCACCTTGTAATAAGATTTCTTTCTCGTACATCACGGGACACAGAGCGACATAGTCATTACTAATGGGTTATATAGATACCGTCAGGTGCTGGCACTGGCAACTTCCAAAACCGGAAGTACCCTCCCCTATATAAGCCCCTCCCATCCGGGAGCACCTCAGTTTTTTGCCAGTGTCTAAGGCAGGGGTCTCAAACTCAAATTACCTGAGGGCCACAAGACAAGTTTTCATATCACATGGGGGCCGCATGCAAACTTTCAAACTTCAAAAACAGCACTGGTGTCAGCAGACGCACTATTAACCCCCAGCACTACCCCTACACTTCACAAATACCCCCCTACACTTCACAAATACCCCCTGCTCACAAATTTCAAACCCAGTCACCTACCTAAGGACTTAGCCTCAGTGTGATGGCTCACTTACCTCTCCTCCTGGCAGGGCTGGACTGGGACAAAAATTTGGCCCTGGACTTCATCCAGACCGGCCCACTTTAATTTTGCAAACACGCACAAAAACATTAATTCATCAGTGACCATGACCAGCAGTGGCAGTACATTAATTCATTCATGCCTGTAGCCCTCCTTTATTGCAGAAATACTACAGGAGAGGGTCAGAGACTGCAAAGCGTACTACAGGCGAGGGTCAGAGACTGCAGACATAGTACAGGAGAGGGTCAGAGACTGCAGACATGATACAGGAGATGGTCAGAGACTGCGGACCTGATACAGGAGATGGTCAGAGACTGCAAAACGTACTACAGGCGAGGGTCATAGACTGCAGACATAGTACAGGAGAGGGTCAGAGACTGCAAAACGTACTACAGGCGAGGGTCATAGACTGCAGACATAGTACAGGAGAGGGTCAGAGACTGCAAAATGTACTACAGGAGAGGGTCAGAGACTGCAGACATGATACAGGAGATGGTCAGAGACTGTGGACATGATACAGGAGATGGTCAGAGACTGCAAAACGTACTACAGGCGAGGGTCATAGACTGCAGACATAGTACAGGCGAGGGTCAGAGACTGCAAAATGTACTACAGGAGAGGGTCAGAGACTGCAGACATGATACAGGAGATGGTCAGAGACTGCGGACATGATACAGGAGATGGTCAGAGACTGCGGACACGATACAGGAGATGGTCAGAGACTGCAGACATTGTACAAGTGTGTCCTAGGCTAGCAGTGAACAGTGTGGAAAAAACATTGATTGCTGCACTGCAACAGGAGTTTACAAGATATAACAAAGTGCCAAAAAAAAAACTTTGCCAACAGTCATTTCTCAAGCACAGGAGGACAGTAAATGGTTAACAGGTCTGTGAAGCTCCCAGCCTGACCAGCTAATGCCTTCAAAAGATAACAAGGAAAATGTCAAACAAATCAGGGATGGCTGGCACAGGACTCTGGCACAAATAGCTACCCATATATAGAAACAGCTGAAGTTTCAGCTTCTTGCAGAAAGCTAATCAGCATTCTCCTGTCCTGTGTTCAGTGTAAATAAAAACAGATAAGAAGCAGTGTGAGAAGACGGGGGAAGTCACCCCTTGATCAGTGTGTTCTCCTTCTCCTGTGCTGTGTGTGGAATATGCAGTGATCACACTGATTCCCTCCATCTTCTAACACTGCTTCTTATCTGTTTTTATTTACATTGAACACAGGACAGGAGAATGCTGATTAGATTTCTGTAGCCAGCATTGTAACATGTTTGATCTCATACCTTCTTCATGTTCAGGTATGTCGGATCTTCTGCATCCCGCCCTGCTCTGGCCACTAGCCTCTTCTAAATGTGGCGGGCTGGACAATCTGATTGACTAAAGAGGTGGTGGGAGGCGAAGCAACTTAGCAGTCACGCCCTCCCACTCAGAAGAGCAGCGCTATTGGCTGCCTGCCCTGTTACACACAGATATCCCTCTCCCTCCAGCATGTCAAAGCCGATGGGAGGGAGAGGGGCGGGAAGCTGCACACTGCCGCTGGTAGCCTTGCGGGTTGGTCCTGTCCTGGTCCCCTATCAGCGGCTCTGCCGGAAGTTTGAGGGGGGGCGACAAGGAGGAGGAAGAGATAAGGCAAGGGTCAGCTGCGTTCTAGGTGGCTGCCTAGTGGGAGCACCGGCTCTGTCCACACAGACAGACTCCGAGAAAGGTAGAGAGACGAGTGACACACTGAGCCATCGGCCCCTGCCTGCGGGCCAATTGGAACCTGTTCGCGGGCCGCAAATGGCCTGCGGGCCGGTAGTTTGAGACTCCTGGTCTAAGGTGTTGGCCAAGAAGAAACATGTGTTTTTCACTGAGCTTGCGTACAGGTTCTTTTGGGCCTCAGTAAGCTATTCCGGATCCGACCAAAAAAGCTTCATAGCTAAACGGTCGGTACCCGGGCCTTGCAGAGAAGAGCAAGGTTTTGCCTGTAATGCTTCTCTTAGGAGAGCTGGACCCTGGGATCCAGAGCTCTGGTCATACCCACGACCAAGATGTTTTCTGTGCAGGGTGCTATACAGGTCCAGGGGAGTGGAATCCTTGGGAACCCGGTCCCTGAAGGTTTGATTACAATGCCTGCCGTGATAGGTGAAGTTTGGGCTTTTGTGGACCAAACAAAGTCCTGCGGCGGGGAACAGGTAAGTGGGGGCCCCCAGGAACTTGGTTCTATTGGGGGACCCCCAAGCCTAATTTGTCTTTCTGTCTGTTACCTAATGGTATTCCCGCAAAATTCTGTGCATGCCTGTAACTACTAAAAAAATGTAATAATTTTTAATGGTGGTCAAGAAAAAAAAAAAAAAATATTTTTTTATATATATTTAAGATATTAGACTGCGGTACCTGTGTTTGTCCACTAGAGGCCGCTGTGGAATGTTTTCTTGTCATGTGGACTAGTTTCTTCTCAGCAGAGCAAGTCCAGGCAGATGGTGAGTTCTCTTATGGGAAACTGCTTCCTCTGCCATGTTGCAATGCTCGTCCATCCCCCGGCCTGCGGCAAAGAGGGGCCCTGGCTCTTGTCCCTAGTCTCCATTTTTCAAAATTAGCGCCGGAGGCGCACGTGGCCGCGTGCGTGCGCGTGCACGCGCCTCTATATATAGAGGTGAGCCAGGAAAGGGGGCGGAGCCTGGGGGATGACGCTCTGTGTGCGCCGCAGCGCTTCTGCGCATGTGCGGGCGTCCCAGCATGTAGAAACCACAGTTTTGTGTGGTGAGCTGGCTATGAAGTACAGAGACAGAGCTGGCAACATTTAAAAAAAAGGGCATACAGCAAGCGGTTGATACAGGCATCCCCTAGAAAGGCACATTAGTAGACACCAACTGTGATATAGCAGCAATTGTGCTAGACTATTCTCAGTAAAAGTGGTGTATTACGGCTGGAATACCTCAGCTTTAGGCTTAGGAATATGCCGTCCAGAAGCTCCGGAACTGAATCTTCCAGGAAGCGAAGGGGGTCTCATCGGGCTCGGAGGATCTTGGGCATACTTCTGCTGCACCAGTCTCCCCTGAAGTTCAGAGGTAAGTGACCGTAGAGACCCCGCAGGGGTACTTGGTACTGTGGCTGTCCTCAGTTCACCTGCTCCTGTGTATGTAACAGAGGAGGTTTTTTCCTCAGCTCTGGGAGGATTAGAGAGAGATTGTCAACATTTATCGCTGCCTCCCTGTCAGGGAAAGCACGCCCGATCTCCGTCTCCTCCTTCAGAGTGCCTGTTAGCAGAGCAACAGTCCCATACAGGGATCGACCTGCCTGAAGGGGATCAGGATGAGGTTGATTCTGTTATAGAGGAATCAACAGTGGGGGAACCTTTTCTCAGCATCTCAAGCTGAAAGATTATGGGTTCAGTCTCTGACTAACATGGTCCAATCAGCATTTAAAAATGCACCTTGCGGAACCATCAACCACTACTGTATCCTTGTTGGGGTCGCTAGAAGCCCCCAGACTGTTTGTTCTTTTCCACTTCACCCTTTACTGAAAGGGCTCATTTACCAGGATTGGGAACGTCCTGAGAAAATATTTATTCCCCCAAGAGATTTCCGGTGGTCTATCCCATGGAGGATAAGTTCATCAAAAAAAAAAAAATGGAAGGTCCCTACAGTGGACGCAGCCATCTCTTGTATGTATAAATCACTGACATGTCCAGTGGATAATGTCCAAATGTTCAAGAACCCAATAGATAAAAGATTGGAGTCCTTATGAAAATCTGCTTGGTGATACAACCAGCAGTAGCAGCTATTGGGGTCTGCTAAGCAGTGAAGGATCAGTTGAAACAGGTCTTGAGGGACTTGACAGATCAGCAGGCTTTGCCCTAGCTGATCTACCTAGAGCCTTAGGCTTTGCGGTTGACGCCATAGAGGATTCAGTCCATCAGGCCTCCCGCCTTACGCTGTCTATAGTACATATGCGTAGGCTCCTATGGCTCAAAAACTGGTCTGCTGAAGCTCCCTGTAAAGAATGGCTGGTTAGAGTCCCATTTCATGGTGAACGCTTATTCAGGGAAAACCTGGACAAATATATCCAGAAAATTTCCAGCGGTAAAAATACGCTCTTGCCGGTTAAAAACAGAGTTAGAGGTCCCTCTTTAAGAGGCCTGCTTCTCCAGTCCCTGGGGCATCGGCTGTGTAACAGTTCCGACGGCCTCCTCGGTCAAATCCCGGGGGTAAAAAACAGGGACAGTAGCAGGGTAATGAGAAACCCTGGGTCAGGGGAGGTACAAAACCTCCCCCAAAGTTAAATTCATTGAAGCCCCCACTCAGTCGGGTGGGGGGAGGACTCCAGTTGTTCGCAAGAGACCTGGCGGGACGCGATCAAGACAGATAGGTGCTCTCCGCAGTAGGTTTGGGATACAGTTTGGAGTTAAGAGACTCTCCTCCTTCCCATTTTTGAGGTCAAACGTGCCAAGGGATCCCCGGAAGAGAGAGTCCCTCCTGTTGGCACTAGAACAACTATTGCTCCAAGGAGTAATTATGGAGGTTCCCCTGGAAGAATGAGGGTTCGGGTTTTACTCAAACCTCTTTACAGTCCCGAAGCAAACGCGGACGGGAGGCCCATATTAATTCTAAAAGGGCTATACAAATTCCTGTATATCAGGACTTTCCGATGGAGTCGATCCGATCGGTGGCCACTGCCCTACAAGGGGAGGATTGGTTAGCCGCGATCGACATCAAAGATGCTTATTTGCACATTCCCATCTTTCCAGTCCACCAAAAATTTCTACGCTTTGCAGTAGAAGGGCGCCATTTTCAGTTCAGAGCCTTACCCTTCGGTCTGGCCACAGCACCACGAGTGTTTACAAAAATTCTGGCCCTTTATTGGCCAATCTAAGAACACAAGGTGTAATGATAATGGCATATCTGGATGACTTGTTGCTGATAGACCACTCAGTGAAAAAACTAGACGTGGTCGTTCACAAGACAATCAAGTATCTGGAATCTCACGGTTGGATTATCAACCGAGACAAGTCAGCCCTAAAAACCAGTCAAAAGTCTGGAATACTTGGGGCTAAGGTTGGATTCAGGCCAGAGAAAAATATTCTTGCCTCGAGGAAAGGTGTTGTCTTTGAAAGATTTGATCCACTTAGTGGGTACAAAAAAGACAGCCGTCCATACGCCTGTATATGAGGCTGCTGGGAAAAATGGTGGCATCATTCGAAGCAGTACCCTACGGTCAATTCCATTCAAGGAATTTGCAAGGGGCCATACTGTCAGCCTGGAACAAAAAAGTTCAGGCCCTAGACTTACAATGTCCTTGTCCCCTTCCGTTCGCAAGAGCCTCCGTTGGTGGTTGGTTCCCCAGAATCTGGAAAAAAGGAAATCCTTCAGTCCGATTTCTTGGAAGGTGGTCACTACAGATGCCAGCCTTATAGGCTGGGGAGCAGTACTGGAGCAATAGTCTCTCCAGGGCAGATGGTCGGATGCAGAAAAGGCCCTGCCCATCAATCTCTTAGAGATACGAGCAGCCCGGTATGCCCTAGTAGCATGGACATCCAAACTCCAAGGGTCCCCTGTCAGAATTCAATCAGACAATGCCACAGCAGTGGCATATATCAATCATCAGGGGGGCACCAGGAGTCGTGCAGCCCAGAGGGAAGTAAATTACATCCTGAAATGGGCAGAAAAATATGTCCCAGCCATATCTGCGGTATTCATTCCAGGAGTGGAGAATTGGAAGGCGGACTTTCTAAGTCGCCAGCAATTAGGCCCAGAGGAAGGGTCCCTTCACCCTGAGGTTTTCTGGACAATATGTCAGCGGTGGGGAACATCGGATGTAGATCTTCTAGCATCCAGATTCAACGCAAAGGGGGACAGGTTTGTCTCTCGGACAAGGGATCCCCTAGCTTGCGGCTCGGATGCCCTAGTGTTCCCTTGGGATCAGTTCAAGCTGATATATGCATTCACACCGCCACAATGGTTACCTCGATTACTCCGCAGAATCAGGGTAGAAAAGAAACCAGTGATTCCGGTGGCTCCAGCGTGGCCCCGAAGAGCGTGGTACGCGGAGATTGTAAAATTTCAGTGGGGAGTCCTTGGACTCTCCCACGTCGTCCGGACCTGCTTTCACAAGGACCGATATACCACCCTTCCTTACCAGCCCTAGGTTTGACGGCCTGGCTATTGAAGCCCACATTCTAAAAAAGAGAGGGCTCTCTAATGCTGTGGTATCTACCATGATCAATGCCAGGAAGCCGGTATCCAGGCAGATCTATTATAGAATCTGGAAGGCGTACATCGCGTGGTGTGAGGCCAAGAAATGGCATCCACATAAGTACGTAATAGGTAGGATTCTGGACTTCCTACAGTGGGCTGTAGATAGGAAGCTTGCCTTGAGTACTATCAAGGGTCAGATTTCGGCCTTGTCAATATTTTTTCAAAGGCCCTTGGCTTCGCATTCACTAGTCAAAGCCTTTATACAAGGAGTGATGCGTATTAGTCCTCCGGTTAATATTCCCATATGTCCATGGGATCTAAACTTGGTTCTGTCGGTTCTACAGAAACAACCATTTGAACCATTACAGCATATTTCCTTGGTGCTTCTCACCAGGAAATTGATTTTTCTAGTAGCCATTTGTTCGGCTAAAAGAGTATCGGAATTAGCAGCTATGTCCTGTAAGGAGCCATATCTGGTTATCCATAAGGACAGAGTAGTGTTACGTCCTCATCCAGCCTTTCTTCCTAGGGTGGTATCGAGGTTTCATTTGAACCAAGATGTGGTTCTTCCTTCTTTTTTCCCCAAACCTACTTCGGTAGAGGAAAAGTTATTGCATTCTTTGGATGTAGTAAGAGCAGTTAAAGCTTATCTAAAAGCCACTGCTCAGATTCGCAGAACGGATACTTTGTTTATTCTGCCGGAAGGCCCCAGAAAGGGTCAGGCAGCGTCAAAATCTACTTTAGCCAAGTGGATTCGACAGGTCATTATGCAAGCTTATGGCTTGAGAAGGAGACCGCCTCCGTTCAAAGTTAGAGCGCACTCCACGAGAGCAGTTGGAACTTCATGGGCAGTGCATCACCAGGCCTCCCTGGCTCAAATCTGTAAGGCCGCAACATGGTCTTCAGTTCACACGTTTACTAGGTTCTACCAGGTGGACGTTAGAAGTCAGGAGGATGTCGCCTTTGGGCGCAGTGTGTTGCAGGCCGCAAAAGATCCTCATGTCTGATAGCGCTCAGCTTATATATGGTGTATCCCCCCCCTCATTTGGCATTGCTTTAGGACATCCCATTAGTAATGACTATGTCGCTCTGTGTCCCGTGATGTACGAGAAAGAAAATAGGATTTTTATAACAGCTTACCTGTAAAATCCTTTTCTTGGAGTACATCACGGGACACAGAGCTCCCGCCCCTCTTTGGGGACACTTATTGCTTTGCTACAAAACTGAGGTGCTCCCGGATGGGAGGGGCTTATATAGGGGAGGGTACTTCCGGTTTTGGAAGTTGCCAGTGCCAGCACCTGACGGTATCTATATAACCCATTAGTAATGACTATGTCGCTCTGTGTCCCGTGATGTACTCCAAGAAAAGGATTTTACAGGTAAGCTGTTATAAAAATCCTATTATTTGGCTGTATTCCTGAAGTACTTGCGAGACCTTTTCCAAGGAAGATATTGGATTGGTAAGCATTAGAATCACGTCATCAGCAAAAAGGCTGATGACATGTTTTTTATTGTTGATTGTGAAACCCTGTATCTCTGATGTCTGTCTGATGCGAGCTGCAAGTGGCTCCATCAGGAGATTAAAAATGAGGGGAGAGAGGGGACAACCTTGTCTCGTGCCATTAGTAATCCCAAAGGATCTGGATAGCATACCTGACGTGTAAACTTTGGCTGATGGTGAAGTATATAAAGCCAGGATTGCGGAAAGCAGAAGGCCTTTGAACCCAAATTTTAATAGAGCTTGCTGTAGGTACACCCAGTGTACTCTGTCGAACGCCTTCTCCGCATCCAACGCTAGGAGCAGAGAAGGCGTGCGACATTTCCTGGCAACATAGGTAATATTAATCAAGCGTCTCGTGGCGTCCGATGCCTGTCTGCCTTTTGTAAACCCTGATTGGTCGGGATCGATCAAAGTAGGTAAAATATTAATTAACCTCAAGGCTATCATCTTGGCATATATTTTAAGGTCAACATTTAATAATGAAATCGGTCTGAAATTCTGGGGTGCATCAGGTGTCTTCCCCGGTTTGGGGAGTGTGACCACCAAAGCTTCCAGCATCTCAGCAGGAAAAAAGGCAGAGGCAGCTGCAGTATCAAAAACTTTTAGTAGGTGAGGTCCCAAGGTTGTTTGAAATGTTTTGTAGTAATCACCTATAAGTCCGTCAGGGCCCGGGGATTTGTTACTATGGAGGGTTCTTATGGCTTGTAGAACTTCGTCGAGAGTGAAGGCGGAATTTACGTCTCGTAACTGTTCTTGTGTCAGGGTAGGTAAGTTAATGTCAGCCAGAAACCCCTCAATGGCTGATAAAGAAGGTTGGTAGGTGTCTTTATCTAAATGAAGATTATAAAGGGAGCTATAATAATCGCTGAAGGCATCAGCGATGCCCTGGGGGTCATACACCTTCTCCTTGCTCGTAGGGTGAATAATATAAGCTAACCTAGATTTAAAGCGTTGTCCCTGTAAGCGTCTCGCTAGTGCTTTTCCTGCTTTGTTATTAGTGGAGTGGAAGGACATTTTCATTCTTTTTTCTTTTTGTTCAAAAGTTTGGAGAAGAAGTAATCTAAGATCATGTCTTAGTGTAGTGAGTTTGGCGCTAACGGGGGAGGAAGGGTTCATCTTATTCTGGGTTTCTAAGGAATCAATTTCTGACAGTAACGCGGAGATTTTCAGCTGCCTCTGCCTTTTGAGCCTAGCGCCTAATTGAATAAATATGCCCCTTATGTATGCCTTATGGGCATTCCAAAGCAAAAAAGCATCATCCGTGGAAGAGGAATTGATTTGGAAATAGTCCGACAGGTGGTCTTTCAGGATTGTTTTAGTGGTTGGGTTTTGAATAATTTGAGCGTTGGCACGCCAGACAAAGGTAGTGTTGTCGGGATAAGAATCTCTCAGTTCGAGGAGAATAGGAGCGTGGTCTGACCACGTTATCTTGTCAATTTTTATTTGGGAAACTTTTTGGAGCAACCACCTGTCTAATAAAAACAAATCAATCCTCGAATATGAGCAATGTCTATGTGAGAAAAATGAATAATCCCTTTCACTGGCGTGTGTACAACGCCAAGCATCATATAGGTCATGAGAGCGAAGAAAGTTCCCCAAAGATGGTATCCTGGTAGACTGGGTCGTGGTAGAATCCAGAGTTGGATTAGGAACTACATTGAAGTCTCCGCACAGTACAAGGGAGCCCTGTTTCACCTTTTCAACTTTGTGCATGAGTCTGTTGAGAAATCGAATTTGACGTTTGTTGGGCGCATAAAGAGTTACTAGAGCATAGCGGGTGTTGTTTATGTCACAAATTAGTATCAGATATCGACCCTGAGGGTCAGTGATTTCCGAAATTAAATTGAAAGAAATTGTGTCTCTAATCGCAATGAGGACTCCTCTTCGCTTCGCTGCCATGTTAGAGAAGAAGTAATGCTGGAAAGACTTGTATGTGCATTTAGGTAGAGCATTAATGTGGAAGTGGGTCTCCTGTGCGCAGAGTATATCACATTGCGAAGATACAGCCTCTCTCCAAAGGGATGCTCTCTTAGCTGGGTGGTTTAAGCCATGGGCATTAATTGAGAGAATTTTAACTGGCATGTAGGTCCTTTATGAATGCTATGTGTGGCGTATAGTGGAAGTACTTATAGTCAATGTTCGTAGTAGGCAATTTTTTGAGGGGGACCCATCCCCGTCCCCATGTAGCGATGCTGTAGCAGTAGTGGGGATGGAATAGAAGAAAGGTAGTGTTGGCTCTTAGATGAGTTGGTCGGTGCTGTTCCTGGAAAAAAAACTGGTAAACAAAACGAAAAGTATGTAAACTAAAACGTAAAACATGGGTCATCACAACCCTGAGGCAGAACATTTCTGCTCAAAAGATTGGGAGCTTGAGTTGTGGAGGCAGCTCCGATAAGCGGGGCCCTGGGAGTGGGCAATTCTTATAAGGCATTAGGGTTTCTCTTTTATCATACGGAATCATCCCTTTGTTTTTGATCTCGGGAACTCCTGCTGGAGTTACCTTCTCTAGGAGGTTCATCTGACCCCTCCGGTAGAATTTTCCATTTCTGTAGCAATCGGTACCCCTTAGACGGGGACGTGATTGCATGCGTTGTACCATCTTTAGTCACCAATAGCTTCGTGGGATATCCCCACCTGTAGTCAATACTATGGTTTCTCAATGCCTTGGTGACATTGTTCAAATTTTTACGAAGTTGTAGCGTGAACTGAGACAGATCAGCATAAAATTGTAAAGTGGAGTATTCAGTGTTGCGGTGCTCCCCTTTGCGTGTTATTGTCATTAGTCTCTCTTTGGTTTGGTAGAAGCTGATTCGGAATAGAACATCTCTAGGGACATTATCTGGGATGAAAGACGGCTTTGGTAGTCTATGAATTCTGTCTATAGAGAGTTCAATGGCGGAAAGATCAGGCATGAGCGTGGTGAGCATGGTAGTAGCATAAGAGCGCAGGTCAGAGGGGGATACAGTTTCAGGTATTCCTCTTATCTTAATGTTATGTCTCCTGGACCTGTCTTCTAAATCAGCTAATTTCGCTCTCATCCATGCTTGTTCATCCTCTACTGTGTCGTTTGCATCCACCAAATCATTAATGGTGGTGGCATATTCCCCCATTTTTGTCTCAATATGGTCAACTCTATCACCCACTTCTGCAAGCTCAGTGCTAAATCTCCTCATACAGGCCATCATATCACTGTGAATCGAGCTCCTGAGTGAAATAAGCATGTCTTTTAGTGTAGTGTCCATCACTGGTTGGTGCAGCGTGGGGAATGAGACTATCGAATCTGGAAGCTCCCTAGTGTCATCCTGTGAGTCTGCAGTGGATCTTACTTCACACTGTTGCAGATCAGGCTCTTCCGTCCTAAAGCGGGTCTTAGCCGGGCTACCGCTCAGTGGAGATGGGGTCTGGTAAGTCTGGGGTGCATCAGTGTTATCGAGGGACTTTCTGGTCGACATCCCCTTACCGCTCTGAGGATGTCCTCTGGCCGCTCTGGAAGCTGGAGAGGCGCTGGCGCCATCTTGTCCTCGAGGCTGCGACGGCAGCATGTAATAATCCGTCAGTTTCTTCGGTCTGCGTTCAGCTGGCCGCTTTCTGGTCATGTTGGCCGGGTGGTGGGGAGTCAAACCGCTGCTTCTAGACTCTTCGTATGTGCCCTTCTTTGCTTTTAGCCGCTTATTGTCCCGCTGTCCGCCGGAGCTCAGGGATCACACCGCCATCTCGGGGGAGTCCAAGCCACGCCCCCGACTGATGATGACATTGATACCAGGGAAGAGGACGCTTTGGCAGCTGCTTTGCCAGTACCCTGAGCCTGGGTGAGAGAGGATGAGGAGGATGAGGAGGGCTTGGTCATCCACTCTACCAAGTCTTCGGCATGATGTGGCTCAACACGTCCAGCTGCCGAAAAGAAGGACAAGCGTGTCCCATGGCCATGTGCTGATGGCGATGCATCGCGTCCACGACCAGCACTGTTGTCTCTAGACACAGAGCCTGCTTGCCCTCTTTTTTTGGCTCCTGACTGTCTGCCTCTCCTTGTTTGCCTTCCAGACATTCTAATGGCCTGCAGGGAAATGGGAAAAGCAGCAATACAGGCTAAGTTAAGGTGTAATATGGTCAGGAGGCACACTCCGCCCGCTGTAAGTGCCCCAAAATCCTGTTTGTGTAACACACCAGGAAAAAGCAGCAATACAGGCTACGTTAAGGTGTAATATGGTCAGGAGGCACACTCCGCCCGCTGTAAGTGCCGCAAAATCCTGTTTGTGTAACACACCAGGAAAAAGCAGCAATACAGGCTAAGTTAAGGTGTAATATGGTCAGGAGGCACACTCCGCCCGCTGTAAGTGCAGCAAAATCCTGTTTGTGTAACACACCAGGAAAAAGCAGCAATACAGGCTAAGTTAAGGTGTAATATGGTCAGGAGGCACACTCCACCCGCTGTAAGTGCCGCAAAATCCTGTTTGTGTAACACACCAGGAAAAAGCAGCAATACAGGCTAAGTTAAGGTGTAATATGGTCAGGAGGCACACTCCGCCCGCTGTAAGTGCCGCAAAATCCTGTTTGTGTAACACACCAGGAAAAAGCAGCAATACAGGCTAAGTTAAGGTGTAATATGGTCAGGAGGCACACTCCGCCCGCTGTAAGTGCCGCAAAATCCTGTTTGTGTAACACACCAGGAAAAAGCAGCAATACAGGCTAAGTTAAGGTGTAATATGGTCAGGAGGCACACTCCGCCCGCTGTAAGTGCCGCAAAATCCTGTTTGTGTAACACACCAGGAAAAAGCAGCAATACAGGCTAAGTTAAGGTGTAATATGGTCAGGAGGTACACTCCGCCCGCTGTAAGTGCCGCAAAATCCTGTTGGTGTAACACACCAGGAAAAAGCAGCAATACGGGCTAACTTCAGGTGTATAATGTGCAGGAGGCTTAGCAACAATGACACTGACACTGTCCCCTGCCTATCCTTCTCTCTCCCTGCACACAAGGTTTATCAAAGTATATGACACTGACACTCTCCCTGCCTATCCTTCTCTCTCCCTGCACACAAGGTTTAGCAAAGAATATGACACTGACACTGTCCCCTGCCTATCCTTCTCTCTCCCTGTACACAGGGTTTATCAAAGTATATGACACTGACACTCTCCCTGCCTATCCTTCTCTCTCCCTGCACACAAGGTTTAGCAAAGAATATGACACTGACACTGTCCCCTGCCTATCCTTCTCTCTCCCTGTACACAAGGTTTAGAAAAGTATATGACACTGACACTCTCCCTGCCTATCCTTCTCTCTCCCTACACACAAGGTTTAGCAAAGAATATGACACTGACACTCTCCCTGCCTATCCTTCTCTGTCCCTACACACAAGGTTTAGCAAAGAATAGATTTGACAAGATTTGACACTGTCCCTGCCTATCCTTCACTTTCCCTGCTCCGGAACACACTACACAAGGCCGCCGCGCTGGCGGCCTTTTATAGTGTGGGGCGTGTACTAAACCCCCTCAGCTATAATTGGCCACAGGCATCCTGCCTGTGGCCAATCATTGCTCTCCTCGCTGCCGGCGCTGTGATTGGCCAAGCATGCAGGGTCACAGTGCATGCTTGGCCAATCACAGCGCCGGGATTACACTGCGATGGCGCAGTGTATTGTGGGCCGTTCGCGTCACTCGAATTTGGCGCGAACGGCCCAAATCGTTCGTTGTTCGCCGAACGCGCGAACAGCCGATGTTCGAGTCGAACCTATGTTCGACTCGAACACCGAGCTCATCCCTACTTGTGACAACCTTCCATGAAAGCTGAAGTTAGAACTGTCCTATTAGTCAGATGAAGTCCATGTCAGCTCACAGGTCCCCCCTCCACTGAGCCCCCTGAACTCCCCATGGAAATATCAATGAAGTGTGTTGGCTCTGTCCCTGCCAGGGACCGTGTTTCCTACTGCTGAGTAGTGATGAGCCGAACTCCCCCGGGTTCGGTTCGCACCAGAACCCGCGAACGGACCGAAAGTTCGTACGAACATTAGAACCCTATTAAATACAATGGATGCGAACGTTCGAATTCTAAAGTGCTAATTATAACGACTTTTATGCATGTTATTGTCCTAAAAAGGGTTTGGGAACCCGGGTTCTGCACCAGGGGACATGTATCAATGCAAAAAGAAGTTTTAAAAACGGTCGTTTTTCGGGAGCAGTCATTTTAATGATGCATAAAGTGAAAAAAAAAAAGTCAAATATTCCTTTAAATATCGTACCTGGGGGGTGTCTAAATTATGCCTGTGAAGTGCCACGTGTTTCCCGTGTTTAGAACTGTCCCTGCACAAAATGACACTTCTAAAGGAAAAAAAAGCCATTTAAAACTGCTTGCGGCTTTAATGTAATGTCTGGTCCCGGTAATATGGATGAAAATCTTTAAGAAAAATGGCATGGCTACCCCATGACCCCCCCCCCCTACCCCAGCCCATTACCAGCCCCTTTGGGTCTTGTATGGATATTAAGGGGAACCCCGCACATAAAATAAAAAAGGCCCTATATACTCTGAACAGCCGTATACAGGCGGTGCATACAAGACAGGGACTGTAGGTTTGTTCTTATGTAGAATCTGTTTGTAATTTTGAACAGGTACATTGTTTAAGTGTAGCTCCAGCCCAAAAATCTATTTTTAAACTTTTTGGAAAACATAGGGAAGGGTTATCACCCCTGTAACATTTGTTTTGCTGTCTGTGCCCCTGTTCAGAACATTTCACCTCACTTTCCGTCCCAATGACAACTGTTTTTGAAATGTGGTGTTTTTCTTGAAACAAGGATTGGTGATAAAGCATCAGTACAGAGGAGACACCTTTCTCCCATATTAATTCTTACAGGAGAGAATTTTCCTTCCTAGGGGTAGATTTCCTCTCACTTCCTGTGGTCTTCTTGCGTTTGCAAGTAGGAGTCGTTTGTAAGTTGGATGTTTGAAAGTAGGGACCTGCCGTATATACTCTGCAGAAATAGGCCCCTTAGTTGTTGGTGTTGGCACAACACTGTAAGCACTCACAGTTACTCTTGGTTGGTGCTGGAACGCCCTGCTGTCAACTATTATATCAGGAATTGTAATTACATATAATTGTTGAACAGTGGTAGTAAAAATTGGGCCTTTGATGGTGGTGCTGGTGCCACAACACTGTAAGCCCTGACAGTTACTCTTGGTGGGTGCAGCAATGGGCCCTGCTGTGAATTATTAGATAAAGAATTGTAATTGCATGCCCCTGTTGAACAGGGGCTGAAAAATTGGGCCTTTCGTGGTGGTGGTGGTGGTGGTGGTGTTGCCACAACACTGTAAGCCCTCAGAGTTACTCTTGGTGGGTGCAGGAATGGGCCCTGCTGTGAATTATTAGATCAAGAATTGTAATTACATGCCCCTTTTGAACAGGGGCTGAAAAATTGGGCCTTTCGTGGTGGTGGTGGTGGTGGCATTGCCACAACACTGTAAGCCCTCAGAGTTACTCTTGGTGGGTGCAGCAATGGGCCCTGCTGTGAATTATTAGATCAAGAATTGTAATTACATGCCCCTGTTGAACAGGGGCTGAAAAATTGGGCCTTAGGCACTGGTGGCACAACACTGCAACCCCTCACAGATACTGTACTTGGAGCACAGCAATGAGCCCTGTTGCAAAGTATTGCTTCAAAAATTGTAATTACACGCCCCTGTTAAACAGGGGCTGAAAAATTGGGCCTTAGGCACTGGTGGCACAACACTGCAACCCCTCACAGATACTGTACTTGGAGCACAGCAATGAGCCCTGTTGCAAAGTATTGCTTCAAAAATTGTAATTACACGCCCCTGTTAAACAGGGGCTGAAAAATTGGGCGTTAGGCACTGGTGGCGGCACCCATAAACAAAAATGATCTTCCAAGCTATCATCATCAATCGTATCATTGAGGACTCGGAGGAGGAGGATAGCCAGTCAACATAACAGCACAGGCACTCAGCATCAGCATCAGTCTTGAAGGGATGTGACATGTTAAAATCAATTAGTCTGTTATATCAGCATCAGGTGTGTGGTAGCTGGTGGTGATCCAAGACTGGTTCATCTTGATGAAAGTCAGTCGATCAACCGAGTCGATGGACAGGCGCACCCTGTGATCCGTGACAAATCCTCCAGCAGCACTGAATGTGCGTTCCGAAAGAACGCTGGATGCAGGACAGGCCAGTAGCTCAATTGCATACTGTGCAAGCTCTGGCCAGTGATCCATCCTCAAGACCCAGTAAGCCAGAGGATTTTCGGTGGGGAAGGTGTCCAAGTCTGACCTTGCCCCTAGATATTCCTGCACCATGTTTATCAGACGCTGGCGATGGTTGCTGGAACCGATCATACTTTGGGGCTGCGGACTAAAGAATTGTCTGAACGCATCGGTCAGACGGCCACCTTCCCCACCGCTCCTTCTTTGACTGGCCGAAGCCTCAGCAACTCGTTGTCCAGGACCAGGAGTTTGTAACCTCCCAGTCTCTGGGAACGCATTGCACAGACCTTTCTGCAAGGCCTCCCGGAGTTGTCTCATCCTCTGCTCCCTCTGCGACGGTAACATAAGGTCCGCAACCTTACCCTTGTACCGTGGATCAAGGAGAGTGGCCAGCCAGTAATGGTCCCTCTCCTTGATCCGAAGAATACGAGGATCCTTCCGCAGACTTTGCAGGATCAGGGAGGCCATGCAGCGTAGGTTAGCTGAGGCATTCGGTCCGGAGTCCTCTGGGTCACTAAGGACGACATGATCCGCAGCCACCTCCTCCCAGCCACGTACAAGTCCACTGGTTTCTTGGGACTGTAAATCATCCCTAAAAGACTGCTGCTGATGATGCTGAGTGCCAGCCTCCACCTCCATGCTGACACAATCCTCCTCCTCCTCCTCCTCCTCCTCTTCCTGTGCGATGGGTGGGACAGAAGGAACACTGTCTGGGTAAAGGGGGCCTTGAGAGGCAAGGAAGTCCTCCTCTTCCTGCCTCTGTTCTACCTCAAGTGCCCTGTCCATTATTCCACGCAGCGTGTGCTCCAACAGGTGGACAAGAGGTACAGTGTCACTGATGCATGCACTGTCACTGCTCACCATCCTCGTGGCCTCCTCAAATGGTGCCAGGACAGTGCATGCATCCCTGATCATGCCCCACTGGCGTGGAGAAAAAAAACCAAGCTCCCCTGACCCTGTCCTGGTGCCGTAGTCGCACAGGTACTCATTGATGGCCCTCTGCTGCGTGTGCAGCCGCTGCAGCATGGCCAACATTGAGTTCCACCTGGTGGGCATGTCACATATAAGGCGGTTCTTGGGCAGGTTCAACTCCTTTTGCAGCTCAGCCAGGCGAGCACTGGCATTATAAGATCTGCGGAAATGCACACAGACTTTCCTGGCCTGCCTCAGGACATCCTGTAAGCCCGGGTACCTGCCCAAGAACCGCTGCACCACCAGGTTAAGGACGTGAGCCACACAGGGCACATGGGTCAGTTGTCCCTGTCGGAGGGCGGAGAGGAGGTTGGTGCCATTGTCGCAAACCACCATTCCTGGCTTAAGCTGGCGTGGCGTCAACCACCTCTCGGCCTGGCCCTGCAGAGCAGACAGGACCTCTGCCCCAGTGTGGCTTCTGTCCCCCAAACACACCAGCGCAAGCACGGCATGGCTTCTTTTTGCCTGCGTACTTGCGTAGCCCCTTGAACGGCTACGGAGCACCGCTGGTTCAGAGGACAAAGCACAGGAAGAGGCCATGGAGGAAGAAGAAGAGGAGGGGGTGGAGGAGAGAGGTGTGTCACAACCAGTAGTAGCATTTTGGAGGCGTGGCGGTGGAACAACCTCCAACACTACTGCACCTTGTCCTGCATCCTTCCCAGCTGCCAAAAGAGTGACCCAATGGGCCGTGAAAGAAAGGTAACGTCCCTGTCCATGCCTGCTGGACCATGAGTCAGCGGTAATATGCACCTTACCGCTGACCGCCCTGTCCAGCGAGGCCAAGACATTGCCTTCCACATGCCGGTAGAGAGCCGGAATAGCCTTCCGTGAGAAAAAGTGGCGTTTGGGAACCTGCCACTGAGGAACCGCACATTGCACAAACTCACGGAAGGGGGCCGAGTCTACCAACTGAAAAGGCAGCAGTTGAAGCGCTAGCAATTTAGCCAAGCTAGCATTCAACCGCTGGGCATGTGGATGGCTGGGAGTGAACTTCTTTCGACGGTCCAGCAGCTGGGGCAGGGAAATTTGCCTGCTAGAATCGGACGTCGGTGTACTGCTAGCAGAGTGGGCGCAAGTACTTGGCTGTGACACACCTAATTCTACACCTTCATTCCTCTCAGTGCATGTTTCAGAGAGGACTGAAGTTATAGTGGGGTTGGAGATCCCAGCTGATGCGGTGCAAGGAGAGGTCCGCTTTGTTCTTTGGTGTGGGTCTTTGAGGTAGGCTTGCCAACGAGCTGCATGGCAGGTCAACATATGTCTGGTCAGGCATGTGGTACCCAAGCGGCTGATGTTTTGGCCACGCGATATACGCTTGAGACATATGTTGCAAACAGCAGCTGTGCGATCTGATGCACTAGCCTCAAAAAAGGCCCACACCAAAGAACTTTTTGAATGACGGGCAGAGGCAGCGCCCTGCACAGGCGGAGCTCTGCGGTGTGATTCCGTCGGTGTACTGCCCTTACGCTGGCCACCAAAGGGCATCCTGCCTCGTTGGAGATGTGCCTCCTCCTCATCCTCCTCCTCCTCCTCTCTCCTATTAGGCACCCACGTGGAGTCAGTGACCTCATCATCCCCTCCCTCCTCATCACTGGAGCCAATCTGGCAGTATGCTGCAGCTGCTGGAACATGACTGCCAGATTGGTGTCCTTCTTGAGCATCCCCTCTGTCTGCTCTCACGCTACTGCCTTCCTCTAGCTGGGTTTCATCATCAGACCCTTCGAAACGCTGGGCATCCTCCTGGAGCATGTACCCAACACTGTGCTCAAACAGTTCGGGGGACTCCTCAGGAGGAGGACATGGTGGGTCTAGGGAAGGAGTGACTGATGATGAGTCTGACATTGATACCAGGGAAGAGGACGCTTTGGCAGCTGCTTTGCCAGTACCCTGAGCCTGGGTGAGAGAGGATGAGGAGGAGGAGGAGGGCTTGGTCATCCACTCTACCAAGTCTTCGGCATGATGTGGCTCAACATGTCCAGCTGCCGAAAAGAAGGACAAGCGTGTCCCATGGCCATGTGCTGATGACAATGCACCGCGTCCACGACCAGCACTATTGCCCCCAGACACAGAGCCTGCTTGCCCTCTTTTATTGCCTCCTGACTGTCTGCCTCTCCTTGTTTGCCTTCCAGACATTCTAATGGATGGCCTGCAGGGAGATGGGAAAAAAGCAATAAGGGCTACCTTCAGGTGTCCTTCTCTGTCCCTTTACTTAAGGATTTCTAAATATGGTTGAGGATGATTGCTTTCGCAAAGAATAGCACAATGACAATTTCCCTGACTGTCCAAAAAACAAGGATTTCAAAGATGGTTGATGATGAATGCTTTAGCACAGTATAGCACAATGAGAATTTCCCTCACTGTCCTTCCCTGTCCCTACAAACAAGGTTTAGCACAGTAAAACACACTGACACTCTCCCTACCTATAGTTTTCTGTCCCTATAAAAAATGTTTTTTTAAAGATGGTTGATGATGAATGTTTTAGCACAGTATAGCACAATGAGAATTTCCCTCACTGTCCTTCCCTGTCCCTACAAACAAGGTTTAGCACAGTAAAACACACTGACACTCTCCCTACCTATAATTTTCTGTCCCTATAAAAAATGTTTTTTTAAAGATGGTTGATGATGAATGCTTTAGCACAGTATAGCACAATGAGAATTTCCCTCACTGTCCTTCCCTGTCCCTAAAAAACAAGGTTTAGCACAGTAAAACACACTGACACTCTCCCTACCTATAGTTTTCTGTCCCTATAAATTTTTTTTTTTAAAGATGGTTGATGATGAATGCTTTAGCACAGTATAGCACAATGAGAATTTCCCTCACTGTCCTTCCCTGTCCCTACAAACAAGGTTTAGCACAGTAAAACACACTGACACTCTCCCTACCTATAGTTTTCTGTCCCTATAAAAAAAGTTTTTTTAAAGATGGTTGATGATGAATGCTTTAGCACAGTATAGCACAATGAGAATTTCCCTCACTGTCCTTCCCTGTCCCTACAAACAAGGTTTAGCACAGTAAAACGCACTGACACTCTCCCTACCTATAGTTTTCTGTCCCTATAAAAAATGTTTTTTTAAAGATGGTTGATGATGAATGCTTTAGCACAGTATAGCACAATGAGAATTTCCCTCACTGTCCTTCCCTGTCCCTACAAACAAGGTTTAGCACAGTAAAACACACTGACACTCTCCCTACCTATAGTTTTCTGTCCCTATAAAAAAAGTTTTTTTAAAGATGGTTGATGATGAATGCTTTAGCACAGTATAGCACAATGAGAATTTCCCTCACTGTCCTTCCCTGTCCCTACAAACAAGGTTTAGCACAGTAAAACAGACTGACACTCTCCCTACCTATCCTTCTCTTTCCCTAAACTAAAGGAATCCAGGTTAAGCAAGAAAAAAAAATGTCACTGTCCCTGCCTATGCTTCTCTTTCCCTGCTCCGGAACACACTACACTAGGCCGCCGTGCTGGCGGCCTTTTATAGTGTGGGGCGTGTACTAAACACCCTCAGCAATAATTGGCCACAGGCATCCTGCCTGTGGCCAATCATTGCTCTCCTCGCTGCCGGCGCTGTGATTGGCCAAGCATGCGGGGGCACAGTGCATGCTTGGCCAATCACAGCGCCTGGATGACACTGCGATGGCGTAGTGCATTGTGGGCCGCGAATTAGGCGCGAACGGCCCAAATCGTTCGTTGTTCGGCGAACGATCGAACAGCCGATGTTCGAGTCGAACGTATGTTCGACTCGAACACCGAGCTCATCCCTACTGCTGAGAGTTGCTGATCTCCTGGTCAAAGAGACGCTGCTTGCCCCATACCCCTGGCTGGGGAATAGCCACAGGTTTTCTTTGATCCCCTGTGACAAGAGATCCATCTTTTTCGGTAAGAGACAGTAATTTTATTGGTTGATGCTGTCCTATCTTACACTTGCTCTGGGTGTAAAGCTTTGGATCACAATCAGCACGGTGGAGGAGCATCCCTAATATATGTGCATATGAACTTTATCGTTTGGACTTTATGTGACAATTTTAGTGGTTTATGGTTTATGGATCACTCACATGTAGTGATTCCGCATCACATGTTTGTATCACTCATCTTTAACAATTTGTGCTATTTATTTACTGTGTGAGCCGTTGGCTCATATTTACATTTTTACCAGTTGTTGTACTGGTGATATTTTCAATAATCATTTTTCATTTATATGTCACTTACTTTTTAGCGCAACTTTTTCCTTTTCTATTATTTGTTTTGTGTAGTATAACACTTATGGTTGCAGCTTTGATTGTATATTTTTTATTCATCAGCGCAGTTTTTTTCTTTTCCCATCTGCATTCCTCACTGTGCCTCACTGTGTCCATGTGCATGCCTCACTGTGTCCATGCCACACTGTCACTGTGCCCATGCCTCACTGTGTCCATGCCTCACTGTGTCCATGACTAGACTTACGTTTAACATGGGAGTATATGGAAGGGGTGCCTGGCTTTGAAAAATCGGTGCTCCCCGGCTGTAGGTTCCCTAGACAGCAAACTTTGCACACTTGTAGAGGAGAACTGGGGGTATATGTGTGCCGATTTCGGGTCCAGGGGACCTACGGCCAGCCAGTGGCGGGTCCCCAACGTAACTGGAAAAATTACCATTTAACACAGGAGTCTATGGAAGGGGTGCCCCGATTTTAAAAATCGGTGCTCCCCGGCCGTAGGTCCCCCGGACAACAAACTTTGCACACTTACTTACCCGGTACCCGGTCCCCAAAGTCCGGGAGATCAGGCGCAAAAAGGTGACTCGAGTATAAGCCGAGGGGGGCATTTTCAGCACATAATAATGTGCTGAAAAACTCAGCTTATACTTGAGTATATACGGTAAATCAAAAAAGCATGACGTGCAGTGCAAATTAAATGCTAACATCGGCTAAAAACTTGTTCAACAATGGAGTATGTCAACCATGACAATTACTCCAGCTAGAAATGACCTCTGTAATACTTTTGGTTATATACACCATTACAACAATTTCAACTTGGAAAGGAACATGAAAAATAAATAAAAATGTTTAAAAAAATTATAAAAAAAAAATATAGTCCAATTTTCTTTAGTTCTCACAATATAAACATAGGCAGCAGCACAGAATTATTCCAAAAACATAGAAAAGAGCACTTTCAACGCTTATATTTACAAAAAAATATAAAAACTTTATGAATGTATGATGGATTTAGTAAAGGAGCTTGGATTACCAAGCTTTAGGAAAGATTTGAGAAGGTACCGGTAGTTATGCTTTCAAATACAGATTACTGTAAAAAATGTTCAACCAAAAAATAGTTTTTTACAAAAGAAATATAGAAAACATGTTAAAAAGTTAAATATTATAAGGAAATGCCCTTAAGCAACCCTTAACCACTGAGACGTGCGATAAATTACCGCATGAGAAAATGCGGTAGTTACCAAACAATCGAAAAAATACCGCATTCGTTATGTAACATTAAATTTGTCAATGCACACATAAACTGTCGAGGCGTTTGGAGGCATAAGCGTTTAGGGGCAGTAGAAAAAAAACCTACAGCCTGTGCTTCCAGGAGCAGTAAAAATCAGCTGTAAAAACAAAAAACGCGGCTAAAAGCGTCAAGCCATGTTTAGCCACGTTTGATGTTTTTAGACGTTTTTACATTATAGGGAGTGTTTTTATTGAAAAAACGCAAACGTCCAAAAACACGCAATAACGCTAATGTAAAACGTGGCTAAGCGCAAAAAAAGCAGGCGTTTTTAGCACTGCTGTAACGCTGGCCTTTTTAAGACGTCCTGTGTACATGAGCCCTAACTCTGATAAAAGCTGAAAGTTGTGGCTAGTCTGCGTTTATCAGCTTTTTTGAGACATGAGCTATTGTGGGAGTATAGTTCTGCTGAAAAATGCAACAGCTGAAAAACCCTACTGCAAAAATGCTGCAAAACACATTCACCGTTTGTTGAACTTTTGAGGAAACCCACAAGATACGTACACTGGAGATCAAAATTAGAGAACAACCGACGATTTCCTAAATTTCAAGGTCACCGCTTAGTCCTATTTGAAATGATCGAAGAAGGAGTAAAAGAGCAGTTTTTTTAAGTCTATTTCATGAGTTACCTATGTAGCGTTACCTTCAATTAAGAAGGCCATAGATTTAGTTTGGGCCCTGAAGACAGCTCCGCCAACCCCCGGCAATTTACTCGACCCCCTTCTGGCACAGTTAGTCTAGGGTAATATGTGTATATCTTATGCTCTATGGTTAAATTCAGACACCAATGCAGTGATAGAAGAATAACGAATTTACTTTCTACTGGCAATAAAATCAACAGTTGTAACAGATCACATAAATCTATCTGCAGAGCCCTGCAGCAGTAGTCACAGTATAACTATTAAGATGTGGCGCACACGCGCCACGTGTAACAGTACTTCACTATGCGCCCTATGGCGCAGCAACTAAAAAAACTATCTAGATGGCCAGGCCTGACCATATAACTCAGTCTCTAGGGGGTAAAATTCTTTGCATGCAAGTCTTTAAACGGTGGTGCACATTTCAGGAACACATTTGTAATCCAAGGGGGGGGGGGGGTAAAAATACCAACACAGAACACTCCACTAGAGATCCGTTTGACTCAGTTCTGCTATGGATCTCCAGTGGGGAGAAAGAACTGAATTAGGAACTGGTGGGCCACGGCAGTCTGTAGGCCTAACAATGGTATACAGTATTTGTGGATTGAGCATGTGCTCGCTCACCCCTCCGGACGCGATCCCAGTCTCCACACACAGTGTCCGCAGCGGTCGGGTCTCCGGCTCAGCAGCAGTTGAAGAAACCGAGTCAGATGTCACCCAGGCTCGAGATGGGGTGGAAGGCTCTTTTGGGTAGCAGCGCAAGGCCCCAGGCTCTACACTGAAGTCTCGTGTCCCAAAAAAAGAGGCCGAGCTCCGCCTCGCCTCTCCCTTATATAACCCCTCCCATGAGTCTCTGGGGTGAAACATTGCCGAAAGGGGTTCTGGGTAAGGTAGTCCTGGGAGTCTTAAAGGGGACCCCGCTACACACTCCCCCCACTTAAACTCTTTGGTCCCCAAAGATAATTCTAGCATACATTGCGTACAATCCTAGACAACGTTGCGTATGATGTTGGCATAGGGAATTCCCACCAAAACAAAGGGGTTGAATTCCCTTGCCCACAGGTCACACTATCATGGGTGGTCTGCCTAACTGTGCCAGAGAGTGAGTGGGGTTTGCCCTCCACCAAATGAACAGTGGATGGATCCGGATTCTCTGCACTCCTCCTGGCAGTGACCACAGAATCTTCTGAGCTCTCCCCCATTTGTGGGTAAGTCAACTTTTTGGGAGGCCTTATGACTTCTCAAGCCCTTTGCTCTCTTGGGGTTTCTGGCTCTGGTGCCACAGGCTTTTCTTCCGTAGCAGGTTCGGGCAACACAGCGGGCTCTGGAACATCTGCTTCAGGAGCCGAGGGATACATAGAGTCTCTAGGGTCCTTTTCAGAGTAAGTATCACAGGCATCTTCCCAGTAATCTGATGAAGGACTAGATAGGATGAACTCAGTGGCTTCTGAATTCAGTTGTCTATCTATAGTGTCTTCAGTGGTTGGAAGATCTATAGCAGAAGTTCCTGGAGTTGGGGAAGGCCACAGCCAGTCAAGTTCTCTTCCTTCATCTCCACTAAGTTCAGAGGCCTCTCCATCTTCAGCCCGAGAGGTCTGGGACCGAGTGTTTGGCCTGGGGGTATCCATAATAGAGACTGGTGCAGGGGAGTCCCTCACTGGAGGTATCCTGACCGCTTCAGCAAGTGGGAGCAGGTGGTTTCGATGCCACGTCTTCAGTGGTCCTACCTTTCCTTCTGGCTTCAACTTGTAGACAGGTAGGCCCGGCAGCTTCCTACAGATGACATAGGGTTCAGATCTCCATCTGTCTGCAAATTTGTGTTTTCCAGGGACCCCCAGATTGCGTAGCAGTACTCGGGCCCCGGGCTGCAGGTCTTGCACCCGGACCTTCAAGTCAAAGTTTCTTTTGTTTCGAGCTCCCCTTTGATCTGAGGCCGCTTGAGCTTGTTAATAGGCTACTTTCAGGCTGTGTCTGAGCCTGTCCACATATCCTTTGTGGGATGTGGCTGAGGAATGGTCTAAAGAGGTGCCAAAGGCCAGGTCCACAGGTAACCTTGCTTCTCTCCCAAAAATGAGTCGATACGGGGAGTAGCCTGTAGCATCACTGGTGGTGCAGTTGTAAGCGTGTACTATAGCTGCTATGTGTTTTTTCCAATGTTGTTTCTTCTCACTATCCAGAGTTCCCAACATGTTGAGCAGGGTTCGGTTAAACCTCTCCGGCTGAGCATCTCCCTGTGGGTGATAAGGTGTGGTTCGGGTTTTCTTGATTCCTAACGAATCCAGGAGTTTCCAGATCAGCCGACTCTCAAAGTCCCTTCCTTGATCTGAATGGAGTCGCTGTGGCAGCCCATAATGGACAAAATACTTCTCCATAAGTACCTTGGCTACTGTGGAAGCCTTCTGGTCTTTGGTTGGGAAAGCTTGGGCATACCGGGTGAAATGATCGGTTATTACCAGAACATTTCCTAGTCCACTCAGGTCGGGTTTGAGGCAGAGGAAATCAATGCATACCAGATCCATTGGGCCTTGACTTTGTAGATGGCCCATTGGGGCAGCTTGATGGGGTAAAGTCTTCCTCTGGATGCAGCGTGCACATGAATGGCAGTACTCTTCCACTTCTGCCTTCATGCAGGGCCAATAGAACCGACTTCTGACGAGTTGAAAGGTCCTTTCTGCACCTAGGTGGCCGTGAATGTCATGTAGGGCAATCAGAACAGTCTCTCGATGTTTTTCCGGAAGAAACAATTGCCATTTATCTTCCAGGTCATCAGAGGGGCCCCTTCGGTAGACCACTCCCTGATGCACCTGTAACCTGTCCCATTCTTTCCTCAACAGGCGAGCTTCCTTTGAGGAGTGGCGCCGGAGTCTGTTTGGATCCTGATTCTTCAGGGCTTCCAGAACCAATTTCCCCATGGGGTCTTCTGGTCGCATCTCAGTTCCTTCTTAGACAGTTTCGGCAGATGGTCTTTTTCCAGTTGGGTTACTTCACAGTATTGTTTGGGGACTCCTACCATGGTAACTCCTATCTCTTCCGCCCTTGAGCCTCCTCTGGCTTGTAATTCAGCCCCTTGACAAAGGGCCTGCACCCCGTCAGGTGCCACTTGAGTCCAGTCTTCCGTGTCACTGGTGGGGCCATGAGATCTCCTGGACAGAGCGTCTGCATCTCGATTTCCAGCCCCTGGCCTGTACTTTAGGCTGAAATTGAATCCAGACAATGCGGCCAGCCACCTGTGTCCAGTGGCGTCCAGCTTTGCTGTAGTGAAAAGGTAGGTAAGGGGGTTGTTGTCGGTCTTCACAGTGAACTCCGCCCCATACAGGTAGTCTTTGAGCTTGTCTACTACCGCCCACTTAAGGGCCAGAAACTCCAGCTTGTGAGAGGTAGTTCTTCTCAGAGGGGGTCAGGCTCCTGCTCACGTAGGCAACAGGCCGCAGTTGTCCTTCGTGTTCTTGGTAAAGTACTCCTCCCAGACCGTCATGACTAGCATCTACATGTAGTTCATAGGGTTTGGTTGGGTCTGCGTAGGCCAAGACTGGGGCAGTGGTTAGGCTCTTCTTTAACGCCTGGAAGGCTTCTTCACACTTTTGGTTCCACTGATCTCTGACTGACCCTCCCGGCTTCCTGGGCCCTGAGTCGTCCTCTTCCCCCTCGGTCTTGAGTAGTTCATTCAATGGTCTGGCAATTCGGGCGAATCCTTCCACAAACCTCCTGTAATAGGAGCAGAACCCCAAGAAGGATCTGAGCTCTGTTACTGTTGTGGGTCGTGGCCAGGAGGTAACTGCCTCCAATTTTTCAGGGTCTGTGGCCACCCCTTCTTCAGACACTATGTGCCCCAGATAGTTCACAGAAGACTGGTAGAACCGACACTTCTCAGGCGAAAGCTTGAGTCCCTCCTCACTGAGTCTTCTCAACACTTTTTCCAGCCTCCCTTCGTGTTCTTCCAGGGTTCTCCCAAAGACAAGGACATCGTCCAGGTATACAAGGACTTCAATAAGGTTCATGTCTCCTACAGTCTTCTCCATGAGACGTTGGAAGGTAGCAGGAGCTCCAGACAGTCCCTGAGGCATTCGATCAAACTCGAAGAACCCCACTGGGGTTATGAAGGCTGTCTTCTCCTTGTCTTCTGGATGCATAGGGATCTGATAGTATCCCCTCTTGAGATCCATAACGCTGAACCACTTGGCTCCAGACAAACTCTGTAAAGCGTCCTCTATCCTCGGAGTGGTGTACTGGTCGGGTATGGTTCTCCTGTTGAGAGTCCTGTAGTCTATACAGAGCCTCAATGACCCATTCTTCTTCCTGACCACCACTATCGGGGAGTAGGGATGAGCTCGGTGTTCGAGTCGAACGTACGTTCGACTCGAACATCGGCTGTTCGATCGTTCGGCGAACAACGAACGATTTGGGCCGTTCGCGCCAAATTCGAGTGACGCGAACGGCCCACAATGCACTACGCCATCGCAGTGTCATCCAGGCGCTGTGATTGGCCAAGCATGCACTGTGACCCCGCATGCTTGGCCAATCACAGCGCCGGCAGCGAGGAGAGCAATGATTGGCCACAGGCAGGATGCCTGTGGCCAATTATTGATGAGGGGATTTAGTACACGCCCCACAGTATAAAAGGCCGCCAGCGCGGCGGCCTTGTGTAGTGTGTTCCGGAGCAGGGAAAGAGAAGCATAGGCAGGGACAGTGTCATTTTTTTTCTTTACTAATCCTGGATTCCTTGTGTTTAGGGACAGAGAAGGATAGGTAGGGAGAGTGTCAGTGTGTTATTCTGTGCTAAACCTTGTTTGTAGGGACAGAGAAGGACGGTGAGGGAAAGTGTCAGTGTACCATTCTGTGCTAAACCAATCTTGCTGAAGCATATTGCAAATCCTTGTGTTTAGGGACAGAGAGGGACACTCAGTGAGGGAAAGTGTCAGTGTACCATTCTGTGCTAAACCAATCTTGCTGAAGCATATTGCAAATCCTTGTGTTTAGGGACAGAGAAGGACACTCAGTGAGGGAAAGTGTCAGTGTACCATTCTGTGCTAAACCAATCTTGCTGAAGCATATTGCAAATCCTTGTGTTTAGGGGCAGAGAGGTACACTCAGTGAGGGAAAGTGTCAGTGTACCATTCTGTGCTAAACCAATCTTGCTGAAGCATATTGCAAATCCTTGTGTTTAGGGACAGAGAGGGACACTCAGTGAGGGAAAGTGTCAGTGTACCATTCTGTGCTAAACCAATCTTGCTGAAGCATATTGCAAATCCTTGTGTTTAGGGACAGAGAAGGACACTCAGTGAGGGAAAGTGTCAGTGTACCATTCTGTGCTAAACCAATCTTGCTGAAGCATATTGCAAATCCTTGTGTTTAGGGACAGAGAGGGACACTCAGTGAGGGAAAGTGTCAGTGTACCATTCTGTGCTAAACCAATCTTGCTGAAGCATATTGCAAATCCTTGTGTTTAGGGACAGAGAGGGACACTCAGTGAGGGAAAGTGTCAGTGTACCATTCTGTGCTAAACCAATCTTGCTGAAGCATATTGCAAATCCTTGTGTTTAGGGACAGAGAAGGACACTCAGTGAGGGAAAGTGTCAGTGTACCATTCTGTGCTAAACCAATCTTTCTGAAGCATATTGCAAATCCTTGTGTTTAGGGACAGAGAGGGACACTCAGTGAAGGAAAGTGTCAGTGTACCATTCTGTGCTAAACCAATCTTGCTGAAGCATATTGCAAATCCTTGTGTTTAGGG
Source organism: Rana muscosa (assembly GCA_029206835.1). Lineage (NCBI taxonomy): Eukaryota > Metazoa > Chordata > Amphibia > Anura > Ranidae > Rana > Rana muscosa. Next base: position 735,726,307 of record CM055116.1, read on the forward strand.
ACAGAGAGGGACACTCAGTGAGGGAAAGTGTCAGTGTACCATTCTGTGCTAAACCAATCTTGCTGAAGCATATTGCAAATCCTTGTGTTTAGGGACAGAGAAGGACACTCAGTGAGGGAAAGTGTCAGTGTACCATTCTGTGCTAAACCAATCTTGCTGAAGCATATTGCAAATCCTTGTGTTTAGGGACAGAGAGGGACACTCAGTGAGGGAAAGTGTCAGTGTACCATTCTGTGCTAAACCAATCTTGCTGAAGCATATTGCAAATCCTTGTGTTTAGGGACAGAGAGGGACACTCAGTGAGGGAAAGTGTCAGTGTACCATTCTGTGCTAAACCAATCTTGCTGAAGCATATTGCAAATCCTTGTGTTTAGGGACAGAGAAGGACACTCAGTGAGGGAAAGTGTCAGTGTACCATTCTGTGCTAAACCAATCTTGCTGAAGCATATTGCAAATCCTTGTGTTTAGGGACAGAGAGGGACACTCAGTGAGGGAAAGTGTCAGTGTACCATTCTGTGCTAAACCAATCTTGCTGAAGCATATTGCAAATCCTTGTGTTTAGGGACAGAGAGGGACACTCAGTGAGGGAAAGTGTCAGTGTACCATTCTGTGCTAAACCAATCTTGCTGAAGCATATTGCAAATCCTTGTGTTTAGGGAAAGAGAGGGACACTCAGTGAGGGAAAGTGTCAGTGTACCATTCTGTGCTAAACCAATCTTGCTGAAGCATATTGCAAATCCTTGTGTTTAGGGACAGAGAGGGACACTCAGTGAGGGAAAGTGTCAGTGTACCATTCTGTGCTAAACCAATCTTGCTGAAGCATATTGCAAGTCCTTGTGTTTAGGGACAGAGAAGGACACTCAGTGAGGGAAAGTGTCAGTGTACCATTCTGTGCTAAACCAATCTTGCTGAAGCATATTGCAAATCCTTGTGTTTAGGGACAGAGAGGGACACTCAGTGAGGGAAAGTGTCAGTGTACCATTCTGTGCTAAACCAATCTTGCTGAAGCATATTGCAAATCCTTGTGTTTAGGGACAGAGAGGGACACTCAGTGAGGGAAAGTGTCAGTTTACCATTCTGTGCTAAACCAATCTTGCTGAAGCATATTGAAAATCCTTGTGTTTAGGGACAGAGAAGGACACTCAGTGAGGGAAAGTGTCAGTGTACCATTCTGTGCTAAACCAATCTTGCTGAAGCATATTGCAAATCCTTGTGTTTAGGGACACAGAAGGATAGGCAGGGGACAGTGTCAGTGTCATTGTTGCTAAGCCTCCTGCACAGTATACACCTGAAGCTAGCCCTTATTGCTGTTTTTCCCATCTCCCTGCAGGCCATCCATTAGAATGTCTGGAAGGCAAACAAGGAGAGGCAGACAGTCAGGAGCCAATAAAAGAGGGCAAGCAGGCTCTGTGTCTGGGGGCAACAGTGCTGGTCGTGGACGCGGTGCATTGTCATCAGCACATGGCCATGGGACACGATTGTCCTTCTTTTCCGCAGCTGGACATGTTGAGCCACATCATGCCGAAGACTTGGTAGAGTGGATGACCAAGCCCTCCTCATCCTCCTCATCCTCTCTCACCCAGGCTCAGGGTACTGGCAAAGCAGCTGCCAAAGCGTCCTCTTCCCTGGTATCAATATCATCATCAGTCACTCCTTCCCTAGACCCACCATGTCCTCCTCCTGAGGAGTCCCCCGAACTGTTTGAGCACAGTGTTGGGTACATGCTCCAGGAGGATGCCCAGCGTTTCGAAGGATCTGATGATGATACCCAGCTAGAGGAAGGCAGTAGCGTGAGAGCAGAGAGAGGGGATGCTCAAGAAGGACACCAATCTGGCAGTCATGTTCCAGCAGCTGCAGCATACTGCCAGATTGGCTCCAGTGATGAGGAGGGAGGGGATGATGAGGTCACTGACTCCACGTGGGTGCCTAATAGGAGAGAGGAGGAGGAGGATGAGGAGGAGGCACATCTCCAACGAGGCAGGATGCCCTTGGGTGGCCAGCGTAAGTGCAGCACACCGACGGAATCACACCGCAGAGCTACGCCTGTGCAGGGCGCTGCCTCTGCCCGTCATTCAAAAAGTTCTTTGGTGTGGGCCTTTTTTGAGGCGAGTGCATCAGATCGCACAGCTGCTGTTTGCAACATATGTCTCAAGCGTATATCGCGTGGCCAAAACATCAGCCGCTTGGGCACCACATGTTTGACCAGACATATGTTGACCTGCCATGCAGCTCGTTGGCAAGCCTACCTTAAAGACCCACACCAAAGAACAAAGCGAACCTCTCCTTGCTCCTCATCAGCTGGGATCTCCAACCCCACTATACCTTCAGTCCTCTCTGAAACCTGCACTGAGAGGAATGAAGGTGTAGAATTAGGTGTGTCACAGCCAAGTACTTGCGGCCACTCTGCTAGCAGTACACCGACGTCCGATTCTAGCAGGCAAATTTCCCTGCCCCAGCTGCTGGACCGTCGAAAAAAGTTCACTCCCAGCCATCCACATGCCCAGCGGTTGAATGCTAGCTTGGCTAAATTGCTAGCGCTTCAACTGCTGCCTTTTCAGTTGGTAGACTCGGCCCCCTTCCGTGAGTTTGTGCAATGTGCGGTTCCTCAGTGGCAGGTTCCCAAACGCCACTTTTTCTCACGGAAGGCGATTCCGGCTCTCTACCGGCATGTGGAAGGCAATGTCTTGGCCTCGCTGGACAGGGCGGTCAGCGGTAAGGTGCATATTACCGCTGACTCATGGTCCAGCAGGCATGGACAGGGACGTTACCTTTCTTTCACGGCCCATTGGGTCACTCTTTTGGCAGCTGGGAAGGATGCAGGACAAGGTGCAGTAGTGTTGGAGGTTGTTCCACCGGCACGCCTCCAAAATTCTACTACTGGTTGTGACACACCTCTGTCCTCCATCCCCTCCTCTTCTTCTTCCTCCATGGCCTCTTCCTGTGCTTTGTCCTCGGAACCAGCGGTGCTTTGTAGGCGTTCAAGGGGCTACGCAAGTACGCAGGCAAAAAGATGCCATGCCGTGCTTGCGCTGGTGTGTTTGGGGGACAGGAGCCACACTGGGGAAGAGGTCCTGTCTGCTCTGCAGGGGCAGGCCGAGAGGTGGTTGACGCCACGCCAGCTTAAGCCAGGAATGGTGGTTTGCGACAATGGCACCAACCTCCTCTCCGCCCTCCGACAGGGACAACTGACCCATGTGCCCTGTGTGGCTCACGTCCTTAACCTGGTGGTGCAGCGCTTCTTGGGCAGGTACCCGGGCTTACAGGATGTCCTGAGGCAGGCCAGGAAAGTCTGTGTGCATTTCCGCAGATCTTATAATGCCAGTGCTCGCCTGGCTGAGCTGCAAAAGGAGTTGAACCTGCCCAAGAACCGCCTTATATGTGACATGCCCACCAGGTGGAACTCAACGTTGGCCATGCTGCAGCGGCTGCATACGCAGCAGAGGGCCATCAATGAGTACCTGTGCGACTACGGCACCAGGACAGGGTCAGGGGAGCTTGTTTTTTTTTCACCACGCCAGTGGGGCATGATCAGGGATGCATGCACTGTCCTGGCACCATTTGAGGAGGCCACGAGGATGGTGAGCAGTGACAGTGCATGCATCAGTGACACTGTACCTCTTGTCCACCTGTTGGAGCACACGCTGCGTGGAATAATGGACAGGGCACTTGAGGCAGAACAGAGGCAGGAAGAGGAGGACTTCCTTGCCTCTCAAGGCCCCCTTTACCCAGACAGTGTTCCTTCTGTCCCACCCATCGCACAGGAAGAGGAGGAGGAGGAGGAGGAGGATTGTGTCAGCATGGAGTTGGAGCCTGGCACTCAGCATCATCAGCAGCAGTCTTTTAGGGATGATTTACAGTCCCAAGAAACCAGTGGACTTGTACGTGGCTGGGAGGAGGTGGCTGCGGATCATGTCGTCCTTAGTGACCCAGAGGACTCCAGACTGAATGCCTCAGCTAACCTACGCTGCATGGCCTCCCTGATCCTGCAAAGTCTGCGGAAGGATCCTCGTATTCTTCGGATCAAGGAGAGGGACCATTACTGGCTGGCCACTCTCCTTGATCCACAGTACAAGGGTAAGGTTGCGGACCTTATGTTACCGTCGCAGAGGGAGCAGAGGATGAGACAACTCTGGGAGGCCTACAGAAAGGTCTGTGCAATGCGTTCCCAGAGACTGGGAGGTTACAAACTCCTGGTCCTGGACAACGAGTTGCTGAGGCTTCGGTCAGTCAAAGAAGGAGCGGTGGGGAAGGTGGCCGTCTGACCGATGCGTTCAGACAATTCTTTTGTCCGCAGCCCCAAAGTATGATCGGTTCCAGCAACCATCGCCAGCGTCTGATATACATGGTGCAGGAATACCTAGGGGCAAGGTCAGATTTGGACACCTTCCCCACCGAAAATCGTCTGGCTTACTGGGTCTTGAGGATGGATCACTGGCCAGAGCTTGCACAGTATGCAATTGAGCTACTGGCCTGTCCTGCATCCAGCGTTCTTTCAGAACGCACATTCAGTGCTGCTGGAGGATTTGTCACGGATCACAGGGTGCGCCTGTCCACCGACTCGGTTGATCCACTGACTTTCATCAAGATGAACCAGTCTTGGATCACCACCAGCTACCACACACCTGATGCTGATATAACAGACTAATTTATTTTAAAATGTCACATCCCTTCAAGACTGATACTGATGCTGAGTGCCTGTGCTGTTATGTTGACTGGCTAGCCTCCTCCTCCTCAATGATCCGATTGATGATGATAGCTTGGAAGAACATTTTTGTTTCTGGGTGCCGCCACCAGTGGCTAAGGCCCAATTTTTCAGCCCCTGTTTAACAGGGGCGTGTAATTACAATTTTTGATGCAATACTTTGCAACAGGGCTCATTGCTGTGCTCCAAGTACAGTATCTGTGAGGGGTTGCAGTGTTGTGCCACCAGTGCCTAAGGCCCAATTTTTCAGCCCCTGTTTAACAGGGGCGTGTAATTACAATTTTTGATGCAATACTTTGCAACAGGGCTCATTGCTGTGCTCCAAGTACAGTATCTGTGAGGGGTTGCAGTGTTGTGCCACCAGTGCCTAAGGCCCAATTTTTCAGCCCCTGTTTAACAGGGGCGTGTAATTACAATTTTCGATGCAATACTTTGCAACAGGGCTCATTGCTGTGCTCCAAGTACAGTATCTGTGAGGGGTTGCAGTGTTGTGCCACCAGTGCCTAAGGCCCAATTTTTCAGCCCCTGTTCAACAGGGGCATGCAATTATAATTATTGATCTAATAATTCACAGCAGGGCCCATTGCTGCGCCCACTAAGAGTAACTGTGAGGCCTTACAGTGTTGTGGCACCAGCACCACCATCAAAGGCCCAATTTTTCCTACCACTGTTCAACAATTATATGTAATTACAATTCCTGATATAATAGTTGACAGCAGGGCGTTCCAGCACCCACCAAGAGTAACTGTGAGTGCTTACAGTGTTGTGCCAACACCAACACCTAAGGGGCCAATTTCTGCAGAGTATATACGGCAGGTCCCTACTTTCAAACATCCAACTTTCAAACGACTCCTACTTGCAAACGGAAGAAGACAACAGGAAGTGAGAGGAAATCTACCCCTAGGAAGGAAAATTCTCTCCTGTAAGAATTAATATGGGAGAAAGGTGTCTCCTCTCTACTGATGCTTTATCACCAATCCTTGTTTCAATAAAAACACCACATTTCAAAAACAGTTGTCATTGGGACGGAAAGTGAGGTGAAATGTTCTGAACAGGGGCACAGACAGCAAAACAAATGTTACAGGGGTGATAACCCTTCCCTATGTTTTCCAAAAAGCTTAAAAATATATTTTTTGGCTGGAGCTACACTTAAACAATGTACCAGTTCAAAATTACAAACAGATTCTACATAAGAACAAACCTACAGTCCCTGTCTTGTATGCACCGCCTTTATACGGCTGTTCAGAGTAGTGATGAGCCGAACACCCCCGGGTTCGGTTCGCACCAGAACCCGCGAACGGACCGAAAGTTCGCGCGAACATTAGAACCCTATTAAATACAATGGATGCGAACGTTCGGATTCTAAAGTGCTAATTATAACGACTATTATCCATGTTATTGTCCGAAACAGAGTTTGGGAACCCGGCTTCTGCACCAGGGGACATGTATCAATGCAAAAAGAAGTTTTAAAAACAGACGTTTTCCGGGAGCAGTCATGTTATGCATAAAGTGAAAAAAAAAAAGTCAAATATTCCTTTAAATATTGTACCTGGGGGGTGTCTAAAGTATGCCTGTGAAGTGCCACGTGTTTCCCGTGTTTAGAACTGTCCCTGCACAAAATAACATTTCTAAAGGGAAATAAGTCATTTAAAACTGCTTGCGGCTTTAATGCAATGTCTGGTCCCGGTAATATGGATGAAAATCTTTAGGAAAAATGGCATAGCTACCCCATCAACCCCCCCCCCCCTACCCCAGCCCATTACCAGCCCCTTTGGGTCTTGTATGGATATTAAGGGGAACCCCGCACACAAAATAAAAAAGGACCTATATACTCTGAACAGCCGTATACAGGGGGTGCATACAAGACAGGGACTGTAGGTTTGTTCTTATGTAGAATCTGTTTATAATTTTGAACAGCTGCATTGTTTAAGTGGAGCTCCATGGCAAATTCCTTTTTTTTAGTTTTTTGTAAAACATAGGGAACGGTTATCACCCCTGTCACATTTTTTTTGCTGTCTGTGCCCCTGTTCAGAACATTTCACCTCACTTTCCGTCCCAATGACAACTGTTTTTGAAATGTGGTGTTTTTATTGAAACAAGGATTGGTGATAAAGCATCAGTAGAGAGGAGACACCTTTCTCCCATATTAATTCTTACAGGAGAGAATTTTCCTTCCAAGGGGTAGATTTCCTCTCACTTCCTGTTGTCTTCTTCCGTTTGCAAGTAGTAGTAGTTTGTAAGTTGGATGTTTGAAAGTAGGGACCTTCCGTATATACTCTGCAGAAATTGGCCCCTTAGGTGTTGGTGTTGGCACAACACTGAAAGCACTCACAGTTATTCTTGGTGGGTGCTGGAACGCCCTTCTGTCAAGTATAATATCAGGAATTGTAATAACATATAATTGTTGATCAGTGGTAGTAAAAATTGGGCCTTTGATGGTGGTGCTGGTGCCCCAACACTGTAAGGCCTGACAGTTACTCTTGGTGGGCGCAGCAATGGTCCCTGCTGTGAATTATTAGATCAATAATTATAATTGCATGCCCCTGTTGAACAGGGGCTGAAAAATTGGGCCTTTGGTGGTGGTGGTGGTGGTGATGGTGGTGCTGGTGCCACAACACTGTAAGGCCTGACAGTTACTCTTGGTGGGCGCAGCAATGCTCCCTGCTGTGAATTATTAGATCAATAATTATAATTGCATGCCCCTGTTGAACAGGGGCTGAAAAATTGGGCCTTTGGTGGTGGTGGTGGTGGTGATGGTGGTGCTGGTGCCACAACACTGTAAGGCCTGACAGTTACTCTTGGTGGGCGCAGCAATGCTCCCTGCTGTGAATTATTAGATCAATAATTATAATTGCATGCCCCTGTTGAACAGGGGCTGAAAAATTGGGCCTTTGGTGGTGGTGGTGGTGGTGATGGTGGTGCTGGTGCCACAACACTGTAAGGCCTGACAGTTACTCTTGGTGGGCGCAGCAATGCTCCCTGCTGTGAATTATTAGATCAATAATTATAATTGCATGCCCCTGTTGAACAGGGGCTGAAAAATTGGGCCTTAGGCACTGGTGGCACAACACTGCAACCCCTCACAGATACTGTACTTGGAGCACAGCAATGAGGCCTGTTGCAAAGTATTGCATCAAAAATGTTAATTACACGCCCCTGTTAAACAGGGGCTGAAAAATTGGGCCTTAGCCACTGGTGGCGTCACCCATAAACCAAAATGATCTTCCAAGCTATCATCGTTAATCGTATCATTGAGGAGGAGGAGGAGGATAGCCAGTCAACATAACAGCACAGGCACTCAGCATCAGCATCAGTCTTGAAGGGATGTGACATTTTAAAATCAATTAGTCTGTTATATCAGCATCTGGTGTGTGGTAGCTGGTGGTGATCCAAGACTGGTTCATCTTGATGAAAGTCAGTCGATCAACCGAGTCGGTGGACAGGCGCACCCTGTGATCCGTGACAAATCCTCCAGCAGCACTGAATGTGCGTTCTGAAAGAACGCTGGATGCAGGACAGGCCAGTAGCTCAATTGCATACTGTGCAAGCTCTGGCCAGTGATCCATCCTCAAGACCCAGTAAGCCAGAGGATTTTCGGTGGGGAAGGTGTCCAAGTCTGACCTTGCCCCTAGGTATTCCTGCACCATGTATATCAGACGCTGGCGATGGTTGCTCGAACCGATCATACTTTGGGGCTGCGGACTAAAGAATTGTCTGAACGCATCAGTCAGACGGCCACCTTCCCCACCGCTCCTTCTTTGACTGCCCGAAGCCTCAGCAACTCGTTGTCCAGGACCAGGAGTTTGTAACCTCCCAGTCTCTGGGAACGCGTTGCACAGACCTTTCTGCAAGGCCTCCCGGAGTTGTCTCATCCTCTGCTCCCTCTGCGACGATACGATAAGGTCCGCAACCTTACCCTTGTACCGTGGATCAAGGAGAGTGGCCAGCCAGTAATGGTCCCTCTCCTTGATCCGAAGAATACGAGGATCCTTCCGCAGACTTTGCAGGATCAGGGAGGCCATGCAGCGTAGGTTAGCTGAGGCATTCAGTCCGGAGTCCTCTGGGTCACTAAGGACGACATGATCCGCAGCCACCTCCTCCCAGCCACGTACAAGTCCACTGGTTTCTTGGGACTGTAAATCATCCCTAAAAGACTGCTGCTGATGATGCTGAGTGCCAGCCTCCACCTCCATGCTGACACAATCCTCCTCCTCCTCCTCCTCCTCCTCTTCCTGTGCGATGGGTGGGACAGAAGGAACACTGTCTGGGTAAAGGGGGCCTTGAGAGGCAAGGAAGTCCTCCTCTTCCTGCCTCTGTTCTGCCTCAAGTGCCCTGTCCATTATTCCACGCAGCGTGTGCTCCAACAGGTGGACAAGAGGTACAGTGTCACTGATGCATGCACTGTCACTGCTCACCATCCTCGTGGCCTCCTCAAATGGTGCCAGGACAGTGCATGCATCCCTGATCATGCCCCACTGGCGTGGTGAAAAAAACCCGAGCTCCCCTGACCCTGTCCTGGTGCCGTAGTCGCACAGGTACTCATTGATGGCCCTCTGCTGCGTGTGCAGCCGCTGCAGCATGGCCAACGTTGAGTTCCACCTGGTGGGCATGTCACATATAAGGCGGTTCTTGGGCAGGTTCAACTCCTTTTGAAGCTCAGCCAGGCGAGCACTGGCATTATAAGATCTGCGGAAATGCACACAGACTTTCCTGGCCTGCCTCAGGACATCCTGTAAGCCCGGGTACCTGCCCAAGAACCGCTGCACCACCAGGTTAAGGACGTGAGCCATACAGGGCACATGGGTCAGTTGTCCCTGTCGGAGGGTGGAGAGGAGGTTGGTGCCATTGTCGCAAACCACCATTCCTGGCTTAAGCTGGTGTGGCGTCAACCACCTCTCGGCCTGCCCCTGCAGAGCAGACAGGACCTCTGCCCCAGTGTGGCTCCTGTCCCCCAAACACACCAGCGCAAGCACGGCATGGCATCTTTTTGCCTGCGTACTTGCGTAGCCCCTTGAACGCCTACGGAGCACCGCTGGTTCCGAGGACAAACCACAGGAAGAGGCCATGGAGGAAGAAGAAGAGGAGGGGGTGGAGGAGAGAGGTGTGTCACAACCAGTAGTAGCATTTTGGAGGCGTGGCGGTGGAACAACCTCCAACACTACTGCACCTTGTCCTGCATCCTTCCCAGCTGCCAAAAGAGTGACCCAATGGGCCGTGAAAGAAAGGTAACGTCCCTGTCCATGCCTGCTGGACCATGAGTCAGCGGTAATATGCACCTTACCGCTGACCGCCCTGTCCAGCGAGGCCAAGACATTGCCTTCCACATGCCTGTAGAGAGCCGGAATAGCCTTCCGTGCGAAAAAGTGTCGTTTGGGAACCTGCCACTGAGGAACCGCACATTGCACAAACTCACGGAAGGGGGCCGAGTCTACCAACTGAAAAGGCAGCAGTTGAAGCGCTAGCAATTTAGCCAAGCTAGCATTCAACCGCTGGGCATGTGGATGGCTGGGAGTGAACTTTCGACGGTCCAGCAGCTGGGGCAGGGAAATTTGCCTGCTAGAATCGGACGTTGGTGTACTGCTAGCAGAGTGCCCGCAAGTACTTGCCTGTGACACACCTAATTCTACACCTTCATTCCTCTCAGAGCAGGTTTCAGAGAGGAGTGAAGGTATAGTGGGGTTGGAGATCCCAGCTGATGCGGTGCAAGAAGAGGTCAGCTTTGTTCTTTGGTGTGGGTCTTTAAGGTAGGCTTGCCAACGAGCTGCATGGCAGGTCAACATATGTCTGATCAAGCATGTGGTGCCCAAGCGGCTGATGTTTTGGCCACGCGATATACGCTTCAGACATATGTTGCAAACAGCAGCTGTGCGATCTGATGCACTCGCCTCAAAAAAGGCCCACACCAAAGAACTTTTTGAATGACGGGCAGAGGCAGCGCCCTGCACAGGCGGAGCTCTGCGGTGTGATTCCGTCGATGTGCTGCCCATATGCTGGCCACTCAAGGGCATCCTGCCTCGTTGGAGATGTGCCTCCTCCTCATCCTCCTCCTCCTCCTCTCTCCTATTAGGCACCCACGTGGAGTCAGTGACCTCATCATCCCCTCCCTCCTCATCACTGGAGCCAATCTGGCAGTATGCTGCAGCTGCTGGAACATGACTGCCAGATTGGTGTCCTTCTTGAGCATCCCCTCTCTCTGCTCTCACGCTGCTGCCTTCCTCTAGCTGGGTAGCATCATCAGATCCTTCCAAACGCTGGGCATCCTCCTGGAGCATGTACCCAACACTGTGCTCAAACAGTTCGGGGGACTCCTCAGGAGGAGGGCATGGTGGGTCTAGGGAAGGATTGACTAATGAAGATAATGATACCAGAGAAGAGGACGCTTTGGCAGCTGCTTTGCCAGTACCCTGAGCCTGGGTGAGAGAGGATGAGGAGGATGAGGTGGGCTTGGTCATCCACTCTACCAAGTCTTCGGCATGATGTGGCTCAACATGTCCAGCTGCCGAAAACAAGGACAAGCGTGTCCCATGGCCATGTGCTGATGACAATGCACCGCGTACACGACCAGCACTGTTGCCCCCAGACACAGAGCCTGCTTGCCCTCTTTTTTTGCCTCCTGACTGTCTGCCTCTCCTTGGTTGCCTTCCAGACATTTTAATGGATGGCCTGCAGGGAGATGGGAAAAACAGCAATAAGGGCTACCTTCAGGTGTATATTGTGCAGGAGGCTTAGCAACAATGACACTGACACTGTCCCCTGCCTATCCTTCTCTGTCCCTAAACACAAGGATTGAAAATATGGTTCAGCAAAAAAGTTTTAGAATAGAATAGCACACTGACACTTTCCCTCACTGTCCTACTCTGTCCCTCCCTACAAACAAGATTTAGCACAGAATAGCACACTGATAATTTCTACGAGTGTCCTTCTCTGTCCCTCAACTCAAGGATTGAAAATATGGAACAGCAAAATTGGTTTAGAACAGAATAGCACACTGTCAGTTTCACTCACTGTCCTACTCTGTCCCTCCCTACAAACAAGATTTAGCACAGAATAGCACACTGATAATTTCTACGAGTGTCCTTCTCTGTCCCTCAACTCAAGGATTGAAAATATGGAACAGCAAAATTGGTTTAGAACAGAATAGCACACTGTCAGTTTCACTCACTGTCCTACTCTGTCCCTCCCTACAAACAAGATTTAGCACAGAATAGCACACTGATAATTTCTACGAGTGTCCTTCTCTGTCCCTCAACTCAAGGATTGAAAATATGGAACAGCAAAATTGGTTTAGAACAGAATAGCACACTGTCAGTTTCACTCACTGTACCTCTCTGTCCCTCAACTCAAGGATTGAAAATATGGTTCAGCAAAATAGTTTTAGAACAGAATAGCACACTGTCAGTTTCCCTCACTGTACCTCTCTGTCCCTCAACTCAAGGATTGAAAATATGGAACAGCAAAATTGATTTAGAACAGAATAGCACACTATCAGTTTCACTCACTGTACCTCTCTGTCCCTCAACTCAAGGATTGAAAATATGGTTCAGCAAAATAGTTTTAGAACACAATAGCACACTGACACTTTCCCTCACTGTATCTCTCTGTCCCTCAACTCAAGGATTGAAAATATGGAGCAGCAAAATTGGTTTAGAACAGAATAGCACACTGTCAGTTTCACTCACTGTACCTCTCTGTCCCTCAACTCAAGGATTGAAAATATGGTTCAGCAAAATAGTTTTAGAACACAATAGCACACTGACACTTTCCCTCACTGTACCTCTCTGTCCCTCAACTCAAGGATTGAAAATATGGTTCAGCAAAATAGTTTTAGAACAGAATAGCACACTGTCAGTTTCCCTCACTGTACCTCTCTGTCCCTCAACTCAAGGATTGAAAATATGGAACAGCAAAATTGGTTTAGAACAGAATAGCACACTGTCAGTTTCACTCACTGTACCTCTCTGTCCCTCAACTCAAGGATTGAAAATATGGTTCAGCAAAATAGTTTTAGAACAGAATAGCACACTGTCAGTTTCCCTCACTGTACCTCTCTGTCCCTCAACTCAAGGATTGAAAATATGGAACAGTAAAATTGATTTAGAACAGAATAGCACACTGTCAGTTTCACTCACTGTACCTCTCTGTCCCTCAACTCAAGGATTGAAAATATGGTTCAGCAAAATAGATTTAGAACACAATAGCACACTGACACTTTCCCTCACTGTACCGCTCTGTCCCTCAACTCAAGGATTGAAAATATGGAACAGCAAAATTGGTTTAGAACAGAATAGCACACTGTCACTTTCACTCACTGTACCTCTCTGTCCCTCAACTCAAGGATTGAAAATATGGTTCAGCAAAATAGTTTTAGAACACAATAGCACACTGACACTTTCCCTCACTGTACCTCTCTGTCCCTCAACTCAAGGATTGAAAATATGGTTTAGCAAAATAGTTTTAGAACAGAATAGCACACTGTCAGTTTCCCTCACTGTACCTCTCTGTCCCTCAACTCAAGGATTGAAAATATGGAACAGCAAAATTGGTTTAGAACAGAATAGCACACTGTCAGTTTCACTCACTGTACCTCTCTGTCCCTCAACTCAAGGATTGAAAATATGGTTCAGCAAAATAGTTTTAGAACAGAATAGCACACTGTCAGTTTCCCTCACTGTACCTCTCTGTCCCTCAACTCAAGGATTGAAAATATGGAACAGCAAAATTGATTTAGAACAGAATAGCACACTGTCAGTTTCACTCACTGTACCTCTCTGTCCCTCAACTCAAGGATTGAAAATATGGTTCAGCAAAATAGTTTTAGAACACAATAGCACACTGACACTTTCCCTCACTGTACCTCTCTGTCCCTCAACTCAAGGATTGAAAATATGGAACAGCAAAATTGGTTTAGAACAGAATAGCACACTGTCAGTTTCACTCACTGTACCTCTCTGTCCCTCAACTCAAGGATTGAAAATATGGTTCAGCAAAATAGTTTTAGAACAGAATAGCACACTGTCAGTTTCCCTCACTGTACCTCTCTGTCCCTCAACTCAAGGATTGAAAATATGGAACAGCAAAATTGGTTTAGAACAGAATAGCACACTGTCAGTTTCACTCACTGTACCTCTCTGTCCCTCAACTCAAGGATTGAAAATATGGTTCAGCAAAATAGTTTTAGAACAGAATAGCACACTGTCAGTTTCCCTCACTGTACCTCTCTGTCCCTTAACTCAAGGATTGAAAATATGGAACAGCAAAATTGATTTAAAACAGAATAGCACACTGTCAGTTTCACTCACTGTACCTCTCTGTCCCTCAACTCAAGGATTGAAAATATGGTTCAGCAAAATAGTTTTAGAACACAATAGCACACTGACACTTTCCCTCACTGTACCTCTCTGTCCCTCAACTCAAGGATTGAAAATATGGAACAGCAAAATTGGTTTAGAACAGAATAGCACACTGTCAGTTTCACTCACTGTACCTCTCTGTCCCTCAACTCAAGGATTGAAAATATGGTTCAGCAAAATAGTTTTAGAACACAATAGCACACTGACACTTTCCCTCACTGTACCTCTCTGTCCCTCAACTCAAGGATTGAAAATATGGTTCAGCAAAATAGTTTTAGAACAGAATAGCACACTGTCAGTTTCCCTCACTGTACCTCTCTGTCCCTATACTCAAGGATTGAAAATATGGAACAGCAAAATTGGTTTAGAACAGAATAGCACACTGTCAGTTTCACTCACTGTACCTCTCTGTCCCTCAACTCAAGGATTGAAAATATGGTTCAGCAAAATAGATTTAGAACACAATAGCACACTGACACTTTCCCTCACTGTACCGCTCTGTCCCTCAACTCAAGGATTGAAAATATGGAACAGCAAAATTGGTTTAGAACAGAATAGCACACTGTCACTTTCACTCACTGTACCTCTCTGTCCCTCAACTCAAGGATTGAAAATATGGTTCAGCAAAATAGTTTTAGAACACAATAGCACACTGACACTTTCCCTCACTGTACCTCTCTGTCCCTCAACTCAAGGATTGAAAATATGGTTTAGCAAAATAGTTTTAGAACAGAATAGCACACTGTCAGTTTCCCTCACTGTACCTCTCTGTCCCTCAACTCAAGGATTGAAAATATGGAACAGCAAAATTGGTTTAGAACAGAATAGCACACTGTCAGTTTCACTCACTGTACCTCTCTGTCCCTCAACTCAAGGATTGAAAATATGGTTCAGCAAAATAGTTTTAGAACACAATAGCACACTGACACTTTCCCTCACTGTACCTCTCTGTCCCTCAACTCAAGGATTGAAAATATGGAACAGCAAAATTGGTTTAGAACAGAATAGCACACTGTCAGTTTCACTCACTGTACCTCTCTGTCCCTCAACTCAAGGATTGAAAATATGGTTCAGCAAAATAGTTTTAGAACAGAATAGCACACTGTCAGTTTCCCTCACTGTACCTCTCTGTCCCTCAACTCAAGGATTGAAAATATGGAACAGCAAAATTGGTTTAGAACAGAATAGCACACTGTCAGTTTTACTCACTGTACCTCTCTGTCCCTCAACTCAAGGATTGAAAATATGGTTCAGCAAAATAGTTTTAGAACAGAATAGCACACTGTCAGTTTCCCTCACTGTACCTCTCTGTCCCTTAACTCAAGGATTGAAAATATGGAACAGCAAAATTGATTTAGAACAGAATAGCACACTGTCAGTTTCACTCACTGTACCTCTCTGTCCCTCAACTCAAGGATTGAAAATATGGTTCAGCAAAATAGTTTTAGAACACAATAGCACACTGACACTTTCCCTCACTGTACCTCTCTGTCCCTCAACTCAAGGATTGAAAATATGGTTCAGCAAAATAGTTTTAGAACAGAATAGCACACTGTCAGTTTCCCTTACTGTACCTCTCTGTCCCTCAACTCAAGGATTGAAAATATGGAACAGCAAAATTGGTTTAGAACAGAATAGCACACTGTCAGTTTCACTCACTGTACCTCTCTGTCCCTCAACTCAAGGATTGAAAATATGGTTCAGCAAAATAGTTTTAGAACAGAATAGCACACTGTCAGTTTCCCTCACTGTACCTCTCTGTCCCTCAAGTCAAGGATTGAAAATATGGAACAGCAAAATTGATTTAGAACAGAATAGCACACTGTCAGTTTCACTCACTGTACCTCTCTGTCCCTCAACTCAAGGATTGAAAATATGGTTCAGCAAAATAGTTTTAGAACAGAATAGCACACTGTCAGTTTCCCTCACTGTACCTCTCTGTCCCTCAACTCAAGGATTGAAAATATGGAACAGCAAAATTGATTTAGAACAGAATAGCACACTGTCAGTTTCACTCACTGTACCTCTCTGTCCCTCAACTCAAGGATTGAAAATATGGTTCAGCAAAATAGTTTTAGAACACAATAGCACACTGACACTTTCCCTCACTGTACCTCTCTGTCCCTCAACTCAAGGATTGAAAATATGGTTCAGCAAAATAGTTTTAGAACACAATAGCACACTGTCAGTTTCACTCACTGTACCTCTCTGTCCCTCAACTCAAGGATTGAAAATATGGTTCAGCAAAATAGTTTTAGAACACAATAGCACACTGACACTTTCCCTCACTGTACCTCTCTGTCCCTCAACTCAAGGATTGAAAATATGGTTCAGCAAAATAGTTTTAGAACAGAATAGCACACTGTCAGTTTCCCTCACTGTACCTCTCTGTCCCTCAACTCAAGGATTGAAAATATGGAACAGCAAAATTGGTTTAGAACAGAATAGCACACTGTCAGTTTCACTCACTGTACCTCTCTGTCCCTCAAGTCAAGGATTGAAAATATGGTTCAGCAAAATAGTTTTAGAACAGAATAGCACACTGTCAGTTTCCCTCACTGTACCTCTCTGTCTCTCAACTCAAGGATTGAAAATATGGAACAGCAAAATTGATTTAGAACAGAATAGCACACTGTCAGTTTCACTCACTGTACCTCTCTGTCCCTCAACTCAAGGATTGAAAATATGGTTCAGCAAAATAGTTTTAGAACACAATAGCACACTGACACTTTCCCTCGCTGTACCTCTCTGTCCCTCAACTCAAGGATTGAAAATATGGTTCAGCAAAATAGTTTTAGAACAGAATAGCACACTGTCAGTTTCCCTCACTGTACCTCTCTGTCCCTCAACTCAAGGATTGAAAATATGGAACAGCAAAATTGGTTTAGAACAGAATAGCACACTGTCAGTTTCACTCACTGTACCTCTCTGTCCCTCAACTCAAGGATTGAAAATATGGTTCAGCAAAATAGTTTTAGAACAGAATAGCACACTGACACTTTCCCTCACTGTACCTCTCTGTCCCTCAACTCAAGGATTGAAAATATGGAACAGCAAAATTGGTTTAGAACAGAATAGCACACTGTCAGTTTTACTCACTGTACCTCTCTGTCCCTCAACTCAAGGATTGAAAATATGGTTCAGCAAAATAGTTTTAGAACAGAATAGCACACTGTCAGTTTCCCTCACTGTACCTCTCTGTCCCTTAACTCAAGGATTGAAAATATGGAACAGCAAAATTGATTTAGAACAGAATAGCACACTGTCAGTTTCACTCACTGTACCTCTCTGTCCCTCAACTCAAGGATTGAAAATATGGTTCAGCAAAATAGTTTTAGAACACAATAGCACACTGACACTTTCCCTCACTGTACCTCTCTGTCCCTCAACTCAAGGATTGAAAATATGGAACAGCAAAATTGGTTTAGAACAGAATAGCACACTGTCAGTTTCACTCACTGTACCTCTCTGTCCCTCAACTCAAGGATTGAAAATATGGTTCAGCAAAATAGTTTTAGAACACAATAGCACACTGACACTTTCCCTCACTGTACCTCTCTGTCCCTCAACTCAAGGATTGAAAATATGGTTCAGCAAAATAGTTTTAGAACAGAATAGCACACTGTCAGTTTCCCTTACTGTACCTCTCTGTCCCTCAACTCAAGGATTGAAAATATGGAACAGCAAAATTGGTTTAGAACAGAATAGCACACTGTCAGTTTCACTCACTGTACCTCTCTGTCCCTCAACTCAAGGATTGAAAATATGGTTCAGCAAAATAGTTTTAGAACAGAATAGCACACTGTCAGTTTCCCTCACTGTACCTCTCTGTCCCTCAAGTCAAGGATTGAAAATATGGAACAGCAAAATTGATTTAGAACAGAATAGCACACTGTCAGTTTCACTCACTGTACCTCTCTGTCCCTCAACTCAAGGATTGAAAATATGGTTCAGCAAAATAGTTTTAGAACAGAATAGCACACTGTCAGTTTCCCTCACTGTACCTCTCTGTCCCTCAACTCAAGGATTGAAAATATGGAACAGCAAAATTGATTTAGAACAGAATAGCACACTGTCAGTTTCACTCACTGTACCTCTCTGTCCCTCAACTCAAGGATTGAAAATATGGTTCAGCAAAATAGTTTTAGAACACAATAGCACACTGACACTTTCCCTCACTGTACCTCTCTGTCCCTCAACTCAAGGATTGAAAATATGGTTCAGCAAAATAGTTTTAGAACACAATAGCACACTGTCAGTTTCACTCACTGTACCTCTCTGTCCCTCAACTCAAGGATTGAAAATATGGTTCAGCAAAATAGTTTTAGAACACAATAGCACACTGACACTTTCCCTCACTGTACCTCTCTGTCCCTCAACTCAAGGATTGAAAATATGGTTCAGCAAAATAGTTTTAGAACAGAATAGCACACTGTCAGTTTCCCTCACTGTACCTCTCTGTCCCTCAACTCAAGGATTGAAAATATGGAACAGCAAAATTGGTTTAGAACAGAATAGCACACTGTCAGTTTCACTCACTGTACCTCTCTGTCCCTCAAGTCAAGGATTGAAAATATGGTTCAGCAAAATAGTTTTAGAACAGAATAGCACACTGTCAGTTTCCCTCACTGTACCTCTCTGTCTCTCAACTCAAGGATTGAAAATATGGAACAGCAAAATTGATTTAGAACAGAATAGCACACTGTCAGTTTCACTCACTGTACCTCTCTGTCCCTCAACTCAAGGATTGAAAATATGGTTCAGCAAAATAGTTTTAGAACACAATAGCACACTGACACTTTCCCTCACTGTACCTCTCTGTCCCTCAACTCAAGGATTGAAAATATGGTTCAGCAAAATAGTTTTAGAACAGAATAGCACACTGTCAGTTTCCCTCACTGTACCTCTCTGTCCCTCAACTCAAGGATTGAAAATATGGAACAGCAAAATTGGTTTAGAACAGAATAGCACACTGTCAGTTTCACTCACTGTACCTCTCTGTCCCTCAACTCAAGGATTGAAAATATGGTTCAGCAAAATAGTTTTAGAACACAATAGCACACTGACACTTTCCCTCACTGTACCTCTCTGTCCCTCAACTCAAGGATTGAAAATATGGTTCAGCAAAATAGTTTTAGAACACAATAGCACACTCACACTTTCCCTCACTGTACCTCTCTGTCCCTCAACTCAAGGATTGAAAATATGGAACAGCAAAATTGGTTTAGAACAGAATAGCACACTGTCAGTTTCACTCACTGTACCTCTCTGTCCCTCAACTCAAGGATTGAAAATATGGTTCAGCAAAATAGTTTTAGAACACAATAGCACACTGACACTTTCCCTCACTGTACCTCTCTGTCCCTCAACTCAAGGATTGAAAATATGGAACAGCAAAATTGGTTTAGAACAGAATAGCACACTGTCAGTTTCACTCACTGTACCTCTCTGTCCCTCAACTCAAGGATTGAAAATATGGTTCAGCAAAATAGTTTTAGAACACAATAGCACACTGACACTTTCTTTTTCGTACATCACGGGACACAGAGCGACTTAGTCATTACTAATGGGTTATATAGATTACCTTCAGGTGTTGGCACTGGCCAATTCCAAACCGGAAGTACCCTCCCCTATATAAGCCCCTCCCACCCGGGAGCACCTCAGTTTTTTGCTAGTGTCTAAGGTGTTGGCCAAAGAGTAACATGTGTTCTCACTGGGCTTGCGTACAGGTTCTTTTGGGCCTTAGTAAGCTGTTCCGGATCCCACCAAAAAAGCTTCATAGCTAAACGGTCGGTACCCGGGCCTTGCAGCAGAAGAGCAAGGTTTTGCCTGTAATGCTTCTCTTAGGAGGGCTGGACCCTGGGATCCAGAGCTCTGGTCATACCCACGACCAAGATGTTGTCTGTGCAGGGTGCTATACAGGTCCAGGGGAGTGGAATCCTTGGGAACCCGGTCCCTGAAGGTTTAATTACAATGCCTGCCGTGATAGGTGAAGTTTGGACTTCTGTGGACCAAACAAAGTCCTGCGGCGGGGATCAGGTAAGTGGGGGCCCCCAGGAACTTGGTTCTATTGGGGGACCCCAAGCCTAATTTGTCTTTCTGTCTGTTACCTAACGGTATTCCCGCTAAATATCTGTGATTGCCTGTAACTACTGAAAATGTAAAATTTTAATAGTAGTCAAGAAAAAAAAAAAAAAGGGACTGCGGTACCTGTGTTAAACCACTAGAGGCCGCT
Organism: Rana muscosa; assembly: GCA_029206835.1. Taxonomy (NCBI): domain Eukaryota; kingdom Metazoa; phylum Chordata; class Amphibia; order Anura; family Ranidae; genus Rana; species Rana muscosa. The sequence continues at coordinate 735,746,594 of CM055116.1, forward strand.
GTAGTCCATTTTTCTTGTCATGTGGATCTTTGGTTTTCTCAAGTCAAAAGATCCAGGCAGCTGGTAAGTTTCTCTGTGGGAATCCACTTCCTCTGCCCTGTTGCTGCGCTCATCCACCGCACAGGCCCTCCGGCAAAAAGGGCCCTGGCTCCCAGTCCCCTGTTTGATTTCGAAAAGGGTGCCAATGGCGCACGGGCGCACGCGCGGGCGCGTGCACGCGCCTCCTATGAAAAAAAGGGGCGGGGCGGGTGGATGACGCTCGATGCGCGCCGCGGCGCTTCTGCGCATGTGCGGGCATCCCAGCATGGTTAAAAGACACAGTACAAGTGTCAGCTGGATGCAAACAGAGCTAGCAACAAACAGTGGCACACAGAGGCGGTTGATGCAGGCATCCCCATAGAAAGGCACTTTAGTGGACACCAGCTGGTATATAGCAGCAACTTTGTTAGACTATTACCAGCAAAATTGGTGTATGACGACGGGAATACCTCAGCTTTGTGCTTAAAGGATATGTCGTCCAGACGCTCCGGAAATAGATCTTCCAGGAAGCCAAAGGGGTCTCCATCGGGCTCTGAGGATATTGGGCATGCTTGTACTGCACCAATCTCCCCTGAGAATTCAGAGGTCAGTAGCCGTAGAAACCCCGCAGGAATGCCTGGTGCTGCGGCTGTCCCCAGTCCACCTGCTCCTGTGTATATAACAGAGGAGGTTTTATCCTCAACTCTGGGAGGATTGGAAGAGAGATTAACAGCATTGATCGCTGCTTCCCTGTCACAGGAAAAGCGCGTTCGATCTCCGTCTCCTCCTTCAGAGTGCCTGTTAGTGGAGGAACAGCCCCACACAGAGATCGACCTACCTGAAGGGGATCAGGATGAGGTTGATTCAGTTATGGAGGAATCAACAGTGGAAGAACCTTTCTCAGCATCTCAGGCTGAAAGATTATGGGTTCAGTCTCTGACTAATATGGTCCGATCAGCATTTAAAATGCCTCTGGCGGAACCACCATCCACTACGGTTTCCTCGCTGGGGTCGCTAAAAGCTCCCCAGGCTGTCTGTTCCTTCCCAATCCACCCTTTATTAGAAGGGCTTATTTACCAGGATTGGGAGCATCCTGATAAAATATTTGCTCCCCCCAAGAGATTTCCGGTGATCTATCCCATGGAGGATAAGTTCATAAAAAAATGGAGGGTCCCTACAGTGGACGCAGCCATCTCTTCTGTTAACAAATCACTGACATGTCCAGTAGATAATGTTCCAATGTTCAAAGACCCAATAGATAAAAAATTGGAGTCTTTACTAAAATCTGCTTTCTCTACAGCAAGCATGGTGACACAACCTGCGGTAGCAGCGATTGGAGTCTGCCAAGCAGTGAAAGATCAGTTGAAACAGGTCTTAAGGGACTTACCAGATCAGCAGGCTCTTGCCCTAGCTGACCTGCCTAGAGCCTTGTGTTTTGCGGTGGACGCCATAAAGGATACAATCCAACAGGCCTCCCGCTTTACGCTGTCTATAGTACATATGCGTAGGCTTCTGTGGCTCAAAAACTGGTCTGCTGAAGCTCCCTGTAAAAAACTGCTGGTTAGCTTCCCATTTCATGGAGAACGCTTATTTGGAGAAGATCTGGACAAATATATCCAGAAAATTTCTGCCGGTAAAAGTTCACTCTTACCGGTTAAGAACAAGGGTAGAAGTCCTTCTTTTAAGAGGCCTACTTCTCCAGTCCCGGGCACATCGGCTGTGAAGCAGTTCCGACGGCCTCCGCGGTCAAATTCAGGGGGCAGAAATCAGGGACAATCACAGGGTAACAAGAAGCCCTGGATCAAGAGAGGTACAAAACCTCCCCCCAAGGCATGAAGCGTTGCCCCCACTCAATCGGGTGGGGGGAAGACTTCAGTTGTTCACAGAGACCTGGCGGGACACCATCAGAGACAGATGGGTGCTCTCCGCAGTAAGTCTGGGATACAAGCTGGAGTTAAAAGGCACTCCTCCTGCCCAATTTATGAGGTCAAACGTGCCAAGAGATCCCCAAAAGAGAGGATCCCTCCTTCTGGCACTAGAACAACTATTGCTCCAAGGTGTAATCATGAAGGTTCCCCTGGAAGAAAGCGGATTCGGGTTTTACTCGAACCTTTTCACAGTCCCCAAACCAAATGGGGACGTGAGGCCCATATTAAATCTAAAAGGGCTAAACAAGTTCCTAAATATCAGGACTTTTCGGATGGAGTCGATCCGATCGGTGGCCACCGCCCTACAAGGGCAGGAATGGTTAGCCTCGATCGACATAAAGGATGCTTATCTGCATATTCCCATCTTTCCGGCCCACCAGAAATTTCTACGCTTTGCAGTAGAAGGGCGCCATTTTCAGTTCAGAGCCTTACCTTTCGGTCTGGCCACAGCACCACGAGTGTTCACAAAAATTCTGGCCCCATTATTGGCCAATCTAAGAACACAGGGTGTAACGATAATGGCATATCTAGACGACCTGCTACTAATAGACCACTCAGCGGAAAAGCTGGAAGTAGCTATTCACAAGACAATCAAGTATCTGGAATATCACGGTTGGATTATCAACCGGGACAAGTCAGCTCTAAGACCAGTCAAAAGTCTGGAATACTTAGGGCTAAGGCTGGATTCAAATCAGATTTTCTTACCTCCAGAGAAGGTGTCGTCTTTAAAAGATTTGACCCACTTAGTGGGTACAAAAAGAAAACCATCCATACGCCTCTGCATGAGGCTGCTGGGAAAAATGGTGGCTTCATTCGAAGCGGTACCCTACGGTCAATTCCATTCAAGGAATTTGCAAAGGGCCATACTGTCAGCCTGGAACAAAAAAGTTCAGGCTTTAGACTTGCCAATGTCCCTGTCCCCTTACGTTCGCAAGAGCCTCCATTGGTGGTTGGTGCCCCAGAATCTGGAAAAAGGGAAACCCTTCAATCCGGTTTCTTGGAAGGTAGTCACTACAGATGCCAGCCTCATAGGCTGGGGGGCAGTACTGGAGCAATGGTCTCTCCAGGGCAAGTGGTCAGAAGCAGAAAAGGCCCTGCCCATCAATCTCTTAGAGATACGAGCAGCCCGGTATGCCCTAGTAGCATGGACATCCAAACTCCAAGGGTCCCCTGTCAGAATTCAATCAGACAATGCCACAGCAGTGGCATATATCAATCACCAGGGTGGCACCAGGAGTCGTGCAGCCCAGAGGGAAGCAAATTGCATCCTGGAGTGGGCAGAAAAATATGTCCCAGCCATATCCGCGGTTTTCATCCCAGGAGTGGAGAATTGGAGAGCGGACTTTTTAAGTCGCCAACAATTATGCCTGGGGGAATGGTCTCTTCACCCCGAGGTTTTCCAGGCAATATGCCAGCGGTGGGGAACACCGGATGTAGATCTGCTAGCATCCAGATTCAACGCAAAGGTGGACAGATTTGTGTCTCGCACAAGGGATCCTCTAGCTTGCGGCTCGGATGCCCTAGTGTTCCCTTGGGATCAGTTCAAGCTGATATATGCATTCCCACTGCCACAATTGTTACCGCGATTACTCCGCAGAATCAGGGTAGAAAAGAAACCAGTGATTCTGGTGGCTCCAGCGTGGCCCCGAAGGGCATGGTACGCGGAGATTGTAAAAATGTCAGTGAGGAGTCCTTGGACCCTCCCACATCGTCCGGACCTGCTGTCGCAGGGACCGATATACCACCCTTCCTTACCAGCCCTAGGTTTGACGGCCTGGCTATTGAAGCCCACATTCTGAAAAAGAGAGGGCTCTCTAATTCTGTGGTATCTACCATGATCAATGCCAGGAAGCCGGTATCCAGGCAGATCTATTATAGGATCTGGAAAGCGTACATTACGTGGTGTGAGGCCAAGAAATGGCATCCACGTAAGTACGTGATAGGGAGGATTTTGGACTTCCTACAGTGGGCTGTAGATAGGAAGCTGGCCTTGAGTACTATCAAGGGTCAGATTTCGGCCTTGTCAATATTTTTTCAAAGGCCCTTGGCTTCGCATTCACTAGTCAAAGCTTTAATACAAGGAGTGATGCGTATCAGCCCTCCGGTTAATATTCCCATATGTCCTTGGGACTTAAACCTGGTTCTGTCAGTTCTACAGAAACAACCGTTTGAACCATTGCAACACATTTCCTTGGTTCTTCTCACCAGGAAATTGATTTTCTTAGTAGCCGTTTGTTCGGCTAAAAGAGTATCGGAATTAGCTGCCTTGTCCTGTAAGGAGCCATATCTGGTTGTCCATAAGGACAGAGTAGTATTACGTCCTCATCCAGCCTTTCTTCCCAAGGTGGTATCGAGGTTTCATTTGAACCAAGATGTGGTTCTTCCTTCTTTTTTCCCCAAACCTAGCTCGGTAGAGGAAAAGTTATTACATTCTTTGGATGTAGTAAGAGCAGTTAAAGCTTATCTAAAAGCCACTGCTCAGATTCGCAGAACGGATACTTTGTTTATTCTGCCGGAAGGCCCTAAAAAGGGTCAGGCAGCATCAAAATCCACTTTAGCCAAGTGGATTCGACAGGTCATAATACAAGCCTATGGCTTGAGAAAGAGACCGCCTCCGTTCAAAGTTAGGGCGCACTCCACAAGAGCAGTTGGAACTTCATGGGCAGTGCATCACCAGGCCTCCCTGGCTCAAGTGTGTAAGGCCGCAACATGGTCTTCGGTACACACGTTTACTAGATTCTACCAGGTAGACGTTAGAAGTCAGGAGGATGTCGCCTTTGGGCGCAGTGTGTTGCAGGCCGCAAAAGATCCTCATGCCTGATGGCGCCCAGCTTATGTATCCCTCCCCTCATTTGGCATTGCTTTGGGACGTCCCATTAGTAATGACTAAGTCGCTCTGTGTCCCGTGATGTACGAAAAAGAAAAAGGGATTTTTATAACAGCTTACCTGTAAAATCCTTTTCTTGGAGTACATCACGGGACACAGAGCTCCCACCCCTCTTTTTGGGACACTTATTGCTTGGCTACAAAACTGAGGTGCTCCCGGATGGGAGGGGCTTATATAGGGGAGGGTGCTTCCGGTTTGGAATTGGCCAGTGCCAACACCTGAAGGTAATCTATATAACCCATTAGTAATGACTAAGTCGCTCTGTGTCCCGTGATGTACTCCAAGAAAAGGATTTTACAGGTAAGCTGTTATAAAAATCCCTTTTTCCCTCACTGTACCTCTCTGTCCCTCAACTCAAGGATTGAAAATATGGTTCAGCAAAATAGTTTTAGAACACAATAGCACACTGACACTTTCCCTCACTGTACCTCTCTGTCCCTCAACTCAAGGATTGAAAATATGGTTCAGCAAAATAGTTTTAGAACAGAATAGCACACTGTCAGTTTCCCTCACTGTACCTCTCTGTCCCTACAAACAAGGATTAGCACAGAATAGCACACTGTCACTGACACTCTCCCTACCTATCCTTATTTGTCCCTAAACACAAGGAATCCAGGATTAGTAAAGGAAAAAAAATGACACTGTCCCTGCCTATGCTTCTCTTTCCCTGCTCCGGAACACACTACACAAGGCCGCCGCGCTGGCGGCCTTTTATAGTGTGGGGCGTGTACTAAACCCCATCAGCAATAATTGGCCACAGGCATCCTGCCTGTGGCCAATCATTGCTCTCCTCGCTGCCGGCGCTGTGATTGGCCAAGCATGCGGGGTCACAGTGCATGCTTGGCCAATCACAGCGCCTGGATGACACTGCGATGGCGTAGTGCATTGTGGGCCGTTCGCGTCACTCGAATTTGGCGCGAACGGCCCAAATCGGTCGATCTTCGTCGAACGATCGAACAGCCGATGTTCGAGTCGAACGTATGTTCGACTCGAACACGAAGCTCATCCCTAGTTCAGAGTATATAGGGCCTTTTTTATTTTGTGCGCGGGGTTCCCCTTAATATCCATACAAGACCCAAAGGGGCTGGTAATGGGCTGGGGTAGGGGGGGGGGGCTGTGATGGGGTAGCTATGCCATTTTTCTTAAAGATTTTCATCCGAATTACCGGGACCAGACATTACATTAAAGCCGCAAGCAGTTTTAAATGGCTTTTTTTTTTCCTTTAGAAATGTCATTTTGTGCAGGGACAGTTCTAAACACGGGAAACACGTGGCACTTCACAGGCATACTTTAGACACCCCCCAGGTACGATATTTAAAGGAATATTTTTTTTTTTTTTCACTTAATGCATCATTAAAATGACTGCTCCCGAAAAACGGCCGTTTTTAAAACTTCTTTTTGCATTGATACATGTCCCCTGGTGCAGAACCCGGGTTCCCAAACCCTTTTTAGGACAATAACATGCATAATAGTCGTTATAATTAGCACTTTAGAATTCGAACGTTCGCATCCATTGTATTTAATAGGGTTCTAATGTTCGTGCGAACTTTCGGTCCGTTCGCGGGTTCTGGTGCGAACCGAACTCGGGGGTGTTCGGCTCATCACTATCGGGGAGGCATAGGGGCTTCTAGACTCCCGGATCACACCAGTCCTCTTGAGTTCTGCGAGTTGCTCCCTTAGATACTCCAGATCTGCTAGTGGGACCCGCCTTACCCTCTCTCTAAAGGGCTTGTCTTCCTGAAGGCGGATCCGATGGGTGGCACTCCTTGCACACCCCACATCAAACTCATCTTTGGAGAAGATCTTCTCCCATCTGGTCAACTGGGCCTTGGCTCTCTCTTTCCAAGCCCTGGGCAGATTCGGGTTTTCCATGGACAGCTTCTCCCAAACATCTCCTCCTTCACCCATCCCCTTGACTTCTGACAGGGTAACCGGGACAGCAGGGCTCACCTGGCCCAGCAACATCCTGGCTGGGATTTCCATGGGGCCACCTGTAGGGTTCCTAACACTCACCGGAACTCTACAATGGGCCTTCTTCAGGGCCTTCAGCGGAATCACTTCTGGTATCACTTCCAGACCGGAGGACTCTTCCTTTGGGTCGGACTCCAGCATGACAAAGGGTCCAGGCTGCTCCCAAGTAAGCTTCACAGTGGCTCTGAGACAGGTTACTTCGCCGGGCTGCAACACTACCCCTTCTCTTCCAAGTCTCCACACCTTCCCTATCCCCTCTCCAGGGGTCTTCTGCTCTAGGACCAGCCGTTGGTAGGCCGTCTTCAGCATGGGGTGGATTTTGGTGGCCGCTGGCCCCTTCTCTTTCACTAGAGGGGTCAGGAGTCTTCGGACCAGGTCCGTGTTTGTCCCTATTATAAGGGAACTCTTGTTGGCTCCTGGCGGCCGAGGGCACACAATTGCCAGGGTGTCAAACACTTCGGCCTTCCCAGCCACAGACGGGTAAAAGGTCATCTTGATGGGCAGATAGCCATAGTAGGGGAAGCTCTGGGTTCCAATCCCCCATATTTCCAGTTCCTCTATCTTCTGGATGGGCAGATGACTCAAGTGCTTATCGTAGAAATCCCGGTATAATAGGGTCACTTGTGCCCCAGTATCCAAGATGGCTCTGGTGTAGACTCCCTCCACTTGAATGGGCACTATAGGAGATGGGCCTACCAGCTTCTCCGGATATGGCCTGGCAGGGGTCGCCTTCTTCTGGTCCTTTCCCTTCGGACTCTCTCTCGTCCAACTCCCTTTGGACTTTAGTCTTTCTTGAGCCTGGTATGCATTGATTTCCCTCCTTTCAATGGGTATACAGACCCGCTGAGGGATATTATTGTTTTTCTTAGGTGTGCATCCCCTCTGGGGAGTGCTGTGCCTCTTCTGAGGGGTCTTGCCCCCTTTCTCTGGGGTGTATCTCTGTTGAGGAATGTTGTGTTTCCTCTGAGGTGTTTTATCTCCTCTTTTCTTCTGCTTCGCATTCAGCTTGGAGCTCACTGAAGATGATGGGCACCCGGTTGACTCCTTCACCGGGGCCCTCTGGAGTTTAGCCGGCTTGCGGTTATCTGTTTTCTTCTTCTTGGGACTGGAACATGTAGCTGCAATATGGCCAATTCCTCCACAGTTAAAGCAGACTATATCTCCCCATTCTTGTAAAGATGCGGGTGCTGAGGCAATTGGGAATAGTTCCTTCCTTGGTACTTCTCTCCTGGGGCCCTCTGGGTCTTTTGCTATCAGAGAGGTCAACATCTCTAACACCTTGGACATTTGTGATTTTAAAGTGTCTACCTCTGAGTCTCTTTCAGGGGTCATTACTGGGTTGACTAACACCTGTGCGGGGACAACATTTGTCTTAATCATTTGCTGGTCCTGTTGTAGTGCCTCCTCATCTCTGATGATTTTTATCAAATCAGAGTAAGTCAGTGACGTTCCTCCTCCCGAGGTTTTCAGGTGCAGCCAGACTGGATCCGAGCGTAACGCTCCCTTTAAGACTTGCTTCATTCTTGCCGCATCTGTATCTTGGGGCTTCATTCCCTTCTTCAACACAATCTTGCACAGCAACCTGTTCAGTCTCCTAACATACTCTGAAAGTTTCTCCTTCGGCTGTTGGAAAGTATGTTCAAATTGGTAGACCATCTCTGTTACCTTTTCCAATTGACCAAACTCTTCCTGTAGCATAGCTAGACAGTCTTGAGCCGTGCAGTCTGCATTCCCAAACCGAAAACTTTTCACTGCTTCTGCTGCTGCGCCTTTGAGGCTTTCTATCACTCGTTGTCTCTTCTGCGCTTCAGGCACCTCCTATGCCTCTACTGCTTGTAATGCCTGCTCCACCCAGGTATTAAAATCTTCTTCCCCTGCAGGGACAGGGAGCTTCCCTGAGAATGTCTTCAGTCTCCGCTAGCTAGTCTCTACATGCACCGTGCTTGTCTTCTGACATTTGGTTAGCAGATCCCCTATTGCCTTTATTAATTCTGGTGATATAGCAGTGGCAGGTGCGGGTGCCATCGGGGGCGTCACCCGTCTCTTCTTTCTGGTGAGGTACGGGCCGCAGCCTGCGGTGATCCCATTGGTGATGGACCTGGTTCCTTCTTTACAGTTACTGCGTGTGCCAACCTATAGGTTCTGTTATCTGGCGTCCGCACACACTTGCGCTTGCAAGCCTCTGGCATCCCGTCCCCATACTCCACTAGTGCATACTGATATGAAGTGTCTGGGTCTGACTTTATATCCATCACCCACGGTGTGTGTTCTGGGGACACTAACTTCATTAACTCCTCTACCATCTCAGTCGACCATTCCTCCCCAGGGAGGCTGATGACTATCGAGTTGTTTGGCTCTGCCCTAGAGGCTTTGCACCACTCTTCTACTGCTTGTGGGTCCATGCCGACACTTCTGGCATTCACCTGCTGTATCAGGATCCCGGACGAGAACCCCCACGTGTAGCGTTACCTTCAATTAAGAAGGCCGCAGATTTAGTTTGGGCCCTGAAGACAGCTCCGCCAAACCCCGGCAATTTACTCGACCCCCTTCTGGCACAGTTAGTCTAGGGTAATATGTGTATATCTTATGCTCTATGGTTAAATTCAGACACCAATGCAGTGATAGAAGAATAACGAATTTACTTTCTACTGGCAATAAAATCAACAGTTGTAACAGATCACATAAATCTATCTGCAGAGCCCTGCAGCAGTAGTCACAGTATAACTATTAAGATGTGGCGCACACACACCACGTGTAACAGTACTTCACTATGCGCCCTATGGTGCAGCAACTAAATAAACTATCTAGATGGCCAGGCCTGACCATATAACTCAGTCTCTAGGGGGTAAAATTCTTTGCATGCAAGTCTTTAAACGGTGGTGCACATTTCAGGAACACATTTGTAATCCAAGGGGGGGGGGGGGGTAAAAATACCAACACAGAACACTCCAATAGAGATCCGTTTGACTCAGTTCTGCTATGGATCTCCAGTGGGGAGAAAGAACTGAATTAGGAACTGGTGGGCCACGGCAGTCTGTAGGCCTAACAATGGTATACAGTATTTGTGGATTGAGCATGTGCTCGCTCACCCCTCCGGACGCGATCCCAGTCCAGGAACTTCCACCCGCTGTGTCTCCACACACAGCGTCCGCAGCGGTCGGGTCTCCGGCTCAGCAGCAGTTGAAAAAACCGAGTCAGATGCCACCCAGGCTCGAGATGGGGTGGAAGGCTCTTTTGGGTAGCAGCGCAAGGCCCCAGGCTTCAGGCCTTGCACCACAGCGGATCCGCACAGGAAGATCTCTCCACTAAAGTCTCGTGTCCCAAAAAAAGAGGCCGAGCTCCGCCTCGCCTCTCCCTTATATAACCCCTCCCATAAGTCTCTGCGGTGAAACATTGCCGAAAGGGCTTCTGGGTAAGGTAGTCCTGGGAGTCTTAAAGGGGACCCCGCTACACCTATATTATGAAGCACAGACTAAAAAACTTCAATGAGATTTGAAAAAGAACATTGGTCAAAATCAGTGGCGGCTGGTGCTCAAAATTTTTGGGGGGGCGCAAACAAACTGAAAAAAAAAACATAAATTGCTGCCACTGTGCCCATTAAACGCAGCCACTGTGCCCAAACGCCACCAGTTTGCCCCCTCAAATGCAACCAGTTTGTCCCCAAATGCAGCCAGTTTGTCCCCAAATGCAGCCCTTTTACCCCCAAATGCAGCCAGTTTGTCCCCAAATGCAGCCAGTTTGTCCCCAAATACAGCCAGTTTGTCCCCAAATGCAGCCAGTTTCCCCCCAAATACAGCTAGTTTGTCCCCAAATACAGCCAGTTTCCCCCCAAATACAGCTAGTTTGTCCCCAAATACAGCCAGTTTGTCCCCAAATGCAGCCAATTTGGCCCCCAAATACAGCCAGTTTGTCCCCAAATGCAGCCAGTTTGTCCCCAAATACAGCCAGTTTCCCCCCAAATGCAGCCAGTTTGTCCCCAAATGCAGCCAGTTTGTCCCCAAATACAGCCATTTCCCCCCCAAATTCAGCCAGTTTGTCCCCAAATGCAGACAGTTTGTCCCCAGCCCTGCACTTACCTTCCTCGGGTCAGCGCCGTCCTCCTCCACACTCCCTCATGTCTTCTTCCATCCTCGATGTCTTCTCCTGCCCTCAACGACGCTTCAGCCAATCAGGTTACCGGTAACCAGACCCGGTGAACCTGATTGGCTGAGACGTGTGTCAGTGTTAACCAGGGAACGCACAGCCCGTGCGTCCCCTGGTTAACTATTTGGAAGGCTGTAATCGGGAAGCCTATCAGAGCCGCTGGCTCTGATAGACACTTCCAAAAACCAACCAACTGCTGTTATTCAGATGGCCGGCGCTCGCCAGTGGGCCGGCCATCTGAATAGTGGGCGGCAGCGGCAGCGGCTCCGGCGCCGGCAACAATACATACATTTATGCAATGCATGAATGTATGTGTTGTTGTCAGTGCAGGGGAGAGAGGGGGCAGAGCTCCTGCTCCCACTATGGACGCACCGCCACTGGTCGAAATTAGAGAACACTTTCAGAAACCTCCCAGTTATTGATGTTAATCTTGCACCTGTAATTTCTTTAATTATCTGACAAACCCTATTTAACTGGTAACCTAACTTTCCAGTTTCCACTAACTTTGCAAGATGGTGAGCTGTTCTAAAGTGACTGAAACCCTCCGACAGCAGGTTGCCCTGATAAATGCCAAATGGATGACCCTTTCAGCCATAGAAAGAGAAGTTTGTCGTTCCAAATCTCTGATTTCTAGAATACTGCATTTTTACAACGTCACAAACTCATTCAAGTCCCCCCAGAAGGCTGGTCATCCACGAAAGACCAATGCAAGAGAGGACAGGATAATAGGGGTCAACCATTTATCTGTGTGGCCGATTATCAGTAGCCGATATTTACGTTTTTTGAAGAATCAGTATTGATCACAAACTTACCTATATTGCTTCAACGGGTTGTACTGGGTTGATACCTGCAGCTACAAGCATCACCCGGTACAACCCATCATCATCCTGGTACCGTTTTTTAGAGCGGACGGTTAGCTAGCGGATGGTTAGCTTTCTTGTAATAACAACAGATGCGGCTAAGCATCACCCGGTACAACCCATCATCATCCTGGTACAGTTTTTTAGAGCGGATGGTTAGCTTTCTTGTAATAACAACCGATGCGGCTAAGCAGCCGCTCAGCTGTTATTACAACCGCCTCTCCACCCGGGTCTCCCGTCCCATCCGAGGCCCAAACGACCAGCCGGCATGTCCGCTTCCTGATTACTGGCATCCTAAAAGCGATTACTGGCATCCTACTGGCATCCTAAATAGAAAGTATTCAAAAACGCAGATCTTGGCATTTTGAATACATTCAAGTGCAGAGGAGGGGTTTGGGGTCTTATAGACCCTAGATCCCTCCATAAAGAGTACTACTTATTACTGTCACAAGGAATGTTTACATTCCTTGTGACAGCAATAAAAGTGATGTTTTTTTTTTTTTAGAGGACAGTGTAAAAAAAAAAAAAACTTAAAGCGGAGGTCCAGCTGTGTAAAAAATAATAATTTTAAAAGTCAGCAGCTACAAACACTGTAGCTGCTGACTTTTAATAAGCACACTTAAAGTTCACTTTAGTGATAAAAGCAAGTTTAATTTATTTGGGTCTGATGGGAAACATTATGTTTGTCGTCAAACTGGGGAAAGACTGAACCCAAAGTGTGTAAATAAGTCAGTCAAATGAGGAGGGGAAAGCGTCATGGTTTGGTGGATGTTTTCTGCAGCAGAAGTAAGGCCTCTTATACAGCTTTCAATAAGTAAGTTGCGCTAGATTCATAAAACATTAACAAATAAATATGATGAAAAAATTTGAAAGTAAATATAACAAATAAAGTCCATTAACTAAAGGTGAAAGTTTAGATGTGAAGCTGACAAATGATGCACCCAAAGGCTGTGATAGAAGAGAGATTACTTCCACCACCATACACACTGCCGCTTACCGACTTCCAATGATCTCCTATAACGGGAGATCATAAGCGCTTTTGGCTTAATACCCAGCCCGGGCCTTTGGTAAACTCTGCAATGGTCTCAGCGTCTTCCTGGATCACACCACTCAAAGGTACATGTTGCCACACGATCCCCATAAAGAAATAAATGCTTCCATAGTGTAAAATCTCAGCAGGTGCTATAGCGTGGTGTCCCTCTTCCTCCTCCTCTATAAAGCTACATGGCAGGGTGAATGCAAATGTTTATCCGAACCTTCTTCAACAACATGCTGTTTTTTCCCTGCATTCATTACCCACCCAGACAGCAATTTTCATGCACGACAATGCCCCCTGTCACACAGTAAAACGCGTAAAGAAGTTCCTTGAAGCTGAAAACATTGAAATAAAGAAATGGCCATTGTAACCTTCAGAAATTTTAGTAATCTTTCTCTGTGCTACAGTCATTGCTGTTCTCTAATTTTGATCATTATGTTTTCTACAAAATAAAGTTTTTTTTGTTGAAGTGCCTTCGTTGTTTTGAAAAACACTGTTCTATTAGCATGGTATAGCCACAACAAAAACTAAGATGCACATTAAGACGTTCAGAGGCATATTTTAACCACTTCAGCTCTGGAAGATTTTACCCATGCCATTTTTTAACTGGTAATTGTGCGGTCATGCAATACTGTACACAAATGCCTTTTTTATAATTTTTTTCACATACATTGAGCATTCTTTTGCTGATATTTGATCACCACTGGGTTTTTTTTTGCGCTATACACAAAAAAAGACAGACAATTTTGAAAAAAAAAAAAACTATCTTTTTTGACTTTGTTATAAAACATATCCAATAAAAAACTTTCATAAAAAAAAAAAAAAATCAAACTTCTTTATAAATTTAGGCCAAATTTTATTCTGCTACATGTCTGGTTAAAAAAAAAAAAAAAGAAAGAAAAAAAAAATCCCAATAAGTGTGTAATAATTGGTTTGCGTGAAGGTTATAGTGTCTACAAATGATGGTATATAAACTGGAATTGCAGCAGACAATCTGGTACTAACTGACGCTGGGTGGGGGGTGCTGATGTCACCAGTGACCCTAATACAGTGATCAGTGCTAATAATAAACACTGTCACTGTATTAATGACACTGGCTTGGAGTGGGGTTGACATTTAGGGGCATTCAAGGGATTAACTGTGTGCCTAATAATGTTTACTGTATGTACTATGTGCTGTTTTTACTAAGCAATGTTCCGGTTCTTACTCCCTGCAGCAGCAGGGCTCTGTGTGCATTCCGGCCATCCCAGTTTAATTTGAGATGTGCACTATCATTATGTATTGTGGGAGTGGGTAACTTTCAAAACTAGATACCCGCCCCTTCTAAAAAATTTGAATCTGCCAAATGTGGTAGAGGGGAGGGGAGGAGCACATAAAGCGGAACTTTGCCTTTGGAATGAAGTTCTGCTTTGAGTTATGTGACTTCTGCTGTCTCTATCTTCTTTAGCGGTTACTTTGGCTCCGGTCTACGTGTACCTTGAAGGGGAGAGCGAGGTGCGCCACGGCCTATGTCCTCTGGATTACAGCATGTAGAGGTGAAGGCCAGCATCAGATTACCTTTGGGCTGTGTATACGCTCAGAGCCAAGTCTGTTCTGCTGATAACCCCCTTTGCTCGCAGTAATTGGAGTACCACACACTGAAAAGGTCCAACACTTATTTATTCCATAACGGCAAACAAATAGTCCTTTGCGAGCAGACAGTTTGAGACCCATAGAACAGTTCAGTATTGGTGGGGAGTAGGTCAAGGCACAATCCTCAAAGAAACTAAACCGTTGAGGTTTCACCAACGGTTGCTAAGCACAGTGGCTGTAAAACGTACTTTTTGGCTTCAGAGTCTCTTCCAGCGACTCTAGTGAACAGGAACTGGAGTTACCTTCGCTACGTTGCAGCCCCTGTCAGGGGGAAGACATCCCTCCAAGAGAGTTACCGGAGGCCCCGCCGTCACCGGATTAATGCTGTACCGGGCTATTCGGAAGGGTTACACTCCCCGGCCTCCTCACCTCAGATACGGGTCCCAACACCTTAGGGCCCCTCGGACTCCTCCACCCTCGCGGAACCCAGTCAAAGTTACTGGGTCCCAGGCCTTGGTCATAGTACCTCACCCCAGGTTTAAGGTGCCTGGGATGGACTCCATCCCTCGCTCCGGCCAGGTCAAGGGCACCTGGGCCCGGAACTCCGGAACGCCAGCACCCAGGCTGAAGGTGCCTGGGCTCGGCCGCGTCCTCCAACTCTGAACCCCAACTTTGAATCTCCTCGCCCTTTGCGTCACAGCGGATTCCCCCCCAGCTGTACCAGCACCAGGAAAGGACAAAAAGGAACAGTCTTGCGGTGCAGGTTCAACTCCGGCCCAGGGCGACAACGCCACCTGCAGGCCACAGGGAACCTTGCACCACCAGAGTCCTCCAAGAACCACAAAAGGGATTCTCAGATTCCCTAACAATTAGTACATCTGGGTTGAATAACCCAGATGCTCCCCCCCAAATTTAAATGCCCGCTACAGTAGAATATTGTTATCTTTGAGTATGCTGTTTACTGAAATCAGATATTACATATAAATGGTTATATACCCTTTGGCTTTTATTTTCATTTTTTTTATATATATGTTTTGTTTGGTCCCCAGAGACATGTTGGCACTATTCTGCTATGAATCAATTTTATCATTAAATTACATTGGACTTTTGGAAGCTTGCTTGGAACTCTTTTTGGAAGGTATGTGTGTGGACTCTGTACTCTGGGTCCTTTGCCCTTTTTCTGAAGGGAGTCCCCGTTTTGCCAAACCCGATACAGTGTGCCCAGTGACAATTTCAGTAAAACCTAGAAAATCCAAATCCAGTGCCGTTTATGTTCTTGTGTTTGTTCATACATTTGTGGTCAGTGAAGTGCCCTCTTCGTTAACTAAAAAACAAACATACATAGAGAGAGGAGGGGGGTATACAAAAATGCCACTAACCAATGCAGGGGGGAAGTTTTAGGTAATACTGCCACTGACCACCATTGTTTGTGTATGTGGCGGCTAAGTAATATTGCCACTGACCATGTGGGGAGGAAGTTAAATAAAACTGTCCAATAATTCAGGAAGGGGTTAAAAAATGGGGGTTACAGCATTACCACTGAATACAAATGATGAGGTGTTTAACCACTTTCCATCTTGCATATAGTAATATAATGGCCGCAAGGTGGCTCTGCCATCCTGGGCGGCTGTCATATGACGTCCTCGGGCCTCCTGGCCGCAAGGGGGCGAGCGCGCGTGCCGCCGCCGGCGCGTGCACATGCCCGCCGCGTCACTCGGGTGCCGATGCGCGTGCCTGGCAGCAGCGATGTCCGCCAGGCACCCGCGCTCGCCAGTTACAAAGCCAGGGACGTGGATCTGCGTGTGTAAACACACAGATCCACGTCCTATCAGGGAGAGGAGACCGATGATGTCTTTCTTGCACATAGGGACACCGATCATCACCTCCCCCAATCAGTCCCCACCCCCCCACAGTTAGAATCACTCCCTAGGATATACATTTAACCCCTTCCCTGCCAGTCACATTTACACAGTAATCAGTGCATTTTTATAGCACTGATCGCTGTATAAATGTGAATGGTCCCAAAAATGTGTCAAAAGTGTCCGATTTGTCTGTCGCAATGTCACAGTCACAATCAAAATCGCAGATCGCCACCATTACTAGTAAAAAAATAAAATAAAATTAAAATGCCATAAAGCGTTTTTTTTACCAAAAATATGTAGAAGAATACATATCGGCCTAAACTGAGGAAATACATTTTTTTTTTTTTTTTTTTTTAAATTGTGATATTTATTATAGCAGAAAGTAAAACTTATTGTGTATTTTTCAAAATTGTCGCTCTTCTTTTGTTTATAGCGCAAAAAATAAAAACCGCAGAGGTGATCAAATGGCACCAAAAGAAAGCTCTATTTGTGGGGAAAAAAACATAAAAATGTATTTGGGTACAGTTTTGCATGACCGTGCAATTGTCATTCAAAGTGGGACGTTGGCACATTTGTATATGTGCATCCACAGTGTCACCCTGTGAGGATGCACGTTTAAGCAATTGTTTCGAAATTGATATTGGGGTGGAAGCACCCAGGGTTCTGCTATAGGTGACTTTTTAATTTTAGTATATGTTAATATTAGAATACATTCAGCTTCATTTGGTTTTTGTTGAAAGTTTTTTCCTACACCCCTACCTCCGTTATTAGTTATTAGTTCTCCTGTGTCAATAGCCATACAATTTGACATGGATTTTGTAGGTGCAGCCTGGCAAGGCTACATCAATGGGATTCAATCTGAATGCAGGGTACATACAGGGCAGGAGATTGGACTAACCCAATATATCTCTAAAATGAAAAGACTACTCAAGAAAAAATCCAATCTTCATTGGCACGTTGATTTCCTTCTACAATATGCACGTGAAAATATAAGTCCCATGGGGTTAAGGATTCAGATTTACCCATCTTTTGATAATGGAGGTCCCGAGTTCAAATTAGCTTGGGAACAGATCCTCACACAATGCAGTACAAACCTCATCAAGCTATTGGTGGCTTATTATCAGATCGAATTGAATAATTTAGATCAGGAAATCATGTCCTTTCAGGCCACGAGTGAGGCTCTGAAGGGGCATGAACATTTTGAAAGAAAATGTCAGGAAGTGAAGGATTATATAACTAAGATCAATAAAGATATAATTCTCAAAAAACAAAACAAACTAGTCAAAGACAGAACAGCGTTCTCGGAGGGGTTTGCCTATCGGTGGCCGACACCCTTCCAGAATTGAGGTCCCAAGAAAAATAGATTTAAAAAATCACAAATGAGAGACAACACAGGGATTACTGATGATGATTTAGAGTCTGACTCCTCTACATCTACCTCTTTTTCACAGTCATCAACAACAAGAGGACCGCCAAACGTGCATGGTGACGTTGCCGGACGCAAGAGATCGTATGGTGGTGGGCTACAGACCCCCTATCCAAAGAAACAACTTGACAATCATGACACAAGACCGACTGACTCTATGACTCGACGTGGCGCGACACCCGCCAAAGGTAATGTCAACAACTCACATACATATATGGGCCATACTGCACAAAGGGCCCTGCAGATGATGACCCAACCAAACCCGAATACTAGCACCCCAGGAACATTGTTCCCTTCGGGGTTGGGTCCAACTAATATGCAGGTACCCACTGTTGCCAATGATGCCAGTCTCCAATTCCAATATGTCGGTAATGTCTAACCCAGATCCCTCAGTACAATTACAAAAATTTAAAACCCAGAGTACACTTGACTGTCACATCAATCAAGGTAATACCCAAATTCTAAATTTTCAGACATTAGGACTGACCCAGCCCCCAACGTAGAGATGGATATCATTAATCTTACCCCCTATCAATTCTCTAAAGATGAGCTTGCTGTGCTCAAGTTTGGATTAAGCTTCTGCCCTTTCCATAATGTGGACAGGTATGAGCTCATCAAGGACATTCACATGTTTATCAGGAACCTCACTTTCAAATTTATGTTCGATAAAGACCGTATCCGGAACAAAGAAGAGAAGGAATTCTCTGAGAGTATTAAACACTTCAAAATGGAGGACTTCAGGGCCCTTCGGGACCTGATATTACTCCTGGATGAAAGTGAGGGTGTGGATGGTGAGACTCTGCCTGACCCCATTCAATCTATTGGAAAAAATTCAAACTGAAATCAAAGAATTTTCCAGATCTCACTACAAGCCCACAAGCATGGGCTTTTCTGTGCAGTGTCATTAGTGACATTAAACGATTTAAGATTCTGCCCAAACATAGCAACCTTACTAGAGCACAGCACAAGAGCCTTCCAAAGATACAAAACCATCCTGACATAATTGTTAAAGGGGCAGATAAAGGCGGTAACATAGTCCTCATGACTAGAAGTTTTTATGAGAACATGTGCTATAAAATTCTGTTAAACTCTGAATGGTACCGCCCCATTACTTTGACACGTACTGCTTCTTACAAAACCATTTTTCTAGAAATCATTAATGATGCCCACACAAAAGGCCTCATAGACCAGGACACATACGATTTTCTGAACACTCGGTCTCCCAGGTTGGCGACATTCTATGCACTACCCAAAGTGCATAAGGATCCCGTGTCGCCCCCCTGGGAGACCGATTGTTTCAGGGATCGGCTGTCTTACAGAGAATGCCAGCAGACTGGTAGATTCGGTATTGATGCCTCATGTGATTGCTCTCCCCTCATACATCAGGGACACTTTAGCACTCCTTAAACAGATTGAGGGGATGGCCGTTCCTCCTGGCTCCCTGCTCGTGACCTTGGACGTGGAGGCGCTGTACTCCAGCATCCCTCACGAGCAGGGAGTCGAGACGATACGGACCTTCCTCCACGAAGAAGACCATCATCGATGGCCATACAATGAGTTCATCATTAGGCTCCTGCAATTTACAATTTATTCTTACTCACAATTGGTTCAGCTTTTGCGACTCCCACTACCTCCAGGTGCAGGGCGTAGCCAGGGGCACTTGTTGTGCCCCTGGCTACGCCAATATGTACCTGGGGAGGTGGGAGAGGAACCTTTTTTCTAGTGAGTCTTTAAGTAGGCTCACCGACAATGTGCTAGTCTGGATGCGTTACATTGATGACGTGTTCATCGTCTAGACTGGCACCAGGGGCCTACTTGATGAATTCATACAAGATCTGAATATCAATCATTTCAATTTGAAGTTCACCTTCAGCTGTGATACGCATACTATCACATTCCTGGATCTAACAATCTTCAGGAGTTCTGATAATTCCCTGGCGACTGACCTTTTTCGGAAAAGTTCAGCAGGTAATACTTTGCTGCACGCAGCTAGTCTTCACCCCCCAGCTTTGATACGCAGCATTCCCTATGCTCAGTACATTAGGCTGCGACGAAACTGCACATACCTGTCGGACTTCCAATTGCAAGCTAAAGCACTTAAAACTCGCTTACTTGCGAGAGGATATAGCAAGTCGCTATTGCGACAGGCTTACAACAAAGCCATTGGTCAAACTCGTAATGAGCTCCTGTTTAAAACAAAAATTATCCCGCGTCAACCCACTACAAAACTGGTCACTAAATTTTCGAGTCATCATTTAGATATTCGACACATGCTCGGAAATCATTGGCATCTCCTACGTGAGGACCCGATACTCGGGAAATACGTAGGAGAACAACCGGAAATAATCTTTAAACGTGCCCATTCCCTAAAGGACAAATTAACAGCAAGTCATTATATCAGGAACAAGAACACAAACGCCAAACTACCACTTGGCACCTCTAGATGTGGCCAATGCTCCTTCTGCAAATGGGTAAAACCTTGCCAAAACAACACACTCCCTAATGGGGAAATCCTTTCACCTAAATTCTCCGCAAACTGCCGCACTGAGGGGGTCATCTATCTGATGACTTGCGGATGTTGGGCTTTCTATGTGGGCAAATCAGCCCGACAGCTAAGACAGAGAATCAAGGACCATATTTATTACTCAGGTAACGGCAAAATGCTGACATCAGTTAGTCGTCACCTCGACTTATATCATCGTTTTGATACGTCTTGGGTCTCTTTCTCTGTCTTGGCTGTTGTTCCCAAAATCCGAGAGGGGGTGAATGGGATAAGATTATCCTCCAGAAGGAAACCCTATGGGTCGAAAGACTCAACGCCACACATCGCCCAGGTATAAACGAAACCCAGTCATATAGACCATTTCTATAACTACAATAACAGTGCAATATATACACTATGTTGCATTTGTATTGATAACATCGTGGGTCTTTTTCTCTTGTGTTTCTCCCTGTTCAATATTACAATCATTTGCTGTCCATGTTCCTTTGGAATAATGAAATATATATATCCAACATTACCCATGGGAGCCCAATGAATCCACGAACTACAGTTACCATTTACCTTTCCAGTTATTGGGTCTTCACTCAACCCCCTCTTTTCGCCCCTGTCACCACTCCCCTTCCTTTCACACATTTTACATGCACCTTTCCATTTAGTTTTAGTACTTGCAGTACCATTCAACACTTCTGTATCTTTTGTCATCACAAGGTTCAGAATTTATGTGGCACGATAATTAACAACTCAAAAATAAACTCTTTAAATTACCCTCCACATTCTTAACTTGTGTCATTATTCACATACCACACCCCATATTCGCAACAACACAAAGAACCCTCCTTCCTTTTTTCTTTTCTGCCTCACACGAACACATTGATTGAATACTCCCTTTATGTATCTTCGTGGCTCAGGGCATCCCGATTTCTGGGTATCACCATGCAGCTTTCATGCGTGTGTGAGAAACTCTCTGATATTATGAACTTATTGAGACACTAAAACCCATAGTGTCTACCTTTGTGTAAAATTCAAGATCATGACAATTTACTCTAGTTATTAGCTAGGTTGTTCTGGTCATGCTGTCATTTATCTTTCCTGTCCCTTTTTCTCCTTTTTATTTGTATAGGCTCAATTGAAGTTCTGAATGTATAATGTAGCATTAAGAATGCATAATTGTCTTAATTATCATGCGGGTGCGCGTAAGCACCGTTTTATTTGTTGCTGATTTTATTATTGTCTGTGTTTGCTGCCCCTGCTCCGCGGCCATGCCGGGAGCGCTCCTTCTTCCCTGCATGTTCTTCCCCGTTCATCTATCCTTTCTTTCATCCTGGCCCTTCCTCCCCATCCACCCCCCTTTTTTAGTGTGTCCCATTGTTGCAATTAGAGTTTGCGCCTGACGTCGAATCCGGATGACGCTTTAGGACATACAAGCACATTCTGGAGTTCGATAAGGTCCCGCCCACGTAAGCGTTTCATTGGCTGAAGTTTCGCCGTGGTATTTATAACCCCTTACGCATGCGCACTCACCTCTGCCCTACCGTTACATGGGAGCTATTTCTGCTGATACTTCATTGGCTGAAGTCCGCCGCGTCAGCAGCACGCCTGGCGCATGCGCACTGACCATTTCACACTGAGAAGCGTCATTTCCTTCCGAGATGACGTACTTCCGGTAGGGACCTATTTGAGCGGTGCACACCACTCGACTAACACAGCTGACTGCTGGGACTGCTCCGGACGAGTGTAGACTTCTCTCATAGGCACAGGTTTACAGGTATGTCGAATCTGATTTCTCTGCAGGACGGACACTTGGCTTCAGTCCTGCACAACTTAATAACACATACCTATATCTACCTTGCAGCCTGGCCATCGTATTCAAGGCTCTGTGGAGTGAGATATTCCCTACCCACACCAGGATCCATACTGGTGTGTGTTAAAGCCTTTCCTTTCCACCGTGATAGTTCCAACTTTAAAAGTACCGGAGGACATTACCTGTCGCTGTATACAATCAGCCTTTGCCCAGCAGTATACCCAGTTGTTGTTCATTGTGGTGAGCTCTTTCTACATATATACTCTTTGGCCATACATTATATGTTTGAGTCTTCATTACTTATATGTATTATGCCACACTTGCTATGACCAACAATAGGGGGACCACATATATATATATATATATATATATATACATTGTGGTGAGCACCTTTTACATTTTGTGATCATACACCTTATTTTTTACGTTTTTATCTTTCACCATGACATATGTTTATTATTCTCTACATTCACTGTGTCATCTAGGTTCTTTATATCTAGAGGGCCACTTTACACTTACACATACACCCCCTTTCAATTTTTTTCCTCCTTTTTCTTTTCTTTTTAGATTTTTACTCTGGCTGGCTGTCTGTTACCGACAGATAGCCAATCAAATCCTATATAGGTGTGTGTTGCCATCGGCAGCACATTATCTGGCCTGTGAGTATACCCTTGTAATGATCAGTATAGAATTCACTGACCACTATAGTGGGGTGTTCCTTCATTATGGGTCTATTATGACTTCACTAGTCCTCTTTCACTAAATTCTTCTCGTAACTGGGTTGACAGTTCCCCTGGTTCTTCTTTCACAAGCACCACTATCATATGCTAATCTAGATTTCCTCTTTCTTTCTCCTCTTTCTGGAAATGCCCTGTATTGAAGTGCTTAAATAGCATAACACTAACCACCAATGTGGGTGTTATTTTGGTCACTGATTCCATCGCTGGAGGTTATTGTTGGAGTCCACTGGCATCAATAAAGGGGTTATTATTGAGCCCACTGATACCAATGCATGAAGTTATTATTTGGGCCAGTGACAACAATGCTGAGAGTAGCTATTACTCCCACTGACACCAAGGATGGGCTTATTTTACTTCCACTTTTCTCTTAAGTGTGTGCTGCAGCAGGATTCCAATTTTGAGGTGGATTACAGCTGACAAATGGACTGTCTAAATGGGTGCAGCGTATTTGAAAAAAAATTACCTGCTATTGCAGCACCCTCTGGGAGGGTCAGGGGCTGCACATGAGGCCCTCTATAATTTTCAAGATGTCCAACACTGCTTTACAGCATCCGCTTCTGCAATTTTGACTTTAAAGGAAAATGTCTGTATCACTCACTGCCACACTCAGACAGGAATGTAACAAAAGTTACACTACAATAGCTTTAAAGTGGCAGAGGTTTTTGAATTTCTAATTAAACTATGCAGGCTCCATTTACACCTGAACGTAGCGATTTATTAATGTTGTTCATGCAGTTTTTTTAAGCGTTTTTGCAGCTTTTTACAAGCATTTGTAAAGCATTTTAGAAGTGTATTTCAAGCGTTTTACAGCTTCAGGCTTTTTGCTTCATCAGTAGAAAGCACTAGCGGGAGGAGAGGGAGAGGAAATTAGGGGCGGAGAGCTGCTGTTTGAGAAGAAAACGAGTGACAAAATGCCCCTAAAGCGTTCAAGTCGGGCATTTATATTGAAGTCTATGGGGCCAAAAACGCTTGTAATCTGCCAAAAAGAAGGTCATGTACTTTTTTGAATGACAGTCATTATGCTTCAGGTGACATAACGTTCAGATGTGAGCAGGGGCCATTGAAATAAATGGGATTTGGCTTGTTAAGTGTTTTAGAGCTTCAAGCAGAAAATCGCTCAGGTCTGAACAGGGACTTAGAAATTAGTCTTAGCTATTTTTAAATTTTGTTTTAATGAAAAAAAGAGACTTAGTGCAGAAAATGTTTACAGAAAAAAATAATATTGAAACAAACATATACAACAGTAAAATAGAAGCAATTACAAATGAAAAAATACCTAAAGCAAATCAATGGTTACAGCATATACATTCATTTTTATAACATTAGCATTGTGATAGTAATACAAACAATAGTTTTTTTTGACAATACAACATAAACTTACTTGAAAAATCTCCTCTACAAAATTTAAGATCATTCAGAATAATAGGAGTAGGCTAGAAATAAATTAAATACATTGTGAAAATGAATATAATGTCCCACAGGATTCGGGACATTTTGTTAAAGTGAACCTGTGTATAAGTTATGAACATTTCATTTTTTACTTAGTATTAACGAGCAACAAATAGGCTTTAAATCAAGCCCCTACTGACCTCTGTAGCTGCAAGCACTGTGGATCAATTCATCCTCAAATTTGACAGGAGACGTTCTTATCAACTCGCCCTGCTTTCCCCACCACCCTTACCAGAGCACCTGCTCTGCAATTCCATTAGAGATTAGGAAGTTCAAGGCTGCCAAGACACTGCTGGAAGGGGTATCAGGGAGAGTCAAGCCGCTAAATAAATTACCAGGATGACTTTAGAGCTTCTACTGTAATTTATATATATACATTGATCCACAGTGCCCACAGACACATAGGTCAGTAAGGGCTTGTTTTACTGCATGTTACTGCATGTTAGTAACACGTTAGGTTAGATGTAAAGGCTGTGTCCTTCTCTCATTTAAATACATTTGTGTTGCTGGGACCTGACCCTTCCAGACTTCATTGCTAAACCGGTTTGTCCAAGAAGACAGAGGCCTCAGCAGTCAGTAAGACATTTACCCTGGATGTGGTTGGCAGTTGGTGGAGATTAGCTATGTAGTCAGGGGAAGTCAATTCCAAGTAGCAAAGTAAAAAGTTGGCCAGAGGAGAGGCTTTTCTGGCTAATAAAGGTAATAATAGGTAGTGGCTGTTCTTAGGCTTTACATTTTGTAAGAGAGGGTGTTTCTCTCAGATGAGGACCTTTTTTTTTAGCATATACTGTAAATACAGACTATTTGTTGTCTACCACCTTCACATATTTTTAATCCTGGCATTTAGAATAGCAATCACATACAGTACTGTGATCCAAACCTATGACTCTACACAGCCCTGATCATTCCAAGACAAATAATTCAAGGCACTGTTCCAGGCTAAATGCATTTTCAAACACAACACATTACAAAGAAAGGAGAAATATGCTGTTTTTGGTTGGATTTGCACTAATGCATTATATACAGTGCCTTGAAAAAAGTAATTTACTGCACTTTTGGTGCTTCAAGCTCTATGCTGACTTTCCAGTCAGTTGAAATAAAAACTTCACATACCAGCCACATACCAAAGCAAGTCAACACAGTATGCTCAAAGTTATGTACTTTGGTCTGAGCATAGCTATAGTGAGTGAAAGTTGGGGCAGAAAAAAATGGTAGACAGGAGGCTGTAGTTCCTTCAAAAGGCATTCTGAAAGTTCTACTCACTCCAAAATGTGAGATTAGGTAAACTGAGTAGACTTGCTGATCAACATAGTGACAGTAATTCTTTGGCTGAATTAAAAAGTATACTGAAATAACTAAACATCTTACACTTTGATCTTTAAGGCTTCCTTTTACTTGTGCATGTGTTAAAGCACATGTTGAAGCAAGCTAGAGCAGCCCATTTTGGTGTTGTGTAGCAATGTTTCTCAACTGCAGTCCTCAAGTACCCCCAACAGGTCATGTTTTCAGGCTTTCCATTATTTTGCACAGGTGATTTGATCAGTTTCACTGCCTTTGTAATTACCAGAGCCGTTTCATCTGAGGGAAATCCTGAAAACATGACCTGTTGTGGGTACTTGAGGATTAGAGTTGAGAAACATTGCTTTACACCAGTGCCAGCATCAATACAGGACATCGTTTTATTGTAGGGACCAGTGAACTCAACCGCTGAGCGTAGGCAGGCAGCATCTGGCAAATCCGCATAAGTGCTGAATGCTGAAGATTCTTTAGCATAACTATCTCTTTGAGATGGCAAAGTTAGGAGGAGTAGGCAGTGGGACTGGTAAGTATTGCTTTCTTTTCAGGAGGATTTATTAGTAATTATTTTCAAATAGCAACAGAGGGGACAATTCACTAACGATTCTGACGTGATTTTTTTTTTTTTACATATTGCATATGATAATAAACAATCCAATTAAACAAAGTTTTAAAAGTAAAATATGGAATTTGCGGTAAATTTCACAAATTCAGTAAATACGTGCTCCTCTGGCACACCTGGTTAAGTAAAAGTTACTGCACACACTTAAACACGGGTCTGGATACCTTTAACTTGACTGTGAATTAGTATCAGGAAATAGACACAAGACGGTTTAGGGGTAAATGATCTCATTGTATTGGTATGAGTTAGAGTTCATTTTGAGCAAGTTTGGCAAAAAATCCGACCGTGTGTACGCTCCATCAGACAAACTTTTTGGGTTTTCATCGGACAAAAGTTGGGTCTGCAAATGGACAAACTTTTGGCCAACAAAAGTCCGACGGAGCAAAGTCCGACCGTGTGTACAGAAAACCATCTGACTTTTGTCCGATGGACAAAACAAATAATGTTAAAATCAACCAACAATAGCAGAAGTTGACCAAAGGGTGGCGGTAAAGAGCAGAAAAAACACGTGATGTTGGAAAAAGTTTTTGGAAAGTTTGCAGAAAAGTCCTGTGGTGTGTATGCTATGGGTGTGCCCGGCCAACTCCGTTCGGACAAAAATCCACGGAAAAGTCAGATGGAAGTCCGACCGTGTGTACGAGGCTTTACAGTAATAAATATTTGAGCATAAATGAGCACACAGAGGAAAGTTTCAGACACAGTCTACGAAACAATGTGATCTCTAGGCTGAAATGACTAAAGCTGGCTATACACTATACGAAAAATCTGCCGAAATTCGGTCATTTAGACAGTTTGTTCGTTTTTCGGCCAGTTAATGGGCACAAAATTGATTATCGTTGGGACGTTTTTGAGCCGAAAAAACAAAGGACAAGTTTGGAAATTTTCTGCCGAACGAACGATAAATTTAAAAGGTTAATGTGTTTCCCGTCCAAACTGTCTGCACTAGGTATATGTAAAAAAACAAACAAAAAATGTATTTATTTATGTCCATTGATTTATCGGTCATTACATGATGGCACCATCGTTTGCGCTCACGGCCGAATGTTCATTTTTCGAAAATGGACGATTTTCCATATATTGTTTGGCCAGCATTAGGTTACAGTTTTGTACCACTAGAGTGGAACCAACTAATAAATAGGCAAGATCAGCAATAAACAGTGCATACGTTTATTGACGGGACCACCGCGTGGCGTTTTTTGCCTTTACCCATCTAGGACATGCAGAGGGATGCTGTTTATTCTTATCAGAGGCTTTATCTATGTCAGAGGCTTTTTATACCTAGCACTGGGATCAGTGCTTTTTATGTAAGTGCATTTCTTTTATAAATAAATGTGATAATCGTGTTAAAAACAGAGAGCACTTGACCATCTGATGATAGTACAGAAGCGATCTGGAGATTATATTTCTGGAATTTGCCCCAGAGGAGATTGATTATTTGGTCTTCTGTTGGTTCAGAGACCCAGTCTTTGAGGTGAGCGGCCTGTATATATGGTGATGGGAACACTATAAGGATTCACTATCGATGTCATCCACAAGCACTCTGAATCACCTTTGAGGAATCTTCTCTGTGTTGCAATATTCCTTCCTTTCTGCCATCTGGTTTTGAATCAATTTTATGAACTATCTGCAGGTTGCAATATATCCATTGGACATTCATGTTATTGTTTATCAAGTTTTAGTTAATAGGTCCTTATGAGCGCTGCACTAATAATTTTCTGTATGCATATGTAGCGGGGTGTTCCCCTTTAATCAGAGACAGGAAATTCCAGAGAGAGGGGAGTCGGGGGGAAGGAATATAAGGAGGGGGCGAGGCCTAGCTCTTTCTCTTTGGACACGGGGAGGCAGAGAGAGAGAGACACCTGTGCGGATCTGTGCTGTTCCAGGCCTGAAGCCTGGGGCCTGTGGAGCGAACCAAAGAGCCTTCCACCCCCTTTGCGAGCCTGGGGGCATCCAGACTCATCTCTTCTGAAGTTATCTGGATCGGGGATCCGATCGCAGAGGGCGCTGTGGACGAGGACCGACACAGCCGGTGGGAGTTCCGGACTGAGGGAAGTGTTCCGGAGTGGTGAGCGAGCGAAAGCCCATCTTTAAACTGTTACTTTTATACTTTGTGCCTACTAGACTTCCGAGGCCTAACACCTCTGGTGAGGGAGAATTACCCCCCCCCCTATTGGATTACAAATACATGGATTTAAATACTTCAAGTGCACCACCTTTACAGATCCTGTGCCGGTGAAGATTTGTGTTTCTTCTAAGACTGAGTTTCATGGTTAGGGATCAGGCCTGATCCGTTAGATAGTTATAAGTTAGTTATCACACCACAGGGTGTTTAGGTAACGGTCGCCCCACGTGGCGTTCCGTCCCCTTTCCATTGCTGGTACACACGCACACAGTATTGTGATTTATAACTGCAGGGACCTGCTTATGTGTTGTGAACCAAATGTTACATGCATGTTATCCCCTTTTATCTTACCACTAGCAGTAAAGTCAGTTATTATTTACAACATTGTCTATGAGTCTGAGTTATCAATTTCACACACCCACATTTAAAGCATAAGTGATTGTTTATGTGAAATTGCTGTGGGTTAACTGTGCCGGAGTGGGTAGAGCAGATTGCCGGGGGGTTGAGGAAGCTGTACTCAGGGCCCAAAATCAAAACTTGCGGCTCTCTTAAGTTGAGGGTATCGCTACACGTGGGGGCTCGTACATCCGGGATTACTGAGACAGCGGTGAAACCGCCAGAAGCTACCGGCATGGACCCGATAGAGGTGGGACAGTGGTACAAGAGATGGGGCGTAGACCCAGCCAGGACGGCAGTTATAGAACTCCCGGGGATATGGCAGACACAAGCAATGATACAACTCATAATGTCCCTATCACCGATTCACAAACCATGGGTGATAGACGTGAAAACTAGTGGTCGACTTTCACATGTCTTACTGGAATGGCAGGCAGAAATTCCTGAACAGTTTAGAGGCAACAGCATACAAGATGAGGACGATCAGGTCTATCATTTGCTGCATGCGCTGCCGCGCACAAGAGACAGCCCTCAGACAACAATAACACTATCACCGCAGCCATCTTCCCCGTCATCCCCACAGAAGGACACAAAGAGTCCCAGGACAAGCCCAGGCACCCTTAGTGCAGAATTATGCGCTGTTCTGGGGGAGATTGTAGCTCAGTGCAAGAAAGAGCCCACAGATTACCCGATGTCGGGGTACAGGAAACTCCGGATGTTTTCAGGGAGGAAACCAGTACCCTTGGAAGAAGAGGGATTTGAGGAGTGGCTAGACAGCGCAACTCAGGCACTAGAGGAATGGGAAGTTCCGGACCGCAGAAAGAAACAGAGGGTTGTGGAAAGTTTGAAAGGGCCTGCTCTAGAGGCCGTACGCAACCTGAAGATGAGCAAGGCAGATTGTACTGCACAAGAGTGCCTCGATGTGTTACAGAATGTGTTTGGTGGGACAGAGAAAGTCACGGAGCTTGCTTATCAGCTGGAGCATTGCTACCAGAAGGAAGGTGAGAAACTATCAGACTATATGGGACGCCTGGACAAAATACTGCATAGGATGATCCTAAAGAAGGGGATCAGCCCAGGGAAAGTAGATGAGGCCCGTGCTCAACAGGTAGTGAGGGGAGCTCAACCCATGGATCCAATTGCATGGACACTGCGTGCCCGGCAGGATGGGAAGAATCTGGAGTACCCTGACCTCATCCGAATGATTAGAGAGGAAGAGGCTATATTGGAAGAAAAAAAAAAAGAACGCCTGATAGAGCCCGTCAAACAGCCGGTAGCTATAGTTACACCGGCCATGACTCCCGATAGGGGAGCGGAGGTGGACACTTTGAAGTTGCAGATGTCCCAGATGATGGAGATGATGACTGCTATAATGGCGAAAGTTCAAGGTGGAGCAGAGAAACCAAGCCCCAGAAAGGAGTTGTTCCCAGATACGTCAATACCGAGTCCCACTCGGGACCGAGAAGAGATGTTATGCTACAACTGCGGAGGCAGTGGCCACTTTGCCAGTAGGTGTTCCAGTCCTAAGAAGAAGAAAATGGATAATCGCCAGCCGGCGGGAAACGCCAGAGGGCCCCGGTGAGGGAGTCAACCGGGTGCCCATCTCTTTCAGTGAGCTCCAAACTGAATGGAAGGAAGCAAAAGAGAGAGAACAAAACTCCTCAAAAGGAATCTAGGGTCTCTCAACCAAGATACACACCAGAGAGAGGGGACAAGACCCCTCAGAAGAAATTTAGCACTCCCAAGAAGGAATGCCTACAACCAAGAGACAATAACATCCCTCAGCGGGTTTGTACTCCCATTAGGGTGGGGAAGGTCAATGCATACCGGGCTCAAGAGAGAATAAAGTCAAAAACAAACTGGATGAAGACAAGTCCTCAGAAGAAAGTGACCTCAACCCGGCCGTACCCAGAAGAATTGGTCGGCCCGTCCCCCACTGTATCTATCCAGGTAGAAGAAGTATATACGAAGGCCCTCCTGGACACTGGAGCTCAAGTGACTTTGTTGTACAGAGACTTCTACGATAGGCACTTAAGCCATTTGCCTATACAGAAGATAGAAGAGCTGGAGATATGGGGCCTGGGAACGCAGAGGTTCCCCTATGATGGTTATCTGCCCATAAAGCTGACATTCGACCCCTCTGTGGCTGGGAAGACAGAAGTGTTCGACACCCTGGCAGTTGTGTGTCCTAGACCACCCGGGGCCAGCAAGATGTCCCTCATCATAGGCACCAATACGGATCTAGTGAGAAGACTTCTGACGCCCCTGGTGAAGATGAGGAGCCATCAAGATCCAAACATCCATCCCATGCTGAAGACAGCCTACCAACGGTTAGTGTTGGAGCAGAAGACCCCAGGAGAGGGGATAGGGAAGGTGTGGAGACTGGGGAGAGAAGGAGTGGTGCTGCAGCCCGGACAGGTGGCTTGCCTCAAGGCCACTGTGAAGCTCACCTGGGAGCAGCCTGGCCCCTTTGTCATGCTGGAATCCGACCCAAGGGAAGATCACTCAGGCCTGGAAGTGATACCGGAAGCGATTCCAATCAAGGCCTTGAAGAAAGCCAGGGGAAGAGTCCTGGTGAGTGTAAGGAACTCTACAGGAAGGGCCATAGAGGTACCTGCCCGGATGTTGCTGGGACAGGTGAGTCCTGCTGTCCCAGTCAGCTGGTCAGAAGTGAAGCAAGCGGGTGAAGAAGAAGATGTTTGGGAAAAACTTTCCATTGAGAACCCGAACTTGCCTGGGGCCTGGAAGGAGAGAGCCAAGGCCCAGCTGACTAGATGGGAGAAGATTTTCTCAAAAGATGAATTCGATGTGGGGCGTGCGAGGAGTGCTACCCACCGCATCCGCCTGCAAGAAGACAAACCGTTCAGGGAGAGAGTCAGGCGGGTTCCGCTGGCAGATCTGGAGGATCTGAGAGAACAGCTTGCAGAACTGAAAAGGACTGGGGTGATTCGAGAGTCCAGAAGCCCTTATGCCTCTTCAATAGTGGTGGTCAGGAAGAAGAATGGGTCGCTGAGGCTCTGCATTGACTACAGAACTCTCAACAGGAGGACCACCCCTGATCAGTACACCACGCCAAGGATAGAGGACGCCTTACAGAGTTTGTCTGGAGCCAAGTGGTTCAGCGTGATGGACCTCAAGAGCGGGTACTATCAAATCCCCATGCACCCAGAGGATAGAGAAAAGACCGCTTTCATAACTCCTGTGGGATTCTTTGAGTTTAACAGAATGCCTCAGGGCCTATCTGGGGCCCCAGCTACTTTTCAACGTCTCATGGAAAAGACTGTCGGAGATATGAACCTCATAGAAGTCCTCGTGTACCTGGACGATGTCATTGTCTTCGGGAGAACTTTGGAGGAACATGAGGCCCGATTGGAGAAAGTGTTGAGGAGACTTAGTGAAGAGGGGTTGAAGCTTTCCCCCGAGAAGTGTCGGTTCTACCAGTCTTCGGTGAATTATCTGGGACACGTAGTGTCTGAAAAAGGGGTGGCGACTGATCCTGAGAAGTTGGAGGCAGTTACCTCCTGGCCAAGACCCACAACAGTCACCGAACTTAGATCTTTCCTGGGGTTCTGCTCCTATTACAGGAGGTTTGTGGATGGGTTTGCCCGTATTGCCAAGCCCTTAAATGAACTGCTCCGGACTGAAGGGGAAGAGGATGGCTTGGGCCCTAGAAGACCTGGGGAGTCGGTTCAAGATCAGTGGACCCCCAGGTGTGAAGAGGCCTTCAGAACCTTGAAGAGGAGCCTCACCACAGCCCCAGTCTTGGCCTATGCTGATCCCACCAGGCCCTACGAGTTACATGTTGATGCTAGTCATGAAGGCCTAGGGGGAGTGCTCTACCAGGAACATGAAGAGCAAATGCGACCAGTGGCTTATGTGAGTCGAAGTCTGACCCCCTCGGAGAAAAACTACCCCACCCATAAGTTGGAGTTCTTGGCCCTCAAATGGGCAGTTGTGGACAAACTAAGAGACTACCTTTATGGAGCAGAGTTTACAGTGAAAACAGATAACAACCCCCTGACCTACCTGTTCACCACTGCCAAGTTGGATGCCACAGGACACAGGTGGCTAGCTGCATTATCTGGGTTCAACTTCAGTCTGAAGTACAGACCAGGGGCTGGAAATAGGGATGCAGATGCCCTGTCCCGAAGATCTCATGCCATGGCTGATGACTGGGAGGACTGGACTCAGATAGCACCGGACGGGGTGCGGGCCCTTTGTCAAGGAGCTGAATTCCAAGCCCGAGGAGGCTCCAGAGCCGAGGAGATAGGAGTTACCACAGTGGGAGTCCCAAAACACTACTGCGGGGTGACTCAACTTGAAGAGGAATGCTTACCGAAGCTGTCTAAAAAGGAACTGAGGTGCGACCAATTGGAAGACCCCATGGGGAGATTGGTCTTTGAAGCATTGGAAAACAAGAGTCCAGAGAAACTTCGACATCACCCCTCCAAGGAGGCTCATCTGCTAAGGAGAGAGCTAGACAAGCTACAGGTCAATCAGGGAGTGGTCTACCGAAGGGGCCCCTCTGATGACTCCGAGGATAAATGGCAGTTGTTTCTCCCAGAGAAGCACCGAGAGACTGTGCTGGTTGCCTTACATGACCAGCATGGTCACCTGGGAGCTGAAAGAACTTTCCAACTTGTCAGAAGCCGGTTCTATTGGCCCTGTATGAGGGCTGAAGTGGAGGAGTATTGCCACTCCTGTGCACGATGCATCCAGAGGAAGACTCTACCCCATCAAGCTGCCCCAATGGGCCACCTACAGAGTCAAGGCCCAATGGATCTGGTATGCATTGACTTTCTCTGCCTCGAACCCGATTTGAGTGGATTGGGAAATGTTCTGGTGGTAACCGATCATTTCACCCGTTATGCACAGGCGTTCCCCACCAGAGACCAGAAGGCTTCCACTGTAGCTAAGGTGCTTGTAGAAAAATACTTCGTCCACTATGGATTACCACAGAGAATCCACTCCGACCAAGGAAGGGACTTTGAGAGTCGCCTGATCCGGAACCTACTGGACTCCCTGGGAGTGGAAAAGACCAGGACTACCCCTTATCATCCACAAGGAGATGCCCAGCCTGAGAGATTTAACCGGACTTTGCTAAACATGCTTGGGACTCTGGAGACAGAGAAGAAGCAGCATTGGAGTCAACACATATCCACTTTGGTGTATGCCTACAA
This sequence comes from Rana muscosa, assembly GCA_029206835.1. Lineage (NCBI taxonomy): Eukaryota > Metazoa > Chordata > Amphibia > Anura > Ranidae > Rana > Rana muscosa. The sequence goes on from CM055116.1 coordinate 735,780,406, forward strand.
TTGCACCACCAGTGATGTGACGGGTTACTCTCCCTACCGCCTCAGGTTTGGGAGAGAAGCAAGATTGCCAGTGGATCTGGCCTTTGGCATTTCTCTAGACTATACCTCTGCTACCTCCCACAAAGGATATGTAGACAGACTTAGGTATAATTTGAAAGCGGCCTATGAACAAGCCCAAGCGGCCTCAGACCAGAGAGGGGCCCGAAATAAAAGGAACTATGATTTGAAGGTTCGAGTGCAAGACCTGCAGCCTGGAGACCGTGTTCTGCTACGCAACCTAGGGATCCCAGGGAAGCACAAACTTGCTGATAGGTGGAGGTCTGAGCCTTACGTTATTTGTAGGAAACTCCCTGGACTACCGGTGTACAAGTTAAAGCCAGAGGGGAGAGTGGGACCCTTGAAGACCTGGCACAGAAACCACTTACTCCCGCTTAAAGAAGCAGTCAGGATACCTCCAGTGAGGAACCTACCGGAATCTGTTTCCATCTTGGATACTCCCAGACCCAACACTCGGTCTCAGACCTCTCGATCTAGAGGTGGACAGGCTTCTCAACCAAGTGAAGATGGGAGAGGAGAACTGGAGTGGCTATGGCCCTCCCCAACCCCAGGGAATCCCACCATAGACCTTCCACCCACTGAGGATATGCAGGATGGGACCCTGAACCCAGAAGCTACAGAGTTCATTCCATCCAGTGGCGTGCCTGAATGCTGGGAAGATATTCCGGGCCTGTGCTCAGATGAAGAAGAGACAGAGGCCCCAGAACCAGTGACGATGTCAGAGAGTGTTGCTGAAACAGAGCCTGTGGCACCAGAGCCTGAAGTCCCAAGGGAGCAGAGAGCTCGCAGAGTCGTGAGGCCTCCCATGAAGTTAACCTACCCTCAATTGGGAAAGAGCTCAGAGGACTCTGTTACCACCGCTAGAAGAAGTACCGAGTGCTCCAATCCTTCCACTGTTCATTTGGTGGAGGGCAACCCCAGCTCACTCTCTGGCACAGTTAGGCAGGCCACTCATGCCAGTGTGACCTGTGGGACAGGGAATCCCACCTCTGAGTTTTGGTGGCAATTCCCTGTACCAACATCATACTCCGCACTCTCTAAAATGGTTCAGAAATGTTGTTAAAATGTTTATCTTTGGGGACCAAAGAGTTTTAGTGGGGGGAGTGTGTAGCGGGGTGTTCCCCTTTAATCAGAGACAGGAAATTCCAGAGAGAGGGGAGTCGGGGGGAAGGAATATAAGGAGGGGGCGAGGCCTAGCTCTTTCTCTTTGGACACGGGGAGGCAGAGAGAGAGAGACACCTGTGCGGATCTGTGCTGTTCCAGGCCTGAAGCCTGGGGCCTGTGGAGCGAACCAAAGAGCCTTCCACCCCCTTTGCGAGCCTGGGGGCATCCAGACTCATCTCTTCTGAAGTTATCTGGATCGGGGATCCGATCGCAGAGGGCGCTGTGGACGAGGACCGACACAGCCGGTGGGAGTTCCGGACTGAGGGAAGTGTTCCGGAGTGGTGAGCGAGCGAAAGCCCATCTTTAAACTGTTACTTTTATACTTTGTGCCTACTAGACTTCCGAGGCCTAACACCTCTGGTGAGGGAGAATTACCCCCCCCCCCTATTGGATTACAAATACATGGATTTAAATACTTCAAGTGCACCACCTTTACAGATCCTGTGCCGGTGAAGATTTGTGTTTCTTCTAAGACTGAGTTTCATTGTTAGGGATCAGGCCTGATCCGTTAGATAGTTATAAGTTAGTTATCACACCACAGGGTGTTTAGGTAACGGTCGCCCCACGTGGCGTTCCGTCCCCTTTCCATTGCTGGTACACACGCACACAGTATTGTGATTTATAACTGCAGGGACCTGCTTATGTGTTGTGAACCAAATGTTACATGCATGTTATCCCCTTTTATCTTACCACTAGCAGTAAAGTCAGTTATTATTTACAACATTGTCTATGAGTCTGAGTTATCAATTTCACACACCCACATTTAAAGCATAAGTGATTGTTTATGTGAAATTGCTGTGGGTTAACTGTGCCGGAGCGGGTAGAGCAGATTGCCGGGGGGTTGAGGAAGCTGTACTCAGGGCCCAAAATCAAAACTTGCGGCTCTCTTAAGTTGAGGGTATCGCTACACATATAAACATTAAAGTGGAGCTCCACCCTAAATAGCAACTTTTGCTATTTGGAACCCTCCCCCCCTCCGGTGTCACAATTGACACCTTTCAGGGGGGAGGGGGGTGAAGATACCTGTCTAAGACAGGTATTTTCACCCACATCCGGGAGTCCTGTCTCCGGGAATCTGCAGGAGTTACGTCACTTCCCGCAGACTTCCCTTGGTGTTCTGGGAGACACTCGGCTCCCAGAACACAGGAGCACCAATCAGAACGGCGCAGCGCGACTCGCGCATGCACCGTAGGGAACCGGGCATGAAGCCGCAGGGCTTCACTTTCTGGTTCCCTCAGCGAGGATGGCGGAGGGAACAGCAGAGCGACGAGCGGTCGCTCGTCCTCTGCTGCGGACGTCGCTGGACTCCAGGACAGGTAAGTGTCCAAATATTAAAAGCCAGCAGCTGCTGTAGCTGTAGCTGCTGGCTTTTAATTTTTTTTTTCCGGCGGAGCAACCCCTTTAACTGCAATGTGAATAATATTACTATAACTAGTCTGCACTCTAGGAGGATGGCAAGGATATGGGGCAATGTCCCCTGCTAGGTACCTCTTGGCATAGGCAATAAGTAAAGGTCTCTTTATAATACCTGTAAAAGGTTAGAATTTTGTTTAACTCTTCAGCCGGCTAGCATTGGTGACCAATTGTACCTTTGGTACACATGAGAATTGTTGTGGAATTCCTAGGCTGTTTGCAGAGCACACAGCCTATAATTCCTGTGCTATCTAAGCACACATCAGATTTCATCTTTTTGCAATAATGCTATCTTTAAGTTTGCTAAGTTCCACTCACCGTTCATTCCATCATTCATCCAAGAAAGGCTCACACATAGACCTTATCGTCAGGCCATCCCAGCATAGACTGTCCAGCCAAAGCCTACTCATAGGCTTTTATTAAACTCAAAAGATCTCAAGACAGGAGGTGATTGGTTGCAGCAACCAGTCACCTCCCCCCATGGGCGGGGACATCACAGGATGTTCCTTCCACAGGAGAATGACCATACAAGGACATCCTTCCAAACAGATACAATGTTCATTCAAATTGACTAACAGTGACATACACTGTTACCAAATGACGGAAACTACACAACAATTATGCCTCAAATGGACCACAATTATTCTATAGTTATGCTACTGTTCCTGTGGACACAGATATGTGCGCTCGGAGTCATTCAACGCCCCCCGCCAGGGGCTGGCCAGTTCCCCCAACGGGGCGCAAAACAACATCTCTAAATGCAGCAAACATCGCTGTTTCCACAGGAAGATTTTCCCGCCACCGATCTTCCACCAACGTCTGTATGTGCAAATACGCTCAGATGAGCACATTACAGCAAAACTGACACTGGGGGGACATCTGACAACATACATTAATACATTTCCATAAAAATCTCCACAACAGTCCTCCCTTTTTTGTCATATGCACCCCATGTGTCCATTGATGAGAGTTGATCTGCTTCTTACACCTGGAAATGAATCAGTCCTTAGTCCATAAAAAGGAAAACACGGCTTGACATGTAGACTCTACTCTTCAGGGGCATGACTTATAAAGGAGGACACGACATGGTGAGCTGTAGTAATCGCTGATCCGTCTGTGATCCTCTGTGTCTTGTATGTGGGTCCGGTTTCGGGGCGTCTCATCAAGGAAACTCTGGTCACGCGTCAAATCAGGCAACAGGAGCCTTCCTCATTCTTTGGTGTGGTTGAGCCGCTTCTTGCAGTGGCTGGCGTGGTCTCATCCCTCAAGCTTCTTTACAACGACCCAGTCACCTGGTTGGAAAGAATGTAAACTGATTATTAAGTCAGGGTCTGGGAGGGAATCGTGAACCCTGTGGTGGACATTTTGAAGTTCATGTCACAACGATCGCACCCACCCCATCAGCCGAGAATATAAGTGACAGCTAATGAGGAGAGTACGACCCTGATTTTGATTGACCTCCAAACAACCCTCATATGACAATAACCCAGACATCGGGACTGTGGTCACTGCATAACCTGTGCGTGGCTTACAATACCTGGAACCACTGACAAAAGGTTCTTAGCCTCTGGGATGGGAACCTACTTCACCAGACTGCCGCTTGCCGATTCAAATTCTATCAAAGAAAGACAGTCTTGGCACAAACTTGGTTAGAATTACAGAGGTTATTATTAGTTTGAAAAAAAAAACTGTCACTCTTACATTTATCACTTCCTCCCCCTTTTCTTCCTTATTACAGACTGAAGGAAGAAATGCGCTGTGCAGGAGAAAAGAAACAATGAAATAGCCTATGATACTTTTACCTCCCTTAGACTCGTATTTATCCATATGTACCGCTGTCTACATACACCTGTTCTCTGTGTACAAACTCCTTGGACCTGAAAAATACTTATAAGCAAAATCATTACTCTATCCTTCATATTTAACCTGCAAAGAATGGAAAATAATAATGACATTCCTGTACATTGGTAAATTGTCAATGACATTCTTTCAAAACTGATTCAAACAAAACCCTCTGTAACCCTTACTTTTCCCGTTCCTACAAAAATACAACAGCCGCAACGCATCGAAGGATCGCCGCGATAAGTTCGAACATATTCACGTTACTACATATAAACACTCAGATACAAACGTGGGGGAGATACTTCATAGTTTCCAAAACCAAAAATTAAAAAAAACAAACAGCCAGAATTCTCCCTTCACTCTTTCAGCAATAGAAAAAAATACAATGGGAATATGAGAGCAACTCGAGAAGCTTGCATGGACCAGCCATACAAAGTTCAAACAAACGGGCATGAGACTACACCTCCATCAACACTCATCATTACAGATTTCTGAAGCCGCAACTCAACTACATCCATTCCAGAGGGATACCCAAAATAGTATCCTTGGACCACCTATGTTAACCTTTTTGGGGTTCAAAGGCCTTTGCCCCAAAACTAGGCTTCGTGCACTGTGTGACCGTCTGACTATGGGAAGCCTCCATTCCTTCCCTTTGCACAGACCTCCTTGTGTCCGTGGCGATTCGAATCGGCTTATCGTCTTAAACCTGCGTCCAGGTTAAACCGTTGCACCCATTTTCGGAGATCACCGCCCGGTGTCTTCATATACGGTGAATTGCAGAACTACAACCACTATATGGTCAAGTCCTCCAACTAGAAACCCTAACCGAGGCGTCAACTCTATGGCTTGTTGTCCCAACACTTTTGGAACTACAGCAACAACCACAGATCAACCCCCGAATTAGGCCTCTACCCCTCACAGTGCATGCATACACAAGCATTTTCCGCTATACACCCATACACTGCATTGTCAGACTAAACCACACAGAACACTTACGCCAGTTTACCACCTGCAGAACAATGTGGCTTCTCTCTGTATCTAGATGATAAAATAATGGTGATGCCGACTGTTTGCTCTCTACTCAAAACTGTATTACAGTACAAAACTTCACAAAACTGGAACGAAATATAAAACACTTTTAAACGCCAAAATGCTTTCCATTTTCCTTCCAGACACAAATCTCATTGCTCACCTTTAAAAACCCCAAGCTCCTCCCACTAACTTTCTGCTGATATATAAATGCTGAAAAGAAACTTCCGGTTATGCTCAGCTCTTAAAAAACCAAACTGGTTTATTTACATATCAATTGTTCAGGAAGAGGGAGGGGGAGGGGAGGCGTTAGCCATAATCGCCTTGTCTATCAAGACTTCAAAAAATCCATGGCTACACATTATATATGTCAACCATTTAAAACCTTGTCAAGGAAATGATGGAGTAAACCCCCCTTTGCAAATGGGAGGGAATCCCCCCTGACCCACATTCCATGGAAGTCAAACCATAAGTTGGGACTCAAAATACAAACTCCTGCCAAAAGATGGCTATACAGTACAAGATCCAAAAAATGAATTGCTCTCTGGGAAACTCCCAAATATTTAAACATAAAAACACATCATTGTACAAAAACTCTGTTAGTCTTACAATCTATCAAAATTCAGTGTAAAGTGAAGTTTTTCTTAAAACCAAAATCCAATGCAAAAAAAACGCCGCGCATATACTGCAAAGTCAGCTGACCCTGCAATAGCTTACATTCACTTAAATGAAAACAGAGAAACCTTCCTCCTAACACCATCTGCATGGAGTTTGCATGTTGTCCCTGTCTCTGCGTTGGCCTCCTTCCACACTCCAACTGCTGGTAGGTCAGCCAGATCCCATCCATAAATAGGCCCCAGCATGTGCGTGTGTCCGCAAGCACGTTGTGGCCCCTCGGGGTAAAACCGCGCTATTTCAAGATACCTCTCAACTCACCTCAAAAGGTGATGCTTAGAAAAGCAATTTAAACCAGAGACAAAACTGCGCCAATCAACAAATGCCAATACAGCATATTCAGGGGCCGTGTTTGCTAAACTGGAACTTCCTATCTCAAACTGTAAACGTCTCTCAAAATGGCCGACAAGCCAGGACTACAAAATGGTGGATGACCCACCACAGCACCTCATGGACAACAAAAATTGCGCCATTGACGCATGCAATTTTTCCCGCCAAAACCAGCATGGGACGTCACAATGAACACCACATTGGTTCTCCTACACAAAGAAAAACACAAATTGCCTCTAACAGGTTCCAACGCAGAAAAGATCGCACTATATTCGCACCAAACATCAAAATCTGCCCCAAAGGCTGAGAAATTCCACCAGCGAAATAGCAGACGAATGCCACATGGTATAGTGCCCAAAAGAAAGGTGGCTGCACCTTCCCTTATAGGATACCCACAGGCTAAGGAAAAACTGTGCCTCAAAATGGCAGACAAACCTGCAAGGCTAACAAAAGCCAAGAATGGCGCCATTACTTTTTCCCGCCAAAACCAGCATCTCTTTAAAAGAAAATCAAAAATGTTTTTCTCCACAAAGACTGACTACACCATTGAAACTTTTCTAAATTATCATCAAAATCCACTGAAAAAGGTGTCAGCTACACTCTACAAGGACCACATGTACACTTACAAACTTAGCCTCCCTTTTGCCAACTAAACAGCACATTCAATAAATGTGAGTTACATGACAATATTAAAAACATATTCATTTCTCTAAGTTCATATATTCACCACTTTTCTCTACTAGTGATGAGCCGAACACCCCCGGGTTCGGTTCGCACCAGAACCCGCGAACGGACCGAAAGTTTGCACGAACATTAGAACCCTATTAAATACAATGGATGCGAACGTTCGGATTCTAAAGTGCTAATTATAACGACTATTATCCATGTTATTGTCCTAAACAGAGTTTGGGAACCCGGGTTCTGCACCAGGGGACATGTATCAATGCAAAAAGAAGTTTTAAAAACGGACGTTTTTCGGGAGCAGTCATTTTAATGATGCATAAAGTGAAAAAAAAAGTCAAATATTCCTTTAAATATCGTACCTGGGGGTGTCTAAAGTATGCCTGCGAAGTGCCACGTGTTTCCCATGTTTAGAACTGTCCCTGCACAAAATGACATTTCTAAAGGAAAAAAAAGCCATTTAAAACTGCTTGCGGCTTTAATGTAATGTCTGCTCCCGGTAATATGGATGAAAATCTTTAAGAAAAATGGCATAGCTACCCCATCACCCCCCCCCCCCCTACCCCAGCCCATTACCAGCCCCTTTGGGTCTTCTTTGGATATTAAGGGGAACCCCGCAACACAAAATAAAAAAGGCCCTATATACTCTGAACAGCAGTATACAGGCGGTGTAAACAAGACCGGTGTAAACAAGACAGGGACTGTAGGTTTGTTCTTAAGTAGAATCTGTTTGTAATTTTGAACACGTACATTGTTTAAGTGTAGCTCCAGCCAAAAAATCTATTTTTAAGCTTTTTGGAAAACATAGGGAAGGGTTATCACCCCTGTAACATTTGTTTTGCTGTCTGTGCCCCTGTTCAGAACATTTCACCTCACTTTGCGTCCCAATGACAACTGTTTTTGAAATGTGATGTTTTTATTGAAACAAGGATTGGTGATAAAGCATCAGTAGAGAGGAGACACCTTTCTCCCATATTAATTCTTACAGGAGAGAATTTTCCTTCCTAGGGGTAGATTTCCTCTCACTTCCTGTTGTCTTCTTCCGTTTGCAAGTAGGAGTCGTTTGTAAGTTGGATGTTTGAAAGTAGGGACCTGCCGTATATACTCTGCAGAAATTGGCCCCTTAGGTGTTGGTGTTGGCACAACACTGTAAGCACTCACAGTTACTCTTGGTGGGTGCTGGAACGCCCTGCTGTCAACTATTATATCAGGAATTGTAATAACATATAATTGTTGAACAGTGGTAGTAAAAATTGGGCCTTTGATGGTGGTGCTGGTGCCACAACACTGTAAGGCCTGACAGTTACTCTTGGTGGGCGCAGCAATGGGCCCTGCTGTGAATTATTAGATCAATAATTATAATTGCATGCCCCTGTTGAACAGGGGCTGAAAAATTGGGCCTTTGGTGGTGGTGGTGGTGGTGGTGGTGGTGTTGACACAACACTGTAAGGCCTGACAGTTACTCTTGGTGGGCGCAGCAATGGGCCCTGCTGTGAATTATTAGATCAATAATTATAATTACATGCCCCTGTTGAACAGGGGCTGAAAAATTGGGCCTTAGGCACTGGTGGCACAACACTGCAACCCCTCCCAGATACTGTACTTGGAGCACAGCAATGAGCCCTGTTGCAAAGTATTGCATCAAAAATTGTAATTACATGCCCCTGTTAAACAGGGGCTGAAAAATTGGGCCTTAGCCACTGGTGGCACAACACTGCAACCCCTCACAGATACTGTACTTGGAGCACAGCAATGAGCCCTGTTGCAAAGTATTGCATCAAAAATTGTAATTACACGCCCCTGTTAAACAGGGGCTGAAAAATTGGGCCTTAGCCACTGGTGGCGGCACACATAAACCAAAATGATCTTCCAAGCTATCATCATTATTCGGATCATTGAGGAGGAGGAGGAGGATAGCCAGTCAACATAACAGCACAGGCACTCAGCATCAGCATCAGTCTTGAAGGGATGTGACATTTTAAAATCAATTAGTCTGTTATATCAGCATCAGGTGTGTGGTAGCTGGTGGTGATCCAAGACTGGTTCATCTTGATGAAAGTCAGTCGATCAACCGAGTCGGTGGACAGGCGCACCCTGTGATCCGTGACAAATCCTCCAGTAGCACTGAATGTGCGTTCTGAAAGAACGCTGGATGCAGGACAGGCCAGTAGCTCAATTGCATACTGTGCAAGCTCTGGCCAGTGAACCATCCTCAAGACCCAGTAAGCCAGAGGATTTTCGGTGGGGAAGGTGTCCAAGTCTGACCTTGCCCCTAGGTATTCCTGCACCATGTATATCAGACGCTGGCGATGGTTGCTGGAACCGATCATACTTTGGGGCTGCGGACTAAAGAATTGTCTGAACGCATCGGTCAGACGGCCACCTTCCCCACCGCTCCTTCTTTGACTGCCCGAAGCCTCAGCAACTCGTTGTCCAGGACCAGGAGTTTGTAACCTCCCAGTCTCTGGGAACGCGTTGCACAGACCTTTCTGCAAGGCCTCCCGGAGTTGTCTCATCCTCTGCTCCCTCTGCGACGGTAAGATAAGGTCCGCAACCTTACCCTTGTACCGTGGATCAAGGAGAGTGGCCAGCCAGTAATGGTCCCTCTCCTTGATCCGAAGAATACGAGGATCCTTCCGCAGACTTTGCAGGATCAGGGAGGCCATGCAGCGTAGGTTAGCTGAGGCATTCAGTCCGGAGTCCTTTGGGTCACTAAGGACGACATGATCCGCAGCCACCTCCTCCCAGCCACGTACAAGTCCACTGGTTTCTTGGGACTGTAAATCATCCCTAAAAGACTGCTGCTGATGATGCTGAGTGCCAGCCTCCACCTCCATGCTGACACAATCCTCCTCCTCCTCCTCCTCCTCCTCCTCCTCCTCCCCCTCTTCCTGTGCGATGGGTGGGACAGAAGGAACACTGTCTGGGTAAAGGGGGCCTTGAGAGGCAAGGAAGTCCTCCTCTTCCTGCCTCTGTTCTGCCTCAAGTGCCCTGTCCATTATTCCACGCAGCGTGTGCTCCAACAGGTGGACAAGAGGTACAGTGTCACTGATGCATGCACTGTCACTGCTCACCATCCTCGTGGCCTCCTCAAATGGTGCCAGGACAGTGCATGCATCCCTGATCATGCCCCACTGGCGTAGTGAAAAAAAACCGAGCTCCCCTGACCCTGTCCTGGTGCCGTAGTCGCACAGGTACTCATTGATGGCCCTCTGCTGCGTGTGCAGCCGCTGCAGCATGGCCAACGTTGAGTTCCACCTGGTGGGCATGTCACATATAAGGCGGTTCTTGGGCAGGTTCAACTCCTTTTGCAACTCAGCCAGGCGAGCACTGGCATTATAAGATCTGCGAAAATGCACACAGACTTTCCTGGCCTGCCTCAGGACATCCTGTAAGCCCGGGTACCTGCCCAAGAACCGCTGCACCACCAGGTTAAGGACGTGAGCCATACAGGGCACATGGGTCAGTTGTCCCTGTCGGAGGGCGGAGAGGAGGTTGGTGCCATTGTCGCAAACCACCATTCCTGGCTTAAGCTGGCGTGGCGTCAACCACCTCTCGGCCTGCCCCTGCAGAGCAGACAGGACCTCTGCCCCAGTGTGGCTCCTGTCCCCCAAACACACCAGCGCAAGCACGGCATGGCATCTTTTTGCCTGCGTACTTGCGTAGCCCCTTGAACGCCTACGGAGCACCGCTGGTTCCGAGGACAAACCACAGGAAGAGGCCATGGAGGAAGAAGAAGAGGAGGGGGTGGAGGAGAGAGGTGTGTCACAACCAGTAGTAGCATTTTGGAGGCATGGCGGTGGAACAACCTCTAACACTACTGCACCTTGTCCTGCATCCTTCCCAGCTGCCAAAAGAGTGACCCAATGGGCCGTGAAAGAAAGGTAACGTCCCTGTCCATGCCTGCTGGACCATGAGTCAGCGGTAATATGCTCCTTACCGCTGACCGCCCTGTCCAGCGAGGCCAAGACATTGCCTTCCACATGCCTGTAGAGAGCCGGAATCGCCTTCCGTGAGAAAAAGTGGCGTTTGGGAACCTGCCACTGAGGAACCGCACATTGCACAAACTCACGGAAGGGGGCCGAGTCTACCAACTGAAAAGACAGCAGTTGAAGCGCTAGCAATTTAGCCAAGCTAGCATTCAACCGCTGGGCATGTGGATGGCTGGGAGTGAACTTCTTTCGACGGTCCAGCAGCTGGGGCAGGGAAATTTGCCTGCTAGAATCGGACGTCGGTGTACTGCTAGCAGAGTGGCCGCAAGTACTTGGCTGTGACACACCTAATTCTACACCTTCATTCCTCTCAGTGCAGGTTTCAGAGAGGACTGAAGGTATAGTGGGGTTGGAGATCCCAGATGATGCAGTGCAAGGAGAGGTCCGCTTTGTTCTTTGGTGTGGGTCTTTAAGGTAGGCTTGCCAACGAGCTGCATGGCAGGTCAACATATGTCTGATCAAGCATGTGGTGCCCAAGCGGCTGATGTTTTGGCCACGCGATATACGCTTGAGACATATGTTGCAATCAGCAGCTGTGCGATCTGATGCACTCGCCTCAAAAAAGGCCCACACCAAAGAACTTTTTGAATGACGGGCAGAGGCAGTGCCCTGCATAGGTGGAGCTCTGCGGTGTGATTCCGTCGGTGTGCTGCCCATACGCTGGCCACCCAAGGGCATCCTGCCTCGTTGGAGATGTGCCTCCTCCTCATCCTCCTCCTCCTCCTCTCTCCTATTAGGCACCCACGTGGAGTCAGTGACCTCATCATCCCCTCCCTCCTCATCACTGGAGCCAATCTGGCAGTATGCTGCAGCTGCTGGAGCATGACTGCCAGATTGGTGTCCTTCTTGAGCATCCCCTCTCTCTGCTCTCACGCTACTGCCTTCCTCTAGCTGGGTATCATCATCAGATCCTTCGAAACGCTGGGCATCCTCCTGGAACATGTACCCAACACTGTGCTCAAACAGTTCGGGGGACTCCTCAGGATAAGGACATGGTGGGTCTAGGGAAGGAGTGACTAATGATGACATTGATACCAGAGAAGAGGACGCTTTGGCAGCTGCTTTGCCAGTACCCTGAGCCTGGGTGAGAGAGGATGAGGAGGATGAGGTGGGCTTGGTCATCCACTCTACCAAGTCTTCGGCATGATGTTGCTCAACATGTCCAGCTGCCGAAAAGAAGGACAAGCGTGCCCCATGGCCATGTGCTGATGACAATGCACCGCGTCCACGACCAGCACTGTTGCCCCTAGACACAGAGCCTGCTTGCCCTCTTTTTTTGCCTCCTGACTGTCTGCCTCTCCCTGTTTGCCTTCCAGACATTTTAATGGATAGCCTGCAGGGAGATGGGAAAAACAGCAATAAGGGCTACCTTCAGGTGTATACTGTGCAGGAGGCTTAGCAACAATGACACTGTCCCCTGCCTATCCTTCTCTGTCCCTAAACACAAGGATTTGCAATATGCTTCAGCAAGATTGGTTTAGCACAGAATAGCACACTGACAGTTTCCCTCACTGTCCTTCTCTGTCCCTAAACTCAAGGATTTCAAATATGGTTCAGCAAGATTGGTTTAGCACAGAATAGCACACTGACACTTTCCCTCACTGTCCTTCTCTGTCCCTACAAACAAGGTTTAGCACAGAATAGCACACTGACAGTTTCCCCGAGTGTCCTTCTCTGGCCCTAAACTCAAGGATTTCAAATATGGTTCAGCAAGATTGGTTTAGCACAGAATAGCACACTGACAGTTTCCCTCACTGTCCTTCTCTGTCCCTACAAACAAGGTTAAGCACAGAATAGCACACTGACAGTTTCCCCGAGTGTCCTTCTCTGGCCCTAAACTCAAGGATTTCAAATATGGTTCAGCAAGATTGGTTTAGCACAGAATAGCACACTGACAGTTTCCCTCACTGTCCTTCTCTGTCCCTACAAACAAGGTTTAGCACAGAATAGCACACTGATAGTTTCCCTCACTGTCCTTCTCTGTCCCTACAAACAAGATTTAGCACAGAATAGCACACTGATAGTTTCCACGAGTGTCCTTCTCTGTCCCTAAACTCAAGGATTTCAAATACGGTTCAGCAAGATTGGTTTAGCACAGAATAGCACACTGATAGTTTCCCCGAGTGTCCTTCTCTGTCCCTAAACTCAAGGATTTCAAATATGGTTCAGCAAGATTGGTTTAGCACAGAATTGCACACTGACAGCTTCCCTCACTGTCCTTCTCTATCCCTACAAACAAGGTTTAGCACAGAATAGCACACTGATAGTTTCCCTCACTGTCCTTCTCTGTCCCTACAAACAAGATTTAGCACAGAATAGCACACTGATAGTTTCCACGAGTGTCCTTCTCTGTCCCTAAACTCAAGGATTTCAAATACGGTTCAGCAAGATTGGTTTAGCACAGAATAGCACACTGATAGTTTCCCCGAGTGTCCTTCTCTGTCCCTAAACTCAAGGATTTCAAATATGCTTCAGCAAGATTGGTTTAGCACAGAATAGCACACTGACAGTTTCCCTCACTGTCCTTCTCTGTCCCTACAAACAAGGTTTAGCACAGAATAGCACACTGATAGTTTCCCTCACTGTCCTTCTCTGTCCCTACAAACAAGATTTAGCACAGAATAGCACACTGACAGTTTCCCTCACTGTCCTTCTCTGTCCCTACAAACAAGGTTTAGCACAGAATAGCACACTGATAGTTTCCCTCACTGTCCTTCTCTGTCCCTACAAACAAGATTTAGCACAGAATAGCACACTGACACTTTCCCTCACTGTCCTTCTCTGTCCCTACAAACAAGGTTTAGCACAGAATAGCACACTGACAGTTTCCCCGAGTGTCCTTCTCTGGCCCTAAACTCAAGGATTTCAAATATGGTTCAGCAAGATTGGTTTAGCACAGAATAGCACACTGACAGTTTCCCTCACTGTCCTTCTCTGTCCCTACAAACAAGATTTAGCACAGAATAGCACACTGACACTTTCCCTCACTGTCCTTCTCTGTCCCTACAAACAAGGTTTAGCACAGAATAGCACACTGATAGTTTCCACGAGTGTCCTTCTCTGTCCCTAAACTCAAGGATTTCAAATATGGTTCAGCAAGATTGGTTTAGCACAGAATAGCACACTGATAGTTTCCCCGAGTGTCCTTCTCTGTCCCTAAACTCAAGGATTTCAAATATGGTTCAGCAAGATTGGTTTAGCACAGAATAGCACACTGACACTTTCCCTCACTGTCCTTCTCTGTCCCTACAAACAAGGTTTAGCACAGAATAGCACACTGATAGTTTCCCTCACTGTCCTTCTCTGTCCCTACAAACAAGATTTAGCACAGAATAGCACACTGACAGTTTCCCTCACTGTCCTTCTCTGTCCCTACAAACAAGGTTTAGCACAGAATAGCACACTGATAGTTTCCCTCACTGTCCTTCTCTGTCCCTACAAACAAGATTTAGCACAGAATAGCACACTGACACTTTCCCTCACTGTCCTTCTCTGTCCCTACAAACAAGGTTTAGCACAGAATAACACACTGACACTCTCCCTACCTATCCTTATCTGTCCCTAAACACAAGGAATCCAGGATTAGTAAAGGAAAAAAATGACACTGTCCCTGCCTATGCTTCTCTTTCCCTGCTCCGGAACACACTACACAAGGCCGCCGCGCTGGCGGCCTTTTATAGTGTGGGGTGTGTACTAAACCCCCTCAGCAATAATTGGCCACAGGCATCCTGCCTGTGGCCAATCATTGCTCTCCTCGCTGCCGGCGCTGTGATTGGCCAAGCATGCAGGGTCACAGTGCATGCTTGGCCAATCACAGCGTCTGGATGACACTGCGATGGCGTAGTGCATTGTGGGCCGTTCGCGTCACTCGAATTTGGCGCGAACGGCCCAAATCGTTCGATCTTCGTCGAACGATT
The DNA here is from genome assembly GCA_029206835.1 of Rana muscosa. NCBI lineage: Eukaryota > Metazoa > Chordata > Amphibia > Anura > Ranidae > Rana > Rana muscosa. Next base: position 735,795,506 of record CM055116.1, read on the forward strand.
GAACAGCCGATGTTCGAGTCGAACGTATGTTCGACTCGAACACGAAGCTCATCCCTATTCTCTACCTAAAGTTCACACACAGTGGCCTCAGCTTCCATAACAAGCCATTGCAGAGACATACTATGTCTGCCTTCTAGCAATGCCTGGCCACTTGGATATGCGGCAGGAACTTTCAACTTTAAAACCAAACACTTTTGTTAAAATATTTTTACACTTATGGGGACATGTGTCTTTGTCCCCTATAAAGGCAAAAATCACAATCTAACCATTTCTATTTTTCATAGAAATCACAAACACCACACACATACAGTATATTGTTGCCTGTAACATCAGATCATCTCTCAGGGCCCTCCCACTACAAAACTCCTGCATGTTATTTACAGAAAGTCACCAACTTTCACCCTTGTAACTGAGATGCTGCCTGCCCCTCCCCCACTAAACCTCATGGCTTATGGCTCAATGCAGCGGCCATCTTTAACAAGGCCGCCAATCTCAGTGTAGGCTGCATGAAATACCACAGCTATACCTTCATTTCATACACAATATACAGTCTCCATCAGATCATCTCTTACACAACTTCAGTCACACTTATGGGGACACATGTCCTGCATCACACAAACAATCTAATCACACACAGGCATACACAAACAAATTCACAGGCCTACGATCGGATTCACAGGCATACGATCTCTCTCCCAACAAAATCACACACACACATGCACGATCGGATTCGCAGACATACACACGCACACATACACACGCTGCAAACTTAAAGCATTATTTCAAAAAGACAAAAAAAATTTCTTTTAAAGAGTAGAGCCCCCCACATCGGAACGTAGATCCACACTTCCCCCCATCTCAATCCGATGTCCAAAGGGACTCCATCTATTCCCAAAAATCCTGGCCCGCCATTCTGTTGTGGAATTCCTAGGCTGTTTGCAGAGCACACAGCCTATAATTCCTGTGCTATCTAAGCACACATCAGAATTCATCTTTTTGCAATAATGCTATCTTTAGCCTAAGTTTGCTAAGATCCACTCACCGTTCATTCCATCATTCATCCAAGAAAGGCTCACACATAGACCTTATCGTCAGGCCATCCCAGCATAGACTGTCCAGCCAAAGCCTACTCATAGGCTTTTATTAAACTCAAAAGATCTCAAGACAGGAGGTGATTGGTTGCAGCAACCAGTCACCTCCCCCCATGGGCGGGGACATCACAGGATGTTCCTTCCACAGGAGAATGACCATACAAGGACATCCTTCCAAACAGATACAATGTTCATTCAAATTGACTAACAGTGACATACACTGTTACCAAATGACGGAAACTACACAACAATTATGCCTCAAATGGACCACGATTATTCTATAGTTATGCTACTGTTCCTGTGGACACAGATATGTGCGCTCGGAGTCATTCAACGCCCCCCCCACCAGGGGCTGGCCAGTTCCCCCAACGGGGCGCAAAACAACATCTCTAAATGCAGCAAACATCGCTGTTTCCACAGGAAGATTTTCCCGCCACCGATCTTCCACCAACGTCTGTATGTGCAAATACGCTCAGATGAGCGCATTACAGCAAAACTGACACTGGGGGGACATCTGACAACATACATTAATACATTTCCATAAAAATCTCCACAACAGAATAGACCCACATAAGCCTGCAGGCAGCGACAAGGCTACTACATGGCTGTATAGTCAGTTCCTAAAGGGGCCAGTCTCTCTAGCAGCAGATAGTAAATCTCCACAACAGCAGCTCACCAGTCCCACTGATTTAACAGCTTACTATACAGTCACACACAGCGATTAATCTTCTTTCTGCTCTGCACCCAGGTGACTCTGGCTGTTGGTACCCCCAAACTCAGTGCTCTGGATCCTGCTCGGGCCGCCAATATGCAGCAGCGATGTTCACACTGGACAGCGATGTGCACTCTTCATTCTCCCTCACAGCAAAAGAAAGCTGTGTCCTGTACAGCCTGAAAAAATGGAGTTCTTTCCCGCCTCTTGGCAATCTCTTTCTGGGAAATACAGTTTAAAAGCTCTTGATTACAGTAGAGTCTCTCTCCTCTGAACTACAGTTCCCACTAGCAGTGCTGCCTGACTCAGTCTATTCACAAGCCATGCTAAATTTGATGTGATTCAAAGCATTGTAGTCTAGGCATGTGTATAAACCCTTTTGCTATATGTTAATAGGTGGGTGGTAAAAAGATGACTTAACCGCCTATTTTTACTGCCCCCTTGCTGCCTGTGTAAAAGAGGACAAAAAATCACGCATGTGCAAAAGAATTAAAACAAAATTAGAACCTGTGTCAGGATACTGCTACGCTTAGGCCAGATGTAATCTATTTTTGTGTAATGTGTTGAAGGTGCAGGTGCATTAAGACCTGCAATGCAATGCACTGACAGCTTATTCAAAGTGAATGGGCAGCCTTAAAGGCACTGTACACTTTCAACTGTATTTGTTATTTTAATTAAGTATTAGTGTAGGTAAATTGCCTGTTTGGTTTGTTTGCCTTACCTTGTAAGGATGGGCTCACATGTTATTGCTGCAGTTTGTAGTGTCATGGCTGATGGATATCCCTATGTCCATGTATTCATTCACAAGCTTGTCTGTATTCACCAAAGTAACAGGCAGCTTCTTTTTCTGGGTCATGCAGTAAACAGGCAATGCCTTGCCATTTCTCTGTGTTGCGTCACAAATGTAGAAGTGGTAATGTGATGAAAACTGTTATGTCCCTTAGACACGGGGTGCTAGCAATGCTGCCAGTATCTGCTCAGCAAGTTACACACACAGGCCGGATGAACTTCTTAACCATGGAGAGAGTTTATTACTCACTCAGAAACATGATGACTTGTTACATGGAGGAGTCTTAATACAACAGGCTTCTGCCATTACCGGATCTATGCATCCATGCTGCTGCTGCTGCTGCTGCAGCTTCCAGTCTCACACACACACCCTCTCTCTGGTACAGCCCCTCCCCCAGCATGCATAAGGAAAAAGGGTGAAGTGTCACAGTGTTCCAGCACAAACATCACATCTCCTCCTCATCACAAAAAAAATAAAAATAAACATAACAAGAAAACAAAATACAGGATCAGTTCAGCAAGTAGTATCTCCAACTTAGTTCTGTGGCTCCCACATCACGTTATGAGCCCTTTGTCTCTGTTTCCTGACCTCCAAAGTGTCCCGTAAGATTTCAGTGCTTTGCCAACAAAGAGTTTGATGTCTTTGGCGGGCAGACTTACGAAGTGGCACAGCACCAGGAGGGGTAGAGGCTGTCAAAGGTTCTGAAGATGTCAGTGGGTGTCCAACAGACAAATCAGTCTCTGCAACTCCAGGCACATGTCTGGGCTCCTCAGGAAAAGGGTGACCAACCGCTTCAGGGGTTGGTTGTAAACTTGTGGGATCATGCCAGACACCATGCCATATGTCACCAGTAGAGCCCTGAGTAGACTCTGGTGGTTGGGTAGAAAGAGAGGTCGGGTATGTTTCTACTGGCAGGCAAATGCGCTTTCTCAATTGCGAAAGGTGTCTTCGAACACAAACGCCATTCTCCAGGCGAACAAGGTACATTCGTTGTCCAAAAGGTCCATCAATAATGCCAGGAAGCCAATGAGGCAAAACTGTGTAATTCCGAAACCATACAAGATCACCGGCACGGAATCCAGGACGGCCTGGCGGATGAGGTGTTGGTGACTGTTGCTGTGGACGAACTAAATCCAGTTTGGTGCGGAGATGCCTGCCAAACATAAGAAAATCTGGGGACAGCCGAGTTGTAGCGTGTTTTGTGTTTCGGTACATGGTCAAGAACTCCAGCAGCTTCTCCTCTGACAGTCCGACCTGGTCCAGAGTGGACAGTAAGTGCTTCTTAAACGTCTGCACAAACCGTTCTGCCAGCCCATTTGAGGCTGGATGATAAGGAGCTGTTTTGTAGTGGTGGATGCCCAAGCCACTGAGGAAGGATTGAAACTCATGCGATGTAAATTGAGTCCCATTGTCCGAGACTATGGCTGTTGGCAAGCCATATTGAGCAAAGAGTTTCCTTAAGACTAGAATGGTAGCAGCTGAGGTAACAGAAGGCATTTGAAAAACCTCCGGCCATTTTGAATGTGCATCTACAATGATCAAATACATTTTACCCTGGATTGGGCCAGCAAAATCAAGATGGAGTCTTGACCATGGTTCTGTCGGCCATGGCCAAGGTAGCAGGGTTCCTTTCTTTTGGCGTTGCTGAGCTTGACAGCACCCAGGACATTGAGCCACATAATCTTCAATTGCTGTGTCCATTTGTGGCCACCAAACATAACTCCGGGCTCGCTGCTTTATGCGCACCACGCCAGGATGGCCCTCATGCAGTATCCTTAGCATGGTTGGTTGCAAATACTGAGGTATAATCACTCTGTTGCCCCACTGTAGGCAACCAGCATTAGTCACAAGCTCACATTTTCCGGCAAAGTACGGACGAAATTCACCTGGGACTTTCTCTGGCCATCCAGCCTGAACATATGAGAATATCTGAGACAGGACGGGATCTGTGACTGTATGTCTGGCAATTAGTGATGAGCCGAACACCCCCGGGTTCGGTTCGCACCAGAACCCGCGAACGGACCGAAAGTTCGCATGAACATTAGAACCCTATTAAATACAATGGATGCGAACGTTCGGATTCTAAAGTGCTAATTATAACGACTATTATCCATGTCATTGTCCTAAACAGAGTTTGGGAACCCGGGTTCTGCACCAGGGGACATGTATCAATGCAAAAAGAAGTTTTAAAAACGGACGTTTTTCGGGAGCAGTCATTTTAATGATGCATAAAGTGAAAAAAAAAAGTCAAATATTCCTTTAAATATCGTACCTGGGGGGTGTCTAAAGTATGCCTGCGAAGTGCCACGTGTTTCCTGTGTTTAGAACTGTCCCTGCACAAAATGACATTTCTAAAGGAAAAAAAAGCCATTTAAAACTGCTTGCGGCTTTAATGTAATGTCTGCTCCCGGTAATATGGATGAAAATCTTTAAGAAAAATGGCATAGCTACCCCATCACCCCCCCCCCCCCCCTACCCCAGCCCATTACCAGCCCCTTTGGGTCTTCTTTGGATATTAAGGGGAACCCCGCAACACAAAATAAAAAAGGCCCTATATACTCTGAACAGCAGTATACAGGCGGTGTAAACAAGACCGGTGTAAACAAGACAGGGACTGTAGGTTTGTTCTTAAGTAGAATCTGTTTGTAATTTTGAACACGTACATTGTTTAAGTGTAGCTCCAGCCAAAAAATCTATTTTTAAGCTTTTTGGAAAACATAGGGAAGGGTTATCACCCCTGTAACATTTGTTTTGCTGTCTGTGCCCCTGTTCAGAACATTTCACCTCACTTTGCGTCCCAATGACAACTGTTTTTGAAATGTGGTGTTTTTATTGAAACAAGGATTGGTGATAAAGCATCAGTAGAGAGGAGACACCTTTCTCCCATATTAATTCTTACAGGAGAGAATTTTCCTTCCTAGTGGTAGATTTCCTCTCACTTCCTGTTGTCTTCTTCCGTTTGCAAGTAGGAGTCGTTTGTAAGTTGGATGTTTGAAAGTAGGGACCTGCCGTATATACTCTGCAGAAATTGGCCCCTTAGGTGTTGGTGTTGGCACAACACTGTAAGCACTCACAGTTACTCTTGGTGGGTGCTGGAATGCCCTGCTGTCAACTATTATATCAGGAATTGTAATAACATATAATTGTTGAACAGTGGTAGTAAAAATTGGGCCTTTGATGGTGGTGCTGGTGCCACAACACTGTAAGGCCTGACAGTTACTCTTGGTGGGCGCAGCAATGGGCCCTGCTGTGAATTATTAGATCAATAATTATAATTGCATGCCCCTGTTGAACAGGGGCTGAAAAATTGGGCCTTAGGCACTGGTGGCACAACACTGCAACCCCTCCCAGATACTGTACTTGGAGCACAGCAATGAGCCCTGTTGCAAAGTATTGCATCAAAAATTGTAATTACACGCCCCTGTTAAACAGGGGCTGAAAAATTGGGCCTTAGCCACTGGTGGCACAACACTGCAACCCCTCACATATACTGTACTTGGAGCACAGCAATGAGCCCTGTTGCAAAGTATTGCATCAAAAATTGTAATTACACGCCCCTGTTAAACAGGGGCTGAAAAATTGGGCCTTAGCCACTGGTGGCGGCACACATAAACCAAAATGATCTTCCAAGCTATCATCATTAATCGGATCATTGAGGAGGAGGAGGAGGATAGACAGTCAACATAACAGCACAGGCACTCAGCATCAGCATCAGTCTTGAAGGGAAGTGACATTTTAAAATCAATTAGTCTGTTATATCAGCATCAGGTGTGTGGTAGCTGGTGGTGATCCAAGACTGGTTCATCTTGATGAAAGTCAGTCGATCAACCGAGTCGGTGGACAGGCGCACCCTGTGATCCGTGACAAATCCTCCAGCAGCACTGAATGTGCGTTCTGAAAGAACGCTGGATGCAGGACAGGCCAGTAGCTCAATTGCATACTGTGCAAGCTCTAGCCAGTGATCCATCCTCAAGACCCAGTAAGCCAGAGGATTTTCGGTGGGGAAGGTGTCCAAGTCTGACCTTGCCCCTAGGTATTCCTGCACCATGTATATCAGACGCTGGCGATGGTTGCTGGAACCGATCATACTTTGGGGCTGCGGACTAAAGAATTGTCTGAACGCATCGGTCAGACGGCCACCTTCCCCACCGCTCCTTCTTTGACTGCCCGAAGCCTCAGCAACTCGTTGTCCAGGACCAGGAGTTTGTAACCTCCCAGTCTCTGGGAACGCGTTGCACAGACCTTTCTGCAAGGCCTCCCGGAGTTGTCTCATCCTCTGCTCCCTCTGCGATGGTAAGATAAGGTCTGCAACCTTACCCTTGTACCGTGGATCAAGGAGAGTGGCCAGCCAGTAATGGTCCCTCTCCTTGATCCGAAGAATACGAGGATCCTTCCGCAGACTTTGCAGGATCAGGGAGGCCATGCAGCGTAGGTTAGCTGAGGCATTCAGTCCGGAGTCCTCTGGGTCACTAAGGACGACATGATCCGCAGCCACCTCCTCCCAGCCACGTACAAGTCCACTGGTTTCTTGGGACTGTAAATCATCCCTAAAAGACTGCTGCTGATGATGCTGAGTGCCAGCCTCCACCTCCATGCTGACACAATCCTCCTCCTCCTCCTCCTCCTCCTCCTCTTCCTGTGCGATGGGTGGGACAGAAGGAACACTGTCTGGGTAAAGGGGGCCTTGAGAGGCAAGGAAGTCCTCCTCTTCCTGCCTCTGTTCTACCTCAAGTGCCCTGTCCATTATTCCACGCAGCGTGTGCTCCAACAGGTGGACAAGAGGTACAGTGTCACTGATGCATGCACTGTCACTGCTCACCATCCTCGTGGCCTCCTCAAATGGTGCCAGGACAGTGCATGCATCCCTGATCATGCCCCACTGGCGTGGTGAAAAAAACCCGAGCTCCCCTGACCCTGTCCTGGTGCCGTAGTCGCACAGGTACTCATTGATGGCCCTCTGCTGCATGTGCAGCCGCTGCAGCATGGCCAACGTTGAGTTCCACCTGGTGGGCATGTCACATATAAGGCGGTTCTTGGGCAGGTTCAACTCCTTTTGCAGCTCAGCCAGGTGAGCACTGGCATTATAAGATCTGCGGAAATGCACACAGACTTTCCTGGCCTGCCTCAGGACATCCTGTAAGCCCGGGTACCTGCCCAAGAACCGCTGCACCACCAGGTTAAGGACGTGAGCCATACAGGGCACATGGGTCAGTTGTCCCTGTCGGAGGGCGGAGAGGAGGTTGGTGCCATTGTCGCAAACCACCATTCCTGGCTTAAGCTGGCGTGGCGTCAACCACCTCTCGGCCTGCCCCTGCAGAGCAGACAGGACCTCTGCCCCAGTGTGGCTCCTGTCCCCCAAACACACCAGCGCAAGCACGGCATGGCATCTTTTTGCCTGCGTACTTGCGTAGCCCCTTGAACGCCTACGGAGCACCGCTGGTTCCGAGGACAAACCACAGGAAGAGGCCATGGAGGAAGAAGAAGAGGAGGGGGTGGAGGAGAGAGGTGTGTCACAACCAGTAGTAGCATTTTGGAGGCGTGGCGGTGGAACAACCTCCAACACTACTGCACCTTGTCCTGCATCCTTCCCAGCTGCCAAAAGAGTGACCCAATGGGCCGTGAAAGAAAGGTAACGTCCCTGTCCATGCCTGCTGGACCATGAGTCAGCGGTAATATGCACCTTACCGCTGACCGCCCTGTCCAGCGAGGCCCAGACATTGTCTTCCACATGCCTGTAGAGAGCCGGAATCGCCTTCCGTGAGAAAAAGTGGCGTTTGGGAACCTGCCACTGAGGAACCGCACATTGCACAAACTCACGGAAGGGGGCCGAGTCTACCAACTGAAAAGGCAGCAGTTGAAGCGCTAGCAATTTAGCCAAGCTAGCATTCAACCGCTGGGCATGTGGATGGCTGGGAGTGAACTTCTTTCGACGGTCCAGCAGCTGGGGCAGGGAAATTTGCCTGCTAGAATCGGACGTCGGTGTACTGCTAGCAGAGTGGCCGCAAGTACTTGGCTGTGACACACCTAATTCTACACCTTCATTCCTCTCAGTGCAGGTTTCAGAGAAGACTGAAGGTATAGTGGGGTTGGAGATCCCAGATGATGCGGTGCAAGGAGAGGTCCGCTTTGTTCTTTGGTGTGGGTCTTTAAGGTAGGCTTGCCAACGAGCTGCATGGCAGGTCAACATATGTCTGATCAAGCATGTGGTGCCCAAGCGGCTGATGTTTTGGCCACGCGATATACGCTTGAGACATATGTTGCAAACAGCAGCTGTGTGATCTGATGCACTCGCCTCAAAAAAGGCCCACACCAAAGAACTTTTTGAATGACGGGCAGAGGCAGCGCCCTGCACAGGCGGAGCTCTGCGGTGTGATTCCGTCGGTGTGCTGCCCATACGCTGGCCACCCGAGGGCATCCTGCCTCGTTGGAGATGTGCCTCCTCCTCATCCTCCTCCTCCTCCTCTCTCCTATTAGGCACCCACGTGGAGTCAGTGACCTCATCATCCCCTCCCTCCTCATCACTGGAGCCAATCTGGCAGTATGCTGCAGCTGCTGGAGCATGACTGCCAGATTGGTGTCCTTCTTGAGCATCCCCTCTCTCTGCTCTCACGCTACTGTCTTCCTCTAGCTGGGTATCATCATCAGATCCTTCGAAACGCTGGGCATCCTCCTGGAGCATGTACCCAACACTGTGCTCAAACAGTTTGGGGGACTCCTCAGGAGGAGGACATGGTGGGTCTAGGGAAGGAGTGACTAATGATGACATTGATACATGTTGGCCGGGTGGTGGGGAGTCAAACCGCTGCTTCTAGACTCTTCGTATGTGCCCTTCTTTGCTTTTAGCCGCTTATTGTCCCGCTGTCCGCCGGAGCTCAGGGATCACACCGCCATCTCGGGGGAGTCCAAGCCACGCCCCCGACTGATGATGACATTGATACCAGAGAAGAGGACGCTTTGGCAGCTGCTTTGCCAGTACCCTGAGCCTGGGTGAGAGAGGATGAGGAGGATGAGGTGGGCTTGGTCATCCACTCTACCAAGTCTTCGGCATGATGTGGCTCAACATGTCCAGCTGCCGAAAAGAAGGACAAGCGTGCCCCATGGCCATGTGCTGATGACAATGCACCGCGTCCACGACCAGCACTGTTGCCCCCAGACACAGAGCCTGCTTGCCCTCTTTTTTTGCCTCCTGACTGTCTGCCTCTCCTTGTTTGCCTTCCCGACATTTTAATGGATGGCCTGCAGGGAGATGGGAAAAACAGCAATAAGGGCTACCTTCAGGTGTATACTGTGCAGGAGGCTTAGCAACAATGACACTGACACTGTCCCCTGCCTATCCTTCTCTGTCCCTAAACACAAGGATTTGCAATATGCTTCAGCAAGATTGGTTTAGCACAGAATAGCACACTGACAGTTTCCCTCACTGTCCTTCTCTGTCCCTAAACTCAAGGATTTCAAATATGGTTCAGCAAGATTGGTTTAGCACAGAATAGCACACTGACACTTTCCCTCACTGTCCTTCTCTGTCCCTACAAACAAGGTTTAGCACAGAATAGCACACTGACAGTTTCCCCGAGTGTCCTTCTCTGGCCCTAAACTCAAGGATTTCAAATATGGTTCAGCAAGATTGGTTTAGCACAGAATAGCACACTGACAGTTTCCCTCACTGTCCTTCTCTGTCCCTACAAACAAGGTTTAGCACAGAATAGCACACTGACAGTTTCCCCGAGTGTCCTTCTCTGGCCCTAAACTCAAGGATTTCAAATATGGTTCAGCAAGATTGGTTTAGCACAGAATAGCACACTGACAGTTTCCCTCACTGTCCTTCTCTGTCCCTACAAACAAGGTTTAGCACAGAATAGCACACTGACAGTTTCCACGAGTGTCCTTCTCTGTCCCTAAACTCAAGGATTTCAAATATGGTTCAGCAAGATTGGTTTAGCACAGAATAGCACACTGATAGTTTCCCCGAGTGTCCTTCTCTGTCCCTAAACTCAAGGATTTCAAATATGGTTCAGCAAGATTGGTTTAGCACAGAATAGCACACTGACACTTTCCCTCACTGTCCTTCTCTGTCCCTACAAACAAGGTTTAGCACAGAATAGCACACTGATAGTTTCCCTCACTGTCCTTCTCTGTCCCTACAAACAAGATTTAGCACAGAATAGCACACTGACACTTTCCCTCACTGTCCTTCTCTGTCCCTACAAACAAGGTTTAGCACAGAATAACACACTGACACTCTCCCTACCTATCCTTATCTGTCCCTAAACACAAGGAATCCAGGATTAGTAAAGGAAAAAAATGACACTGTCCCTGCCTATGCTTCTCTTTCCCTGCTCCGGAACACACTACACAAGGCCGCCGCGCTGGCGGCCTTTTATAGTGTGGGGCGTGTACTAAACCCCCTCAGCAATAATTGGCCACAGGCATCCTGCCTGTGGCCAATCATTGCTCTCCTTGCTGCCGGCGCTGTGATTGGCCAAGCATGCGGGGTCACAGTGCATGCTTGGCCAATCACAGCGCCTGGATGACACTGCGATGGCGTAGTGCATTGTGGGCCGTTCGCGTCACTCGAATTTGGCGCGAACGGCCCAAATCGTTCGATCTTCGTCGAACGATCGAACAGCCGATGTTCGAGTCGAACGTATGTTCGACTCGAACACGAAGCTCATCCCTACTGGCAACTAAGGAGGTGGACATGCAGGATTTCGGCCTGTGTATTTCATCTATGCGTACATCTCTTGGTGAGTGGTCTCCAATTGGCAATCTGGAAAATGCATCTGCATTGCCCTGGGCATCATGGGAGCGGTATCTGATTAGAATAAGTATAAGCTCCCAAGAATAAAGCGTTCCTTTGTAAGCGAGATGCGGTTGTTGTAGAAATTCCTTTCTGAGGGTTCAGTATTGACAACAGAGGTTTGTGGTCAGTGATAAGTGTGAACTCCCGACCATAGATGTACGTATGAATTTTTTTTGTGGCCCACACAATGGCCAAAGCTTCCTTGTCTATCTGGGAGTAGTTTTGCTCTGCTGAGGTTAAAGACCTGGAGGCAAAAGAAATGGGGCGCTCTGTGCCATGTGGAATGACATGGGAAAGCACAGCACCCAGTCCATAAGGCGAGGCGTCACAAGCCAAGGTGACGTGTTTCTTTAAATCATAGTGGACCAGAACTCGAGAAGACAGAATGAGTTCTTTAGAAAGCCGAAAAGCTTCTTCACATTTGGCTGTCCATATCCATTTAGCTCTTGCATCCAGTAAGCGATGTAATGGGTAAAGCTGGTGTGCTAGGTTCGGCAAGAAATGGTGGTAGTAATTTAGGAGGCCAAGGTAGGACCTGAGCTGTGTGACATTCTGGGGAGTAGGGGCATGGGTAAGGGCTTTAACCTTTTCTTCAGTAGTGTGTAACCCATGTCGGTCCACAGTGTGGGCACAAAATTCCAGTCGAGACTTTAGAAATTCGCATTTTGAAAGATTGACACGTAAACCATACCTTTGGAGTCTCTCTAGCACAGTTTAAACATTATTTCTGTGTTCTTCATCAGTGGGACCAGTGATGAGCATGTCATCTAGTAGACATTGAGTGAATGGTATGCCTGCCAGGACCTCATCCATGATTCGCTGCCAGATGGCTGGAGCTGGGGCTATGCCAAAAACCATGCGGTTATATTGGAATAATCCTTTATGGGTGTTAATGGTCAACAGATGGCGTGAATCTGGGTGTGCTTGCAGTTGCAGGTAAGCTTGCTTTAAGTCTATTTTTGTAAACTTTTGCCCCCCAGCCAATGAGCTAAATAGATCTTCAAGTCGAGGCAATGGGTATTGATCCACAAGAAGTTGGTTGTTTAGGGCAACCCTGAAATCTCCACAAATTCTAATGTCTCCATTCTTTTTCTTGACAGGCACAATTGGCGATGCCCATTCACTTCTATCAACTTTAGTTATGATCTTTTCAGCCAATAGGTGGTCCAGCTCTGCTTCCACTTTCTTTCTCAAGGCAAAAGGTACTGATCTTGCCTTACAAAAACGAGGTGTAGCACCAGGCTTCAAGAGGAGGTGGGCCATTTTTCCTTTTACTGTGCCCAAAGAGTCCTCAAAAACCCCCTTAAAGTGTGACTTCAGGGATTCCACCCAATGGTCTACCTCAGAAAGCAATGTACATTGGGCAATGGCAAGAGGAGGCATGCCCAGGGCTTTGATCCAGTCCCTACCGTACAGCGGAGGACCTCCTTTATTGACAACATAAAGGCGTAGAGTTTGACTGCGGTTGCCTAATGTAACAAGGGGTTTCACATAACCCAAGGGCTGTAGTAGTTCCTTGCTGTAGGTTTGTAGTGTGAGATTTGTAGGTTGGAGCTGTAGGGACAGACTCGATGCCTTTAAATCAGTCCATGAAATGACAGACACAGCTGCCCCTGTATCAACATCCATGGAGACAGGACAGCCATTGAGTGTCACATCCACTTTTATCGCAGGAGTACTCCCAGCTACCTGAAACAGTCCAACATGCTGGACACAGGTTTCCTCATCAGAGCTGGAGCCGTTATTGTCAGTATCCATATGAAATGTCTGTTTACGTTTAACTTTTGTAGTCGTGTTTGGGGAGCGTGAGCTGCGGCAAACACGCCCAATATGGCCAGTCTTTCCACAAAGAAAACAAATGACATCCTTGAACTTGCAAGCAGGTGCACTGTGAGTAGTAGACTTGTGCACAACGGAAAAATTCGTTCCGTTTCGGTTCGTTTCTTTCCGGTCCTGTTGATTCGTAATCATTCGTAATTTTGCTAGACGGGATTTTTCGTGTTCGGACTCATTCGTATTTTTGCAAGCGACATTTTTCGTTGAATTTTTTGTTGCTTTATAATTCGTACTTTCGGTAGAGTACGTTGTTTTTCGTTGATTCTGGACACAACTCCTACTTTCGTAACTTTTTTTGGGTTCGTACTTTCGGTAGAGTACGTTGTTTTTCGTTGATTCTGGACACAACTCCTACTTTCGTAACTTTTTTTGGGTTCGTTGATTCGTAATTTTCCGTGTCTCTCTCACAACGACGCTGCCTATTATGCCTAATGTGCTTCGAATGGATTTGTACTTTTCTAAATACATTGCGGTTATTTGTAACGATTCGAAATCTCGTATTTTACTTTCGTTTTTAACATGCGGCTATAGGCTCCGCCCCTGTACACCATTTTGAGAGGGAGTTCAGCACGGTGTGGGAGAAGCAGAGAGCAGAGCAGAGTGAGTGTTATTGTGCTTCGAATGGATTCGAAATCTCGTATTTTACTTTCGTTTTTTACATGCGGCTATAACCTCCGCCCCTGTACACCATTTTGAGAGGGAGTTCAGCACGGTGTGGGAGAAGCAGAGAGCAGAGCAGAGTGAATGTTATTGTGCTTCGTATGGATTCGTACATTCGTAACTTTTTCATAACGAATTATGCCGAAGACATTCGGGCATTCGCTATTTGCGGTATAATTTATTTCGGATTCGGTCTTATTCGTAATTGCTTTGTTCGGAAATTCGAATGCTTCCGAATGTCCGAAAGTTGCTAAATTCGGACGAATTTCAATTCGTTACGAAACGAATTGCACAAGCCTAGTGAGTAGTGTTACCACAACAGTAGCAAGTTGGTGTCCTAGAGACAGAAGGATTAGGGTGGCAAGGTTTAGGAAGATTTGGAGACGGCCGTCTTGGGTGTCGGGTGATAGCAGAGTGGAATATTTCCTCTCCCTGGCTTGCAGGAGTTTCAGGTGGTGCCTTTAGTAGGGTGGCGTCCCGTGTAGCCAACTCCATGACCGTAGCAAGGTCAGTGGCTTTCGTCAGAGTCAAGTCGGGTTCTGTGAGTAAACCTTTTTTGTATGGCTGGGTCGCAGAGTCCCATGACAAACATGTCACAGAGAGCCGCCTGCAGGTAGTCTCCAAACTGACAAGTGGCAGCTAGTTTACGTAAAGCAACGATATAAGTCTTTATGCCCTCCCCAGCATGCTGCCTTCTACTGTAGAATTTAAACCGCTCTGCAATCTCTAATGGCTTTGGTTTGTAGTGCTCATTTAGCTTCTGAATTAACTCAGGCAGGGGCTTAGAGGCCGGCTTGTCTGAAGAAATTAGGTCTCTGAGAGTGCCATATGCAGCTTGACCCAATGTTGTGAGGAAAACTGCACTGGAAAACGCCACTATTATGTCCCTTAGACACGGGGTGCTAGCAATGCTGCCAGTATCTGCTCAGCAAGTTACACACACAGGCCGGATGAACTTCTTAACCATGGAGAGGGTTTATTACTCACTCAGAAACATGATGACTTGTTACATGGAGGAGTCTTAATACAACAGGCTTCTGTCATTACCATATCTATGCATCCATGCTGCTGCTGCTGCTGCTGCTGCTTCCAGTCTCACACACACACCCTCTCTACTTCCTGGTACAGCCCCTCCCCCAGCATGCATAAGGAAAAAGGGAGAAGGGTCACAGTGTTCCAGCACAAACATCACAAAAACACACTTCTTCCCTTCATTGCTCTGTCTGCTTAAAGTGTTACTAAACCCAGGACCCTGCATTCACAATATCTGGTCTCCCACGGTGCAAAGAACATGGAAATGCAATTATTTCAGTAAATTTAAACTGCTAAATACCTTTTCGCATCAGCAGTATATAGCAGTTTTGTGACGTCTATCAATGCCTGGTTAAAGCTTGTAGGAGGTGTTTTCGTAATTTCTTTGTTTATCTGTTTTATCCAACATACAGGGGAAGTAATCAAATAGCACAATTTACATTTCAGTTTAAACCAATAAATGCCACACGGGCCCAAACCATATATCACATTCTTATGATCTTAAATAGGACATAAATCTAATTCTATTGGAATATTCCTGTTCCTTTGATTCTTCCCCTCCTATTACCCACCACCTTCTGAAAAACTTTAGTTACCTCACCTTAACCCCCAAATAATGAAAAAATAAAAATAAAAAAAATAAAAAATTTAAAAATTAATTTCTCTCAGGTCGGACAGGGAGGTAGATGAGCCCTAGCTCCCCCCTCCTCTTCTTGGGTTACAAAAAAGGGTCTTCCCTTCTTCCGAGTATTTAAATATGTTCCATTGTGCCCAGGTTTTAGAATAAATCCCATGACGGTCTTGACATGAGAGTGTCAAGTCCTCCATCCTATTTACTTCTTCAATTCTATTAAACCATAGAAAGATTGTTGGGGGGTTCGTATCTCTCCACTGCCGGGCAATACATGCTCTAGCACCGTTAATAAGATGACGTACAATTGATTTGCTGTATATTTCCCCTGGTATTTCAGAAACATGCAACAAGAATAAAGCCGGGTCTTCTGGTATATTATAATCAGTAAATTTTTGTGCTATCTGACGTACCTCCCTCCAGAAATGTGCTAACTTCGAGCATGACCAAAACACGTGGAGCAATGTCCCTCTTTCTTCTTGGCATCTCCAACATTTGTCTGAGATCACCGGAAAATATTTATTAAGCAGTGATGGTGTTTGATACCATCTCATCATGATTTTAAAGTTCGTTTCTTGGGCCCTCGTACATATGGATGATTTTAGCGCCCACTTTATAATCTGCTTATGTTGTACCTGCGTAAATGTCCTGTCTAATATTGTTTCCCACTTCCTTATATATGGGGGGACATAATCTTCTGGAGGGGCAATCAATAATCCATATATTTTCGAAAGTGTATGGTAACAAGGGCCTGTTTCTTCAATGGTCAATGGTCAATGGTCTTAGGAAACCCTCCAGGGGTGGTAGGGTATTAAAAAAATGTCTCAGTTGGGCTCCACTCCAGAAATCGAGGCCAAAGCGATCATTAGGTGAAGTTAATTCCATAAATGAGGGCCAATTAATCGTCCTTCCTTGCGTGAAATGCGAAGCCTGAAATATCTGTAAGTCTAAAAGTCTTCTCCATGGTCCCTCCTGTAGTCCCATCGGGAAGCGTGGGTTCCCCACGATGGGGTACAGGGGGGAATTGGCTGATGATAGTCCAGTGGTGGTGCATATTTGAGAGCAAATCCGCAGGGTAGAGCCCAAGGTTGGGTGCTTTTTGAGATCAGAACTAAGGTCTCCAAAGCACCAAACCGCTCGACGCAGTGGGACTCTGCACTGTGATTGCTCAATCTTTGACCATATTTTAAGACTTGTATGCCTACACCAGTCTATTACTCTCACCATGTGGGCCGCTTGATAGTATTTCTGAATGTCAGGAACTGCTACCCCCCCAAATTGTTTAGGCATAGTCAATATTCGACGTTGTAATCTTGGCCTCTTATGCCCCCAGACAAAATCTACTATCAAAGCATTCGTCCGTTTAAAAAATTCTACAGGTACATGGTTTGGCAGTGTTTGAAATAAATATATTAATTTAGGCATGATTGACATTTTAATTATATTACATCTGCCAAACCACGAAAAGGTACCCTTGTCCCATTTAGCCAATAGGGTTTTGACTTTACTTAATAGGGGTAAAAAATTCAATTCAAAAATTTGATCTAATTTGGGTGGCATATAGGTGCCCAGATATTTAATGGCCGTCGAAGATCATCTAAATTTAAAATTTGTTTTCAAGGTACTGGTTTGTAATACTGACATAGATACCCCCATTGCTTCTGATTTTATCATATTAATTTTGAAATTAGATATGGTACCATATCGATCCAATTCTCCCATCAAGTTCGGCATTGATATTGTTGGTTTCGTCAAGGAGAACAAAAGGTCATCCGCATAAGCGGAGACCTTATAATCCGTATCTCCAGTTCTTACCCCCGATATATCGGGGTTTTGCCTTACTGTACAGAGTAGGGGTTCAAGCGATAGCGCGAAAAGTAGGGGTGATAAGGGGCATCCCTGTCGGGTGCCATTAGAAATAGAAAAGGGATCAGATATGAATCCATTTACTTTAATTTGTGCCTCTAGTCTTGTATATAAACTCGATATCCATCCAACCATCCTCTCCCCCATCCCAACATATCGTAACACTGAGAACACAAAAGGCCAACTAACCCGATCAAATGCCTTTTCGGCATCTGTTCCTAAAAACACAGTAGGCATGTTTGAGAGGTTGGCTCAGGATTTCAATAGTATTATCTCGAGCCTCTCGACTTGGTATAAAACCTACCTGATCTGGATGTATTAAATCTGTTAGGTGTGGTTGGATACGCATGGCCAGTATTTTAGTAAAATTTTTTAAGTCTACATTAAGTAAAGAGATAGGGCGGTAACTGCCACATGCTGATGGGTCCTTGTCCTCCTTAGGTATAAGAGTGATATGTGATTTCAACGTTTCTGGTGTAAACCTTGTCCCTTGTCCTATTGCATTAAATATTTGTACCATCTGCTTTCCTAGGAGTGGAAAAAATTTCTGATAGTATTTATATGTAAATCCATCTGGACCCGGGGCTTTACCTGGTTTAGCTGACTTAATGGCCTCCTGTAGTTCCTCTAATGTAATAGGCGCTTCCATGTCCTCTCTAGTCTGTTCTAATAATTGGGGGATACCTGACGATGCTATATATTCCTCTATCTTATTTTTATTATTTTGGGGTTGCATTGTAATAGGCAGATTATATAGAGTCTGATAAAACTTACGAAAAGTCATAGCTATCTGAGTAGGGAGATATATCTTGTTCCCCTTCGAATCCACCAAATAAGGGATATATGATTGGGTTTTCTGTTCTTGTATAGCTCTAGCCAATGTTCGACCACATTTGTCTCCTGATTCATAATAGTATCTCCGGCATCTCTGTACTGCTGCCTTAGCTCTATAATGCAATAGATCCGTCACTTGTCTACGTAGGGCTAAAAGTTCTCTCTCTCCTGTTCCTCTCGGGTCTTGTTTGTGTTTGATCTCCAATACTTGTATGTCTGTAAGTAATTTATTCAGTTGTTTTTCCCTATCCTTCTTTATCCTAGAGCCATGCTTAATAAAGATCCCTCTTATTACAGTTTTATGCGCCTCCCATATTATCCCTGCATCTATCTCTGGTGTAAAATTATATTGAAAATAGTATTCAATTTCTCTCATTACCTCTTGAACCGTTACCTCATCCTCAAGCAGGTTCTCGTTCAGTCGCCACTGTCTCATCTTTCCCTCCGACTGTTTATTCATACTTATTGTCATGGTAATCGGAGCATGGTCAGACCATGTGATACTCCCTATCTCTATTTCTTTGATCTCCATTACCATATTGTGTGGGACAATAAATAGGTCAATCCTAGAGTAACCCTTATGTGGCTTTGAATAGAAGGTATAGTCCTTTTCATCTGGGTGGTACGCTCTCCAGGCATCGGTAAGTTGAAAATTATGGAAGGTCTGTAATACCCTCTTACGAAGGCCTTTAGCTACCGAGGATCTTCCTGCTGAGGTATCCATTTTAGGATCTAGGGGGAGATTAAAGTCTCCTCCCAGTAGTAGTTTCCCTTCTGTGAATTTCATAAGTTTATTAAGGGTGGCGCAAATGAATTGGTCTTGATTAGTATTAGGTGCATATATCGTAGCCAAGGTCACTTTATTACCCTCAATCATGCCTTTAAGAAACAAGAATCTGCCCTCTGTGTCTATTCTTTGATCTATTAATTTCCAATGTACTTGTCTTGCTATTAATATAGATACCCCTCGAGATTTGCTTGCCCTATTGAAGGCATGGTATACCAATGGAAAAAAAATATTTTTCAAAATTGGTGCTCTGCCCTCTCTAAAGTGTGTTTCTTGAATATATGCCACATCCGATTTTAGTCGTTTCAAGTCTTGAAGGAGCATCCTCCTTTTTTCTGGGGTATTAAGCCCCTTAGAGTTTAGAGAGATAACTCTCAGCTCCTCCATCTCCCCCACCGAGCCGAGAGAAAAAAAATAATAAAAAAAGGCAAAAGGGTTCTAACAACCCTAATGTGTTACGGTGGGTAAGAGCAACCCCGTATCCCCCTTTAAGAATAGAGGGATTCAAATTAAAAGTTACTTTTTTGTACTCACTTTGGGTTTACCGCTTAAGTGAGTACTTACCTAAATGGGGGTTCAGTCAAAAATATGCGGATGAGGTCCCTCCCCCCTCCCTTCCCCTTCCCTCCCCACCGATCACATCAACATTATTCTTATTGTCTGCCCTATTACAAACAGCTTATGTTCCAGTACAGGTCCTTCTCAAAAAATTAGCATATTGTGATAAAGTTCATTATTTTCTGTAATGTACTGATAAACATTAGACTTTCATATATTTTAGATTCATTACACACAACTGAAGTAGTTCAAGCCTTTTCTTGTTTTAATATTGATGATTTTGGCATACAGCTCATGACAACCGAAAATTCCTATCTCAAAAAATTAGCATATCATGAAAAGGTTCTCTAAACGAGCTATTAACCTAATCATCTGAATCAACTAATTAACTCTAAACACCTGCAAAAGATTCCTGAGGCTTTTAAAAACTCCCAGCCTGGTTCATTACTCAAAACCGCAATCATGGGTAAGACTGCCGACCTGACTGCTGTCCAGAAGGCCATCATTGACACCCTCAAGCAAGAGGGTAAGACACAGAAAGAAATTTCTGAATGAATAGGCTGTTCCCAGAGTGCTGTATCAAGGCACCTCAGTGGGAAGTCTGTGGGAAGGAAAAAGTGTGGCAGAAAACGCTGCACAACGAGAAGAGGTGACCGGACCCTGAAGAAGATTGTGGAGAAGGACCGATTCCAGACCTTGGAGGACCTGCGGAAGCAGTGGACTGAGTCTGGAGTAGAAACATCCAGAGCCACCGTGAACAGGCGTGTGCAGGAAATGGGCTACAGGTGCCGCATTCCCCAGGTCAAGCCACTTTTGAACCAGAAACAGCGGCAGAAGCGCCTGACCTGGGCTACAGAGAAGCAGCACTGGACTGTTGCTCAGTGGTCCAAAGTACTTTTTTCGGATGAAAGCAAATTTTGCATGTCATTCGGAAATCAAGGTGCCAGAGTCTGGAGGAAGACTGGGGAGAGGGAAATGCCTGAAGTCCAGTGTCAAGTACCCACAGTCAGTGATGGTCTGGGGTGCCATGTCAGCTGCTGGTGTTGGTCCACTGTGTTTTATCAAGGGCAGGGTCAATGCAGCTAGCTATCAGGAGATTTTGGAGCACTTCATGCTTCCATCTGCTGAAAAGCTTTATGGAGATGAAGATTTTATTTTTCAGCACGACCTGGCACCTGCTCACAGTGCCAAAACCACTGGTAAATGGTTTACTGACCATGGTATTACTGTGCTCAATTGGCCTGCCAACTCTCCTGACCTGAACCCCATAGAGAATCTGTGGGATATTGGGAAGAGAAAGTTGAGAGACGCAAGACCCAACACTCTGGATGAGCTTAAGGCCGCTATCGAAGCATCCTGGGCCTCCATAACACCTCAGCAGTGCCACAGGCTGGTTGCCTCCATGCCACGCCGCATTGAAGCAGTCATTTCTGCAAAAGGATTCCCGACCAAGTATTGAGTGCATAACTGAACATAATTATTTGAAGGTTGACTTTTTTTGTATTAAAAACACTTTTCTTTTATTGGTCGGATGAAATATGCTAATTTTTTGAGATAGGATTTTTGGGTTTTCATGAGCTGTATGCCAAAATCATCAATATTAAAACAAGAAAAGGCTTGAACTACTTCAGTTGTGTGTAATGAATCTAAAATATATGAAAGTCTAATGTTTATCAGTACATTACAGAAAATAATGAACTTTATCACAATATGCTAATTTTTTGAGAAGGACCTGTATATATATACATCAGTACTATTAGACTTTTTTCAGTTTCCCCTCTGCATCCGATATTAACCATATATTAACCAGATTGTAACCATATTGTATCCCCTGAGGTAAGGGGAAATATATATATATTTTGAATCATAAACATAAACATAAATTCCACTCCCTCCCTTCCCCCTTCCCCCCTCCTCCCTCCCTCCTCTCCCCTCCCCTCCTCTCCATCCTCACCCTCTCCCTTCCTTCGACATATAATATATATATATATATTGTACCAAAAAAAAAAAGAAATAAGATCCCTTCCATTCAATTCCCACGACAATTGCCATGGTTAAAAGCCCAAACCCTAACGCTAAAATAGCTTATCTAGTTGATAATTTAAATCCCCAGATTAGGGAGTTCTTAAAGGGTACAGGGAGGGATCGGGGGCTAAACTTCTGTATGTCTCTCTAATTAGGTTACTGGGAGTTCCGGAGGACCCTTTATGTGATTCCTCCTCCCTACATACAAAACAAAAACAATCAAGCAAAAAAAACAAAAAAACAACCCCAACCCCCCCTATACCCATCTCTCCACCTTCTCCCCTCTCCCCTCTTCCCCTCCCCCCCACCCCCCCTCCCCTTTAATAGTGAGTTCTAGGTGACCCCCCTTACTTTCTCTTACTATCCTCCCCTCATCCTACCCCAGAAAGAAACACAAACCCAACTGTGATTACGAGTACCGTACCCCTTTACCGTCCCCCATTTACGTGTCTCTGTAGTGCTTACCTCTCTCTTGTCCCCTCTATTAGGGTGATATTCCCCCCAAAAATTCCCCTTTTTATATAAACTATATAAACTGTCGCAAAAATGTGTTTTACAATGTGTTTTACAACCCCCCCCTCCCTACCCAATACCACATACCCCCCCAAAATCTCATATACCATCCCGCCCCCCCCCTTTTTCACCCCCCCCTTTCCTCCCTTTTTCACCCTAAAGGTCCCCCTTCCCCCCCCCCCCAAGCATAACCAAATATACTCACCATAGCCCCAACGCTCCACCCCCAGATTATATTAGGCATTACCCATCTCATTATCAACCTCCCTCCCCCTTATTTCCCCCTTATTTCAGTCTATTTCAGTCTATTATATTTGTCTATTCCAGGGTGTCATCCGCATCAACAGAAAAAAAAAAAAATATTTATGTATATTTTTTAAAGCATAACACACAGCATAACATACACCCACCCAGGAGAGAAAGTCTTCCCCAAACGAAGGGAGAGAAAAAAAAAGACATGAGGGATCTTCTCTTCCTCTTATCTCTTCTTTATATATCCTTTAAATACCCTTATGCAGGGTTTTCCCATTCTTCCACAGCGAAAGAGAGAAGAGGGAACCTGGAATTAGTCCATGTCCCTTTTCAGGCTCCTTCTTCTTTCCATAGGTGCCACAGGGTGCCACAGGGGTGTCTCATGGGCACTTCAAGGTTACAGAGGAGGAACAGCAAAAAAAAAAAAAGGGAAAAGAACTGTGAAAAATGCTGTACGTAATACGGTAAGCTGTGCAGCTCTATCCCTGCTTAGCCTCCTGATCTATATTTTCCTGTGTCCTTCGCCTCCATCTATTAGTCTGGGGCTGCCCCCCTGTCTGTTGGGACTGGTTCCCCCGTTGTCCGGGGAATTGTAATGGTCCCAGCCAGTTTGGTAATGGGAAGGTAGGGATCCCCAGAAATACAAAGAGATCGGCGGAGTCCATCATCCTATTCAGAGTAAAAGAAGTCTCCCCTTTCCGTATGGTCAATGCGAACGGGAATCTCCACCTATATGTTAAACCCATCTCCCTCAGCTGGTCTAGTAGAGGTCTTAGTATAGCACGACGCTGTAAGGTCGCATAAGAAAGATCTGGTAATATCTTAACATTGGCTCCATTAACATCTAAGACCCCCACACTCCATGCCTTCCGTACAATGTCCTCTTTATATGCATATCTATGTATTCGACAGATAATGTCGCGAGGCCTGTCCTCTTCCCTCCGTTTGGGACCCAGAGCTCTGTGCACCCGGTCTTTTTCAAATATTTCTGGTGGGTTAGGTTCCAATATCTTTTTAAATATAGCGACCACTGTTGCTCTGAGATTTTCATGGCCCACAGATTCAGGGATACCTCGTAACCGCACATTCCCTCGTCTGCCTCGGTCCTCCATTTCCTCTATTTGTAATTGCAAATTCAATGCATGTTCCTTCTGGCTAGCCAGCTCCTGTTCCATCTTTACCAGTCTCCCCTCTACACCGTCCGCTGAGGCTTCCCTCTCTGTAACCCGCACACTCAGCTGTTGCACGTCCGACCGCACCTCCTTTATTTCCCGCTGGTGGATCTCAGACACCCGGGAGATCATTACCTCTATGTCCTTCCTAGTAGGTAACGCTTCTATATCTGCACTGGTCGGCATCGCCCGCAGCAGGTCCCTAATCTTGCTGAACTCACAGAGCTCACTTGTACCTGTATCTTCACGTCCAGCTGCAGTACGTCCCGTCTGGGTCTCCCCTCCTGCTCCGCTCGACGTCAACGGTAAAAGAGGTGCGGTATTCACAAGCTCGCTACCCTGGGGCTCAGACTGACCCCCCGTGCTCATCCTTTCCGCTTGCCGTGAAGTCTCCGTACCTCTTGAGTTGACGTTGTCTATTCGGGCGCTGCGGGTCTGGACGCCAGTAAAGTAGTCCTTAATCTCCGTCCGTCCTGTCTTCTCTGTCTTCTCCAGGTTAAGAACAGAGGCCTGTGTTTTCCTTAGCTTAGCCGGGCTCATACCTAGCTATAGGGCAATCGTAACGTTACATCCAGCGGGGAGGACTGGGCGTTCAGGGAGAGCAGCTCCTCACACCACCATTCTCAGACCACGCCCCCCGTCGTGTAGGAGGTGTTTTCAGTGTTATAGGACAGCCAGTGCAGTATGAAAACACCTGTAGGAGGTGTTTTCATACTGCACTGGCTGTCCTATAACACTGAAAGACCCCTGATCCTCTGTCTGGACAGTGCTGATTGGCCCTGTGCTGATCACATGCATGCTTCCAAAAAAAAAAAAAAACTCTCTAGCAATACACACCAAACTGAGCATGTGCAGACTGACTCCACTAACTCTTTCTTATTCAGACATGTTTTGGTGGCAATGCAAAGAGGGGAGGATCTTTGCATACAGGATCAAAGAGCCTTTTTTACACAATGCAGAGGATTAACCCCTTAGGTTCCACAGTGAGTATAACAATCATGTTTTACTGCATATACAGATTGACTTTACTGTTGCAGGTTTAGTAACACTATCTGTCAGATCTAGATATTGCACCTACACCAGTGCTAGACTGAGAGACCCAGAGATTGTGGGATATATAGTTTCATTGCACAGGAAGTGTCAGTTCTTACACTACAGACAGAGTTCAGACAGTGGTGTGCTTAATGTTTGAACGCAAACATAATCTTCTGACACCAGAATGTGGAGATTTACTTTACTATATGCTGTGCAACAAAGGACTACATGATCAATGCACAGCTTATGCAGGTGAAAAAGGTGCAGATAGGAAGGGTTATAATGCCTTTAAAACAATGCATGTTAACATATCATAACAGTGTGACTCTGGCCCTAATCAACATGTCATAACTGAACTGATCTGAATCATAAAAAAAGAGTTGTTCTCCCTTGAACCAATAGGAGCTCTCCTTCTTGCACCTTGTCTTTCATTCTGCATGGTATATTGGTGGGGTCAGATGCAGACACAGCACAGCTTCTGCTGGCTCCCATTGATCTTAAAGCAGGACCAGCAAAGATAAATTATTCTGGATGTTTGATTTAAGACATCTGCGGATTTGCATATCAGAAGCCCTGTCTCTCCAGAAACAGATAGGATTGTTTATTGAATTATTAAAAGGCTTAAACAGCTGTGCCATTAGATGAAAACAACACATTTTCATAAGAATGATGTGGAAGGAGATGTGTCCTCTTTTAACATGCTGATTACTTGCTGTATAACCAAAACATGTACCGTTGTACAGATTGCCAAACAACCAGAATAGCGACTGTTTATCACGACTGTATTATTTGCGGTTCGATGCATTTTGATATATAAAGAAACTGAGTGAAACACCTTAGCATGTGACGCCTTGCAGGCGCAGCACATTTCTAAGTATCTTTTGTGACAGAGTGGGCTGCATTGATTGACACAAGGTGCACACTTATACATTAAGGAAGGGGAGGGCCGTGTGCTCTTGTTCTGTATGGTGAAGGACTATTTGTGTACACAGAGCAGTGTACGTTGCCTGACTCCTTGTGAGAGAAGCTTTGTATGAGAGTCTGGCAATTTATACACTGCATTGCATGGTAATGAAGCTCTGTTTCCCTGCTGGCTGTTAAATAGTGACAGGGCATCTTTGTATAGACATAATTACACAAGACGAGGGGCTGTATGCTTACACAGCAGTGGCTGACATAAATTAAATCGAATATATAGTTGTGTGAGATGTGTGCAAACGCATACTGATGTAAGATTATGCATATACTGGCATTACTAATACTTTTTTTTTTTTTGCACTAATGCTGTTCTTTATTGATAAGTAAAATAACATTTTATAATGTATTTCATCAAATGCAATAGATTTGAGTGACTTTGAGGGTAACAAAAGCCTATTCTCACTTGATGTGTACAGATATATATACAGTACCAACCAATTGTCCCTCATTTGGAGGGATTGTCCCTCATTTGGAACTAAATCCCTCAGTTGTCCCTCATTTTGGACAGATGTGTAGGCCTCTATATTACATGCAATACCTAAAGTAGAACTATAGACAAAACTTTTTTTTTCATTTTGGATAGAGTAAGCATAGCTCCCAACTGTCCCTGATTTTGAGGGTCTGTCCCTGATTTGGAACAATGTCCCACTGTCCTCCTTTCCTACTCATTTGTCCCTCGATTTGGTCTGATCTATAAAGTTGTATATAAAATGCAGTTTTTATCTTTCAAAAACTGTTTTCCAGTGCGAAACCTTTCATCCAATTTCTAAAATGCTGCATTTGTAAATTTCAAAAAGCCAAAAATATAGGAATAGTAGTGACTAAAAAAAAGCACTTGTGGGTTTAACTAATGGATAAATCTCCTTTATGGCAAGGGGTGTGACCCATGCCTACACACTTTGCTAAAAGGTGTCCCTTATTCCCATCTAAAAAAGTTGGGAAGTATGAGTAAGGCCCCATACACACATTCAGATTTACCAAAACAATATAATATGAGGTCAAACCTTAAGAGTTTCAATTTGCATGCAATCAATAAGTTTTGACCTCATATTATATGGTTTTGGTAAATCTGAATGTGTGTATGGGGCCTTACTCATACTTCCCCCTACATGGTTTTGGTAAATTTGAAGACAAAAATCTGCAAAAAATCAAATAGTGTGTATGAGGTCTAAAGGGGAAGTTTTTTTCGCCTTCTGTCTCCCATCATGGAGATTTCCCTTCACTTCCCATCCCAGAGACAAACAGGAAGTAAGAGAAACTCTCTGTAAATTAGAATTTTTTTGGGGGACCCTAGGTCCCCAGAACTAGTGTCCCCATTGGAAGATTTCCCCTCTATTACTTTTATGGGGACAACTGAAAGAGTGGGATTTTTTTTACTTTCACTTTCAGTGATAATGGTAAATATGTAGAGGTGCACAAAATGGAAATTTTGGTGGCAAAACCGAAAATTCAGGATGCACTTGGCCGAAAACCAAAGCTGAAAATGACAGTTTTTAAAAAAAGATATATATTTTTTATATATAATTGTATTATATTTGACTTTTTAATTAATATCATGAATTTAAATGAATATGAACTTATTGTCGGCCATTATTGGCACCTTTAGCGCAGGAAAAGCTCAAGAAAAATTTACCCCTTTAAATTCTCTGTATGTCTTCACACTGGTCCGTTGTGGTTCCGTTGTGGTGGTAAAAATCCTGCTTGCTGCATTCTTGATCAGTTAAAAAACCCCCACCAAAAATGCACCTCCCATTGAAATGCACTGAAATTGCAGCAAGAACCCATCAATGTTACGTTTTTGATGCGTTTTTTGAAGTCACAACAAACCAAAATCGCTATAAAATTGCAGCCAAATCGCTATATAATATCAGCAAAATTGTTTTCAGTGCCATTATCGGCACCTTTTTCTCTCATCAGCAAAATGCTAATAACACCATTTTTGCCTAATATGGTTCGGCAACCAAAATGTAATAAAAAAATAAATAGGACAAATTGAAAGGGTGAATCTCCTTAACGGGGCACAGACAAGTGTTCTAATCCCTCTCCTCTCTATCCAAAACTAAAAAAAAAAAGTTTTCCCTTTAGTTAAAAAGGAGCTCCAGTCTCCCTCCAAAAAACTAAAAGTCAGCAGCTACAAATACTGTAGCTGCTGACTTTTAATATAAGGACACTTACCTGTCCAGGGATCCAGCAATGCCCTCACCCAAGCTGATTCTTCAATTGGCTTTCGGGTGCAGGCGCCGGTATCTTAGGTAAGGGAAACCCACAGTGAAGCCTTCCAGCTTCACAGCCGGATTCCTACTGCGCATGTGGGGAGGAGGAGGGGGCTGAACTTCTGCACATATCACTGTGGCGATCTGATCAGCTGTAGGGGTGGGTACCTATCAAAACCAGGTAACCCCTTCCACCCAAAAAGTGGCAAATGTGGCAGTGGGGGGGGGGGGGGCGCAGACAAGTGGAACTTTCCCTTTTGGATGAAATTCTGCTTTAAAGTGTAACTCCACTTTTGTTGAGAAAAAACATTGCCCTCTGGGTGATCAATGTACATTGCAAGGATTTTAACAAACGTTGTTGCTAAAGGGGTGTGTCATGGATATGCAGTAGTGTTTGTCTGTCAGCTTACCTTCCTTCCCATGTGTTCATCTTAAAGGCCTGAGCCCTTTCACCTGGCTTCCTTTATAATCTCCTCCCAGCCTGACTCCACCCCAGGCCCTATCACTGAACACTATATTAACCTGTGCACTGCAAGCCTGCTTTGCTGATCAACGTGTTTGTTAGGCATTGTGTGTTTGGGTTCCTGCCTGCCGTGTGCTACGTCTGTCTCTCTGTTACGTTATTGGCTTGTCCCCGACTATCCCTGTCTGCTCGTGACCCTTGACCTTCGGCTCGTTCTTCGTTATCCTTGTCTGCTTGTGGCCCCTGACCTTCAGCTTGTTATTCGGTTCTCTCTTATCTTGTGCTGCTGCTTCCCCTCTTTTCCCCTTATCCTACGGGGCGTGAGCTAGGAAACTCCAGGGGCCGCGACCTGGTCCCAGCCTGCAGCTAACATCCTCACCACTAGAGGCCCTGGAGAAGACCAGCTGGGTCTTAGACTCCGCGCCCAGGGGAATCTTGGCTCTAGCTTCCGTTTGGATCCCGGTTGTGCTCCTCTGGTCCCGCTTTCCACAACCACCCAGTTCCCTATCCGCAGAAGCCAGCCATAGGGTTCACTACCTCGCCGTGCACTCCTGTCCCCCTACGGTGTGCATCTGTCACCTGGCCACAGGTGACCCTGACAGTTTGATCAGCCATGAACCCGGCTGACATCCCGCTACCCGTGGATGATCCATTGCAGGGCATAGTTTGCAGACTTGAAACCCAGGAATCGAATCAGACTCAGGTGATGCGATTTCTCCAGGATCTGGCTTCTCGCTTCGAGCAGCTTCAGGCCTCCTTGGGAACCCTGAATCCGCAACCTCAAATACAATCAGCGGCTGCACCTATTGCACCAGTCGCAGCCACACACTCACTACAACTGCCAGCTCCGTCCCGTTTCTCTGGGGACTCCAAGGCTTGCAGGGGGTTCCTTAGCCAATGCACGATTCATTTTGAGCTCCAGCCCCAAAACTTCCTGTCTGATCGGGCTAAGGTAGCCTATATCATTTCCCTCCTCTCTGGTGAAGCTTTAGCCTGGGCAGCCCCTCTGTGGGAACTGAATGATCCAGTGGTTTCTAGCCTGTCTGGCTTCTTGAAACTTTTTCGGAATATCTTCGAAGAACCGGCTCGTGTCTCTTCAGCGGCCAGCGCCCTTTTACGTCTCCGCCAAGAGTCTGCTTCTGTGGGACAGTATGCCCTTCATTTCCGCATACTGTCGGCTGAGTTGAGCTGGAACAATGAGGCCTTAGTCGCAACCTTTTTGCATGGCCTGTCTGATAGAGTGAAGGATGAATTAGCAGGAAGAACCATCCCCACTGATCTGGCCGGCGTTATCTCCTTGTGTAACCAGATCGATATTCGCTTTCAGGAGAGGACCTTAGAAAAGCAACGCCAGCACTCCTTGGTTCTTAGTCAGCCTGAGCTCCCCTCTCTTCGACCCGTAGAGCATCTCCTACCAGCTGAGGAACCCATGCAGCTGGGTCGGACCAGGCTATCCCCCGAGGAACGTGCTAGGCGCAGAACTCTTGGTCTGTGTCTTTACTGTGGGGGCAAAGGTCATTTTCGTGACACTTGCTCTCTTTGTCCAGAAAAACGTTCGGGTCCACTTCATCTGGAAAGTGGAGTATTGGACCCAGAAATATCACCTTCCCCTTCTCGTCTTCTGCTTTCTGTGTTCCTTCATGTTGGTGCTTCTTCTCATTTGGTCTCAGCATATCTGGATTCTGGAGCCGCTGGTAATTTCATGGACTGGGAAATCGCATCGTCCATGAGACTTACTCTTTTGCCCCTCACCACGCCATTGGTGGTCTTGGCGATTGATGGTACTGTTCTCCCAGGGGGACCTATCCGCTTCCAGACCCTCCCTGTTAAGATGTCGGTAGGGACACTCCACCAGGAGTGGATATCCATCCTTATCTTACCCAAGGCCTCAACGCCTATAATTTTGGGTCTCCCATGGTTACAACTCCATTCTCCTCATGTGGACTGGACTACTGGACAGATCCTGGCTTGGGGTCCCTCCTGTTCCTCGTCCTGCCTACCCAAGGTTGCCCCCTGTGAATCTGAGCCGGTCATTCATTCCAGGTTGCATAACCATTTACATTTCTCTGTCCCTAACCACCCTTGGACGCACAGCCAGGCTAGCTTGTCTACAAGTCCTGCAGTCGCTACGTCTTGCGATGCGATTCAGGTAGTCGCTACACCTGACTCAGCTATTCACTCTGCCTCTGTACTAGTTATGCCAGTCCAGCCCATGCCCAGTGAGCTTCCTACTTTTTCTTGTTTGGGACTAGGGATGAGCTTCGACTTCGAGTCGAACTCATGTTCGACTCGAACATTGCCTGTTCGCCCGTTCGCCGAACAGCGAACAAATTGGGGTGTTCGTGGCAAATTCGAAAAATCTATGGGAGAAATCTAAAGTGTTAATTATAAAGGCTTATATGCAAGTTATTGTCCTAAAAAGTGTTTGGGGACCCGGATCCTGCCCCAGGGGACATGTATCAATGCAAAAAGAAGTTTTAAAAACGGCCGTTTTTTCGGGAGCAGTGATTTTAATAATGCTTAAAATGAAAAAATAAAAGTGAAATATTCCTTTAAATTTCGTACCTGGGGGGTGTGTATGATATGCATGTGAAGTGGCGCATGTTTCCCGTGCTTAGAACTGTCCCTGCAAAAAATGTCATTTTTGAAAGAAAAAAATGCATTTAAAACTGACTCGCGGCTATTAATGAATTGTCGGCTCCCGGCAATACATACAAAAGTCATTGATAAAAAAAAAAAAAAAAGCGTGGGGGTTCCCCAGAATTCAATTACCAGGCCCTTCAGGTCTGGAATGGATATTAAGGGGAACCCCGCCGCAAATTTAAAAAAAAATTGACGTGGGGTTCCCCCAAATATCCATTCCAGGCCCTTCAGATCTGGCATGGATTTTAAGGGGAACTCCACCCCAAATTTAAAAAAAAATGGCGTGGAGTCCCCCTAAAAATCCATACCAGACCCCTTATCCGAGCACGCAACCTGGCCGGCCGCAGGGGAAAAGGGGGGGACGAGAGAGCGGCCCCCCTCCCTCCTGAACCGTACCAAGCCACATGCCCTCAACATGGGGAGGATGTCCCCATGTTGATGGGGACAAGGGCCTCATCCCCACAACCCTTGCCCGGTGGTTGTGGGGGTCTGCGGGCGGGGGGCTTATCGGAAACTGGAAGACCCCTTTACCAAAGGGGACCCCCAGATCCCGGCCCCCCCCCTATGTGAATTGGTAAGGGGTACATTGTACCCCTACCATTTCACGAAGAAAGCGTAAAAAAATGTTTAAAAAAACACACAAACACCTTGAAAAAGTCCTTTATTTAAAAAAATAAATAAATAAACATTCCAGCGGTGAAATCCAGTGTCCCGCGGCGATCCCGATGTCCAGCGCTGTCCTTCATTGGTTGTGCCTGAGCGGACCTGATGGGGAACTCCCTCTCAGTATTTTAAATGTATAGACCCGCCCCTTCTAAAGTTCCCCATCAGGTCCGCTCAGCGGACGAGATGCAGAACATGAGAAGGGGCGGGTCTATACATGTATTACCAAAGTGAGAGCAGTTCCCCATCAGGTCCGCCCCCTCGGTATGTCGGACCCGCCTACGTCATTGGCCTGAGCGGGGAACTTCCTTCACTATGTAAATTTAAATTTACATAGTGAAGGAAGTTCCCCGCTCAAGCCAATGACGTAGGCGGGTCCGACATACCGAGGGGGCGGACCTGATGGGGAACTGCTCTCACTTTGGTAATACATGTATAGACCCGCCCCTTCTCATGTTCCGCATCTGGTCCGCTGAGCGGACCTGATGGGGAACTTTAGAAGGGGCGGGTCTATACATTTAAAAATACTGAGAGGGAGTTCCCCATCAGGTCCGCTCAGGCACAACCAATGAAGGACAGCGCTGGACATCGGGATCGCCGCGGGACACTGGATTTCACCGCTGGAATGTTTTTTTTTTTTTTTTTTTTAAATAAAGGACTTTTTCAAGGTGTTTGTGTGTTTTTTTAAACATTTTTTTACGCTTTCTTCGTGAAATGGTAGGGGTACAATGTACCCCTTACCAATTCACATAGGGGGGCCGGGATCTGGGGGTCCTCTTTGTTAAAGGGGTCTTCCAGATTCCGATAAGCCCCCCGCCCGCAGACCCCCACAACCACCGGGCAAGGGTTGTGGGGATGAGGCCCTTGTCCCCATCAACATGGGGACATCCTCCCCATGTTGAGGGCATGTGGCTTGGTACGGTTCAGGAGGGAGGGGGGGCCGCTCTCTCGTCCCCCCCTTTTCCCCTGCGGCCGGCCAGGTTGCGTGCTCGGATAAGGGGTCTGGTATGGATTTTTAGGGGGACTCCACGCCATTTTTTTTTAAATTTGGGGTGGAGTTCCCCTTAAAATCCATGCCAGATCTGAAGGGCCTGGAATGGATATTTGGGGGAACCCCACGTCAATTTTTTTTTAAATTTGCGGCGGGGTTCCCCTTAATATCCATTCCAGACCTGAAGGGCCTGGTAATTGAATTCTGGGGAACCCCCACGCTTTTTTTTTTTATCAATGACTTTTGTATGTATTGCCGGGAGCCGACAATTCATTAATAGCCGCGAGTCAGTTTTAAATGCATTTTTTTCTTTCAAAAATGACATTTTTTGCAGGGACAGTTCTAAGCACGGGAAACATGCGCCACTTCACATGCATATCATACACACCCCCCAGGTACGAAATTTAAAGGAATATTTCACTTTTATTTTTTCATTTTAAGCATTATTAAAATCACTGCTCCCGAAAAAACGGCCGTTTTTAAAACTTCTTTTTGCATTGATACATGTCCCCTGGGGCAGGACCCGGGTCCCCAAACACTTTTTAGGACAATAACTTGCATATTAGCCTTTATAATTAACACTTTAGATTTCGAACGTTCGAGTTCATTGTATTTAATAGGGTTCTAAAGTTTACACGAACATTTTGTCTGTTCGCAGGTTCTGGTGCGAACCGAACAGGGGGGTGTTCGGCTCATCCCTGTTTGGGACATTCTGCTTGTCCTTCAGCTATTCAGCTTGACTCCGGCGACATGTCACCTTCTAACCAACCTGACTTCAGGGTTCCACTGACATCTGCCCAGTCTGATGGTCCTGTGCAAGATGACCAGTTCCCCTTTAAGGGTCTAGGGGACCCTCCTCAGATTCCTGTTGATCCTCTCATGCCCTTGCTTATTCCTAGAGAGCCTTTGGTCCTCAATAGATCTTCTTGTCATCTCCCTACCTCGTTTTCGGTCTCTGAGGATAATCTTAAGTACGAGGTTAGACAAGTTCTGGATTCTCGGCTCTGCAGAGGCATTCTTCAGTACCTTGTGCATTGGAGAGGTTTTGGTCCTGAGGAAGCGTCTTGGATCGCTGCATCTGATGTCGCTGCACCTCATCTGTTGAGAAGGTTTCATCAGAGATTTCCCTTTAAGCCTGGGTCCAGGCGGGGGAGGGCCCATAAGAGGGAGGGTACTGTCATGGATATGCAGTAGTGTTTGTCTGTCAGCTTACCTTCCTTCCCATGTGTTCATCTTAGAGGCCTGAGCCCTTTCACCTGGCTTCCTTTATAATCTCCTCCCAGCCTGACTCCACCCCAGGCCCTATCACTGAACACTATATTAACCTGTGCACTGCAAGCCTGCTTTGCTGATCAACGTGTTTGTTAGGCATTGTGTGTTTGGGTTCCTGCCTGCCGTGTGCTACGTCTGTCTCTCTGTTACGTTATTGGCTTGTCCCCGACTATCCCTGTCTGCTCGTGACCCTTGACCTTCGGCTCGTTCTTCGTTATCCTTGTCTGCTTGTGGCCCCTGACCTTCAGCTTGTTATTCGGTTCTCTCTTATCGTGTGCTGCTGCTTCCCCTCTTTTCCCCTTATCCTACGGGGCGTGAGCTAGGAAACTCCAGGGGCCGCGACCTGGTCCCAGCCTGCAGCTAACATCCTCACCACTAGAGGCCCTGGAGAAGACCAGCTGGGTCTTAGACTCCGCGCCCTGGGGAATCTTGGCTCTAGCTTCCGTTTGGATCCCGGTTGTGCTCCTCTGGTCCCGCTTTCCACAACCACCCAGTTCCCTATCCGCAGAAGCCAGCCATAGGGTTCACTACCTCGCCGTGCACTCCTGTCCCCCTACGGTGTGCATTTGTCACCTGGCCACAGGTGACCCTGACAGGGTGTCCCTCTCTCCCATTTTAGAAAGTTGGAAGGTATGGATATATATAGCAAACAATTTTGCTTTCTAAGGAATGGAAGGTAGGAGGGGAGAAATGCTTGCTATGACAGAGGGAATGGTGTCATGTCAAGAAAATATTTCTTTATGGTTATGAAGTATCTTTCCTATAAATAGTCATTTACAGTGATAGGTTATGTGTTGGGAATTTTACATTCTCTCCAGGGTTCCCATACTATCAAGAACAAGGCATAAGTATCAAGCAGTGTATTGTTCAGTTTTCTTTTATAAATGTCATTGAATTCATTCACACGTTTATTGTAAGATTTTTTCTTGCATTGAAATTTTATTAACCAATTGGCATGCATTGAATCTTTGAAAATAACATTTAATAACTGGCTTAACAGGCTAAAAACATCAACCCATAACAAAAAGCATTAGCACACAGCCACATGATATGAATAAAGCTGCTTTTGTTTTTGCAAGTTTTAAGATAGGTTTGTTTTTAAACATGTTTTATTCGACATTCACTAAACAGTCAATGAAGGTCAGTAAATTACTGTAGTTTAAAACACGTGCATCCGGAATTTACACCTGCAATAAATGTTTGGTAACATAACATTTACAACTTTATAAATGTACCCCATAGCATTTAGCAATTGCGATGCTGTGTCATGACCTTATGCTTGAAAACCCTCCAATGTGGCCGAATAAAAGCAATTCTGCAAAGAAGTGTGGGCCAAAATTCCTCCACAGCCTTGTGAAAGACTCATTGCCAGTTATCGCAAAAGCTTAATTGCAATTGTTGCCGCCAAGGGTGACACAACCAGTTTTTAGGTTTAGGGGGCAATTACATCTTCACATAGGGCCTGGCAGCTTTGCACAGCTTTTTTCCCATAATAAATTAAATCTTCATTTAAAAACTGCATTTTGTTTTTACTCTGGTTATTGTATCTTTGTGTAATTTTACAATTAGTTTGATGATCTGAATCATTTAAATGTGACAAATATGCAAAAAAAAATTAATCGGGAAGGGGGTAAATACTTTTTTACAACACTGTATGTGCACACCCCTCCACTGCCTTTTCATCTAAAGAGGAATCAATTGGGTGGCAGTAAAGCCGCAGCTCAACCGTGTGGTTTTACCAACCCCAAACCATAGGGTAAATGAGTCCTTAGGCTGAAATTCACACTGTGTATATTTCCTTTAGCATGTGCTGATGTGCGTTAAACACACTTGCATTGGCATGTGTTTTTGTGCATGTTTTTACCTGTACATTTAAACAAAATTCACAGTAGGAGACAAATTATTATTTTCCCAATGTGCATTGCAGTTTGTTGTAATGTATTGCACCGCAGCTATTGTAAATAAAGCACGTCCCACTTTTCCCCAGCACACACCACTGCAGCACATTGATGTGAACTGGACCCTTTAAAAGCAATATATTCTTGTTTGCTGTGTTGAGCCTGTTTTGAGCCATGCATTCAGCCCAATGTACATGGTTTAAATTAATCCTAATGATTTTGGGTCAGTTTAATTTACATGTGTTTATATGTTTTTAAACTGTTGTATTATTTTATTTTTTTACTATGTAAAGTATGCAATCATTGTTTAACAGGTTAACATGTAGTATAATACACGACAAAGGATCCCCAGGGCACTGTGGGCTAGCAAAACAGACAGCATAGTACAACTGCTTATGTTGTGGCACAGTTCGTCTGGCTGAAACTTTGGACAGAGGCCTCTCTTAAAGGATGAGTCACTGGGAAGAATGACTGTTAATTCATCATTGAGCTTTCTTCAAATAAATGACCAGACAGCCTTGAAAATATACATAAATAAGCCTTAAACTTCACTTGGAAGTGACCACCTATCATCTGGATAGTGATAGGAAATAGAGAAATGAAGTCCACAATAGTCCAAATGATCCTATATCAATCTGTGATTTTTGAGAAAAATCAGAAGTGCAATGACAACTTCCAACAAAAAAAACATCTGCTGTGTCCAGACCTCCACCCAGTGATCAAACACGAGGCGTATTAGACAAAATTGACCATCTGCTACAGATAGGTCAATTTGGGCATGTAATATAACAATATTCTTTAAACCTCAATGATGGTGGACCATCACGGGCAATACCGCTGCTCACCTCGGTAATCAAATGCTCCACAATGTATATGTTTAAAAGTAAGCAGAGGGACCTTGCGTAGCGTAACTCTGTATATAAATGGTTTATTGAATAGAGAAATAGCAACACTTACATATCCTCCAATTAAAAACACTTTTTGATGTATAAAATCCACAGGTATGCACAAGATAGCTTCCCAGTTGCTTCCAGTATCGACGTAGGGACATCACAATTGTATTGTATTTGTTTTTTCTAGTTTAACTAGTGTTATTTTTAAGACAATTGATGTTACTGTAGATCAGGGGTCAACAGCCTTTTTCACATTAAGTCTCATTTTACGACCATTAGACAACATGTGTGCCAGCAAATTGCGTGCCATAGACCCAAGATCAGCCCTAATTCCTACGTTGATACTGGAAGCAACTGGGAAGCTATCTTGTGTATACCCGTGGATTTTATACATCAAAAAGCGTTTTTAATTGGAGGATATGTAAGTGTTACTATTTCTCTATTCAATAAACCATTTATATACAGAGTTACGCTACGCAAGGTCTCTCTGCTTACTTTTAAACATATACATTGTGGAGCATTTGATTACCGAGGTATGCAGCAGTATTGCCCGTGATGGTCCACCATCATTGAGGATCAAAGGATATCGTTATATTACATGCCCCCCGCCGGGAGAACACAATGGCTCCACAGGAGGGAATCAACTAATTTTCTTTCCTGCAGTGAAATAAAATTGCACAGTCTATGGCCAGCCTTACACAGAAACGTATTATCGGCCCTTCTAAGCTAGCTGACATAAATTCACAGGCTAGACAGTGCAATATGGTTACTTTGGCAAATCCTTGCATGGGTCCTGGGTCCATGAACCTAAAAAAATTCAAACCTATGGTAACGCCAAACCCAAACCTCCTCCCTAGATACAAAACATAACAAAGTTATTGTTCTGTAAAAAACAAAGCATACTCAATTGCAAATATCTGCTTTTATTAACTTGTTGTGTGTTATGAGCTGAATATTTTTTTCAGCCATTGTTTGGTGCATTTGTATAATATATTACTGTAGCGCCCCCCCCCAATATTTGGGGGCGCTATGTGGAAATTTAAGGGTGGTCTGAGCCAGTAGTTGGGCTCAGACCAATTGTGTCCAATTATTGTTCTGCTCTGGGTGTGATACTGCCCAGCAGTTTTGTTCTCCTTTGCCTGCAGGTGACACTGTCATCGCCGGCACGGGCTGGATTACGGGGGTATCACAGCACCTTGGGTGTCCTCTCTCGGCAGCCGTGCAGTGGGCGTGGTCTACCCGCTGTGCATGCTGGGAGAGGGTACAAAGGGGGCAGACGCCATTTTTGTAGGGCAATTCCAGGGGGGACCCCAAGGCGTTCAGGGGGACCTCTGGTCTAATGAGTGTGCCTCATGGCCCGCATGGCACGAGGTGCGCTGGAGTGCTTAGGCCTTGGGCACCTTCAGCCCGAGGACCTGTTGCTGCATTGTAGGCCCAGCTCTGCTGACAAGGGCCTACGCTTCACAGAAGGATCCCAGGCTGCCCATTTGTAGGGGGCCCATCTTTAGGAAAGGCGTTCCAGGGGACGAACAGTCCCGGCGGAGACTAGTGACGGTACTGCTGTCTCGGGGAGAGGCCTGGGAGTACCCCTACGTACCCAAAGAACTGCTGTTTGCGATAGAGGCCTATCGAGAAAGGTGGTGCGCGGAGGCCATATGGGACTATCTCGAGGTGCCCAAGTCATACAGGTACTTTGCTTGCTCGGCCGCCATGACCGACCGCTTCAAGGGTTGCCGTAAGGAGTGGAGCTATAGTCGGCATGTTCACGCTGATCGTGTGGTGATCTGTTGTCCAGGGAAAGAGGATGCTGTTTATTTTATAGAGACCCTGGACAAGCAATGGAAGCCCATTATTCTTCCAGATCCCCACTATTATCTTTGAGAGACTTTGAGACAGGAACTTATGCTTGTTTTTTTTATTATCCTGTCTTTGCATGGACAAACCGTGCCCTGGATTCAAGTGACTTTGCCCCGCTGAAAAGGGAATGTCTACTCTTAAAGAGGAAGGGAAGTGGAGAGCTTGTTTTTTTTTTTTTTTCCCTCTCTCCCTCTTGCTCCGAACAAAGGACAGTTCCTATAAATTGAACTTTGGGGTAGATTAGTCAGTAGGTCATGGTGAAAGGACGCCGTGGTCAAGATGTGGAGTGTTCATGTGTGCTGCGTTACAGTCCCATGCGCAGCTATTGTGGAGTGTTGAAGGTATGCCAGCGCTAGGTGGCAGTGGTCTGCAGAGAAAAACTGCACTAACAAGAAAGCATTTAGGCTTAGATTTTATTTAAATTTTTTCTTTATGCTATTTTATGCTAGGCTTAGCGTAATGGAGCTTTAGAGAAGGGAATTGCTTCCTCTAGGGAAGGCAGTTTGCTTCTAAATTGTATAGAATATTAGGGATAGAATGTTTATATTTTATTTGCATGTTGTGATTTCTTGCAGGTATGAGAACGGCTATCAACACCACCGGAGAATGGGGTGGGATAGATAGCTAGTGATGGGTGGAATGTATATTATATTGTCTTTTTGAAGAAATGTCAGTATCTGGATGTAATGTTATCTGTGTGCTTCTTTCCTGTTCTTTCTCCCTTCCAAAAATATTGGTTCAGGCAACTGTTTAAAAAAAACCAATAATTTATTTTTGTAGTTTATAGAGAAATCAACGGCCTTCAGGACTGAAGGGTTTTGATTTCCCTAGCCACTGGGGACAGTGTCTTTTCAAGTGAGGGGTGTGTGTAGCGCCCCCCCCCATATTTGGGGGCGCTATGTGGAAACTTAAGGGCGGTCTGAACCAGAAGTTGGGCTCAGACCAATTGGGTTCAATTATTGTTCTGCTCTGGGTGTGATACTGCCCGGCAGTTTTATTCTCACGAGGTGCGCTGGAGTGCTTAGGCCTTGGGCACCTTCAGCCCGAGGCCCTGTTGCTGCATTGTAGGCCCAGCTCAGCTGACAAGGGCCTACGCTTCAGAGAAGGATCCCAGGCTGCCCGTTTGTAGGGGGCCCATCTTTAGGAAAGGAGTTCCAGGGGAAGAACAGTCCCGGCGGAGACCAGCGACGGTACTGCTGTCTCGGGGAGAGGCCTGGAGACCTGCCTAGAGGGGGATCCATCATCTCTGACATCCGTGCTCCATCCCAGCTGCTAGGACCGCTCTCATAGGGACTATCCGGGTGAGCAATACCCACTCAGGCTTGAGTGGCGACGAGTGTATATACTGGATTTAAGTGTTGCGTGCCTGAACCTTCCCCTACATCTTTCAACCTTTCTGATCTTGCTTTCTTTAAGTTAACTCAAAGTGGAAAAAGAATAAAGCCTTGCTGATTAGGTTTTACTCATGTGTGGACATTGGCCTTATTCCTGGAAGATATTGGTGTACCTAGACAACGGAGCTGAAGGATCCACTCATGGAAGGTAATTGCTACAGACCCAAAGTAACAAAACCAGTAGATCCCATTAACAAATAGGGGTCTGCCTGGAGACCTGCCTAAAGGGGGATCCATCATCTCTGATATCCGTGCTCCATCCCGGCTGCTAGGACCGCTCTCATAGGGACTATCCGGGTGAGCAATACCCACTCAGACTTGAGTGGCGATGAGTGTATATACTGGATTTAAGTGTTGCGTGCCTGAACCTTCCCCTACGTCTTTCAACCTTTCTGATCTTGCTTTCTTTAAGTTAACTCAAAGTGGAAAAAGAATAAAGCCTTGCTGATTAGGTTTTACTCATGTGTGGACATTGGCCTTATTCCTGGAAGGGTGTGTGGAGACCGGGTGAGGTAGCTACATTCCAAAAAAAAAAGAGATTATATCTGGGGTATTTATGTTACAATGTTTGCTGGTTATATACAGTATAGTTGCATACATTGTAATAAATTGAATCATGATAAATTATGGATTGTGGCTAACAATACATAATGTTTTCCCTGTGGAGTTTACAGTAGGAATGCATTTTTGTTACTGCTGTTGGCTTATTGTTAGTGTTTTTCTCTAATAAGCTTTTTGCTATGAATCGCAAATATTTTATTACTTCAGGATAGACATTGTAATAAGTACTGATGACACTAATAAATGTTTGTGGCCATTAATTGAGCAATTTGTAATGGTACGTGGGATGTACAGCAATCTTTCTCAGACCTCCGCTTAATGCAGAATAAAAGATCATGATAGTGTACAAGCCTCGGTAACCCATAGTGACCAGAAACCATTTGTTAGCTATTTGATAAAGTAAAAGTCAGCGCTAGGGTAATAATGTTGGCAGCTAGCAACAAAGGTCAATATACAAAAAATCTCTCCAATATTGCAATTTCCAAAGTGTACAGTGCCAAAGGAATATATAAACAAAATAAAAATACAAAACCAGAAAACAGCCAACCTTCCGTTATGTAGCCAAGTGAATTTATGGAACCAGTCACTTTAAGAACAAAAATTATAATAAAATATAATTTAATAAAGTCCACTTTTTTTTTCTTGATAAGCCCATGGCGTGTGAAACACACCCAAAAACTCCACCCGGTGCCAAAAAAAGTGCACACACATAAAGAGTAAAACACAAAACGTGCAACGGGTGTAACACTTGTCCTCCACAAGGAAGGACCTTACCCTGATCCCCCGGGGCGTTAGGCTCCAGACGGGGACTGAGGTACATCACGTGGTCCATCTGGCCGAAACCAGACGGACCCCTTTCTCTGGAGGGTCTGCCGAAAACGGACCAACACAAGTACTTGGTGGGGCTCCCCCGAAGGGAGACCCCATGAGAGCAGGCGAACTAAGCCAGAAGGCCATGTCCACCGACTCCCAAGTCGTTCAGGGCAGGCCTGAGGACCTACACCCTACTAAACACACTGTGACAAAACGTGTACACAACTAACAAAAAAAGACATAAAAGTGACGCACACAGGGATAAATAAAAAGAAAGTGGGGAGAAGGAAGATGGGAAGAGTGAAAAGTGACCATCGTGCAATACAATGGCCGGCCCTCCGGCCAGGAATCAAAAATTCCTCTGGTCCTAGCCAAAAGGCCTGGCCCTAGAGGCAAGTGTGAAAAAAGTGTGTGTGGTGACGTGACCAAGGTGCCAACACTCCAAGTGCCCTTCGACACTGTGCAGGTATGGCACCCCTGGACTACCACTCCAGGGGCACAATCACCACAGGCTTTTCTCTCAACCCTGACCAACAGCCCAGACAGGCACAACCTCCTTCCCAACCAGAAAGGGACTGGAGCTCTGGAAGCTCAGGGAGAGAGCCCCGGTCGCTGAGCTCCCCCCATCGCTCCCATTGCTCCCACCTAATTACATTCAGGATGTACTGACCAACTCCCCTCCTTAAGAGGGCCGGCGTTCCTCTCCCGATCCACTGGCAGGGTTGGAAAGCTGCACCATATCTAGACCAGAAGGCCAAGGACCCGACCCTTCGGCCTCGACCCAATGGTTCTCCATCCCCATCAGAAGGCTTCCGCCTCCACACCAGCAGGTTTTGCATATGCCACCACCATCCTTTTCCACCTCGCCGTGTACTGGGGACGGTTAGCACAGCGCCACCTCCTGGCAACTGATAAGAACAGATACTACACTTGATCTTAGCCAAAAGGCCGAGAAGCGATTAATAAAGTCCACTAATGTGATTCAATCAAATGTGTGTCCATGTAAATCTTGTAATAGCTGGAAATGTATTACACCACTGTGCACTCACCAACTTCTAAGCTACATAAGTAGAGGCAACAAACAGCACA
Source organism: Rana muscosa (assembly GCA_029206835.1). Lineage (NCBI taxonomy): Eukaryota > Metazoa > Chordata > Amphibia > Anura > Ranidae > Rana > Rana muscosa. The sequence continues at coordinate 735,837,828 of CM055116.1, forward strand.
TGTGTATTTAAATACCAGTGAACTCCATATGTCTTCCCTGGTCACAGAGGCAAAGCGATCCTTATTCCCAGGAGGCAATCAGCATGGTCGTGGAAATACAGTATGTGGGGGAAACGCTCACCAAATGGGGCCAAAAGGACCATATATAGCAGGGATATGCAATTAGCAGACCTCCAGATGTTGCAGAACTGCAAGTCCCATGAGGCATAGCAAGACTTTTACAGCCACAAGCATGACACCCAGAGGCAGAGGCATGATGGGACTTGTAGTTTTGCAACAGCTGGAGGTCCGCTAATTGCATATCACTGATATATAGTGTAGTATTTCCTTTAAAACTTAAATTTTCATGAAATAAAGGAAAAAAGCACATACAATAAGTACCAAATAGCAGCATTAAAATAAAAAAACACCATATCCAGAAATACAGCATTGACAAAATGAGAGTGTTAGCTAGTGCTCCACATGAAGCCATTTGTAGGGCTAAAGATCAAGCTATTGTCAACAAAATGCATGGGAAGCCAAGTACTGCCATGGGGGACATGTACCAATGGCAATAAATAAATAAAACATACTGTGAGGGGGTTAGCTCGGCAGCGGGTGTGTGTGACCCCCGGGATGGGCTCCCCACACAAAACAGGCCCAGCAAACGGAGGTTGTGGTTTTCAAAATCAAAAAAGGTGCGGTTTATTTTCTATTTACAGTGACAAAACACAGCAAAGCAAAAGAAACATAACCAAAATAAATCCTGGTCAAGTTGACCTCTGACTAAACATACAGGTTTCCTAACTAACAACTGGGATCAGCCTAGTGCTGTCCTAGTCCCTAAGTCCCTGGTTTAGTAAAAGTCCAAACAAATAGCCACACAGGCTTTGCCTCACCGCACAGGGGTTCACTCTCCCTAGACAGTCCACACAGGTCTGGTTCCAGGCATGAGCTAACATCTAATGAAGCTGGGAGTTCTTATAGAGGCCTAAATGAGCTGACAAGGTTCAGCTGGTCTCCTCATCTCTGTCTGCACGACGCCCCACACTCTCCCTAGAGGTATGAGTCATCCATGAGCCCACTAGCCTTATACAACTCTCCACCTAGTTGTATAAGTCGGCGTAAAGCCTGAATCTGGGCGAAATATATCTACCCCCCTGGATGCAACCAGGTGACTTTACCTTCCTGCTGTCACATACCCCCCCCTCTTGTTTTAACCTCGGGGTTGGAACACCAGCAATCAGGCATTCATGTACTCGAGACAAAGCATCCACATTCCCCATTTGAACGCCATGGCGATGCTTTACTGTGAAGTTGAATTCCTGGAGGGCCAGGAACCACCTATTCACTCTTCTATTTGTTTCCTTGTTTTGAGCCATCCACTTTAACGGAGCGTGATCCGTAACCATGTCAAAGTGCCTACCTAGCAGGTAGTACCGAAGGGAATCTAGAGCCCACTTCACCGCTAAACACTCCTTTTCAACGGTGGCGTAATTTACCTCATGGGACTTCAACTTCCTGCTGAGGTAAATGACTGGGTGCTCTTCCCCGTTCCAGACCTGGGACAATACTGCTCCTAACCCCACATCTGACGCATCACTTTGTACGACAAAGTCTTTAGAGAAGTCGGGTGAGTACAACACTGGCTGGCTACATAAGGCTTGTTTCAAGAATTGGAATGCTGCCTCAGCCTCGGGGGTCCATTTAATCATGACCGACCCTTTCCCCTTCGTCAGGTTGGTTAGGGGCACAGCCTTAGAAGCAAAGTGGGGAATGAATCGCCGATAATACCCAGCGATTCCCAGAAAGGCTCGTACCTGCTTCTTGCTGTTGGGACGTGGCCAACTCTGGATGGCCTCGACTTTGTTGAGTTGGGGTTTTATTACTCCCCTCCCAATGGTGTACCCAAGATATTTGGCCTCCTCCTGCCCAATGGTACACTTCTTGGGGTTAGCCGTAAACCCCGCTTCCCGAACAGAGTCCAGGACTGCTTGCACTTTTGGCAGATGTGAGGCCCAATCTGTGCTATGGACAATTACGTCATCCAGGTAAGCCGCAGCATACTTCCGATGGGGCCTCAGCATCTGGTCCATTTTCCGCTGGAATGTGGCCGGCGCATTCTGTAACCCGAACGGCATTCTTTTATATTGGAACGCCCCGTCTGGGGTTACAAATGCGGTTTTCTCTTTGGCCGACTTGGCCAGGGGGATTTGCCAATACCCTTTTGTGAGGTCAAGAGTCGTCATGTATCGGGCTGTTCCCAGCCGGTCGATCAACTCATCTATACGTGGCATGGGGTAGGTGTCAAATTTTGTAACTTTGTTCAACTGACGAAAATCGTTACAAAATCGCCAGCTCCCATCCGGTTTAGGCACCAACACGATGGGACTAGACCAATCACTTTGGGACTCCTCTATCACCCCTAAGTTCAGCATTTTCTGTACTTCCTCCCGTATTGCCTCCCGTCGAGCCTCTGGGATCCGATAGGGTTTTAACTTCACCCTTTCACCGGGCGGGGTAATGATGTCATGCTCTACCCCAGATGTTTGTCCCGGCAGCTCAGAGAATACCTCCTTGTTGCGAAGCACAAACTCCTTAACCTCCTGTTGTTGGGGTTGTGACAAGGTGGCTGCTATTCCAACCTCAGGAATCACGCAACCAGTTTGAGCTGGTGACCAAGTGTCTGCGACTAGGGACTCTCTATCCCTCCAGGCTTTCAACAGATTAACGTGATAGATCTGTTCGGGCTTTCGCCTTCCTGGTTGTCTGACCTTGTAATTCACTTCGCTCACTTTTTCCATTATCTCGTAGGGGCCTTGCCATTTGGCAAGGAATTTACTTTCAACCGTAGGGACAAGTACCAATATCCTATCCCCCGGGGAAAAGGTACGGGTCTTGGCTCCACGGTTGTACACTCTCTGCTGTGCCAACTGCGCTTGGGCCAAATGTTCCTTCACGATGGGCATTACCTGTGCAATTCGATCTTGCATCAGGGCGACATGCTCAATCACACTCCTGTGGGGAGAACTCTCACTTTCCCAAGTTTCCTTGGCAATATCCAACAGCCCTCTTGGGTGTCTCCCATACAGTAACTCAAAGGGGGAGAATCCCGTAGAGGATTGGGGCACCTCCCTAATAGCAAACATCAAATAAGGAAGTAAACAGTCCCAATCCTTTCCATCTCTATCCACCACTTTCTTCAACATTTGTTTTAGGGTTTTGTTGAATCTTTCAACCAGCCCATCGGTTTGGGGGTGATACACAGACGTACGCAATTGCGTCACTTTGAACAATTTACACAGCTCTTTCATAACCCGGGACATAAAGGGTGTACCTTGGTCCGTAAGCAGTTCTTTACAAATACCCACCCGGCTAAAAACAAGAGATAGCTCTTTGGCTATGGTTTTGGCCGAGGTATTTCGGAGAGGGATCGCTTCTGGATAACGAGTGGCATAGTCCATTATAACTAATATGTACTGGTGCCCCCTAGCGGACTTGATTATAGGACCTACCAAATCCATGGCGATCCTCTCAAACGGGACCTCAATGATGGGTAGAGGGACCAGCGGGCTACGGAAATGTGGCATCGGGGCCAACCTCTGACACACAGGGCAGGAGGAACAATAATTTTCTACGTCCTTCATCACCCCCGGCCAATAGAATCTCTGTAATACCCTCTCTCGGGTTTTCTCTGTCCCCAGATGACCTCCAAGAATGTGCCCATGGGCCAACTCCAACACCAACTTCCTGTAAGGTTTGGGCACCACAAGCTGCTCAACGGTTTCTTCTGCCCTTTTTGCCACCCGATACAGTAGGTCCTTCTCTACGCTGAAGTATGGGTAAGTGCAGGTATTATCTGGGTTCACTAACTCACCATCTATTTTCACTACGTTTTCCCGTGCCTTTATTAGGGCGGGGTCTTTCAACTGTTCTGTGGCAAAGTTTTCCCTGTGAACCTCAAGATCAGAAAACTCCACAGACTGTAGGTTTTCGTCTGAGGAGGTGGGCTCCTCTCCAGTTTCTTGAGTCTCCCCTGCCAATACTGATAAGGGAAATTCCGGAGAGTCCTCACCACTCTCAGGGGAGTTCTGGCTATCACATTCCTGGTACATAGGGGCACCAGTGAGGGGCTCAGGATCATCCCACAGTTCCCAGAACTTCGGAAAATCCCTTCCCACAATGGCGTCATGCGGTAACTGAGATACTAAGCCCACTGGATGAGAGAGGGTACCTTTGGGGGTCTCGAAACACACTGTAGTCACTGGATACTCTCGGGTGTCCCCATGCACACAAATAACAGCTACCTTGCTATTCCCAGAGACCTCTGTTTTAACTAACTCAGCCTTTATCAGGGTCACAAGGCTACCTGAATCCAGCAATACCACAACATTTCTACCATTAACACACATTTTGCATAAATGTTTCTCAGTTCCTCGAATGGCAGTGCATGCGACTGTCGCACACAGCGACTGACGTCTGCCCGTCAGAAAGTCACACTGCATGGGTTCCTCCACAACCGGGCAATTGGCTGCAATATGTCCCGCTTGCCGGCAGCGGTAGCAAACGATCCTTCTTGCCGCCTCTTGAGCCGCTGATTTCCCCGGCTGTTCTCGCCAAACTTGGGGTAGAGCTCCCACCCTCTCACTCTCTCCACCCTCACCCCTTGGAATCCTCTTATCCGCCCCTGGGGATGGTCTGGTCTTAGGGTGGAAAGTCCGAGTGTCTCTGGAAGAGGCCGTCAGGTTCTCTGTAGCCAAGTATTTCTCCACACGATCCACAAGACCATCGGCCGTCTCTGGGTCTCCATGGCTTACCCACTTTTGGATGGCAGTAGGAAGAGCTCTCAAAAACCGATCCATTACAACACGTTCCACAATCTTTGGTGCGGACAAAGTCTCTGGCTGTAGCCACTTTCTGCTCAGGTGAATGAGATCATACATTTGAGACCTGGGGGGTTTTCCAAGCTGGAAAGTCCAGTTATGCACACGCTGAGCCCGGACAGCCTGGGTGACACCCAGCCTTGCCAATATTTCAGCTTTTAGCATCACATAGTCTTTTGCTTGGTTAGGCTCTAGGTCATAGTAAGCTTTCTGCGATTCACCAGTTAACAGAGGAGCCACCAGTCCAGCCCACTGCTCCTCAGGCCACTTTTCTCTTTCAGCGGTCCTTTCAAATGTGGTCAAAAATACCTCTGGATCATCCTCTCCAGTCATTTTTGTCAATAAACGACTCACCCCAAAGGACGCGGTATTAGTGGGACGGCTTTCCTCACTGGTCTGCGGACGTTGCTGCATTACTGCTTCCATCTGTTGTTGTAGTCTCTGCTCTTGCTTCTGCAACAGGTCTATGAAGCGGGCCTCAGATTGCTGCTGGGCTCATTGCTGAGCCTCCAGACTCTGTTGCAAAGTTGCGTTTGTCTGCTGCTGGGCTGCAAGGCTCCTTTGCAAACCTGCATTTGTCTGCTGTTGATTGGCATTTGCTAGAGCCAGCTGCTTCAGTATCTCCTCCATGCTGGCTTAAAAAAAACTGCCACTGGTTCTCCACCAACTGTGAGGGGGTTAGCTCGGCAGCGGGTGTGTGTGACCCCCGGGATGGGCTCCCCACACAAAACAGGCCCAGCAAACGGAGGTTGTGGTTTTCAAAATCAAAAAAGGTGCGGTTTATTTTCTATTTACAGTGACAAAACACAGCAAAGCAAAAGAAACATAACCAAAATAAATCCTGGTCAAGTTGACCTCTGACTAAACATACAGGTTTCCTAACTAACAACTGGGATCAGCCTAGTGCTGTCCTAGTCCCTAAGTCCCTGGTTTAGTAAAAGTCCAAACAAATAGCCACACAGGCTTTGCCTCACCGCACAGGGGTTCACTCTCCCTAGACAGTCCACACAGGTCTGGTTCCAGGCATGAGCTAACATCTAATGAAGCTGGGAGTTCTTATAGAGGCCTAAATGAGCTGACAAGGTTCAGCTGGTCTCCTCATCTCTGTCTGCACGACGCCCCACACTCTCCCTAGAGGTATGAGTCATCCATGAGCCCACTAGCCTTATACAACTCTCCACCTAGTTGTATAAGTCGGCGTAAAGCCTGAATCTGGGCGAAATATATCTACCCCCCTGGATGCAACCAGGTGACTTTACCTTCCTGCTGTCACAATACATACAGTGAGGAGAGGGTGTTTTCATGTGGCTTCATTACACTGGAAATACACAACTCTATTAAATGACAGAAGACAGGTGTATAATCAAAAAGGCCTACAATACACCACTCAGCGCCAAACAGAAAAAGTTTTGCTGAACCCAAAAAGACCACAGATGGTCATCCAGGGAAAAACATAAATGTTGACAAAGTTTTCCTTATAGCTTTATCAAGCAGAAAGGAACATCCTATCTGAGCAGCTGTTAAAAAATATAAAAATAGTATAAAAAACATAAAAACAGTTCAAATCTGTGTCAGTCACATACTACAAACAGCGCTGATGTTGAATAGAATAATATGTGGCCAACTCCACAAAAAAGTCTTTAGAAAGATGATGAATAAAAAGTGATTCAGAAAGTGTCCATAGGTGATCCTAAAGATGATTAAGTGTGCACCTTCCACCGAACTCTCCAGATCCACCACGTGAGAACACACTCCGTGATTGATGCTGACTACAGTCTATGGCAGGGATATGCAATTAGCGGACCTCCAGCTGTTGCCAAACTACAAGTCCCATCATGCTCTGCCTCTGGGTGTCATGCTTGATGCTGTCAGTGTCTCGCTATGCCTCATGGGACTTGTAGTTTGGCAACAGCTGGAGGTCCGCTAATTGCATATCCCTGGTATGGTTTAGATGAATACTCCTTTTAAAGGCTGGCTTTATATTACGTTTTGGTGAGTTTAAACCCCTAGGGGGAGTGTGTTCTCACGTGGTGGATCTGGAGAGTTTGGTGGAAGGTGCACACCTAATCATCTTTAGGATCACCTATGCACACTTTCTAAATCACTGTTTTATTCATCAGGCTTGGGGCATTCCTGAAAGCTGCACATGGTGCAACAGAACAGCCTGATTTCCACAGACAGCCTCGATGACAACGTACTCTGGCATCCCATATTTTGCTATTGATACTTTTCGTTTACATCTTGCTTGGTTTAGATACAGCAACAGGATCCCAATCTGAATAATTTCAGTTTGAATAAAAAAATGCCCTTTTCAGATAGTTTTAGCAGCAATGCATGCTTTTATTCAAATGGCAACAGGTCTGCTTTGGGTGGCAGAGAAGAAGTGGCCTATAGTTTGCTGATCTTGCTAATGCAAGCCTCCCTTGTTACTGATCAATTTCTATCAAACCCTCAATAAAGTAAAAACCAGCCCAAAAGTGGAACTTCCGCTCTTTGTACTCCTCCCCCCTCCGGTGCCACATTTGGCACCTTTCGGGGAAGAGGGGGGACAGCACACCTGTCTTTCACAGGTATGCTTTCCCCACTTCCGAGAGCCTCAGCCGCGGGTATTGACGTCACGGCTGCGGCTCCCAGCGAAGGGCCCCTGTGCGATGCACAGACGATTGTCTGATGGGGATGTGTTCACTCTGCAAAGATATTTTCAGTTATGAGTGGATGTACGCTCGTGTCACCCCTGTGTGCCTGATCAACACATTTGGGGGGCCGTGGCGTGCCTCTGCAGATAATCTCTCATCCACAGGAACGGTAGTATAATCCGGGTATGCCTTGTTCTCTGAACAACGCAGAATAAGGATTCACGCCAACGGTAAAAACAGGAGCCTTTGAATTGTTATGGTCGGGGGCAGTGTTCATGATTTCAGCCAGCCATGCGGCTTATTGGACAGCATGGCTTCCAGGTACAGGGGGCAGTAATTCGTACACACTGCCTTCGCCCAGACACGTCCATAAGACTCCCCTAGTCATTGTTCATTGGTTGTTGTATAACCCCTCCTATTTGAAGGAATGCCTTTGCTTGATTACTCGATTGTGAAACCATCAAGCTCTATTGTTATATGAATAAAGATTGCTCCCAGGATCAGGGCAGTTGGTCGAGCAGAGGACAGAAGCACGTAAGCATGGTGGTCATGTCTGTTTACTTATAAGGGAAACGGGTTTACTAAGATGCATTATACCAAAAGGCTGAGAAGACATGGATTACGCATGGCATATAGTGGAATTTCCATGACAATACAAATCCAGGATCAACCTAACTCAAGAGGCTATCCAGTAGTAGAATACATTGCCTATAGAGGCTCTCACCTCAGCACAAATAAAAAAACGGGGAGAGGAGAAAGGCGCTGATGCCTGGAAAGGAGGCATAGTGCCAAAAGAGAGGAAACGGTGGAGAATATGGTCCATGATCTTCGACAGCTTGCAGAGAGAAGAAAGAAGAAAGAGAAGACAGCAGGGGAGGAGGAATTTGCTTGGGGAGGAGGGAAAGGGAGGGGGAGAAGTTCCCATGTGATCTAGTCTATTACCCCACACTGATTCAGACTGTACAGTCATATAGATAGCAGGAAGTGGTCCAGGCCTAGGTGATCTTTGAAGACTAACTACGGGTCCCGAGTCTATAGGAACTTGGCGTGATTATCTATATGGATAGATGTGAGTTTCTCATGAATCATAGTTCCCATGAGCTCAGCAAAAGTTAAGAAATGGCTGGTGCCAGGCTCTGGCCAATGTCTGCTGAGCCACCAGGATGACAAACCCCACCAGCTTCCTCTGGATCTTGGTCAAGGACAGGATAAACCTATGCAACAAGGCTTCCCAGGGATCACGTGCCAATGAAACATGTATGATTGATCTGATAAGTGAATAAACCTGGGTCCAAATTTGAGCAGCCTCAATACATTTTTCCACTTCTGTGTCATCAGGAAGCGTGAAGGTAAGCTTTCTGATGAAACAGAAATGCATTGAGGCTGCATGTCCACTATTGTTGACAGGGCCGCCATCAGGAATTTTGGGGCCCCTTAAACAGCTTCAGGCATGGGCCCCCTGGAACAGAGGAGAAGCAGGGGGGGGTGCTGCCGCCATGAATTAAGAAGCGGGGGGGCAGCCGCGAATTGAGAAGCGGGGGGTTCCACGAATTGAGAGAAGCTGGGGGGTGCTGCCGCCGCGAATTGTTGAGGTCGGGGGGGGGGGGTTTTGGGTGCTGACAAACAAAGAAAGAACAAGAAAAAAGGGGGGGGTTGCCATCCGGGGCCCTGGGGACCTCTGGGCCCCTTACAAAAATTTTTTTTTTTAAATAAAAAATACATAAAAAAGGGGGGTTACCATCCATTGCCCTGGGGACCTCTGGGCCCCTGGGGACCTCTGGGCCCCTTACATGTGTACTGCCTGTACCCCCCTGATGGCGGCTCTGATTGTTGATGTCACTTCTGGTTAAACCTCAGGCATTGTTTCCAGCTATTGGAATGCACGCCGTCTCGTGCACACAATGTGGCTGTTTATTTTGGTGCTGACGTTAGCAACACTAAATGTAGGTGCGCATTTGTGTGTTTTTATACATTGAAGAAATTTGATAAAACTATTACACCATGATACCCTTTATTACTCTCTTTGGGTCCTTTTCTTAATATTATATGAGAGAGAGGTATCTGGAGGGCCTGGGTTGCTAAACACTTTATGTTACTACAAGATCTTCCAGATCCAGTTTACGGTTAGAGAATTAGGCCCTGATAATATCTGAAGGCTGGCTTTGTATTGATGGTTGGTGAGTGTGCATTTCATACACACATTTGGTGAAGCACCATAAGGAGATTATGAGCAGTGCACATCTTTCATCATGGTGATTGGAGCCTTTCCAAAATTTTGGTTTATACTGATGGGACTTTTATAACAATTTGTATTTTTATGTGTATGGACTAATGATTATGTCACTGTTAAGAATATAGTAGCGCCTTACTTTTGTTACCTTACAGAGAGCCTTGTGGATAAACATTTTCAGTACTAGGATATTTCTCACATCCGCTAAACATATTCAAACCTGCCTCGAAATACTGAATGTGATTAGTGATAGAGGAAGCAGAGAGATATGGGGAATTTACACAGCACAGACTTCATGAACTATAATGCTTCTTCCCACACAATCTGTTAGATGATCTGTGAAATCTAGGTGCAATGGATAAGAGAGAACTCAGATTAAAGCAAAGTGAATTAACTTTCTAATATTAGCACCGTGTTGTGTTTACTTGATTGTTACCTCATAAGCTGTTATTACCTGTTGCCTGGATCTTCTGTTGAAATTTAGTTGTTATGGGCTACTACCGTCTACCCATCTTTTTTCTATTTGTACTGTTAATAAAATAAAGCCAAAAGTGCATTAAAGCAAATTTAATACTGGAGCATTTTCTGACTGGTCTGTTGGTTATTCTGGTGAAGGTAATCCTGTGAAGGGAAAGCCACCATATGGTACCAAATCCCAGGGGAATGGCAGCTCAAATTATTTACAGACAAATAAAGTAGGTGACCCCCTCCCCCTCCATTGTGCCTATCAACACCAAAAAGATTGAGCGTGCCAGCTTGTTCAAAGACCATGCATGCGCAGTGCATGATCTCTACCTCCCTGAGGGAGAGATGGAATAATCGATGGCTTGTCTTACTGTCATTACTGAATACAGGGGAAGACTGGGAACTTTTGGCCTGGGTTTCAAACAAGACCAACTGACCTTTTCATGGTAGAGCAGTTTCCTCTGGGCACGGTCAGTGCGCCACACAACACACTAGAGTATGTTGCTGTTTCTGGTAGGCAAAGGCATTATCTTAAAGGACATGGTTTACTGTGACACACCTTTTCACATATACCTGTGAATACACTATAAAAAGGGATTATAAAGGGTGAATTGTAAACAATGAAGTACTTATTGAGTTAATGAAGATGACTGCTGCTCTGTGAAAATGACACCAAAAGTAACCAAAATATTATGCCATTTTCAAAAATAATCTGTGACCGTTTGCAGTTCTTGCTCTGATTAGGACCTGAATGGGTGAGTATGTCCACTCAGGGCCACCAACTCAACATATTTTTTTGGTACCAGCCCTAGAACAAAGGAGACTGAGGTCGACTTTCTTCAGATTGGTAGCGGGTGTCATAGGACTTACATGCAACTCTCTTTCAGGCAATCCTAAAGGGGTTGTAAAGGTTTGTTTTTTATTTTCTAAATAGGTTCCTTTAAGCTAGTGCATTGTTGGTTCACTTACCTTTTCCTTTGATTTCCCTTCTAAATGTTTTTTTTCTTTGTCTGAATTTCTCACTTCCTGTTTCTCCTCACTAAACTCCACACCATCATCCGAGTGGTGGAGTCAGCCAGAACAGCTTACTGAACAGCTTACTGAGGAGGAACAGGAAGTGAGAAATTCAGACAAAGAAAACAAAGAAAAAAAATATTTAGAAGGGAAATCTAAGGAAAAGGTAAGTGAACCAACAATGCACTAGCTTAAAGGAACCTATTTAGAAAATAAAAAACAAACCTTTACAACCCCTTTAAAGCAATAATAATTTAAACAGCAATAGAATGGCTTACAAAGGGATATACCCCTTTAGTGGAGATAAATTACTCATGAAGATTAAACCAACCAAATTTTAGGCTAGATTTACACTACTGCAGCTTTGATTTGATATGATTTTCAGTGCGAATATGTAGTGTAAGTTGGTTGCGTTTTGACATATTTTTGTCACTGTTTTGATGCATTTTTGATGTGATTTTCATGCCTCTGCATTATTGGTTTTGGCCCATGATAAGCATATCTGATGTGACATAAATTAACACCCTCCCGCCCAGCCTATAGCAGAATAATAGGATTTTTATAACAGCTTACCTGTAAAATCCTTTTCTTGGAGTACATCACGGGACACAGAGCGACATAGTCATTACTAATGGGTTATATAGTTACCGTCAGGTGCTGGCACTGGCAACTTCCAAAACCGGAAGTACCCTCCCCTATATAAGCCCCTCCCATCCGGGAGCACCTCAGTTTTGTAGCAAAGCAATAAGTGTCCCCAAAGAGGGGCGGGAGCTCTGTGTCCCGTGATGTACTCCAAGAAAAGGATTTTACAGGTAAGCTGTTATAAAAATCCTATTTTCTTTCTCGTACATCACGGGACACAGAGCGACATAGTCATTACTAATGGGATGTCCTAAAGCAATGCCAAATGAGGGGGGGGATACACCATATATAAGCTGAGCGCTATCAGACATGAGGATCTTTTGCGGCCTGCAACACACTGCGCCCAAAGGCGACATCCTCCTGACTTCTAACGTCCACCTGGTAGGACCTAGTAAACGTGTGTACCGAAGACCATGTTGCGGCCTTACAGATTTGAGCCAGGGAGGCCTGGTGATGCACTGCCCATGAAGTTCCAACTGCTCTCGTGGAGTGCGCTCTAACTTTGAACGGAGGCGGTCTCCTTCTCAAGCCATAAGCTTGCATAATGACCTGTCGAATCCACTTGGCTAAAGTAGACTTTGACGCTGCCTGACCCTTTCTGGGGCCTTCCGGCAGAATAAACAAAGTATCCGTTCTGCGAATCTGAGCAGTGGCTTTTAGATAAGCTTTAACTGCTCTTACTACATCCAAAGAATGCAATAACTTTTCCTCTACCGAAGTAGGTTTGGGGAAAAAAGAAGGAAGAACCACATCTTGGTTCAAATGAAACCTCGATACCACCTTAGGAAGAAAGGCTGGATGAGGACGTAACACTACTCTGTCCTTATGGATAACCAGATATGGCTCCTTACAGGACATAGCTGCTAATTCCGATACTCTTTTAGCCGAACAAATGGCTACTAGAAAAATCAATTTCCTGGTGAGAAGCACCAAGGAATTATGCTGTAATGGTTCAAATGGTTGTTTCTGTAGAACCGACAGAACCAAGTTTAGATCCCATGAACATATGGGAATATTAACCGGAGGCCTAATACGCATCACTCCTTGTATAAAGGCTTTGACTAGTGAATGCGAAGCCAAGGGCCTTTGAAAAAATATTGACAAGGCCGAAATCTGACCCTTGATAGTACTCAAGGCAAGCTTCCTATCTACAGCCCACTGTAGGAAGTCCAGAATCCTACCTATTACGTACTTATGTGGATGCCATTTCTTGGCCTCACACCACGCGATGTACGCCTTCCAGATTTTATAGTAGATCTGCCTGGATACCGGCTTCCTGGCATTGATCATGGTAGATACCACAGCATTAGAGAGCCCTCTCTTTTTTAGAATGTGGGCTTCAATAGCCAGGCCGTCAAACCTAGGGCTGGTAAGGAAGGGTGGTATATCGGTCCTTGCGAAAGCCGGACGACGTGGGAGAGTCCAAGGACTCCCCACTGAAATTTTACAATCTCCGCGTACCACGCTCTTCGGGGCCACGCTGGAGCCACCGGAATCACTGGTTTCTTTTCTACCCTGATTCTGCGGAGTAATCGAGGTAACCATTGTGGCGGTGTGAATGCATATATCAGCTTGAACTGATCCCCAGGGAACACTAGGGCATCCGAGCCGCAAGCTAGGGGATCCCTTGTCCGAGAGACAAACCTATCCCCCTTTGCGTTGAATCTGGATGCTAGAAGATCTACATCCGATGTTCCCCACCGCTGACATATTGTCCAGAAAACCTCGGGGTGAAGGGACCCTTCCTCTGGGCCTAATTGCTGGCGACTTAGAAAGTCCGCCTTCCAATTCTCCACTCCTGGAATGAATACCGCAGATATGGCTGGGACATATTTTTCCTGCCCATTTCAGGATGTAATTTACTTCCCTCTGGGCTGCACGACTCCTGGTGCCCCCCTGATGATTGATATATGCCACTGCTGTGGCATTGTCTGATTGAATTCTGACAGGGGACCCTTGGAGTTTGGATGTCCATGCTACTAGGGCATACCGGGCTGCTCGTATCTCTAAGAGATTGATGGGCAGGGCCTTTTCTGCATCCGACCACCTGCCCTGGAGAGACTATTGCTCCAGTACTGCTCCCCAGCCTATAAGGCTGGCATCTGTAGTGACCACCTTCCAAGAAATCGGACTGAAGGATTTCCTTTTTTCCAGATTCTGGGGAACCCACCACCAACGGAGGCTCTTGCGAACGGAAGGGGACAAGGACATTGTAAGTCTAGGGCCTGAACTTTTTTGTTCCAGGCTGACAGTATGGCCCCTTGCAAATTCCTTGAATGGAATTGACCGTAGGGTACTGCTTCGAATGATGCCACCATTTTTCCCAGCAGCCTCATATACAGGCGTATGGACGGCTGTCTTTTTTGTACCCACTAAGTGGATCAAATCTTTCAAAGACAACACCTTTCCTCGAGGCAAGAATATTTTTCTCTGGCCTGAATCCAACCTTAGCCCCAAGTATTCCAGACTTTTGACTGGTTTTTAGGGCTGACTTGTCTCGGTTGATAATCCAACCGTGAGATTCCAGATACTTGATCGTCTTGTGAACGACCACGTCTAGTTTTTTCACTGAGTGGTCTATCAGCAACAAGTCATCCAGATATGCCATTATCATTACACCTTGTGTTCTTAGATTGGCCAATAAAGGGCCAGAATTTTTGTGAACACTCTTGGTGCTGTGGCCAAACCGAAGGGTAAGGCTCTGAACTGAAAATGGCGCCCTTCTACTGCAAAGCGTAGAAATTTTTGGTGGACTGGAAAGGTGGGAATGTGCAAATAAGCATCTTTGATGTCGATCGTGGCTAACCAATCCTCCCCTTGTAGGGCAGTGGCCACCGATCGGATCGACTCCATCGGAAAGTCCTGATATACAGGAATTTGTATAGCCCTTTTAGAATTAATATGGGCCTCCCGTCCGCGTTTGCTTCGGGACTGAAAAGAGGTTTGAGTAAAACCCGAACCCTCATTCTTCCAGGGGAACCTCCATAATTACTCCTTGGAGCAATAGTTGTTCTAGTGCCAACAGGAGGGACTCTCTCTTCCGGGGATCCCTTGGCACGTTTGACCTCAAAATGGGAAGGAGGAGAGTCTTTTAACTCCAAACTGTATCCCAAACCTACTGCGGAGAGCACCTATCTGTCTTGATCGTGTCCCGCCAGGTCTCTTTGCGAACAACTGGAGTCCTCCCCCCACCCGACTGAGTGGGGGCTTCAATGAATTTAACTTTGGGGGAGGTTTTGTACCTCCCCTGACCCAGGGTTTCTCATTTGCCCCAGGGACTGGAGAAGCAGGCCTCTTAAAGAGGGACCTCTAACTCTGCTTTTAACCGGCAAGAGCGTATTTTTACCGCTGGAAATTTTCTGGATATATTTGTCCAGGTTTTCCCTGAATAAGCGTTCACCATGAAATGGGACGCTAACCAGCCATTCTTTACAGGGAGCTTCAGCAGACCAGTTTCTGAGCCATAGGAGCCTACGCATATGTACTATAGACAGCGTAAGGCGGGAGGCCTGATGGACTGAATCCTCTATGGCGTCAACCGCAAAGCCTAAGGCTCTAGGTAGATCAGCTAGGGCAAAGCCTGCTGATCTGTCAAGTCCCTCAAGACCTGTTTCAACTGATCCTTCACTGCTTAGCAGACCCCAATAGCTGCTACTGCTGGTTGTATCACCAAGCAGATTTTCATAAGGACTCCAATCTTTTATCTATTGGGTTCTTGAACATTTGGACATTATCCACTGGACATGTCAGTGATTTATACATACAAGAGATGGCTGCGTCCACTGTAGGGACCTTCCATTTCTTTTTTTTTTTTTTTTTTTTTTGATGAACTTATCCTCCATGGGATAGACCACCGGAAATCTCTTGGGGGAATAAATATTTTCTCAGGACGTTCCCAATCCTGGTAAATGAGCCCTTTCAGTAAAGGGTGAAGTGGAAAAGAACAAACAGTCTGGGGGCTTCTAGCGACCCCAACGAGGATACAGTAGTGGTTGATGGTTCCGCAAGGTGCATTTTTAAATGCTGATCGGACCATGTTAGTCAGAGACTGAACCCATAATCTTTCAGCTTGAGATGCTGAGAAAAGGTTCCCCCACTGTTGATTCCTCTATAACAGAATCAACCTTATCCTGATCCCCTTCAGGCAGGTCGATCCCTGTATGGGACTGTTGCTCTGCTAACAGGCACTCTGAAGGAGGAGACGGAGATCGGGCGTGCTTTCCCTGACAGGGAGGCAGCGATAAATTTTGACAATCTCTCTCTAATCCTCCCAGAGCTGAGGAAAAAACCTCCTCTGTTACATACACAGGAGCAGGTGACTGAGGACAGCCACAGTACCAAGTACCCCTGCGGGGTCTCTACGGTCACTTACCTCTGAACTTCAGGGGAGACTGGTGCAGCAGGAGTATGCCCAAGATCCTCAGAGCCCGATGAGACCCCCTTCGCTTCCTGGAAGATTCAGTTCCGGAGCTACTGGACGGCATATTCCTAAGCCTAAAGCTGAGGTATTCCAGCCGTAATACACCACTTTTACTGAGAATAGTCTAGCACAATTGCTGCTATATCACAGTTGGTGTCTACTAATGTGCCTTTCTAGGGGATGCCTGTATCAACCGCTTGCTGTATGCCTTTAAATGTTGCCAGTTCTGTCTCTGTACTTCATAGCCAGCTTACTGCAATAATGTGGCTTTTTAAAAACCTGCTGGGACGCCCGCACATGCGCAGAAGCGCTGCGGCGCGCACAGAGCGTCATCCCCCAGGCCCCGCCCCTTTTTCCGGCCACCTCTATATATAGAGGCGCGTGCACGCGCACGCGCGCGGCCACGTGCGCCTCGGCGCTAATTTTCAACATGGAAACCAGGGACAGGAGCCAGGGCCCCCTTTGCCGCAGGCCGGGGGATAGACGAACACTGCAACATGGCAGAGGAAACAGTTTCCTGTAGGAGAACTCACCAGCTGCCTGGACTTTGCTCTCTGAGAAGAAACTAGTCCATATGACAAGAAAAACATTCCACAGCGGCCTCTAGTGGACAAACACAGGTACCGCAGTTTAATATACTAAACATATATAAAAAAACATTCTTTTTTTTTTTTTTTTTTTCTTGACCACCATTAAAAATTATTAAATTTTTTTAGTAGTTACAGGCATGCACAGATATTAGCGGGAATACCGTTAGGTAACAGACAGAAAGACAAATTAGGCTTGGGGGTCCCCCAATAGAACCAAGTTCCTGGGGGCCCCCACTTACCTGTTCCCCGCCGCAGGACTTTGTTTGGTCCACAAAAGCCCAAACTTCACCTATCACGGCAGGCATTGTAATCAAACCTTCAGGGACCGGGTTCCCAAGGATTCCACTCCCCTGGACCTGTATAGCACCCTGCACAGAAAACATCTTGGTCGTGGGTATGACCAGAGCTCTGGATCCCAGGGTCCAGCTCTCCTAAGAGAAGCATTACAGGCAGAACCTTGCTCTTCTCTGCAAGGCCCGGGTACCGACCGTTTAGCTATGAAGCTTTTTTGGTCGGATCCGGAATAGCTTACTGAGGCCCAAAAGAACCTGTACGCAAGCTCAGTGAAAAACACATGTTTCTTCTTGGCCAACACCTTAGACACTGGCAAAAAACTGAGGTGCTCCCGGATGGGAGGGGCTTATATAGGGGAGGGTACTTCCGGTTTTGGAAGTTGCCAGTGCCAGCACCTGACGGTAACTATATAACCCATTAGTAATGACTATGTCGCTCTGTGTCCCGTGATGTACGAGAAAGAAAATGGCTGGGCAGGGGATTTCCCATTCTGGAGTGAACGTCATGTGCTGTCCTTCAGAATGGGCTGCTTGTGCGCATCCCTCAGACACAACACATCACTGATCTCAGTGTAAATAGGAAATTACGGTTATCGGCATTCCTCTCCGCACACTAACAGTGCGACAGTAGAGAGCCGATAGGCGGCTTTCCTCACAGGGGAGATTTGCCCCATGAGTAATGCTTGTCAGTGCCCACCAATGATGCCCACCAGTGATGCCAATCAGTGGCCATCAGTGATGTCAATTAGCGCCCATCAATGCTGTCTATCAGTGTCCATCAGTGCTGCATATCAGTGCCGCCTATCAGTGCCCGTCTGTGCAGCCTCATCAGCGCACATCAGTGAAGGAGAAATTTTTCAGTCTTTTTTTGTTTGTTTAGCAAAAAATAAAAGACCCAGGGTGATTAAATATCACCAAATGAAAGTTCTAGTTGTGTAAACAAAATTCTAAAAATGGAATCTGGGTACAGCGTAGCATGACTGCGCAATTGTCATTCAAAGTGTGACAGTGCCGAAAGCTGAAAATTGGAGGGAGTGAAAGTACCCGGTATTGAAGTGGTTAAAGGCATCCTTTTCCATTTTTACTTCCTTGCTTGTCTGTGCTGTGTGGTGGTTAAGCAGTCATATCCTTTCTGTCATTAATCATGGCAGCAGTTGTTACAGCTACTGCCGCAGTGTTGATTGAAGAAGAGGAGGAGCAGAGGAATAGAAAGCATAAATACTACATCCATCCAGTCACTGCAAATAGGGAAGTAAGAGACCAGTTCTAGTTCATGTATAATGACCTCTGTGCTCATGAGGAAAAGTTCTTCAATTATACAGTATCTCACAAAAGTGAGTACACCCCTCACATCTTTGTAAATACTTTATTATATCTTTTCATGTGACAACACTGAAGAAATTACACTTTACTACAATGTAAAGTAGTGAGTGTACAGCTTGTATAACAGTGTAAATTTGCTGTCCCCTCAAAATAACTCAACACACAGCCAATAATGTCAAAACCGCTGGCAACAAAAGTGAGTACACCCCTAAGTGAAAATGTCCAAATTGGGCCCAATTAGCCATTTCCCCCCCTGGTTTCATGTGACTCATTAGTGTTACAAGGTCTCAGGTGTGAATGGGGAGCAGGTGTGTTAAATTTGGTGTTATCGCTCTCACTCTCTCATACTGGTCACTTGAAGTTCAACATGGCACCTCATGGCAAAGAACTCTCAGACGATCTGAAAAAAAGGATTGTTGCTCTACATAAAGATCTCCTAGGCTATAAGAAAATTGCCAGGACCCTGAAACTGAGCTGCAGCACGGTGGCCAAGACCATACAGCGGTTTAACAGGACAGGTTCCACTCAGAACAGGCCTTGCCATGGTCGACCAAAGAAGTTGTGTGCACGTGCTCAGTGTCCTATCCAGAGGTTGTCTTTGGGAAATAGACATATGAGTGCTGCCAGCATTGCTGCAGAGGTTGGTGGGGTGGGGGGTCAGTGTCAGTCAGTGCTCAGACCATACGCCGCACACTGCATCAAATTGGTCTCTAAACATGATGCACAAGAAAGCCCGCAAACAGTTTGCTGAAGACAAGCAGACTAATGACATGGATTACTGGAACCATGTCCTGTGGTCTGAGGAGACCGAGATAAACTTATTTGGTTCAGATGGTGTCAAGCTTTTGGGGCAGCAACCAGGTGAGGAGTACAAAGACAAGTGTGTCTTGCCTACAGTTAAGCATGGTGGTGGGAGTGTCATGGTCTGGGGCTGCATGAGTGCTGCCAGCACTGGGGAACTACAGTTCATTGAGGGAACCATAAATGAAAACATGTACTGTGACATACTGAAGCAAAGTATGATCCCCTCCCTTCGAAGACTGGGCCGCAGGGCAGTATTCCAACATAACGACCCTAAACACACCTCCAAAATGACCACTGCCTTGCTAAAGAAGCTAAGGGTAAAGGTGATGGACTGCCAAGCATGTCTCCAGACCTAAACCCTTTTGAGTATCTGTGGGGCATCCTCAAACGGAAGGTGAAGGAGCGCAAGGTCTCTAACATCCACCAGCTCTGTGATGTCGTCATGGAGGAATGGAAGAGGGCTCCAGTGGCAACCTGTGAAGCTCTGGTGAACTTCATGCCCAAGTGGGTTAAGGCAGTGCTGGAAAATAATGATGGCCACACAAAATATTGACACTTTGGGCCAAATTTGGACATTTTCACTTAGGGGTGTACTCACTTTTGTTGCCAGAATTTTAGACATTAATGGCTGTGTGTTGAGTTATTTTGAAGGGAAAGCAAATTTACACTGTTATACAAGCTGTACACTTACTACTTTACATTGTAGCAAAGTGTCATTTCTTCAGTGTTGTCACATGAAAAGATATAATAAAATATTTACAAAAATATGAGGGGTGTAATCACTTTTGTGGGATACTGTACCTGCATAGCAATAAAAAGGTAAGTACATATGCTTATTGTCATTAGATTTGTTTGAGGAGGGATGTGCTTGGGAAGAGGAGAGTAGTTAGACTTAAATAGTACTGAAATTGCATCAAATACATGTTAAATCGCATGTAGATGCATTTTTGGTGCATTTCCATTGAACTCTATGGGGAAAAAATCGCAGCTGGAATCACACCAAAGTGGTACAGGACCCTTTTCCAAAAGTGCATTACGCTGTGCTGCTTTGATGTGAACAAGCACCATTGAAAACAATGTGATTTCCATGTTCATGCAATTGTGTGCCACTCAAGTCATATCTGAAATCACATTAGTGTGAACCAGGCCTTATTAATGACATCTTTACAACTTGAAAATAGTTTTTTTTTTATATAAACAAACATGCTAAGTCATAAGATTTGAGCAAACCACAATTTTGAACAAAATGTGCTCATCAGTCAACTAACCTGATGAGAGGGATAGAATGCATTAAAGTGATTATAAACCTTCTGGGTTTTTTTTTAACTAAAATAACAAACATGTTATACTTACCTGCTCTGTGCAATAGTTTTGCCCAAAGCAGCCTGATCCTCCTTTTCTGGGGTCCCCCGCTAGTGATCCAGACCCCTTCTCTTCGGCCAGTGCCCGCATGGAAAGCCACTTTCCATGGGGGCATTTGTGCGTGCTCACTCCCGAGCCACCCAATGGCTGCCGCTCCTATCAATCTGCCCAATGAGGAGGGAGACCGTGGCCAGAGCCGCTGCTCTCGTGCCACATGGCTGGATCAGATCAGGCTCCGGTAAGAATGGGGGGGGGCTGGGGGGCTCCTGCAGTACAGAAGGTTTTTTACTTAATTCCTATTACAAGGAATGTAAACATCACTTGTAATACAAATAAGGATGACAGGTCCTCTTTATGGAGAGATCTGGGTTCAAAAAGACCCCAAATCTCTCCTCTACCTTTAAAAGCAAAAGATCAAAACAATAAAAAAAAATTGATCTTCCGCTTTAAAAAAAAATTCTTCCTGACTGGACCGAAAGTGCCTGATTTTACTAACTGATCTGTCTGCTTTTTCTCCCCAAACTTAAAGTGGTTGTAAACCCTGTTAAGAAAAAAAAAAAAAAAAAAAAAACCTGCAAGACAAAGCCATAATGAGCTAGTATGACTAGCATACTAGCTCATTATGCATCACTTACCTTAGATCAGGGCCCCCGAAGCCGTCCTGGTCTCCCTCTTCAGCCGCAGCCATCGCTGCGGCGATAGCCGGAAGGTTACTTCCGGGGATCGCCACTCCAGCCAATCACAGCGCCGCTGTGATTGGCCGGAGCGGCGAAGACGTGACTCCGTGCATGCACGCGGGAGCCCTCAATTTCGGCTAAGCCGGATTTGTGAATGGGATTAACCCTATGAATGCGCCGTTGTCTACAGCGCGAATGCGCCGTAGACACCGATGCATGTCCTTTTTAGCAAATATCTTCTAAACCGTGTAGGTTTAGGAGATATTTCTTGCACCTACAGGTAAGCTTTAATCTAGGCTTACCTGTAGGTGCAAGTTGCATAAGTGGGTTTACAACCACTTTAAGCCTCGCACACACAATCGGATTTTCCGACGGGAAATGTGTGATGACAGGCTATTGGCGGAAAATCCGACCGTTTGTAGTCTCCATCAGACAATTGTTGTCAGATTTTCCGCGGACAAATGTTGGATGGCAGGCTTTAAAATTTTCCGCGAACAACGGCCTGTTGTCGGAATTTCCGAGCGTGTGTCCACAAGTCCATCGGACAAAAGTCCAAAGTACAAACACGCATGCTCGGAAGCAATGCTCACCAAACACAACATTAGCAGAAGGTGCCCAAAGGGTGACGCTAAAGAGCTAAAAAAACACGTACTACGTAACTACATTCATGTTTGTTGGCCCACAAGTTTTTGGCCAACGCCCTTGGGATAAAAGTCCAAGGCTTTGTGTGCGGAAAATCCAATCGTGTGTACGAGGCTTTAGAGTTGATTTCAGGGTGAAGAAACAGAAAGCTTGCTGTCTCTGTACAGAGTTCTGTGTGTTTGTCAACACAGATCTGTGCTGTGATTGGCCACAGCTGATCATTGGCTGAAATCTGCTGACAAACTCGTGCTGTGTCCAATCACAGCAGGGGGTGTAAGGGTAAGTTGTGGTGCCTGGCTGTGTCCCCTGCTTGCAGTATATCTACTGTGAGTGGTGGCAAGCGGTTAAAGTGTATGCCAAGGTAAAATAAAAAAAAACAAAGAACATATGTAGCACATCACTGCAATACATCCTGTTGATCTGCAAAAAATGCACTTAGCTCCTAATTGGCTGCTGTGAGTGACAAAACACAGCATTTGTCCCAATTGCCTTTTACTAATCTACTCAAACGTCCCCCCTACTCTATTCTCTACAACATAAAGGGCTAATTAATATGTAGTCCCAAGATAGGAACTAAAAAGAGTAACAAGAAAGTGTGCACAAGACACACAGGACAGCTCTCGTCTTACAATTAAAGTGTTACTAAACCCAGGACCCTGCATTCACTATATCTGATCTCCCACAGTACAGAGAATATGGAACCGCAATTATTTTAGTAAATATAAAATGCCTAATACCTTTTCTCCTCAGCAGTATAGAGCAGTCTTATCTTCTATCAGTGTCTGGCTGAGCACTGGTTAAAGCTAGTAGGAGGAGTTTTCATTTTTCTCTGACTATCCTATGAGGCTGCAGGTCCCCTGACCCGCTGTCTGGACAGTGCTCATTGGCCCTGTGCTGATCACACGCACCCTCCCCCCATAAATAAAAAAATAACCTCTCTAGCAATACACACCAAACAGAGCACATGCAGAGTGCCTCCAAGGCTCTGTTCTATCAGAAGATAGATTGGGGACAGTGGAAGAAGGGAAGGATCAGAGAAGACAGGATCAAACAGCCTTTTTTACACAATGCAGAGGATTAACCCCTTGGGTTCCACAGCGAGTATCACAAGCATGCTTTACTGCATATACAGAGTGATTTTACTGTTGTGGGCTTAATAACACTTTAACAATTCATCTAACCATACCGCACACACATAGGTAAGGTAACCCTTGTGAAGGGTGGGTGCATGGCTTTACAGTGAAACCATACTTTGCTAGCTCTGAGTCTCTGCCAAGGTCAATGGGTCTTATTGGTACTTATCAAACAGATGTAACAAAACACTTTCAATAGTATATTTAGCATGCCAAAAGGGATCAAATAAGAAAAACATATTGTTAGGGTTTACATACCCTTTAAGAACAAGAACTGATACAATGTAAAATATCTGACTGGTAACCATGGGCTTCTTGTTCTTTGCACAGGATCATTTCTCTTTGAAATGCCCTATTAAATGTGATTATATTCATGCAGTTCTTGGCAGATGATTTTACTTTTTACCTAACGACTAATCACAAGGTTAGATAATGGCAGATTTGGATCATGCCAGTTGGTTGGCTAGCGTTTGTTAAAGATATTTCATTTTCTGTAATGAATGTCTCGGTTCAGCAATATCTGTATCTGCAGATGCCAATACATTACTTGTGAACTTTCGACAGAAAGTTGGATAGTGTGTATCCAGCTTAAAGCCTCATACACACGATGGGATTTTCTGCGGACAAAGCGTAGGACTTTTTTCCGAAGGGCGTTGGCCAGGAACTTGTCTTGCATACAAACGGCAAAGAATTGTCGGCCAGCAAACACAAAACTACGTGTTTTTTCAGCTCTTTAACGCCACCATTTGGGCAACTTCTGACAACAAATCTGGGAAAATCCAAAAACAATTGTCCGATGGAGCATAAAAACGGTCAGATTTTCCGACAACTGTCTGTCATCACACAATTCCTGTCGGATAATCTGATTGTGTGTACGAGGCTTAAAGCCTCGTACACACGGTCGGACTTTCATCTGACTTTTCCGTGGTTTTTTGTCCGAACGGAGTTGGTCGGGAACACCCATAGCATACACACGCTCGGACTTTTCTGCAAACTTTCCCCAAACTTTTTGCAACATCAAGTGGTTTTCCTGCTCTTTTCTGCTCTTTACCGCCACCCTTTGGTCAACTTCTGCTATTGTTGGTTGATTTTAACATTAGTTGATTTGTCCATCGGACAAAAGTCCTATGGTTTTCTGTACACACGGTCGGACTTTGCTCCATCGGATTTTTGTTGGGCAAAAGTTTGTCCGTTTGCAGACCCAACTTTTGTCCGATGAAAACAAGAAAAAAGCAAAAAAAGTTTGTCCGATGGAGCGTACACACGGTCGGATTGTTGGTCCAACTTGCTCAAAATGAAGTTTGTTGGCCAAAAGTCCGACCGTGTGTACGGGGCTTAACAGTCAGAAGCAAGTTTACAACTTAAGCCTCGTACACACGGTTCAATTTTCAGAAGGGGATTGTCTTGGGATTGTTCTTACCGTTAGTACGCTCCTTTTGACAATTGTTGTCCAATTTTCCAACAACAAATGTTGGAAGACAGCCTAGTAAATTTTTGTCAAACGACAGCTCCACGTCAGATTTTTGGATGGTCAGTACACAATTCTGTCACACAAAAGTCGAAAGTACAAACACGCATGCTCGGAATCAATGCTCACCAAACACAAAATTAGCAGAAGGGGCCCAAAGGGTGGCACTCAAGAGCTGAAATTCCTTGTAGTACGTCACTATGTTAGTGTTTGTGGCATGAGAATTGTGTAATGTTAGTATGCAAGACAAGATCCTGGCACACGCCCTTTTGACAAAAATCAGACGCTCGGTTGTCCAACAATCGTACCGTGTATACGAGGCTTTAGACCTCATACACACTATTAGATTTTCTGCAGATTTTTGTCTTCAGATTTACCAAAACCTTGTAGTGCAAGGGCCTGCCTGATTGCATACAAATTGAAACTCTTATGCCTCGTACACACAACCGGATTTTACGACGGGAAAACTGCTATGAGAGCTTTTGGTCGGGAATCCCGGCCGTGTGTATGCTCCATTGCAGTTTTTCCGACGGGAAAACTGCCATACAGAAAAAGAGGTCAGGATCTCTTTTTTCCCATCAGGCCAAAAACCCGAGCGGGAAATCCGTCCGTCTGTATGGTTTTCCGATGGGCAGAAAACCACGCATGCTCAGAATCAAGTATGAGATGGGAGCGCTCTTTCTGGTAAAACTAGCATTCGTAATGGAGATAGCACATTCATCACGCTGTAATGGACTGAATAGCACAAGGCTGAAAAGCGCGAACCGTCTCTCACCAAACTTTTACTAACACGAATATCAGCAAAAGCAGCCCAAAGGGTGGCGCCGTTGGAATGGAACTTCCCCTTAATAGTGCCGTTGTACGTGTTGTACGTCACCGCGCTTTGGACGGGCGGACTTTTGTCTAAGCGTCTGTATACAAGGCAGCCTGAGAGGAATTCTGTCGGGAAAACCGTTGTTTTTTTATCCGACGGAAAAACCGCACGTGTGTACTAGGCATTAAGGTTTGACCTCATATTACATGGTTTTGGTAAATTTGAAGACAAAAATCTGCAGAAAATCTAATAGTGTGTATGGGGTCTTTGGGCACAATTAACTTTTGTAGACATTCCCTATAACACAGAAAACCATTTTATGATTTTAGGTAAACTTTTTAGTGTTTTTTTTTTTCATGTTTTCTTTAGTTAGACCCCATACACACTATTAGATTTTCTGCAGATTTTTGTCTTCAGATTTACCAAAACCATAAAATATAAGGTCAAACCTTAAGATATTCAATTTGTATGCAAACAGGCAGGCCCTTGGACTACATGGTTTTGGTAAATCTGAAGACAAAAATCTGCAGAAAATCTAATAGTGTGTATGGGGCTTAACCACTTGCCGACCTCTCACATCGGCAGAATGGCTCGTACAGGCGCAATCACGTACCTGTACGTGGCTCTTTAACTACTGTCGTCGGGGTCGCGCGCGCGCCGCCGGCGGCGCACTCGCGACTCCCCTGCAGGGTTGCCAACTTTCAGTAAATTTACAAACAGTTTGTAAAATCCATACTTTTTGCATCTGTCCTTGAATGTCTATTACAGACATGTAGGCTGCATGTCCGTAACTGACATTCATGGACAGATGCAACAATTACGGATTTTACAAACTGTTTGTAAATTTACTGAAAGTTGGCAACCCTGCTCCCCTGCCTTCCCCGTGAGTGGGACCGCGGGTCCCGCGGACTCGATTGCCGCGGGGATCCCCGCGATCGTCTCACGGAGGCTCAGAGCAGGGAGATGTGTGTGTAAACATAGCATCTCCCCGCTCCTCTGCTGACAATGTCAGCGATCTCCGCTCTGTGTAATCAGAGCGGAGATTGGTGATGTGTCAGTCGTAGCCACGCCCCCACACAGTAGTAAACACTCCCCTAGGCACACTTAACCCCTCCAGCGCCCCTAGTGGTTAACCCCTTCACTGCCAGTGTCATTTTCACAGTAACCAGTGCATTTTTATTGCACTGATCGCTGTGAAAATGACAATGGTCCCAAAAATGTGTCAAAAGTGTCCGATGTGTCCGCCATAATGTCGCAGTCACGAAAAAAATCGCTGATCGCCGCCATTACTAGTAAAAAAATTTTTTTTATAAAAATGCCTTAAAACGATCCCCTATTTTGTAAACGCTATAATTTTTGCGCAAACTAATCAATAAACGGCGATTGCGATTTTTTTTACCAAAAATATGTAGAAGAATACGTATCGGCCTAAACTGAGGAAAAAAAATGTTTTTTTTATATATTTTTTGGGGATATTTATTATAGCAAAAAGTAAAAAATATGTAATTTTTTTCAAAATTTTCACTTTATTTTTGTTTATAGCGCAAAAAATAAAAACCGCAGAGGTGATCAAATACCACCAAAAGAAAGCTCTATTTGTGGGAAAAAAGGACGCCAATTTTGTTTGGGAGCCATGTCGTACGACCGCGCAATTGTCAGTTAAAGCGACACAGTGCCGAATCGCAAAAAGGGGCCTGGTCATAATGGCCCGTATTGGTCCGGGGCTTAAGTGGTTAAGACATTGACGGCTTGCATTTTCTATTTTTTTATTTTACTTTTACTACTGTAGCACTACCCTCTCCTCTCAGGGAAAAGAAGAGAGGCACCCATGCCTCAAGCCCGTGTCCTCTAGTTTAGAGGTCAGGCGGTGTATATGTATTTGGGTCCCGCAGCGAGTTACCTCCTTCCACTGGTTCCCATCTCCAGAATGTAGAGACGAGTCTGTACTTTTCCCTGTTCAATAAAGTCAATGTCCAAACCACTTAAACTCCAACGTTGAGTTTATTTTGTATCTTTGCTTGATAGGTAGAGAGAGAGAGTAGATGAGAGAGATAATAGTTGAACTAAAAGCAGATTCAGGCACAGAACTCTCAGATTTATCACCACTCGGTCCCGAGTGGGTACAGCTCACCCAGATAGTTCCTCAATGGTCCTAGCAGCCGATGTGGAGCTCGAACAAGCAATTTAAATCCTCCAAGGACAAGTTCAGTATGTCCTCGAAGAGCAACAGCACTCCGCAGGGTCAGTTCTGTGGAGCATAGGATCCTTCCCTCCGACAGGTCACCAGGCCTCTCCCGAGACAGCAATCTGACTATCACTGATCTCCTGTTATGGGACCGATCTTTCCCTGGCTTCCTCCTGGTCAGAGCAGATGCCCTCACCCGGGCATCCTAGGACTCTAAAGTTCTGCCTGTAGACCCAGTTGAAGGTACTGGGCCTACCCGGAACGTTGCGGTCTCGGGCCGAAGGTGCCTGAGACTCTTCAGTCGGTGTACGCACCCCCCTCCTTAGGGGGCGCACTCCTCCAGGTACTTGTCCCCGGGTCTCTCTTCGAACAAATGGCGTCTGCCTCTTTTATATCCTCTCCCGGCATGCACAGCAGGCAGAACCTGCCCACTGCATGGTAGCCGAGAGAGGACATCCAATACGCCAATGCAACCTATGGCTCAACCTTGACCCAACATGGCAACGCCACCTGCAGGCCACAGGGAACCCTACATAGGCACACAGCATCAAAGCAGCGTCCAGCACAATTAGAGGGCCCGAGCCATACCAGTGCTCGGGTCATCCCCCTAAATTTGAACCTATAGACCCCCTAAATTTGGGGTACCCGCTACACTACATTTCAGTCCTGTACTCTGACATACTTTAACCACTTCAATACAGGGCTTTTTGTACCTATTCAATACCGGGCCTATTTTGGCACTTCTCTCCTACATGTACAAATCATCATTCTTTTGCTAGAAAATTACTCAGAACCCCCAAACATTATATATGTTTTTTTAGCAGACACCCTAGGGAATAAAATGACGGTCATTGCAACATTTTTTCTTGCACAATATTTGCGCAATAATTTTTCAAACGCCTTTTTTAAAAAAAAAAAATGGTTTCATGAATTAAAAAATAACAAAACAGTAAAGTTAGCCCAATTTTTTGGGAACATATGAAAGATAATGTTACGCCGAGTAAATAGATACCTAAGATGTCACGCTTTAAAATTGCGCACACTCATGGAATGGCGCCAAACTTCGGTACTTAAAAATCTCCATAGGCGACGCTTAAATTTTTTTTACAGGTTACCAGGTTAGAATTACAGAGGAGGTCTAGTGCTAGAATTGTTGCACGCGCTCTAACGCACGCGGCGATACCTCACATGCGTGGTTTGAACGGCGTTTACATATGTGGGCGACTTACGTGTGCATTCGCTTCTGATCGCGAGCTACCGGGGACAGGGGCGTTTTAATATTTTTTTATTATTATTTATTTATTTAACTTACTTATTTATTTATTTTTTTACAATGATTTTACTTTTTTTTTTTTTGATCACTTTTATTCCTATTACAAGGAATGTAAACATCCCTTGTAATAGGAATGTGTGTGACAGGTTCTCTTTATTGAGAGATGCGGGGTCAATAAGACTCCACATCTCTCCTCCAGGCTGGAAAGCATGAGATCAGTGAAAATTTTTTCACTGATTTCATACTTACAGCCGCAACGGCGGCTTTGTTTACATTTTTGAGACCCGGGCGTGACGTCATCACATCGCGCCCGGGCCTCCGACGATCATAGAGATGACTGGTGACCATCTGGTCACCAGTCATCTCTATGCTCATCACGTGACTCCACCAACGATGCCGGAAGATTCGCTCCGGGTCCCCGATCGCACGGGGGAGCCCGGAGAAGCACCGGATGGCGGCGGGAGGGGGGGGTTTCCCCTCCCGCCGCCTATAAGAACGATCAAGCGGCGGAACCGCCGCTATGATCATTCTTATGGTGCACAGAATCGCTGGCACTTCAAAAGGATATCTGAATGATGCCTCTAGCTGCAGGCATCATTCAGATATCCCCCTACAAAGCCGAGGACGTCATATGACGTCCACCCAGGATGGGAGATCCCATCTGTGGACGTCATTTGTCTATGGCTGGGTAGGGAAGTGGTTAATAAAAAATTTGAACAAGAAAAACAACAGACTTACTGGCTGGATTACTATATGAAAATGTAAGAAAGAAAGCCTAAAAAATTCAACAAATGCAGTCATCACATCTAAGAACTGGTAAGCTGCAATATAATAAACGTTTGCTTTTGTGTTTAAAACTGCTTTAAAGTGTAACTCCACTTTTGTTGAGAAAAAAAACATTCCCCCTGGGTGATCTATGAATTTTGCCAAGATTTTAAGAAACTTTGTTGCATATTCCTACCTTTTGTTATTCTGAAGAAATCACTGTTTGTTCCTCTGTGCCTCTGTGTTGATTGAAAAAAAATAGAAACTGCGCTATATGCTAAAGTTATATAAGACACATAAACTGCATTATGTTAAGGCGACCAAACATGGAGTTGCTAGAAATTTCAAAGTCCCACAAAGTTGTGCTCTTGCTTAAACTCAAAATGACCTAAAACAGTAAAACAATAATAAAAGTTCAAAGTCCCAAATTAAGTGCTCGTGCTTAGAAATAGATGCGGTATTCCGTGCTTGATAAGTGCTCAGACAAGGTGCCCCCACATAGATGTAAACTCACCCCTCAGAATGGACCAACTATCGCTAGTATGGTCAAATACACGTGTGGGGCAATCCCTGTAGATTTCCTTTAGACTGAGGTTGCCTGGGATAAATGTTCCTCATGTGGATAGATGTGACAAAAAAACCTCATTGCGCAATACCGTTTAAAAATATATTCCAAATATAAAAACATAGTAGTCAACTCACATGTAAGGGTGCCTAGAACCTGGCACCCAGTCATCGCGTCCTAACATCCTGTTCCGGAAATCGAGCACTCACCGCGATATCGTTCTACCATTACCTATGGGCAGATTTCCTGGATAAATTTACCTGCTATTCACACCGGTGCCAGGTTCTAGGCACCCTTACATGTGAATTGACTACTATGTTTTTATATTTGGAATACATTTTTAAACGGTATTGCGCAATGAGGTTTTTTTGTCACATCTATCCACGAGGAACATTTATCCCAGGCAACCTCAGTCTAAAGGAAATCTACAGGGGCTGCCCCACACGTGTATTTGACCATACTAGTGATAGTTGGTCCATTCTGAGGGGTGAGTTTACATCTATGTGGGGGCACCTTGTCTGAGCACTTATCAAGCACGGAATCCCGCATCTATTTCTGAGCACGAGCACTGAATTTGGGACTTTG
Source organism: Rana muscosa (assembly GCA_029206835.1). NCBI lineage: Eukaryota > Metazoa > Chordata > Amphibia > Anura > Ranidae > Rana > Rana muscosa. Next base: position 735,868,576 of record CM055116.1, read on the forward strand.
AACTTTTATTATTGTTTTAGGTCATTTTGAGTTTGAGCAAGAGCACAACTTTGTGGGACTTTGAAATTTCTAGCGACCCCACGTTTGGTCGCCCTAACATAATGCAGTTTATGTGTCTTATTATATACCTTTAGCATAAAGGGCGGTTTCTGTTTTTTCATTTGTTATTGATTTGCACAGAATTTTTTTTCACTGCGGCTACTAATTGTTTGATGTGGTATCACTATATTTTCATTTATTATTATTTGGTTTCTTTTGGCGCTTTGGTTATCTAATCAATCTGTGTTGAGTGAGTCTAATGGCATTGGTTTCATAATTATCAGTCAGCTGTGCACCTGCAGGCCTCTAATGAGGTAAATTGCAGGGTCAGCATCCCTTAAGAGCCGGTTCACACTGGGGCAACACGACTTCCAGCGCAACTTTACGAGGCAACTTCGAGGCAACTTCGAGGCAACTTCAAGGCAACTTCGAGGCAACTTCGAGGCAACTTCAAGGCAACTTCGAGGCAACTTCAAGGCAACTTTGAGGCAACTTCGAGGCAACTTCAAGTTTCCTCCAGGACAGGTGACTTTGCCAGTGGCCAATCAAACAATAATCAGCTCTGTGGAAGGGAGGGGTTTGCCTGAGAAAATAATTTTCTCTTCCTGTAAAGTTGCTTCAGTTAAGACACTGATCCGACTTTGGAGGCGACTTCCATTGAAATCAATGAGTACAAGTCGCCTAGAAGTCGTTTTCAAGTAGTACAGGAACCTTTTTTGAAGTCGGAGCGACTTCTGTAGTGTGCATAAAGACGGCTCCATAGACTAACATTACAGCGCGACTTGGGGCGACTTGGGGCGTCTCGGGGCGACCTGAAGTTGGATCCTGAGTCGCTCTGGTGTGAACCGGCTCTTAGCGGTCATTTCCTATTGAAAGTATCTCACCAAAAATGACATTTTGGTTGCAGGAGATGCTGGAAATCTGAATTGTATCATGGGCAGACTTCTGAGCCAATCACAAAAGCAAGAAATGCTGTTTCTGGGACGGGGCATTCTGTACACACTCTATTTACCGAACACCTCCAGGTAGCCATATTGCATTGTTTTTTTTTAGAAAATTACAGAGCTGCAGATTGAAAAGGAAAGGTAATTTTTAATAACATTCGATTACAATATGACTTGTGTCACAATTGTATACACTATATTATTTTTTTTTTATTGGCTTTTTTTTTCGCCATGAAAGTGGAGTTACCCTTTAAGCTGGCCATGGACTGGTGCTTGGAGAGAGTTTTCATAGAAACGGATATGAGAAGCTTTTACACCTACATATCTGTTGATTACACTTTTAAGTCTATGAGTTTATTGTTACATTTTTAACACGCTGATTAGTTGATCATTTACTTGATATCAATCATCTGAACTATACAATAAAAAGACATTTTGTAGAATAAATAAAAGGCTCCATTCATCGTCTTTGAATACAGGAAATATTTTATGTTACGATCAGCAATTCAGGATTCATAAAGTTACTCTACAACAGGCTTGCCAAACTGACCATTTATAAACAACATACGACTGCTTTCCTTACAGTCTGCAGATCATTTTAAAGAGACCCTGTCATCAGATTTAGAAAATGCAGGCAACGGCATAGAAAAATTAAGTATTTCAAATGCTTACTTGCACTGTTTTTCCTTCCCATAAACAATTTTAATTCACTTTCACTTTGAACTTATTAGCAAATTTGAATACTCAAAGAAAAATGAATTCCCCTTTTCCCCTAAACTTCCAATCTGCAGCCACCTGTGATTTTCTTAAAAGATAGCTAAAGTCATAGCATACACTTTTCTTTTATTGTATCATCATTGTAATAGCAATACAAACATTTCTTTTATTTCTGGCAATTCAATATAAATTTACTTGACAAATCTCCTTTCATGTTGGGAGAGCTGAATATCTGCTGGCCAAATCTTTCCACATAAAACAAAACAAAGGGTACACCAGCCTAGTGCTTTATCTTCAAGCCATTTTTTTTAAAGTGGTAAGTATTATACTGAGGCTGGGTTCACACTAGTGCGACACGACATCCGTCCTACTTTGGATCCGACTTTGCCCTGCGACATGAAGCCGACATATGTCCGACTTTCAATGAACGGGGATCCGACTTGGATCCCCGCCAATATCAGGCACTGTGTTTGGTATGAATCTTGTGGGGGAACTCCAGGCCAAATTTTAAATTAAAAAAACGGCGCGGGTTCCCCTCCAGAGGCACACCAGGCCCTTGGGTCTGGTCTGGATTTGAACAGGCGCCCCTACGCCGAAAAAACGGCGTGGGGGTCCCCCCAAAATCCAAACCAGACCCTTATCCGAGCACACAACCTGGCCGGCCGCAGGGGAAGAGGGGGGGACGAGAGAGCGGCCCCCTCCCTCCTGAACCGTACCAGGCCGCATGCCCTCAACATGGGGGGTTTGGTGCTCTGGGGCAGGGGGGCGACCTTCGGCCCCCCCACCCCAGAGCACCCTGCCCCCATGTTGATGAGGACAGGGCCTCTTCCCGACAACCCTGGCCGTCGCTAGTGGAGGGGTCGGTCTTCCCGTCGCTGTCGCCGTCGGCTTCTTCTTCCCTCTTCTCCTTCTCGATGTTGACGCATCGCTTCTTCCCGCTGTAATACTGGCTCTCCACTCCGCTCCGCTCCGCATTAATATAGGCTTCTCATGACGTCACAGTCACATGTTCCGGGGCACATGGCCCCGGAGCATGTGACTGTGACGTCGTGGGAACATGTGACTGTGACGTCATGAGAAGCCTATATTAATGCGGAGCGGAGAGCCTGTATTACAGCGGGAAGAAGCGACGCGTCAACATCGAGAAGGAGAAGAGGGAAGAAGAAGCCGACGGCGACAGCGACGGGAAGACCGACCCCTCCACTAGCGAAAGAGCTACGAAGAAGTTAGTGGAGGGGCCAGCAGAAGGACAACGGAGAGCCGGACGAGACAACGGGAAGACCGGGCCTCTGTTAGCAAGACAGCTAAAAAGAAGTTAGCGGAGGCCCGGCGGAAGAAAGAACCGGAGAGCGCGGAGACGACACCGGAGACCCCCGAAGTCGGAAAAGACCCCCGTAAGTCGGAAGAAGAGCCCCGGAGTCGGAAGAGACCCGCGGAGCTGTGTAATAAATTACTTTAAAAACCTGTGTAGTGTTTTTTTATTGCAATTTTTTTCCACCAGGTGAATGGGTAGGGGTACGATGTACCCCATACTCATTCACATAGGGTGGGGGGGCCGGGATCCGGGGGCCCCCTTATTGAAGGGGGCTCCCGTATTCCGATAAGCCCCCCGCCCGCAGACCCCGACAACCAACGGCCAGGGTTGTCGGGAAGAGGCCCTGTCCTCATCAACATGGGGGCAGGGTGCTCTGGGGTGGGGGGGCCGCAGGTCGCCCCCCTGCCCCAGAGCACCAAACCCCCCATGTTGAGGGCATGCGGCCTGGTACGGTTCAGGTGGGAGGGGGGGCCGCTCCCTCGTCCCCCCCTCTTCCCCTGCGGCCTGCCAGGTTGTGTGCTCGGATAAGGGTCTGGTTTGGATTTTGGGGGGACCCCCATGCCGTTTTTTCAGCGTAGGGGTGCCCCTGCAAATCCAGACCAGACCCAAGGGCCTGGTATGCTCCTGGAGGGGGAACCTACGCCGGTTTTTTATTTAAAATTTGGCCTGGAGTTCCCCCTCAAGAGCAGTACAGCACAAGTCGCATGCCAAAGTCCGACCATGCAAGACTGCGGTCCGACTTTGATCCGACTTCAATGATAGTCAATGGGCTGAAGTCGGATCAAAGTCGGACCAAAGTAGTACAGGGAGCATCTTCAAAGTCGGACCGACATGTGTCGGACCAGTTAAGACGGCTCCCATAGGGAAACATTGATTTTCACACGTCATGCGACATGAGCTCCCAATGTCGGAGCGTTTGTCGCCCCAGTGTGAACCAGGCCTGACAAACCAACAGATTCATCAAAGCTTGTCACAGTACAAGAAAATCTTCTTCAAGACCTCGATACATCACATTTCATAATAGGAAAATTAAAATCATGTTATGAGATGTGAAGTATCGAGGTCTTGAAGCAAATGTTGTTTTATCGTAACATGCTTTGATGCATCTGTTGGTTTGTGAGTATAATACCTACCACTTTTTAAAAAAACACAAAAATATTTTTTTTTGAGGATAATACACTAGGCTGGTGCGCCCTCTGATTTATTTTATGTTTTCAGTTTCCGGACTTCCCCAGTCTTGAAAGGGCAGCAAGGTGTGGCATGTCCATAAAAGCCAGGATGTGAATATAGGCAACTGGTACCTCTAGGGTCCACCAGGAGGTTGTGTACTGTACTGTTTGTCAGTTTGGAACCAAATCATTCCACAACAGTGATGATGACAAATGTGTTTTGCCTGTATTGTTTGTGCCTCCTGAAGCTCCTCCTCTTCAGCACCTCTGCAGTATAGTTGTAGTTCAGAAGGCAGGCTCTGTGAAATTGGTGATACAGCAGTGCATATTCACAAGGCATAGGGAAGTAAATTCTGTGGCATTCGGCAAAATGTACAAGATTGTTTACAAGATTGTGCCGACCGCCTAACTGGGAAAATATGTTATTACTATAACGTTAAATACCAGCTGCAGCTAGATGCCCTAACCCCATTTATGGCATAAAGTGGTCCAAGAGACGCATTCATCACTGGATCACTTTTAGAAGTGGCAGGAGGGGTCGAGCTACCCTCCCGTTGCTTTCTGGTGGTTCCTCGGCTTACCTGGGCGATCAAGAGCTCTGAGAACCGCTCCAGAGGTGGCTGGGCAGAGAGATGAGCGAAGGAAAGATGGCCCCCACTCACCTCTATGGCCTAGGAGGACCGGAGCGTCGTCATGATGTCACTTCCAGTTCCAGTCCCATGTACACAATGCAATTTTTTTTTACTTGTTGACCCAGGGTTGCCAAATTTTGGTGTACCTGCATACAGTACCTTATCCTGAAGTGTTGCCTCAGGCTTGAGGCATATCATCACCTGAGTGACTCCATTTCGCACAAAGGGACATCATCTTCCAGGAGGTAATGGTTTCTGGTCAGATCCGCAGGTGAGTAATTTAGTAGAGCTATCTGTAAATCAGGTGGGACGTGCTTATCAAACAGCGATGACAGTATAGTAACAATTTTCACCTAATAAGACTACTACAGATCAAGTCCACCATACGTGTAAGTATATACTATGCTCTTGACACCCCTGAAAACAGGCAGATGGGTAGCCCGAGACGCACTACGGTGTCTTTTCCAAATGGTTTATTTTGGAGGGTTTGCTTGCTAGGAAAAGGCTTGGAATGCTCATTTAAAACTCATTAAATATGAACGTAGAAAGCCTTTTATTTATCTTTTAACTTGCAAGAGACGTGATGTGCTGTAGGAAACCTAATACATCAATAACTTAGTAATGATATTGCATAAGCATCATGGATACACTGCAGTAGCAAACACCTTGGGGATCTATTAAACTTGTGTGAGTGATTCATACACTGAGTGAATGGTCTAAGGTTTTTAGTAGATTACCCCAAGGTTTAGTGTTAGGACCCTTAATTTTTAATCTATTTATAAATGGTATAGAGTTTGGTATTAAAAGTAGAATTTCTGTGTTGGCAAATGCCACCAAACTGTGTAGTGGAATATCATCTTTACAGAATGTCTCCAACTTACAAGCAGACCCAATGTACACTTTACGTCCATTTCAAAATGCACAAAATATAGCTGGATATTAACATTTATAGGTAATATCACCAGACAATGTTGATAAAGGGAACATCCGACTGCCTTCTGGGGCCCTGGTGCCCAACCTGCAGCCCTTGGGAACCCTACACATATGCATGCTGACCTGTAATAGCAGTGATCTCTATCAGTCACATGTAATGTGTCTCCAAACTATGACAACTTCCTTAGGCATGTCCCCAGTTTCCAACAACTATTATGGCATATTCACAATCTCTAACAAGTCCTATAGCATGTTAGCACTCTCTACCTATCTCTTGTTCTATGTCTGCAGTCTTCGACAACTAGTAGCTTAACATGAATGAAAAATAATTGTGGTCCTTTAGGGATGTCACGGGCTGAACTTGCGGCCCCCTGTGTGAAGAAAGTTGACAACCACTGGGGGGATCAGAAAGGAAACTTTTTTTCTGACACTAGTGCAAATTGGATCATGCTTTTTTTTTTCCTTCCTCTGGATCAACTGTAGGTATAGGATTCTGTATATGTAGGTTTTCCATTTACAGTATTTATTATATGCTATTGGTTGACTTTTTTTTTTAGCCTAACTATGTAACTACATGAGGGTGCTTTCCCAAATGTAAAATCTGAAGCTAAACCTCAGTGGAGAATTCTGTACCACTGTTATTAATGGCTAAAGTCAATCCAGTGTACTTTGTTGCAGTGTTTTTCATAAAATCCTGCTCCAGTTTAGGTGTGCTTACATACAAATATAGAGATGTAAAGTTATATATAAGCAGCGCCGGGACAAGGTTATCCAGTGCCCAGGGCATACATGGCAAGCTGCACCCCCAACCACCCTCCAACACCTTTAGATAAGGCTAATAATGGTGTAAGATTTGATATGCATGTAATGGACTTGTCGCCCAAAAAGGAGCAGGAGCTTCTTTCGGGCAACAAGCTTCACGCGTTGTGATTTGCCTCGATTGCCATGCGATAAATCGTGCGAAAATCGTGGCAGGACCGCACTGCGTTTTAGGTGTCATTGAAAATAATGGCACCTAAACCTGTGTTTTGACATTGTTGTGCGTTTTGAGATCCCACAACACCCAGGTGTGAATGGAGCCTTAACAAAGTGCTTATTCATTTTGTCAAACCTTGTTTCATAATTGAACTAATGGATACATGTTATTCACATCCCTAAGCCCAACTCTGGGAAAAAGTAACATTATCCATTGCAGTGGAGCGGCACCCGAACCTGCACTGTTTTTTCCCGGTGATCTGGCCAGTAACACACGTCCTGTATTATTGAGACACAACTCTGGAGGAATGAGCACAGGAGGCACCGCACACAGCAGAATTGTCAGCATGGGGGGAAGGGTGGTGTTAAATGTAGAACCGCTAGCAAATAAAAGCCAAACTCCAGTTCACACTCCATAATCAGTTACAGAAGTTTTTTCATTTTTGGATAAAGGTTGTGCATGAATAAATAAAATCTGAATTTTTTGATCACCCCTGCCAGAGTTGAGTGGTTTGTCTCATCCATGTAAACTGATACATTCTACTGGAGAGTTTGTGCTGTGAAAAACAGACCTTCCTGTATTTAGCCTAGGCATAACTAGGCCACAGACCCCCCTTTTTTTGGGACAACTAGGATTGGCTGATCTTGGTACCAATCCCCTGGTATCTGCCTGAGCCATTCTCAGGGAATCTCCCGGGGTAGAACACCAAACTACATCCCTAACATGTCATGCCGAGACTCCTGTCCAAACCAGTTATTGAGTATGTCCCACTAAACTTGTTTACGTGATGCCGCTTTATATGCCACGCCTAGACTATAAGTCTACTCTAACCCCCTCTGTTTGAGGCAATCTTATGTCACAAGTTTTATTACTCTGCATATCTGAAAGGTTGCTTCACATTTTAAGTTTTCTTTAGTAAGATATACGTTGACGGCTTGCACTTTGTATTTTTTTTTTATTGCATTTCTATCTTGTACTCTGACATACTTTAATAAAACATTTGAACAAGACAAACAACAGACCTAATGGCTGGATTACCAGATGAAATGGTAAGAAAGAAAGCCTAAAAACTAAAACTAATGCAGTCATCACATCTAAGAATTGGTAAGCTGCAATATAATAAATGTTTGCTTTTGTGTTTAAAACTACTTTCATGCGTAACTCCATTTTTGTTGAGAAAAAAACATTCCCCCTGGGTGATCGATGTACATTGCAAGGATTTTAACAAACTTTGTTGCATATTCCTACCTTTTGTTATTCTGAAGAAATCACTGTTTGTTCCTCTGTGCGCCTGTTCTAAAGGGAGTGGTTTCATAATTATCAGACAGCTGTGGCACCTGCAGGCCTCTAATGAGGAAACTTGCAGGGTCAGCATCCCTTTAGCTGTGATTTCATATTGAAAGTATCTCACCAAAAATGACATTTTTGTTGCAGGGGATGTCAGAAATCTGACTTGTATCTTGGGCAGACTTCTGGGAAAATCAGTGAGCCAATCACACAAGCAGGAAATTATGTTTCTGGGGGGCGTTCTGCACACACTCTATGTACAGAACACCTCCAGGTAGCCATATTGCTTTGTTTTTTTAGAAAATTACAGAGCTGCAGATTGAAAAGAAAAGGTAATTTTTTATAACATTCAATTACAATATGACATGTGTCGCAATTGTATACGCAATATTATTTTTTCTTTGTAGCGGGGTGTACAATTTAGGGGAGTGTCTGAGTGGTAGTTGGGCTCAGACACACTATTGTTAGGGTTAAATGGACCATTTGTGTGCCATGGGAGTTATTATTGGTGTATAGTTCCCTGGGGCCTACAGGTGGCGCTGTCGCCATAGGTCCGGGTTGAACCGCAATACAGGGTTGCGCCTTTTCTTGTCCCCTTTCGGCAGCAGTACTGCAGGGCGGGGAACCTGCTGTGCCTGTCGGGAGAGGGTATAAAAAGGGGCGGCCATCTTCCATGGTGGTCTTCGTCTATGCCCAGGCACCCTCGGCCTGGGTGTGTGGGTTTGCTATCTCCGGGTGCCCTAGGCCCGAAGGCCGAGTTCCTGTTCCATCCCAGACACCTTCAGTCTGGGGTGAGGTACTATTTTGAAGGCCCGGGGCCCAACAACCTTCGGCTGGGGTCCGCTAGGGATCGAGAGCTCCCAGGGTGCCGCCTTGCGAGGGGACCCGTATCTGAGATGAGGAGGCCAGGGTGGTAACCCTTTCCGAAGACCCAGCGCAGAGTCGTGGTGACGCTGAGGGCCTCTGGTAACTCTCCGGAGGGATGGTTTTCTCCTTGACATGGGCCAATACTTTAAGAAGGAAGTTCACCAGGTCAGTGGCAGTGACCCTACTCGCTTCAAGTCAGTGGTAGTGACTTCATAGGGCAAGGCCCTTTTCACCCGGTCAGTGGCAGTGACCCGTTCTCCAAGTCAGTGGCAGTGACTTTCTATTCACCTGGTCTGTGGCAGAGACCAACCTCACGGTCTGTGGCAGAGATCGTGCACCATAACTGTTTGTGAAATCTAAACAGTAAGAGAACCTGATTCAAGTTTGTGCCTGGACCTCCTCCCACCTAAGCTATCCTGTGTCTTGTCCCAACCTGTCTGCTTTCAAAGAGGCATATTATATTATCCGTGTAAAATAAATATAGAAGTTGGACTTTCAGTTGGTGTGGACAGTGATATTCCTGGGGAAACATAAGGACTTGCATCTATCTAAGGTAGAGGTGAGAATTAACCTCGGGAGGATTCAACTCCAGCCGCAGGCAGGCCAGAAAAGTAACACCACTCAACCTCCTTACTCAAGAGGGTATGGGCTTGTGGTGCGGTGCGCCTCTCCCCTCCCTGCGAGGAGCCAAAAACACATACAAAAGTGGCGGGTAGGGGGAGAGGGGTAAGGGCGCTACACGTGGGGGCTCATCCGGGATGTGTCTGCGGTTGAAAAGTGTGAAGACCCCCCAGTTTGAACTTTGTTCCCCAGTGAAGTTCCCTGGAGGTCGGCCATATTGAGAACTATGCCACGAGGAGAACCCTGACTGTGTAGTATGTGGGCGTGACAGAGAGAAAGCCTGCTAACAATGCAGGAGATGGGAGGAGTTCGGCCATGTGTGGAGGTGCACGTGGGGACTTTGGTGTGAAAAGGACAGTGCGCGATGGAGCAGCGAATGGATAACATGGCGTCTCATGCCTCATGGGTTCCGGCTACTACTACCATGAAGATGACTTCCTTTGCTGCTCCCTTGATGGATACAGGGATTCGGCTCAAGCCCCAGGGACGATTTGCCCTCTACGTTTGCAAAGATGTGGAGGCCCTCATAGTGATTTTTCCCGGCTGCTCGGGACTGGTGGTTCATCTAAAGCCATTCGGGCGATGCGAGCATTGTAAGGAGTTCTTGTTCGAGGTGGAGCAACCTACAGAAAAGCCTCGGGCTTTCCACCTCAATTGCCTTACAGGCACCACCACTCTGGAAGGAGGAATCAGAGCTTACACAGCCACCCCTGCGCGCACTGCCGAGACTTCGGAGAAAGTCACAGAGGACATTGTGTCAGTGAATGAGGAACCGGAGGATGCTACTTGTTGTGGCAAGATTGGTTGTTTGCAGAGCACACAGCCATCTTTGCCTTGTGCTAAATAAGCACACACTTGAATTTTCATCTCATTGCAATAATGCTATCTTAGGCTAAAATTCACTCACCGTTCATCCGTCCCATCCATTCCAAGAAGCAAGCATCATCACACAGGTCTTATCATCAAGGCATCCCAGAGCAGAGTGTCCCTGGGATAGTCAGCTCCCTTTATTTATAGTCAACATGAATAACAAAAGAAGGTTGTGGCTTCACAAAACAGCCATTCAGACATTTTGTATATTTTCAAAAGAACCAATCACAGACATGTTTAAATTCAAATAAAATGCTAGCAGTGATGTGTGCAAACGGCTGGGTACAGGGGTCATGCTTTCTGTGAGACAAAGGAACACTAGAAAGCATGGCTTTGTACAAAGCCGTGTGCAAACCAACTCACTGCTACCAATGACGCCAACCATACTTAAACATGGATCAGATAATCACAATTTCCGTATAGTTATGCTATAGTTCCCATAAACGCAGATCTGTTCGCTCGGAGTCATTTAATGCAGTCGACAAGAAGTGGCCAGTCCCTTGCTGAGGCATAAATGAACATCCCTAAAAGGAGCAAGCAAATCTGCTGTGTCCATGGGAAGGTGTTTGCGCCACCGGTCTTCCACCAACGTCTGTATGTGCGAATACACTCACATGAGCGCATTACAGCAAAAACCGACACTGGGAGACATCTGACAACATACATTAATAAAATATTCCACAACAGTCCTTCCTTTTTTGTCATATGCTCCCCATGTGTCCCTCGATGAAACTTGATCTCCTTCTTACACCTGGAAACAAATCAGTCCTTACAGTCCATAAAAAAGAAAAACACGGCTTGACATGTAGACTCTGTTCTTCAGGAGACATGACTTATAAAGGAGGACACGACATGGTGAGCTGTAGTAATCGCCGATCCGTCTGTGATCCTCTGTGTCTTGTATGTGGGTCCGGTTTCGGGGCGTCTCATCAAGGAAACTCTGGTCACGCGTCCAATCAGGCAACAGGAGCACCTCGTCACGACATAGAAAGAATAGAAATAAAAACTACATGAGTATATATATTCCCACTTCCTTTAACCACGATCTGCTATAAAATAAAAATTAGATCCCCAAAGATTCCCAGACACGTAAAAGGACTCCCAACCTTCACTTAGCTACAGCTCTGGCTTCAACAGTTACATGAAGAACCCTATCCTTAACGGATGAGAATTGTCCAATCGTATCCCAAGCTCGAGCCCCCCCCACCTTGTACATCCAGGACACCATGCCCAGACCTGGTCGGGGTTGGTGAACAAATCCCTTCTAGCTGTCCCTGCCATTCTTAATTTCTCGCGCCATCAGATCCTCGCGATCGGCCACAAGATAAGATGCTGGGACAGCTTCACCATCACGCATGAACCTCTTGCTTTGGGGGAATTACCTTTATAAGCTGAAGATCCACAGAAGCACCAAACTAAAGTTCAAACACACTTGTGGGCTACCTAGATACCCAAACCGACAAGAGGCAGAGCCATTAAAACTATAACCAATTTTACCCTCTAAAAATGCAACGTTAGATTCCATTGACAAGTGTCTGCTCAGAGTCTTCACTAGTTTGTCAAAACTCCTCATACCCATAATAACATCATAAATGGCATGTACCGCTGTCATCACTGGGGACTAAAACTCGGTGGAGACTCAGAACAGACCCAGCAATCGGTCCTGTTCGCTTTCTGAGCTAGTCAGGAAATACACTTTAAATAATAACTTGGGATGCTTTTCATCGTTACCCTTGCTAAAATTTACTAAACAACAAAAATATAAATAAACAAAGATACTCCTCATTCTTTGGTGTGGTTGAGCCGCTTCTTGCAGTGGCTGGCGTGGTCTCATCCCTCAAGCTTCTTTACAACGACCCAGTCACCTGGTTGGAAAGAATGTAAACTGGTTATTGTGTCAGGGTCCAGGAGGGACTCGTGAACCCTGTGGTGGACATTTTGAAGTTCATGTCACAGTGATCGCACCCACCCCATCAGCCGAGAATATAAGTGACAGCTAATGAGGAAAGTATGACTCTGGTTTTGATTGACCTCCAAACAACCCTCATATGACAATAACCCAGACATCGGGACTGTGGTCACTGCATAACCTGTGCGTGGCTTACAATACCTGGAACCATTGACAAAAGGTTCTTAGCATCTGGGATGGGAACCTACTTCACCAGACTGCTGCTTGCCAATTCAAATTCTATCAAAGAAAGACAGTCTTGGCACAAACTTGGTTAGAATTACAGAGGTTAACATTATTTGTTTGAAAAAAACTGTCACTCTTACATTTATCACTTCTCCCCCCATTTTCTTCCTCATTACAGACTGAAGGAAGAAATGCGTGGTGCAGGAAAAAAGAAACAATGAAATAGCCTATGATACTTTTACCTCCTTAGACTCATATTTATCCATGTGTACAGCTGTCTACATACACCTGTTCTCTGTGTATAAACTCCTTGGACCTGAAAAATACTTATAAGCAAAATCATTACTCTATCCTTCATATTTAACCTGCAAAGAATGGTAAACAATAATGACATTCCTGTACATTGGTAAATTGTCAATGACATTCTTTCAAAACCGATTCAAACAAAACCCTCTGTAACCCTTACTTTTCTCGTTCCTACAAAAATGCAACAGCCGCAACGCATCGGAGGATCGCCGCGGTAAGTTTGAACATTTTCACGTTACTACATACAAACATTCAGATACAAATGTGGGGGAGATACTTCATAGTTTCCAAAACCAAAAATGAAAAAACAAAACAGCCAGAATTCTACCTTTACTCTTTCAGCAATAGAAAAAAATACAATGGGAAAAACATGAGAGCAGCTCGAGAACCTTGCATGGACCAGCCATACAAAGTTCAAACAAACGGGCATGAGACTTTAACCACCGTTCCTCTTCTGAGAATAACAAAAGAGTGTACTACACCTCCATCAACACTCATCATTACAGATTTCCGAAGCCACAGCTGAACTACATCCAAGGTACCTTTATTCTGAGGTCTCGTCCTCCAGCAAAAGTACCTTCCAAAAGGAGTACACCTTACTGTACCCTCTGACCAGATATGTCATCCTTTAAGGGGTCTCATGTCCAGAGCCCCAAACCCAGACCTCATGTGCGGTGCAGCTGTCTGACTGGTGGGGAGCCAAATTTTTTTCCTCCCAAGCATGGACGGCACATTACCCATGACGATTCGAATCGCTTATGAAGTGTCCCGCGTCCAGAACACCCTTGCACTAGTTTTCGGAGCAGTACTGCTTAGTGACCATTTTTACAGTACTGGCACCCGGCGTATTCCGATTATTTTACACGGCCTCCCGGTATGCTAGAATCTACTCCTCACGTTTATGCTAATCACAGGAATTCCGATTATTCTACACGGCCCGACCTAACTCACGATAAACGTGTTTGTCAGACGAGCTACAAAGCACCATGAAATCCTCCACTATTCAAAACAATATTATGGCTTCTTTCTACCTGCATCTAGATGTTACAATAATGGTGATGCCCCCCTGTTTGTTCTCTACCCACAACTGTATTTCAGTATAAAACTTCACAAAACTGGAACAAAATATAAAACACTTTTAAATGCCAAAATGCTTTTCATTTTCCTTCCAAACACAAATCTCACTGCCCATCCTTTCAGAAAACCCCAAGCTCCTCCCACCATCTTTCTGCTGATATATAAAATGCTGAAAAAAACCTTATGTTACATGCTCAGCTCTCAAAAAAAACAAACTGGTTTATTTACATATCCATTGTTCAGGAAGAGGGAGGGGGGAGCCTAGCCCCAATCGCCTTGTCTATTAAGACACCAAAACAAATCCATGGCTAAACATCATATATATTTCAACAATTTAAAAAAAACTTTGTCAAGGAAATGATAGAATAAACCCCCCTTTTGCAAATGGGAGGGAATCCCCCCTGACCCACACATCCCCTGGAAGCAAAACCACAAGTTGAGACTCAAATACAAACTCCTGCCAAAAGATGGCTATACAGTACAAGTTTCAAAACATATGAATTGCCTTCTGGGAAACTTCCAAATATTTATATTGCAATATTTTTATTGAGGTAAATACAAAACAGGAGAGGAGAAAAAAAAAAGAAAAAAAAGGAAAAAAAATGGACAAATAGCCAGGTTACATTCGGCCAGACATTTAAACGTTTTGACAATGTATTTTTACCCCGCCTAGAACCTGTCAGGAGGTAGGAGGCATATGCATAATATCATCATAAGAGCTATTCAAGCCCTCAGGTAGGGCATAGTATGTGTGCAAGTACCCAGCCCAGTAGCGTTAGAATATACCAGTACTAGGGGGAGGGATAGGGAGGGTCCAGGGCTTCAGTGGACCCCGATTAAAAAATTGGGGGTTAGCCGTGGATCCCTACTATGATAAGGTTTCCTGCCTCATCAGTAACGTTCTATCACGGTATATCAATAACCAAGGTATACAAAAAGGTATACCACCAAGAATAGAAAGAAAGAGAGAACAAGGGAGAGAGGAAAGGAGCATAGAAGAGAAAGAGAAAGGAGGGAAGGGATAGAGAGAGGAGAGAGAGAGAGAGGGTCACCCGGAGTTCCTCCTTAAGTGGAGATATACTCGATCCATGGATCCCAGATCTTGTTGAACATCTCTGCTTTATTGTGAAGAGTGTAAGTGAGCTTATCATTAATCATAATCCAGTTGAGTTTATCCTTAACTTGTTCTAGGGGTATTCTTGAGTGTTTCCAGTTCCTTGCAATTGTTATTCTCGCTGCCAATAAGATATAGGTTATGAGGCGTATTGATTTTTTGGGGATCCCGTCGGGTAGTCTATGAAAAAGCGCGCTCTCTGGGGACCGACGGATGTTGATACATGTTACTGAATTGATCAGATTAAAGATCCTTATCCAAAACCTGGTCACCAGTGGACATTGCCACCAAATATGGTGCATGGTGCCCATCTGTCCACATTGTCGGAAACAATGAGGCGAGGAGGAAGGATGCATTTTAGCTATTCTCGTGGGGACTAAGTACCAGCGTATCAGCGTTTTGTAGTTGGCTTCAATAAGGGTAGTGTTAATAGAGATTTTTGAGAGTTGGTAGGCAATATCTTGCCAGTCTGACAGCTCAAGGGAGAGGTTCAGGTCCCTCTCCCATTGGGTCATATAGGCAAGTTTAGTATCTGGTTCAGTTATAGAAGAGTATATGGTAGAGATCCGGCCCCTCTGTGTGCCTCTGTTTTGGCAAGTTAGTTCAAATGTGGTAAGTGTCATGGGGCCCCCCACCTGTTTAATTTTGGAGTTAATGAATGAGGAAATTTGGTTATATCGGAATACCTCAAAGGGAGGCATTGAGAAGTTGTCTTTGAAGTATGTTATCGTATGCACTTGGTTTCCGTTAAGGAAGTCCCCAATTCTCATTAATCCTTTATTGAGCCACCATTGGAATTGTTGTGGAGCAAGGCCAGAAGGAAACTCGGGATTGCAATAGATGGGCGCTAGAGGTGTGTGGTGTGACATAAGGGATGCTCGGTGTCTTGTTCTGTCCCATACCGCTAGAGAATGTGATAAGGTAGGACATAGAATAGATGGGCGTTTGCGATTAGGAAGCCACATCAAGGCTCCTATTGCCAGTGGGTGGCACGCAAGTGCTTCTATGTAAACCCAAAGAGGGACCGAACCCCCAGCCGTCGTGTGAGTTAGTTGGGCTATCTGAGCCGAGCGATAATAAGCCTGTAGATTGGGAAGACCAAGCCCTCCCCTGGGTTTAGGTGTGTAAAGTATTTTTTTTTGTATCCGTGACTTCTTATTACCCCATATGAAGCGTAAAACTTCAGTTTGTATATGTTGCATGTCTCCTCTCGGAATTGCTATCGGTAGTGTCCGGAAATAATATAGGAGTCTGGGCAAAAAAGTAATTTTTATCGAATTGATTCTGCCAAACCAAAAGAGAGAGTATTCCGCCCAGGAGCGAAGATCTTCTTTGAGTTTTTTAAATAAAGGAGGATAATTTGCTTTATATATTGTATAACCTGCTCTCTATTTTCTCGTCAGGATTCCAGATTTCCTCGTCGTGTTTCTCGTCGGCCTGTTTTGTGACGAGAAAATGGTTCGTGTGTATGCTTTTACGACTCTTCAAAAAGCACGCATGCTCAGAAGCAAGTATGAGATGGGAGCGCATCTTCTGGTAAAACAAGCCTTCGTAATGGAGATAGCACATTCGTCACGCTCGAAATTATTGCATCGTTTAAATGTTGTGCATTAAAATCTTCTTTAGAGTGTTACATTAATCCAAACGAATGAACTTCTTTTGCTGCTGATATTCTCACAGAGTTATGACTATCTTTTTTTATCCTTTTTCATGCTGCTCTTAAGAAGATTTAGGTGTATTATATCGTGCAAGATCTTCTGAATATTTTAAATTTTTACATTTTTCAAACTGATGTTAATTGTAATTTGGCAATGTTTTGATAGTGATCTCCCATTGAATATTTTAATATATATTTGTTAAATTTTACACCCTATTTTTTTAAAATAAGATTGTTATTCATTTTTTGGGTTTGGTATCTGTCCCTTTTTTTGGCTGTCAAATGTCTCTGCTTACTCCAAAGCTAAATTGTAATTTTATTAAAAATACACATAGTCAAGTATGAACTTAAACAAAAATAACATTTATTCATGTTTCAAATAAAATAAAGAGAAGGCAGCGCTGGAGAACCTGCTGCCATTTGTGCATCCCAGGGACAGCAGACCACACATCAACCCTGTGTGGACACTAAAATTGGGAGCTTGAGAGAAGGCCAACATTTCTGAGCACAATCTGATGCAGGCCTCCCAGAGGTCAGGAACAGCAGCAGGTGAGATATATGTCCCAAGTGTGTGGTACTACAACAGGCTGCCTTCTGTCCGACCACAATGAAGCAAGGCCATCACTTCCTCGTCTTCCTGGCAACCTTCCCTGCAACCTTTCCTGAAGCCTTCCCTGCAGCCTTCCTTCTTCGTTTGGCTGGAGGCTGGGCCACTGGAGGGGTACTCCTGTCAGGAGGAGGAGGAGGTGGAGGAGAAAGGGGTGGGGCAGAAGAAGAAGGTGGAGGTGGAGGAGAAGGGGGTGGGCCAGAAGAAGAAGGTGGAGGAGGAGGGGGTGGGGCAGAAGAAGAAGGTGGAGGAGAAGGGGGTGGGCCAGAAGAAGAAGGTGGAGGTTCGAGGAGAAGGGGGTGGGCCAGAAGAAGAAGGTGGAGGTGGAGGGGAGGGGGTGGGGCAGAAGAAGAAGGTGGAGGTGGAGGAGGAGGTTGAGGAGAAGGGGGTGGGGCAGAAGAAGAAGGTGGAGGTGGAGGAGGAGGTTGAGGTTGGGACAGTTGTGCCACCTCACAAATAGCGGTGTTGGGGGTAATTTTTTCCATCACCCCCTTGTTCAGCAAGGTGATGAGCAGGGGCTCGCATAGAAGGCGTTGCTCCATGCTCATCACCTTGAACTTTGCCTCCACTAGGCCGGCAATGGCCTCTTCAGGGGATGTGGGCTCCTTGAGGGTGGCATGGGCCTCTTTAATAAGGGCCATTGCTGCCTCACTGGTGGTCCTGTCCCTCCTGCTTCTTTTGGGAAGTCGGATGGGAGGCACCTG
Organism: Rana muscosa; assembly: GCA_029206835.1. NCBI lineage: Eukaryota > Metazoa > Chordata > Amphibia > Anura > Ranidae > Rana > Rana muscosa. Next base: position 735,886,545 of record CM055116.1, read on the forward strand.
TGATCTGGTGCTTCTCCTTTGCCCTGCCACCTCCTGGCTGCCACTGGGCCCTGCCACCTCCTGGCTGCCACTGGGCCCTGCCACCTCCTGCCTGCCACTGGGCCCTGCCTCCTCCTGCCTGACAGTTTCCAGACCCTCCTCCTGGCTGATTTCATCCTGTGTATGAAAAAGGGACATAGTTTAATATGTTGGTTTAATCTTTGCATCCAAAATTCAGATCATGATTGAAGCAATTCGAATGTAAATCCAGAAATCATTTTGACCAATTTACAACTACATCAGATTGACTATTTAGCACCCAATTTAGGCCAGACTAATGTCTCGAGATCTTGATTTCACTTGTGGAACCCAAAACAGTTAATGTTTGTCATCTTGACATATTTGTCAAACATTAATTTTATCCCAATACATTTTCTATAAATACTATACCTGGCTCCAGATGGCCAAATCAGGTTCATCCAGGATGGCTGCCTCCTCTTGCTCCAGAGAAGGCTCAGGTTGGCTGCAGGGAAGTCTGGGGGGAAGAGTGGAGAGTGATGGCCTTGGCTCAATGTGGTCATCCAGAAAGGACATCCTGCTGTAGTACCACAAATTCGGGACATACACATCATCTGCTGCTGCTCCTGACCTCTGAGAAGCCAGGACCTTAGAGCGTTCATTCCTGTATGTGCCTCTCAAGCTCCCAATTTTAGTGTCCACCTGTTTTGCTGTGGCTGTGGGCACCTTGGTATGCACAAATGGGAGCAGGGTCTCCAGCGCTGCTTTTCTCACCCCTTTTTTTTTGTGTATGGGGTTTTTGGTCTCCCACAGAGCGGGCAGCTCCCTTACCCAGTCTATAAATTCCGCAAGGAATTCCTTGTCACTTATAAAGACATTCATTTTGGGTCTGCAAGTAAAATAAATAATATATAACTAATGTGAGGCACACAGTCTAACCTCCTTAACATCTTAGTCACCATATATATCCTACAACATTCTCCAGACAGTATAGGCCAACAATTAGTCAAAGTCACAAAATCACATACCTTCGTTTGCACGTCCGTCACTTGAACTCCTCTCTCCGCACAACGAACGTAGTATAGTCACATGTGTGTTTGCTATATATACACCACGCATGCGTCAAACTACGCACACGTCGCTCCACACACGTCGCCCGCCCATGACGTTCTAACTAACATCTTTTCCCCGCCCCTTCTCTTTCGGCGCGCAGACAGATATGGCGGATTTACAGCAGGTGTCTAATAATTCCTCCAAAAACGAGGAGGAGACAAGCCCGGAGACCGAGGAAACGTCACGATCAAGGAGGAGATTCAAGGCATCTAATATGTCTTTTGCGGAGATGGCGTAGATGGTGGACATATTGCTCAAGTCTGATTATGACGCAAAGCATGGGCCGTATAGCAAACCTAATAGAAGGAAGGCCAAAATCCTGAGGAAAGTCGTGAAGAGTCTGAAGACGAATTTCGGGGTGAAACGCTCAAATGAGCAGCTCAGAAAGAGGTGGTCAGACCTCAAACTGAGGGAGCCAGAGCAGTTAAGGAGCATTAAGAGAATGCTAGCAAAAAGTAAGTAAAATGTACACTTTTCTGCTATTAAGGTTTTTCTCAAATTACATGTTGCTCCTTTTTGTTTATTTTCATATTGGACTCCCTTCCAAAATTTCCTAATTTCGAACTTGGTTTGGCACAGTAATCGTTCGTTACGTTACAGACACTTCGTTCGGCCACTATCCGCTGTTTTGGCTTATTTTACAGCCCCAAAAGAAAATAGACATCTGCCTGTTTTTTACAAATCGTTGTTCCTAAATTTTTGGCTAGATGATGTGTTTGTAAAGAGAATGAAATGCAAACTTTAATCAGTGTAAAGGAGAGGACACTCAGCAGCTGGTACCACATCTGTACTTTGGAGCACTATAGTGTGGGCCAACAGAACCGCCTTTTTTGGGTGTCCCACACAGGTGCATCAGTGAATTTTTGTGGTGCCTCCATGTCTAAAAATTTACATCCAAAAGGTGAATACTAAACCTATTTTTTGTTCCAAATAATGCATTCATCTTTAGAATCCGCACAAACACACACTTGTACCCCACTTCCAAACAATTTAGCCTGTTTTAATTTTTCTGAGAGAATTTCAGTGTGATAAATAGACCTTTTGTTTGATTCTCATAGGGGAGAGAAGACTGGGAGGAGAACACTCCAGGGAGCACAGGAACCCCACAGCTTCACAACAACCCCAAACTCCCAAAGACCCACAACCGAAGGATGTTGAGGAAGTTGAGGTGGAGGAAGGAGAAGTGCAGGAAGGAGAGGTGGATGACGTTGTGGAACTGGTCACCACAACAGGTCAGTATCTGTCACCACAGCTTCAGGTAAGAGATGTAGGCCTGCAGAGTTATAATACCTTTTTATTTTGTTTTTAGGGGATGTAAATGTTGTGGTGAAGGATAGTACACGTTTCTCTGCTGACAGTGCCCTCCGAATAATACAGCAAGTGATGGAATGTAGCACGGAACTGGACAGAATAAAACAAATAATTCATGTGATGGATCAAACATTTAAAGACATTCTAGATGTATTGGGGAGAATCGAATAAGTCAACCAAACCCCCATTTTTGTTTCAGGAATGACTGTTCTTCAACCTTTTAAACTCTTTTTGACAATCAAACCAGCCAAAAATTGAATATGCACACAGTGTGTCAACATGTGCTATCTGCCATCAGGGGATATCCATGTACGTCTTTTGGGGGTGCAACCCCTTCCTCGTATCTAAAGTAGGTGAACTGAGGAAGGGGTTGCACCCCCAAAACAAGTCTATTGATCACCCCTGATGGCAGATAGCACATGTTGACAATAGGGATCAGGAGTCTAAAATCCCTATTGGAAATTACTTTAAAATGTGTGCATATTCAATTTTTGGCTGGGCAAGGGGTGGCAAGACCCCATATTATGACGGGCACATAGAGACATAGTTTGTGTAAGTGTGAATGTCTCAGATTGCTCAGAGATATTCAAAGTTGTACTTTTTGGAATGCAACTGTTGTTTTTGTATTTTCCTAAGAAAAGAATTGGCGGTTTGTGGCCAGGACAAAAAAAAAAAAAGTAAACATGTGTGTGAATGTGCACAGAGTAAAATGTTTGAACAGAAACAACGTGTAGCTTCTTTTTTCAATACGCTCTAACCTTATTTGTGTTTTTTTTAAGGTTACATAGTGAAATGGTTGTTATTTACTAAAGGAAAATACACTTGGCACTACAAATGCACTAAGACAAACTAGGAGACAGGAAACAAACAAAAGTTAAAATTTGAAATCAGAATTTTATTTAGCTCATTCTCCATGAATCTTTAGGCATAGCCTGGCATAGAAATTGCCCCCCTACCCGTGAAATATTGCATATATTTCTCCCGAACCTCACCGGCATTTTGGGGGGGCAATCCAGGACGGGCAGATTCAAGGCCCGGCAGGGGATTGGCAGATGAAAGTCCAGCCTCAGGCAATACTGTGGCCATATAAGAAGTGGATTTTCTGCTGAGAAAGTTGTGTAGCACACAGCAGCATAAAACTACATAGTTTATTTTGTAGTCCGCCAAGTGGATGGAAGTCATAAAAATGCGGAACCGGCTGGCCATTATGCCGAAAGCATTTTCAACGACTCTTCGGCCCCTGGCCAGCCGGTTATTGAACACCCTCTTCTCTGGGGTCAGGGTCCTCTGAGGAAATGGCCTCATAAGATGCGGTCTGAGCCCGAAGGCTTCATCAGCCAAAAAAACAAAGGGGAGTCCTTCAACATTCCCTGCATCCGGTGGCAATGCAAGGTCGTCACTCTGGAGACGGAGGGCAAACTCCGTCTGGATGAAGGATCCCCCATCGGACATCCGGCCATTCTTCCCTACATCAACATAGAGGAATTCATACCGTGCTGACACCACCGCCATCAGCACAATGCTATGAAACCCCTTGTAATTAAAGTAGTAGGACCCAGAACGGGGTGGCAGCACGATGCGGGAAGCTGGGGAGTCAAACAAGATGAAAAAAAATTTGAATTTTAAAATATTACATTACAAGGAGATTATAATAAAAAACATTAGAGGCCAACATCAATCAAATTCTCAGTTTATTAATCTGTTTTTAAGAAGTATAATGGAAGGCTCATGTTTCATATTCATCACCCCCTCTGATGGTCCATTAAAAAAATATTTTGGGGGGGGGGTAGATGTGTTTGGCCACAGGATAGCATTGCAGTGGCGGTGCGTCCAGAGTGGGCGCTGGAGCACTGCCACCTCTCTCCTGTGCCCGTCACTCCGAACAATACATCGGTTCATGCCTTGCATTAACCTATGTATTGTCAATGCCGCCCACTATTATGGTGGATGGCCCCCTGTTAAGCGACCAACATATGAATAACTGCAGCATTTATGGGGTGAAAATTGCATATCAGAAACAGGGAGGCAAATAGGCTTGCACATTACAGCCTGAGGGATGTAATTGGCTTCATAAAAGTTAAATAGGTGACGCAGGGGGGGGGGGGACATTCCTTGGGTAAACACTGACAGGCTGCTCTGCCAATCATGTTCACCAAGTCTGTTTAATGGTAACATGATTGGCTGATGCAACATCAAGGGCAGGAGAAGACATCAAGGACAGAAGAAGGATGGCGCTGACCACAAGAAGGTAAGTGCAGGGCTGGGGGGAACAAAATGGCTGCATTGGAGGCAACCAAATGGCTGCATTGGAGGGAACAAAATGGCTGCATTGGAGGGAACAAAATGGCTGCATTGGAGGGAACAAAATGGCTGCATTGGAGGGAACAAAATGGCTGCATTGGAGGGGGCAACTGGGGGCGTTTAATAGGCACAGTCGCAAAAAAGGAGGAAGTTTATTTCCTAAATTGGGGTTGGACCCCCAAACATTTGGAGCAACAGACACCCCTGCTGGAAAGCTTAGTGAAGGGAAATATGCATGGAGGAGAAAAAAGGGGCATTTAAAAACTTCCAGCATGCATGGGGACAAAGGGGACATTCTCAGCATATTACAATCATGGTAATTAGGGAAGGATGAAAGAAATACAATACATTAGCATACATGAAATACATAAAATGTGATGTTAAAGGAGAAAACTTACCCTAATATAGTCCTCCTGTAGGACTTGTATAATAGCAGAACAGGTGTCTGGGATTATGAGTCCCAGAGCCTGGGGGGAGATGCCTGTCGTGAACTTCAAGTCCTGAAGACTTCTCCCTGTCGCCAGGTAACGTAACGTGGCGATGAGCCTCTGCTCAGCACTGATGGCTTCCCGCATAATGGTGTCCTTCCTGGTAATATAGGGGGACACCAAAGCCAACAGTTCCTGAAAAACGGGGTCAGACATCCGCAGAAAATTCCTGTAGTCCTCAGGATTATTCTCGACGATCTCCCGCAGCAGAGGCATATGGCAGAATTGGTCCCGCTGGAGCAACCAATTCTTGGTCCATGAACTCCTCCTCACACCGTTCATGGACTGGTCTTGGTCCAAAACAAGCAGACCAACACCAAGCGCACGCACAGCACGAACTCGACGACGAGAACGTCCAGGCGACATGGCTAGGAAACGGTCGTCTGATCAGAACGTACAGAACAGAACGCACTTTAGAACAGCAAGGCCTATGAATAGCGAACTGAAAATCAGAAACGAACGGGCAAGAACGCACTGTAAAACAGATACGACCTGCCTAGACGCCCTGAAAGTCAAGATACGAACCCACAAGCACAAACTGAACCGCAGAAAACGAACTGAAAAGCACGAAGACTGAAAAGCGCGAATCGTCTCTTCCCAAACTTTTACTTCACACGCGGTAATACGAGATCAGCAAAAGCAGCCCAAGGGGTGGCGCCAAGGAAATCGATCTTCCCCTTTATACTGCCGTCGTACGTGCTGGACGTGACCACGGAGAACAACGACGAGATTTGGAATTGTCAGTGTGTACGCATGGAAAGCTTGACGAGAAACTCGTCAAGGTTAACAAGAATCTCGTCGAAAAAAACGACGAGATTGTTACGACGAGAAACTCGGTCGTGTGTACGAGGCTTGAGGTTTGGGGTTTGGTGATGTACATAAGGACATCATCAGCAAATAGTGCACATTTGTGTTCTTGTTGACCACAGTAAACACCATGGATGTTGGGATGGGAGCGGATAGCCATTGCAAGGGGTTCTATTGCTAGAGCAAATAGTAGGGGAGAGAGCGGGCATCTTTGTCTAGTACCTCGCTGGACCGGGAACATGGATGATTTATGTCCTCTGATAGAAATTTGAGCTATCGGGGAGCTATAAAGTGTTTTCATCAGTGAGAGAAACGTAGAGCCGAATCCCATAGTCTCAAGGGTAATAAAAAGATAGTCCCAGTTCAGGCTATCAAAAGCTTTGTTAAGGTCTAATGATAAGAGCAGGAGTTCCCGAGCTGGGAGATGATCCCAATTGGAGCGTACCGCTGAGATCAGAGCGATAGATCTGCGAATTTGATCTAAGGTCTGACGTCCTGCAATAAATCCCGATTGGTCTTTGTGTATATAGTGTTCCAGAAAGGAATTGAGTCGGAGGGCTAAAATTTTAGTTAGAATCTTTAGGTCGCAATTAATTAAGGATATTGGGCGATAGTTGCGTACATCAGTGGAATCTCTGCCGGGTTTGGGGATAACGCTGATGTAAGCTTTATTGTCGTCAGGTGGGACCACTCCTCCGTCCCTCAGGGAAATAAAATAAAGAGCCAGGTGTGTAGCAAATTTTTTATAGTAGATGTTAGGAAGCCCATCCGGGCCCGGAGATTTATGACGTGAGAGAGATTTGATAGCATCAGTAACCTCTTTGTTTGTGAATGGTTGGTCCACTAATTCTCTATGATCATCAGTGATGATTGGGAGGGGGAGAGCCTCCAGAAATTCCCTGATGGACGGGGGACCTACATCTTGGGGTTTCTTGTATAGGTCTGCATAGAAATCATGTCCTGTGAGAGGTGGCCCCCGGATAGCTTTATTTTAGGGAGTGTACGATGGGAATGTCTAGGGGTGAGTCTGTGCGCCAGTAGGGATCCTGGGCTGTCCCGCCAAGTGAAGAATTTATGATTCGTCCACTTCAATTGTTTCTCTGCCCTTGTAGATGTTTAATTTTAATCGGGAGTGTTCCAGCTTCTTAAATAAGTTGGGAGAAGGGGAGCGCTGTTTGGTTAGAGACTCAAACTCCTTGGTTTTGGCAGAAATCAACTCAGTGCGAGCCTTTTTTAGTCTGGAGGCTAGCTGAATAAAGGAGCCCCTAATAGTGGCTTTGTGCGCTGCCCAGTTAATGGCAGGGGATGTATCTCCTGGGATATTATTTTCAAAGTAGGCTTGTGTATGGCTGGAAATTTCTATACAGTGAGATTCGTCACTGAGGAGAGATTCATTTAGTCGCCAGTGGGATCCCATAGTTCTGTTAGTGAGGTCAGTTAGTTGAATCATAACAGGATAGTGGTCTGACCAAGGTGTTGACAAAATTTTTGCAGATCTCAATTTCGGTATCACCCCCGAGGGGAGAAACACGTGGTCTATGCGGGAGTAGTGCCCATGTGCCCTTGAATAGTGGGAGTAGTCCCTAGCGGTAGGATTGGCCTCTCGCCAAGCATCCACCAAATCATATTTATATAGTAGTTGTGCTAATTTATGACTTTGTTTGGGGGGAGATCGAAGTCCTGAGGTGTGTGATTTATCTTTAGCTAGATCTAGAGCTAGGTTAGAGTCACCTGCCAGGATTACAACACCCTCAAATTCGGGTTCTAAGAGTGTTAGAAGGGCGTGAAAAAAAGGCGGTTTGATTAGTATTAGGGGCATAGTAGACAAGTATGGTGATTAAGGTTTCACCTAGGTGGCCCTTCACTAGAAGATAGCGGCCCTCTTTATCTTTAATGGTTTTAGTTTCTGTGAACGATATATGTTTAGAAAAGCAGAGGGCTACACCCCTTTTCTTTTCTGAAGCGTTCGCGTAGAAACAAAGAGGGTAATCTCCATGGAGATAGCGGGGGGTAAATGAGGAAATAAAATGTGTTTCCTGGAGAGCCACAATGTCCACCCCCAACGATCTGTAATGTGTGAGGGCCTTGATTCGCTTGGCAGGCGATCCAAAACCCTGGACATTATGTGAGAGCAGGCGGACATTTCGGGGCGTTGGTTTTATGGAAGACATGGGATACAGTTATGAACAGTGATAAGCAGACTCACCCACCGGTCTGTAGGATCCAGAGGCCAGAAGTACCAATGAACTTTCCAGGTGACCCTCAGGAAAGAACAGTTTTGGAAAAAATTTAAATTGGGGTTAAGAAAAAAGGAGAGAAAGAAGAGAAGAGCAGAGTCAGAGATAGCAAAGAAAGTAACAATAGTAGAGAAAAATAAAATCAAGCTGTCGGACCAGGGAACTCCCGGTACCGAGTGACATAGTTTAAGCATGTAACCAAACAGTATTACAAACAGTAAACAGTTAAAGTGTCCCAGGGATAGGCCCCGGGTACGAAGGAGTCTCCACCAAAAACAGGTAATGGGAAGAGTCCTTCAAATAAGGAGTGCGCATGACCACCCCCCAGCAACAAAAAATATATAGTAAGAAACTTCTTTGGTCCCAGTGTTTCGCCCTAAAATATTGATAGGGTTATATAACCGAGTGCACATAGTGGATTATTTAAAGATGAGAGGGAAGAGGGAAAAAGGAGGGGGGGGGAGAGGGAAAAAGGGGGGGAGGGGAAAGGAGAAGGGGGAGGGGGAGGAGGGGGACAAAAAAAAGGGGGGGAGGGGGACCAGTTCAGTATCAAAAATGCAGAAGTTCAAAAAGTGTAAAAACTTAGAGGTCGGCTCGAACGTTTCAAAAAAAGTAACAAGAACATCTTGTTCCAACAAATTTTAATCGCCCTGTGTGGCGTCTAATGTCCCTTTAGGAGACCGCTGAGAAGACACCACTGCGAGCTTGGACCAGTTCAGTAACATAAAGCCCATTCTTCAGGTAGCACGGGATGTCTGGGTAGTTTTCTTGGTTGATTTTGATGACCATAGGGGGGAGAGTGGAGGAGGAGGGGAGTCTTTGGATCCAGGTTGATTCCGTGAAGATGGGTTGTGGGATATAAATCCCAATTTCAGCAGGATCGATTCGCCTTCAGTAAATGATGAGAAAGAGTAGGATTTGCTGTTGAAGGAAAATTGGAGTCTAAAAGGGTAGTTCCATCTGTATCGAATATTACGTTGGGTCAGTGGTGTTAGTAAAGGTTTAAGCGATCGTCTCTTTTGGATTGTGGCCTGAGATATATCGGCAAATATTTGAATCTTGATGCCATCTATTTCCAGGTCTGGGTTTTCTCGGGCATGCCGCATCACTGCTTCTTTAATCTTGAAGAAATGTGGCTTCACAATCACATCTCTGGGGGGGCCATCAGGTTTAGGGGCAGTCAAAGCTCTATGTACAGTATTCGATCAATCTCCATATGGATTTCATCAATGTCGGGTACAGCAGCTTGCATCAGAGATTGTGTGATAGAGGTAATATCTTTTATATTTTCTGGTATACCACGGATTCGAAAGTTATAGCGCCTAGCGCGATTTTCAAGGTTGTCGATCTTTGAGTAAGCGTCCTCAAGTTGATCTTGTAAATCAGTAATCATGTTTGAATTTTGGGAAACTCTGTGGACTGTGTCGTCCATCTTGGATTCAATACTGTCCAATCTATATCCCATTTCCTGGAAATCTTGTTTTATGTCTAAAGCTAGTTTATCATTAGCCTTGGCTAGCTCTCTTTGAAGCAGGTCAGCAAAGCGTGCTATTAGGATCGGGTCTCCTGAGTATTGTCCCTGAGCAGGGGGTACAGCAGGAGAGTCAGATGCAGATTCTTGGCTGCTGGGCTATCTCCCTGTCCAGGAGGGAAGATGTGTGTGAGTCCATGCTGGGTGATTTAGCTGCAGTCTGAGAGGGAGACAGTGCAGGGGGGCTAGGTGAAAGGCAGTCTATGGTTGTCAGCTCACCTTTATCTGGGGGAGATCTTGAGGAGCATAGTGCGGGGTAATCAGCATCTTCGGTCCTTGGGGCTTGTGCCTGGTTAGGAGGTGGTAGTTTTCCCTTCCCTGTGGCCTGCGTGCCTCGTGTGAGATAGCCGGTCGCCATCTTGGATCCGTGCTGTGTAGCGCGGCTCGAGCTCCGGGAGCTGTTTTTAGGCTTGTAGCGTGATTTCTTAACCATCCGACGTGTGCCCGGATCTTTCCGCAGGAGGGTCAGGCTATTTCTGGCTGCGGGCGAGGTGTGGGGCCGCTGTTTGAGGCCGAAGTTGCCGGGGGGTGAGCGGAGCAGGTCAGATGGTCATCTGCTCCGTCCGGCCGCTCATGCGCACTCCTTCCAAATATTTAAACATAAAAACACACCATTGTACAAAAACTCTGTTAGTCTTACAATCTATCAAAATTCAGTGTAAAGTAGAGTTTTTACTTAAACACTAAATCCAATACAAAACCCGCCGCTTTTATACTGCAAAGTCAGCTAACCCTGCAATAGCTTACATTCACTTAAATGAAAACAGAAAAATCCCCATCCTAACACCATCTGCATGGAGTTTGCATGTTCTCTCTGTGTCTGCATTGGCTTCAACCCACACTCCAAAGACATGCTGGTAGGTCAACCAGATTCCCTCTATAAATGGGCCCCAGCATGTGTCTGCAAGCGCGTTGGGACCCCTCGGGGTAAGACCGCGCTATATCAAGATACCACTCTACTCAACTCAAAAGGCGATGCTTAGAAAAACAATTTAAACCAGCGAATTCAACATTAAACAAAAACAGCCTCTCAGTATGTCACCCTGGTGTCTCACTACTCTCCCCAGCAGTGCACAGGTCAAACTGTAAACGCATAAAACAGGACAAAACTGCGCCAATCAACAAATGCCAATACAGCATATCCAGGGGCCGTGTTTGCTAAACTTCCTATCTCAAACTGTAAACGTCTCTCAAGATGGCCGACAAGCCAGGACAACAAAATGGTGGATGACCACCGCACACCTCATGGACAACAAAATGGTGGATGACACCACAATTTTTCCCGCCAAAACCAGCATCTCTTTAAAAGAAAATCAAAAATGTTTTTCTCCACAAAGACAGACTACACAATTGAGATTTACACTCAAACCTAGACACACACTTTAGGCTACTTCAACTCAGACCCTTTGGCCAACTAAACAGCACATTTAAAAAAATGTTAGTTACATGACAATATTAAAATAACAACATTCTTTTCTCTAAGTTCATATACTCTGAAATATTCACCACACACATACAGTACAATGTTGCCTGCATGCCTGCTCAGAGTTCCCTTCCCTCAGGGCATAGCCCCTGCAACACAAAACAGTGGGCAAGCCCTTCCCCCATTCAAGCACATGGCTCAATGCAGCGGCCATCCTCAACAATGCAGCAGCCATGGCTGGCTGCACAAAGGTAATTTTCCCAAACAGCCATCTCTCTTACATTTCATCCACAATATACAGTTTCCATCAGCATTCACACAGGCTCAAACACTACACACAACTTTGTTCTGAAAATTGGAAAGTCAGATACACAGAACTATCAAACATGCTGGTCACTGATGGCCATGCTGCCTGCCCCACCCCCGCTAAACCTCATGGGGGCAGCCATTTTCAGCTTCTCTACACACAGGGACCAGACTAACAATGCAGCCAAACAATCTAATCACATACATACGATCGGATTCACAGGCATACGATCTCTCTCCCAACAAAATCACACACACGCAGGATCGGGCTCACAGACACACACACGATCGGATTCACAGTCATACACACGCACGATCGGATTCACAGACACACACACACATGCACGATCGGATTCACAGACACACACACACACGCACGATCGGATTCACAGACACGCATGATCAGATTCGCAGACATACACACACACACACACACCTCTCATAGACAGACCTACACACACACACCTCTCATAGACTGACATACACACACATACCTCTCATACTGCAAACTTACAGCATTATTTCAAAAAGACGAAAAATTTGTTCTTTTACAGAGCAGAGCCCCCCGCATCGGAACGTAGATCCACTCTCCCCCCATTTCGATCCGATGCCCAAAGGGGCTCCATCTATTCCCAAAGGTCCTGGCCCGCCATTTGTTGTGGCAAGATTGGTTGTTTGCAGAGCACACAGCCATCTTTGCCTTGTGCTAAATAAGCACACACTTCAATTTTCATCTCATTGCAATAATGCTATCTTAGGCTAAAATTCACTCACCGTTCATCCGTCCCATCCATTCCAAGAAGCAAGCATCATCACACAGGTCTTATCATCAAGGCATCCCAGAGCAGAGTGTCCCTGGGATAGTCAGCTCCCTTTATTTATAGTCAACATGAATAACAAAAGAAGGTTGTGGCTTCACAAAACAGCCATTCAGACATTTTGTATATTTTCAAAAGAACCAATCACAGACATGTTTAAATTCAAATAAAATGCTAGCAGTGATGTGTGAAAACGGCTGGGTACAGGGGTCATGCTTTCTGTGAGACAAAGGAACACTAGAAAGCATGGCTTTGTACAAAGCCGTGTGCAAACCAACTCACTGCTACCAATGACGCCAACCATACTTAAACATGGATCAGATAATCACAATTTCCGTATAGTTATGCTATAGTTCCCATAAACGCAGATCTGTTCGCTCGGAGTCATTTAATGCAGTCGACAAGAAGTGGCCAGTCCCTTGCTGAGGCATAAATGAACATCCCTAAAAGGAGCAAGCAAATCTGCTGTGTCCATGGGAAGGTGTTTGCGCCACCGGTCTTCCACCAACGTCTGTATGTGCGAATACACTCACATGAGCGCATTACAGCAAAAACCGACACTGGGAGACATCTGACAACATACATTAATTAAAATATTCCACAACATACTTCGGTCACCACAGAGTCCTTTCTCCCACCGCCCAAGAGGAAGATCGGGTTTGTGAAAGCTTCCCGCGGCCGTGGTGGAGCTACGCCCCAGCGCTTACTCGGAACGGATACATCCGAAGGGAAAAGTCCCGGACGTCCTGGTTCAGCAGCAAGCCGAGGTAAGCCAGGGGAAGAGACTCTGTCTAAGGTCCCGAGTGTTGGGGATTCACATGTCTGTGAAATAACCAAAGGCGGTGACTCGTCCTCTGTCAGGAGTTACCTACCCGCGGAGGAATGTGACACCTCTGATCTGGAGTCCATCTCAGATGCGGGAGATGACGCCGCCATAGATGAACATTTTGAACGGAAGGACTGGGATAAGAAGCCTCTGTCCTTGTCCCGTAGGGCGCCTCTCCCCTCCCTGCGAGGAGCCAAAAACACATACAAAAGTGGCGGGTAGGGGAAGAGGGGTAAGGGCGCTACATCTTTATTTGCTATTTTATTTCCCCATGAAAGTGGAGTTACCCTTTGAGCTGGCCATGGGCTGGTGCTTGGAGAGAGTTTTCATAGAAACGGATATGAGAAGCTTTTACACCTACATATCTGTTGATTACACTTTTAAGTCTATGAGTTTATTGTTACATTTTTAACACTAAGATTAGTTAATCATTTACTTGATATCAGTCATCTGAACTATACAATGAAAAGACATTTTGAAGAATAAATAAAAGGCTCCATTCATCGTCTTTGAATACAGGAAATATTTCATGTTACGATCAGCAATTCAGGATTCATAAAGTTACTCTACAACAGGCATGCCAAACTGACCATTTATAAACATCATACGACTGCTTTCCTTACAGTCTGTAGATAATTTTAAAGAGACCCTGTCATCAGCTTTAAAAAATGCAGGCAACTGCACAGAAAAATTAAGTATTTCAAATGCTTACTTGCACTGTTTTTCCTTTCCATAAACAATTTTAATTCCCTTTCACTTTGAACTTACTAGCAAATTTGAATACTCAAAGAAAAATTAATTCCCCTTTTCCCCTAAACTTCCAATCTGCAGCCACCTGTGATTTTCTTAAAAGATAGCTAAAGTCATAGCATACACTTTTCTTTGTATCATCAATACAAACAAACACTTGTTATTTCTGGCAATTCAATATAAGTTTACTTGACAAATCTCCTTTCGTGTTGTGAGAGATGACTATCTGCTGGCCAAATCTTTCCACATAAAACAAAACACCAGCCTAATGCTTTATCCTCAAACCATTTTATTTTATTTTTTTAAAGTGTTATAAAGTGTAAGTATTATACTAACAAACCAACAGATGCATCAAAGCTTGTCACAGTACAACAAAATCTTCTTCAAGACGGCCCGGCATCTTCCAGGCTGTAGCAAATGTCTACTTCACAGCAGTTGTAATGGAAATGAGAAGGCAACGGTTTCTGGTCAGCTCCGAAGGTGAGAAATTTAGTAGAGCCATCTGTGGATCAGGTGGGATGTGCTTATCAAACTGCAATGACAGCATAGTAACAATTTCCACCCAACAGGACTACACTACAAAACAAGTCCACCATATGTGCAAGTATATGCCATGCTCCTGCCACCCCTGAAAACAGGCAGATGGGTAGCCCGGGACACACTTTGGTGGATTTTTTTTTTTTAACAAAAGTGGAGTTGCATTAGAAACAGTTCCAAACAGTTAATTTTGGAGGGTTTGCTTGCTAGGAAGAGCCTTGGCTTGCTCATTTAAAACTAGAACTCATTAAATATGAACGTAGAAAGCTTTTTGTTTATCTTGTAACTTGCAAGAGACGTGACGTGCTGTAGGAAACCCAATACATCAGTAACCTAGTAATGATATTGCATAAGCAAAGTTGCTAACACTGTTGAGTACAATAACTTGACATTGCTTTTCCAACTCATGAGCATTGCACACGTACTGTAATTATTTGTTTAGTATTTTCTTTGTTGTTGAACACTTATAGTATGAAGAATATTTGCTGTAAAAAAGGACAGTAATGCATCATGGATACACTGCAGTAGCAAACGCCTTGGGGATCTATTAAACTTGTGTGAATGATTCATACTCTGAATGGTCTAAGGTTTTTAGTGGATTACCCCAAGGTTTAGTGGTAGAAACCCTTAATTTTTAACCTATTTATAAATGGTATAGAGTTTGGTATTATAAGTAGAATTTCTGTGTTGGCAAATGCAACCAAACTGTGTAATGGAATATCATCTTTACAGAATGTCTCCAACTTACAATCAGACCCAATGTACACTTTACGTCTGAAAAAATGTAACCTCCTCACATGGAAAGGTTTCTTCACAGTAGGTCATAAAATAGACTCCCTCATAAACGAGTTCAGACCAGATCAGTAAATTGTTTTTGAAAAGAGCTGGATTCATTTCAAAATGCACAAAAAATAGCTGGATATTAACATTTCCTGACAGACTCCATGGCAGACTACGTGTGGGTTAACCCCGCCTCCTCTCCACAGCTATAGGACCCCTTACCCATAAATTTGAGCTCACCTCAACAGACAGGTGTTCCTTTTTTGTCCTCCTCACGTGGACCCTTCATCATGCGATTCTGTGCAGTCCAGGATGTCCGTCGGATCAGGTACCAGTTGTGCGGTGCACCCAGGGCCCAGCTATGAACAGGCGAGTGGTTTTCAGGCAGTTAATACCCCTATGGTGGAAGGGATGTGGCCCAGTGTACCAGGATGGACGTGGGACTGGCTGGCAAGGTCTGAAGACTTCATCATTACTTCCATGGCAGACCGTTTTTGTGTGTCATCTTGTCTGTGTCCCTCTCTTTTTGTGCATCATTGGTTTTTATCTGTGTCGCGCTGTGTGTGGAACGCTTCTGCGTTCCAGGATGCCACTTCACTTTCTGCCTCCCGGTCCGCCGTACATCTGCGCATGCGCAGAGCCGCGGTGAAACCGAGGCTTGGTTTTCGCTAGGGTTGTCCCGATACCACTTTTTTAAGACTGAGTACAAGTACCGATACTTTTTTTCAAGTACTCGCCGATACCGATTACCGATACTTTTTTTTAATGTCATGTGTCAGTATTTTTTTTTTTTTTTCACAATTTTTTTTTTTTTACAGTGCTTTATTTTTTAATTTTTTTTTAGGGGGGGGGGGAGTGGATTGTGTCAGTGTGTTTTTTTTATTTTTATTATTTTTTACCATTCATTTTTTCCCCCCTTTTTTTTTTTTTTTTAGCGCTGTTGGGGGGCTTTGGTGAGATTTCAGGGGTCTTAACAGACCTCTGAGATCTCCCCTATGAGACAGAGAAAGGGACGAGGGACACAGATTCCCCAGTCCCTTTCTCTGCAGCCTCAGCTAAAATGAATGGACAGGAGGCTCCTCTCCATTCATAAACTGAAGCATCGTAAACACAGGTTACGATGTTTCAGTTATATGAATGGACAGAGTCGGTGATCACTGACTCTGTTCATTCGAAAAGGAAGGAGCCGGCTTTAGCGGCTCCTACCTCCGCTCTCAATCCTGAGATACCGAGGACAGAGGGGGTGGAGGAGGACATGGTGGGGGGACTCGGAGCGCAGAGGGGGAGAGCAGCAGGAGGGGGACACGGGACACGGAGCGCCGACAGCAGCAGCACGGAGGGGGATACAAGGACACCCGGAGAAGGAGAGCAGCACCGAGAGGAGCACGGAGGGGGAGAGCAGCACAGAGGGGGACAACGAACCGGAGAAGGAGAGCAGCGCCGAGGGGGACACAGAGCACGGAGGGGGAGAACAGCACACAGGGGGACACAGAGCGTGGAGGAGTATAGCAGCACGGAGAAAGATACAGTGACAGTCAGCGGTGATCAGTGCGTGTTTGGGGGGAGTTACAAGCACCGATCACCGCTGTATAAATTTCACTAAAGCAGCTAAAAAGGGGGGGTCCGGGGAGAAGCTGTCAGGCTTTATTGAAATGTATACAGGCAGATCAGTGCTTGTAATTCCCCCCGCCGCACCGATCATCCCTGACTGCTCAGGTATCGGGTGAAGCATCGGAGCATTTTCCCCGAGTACAAGTACTTGGGGAAATGCTCGGTATCGGTGCCGATACCGATACTAGTATCGGTATCGGGACAACCCTAGTTTTCGCGCATGCGCGGTACGGCGACGGGGTCAGGGGCCGCACAGGCGCAGTGGGCTGGTCCCCTCGGCGCATGCGCGCAGCGGGACCGGCCGTGACATCACTACAGCGGGGAATTTAAACCGCTGAGGAGCCCTATACAGGTGGGATAACCTGTGGGCTTTGACGGCAGCATCCCGGAGCTCAGTTCTGCTGGGACAAGGTAGGCAACATTTTTTAAGTAGTCATGCAAGTGTCTCTTAAAGAGACAGTTTAAAAAAAAAAAAACATTTTCTTTTTTTTTGTGTTGCTTACTTTTGTCCTAGGTAGTCTCAGAGTTTGCGTTTGTTTTGCCTCATCATGGACTCTTCTTCACCGCCGTGTGGCCAGCCCTTCCGCACAAGGTATGTGCGGAGTGGGTAGGGGGTTGGTGTCTTTTGTGCCTTTGCTGGTGGTTGCTAACGGTTACGTCCTGCCCACCTTCCTCCCCCTCCCTTTGTCTGTATTATCTCTTACAGCCCGGCTTTATCAGATCATCAGTCACAAGACAGGGACCTTGCCAGGCCGCATCAGCATCATCATTCATCCTCCAGGTCCAGACGAGGCACTATGTCTAGGACCCATCATCATAGGGGACGTTCACATTCCCCCTCTAGACATAGGAGATGTTCCCATTCCTCCTCTAGTCACCGCCACCACCACCGCGATAGTCGCTCTGGCCACAGAGCCTGTTGGGGATGTAAAACCAGAATCCCGGAGGGCAAATCGCTATGCGACCCATGTTATGCCCGAGCGGTTGGTGAGAAAGAGACCGAAAAACAAAACCTTGAGTCTCTTGTTAAACGTGTGGTACAGCAATCTATGAAAGGAATAGTTGCCCCCCACACGAGGAGCCAGTCCACCACCTTGTCTGGCTCCTTGGCTGACGAGGCTCAGGAGGATCCAGGCCAATTCCAGCCCTATGATTCCTCCCATGATTCCTCGCAAGACGAGATGGAGGGAGATGATTCTATGGTGGGATTCGACTACGCTTTAGTCTCTCCACTGATCAAGGCAGTGAAGGAAACCCTAAAGTTGGAAGATACCACTGCCCCCCCAGAGAAACAAAGAAAACTGTTTAAGCAACTGGGGAAAGAACGCTCCAATTTCCCACTTCCCTCCGAGCTGAAAGGAGTGTTTGAGGAAGAATGGAGCAAGGGAGATAAGAAGGTTTCTATGCTAAGCAAAACCTCTAGACTGTATCCCTTTAAATCTAAGGAAGTTAAGCATTTGGAAAATGCTCCCCTCGTAGATGCTGCAGTAATTCGCCTAGCGAAGCATGTTACCCTCCCGCTAAATGATGCTGTATCTTTTAAAGATGGTCTGGATCGAAAGATTGACCAAGACCTCAAAAGAATATATAGCCTGACCGGAACGGCCTGCAAACCAGCGTTAGCCCTTGCAGTTACCTCCAAAGCAATGGAGGCCTGGGTGGAAAATGTAGACTCCGTCCTGAAAGGTGTCTCTGAAGAATTGGCACAAAGTTCAGCAGTGCAAGAACTGAAACTGGCTGTCGCCTTTTTGGGAGAAGTATCAATTGACCTCATCCATTTACTGGCCAGATCAATGTTGTCTTCAGTCACGGCCAAACGAGCATTGTGGTTACGCCCCTGGCTTGCTGATCCAGCCTCCAAGCAGGCGTGGTGCAAAATTCCCTTTGAGGGGACCTCATTTTTTGGGAACAAACTTGATAATGCCATTTCAAAAGCTACAGGCGGAAAGTCGGGTTTCCTTCCCCAGGACAGGAGCCCGTTTAACCAGAGAAGACCTCAACGGAGACGCAGTACGCGTTCGAGAGAGGCACGCTCCTATAAACCCGGATGGGATTTTAGGAGAAGCTGGAACTGGAATAGAGGGCAAACTTCCTTTCAAAAGTCTGGCAAGAAGCAGATGCACGGTGGGCGTGAGCCAACCAAGTCCTTTTGAGATTGGGCCTGCCCAGGCGGGTCGGGTAGGGGCTCGCCAACGCCTCTTCCGGCACGTCTGGGTGGCCTCGATCTCAGACTATTGGACCATCAAAACGGTCTCAACAGGACACACATGGTCCTTCACCAAAATTCCTCCATGCAGACCAATGCAAACTTCTCTTCCTCAATCAGAAGAAAAACAACAAGTTCTTCTTTCATATGTCAATGTCCTAAAAGATCAAGGAGCAGTGGTGCCCATGCCAAAGGACGAGGAATTCCAGGGGGTATACTCCCCCCTCTTTCTAGTACAGAAGAAAAACGGCTCTTGGCGCCCAGTTATAGACCTCACCTTTCTAAACAGATATATAAAGCACGAGAAGTTCAAGATGGAATCACTCTCAACCATCCAAAAAAGTCGTTCAACCAGGCGACTGGTTGATCTCAATAGATCTAAAGGATGCGTACTTTCATGTTCCCGTGGCGGAAGATTTTCACAAATATCTTCGGTTCCAGGTCGACCAAGAGCACTTACAATTTATTTGTCTTCCATTCGGACTAACGACTTCTCCAAGAGTCTTTTCCAAGGTGCTGTTGGCAGTTGTGTCCCTTATCAGAATACAGGGTGTGCGTCTGTACCATTATCTGGACGATTTGCTAGTATTGTCCCAAGACAAGCAGCAGTTGCTGATCCACAAAGATCAGGTGATCTCTACACTGTTGGAGTTCGGATGGCTCCTAAACCGGGAGACGAGTCAGCTAGAGCCGACCCAGCGCCTAATTTATCTAGGGGCTCAATTCAACACAATAGAGAATACCATCTCTCTTCCAGAAGAAAAAATACCGATCATTCGGGAAAGAATCTTCTTAGCCCTAGACTCCTCACACCTAAGGGCGTCACAGTGCCTGAAGATAATCGGCACGATGGTGGCCACATCCCCTATGGTCAAATGGGCGATGTGGAGACTTCGTCTTTTCCAGTCAGGTTTCCTCCAGCAGTGGAGGTCGGACGATCTCGATCAGTTGATCCGGATAACACAATCAATGAGGAACAGTCTCCTCTGGTGGCTTCAAACCAAGAACTTGTTAACTTGCCACTCCCTTGCTCCCATCCAGTGGGTGACCGATGCCAGCAATGCGGGCTGGGGGGCCCATTGTGGGGCAGAACTGGCTCAGGGCAAATGGGATGCCTGTCTCCACACTCCAGGTTCAAACATTCTGGAGCTACGTGCGGCATGGTGTGCCCTTCAAGCCTTTTCTCATCTCCTGAAAGGGAAGTTGGTCCTACTCAAAATGGACAACACTACTGCGGTGGCATACGTGAAGAGGCAAGGGGGCACTCGGAGCTCCGCCCTTCTCCAAGAGGTCGAGCCCATCATGACCTGGGCTCAGAGGAATCTGCTCAACTTGACAGCAGTCTTCATTCCAGGGGAGAAGAACATTCAAGCGGACTTCCTGTCACGCAGCAATCTAGACAACAACGAATGGTCACTGCATCCACAAACATTCAAGTGGATCCTATCGTTGGGAATCGATCCCGAGGTGGATCTATTTGCATCCCCCTGCAATTACAAGATCGACAGATACTACACTCGAGGTCGGTGCAGTCAAGCTTTCGGAGTAGATGCATTAACGAGCCAATGGAAATTCATCAAGGCATATGCCTTCCCTCCACCTCCGATCATGCTAAAATTCCTGCAGCGGCTCCAGTTGGAGAAAGTCGAGGTGGTAACAATAGCACCATACTGGCCGAGCAGGCCATGGTTTCCTCTCCTGAATCTGATGAGTTTCAGGGACCCATTGCCTCTTCTTCTCAGGCCGGACCTTCTTTCTCAGGGGGCGACCCTGCACCCCTGTCCAGCGATACTGAGACTGATGGTCTGGTTCTTGAGAGGAAGAGGCTAGAGTCTCTTAAGTGTGCTTCAGGGGTAATCTCTACCCTTATGAGCTCCAGAAAGCCTAACACAAACAAAACTTACAATAGAATCTGGGCCAGATTTGTCAGCTTCACGACTTCTGCAGGAAAATCATCTAGAAATCCTAGTGTTCAAGACATTTTGAGTTTTCTCCAATCAGGCTTAGATCTTCCCTTGTCGATCAGTTCCCTCAGGGTACAAGTTTCAGACTTATCGGCATTTTCAGGAACATCATGGGCAACTCATCCCCTGGTTCAACAGTTCTTTCGGGGGGCCTCGAGAATCAGGCCTCAGAGGAAACCTAGATTCCCCAAATTGGATCTTCCGCTCGTCCTTGATGCTCTTTCAGCACTCAACAACAAGGATCTTTCCATTAAGGACTTATCAATCAAACTGGCCTTTCTTGTGGCCATTACTTCAGCCAAAAGGGTTTCAGAAATAAGCTTCCTGGGTTATCAAGAACCCTTTTTGACTTTCTTCCCGGACCGAGTGGTCCTTATTCCCTTGCTTGGGTCAAAGCCAAAAGTCACGTCAGTTTTTCACGAGAATCAAGAAATAGTCCTTCCTACTTTCAATTCTCCGGAATCAGCAGATGCTCATCCCTTGGATGTGGGCGAGACTCTGAAAGAATACTTGCGAGTCACTTCATCTTTTAGAACCTCGAACTACCTGTTCTTGTTACATAGTGGCAGCAACAAAGAGGGCTTCCTCCAGAACGATAGCAGCCTGGATCGTTCAATCTATTCAACAGGCCTACAGGGCGAAGGGCTTGGCTCCTCCAGAGGCGGTGACGGCTCATTCCACCAGAGGCATGGCAGCCTCATGGGCAGCAGCTCGACACGTGGCTCCTGAAGTGATATGCAAGGCAGCTTCGTGGTCCTCTATTAATACATTTATGTCTCATTATTGGATTGAGCCTGCTTCCCTTTCCTCTGTTAATTTTGGTCGAAAAATCCTGTCAGTTGACGGGAAAGATTAAAATATATTTTTTGTTCAGCATACCCTCCCGTGTGGATTGGCTAGTTATTTCCCACACGTAGTCTGCCATGGAGTCTATCAGGAAAGGAAAATTACGGTAAGTATTTGGTAATACATTTTCAGTTTTATAGGTAATATCACCAGAGAATGTTGATAAAGGGAACATCCGACTGCCTTCTGGGGCCCTGGTGCCCAACCTGCAGCCCTTGGGAACCCTACACATATGCATGCTGACCTGTAATAGCAGTGATCTCTATCAGTCACATGTAATGTGTCTCCAATCTATGACAACTTCCTAAGGCATGTCCCCAGTTTCCAAAAACTATTATGGCATATTCACAATCGCTACACAAAGTCCTATAGCATGTTAGCACTCTCTACCCATCTCCCGTTGCATGTCTGCAGTCTTTGGCAGCTTTCTGTAGCTTAACATGAATGAAAAAAAATTGTGGTCCTTTGGGGATGTCAGGGGTACTGCCGCCTCTAAACGGTGTCAGTCAGTAATCGTGACTGGGAAGACCACCCTGCAGTAGAACGATCTGAAAGCAAGGCTTGAAGCGCTCGTGGAGCGCAGTATGGATGGGATGATGTCGATGGTGGTGGGGAGGACAGTCTATGTGGACAGCTTTAACCGGATGTCTGCAAATTTAGATGTGCCTGTTTTAATCATCAACAATGTGAGTTGCTAAATGTTATACCTTCATTAAATGTAACCATATTGCTACACTTAAAGGCGCCTCTTTTCTTCTATACTCAGTTGTGACATAACATGACATGTATAGCAAGACATCACTTGTATATCAAGTCAAAATGTATTTAAAAATTTAGCTTGTCTTGCAAAACACTCTCAAACTAAGTTGCTCTCAAACCAAGGTTTTACTGTATAGATGTAAAGTTATATGTAAGTGATGGCAAATGTACATATAGTGCACAATACATGTGTTTCAAAGTGCATAGCTGCACACACCGTAGCACACCTATAAAAGCTACAAGACCTTTCCCGGAACAGGCACCATAAGATGCCAGCTGTTACCTGTAAATACCCTTTTCTGTGTTATTTTCTCATTTACTTACATACTTTCAGTGGTGTATTTTTGTTTTGTGCTGCCCTAGGCAAGACTAAAATCGGACACCCCCCCCTATGTAAAGTTGTCCCACCCCTTCCTGTTTAATGGATGTGACGCCCTCCAAAATCGAAGGACTACAAGTCCCAGCGTGAACCCCTAAGATCTAGGGAAGTAACCCTTTAGATCTCACGGGTTCATGCTGGGACCTGTAGTCCTTCATTAGGAGGATGGAATCAGTGGCAGTGGTGGTGGTGCTTGGGGGGTGGGTTCAGTGTCAGTGCTTGGGGGGATGGGTTCAGTGTCAGTGCTTGGGGGGGTGCAGTGTCAGTGCTTGGGGGATGGGTTGATTAACTCTCACTTACTGTCACCTGTTAGTCAGTATCCACTTGATTCCCCCTGCCTGCATGCAAGAGAGTGGAGGAGAGAGAGGGGGTGAGAGGGAGTTAAGGAAGGTGAGAGAGAGAGGGAGAGGGAGAGAGAGAGGGAGAGAGATGAGTGTGAGAGAGAGATGGGTGTGAGAGAGAGATGGGTGTGAGAGAGAAAGGGGGTGTGAGAGAGAGGGGGGTGTGAAGGGGGGAGAGAGAGGGGTGTGTGTAGGAGAGGGGGTGGGTGAGAGAGAGAGGGGGTGGGAGAGAGAGAGAGAGAGGGGGTGGGAGAGAGAGAGATGGGGTGAGAGAGAGGGGGTGGGTGTGGGGGTGGGTGAGAGAGAGAGGGGTGGGTGTGAGCGAGAGAGGGGGTGTGAGCGAGAGAGGGGGTGTGAGAGAGAGAGAGGGGGTGGGAGATAGAGGGGGTGTGAGAGAGGGGGGTGGGTTTGTGAGACAAGGGGGGTGAGGGTGGGGGTATGAGAGAGGGGTGTGGGGGTGGGAGAGAGAGGGGTGTGTGAGAGAGAGATGATGGGAGAGAGAAAGGAGTGTGAGAGAAGGGGGCGGGGGTGGGAGAGAGAGGGGGGTGAGAGATAGGGGGTGAGAGAGAGAGGGGTGTGAGAGAGGGGGTGTGAGAGAGAGAGGGGGTGGGAGAGAGGGGGGTGGAAGAGAGGTGGGTGGGAGAGAGGGGGTGGAAGAGAGGGGGGTGGGAGAGAGGGGGGTGGAGAGAGGGGGGTGTGAGAGAGGGGGGTGTGAGAGAGGGGGGTGAAAGAGAGGGGTGTGGGTGTGAAGGTGGGGGTGACAGAGAGGGGGGGTGGGAGAGAGGGGTGTGGGTGTGTGGGAGTGTGAGAGAGTGGGGTGGGTGTGAGGGTGTGGGTGGGAGAGAGAGATCCCCCCGTGACTATCCCAGGCAGCCCCTGTCTGTGTTGGTAGGCGTGTGTGATGCAGCTACCTCACGCACGTCCTCGGTCAGCCTGTCTTCCTGTTCCAGGACAATCACAGCTGGGAGAGGAGTTGGAGAAGGAGTGCAGGGTCTGACACTCTGGGAGGCGCCGCGGATGCTGCTCAAGTCAGGGTGGCGGTGAGGCATAGTCTTCTCTCACTCCCTCCCAGGTGTGTTGCGTTTGTTAAAAATATGATTTTTATTATATTAATCAGACATAGGATACATGGGACAATATTACAATAGTGAGTTGGTCAGATTACTGTCAGTCTTTTGGTTTGAGTAGATTTCTCAAACAAATGCTGTTTTCATACAATGGGGTTAGATACCATTGTTGTATTCAACAGGATAGCTACAGTAGACAAGTAAGACATTACTTGTTTGAGATTTCTTTCAGCTCTCAAACTGAAAGAATGACTGTTAGATTACTGACAGATTTGGTTTGAGTAGACAATAGGTAGATAGCATTGTTGTATTCAACAGTTCATTGTTTCTACAGCTACAGTAAACAGGTATGTTTTCTGTTGTTTGGTAACTCAGCCTGACACATAAAAGCAGGCATAAGCTAGGACACACACATCATGTTGCTGTAAGATCAGAAGAAGCCACTCATCATAAGAAGAAGATGCCTGGTCACCAGCAATGGAGATCATGAACATAGCGTAATCGAAGTTAAGTAACCTTTAAATGTATTTGTACTGTTATAGACCATAGTGTCATGGATATGCAGTAGTGTTTGTCTGTCAGCTTACCTTCCTTCCCATGTGTTCATCTTAGAGGCCTGAGCCCTTTCACCTGGCTTCCTTTATAATCTCCTCCCAGCCAGACTCCACCCCAGGCCCTATCACAGAACACTATATTAACCTGTGCACTGCAAGCCTGCTTTGCTGATCAACGTGTTTGTTAGGCATTGTGTGTTTGGGTTCCTGCCTGCCGTGTGCTACGTCTGTCTCTCTGTTACATATTTGGCTTGTCCCCGACTATCCCTGTCTGCTCGTGACCCTTGACCTTCGGCTCGTTCTTTCGTTATCCTTGTCTGCTTGTGGCCCCTGACCTTCAGCTTGTTATTCGGTTCTCTCATATCTTGTGCTGCTGCTTCCCCTCTTTTCCCCTTATCCTACGGGGCGTGAGCTAGGAAACTCCAGGGGCCGCGACCTGGTCCCAGCCTGCAGCATAACATCCTCACCACTAGAGGCCCTGGAGAAGACCTGCTGGGTCTTAGACTCCGTACCCTGGGGAATCTTGGCTCTAGCTTCCGTTAGGATCCCGGTTGTGCTCCTCTGGTCCCGCTTTCCACAACCACCCAGTTTCCTATCCGCAGCAGTCAGCCATAGGGTTCACTACCTTGCGGTGCACTCCTGTCCCCCTACGGTGTGCATCTGTCACCTGGCCACAGGTGACCTTGACACATAGGCTGTTCATTTGCTAGGCATTTTGCTTGTTATATAGATCTGTCAGTCTTGTATTGTATTCCTAAGATTGTAATAGTTTTGTATGTACAGCATCTTTGTATAGTAAAAGCACATTTACACACTGCAGAAGTCTCAGCTTCCTTGTTATACCACAGAGTAACCTTGCTAGATAGACGCCTGCAAAACATTTGGGGGCTCGGCCACGATCTGTGCTATAATTCAATTGAAGCAGACTTGTTTTTCTGTAGTGTGTTGTGTAGCTTGTGCTAGGTAAAATGCTGCGTAAGCTGTTTAGGAAAAGCAAGGCTGCAAAGGGTTCTGGTGACCAGAAGAAAGTGTGCAGCTTACCTATCTGGGTCAGAAATAATGAGTGGGAGCTACTTGCTAAAGAATTTGTGAAGTATGCTTCTCCCTTGAAGCTGACTTGGGGTGATAAAGTCTCAGATCATTTTGTAGATTTTAGCCTTAAGGGATTGAATTTAAGTAAGAAAGAGAAGAGGACAGTGTCCACAGTGGGTTGGTACTTCCTCCATGCTCTCTATACTGAATCACATAGAAGGGAGAAGGCAGAGGCAGAAGTTAAGGTATTAAAAGACCAGCCAGCAGTTGCTTCAGAGTGTGTACGTTCAACCGCTAGTCGGGCAGATGATTTGCAAGAGCGGTGTGCAGCCCTCATGACCAAATCAATTAATGCCTTAAGGAAAAGGAAGGGGCGTAAACCTGTTAGTAAAGCCAGGGTACGTGCCATTGTCACATCCCAAAATTGGGATTGTGAGGATGTGCTCTCCTCAAATGATAGTGAGGATGAGGAGATAGAGTTTAATATTTCAGATGATGATCTGCTAGTGGGAAAGACAAAGTATGCCAGACCTCTCATTACTAAGCATAGGAAACGGCAACATGATAGAGAGGATATGGCAGATGGGGAGGTGCATTATCGCAACCCCAGAGATGTTGAAATTGAAGAAGTACGGGAGTTTACACAAACTGAACTCCATGAGCTGGCAAAACAATACAAACAAAGGTCTGGGGAGCCCCTATTGAGTTGGCTCCTACGCTTATGGGATGAATGGGCGGACAGTGTTGTTTTGTCAGGTAAGGAAGCAGTGGCTATGGGAGTGTTAACCCATGATCCACAATTGCGTCAGGCAATGCGAAAAGCCCGAGAGTTTAGTGTGAAGTTTTCACTGTTAGACCTTGTGAGAGATGGAATAGTCCGAGTATACGCTAGTCCTACTGACCTGGAAAATATCTACTCCTGGAGATCAATAGGAGAGGGTATTTCCAGGTTACGTGAGATGGGTTGTATAACCGGATTAAATACATTTCCAGAATGGATAGGTCCAGATATGGAACCCTTTACATCTGCTCTGCGCTCTAAGCTGATGAAGTCTGCACCATTTAATCTCAGGGCTCCATTATTGTCTTTGTTGGGAGGCCTGGGATTAAACAGCAAGATTCATGAAGCCACAAACCTTTTAAGCCAGTTGGGGGAGATAGAGGAGACTAAAACAAAACCTGTCAGGGCAGTAGATAAGTTCAAGGCCAGACAGGAAGAATACAAGCAGAAAAGAACAGAGAAGAAACGGAATGGGGTAGAGAAGACAGAAGTTGAAGAGAAAACCAGGCTAGTTATTTCTAGGAAAGAAATGTGGGTGGACCTATTAAAGGCAGGAGTACCTAAAGATGAGATAGATGGCATTTCTACTGCAGAAATGCTGAAGAGGTGGAAACATTTAGTAGGGAAAACTGTCAGGGTTAGAAACACTACTCCTAGTGAAGATAACATCAGCCTAGACTTAGAGGAAACAGAACAGACCCCTCCTGTTAGCCCCAAACCAATTCCCAAAACTGAACATGAACCCAAATCCCTTTATCCTGGGGAGGAGTTAGAGAGAATCAGAAAAGGGGATTGGGAGGTTCCTTATCCTTTATGAAGGGAAGGTGAGTCTCCTGTAATAGCAGCAAGGGCAGTGACAGCAGGAGACCGACGCCCATATGCACCTGTCACTGTATGGTGGGGGAAGTCATCTTCTCCTACACATGTAATGGCTTTAGTTGATAGCGGAGCTGAAGTTACACTTTTGCAAGGAAATCCTTCCCATCATAAAGGAGAATTGATTTATGTAGAAGGTTTGGGAGGGCAAACTACACCAGCAGTTAGGATACGGGTGAAATTGGCTATTGGCAAGGGATCAGGATTAATGACAAATGTTTTGATATCAGAGTTACCCGAAAATATTCTTGGGATAGATGTACTTCAAGGTCAGTCAATTCAGACTGAAAGAGGTACATTCACATTCGGGTATCCTGATAAAGCGTATCTGGTAAGGGTGGTAAAGGCTGTGTCAGAGGTCATGCGAAATGGACCCCTGTCTACATTCCTCCACCAGAGAAGCCAGTCTGTCTCAAGCAGTACAGACTTCCTGAAGGCCACAAAGAAATTGGGGAGACTATTCAAGAACTGTTGAGAGTAGGGATCCTTAGACCTGCTGTAAGTCCTTTCTCGTCTCCGGTGTTCCCAGTAAAGAAACCTGTTGGGACATATAGAATGACTGTGGATTACAGAGGTCTAAACAAAATGGCACCTCCATTGAAGTCAGCTGTACCAGATATTATCTCAATTGTTGAGAAAATTGCTAAAGATGCAGGAGAATATCATGCTGTGATAGACCTGGCTAATGCTTTCTTTTCAATTTTGATAGACCCAGAGTGTCAAGACCAGTTTGCTATAGTGTGGGACGGCCGCCAGTACACTTTCACTGTCCTTCCGCAAGGCTATCTTCATTCTCCAACGATTTTTCATGGACTGATTGCCCGAGATTTAAGTACCCTGAATTTGAAAGTCGCTGTGTTTCACTACATTGAAGACATCATGGTCTCTGGGACAAAAGAAGATGTAACTGAAGCACTGCACCTGCTGATACAGCACTTGGAAAACAGAGGGTGGGCTATCAACAGAGACAAAGTCCAAGGACCTGCCACAGAGGTGAAATTCCTAGGAATGATGTGGACTGGGCCACAGAGGAAGATTCCAGAGACAGTTGTGCAAACTATCCAGGCACTGTCGCCCCCTACTACCAAAAAGGAGGCACAGAACTTCATTGGAGTTGTGGGATTCTGGAGATCGTTCATCCCACATCTTGGACTGATATTGAGGCCTATATACAATGTTACCAGAAAAAAGACTGAGTTCTTATGGGGTTCAGAGCAGCGGACTGCATTTCTGGCTGCTAAAGAAGCTATTTTGCAGCATCAAGGAGTACCATTTCAGCTGGATGTAGTGGAGCAGAATGGTACCATATCTTGGAGTCTGTGGCAGCCAAATGAAAAGAAAGGACTGAGAGCAATACCTATTGGATTTTGGTCCAAACAACTGACAGGGGCACAGACGAGATACACGCCCCTAGAGAAGTACCTGTTTGGGGCCTACACAGCACTTCAACATGTAGAGACTATTACAGAAAAGGACACAGTCACCATCCATACTGCATTGCCAATAGCAGGATGGGTGAGAGATAATGGACTGACCACTAGGGCAGCTGTAGCCCAGAACCAGACACTGATGAAATGGAAGTGGTACCTTCAAGAAAGAGGGGGTATTGCAGCTGGGGATGTTAGAGACATTTTAAAACAGTTGGCAGGGCTTGTTACTTTTACCAGCACCCGGCTAGAAGAAGAAATTCCTGTGCTGCAGTCATCCCCCATTCAAGAGGCTCCACCCTTTGAGTCTCTGTCAGAAGACATGAAGGAGTCAGCATGGTTCACTGATGGTTCAGCCATAATCACCTCGTCTGGACGTAAATGGACAGCAGCAGCCTACAACCCAACTACAGACACAGTCCTGCAGGAGTCCGGAATCGGAGGGTCCAGTCAGTATGCAGAGTTAAAAGCTGTAGTAATGACTCTACAGGAGGATCCTTCTTCCCATGTCACTATCTACACTGACAGCTGGGCGGTTTTTAAAGGACTGACAACTTGGATGCCCACGTGGAAGTCCAATGAATGGATGATTCATGGAAAGGTGGTGTGGGGAGGCAAGGAAGTCTGGGACTACATCTGGAAGGAAGCTCACTCTCGCACCATAAAAGTGGGGCATGTTGATGCACATGTGCCCCTAGTACCAGACTTTGAGAACTATAACAGAGTTGCAGATGAAATCGCCAAAGTGAAGGCAGTTGTGCCAATTGATCCTGTTTTGATGAACTTGGCCAACTGGGCCCACAAGCAATCTGGACATTTGGGGCAGAAAGCAACATATGAATGGGCACAGCAGAGGGGATTGCCTATATCCATGGACATGATAAAGACTGTAATAGGGAACTGTACAGTGTGTGGAGAAGTGCGACAATGGCCATTGCAAAAAGTACTCTACCGGGTCGATTAAGAGGGGTGAGAGGCCTGCAGAGATCTGGCAGATTGACTTCATTGGTCCCCTGTCCCGGGGAAACAACGGACTGAGATATTGTTGCACTACAGTGGACACCTATTCAGGACTTATGCTTGTCCATCCTTGCAAACGTGCAGATCAAGCCGCAATGCTTCAACTGCCTCAGAAACTTGTCGTTGCTTATAGTTGTCCCAAACATATCCAAAGTGATAACGGCTCACACTTCACCGGATCAACAGTACAGCAGTAAGCCAAAGATTCTGGAGTGTACTGGTTGTGCCACAACCCATACCATCCACAGGCAGCTGGTTTGATTGAAAGATACAACGGGCTATTGAAGGACCAGATACGCAAACTTACACCTACACATACACTAAGGGGGTGGGATCGGGTCCTCACACAGGCAGTCATGTTAAATTCTAGGCCAGTAGCCAAAAGCCACCATATGAGAGGATGGTAGGGGCTGAGGCACAGATTCTACAGCTGGAGTGCAGAGTTCAGTATTTATGTAAGGTTCCTGAAAGAACAGGGTTTAACAGATACCATGTTACTGCTTC
The DNA here is from genome assembly GCA_029206835.1 of Rana muscosa. Taxonomy (NCBI): domain Eukaryota; kingdom Metazoa; phylum Chordata; class Amphibia; order Anura; family Ranidae; genus Rana; species Rana muscosa. Next base: position 735,917,137 of record CM055116.1, read on the forward strand.
CCATGACATAGAAACCAAGAGTGACATATCTGAAGCTGAAGCCTATCTAGGAATGAGAGGGAATCTGGCAGGAAGGTTTGAAGTTATATTTGTATTTGCAGATGAGCTTCAAGACAGTGGCTGGGACTCTGACTGGTTAGTGGATACTTCTCAGCAAGAGTGGAAAGTGAGGCTACATAACATCAAACCTTCCAAAATAAACAGCAGTGATCTTCTGGGAAATATCAATATATTTCCTCTCCTCCCTATTGATGTTCTTTGGGAGGGTCAGAGGTGCATACAGGCAGGTGGCAAACTATTGGTCAGATATCCAGGCAAGAAGCCATTTAGAGGAGAGATTGTAGCTGAAGGGCCAGGATCTACTGTTTATGTATTGTTAGAAGGAACAGATAATCCGCTTTGTTTTCCACTCCACAGGCTGTCTCCGATTTGATCCATAGGAAGACCAGAGAAAAGTGGTTACATGATGGAAAGAATGACGGAAGATCGCAAGAGCTGTGGAGAACAAGGCCTTTGATGTATTTCAAGCCTGGACTTGTTTCTAAAGAACTTTAGAATGGACTTTCTAATGAACTATTATCCAAAGACTGAAACACCTTCCCAGTGACAGAAATATGAGAGGGGTTGCATTTAAGGAAAATTCATGTGTAGAATGAGTTGTTAGTAATGAAGAGATTTTGTGTGTAGTCTGAGAGAAAAAAAAAATCATAGGGCGGAATGTGTTGCGTTTGTAAAAATATGATTTTTATTATATTAATCAGACATAGTGTCAAGGATTGATAGTTGACCAGACTGTGTGACCTCATAAAAGGAAACCAAACAGGTGTAGGTGAAAATATATAATTTATTAAAGGTGAGTGACCAACATACAACAACCAAAAGAACGCAGTGCAACAAATCAACAGTGACTACAAACAATATTTACAAATAAGGGAGATACCGGAATCGTGGTAAAAGCCAGGCCGAGGTCATGCACAAGGGGATCAAGCAGATGGGTATGGATGGGAGGAGGAAGGAACAAGGAGGGGATGGATGGATAGGCTGCAGAGCAGGGATCCAGGTGACAGAAGGGGAAGCTGCAGGATGGGCACAAGGAAAGGATCAGGTTAACAGGATGCGGGTTCAAGGTAGGGACCGGGTCGGATCAGATCAGGCAGGGTGCAGGTTGGGAACAGGTACAGGCAAAAGTCCAGGTCACAAGTCCAGGGGGTCAGGAAGAGAGATACCAGGGCAAGGAGTGTTTTCACTTGCCGGGTATATATGGAAGTCCAGTGATTGAGCTTCAGGTCACAGCTGACCACAGGAAGTGCTGCCTGCTCCATACTGCCAGAATACACCCGCTGGTGGATGCCGGTACTGCAGTCCACGTATCATGTGTTACCACCAGCAGGTGAGATCCTCCAACAGAGATGTTGGCTGCAGGAGGACACCTGCTGGTGGACACTAGCACTGCAGTCCAAAGGACCAACAGCACCACCAGCGGGTGAAGCCTTTCCTGACAGCCTTTCCCCCCCCCTCAAAGGAGCGGCCTCCGGACGCTCCAACGACCTGCTGCTGGGGAAAGTTCATAGCAACAAGCTGGGCAACAGGCAAGGTCACATCCGGATAGACAGCGGGCACATCCGGGCAAACAGTAGGCACATCTGGGTAGGAAATAGTCACATCAAGCTGGGCAGCGGACAGGGGCACACCAGGCTGGGCAGCAGACGGGAACACCTCAGGCTGGGCAGCAGATGGGAACACCTCAGGCTGGGCAGCAGACGGGAACACCTCAGGCTGGGCAGCAGACGGGAACACCTCAGGCTGGGCAGCAGACGGGAACACCTCAGGCTGGGCAGCAGACGGGAACACCTCAGGCTGGGCAGCAGACGGGAACACCTCAGGCTGGGCAGCAGACGGGAACACCTCAGGCTGGGCAGCAGACGGGAACACCTCAGGCTGGGCAGCAGACGGGATCACCTCAGGCTGGGCAGCAGACGGGATCACCTCAGGCTGGGCAGCAGACGGGATCATCTCAAGCTGGGCAGCAGACGGGATCATCTCAAGCTGGGCAGCAGACGGGATCATCTCAAGCTGGGCAGCAGACGGGATCATCTCAAGCTGGGCAGCAGACGGGATCATCTCAGGCTGGGCAGCAGACGGGATCATCTCAGGCTGGGCAGCAGACGGGATCATCTCAAGCTGGGCAGCAGACGGGATCATCTCAAGCTGGGCAGCAAACGGGATCATCTCAGGCTGGGCAGCGGACATCATACCCTCAAGCCGGGAAAAGGGCACCACAACCTCGGGCCGGGAAACGGGCACCACAACCTCAAGCCGGGAAACGGGCACCACAACCTCAAGCCAGGGAACGGGCACCGCAGCGGGCACCACAACCTCAGGCCGGGAAACGGGCACCACAATCTCAGGCCGGGAAACGGGCACCACAACCACAGGCCGGGAAACGGGTACCGGATCTTCCGACTGGGACACTGTCATCAGGGCTTCAGTTTGGAAGGCTGGCACGGGAACTCCACGCTGGCAGGCTGGCACGGGAACTCCACGCTGGCACGGGAACTCCACGCTGGCACGGGAACTCCACGCTGGCACGGGAACTCCACGCTGGCAGGCTGGCATAAGAACTCCACGCTGGCAGGCTGGCATAAGAACTTCAGGCGGGCAGTCTGGTACAGGGTCTTCAGGCGGGCAGGCTGGTACAGGGTCTTCAGGCGGGCAGGCTGGTACAGGGTCTTCAGGCGGGCAGGCTGGTACAGGGTCTTCAGGCTGGCAGGCTGGTACAGGGTCTTCAGGCTGGCAGGCTGGTACGGGGTCTTCAGGCTGGCAGGCTGGTACGGGGTCTTCAGGCAGGCAGGCTGGTACGGGGTCTTCAGGCTGGCAGGCTGGTACGGAGTCTTCAGGCTGGCAGGCTGGCACGGAAACCTCAAGCTGGCAGGCTGGCATAAGAACTTCAGGCTGGCAGGCTGGTACGGGGACCTCCGGCTGGAAGGCCGGTTCTGGAACTACAGGCTGGAAGGCTGGCTCGGGAATTGCAGGCTGGAAGGCTGGCTCGAGAACTGCAGACTGGAAGGCTGGCTCGAGAACTGCAGACTGGAAGGCTGGCTCGAGAACAGCAGACTGGAAGGCTGGCTCGAGAACAGCAGACTGGAAGGCTGGCTCGGGAACCGCAGGCTGGAAGGCTGGCTCGGGAACCGAAGGCTGGAAGGCTGGCTCGAGAACCGCAGGCTGGAAGGCTGGCTCGAGAACCGCAGGCTGGAAGGCTGGCTCGAGAACCGCAGACTGGAAGGCTGGCTCGAGAACTGCAGGCTGGAAGGCTGGCTCAAGGACTGCAGGCTGGAAGGCTGGCTCAAGGACTGCAGGCTGGAAGGCTGGCTCAAGGACTGCAGGCTGGAAGGCTGGCTTGAAGGCTGGCTCTGGGACTGCAGGCTGGAAGGCTGGCTTGAGAACTGCAGACTGGAAGGCTGGTCCGAGAACTGCAGACTGGAAGGCTGGCTCGAGAACTGCAGACTGGAAGGCTGGCTCGAGAACTGCAGACTGGAAGGCTGGCTCAAGGACTGCAGGCTGGAAGGCTGGCTTGAGAACTGCAGACTGGAAGGCTGGTTCGAGAACTGCAGACTGGAAGGCTGGTTCGAGAACTGCAGACTGGAAGGCTGGTTCGAGAACTGCAGACTGGAAGGCTGGCTCAAGGACTGCAGGCTGGAAGGCTGGCTCAAGGACTGCAGGCTGGAAGGCTGGCTCAAGGACTGCAGGCTGGAAGGCTGGCTCGAGAACTGCAGACTGGAAGGCTGGCTCGAGAACTGCAGACTGGAAGGCTGGCTCGAGAACTGCAGGCTGGAAGGCTGGCTCAAGGACTGCAGGCTGGAAGGCTGGCTCAAGGACTGCAGGCTGGAAGGCTGGCTCAAGGACTGCAGGCTGGAAGGCTGGCTTGAAGGCTGGCTCTGGGACTGCAAACTGGAAGGCTGGTTCGGGAACCGCAGGCTGGAACAGGTTGGTGGGTGTGGAGGTAGGTTGGATTGTGTGGGTCGGGAAGTACTTCTGCTTTTTCTTAGATTTAGTCACTGCAGGTTTGCAAGTAACAGGGGGAATATATGAAAACGTTGGGATAGGACAAATGGAAGACAATGACAGAGGTGCAGGGACAGTGGCTGGAGGAGGTTCTTGTGGATTGGCTACGGATAGGGGGGAAGAAGCAGGTGGATTAAAGGCAGGGTAGGTGCAACAGGTAGAGACGGGGTAGTAGTATTTGGGGGCTGAACACACTGGACGGTAGCCAGGGTTGCCATAGGCAATGGGCGGATATATTCTTGGGAAGGCAGGTGATTGATGTAGGGGCCGGGATGTTGTGGCTTGGCTGAATTCGGGAGGAGATCTGACCATGCCTGCAGCAAAGGCTGAACAAAAACTAGTCCGCACTCACGCCTTTTAATCAGAGACTGCACTGACCTCACACAATCATGCAACACCTGCTGGGAACAGAGGGAATAATGCTCATAGAAAGAAGCCGGATCATCCTCTAACAAGCATACTAGGGATTCTACTTGGTCACCATTGAAAGGGGGAGAGAAGTCATCACCTCCTTTGGGAACAAACGGCAGGGCTGGTTCAACACATAACCGGGTTAACGGCAGAACATCCTCAGGCTGTAAGTAACCCTGATCCACCCAAAAATTTGCTGATCGAATAGTTTCCCTTAGTTGGTCACTAGTCCAACCCTCTAAAACCTGCCGACAATGTTTGCCATCCTCTGCTGCCAGCAGTGAATAGTAAAGGATCTCATTATAATCCATATCCGCCGAACACAATAACAGGATGGTTCCTTAATGAAGTCACGTCTGATCAGGGATGGCCCCTGGTATACTGTCAAGGATTGATAGTTGACCAGACTGTGTGACCTCATAAAAGGAAACCAAACAGGTGTAGGTGAAAATATATAATTTATTAAAGGTGAGTGACCAACATACAACAACCAAAAGAACGCAGTGCAACAAATCAACAGTGACTACAAACAATATTTACAAATAAGGGAGATACCGGAGTCGTGGTAAAAGCCAGGCCGAGGTCATGCACAAGGGGATCAAGCAGATGGGTATGGATGGGAGGAAGCAGGAACAAGGAGGGGATGGATGGATAGGCTGCAGAGCAGGGATCCAGGTGACAGAAGGGGAAGCTGCAGGATGGGCACAAGGAAAGGATCAGGTTAACAGGATGCGGGTTCAAGGTAGGGACCGGGGTGGGATCAGATCAGGCAGGGTGCAGGTTGGGAACAGGTACAGGCAAAAGTCCAGGTCACAAGTCCAGGGGGTCAGGAAGAGAGATACCAGGGCAAGGAGTGTTTTCACTTGCCGGGTATATATGGAAGTCCAGTGATTGAGCTTCAGGTCACAGCTGACCACAGGAAGTGCTGCCTGCTCCATACTGCCAGAATACACCCGCTGGTGGATGCCGGTACTGCAGTCCACGTATCATGTGTTACCACCAGCAGGTGAGATCCTCCAACAGAGATGTTGGCTGCAGGAGGACACCTGCTGGCGGACACTAGCACTGCAGTCCAAAGGACCAACAGCACCACCAGCGGGTGAAGCCTTTCCTGACACATAGGATACATGGGACAATATTACAATAATGAGTTGGTCAGATTACTGTCAGTCTTTTGGTTTGAGTAGATTTCTCAAACAAATGCTGTTTTCATACAATGGGGTTAGATACCATTGTTGTATTCAACAGGATAGCTACAGTAAACAAGTAAGACATTACTTGTTTGAGATTTCTTTCAGCTCTCAAACTGAAAGAATGACTGTTAGATTACTGACAGATTTGGTTTGAGTAGACAATAGGTAGATAGCATTGTTGTATTCAACAGTTCATTGTTTCTACAGCTACAGTAAACAGGTATGTTTTCTGTTGTTTGGTAACTCAGCCTGACACATAAAAGCAGGCATAAGCTAGGACACACACTTCATGTTTCTGTAAGATCAGAAGAAGCCACTCATCATAAGAAGAAGATGCCTGGTCACCAGCAATGGAGATCATGAACATAGCGTAATCGAAGTTAAGTAACCTTTAAATGTATTTGTACTGTTATAGACCATAGGCTGTTCATTTGCTAGGCATTTTGTTTGTTATAGAGATCTGTCAGTCTTGTATTGTATTCCTAAGACTGTAATAGTTTTGTATGTACAGCATCTTTGTATAGTAAAAGCACATTCACACACTGCAGAAGTCTCAGCTTCCTTGTTATACCACAAAGTAACCTTGCTAGATAGACGCAAGCAAAACACCAGGTTCTCCCACTTGCTATTTGAAAATGCCGCTGCCCTTCACCCCACCACCACCGCACCAACGGCAGACTCTCCAGGACCACGACAAAGGGGCGAGGCTCAGCTCAAGGGGCCGTGCAGCTGCTTTGAGCCCCTGTGCACTGGAGGAGGAGGAAGTTAAGTCCTCCTCCGCTTTGATTGCTGGGCAGGGAGGGAGTTGCGGCCGTGACATCACTATTTGCTAGCAACCAGTGGCCAGTCAGGTGGAGGCGGAGCCAGCACTACCGCAGCTCAGCAAGTCACTTTTATTCCGGGACACGTGGCCACCCTACCGCCGAGGGCTCTATTTGTGCGGGAGCCGGGACTCAGGAGGATGGGGCTTTTTTGCGGGGCGTGGCTTTTTTGCCATCCCCCCACAGAGTGTCACCCTAGGCCTGGGCCTTGGCCTTGTTGGCCTAGGCCAAGAGACAGCACTGCATACTTTGTTACTAAGACTCGATTTCCCTGACTTTGGACAAAGCCCTGCCTTCTATCCAAGGTAAACTGATTACAAGTGTAATTTTGTTTTAAAGGCATAATAAAAATGCTTGCATTCTAAGCAAATATGTGAGATTGTACACTCATGGGATATTTTACAGGCAGTAATACTGACTTGCATACTGTAAACATCAGGGTAGTTTCCAGAAACTTCAGTTTTTTAGGCTTTCAAGCAAATCTTGGTCTAAAATAAATTCTTTATTACAAATTGACTAGTGCTGATTATAATTCTGAGCTAAACCTTTTATCAGTTAAACTTGTTTGTCTGTTTCTGAACACAACAATGTGAAGAGTGGGGATGAATGAATGTGTCAGGTTTGGTTCATGGTGCATTAATCTAACCCTTTAAAGGTCTGGAAATTGTAAAGTTAAAGTCAAACTCCACTGAAGTCTTGAAAATCAATTCTGTCAATTTTCAAGGCCAGAAAGGTAGGAATTGACAAACAACGGGCATGGGGAGCCGGGTACTAGCATGAGGAACATATGCTATTTTTGTTTGTAATGGTATTTCGCAAAATTAGAGGTACATTCAACGTAGTTCATAAAACATCAGTAGGAAATAATCAATGGTTTGAATTTAGCAATCAGCATTAGCAAACTGAAGAGGATTCATAAGTGTTGTAGCTTCCAATTGTCAAAAGGTATACAACAAGCTTGGACAGCATATGAAGTAGGCTGAAATATGTCTAGAGCAGCCCTCAATGTGCTGGGTAACATTACAATTAAACAAAATATGTGGAAGAACTGGAGCTATACATACAGGACTATGATTCTTTTTACCTATCCGATGTTCATCTGTGAAGATCTTTTAAAACGTGAAATAGATTTGGAAATAGATTATTTTCAAAACAGAGAGCAAGATTGCATTGGGATACATGCACAACCAAACAAAACAGTTCTATGTTGTATGTCAGTAACAGAGTAGAATGCATCAAAATGTTCTCCGATCCCAATCAATGGCACTCTGTGTCAACGAACCTCCACCCAGCACCCATGCAGTACCAGCCACTTCATTTCTGGACATTTCTGGACATTTCATGCTCATCCCCACCTGACTTTGTGAATGATGACTCCATCACAATTCACATTGATTCTATATTTGAACTGGTTGACAAGGAAATCAGAGCTAATATCGTTATACTCAATACCTCTGTGAAGTCAAAGACGAGGCTAAGTTCTCACCATTTTTAACACTTTTCCAAGTGGTCTTTTGTGTGTTGTAGATAGCACATTTGCAAAGGACATCCCACCACGAGGTCATCATTAGATGTGTTGCTTACTTTGTCAAAGGAGTCAAACCAGGAGTCTCTAAAATACGGCCCCCGGGCCACATTCGGCCCACATTTTTTCCGGCCTGCAGCTTGAGTCCTCAGACTCGATGCATAGATGATCTCTGTTAGTTCGTTTTTAGTTTATTTTGAACATGTAAAAAAGAGCTTTGCCGGGTTTCCGGAGCTCAGCTGCATACTCACCCCCCTTCCACCCCAACAGTAGCACAGGTCCTAGAATCTCACAAAGACTGCACTGTGTTATTGGTTAACACTATGCAAATTAGCGCTTGGAATATATGAAAACCTATAATTGTCCCCCCAAAAAAAGTATATTTCCCAGCTCCTGGAATCCTCTGTTTCCCAAAAAGGTCTCAAAATAATAGTCTTTATTCCCAGCGCTAGATTATTCACTTGTGCAAAGTTCCTTATTCAACAATCCTCTTGAAGTAATCAGAAACTGAAAGGATCCTCCCTTACTTATTCACTGAATGCTCCCTTTTTATAACGGTTTAGCGGAGCTCACTCGGCCACCTGATGTGCACTGCTGGGCTCATTTTGGACTCAAGTATGTTCACCAGCTGTTTTCCTCTGGGACCTTTAAATCATTCTCTACTTTGAGGGCTGAGATTGACATTCCTAACACCTATTTTTTCTCCTACATACAACTAAGACATGCAGTGGCAGCCCAGTTTGGGTTGCAGGGCGACCAACTTCAGCCCTCCGTATTGGAGGCTTTACTGTATGATACAGATCATTCTAAACTGGTCACTAGATATTACTCCTTGTTAATTTCCTCATGTACTACCCATATGATCAAAAAATCTATGGGAAACTGATATACCTACATTGCAGGATGAGACTTGGGAGGAGGTCTTGGGTAGCCAACTACCGCCGCTCATAGCTTCTGGAATCAAGGGAATTTAGTTGAATTATTTGCATAGAATTTATTTTACTCCAATTCGTTTATGTAAGATGGGTAGGCTGGAGTCTCCTGCATGTTATAGGTCTCATAATGCTATAGGAATTTTTTTTTTCCATATGATATGGGAATCCCTGAAGATACATTAGTTCTGGTCCAGTATTACCTCCTTTATGGAAACAAAATTAGATTTACCAAACATATGTACTATCTGGTGAGCAATTAAGATATTGGTGAGAAGATCACTTGAAGAGGATTGTTGATTAGGGTGATGTTATTGGTTGCTAGCACTGTCAGCATCCTAGCAACCAAAGAAGTACTTCATTGCAGACCTGCTGCACCTCCCGTCTCCCACCCCACTGTTAACATCAGTGTCTTTTACACAACGTGCCCATTTAATAGCAGTGCAGGAACTGGGAGGTTCAGCAGATCTGCACTAAGGCCAGTCATTAGTTGCTAGTTGTGTTAGAGGCCCACTGTACAGCGGTATACTGATGTAAGGAGGAAATGCGAGGTGGCTACAAATGTGCCAGGGGGAGGATGTTTTTCTAAAGGTGACACAAATGTGCATGGGGGGCTCTGTGGGGGGACAGAAATAAGGGGGCTTTGAGGGGGGACACAAATGTGTGTGGGGGCTGTGATTGGAACACAAATGTGCATTGAGGGGATCTGAGGGTGATACAAATGTGCAGGGGGGCTCTGAGGGGGACAAAAATAAGCAGGGGGCTCTTATGGGGACACAAATGTGCAGGGGGGCTCTGAAGGGGACACAAAATGTGTTGCGGGTTCTGATGGGGACATAAATGTGTGGGGAAGGCTCTAATGGAGACACAGATGTATAGGGAGGGCTCTGATGGGGACAGCGATTTGCGAGAAAATGCTGATGGGTGATGTGAATACAAATGTCCCCCGCTGGCTCTACACTGTGAACCGATAGATCAAAGACCGCGGATCAGTTCTCAGGTCTGGTTTGAGCACAGAGCAGAGAGTGTCAGTCATCGGCTGGCTCAAGAGGGTGCGCTAGGAGGCTGAGCCAGCTGCTGGGCAGGAATCTGGGCATACAGTATCCCAACATTATTGTCGGGATCCCAGCAGGGCCTTGACTGGCTGTGTGACGTCAGCCAACATTGGTGTATTCTGGGTCACAGGCGTGCAGAACTAGTTGCACCCCTGTGACCCACAGGAGAAGTGTGGCCAAAAGAGCTTTGGCCATTCTTCTCCCTTAACCACTTCCTGTCCAGCCTATAGCAGAATGACGGCCGGGGGGTGGTTCCATCATCTTGACTGGACATTGTATGATGTCTCATGGTGGCACGCAACGTGGCGATCGGTGGTGCTGTGTGTCACTCTGACACACCGAATCTCCAATCATGGTAAGAAGCCACATGATCAGCTGTGACCGATCGGTGGCTCTCCCTGTCAGAAGGGGGGTTGCAGCCAGAAGCAAATAGGAAATATGCACTCTGTAAGTACTGTACACATGCAGCTACATAGCAAGTATGCATGTTGACTCAGAGACAGGATTGTGAGAAAAAGCATTGTAGCCAGTAAACAAATTGAAAAAATACCCTTTAAATACACATTACACACAGGCTATTTATCTCAGAATAGACATGCAATGTCTTTTCTGTAATAAAATACACCTATCTGTCTTCTCACAGTCTTTTGTGGCATGTAAACTGAGATTGTGTGTGATGGGATGACTGACTCTTGTGCATGCGCAGGAGCTACCGGTAAGTAATCCCACACCGGCCAATGAGGATGCCCAAAGACTGGCACCCAGATGCTGGGGAGAAGATGGCGGTTACTGAAGAGGTAAGTATAGTGATTTTAGTTCAGTTTTAAGCCTGTTATGACTGTAGACTGCATATAGAGAGACTCTAAATGGGCTACAGGACATGCCTCAACAGCATTAATATTTAAAAATCTCTCTGTCCCCTATTACATATTTTCCAAGATGCACAGCTTTCTGTAAGCTCTTACATCTACTTTGAGACACCAGTGTCTACAAGCCCTAGACCAGTGATGGCGAACCTTGGCACCCCAGATGCTTTGGAACTACATTTCCCATGATGCTCAACTACACTACAGAGTGCATGAGCATCATGGGAAATGTAGTTCCAAAACATCTGGGGTTCGCCATCACTGCCCTAGACTAATCTGCCCCTTTGCATTTTATCAGCAGCACTCCCTACCTTTTTATAGGAAATGGCTAGCACTTTATAGGCCATTCTAACCCACCTGACCTAAGTTCATAGGCTGGAAAATGCATTACTGGTGGTTGTCTTCTATGGCAGCGAATGGTTGCATTAATTTGCAGTGTCTGTGTAGCACTACCCCCATAGGAGCTGCTGGTTTAAATTTGGGCCTGCACTCTGCCTGTCAACCCCAATAATTTGGCTCAATCCCCTCTGGCACAAATGGACAACAATATGATTGAGGACCCCAATTGGCTATGAGGGACCTCAATGATACACACAGTAATAAGGGCAAGAAAAGAGTTGTTACCTTGGTATGGTTCACCTGCCACTCGGCTGCAAAGACAGAGTTCCACACAAATTGTAGCTTAACCACTTCAATACCATGCACTTATACAGCTTCCTGCCCAAGCCAATTTTGAGCTTTCAGCACTGTCGCAATTTGAATGACAATTGCGCGGTCATGCTACTCTGTACCCAAACAAATTTTTTATCATTTTGTTCCCACAAATAGAGCTTTCTTTCGGTGGTATTTGATCGCCTCTGCGATTTTTATTTTTTGCACAACAAATAAAAAAAGAGTGAAAATTTTTAAAAAAACTAAGTTTTTCTTTGTTTCTGTTAATTTTTTTTGTAAATAAGTACCTTTTCTACTTCAATGATGGGCACTGATAAGGTGGCACTGAAGGGCACTGATAAGGCGACACTGAGGTGGCACCGATGAGGTGGCACCAATGAGGTGGCACTGATGAGGTGGCACTGATGGGCACTGATGATGGGCACTGATAGGCGGCACTGATGGGCACTGATATGGGTCACTGGTATGCGGCACTGATGGGCACTCATAGGTGGCATTGATTGGCACTCATGGGCGGCACTGATGGGCACTTATGGGTGGCACTGATAGGTGGCATGGACGGGCACTGATAGGTGGGCACAGATGGGCACGGATGGGCACTGATAGGTGGCACTGATGGACACTAGTAGGTGGCATTGGTGGCACTGGTGCCCAGCAATGCCAGCCACCACACATTGTGAAAGTGCCAGTCAGTGCCCATTTGTGGGCACTGCTTGGCATATATTTTTTTATGTTTTTATTTTATTTATTTCTTTTTACTACATGTGGATGGCCATGGGGCCATCCACATGATTGGGGCTTCCCTGGTGGTCCTGGGGGGCTTCCCTGGTGGTCTAGTGTGGGTATCCGAGGGGGGGCTGCGCTGATAAACAATCAGCGCGAACCCCCCCTGTCAGGAGAGCCGCCGATCGGCTCTCCTCTACTCGCGTCTGTCAGACGCGAGTGATGAAGAGCCGATCAACGGCTCTTCCTGTTTACATTGTGATCAGCCGTGATTCGACACGGCTGATCACGTGGTAAAAAGCCTCCGACAGAGGCTTCTTACCGAGATCAGTGTAGCGGTGGGTCAGACTGACCCACCGCTCCACCGATCGCCGCGATGTGCGCCCCCCCGGGCGCGCGGCGGCTGTTATCCCGCAGGACATCATATGACGTCCAGGGTGGATAACAGAACCACTTCCCGGACGTCAATCTGCTATTGACTGGGCGGGAAGTGGTTAACCAATGGTGATATGTTTACTTGGTAAAAGAATGAAATAATGGTTATACAATTGGCATTCAATACATACAGCTCCCTGTATAAATCAATCAATGAAATACCACTGGTTCGATATACCTCTGAAATCCGACCCTACTAACGTAATCTAAGGGCCAGACTTGAGCTAGGGTGTGGTGGAGGAATTTCCCAGTGCAGTAATATCAACACTGGGGCACCTCTCCACTAAGTCTCACATAAACAGCAGAAAACACAAGGTGATACAAACAGTTATCACTAATATGCGGAATCACAACTCTATGGCTCCCCCTAGTGGACAGTTCACTTGGTGCGTGTCCTATAGTAACCACTTGCAAAGGTAGAAAAGTAGATGATTTTCCCTTTAAGAATCAGATAATCTTCAGCTAGGCACGTTGGTGCACTTAAAGATTTGTAATCCAAAAGATAGGATGAAGAAAGAAACTGCTGATTGAGACACACAGACTAACAGTACAAGGAGTACTAGTTTCCCCAAGGCTTTTAGTTACTATGTGCGGAGGTGCAACCGCCAGCAAGTATAAGTGAAGCTTGTGGTAGTCACGCTCCTGGCAGTGGGTTAACTAAATGGATGGGCAAGTGCCCGCTCACCAGATGAGGCCTTGTCTTGCTGCTTTTCCTCTCAGTCCGGAACCCTCCTTCAATGGTCCGTCTCTTGGTGTCACGAGGCCCCTGGTCATTCACCCGGTCGTCCTCTGGATAAAAGGCTCTAGATGCTGCGAGCTGCAGACTGATCCTCCTCCGGTTGATCAGTAAGACTGTTAGCAGGGATCCCTCTTTGGCTAGGCGATCCGCTCACAGTCCCCGTAGGCCCAGGCTTCTCCGGCCTAGGCACCCTCACAGCAGGCCTCAACACAGGCCTCCTGCCGGCTTGAAGATGGCGTCCAGAGAGAGCGTGCTATACGGCGCGCTTGTCTTAACCCCTTAATGACCGCTCACTGTATATATACGTCGGCAGAATGGCACGGACAGGCACAATCACGTACCTGTACGTGACTGCCTTCGTATAGTTGGGGGGGTCCCATCGGACCCCCCTTCTATACAGTGAGCGGTCGGCATCGTTCCGGGAGCGATCCGTGATGAGGGGACGGCCATTTGTTTCCGGCCACCCCCTCGCGATCGCTCCTGGCGAATGAGAATCTTCCTCTGCCTGTGTTACACAGGCAGGAGGAAGTGATGTCATCTCTCCTGCGGCGCTCACATATACCGAGCGCCGTGGAGAGAAGACATACAGGTTAGTGCACTAAACAGCACACTGACACCAGCACACATAGGCACACGATCGCCCCCCCCCCCAGGCCCCCCCAGACACCCCCAGATCAGCCCCCAGTCACAGTGTCACTGATCGCAGTGACCATTTATTTACTGATCACTGCAATCAGTGACATTTGTGACTGTAAAAGTGTCAGGGCAGTTAGTTTTAGGTCCAGTGTAGCCCCCTAAACCCCCCCCTAATAAAGGTTTAACCCCTTGATTGCCCCCCAGGTAACCCTTTGAACCCCTAGCACCACTGTCACTAAGCGATCGTTTTTCTGATCGCTGTCTTAGTGTCGGTGGTGCCGATAGGTAGCCAGTTATTTTTTTTACGTTCGCCGCAGGTTTTTATAGCGTCAGGTACCCCCATATATTACCTAATAAAGGTTTAACCCCTTAATCGCCGCCCCAGGTAACCCTTTCACCCCCTTTTGCCAGTGTCACTAAGCGAACATTTTTCTGATCGCTGTCTTAGTGTCGGTGGTGCCGATAGGTAGCCAGTTATTTTTTTTAGGTTCGCCGCAGGTTTTTATAGCGTCAGGTACCCCCATATATTACCTAATAAAGGTTTATCCCCTTGATCGCCCCCCAGGTAACCCTTTCACCCCCTTTTGCCAGTGTCACTAAGCGATCGTTTTTCTGATCGCTGTATTAGTTATGCTGGTGCCGCTAGGTAGTAAATTATTTTTTTTAGTTTCTCCGCAGGTTTTTATAGCGTCAGGTACCCCCATATATTATCTAATAAAGGTTTTAACCCCCTAATTGCCCCTAGTTAACCCTTTCACCAGTGATCACCGTATAAGTGTTACTGGTGACACTGGTTAGCCAGTTAGTTATTTTGTTATTTATTTAGGTTCCCCGTCAGGTTTTTATATAGCGTCAGGTACCCCCATATATTACCTAATAAAGGTTTAACCCCCTGATTGCCCCTAGTTAACCCTTTCACCAGTGATCACCATATAAGTGTTATGGGTGACGCTGATTAGTTAGTTTGCTTTTTATAGTGTCAGGGCACCCGCCGTATATAACCCAATAAAGGTTTAACCCCCTGATCGCCCGGCGGGTGATATCAATTAGGTTTTAGCGTCAGAGAGCGTCTGCGTCGCCCCAGGCAGCGTCAGATTAGTGCCAGTAACGCTAACACCCACGCGTGAAGCATACACCCCCCTTAGTGGTATAGTATCTGAACCGATCAATATCTGATCAGATCTATACTAGCGTCCCCAGCTGTTTAGGGTTCCCAAAAACGCAGTGTTAGCGGGATCAGCCCAGATACCTGCTAGCACCTGCGTTTTGCCCCTCCGTCCAGCCCAGGCCACCCAAGTGCAGTATCGATCGATCACTGTCACTTACAAAACACAACACACATAACTGCAGCGTTCGCAGAGACAGGCCTGATCCCTGCGACTCCAGTGCTGTAGGAGGTGATTTCACCATCACAGTTAAAAAAAAAAGCATATATGCCGAAGCATGGGGGCAGCAGGGGCGGACGAGCGGAGGAGCGATTTTGCTCCTAATGCCGAGTACATACGGTCAAAATTCCGACGGAGGCTTGCCCGTGGAAAAGTCAGACCGTGTGTACGCGGCATAACTTTTGCGGGAGGATGCCCCCATGCTTCGGCATATATAAATGGTGCATGTATGCCCATCATTAGAAGTGGGTGGATGAAGGGAGGTATTCTAATGGTGAGCATACCCACCGATCAATCTCTTTTTTTCGTTCAGCCAACAGGCTGCATGAAAAAAAAAGATTACAATACATGTCCAACAAGGACCAGCAATGTACTGGTATGTTGCTGGACTTTGAATGGTTATACCAGATTGATGCCTGCGGGTTTAGGTATCATATTGGTATCATTCTTTTCAGCCAGCGGCCGGCTTTCATGTAAAAGCAATCCTAGCGGCTAATTAGCCTCTGGACTGCTTTTACAAGCAGTGAGAGGGAATGTCCCCCCCCAGATATAAAAATTGGGAAAGCATTTTAACCCCAGTTTTTTCAAAAAAAGAGTACCTGTCACTACCTATTGCTATCATAGGGGATATTTCCATTCCCTAAGATAACAATAAAAATGATAAAAAAAAAAAAAAATGGAAGGAACAGTTTAAAAATAAAATAAAAAAGCAAAATTAATAATAAAAAAAAGCACCCCTGTCCCGCCCTGCTCTTGCGCAATGGCGAACGCAAGCGTCGGTCTGGCATCATTTGTAAACAGCAATTGCATCATGCATGTGAGGTATCACTGCGAAGGTCAGATCGAGGGCAGTCAGACCTCCTCTGTAAATCTAACGTGGTAACCTGTAAAGGCTTTTAAAGGCTTTTAAAAATGTATGTAGTTTGTTGCCACTGCGCGTTTGTGCGAAATTTTAAAGCATGTCGTGTTTGGTATCTATGTACTCGGCCTAAGATCATCTTTTTTATTTCGTCAAACAATTGGGCAATATAGTGTGTTTTAGTGCATTAAAATTAGAAAAAGTGTATTTTTTCCCAAAAAAATGTGTTTGAAAAATCGCTGCGCAAATACTGTGTGGAAAAAAAAAATGGTTGCTTCCCCTGAGTACGGGGATACCACATGTGTGAGACTTTTTGGGAGCCTAGCCGCGTACGGGACCCCAAAAACCAAGCACCGCCTTCAGGCTTTCTACGGGTGTAAATTTTTTATTTCACTCCTGACTGCCTATCACAGTTTCGGAGGCCATGGAATGCCCAGATGGCACAAAACCCCCCCAAATGACCCCATTTTGGAAAGTAGACACCCCAAGCTATTTGCTGAGAGGTATGGTGAGCATTTTGCAGATCTCACTTTTTGTCACAAAGTTTTGAAAATTTAAAAAAATAAATAAATAAATATTTTCTTTCTTCATTTTCAAAAACAAATGAGAGCTGTAAAATACTCACCATGCCTCTCAGCAAATAGCTTGGGGTGTCTACTTTCCAAAATGGGGTCATTTGGGGGGGTTTTGTGCTATTTTGGCATTTTATGGCCTTCGAAACTGTGATAGGTAGTGAGGAGTAAAATCAAAAATTTGTGCCCTTAGAAATCCTGAAGGCGGTGCTTGGTTTTCAGGGTCCCGTACGCGGCTAGGCTCCTAAAAAGTCCCACACATGTAGTATCCCCGTACTCAGGAGAAGCAGCAAAATGTATTTTGGGGTGCAATTCCACATATAACCATGGCATGTGTGAGCAATATATCATTTAGTGACAACTTTTTGTAATTTATTTTTTTTTGTCATTATTCAATCACTTGGGACAAAAAAAAAAAATATTCAATGGGCTCAACATGCCTCTCAGCAATTTCCTTGGGGTGTCTACTTTCTAAATTGGGGTCATTTGGGGGGTTTTGCGCTATTTTGGCATTTTATGGCCTTCGAAACTGTGATGGTCCGGGGCTTAAGTGGTTAAAAAGGTCCTCCCATCAGGCTTGCGCGGCGCACTCCCCTCTGGTAGCACAGTAGCCTTGTGGGCAATGTAGTTTCTGTGCTACTTACTGTAATAGAGTCCTTGTCCCACGGTAACTGAATCAAAACAAGTTGTAACTAACTGGCATGAAATAAACACCAAGGGGAGCCAAACTTATTTACAGCACAGATTGCAGTCCTTAATGATGCTTGCAATGGTAACACCTTGCTACATCTGCAAATAAGCAAATGAGCTCCAAACCCTTATTCAACTCAAACCTTAAAACTACCTGTACCCATACCTCCCAACTTTTGAAATGTCCACTGCGGGACAAACTTATTTTTCCCCCTCCGATTAAAGTTGAGTGGGGGGGAATGACGCGGGAGGGAGGTTTCATTTCTCACTAACTGCAGTTCTGATCTGTTGACCGGGGGGGGGGGGGGGGGCTCCAGCTGCCGCAGGACGGAGGTTTCATTTCTCATTTCTCAGATCTCATAGATCTGATTTTGATTTGTTCAATGGGGGGGGGGGGGTCTGACAAGGAACAGAGTTTTTTTGAAAAGAAGGCTTTATTGCCGAGCGGGGGGGGGGGGGGGGTTCTGCTTCCTTCGGCGGAAGTAAAATCAGGATAGCAGAGCGGGGCTGACTTACCGCTGATGCCTGCGTGTCTTCCGAGATCCTCCTTCTCCTCCTCCTTGCGGGAAATTAGATCCTTTCGCGGGTCTGCGGGAACTTAGTGTCCGTGCGGGCAGTTCCCGCAGAATCCGTGCGTGTTGGGAGGTATGTGTACCTCAACATTAAAGTGGAACCAAACCCTCCTATACTTTACAGCCAAGGAAGCTGCTTGTTTGTTCTGCAGTTGCCATGGTGCTGCACAAATAATCTATTATGACACCAGACATTTGATGGCTTGCCAGTTTGATTGAGAGCACAAGCAACTGTGACAGTTATTATTCATGACAAGCTTTGGGAAACAGTTAAATCAATGAGTTTAGATTTGCTTCAACTTTCTTGTAAGATAAATAATACTTATCTATACTCTATTAAACGTATAGAGAGTACAGATATACCTTTCTCCTAAATTCTTTGGAATTTTTCTCTCCTCTTATGCAGGTCATGTGATTAATGTCTCAGCATTGGCTGTGACATCTCTGCTGCAGACAAGGATTAGAGTTTAAAGCCACTCACTAGCTGGCTCAGACTAAATTGCATTTCTTTCCCTTAAGCCAAAAAAGACCACATGATCAATGAAACGGCCATTGGGACAGAGCCAGAGGGGAAAGGAATTCCAATGATTTCAGGGGAAAATTAAGCTTCTCTGACATGTCTGTTTCTTGTAGAATAATTTTTATGGACATGATTTTTCTAAAGGAGCATTAACTAAAGAGCACAGGTCCGCTTTGGACTATTTTTTGTTCTTTAGTATTGGCAGTATCAGTTATCGTCTTCAAATCCTAATTTGATGTCTCTAAAACCCAGGGTCATGGAGCCCTGCTCAGAAATAAGAATAGTTGGTGACAGCAATAGTTTCTTGGTATGATTGCAGACTTGTCATCAGTGTCATAATTTTGTGGAAATGTCATCCGATATTTCATTAGCTATGAATATTGTGGTGCCTATTATTATACTTTAAAATATTCTTAGATCTTATGAAATTACACAATTTAACACCTTTGTTAAGATGAAGCGAGGCATCTGAAACCTAATATATAAAAGGACAGGAAAGGCAGCACTAGCAGTTATTTTCCTATTGTGAGGGGGTTAGCTCGGCAGCGGGTGTGTGTGACCCCCGGGATGGGCTCCCCACACAAAACAGGCCCAGCAAACGGAGGTTGTGGTTTTCAAAATCAAAAAAAGGTGCGGTTTATTTTCTATTTACAGTGACAAAACACAGCAAAGCCAAAAGAAACATAAACAAATTAAATCCTGGTCAACTTGACCTCTGACTAAACATACAGGTTTCCTAACTAACAACTGGGATCAGCCTAGTGCTGTCCTAGTCCCTAAGTCCCTGGTTTTGAATGTCCAAGCAAATAGCCACACAGGCTTTTTCTCACCGCACAGGGGTTCACTCTCCCTAGACAGTCCACACAGGCCTGGTTCCAGGCATGAGCTAACACCTAATGAATCTGGGAGTTCTTATAGAGGCCTAAATGAGCTGACAAGCTTCAGCTGGCCTCATCAACTCCCTGTCTGTACGACGCCCCACACTCTCCCTAGAGGTATGAGTCATCCATGAGCCTACTAGCCTCAGCTGGGCTTATACAACTCTCCACCCTAGTTGTATAAGTCAGCATAAAGCCTGAATCTGGGAGAAATATATCTACCCCCCTGGATGCAACCAGGTGACTTTACCTTCCTGCTGTCACATACCCCCCCCTCTTGTTTTAACCTCGGGGTTGGAACACCAGCAATCAGGCATTCATGTACTCGAGACAAAGCATCCACATTCCCCATTTGAACGCCAGGGCGATGCTTTACTGTGAAGTTGAATTCCTGGAGGGCCAGGAACCACCTATTCACTCTTCTATTTGTTTCCTTGTTTTGAGCCATCCACTTTAACGGAGCGTGATCCGTAACCATGTCAAAGTGCCTACCTAGCAGGTAGTACCGAAGGGAATCTAGAGCCCACTTCACCGCTAAACACTCCTTTTCAACGGTGGCGTAATTTACCTCATGGGACTTCAACTTCCTGCTGAGGTAAATGACTGGGTGCTCTTCCCCGTTCCAGACCTGGGACAATACTGCTCCTAACCCCACATCTGACGCATCACTTTGTACGACAAAGTCTTTAGAGAAGTCGGGTGAGTACAACACTGGCTGGCTACATAAGGCTTGTTTCAAGAATTGGAATGCTGCCTCAGCCTCGGGGGTCCATTTAATCATGACCGACCCTTTCCCCTTCGTTAGGTTGGTTAGGGGCACAGCCTTAGAGGCAAAGTGGGGAATGAATCGCCGATAATACCCAGCGATTCCCAGAAAGGCTCGTACCTGTTTCTTGCTGTTGGGACGTGGCCAACTCTGGATGGCCTCGACTTTGTTGAGTTGGGGTTTTATTACTCCCCTCCCAATGGTGTACCCAAGATATTTGGCCTCCTCCTGCCCAATGGTACACTTCTTGGGGTTAGCCGTAAACCCCGCTTCCCAAACAGAGTCCAGGACTGCTTGCACTTTTGGCAGATGTGAGGCCCAATCTGTGCTATGGACAATTACGTCATCCAGGTAAGCCGCAGCATACTTCCGATGGGGCCTCAGCATCTGGTCCATTTTCCGCTGGAACGTGGCCGGCGCATTCTGTAACCCGAACGGCATTCTTTTATATTGGAACGCCCCGTCTGGGGTTACAAATGCGGTTTTCTCTTTGGCCAATTTGGCCAGGGGGATTTGCCAATACCCTTTTGTGAGGTCAAGAGTCGTCATGTATCGGGCTGTTCCCAGCCGGTCGATCAACTCATCTATACGTGGCATGGGGTAGGTGTCAAATTTTGTAACTTTGTTCAACTGACGAAAATCGTTACAAAATCGCCAGCTCCCATCCGGTTTAGGCACCAACACAATGGGACTAGACCAATCACTTTGGGACTCCTCTATCACCCCTAAATTCAGCATTTTCTGTACTTCCTCCCGTATTGCCTCCCGTCGGGCCTCTGGGATCCGATAGGGTTTTAACTTCACCCTTTCACCGGGCGGGGTAATGATGTCATGCTCTACCCCAGATGTTTGTCCCGGCAGCTCAGAGAATACCTCCTTGTTGCGAAGCACAAACTCCTTAACCTCCTGTTGTTGGGGTTGTGACAAGGTGGCTGCTATTCCAACCTCAGGAATCACGCAACCAGTTTGAGCTGGTGACCAAGTGTCTGCGACTAGGGACTCTCTATCCCTCCAGGCTTTCAACAGATTAACGTGATAGATCTGTTCGGGCTTTCGCCTTCCTGGTTGTCTGACCTTGTAATTCACTTCGCTCACTTTTTCCATTATCTCGTAGGGGCCTTGCCATTTGGCAAGGAATTTACTTTCAACCGTAGGGACAAGTACCAGTATCCTATCCCCCGGGGAAAAGGTACGGGTCTTGGCTCCACGGTTGTACACTCTCTGCTGTGCTAACTGCGCTTGGGCCAAATGTTCCTTCACGATGGGCATTACCTGTGCAATTCGGTCTTGCATCAGGGCGACATGCTCAATCACACTCCTGTGGGGAGAACTCTCACTTTCCCAAGTTTCCTTGGCAATATCCAACAGCCCTCTTGGGTGTCTCCCATACAGTAACTCAAAGGGGGAGAATCCCGTAGAGGATTGGGGCACCTCCCTAATAGCAAACATCAGATAAGGAAGTAGACAGTCCCAATCCTTTCCATCTCTATCCACCACTTTCTTCAACATTTGCTTTAGGGTTTTGTTGAATCTTTCAACCAGCCCATCGGTTTGGGGGTGATATACAGATGTACGTAATTGCGTCACTTTGAACAATTTACACAGCTCCTTCATAACCCGGGACATAAAGGGTGTACCTTGGTCCGTAAGCAGTTCTCTACAAATACCCACCCGGCTAAACACAAGAGATAGCTCTTTGGCTATGGTTTTGGCCGAGGTATTTCGGAGAGGGATCGCTTCTGGATAACAGGTGGCATAGTCCATTATAACTAATATGTACTGGTGCCCCCTAGCGGACTTGATTATAGGACCTACCAAATCCATGGCGATCCTCTCAAACGGGACCTCAATGATGGGTAGAGGGACCAGCGGGCTACGGAAATGTGGCATCGGGGCCGACCTCTGACACACAGGGCAGGAGGAACAATAATTTTCTATGTCCTTTATCACCCCCGGCCAATAGAATCTCTGTAATACCCTCTCTCGGGTTTTCTCTGTCCCCAGATGACCTCCAAGAATGTGCCCATGGGCCAACTCCAACACCAACTTCCTGTAAGGTTTGGGCACCACAAGCTGCTCAACGGTTTCTTCTGCCCTTTTTGCCACCCGATACAGTAGGTCCTTCTCTACGCTGAAGTATGGGTAAGTGCAGGTATTATCTGGGTTCACTAACTCGCCATCTATTTTCACGACGTTTTCCCGTGCCTTTATTAGGGCGGGGTCTTTCAACTGTTCTGTGGCAAAGTTTTCCCTGTGAACCTCAAGATCAGAAAACTCCACAGACGGTAGGTTTTCGTCTGAGGAGGTGGGCTCCTCTCCAGTTTCTTGAGTCTCCCCTGCCAATACTGATAAGGGAAATTCCGGAGAGTCCTCACCACTCTCAGGGGAGTTCTGGCTATCCCATTCCTGGTACATAGGGGCACCAGTGGGGGCTCAGGATCATCCCACAGTTCCCAGAACTTCGGAAAATCCCTTCCCACAATGGCGTCATGCGGTAACTGAGATACTAAGCCCACTGGATGAGAGAGGGTACCTTTGGGGGTCTCGAAACACACTGTAGTCACTGGATACTCTCGGGTGTCCCCATGCACACAAATAACAGCTACCTTGCTATTCCCAGAGACCTCTGTTTTAACTAACTCAGCCTTTATCAGGGTCACAAGGCTACCTGAATCCAGCAATACCACAACATTTCTACCATTAACACACATTTTGCATAAATGTTTCTCAGTTCCTCGAATGGCAGTGCATGCGACTGTCGCACACAGCGACTGACGTCTGCCCATCAGAAAGTCACACTGCATGGGTTCCTCCACAACCGGGCAATTGGCTGCAATATGTCCCGCTTGCCGGCAGCGGTAGCAAACGATCCTTCTTGCCGCCTCTTGAGCCGCTGATTTCCCAGGCTGTTCTCGCCAAACTTGGGGTAGAGCTCCCACCCTCTCACTCTCTCCACCCTCACCCCTTGGAATCCTCTTATCCGCCCCTGGGGATGGTCTGGTCTTAGGGTGGAAAGTCCGAGTGTCTCTGGAAGAGGCCGTCAGGTTCTCTGTAGCCAAGTATTTCTCCACACGATCCACAAGACCATCGACCGTCTCTGGGTCTCCATGGCTTACCCACTTTTGGATGGCAGTAGGAAGAGCTCTCAAAAACCGATCCATTACAACACGTTCCACAATCTTTGGTGCGGACAAAGTCTCTGGCTGTAGCCACTTTCTGCTTAGGTGAATGAGATCATACATTTGAGACCTGGGGGGTTTTCCAAGCTGGAAAGTCCAGTTATGCACACGCTGAGCCCGGACAGCCTGGGTGACACCCAGCCTTGCCAATATTTCAGCTTTTAGCATCACATAGTCTTTTGCTTGGTCAGGCTCTAGGTCATAGTAAGCCTTCTGCGATTCACCAGTTAACAGAGGAGCCACCAGTCCAGCCCACTGCTCCTCAGGCCACTTTTCTCTTTCAGCAGTCCTTTCAAATGTGGTCAAAAATACCTCTGGATCATCCTCTCCAGTCATTTTTGTCAATAAACGACTCACCCCAAAGGACGCGGTATTAGTGGGACGGCTTTCCTCACTGGTCTGCGGACGTTGCTGCATTACTGCTTCCATTTGTTGTAGTCTCTGCTCTTGCTTCTGTAACAGGTCTATGAAGCGGGCCTCAGATTGCTGCTGGGCTTGTTGCTGAGCTGCAAGGCTCTGTTGATGAGCTTGCTGCTGGGCTGCGAAGTTCTGTTGTTGAGCTGCAAGGCTCTTTTGCAAACCTGCATTTGTCTGCTGTTGATTGGCATTTGCTAGAGCCAGCTGCTTCAGTATCTCCTCCATGCTGGCTTAAAAAAAAACTGCCACTGGTTCTCCACCAACTGTGAGGGGGTTAGCTCGGCAGCGGGTGTGTGTGACCCCCGGGATGGGCTCCCCACACAAAACAGGCCCAGCAAACGGAGGTTGTGGTTTTCAAAATCAAAAAAAGGTGCGGTTTATTTTCTATTTACAGTGACAAAACACAGCAAAGCCAAAAGAAACATAAACAAATTAAATCCTGGTCAACTTGACCTCTGACTAAACATACAGGTTTCCTAACTAACAACTGGGATCAGCCTAGTGCTGTCCTAGTCCCTAAGTCCCTGGTTTTGAATGTCCAAGCAAATAGCCACACAGGCTTTTTCTCACCGCACAGGGGTTCACTCTCCCTAGACAGTCCACACAGGTCTGGTTCCAGGCATGAGCTAACACCTAATGAATCTGGGAGTTCTTATAGAGGCCTAAATGAGCTGACAAGCTTCAGCTGGCCTCATCAGCTGTACGACGCCCCACACTCTCCCTAGAGGTATGAGTCATCCATGAGCCCACTAGCCTTATACAACTCTCCACCCTAGTTGTATAAGTCAGCATAAAGCCTGAATCTGGGAGAAATATATCTACCCCCCTGGATGCAACCAGGTGACTTTACCTTCCTGCTGTCACACTATCCACTTGTCAGGATGCTTATGTAATATTTAGTTGGATAATCTAGGACTAGGTCATCCTTTCTCAACCAGGGTTCCTCCAGAGGTTTCTAGGGGTTCTTTGGTCAGTGAGCAATTTCTGCCTTTTAGATATATCATCATTGATGCCAATGCCATTTTTAGCTATCTGTAAGGAGAGCATTCTTGCTGCTGACCACTAGGGGTGGATTAAAAAACTCTCGGATCGTTCCTTGAATCAGAGTCACGGATCGGATCAGCAAAAAAAATTGCAGCCTCATTGTGCCCCCATTGCAGCCTCATTGTGCCCCCATTGTAGCCCCACTGTGCCCCAAATTGTAGCCTCACTGTGCCCCCATTGCAGCCTCATTGTGTCCCAAATTGCAGCCTCACTGTGCCCCAAATTGCAGCCTCGCCAGGGCGGAGGAAGTGAGAGGGCGGCCAGCAGGGCTGGATTTGCTCTCCCTGCCGCCCCAAGTCCAGGTTCCGCAATGCACCCCCTCCCCACCAACTGAACCACCCCCCCCAAAACAACGGAGAATGGCAATTGGATGGCAGGGGCGGCACAGTTAGTTCAAATATTTTTTGTTTCTTTTTTTTTTTTACTTTATCACTTTTTTTTATTCGTAGCTTGTCGTTTACTTTTTTTTATTTTTGTATAATTTTCTTATTTTTAATATTATTTTTCTTATTCTTTACTTTTTAATTACTTCTTTATTTTATTAATTTAATTATTATTTTTATTTTTTTATTTTTTTTATCAATTGTTTTTCACTTAACTTTATTGCTATCACACAGGAGAAAACAATTCCCTGTGTGATAGCAATTGGAGGAGACAGGTTCTCTTTATTGACCCTGTCACCTCCAAAACAGGAGTCCTAGCACTAGCACTGTGCTAGAACTCCTGTCACAGCTGAGATGGGAAGAGCACAGCTCACCCCTCTCACTGTGTACATAGGCGGCAGGGACAGGAGACAGACTCGGCGGCCGGGGGGAGGACGGAGTCCCGAAGACAGAGCAAGCCAAGTGTGGAATGTGGGGGGGGGGGGAGAGGGGAGGACGGACGGCAGCACGCATTTTCTGCTAGAAAGCAACTCACTGCCCGTATGTTGAGACTGTCTCCGCTCTGCTCGCACACTCCTAAACCTGCGCTGTGATAGACAGAACACATCCCAGCATTGGACCCGCATTCTGTCTATCACAGCGCGGGATTAGGAGGAGGCGGGGCTGTGTGCGAGCAGAGCGGAGACAGTTTCAATGTGTGTTTTACTGCTCTGCCATTCCGCGGCGTGCCGCGGATCACGTGTGTGCCGATCCGAAGTCATTGATCCGTGCGGATCACGGATCAATGATGATCCGTTGCACCACTACTGACCACCAGTGTAAGAAGCTCTATTCTCACTGACCACCAGCCTATTGTACTGTGAGCTGAAATTATTTTTAGGACACCTATTTGTGGTTGAGAAATGCTGATCTAGGTGCTCCTGGCAGAAGGTGCTAAGGGCTTTTCTTTTTTGGCCAAATGGGTCCAGTTCAGATGCAGGGTCCAGGGCATTGCATGGAACGAGGTGCCTACTTTAGGGACACTGTACAGAGCACATGGTAAATGTTCTTTGTCACAGGCAGTTTCTTTTTGGAAGCTGAAGTGCATTGGACAGTAAGGCCTCATGCCCACTGGCGTTTTTACAGCTGCGTTTTTTGCAGCTTAAAAACGCCTGTCCATGTTATTGTAAATATTTTTATTTATTTATTTTTAAAAAAAAAAAAAAAAAAAAAAAAAAAAAAAACGTCGGAGCTAAAAACGCGACCGCGCGTTAGTGCGCGTTTTTGCGCGTTTTTTGACGCTCGCGTTTTTTTCTGCCTAATTCTGACGCTGAGGAACGCACTGGCCCTGGGTTTTTTTTACAGCTTACAAACGCCTATGCTCTTTACAGCTCAAAAACGCCTAGGTGGGCATGAAGCTATAGACTAACATGGACAGGCGTTTTTAAGCCGTAAAAAACGCTCAAAAACGCGGCTGAAAAAACGCCAGTGGGCATGAGGCCTAAAGCTGAACTCAAGGTAGATATAAACTAATTAAATTAGTGCAGCTCTGTAATCATTAATACATCATTGAATATACAAGCAGTGTAATTACCTGAGTAAGTGTTACTTTTTCCGTCTTGGATTTGTAGAGCTGGCATGCGTGCTTGTGCTTTTAGACCTGCAACATAGTAAGTGTATTACATTATACAGTACATCATGTGATATCATGAATGGAACTTTTTTAGAGGGTTGGGTCATTATGTATTGCATATAATTACTATCAGCTGATTCTTTGCAATTCATAGTAATTAATTATTATGCAAGACAGTTTATAATTCTATTTATAGGCATAATTAATTTTTCCTTTTTTTCAGATGAGCATTCTGCTATGGTTTCTGAAGTAAGTACTGTAGTGTTGTCACTGTTCTGTGTCTGTGTTTACTCATAACCTGAGCAGAATCATAGCTTTCTGCACAGTATATGGAAATGAGAGCAGATTATTGTGTTCCATTGCATATGTGCACCAATATATGCTAATTAAATATATCCACAATGTACTTTTTCTTTAGTAGTGCAGTACAATTTTTGTCTTATGCCCCATACACACGATCAGTTTTCCTGTAGGAAAAAGTCTGATGAGAGCCTTTGGTCGGGAATCCCGACCTCCTCCTGACCCCGCGCCTGTAATAGACAGAATGCGGGTCCAATGCTGAGATGTGTTGTCTATCACAGAACAAAAACAAAAAGAGTCTTGTAGCGCTAAAACCGGCAGAAATATGTAAAACGTAATGTCATATGAATATAAGTCTTAAAAAACTTGCCCCCAGTGCAGCTGGCAACCTCCGGAACAAGGCAATCTCGAAACAATTATATACAATCCAGCGCTCAAATGGTGGCAAAAATGATGAAATGTAACTTGGTGATCAAATAAAAATGATAATTTATTGATTAAAATGCATGCTGAGAATTGATTAATGTATTTGATCGGATGGAATCAAAAATACAAAGTACAATAACCTTCAAACAGGGATCAGACAAAAATCTTGATCAGTATTGAAGCATTAAAAAACGCATAACAACCAACACCGCCAGCCAAAGGGTTAAGATGTGCAAGTGTGCTGAATAAATCTGGTTGTGATGACCAGTTGGATGGAATGAGCTTGGTGTTGATCAAAGTTACTGGATGTAACTTGCACTATCCTTGCCGTCAGTAGAGATTTAAACCTGTATCCGTAGATGCAGTCTTTCACAGCCTATAGCTGGATGGAAATACAAAAGCCGTGGAGACCAGGAAGACCAAAAAGAGATGTGACATACTCTGCAAGTACCTGTATCGCAATCAGACCAGCTGTGCAGGCAGGCAGGAGATGGAATGATCAGCGGCTCTATGCGGCTATGTAGCTGTTGCGCTCTCCAACTGGCGGCCGGAAGAAACACCAAGACGGGGGCAAGGAGCAGGAGGGATGTGCAGACTTTGCTGGCGGGATGGTGGGCTCCTGTAGTGTCGGAGAGTCCTCACACTAACATGTTTCGCGCGCATGCACTTTGTCAAAAGTGAGGAGGACACTGCCAATGGGCGGTATTAGTAGAAGCAGAAAGGGGGAGTGAATCACTGCTCTTGCCATCTTAACCCCTTGTATACATCCAACTCTACATTAGCTCAGGGACATAATATGATACATAGTGTCATTGGATTCTTGGTATCTTGGTAATACAGACTGCATATGGAATAATGATTCTTATAAAAGAGATTAAATGGGAAATTGTATATAATCATGATAATAAAGATAATGAAAAAATGAAAAATTGGAAATAGAATACAAGTACAAATGAAAATAAATATAAAATTAAATGAAAAAAATATATAAATGAAAAAAAATAAAAAATTGAAAAATAATAAAAAATAAAAAAAATAAAAATAAAAAAAATGAAAAATGAAAAATGAAAAAAAAAAATGAAAAAAAAATGAAATAAAATAAAACAAAAAAAATAAATAAAAAAATTAAAAAAATTAAAATAAATAAATAAAAAATGTATAAAAATAAAAATAAGGTAGAAATAAAAATGAAAATAAAAAAATATATAAATAAATAATAAAGTAATAATAATAATAAAAAATTGAAAATAAATAATAGTAAATAATATAATAATGTAATAATAATAACAATGTAACTGAAAATTAAATTAAATTAAAATGAAATGAAAATAATAATAATAAGATAATAATACTAATATAGTACAATAACTCTGTACAATGAAAATAATAATAATACTAATGATATAAAGATCAAGGACTATCTATGATGGACTAACACATCCCCGAATATCCCCAATATATTCCCAAGCGGTACCAAAAATATGTACTATTGGTATGTACATATAATAGTACATATTTTTATATTTTCATTTCATTTTAATTTAATTTTATTAATTTCTTTTTTATTTTCAGTTACATTGTTATTATTATTACATTATTATATTATTTACTATTATTTATTTTCAATTTTTTTTTATTATTATTATTTTATTTATTTATATATTTTTTCATTTTTATTTCTACCTTATTTTTATTTTTATTAATTTTTTATTTTTTCTTTTTTATTTTTCATTTTTTATTTTTCATTTTTTTAAATTTATTTTTTATTTCATTTTTTTTTTATTTTTTTTTTCATTTTATTTTATTTTTTCATTTTTTTTATTTTTTTTATTATTTTTCAAATTTTTTTTTTTCATTTATATATTTTTTTCATTTAATTTTATATTTATTTTCATTTGTACTTTTATTCTATTTCCAATTTTTCATTTTTTCATTATCTTTATTATTATGATTATATACAATTTCCCATTTAATCTCTTTTATAAGAATGAATAAAGGGGTCACATTATGGGGCCACTTTCCTGAGATTGCGGCCTCCCTAGCACAAATTTAAAAGGTAAATTATTAAGTTAGGTTTAGCTGCATTAGTACAGTGGGGTTAGGGGCCCGCCCCTTTTGGGGCCGGTCCACAAGGAAGCAAGAAGAGCCAATCAGGTTTCAGGGAACTTTCTGGATTTTGGGATTGCTTATAAAAGGGCCAGCAGGCGCAAGGTTCTGCCTCTTTTCAGCTGAACAAGCAGGAAGATTTGAGCTCTCACCTTACACAGAACATATTACATGATGGAAGCGCTGGTGATGCAGCTATTAGAAAAAGCTGGCAGCTCAGGAGGAGAGGCATGGCTTAGACGCTGCCTGGAGTCAGCCCCGGAGGAAGAAGGACGGCTGCTGGAGCAAGAGGGTGGAGACTTGGTAGCGAGCGGCGAGAGGAGGAATGACACTGACATTGTGCAGGGAGTTCCTGAACCAGCTCCGCCTGCAAAAGCGAGGAGACGCGCACCGCCGGAGAGGGAAGGAGGGGCTTCCGCAGAAGCTACAGACACCCGTGCGCCGCTAGTGATGCTGAGGGAAGATGGCGGCGGTGTGACGTCACGAGGCCGCCGCGGAGGTCAGAAGAGGCGGACCTGTTCGCAGTCGCCGGCTGGAAGAGGAGGACGGCACGGCCAGCCGCAGCAGGCTGCACAGGACAGTCGGGCAGCGCGCGCAGCGGTCTCCCGGGAACCAGTGCTTAGAGTGTCAGCAAGGCACTCAGAACACAGACATGCCACAGCATGCAACAGGTGAGCAGATGCTACAGGTGGTGAGTTAAACCAATTGCATGTACTATCTGGTTTGGTAGGCTCTTTGTTTTCCATAATACAATCACTGTCTAAAGGTTCAGCACCTGCTGTGTCTGCTGCTTCTATTTCTGTTAACCCTTCTGTGTCATCTCTTACTCCAGTACTGTCTAGTCTGCCTGTCAGCTTACTATCTCAGCTAGATAAAGTTTCTGCTATGCAGTCTGACAAATCAGCTCCTGAGCTCTTGCAGACGGCTGGGCAAAGGTTACTGGTCCCTGAGATATATATGAAAGATTCCATGCCATGTGAAATGTCCCCTTTAGGATACCATTTAAGTGTAAATGTTAAGGAAAAGATTTGGAAAGGGGAATATGTTGACATTCTTTCTCTCCTGCCTGCGCATAAAGAATTTGTTAGAACAGAAAGGAAGGGGGAGGAGAGAAGCGAGGAAGAAAGGCGCAGGGCGCCTAGGTCGTTTAACAATTGGCTTCAAGCCTTTTGTATTTATTCTGGCATTATGGCGGAGAAGCACCCGGAAAGGTGTGGGGGGCTTTTCCAGCATCTAGATCACAGCTTGGAAGCCTATAAAAATTTTGGGGGCCTGGGGTGGTTTTTCTATGATGAATCCTTTCGTCAGAAACTGTCCATTCACCCGTCTCTAAGGTGGGGTATGAAGGATGTGGGCTTGTGGCTCAATTTGATTGTGCCACAAAGGCAGGTAGCGCCTAGACAACCCGCTGCGACAGGGTCGACAGCGGCCTTTAGGAAAGGCTGCTGTTTTGCATTTAATGACAGCCAGTGCCGCTGGAATAATTCGTGTAAATACAGACACGAATGTGCCATTTGTGCGGGGACGCACCCAGCGGCAAAATGTTTTAAGCGGAATGCAGTGACAGGAGCTAGCCCGGTCCAGCATATTTTTCCCAAAAGCCTGCACGCCAGTGAGGCTGGAAAAAATGCGCCCGTGGCTGGACATCTACCCAAACAGGGAGAAGGCTTGTTTACTCAGTAAAGGTTTTGATCAGGGTTTCCCGTTGCCTTCCTTTTCGGGGAGGGGTGTAAATTGGTAGGTAATTTGAAATCTGTAGATCAATTTCCCCAGGTGGTAAGGGATAAGTTATGTAAAGAACTAAAGGAAGGTAGAATTGCTGGCCCTTTTGAGCACCCCCCCCTACTA
Source organism: Rana muscosa (assembly GCA_029206835.1). Lineage (NCBI taxonomy): Eukaryota > Metazoa > Chordata > Amphibia > Anura > Ranidae > Rana > Rana muscosa. The sequence goes on from CM055116.1 coordinate 735,948,764, forward strand.
TAATTTTCGGATTTCCCCATTGGGGTTAGTGCCAAAACGGGAACCCAATGAATTTCGTATTATACACCATCTATCCTTTCCAAAAGGTGACTCCTTGAACGATGAGATTGACGGGAGCCTATGCTCAGTGTCGTATGCCACATTCGAAGAAGCGATTGGTAAGATCAGGAGGTTTGGCCCTGGGGCCTTGTTGGCGAAGGCTGACATAAAATCCGCATTTCGCCTCTTGCCCGTCTCCCCGGAGGCTTTCAACTCGTTGGGGTTTTATTTTGAGGGTCAATACTTTTTTGACATGTGTCTCCCGATGGGGTGTTCGTTGTCATGTTCCTACTTTGAATCATTCTCTACATTTCTCCACTGGGTACTTGGCATCCGATCTGGGCTGGATGGTGCGGTGCACTATCTAGATGATTTTTTGTTTGTTGGCCCAGCAGACTCTAATTTTTGTTCTGACTTGTTGCTGTCATTTCAGGCCATGGCTTTTGAATTTGGAGTACCGTTGGCTGAGGAAAAAACTTGCTTGCCAAGCACTTCATTGGAGTTTTTGGGCATAGAGATAGATACTTGCGGTATGGAATTTCGTTTGCCGGAAAAAAAATTGAGTAAATTAAAATGGTTAATCACGACGGTGTTGCGGAAAAAGAAGGTACGCTTGAAAGAAATACAGTCGCTGCTGGGGGTTCTGGCATTTGCGTGCAGAATCATGCCTGTTGGCAGAATATTTTCGCGTCGGCTTTACCTGGCGATTTCAGGCTTGAAATCTCCTTTGGATCATGTTAGAATAACGGCCCCCATTAAGGAAGATCTTTTGGTTTGGGCCAACTTTCTTGACGGATATAACGGTAGGTCCTTTTTTCAGGCGGAATTTGTTGTGGCAAAGGATTTTTGTTTATTTACGGATGCAGCTGGCTCCAAAGGCTTCGGTGCCATCTGGAGATCGCACTGATGTTGCGCGGCTTGGCCGGAGCCTTGGGTGAGTTCGGGAGTGACCAAGAACGTGGTATTGCTAGAATTATTTCCAATATTAGTGGCATTGGAGTTGTGGGGCTCAGAGTTCGCTAATAGGCGCATCTTGGTGGAAACGGATAACAAGGGTGTATTATATGCAGTGAACTGCCTTTCATCCAGTTCTTTGCCGGTAATCAAAATCTTGCGTCAGGTGGTCTTCAGATGCCTCAAATTTAATATTTGGTTGAAGGCTAGGTATACCCCGGGGATATTGAATAATATAGCTGATTCTCTATCTCGTTTTCAGGAGGAGCGTTTTCGGAGTCTGCTGCCGGAGGCGGACGCAGTTGGCAACTCATGCCCGGCCTATCTGTGGGAGATGATCTGAGTACTGTGACGAATGCTATAAAAAGCTCTTTAGCTCCTAGAACCTGGTCGAGTTACTCGGCAGCCTGGAGCAGCTGGATATCCTTTGCAAGTGCTGAAGGTGGTCAGTTTGATAAGCCTTCGGAAGGTACCATTTTGGCTTTTATGTCAAGTTTAATGCGGCAGCAACTTTCACATAGTTATGTGACAAGAACGCTGGCCGGTATGTCCTTTTTCTTCCGTTTATTGGGTCTGAGACCTTGTTCTTCTTATTTTTCTGTAAAACAGGCACTGAAGGGATACAAGAGATTGACGTTTGTCATAGATGATAGGAGACCGATTTCTCTTGACATTCTCGGTGGCCTTTGCAGAATGACTTCAGTGGTTTGTTTTTCCTCCTACGAGGCCTTATTATTCAGGACAGCTTTTGTGCTTGCATTTTTTGGGGCATTTCGCATCTCGGAATTAATTCCAGTGAGCAAACAAGGTGGTTCGGGTGTGCGATTTGACCAGGTGCTAGTTGATCAATCGGGTGTTCATGTGTGGCTGCAGTATTCCAAAACAGACCAATATGGTAAGGGTAGATGGGTTCATCTAAAAGAACAAAATGAGAGCTTATTGTGCCCGGTAGCCTTGGTTAAACAATTTATGGGGCTTAGGCCTCCCGGGGAGGGAATTTTTCTCATTCATGCTAATTTATTGCCCCTGACGAAATACCAATTCGATGCAGTTTTAAAAAAGAGTTTGGGTGCCATGGGTTTAAGTCATTTTAAGTTTTCCTCCCACTCCTTTCGGATTGGCGCAGCTTCGGAGGCGGCCCGATCGGGCGTCTCCGAATCAGATATCAAGGCATTGGGTGGGTGGAAGTCAAAATGTTTTAAGTTGTATGTTCGTCCTAATTTGTTTATTTAATTTTAGGTACCCAGCACACAGTGTGGATTTTGGGGCATTCATTTATTTATTGGGCACAAAAAAGAGCGGCTCAACGCAACTATTCATCAAATTTATCCTTGCACCCGGACTCATTTCGTTTGTTCTGGAAAGGTATAAGAGGCCTTCAATGGCCGCAACTGGATTTGCATGTGTCTAGGTTATGTCAGCTGTGGCCATTGCCATCCATACTGATAATTCATTTGGGAGGTAACGATTTGGGAAATGTTAACACTTTGGACTTATTATTTATGATTAAGCGTGACCTGCATCGCTTCAGTGCGACTTTCCTAGGTACAACCTTAGTTTTTTCAGAAGTGGTTCCTCGTCTTTCATGGCTCTCCTCTGCGCAGAGGAGGGTGATGGAAAAAATGATGAAGAGAGTCAATAGGGCTCTCGAAAAGTTCATGCCCCAAGTTGGGGGACTGTCTTATAGGCACATGGACTTGGAAGGGGGATATCCAGGTCTGTACAGACTGGATGGGGTGCACTTATCAGAAGTAGGAAATGACATTTTTAATGTTGGTCTGCAGAACATGATCGAAAAGGCCGCGACGATTGGGGTGTGCCGGTCTTGATGCTCAAGACCGGCGTGTGGGGACTTTTATTTATCTTTGAAGTTGTGCTACTGCTCGAGTTCTAACAACTGAGCAGGTAGAAATATGTTATTGGATGATTTATGAAGTTTGGAATGATAATAAAGATTTATGGAAAATTATTTGTGAAAAACCAATAAAGGTGTCGCGGCCAAGTTTTTGCCATTTAAAAAATGTGTTCAGTTATTTATTTTAGTTAAGTTGTATCTGGGGAAGTTCTGGTTTGTGCGGGTGGGGCCTGCAATCTCATGAATAAAGGGGTCACATTATGGGGCCACTTTCCTGAGATTGCGGCCTCCCTAGCACAAATTTAAAAGGTAAATTATTAAGTTAGGTTTAGCTGCATTAGTACAGTGGGGTTAGGGGGCCCGCCCCTTTTGGGGCCGGTCCACAAGGAAGCAAGAAGAGCCAATCAGGTTTCAGGGAACTTTCTGGATTTTGGGATTGCTTATAAAAGGGCCAGCAGGCGCAGGGTTCTGCCTCTTTTCAGCTGAACAAGCAGGAAGATTTGAGCTCCCTCCCGCCCCAGTCGCGTACACTTTTATGTGGTGGGTCACCCTGGATCCAGGGGGGACTTTTATTTATCTTTGAAGTTGTGCTACTGCTCGAGTTCTAACAACTGAGCAGGTAGAAATATGTTATTGGATGATTTATGAAGTTTGGAATGATAATAAAGATATATGGAAAATTATTTGTGAAAAACCAATAAAGGTGTCACGGCCAAGTTTTTGCCATTTAAAAAATGTGTTCAGTTATTTATTTTAGTTAAGTTGTATCTGGGGAAGTTCTGGTTTGGGCGGGTGGGGCCTGCAATCTCATCATTATTCCATATGCAGTTTGTATTACCAAGATACCAAGAATCCAATGACACTATGTATCATATTATGTCCCTGAGCTAATGTAGAGTTGGATGTATACAAGGGGTTAAGATGGCAAGAGCAGTGATTCACTCCCCCTTTCTGCTTCTACTAATACCGCCCATTGGCAGTGTCCTCCTCACCTTTGACAAAGCGCATGCGCGCGAAACATGTTAGTGTGAGGACTCTCCGACACTACAGGAGCCCACCATCCCGCCAGCCAAGTCTGCACATCCCTCCTGCTCCTTGCCCCCGTCTTGGTGTTTCTTCCGGCCGCCAGTTGGAGAGCGCAACAGCTACATAGCCGCATAAAGCCGCTGATCATTCCATCTCCTGCCTGCCTGCACAGCTGGTCTGATTGCGATACAGGTACTTGCAGAGTATGTCACATCTCTTTTTGGTCTTCCTGGTCTCCACGGCTTTTGTATTTCCATCCAGCCATAGGCTGTGAAAGACTGCATCTACGGATACAGGTTTAAATCTCTACTGACGGCAAGGATAGTGCAAGTTACATCCAGTAACTTTGATCAACACCAAGCTCATTTTATCCAACTGGTCATCACAACCAGATTTATTCAGCACACTTGCACATCTTAACCCTTTGGCTGGCGGTGTTGGTTGTTATGCGTTTTTTAATGCTTCAATACTGATCAAGATTTTTGTCTAATCCCTTTTTGAAGGTTATTGTACTTTGTATTTTTGATTCCATCCGATCAAATACATTAATCAATTGTGAGCATGCATTTTAATCAATAAATTATCATTTTTATTTGATCACCAAGTTACATTTCATCATTTTTGCCACCATTTGAGCGCTGGATTGTATATAGTTGTCTATCACAGGCATGGGGTCAGGAGAAGGCGGGGCTGTGGGAGTGAGCAGAGCGGAGGAAATTTCAATGTAAGTTGTAACAGCATGCTTTACCCCTCTGCAATCCCGCGGCTCTCCTCTTCCTCCTGTCATGATCTGGCCGCCAATGGGACCACGGTGAGTCTTCAATGAGGGCACAATGAATCGGCAATGGGGGCACAGTGAATCTGCAATGGGGGCACAGTGAATCTGCAATGGGGGCACAGTGAATCTGAAATGGGGCACAGTGAATCTGCAATGGGGGAAAAGTGAATCTGCAATGGGGCATGGTGAATCTGCAATGGGGCACGGTGAATCTGCAATGGGGGCACTGTGAGTCCGCAATGGGGGCACTGTGAGTCCGCAATGGGGGCACGGTGAGTCCGCAATGGGGGCACAGTGAGTCCGCAATGGGGGCACGGTGAGTCCGCAATGGGGGCACGGTGTGGCTGCAATGGTGGGCACGGTGTGGCTGCAATGGTGGGCACGGTGAGGCTGCAATGGTGGGCAGGGTGAGGCTGCATTGATGGGCACAGGTGAGGCTGTGCTGAGGGGAACTGATAAAGTTGTTGTTAATATTTATTTTTGTAACTTAATTCTGCATAAAACATTTCACAAGATAATTTATGAGGGCGTAATTAGCGGCAGAATTAGGGGCGGAGCATGGTAGGGGTTGGGTGGGGCAACTAGTGGCGAGTAACCCTTGAGGCCTGGCTAGTGGCTCAAGACTTCAAATTTTGAGCCCTGTTGTAGGGTATAACTAGACGCCAAGACTAAGTACTTTACGGTATCAGAAACACTAATTATCACACACACACACACAGATTTTCAAATATGTTATATAATTTCTGTTCAACTCAATACTAATTATTATTTTTTTCTGTTTTATCTGACTGATAGTTAGACAATATTTAGCCTCCTGTAATATAAACCTAGTCACATAGGCATACCTTGAGTAAAATGGGAAGCTAGTTATTATAGTAAGTTGCTCAAAACTTTGAGAATAATCCACAAGGACTGCATTATTTTGACAATGAAAATTAGTATCTATGCGTGAAGCTAAAATAAAGTCATGAATGAAGGCACTTGTACTAAAAGACATGAACTGTAAGGAAATGTGATGATTTTAGTTAGAAACTGAAGTATATATACTCAAAAATCCTGATATTGTCTATAATGTCAGCATTAAAGTATATGTAAACCCTCAATTTGTAAAACAACCCATTCTGTTTAAAATTTAAATGCAAGGCAAAAAGGGCATTTATAATGATGATATATATATTTAGCACTTGCCCCCATTTAAGGGACCGGCTGGTTTGTTTTGGGTCTGCAGCAATTACCTCTCTCGATTGGATCCTTTAGCTCCGTTGTCTAGGCAAACAAAAAATCTCCAGGAATAAGGCCAATGTCCACACATGAGTAAAACCTAATCAGCAAGGCTTTATTCTTTTTCTCTTAGAGTCAACTTGAAGAGAGAGAGAGAGCAGAAAGGTGAAAGAAGTAGGGGAAGGTTCAGGCACGCAACACTTAAAGTTCAGTATCTATACTCGTCGCCACTCAAGCCTGAGTGGGTATTGCTCACCCGGATAGTCCCTATGAGAGCGGTCCTAGCAGCCAGGATGGAGCACGGATATCAGAGATGATGAATCCCTCTTTAGGCGTGTTTCCAGGCCTCTTCCCCGAGACAGCAGTACCGTCGCTAATCTCCTGGGACTGATCCTCCCCTGGACTCCTTTCCTTGGGCCCCCTACAACCGGGCAGCCTGGGATCCTTCTCTGAAGTGCAGGCCCTTGTCAGCGGAGCTGGGCCTACAATGCAGCAACAGGGCCTCGGGCTGAAGGTGCCCGAGGCCTAAACACACTTGCGCACCTCGTGCCATGCTGGCCACGAGGCACACTCACAGGACCAGAGGTCCCCCCTCACGCCTTGGGGTCCCCCTGGAATCGCCTCACGCCAAATGGCGTCTGCCCCTTTTGTACCCTCTCCCAGCATGCACAGTGGGTTGACCACGTCCACTGCACGGCTGCTGAGAGAGAACACCCAAGGTGCTGTGATAACCCCCGTAGTTTAACCTATGCCGGCGGTGACAGTGCCACCTACCGGCAACGGAGAACACTATTGCCAGGCAGCATCACACCCAGAGTAGAAGCAAAATCGAACCCTTCATTGGTCTGAGCCCAACTATCGGCTCAGACTACCCCTAAATTTCCACATAACGCCCCCAAATATTGGAGGGGGGGGCGCTACATATAGATACATTTATACACGATATTACCAAAAGTATTGGGACACCTGCCTTTACACACACATGAACTTTAATAGCATCCCAGTCTTAGTATGTAGGGTTCAATATTGAGTTGGCCCATCCCAAAGGTGTTCTATCGGGTTGAGGCCAGGGCTCTGTGCAGGCCAGTCAATTTCCTCCACCCCAAACTCGCTCATCCATGTCTTTATGGACCCTGCTTTGTGCACTGGTCCAAATTATTTGGTGGAGGGGGATTATGGTGTGGGGTTGTTTAGTTCCAGTGAAGGGAACTTTTAAGGCATCAGCACACCAAGACATTTTAGATAATTTCATGCTCCCAACTTTGTGGGAACAGTTTGGGGATGGCCCCTTCCTGTTCCAACATGACTGCACACCAGTGCACAAAGCAGGGTCCAAAAAGACATGGATGAGTGAGTTTGGGGTGGAGGAACTTGACTGGCCTGCACAGAGTCCTGACATCAACCCGATAGAACACCTTTGGGATGAATTAAAGCTGAGACTGCGAGCAAGGCCTTCCTGTCCACATCAGTGCCTGACCTCACAAATGCGCTTCTGGAATAATGGTCAAAAATTCCCAGAGACAATTTTATTATTATTATTATTATTAAACAATGCTTACCCATGGGCCTCGATGCGTATGACCATAGTGAGCAGGGAGATACTGATCTTCTTAATCTAGCTCCTTTTACTGGCCAGGATGTAGTGAAATACTTGTATAGCGCTACAATGCAAACTGAATCGCCTCAAGGCGCTTATTGCAGCCAGTGTCTTGCTGGCTGGTGCAGTCATTTTACCCCATAGGATCTTGACACGCTTGGGACACACATACGTACACACTCCTAAACCTTGTGGACAGCCTTCCCAGAAGAGTTGAAGCTGTTATAGCTGCAAAGGGTGGGCCAACTCAATATTGAACCCTAAAAACTAAGACTGGGATGCCATTAAAGTTCATGTGAGTGTAAAGGCAAGCGTCCCAATACTTTTGGTAATATAGTGTATAGCTATATAGTTCATTATAAATGCCTTTTTTATTTATTTTTATGAGTGATCACATGCCCTCTGTTCTCAGCTGCATGAAGGACTTTGAGAGCTGGGGGTTGAGACTGCAAGGGGGCTTGTCAGCAGGAGGCAGAGGGAAAGCAGTACACTGATCTTCCCAGTGATTGGCTGTGCATAGGGGGCGTGTCACAAGGAGGCAAAGGCAAAACAGTACATTGATCTTCCCTATGAAGAGCTGCGCAGGGGGGCATGTCAGCATGAGGCAGAGAAGCAGCAGTACACTGAGCTTCCCAGTGAGGGGCTGTGCAGAGGGTTGTGTCAGCAGGAGGCAGAGAAACAACAGAACACAACAGTACACAGGTCTTCCCAGTGAAGAACTGTGCAGAGGGGCATGTCAGTGCAAGTCTTGCCTTTGTATTACAGGCAAGCTGTGATCCCAAATAGAATGCCAAGAAGAAAACTGACCACGCTGGGATGGATGTGCTTCCCTACCCTGGTAGTTATACTGTGGTCAGTATAAAATAGGAAAGACTGTCAGAAACACCAGGTATTTCACACAAAGGAAGCAATACAAAGAGAGCAGGATACTTTTCCATGCAAGTACATAGTAAACAGACACATAGCAAGAATACGAAATGTTGAGGTTACATACACTTTAATACATGCAAAAGTTTTCATGGGGCTGTAATGTGTAGTTACAAGATTTTAATTTTTGATTTGACTTTGGTGACCCATATGAACAAACTGTTTAAGACATGTGAAACGACACCCCAAGTATGAGAGGGGTTAAAGCCGTTTAGGATATTCCCTTTCCGAACACCAAGACAGCTACCGACACTCCAGTCAGGCGAACAAGACCCATAAGAATAATTCTCCCCCAATAACGAGACAAAGCTCTGTCTTGAGGTTCAAGCAGGACTGACAATCTTTATTGAAAAAAAACACAAGTTTTATACACAGTCAAAAGAGGAGGTGCATCCATATTCTGCTCATATTACTCTTAAAATACACCTGTGACCAGGCCTAATTAACATGAGCTAATTAACTAATTCCTTTTAGCAGCCTGGCTGTCTCCTGAACTTCAATACACATTATCACAGGAATCCTTTCATACAATACAGGGTCAATTAGCCCAAGCCCCCATGAAAAGATCTTTAGAAGTTAGTTTGGATTCATTAACATTACAACAGGCAGACAGGTGGCTGGGGGTGATGACATAAGCATCTTTCAATTAACATGTTGAGTTCAGAATCAAACAAACAGTAAATAGTCTTTTACATATATCCTGGGAGATATTGTGGATAAATATAACTGTCCCATTTCAAGTAGTCCAGAATATATTTTCTCAGTCACCCTATGCCCCTAATGGACAGTGATTTAGACATAAGAGGTGCATGGGGAGCTGAAGCAAGGGTATCTCATACTTTCCAAGAGATTCAGGGTTCTACGGGCCCTCCCGTTACAACATGGTTTGGATGACTTTACTGCTTTTTTTATGAATTCTGAGGTTAAATTGCACCACAATATATGCAGTCACAGAGGTCATCGAGGGCTTGTTTTGGAGCTCATTTGCTAAAAAATATGTAAATAATACTTTAATGTCCATAGTATGGCTATAGGTTCACTTTGAAGGTTTACTTCAGACAAATATAAAGTCAATCTATGTATTAAAATACTGCTAGCATGATGTATATGCATCTGAGAAATTCAAGGAGTATGGTAATTATTGATCACGCAGTCAGCACTTATGTGTTTTTATAGAAAATAGCGATGTCGTTTTCCTGGTTATGAATTGTGGCAGGAGTGTGTTCATTACAAAAGTGGATAGACCTAGTTACATATATTTTAGCAGCTTAGAATTCACAGTTCACATATATTTAACTAGCACCTTTTATGTATTTTTTGGAAAATTAGGACATCATTTTTCAATGCAGCTGTTACATTGTTTCTTTATTTATAGTGAGTTTCCACACACCATTCAAAAGTTCAGTCAGGGCTGCAGTGGATGTTTCTAGTCTAAAATAATATTAGTGCCATGACATTTTTATATTGTTTTATGTACCGGGCACTAAAGAGTTAAAGCTTTCAGACTTATACATTTGAGAATCTTGATTGTTCTCCTGTGCTTCTATTTGTGAAAGAAACTAAGATCAGTTCTGGTAGATGGAAAAATTGCTAGTCTCGGTAAGACCATTAAAGGGCTTCCTTAATTAGTAATTGTATCAAATTATATATAAGACTTAAAACTTTGTAGTCTTTCATTGTCAGTAAAGCCCGAAGAGCCGGTTGTTTTGTTCTTTGTATATTTTGGTACATTCAATTATACTGGTATATTCAATTATACATCTTGCCCCATAATTACTATAACAGGTTAGCTGGAGCACATAAGTGTTTGCAACAAGATAGTAGAACAGAGTCCACTTTCTGCTTTATTCTATGCTGTCAGATTCTCTATAAATTCAACAAGTTGGAAGGTAGCATTGCTTGTTAATTTTTATAGGAGTTGTGTGGGTCCGAAACATTTCTTTACAATTTTCAATGTGTTGCTTTTCAACAGATCAATGTTTGTGCCTTTCCAAAAGGGGATATACACAAATATAGCAAAAGGCTCTTGGAAGAGAATATGGCATATCGGAGCCAGTCTCTGTATTTCACACCAACCCATTTGCCCAACACAGGGGGGTTTAAAAGTATGTGCTTACAAATGATGGAACGACAGGACTGTCGGGGGCAGCACACAGCCACCTATGCACATTATTACTATTAATAACAATTTCCTGTATCTATGAATTGGTTCCAGATTACTGCCTTGCATGCCAGTGCAATCCAGGTGGGTCTTCATATTTATTAACCCAGCACAGTTTGTGTGTTTTTATTGGTGCAGCAATATGCTGTGTACCTAACTTTTACTTCAATACTGGACACTTTCACCATCCCGCCCAAGTCAATTTTCAGTTTTCTTTGCTCTCACACTGTGAATGATAATTACTCAGGCATGCAAAACTGTACTCAAATACAATTTTCACATTTTGGACTGATTATATACCAGACATTGTATATTGTGTATCACACAAATCAACCAAATGTCGAAATCAATGTACTGTAATGGTCGCCTCTATATGAGTGGTCAGGAAATATAGCTTAGTGCAGTGTTTCTCAACTCCAGTCCTCAAGGCGCCCCAACAGGTCATGTTTTCAGGCTTTCCTTTATTTTTCAAAGGTGATTTGATCAGTTTCACTGCCTTAGTAATTACCACAGCTGTTTCATCTGAGGGAAATCCTGAAAACATGACCTGTTGGGGCGCCTTGAGGACTGGAGTTGAGAAACACTGGCTTAGTGTAGCGTCACCTATAGTAGTCACAGTTCCTGACAGCTAAGCAAGCCAAAACTATTGGTACATGGCTACCCCCAGGAGTGTCATGTTCATTGACCAGGAAGTACAGGAGGGTGAAGAAAGGAAGAACAAAAGAGTCCCTCTAGTTCCAGGAGTGCAGTTGTCCCTAGGGGATGGCTGGGACTTGTGTCTCACAGGAACATCGTCAGTCAGACATGCAGATGCAGTTCAGGCCACAGGCAGTGACATGGTCAGCAAACAGACAAATGATCGTCCAGGCAACAGGCAGAAATGTGGTCAAGGATCTGGCCAGGGTCAGCACAGGTAGCAAGCAGAGGCAACACTGTACTGCAGTGATCAGGAACATTTCTGCTGACTTACACTGGTCATGTGACACTGGGACTAGTGTAGCGACAATCAGGGACATAGCTGGCTTACACCGGTGTGGTGACAATGCAACTGGTGTGGCAGTGAGCAGGGACACTGTAACTGGTGTGGTAATAATCAGGGACAATATGACTGGTGTGGCAATGATCAGGGACACTGGGGTCGTTTTACTAAAACTAGAGAGTGCCAAATCTTGTGCATGGTAGCCAATCAGCTTCTAACTTCAGCTTGTTCAATTATGCTTTGACAAAAAAACCTGGAAGCTGATTGGTTTCTACGCAGAGCTGCACCAGATTTTGCACTGTCCAGTTTTAGTAAATCAACCCCTGTATGTCTCTTTTCCAAAAATAGTCTTACCTGTCTGCCATCAATGTTTTTTGTGAATGTACATAAACAGGGGTGGCAGTGATTAGGGAAATTATGAATGCTGCGGTGGTGATCAAGGACACTAACTGGTTTGGTGGTGATTAGGGACAATATGACTAGTGTGGCGGTGATCAGGGAAATTGTAACTGGTATGGTGGTGATCAGGGACAATATAAATGGTGTGACGGTGAATATTGACACTGTAAATGGGTGGTGGTGATTAGGGACACTGACTGGCAGCACTGGTCTGATGACATTGTACTGCCGCAGGGGTGATCAGAGATAATGGCTGGTGACACTGACATACAGTGATATCAGTACAGCCAGCTATTGTACATGATCACTGCCACTGCAGTACAAAGTCATCATAGTGTGTGTATATATATATATATATATATATATATATATATATATACTATCTTACAAAAGTGAGTACACCCCTCACATTTTTGTAAATATTTTATTATATCTTTTCATGTGACAACACTGAAGAAATGACACTGTGCTACAATGTAAAGTAGTGAGTGTACAGCTTGTATAAAGCCTCGTACACACGAATGAGTTTCTCTGCAAAAACCAGCAAGAAACTTGCTGGCAGAGATTTTTTGCCGAGAAATTCGTTCGTGTGTATGGTTTCTCGTCAAGAAAAGCGACAAGTATCTCGACGAGAAAATAGAGATCCTGCTCTCTATTCTCTCGTCGAGATTCTCGTCGGCATGTTTCTCGATGAGAAAAGTGAGTGTGTGTACACTTACCTGTCCTCCCGGAAGCCCGCGCATGTTCGAAATGAATTCGACGCATGCGCGGTAGCTTCCTAGGCATACGTAGGGTATACCAAGATGGCGGCGACGGCATCGAATGTGACGAGCGCATGCTCGTCATAGTCGATGACGTCACCGCGTACGCTCCATTCAAAGAACCGCGGGTTCTTTGAATCGAGCGTGTGTACACTCGGCCGGGACAAGTTTCTTGTCCAAGAATCTCGTCGAAAAAAACGACATGTTTTTTTCGACGAGAATCTCGGCTGTGTGTACGAGGCCTAACAGTGTAAATTTGCTTTCCCCTCAAAATAACTCAACACAGCCATTAATGTCTAAACCGCTGGCAACAAAAGTGAGTACATCCCTAAGTGAAAATGTTCAAATTTGGCCCAATTAGCCATTTTCCCTCCCCAGTGTCATGTGACTCGCTAGTGTTACAAGGTCTCAGGTGTGAATGGGGAGCAGGTGTGTTAAATTTGGTGTTATTGCTCTCACTGTCATACTGGTCACTGGAAGTTCAACATGGCACCTCATGGCACCTCATGGCAAAGAACTCTCTGAGGATCTGAAAAAAAGAATTGTTGCTCTACATAAAGATGACCTAGGCTATAAGAAGATTGCCAAGACCCTGAAACTGAGCTGCAGCACGGTGGCCAAGACCATACAGCGGTTTAACAGGACAGGTTCCACTCAGAACAGGCCTCACCATGGTCGACCAAAGAAGTTGAGTGCACATGCTCAGCGTCTTATCCAGAGGTTGTCTTTGGGAAATAGACATATGAGCTCTACCAGCATTGCTGCAGAGGTTGAAGGGGTGGGGGCCTGTCAGTGCTCAGACCATACACATCAGATTGGTCTGCATGGCTGTCATCCCAGAAGAAAGCCTCGTCTAAAGACGATGGACAAGAAAGCCCACAAACAGTTTGCTGAAGACAAGCAGACTAAGGAGATGGATTACTGGAACCATGTCCTGTGGTCTGATGAGACCAAGATAAACTCATTTGGTTCAGATGGTGTCAATCGTGTGTGGCGTTAACCAGGTGAGGAGTTCAAAGACAAGTGTGACTTGCCTACAGTCAAGCATGGTGGTGGGAGTGTCATGGTCTGGGGCTGCATGAGTGCTGCCAGCACTGGGGAGCTACAGTTTATTGAGGGAACCATGAATGTCAACATGTACTGTGACATACTGAAGCAGAACCTGATCTCCTCCCTTCGGAGACTGGACCACAGGGCAGTATTCCAACATGATAACAACCCCAAACACACCTCCAAGCATCTGTGGGGCATCCTCAAACGGAAGGTGGAGGAGCGAAAGGTCTCTAAAATCCACCAGCTCTGTGATGTCGTCATGGAGGAGTGGAAGGGAACTCCAGTGGTAACCTGTGAAGCTCTGGTGAACTCCATGCCCAAGAGGGTTAAGGCAGTGCTGGAAAATAATGGTGGCCACACCAAATATTGACAATTTGGGCCCAATTTGGACATTTTCACTTAGGGGTGTACTCACTTTTGTTGCCAGCGGTTTAGACATTAATGGCTGTATGTTGATTTGTTTTGAGGGAACAGCAAATTACACTGTTATACAAGCTGTACACTCACTACTTTACATTGTAGCAAAGTGTCATTTCTTCAGTGTTGTTACATGAAAAGATATAATAAAATATTTACAAAAATGTGAGGGGTGTACTTACCTTTGTGAGATACTGTGTAAATATATATATATATATATATATATATATATATATATACACACTGTACCTGTATATTTATTTATTTATTTATTTTTTACCATAGTAACACTGCACTTCTCTAGGGAAGTGACTAGGATTATTTTTTTTTTGCACTATGCATGCTTATACAACCATGATGGCTGTATAATCAACCATTTCTGACAGTTCAGCTGTATTCCTGCAGCCATCATGAACTACTCTGATAAGCTGTGATTGGCTTATAGCTATCACATGGTACAGGGAGGCGGTGCTTAGCCCTGTACCATGTGAGCACAGAGATCACAGTAGTTCTTAATGGCTGTATGAATGGCAGTCATGTTTACTACTGGAAAATTGATCACTGTGATTGGTCACTGCGATCACATGGTGCCACGGTGAAGCACCACCGCTCAGTGCTTGGATCGGTGATCCACGCTGATGCATGACCCTGGGGGGCACACAAGGCGCAGATCTGGGAGGATGTACGGGTATGTCCCTCTGGATCTACACTTTTCCCAGCTGGGCGGGAAGCGGTTAAAGTGGAACTAAAGAGAGTAAGGAAGGATTAGAACCCTTGCAGAGTTTTTGGCCATCTGTGTCCCATTGGGGAGATTCCCCTTCACTTCCTGTCTCATAGGCAAAACAGGAGGTGAGAGGAAATCCCTCCAAAATTAGGGAATCCCTGCTTGTAACCAGAAGTAGTCTCCCCGCTGAAAGATTTCCCTGCTATTCCTTATTTAGAGACAGTCCAAAATGTGTGATTTTCTTTCACCTTTACTCTCAGTGATAACAGGTCAGACAGAATCTCCCTAATGGTGGCACAGAAAAAATAAACTGACAGATGTTCTAGTACCTATCCACTCTATCCAAAACTAGAAAATACGTTTTTCTTTTAGTTATACTTTAAATGTATGTATGCCTAGTGCAGTACTGAAGCAGATGAAGTAGATTGTTTGCCCTGCTTTTTCAGTGGTGTTTAAAATCATAAAATTGAGTGTAAAAAAAGATTTGACTCTCCTAGACACCTTTTACAAGTATTACAACTGGTATAAACAGTGTCACCTAATAACATTGTAAATACATATTCCAAAAAAGGGTAAGTGGGACTTTAAGGTCACCTAGACTCAATAGTAATACAATAAATGAAAATATAAACCAATATATGCCGATGTCTTGCCTACCAGGCAAATTCTGACACTTCTCACATACGTGTAAAAATCTACTTTTTTTTATAGAAAGTTACTTAGAATCCCCAAACATTAGCAAACATTAGCAGAGGCCCAATAGAATAAAAAATTCAATTTTTTATGCCATACGGTATTTGCACAGTGGTTTTTCAAATGCAATTTTCTTTGGAAAAAAATACACTTTAATTCATTTTATTACACGCAAACACAATACAAATTTTTTGTTCAAACATACAAGAGGATGTTACACTGAGTAAATAGATTTTGAACATGGCAGGCTTGAAAATTCCATGCGCTCGTGGAATGGTGCCCAACTATGGTACTTCAAAGTCTCCATAGGCAATGCTTTAACGCCTTTACAGGTTACCAGTTTAGAGATATACAGGAGGTCTGGCACTAGAATTATTGCTTTTGCTCTGACGTTCACAACGATACCTCACAAGTGTGGTGCAATCACCATTTACATATGCGCGTGGGACTTACATATGCATTCACATTTGCACGTAAGCACAGGGACACTGGTGCTTTAATATTTTTAATTTCATTTATTATTTATTTTATCTTAAACTTTTTTTTTACACTGGGGATTATTTACTAAAACTGAAGAGTGCAAAATCTGGTGCAATACTGCATAGAAATCAGCTTCCAGGTTTTATTGGCAAAGTTTAATTGAACAAGCTGATTGGCTATTATGCACAGTTGTACTAGATTCTGAGTGTCTCAGCTTTAGTAAATCAATCCCACTGTCTCTTTACTTATTTTTTTTGTATTAACATTATTGTGATCATAAGGGATTAACAACATCCCTTGTGACAGCATGGGCCATGACAGGTCCGTTTTATGGAGAGATCTGGAGTCTATTAGACCCCAAATTTCTCTTGTGGACACCAATGCAGCCGATCAGAAACACAGATCGGTCTGATTGGCTGCTTTCCTGGCCAATAACAGCCAGGTAAACAAAGAGCCGAAACCGAAAGTGACAAAATCCTAGTCGCTTCTGTTTTTCTGGGTCACAAAGAGGGGGGAACAATGTCAGTTCCTCTCTTTCTGTGTAGTGCCGACGTTGCTGCTGATTGCATTGCTCCTGGACTCTGCGATCAAACACCAGAGCCCAGGAAAGGCTGCAGTGGGAGAAGGGAGACCCCGTTTCCGCCACCTGCAGAAGTGATCCTGACCTGAACAGCCACTCAAATCACTGCTGAACAGGGAATCGCTGGCTGAAAATGTTTATACCAGGATGTTCTGTGGTCGAGAAGTGGTTAAAAAAATGGCTACTGTACATTAGTATGTTATAGAACCAACTTTTTCATATAAGGTCACATCGTACAAAAGTTTTATACAAACAATTTCAATCATCATCCTTATAAGATTCAGAGCCGGTTCACACAGGGGCGACACGACTCTGGCTGCGACTTTGTGAGGCGACCTGGATGCGACCTGAGCGCGCACCACAGCGTGACTTGGGGCGACTTACAAGGCGACTTCAAGTCGCCTCCAGGACAGGAGGCTTTTTGGTGGCCAATCAAACAACTATCAGCTCTGTGGGAGGGAGGGAGGAGGGAGGAGTTTGCCTGAGAAAACATGAGATTTTTTTTTCTCTTCCTGTATTGTTGATTCAGTTAAGACACGATCCGACTTTGGAGGCGACTTCCATTGAAATCAATGGATACAAGTCGCCTAGAAGTCGGGTTGAAGTCGTACAGAAACCTTTTCTGAAGTCGGAGCGACTTCAGTAGGGTACATTAAGACGGCTCCATTCACTTCCATTGTTTTTCTCAACAGCGTGACTTGGGGCAACTTGGGATGACTTCAAGTCGGATCCCAGGTCGCCCCTGTGTTAACCGGCTCTAAGGGCCTCAGCAAACTTTGCTTTCAGTTTAGGTCCACTTGTCAATTTTTAAGGGGGACCTGATTGGAAGCTCCATGCCGCTCTATAGACAGACTGATGTAAATAGACTTGAGTTCTTTTACTCCCACCTACCTCTGGGTCCACCCAGGTCCGTTAAAAAAAAAAAAAAAAAAGGACTGCATCCTTATCTGTTTTTCCAGGCCTAAATGTGACAGATTGGATATAGCCTGATCCATAGAGCCATCACAGGTCTGGCCTGTGTCCACCGGACACAAACTGAAAGTGTACGGATGTAAAAAAACTGACATCCATCCTGTTCAGCTCCGATTCAGCAAGGGATCTGCTCAGGGGTCCTCTGCAGAATGAAGAGTAGCAGCTTTGTATGAAAGAGCTCTAATACTTAATACCGGGAACTTAAATTGTTTCTATAGCCAAAATTTTTTTTTGCTTTGATATATCAATTAATAAGACCCGTATCACTAAAAGCCTGCAACATCTGAAACTATGTACACTTGGTGAGACACAAATATTTATTTTCAAAGGGTAACCATATTATTTTCTTCTCTGATAAAATATAATACAAAATTGCATTTTAAGTTTAAATCAGGAGTATTGACGGATTTTTATAAATGAATAAGAAAGTTGGATATTATGTATGTTTTAATGGATATATTTTAGATATGTGAAGGAGACTTGAATGTTAAACTGCTTGCTATTTATTGCATTGGACAGGTGGCTTCAGCAATCCTATAACTAGAAAGAAATATTTTGGGAAACATGAAACCAGGACACTGCCTTATGCATTGTCCATTGCTACAAATACACTTATGTATACATAAAGACCATGTTGTAGCTATGCAACGAAAATAGATATAGGGGTTGCATGATTCATATATTTTTTAGTAAAAAAAAGGCAAGAAAAATGTTTTTATGTTTATGGCCACTGCCAGTAATGTATTCTATTGTGCCAAAAGTGAAAATAAAAACAGACTTATTTCTTACATTCTAAAGGGCTGACTGTGCATGTCCATACAACCTTCCTAGGGCAGGGAAGTTACATGGCATTGTGTAGCAGTTTACTGAGATCAGCTGTAACAAATATTGGGTTCCATTCACAAAAGTATGGCACAAACATTTTTGTTCATTATCTTTCATTATTTACTTTACTTCTCAATCAAAAAAACATTTTTTTTTCAATAAATGAATCACTGCACAAATCCTACAAATGTACTTTATACATTAAAACATTTTCTGCATGGATGCTATTTTATAGATTTTTTTTAGGTATTTTCTGGGGTTATCATTACCTAATATTCCTCATACTTTAGGTTGGGGATAACGGTAAATTTTAATGAGGTACTTTTCGGGAAGATTAGGAAAACGAACAGTTGAGGTGGTAATGTCATAACTGTGGTGCACCACAAAATATTTAGTCTTACTCCAAGCATACATCCCCATCATTCCTCCGTCTATGGGTGCAGGGTTCCAGTGGTCACTGGCAGCTCCATAAATTTAGTTTTAGACAAAAGGGAAACATATACATTTATAAGAATGACCAACAAACAAACTGATCCACCTGATCCCGCCGCATCAGGTGGATCAGTTTATTTATGGGTTATTCCAATAAATGTATATGAAGCTTTTAAATGGAGAGCAGTTTCCTTTTCTTTTTTTCTGTCTAAAAGTGGAATAGCTGTTTGTGCATACAAATATAACAAGTTTCTCCACCTCAATGCCAGTTATACATACGAGGGATGTCAGTCTCAACAGCTCAGGTTCCTTTACATCTCATAAGCATAAACTTGAAGAGAGAGCTGGAGTCCAATAAAAAATCCTTCACGGTAATTTCTTAGCTATGACTAAGGCTTCTGCTGAAATGCGTTAGAATTCTGCTGAGTTTGTTTGGATGTCCTAGATAGCTTATCTTTTTACCAAATTGATGGAGAAAATTAATTTCTCCTTCAATTATGGCTCACTAATGTATAGGAAAGCCCCCATATCCTCGTTCATGGGCCATATAAGGACATAAATATTGCTTTATCTTAGCTGACTCTCTACCAAAGGAATGTCATTGTTAACTGACCAGGATAGCCAAGCCCAGTTTCTTCTTTAAATGAAGATATTACTGTCCAAACAATTATGATTGGTTATTTACTCACATACTAGTTCTGTATATACCAACTTGGAAGGGTGAGTCTTGTCTCATTACTTCTGCATTATGTTTGAATCTGGTTTGATCATCGTCTCACGCCAAACAAACTGGGGGCCGGTGGCAAAATGGAATCTATAGTTAAGTGTTGATGTTATATTTTCTAATACTATTACATTTGTTATCTGTATCTGGCATTACTTAAAAGAGAAGTATTGGGGTTTAAAGAAAAAACAAACCTTATACTCACATAGGTGGATGCAGCATCTATAACCCACTGGCTCTGTAGTGAGAACAGAGTGATCAAACTCTGTTGATCACTGACTCTCTGCTCTGGCCCTCCATCGCTCACTGGAGAGCTGGGCTAGGGAAGGGAGGGAGTGGCTGGCTCAGTCTCCCAGCCTCACAGCTGAGAGGCTGAGCCAGCTGCCAATCCAGCCATGTAGGTGGATCCTGACTGTAAAGTAGGGATATTTCCCCAGTCTGGACTGGCTGAGAGACCCTTTAGCCCGCTGTTGGCTGAAATTGGGTCACAGGAGTTCAGAATAAACTGCACTCCTGTGATCCATAGGAGAAGTACAGCCAAAAAAGCTTTTGTCATACTTCTCCTTTAATTGAATGTTATACCTATAAGTGTTTGTGTGATCTCTCTTTGCACATCTTGAATAAAACCCCAAAAACTTAAACCATCAAGTAACCCTGATAAAACACAAAAAATGTACTGTGAATGATTATTATTGGACTCCAGCTCTCTTTTTAAATAACATTATGTTTGTGATTTAATAGAATGATTCAAGAGTAAAGAAGACTTTCAGTAAAGTGACCTTTTTATTGGACAAAATAATGACTTCACAGCTATGAGTTAGTTAATTTTGTAAAATTTTTAAAGAAAATTATTCTAAGGGCCAGTTCACACCTTAATGCGGCGCGGAAAACCTATGTTCCATGCACGTGCAGCGGGAAACCTATGTTCCATGCACGTTTACTGCACCAAGCTCAAAACACACTGCAGTTGTGATCTGCATCAGGTGTCAATATTAAGTTATTGACACCCCAAATGCAGGCCACAAATGCAGTGCGTTTGCCCTCACCAGTTTGCATGGTACAGAAGTACCATGCGCTGCAGTTGCAGGGAGTTTCCAAAAGTAGTGCATGCACTACTTTTGGTGCGGTACGGTGTGATTTCAGCCCATTCAAAATGTGCAATTCTGTGTGATTCCCGATTTGAACTGGCCCTAAGATAAAACAACCAAATGAATTATAGTTAAACTCCAGGCATACACAAAAAATGTGTGTATTCCTTTAAAAATAAAGATGCACAATTAGCATAAATACTTTGATATAGGCATCCTGTCACCCCTTGAACATATTTATTCAGACTAAAGCCTCGTACACACGACCGAGTTTCTCGTCCAAAACCGGCAAGAAAAGTGCCGCTTGAGCTTTTTTGTCGAGAAAACCGTTCGTGTGTATGGTTTTACGACGAGAAAATTGCCGTGAATCTCGACGAGAAAATAGAGAACCTGCTCTCTATTTTCTCGTCAGGATTCCAGATTTCCTCGTCGTGTTTCTCGTCGGCCTGTTTTGTGACGAGAAAATGGTTCGTGTGTATGCTTTTACGACTCTTCCAAAAGCGCGCATGCTCACAAGCAACTATGAGACGGGAGCGCATCTTCTGGTAAAACAAGCCTTCGTAATGGAGATAGCACATTCGTCACGCTCCAAATTTTTGCATCGTTTAAATGTTGTGCATTGAAATCTTCGTTAGAATGTTACATTAATCCAAACGAATGAACTTCTTTTGCTGCTGATATTCACACAGAGTTATGACTATCTTTTTTTAACCTTTTTCATGCTGCTCTTAAGAAGATTTATGTGTATTATATCGTGCAAGTTTTTAGGAATATTTAAAACTTTGATATTTTTCAAACTGATGTTAATTGTAATTTCGCAATGTTTTGGTAGTCATCTCCCATTGAATCTTTTAATATATATTATTAAAATTTTACACCCTTTTTTGGGAAATACGATTTCGTAATTTTTTTGGGGGGTTGGTATCTGTCCCTTTTTTTGTCAGTCAAATGTATCTGCTTACTCCAAAGCTAGATTTTACATTTTTACAAATACACATAGTCAAGTATGAACTTAAAGAAAAATAACATTTATTCATGTTTGAACTAAAATAAAGAGAAGGCAGCGCTGGAGAAGCTGCTGCCATTTATGCATCCCAGGGACCCCAGACCACACAGCAACCCTGTGTGGACACTAAAATTGGGAGCTTGAGAAGGCCAACATTTCTGAGCACAATCTGATGCTGGCCTCCCAGAGGTCAGGAACAGCAGCAGGTGATATATATGTCCCAAGTGTGTGATACTACAACAGGCTGCCTTCTGTCCGACCACAATGAAGCAAGGCCATCACTTCCTCGTCTTCCTGGCAACCTTCCCTGCAACCTTTCCTGAAGCCTTCTCTGCAGCCTTCCTTCTTCGTTTGGCTGGAGGCTGGGCCACTGGAGGGGTACTCCTGTCAGGAGGAGGAGGAGGTGGAGGAGAAGGGGGTGGCACAGAAGAACAAGGTGGAGGTGGAGGAGAAGGGGGTGGGGCGGAAGAACAAGGTGGAGGTGGAGGAGAAGGGGGTGGGGCAGAAGAAGAATGTGGAGGTGGAGGAGGAGGTTGAGGTTGGGACAGTTGTGCCACCTCACAAATGGCGGTATTGGGGGTAATTTTTCCCATCACCCCCTTGTTGAGCAAGGTGATGAGCAGGGGCTCGCATAGGAGGCGTTGCTCCATGCTCATCACCTTGAACTTTGCCTCCACTAGGCCAGCAATGGCCTCTTCAGGGGATGTGGGCTCTTTGAGGGTGGCATGGGCCTCTTTAATAAGGGCCATTGCTGCCTCACTGGTGGTCCTGTCCCTCCTGCCTCTTTTGGGAAGCCGGATGGGAGGCACCTGGGATCTGGTGCTTCTCCTTTGCCCTGCCACCTCCTGGCTGCCACTTGGCCCTGCCACCTCCTGGCTGCCACTGGGCCCTGCCACCTCCTGGCTGCCACTGGGCCCTGCCACCTCCTGGCTGCCACTGGGCCCTGCCTCCTCCTGGCTCACAGTGGGCCCTGCCTCCTCCTGGCTGCCACTGGGCCCTTCCTCCTCCTGCCTGACAGTTTCCAGACCCTCCTCCTGGCTGATTTCATCCTGTGTATGAAAAAGGGACATAGTTTAACCACTTCAATACCATGCACTTATGCACCTTCCCGCCCAGACCAATTTTCAGCTTTCAGTACTCTCACACTTTGAATGACAATTACTTGCTACACTGTATCCAAACAAAATTTTTATCATTTTCTTCTCACAAATAGAGCTTTCTTTTGGTGGTATTTAATCGCCACTGGGTTTTTTATTTTTTGCGATATAAGCAAAAAAACAGCAATTTTTTTAAAAAAAAAACACTTTTTTTTAGTTTCTATTGTAAAATTTTGCAAATAAGTAATTTTTCTTCATAAATTTGTGCCAAAATGTATACTGCTACATATCTTTGGTAAAATGAACCCAAATTAGTGTATATTATTTGGTCTTTGTGAAAGTTATAGAGTCTACAAACTATGGTGGCAATCACTGAAAATTTATCACATCTGATCACGCCTGATGTACTGAAGGGATATCTCATTTCTTGAGACACTAACAAGCGAGGAAAGTACAAATACCCCAAAATTACCCCTTTTTGGAAAGTAGACAGTCCAAGGTATTTACTAAGAGGCGTGGTGAGTTTTTTGAAGTTGTATTTTTTTCCCACAATTCTTGGGAAAATTTAATTTTTTTTTATTTTTATTTTTTTACACAAACTGGTCATATTAACAGTTTTTTTCTCTCACACAGCATATGCATAATTGCAACTACACCCCAAAATACATTCTGCTACTCCTCCTGAGTGTAGCGATACCACATGTGTGAGACTTTTACACAGCCTGGCCACATACAGAGGCCCAACATTGAAGTAGCACTTTCAGGCGTTCTACAAGCATAAATCGCACATATCCTTTCTCAACCACCTATTACAATTTTGAAGGCCCTGGAGCACCAGGACAATGGAATTTTCCACAAAATGACCCCATTTTGGAAAGCACACACCCCAACGTATAATCTATGAAGCATTATGAGTCTTTTGAACGGTTCATTTTTTTCCAGAAGGTTTTGGAAAATGTGGAGAAAAAATGAAAATGCATTTTTTTACACAAAGTTGTCCATTTATAAGATATTTCTAACGCATAGCATATACATAGCAAAAATGACACCCCAAAATGCATTCTGCTACTCCTCCTGAGTATAGCGATACCACATGTGTGAGACTTTTACACAGCCTGGCCATATACAGAGGCCCAACATTGAAGTAGCACTTTCAGGCGTTCTACAAGCATAAATCGCACATATCCTTTCTTAACCACCTATTACACTTTTGAAGGCCCTGGAGCACCAGGACAATGGAATTTTCCACAAAATGACCCCATTTTGGAAAGCACACACCCCAACGTATAATCTATGAAGCATTATGAGTCTTTTGAACGGTTCATTTTTTTCCAGAAGGTTTTGGAAAATGTGGAGAAAAAATGAAAATGCATTTTTTTTACACAAAGTTGTCCATTGTGACAGCAGGAAGGTAAAGTCACCTGGTTGCATCCAGGGGGGGTAGATATATTTCGCCCAGATTCAGGCTTTACGCTGACTTATACAACTAGGTGGAGAGTTGTATAAGCCCAGCTGAGGCTAGTGGGCTCATGGATGACTCATACCTCTAGGGAGAGTGTGGGGCGTCGTGCAGACAGGGAGTTGAAGAGACCAGCTGAAGCTTGTCAGCTCATTTAGGCCTCTATAAGAACTCCCAGCTTCATTAGATGTTAGCTCATGCCTGGACCCAGACCTGTGTGGACTGTCTAGGGAGAGTGAACCCCTGTGCGGTGAGACAAAGCCTGTGTGGCTATTTGCTTGGACATTTAAAACCAGGGACTTAGGGACTAGGACAGCACTAGGCTGATCCCAGTTGTTAGTTAGGAAACCTGTATGTTTAGTCAGAGGTCAAGTTGACCAGGATTTATTTTGTTTATGTTTCTTTTGCTTTGCTGTGTTTTGTCACTGTAAATAGAAAATAAACCGCACCTTTTTGATTTTGAAAACCACAACCTCCGTTTGCTGGGCCTGTTTTGTGTGGGGAGCCCATCCCGGGGGTCACACACACCCGCTGCCGAGCTAACCCCCTCACAGTTGGTGGAGAACCAGTGGCAGTTTTTTTTAAGCCAGCATGGAGGAGATACTGAAGCAGCTGGCTCTAGCAAATGCCAATCAACAGCAGACAAATGCAGGTTTGCAAAAGAGCCTTGCAGCTCAACAACAGAACTTCGCAGCCCAGCAGCAAGCTCATCAACAGAGCCTTGCAGCCCAGCAGCAGACAAACGCAACTTTGCAACAGAGTCTGGAGGCTCAGCAACAAGCCCAGCAGCAATCTGAGGCCCGCTTCATAGACCTGTTGCAGAAGCAAGAGCAGAGACTACAACAACAGATGGAAGCAGTAATGCAGCAACGTCCGCAGACCAGTGAGGAAAGCCGTCCCACTAATACCGCGTCCTTTGGGGTGAGTCGTTTATTGACAAAAATGACTGGAGAGGATGATCCAGAGGTATTTTTGACCACATTTGAAAGGACCGCTGAAAGAGAAAAGTGGCCTGTGGAGCAGTGGGCTGGACTGGTGGCTCCTCTGTTAACTGGTGAATCGCAGAAAGCTTACTATGACCTAGAGCCTAACCAAGCAAAAGACTATGTGATGCTAAAAGCTGAAATATTGGCAAGGCTGGGTGTCACCCAGGCTGTCCGGGCTCAGCGTGTGCATAACTGGACTTTCCAGCTTGGAAAACCCCCCAGGTCTCAAATGTATGATCTCATTCACCTGAGCAGAAAGTGGCTACAGCCAGAGACTTTGTCCGCACCAAAGATTGTGGAACGTGTTGTAATGGATCGGTTTTTGAGAGCTCTTCCTACTGCCATCCAAAAGTGGGTAAGCCATGGAGACCCAGAGACGGCCGATGGTCTTGTGGATCGTGTGGAGAAATACTTGGCTACAGAGAACCTGACGGCCTCTTCCAGAGACACTCGGACTTTCCACCCTAAGACCAGACCATCCCCAGGGGCGGATAAGAGGATTCCAAGGGGTGAGGGTGGAGAGAGTGAGAGGGTGGGAGCTCTACCCCAAGTTTGGCGAGAACAGCCTGGGAAATCAGCGGCTCAAGAGGCCGCAAGAAGGATCGTTTGCTACCGCTGCCGGCAAGCGGGACATATTGCAGCCAATTGCCCGGTTGTGGAGGAACCCATGCAGTGTGACTTTCTGACGGGCAGACGTCAGTCGCTGTGTGCGACAGTCGCATGCACTGCCATTCGAGGAACTGAGAAACATTTATGCAAAATGTGTGTTAATGGTAGAAATGTTGTGGTATTGCTGGATTCAGGTAGCCTTGTAACCCTGATAAAGGCTGAGTTAGTTAAAACAGAGGTCTCTGGGAATAGCAAGGTAGCTGTTATTTGTGTGCATGGGGACACCCGAGAGTATCCAGTGACTACAGTGTGTTTCGAGACCCCCAAAGGTACCCTCTCTCATCCAGTGGGCTTAGTATCTCAGTTACCGCATGACGCCATTGTGGGAAGGGATTTTCCGAAGTTCTGGGAACTGTGGGATGATCCTGAGCCCCCCACTGGTGCCCCTATGTACCAGGAATGTGATAGCCAGAACTCCCCTGAGAGTGGTGAGGACTCTCCGGAATTTCCCTTATCAGTATTGGCAGGGGAGACTCAAGAAACTGGAGAGGAGCCCACCTCCTCAGACGAAAACCTACCGTCTGTGGAGTTTTCTGATCTTGAGGTTCACAGGGAAAACTTTGCCACAGAACAGTTGAAAGACCCCGCCCTAATAAAGGCACGGGAAAACGTAGTGAAAATAGATGGCGAGTTAGTGAACCCAGATAATACCTGCACTTACCCATACTTCAGCGTAGAGAAGAAACCGTTGAGCAGCTTGTGGTGCCCAAACCTTACAGGAAGTTGGTGTTGGAGTTGGCCCATGGGCACATTCTTGGAGGTCATCTGGGGACAGAGAAAACCCGAGAGAGGGTATTACAGAGATTCTATTGGCCGGGGGTGATGAAGGACATAGAAAATTATTGTTCCTCCTGCCCTGTGTGTCAGAGGTCGGCCCCGATGCCACATTTCCGTAGCCCGCTGGTCCCTCTACCCATCATTGAGGTCCCGTTTGAGAGGATCGCCATGGATTTGGTAGGTCCTATAATCAAGTCCGCTAGGGGGCACCAGTACATATTAGTTATAATGGACTATGCCACCCGTTATCCAGAAGCGATCCCTCTCCGAAATACCTCGGCCAAAACCATAGCCAAAGAGCTATCTCTTGTGTTTAGCCGGGTGGGTATTTGTAAAGAACTGCTTACGGACCAAGGTACACCCTTTATGTCCCGGGTTATGAAGGAGCTGTGTAAATTGTTCAAAGTGACGCAATTACGTACATCTGTGTATCACCCCCAAACCGATGGGCTGGTTGAAAGATTCAACAAAACCCTAAAACAAATGTTGAAGAAAGTGGTGGATAGAGATGGAAAGGATTGGGACTGTCTACTTCCTTATCTGATGTTTGCTATTAGGGAGGTGCCCCAATCCTCTACGGGATTCTCCCCCTTTGAGTTACTGTATGGGAGACACCCAAGAGGGCTGTTGGATATTGCCAAGGAAACTTGGGAAAGTGAGAGTTCTCCCCACAGGAGTGTGATTGAGCATGTCGCCCTGATGCAAGACCGAATTGCACAGGTAATGCCCATCGTGAAGGAACATTTGGCCCAAGCGCAGTTAGCACAGCAGAGAGTGTACAACCGTGGAGCCAAGACCCGTACCTTTTCCCCGGGGGATAGGATACTGGTACTTGTCCCTACGGTTGAAAGCAAATTCCTTGCCAAATGGCAAGGCCCCTACGAGATAATGGAAAAAGTGAGCGAAGTGAATTACAAGGTCAGACAACCAGGAAGGCGAAAGCCCGAACAGATCTATCACGTTAATCTGTTGAAAGCCTGGAGGGATAGAGAGTCCCTAGTCGCAGACACTTGGTCACCAGCTCAAACTGGTTGCGTGATTCCTGAGGTTGGAATAGCAGCCACCTTGTCACAACCCCAACAACAGGAGGTTAAGGAGTTTGTGCTTCGCAACAAGGAGGTATTCTCTGAGCTGCCGGGACAAACATCTGGGGTAGAGCATGACATCATTACCCCGCCCGGTGAAAGGGTGAAGTTAAAACCCTATCGGATCCCAGAGGCCCGACGGGAGGCAATACGGGAGGAAGTACAGAAAATGCTGAACTTAGGGGTGACAGAGGAGTCCCAAAGTGATTGGTCTAGTCCCATTGTGTTGGTGCCTAAACCGGATGGGAGCTGGCGATTTTGTAACGATTTTCGTCAGTTGAACAAAGTTACAAAATTTGACACCTACCCCATGCCACGTATAGATGAGTTGATCGACCGGCTGGGAACAGCCCGATACATGACGACTCTTGACCTCACAAAAGGGTATTGGCAAATCCCCCTGGCCAAGTCGGCCAAAGAGAAAACCGCATTTGTGACCCCAGACGGGGCGTTCCAATATAAAAGAATGCCGTTCGGGTTACAGAATGCGCCGGCCACATTCCAGCGGAAAATGGACCAGATGCTGAGGCCCCATCGGAAGTATGCTGCGGCTTACCTGGATGACGTAATTGTCCATAGCACAGATTGGGCCTCACATCTGCCAAAAGTGCAAGCAGTCCTGGACTCTGTTCGGGAAGCGGGGTTTACGGCTAACCCCAAGAAGTGTACCATTGGGCATGAGGAGGCCAAATATCTTGGGTACACCATTGGGAGGGGAGTAATAAAACCCCAACTCAACAAAGTCGAGGCCATCCAGAGTTGGCCACGTCCCAACAGCAAGAAGCAGGTACGAGCCTTTCTGGGAATCGCTGGGTATTATCGGCGATTCATTCCCCACTTTGCTTCTAAGGCTGTGCCCCTAACCAACCTGACGAAGGGGAAAGGGTCGGTCATGATTAAATGGACCCCCGAGGCTGAGGCAGCATTCCAATTCTTGAAACAAGCCTTATGTAGCCAGCCAGTGTTGTACTCACCCGACTTCTCTAAAGACTTTGTCGTACAAAGTGATGCGTCAGATGTGGGGTTAGGAGCAGTATTGTCCCAGGTCTGGAACGGGGAAGAGCACCCAGTCATTTACCTCAGCAGGAAGTTGAAGTCCCATGAGGTAAATTACGCCACCGTTGAAAAGGAGTGTTTAGCGGTGAAGTGGGCTCTAGATTCCCTTCGGTACTACCTGCTAGGTAGGCACTTTGACATGGTTACGGATCACGCTCCGTTAAAGTGGATGGCTCAAAACAAGGAAACAAATAGAAGAGTGAATAGGTGGTTCCTGGCCCTCCAGGAATTCAACTTCACAGTAAAGCATCGCCCTGGCGTTCAAATGGGGAATGTGGATGCTTTGTCTCGAGTACATGAATGCCTGATTGCTGGTGTTCCAACCCCAAGGTTAAAACAAGAGGGGGGGGTATGTGACAGCAGGAAGGTAAAGTCACCTGGTTGCATCCAGGGGGGTAGATATATTTCGCCCAGATTCAGGCTTTACGCCGACTTATACAACTGGGTGGAGAGTTGTATAAGCCCAGCTGAGGCTAGTGGGCTCATGGATGACTCATACCTCTAGGGAGAGTGTGGGGCGTCGTGCAGACAGGGAGTTGAAGAGACCAGCTGAAGCTTGTCAGCTCATTTAGGCCTCTATAAGAACTCCCAGCTTCATTAGATGTTAGCTCATGCCTGGACCCAGACCTGTGTGGACTGTCTAGGGAGAGTGAACCCCTGTGCGGTGAGACAAAGCCTGTGTGGCTATTTGCTTGGACATTTAAAACCAGGGACTTAGGGACTAGGACAGCACTAGGCTGATCCCAGTTGTTAGTTAGGAAACCTGTATGTTTAGTCAGAGGTCAAGTTGACCAGGATTTATTTTGTTTATGTTTCGTTTGCTTTGCTGTGTTTTGTCACTGTAAATAGAAAATAAACCGCACCTTTTTGATTTTGAAAACCACAACCTCCGTTTGCTGGGCCTGTTTTGTGTGGGGAGCCCATCCCGGGGGTCACACACACCCGCTGCCGAGCTAACCCCCTCACACCATTTATAAGATATTTCTAACGCATAGCATATACATAGCAAAAATAAAACCCCAAAATGCATTCTGCTACTCCTCCTGAGTATAGCGATACCACATGTGTGAGACTTTTACACAGCCTGGCCATATACAGAGGCCCAACATTGAAGTAGCACTTTCAGGCGTTCTACAAGCATAAATCGCACATATCCTTTCTCAACCACCTATTACAATTTTGAAGGCCCTGGAGCACCAGGACAATAGAATTTTCCACAAAATGACCCCATTTTTGAAAGCACACACCCCAACGTATAATCTATGAGGCATTATGAGTCTTTTGAACGGTTCATTTTTTTCCAGAAGGTTTTGGAAAATGTGGAGAAAAATGAAAATGCATTTTTTTTACACAAAGTTGTCAATTTATAAGATATTTCTAACACATAATATGTACATAGCAAAAATTACACCCCAAAATGCATTCTGCTACTCCTCCTGAGTATGGCGATACCACATGTTTGAGACTTTTACACAGCCTGGCCACATACAGAGGCCCAACATCCAAGTAGCACCTCCAGGCATTCTAGCAGCATTAATTGCACATATCATTTTCTGACTACCGATCACATTTTTGAAGGCCCTTCATATATCTAACACATGGCAGGTACATACCAAATAACAAAAGATTACCTGTGGTTTTAGAAGTGCAGTGGTCCACAGAGGAGAGCATCGGTCCAGGCAGCAGGCAGGGATGAGGTCAGCGACAGCAAAAGCAATCATCCAGGCAGCAGGCAGGAATACTGTCCATAGTTCGCACAGGCAGAGATACTGTCAGCACAGCCAGAGCACAGCCAAAGCACAGGTCCAGGTAGCAGGCAGAGGTGTCCCGGCAGAAATGCTGTCCAAAGTCAGTAGAGGCAGCAGGCAGATATATGGTCAACACAGCCAAAGTATTGGTCCAAGCAGCAGGAAGAAACATGGTCCATAATGTCATGGGTCATTACAGGCAGTAATATGGTCAGCACAGCCAAATTATTGGTCCAGGCAGCAGGAAGGACCATCAAGCTTAGGGCCAGGGGGACAGGGGTAGAGGCTTCTCCCACCCAAATTGCTTTGAAGCCTCCGGGCAACCAGGCCCTGTTCTTGGAGCACAGAAAACGAAAAACTGGTTTTCTCTACTCAGAACGCTATTCTGAAGCCCCTCACATATGTGAGACCCCTGTGTACTAAAAGTAGATGGCCAAAAGATCAGTCCAAGTGGCAGGCAAAAACATAGTCGATTAACAGGCCAAGGTCGGTACACGTGGAAGTCAGAAACGTGGTTTAAATCGGCAGGCAGAGGCATCGTCGGTAAACAGGCCAGGGTCAGTTAATTAACATGGAAGGTAGTTAGTAACATGGTAGCAGGCAAATAGGGAAATGGCAGTCTGTTAATAATAAGGGGAACTAATGGATGTATGATATTTTTTGAAGCAATTTCCGATGCACAGGCCAGGTTGGGAGGGACAATCGGGACAATAATAGCTGGTGTCTCTTCTTACTCCTCCTCTGCTGCATACACGGCATTTCTTTTGGCGTCTTCTTCCAGATTCTGTGGGGGGGATGCTAAAGGGATAGTGTCGCTCGTGAAGCCGACTCACACTATCAGAGCGAATGCTTCCTGGGGCGGGATCTTGTTGGTAAATGAGGGCATCGATGATATCTTCGATATATTGGAGGTAGTGGAGTCGGTGATTTTGAGTTGCTTTTTGGTAACAGACAAACGAATTAAAAAGGGCCATATGAAACAGGTGAAACGCAACTTTTTTGTGCCAATAATGGGACTTTCTGGTTGATAAGTAGGGCTGTAGCATCTGGTCGTTTAAATCCACCCCCCCATGTACAAATTGTAGTCGTGGACACATTCAGGCTTTACAATGGAGCCGCGTCTTCTTGGGATCTCCACCATGGTGTCATTGTGGATCGTAGAGAGGATGTGGACATCTTTCTTGTCCCTCCACTTCATGGCCAACACCTCCTCGTTCCTCATGGATGCCGATTCTCCAGGTCGCAATTTTTTTGTCAATAAATTTTGTGGGAATCCCTTCCGTTTTTTTTTTAAGGTACCGCAGGCCGGGGTTTGTTTACTGTAAAGGTGGCGAAAAAGGGGCAGGCTGGTATAATAATTATCAACATATAAATGGTAACCTTTTCCGAACAGGGGGTATGCCAACTCCCAGACAATTTTCCCACTGGTTCCAATATATGTGGGGCAATCACGGGGCTGGAGCTGGGAGTCTTTGCCTTCGTAGATCCTGAATTTGCAGACGTATCCAGTGGCTCGATCACATAATTTATTTAATTTTAACCCATACCTGGCTCTCTTGCTTGGTATGTACTGCTTGAACTGCAGTCGGCCGGTGAAATGTACGAGGGACTCGTCCACACAAATTTTTTGGTCTGGGATGAAAACTTCTTCAAATCGCTGGGAAAAGGCATTGATTAGGGGGCGTATCTTGTACAATTTGTCGTAGTTGGGATGATCTCGGGGAGGGCACTGTGAATTGTCATTGAAGTGGAGAAAGCGCATAATCATGTTGTATCTTTTCCTGGACATGACAGCGGAATATATGGGCATGTGTTGGATGGGGCGTTTGGACCAATATGAATGGACTTCGTTCTTTTTTGTAAGCCCCATATTGAACATAAGGCCCAAAAATAATTTAAATTCCTCCAATGTTAGACGCCGCCACTGGAACATGCAGGCGTAGGAAGAATCGGGGTTGGCAGCAATAAATTGGGATGCATACAGATTCGTTTGATCCACTATATTCTGCAGCAAATCTTGTGGGAAAAATAAACAAAAATAATCAAATTTAGAAAAATTTGTAGTGTCGGGCTGCACACCTGGCTGTGAGATGAAAGGGGGGATGATAGCGGATCCTGAGTTGGCAGGCAACCATAAGGGGTTTGCCAGGGCATCGGGAAGGTAGGATTGGGGCTGGATTCTTCGGGTTGGGCGTGCATTTCCATTGCTTGTACTGGGCTCCTCTTCCTGGGGTATGGCGCTGCTGGTGGTGGGCAGTTCTCCTGATCTTGGTGCTGATCTTGGTGCTGATCTTGGTGCCGATCGCATTCTTTTGGGAGGGACGGTTTCCTCCGGGGACTCGGACTCTGAGCTACTATCCTCCACTGGCTCGTATTCCGAACCAGAATCGGATAATGGGAGCTCCCCGCTGCTCTCATCATCCGACATGGCAAGAATGGCATATGCCTCCTCAGGTGTGTAAACCCTTTGGGACATTATGGCAGTGCTTATTGGTGGGCTTGTGTAATGGTACTGCTGGTGGTAGTGGTGGCGGTCTGTGTGGTAGTACCGATGGAGGTATTAGTGGTGGGCCTGTGTGGTGGTACCGATGGCGGTATGGGTGGTGGTGGTACCAATGGTGGTACAGGTGGTGGTGGTACCGATGGCGGTACGGGTGGTGGTGGTGGCGGCGGTACCGATGGCGGTACAGGTGGTGGTACGGGTGGTGGTGGTAGCGATGGCGGTATGGGTGGTGGTGGTACCGATGGCGGTACAGGTGGTGGTGGTACCGATGGCGGTACAGGTGGTGGTGGTACGGGTGGTGATTGTACCGATGGCGGTACAGGTGGTGGTACAGGTGGTGGTGGCACTACCGACGGTGGTACGGGTGGTGGTACTGGTGGTGGTACCGATGGCGGCACTAGTGGTGATACTGGTAGCGGGCCTGTGTGGCAGTATAGATGCTGGTGGAAACAAGAAGGGAGAGGGGGGACGGGATATTGGGACAAGCCCAATAGACGGTTATAGGGTGAATCAACCACAATACATTTGGTAATAGAAAAATAGAAAAGACTTTATTGGTCGAATGCTATCTGAATAATCACATTTCAACCTAACAGTATGGATATACTCATATAGGGGAAAGGGTTT
Source organism: Rana muscosa (assembly GCA_029206835.1). NCBI lineage: Eukaryota > Metazoa > Chordata > Amphibia > Anura > Ranidae > Rana > Rana muscosa. Next base: position 735,982,462 of record CM055116.1, read on the forward strand.
CTCCTGAATATATGCACATTAGAATAAAAACATGAAAAAACACACATACACAGTGCACTGTTGGAAAAAGTAAAAATGATGGCCTGGGTGGACTTCAGCCGCCCGCTCTACTTCTCCTAAGTGTCCTTACTAAGAATGAACCCTGAATGACCGGGTAGATATGGTATCAATAACCGGAGCTTGCAGCATTTGTTGAATGAAAGGACTGTTCAAACCAAACCAATGTAGGGTTTAGGCTGTAGAATGAACGATAACTCAAATCTGAATCCAAACTGGAGTATTAGAATCAAGCCGTGTTGGCAAATATACCTGCTGATACAATGTTCATGAAGTGACATATTCGTCACGAAACGCATCATGTCCGACGTTGTAATTCTGGGTTGTTGACTAAACCCCACTCGCTCCTCTCCTCTCCTCGTAATGAACTCTATTGAATGAATTTACCGCCAGCCAACAGAGGATAAGACAAGGACAAGGACAGTCAGATCTTGCCCCCCAGAGGCCAAAACCTGCTATTACACAGGCTTTTGCATCCTCAGATCTAACGGCGCGACGGCTCCAGTCATACGGTCAGCGCTGATGCGTTGAAACAGAGCCAGCGGATCACAGGAGCCGCACGCGACTCCACGGAGGGACGTACTCTACGCAGCAGCCTCCTTCAAGCCGGAAGGATCACCTTTCTGAGTAGCAGCACAGCGAGAGCTATAGAGCTCAAGGACATCACTATAAATCCACGAGCAATGGCTTAAAAGAGACTCTGGTGTCAGGTGAATCACGGGATGGATGTTATGGATGGGTAAGCAAGTATATTACCATATGGTTATCGTGCCCCCCTTCCTCCCCTCTATCAAATAACATCTCACCATACTCGGCCAGGACTGGGCTCAAGCCTTTATCCCTCCATGGACTGTCTGCAACAGACCATACTCAGAATAAGTCCCATGCTATATTGCTGAGTGCTCATTACACTGCATCAATAGCCTTACCAGCTAATACAGGTTTATCTATTGATATATGGAGCTGCACTGCATGAACATTGTATCAGCAGGTATATTTGCCAACACGGCTTGATTCTAATACTCCAGTTTGGATTCAGATTTGAGTTATCGTTCATTCTACAGCCTAAACCCTACATTGGTTTGGTTTGAACAGTCCTTTCATTCAACAAATGCTGCAAGCTATTGATACCATATCTACCCGGTCATTCAGGGTTCATTCTTAGTAAGGACACTTAGGAGAAGTAGAGCGGGCGGCTGAAGTCCACCCAGGCCATCATTTTTACTTTTTCCAACAGTGCACTGTGTATGTGTGTTTTTTCATGTTTTTATTCTAATGTGCATATATTCAGGAGAAATCCTTTCCCCTATATGAGTATATCCATACTGTTAGGTTGAAATGTGATTATTCAGATAGCATTCGACCAATAAAGTCTTTTCTATTTTTCTATTACCAAATGTATTGTGGTTGATTCACCCTATAACCATCTATTGGGCTTGTCCCAATCTCCCGTCCCCCCCTCTCCCTTCTTGTTTCCACGTGCGTTTTGGTTAGGAGGATCCCGTTTTCACATAAACGTATCTCTCGTTTGGTATTTTTTATATTTGGCTCTATGTGAATCAGGCATCCCTCCCTTCCTTGCTCATTAGTATAGATGCTGGGCCTGGTGGCGGTACTGGTGGTGGTACTGGTACCGATGGCGATACTGGTAGCCTGTGTGGCGGTGCCAATGGCGGTACCGATGGAGGTGGGCCTGTGACAGATGATTGACAGATGGGCTGATTGATTGACAGATGGGCTGATTGGTTGATTGACAGATGGGTTGATTGATTGACAGATGGGGTGATTGATTGACAGGTGGGGTGATTGATTGACAGGTGGGGTGATTGATTGACAGATGGGCTGATTGATTGACAGATGGGCTGATTGACAGATGGGCTGATTGACAGATGGGCTGATTGACAGATGGGCTGATTGATGTGCTGGGCTGTGTGACAGGTCCTCTTTATGGGGGGGGGGGCGTGTTGTGCACTGTAAACTTATGTAGACAAACTACACTGAGCTAACTTACTGATCTCTTCTCTCTCCTCACAGATCGGTGTGTGAGGAGAGAGCAGGGATCAGGTAGTAACTCCTGTGGAGTTTGTTTACATTTGTGACCGGCTGTGATTGGACACAGCCGGTCACGTGGTAAACAGCCAATTCATTGGCTGTTTACTCTGATCGGGGACGCGCTGTGTCCAAGGGACACTCGCCTTCCCCGATCCCCGCTCTGCAAGCCTGTGGCGGCGCGCACGGAGCGCCGCCGAGTTTGTTTTGACAGGTGATCGGCTGTGACTTTGACACAGCCGATCACATGGTAAACAGCCAATGAAATTGGCTGTTTACCGTGATCGGGGAAGCGCTGTGTCCGAGGGACACATGCCGTCCCCGATCACCGCGCTGCGCGCCCCCGCGGGCGCGCGCAAGGCATTATCCTGCAGGACGTCATATGACGTCCAGTATCGATATTGCAACCACTTCCCGGACGTCAATTCGCTATTGACTGGGCGGGAAGTGGTTAATATGTTGGTTTAATCTTTGCAGCAAACTTTATAAACATGATTGAAGCAATTAGAATGTAAATCCAGAAATATTTTTTTCTAATTTACACCTACATCAGATTGACTATTTAGCACCCAATTAAGTGCAGACTAATGTCTCGAGATCTTGATTTCACTTGTGGAAGCCAAAATATTGTATGTTTCTCATCTTGACATATTTGGCAAACATTAATTTTATCCCAATACATTTTCATTTAATACTATACCTGGCTCCAGATGGCCAAATCAGGATCATCCAGGATGGCTGCCTCCTCTTGCTCCAGAGAAGGCTCAGGTTGGCTGCAGGGAAGTCTGGGGGGAAGAGTGGAGAGTGATGGCCTTGTCTCAATGTGGTCATCCAGGAAGGACATCCTGCTGTAGTACCACAAAATCGGGACATAAACATCATCTGCTGCTACTCCTGACCTCTTAGAAGCCAGGACCTTAGAGCGTTCAGTCCTGTAGGTGCCTCTCAAGCTCCCAATTTTAGTGTCCACTTGTTTTGCTGTGGCTGTGGGCACCTTGGTATGCACAAATGGGAGCAGCTTCTCCAGTGCTGCTTTTCTCACCCCTCTTTTTTTGTGGATGGGGTTTTTTGTCTCCCACAGAGCCGGCAGCTCCCTTACCCGGTCAATAAATTCCGCCAGGAACTCTTTGTCGCTAATAAAGACATTCATATTGTATTTGCAAGTTAAATAAATAATATATAACTAATGTGAGGCAAACAGTCTAACCTCCTTAACATCATAGTCACCATATATATCCTACAACATTCTCAAGACAGTATAGGCCAACAATTTGGCACAGTCTCAAAATCACATACCTTCGTTCGCACGTCCGTCACTTGAACTCCTCTCTCCGCACACCGAACGTACTATAGTCACATGTGTGTTTGCTATATACACACCACGCATGCGTCAAAATACGAACACGTCGCTCCGCACACGTCGCCCGCCCATGACGTTCTAACTAACATCTTTTCCCCGCCCCTTCTCTTTCGGCGCGCAGACAGATATGGCGGAGTTACAGCAGGTGTCTGATAATTCCGCAACTAACGAGGAGGAGACAAGCCCGGAGACCGAGGAAACGTCACGATCAAGGAGGAGATTCAAGGCATCGAATATGTCTTTTGCCGAGATGGCGGAGATGGTGGACATCTTGCTCAAGTCTGATTATGACGCAAAGCATGGGCCGTATAGCAAACCAAATAGAAGGAAGGCCAAAATCCTCACTAAAGTCGTGAAGAGTCTGAAGACGAATTTCGGGGTGAAACGCTCAAATGAGCAGCTCAGAAAGAGGTGGTCAGACCTCAAACTGAGGGAGCCAGAGCAGTTAAGGAGCATTAAGAGAATGCTCGCAAAAAGTAAGTAAAATGTACACTTTTATGCTATTAATCCTTTTCTAAACTGACATGTTGCTGGTTTCGTTTTTTTTTCTTATTGGACTCCCTTCCAAAATGTAATATTTTGAACTTGGTTGGCCACAGTAATCGTTCGTTACGTTACAGACACTTCGTTTGGCCACTATGTTTTGGCTTATTTTACAGCCACAAAAGTAATTAGACATCTGCCATTTTTTTGGAAATTTGGGGCACAAAGTTTTAGGCTAGATGATGTGTTTGTAAAGAGAATGAAATGCAAACTGTAAACTGTAAAATGGAGGACACTCAGCAGCTGCTTCCACATCTGTACTTTGGAGCACTATAGTGTGGGCCACCAGACCTGCCTTTTTCGGGTGTCCCACACAGGTGCATCAGAGAATTTTTGTGTTGCCTACATGTCTAAAAAATGACAGACAAAGGTGAATACTAAACATATTATTGGTCAGAAATAATGCATTCATCTTTAACTTCCGCCCAAACACACACTTGTACCCCACTTCCAAGCAATTTAGCCTGTTTTTTTTTTACGTAGAGAATTTCTGTGTGATAACTCTACCTTTTGTTTGATTCTCATAGGGGAGAGAAGACTGGGAGGAGGACACTCCAGGGAGCACAGGAACCCCACAGCTTCACAACAACCCCAAACTCCAAAAGACCAGCAACTTAAAGATGTGGAGGAAGTTGAGGTGGAGGAAGGAGAAGTGCAGGAAGGAGAGGTGGATGACATTGTGGAACTGGTCACCACAACAGGCCAGTATCTGTCACCACAGCTTCAGGTAAGAGAGGTAGGCCTGCAGAGTTATAATAGCTTTTTATTTTGTTTTTAGGGGATGTGAATGTTGGGGTGAAGGATAGTACAGTTTTCTCTGCTGACAGTGCCCTCCGCCTCATCCAGCAAGTGATGGAATGTAGCACGGAACTGGACAAAATTAAAGAAAGAATTCATGTGATGGATCAAACATTTAAATACATTCTCAATGTTTTGGGGAGAATCCAATAAGGCATCCCAACCCCCTTTTTTTCATGTTTCTTCTTCAACTTTTAAAAAACTTTTTGACAATCAAACCAGCCAAAAATTGAGTCTGCACACAGTGTGTCAACATGTGCTATCTGCCATCAGGGGATATCCATGTACGTCTTTTGGGGGTGCAACCCCTTCCTCGTATCTAAAGTAGGTGAACTGAGGAAGGGGTTTCACCCCCTAAACACGTCCATTGATCACCCCTGATGGCAGATAGCACATGTTGACAATAGGGATCAGGAGTCTAAAATCCCTATAGGAAAATAATCCCAATTGTGTGCATATTCAATTTTTGGCTGGGCAAGGGGTGGCAGGACCCCATATTAGGACGGGCACATAGAGACATATAGTTTGTGTAAGTGAATGTCTCAGATTGCTCCGAGGTATCCAATTTTGTAATTTTTGGAATGCAACTGTTGTTTTTGTATTTTCCTAAGAAAACAATTGCCGGTTTGTGGCCAGGCAAACAAAAAATGTAAAAAAAAAAAAAAAAAAGTGTGTGAATTTGCACATAGTAAAATATTTGAACACAAACAACGTGTAGCTTCTTTTTCTAATATGCTCTAACCTTATTTGGTACATTTTTAAAGGTTACATAGTGAAATGGTTGGTATTTACTAAAGGAAAATACACTTGGCACTACAAATGCACTAAGACAAACTAGGAGACAGGAAACCAACAAAAGTTAGAAGTTTAAACAAGATTTTTATTTGGATCGTTAGACAGGAATCTTTAGACATAGCCTGGCATAGGAATTGCCCCCCTACCCGTGAAATAGTCCATGTATTTGTCCCGAACCTCACAGGCATTTTGGGGGGGCAAGCCAGCGCGGGCAGATTCCAGGCCCGGCAGGGGATTATCAGGGGAAAGTCCAGCCTCAGGCAAAACTGAGGCCATATAGGAATTAGATTTGCGGCAAAGAAAATTGTGTAGCACACAGCAGCATAATACTACATAGTTTATTTTGTAGTCCGCCAAGTGTATTGAAGTCCTAAAAAGGCGGAACCGGCTGGCCATTATGCCAAAGGCATTTTCAACGACTCTTCGGCCCCTGGCCAGCCGGTAATTGAACACCCTCTTCTCTGGGGTCAGGGTCCTCTGTGGAAATGGCCTCATAAGATGTGGTCCGAGCCCGAAGGCTTCATCAGCCAAAAAAACAAAGGGGAGTCCTTCAATATTCCCTGCATCCGGTGGCAATGCAAGGTCGTCACTCTGGAGACGGAGGGCAAACTCCGTCTGGATGAAGGATCCCCCATCGGACATCCGGCCATTCTTCCCTACATCAACATAGAGGAATTCATACCGTGCTGACACCACCGCCAACAGCACAATGCTATGAAACCCCTTGTAATTGAAGTAGTAGGACCCAGAACGGGGTGGCGGCACGATGCGGACGTGCTTCCCGTCTATAGCACCACTGCAGTTGGGGAAGTCCCACCGCGTGGCAAACTCCGATGCCACAGTCTGCCATTCCTGTGGCGTGGAAGGAAGCTGTGGAGTCAAACAAGATGAAAAAATATTAGAATACACAAATCAAACATTACAAGTATATTCTAAGAAAATACATTAGAGGCCAACATCAAGCAAAGTCTACGTTTATTAAGGTGTTTTAAATAAGTATAATGGAAGGCTCATGTATCATATTCATCACCCCCTATGATGGTCCATTAATAAATTATAATGGGGAGGGGGGGTAGATGTGTTTGGCCACAGGATAGCATTGCAGTGGCGGTGCCTTCAGAGTGGGCGCTGGAGCACTGCCCCCTCTATCCTGCGCCCGTCACTCAGAACAATACATAGGTTCATGCCTTGCATTAACCTATGTATTGTCTATGCCGCCCACTATTGAGGTGGATGGCCCCCTGTTAAGCGACCGACATATGAAGAACTGCGGCATTTATGCGCTTAAAATTGCATATCAGAAACAGTAAGGAAAATTGTCTTGCACATTACAGCCTGAGGGATGTAATTGGCTTCAGAAAAGTTAAATAGGGGAGGCGGAGGGGGCATTCCTTGGGTAAACACTGACAGGCTGCTCTGCCAATCATGTTCACCAAGTCTGTTTAATGGTAACATGATTGGCTGATGCAACATCAAGGGAAGGAGAAGACATCAAGGACAGAAGAAGGATGGTGCTGACCACAAGAAGGTAAGTGCAGGGCTGGGGGGGAACTGGCTGCATTGGAGGGGACAAAATGGCTGCATTAGAGGGAACAAAATGGCTGCATTGGAGGGAACAAATGGGGGCGTTTAATAGGCACCAGAGCAAAAAAGAAGGAAGTTTATTTCCTAAATTGGGGTTTGAACCCCCAAACATTTGGAGCAACAGGCGCCCCTGCTGGAAAGGTTAGTGAAGGAAAATATGCATGGAGGAGAAAAAAGGGGCAATCTAAAGCTTCAAGCATGCATGAGGACAAAGGGGACATTCTCAGCATATTACAATCATGGTAATTAGGGAAGGATGAAAAAAATACAATACATTAGCATACATGTAATACATAAAATGTGATGTTAATGGAGAAAACTTACCCTAATATAGTCCTCCTGCAGGACTTGTATAATGGCAGAACAGGTGTCTGGGATTATGAGGCCCAGAGCCTGGGGGGAGATGCCTGTCGTGAACTTCAAGTCCTGAAGACTTCTCCCTGTCGCCAGATAACGTAACGTGGCGATGAGCCTCTGCTCAGCACTGATGGCTTCCCGCATAACGGTGTCCTTCCTGGTAATATAGGGGGTCACCAAAGCCAACAGTTCCTGAAAAACGGGGTCAAACATCCGCAGAAAATTCCTGTAGTCCTCAGGATTATTCTCGACTATCTCCCACAGCAGAGGCATGTGGCAGAATTGGTCCCGCTGGAGCAAACAATTCTTGGTCCATGAACTCCTCCTCACACCATTCATGGACTGGTCTTGGTCCAAAACAAGCAGACCAACACCAAGCGCACGCACAGCACGAACTCGACGACGAGAACGTCCAGGCGACATGGCTAGGAAACGGTCGTCTTATCAGAACGTACAGAACAGATTGCACTTTAGAACAGCAAGGCCTATGAATAACGAACTGAAAAACAGAAACGAACAGGCAAGAACGCACTGTAAAACAGATACGACCTGCCTAGACGCCCTGAAAGTCAAGATACGAACCCACAAGCACAAACTGAACCGCAGAAAATGATCTGAAAAGTAGGGATGAGCTCGGTGTTCGAGTCGAACATAGGTTCGACTCGAACATCGGCTGTTCGCGCGCTCGGCGAACAACGAACGATTTGGGCCGTTCGCACCAAATTCGAGTGACGCGAACGGCCCACAATACACTGCGCCATCGCAGTGTAATCCCGGCCCTGTGATTGGCCAAGCATGCACTGTGACCCTGCATGCTTGGCCAATCACAGCGCCGGCAGCGAGGAGAGCAATGATTGGCCACAGGCAGGATGCCTGTGGCCAATTATTGCTGAGGGGGTTTAGTACACGCCCCACACTATAAAAGGCCGCCAGCGCGGCAGCCTCGTGTAGTGTGTTCCGGCGCAGGGAAAGAGTTACATAGGCAGGGACAGTGTCAGTGCTATTTGTACCTCAAACTTGTGTGTAGGGACAGAGAAGGATAGGTAGGGAGAGTGTCAGTGTCATATTCTTTGCTAAACCTTGTGTGTAGGGACAGACAAGGATCGGCAGGGAGAGTGTCAGTGTCATATTCTTTGCTAAACCTTGTTTGTAGGGACAGACAAGGATAGGCAGGGAGAGTGTCAGTGTCATATTCTTTGCTAAACCTAGTGTGCTTAACCATATTGCTAAACCTTGTGTGTAGGGACAGACAAGGATAGGTAGGCAGAGTGTCAGTGTCATATTCTTTGCTAAACCTTGTTTGTAGGGACAGACAAGGATAGGCAGGGAGAGTGTCAGTGTCATATTCTTTGCTAAACCTTGTGCGCTGAACCATATTGCTAAACCTTGTGTGTAGGGACAGACAAGGATAGGTAGGCAGAGTGTCAGTGTCATATTCTTTGCTAAACCTTGTTTGTAGGGACAGACAAGGATAGGCAGGGAGAGTGTCAGTGTCATATTCTTTGCTAAACCTTGTGTGCTGAACCATATTGCTAAACCTTGTGTGTAGGGACAGACAAGGATAGGTAGGCAGAGTGTCAGTGTCATATTCTTTGCTAAACCTTGTTTGTAGGGACAGACAAGGATAGGCAGGGAGAGTGTCAGTGTCATATTCTTTGCTAAACCTAGTGTGCTTAACCATATTGCTAAACTTTGTGTGTAGGGACAGACAAGGATTGGCAGGGAGAGTGTCAGTGTCATATTCTTTGCTAAACCTTGTGTGCTGAACCATATTGCTAAACCTTGTGTGTAGGGACAGACAAGGATAGGTAGGCAGAGTGTCAGTGTCATATTCTTTGCTAAACCTTGTTTGTAGGGACAGACAAGGATAGGCAGGGAGAGTGTCAGTGTCATATTCTTTGCTAAACCTAGTGTGCTTAACCATATTGCTAAACCTTGTGTGTAGGGACAGACAAGGATCGGCAGGGAGAGTGTCAGTGTCATATTCTTTGCTAAACCTTGTGTGCTGAACCATATTGCTAAACCTTGTGTGTAGGGACAGACAAGGATAGGTAGGCAGAGTGTCAGTGTCATATTCTTTGCTAAACCTTGTTTGTAGGGACAGACAAGGATAGGCAGGGAGAGTGTCAGTGTCATATTCTTTGCTAAACCTAGTGTGCTTAACCATATTGCTAAACCTTGTGTGTAGGGACAGACAGGGATCGGCAGGGAGAGTGTCAGTGTCATATTCTTTGCTAAACCTTGTGTGCTGAACCATATTGCTAAACCTTGTGTGTAGGGACAGACAAGGATAGGTAGGCAGAGTGTCAGTGTCATATTCTTTGCTAAACCTTGTTTGTAGGGACAGACAAGGATAGGCAGGGAGAGTGTCAGTGTCATATTCTTTGCTAAACCTAGTGTGCTTAACCATATTGCTAAACCTTGTGTGTAGGGACAGACAGGGATCGGCAGGGAGAGTGTCAGTGTCATATTCTTTGCTAAACCTTGTGTGCTGAACCATATTGCTAAACCTTGTGTGTAGGGACAGACAAGGATAGGTAGGCAGAGTGTCAGTGTCATATTCTTTGCTAAACCTTGTTTGTAGGGACAGACAAGGATAGGCAGGGAGAGTGTCAGTGTCATATTCTTTGCTAAACCTAGTGTGCTTAACCATATTGCTAAACCTTGTGTGCAGGGACAGACAAGGATAGGCAGTCGACAGTGTCAGAGTCCTATTCTTTGCTAAACCTTGTGTGCAGGGAGAGAGAAGGATAGGCAGGGGACAGTGTCAGTGTCATTGTTGCTAAGCCTCCTGCACAGTATACACCTGAAGCTACCCCTTATTGCTGGTTTTCCCATCTCCCTGCAGGCCATTAGAATGTCTGGAAGGCAAACAAGGAGAGGCAGACAGTCAGGAGCCAATAAAAGAGGGCAAGCAGGCTCTGTGTCTGGGGGCAACAGTGCTGGTCGTGGACGCGGTGCATTGTCATCAGCACATGGCCATGGGACACGCTTGTCCTTCTTTTCGGCAGCTGGACATGTTGAGCCACATCATGCCGAAGACTTGGTAGAGTGGATGACCAAGCCCTCCTCATCCTCCTCATCCTCTCTCACCCAGGCTCAGGGTACTGGCAAAGCAGCTGCCAAAGCGTCCTCTTCCCTGGTATCAATGTCATCATCAGTCACTCCTTCCCTAGACCCACCATGTCCTCCTCCTGAGGAGTCCCCCGAACTGTTTGAGCACAGTGTTGGGTACATGCTCCAGGAGGATGCCCAGCGTTTCGAAGGGTCTGATGATGATACCCAGCTAGAGGAAGGCAGTAGCGTGAGAGCAGAGAGAGGGGATGCTCAAGAAGGACACCAATCTGGCAGTCATGTTCCAGCAGCTGCAGCATACTGCCAGATTGGCTCCAGTGATGAGGAGGGAGGGGATGATGAGGTCACTGACTCCACGTGGGTGCCTAATAGGAGAGAGGAGGAGGAGGAGGATGAGGAGGAGGCACATCTCCAACGAGGCAGGATGCCCTTGGGTGGCCAGCGTAAGGGCAGCACACCAACGGAATCACACCGCAGAGCTCCGCCTGTGCAGGGCGCTGCCTATGCCCGTTATTCAAAAAGTTCTTTGGTGTGGGCCTTTTTTGAGGCGAGTGCATCAGATCGCACAGCTGCTGTTTGCAACATATGTCTCAAGCGTATATCGCGTGGCCAAAACATCAGCCGCTTGGGCACCACATGCTTGACCAGACATATGTTGACCTGCCATGCAGCTCGTTGGCAAGCCTACCTTAAAGACCCACACCAAAGAACAAAGCGTACCTCTCCTTGCACCGCATCAGCTGGGATCTCCAACCCCACTATACCTTCAGTCCTCTCTGAAACCTGCACTGAGAGGAATGAAGGTGTAGAATTAGGTGTGTCACAGCCAAGTACTTGCGGCCACTCTGCTAGCAGTACACCGATGTCCGATTCTAGCAGGCAAATTTCCCTGCCCCAGCTGCTGGACCGTCGAAAGAAGTTCACTCCCAGCCATCCACATGCCCAGCGGTTGAATGCTAGCTTGGCTAAATTGCTAGCGCTTCAACTGCTGCCTTTTCAGTTGGTAGACTCGGCCCCCTTCCGTGAGTTTGTGCAATGTGCGGTTCCTCAGTGGCAGGTTCCCAAACGCCACTTTTTCTCACGGAAGGCGATTCCGGCTCTCTACCGGCATGTGGAAGGCAATGTCTTGGCCTCGCTGGACAGGGTGGTCAGCGGTAAGGTGCATATTACCGCTGACTCATGGTCCAGCAGGCATGGACAGGGACGTTACCTTTCTTTCACGGCCCATTGGGTCACTCTTTTGGCAGCTGGGAAGGATGCAGGACAAGGTGCAGTAGTGTTGTAGGTTGTTCCACCGCCACGCCTCCAAAATGCTACTACTGGTTGTGACACACCTCTGTCCTCCACCCCCTCCTCTTCTTCTTCCTCCGTGGCCTCTTCCTGTGCTTTGTCCTCGAACCAGCGGTGCTCCGTAGGCGTTCAAGGGGCTACGCAAGTACGCAGGCAAAAAGATGCCATGCCGTGCTTGCGCTGGTGTGTTTGGGGGACAGGAGCCACACTGGGGCAGAGGTTCTGTCTGCTCTGCAGGGGCAGGCCGAGAGGTGGTTGATGCCACGCCAGCTTAAGCCAGGAATGGTAGTTTGCGACAATGGCACCAACCTCCTCTCCGCTCTCCGACAGGGACAACTGACCCATGTGCCCTGTGTGGCTCACGTCCTTAACCTGGTGGTGCAGCGGTTCTTGGGCAGGTACCCGGGCTTACAGGATGTCCTGAGGCAGGCCAGGAAAGTCTGTGTGCATTTCCGCAGATCTTATAATGCCAGTGCTCGCCTGGCTGAGCTGCAAAAGGAGTTGAACCTGCCCAAGAACCGCCTTATATGTGACATGCCCACCAGGTGGAACTCAACGTTGGCCATGCTGCAGCGGCTGCACACGCAGCAGAGGGCCATCAATGAGTACCTGTGCGACTATGGCACCAGGACAGGGTCAGGGGAGCTCAGGTTTTTTTCACCACGCCAGTGGGGCATGATCAGGGATGCATGCACTGTCCTGGCACCATTTGAGGAGGCCACGAGGATGGTGAGCAGTGACAGTGCATGCATCAGTGACACTGTACCTCTTGTCCACCTGTTGGAACATACGCTGCGTGGAATAATGGACAGGGCACTTGAGGCAGAACAGAGGCAGGAAGAGGAGGACTTCCTTGCCTCTCAAGGCCCCCTTTACCCAGACAGTGTTCCTTCTGTCCCACCCATCGCACAGGAAGAAGAGGAGGAGGAGGAGGAGGAGGAGGATTGTGTCAGCATGGAGGTGGAGCCTGGCACTCAGCATCATCAGCAGCAGTCTTTTAGGGATGATTTACAGTCCCAAGAAACCAGTGGACTTGTACGTGGCTGGGAGGAGGTGGCTGCGGATCATGTCGTCCTTAGTGACCCAGAGGACTCCGGACTGAATGCCTCAGCTAACCTACGCTGCATGGCCTCCCTGATCCTGCAAAGTCTGCGGAAGGATCCTTGTATTCTTCGGATCAAAGAGAGGGACCATTACTGGCTGGCCACTCTCCTTGATCCACGGTACAAGGGTAAGGTTGCGGACCTTATCTTACCGTCGCAGAGGGAGCAGAGGATGAGACAACTCCGGGAGGCCTTGCAGAAAGGTCTGTGCAACGCGTTCCCAGAGACTGGGAGGTTACAAACTCCTGGTCTTGGACAACGAGTTGCTGAGGCTTCGGTCAGTCAAAGAAGGAGCGGTGGGGAAGGTGGCCGTCTGACCGAAGCGTTCAGACAATTATTTAGTCCGCAGCCCCAAGGTATGATCGGTTCCAGCAACCATCGCCAGCGTCTGATATACATGGTGCAGGAATACCTAGGGGCAAGGTCAGACTTGGACACCTTCCCCACCGAAAATCCTCTGGCTTACTGGGTCTTGAGGATGGATCACTGGCCAGAGCTTGCACAGTATGCAATTGAGCTACTGGCCTGTCCTGCATCCAGCGTTCTTTCAGAACGCACATTCAGTGCTGCTGGAGGATTTGTCACGGATCACAGGGTGCGCCTGTCCACCGACTCTGTTGATCGACTGACCTTCATAAAGATGAACCAGTCTTGGATCACCACCAGCTACCAAACACCTGAAGCTGATATAACAGACTAATTTATTTTCAAATGTCACATCCCTTCAAGACTGATGCTGATGCTGAGAGTTTGTCCTGTTATGTTGACTGACTATCCTCCTCCTCCTCAATGATCCGATTGACAATGATAGCTTGGAAGAACATTTTTGTTTCTGGGTGCCGCCACCAGTGGCTAAGGCCCAATTTTTTAGCCCCTGTTTAACAGGGGTGTGTTATTACAATTTTTTATGCAATGCTTTGCAGCAGGGCTCATTCCTGCACTCCAAGTAGAGTATCTGGGAGTGGTTGCAGTGTCGTGGCACCAGCACCAGTGGCTAAGGCCCAATTTTTCAGCCCCTGTTTAACAGGGGCATGTAATTACAATTTTTGATGCAATACTTTGCAACAGGGCTCATTGCTGTGCTCCAAGTACAGTATCTGTGAGGGGTTGCAGTGTTGTGGCACCAGTGCCTAAGGCTCAATTTTTCTGCCCCTGTTTAACAGGGGCATGTAATTACAATTCTTGATCTAATAATTCACAGCAGGGCCCATTCCTGCGCCCACCAAGACTAACTGTGAGGCCTTACAGTGTTGTGTCAACACCACCACCACCACCACCACCAAAAGCCCAATTTTTCAGCCCCTGTTCAACAGGGGCATGCAATTACAATTCTTGATCTAATAATTCACAGCAGGGCCCATTCATGCGCCCACCAAGAGTAACTGTGAGGGCTCACAGTGTTGTGGCAACACCAACATGTAAGGGGCAAATTTCAGCTGAGTATATACGGCAGGCCCCTACTTTCAAACATCCAACTTACAAACGACTCCTCCTTGCAAACGGAAGGATACAACAGGAAGTGAGAGGAAACCCCTAGGAAGGCAAATTCTCTCCTGTAAGAGTTAATATGGGAAAAAAACTGATTCTTTATCACCAATTCTTGTTTCAATAAAAACCCCAAATTTTCAAAAAACATTTGTCATTAGGACGGAAAGTGAGGTGAACTGTTCTGAACAGGTGCACACTGCACAGACAGCAAAACAAATGTTACAGGGGTGATAACCCTTCCCTATGTTTTCCAAAAATCTTAAAAATATATTTTTTGGCTGGAGCTACACTTAAACAATGTACCTGTTCAAAATTACAAACAGATTCTACATACGAACAAACCTACAGTCCCTGTCTTGTATGCACCGCCTGTATACGGCTGTTCAGAGTATATATGGCCTTTTTTATTTTGTGTGCGGGGTTTCCCTTAATATCCATACAAGACCCAAAGGGGCTGGTAATGGGCTGGGGTAAGGGGGGGGGGGGTGTGATGGGGTAGCTATGTCATTTTTCTTAAAGATTTTCATCCATATTACCGGGACCAGACATTACATTAAAGCCGCAAGCAGTTTTAAATGGCTTTTTTTCCTTTAGAAATGTAATTTTGTGCAGGGACAGTTCTAAACGCGGGAAACACGTGGCACTTCACAGGCATACTTTAGACACCCCCCAGGTACGATATTTAAAGTAATATTTGACATTTTTTTTTCACTTTATGTATCATTAACCACTTCAATACAGGGCTTTTTGTACCTATTCAATACCGGGCCTATTTTGGCACTTCTCTCCTACATGTACAAATCATCATTCTTTTGCTAGAAAATTACTCAGAACCCCCAAACATTATATATGTTTTTTTAGCAGACACCCTAGGGAATAAAATGACGGTCATTGCAACATTTTTTCTTGCACAATATTTGCGCAATAATTTTTCAAACGCCTTTTTTTTTTAAAAAAAATGGTTTCATGAATTAAAAAATAACAAAACAGTAAAGTTAGCCCAATTTTTTGGGAACATATGAAAGATAATGTTACGCCGAGTAAATAGATACCTAACATGTCACGCTTTAAAATTGCGCACACTCATGGAATGGCGCCAAACTTCGGTACTTAAAAATCTCCATAGGCGACGCTTTAATTTTTTTTACAGGTTACCAGGTTAGAATTACAGAGGAGTCTAGTGCTAGAATTGTTGCACGCGCTCTAACGCACGCGGCGATACCTCACATGCGTGGTTTGAACGGCGTTTACATATGTGGGCGACTTACGTGTGCATTCGCTTCTGATCGCGAGCTACCGGGGACAGGGGCGTTTTAAATTTTTTTATTTATTATTTATTTATTTATTTTACTTATTTATTTATTTTTTTACAATGATTTAACTTTTTTTTTTTTTTGATCACTTTTATTCCTATTACAAGGAATGTAAACATCCCTTGTAATAGGAATGTGTGTAACAGGTTCTCTTTATTGAGAGATGCGGGGTCAATAAGACTCCACATCTCTCCTCCAGGCTGGAAAGCATGAGATCAGTGAAAATTTTTTCACTGATTTCATACTTACAGCCGCAACGGCGGCTTTGTTTACATTTTTGAGACCCGGGCGTGACGTCATCACATCGCGCCCGGGCCTCCGACGATCATAGAGATGACTGGTGACCATCTGGTCACCAGTCATCTCTATGCTCATCACGTGACTCCACCAACGATGCCGGAAGATTCGCTCCGGGTCCCCGATCGCACGGGGGAGCCCGGAGAAGCACCGGATGGCGGCGGGAGGGGGGGTGTCCCCTCCCGCCGCCTATAAGAACGATCAAGCGGCGGAACCGCCGCTATGATCGTTCTTATGGTGCACAGAATCGCTGGCACTTCAAAAGGATATCTGAATGATGCCTCTAGCTGCAGGCATCATTCAGATATCCCCCTACAAAGCCGAGGATGTCATGTGACGTCCACCCAGGATGGGAGATCCCATCTGTGGACGTCATTTGACTATGGCTGGGTAGGGAAGTGGTTAAAATGACTGCTCCAGAAAAACGGCCGTTTTTAAAACTTCTTTTTGCATTGATACATGTCCCCTGGTGCAGAACCCGGGTTCCCAAACCCTTTTTAGGACAATAACATGCATAATAGTAATTATAATTAGCACTTTAGATTTCGAACGTTCGCATCCATTGTATTTAATAGGGTTCTAAAGTTTGTGCGAACTTTCGGTCCGTTCGCGGGTTCTGGTGCGAACCGAACCCGGGGGTGTTCGGCTCATCACTACTGAAAAGTACGAAGACTGAAAAGTGCGAATCGTCTCTTCCCAAACTTTTACCTCACACGCGGTAACACGAGATCAGCAAAAGCAGCCCAAGGGGTGGCGCCAAGAAAAAAGATCTTCCCCTTTATAGTGCCGTCGTACGTGCTGGACGTGACCGCGGAGAACAACGAGGAAATTGGGAAATGTCAGTGTGTACGCATGGAAAGCTTGACGAGAAAATCGACAAGGTTAACAAGAATCTCGTCGAAAAAAACAACGTGTTTTTTACGACGAGAAACTCGGTCGTGTGTACGAGGCTTCAGAGTGGGAGGGGCAACTCTAGGGACTTATCAGTTTCTGTAGCATGCACATGTGCTCAGAGGATGATTGCACAGATCAAGCAAAGTTGATGACTTGCCATAAATAGGTACTATTTAATTTCTCAATCAGGTGACCCCACTTTATTTCTTAAGGCCCCTTTCACACAGGCGATCTGATCAGGTCTGCCTGTCAGTTTTTCAGACAGTCCTGATTGGATGGTGTATGTATCTGTCCTTGTCCGCTCTATAGAAACTGAGCGGACAAAGACCTGTCATTCATCCGCTCTGCTTTTCTGATCCCCCTGCTGAGCAAATCGGATTCCGGTCCATGTGAAAGGGGCCCAACTCTAACACAGAAAGTCGTGTTACCTTGCGGGTTGTGCTGGCTTGCACAGGTAAATCAAAAAAGTGGCTGAACAGATTTACAAATCCTCTGGCAGATTAGACAGTTTGCATATGGTACGTGTACTTTAATTGTAAATTTGGCTGTCTGCCTGGTGTTTAACTTTAAAATAACTAAATATGATTTGAGCATGTTAGTATCATGTTTCCTGAACTATTACATTGAACCCATTCAACTTCAGTGTAAGTGAAGTCACTACCCTACACTGTTATCGCCTGGAATTTGGAATCATTAGCATACTGCTCATCAGTGCTTCAATGAAAAAAGTGTGAAGCACTAAGACATTCGGTTTAAAGTGGGCAGCACAAAAAAACAAGAATACAATTTGCAGTACTAAGAAAAGATAAAATGCACAGAGAATTAGCTTTACTAGATTTTAAAAGATATTACAATGCAGTTTTGTTATCAATAATTATAGATTGGACATTTAATAACATGTGAAAAGTTCGGTTAAAATTGAAAACACGTTAAGTAATACACAATTCAATAAGGGGATATGGGTAACACAACAGTATCGTAATTTTTCAATGGACACAAGTGAATTAACAATGAATGTATTTAAGCTATGGGATTTAATACACAGACAAAGAAAATGGGAATATAATTCACCACTAATACCACTCACAGGGACAAACAATTTTTTTCCAGGTGAATGAGACACTTTTTGGAGCATGGATAAAGGATAAAAATGCATGATTAAAGGATATTATGAAAGAGGGAGAGATATACACAATCCAGAAATTAAGACACAAAAAGAAGTTACTAGTGATAGATGAACTAAGATACCATCAGTTAAGACATTTTATAAAGACACTGCCACATCCAATAAGATCAGGAGAAAGTTTATTACCATTAGAAAATTGCTCAACTTACAGGAATCACCAAGCCACGAAATTACCCAGATTTATAAGATTCTTGCTTTGCTGGAGAGGGTGTGGGAAAAGAGGCACAATGACACCTATATGGTGGAAGTGTTTAAAAATACAGAAATTTTGGCAAGAAGTTATACAACAGATCCAAAAAATTACGGGAGTAGATATGCCTAAAAATACAGAAACCTATTTATTACATAATACCAAACTTACAATAAATGCAGCAAAACACCTGATCCCAAAACATTGGCAAGCATTGGAAAGCCCAACGCTAAGAGAATGGGTTCAAAGGGTAGAATTTATATATACAGTAACATGAAAGAATTGTGTCATTACGGAGAAGATAGAATAGAAATGTTTTTAAATACTTGGAAAGAATGGAAAGAGTTCAAGAATACAAAGAAATACTCTGTGATAATGTGAATCTGAAAAAAAAGAGGTAATATAAATGAAGGCAGATTATAACACATGTTTAAGGAATGTGGCACAGGGAATGTGAGGGGAGGGGGGATAGGGGAAAACTATATTTTTATGAATAAGAATATCGAACAAAGTATTTTATATTTTGTATACTGTGAAATTGAATAAAATTTAAATATAAAAAAAAAGGAATTAATAAAATAAAGTGGGAAGCGCTAAGAGTATACAGTGCACTCGCTCCTATGTACTCCAGTTACTACATTTTTTAAGAGTTCCCATTAAAATAATACATTTGTAAAAATTTTGAGAAAAAGTAACTATGGAAATCCAGCATTTTGTTGCAAGCAAGCAAGCAACACTGAAGCAAGAAACAAGCAATGATATTCTTTTAGCAAGCCTCCGCAGTCCCTCTCTCCCTCTATCTGGCATCACCTTCCCTATACTGTGTCAGGGCTTGTTTAAACCAGCAGTCCTACTTTTTTCATTAGAACTTTATTGAAATGTCACAAGTGATATTTTATGAAGTTCTTTTTGCCACATCGTGTTGTGATATGGTGGATTGCATCTCATTGTGCTGCACTGAAAAAAACGACTTTATTCTATTCTTACTTCAATGTCCTGGTGTGAACTGGCCTGATAGGGCAGCTTTTCCCAATCTTTTTTTTCTGTCACGGCACCCTTTAAAAGTATGCAAAATCTCAAGACACCTCAGTCTAAAATGAAAATAAATAAATAATGAAATGTTACTTATCAATGGTAAACCTGAGCCTGGCTGGGACAGTGCACATAACCATCTTGGGTAAATAACTTCACTTCAGAGTCCTGCCTTCATATCAGAGGCCTCTCATCCCATCAAAGTCATCCCTATACATCAAGAACTCCTTCTCATCGCATCGGAGTCCTCCATCACCACCAATTCCCTCCATCACATCAGCGTCTCCTCATCACAAAACCACCCCAATCACACCCCATCACAGAGGCTGGTTGAGAAACTCTGTGATAGGGAATACCTACCGTATTTATCGGCGGACAACACGCACCCTAACTTTAAGAGGGAAGTTTCAGGAAAAAAACTTTCCACGGCCCCCTGCGTATAACACACAGGCACAGTTTACCCTCTATTTTCAGGGTAAAAAAGTGAGTGTTATACGCCAATAAATACATATACTATGTTGTTTGTACTGCTTAAAATTACCTTATTTGTTATAATAAATGGCAAAAAAATGGGGCAAACGTTAGCTGTAAGCAACCATTTTCTCTGCCAGTGTTTACACCAACTGCTGGTAAATACAAATTGCTTAGCTTATAAACAACTTACAAAGGAAAATTCACTAAAAAGAACTCATCAAAAGTCTGTGCACCTCTTAGGGCCCATTCATACCAGGTGAGTTGAGACTGCTCTAGGCACACACAAATCCTTGTTATTAGCATATAAGATAAGGAGCTGTTTTTATGGACCAGGACTACTGAACCTAAATGGTATTGCAGGAGAAAGACATACAGAGGTATTCATATATATTGCCTAAAAGCTTATTTAAGCTAACCAATGAATGAGGTGGCAGGGCCATGAAAGCATCCAGTTTATTCATAAGTCAGCAAGCTGCTAATTGTCAACAGTACTAATTGCCTTACTGACTTAAAACTTGACTTTGATCTTGAGATATTTTTATACAGATTAACTGAGATATTGAAAAGGTTTAACAACTTAGATTTAATTTCAATAACTAATATAGGTGACAGTATAAAATTAAGATATTTTATTCCACCATTAACAAAATGATCTAGTTATCTCTTTATATTTAATACCATTTCACATCACTTTGGCATTTAGTGTCAATAATTTCCTATGCAGCTAGCACAGAATACTTCTCTTAATAAAAATAATGACTCTTTTGCTGTAATAAGATCTCTAGACTAATCAGATTACTTTTGTCATTTTTTTCATTAATATTACACACATCTCCCAGCTGTTTTGGAGAAGTGTGTGATTAATTTTCCCTCTGCTGTGCTGTGACCAAGGAGATAGCTGTGAAGCTGGAACTAAAGACAGATGATTAAGTTGATAAGTAAAATCAGGTTCCGCTAAATTACCATCAATAAAATGTTGTCTTAACCTTGTGAAATTGTTGCAAGTTTTGTAAATAAGGTTATAACAGCTTAAGATTTTATTTTTTGGGCCTACAAAAGCAATGGTACCTTGATTAGCACATTTAGTGACTAACTACACCTTTTGTAAAAAAAAATTAAATAATAGTAAAAAAATAAATAAATGCAGATGATTTTGCAGGTAAAAAAAATGTATATTTTATATTTTTTACAATGGAGCCTGCAAAGCATTGCATCAGGAAGGTAAGAAGGTATGTAGTGAATTGAGAAAATAATGATGATCTGGACAGCCGCACTCCAATCCAACGTGGCTTTATTCACAAAGTAAAATGAAAACAGGCACTACATGTAACAGCAACAGAAAAATGGGGACAGCTAACGTGTTTCACACTTAGAAGTGCTTACTCATAGCTATGTAAGATTTTTTATACTGTCACCTATATTAGTTATTGAAATTAAATCTAAGTTGTTAAACCTTTTCAATATCTCAGTTAATCTGTATAAAAATATCTCAAGATCAAAGTCAAGTTTTAGGTCAGTAAGGCAATTAGTACTGTTGCCTATATATGCGGCAACTTAGAAAAAAGCCCACTTCTGTGGTGCCCCATATATGTGTGAGTTTTACATCAACCAGTTCAGATTAAAGTTTTTTTTTTTTACATTTACCAAATCAAAATGTATTTTGAAGCAGAAGGAAAAACATATTTTATATTTACATTAAAATGGTAAAGCTTATATGAGATTTTAGGGATCGGATTTACATCTATTCTACTTTAAAAATGAATGATTGGACTGTTCCTGTGTGCGCGCGTTTCTCATGCATGGTTTACCGCTGCCATTACCAGTTGAGTATGCCCCATTTAAAAATTTACAAGCTTGCCCCATTTCTTGAAGCAAGCAGTTGGACAACTTTAATAAAGAAAACTTATCTTAAGAGAAATTTGGACAATGCTATTTTGAATCTCCTTCTGAAAATGCTGGTTGGGTGGCTATAATCCCAACCATTTAATTCAATACCTAAATCAAGGTCCCAAATCAGAAGGTATCACTTACCTTGCTCGTGCTTCCACTGGACTAATGGACCAGAAATCATACAGTCCAGAGACCATCAGGCAGAATTTGTCAGCAAAGGCAGCCCACTTACAACTTTCAGGATGACGGCTGTTCTTTAAAGGTCTGATTGCTTACATTCAAATCTAACAAACTCTACCTGTGACAGAGGGGTCACTTTGGACACAGGGTGAGCCAGGAAACCATGGACATTAAGAATATGGCTTGGATTGCTTGAAATTGAAATAGTAATATTAGTCCACAATATGTACTGGATGTTTTACCCTGAACTCAACAGGTTAATTGGGAGATGTGTTACCTGCCTGTGTGATGTAAATGAATCTAGGATGGCGTCTAAGGATCTTTCATTGTGTTAATTAAGTCTGTACTTGTGTGTATTGTAAAGTATCAGACAGTCTGGGGAATATAAAGGTCATGCATAGTCATTTAAACATAAAGGGATTAGAACCTGTTGTCTCCTAGCAGACGTCAAAATAATGTGTATTGGGGCTTGTTGTGTTGTGGGTGGAGCTGGACCATTGTTCATTCAGGTTAATGCAGTATTGGATGTGTATAAGAGTTTCAATGTTTTTGGCAATAAAGTCAGTCTATTTTTTGGAAAGATACAGAGCGTGTTGTCTCGTTCATCCAGAAGGATTAATTCCTATGGGAAGGGGTTGTCTGACTGTGGAGGATCGGCAGCGAATGTGTGTCCAGGAGAGGGAAGAGATCTAAACGCCGTTACCCCCTTTGAGATTTGGGGTGCCGTTACATTGGTTGGCAGCTGTGGGATTTTCCCTCCAGTTCCTGGGACACTCTAAACCGCCACAGTGAATGACCAGCTATGCAGCCGAAGGATTGTGATGCAGGGCCCCGGTCAGTTGAAGACTTGTTTCAGCAACGAGTTAGAGAGCGGTTGGCATTATATGGTGCTAACCCATCAGAAACCGCCATACAGGAAGCCATTAAAGGCATCCAGCTGCAGGATGCACGACAAGAGAGAGAACGACAGCGACAAGAGAGAGAACGAGAGCGACAAAAGAGAGAACTAGAGCGGCAACATGAGCGGAGAACGGCGGAGATACGGCAATCGGAGATCGCCTATAGACAGCTGCTAAAATCTGCTCAGCAGCAGGGTGGGGCTACCTTTGCCTGGGACTATCAGGAAATACCAGTTGACAACTATGAAATCCTGGCTGAAGAATCGGCAGTGGAAAATCTGAAGATTGCCATCCCTAAAGCCGAAGTGGATGATAGGGAGTTCCAGAGAGCTAGCCTGGCTGAAGAATCGGCAGTGGAAAATCTGAAGATTGCCATCCCTAAAGCCGAAGTGGATGATATGGAGTTCCAGGGAGATAGGGCAGTTGGCTCATCTCCCCAGCCACAGATTACAGAAGGTATGGATTTAAGGGACTGTTCAGAGGATGTTATGGATTATGCATCGCCTGCCCAAGTACTGGCAGCAGGACAGAGTACTGCAGACCCCTGCTCTACACCTGTGGCAGTTTTGGAGGCCCGAGGTGAGAAGGTGATGGTTCCTCTTTCCCAGGGGAGTTCAGAGATGCAGGGGGGAGAAGCAGCCCTTTTCCCTCCCCAACAGTTAGCCAGAGCAGATGGTGTGGAGCCCCCAGCAGAGGTGCTGGCAACAGGGCAGAGTGCTAGCAACCTCTGCCCAGCACCGGAAACAACTGTGGAGTTTCAGGGAGCCGGGGCAGTTGGCCCCCCTCTCCAGCAACAAGCTGAGGTGGTAAAACTTTTACCCCCAGCTGAATCACTGGCAGCAGGGCAGAATACTACTGGCCGCTGCACACAACTGCAACTTGAGCTGATGTCAGTGGATGGGACTACGGTCTCCACTCACAGCAACCCAGCGGAAGAGCTGGCAACAGAGCAGAGTGCCGTGGGCCTCTGCTCTCAACTAACAGAAGAGGGAGTTCCTGTGGGACTGGATGGGACTACGGTCTCCACTCACAGCAACCCAGCAGAAGAGCTGGCAACAGAGCATAGTGCCGTGGGCCTCTGCTCTCAACTAACAGAAGAGGGAGTTCCTGTGGGACTGGATGGGACTTCGGTCCTCACTGACACAACCCCAGAAAATGGTGTGACACTGGGACAGGAGGATGTCAGCCTTGCTTTGCAAGCACTGGGGGATTTTAACCTACCCCAAGTGGATGGGACTTCAGTCTCCACTTGTATACCTCAGGGATGCTGGGCAGTCGGCCCAGATCCCCAACAGAATGAAAGACTGAGCCCAGTCACCCTGTCTTCTCCCCAGCGGTGGGTATGTTCTCTGAGGTAGGCAGAGGTTGGCTGGGTAAGTAATGCTCTGTTTGGAGCAATTTATTTGGGGTACTGTGTGGATACCGGCATTAGAAGAATGGACCTATGGACTAACTTCGGAGTCAACCCGTCTGAGGTCACCTCCTGTGTTAGTCTCCTGCCGAAAGGGGAGATGTGTGACAGAGGGGTCACTTTGGACACAGGGTGAGCCAGGAAACCATGGACATTAACCACTTAAGCCCCGGACCATTTGGTAGCTAGAGGACCAGAGGTGAATTCAGAATTTTGCACTGCGCTGCTTTAACTGTAAATTGTGCGGACATGCAATGTTGTACCCAAACGAAATTTGCGTCCTTTTCTTCCCACAAATAGAGCTTTCTTTTAATGGTATTTGATTGCCTCTGCGATTTTTATTTTTTGCGATATAAACGGAAAAAGACCGAACATTTTGAAAAAAAATTATATTTTCTACTTTTTGTTATAAGAAAAATCGAATAAACTCAATTGTAGTCATACATTTAGGCCAAAATGTATTCAGCCACATGTTTTTAGTAAAAAAAATGTCAATAAGCGTATATTTATTGGTTTGCGCAAAAGTTATAGAGTTTACAAACTAGGGTACATTTTCTGAAATTTACACAGCTTTAAATTTATGACTGCCTATCTCATTTCTTGAGGTGCTAAAATGACAGGGCAGTACAAAACCCCCCCAAATGACCCCATTTTAGAAAGTAGACACCCCAAGGAAATTGCTGAGAGGCATGTTGAGCCCATTGAATTTTTTATTTTTTTGTCCCAAGTGATTGAATAATGACTAAAAAAAAAAAAAAATTACAAAAAGTTGTCACTAAATGATATATTGCTCACACATGCCATGGTTATATGTGGAATTTCACCCCAAAATACATTTTGCTGCTTCTCCTGAGTACGGGGATACCACATGTGTGGGACTTTTTGGGAGCCTAGCCGCGTACGGGACCCCGGAAACCAAGCACCGCCTTCAGGATTTCTAAGGGCGCAAATTTTTGATTTCACTCCTCACTACCTATCACAGTTTCGAAGGCCATAAAATGCCAAAATAGCACAAAACCCCCCCAAATGACCCCATTTTAGAAAGTAGACACCCCAAGGAAATTGCTGAGAGGCCTGTTGAGCCCATTGTATATATTTTTTTTGTCCCAAGTGATTGAAAAATGACAAAAAAAAACAAAAAAAAAAATTACAAAAAGTTGTCACTAAATGATATATTGCTCACACATGCCATGGTTATATGTGGAATTACACCCCAAAATACATTTTTCTGCTTCTTCTGAGTACGGGGATACCACATGTGTGGGACTTTTTAGGAGCCTAGCCGCGTACGGGACCCCGAAAACCAAGCACCGCCTTCAGGATTTCTAGGCACAAATTTTTGATTTCACTCCTCACTACCTATCACAGTTTCGAAGGCCATAAAATGCCAAAATCGCACAAAACCCCCCCAAATGACCCCATTTTGGAATATAGACACCCCAAGCTATTTGCTGAGAGGAATGGCGAGTATTTTACAGCTCTCATTTGTTTTTGAAAATGAAGAAAGAAAATATATATATATATTTTTTATTTTTTTCAATTTTCAAAACTTTGTGACAAAAAGCGAGATCTGCAAAATACTCACAATACCTCTCAGCAAATAGCTTGGGGTGTCTACTTTCCAAAATGGGGTCATTTGGGGGGGGTTTGTGCTATCTGGGCATTCCATGGCCTCCGAAACTGTGATAGGCAGTGAGAAGTGAAATCAAAAATTTACACCCTTAGAAAGCCTGAAGGCGGGTGCTTGGTTTTTGGGGTCCCGTACGTGGCTAGGCTCCCAAAAAGTCTCACACATGTGGTATCCCCGTACTCAGGAGAAGCAACGGAATGTATTTTGGGGTGTAATTCCACATATGCCCATGGCATGTTTGAGCAATATATCATTTAGTGACAACTTTGTGCAAAAAATAAATAAAAAATTGTCGTTTTTCCGCAACTTGTGTCAACATATAAAATATTCCATGGACTCGACATGCCTCTCAGTATATAGCTTGGGGTGTCTACTTTCCAAAATGGGGTCATTTGGGGGGGTTTTGAACTGTTCTGGCATTTTAAACACAACATTAGGAAGCTTACATCCACTCTTCTAACCACTTGAAGACAAAGCCCCTTTTGACACTTTTTGTTTACATGAAAACATTTTTTTTTTTGCAAGAAAATTATGTTGAACCCCCAAACATTATATATATTTTTAAAGCAAAGGCCCTACAGATTAAAATGGTGGGTGTTGCATTTTTTTTTTCTACACAGTATTTGCGCAGCGATTTTTCAAACGCATTTTTTGGGTTAAGAAATACACTTTTTTTAATTTTAATGCACTAAAACACACTATATTGCCCAAATGTTTGATGAAATAAAAAAGATGATCTTAGGCCGAGTACATAGATACCAAACACGACATGCTTTAAAATTTCGCACAAACGCGCATTGGCGACAAACTACATACATTTTTAAAAGCCTTTAAAAGCCTTTACAGGTTACCCCAGTAGATTTACAGAGGAGGTCTACTGCTAAAATGATTGCCCTCGATCTGACCTTCGCGGTGATACCTCACATGCATGATGCAATTGCTGTTTACATATGACGCCAGACCGACGCTTGCGTTCGCCATTGGGCAAGAGCAGGGCAGGACAGGGGTGCTTTTTTTTTTTCTTTTTTTTTTATTATTAATTTTGCTTTTTTATTTTATTTTTAAATTGTTCCTTCCAAGTATTTTTTTTTTTATCATTTTTATTGTTATCTCAGGGAATGTAAATATCCCCTATGATAGCAATAGGTAGTGACAGGTACTCTTTTTTTAAAAAAACTGGGGTCTTCTAGACCCTAGATTTTTCCTCTGCCCTCAAAGCATCTGACCACACCAAGATCGGTGTGATAAAATGCTTTCCCAATTTCCCAATGGCGCTTTTTATATCCGGGGGGGGGCATTCCCTCCCACTGCTTGTAAAAGCAGTCCAGAGGCTAATTAGCTGCTAGGATTGCTTTTACATGAAAGCCGGCCGCAGGCTGAAAAGAATGATACCAAGAAGATACCTAAACCCGCAGGCATCATTCTGGTATGAACATTCAAAGTCCAGCAACATACCAGTACGTTGCTGGTCCTTGTTGGACATGTATTGTAATCTTTTTATTTCATGCAGCCAGTTGGCTGAACGAAAAAATAGATTGATCGGTGGGTATGCCCACCATTAGAATACCGCCCTTCATCCACCCACTTCCAATGATGGGCATACACGCACCATTTATATATGCCGAAGCATGGGGGCATCCTCCCGCAAAAAAGTTATGCCGCACATACATGGTCGGACTTTTCCACGGGCAAGCCTCCGTCGGAATTTCGACCGTATGTACGCGGCATTAGGAGCAAAATCGCTCCTCCGCCCCTGCTGCCCCAATGCTTCGGCATATTTGCTTTTTTTTTTAACTGTGGTGGTGAAATCACCTCCTACAGCACTGGAGTCGCAGGGATCAGGCCTGTCTCTGCGAACGCTGCAGTTATGTGTGTTTTTGTTTTGTAAGTGACAGTGATCGATCGATACTGCACTTGGGTGGCCTGGGCTGGACGGAGGGGCAAAACGCAGGTGCCAGCAGGTATCTGGGCTGATCCCGCTAACACTGCGTTTTTGGGAACCCTAAACTGCTGGGGACGCTAGTATAGATCTGATCAGATCAGATATTGATCTGTTCAGATACTATACCACTAAGGGGGGTGTATGCTTCACGCGTGGGTGTTAGCATTACTGGCACTAACCTGACGCTGCCTGGGGTGTGACTCAGACCCTCTCTGACGCTAAAACCTAATTGATATCACCCGCCGGGCGATCAGGGGGTTAAACCTTTATTGGGTTATATACGGCGGGTGCCCTGACACTATAAAAAGCAAACTAACTAACCAGCGTCACCCGTAACACTTATATGGTGATCACTGGTGAAAGGGTTAACTAGGGGCAATCAGGGGGTTAAAACCTTTATTAGATAATATATGGGGGTACCTGACGCTATAAAAACCTGCGGCGAACCTAAAAAAAATTACCAGCTACCGATCTGCATCACCGACACTAAGACAGCGTTTAGAAAAACGATTGCTTAGCGACAGTGGTGATGGGGGTGAAAGGGTTACCTGGGGGGGCGATCAAGGGGGTTAAACCTTTATTAGATAATATATTGGGGTACCTTACCCTATAAAAACATGCGGCGAACCTAAAAAAAATTACTGGCTACGATCTGCATCATCGACACTAAGACAGCGTTTAGAAAAACAATTGCTTAGCGACAGTGGTGATAGGGGGTGAAAGGGTTACCTGGGGGGCGATCAAGGGGGTTAAACCTTTATTAGATAATATATTGGGGTACCTGACGCTATAAAAACCTGCGGCGAACCTAAAAAAAATTACCGGCTACCGATCTGCATCACAGACACTAAGACAGCGTTTAGAAAAACAATCGCTTAGTGACAGTGGTGATAGGGGGTGAAAGGGTTATCTGGGGGGCGATCAAGGGGGTTAAACCTTTATTAGATAATATATTGGGGTACCTGACGCTATAAAAACCTGCGGCGAACCTAAAAAAAATTACTGGCTACGATCTGCATCACCGACACTAAGACAGCGTTTAGAAAAACAATTGCTTAGCGACAGTGGTGATAGGGGGTGAAAGGGTTACCTGGGGGGCGATCAAGGGGGTTAAACCTTTATTAGATAATATATTGGGGTACCTGACGCTATAAAAACCTGCGGCGAACCTAAAAAAAATTACCGGCTACCGATCTGCATCACAGACACTAAGACAGCGTTTAGAAAAACGATCGCTTAGTGACAGTGGTGATAGGGGGTGAAAGGGTTACCTGGGGGGCGATCAAGGGGGTTAAACCTTTATTAGATAATATATTGGGGTATCTGTCTCTATAAAAACCTGCGGCGAACCTAAAAAAAATTACTGGCTGCCGATCGGCATCACTGACGCTAAGACAGCGATCACAAAAATGATCGCTAAGCGACAGTGGTGATAGGCGTTGAAAGGGTTATCTGGGGGGTGATCAGGGGGTTAAACCTTTATTAGGGGGGGTTAGGGGGCTACACAGGACCTAAGACTAAACTTTGGTGACACTTTTACAGTCACAAATGTCACTGATTGCAGTGATCACTAAATAAATGGTCACTGCAATCAGTGACACTGTGACTGGGGGCTGGGGGGTGATCTGGGGGGTGATCTGGGGGGCCTGGGGGGGCGATTTATGTCCCTATGTGTCCTGGTGTCAGTGTAGTGTTGTGTGCACTGACCTGATGTCTTCTCTTGTACGGCGCTCGGTATATGTGAGCGCCGCACCAGAGATGACATCACTTCCTCCTGCTCCCTCTGTCTGACACAGACAGAGGGGGCATTTCCATTCGCCGGGAGCGATCGCGAGGGGGTGGCCAGAAACGAATGGCTGCCCCCTCATCCCAGAACGCTCCTGGACACTTAGCCACCGCTCACTGTATAGGAGGGGGGTCCGATTGGACCCCCCAACTGTACAAAGGCAATCACGTATGCTCTACATGATTGTGCCTGTCGGTGCCATTCTGCCGACGTATATATACAGTGAGCGGTCGTTAAGTGGTTAAGAATATGGCTTGGATTGCTTGAAATTGAAATAGTAATATTAGTCCACAATATGTACTGGATGTTTTACCCTGAACTCAACAGGTTAATTGGGAGATGTGTTACCTGTCTGTGTGATGTAAATGAATCTAGGATGGCGTCTAAGGATCTTTCATTGTGTTAATTAAGTCTGTACTTGTGTGTATTGTAAAGTCTCAGACAGTCTGGTGAATATAAAGGTCATGCATAGTCATTTAAACATAAAGGGGATTAGAACCTGTTGTCTCCTAGCAGACGTCAAAATAATGTGTATTGGGGCTTGTTGTGTTGTGGTTGGAGCTGGACCATTGTTCATTCAGGTTAATGCAGTATTGGATGTGTATAAGAGTTTCAATGTTTTTGGCAATAAAGTCAGTCTATTTTTTGGAAAGATACAGAGCGTGTTGTCTCGTTCTTCCAGAAGGATTAATTCCTATGGGAAGGGGTCGTCTGACTGTGGAGGATCGGCAGCGAATGTGTGTCCAGGAGAGGGAAGAGATCTAAATGGCGTTACCCCCTTTGAGATTTGGGGTGCCGTTACACTACCCTACATACACGCTTATGCAGAAGATTTGGAACAAGGTTAGGATGATGCAAGGTGTCAATTGGTTAACTAGATATAGCCCTGCAACGGCACCCCAAATACGAAAGGGGGTAACGCCGTTTAGATCCCTTCCCTCTCCTGGACACAAATTCCCTGTCGATCCTCCACAGCCCGACGACCACTTCCTATAGGAATTAATCCTTCTGGAAGAACGAGACGCACTCTGTATCTTCCTAGCATCCAATCTCTTTATTGAAAAAGATATTGTAACTTTTATACACATCTACTACTGCATTAGTTTAACATGAACAATGGCCCAGCTCCACCCACACATAACAAGGCCCAATACACATTATTTTGACGTCTGTTAGGCTTCAAAAGACTTTACACAATAGAACATAACGACCTTCAATACACATCTTATAATGAAAGGGTTGGTAGACGGTCCGTCTGCCGAGTACAATGCACACAGGCATAGAGTTAACTATCCCTTTCACACCAAAAGGGTCTCCAGACCCTCCTAGACTCATTTACAACACAAGCAGGCAGGTGATTAACCTGTCTGCTGCTAGTTCCACAACCTATAATTATAGGCTTAATTCCCACAAGCCACAATAGACAATAGAATGCAAATCACCTTAACTCCTCACAGAAATGATTACACAACCCCCCCCCCCCACTCACAGTACACATCCAATCTAGATACAATGTATGTGCAGCATTGAATATGGCTATCATAGACCATATTGGGGTTTTCATTCACCCTGTGCCCCTTACAGGGTGGTTGACACACAAGAGTCATTGGGGGAGCTGAAGCAAGGGTATCTCATACTTTCTAAGCGATTCTGAGTTCCCCGGGGTTTTCCCGTTACAAGCCCAATCTGGGATAATAACTATTTTCAGAAAATAGCCAAACTACAATATGGCGCAAAGTGGAAACAGTTTGGCATCTCCCATATGTCCCACATTTTTTGAGATGAAAAATTAAGGTCTTTCTCAGAGCTTCGATAGAACTTTAGACTCCCTTCATCTATGGACTTCTATTACTTGCAACTCCAACATGCAGTCAGCGCTCAGAGGGGAAGGGATCAATGGTCTTTAGATTCTACTTCTGTCTTCAATTACCTGTTTGAGGTCACCACATATAAAGGGTTTACATTTTACTGTTATGCTATGTTACTCAATCTTTTCCTACAGGACTCACTTTTTAAGGCGGTGTCTCAATGGGAGCAAGATGTTGGAGCATTTGAGGAGGAGCAATGAGAGGAAGCCCTCCAGGCGGTCCTCCAGTGCTCTTTAAATGTGGCTCAGAGCCTATCCCAGCTCTATATAATCCTGACAGTTCATTATACACCAGCCAGGTTGGATGGCATGGGGGTAAGATCTGATTCCACCTGTACTAGATGCTGTAGAGATCTTGGGGATTTGATCAACCTTTTATGGAGATGCCCAAAGTTTCATTTATATTGGAAGAAGGTCATTGATACTCTTAATAGGGTTTTCCAGGTCCAGATTCCACTGGACCCTGAACATTGCTTACTGGGTGTCGTAGACACTCTCTCAGTAGAGGATATTCCTAGACAGGCTATTGCTCAAGCTCTCTTTCAGGCCCGTAAAATGCTTTTGAGGCATTGGAAATCGACAGAACCTCCCACGGTGCACGAATGGATTACTCAAATGGGTGAGACCCTCCACCTAGAGAAGCTTATTTATCAACTAAGGGGTAAAAGGGGCAAATTTGACAAATTATGGTCCCCCTGGTTAGATGTCCCAGTCTTAGCCCCTGTGGACCTGGTTTATGACCAAATATTCTAGTGTTAGAAGGCATATTCTTCCTGCAGTTTATGTATTTCACAGTTGATGATTGTATGGGTGTACCTTACAAGGCTGAGTAATGTCTTATTTGAATACATAGGTAAGAGGTTTAGCTTTATGTGAAAAGTGGTGTATAAGGCATTGCTTCCTTGTGAGTTGTACTCTGAAGGTCTTGTGTAATGGTTTTGCTCTGTAAAATTTATGTCTTATTTCTTATGCTCACTAAAACCATTTTTGTTTGAGAAAAAAAAAAAGATCTGATATGTAGATAGTAAACAGTACCCTGAATAGGGAACTTTGGTCTTTCAGATATGTTTTAGATACTTATGCGAAAAAGCCGTAAAAAATAAATAAAGTGTGCTAATGTTTAAAGAGGAACTGCAGTTCCAACCAGTTTGCATATTATTTTATATACAGGTGAAACTTCATTTATTTCACTAATGCAACTTAAAAGGTGAAACTAATATATGAGATAGACTCATTACATGCAAAGCAAGATAGTTCAAGCTGTGATTTGTCATAATTTTAATGATTATGGCTTACAGCTCATGAAAACCACATATCCACAATCTCAAAAAATTTGAATATTACATCCAATCAATAAAACAAGGTTTGTACATAGAACAATATGAGACCTCTGAAAAGTATAAGCATGCATATGTACTCAGTACTTGGTTTGGGCCCCTTTTGCAGCAATTACTGCCTCAATGCGGCGTGGCATGGAAGCTATCAGCCTGTGGCACTGCTGAGGTGTTATGGAAGACCAGGATGCTTCAATAGCAGCCTTCAGCTCTTCTGCATTGTTCGGTCTCATGTAGGGATGAGCTTCGTGTTCGAGTCGAACATACGTTCGACTCGAACATCGGCTGTTCGATCGTTCGACGAAGATCGAACGATTTGGGCTGTTCGCGCCAAATTCGAGTGACGCGAACGGCCCACAATGCACTACGCCATCGCAGCGTCATCCAGGCGCTGTGATTGGCCAAGCATGCACTGTGACCCCGCATGCTTGGCCAATCACAGCGCCGGCAGCGAGGAGAGCAATGATTGGCCACAGGCAGGATGCCTGTGGCCAATTATTGCTGAGGGTGTTTAGTACACGCCCCACACTATAAAAGGCCGCCAGCACGGCGGCCTAGTGTAGTGTGTTCCGGAGCAGGGAAAGACAAGCATAGGCAGGGACAGTGACATTTATTTCTTTCTTGCTTAACCTGGATTCCTTTAGTTTAGGGAAAGAGAAGGATAGGTAGGGAGAGTGTCAGTGTGTTTTACTGTGCGAATCTTTGTTTCTAGGGACAAAGAAGGAAAGTGAGGGGAATTCTCCTTGTGCTATAGTGTGCTTTAAAAAAACATTTTTTCTAGGGACAGAAAACTCTAGGTAGGGAGAGTGTCAGTTTCTTTCACTGTGCGAGTCCTTGTTTCTAGGGACAAAGAAGGAAAGTGAGGGGAATTCTCCTTGTGCTATAGTGTGCTTTAAAAAAACATTTTTTCTAGGGACAGAAAACTCTAGGTAGGGAGAGTGTCAGTGTCTTTTACTGTGCGAGTCCTTGTTTCTAGGGACAAAGAAGGAAAGTGAGGGGAATTCTCCTTGTGCTATAGTGTGCTTTAAAAAAACATTTTTTCTAGGGACAGAAAACTCTAGGTAGGGAGAGTGTCAGTGTCTTTTACTGTGCGAGTCCTTGTTTCTAGGGACAAAGAAGGAAAGTGAGGGGAATTCTCCTTGTGCTATAGTGTGCTTTAAAAAAACATTTTTTCTAGGGACAGAAAACTCTAGGTAGGGAGAGTGTCAGTTTCTTTCACTGTGCGAGTCCTTGTTTCTAGGGACAAAGAAGGAAAGTGAGGGGAATTCTCCTTGTGCTATAGTGTGCTTTAAAAAAACATTTTTTCTAGGGACAGAAAACTCTAGGTAGGGAGAGTGTCAGTTTCTTTCACTGTGCGAGTCCTTGTTTCTAGGGACAAAGAAGGAAAGTGAGGGGAATTCTCCTTGTGCTATAGTGTGCTTTAAAAAAACATTTTTTCTAGGGACAGAAAACTCTAGGTAGGGAGAGTGTCAGTTTCTTTCACTGTGCGAGTCCTTGTTTCTAGGGACAAAGAAGGAAAGTGAGGGGAATTCTCCTTGTGCTATAGTGTGCTTTAAAAAAACATTTTTTCTAGGGACAGAAAACTCTAGGTAGGGAGAGTGTCAGTTTCTTTCACTGTGCGAGTCCTTGTTTCTAGGGACAAAGAAGGAAAGTGAGGGGAATTCTCCTTGTGCTATAGTGTGCTTTAAAAAAACATTTTTTCTAGGGACAGAAAACTCTAGGTAGGGAGAGTGTCAGTTTCTTTCACTGTGCGAGTCCTTGTTTCTAGGGACAAAGAAGGAAAGTGAGGGGAATTCTCCTTGTGCTATAGTGTGCTTTAAAAAAACATTTTTTCTAGGGACAGAAAACTCTAGGTAGGGAGAGTGTCAGTTTCTTTCACTGTGCGAGTCCTTGTTTCTAGCGACAAAGAAGGAAAGTGAGGGGAATTCTCCTTGTGCTATAGTGTGCTTTAAAAAAACATTTTTTCTAGGGACAGAAAACTCTAGGTAGGGAGAGTGTCAGTTTCTTTCACTGTGCGAGTCCTTGTTTCTAGGGACAAAGAAGGAAAGTGAGGGGAATTCTCCTTGTGCTATAGTGTGCTTTAAAAAAACATTTTTTCTAGGGACAGAAAACTCTAGGTAGGGAGAGTGTCAGTTTCTTTCACTGTGCGAGTCCTTGTTTCTAGGGACAAAGAAGGAAAGTGAGGGGAATTCTCCTTGTGCTATAGTGTGCTTTAAAAAAACATTTTTTCTAGGGACAGAAAACTCTAGGTAGGGAGAGTGTCAGTTTCTTTCACTGTGCGAGTCCTTGTTTCTAGGGACAAAGAAGGAAAGTGAGGGGAATTCTCCTTGTGCTATAGTGTGCTAAAGCATTCCTCATCAACCATCTTTGAAATCCTTGTTTTTTGGACAGTCAGGGAAATTGTCGTTGTGCTATTCTGTGCAAAAGCAATCATCCTCAACCATATTTAGAAATCCTTAAGTAAAGGGACAGAGAAGGGCACCTGAAGGTAGCCCTTATTGCTTTTTTCCCATCTCCCTGCAGGCCATCTATTAGAATGTCTGGAAGGCAAACAAGGAGAGGCAGACAGTCAGGAGGCAATAAAAGAGGGCAAGCAGGCTCTGTGTCTGGGGGCAACAGTGCTGGTCGTGGACGCGGTGCATTGTCATCAGCACATGGCCATGGGACACGCTTGTCCTTCTTTTCGGCAGCTGGACATGTTGAGCCACATCATGCCGAAGACTTGGTAGAGTGGATGACCAAGCCCTCCTCCTCCTCCTCATCCTCTCTCACCCAGGCTCAGGGTACTGGCAAAGCAGCTGCCAAAGCGTCCTCTTCCCTGGTATCAATGTCAGACTCATCATCAGTCACTCCTTCCCTAGACCCACCATGTCCTCCTCCTGAGGAGTCTCCCGAACTGTTTGAGCACAGTGTTGGGTACATGCTCCAGGAGGATGCCCAGCGTTTCGAAGGGTCTGATGATGAAACCCAGCTACAGGAAGGCAGTAGCGTGAGAGCAGACAGAGGGGATGCTCAAGAAGGACACCAATCTGGCAGTCATGTTCCAGCAGCTGCAGCATACTGCCAGATTGGCTCCAGTGATGAGGAGGGAGGGGATGATGAGGTCACTGACTCCACGTGGGTGCCTAATAGGAGAGAGGAGGAGGAGGAGGATGAGGAGGAGGCACATCTCCAACGAGGCAGGATGCCCTTTGGTGGCCAGCGTAAGGGCAGTACACCGACGGAATCACACCGCAGAGCTCCGCCTGTGCAGGGCGCTGCCTCTGCCCGTCATTCAAAAAGTTCTTTGGTGTGGGCCTTTTTTGAGGCTAGTGCATCAGATCGCACAGCTGCTGTTTGCAACATATGTCTCAAGCGTATATCGCGTGGCCAAAACATCAGCCACTTGGGTACCACATGCCTGACCAGACATATGTTGACCTGCCATGCAGCTCGTTGGCAAGCCTACCTCAAAGACCCACACCAAAGAGCAAAGCGGACCTCTCCTTGCACCGCATCAGCTGGGATCTCCAACCCCACTATAACTTCAGTCCTCTCTGAAACATGCACTGAGAGGAATGAAGGTGTAGAATTAGGTGTGTCACAGCCAAGTACTTGCGGCCACTCTGCTAGCAGTACACCGACGTCCGATTCTAGCAGGCAAATTTCCCTGCCCCAGCTGCTGGACCGTCGAAAGAAGTTCACTCCCAGCCATCCACATGCCCAGCGGTTGAATGCTAGCTTGGCTAAATTGCTAGCGCTTCAACTGCTGCCTTTTCAGTTGGTAGACTCGGCCCCCTTCCGTGAGTTTGTGCAATGTGCGGTTCCTCAGTGGCAGGTTCCCAAACGCCACTTTTTCTCACGGAAGGCTATTCCGGCTCTCTACCGGCATGTGGAAGGCAATGTCTTGGCCTCGCTGGACAGGGCGGTCAGCGGTAAGGTGCATATTACCGCTGACTCATGGTCCAGCAGGCATGGACAGGGACATTACCTTTCTTTCACGGCCCATTGGGTCACTCTTTTGGCAGCTGGGAAGGATGCAGGACAAGGTGCAGTAGTGTTGGAGGTTGTTCCACCGCCACGCCTCCAAAATGCTACTACTGGTTGTGACACACCTCTCTCCTCCACCCCCTCCTCTTCTTCTTCCTCCATGGCCTCTTCCTGTGGTTTGTCCTATGAACCAGCGGTGCTCCGTAGCCGTTCACGGGGCTACGCAAGTACGCAGGCAAAAAGATGCCATGCCGTGCTTGCGCTGGTGTGTTTGGGGGACAGAAGCCACACTGGGGAAGAGGTCCTGTCTGCTCTGCAGGGCCAGGCCGAGAGGTGGTTGACGCCACGCCAGCTTAAGCCAGGAATGGTGGTTTGCGACAATGGCACCAACCTCCTCTCCGCCCTCCGACAGGGACAACTGACCCATGTGCCCTGTGTGGCTCACGTCCTTAACCTGGTGGTGCAGCGGTTCTTGGGCAGGTACCCGGGCTTACAGGATGTCCTGAGGCAGGCCAGGAAAGTCTGTGTGCATTTCCGCAGATCTTATAATGCCAGTGCTCGCCTGGCTGAGCGGCAAAAGGAGTTGAACCTGCCCAAGAACCGCCTTATATGTGACATGCCCACCAGGTGGAACTCAACGTTGGCCATGCTGCAGCGGCTGCACACGCAGCAGAGGGCCATCAATGAGTACCTGTGCGACTACGGCACCAGGACAGGGTCAGGGGAGCTTGGTTTTTTTTCTCCACGCCAGTGGGGCATGATCAGGGATGCATGCACTGTCCTGGCACCATTTGAGGAGGCCACGAGGATGGTGAGCAGTGACAGTGCATGCATCAGTGACACTGTACCTCTTGTCCACCTGTTGGAGCACACGCTGCGTGGAATAATGGACAGGGCACTTGAGGCAGAACAGAGGCAGGAAGAGGAGGACTTCCTTGCCTCTCAAGGCCCCCTTTACCCAGACAGTGTTCCTTCTGTCCCACCCATCGCACAGGAAGAGGAGGAGGAGGAGGAGGAGGAGGAGGAGGATTGTGTCAGCATGGAGGTGGAGGCTGGCACTCAGCATCATCAGCAGCAGTCTTTTAGGGATGATTTACAGTCCCAAGAAACCAGTGGACTTGTACGTGGCTGGGAGGAGGTGGCTGCGGATCATGTCGTCCTTAGTGACCCAGAGGACTCCGGAGCGAATGCCTCAGCAAACCTACGCTGCATGGCCTCCCTGATCCTGCAAAGTCTGCGGAAGGATCCTCGTATTCTTCGGATCAAGGAGAGGGACCATTACTGGCTGGCCACTCTCCTTGATCCACGGTACAAGGGTAAGGTTGCGGACCTTATGTTACCTTCGCAGAGGGAGCAGAGGATGAGACAACTCCGGGAGGCCTTGCAGAAAGGTCTGTGCAACGCGTTCCCAGAGACTGGGAGGTTACAAACTCCTGGTCCTGGACAACGAGTTGCTGAGGCTTTGGCCAGTCAAAGAAGGAGCGGTGGGGAAGGTGGCCGTCTGACCGATGCGTTCAGACAATTCTTTAGTCCGCAGCCCCAAAGTATGATCGGTTCCAGCAACCATCGCCAGCGTCTGATAAACATGGTGCAGGAATATCTAGGGGCAAGGTCAGACTTGGACACCTTCCCCACCGAAAATCCTCTGGCTTACTGGGTCTTGAGGATGGATCACTGGCCAGAGCTTGCACAGTATGCAATTGAGCTACTGGCCTGTCCTGCATCCAGCGTTCTTTCGGAACGCACATTCAGTGCTGCTGGAGGATTTGTCACGGATCACAGGGTGCGCCTGTCCACCGACTCGGTTGATCGACTGACTTTCATCAAGATGAACCAGTCTTGGATCACCACCAGCTACCACACACCTGATGCTGATATAACAGACTAATTGATTTTAACATGTCACATCCCTTCAAGACTGATGCTGATGCTGAGTGCCTGTGCTGTTATGTTGACTGGCTATCCTCCTCCTCCGAGTCCTCAATGATACGATTGATGATGATAGCTTGGAAGATCATTTTTGTTTATGGGTGCCGCCACCAGTGGCTAAGGCCCAATTTTTCAGCCCCTGTTTTACAGGGGCGTGTAATTACAATTTTTTTAGCAATAATTTGCCATAGGGCTCATTGCTGTGCTCCAAGTACAGTATCTGTGAGGGGTTGGAGTGTTGTGGCACCAGTGCCTAAGGCCCAATTTTTCAGCCCCTGTTTAAAAGGGGCGTGTCATTACAATTTTTGAAGCAATACTTTGCAACAGGGCTCATTGCTGTGCTCCAAGTACAGTATCTGTGAGGGGTTGTAGTGTTGTGCCACCAGTGCCTAAGGCCCAATTTTTCAGCCCCTGTTTAACAGGGGCATGTCATTACAATTTTTGAAGCAATACTTTGCAACAGGGCTCATTGCTGTGCTCCAAGTACAGTATCTGTGAGGGGTTGTAGTGTTGTGCCACCAGTGCCTAAGGCCCAATTTTTCAGCCCCTGTTTAACAGGGGCGTGTCATTACAATTTTTGAAGCAATACTTTGCAACAGGGCTCATTGCTGTGCTCCAAGTACAGTATCTGTGAGGGGTTGTAGTGTTGTGCCACCAGTGCCTAAGGCCCAATTTTTCAGCCCCTGTTCAACAGGGGCATGCAATTACAATTCTTGATCTAATAATTCACAGCAGGGCCCATTGCTGCACCCACCAAGAGTAACTCTGAGGGCTTACAGTGTTGTGGCAACGCCACCACCACCACCACCACGAAAGGCCCAATTTTTCAGCCCCTGTTTAAAAGGGGCATGTAATTACAATTCTTGATCTAATAATTCACAGCAGGGCCCATTCCTGCACCCACCAAGAGTAACTCTGAGGGCTTACAGTGTTGTGGCAACACCACCACCACCACCACCACCACGAAAGGCCCAATTTTTCAGCCCCTGTTCAACAGGGGCATGCAATTACAATTCTTGATCTAATAATTCACAGCAGGGCCCATTGCTGCACCCACGAAGAGTAACTGTCAGGGCTTACAGTGTTGTGGCACCAGCACCACCATCAAAGGCCCAATTTTTACTACCACTGTTCAACAATTATATGTAATTAAAATTCCTGATATAATAGTTGACAGCAGGGCGTTCCAGCACCAACCAAGAGTAACTGTGAGTGCTTACAGTGTTGTGCCAACACCAACAACTAAGGGGCCTATTTCTGCAGAGTATATACGGCAGGTCCCTACTTTCAAACATCCAACTTACAAACGACTCCTACTTGCAAACGCAAGAAGACAACAGGAAGTGAGAGGAAATCTACCACTAGGAAGGAAAATTCTCTCCTGTAAGAATAAATATGGGAGAAAGGTGTCTCCTCTGTACTGATGCTTTATCAGCAATCCTTGTTTCAAGAAAAACACCACATTTCAAAAACAGTTGTCATTGGGACGGAAAGTGAGGTGAAATGTTCTGAACAGGGGCACAGACAGCAAAACAAATGTTACAGGGGTGATAACCCTTACCTATGTTTTCCAAAAAGTTTAAAAATAGATTTTTGGGCTGGAGCTACACTTCAACAATGTACCTGTTCAAAATTACAAACACATTCTACATAAGAACAAACCTACAGTCCCTGTCTTGTATGCACCGCCTGTATACGGCTGTTCAGAGTATATAGGGCCTTTTTTATTTTATGTGCGGGGTTCCCCTTAATATCCATACAAGACCCAAAGGGGCTGGTAATGGGCTGGGGTAGGGGGGG
The DNA here is from genome assembly GCA_029206835.1 of Rana muscosa. Classification (NCBI taxonomy): domain Eukaryota; kingdom Metazoa; phylum Chordata; class Amphibia; order Anura; family Ranidae; genus Rana; species Rana muscosa. The sequence goes on from CM055116.1 coordinate 736,022,984, forward strand.
GGGGGGGTCATGGGGTAGCTATGCCATTTTTCTTAAAGATTTTCATCCATATTACCGGGACCAGACATTACATTAAAGCCGCAAGCAGTTTTAAATGGCTTTTTTTTCCTTTAGAAGTGTCATTTTGTGCAGGGACAGTTCTAAACACGGGAAACACGTGGCACTTCACAGGCATACTTTAGACACCCCCCAGGTACGATATTTAAAGGAATATTTGACTTTTTTTTTTTTCACTTTATGCATCATTAAAATGACTGCTCCCGAAAAACGACCGTTTTTAAAACTTCTTTTTGCATTGATACATGTCCCCTGGTGCAGAACCCGGGTTCCCAAACCCTTTTTAGGACAATAACATGCATAATAGTTGTTATAATTAGCACTTTAGAATTCGAACGTTCGCATCCATTGTATTTAATAGGGTTCTAATGTTCGTACGAACTTTCGGTCCGTTCGCGGGTTCTGGTGCGAACCGAACCCGGGGGTGTTCGGCCCATCACTAGTCTCATGTCTCTCATCTTTCTCTTGGCAATGCCGCATAGATTCTCTATGGGGTTCAGGTCAGGCTAGTTTGCTGGCCAATCAAGCACAGTAATCCCACGGTCATTGAACCAGGTTTTGGTTCTTTTGGCAGTGTGGGCAGGTGCCAAGTCCTGCTGGAAAATGAAGTCAGCATCCCCATAGAGCTCGTCTGCGGAAGGAAGCATAAAGTGCTCCAAAATCTCCTGGTAGACGGCTGCGTTGACCCTGGACTTAATGAAGCACAGTGGACCAACACCAGCAGATTACATGGCTCCCCAAATCAACACAGACTGTGGAAACTTCACACTGGACTTCAAGCATCTTGCAGTGTGTGCCTCTCCATTCTTCCTCCATACTCTGGGTCCTTGGTTTCCAAATAAGATGCAAAATTTGCTCTCATCAGAAAAGAGGACTTTGGACCACTGAGCAACAGACCAGGTGTGTTTTTCTTTAGCCCGGGTAAGATGCTTCTGACGTTGTTTGTTGTTCAGGAGTGGCTTGACAAGAGGAATACGACATTTGAAGCCCATGTGCAGGATCCGTCTGTGTGTGGTGGCTCTTGATGCACTGACTCCAGCCTCAGTCCACTCCTTGTGAAAGTCCCCAACACTTTTGAATGGCCTTTTCCTGACAATCTTCTCCAGGCTGCGGTCATCCCTGCTGCTTGTGCACCTTTTTCTTCCACACTTTTCCCTTCCACATAACTTTCTATTAATGTGCTTTGATACAGCACTTTGGGAACATCCAACTTCTTTTGCAATTACCTTTTGAGGCTTTCCCTCCTTATGGAGGGTGTCAATGATGGTTTTCTGCACAACTGTCAGGTCAGCAGTCTTTCCCATGATTGTGATTCCTACTGAACCAGACTGGGAGACCATTTGAAGGCTCGGGAACCCTTTGCAGGTGTTATGGCTTAATTAGCTGATTAGAGTGGGATACTTTGAGCCCAGAATATTGCACCTTTTCAAAATATTCAAATTTTCTGAGATTGTGAATTTGGGGTTTTCATGAGCTGTAAGCCATAATCATCACAATTATGACAAATCACGGCTTGAACTATCTTGCTTTGCATGTAATGAGTCTATCTCATATATTAGTTTCACCTTTTAAGTTGCATTAGTAACATAAATGAACTTTTGGACGATATTCAAATTTTTTGAGTTTCACCTGTATACTGTGATTCTGTACTTGCCAAATATGCTGCAGAAATCTCCCTCCACTGAGTCTGGTTGCAACCTTTTTGACTGTGGGCATCTGAAGCTGCTGCCTGCTCACTTCCTGGATTAACACATACACACAGAGGCACACCTCCAGCTCTGCAGCTCTCATTGGCCCTCTTATGACACCTCCCCCTCTCTTCCTGGCAAACTCTCACGAGAGAGAGAGAGCTGTGCATGATGTCATAAGCCTAGGTTTTTTACCAGACAGGAAACAGAAAGTGGGCCGTATAAGGTATTTACTGGCAGAAAAAAAAATGTTTTACTATCCAAAGTTAAAACAAGGGCAGAACATTTAATAGATGGAAAGTTGAAAAAATGACTGAAGATCCGCTTTAAAGGGGTTGTAAACCTCTTGTAATCCACCAGCCCCCCAAAGCCCCCTTTTACTTACCTGAGCCCAATTTTTCCTGCACTGGGAACGAGCACACATGCTTAAGCCGATTTCTCTGGTCCTGATTGGAGAAATTGATAGCAGCGCAGCCATTGGCTCCCGCTCCTGTCCATCAAATCCAACGAGGCAGGAGCCGGGGGGCAGAGCCGAGTGCTGCTGTCTGTATCAATGGACACAGTAGCAGGACATAGGAGTGCACCTGCACGGGTGCCCCGAGGGAGAGGGGACCCCAGAAGAGGAGGATAGGGGCCACTCTGTGCAAAACCAACTGCACGGAGCAGGTAAGTATGATATTTTTTTTTTTTTTTAAACTGAACCTTTAGTTATGCTTTAAGGCTTCAGACAAACAGCTAAACACACATTTGAAATACCTTTACTACATGCAAAATGTCCTGAAATTCTGTTTAGCCAGTCTTGTGAACCAGGCAGTGGCAGTGCGTCCATAGTGGGCGCAGGAGCGCCGCCCCCTCTCTCTCCTGCGCCCGTCACTCACAACAACAATACATAGGTTCATGCATTGCATGAACCTATGTATTGTCGCCACTGCCGCCCACTATTCAGATGGCCGCCCCCCTGGCGAGCACCGGCCATCTGAATAACAGCAGCTGGTTGGTTTTTGGAAGTGCCTATCAGAGCCAGCGGCTCTGATAGGCTTCCCGATTACAGCCTGTGGGCTGTAATCGGCTTCCAAATAGTTAACCAGGGGACGCACGGGCTGTGCGTAGCTTGGTTAACACTGACAGGCGTCTCAGTCAATCAGGTTCACCGGGTCTGATTACCGATAACCTGATTGGCTGAAGCGACATCGAGGGCGGGAGAAGACATCAAGGACGGAAGAAGGACGGCGCTGATCCGAGCAAGGTAAGTGCAGGGCTAGGGACAAACTGGCTGTATTTGGGGACAAACTGGCTGTATTTGAGGACAAACTGGCTGTATTTGGGGGGAAACTGGCTGTTTTTGGGGGGAAACTGGCTGTATTTGGGGGGGAAACTGGCTGTATTTGGGGGGGAAACTGGCTGTATTTGGGGGGAAACTGGCTACATTTGGGGGGGAACTGGCTGCATTTGGGGGGAAACTGGCTGCATTTGGGGGGAAACTGGCTGCATTTGAGGGGGCAAACTGGTGGCGTTTGGGCACAGTGGCTGCGTTTAATGGGCACAGTGGCGGCAATTGATGATTTTTTTTTTTAGTTTGTTTGCGCCCCCCAAAAATTTTGAGCACCAGCCGCCACTGGAACCAGGTACCCCTGCCAGTTTGCAGTTGGTTACCTCTCCACTGTTGCTTAGCAATATAGCTTACTCACAAAGCAGCATCCAGTCAACTGACTAGACAGTGAAAATGCATCAATGCAATAAGCATGTCATTGCTTTTCTCCCTTCTTCTTTTTACTAGCAAGCCCCGGTTTATACTGCTTCCTTCCCTCTCTTTTTCCTGCCATTGCAGTGATTACAGAAGTTGTCCTTTAACTGATCTCACCACTCGTCTGAATGCTGCTTGCCTGGTTAAATACTGTACTTGCTTTCCTCCCCATTTCAGGCCTTGTTCATTGTGCAGCCCTGCCCGGTGATGTGCAGCCTCTGTTAGAAAAAAGCCTAAAGCCTAGTACACACGGGCCGAATGTCAGACGACATCAGCCGGTTCAATAAAAACCATCCGACATTTGGCCTGTGTGTATGGCAGCTGGAAAACTAGCAGCCAACTGGCTCCTGGTCAGCGCTCTCAGCCAATGGCTAAGAGCGCTGACCAGAGTGTTCTGGCGGAGGGGCAGTCCCCCTGTCAGAATAAAGTAGCATAGTAGGGGAGATTGCTGTATTAACATCGGATTGTTAGTACAGCAGCTCCAACTGGAGCTGTCAGTTTTTTTTTCCGTTCAACTCAGAGGGTTGAAAAAAAAGCTAGTAGTGTGTACTAGGCTTTACTCATGGTAAAAACAAAAAACAATACAGCCATCAGTGGCGTTGCTATTGGGGTGAGGGGGATGCGGCCCGCACCGGGTGACACCCGCCAGAGGGGTGACACCGCTAAACACTGCACTGTATTCATTGGATGGCACTCAGCCATACATGGAGGCTGCCTGTAATATTCCTCAGTCAGTCAGGCTAATAACCCCGAGTTAGCCGGAGTTGGTGGGCGGAGCTGGGGGTGTGGCTGCCACCTCCACTCCTCCGGCAGACTCCTTAACTATGAATAATCCCACAGCTGAAGCAGATAGAGGCGAGGACACAATAGCCCCGCCCACCCGCCTGGGTCTTCATCTGCAGGCATGAGGCATGCTATGTAAGTTACTCTGCACAGTGTCACTCGATAGAGTTCTAATATGCCCTGTGCCACCCCAACCTGCCCTGTACCAGCCCAGCCTGCCCTGTGCCAACCCAGCCTGCCCTGTACCACCCCAACCTGCCCTGTGCCACCCCAGCCTTCCCTGTACCACCCCAACCTGACCTGTGCCACCCCAGCCTGCCCTATGCCACCCCAGCCTGCCCTGTGCCACCCCAACCTGTCCTGTGCCACCCCAGTCTGTCATGTGCCACCCCAGCCTGCCCTGTACCACCCCAACCTGCCCTGTGCCATCCCAACCTGCCCTGTACCACCCCAACCTGCCCTGTGCCACCCCAGCCTGCCTTGTGCCACCCCAACCTGCCCTGTGCCACCCCAGCCTGTCCTGTACCACCCCAATCTACCCTGTGCCCCCTAACTTGCCCTGTGCCACCCCAACCTGCTATATACCACCCAGCCTGCCCCGTGCCACCCCAATCTGCCCTATGCCACCCTAACTTGCCTTGTGCCACCCCAGCCTGCCCTATACCACTCTAACCTGCCCTATACCACCCAAACTGCCCTATACCACCCCAGCCTGCCTGTACCACCCCGACCTGCCCTATACCACCCCAGCCTGCCCTGTACAACCCCAACCTGCCCTCTGCCCCCTAACTTGCCCTGTACCACCCCAATCTACCCTATACCACCCCAGCCTGCCCTGTACCACCCCAACCTGCCCTGTGCCACCCAACCTGCCATATACCACCCAGCCTGCCCTGTGCCAACCCAACCTTCCCTATACCACCCCAACCTGCCCTATGCCACCCTAACTTGCCCTATACCACCCAACCTGCCCTGTGCCACCCTAACTTGCCCTGTACCACCCCAGCCTGTCCTGTACCATCCTAACCTGCCCTATACTACCCCAGCCTGCCGTTACCACCCCAACCTGCCCTATACCACCCCAGCATGCCCTGTACCACCCCAACCTGCCCTGTGCCACCACAACCTGCCCTGTGCCATCCCAGCCTGCCCTATACCACCCCAGCCTGCCCTGTGCCACCACAACCTGCCCTGTGCCACCCCAGCCTGCCCTATACCACCCCAGCCTGCCCTGTGCCACTTCAACCTGTCCTGTGCCACCCTATCTTGCCCTATACCACTGCAACCTGTCCTATACCACCCCAATACTGCCTTAACCTGTCCTGTACCACCCTAACCTATCATATACCACCTCATCCTGCCACTATACCACCCTATTTTACCCTAACCTGCCACTATACCACCCTATACTATCATTTACAGGGGCTAGTTTGGGGTGCGCCTCGTGACCGTGCGCTACCTGAATAGTGCTGGGCAGCCTAGACAGGGGGGGGTGACACCATGTTTTACCGCACCAGGTGACACCAACCCTAGTGACGCCACTGACAGCCATCACATCTGAGGATGGGTAAGCTGCAACATAACCTTAATACATTCTGAAGAAATTGTGTATTTCTTTTTGTACACTTTTTGCACAGAGCACCTTCATATTCATAATGATAGGGATATGCTATGTCCAGATGACTGGACACTGGCACACAAATACAGAATGTACCCCTCCACATTTCTTGCTAGTGTAATGTATTTCTCAAACTTATGTCTTAAAGGTTGAGGTTCTACCCTTTCTGGTGAAAACCAATTCTACAGGAGTGTTGGTGTCTCCTGGGCTATTCACCATCAGGCTTCGGTAACTCAAGTTACTAAAGCTGCTACCTGGGCTTTGGTTCATACTTTTACCAAGTTTTACCAAATAGATGTTCATACCACTGAGGATGCTTCCTTCAGTCAGTGTGTTAAGCAGACAGCTATGTGAGGTTCTTACCTATTTGGAGTTGGTGGTGGGTGTTTGGTTGGTGTGCGCCCTCCCCTCATTTTATTGCTTTGGGATGTCTCTATCATTATGAATATGAAGATGCTCTGTGTCCCAGGATGTACAAAAAACAAAGTCAGATATTAGGTTCACCTGTAAAATTATTTTCTTTGAGTACATAACAAGATCTTGCCCTTCTTGCTTTCATGGCTTGCTACAAAAACTGGAGCCTGGTCTAACAGGGAGAGGTTAATATCTAGGAGGGGACTTCCTGTCTTTTTGTGCCAGTGTCCAATAATTTGAAGGTGCCAGCATAACCCTTTCATTTTGAATATGAAGATGCTCTGTGTCCTGTGATGTACACAAAGTAAAAGTTTTGACATGTAAATTAAAAATATGGCTATTAAGCTCACCAGTTTTTTGCTAACATAAAAAAATAAAAAAATAAGTAAGAATAATAAGATTACAATTTAGCTTTTACTTTCTCACTGATGATCTCAGTGGTCTACTATCCTTCTGCTATGTCTATGCCTTCAGCCTTGTCCTCACAGGGAAGTAAATCTTTCAGTGGAAGGTATCAATAATGATGTATTACAGCATTTTCCTATCTTCTTTCAGTTCATGGAGTTTAATGACAACTAATCACAAGCCATGCGAACAGATCAAATCTAAACAGTTCATTTGCATGATGACTATTTGTTCTTGTAATGCTTTGGAAATCGCGAAGACAATCTTAATTTCAAAATAAATAGTACAGACATATATCAGTAGCAGTTTGGTGACTTGCATATAGCATATATTGATAGTTAATGTTAACTGGGAATGCAGCCATTTAATGTTTCACTTTTCAACTATAATTAAGCCATTTGCTTTTTAAGGGAAAGCTAGAAACATAGCTTCTGCTTGAGGGAGTACATCAGCCATTCCACCTCCTGAATACCCGCCAAGTACAAGAGTACAAGATTAGAATACATGAAAAATATTGCTTGCATTAACTGACATATCCCAAATCTTCAAAGTTATCCTGCTCATCTTTTATGTAACAATGCAGATAAATACATTTTGATGGACTAATATTTACAGACAGAAGCATTCTAAAAAAATGTCCTATACATATGCCTGTATAACACAGACATCTCATCAATCATATTTCAACAGACATTAAGTTATTGCTATTTGGACATTTACATCCTGTACAGCCCCTGTTCAAACTCCCTAGAGGAAATTCAAACAAATCTGGAAAATAAATGTGTCAGGAATAGGCTGGCAAAAAAAGACTTTACACTTCATAGTGCTGAATAGTAAAACTTTAGAAATTTAAGTCTTTATGGTGCCCCTTGGGAACATGAAACATGGTGGCAAGCTGGTAGTATACATTGTCTCAATTGGTGAAGGGGGAACTCCCTTAGGGGATCCCGCAATGCTCTGCAGGGTGCCTCTCAATAAGTTGTTGGTGCCCTGTGTTAGATTAAGAGGTAAGTGGGGAGAACTCCCTGGCAATGACTTTTGCAGCTGGTGGTGTATGCATACTGCAGGTCCCCATATGTCAGGACCCCTATGGTGCCCTGTGAGGACAGGTTCTAAAATGATAGAAATCTGCACTTTGTGTTGCTTAATCTTTATTTACTTGCATTTTCTTACAGTTTGATGTACTGCATGTGTGTTTAGGTTCCTTTAACCCAGGGATAGGCAACCTCGGCCCTCCAGCTGTGGTGAAACTACAAGTCCTATGAGACATTGCAAGACCCTGACAATCACAGGCATGACCTAGAGGCAGAGGCCTGACGGTATTTGTAGTTTCACCACAGCTGGAGTGCTGAGGTTGCCTACCCCTGCTTTAACCCTTCAGAGCCCCAGGATAATTAAAAAAAAAATACTTTCGGTATACAATAGTTTACTCAACAACTTTTTAACTGCTTAGCACACTAAAATGATTTTGATACTATGCAATATGGATCCTTCATTTTGTTTATATTTTTTATTTGGTTAGATTTTCTTAAGCAGAGAAATTGACAAAAAATAATGAATAACTTTTAATAAATAATTTTTAATGCGTTTAATGTGTAATGTATTTTGTGCAATCAACACTATTTTAATTGTTTCCACTAAATTTGTTTCTTCTATTTACAGGGGTTGATATGTGTAGGTTTTGATACAGACATCAGTGCTGGTCAATAAACAAGTGAATATATTTTAGATTTCTAAATAGTAGCTATTTTCCAATACAATGGTCATAATTCCCCGACCAGCATGGGCGTAGCATAAGGGGTTGCAGGGGTCACAATTGCAACCCCACCTCTAGCTCCAGGGGGCCCCATGCAGCCTCCTTGTCAATTTATCATATCCTCCACAAAGTTCAGCTCTGATCTGCCCTAGAACCCCACAGCCATGCTCCAGTACTAGGCTTCCACTTTGCCTTCCACAGTCCACACCCCTCTGTTCTCATTGGCTGGGGAAAAGCTGTGAGACATTTCCTGTATGGAGAGAAGCATTAGGTGAGAACAGCCCAGGATGGGGAATTGTCTGTGCTCTGTGCTGGCAACATGGAATGGTAACCGAGCTCAGTGAGTTAGGAGGCGGAGAGTGCCGTCCTGTAGCCACGATGGAACCGATGTCACTGGTGAGGTAAGACAACGCTTAGTGTCTCCTAGTCATCAGTTGGGATTCTCTTTACCTCCCCTTCCCACCCGGGGATGTCCGCGTACCCCACTTCCCTGATAACTGGGGAAAAGACACACACCTCCGGGAGGTGACCTTCCCCCAACACCTGCCAACACTGACAGAGAAACCTTCAGAAATTGCTAAAACAAATCCCTTAACACCTTCTGAGGGTCCCCTGAGGGGCTGCAGGTTCCAGATTTTGTGTCACATGGCTTTGCCCCCCCACATCTAAGTTGCACCCCCCCAAAGCCCCCTGACCACACCTTCCACCCTGGATGGTATGCCCAGCTGCTGAGCTTCTTTCCCATTACAGCACTCTATACTGCTCCTCCTCCGCAGGGCTAAAATCACACTCCTTTACAACACAGCCAGTCAGCCATGATCTGCACAGCGTGTATCTGTCTACTGCAACTACACTGCCGTTCCGAACAGAGAATTTCACAGGTCAGAACGGCAACATAAAAGCCAGATACACCCTGTGAATTTTGACAGACTGTGATTTCAGCCCTGTGTAGTATGGGGGGGAGGAGCTGTTCACAGTGCTGGGACGGGATATTAGCTCTGCCAAGTGACCTGCCAGGGGTCCCTGCCCTCTGATTCTCCAGCAGTGATCCCTGTCCTCTGATTCTCCAGCAGTGATCCCTGTCCTCTCATTCTCCAGCAGTGATCCCTGTCCTCTGATTCTCTAGCAGTGATCCCTGTCCTCTGATGTAAGGAGGAACTCTGGGAACTCAAAACTCTTAAGCCCCTTTGAGTGTCTTGGCGTGGGGTGGGTGTATCTGCATGCACTGTGAAAGTGGTGGGTGGTAGTGGAGGGGGGGGCCCTGGTCACCTTTTGCATCGGGGCCCACAAGCTTCAAGCTACGCCTCTGCCGACCAGCCTGGGACAAGTGTACAGGAGGGCCATTGCAAGTTGGTTACATAATAAGATGAATCTGTGTTAACTTAAAAAAAAATTCTAAGTTAAAAATTGTATGTGTTTGAGAAATGGGGCAAAACTAAGATGAACAACATTATAAATAGACGAGACATTAAAGATTGTAACAGCCCATCAATTCAAAGTTAAACTGAAATGATGGCCCTACAGTTATGCTTCTACCTAAGACTTGTGTGGGGATGTGTAATATATAATTGGGGTCTATGTATGTGCTTCCTCATAAGATATGTGTTTGTGTGTGATAGACCTTTTTAATTGATAAATGTTTTTTTACTATCCTTTAAACATAATTACATAATACATCCCGCCCCCTGCACTGACATGAGGAACTTGGCAATAGAATGTTAATTTACTATAGGTGGGTTGGTAAGAGGTTAAAGCCTAAGTTTAACTTAAAAAAAAAATAACACATTAAAGCGGAGCTCCACCGGAAAAAAAAATATTAAAAGCCAGCAGCTACAGCTACAGCAGCTGCTGGCTTTTAATATTTGGACACTTACCTGTCCTGGAGTCTAGCGACGTCCGCAGCAGAGGACGAGCGATCGCTCGTCGCTCTGCTGCTCCCTCCGCCATCCTCGCTGAGGGAACCAGGAAGTGAAGCCCTGCGGCTTCATGCCCGGTTCCCTACGGCGCATGCGCGAGTCGCGCTGCGCCGTTCTGATTGGTGCTCCTGTGTTCTGGGAGCCGAGTGTCTCCCAGAACACCAAGGGAAGTCTGCGGGAAGTGACGTAACTCCCGCAGATTCCCGGAGAGAGGACTCCCGGATGTGGGTGAAAATACCTGTCTTAGACAGGTATCTTCACCCCCCTCCCCCCTGAAAGGTGTCAATTGTGACACCGGAGGGGGGGAGGGTTCCAAATAGCAAAAGTTGCTATTTAGGGTGGAGCTCCACTTTAAGCACAAGGGACATTACTTACCTTCAGTGTCATGTGTCACACATTGAATATAAGTAATGTCTCTTGTGCTTATTTTGTATGTTTTTATAGGTAGACTTAGGCAATAATATATCAGTAGATCTAAAACTTAAACATTTTGATCGATTAAAGTATAACTAAAGGCAAAACTTTTTTTTAAAGTTTTCGATAGAGTAGAGAGGGATTGGACCCCCGTCAATTTGTATTGCTGTCTGTGTCCCGGTTAAGGAGATTCACCCTCTCTTTTAACCCGTTTACCATTATCATTAAAAGTGAAAGTAAAAGAAAATCCCAAATTTTGGGTTCTCCCAGAAAAGTAATAGAGGGCAAATCTTGGAGCCACTAGTTCTGGTGACCTGGGGGTCCCCAAACAATTCCCTTAATTTGCAGGGATTTCTTCTCACCTCCTGTTTTGGCTATGGGATAGGAAGTGAAGGAAAATCTCACCAATGGGATAAAGATGCAAAAATAAACCTTACAGGGGTTATAACACACCCCCTATCAAAAATGAAAAAAATAAAATAAGGTTTTGCCTATAATTCTACTCGCTAAAACTCCTGTAATTTTTTTTTTCTTTTTTGCTGTTTGTGTTTTTCTACCTATCCTAGAGACACAACAGAAACTGGGTTATATTGATACTGATAATATGGGGAAATCTCCTCTTAGGCTGTTGTCACCAAACTACGTGTGCTCATTGGAAGGTTTCTCCTCAACTCCTTTTCTTATGAAAAAAAAAAATACATCTTTTCATTCCCATGACTTTCTGTTCTGGTGACAATGGTCACCAAGACAGACAGAGAGGCAGAGAGGTAATTTTTTTGGGGGGGCGGCAAACAGTATGCCACGACACCCTCCCCCCCGGTTGGTTGATCGGTAGAACTTACCCCATCGCTTCATCGGCAGCTTCCCCTGCTCGGCGGCCGCCTCCCATTCCCCTGCTTTTCACGGGTCTTCACGGCGGTGGTGGCAGCCTCCCATTCCCCGGCTCTCCACGGGTCATCACGGTGGTGGCGGCTTACATTTCCTCCCTCCTTCTTGGCAGCCAATCGGGAGTCTTCTCTTTTTGGCCAATCAGAAAACGGGTCTCACACTGTTGTGGAGATTTTTATGGAGATGTATTTAATATGTATTGTCATAGTGTCACCCAGTGTTAGTACTTCTGCAACCCGCTCTAAAAGAGCTGATTGGGGTAGTCTGAGGCTGGTTGAATCCCGTCTGATAGGGGAAAACGTCTTGAGGTTGGAGTGTGATGTTTGCAGGGTGCGGATATGTCCGCCAACGGGGGCCCTCTGTGCATTAGCATGGACGATCATTGAGGAGGGGGTATCCTCGCTCTGCAATGACATCATTGGTTATGGGCAAATGCGCGCTCTTGTCTCGGCTGTGTCTGATCAACATTGGTTGGAATTCGTAGCGCGCGTCTGCAGATAGCCTCCCTCCCCCATTCAATAATAGTATAATCTGAATATGCGATATTCTATGGAATGGCGCAGAATAAGGATTTCTATCAGCGGTGACTTTAGCCATCCTACGTTTATTGTATTCACTGTATGTATTATTGTATTGAATCCTTTTATTTCCTGTTGGAAGGATGTCCTTGTATGGTCATTCTCCTGTGTGGAACGGACATCCTATGAGGTTCCCACCCATGGGGAGGGGATTGGTTGCTGCAGCCAATCACCTCCTGTCTTGAGATCTTTTGAGTTTAATAAAAGCCTATGAGTAGGCGTCGGCTTAACAGTCTTTTCTGGAATGGCCTGATAAGAAGATAAGCTTTTGTGGTGCTGCCTTTCTTGAATGAATGGGAATGAACGGTGAGTGGATCTTTAGCAAACTAAACGTAATGATAGCATTAATTCAAAAAGATGAATCTCAAGTGTGTGCTTATAGAGCACAGGAATTATAGGCTGTGTGCTCTGCAAACAGCAGCCTAAAATTCCACAACAGTAATGGCGCCTCACGGTTGGGACCAATTGCGGCCTCTTTGAGCATCAGATCAGCAGAGGGGGGAGAGTGGACCTGCGATGTGATGTGTAAAGAGGCTGTACTTTGAAACAAACAAAAAAAAAAAAAAAAAATTGTCTTTTTGAAATAATGTTTCAAGTTTGCAGCGTGTGTATGTGTGCGTGTGTATGTCTGCGAATCGTATGTGTGTGTGTGTGTGATTTTTGTCATGGATCGTATGCCTGTGAATTTGATTGTGTGTGGGTATGCCTGCATGTGCCTGTGTGATTAGATCGTGCGATGTATTGAGCAGTTGGCTGCCAGCAATGGCTGCTGCATTGTTCTGGTCCTTGAGCCATGAGGTTTAGTGGGGGTGGGGCAGGAAGCATCTCAGTTACAATGGTAAAAGTTGGTGACTTTCTGTAAATAGCATGCAGGAGTTTTGTAATGGGAGGGCCCTGAGAGATTTTCTGATGGAAACTGTGGGCTGTAAGAGTGTAACTAAGCGAGAAATATAAACTGTATATTGTGTATGAAATGAAGGTATAGATGTGGTATTTAGTGCACTGAGAAGTTTGTAAAGTAGATTGCTTGGCTGCCATGTGCTTGAATGGGGGAAGGGCTTGCCCACTGTTTTGTGTTGCAATGGCTGTGCTCTGAGGGAAAGACACTCTAAGCAAATGTTACAAGCAACAATATACTGTATGTGTGTAGTGTTTGTGATTTCTATGAAAAATAGAAATGGTTAGATTGTGATTTTTGCCTTTATAGGGGACAAAGACACATGTCCCCATAAGTGTAAAAATATTAAGTGTTTGGTTTTTGAGTTGAAAGTTCCTGCCAAGTGGCCAGGCTGAGGCCACTGTGTGTGAACTTTAGGTAGAGACGTGGTGAATAGGGATGAGCTTCGTGTTCGAGTCGAACATACGTTCGACTCGAACATCGGCTGTTCGATCGTTCGACGAAGATCGAACGATTTGGGCCGTTCGCGCCAAATTCGAGTGACGCGAACGGCCCACAATGCACTACGCCATCGCAGTGTCATCCAGGCGCTGTGATTGGCCAAGCATGCACTGTGACCCCGCATGCTTGGCCAATCACAATGCCGGCAGCGAGGAGAGCAATGATTGGCCACAGGCAGGATGCCTGTGGCCAATTATTGCTGAGGGTGTTTAGTACACGCCCCACACTATAAAAGGCCGCCAGCACGGCGGCCTAGTGTAGTGTGTTCCGGAGCAGGGATAGAGCAGCATAGGCAGGGACAGTGACTGTTATTTCTTTCTTGCTTAACCTGGATTCCTTTAGTTTAGGGAAAGAGAAGGATAGGTAGGGAGAGTGTCAGTGTGTTTTGTGCTTGTGCTATAGTGTGCTTAAAAAAAACATTTATTCTAGGGACAGAAAACTGTAGGTAGGGACAGTGTCAGTTTCTTTCACTCTGCAAGTCCTTGTTTCCAGGGACCTGGAAGGACAGTGAGTGAATTGTCCTTGTGCTATATTGTGCTTAAAAAAACATTTATTCTAGGGACAGAAAACTGTAGGTAGGGAGAGTGTCAGTTTCTTTCACTCTGCAAGTCCTTGTTTCCAGGGACCTGTAAGGACAGTGAGTGAATTGTCCTTGTGCTATATTGTGCTTAAAAAAAACATTTATTCTAGGGACAGAAAACTGTAGGTAGGGAGAGTGTCAGTTTATTTCACTCTGCAAGTCCTTGTTTCCAGGGACCTGGAAGGACAGTGAGTGAATTGTCCTTGTGCTATATTGTGATTAAAAAAAACATTTTTTCTAGGGACAGAAAACTGTAGGTAGGGAGAGTGTTTTTTTTCTTTCACTCTGCAAGTCCTTGTTTCCAGGGACCTGTAAGGACAGTGAGTGAATTGTCCTTGTGCTATATTGTGCTTAAAAAAAACATTTATTCTAGGGACAGAAAACTGTAGGTAGGGACAGTGTCAGTTTCTTTCACTCTGCAAGTCCTTGTTTCCAGGGACCTGTAAGGACAGTGAGTGAATTGTCCTTGTGCTATATTGTGATTAAAAAAAACATTTTTTCTAGGGACAGAAAACTGTAGGTAGGGAGAGTGTTTTTTTTCTTTCACTCTGCAAGTCCTTGTTTCCAGGGACCTGTAAGGACAGTGAGTGAATTGTCCTTGTGCTATATTGTGCTTAAAAAAAACATTTTTTCTAGGGACAGAAAACTGTAGGTAGGGAGAGTGTTTTTTTTCTTTCACTCTGCAAGTCCTTGTTTCCAGGGACCTGTAAGGACAGTGAGTGAATTGTCCTTGTGCTATATTGTGCTTAAAAAAAACATTTATTCTAGGGACAGAAAACTGTAGGTAGGGAGAGTGTCAGTTTATTTCACTCTGCAAGTCCTTGTTTCCAGGGACCTGGAAGGACAGTGAGTGAATTGTCCTTGTGCTATATTGTGATTAAAAAAAACATTTATTCTAGGGACAGAAAACTGTAGGTAGGGAGAGTGTCCAGTTTATTTCACTCTGCAAGTCCTTGTTTCCAGGGACCTGTAAGGACAGTGAGTGAATTGTCCTTGTGCTATATTGTGATTAAAAAAAACATTTTTTCTAGGGACAGAAAACTGTAGGTAGGGAGAGTGTTTTTTTTCTTTCACTCTGCAAGTCCTTGTTTCCAGGGACCTGTAAGGACAGTGAGTGAATTGTCCTTGTGCTATATTGTGCTTAAAAAAAACATTTATTCTAGGGACAGAAAACTGTAGGTAGGGAGAGTGTCAGTTTATTTCACTCTGCAAGTCCTTGTTTCCAGGGACCTGGAAGGACAGTGAGTGAATTGTCCTTGTGTTATATTGTGATTAAAAAAAACATTTTTTCTAGGGACAGAAAACTGTAGGTAGGGAGAGTGTTTTTTTTCTTTCACTCTGCAAGTCCTTGTTTCCAGGGACCTGTAAGGACAGTGAGTGAATTGTCCTTGTGCTATATTGTGATTAAAAAAAACATTTTTTCTAGGGACAGAAAACTGTAGGTAGGGAGAGTGTTTTTTTTCTTTCACTCTGCAAGTCCTTGTTTCCAGGGACCTGTAAGGACAGTGAGTGAATTGTCCTTGTGCTATATTGTGCTTAAAAAAAACATTTATTCTAGGGACAGAAAACTGTAGGTAGGGAGAGTGTCAGTTTATTTCACTCTGCAAGTCCTTGTTTCCAGGGACCTGGAAGGACAGTGAGTGAATTGTCCTTGTGCTATATTGTGATTAAAAAAAACATTTTTTCTAGGGACAGAAAACTGTAGGTAGGGAGAGTGTTTTTTTTCTTTCACTCTGCAAGTCCTTGTTTCCAGGGACCTGTAAGGACAGTGAGTGAATTGTCCTTGTGCTATATTGTGCTTAAAAAAAACATTTATTCTAGGGACAGAAAACTGTAGGTAGGGAGAGTGTCAGTTTATTTCACTCTGCAAGTCCTTGTTTCCAGGGACCTGGAAGGACAGTGAGTGAATTCTCCTTGTGCTATATTGTGCTTAAAAAAAACATTTATTCTAGGGACAGAAAACTGTAGGTAGGGACAGTGTCAGTTTATTTCACTCTGCAAGTCCTTGTTTCCAGGGACCTGTAAGGACAGTGAGTGAATTGTCCTTGTGCTATATTGTGATTAAAAAAAACATTTTTTCTAGGGACAGAAAACTGTAGGTAGGGAGAGTGTTTTTTTTCTTTCACTCTGCAAGTCCTTGTTTCCAGGGACCTGTAAGGACAGTGAGTGAATTGTCCTTGTGCTATATTGTGCTTAAAAAAAACATTTTTTCTAGGGACAGAAAACTGTAGGTAGGGAGAGTGTTTTTTTTCTTTCACTCTGCAAGTCCTTGTTTCCAGGGACCTGTAAGGACAGTGAGTGAATTGTCCTTGTGCTATATTGTGATTAAAAAAAACATTTTTTCTAGGGACAGAAAACTGTAGGTAGGGAGAGTGTCAGTTTCTTTCACTGTGAAAGTCCTTGTTTCAAGGGACAGAGAAGGACACCTGAAGGTAGCCCTTATTGCTTTTTTCCCATCTCCCTGCAGGCCATCTATTAGAATGTCTGGAAGGCAAACAAGGAGAGGCAGACAGTCAGGAGGCAATAAAAGAGGGCAAGCAGGCTCTGTGTCTGGGGGCAACAGTGCTGGTCGTGGACGCGGTGCATTGTCATCAGCACATGGCCATGGGACACGCTTGTCCTTCTTTTCGGCAGCTGGACATGTTGAGCCACATCATGCCGAAGACTTGGTAGAGTGGATGACCAAGCCCTCCTCCTCCTCCTCATCCTCTCTCACCCAGGCTCAGGGTACTGGAAAAGCAGCTGCCAAAGCGTCGTCTTCCCTGGTATCAATGTCAGACAAATCATCAGTCACTCCTTCCCTAGACCCACCATGTCCTCCTCCTGAGGAGTCCCCCGAACTGTTTCAGCACAGTGTTGGGTACATGCTCCAGGAGGATGCCCAGCGTTTCGAAGGGTCTGATGATGAAACCCAGCTAGAGGAAGGCAGTAGCGTGAGAGCAGACAGAGGGGATGCTCAAGAAGGACACCAATCTGGCAGTCATGTTCCAGCAGCTGCAGCATACTGCCAGATTGGCTCCAGTGATGAGGAGGGAGGGGATGATGAGGTCACTGACTCCACGTGGGTGCCTAATAGGAGAGAGGAGGAGGAGGAGGATGAGGAGGAGGCACATCTCCAACGAGGCAGGATGCCCTTTGGTGGCCAGCGTAAGGGCAGTACACCGACGGAATCACACCGCAGAGCTCCGCCTGTGCAGGGCGCTGCCTCTGCCCGTCATTCAAAAAGTTCTTTGGTGTGGGCCTTTTTTGAGGCTAGTGCATCAGATCGCACAGCTGCTGTTTGCAACATATGTCTCAAGCGTATATCGCGTGGCCAAAACATCAGCCGCTTGGGTACCACATGCCTGACCAGACATATGTTGACCTGCCATGCAGCTCGTTGGCAAGCCTACCTCAAAGACCCACACCAAAGAACAAAGCGGACCTCTCCTTGCACCGCATCAGCTGGGATCTCCAACCCCACTATAACTTCAGTCCTCTCTGAAACATGCACTGAGAGGAATGAAGGTGTAGAATTAGGTGTGTCACAGCCAAGTACTTGCGCCCACTCTGCTAGCAGTACACCGACGTCCGATTCTAGCAGGCAAATTTCCCTGCCCCAGCTGCTGGACCGTCGAAAGAAGTTCACTCCCAGCCATCCACATGCCCAGCGGTTGAATGCTAGCTTGGCTAAATTGCTAGCGCTTCAACTGCTGCCTTTTCAGTTGGTAGACTCGGCCCCCTTCCGTGAGTTTGTGCAATGTGCAGTTCCTCAGTGGCAGGTTCCCAAACGCCACTTTTTCTCACGGAAGGCTATTCCGGCTCTCTACCGGCATGTGGAAGGCAATGTCTTGGCCTCGCTGGACAGGGCGGTCAGCGGTAAGGTGCATATTACCGCTGACTCATGGTCCAGCAGGCATGGACAGGGACGTTACCTTTCTTTCACGGCCCATTGGGTCACTCTTTTGGCAGCTGGGAAGGATTCAGGACAAGGTGCAGTAGTGTTGGAGGTTGTCCCACCGCCACGCCTCCAAAATGCTACTACTGGTTGTGACACACCTCTCTCCTCCACCCCCTCCTCTTCTTCTTCCTCCATGGCCTCTTCCTGTGGTTTGTCCTATGAACCAGCGGTGCTCCGTAGCCGTTCACGGGGCTACGCAAGTACGCAGGCAAAAAGATGCCATGCCGTGCTTGCGCTGGTGTGTTTGGGGGACAGAAGCCACACTGGGGCAGAGGTCCTGTCTGCTCTGCAGGGCCAGGCCGAGAGGTGGTTGACGCCACGCCAGCTTAAGCCAGGAATGGTGGTTTGCGACAATGGCACCAACCTCCTCTCCGCCCTCCGACAGGGACAACTGACCCATGTGCCCTGTGTGGCTCACGTCCTTAACCTGGTGGTGCAGTGCTTCTTGGGCAGGTACCCGGGCTTACAGGATGTCCTGAGGCAGGCCAGGAAAGTCTGTGTGCATTTCCGCAGATCTTATAATGCCAGTGCTCGCCTGGCTGAGCTGCAAAAGGAGTTGAACCTGCCCAAGAACCGCCTTATATGTGACATGCCCACCAGGTGGAACTCAACGTTGGCCATGCTGCAGCGGCTGCACACGCAGCAGAGGGCCATCAATGAGTACCTGTGCGACTACGGCACCAGGACAGGGTCAGGGGAGCTTGGTTTTTTTTCTCCACGCCAGTGGGGCATGATCAGGGATGCATGCACTGTCCTGGCACCATTTGAGGAGGCCACGAGGATGGTGAGCAGTGACAGTGCATGCATCAGTGACACTGTACCTCTTGTCCACCTGTTGGAGCACACGCTGCGTGGAATAATGGACAGGGCACTTGAGGCAGAACAGAGGCAGGAAGAGGAGGACTTCCTTGCCTCTCAAGGCCCCCTTTACCCAGACAGTGTTCCTTCTGTCCCACCCATCGCACAGGAAGAGGAGGAGGAGGAGGAGGAGGAGGAGGAGGAGGAGGATTGTGTCAGCATGGAGGTGGAGGCTGGCACTCAGCATCATCAGCAGCAGTCTTTTAGGGATGATTTACAGTCCCAAGAAACCAGTGGACTTGTACGTGGCTGGGAGGAGGTGGCTGCGGATCATGTCGTCCTTAGTGACCCAGAGGACTCCGGAGCGAATGCCTCAGCAAACCTACGCTGCATAGCCTCCCTGATCCTGCAAAGTCTGCGGAAGGATCCTCGTATTCTTCGGATCAAGGAGAGGGACCATTACTGGCTGGCCACTCTCCTTGATCGACGGTACAAGGGTAAGGTTGCGGACCTTATGTTACCGTCGCAGAGGGAGCAGAGGATGAGACAACTCCGGGAGGCCTTGCAGAAAGGTCTGTGCAACGCGTTCCCAGAGACTGGGAGGTTGCAAACTCCTGGTCCTGGACAACGAGTTGCTGAG
The DNA here is from genome assembly GCA_029206835.1 of Rana muscosa. Lineage (NCBI taxonomy): Eukaryota > Metazoa > Chordata > Amphibia > Anura > Ranidae > Rana > Rana muscosa. Next base: position 736,042,602 of record CM055116.1, read on the forward strand.
GCTTCGGCCAGTCAAAGAAGGAGCGGTGGGGAAGGTGGCCGTCTGACCGATGCGTTCAGACAATTCTTTAGTCCGCAGCCCCAAAGTATGATCGGTTCCAGCAACCATCGCCAGCGTCTGATAAACATGGTGCAGGAATATCTAGGGGCAAGGTCAGACTTGGACACCTTCCCCACCGAAAATCCTCTGGCTTACTGGGTCTTGAGGATGGATCACTGGCCAGAGCTTGCACAGTATGCAATTGAGCTACTGGCCTGTCCTGCATCCAGCGTTCTTTCGGAACGCACATTCAGTGCTGCTGGAGGATTTGTCACGGATCACAGGGTGCGCCTGTCCACCGACTCGGTTGATCGACTGACTTTCATCAAGATGAACCAGTCTTGGATCACCACCAGCTACCACACACCTGATGCTGATATAACAGACTAATTGATTTTAACATGTCACATCCCTTCAAGACTGATGCTGATGCTGAGTGCCTGTGCTGTTATGTTGACTGGCTATCCTCCTCCTCCGAGTCCTCAATGATACGATTGATGATGATAGCTTGTAAGATCATTTTTGTTTATGGGTGCCGCCACCAGTGCCTAACGCCCAATTTTTCAGCCCCTGTTTAACAGGGGCGTGTAATTACAATTTTTGAAGCAATACTTTGCAACAGGGCTCATTGCTGTGCTCCAAGTACAGTATCTGTGAGGAGTTGCAGTGTTGTGCCACCAGTGCCTAAGGCCCAATTTTTCAGCCCCTGTTTAACAGGGGCGTGTCATTACAATTTTTGAAGCAATACTTTGCAACAGGGCTCATTGGTGTGCTCCAAGTACAGTATCTGTGAGGAGTTGCAGTGTTGTGCCACCAGTGCCTAAGGCCCAATTTTTCAGCCCCTGTTTAACAGGGGCGTGTCATTACAATTTTTGAAGCAATACTTTGCAACAGGGCTCATTGCTGTGCTCCAAGTACAGTATCTGTGAGGAGTTGCAGTGTTGTGCCACCAGTGCCTAAGGCCCAATTTTTCAGCCCCTGTTTAACAGGGGCGTGTCATTACAATTTTTGAAGCAATACTTTGCAACAGGGCTCATTGGTGTGCTCCAAGTACAGTATCTGTGAGGAGTTGCAGTGTTGTGCCACCAGTGCCTAAGGCCCAATTTTTCAGCCCCTGTTTAACAGGGGCGTGTCATTACAATTTTTGAAGCAATACTTTGCAACAGGGCTCATTGCTGTGCTCCAAGTACAGTATCTGTGAGGGGTTGCAGTGTTGTGGCACCAGTGCCTAAGGCCCAATTTTTCTGCCCCTGTTCAACAGGGGCATGTAATTACAATTCTTGATCTAATAATTCACAGCAGGGCCCATTGCTGCACCCACCAAGAGTAACTGTCAGGGCTTACAGTGTTGTGGCACCAGCACCACCATCAAAGGCCCAATTTTTACTACCACTGTTCAACAATTATATGTAATTAAAATTCCTGATATAATAGTTGACAGCAGGGCGTTCCAGCACCAACCAAGAGTAACTGTGAGTGCTTACAGTGTTGTGCCAACACCAACAACTAAGGGGCCTATTTCTGCAGAGTATATACGGCAGGTCCCTACTTTCAAACATCCAACTTACAAACGACTCCTACTTGCAAACGCAAGAAGACAACAGGAAGTGAGAGGAAATCTACCACTAGGAAGGAAAATTCTCTCCTGTAAGAATAAATATGGGAGAAAGGTGTCTCCTCTGTACTGATGCTTTATCAGCAATCCTTGTTTCAAGAAAAACACCACATTTCAAAAACAGTTGTCATTGGGATGGAAAGTGAGGTGAAATGTTCTGAACAGGGGCACAGACAGCAAAACAAATGTTACAGGGGTGATAACCCTTACCTATGTTTTCCAAAAAGTTTAAAAATAGATTTTTGGTCTGGAGCTACACTTCAACAATGTACCTGTTCAAAATTACAAACAGACTCTACATAAGAACAAACCTACAGTCCCTGTCTTGTATGCACCGCCTGTATAGGGCTGTTCAGATTATATAGGGCCTTTTTTATTTTATGTGCGGGGTTCCCCTTAATATCCATACAAGACCCAAAGGGGCTGGTAATGGGCTGGGGTAGGGGGGGGTCATGGGGTAGCTATGCCATTTTTCTTAAAGAATTTCATCCATATTACCGGGACCAGACATTACATTAAAGCCGCAAGCAGTTTTAAATGGCTTTTTTTTCCTTTAGAAGTGTCATTTTGTGCAGGGACAGTTCTAAACACGGGAAACACGTGGCACTTCACAGGCATACTTTAGACACCCCCCAGGTACGATATTTAAAGGAATATTTGACTTTTTTTTTTTCACTTTATGCATCATTAAAATGACTGCTCCCGAAAAACGACCGTTTTTAAAACTTCTTTTTGCATTGATACATGTCCCCTGGTGCAGAACCCGGGTTCCCAAACCCTTTTTAGGACAATAACATGCATAATAGTTGTTATAATTAGCACTTTAGAATTCGAACGTTCGCATCCATTGTATTTAATAGGGTTCTAATGTTCGTTCGAACTTTCGGTCCGTTCGCGGGTTCTGGTGCGAACCGAACCCGGGGGTGTTCGGCTCATCACTAGTGGTGAATATCTCAGAGTATATGAACTTAGAGAAATGAATATGTTTTTAATATTGTCATGTAACTAACATTTATTGAATGTGCTGTTTAGTTGGCCAAAGGGAGGCTAAGTTTGTAAGTGTACATGTGGTCCTTGTAGAGTGTAGCTGACACCTTTTTTAGTGGATTTTGATGATAATTTAGAAAAGTTTCAATGGTGTAGTCAGTCTTTGTGGAGAAAAACATTTTTGATTTTCTTTTAAAGAGATGCTGGTTTTGGCGGGAAAAAGCAATGGCGCCATTCTTGGTTTTTGTTAGCCTTGCAGGTTTGTCTGCCATTTTGAGGCACAGTTTTTCTTGGCACCTCCCCTTATATGATACTCACAGGCTAGACACCTTTCTTTTGGGCACTATACCATGTGGCATTCGTCAGCTATGTTGCTGATAGAATTTCTCAGTTTTTGATGTTTAGTGCGAATTGGGTAGTGCGGCCTTTTTAACCTGCTGGAGGCCATTTGTGTTTGTCTTTGTGTGGGGGAACCCATGTGGTGTTCATTGTGACGCCCCATGCGGGTTATTGGTGGAAAAAAATTGCATGCGTCAATGGCGCAATTTTTGTTGTCCATGAGGTGCTGTGGTGGGTCATCCACCATTTTGTAGTCCTGGCTTGTCGGCCATTTTGAGAGACGTTTACAGTTTGAGATAGGAAGTTCCAGTTTAGCAAACACGGCCCCTGAATATGCTGTATTGGCATTTGTTGATTGGCGCAGTTTTGTCCTGTTTTGTGCGCTTGCAGTTTGACCTGTGCACTGCTGGGGAGAGTGCTGGGACGCCAGAGTGACATACTGAGGATGGTTTTGTCTCTGGTTTAAATTGTTTTTCTAAGCATCGCCTTTTGAGTTGAGAGGTATCTTAAAATAGCGCGGTCTTACCCTGAGGGGCCACGACGCGCTTGCGGACACACGCACATGCTGGGGCCTATTTATGGATAGGATCTGGCTGACCTACCAGCAGTTGGAGTGTGGGAGGAGGCCAACGCAGACACAGGGAGGACATGCAAACTCCATGCAGATGGTGTTAGGAGGGGGGATTTCTCTGTTTTCATTTAAGTAGATGTGAGCTATTGCAGGGTCGGCTGGCTTTGCAGTATATGAAAAACTTCACTTTACACTGAATTTTGATGGATTGTAAGACTAACAGAGTTTTTGTACAATGATGTGTTTTTATGTTTAAATATTTCCTTCCCAGAAGGCAATTCATATGTTTTGAAGCTTGTATTGTATAGCCTGTAGAGGAGGAGTGGGGGTTTTGGTCGAAACCCCTAGAACCATCTTTTTGCAGGAGTTTTGCATTTGAGTCAACTTGTGGTTTTGCTTGCAGGGGATGTTTGGGTCAGGACCCTCCCATTTGCAAAGGGGGGTTTTATTCCACCATCTTCTTGACAAGGTTTTAAATTGTTGAAATATATAATGTGTAGCCATGGATTTTTTTGGAGTCTTGATAGACACAGCAATGTGGCTGGGCTCCCCCCTCCCCCTCCCTCTTCCTGAACAATTGATATGTAAATAAACCAGTTTGGTTTTTTTAAAAGCTGAGCATAACCGGAAGTTTCTTTTCAGCATTTATATATCAGCAGAAAGTTAGTGGGAGGAGCTTGGGGTTTTTAAAGGTGAGAAATGAGATTTGTGTTTGGAAGGAAAATGGAAAGCATTTTGGCGTTTAAAAGTGTTTTATATTTTGTTCCAGTTTTGTGAAGTTTTGTACTGTAAATACAGTTTTGGGTAGAGAGAAAAACAGGGGGTAGCACCATTATTTTATCATCTAGATACAGAGAGAAGCCACATTGTTCTGCAGGTGGTAAACTGGCGTAATTGTTCTGTGAGGTTTAGTCTGACAACGCAGTGTATGGGTGTATAGCGGAAAACGCTTGTGTATGCATACACTGTGAGGGGTAGAGGCCTAATTCGGGGGTTGATCTGTGGTTGTTGCTGTAGTTCCAAAAGTGTTGGGACAACAAGCCATAGTGTTGACGCCTCGGTTAGGGTTTCTAGTTGGAGGACTTGACCATATAGTGGTTGTAGTTCTGCAATTCACCGTATAAGAAGACACCGGGCGGTGATCTCCGAAAATGGGTGCAACGGTTTAACCTGGACGCAGGTTTAAGACGATAAGCCGATTCGAATCGCCATGGACACAAGGAGGTCTGTGCAAAGGGAAGGAATGGAGGCTTCCCATAGTCAGACGGTCACACAGTGCACGAAGCCTAGTTTTGGGGCAAAGGCCTTTGAACCCCAAAAAGATTAACATAGGTGGTCCAAGGATACTATTTTGGGTATCCCTCTGGAATGGATGTAGTTGAGCTGTGGCTTCAGAAATCTGTAATGATGAGTGTTGATGGAGGTGTTGTCTCATGCCCGTTTGTTTTGAACCTTGTATGGCTGGTCCATGCAAGCTTCTCGAGTTGCTCTCATATTCCCATTGTATTTTTTCCTATTGCTGAAAGAGTGAAGGTAGAATCCTGGCTGTTTTTGTTTTTTTCATTTGTGGTTTTGGAAACTGGGAAGTATTTACCCCACGTTTGTATCGGAATGTTTGTATGTAGTAACGTGAATATGTTCGAACTTACCGCGGCGATCCTTCAATGCGTCACGGCTGTTGTATGTTTGTAGGAACGGGAAAAGTAAGGGTTACAAAGGGTTTTGTTTGAATCGGTTTTGAAAGAATGTCATTGACAATTTACCAATGTACAGGAATGTCATTATTATTTTACCATTCTTTGCAGGTTAAATATGAAGGATAGAGTAATGATTTTGCTTATAAGTATTTTTCAGGTCCAAGGAGTTTGTACACAGAGAACAGGTGTATGTAGACAGCTGTACATATGGATAAATATGAGTCTAAGGCGGTAAAAGTATCATAGGCTATTTCATTGTTTCTTTTTTCCTGCACCACGCATTTCTTCCTTCAGTCTGTAATGAGGAAGAAAAGGGGGGAGAATGATAAATGTAAGAGTGACAGTTTTTTTTTCTGTCAAACTAATAATAACCTCTGTAATTCTAACCAAGTTTGTGCCTAGACTGTCTTTCTTTAATAGAATTTGAATCGGCAAGCAGCAGTCTGGTGAAGTAGGTTCCCATCCCAGAGGCTAAGAACCTTGTCAATGGTTTCAGGTATTGTAAGCCACGCATAGGTTATGCAGTGACCACAGTCCCGATGTCTGGGTTATTGTCATATGAGGGTTGTTTGGAGGTCAATCAAAATCAGGGTCGTACTCTCCTCATTAGCTGTCACTTATATTCTCGGCTGATGGGGGAGGTGCGATCGTTGTGACATGAACTTCAAAATGTCCACCAAAAGGTTTTCACGATTCCCTCCTGGACCCTGACTCAGTAATCAGTTTACATTCTTTCCAACCAGGTGACTGGGTCGTTGTAAAGAAGCTTGAGGGATGAGACCACGCCAGCCACTGCAAGAAGCGGCTCAACCACACCAAAGAATGAGGAGTATCTTTGTTTATTTATATTTTTGATGTTTAGTAAATTTTAGCGAGGGTAACGGTGAAAAGCATCCCAAGTTATTATTTAAAGTGTATGTCCTGACTAGCTCAGAAAGCGAACAGGACCATCTGTTCTGAGTCTTCACCGAGTTTTAGTCCCCAGCGATGACAGCGGTACATGTCATTTATGATGTTATTATGGGTATGAGGAGTTTTAGTCCCCAGCGATGACAGCGGTACATGACATTTATGATGTTATTATGGGTATGAGGAGTTTTAGTCCCCAGTGATGACAGCCGTACATGCCATTTATGATGTTATTATGGGTATGAGGAGTTTTAGTCCCCAGTGATGACAGCGGTACATGCCATTTATGATGTTATTATGGGTATGAGGAGTTTTTGACAAACTAGTGAAGACTCCAGACAGACACTTGTCAATGGAATCTAACGATGTATTTTTTAGAGGGTAAAATTGGTTTTACTTTTAATGGCTCTGTCTCTTGTCGGTTTGGGTATCTAGGTAGCCCACAAGTGTGTTTTAACTTTAGTTTGGTGTTTATGTGGATCTGCAGCTTATAAAGGTAATTCCCCCAAAGCAAGAGGTACATGCGTGATGAAGCTGTCCCAACATTTTAGGTCGCGGCCGATCGCGAGGATCTGATGGCGCAGGAAATTAAGAATGGCAGGGACAGCTAGAAGGGATTTGTTCACCAATCCCGAACCAGGTCTGGGCATGGGGTCCTGCATGTACAAGGTGTGGGCGGCTCGGGCTTGGGATACAATTGAACAATTCTCATCCGTTAAGGATAGGGTTCTTCATGTAATTGTTGAAGCCAGAGCTGTAGCTAAAGTGAAGGTTGGGAGTCCTTTTTAAGGGTCTGGGAATCTTTGGGGATCTAATTTTTTATTTTACAGCGGATCGTGGTTAAAGGAAGTGGGAATATATATACTCATGTAGTTTTATTTCTATTCGTTCTATGTCGTGACGAGAGGCTCCTGTTGCCTGATTTGACGCGTGACCAGAGTTTCCTTGATGAGACGCCCCGAAGCCGGACCCACATACAAGACAGAGAATCACAGATGGATCGGCGATTACTACAGCTCACCATGTCGTGTCCTCCTTTATAAGTCATGCCCCTGAAGAGTAGAGTCTACATGTCAAGCCGTGTTTTCCTTTTTATGGACTAATAACTGATTGATTTCCAGGTGTAAGAAGCATATCAACTCTCATTGATGGACATGGGGTGCATATGACAAAAAAGGGAGGACTGTTGTGGAGATTTTTATGGAGATGTATTTAATATGTATTGTCATAGTGTCACCCAGTGTTAGTACTTCCGCAACCCGCTCTAAAAGAGCTGATTGGGGTAGTCTGAGGCTGGTTGAATCCCGTCTGATAGGGGAAAACGTCTTGAGGTTGGAGTGTGATGTTTGCAGGGTGCAGATATGTCCGCCAACGGGGGCCCTCTGTGCATTAGCATGGACGATCGTTGAGGAGGGGGTATCCTCGCTCTGCAATGACATCATTGGTTATGGGCAAATGCGCGCTCTTGTCTCGGCTGTGTCTGATCAACATTGGTTGGAATTCGTAGCGCGCGTCTGCAGATAGCCTCCCTCCCCCATTCAATAATAGTATAATCTGAATATGCGATATTCTATGGAATGGCGCAGAATAAGGATTTCTATCAGCGGTGACTTTAGCCATCCTACGTTTATTGTATTCACTGTATGTATTATTGTATTGAATCCTTTTATTTCCTGTTGGAAGGATGTCCTTGTATGGTCATTCTCCTGTGTGGAACGGACATCCTATGAGGTTCCCGCCCATGGGGAGGGGATTGGTTGCTGCAGCCAATCACCTCCTGTCTTGAGATCTTTTGAGTTTAATAAAAGCCTATGAGTAGGCGTCGGCTTAACAGTCTTTTCTGGAATGGCCTGATAAGAAGATAAGCTTTTGTGGTGCTGCCTTTCTTGAATGAATGGGAATGAACGGTGAGTGGATCTTTAGCAAACTAAACTTAATGATAGCATTAATTCAAAAAGATGAATCTCAAGTGTGTGCTTATAGAGCACAGGAATTATATGCTGTGTGCTCTGCAAACAGCAGCCTAAAATTCCACAACAACACCCGCTTCTGATTGGCCGGGTTGAGGATCAGTGTTTCAACAGCGAATATTGATTCGCTGTTGTAACACCTGGGTGGGCTCATTGCGCAATGCTCTGCGCCATGAGCCCACCCTATTTTAAAGCTTTTTAGAGCCTATGGCTCTAATCAGGTGCTTCAAAAAAAAACCCACCACTGTAATTCAGGCGCCCGGTGTCCTGAAAGGGGCCGGATGCATTAATATTGGGTGACCATGCATGAATCTTTCTATTATACATATAGGGGTGGTGGCGTGGATAGAAGGGGCGGCACTCAGGCACCCCTAATGGATGGGCCACCACTGCGGAGAGGACCGATAACCCAGCTGGGGACAAAGACAGCAATAAAAACCTGCCAGGGGATCTAACTGTTCCCTGTTCTTTCCAAAACTAAGAAAAACATTAGATGGTTGATTTCAGTCAGGTCAAGTAGATATCCAAAAGCCTTTTGATCATCAATGTCTTGGAGACTAAAAGGGAGTGTTTTGTTGTAAACCCCACAAAATATAGTGATTAATGCTTCAACGCATTAGTCTATACATAATGAGGTTGATTTACTACAACTGGAGAGTGAAAAATCTGGTGCAGCTGTGCATGGTAGCCAATCAGCTTCTAACTTCAGCTTGTTAATTTAAGCTTTGACAATAAAACCTGGAAGCTGATTGGTTTCTATGCAGAGCTGCACCAGATTTTGCATTCTTCAGTTTAAGTATATCAACCCCTATGTGTCATAGATTGATAGAAATAAATTAACATTTGGATAAATAGATACAGATCATCAGCATCAAAATAAATATTTGAAAACAATAATCAAAACCCCAGGGATTCATTGTTATGCTGAAACACAACCAGGAGCATTCTATAGCTATTAATATGTGATAAAACAATTAGATGGATCTATGTCTGTGCAGAACACCAGCACAGGATGTGACAGGCGGTATGAGACATGTACCCTGAGCCACACACTTCACTGTGACAGGTGACAAGGTACATCTCACAAGTCAAGAGCCATGCACTGCATGAAGGGACAAATGGACAAAGCAGATCATTTATGAGTGTTCTTTCTAATGTATTAGACAAAAAAGAAATTGGATTTTCCTTGCTCATAACTGACTCCTCTCTTTCCAAAAAGAAAACAGCAAATAGTTCCCCTTTTATAAAAAAAAATTAAGTTCTTACTGTATGTGTGTTAGTTATAAAACAACATGCTTTAATTAAAATGCTGTAACTGAAATGGCAGCAAGAAAATGTATATCATCCTTTCAGGTACATATACAGTGGGTACGGAAAGTATTCAGACCCCCTTACATTTTTCACTCTGTTATATTGCAGCCATTTGCTAAAATCATTTAAGTTAATTTTTTTTCCTCATTATTAAAAAAGAAGAACTGAAATATCACATGGTCCTAAGAATTCAGACCCTTTGCTCAATATTTAGTAGAAGCACCCTTTTAATCGAATACAGCGGTGAGTCTTTTTTGGGAAAGATGCAACAAGTTTTTCACACCTGAATTTGGGGATCCTCTGCCATTACTCCTTGCAGATCCTCTCCAGTTCTGTCAGGGTGGATAGTAAACGTTGGTGGACAGCCATTTTTAGGTCTCTCCAGAGATGCTCAATTGGGTTTAAGTCAGGGCTCTGGCTGGGCCATTCAAGAACAGTCACGGAGTTGTTGTGAAGCCACTCCTTCGTTATGTTAGCTGTGTGCTTAGGGTCATTATCTTGTTGGAAGGTAAACCTTCGGCCCAATCTGAGGTCCTGAGCACTCTGGAGAAGGTTTTCGTCCAGGATATCCCTGCACTTGGCCGCATTCATCTTTCCCTCAATTGCAACCAGTCGTCCTGTCCATACAGCTGAAAAACACCCCCACAGCATGATGCTGCCACCACCATGCTTCACTGTTGGGACTGTATTGGACAGGTGATGAGCAGTGCCTGGTTTTCTCCACACATACCGCTTAAGCCCCGTACACATGGTCGGACTTTTGGCCAACAAACTTAATTTTGAGCAAGTTGGACCAACAATCCGACCGTGTGTACGCTCCATCGGACAAACTTTTTTTGCTTTTTTCTTGTTTTCATCTGACAAAAGTTGGGTCTGCAAACGGACAAACTTTTGCCCAACAAAAGTCCGATGGAGCACAGGGAGGAGCCTAGTAATGGCGCCGTCAGCTCGCTGGAGCTAGTAGATGGGACGGGTCTCCGGATCCCCCTCCACGAAATGAAGGACCGACCCTAGGACACTTCGCCCCGCAGTACGCTCTACCCCCCCGCTCCGAAGCACGTTGATCAACCCCGCACGCTCTGGAGCAGTCCGCTATGGAGGGATCTAGCAGCCCGCTTGGCGGGGACACAGCAAGCAGGCAAAAAGGCTGAGAGAGAGAGCCTGGTGCCTGCATGAGCTGACCCAGACAGAGCAGTGACCCTGAGTGAGACCCGGAAAAGAAAGGTGAGGAAGTTGGAGACAACGATGGGCAGCAGCAGCAGCAGCAGAGGCAGTGAGAAAGAGGCTGAGTCATAGCCCCGACGTCTCCAAAGTACGAGACCCCCACCCCTGGCAGGCTCGCTTGGATCCTAAGGCTCCATCAGCTCTCCACTACCTACCTTTCACCAGGAGTGCCCCCCTGTTATACCAACGAGGAAGCGATTAGTACAAGCAAAGTATCGAAGACATGTGAGTAACATGTGTATGGAGAGTTTGGAGAAAAAGTTCTTCTGGGAAAGTTCTATATGCTAAGAAAGCATTTTGAAAGTGAATAATATTGACTGCCGTGATTTCCTTTTTCTTTAATATTTTATTTCCTCCTAAAAAATGGCAGAAGAAAATGGGGCGATAGCAATGAGCAGTGAGTAGTAGAAAGCGCGCAGATAATAAGCCACTAATTTGCCATTATCGCCATTGTGGCCTGTATACATCTGTTGGAACTGAGCTGATTGGACCCAGATGCAAGTAGCGAGCATTCTAAAAAAATAAAGGGGGGGACAGTCACAACTAATAGCCTAGGCATTCGTGCGCTGGACTGAACTTGAACTGTACCAACAGTAAGACTCTTAAACATCAGGACGCTGTGCCATCTTGTTGGTTGCTTTGTTTCCCCTCTCTGCCTTCTCCCCCCGAAGATTTGGCTAACTTTAAAGGCAGCTGCTTGATATGTATTTTTTTTTTTGTGTGTGCTGCATAAGCTGTGCTGTTTTGAACTTTTTTTTTTTTTTTTGTATTCCTTATTCCTAATGTTACTGGTATTTGCCTGATATTAACTGCTTGATATTAACGTTGTGGCCCAAAGATCGGAATATAGAAAAGGGTACTACAGGGAGGGCAAGGCGGATATAGAGGGAAAGTAGAGAGAGGTGCAGTAACAGATAATTGGTTGGAACTTAGCAGAGGGATAAGGCCCCAAGGGAAGAGATCAAAAGAATCACCATGAGCACACGGGGAAAGGGAGCAAGAGGGGGAGTAACCCCAAAATCCCCCCGCCTAAGTCTGACCCCTAGCCCGGGTCCAATGAATAAGTATGTAACTCATGGTGGAAACGGAGACAAACAGGCGGTGGAAAAACAGCAAGGAGCAAAAAGTAACCAGATAGACAATAAGGAGAAGAAAAAGGAAAAGAAAAAAGTGCAGAATAAAAACTCAGCGGAAACAGACACACTATCAGAGTCCAGAATAGAACAAGAGACCGAAGTAGAGCAAGAGCAGAGAAAAGAAGAAGCACAACAAAATAAGGCTCTTCTACCAACAAAGGTAGAGATAGAGGGCATGTTTGCGGCTTTGGAAAAATCATTAAAATCGCAAATGGAGGTAATACAGGAAAATATGGGGTACCTGCGTGAAAGAGTGGAGGGAGTGGAAGAGAAAACAGACTGCAATGAAATCACGATAAAAAAACTCGAGGGAGAAATAAAGTTGATGACTGACGTAAATTTTATTACTTACAATGTAAGAGGTTTGAACTCCCCAGAAAAAAGGCACATGATATTAAGGGAGCTTGAAAGATATTCCGCAGAAGTCGTATTTCTTCAGGAGACACATTTAGCACTAGACTCTAATACAAAAATGTACTCACGAGCGATTCCCACCTGGTACTACGGAGACTCCCCAAATAAAAGAGCAAAGGGAGTAGCTATAGGTATAGGGAAGAATATAAATTTTACAGTAGAAGATAGAAGAGTTGACCCAGAGGGCCGGTACTTGTTCCTAAAAGGAAATCTACAGGGAAAAAAATATACGCTAGTAAATGTATATTGTCCAAATAGTTACCCTAAAAAATACTTGAATGGAATCTTAAACACTTTAATGGACTTTAAGCAAGGATATGTAATTCTTGCTGGAGATTTAAATTTCTCAATGGATCAGAGGCTAGACAATACGTCTGGTGCAACGATACGAGACAGTAAACAATTAAAATTGGTCAAAAAAAATAATATACAATCATCAATTAGTAGACCCTTGGAGAGTGGCACATCCAAGTAAAAAAGATTATACCTATTATTCATCTGTGCACGACACGTTTTCGAGATTAGATTATATGCTTGTGGACCATAGGCTCCTGGAAAATGTAGTAGAAACCTTGATAGGGGTAAAATCAATCTCAGATCACGCCCCGGTAACAGTGAAAATTAGATTTAATAACACAGAACAAAGAAAGGGTACGTGGAGTCTAAATGAAGACCTCTTAGACGAAAAAGAAGTAGGAGAGATAATATCAAGGGAAATTGGAGAATATTTTAAAATAAATAAAACACCAGAAGTAAGCGTGGCAACAATATGGGAAGCCCACAAGGCATATATAAGGGGCAAATTGATCTCTATAGGGGCAGGGAAAAAGAAGGAAAGAGAGCAAAGAATGAAAAATCTGTTAAAGCAAGTACATGACCTGGAACAAAAAGATAAAAAACAACAAGATAGAGAAATACATCAAAAAATAACAATTAAGAGGGGTCAACTCAGAGAAGTGATGGAACAAGAAATCAGAAAAGTATTTAAAAACGTAGCAAAGGAAAGGTATAAATGGGGGAACAAACCCGGGAAGTACCTCGCAAGAGTAGTAAAAGAGAAAAAAAAACTAAATTATATAGACAGAATAAAGAACCAGAGAGGAGAGATGAAATTCAAAACATCTGAAATTTCAGAAGCGTTTAAGTCTTAGGCCCCTTTCACACTGGGGCGTTTTTCATGCGGTTTAGCGCTAATAATAGCGCTGTTATACCGCATGAAAAAATCCTGCCCTGTGTCTTCAATGTGAAAGCCCGAAGGCTTTCACACTGAAGCGGTGCGCTAGCAGGACCGCTCCAAAAGTCCTGCTAGCCGCTTCTTTACAGCGGTAAAGGAGCGGTGTGTTCACCGCTCCTTTACCGCGGTCTCCCATTGAAATCAATGGGACAGCGCGGTAATACCGCCCGCAAACCGCGGCAATAGCCACGTTTTGCGGGCGGTATTAACCCTTTTTCGGCCGCTAGCGGGGGTTAAATTAACCCCCCTAGCGACCGCATACCGCGGTAAGAACGACAGTATAGCAGCGCTGAAAATCGCGCTGCTATACCGCCACCGCACCTGCCCGCCCCAGTGTGAAAGGGGTCTTACTATAGCGCACTATACGACATTAGAGTAAAAGAGACACGTAACGAAGAGGAAGCCAGGAAAATAAGAATACAGGAATACCTTGAGCAAACTAATATACCAAAGATAACAGCATAAAGTGCAGAGCTCTTAGAAGACCCAATTACACAAGGTGAAATAAATAAAGCTCTGTGACAGGAGGGTCACTTTGGACACAGGATGAGCCAGGAAACCATGGACATTAAGAAATATATCTTGGACTACCTAAAATGTACCGTATTTTTCGCTCCATAAGACGCACCTGACCATAAGACGCACCTAGGGTTTAGAGGAGGAAAATGAGAAAAAAAATATTCTGAGGAGGTTACTACACATTACCATTCAGTTGCTAGAGGTTACTACACATTACTGAGCACTGATTGGTTTCTAGAGGTTACTACACATTGCCACTCACCATTCAGTTGCTAGTGGTTACTGCACACTAATTGCCTGCAATTTAGTGTCCCCCTCTGAAAGCTGCTCAGTCCTGCTGCTGCTTTAATAATCCCCACCCCCACTGCTGACAGAAGAAGGGAGAGGAAATGGAATGCATACACAGCCTGCTCTGTGTCTTTTATCTCCTACTCGGCTCGTGCTGCTGCTACAGAGCCTGCACTGCCCGGAGTTGGGGGGGGGGAGAACACCAAAGCCTGCACTGCCCGGAGAAGGGGGGGGGACACACGAGAGACCGCACTGCCTGGAGAAGGAGGGGAAATAGAAAGCCTGCTCTGCCTGGAGAAGGTGGGGGGAGAACCTATGGAGCCCGCACTGCCCGGAGAAGGAGAAGGTGGGGGGGGGACACACGAGAGACCACACTGCCTGGAGAAATAGAAAGCCTGCTCTGCCTGGAGAAGGTGAGGGGGAGAACACATGGAGCCCGCACTGCCCAGGGAAGGGGGGAACACACGGAGCCCGCACTGGAGAAGGAGGGGAAATAGAAAGCCTGCTCTGCCTGGAGAAGGAGGGGGGAACACGCTCCCTGTCACAGACACACAGACGCTCCCGTCCTGACAGGGAGACGCAGGCAACCCACAGTTGAGGAGCCGATCGGCTGGCTTGGTATTTGGCGGAGGCGGGGGGGGGGGGGGCGCTGGTCTATATTCGCTCCATAAGACGCACAGGCATTTTCCCCTCATTTTTGCAGTGAAAAAAGTGCGTCTTATGGTGCGAAAAATATGGTAATATTTATCCACCATATTCCCAAGGATATCTGTAAAGGACTATTTACTGATTCTGAACTCAACAGGTTAATTGAGAGATACTGATGTGTTCAGCCTCAATCACCTGTCTGCCTAGTGTAATGCTAATGAATCGCAGCTTCTAAAAGACCTGTTCATTGTTTGTGGTGATGTGGATTGGGGAAATTAAGTCTGTCCTTGTGTGTATTGTAAAGTAACAGACAGTCTGGTGAATATAAAGGTCATGCATAGTTATTTAAACATAAAGGGATTAGCTGTTGCCTTCTAAGAAATGGGTATTGGGAGACAAAAGCTAGCCTACTGTCAAATGTGTATTGGGTCTTGTTATGTTGTGGGTGGAGCTGGACCATTGTTCATTTTAGATTAATGCAGTATTGGATGTGTATAAAAGTTACAATGTTTTTGACAATAAAGCCAGTCTATCCAGAGAAAGATACAGAGTGCGTCTCGTTCTTTCAGAAGGATTAATTCCTATGGGAAGTGGTCGTCTGGCTGTGGAGGATCGACAGTGAATTTGTGTCCAGGAGAGGGAAGATATCTAAACGGCGTTTAAACCCCTTTCGTATTTGGGGTGTCGTTACATTGCTTGGCAGCAGCGGGATTTTCCCTCCAGTTCCTGGGACACTCCAAACCACCACAGTGAATGACCAGCTATGCAGCCTGCAGGAAAGTCACGCTGAAAGACCTACTTGAGAGCCGAGAAGGAACCAGTGGGACAAAGAACAAGGCCACCTTGATCAGGGAGCTAGCCGAGATGGACCAGAGGGTTGGTCATGCAGGACCCCGGTCAGTTGAAGATTTGTTTCAGCAACGAGTTCGAGAGCGCTTGGCATTATATGGTGCTAACCCATCAGAGACCGCCATACAGGAAGCCATTAGAGGCATCCAGCTGCAGGATGAGCGACAAGAGAGAGAACGAGAGCGACAAGAGAGAGAACGAGAGCGACAAAAGAGAGAACTAGAGCGGCAACATGAGCGGAGAATGGCGGAAATACGGGAATCGGAGATCGCCTACAGACAGCTGCTAGAATCTGCTCAGCAGCAGGGTGGGGCTACCTTTGCCTGGGACTATCAGGAAATACCAGTTGACAACTATGAAATCCTGGCTGAAGAATCGGCAGTGGAAAATCTGAAGATTGCCATTCCTAAAGCCGAAGTGGATGATATGGAGTTCCAGGGAGCTAGCCTGGCTGAAGAATCGGCAGTGGAAAATCTGAAGATTGCCATCCCTAAAGCCGAAGTGGATGATATGGACTTCCAGGGAGCTAGCCTGGCTGAAGAATCGGCAGTGGAAAATCTGAAGATTGCCATCCCTAAAGCCGAAGTGGATGATATGGAATTCCAGGGAGCTAGGGCAGTTGGCTCATCTCCCCAGCCACAGATTACAGAAGGTATGGACTTAAGGGACTGTTCAGAGGATGTTATGGATTATGCATTGCCTGCTCAAGTACTGGCAGCAGGACAAAGTACTGCAGACCCCTGCTCTACACCCGTGGCAGTTTTGGAGGCCCGAGGTGAGAAGGTGATGGTTCCTCTTTCCCAGGGGATTTCAGAGATGCAGGGAGGAGAAGCAGCCCGTTTCCCTCCCCAACAGTTAGCCAGAGCAGATGGTGTGGAGTCCCCAGCAGAAGTGCTGGCAACAGGGCAGAGTGATAGCAACCTCTGCCCAGCACCTGAAACAACTGTGGAGTTTCAGGGAGCCGGGGCAGTTGGCCC
Organism: Rana muscosa; assembly: GCA_029206835.1. Taxonomy (NCBI): domain Eukaryota; kingdom Metazoa; phylum Chordata; class Amphibia; order Anura; family Ranidae; genus Rana; species Rana muscosa. Next base: position 736,059,329 of record CM055116.1, read on the forward strand.
CTCTCTCCAGCAACAAGCTGAGGTGGTAAAGCTTTTACCCCCAGCTGAATCACTGGCAGCAGGGCAGAATACTTCTGGCCGCTGCACACAACTGCAACTTGAGCTGATGTCAGTGGATGGGACTGCGGTCTCCACTCACAGCAACCCAGCGGAAGAGCTGGCAACAGAGCAGAGTGCCGCGGGCCTCTGCTCTCAACTAACAGAAGAGGGAGTTCCTGTGGGACTGGATGGGACTTCGGTCCTCACTGACACAACCCCAGAAAATGGTGTGACACTGGGACAGGAGGATGTCAGCCTTGCTTTGCAAGCACTGGGGGATTTTCGCCTACCACAAGTGGATGGGACTTCAGTCTCCACTTGTATACCTCAGGGATGCTGGGCAGTCGGCCCAGATCCCCAACAGCATGAAAGACTGAGCCCAGTCACCCTGTCTTCTCCCCAGCGGCGGGTATGTTCTCTGAGAGAGGCAGAGATTGGCTGGGTAAGTAATGCTTTGTTTGGAGCAATTTATTTGGGGTACTGTGTGGATACCGGCATTAGAAGAATGGACCTATGGACTAACTTCGGAGTCAACCCGTCTGGGGCCACCTCCTGTGTTAGTCTCCTGCCGAAAGGGGAGATGTGTGACAGGAGGGTCACTTTGGACACAGGGTGAGCCAGGAAACCATGGACATTAAGAAATATATCTTGGACTACCTAAAATGTAATATTTATCCACCATATTCCCAAGGATATCTGTAAAGGACTATTTACTGATTCTGAACTCAACAGGTTAATTGTAGGGATGAGCCGAACACCCCCGGGTTCGGTTCGCACCAGAACCCGCGAACCGACCGAAAGTTCGCACGAACTTTAGAACCCTATTAAATACAATGGATGCGAATGTTCGAAATCTAAAGTGCTAATTATAACGACTATTATGCATGTTATTGTCCCAAAAAGGGTTTGGGAACCAGGGTTCTGCACCAGGGGACATGTATCAATGCAAAAAGAAGTTTTAAAAACGGCCGTTTTTCTGGAGCAGTCATTTTAATGATGCATAAAGTGAGAAAAAAAAAACAAATATTCCTTTAAATATCGTACCTGGGGGGTGTCTAAAGTATGCCTGTGAAGTGCCACGTGTTTCCCGTGTTTAGAACTGTCCCTGCACAAAATTACATTTCTAAAGGAAAAAAAGCCATTTAAAACTGCTTGTGGCTTTAATGTAATGTCTGGTCCCGGTAATATGGATGAAAATCTTTAAGAAAAATGGCATAGCTACCCCATGACACACCCCCCCCACCCCAGCCCATTACCAGCCCCTTTGGGTCTTGTATGGATATTAAGGGGAACCCCGCACACAAAATAAAAAAGGCCCTATATACTCTGAACAGCCGTATACAGGCGGTGCATACAAGACAGGGACTGTAGGTTTGTTCTTATGTAGAATCTGTTTGTAATTTTGAACAGGTACATTGTTTAAGTGTAGCTCCAGGCAAAAAATCTATTTTTAAGCTTTTTGGAAAACATAGGGAAGGGTTATCACCCCTGTAACATTTGTTTTGCTGTCTGTGCAGTGTGCACCTGTTCAGAACAGTTCACCTCACTTTCCGTCCTAATGACAAATGTTTTTTGAAAATTTGGGGTTTTTATTGAAACAAGAATTGGTGATAAAGCATCAGTGGAGAGGAGACACTTTTTTTCCCATATTAACTCTTACAGGAGAGAATTTTCCTTCCTGGGGTAGATTTCCTCTCACTTCCTGTTGTATCCTTCCGTTTGCAAGGAGGAGTCGTTTGTAAGTTGGATGTTTGAAAGTAGGGGCCTGCCGTATATACTCAGCTGAAATTTGCCCCTTACATGTTGGTGTTGCCACAACACTGTGAGCCCTCACAGTTACTCTTGGTGGGCGCATGAATGGGCCCTGCTGTGAATTATTAGATCAAGAATTGTAATTGCATGCCCCTGTTGAACAGGGGCTGAAAAATTGGGCCTTTGTTGGTGGTGGTGGTGGTGGTGTTGACACAACACTGTAAGGCCTCACAGTTAGTCTTGGTGGGCGCAGGAATGGGCCCTGCTGTGAATTTTTAGAACAAGAATTGTAATTACATGCCCCTGTTAAACAGGGGCAGAAAAATTGGGCCTTAAGCACTGGTGCCACAACACTGCAACCACTCTCAGATACTCTAGTTGGAGTGCAGGAATGAGCCCTGCTGCGAAGCATTGCATAAAAATTGTAATAACACGCCCCTGTTAAACAGGGGCTGAAAAATTGGGCCTTAGCCACTGGTGGCGGCACCCAGAAACAAAAATGTTCTTCCAAGCTATCATCATCAATCGGATCATTGAGGAGGAGGAGGATAGTCAGTCAACATAACAGGACAGTCTCTCAGCGTCAGCATCAGTCTTGAAGGGATGTGACATTTGAAAATAAATTATTCTGTTATATCAGCTTCAGGTGTTTGGTAGCTGGTGGTGATCCAAGACTGGTTCATCTTTATGAAGGTCAGTCGATCAACAGAGTCGGTGGACAGGCGCACCCTGTGATCCGTGACAAATCCTCCAGCAGCACTGAATGTGCGTTCTGAAAGAACGCTAGATGCAGGACAGGCCAGTAGCTGAATTGCATACTGTGCAAGCTCTGGCCAGTGATCCATCCTCAAGACCCAGTAAGCCAGAGGATTTTGGGTGGGGAAGGTGTCCAAGTCTGACCTTGCCCCTAGGTATTCCTGCACCATGTATATCAGACGCTGGCGATGGTTGCTGGAACCGATCATACCTTGGGGCTGCGGACTAAAGAATTGTCTGAACGCATCGGTCAGACGGCCACCTTCCCCACCGCTCCTTCTTTGACTGACCGAAGCCTCAGCAACTCGTTGTCCAGGACCAGGAGTTTGTAACCTTCCAGTCTCTGGGAACGCGTTGCACAGACCTTTCTGCAAGGCCTCCCGGAGTTGTCTCATCCTCTGCTCCCTCTGCTATGGTAAGATAAGGTCCGCAACCTTATCCTTGTACCGTGGATCAAGGAGAGTGGCCAGCTAGTAATGGTCCCTCTCTTTGATCCGAAGAATACGAGGATCCTTTCACAGACTTTGCAGGATCAGGGAGGCCATGCAGCGTAGGTTAGCTGAGGCATTCGGTCCGGAGTCCTCTGGGTCACTAAGGACGACATGATCCGCAGCCACCTCCTCCCAGCCACGTACAAGTCCGCTGGTTTCTTGGGACTGTAAATCATCCCTAAAAGACTGCTGCTGATGATGCTGAGTGCCAGGCTCCACCTCCATGCTGACACAATCCTCCTCCTCCTCCTCTTCTTCCTGTGCGATGGGTGGGACAGAAGGAACACTGTCTGGGTAAAGGGGGCCTTGAGAGGCAAGGAAGTCCTCCTCTTCCTGCCTCTGTTCTGCCTCAAGTGCCCTGTCCATTATTCCACGCAGCGTATGTTCCAACAGGTGGACAAGAGGTACAGTGTCACTGATGCATGCACTGTCACTGCTCACCATCCTCGTGGCCTCCTCAAATGGTGCCAGGACAGTGCATGCATCCCTGATCATGCCCCACTGGCGTGGTGAAAAAAACCCGAGCTCCCCTGACCCTGTCCTGGTGCCGTAGTCGCACAGGTACTCATTGATGGCCCTCTGCTGCGTGTGCAGCCGCTGCAGCATGGCCAACGTTGAGTTCCACCTGGTGGGCATGTCACATTTAAGGCGGTTCTTGGGCAGGTTCAACTCCTTTTGCAGCTCAGCCAGGCGAGCACTGGCATTATAAGATCTGCGGAAATGCACACAGACTTTCCTGGCCTGCCTCAGGTCATCCTGTAAGCCCGGGTACCTGCCCAAGAACCGCTGCACCACCAGGTTAAGGACGTGAGCCACACAGGGCACATGGGTCAGTTGTCCCTGTCGGAGAGCGGAGAGGAGGTTGGTGCCATTGTCGCAAACTACCATTCCTGGCTTAAGCTGGCGTGGCGTCAACCACCTCTCGGCCTGCCCCTGCAGAGCAGACAGAACCTCTGCCCCAGTGTGGCTCCTGTCCCCCAAACACACCAGCGCAAGCACGGCATGGCATCTTTTTGCCTGCGTACTTGCGTAGCCCCCTGAACGCCTACGGAGCACCGCTGGTTCCGAAGACAAAGCACAAGAAGAGGCCACGGAGGAAGAAGAAGAGGAGGGGGTGGAGGACAGAGATGTGTCACAACCAGTAGTAGCATTTTGGAGGCGTGGCGGTGGAACAACCTCCAACACTACTGCACCTTGTCCTGCATCCTTCCCAGCTGCCAAAAGAGTGACCCAATGGGCCGTGAAAGAAAGGTAACGTCCCTGTCCATGCCTGCTGGACCATGAGTCAGCGGTAATATGCACCTTACCGCTGACCGCCCTGTCCAGCGAGGCCAAGACATTGCCTTCCACATGCCAGTAGAGAGCCGGAATTGCCTTCCGTGAGAAAAAGTGGCGTTTGGGAACTTGCCACTGAGGAACCGCACATTGCACAAACTCACGGAAGGGGGCCGAGTCTACCAACTGAAAAGGCAGCAGTTGAAGCGCTAGCAATTTAGCCAAGCTAGCATTCAACCGCTGGGCATGTGGATGGCTGGGAGTGAACTTCTTTCGACGGTCCAGCAGCTGGGGCAGGGAAATTTGCCTGCTAGAATCGGACGTCGGTGTACTGCTAGCAGAGTGCCCGCAAGTACTTGGCTGTGACACACCTAATTCTACACCTTCATTCCTCTCAGAGCAGGTTTCAGAGAGGACTGAAGGTATAGTGGGGTTGGAGATCCCAGCTGATGCGGTGCAAGAAGAGGTCAGCTTTGTTCTTTGGTGTGGGTCTTTAAGGTAGGCTTGCCAATGAGCTGCATGGCAGGTCAACATATGTCTGGTCAAGCATGTGGTGCCCAAGCGGGTGATGTTTTGGCCACGCGATATACGCTTGAGACATATGTTGCAAACAGCAGCTGTGCGATCTGATGCACTCGACTCAAAAAAGGCCCACACCAAAGAACTTTTTGAATAACAGGCAGAGGCAGCACCCTGCACAGGCGGAGCTCTGCGGTGTGATTCCGTCGGTGTGCTGCCCTTACGCTGGCCCCCCGAGGGCATCCTGCCTCATTGGAGATGTGCCTCCTCCTCATCCTCCTCCTCCTCCTCCTCCTCTCTCCTATTAGGCACCCACGTGGAGTCAGTGACCTCATCATCCCCTCCCTCCTCATCACTGGAGCCAATCTGGCAGTATGCTGCAGCTGCTGGAACATGACTGCCAGATTGGTGTCCTTCTTGAGCATCCCCTCTCTCTGCTCTCACGCTACTGCCTTCCTCTAGCTGGGTATCATCATCAGACCCTTCGAAACGCTGGGCATCCTCCTGGAGCATGTACCCAACACTGTGCTCAAACAGTTCGGGGGACTCCTCAGGAGGACATGGTTGGTCTAGGGAAGGAGTGACTGATGATGACATTGATACCAGGGAAGAGGACGCTTTGGCAGCTGCTTTGACAATACCCTGAGCCTGGGTGAGAGAGGATGAGGAGGATGAGGAGGGCTTGGTCATCCACTCTACCAAGTCTTCGGCATGATGCGGCTCAACACGTCCAGCTGCCGAAAAGAAGGACAAGCGTGTCCCATGGCCACGTGCTGATGGCGATGCACCGCGTCCACGACCAGCACTGTTGTCTCTAGACACAGAGCCTGCTTGCCCTCTTTTATTGGCTCCTGACTGTCTGCCTCTCCTTGTTTGCCTTCCAGACATTCTAATGGCCTGCAGGGAAATGGGAAAAGCAGCAATACAGGCTAAGTTCAGGTGTAATATGGTCAGGAGGCATACTCCGCCCGCTGTAAGTGCCGCAAAATCCTGTTGGTGTAACACACCAGGAAAAAGCAGCAATACAGGCTAAGTTCAGGTGTAATATGGTCAGGAGGCACACTCCGCCCGCTGTAAGTGCCGCAAAATCCTGTTGGTGTAACACACCAGGAAAAATCAGCAATACAGGCTAAGTTAAGGTGTAATATGGTCAGGAGGCACACTCCGCCCGCTGTAAGTGCCGCAAAATCCTGTTGGTGTAACACACCAGGAAAAAGCAGCAATACAGGCTAAGTTCAGGTGTAATATGGTCAGGAGGCACACTCTGCCCGCTGTAAGTGCCGCAAAATCCTGTTGGTGTAACACACCAGGAAAATGCAGCAATACAGGCTAAGTTCAGGTGTAATATGGTCAGGAGGCATACTCCGCCCGCTGTAAGTGCCGCAAAATCCTGTTGGTGTAACACACCAGGAAAAAGCAGCAATACAGGCTAAGTTCAGGTGTAATATGGTCAGGAGGCACACTCCGTCCGCTGTAAGTGCCGCAAAATCCTGTTGGTGTAACACACAAGGAAAAAGCAGCAATACAGGCTAAGTTAAGGTGTAATATGGTCAGGAGGCACACTCCGCCCGCTGTAAGTGCCGCAAAATCCTGTTGGTGTAACACACCAGGAAAAAGCAGCAATACAGGCTAAGTTCAGGTGTAATATGGTCAGGAGGCACACTCCGTCCGCTGTAAGTGCCGCAAAATCCTGTTGGTGTAACACACCAGGAAAAAGCAGCAATACAGGCTAAGTTAAGGTGTAATATGGTCAGGAGGCACACTCCGCCCGCTGTAAGTGCCGCAAAATCCTGTTGGTGTAACACACCAGGAAAAAGCAGCAATACGGGCTAACTTCAGGTGTATAATGTGCAGGAGGCTTAGCAACAATGACACTGACACTGTCCCCTGCCTATCCTTCTCTCTCCCTGTACACAAGGTTTATCAAAGTATATGACACTGACACTCTCCCTGCCTATCCTTCTCTCTCCCTGCACACAAGGTTTAGCAAAGAATATGACACTGACACTGTCCCCTGCCTATCCTTCTCTCTCCCTGCACACAAGGTTTATCAAAGTATATGACACTGACACTCTCCCTGCCTATTCTTCTCTCTCCCTACACACAAGGTTTAGCAAAGAATATGACACTGACACTCTCCCTGCCTATCCTTCTCTGTCCCTACACACAAGGTTTAGCAAAGAATAGATTTGACAAGATTTGACACTGTCCCTGCCTATCCTTCACTTTCCCTGTGCCGGAACACACTACACGAGGCAGCCGCGCTGGCGGCCTTTTATAGTGTGGGGCGTGTACTAAACCCCCTCAGCTATAATTGGCCACAGGCATCCTGCCTGTGGCCAATCATTGCTCTCCTCGCTGCCGGCGCTGTGATTGGCCAAGCATGCAGGGTCACAGTGCATGCTTGGCCAATCACAGCGCCGGGATTACACTGCGATGGCGCAGTGTATTGTGGGCCGTTCGCGTCACTCGAATTTGGCGCGAACGGCCCAAATCGTTCGTTGTTCGCCGAACGCGCGAACAGCCGATGTTTGAGTCGAACCTATGTTCGACTCGAACACCGAGCTCATCCCTAGTTAATTGAGAGATACTGATGTGTTCAGTCTCAATCACCTGTCTGCCTAGTGTAATGCTAATGAATCGCAGCTTCTAAAAGACCTGTTCATTGTTTGTGGTGATGTGGATTGGGGAAATTAAGTCTGTCCTTGTGTGTATTGTAAAGTAACAGACAGTCTGGTGAATATAAAGGTCATGCATAGTTATTTAAACATAAAGGGATTAGCTGTTGCCTTCTAAGAGATGGGTATTGGGAGACAAAAGCTAGCCTACTGTCAAATGTGTATTGGGTCTTGTTATGTTGTGGGTGGAGCTGGACCATTGTTCATTTTAGATTAATGCAGTATTGGATGTGTATAAAAGTTACAATGTTTTTGGCAATAAAGCCAGTCTATCCAGAGAAAGATACAGAGTGCGTCTCGTTCTTTCAGAAGGATTAATTCCTATGGGAAGTGGTCGTCTGGCTGTGGAGGATCGACAGTGAATTTGTGTCCAGGAGAGGGAAGATATCTAAACGGCGTTTAAACCCCTTTCATATTTGGGGTGTCGTTACAAGCTCTCCAAGAAACAACAGGGGGAAAAAGCCCAGGACCAGATGGGTTTCAGATTAAATATTATAAAAAATGTAAAGACCAGCTAGTCCCAGAATTGTGTAACTACTTTAATAGATTGGGGGAAGACCTAGAAATAAGGAAAGAATCTCTCCTTGCCAATATTTCTGTCATACCAAAAGCAGGAAAGGATGGAACAATATGTTCCAACTATCGGCCTATAGCTTTATTGAATACAGATATCAAGTTATATGCAAAAGTACTGGCAACGAGATTAAAAAATTTAATGCCAGAATTAATTAATGCAGATCAGGCAGGTTTTGTAGCAGGGAGAGAAGGTAGAGACAACAGTATAAGAACCCTATTACTAATCAGGAAAAAGAAGGAGAAGAAACCCCCAGTCGTACTCATGTCGATAGACGCTGAAAAAGCATTCGACCGAGTCAACTGGGGGTTTCTGATGGATACACTTTGGTATGTTGGTGTGGGATCAAAGTACATGAAATGGATTAAAAACCTATATACCCACCCGACAGCCAAAGTAAAGGTCAATGGGAGTGTGTCGTCTGTGTTTGAGATGCGTAATGGAACGAGGCAGGGATGCCCGCTCTCGCCCCTCCTGTATGTGTTAGCTTTGAAACCATTGTTGATAAACATAAGGAACAATCGAGATATAGGGGGGGCAAGAATAGGCGAGGATAAACACAAAGTGGCTGCATATGCAGACGACATACTCCTATACCTAACGAAACCAAGATTGTCTCTGCCCAATGTAGTAATGGAAATAAAAAAATACGGGACCTCTAAAATTTTAAGATCAACCCAATAAAAACTGTAATCTTTAACTTAGGAATAGACAAAAGGGAAGAAAGAATGCTACAGAAAGAGTTCCCGTTCACTTGGGAGACAAAAAAATTAACATATCTAGGAATTAAAATAACAACAACGTTAGAAGAACTGTATCCTGCCAATTTTATCCCCTCATTAAATGAAATCAAAGTAGAATTAAAAAAACAGCTCTAAGAGACCCATTTCATGGACAGGAAGAATTATTATATTAAAAATGGTGATCCTCCCGAAAGTGACATATAGGCTGCAGATGCTCCCAATAGATATACCCCAACCATTCTTTAAGGTAATAAAAAGAATCAATGATTTTGAAATACATATGGCAGGGTAAAAAGCCCAGAATAAAGTACACACTATTAACCCGAGGGAAAAAAAACGGGGGCATGTCCTTACCAGACATAAAATGATACCATAAGGCGATAATCCTAGCTAGATTAGCGGAATGGGTAAACCCACATACAAAAAAGAAATGGACACAAATGGAAGATATATTAAGCGCGACGCAATTACAAAAAAGCATATGGGTACCACCGAAATTTAGAACACTGGGTACAGACACACACACTATAACTAGGAAGGTATTTAAAATATGGGACACATTGCATTGGCACGAAAAATGGAAATATAACTCTCCATTAATCCCGTTAGCAGGTACAACATTCTTTACACCAGGAAATGGGACACGATTAGGAAAGTTATTGGGAACTGCACAATTAAAAGACATAATCACATTAGGTAAAACAAGAACAAGACAAGATTTAATCACAAAGTACAGGTGGAGTCAGCTTAGCGACTGGGAACATTTTCAATTAAAGCACTTAGTGAGCACTATCCCACAACCAATAAGAAACGAAAATGCACTAACCCCAATGGAAAAAATATGGGACAAAGGAAAGCCCCTGAGACATGGTATATCGCAGGTGTATAAAATGTTAACGGAAATAGAAACAAAAGGACCGGTACCCTTTTTAGAAAAATGGGGGCAAGACCTGGGCAAAGAAATAGAGGAAAAGCAAATGATAGAAGCAATATACAGTTTCTCCTCTGACTCTACCACGATAGAGGCAAATTATAAAAACATGGTATGCTGGCACCTGACACCAGAGAGAATGAATAAAATTCATCCCAATAATTCCCCACTTTGTGGGAGGGGCTGTAAGCAACTGGGAACAACAATGCATATGTGGTGGGATTGCCCAATAATAAAGGAGTACTGGGCATAGATTCTGGACTATATTGAAGTAGTAACAGGGGAAAAAATCTTACAAAACGCGTGGACATGTCTATTTCATGGTACAAACAAAACAAAAAAGCAATATCGGAAAACATTAGTCCCACCTCTGCTTAATGCGGCAAAGGGGTTAATCCCAAAAAACTGGATATCAACAAAAAAAACGGCCATAAAAGAATGGATACAACGAGTTGAGTACATTTCTGAGATGGAATATCTGAGCCAGGGAGAGCAGGGAAAAGGGGAAATCTATAGAGAAATCTGGGAAAAATGGAGAATCTTTAAATTGTCAAATAAATATGCTCAGGGAATGACAGAAAAAGATAAGGAATAAAGTAAAAGAAGAAAGGAAAAAGGACAGATCGGGGGAGGGGGTAGAGATGGGGGGGGGGGGGTAATAAGAGAAAGGGGGGGTAAAAGGGAATGTAAAGAAAAATGTAAAAGTATATATTTTTGTACCAAGTGTTGCTACACCATTGTAGGTGTGTATTGTATATGATAAATAATTTCCCAATAAAGAATAAATGTTTAAGAAAAAAAAGTCCGATGGAGCAAAGTCCGACCGTGTGTACAGAAAACCATCGGACTTTTGTCCGATGGACAAAACAAATAATGTTAAAATCAACCAACAATAGCAGAAGTTGACCAAAGGGTGGCGGTAAAGAGCAGAAAAGAGCAGAAAAACCACATGATGTTGCAAAAAGTTTTGAGAAAGTTTGCAGAAAAGTCAGAGCGTGTGTATGCTATGGGTGTTCCCGACCAACTCCGTTCGGACAAAAAACCACGGAAAAGTCCGATGGAAGTCCAACCGTGTGTATGGGGCTTTAGAATTAAGGCCAAAAAGTTCTATCTTGGTCTCATCAGATCAGAGAATCTTATTTCTCACCATCTTGGAGTCCTTCAGGTGTTTTTTAGCAAACTCCATGCAGGCTTTCATGTGTCTTGCACCAAAGAGAGGCTTCTGTCGGGCCACTCTGCCATAAAGCCCCGATTGGTGAAGGGCTGCAGTGATGGTTGACTTTCTACAACTTTCTCCCATCTCCCGACTGCATCTCTGGAGCTCAGCCACAGTGATCTTTGGGTTCTTCTTTACCTCTCTCACCAAGGTTCTTCTCCCCCCGATAGCTCAGTTTGGCCGAACGGCCAGCTCTAGGAAGGGTTCTGGTCGTCCCAAGCATCTTCCATTTAAGGATTATGGAGGCCACTGTGCTCTTAGGAACCTTAAGTGCAGCAGAATTTTTTTTGTAACCTTGGCCAGATCTTTGCCTTGCCACAATTCTGTCTCTGAGCTCTTCAGGCAGTTCCTTTGACCTCATGATTCTCATTTGCTCTGACATGCACTGTGAGCTGTAAGGTCTTATTTAGACAGGTGTGTGGCTTTCCTAATCAAGTCCAATCAGTATAATCAAACACAGCTGGACTCAAATGAAGGTGTAGATCCATCTCAAGGATGATCAGAAGAAATGGACAGCATTGAGTTAAATATATGAGTGTCAAAGCAAAGGGTCTGAATACTTAGGACCATGTGATATTTCAGTTTTTCTTTTTTAATAAATCTGAAAAATTGTCAACAATTCTGTGTTTTTCTGTCAGTATGGTGTGCTGTGTTTACATTAATGAGGAAAAAAATGAACTTAAATGATTTTAGCAAATGGCTGCAATATAACAAAGAGTGAAAAATTTAAGGGGGTCTGAATACTTTCCGTACCCACTGTATATATATATATTATTTAAAAATGAAAGAAATTAGGTATAAAACGTCTACTAATTTTACATAAAAAGAAAATTGACAAAGTGGCATATTTGGGCTTGATTGTGGTCTTAGGATCACATTCTGTTAAAATCACAATATAATAAAAGTATACATTCTGCCCACAGCAAACATTGAGCTTCTGTCTGTAATTTATCTAGTGCAGGTTCTAAACCATGCATCAAGATGATTTAATGTAAAAATAAAAACAACTACATGCTAATACAGACAGTTGCAATAGGTAGCTGGAATTTCTTCATGGCACAATAGCCAAGGATAGTTTTAAAGCTCTCTCATGCATCCATCTTTTGGTTTGGCTGTAGTCCCATGAGAGGTGGGATGTATGAATGCCAACAGTATTGGAATTCCAGGTGACTGAAATCCGTTTTCTCCTCATAAATTTAATTTAAGCGTACAGAACCATTCTTTTAAAATCTTCTTTAAGCCATCATGAGTAGAAATATGCGACCAAAGAAAAATCTGCTTTCATTAATATTAAAACTCTGCTTTAAACAGTGATTTTTCACTGTGATTTTTTACTCCATTAGGAAAAAGGTAGCATTTGTAAACTGGTAAATTGTGGGCCAAAGGAATGCTTATAATTCATTGTATTATTTACGTGTATTATTTACTCTGCAGAATGTACAGCTGTCCCTGAAACATAAAGCCTGTGCTTCCTCCTGGCCCATTGGGTGGCAGGATTCAGTAGGGATCTGATCTGCCATCAATTTACAAGAGCATCTAATAAGGAAGGATTCTACTTCCATATTGGACCATTTACATAATAGGTGAGGATTATTTCCTTATAACCAGGGCCGTCTTTAATATTGACTGGACCCTGGGCAAACATTTTCTTGCCCCCCCCCCCCCCCCCCCCCCCATGCAATTTTGCTCTCTACCCAAATAGCAGCTAGACTCAAAATCAGTTTACTGAATCAGATCAGGCAGCGATTGCGATTGGTTGCCAGAGGTTTCATTGTATCATTACCACTTACTGACTGGCTGCTAGAGGTTACACATGACTTCTGCTTGTTGATTGGTTGCTAGAAGTTACTGTACATCAATAGTAAAAAAAGAATAAATGTGAAGCGCTACACATTTATTCTTTTTTATACTGGTCTGCTAATAACAGTTGGTGTTAAGCAGCAACCTCTTACATCTAAAATATACAACACTTATTTAAATTTTATTAGTAGCGCAGAAGTACATTTCTTTTCACTGCACATCAGTAGTGATCACTGAATGGTTGCTAGAGGTTACTGCATATCCTTACCGCTCAATGATTGGTTGCAAGAGTGCAGATCATTACTGCTACTGATTGGTTGCTAAAGGTTATAGCTAAAGGTTATAGCACATCATCTCCTCACTGCCTGCACACCATGGACTAGGGAGGTGAGGGGACGCATCAATAGACAGAAAACTCCTAGGGATCTTAGGACTCCTGGGATCGGTGGCAATGCTGGGTGGGGGATGTAATCAGTGGCAATGTTTGGGGGGGATCAGTGGCAATGCTGCGGGAGGGGGTGTGATTAGTGGCAATGCTGGGGGAGGGGGAGTTGATGGGATCAGTGGCAGTGGTTGGGGGATTGGATTAGCTGGAAGGCAGTATGCTGTGGCAAATTCTGAATCATGTAGAGCAAAGCTGGAAATCTTGGACAAGTATATAGTGGGGGATTCTACACTGACCACCAATGTAAAGGGGGATTTACATTGACCACCAGTGTAAGGGCAATTCTGCACTTACCACCAATGTAAAGGGAAATGTACACTGATCACCAATGTAATGAAGAATTTACACTGACAACCATTGTAATAGGGGATTTACATCAAGGGGGATTTCTACACTGGCCACCAATGTAAGGGGGGATTTACACTCACCACCAATTTAAAGGGGGCTTCTACATGGACCACCAATGTAAGGGAGGATTAAAAACTGACCACAAATGTAAGTTTGGATTTTTTTACCGATTACCAATATAAAGTGGAGTTTCTACACTGGCCACCAATGTAATGGGGATTTACACTGACCACTAATGTAATGGGGATTTACACTGACCACTAATGTAATGGGGATTTACGCTGACCACTAATGTAATAGGAATTTACGCTGACCACTAATGTTATAGGGATTTACGCTGACCACTAATGTAATGGGGATTTATGCTGACCACTAATGTAACAGGGATTTACACTGACCCCTAATGTAATGGGGATTTACACTGACCACTAATGTAATGGGAATTTACACTGACCACTAATGTAATAGGAGTATTCACAAAAACCACCAATATAAGTAGGGATTTACACTTACCACCAATGTAAGGGGGACCTTCACACTGGGCAGTGGCCACTAGTGTGAATGAAAGGATTGTACACCAAGCCCCAATGTAATGAGAAGATTTACACTGACCACCAATGTAACTGACATTTAGCCTGCGTTCACATGTGTGTGTGTCGGGAATGCATGCAAATCTCTTTCCTGACACCACAGAAACATGCTGCCCTTTAGCAGATACACAACAGTGACATTAATTGTTAATGAAACCCTCACGTGTGTATTCACATACACCAAAAATCAGGGTGCTGTGGCACCGTGTTATTTTGAAAAAGGGTTCTACCTCCAATTTGCTTACCTTTGCTGAACAGGCTAAAGTTAGGCTTAATGACCACAGTTGTAGGCAGGACTTTCAAGCATGCCCCTTTACCTCCCCAGTGGGCAGCATTCAGCAGAGGTGATGGTGAATATGACCTCAGGGGACATGATATACATATTAATGCCGCCGCTATTTACATATCAATGTCGCCGGTCCGTGGCTATTTATATATCAATGCTGGTTGTTTGCATGTAAACACAGGGTATGCAGGTGAGTCATCTGTACAGGGCAATAGGGCAGAGATGGGCAGCATTAGTAACAGAACTTCACAATGAGATATCGGGACACAGCACGGGACTAAAACTCCAAGGGACAAGGAAGAGTAAACTGGGATAGTTGGCAAGTATGAGGCAGCTGCTTTGGGCCCCACAACAATGATTGGGCCCAGGCAGCTGCCCCTTTTGTCCTGCCTTAAAGACAGCCCTGCTTATAGGTGTCTTTTTATGAAACTGTGGTAAAATACCGCTATTCAGTTCTCAGGCATTCTCAGAGGAGATCGCTCTCCTCTGAGTGCCTGTGTATGAAGCTCTGTAGCTCGCTTCTCATGTTGAGTTGAGAGGCGAGCTACAAACGCCGGGAACTCCTGAGAACGGCTCCTCTCATTGTAATCTTGCGTGATATAGCGGGATTACAGTATGAGGAAGTGTAAAATACAAAAGTTGATCACGAACCAGGACACATTATACACCACATATTAATAAAAGAATAAAGTTACATTCCCCCTACACAATATACATTAACCTAATTATTAAAAAACATTGTTTTTTATCAATATTTAAAGATCATACATGTGCTTATTTAAATGTGAATGGTGTATAGTAAATGAATGGAATCCACATATGTAATGCACCATTCATATAAATGAAAAATACATTTATAATTATTATTATTTTTTTTTAATAAAGTATATAAATATAAACCCAGTATAACTGTAATAGAACAGTCCATGGGTAAAACCATATTTTAGGGTTTACAATTTTTTTTTACTAATAAATTAAAAATTATATAAAAATTACATTAATAATAGCATTTGAATGCAGGTAGAATTATATATATATATATATATATATATATATATATATACACCGTATTTTTCGGACTATAAGACGCACTTTTTTCCCCCAGAAATATGGGGGAAAATGTCCCTGCGTCTTATGGTCCGAATACATAACAGGGGCCCCGCCCCCCGCCGTCGCTGGCACCCGCCCCTGCCATCCGCTCACAGCCTCTGGAATCCCCCGACCGCCGCCACTGGCTCCGCCCCCCCCGCCGCAGTGTCAGGGGCTTTGTGAATCGAATTAGAGCCGCTCTCTTCTCTTTCTCTTTTGCTTACAGAAAGGGAGGGGGGCGGCGGGGGATATCCGCAGCTCTCCTCTCCCTGTCACAGCGCCGCTGCAGAGTTCTCTGGCAAATAGAGCAGCGGCGCTGTGACAGGGAGAGGAGAGCTGCGGGCTGTCTGTATATCCCCCGCCGCCCCCCTTCCCTTTCTGTAAGGAGAAGAGAAAGAGAGAGCGGCTCTAATTGGATTTGCTGGGTCGCCACCCAGCTTCCTGCCCACTGTTTCCCAACCCATGATTGGCCACAGCAGAGGGCCAATCAGAAGACACTGGGAGCATCATGGGAAATGAAGTCCCTGCAGAGTTTATGGCACCAGTTCCCCCAGCATGCAAGCACTCTGCTGGAGGGGAGGGAGGGGGTGTTAGAACTTAGAGGAGCAAAAGAGAGTACTCTGCTGGGGGGCACCACCAGAGAGCCACGCTGTACCCCGCACCACCAGAGAGCCACGCTGTACCCCGCACCACCAGAGAGCCACGCTGTACCCCGCACCACCAGAGAGCCACGCTGTACCCTGCACCACCAGGGAGCCACGCTGTACCCCGCACCACCAGAGAGCCGCGCTGTACCCCGCACCACCAGAGAGCCACGCTGTACCCTGCACCACCAGGGAGCCACGCTGTACCCCGCACCACCAGAGAGCCACGCTGTACCCTGCACCACCAGGGAGCCACGCTGTACCCACACCGCCAGAGAGCCACGCTGTACCCCACACCACCAGAGGCACGCTGTACCCACACCACCAGAGAGGGAGCCACACTGTTTCCGCACCACCAGAGAGGGAGCCACACTTTAACCGCTGTAACCGCACCACCAGAGAGGGAGCCACATTGTACCCGCACCACCAGAGAGGGAGAAAGACCGAGCCACTGCCAGGATACAGACATGCTACACTACTGACTAGAGTCACCCCAGGCAACCCAGAGTGAGCGAACGTCCAGCCAGAGGGATCACTGTTGCGATTTCACTGGGTCTGGTAAGAGGGCCTGTTGGCCATTATTCATTACTGTTCCCAGGGACTGAGCCATTAGGAAGTGCCTAACCTGATATCCTCTAGGCCTTATTGACCGCCACAATGTCCCTCTCTGTCCTCTTCCCACGGCGTCCCCTCTGTCCTCTTCCCACTGCGTCCCCTCTGTCCTCTTCCCACGGCGTCCTTCTCCCAGGGCGTTACTCTGTCCTCTTCCCAGGGCGTTACTCTGTCCTCTTCCCAGGGTGTCCCTTTGTCCTTCACCCACGGCAACCCTCTGTCCTCTTCCCACAGCGTCCCCTCTGTCCTCTTCCCATGAAGATGACAGGGCGGGCCTTGACAGGAAGGGGTGGTCATATTTAAATTAGGGGGTGCGCAAGTTTAGTCAGGCCTAGGGCAGCACAAAACCTAAATACACCACTGATGGCATGGTCACTCTGCGTTTACTGTGGCATGGTCACTCTGCATTGACTGTGGCATGGTCCCTCTGCGTTTACTGTGGCATGGTCCCTCTGCGTTTACTGTGGCATGGTCCCTCTGCGTTTACTGTGGCATGGTCCCTCTGCGTTTACTATGGCATGGTCCCTCTGCGTTTACTGTGGCATGGTCCCTCTGCGTTTACTATGGCATGGTCCCTCTGCGTTTACTATGGCATGGTCCCTCTGCGTTTACTGTGGCATGGTCACTCTGCGTTGACTGTGGCATGGTCCCTCTGCGTTTACTGTGGCATGGTCACTCTGCGTTGACTGTGGCATGGTCCCTCTGCGTTTACTGTGGCATGGTCCCTCTGCGTTTACTGTGGCATGGTCCCTCTGCGTTTACTATGGCATGGTCCCTCTGCGTTTACTATGGCATGGTCCCTCTGCGTTTACTATGGCATGGTCCCTCTGTGTTTACTATGGCATGGTCCCTCTGCGTTTACTATGGCAATGGTCAGGCTGCATTTAATGGGCACTGGAAAATATTTTAGTACACAATTTGGTTCAGAATATTTTTTTTCTTGTTTTCCTCCTCTAAAACCTAGGTGCGTCTTATGGTCAGGTGCGTCTTATGGTGCGAAAAATACGGTATATATATATATATATATATATAAAAGAAAAGTTAAAGAGGAAGTAAAGCCATTTAAAAAAAAAAAAAAAACCCGCAAAAGAAAGGCATAATGAGCTAGTATGCATAACATACTAGCTCATTATGAATGACTTACCTGAGATCGAAGCCCCCGCAGCGGTCCTCGGTCACCTCCGCCCCCGCCACCATCTTGCCTTGATATCCCGTCACTGCCGTCAGTGTATCGCCGCTCCGGCGCTGTGATTGGCCGGAGCAGCGATGACATCACACGCATGCGTGCTCGGGCCTGCAAGAACCCATTCAGGAAACCGTCAATGAAGCCGGCCCGCTAGTGCGCATGCGTGTGACATCATCGGCGCATCTGTTTATAGTAAATATCTCCTAGCATGAGAGACTGAGAGCGAAAACACCAAATTTAACACACCTGATCCTCATTCACACCTGAGACCTTGTAACACTAACAAGTCACATGACACCGGGGAGGGAAAATGGCTAATTGTGCCCAATTTGGACATTTTTTACTTAGGGGTGTACTCACTTTTGTTGCCAGCGGTTTTGACATTAAAGCGGAGGTTCACACAAAAAGTGAACCTCCGCTTTTTGGAACCCACCCCCCCTCCGGTGTCACATTTGGCACCTTTCAGGGGGGAGGGGGTGCAGATACCTGTCTAATACAGGTATTTGCACCACTTCCGGGTTCTGACTCCCGCGGGACGCATTGCTGTGCATATCACATGCAATGTTTGTGCGATATTAATTTAAATCATATTGCATTTGCACCAAAATGATACAGGACCCTTTATGTGGCCCGCACTGAAACAGATCGCATGGGTGTTCACACCCATGCGATCCGATTGCTGCACCATTTCATAGTTCACACTGCGATCTGTGAAATGATCTGGGGGTGTCATTAACTTTACATTGACAGCCGCAGCAGTGCGCTGATGTCAATGCAGGTGTGATGTGGAAACCGCACAGGGATCACGCTGGTTCCCGCATCGCACAAGTGTAAACCCAGCCAGAGACGTGAACATGTAAATAAAACAATATATATAATATATCTATATATAGATATATATATCTATATGTATATAGATATATATATATCTATATATATATATAGATATCTATATCTATATATATCTATATCTATATATATATATATATATATATATATATATATATATAGATATAGATATATCTATATATATATGTAGCGGGCATTTGAATTTAGGGGAAGCATCTGGGTGGTAGTGTAACCCAGATGCACAAATTGCTAGGGGATCCGGGACCTTTTTCTGGTTCTTGGAGGACTCTGGTGGTGTGAGGTTCCTGGTGGTCCACAGGTGGCGCTGTTGCACTGGGCCGGAGCTGAACTCACACCGCAAGACTGTGCCTTTTTGTCCTTCCCTGGAGCTGGTACAGCGGGGCGGGGAACCCGCTGTGACGCAAAGGGAGAGGGGATAAAAAGGGCGGATGCCCTTACCACGGGGTTCAGAGTTCGGAGTCCGGAGTGGGAGTCGGAGGACTCGGCCGCACCGGGGCACCTTCGGCTTGGGTGCTGGCGTTCCGGTGTTCCGGGCCTAGGTGCCCTTGACCTGGCCGGAGCGGAGATGGAGTCCATCTCAGGCACCTTTAGCCTAGGGTGAGGTACTATGGCGGATGCCTGGGGCTCAGTACCTTCGACTGAGTTCCGCGAGGGTGGAGGAATCCGAGGGGGCCCTAACTCCTTGGGTGCCCGTGTCTGAGTTTGTGAGGACTGGTGTGCGGAACTTCTCTGGAGATTCCGGCGCAGCATCGCTGGTGACAGAGAGGCCTCCGGTTTCTCCCTTGGACGGATTTCCTTCCCCTGACAGGGGCCGTGCTAGCGAAGGTAATTTGCGTTCTACCTCACATGGTCAGTGGCAGTGACTATTTACCGCTGGTGATACCACAGTGGTTAGCAACAGAAGGGAAAGGATTGTGCCTCGATCTATCCCCCATTATTACTCAGTAAAGAAACTGTATGTTTGCACGCCAAGAAGAATAAAACTGAGTTGGACCTATTCACTGTGTGGAACTCTGGTTACTAGGAGCAAAGGAGCCAGGGACGAAGTACTGGACTTGACTCTAGGACACCTACACAAGGCCCAATCTTTCTGGCCTTCACCTCTCAGCTATGGAGGACATGGGCCGTGGTGTATCTCATCCCTCTCCCCAGCACTGAAACCCCTAGACGAAGAAAGACAAGCCGAGTATGAGAAAGGGAGAGAGGGGTGAGGCCGCTACATATATATATATATATATATATATATATAGATAGATAGATAGATAGATAGATAGATATATCTGTATGTATATATATATATATATATATATATATATACTGTGACAGCAGGAAGGTAAAGTCACCTGGTTGCATCCAGGGGGGTAGATATATTTCGCCCAGATTCAGGCTTTACGCCGACTTATACAACTAGGTGGAGAGTTGTATAAGGCTAGTGGGCTCATGGATGACTCATACCTCTAGGGAGAGTGTGGGGCGTCGTGCAGACAGGGAGTTGATGAGACCAGCTGAAGCTTGTCAGCTCATTTAGGCCTCTATAAGAACTCCCAGCTTCATTAGATGTTAGCTCATGCCTGGAACCAGACCTGTGTGGACTGTCTAGGGAGAGTGAACCCCTGTGCGGTGAGACAAAGCCTGTGTGGCTATTTGCTTGGACATTTAAAACCAGGGACTTAGGGACTAGGACAGCACTAGGCTGATCCCAGTTGTTAGTTAGGAAACCTGTATGTTTAGTCAGAGGTCAAGTTGACCAGGATTTATTTTGTTTATGTTTCTTTTGCTTTGCTGTGTTTTGTCACTGTAAATAGAAAATAAACCGCACCTTTTTGATTTTTGAAAACCGCAACCTCCGTTTGCTGGGCCTGTTTTTGTGTGGGGAGCCCATCTCGGGGGTCACACACACCCGCTGCCGAGCTAACCCCCTCACAGTTGGTGGAGAACCAGTGGCAGTTTTTTTTTTAAGCCAGCATGGAGGAGATACTGAAGCAGCTGGCTCTAGCAAATGCCAATCAACAGCAGACAAATGCAGGTTTGCAAAAGAACTTCGCAGCCCAGCAGCAAGCTCATCAACAGAGCCTTGCAGCCCAGCAGCAGACAAACGCAACTTTGCAACAGAGTCTGGAGGCTCAGCAACAAGCCCAGCAGCAATCTGAGGCCCGCTTCATAGACCTGTTGCAGAAGCAAGAGCAGAGACTACAACAACAGATGGAAGCAGTAATGCAGCAACGTCCGCAGACCAGTGAGGAAAGCCGTCCCACTAATACCGCGTCCTTTGGGGTGAGTCGTTTATTGACAAAAATGACTGGAGAGGATGATCCAGAGGTATTTTTGACCACATTTGAAAGGACCGCTGAAAGAGAAAAGTGGCCTGAGGAGCAGTGGGCTGGACTGGTGGCTCCTCTGTTAACTGGTGAATCGCAGAAAGCTTACTATGACCTAGAGCCTAACCAAGCAAAAGACTATGTGATGCTAAAAGCTGAAATATTGGCAAGGCTGGGTGTCACCCAGGCTGTCCGGGCTCAGCGTGTGCATAACTGGACTTTCCAGCTTGGAAAACCCCCCAGGTCTCAAATGTATGATCTCATTCACCTGAGCAGAAAGTGGCTACAGCCAGAGACTTTGTCCGCACCAAAGATTGTGGAACGTGTTGTAATGGATCGGTTTTTGAGAGCTCTTCCTACTGCCATCCAAAAGTGGGTAAGCCATGGAGACCCAGAGACGGTCGATGGTCTTGTGGATCGTGTGGAGAAATACTTGGCTACAGAGAACCTGACGGCCTCTTCCAGAGACACTCGGACTTTCCACCCTAAGACCAGACCATCCCCAGGGGCGGATAAGAGGATTCCAAGGGGTGAGGGTGGAGAGAGTGAGAGGGTGGGAGCTCTACCCCAAGTTTGGCGAGAACAGCCTGGGAAATCAGCGGCTCAAGAGGCCGCAAGAAGGATCGTTTGCTACCGCTGCCGGCAAGCGGGACATATTGCAGCCAATTGCCCGGTTGTGGAGGAACCCATGCAGTGTGACTTTCTGACGGGCAGACGTCAGTCGCTGTGTGCGACAGTCGCATGCACTGCCATTCGAGGAACTGAGAAACATTTATGCAAAATGTGTGTTAATGGTAGAAATGTTGTGGTATTGTTGGATTCAGGTAGCCTTGTGACCCTGATAAAGGCTGAGTTAGTTAAAACAGAGGTCTCTGGGAATAGCAAGGTAGCTGTTATTTGTGTGCATGGGGACACCCGAGAGTATCCAGTGACTACAGTGTGTTTCGAGACCCCCAAAGGTACCCTCTCTCATCCAGTGGGCTTAGTATCTCAGTTACCGCATGACGCCATTGTGGGAAGGGATTTTCCGAAGTTCTGGGAACTGTGGGATGATCCTGAGCCCCCCACTGGTGCCCCTATGTACCAGGAATGTGATAGCCAGAACTCCCCTGAGAGTGGTGAGGACTCTCCGGAATTTCCCTTATCAGTATTGGCAGGGGAGACTCAAGAAACTGGAGAGGAGCCCACCTCCTCAGACGAAAACCTACCGTCTGTGGAGTTTTCTGATCTTGAGGTTCACAGGGAAAACTTTGCCACAGAACAGTTGAAAGACCCCGCCCTAATAAAGGCACGGGAAAACGTCGTGAAAATAGATGGCGAGTTAGTGAACCCAGATAATACCTGCACTTACCCATACTTCAGCGTAGAGAAGGACCTACTGTATCGGGTGGCAAAAAGGGCAGAAGAAACCGTTGAGCAGCTTGTGGTGCCCAAACCTTACAGGAAGTTGGTGTTGGAGTTGGCCCATGGGCACATTCTTGGAGGTCATCTGGGGACAGAGAAAACCCGAGAGAGGGTATTACAGAGATTCTATTGGCCGGGGGTGATGAAGGACATAGAAAATTATTGTTCCTCCTGCCCTGTGTTTCAGAGGTCGGCCCCGATGCCACATTTCCGTAGCCCGCTGGTCCCTCTACCCATCATTGAGGTCCCGTTTGAGAGGATCGCCATGGATTTGGTAGGTCCTATAATCAAGTCCGCTAGGGGGCACCAGTACATATTAGTTATAATGGACTATGCCACCCGTTATCCAGAAGCGATCCCTCTCCGAAATACCTCGGCCAAAACCATAGCCAAAGAGCTATCTCTTGTGTTTAGCCGGGTGGGTATTTGTAAAGAACTGCTTACGGACCAAGGTACACCCTTTATGTCCCGGGTTATGAAGGAGCTGTGTAAATTGTTCAAAGTGACGCAATTACGTACATCTGTGTATCACCCCCAAACCGATGGGCTGGTTGAAAGGTTCAACAAAACCCTAAAACAAATGTTGAAGAAAGTGGTGGATAGAGATGGAAAGGATTGGGACTGTCTACTTCCTTATCTGATGTTTGCTATTAGGGAGGTGCCCCAATCCTCTACGGGATTCTCCCCCTTTGAGTTACTGTATGGGAGACACCCAAGAGGGCTGTTGGATATTGCCAAGGAAACTTGGGAAAGTGAGAGTTCTCCCCACAGGAGTGTGATTGAGCATGTCGCCCTGATGCAAGACCGAATTGCACAGGTAATGCCCATCGTGAAGGAACATTTGGCCCAAGCGCAGTTAGCACAGCAGAGAGTGTACAACCGTGGAGCCAAGACCCGTACCTTTTCCCCGGGGGATAGGATACTGGTACTTGTCCCTACGGTTGAAAGTAAATTCCTTGCCAAATGGCAAGGCCCCTACGAGATAATGGAAAAAGTGAGCAAAGTGAATTACAAGGTCAGACAACCAGGAAGGCGAAAGCCCGAACAGATCTATCACGTTAATCTGTTGAAAGCCTGGAGGGATAGAGAGTCCCTAGTCGCAGACACTTGGTCACCAGCTCAAACTGGTTGCGTGATTCCTGAGGTTGGAATAGCAGCCACTTTGTCACAACCCCAACAACAGGAGGTTAAGGAGTTTGTGCTTCGCAACAAGGAGGTATTCTCTGAGCTGCCGGGACAAACATCTGGGGTAGAGCATGACATCATTACCCCGCCCGGTGAAAGGGTGAAGTTAAAACCCTATCGGATCCCAGAGGCCCGACGGGAGGCAATACGGGAGGAAGTACAGAAAATGCTGAACTTAGGGGTGATAGAGGAGTCCCAAAGTGATTGGTCTAGTCCCATTGTGTTGGTGCCTAAACCGGATGGGAGCTGGCGATTTTGTAACGATTTTCGTCAGTTGAACAAAGTTACAAAATTTGACACCTACCCCATGCCACGTATAGATGAGTTGATCGACCGGCTGGGAACAGCCCGATACATGACGACTCTTGACCTCACAAAAGGGTATTGGCAAATCCCCCTGGCCAAGTCGGCCAAAGAGAAAACCGCATTTGTAACCCCAGACGGGGCGTTCCAATATAAAAGAATGCCGTTCGGGTTACAGAATGCGCCGGCCACATTCCAGCGGAAAATGGACCAGATGCTGAGGCCCCATCGGAAGTATGCTGCGGCTTACCTGGATGACATAATTGTCCATAGCACAGATTGGGCCTCACATCTGCCAAAAGTGCAAGCAGTCCTGGACTCTGTTCGGGAAGCGGGGTTTACGGCTAACCCCAAGAAGTGTACCATTGGGCAGGAGGAGGCCAAATATCTTGGGTACACCATTGGGAGGGGAGTAATAAAACCCCAACTCAACAAAGTCGAGGCCATCCAGAGTTGGCCACGTCCCAACAGCAAGAAGCAGGTACGAGCCTTTCTGGGAATCGCTGGGTATTATCGGCGATTCATTCCCCACTTTGCTTCTAAGGCTGTGCCCCTAACCAACCTGACGAAGGGGAAAGGGTCGGTCATGATTAAATGGACCCCCGAGGCTGAGGCAGCATTCCAATTCTTGAAACAAGCCTTATGTAGCCAGCCAGTGTTGTACTCACCCGACTTCTCTAAAGACTTTGTCGTACAAAGTGATGCGTCAGATGTGGGGTTAGGAGCAGTATTGTCCCAGGTCTGGAACGGGGAAGAGCACCCAGTCATTTACCTCAGCAGGAAGTTGAAGTCCCATGAGGTAAATTACGCCACCGTTGAAAAGGAGTGTTTAGCGGTGAAGTGGGCTCTAGATTCCCTTCGGTACTACCTGCTAGGTAGGCACTTTGACATGGTTACGGATCACACTCCGTTAAAGTGGATGGCTCAAAACAAGGAAACAAATAGAAGAGTGAATAGGTGGTTCCTGGCCCTCCAGGAATTCAACTTCACAGTAAAGCATCGCCCTGGCGTTCAAATGGGGAATGTGGATGCTTTGTCTCGAGTACATGAATGCCTGATTGCTGGTGTTCCAACCCCGAGGTTAAAACAAGAGGGGGGGGGTATGTGACAGCAGGAAGGTAAAGTCACCTGGTTGCATCCAGGGGGGTAGATATATTTCGCCCAGATTCAGGCTTTACGCCGACTTATACAACTAGGTGGAGAGTTGTATAAGGCTAGTGGGCTCATGGATGACTCATACCTCTAGGGAGAGTGTGGGGCGTCGTGCAGACAGGGAGTTGATGAGACCAGCTGAAGCTTGTCAGCTCATTTAGGCCTCTATAAGAACTCCCAGCTT
Organism: Rana muscosa; assembly: GCA_029206835.1. Classification (NCBI taxonomy): domain Eukaryota; kingdom Metazoa; phylum Chordata; class Amphibia; order Anura; family Ranidae; genus Rana; species Rana muscosa. Next base: position 736,084,719 of record CM055116.1, read on the forward strand.
CATTAGATGTTAGCTCATGCCTGGAACCAGACCTGTGTGGACTGTCTAGGGAGAGTGAACCCCTGTGCGGTGAGACAAAGCCTGTGTGGCTATTTGCTTGGACATTTAAAACCAGGGACTTAGGGACTAGGACAGCACTAGGCTGATCCCAGTTGTTAGTTAGGAAACCTGTATGTTTAGTCAGAGGTCAAGTTGACCAGGATTTATTTTGTTTATGTTTCTTTTGCTTTGCTGTGTTTTGTCACTGTAAATAGAAAATAAACCGCACCTTTTTGATTTTGAAAACCGCAACCTCCGTTTGCTGGGCCTGTTTTTGTGTGGGGAGCCCATCTCGGGGGTCACACACACCCGCTGCCGAGCTAACCCCCTCACAATATATATATATATATATATATATATATATATATATATATATACACATTGAAATAAACACACACACACACATATATATATATATGCTATATGCTATATATATATATATATACATATATATACAGTATAGATTGCTAACCTGCTCGTTGGGGTGTGTAATGGTAGGGAAGATGTATGGCTGCTAGTGGATGAAAGAAGGAAGTCAAAAGACTTCCTTCTTCCTCCAGAATACTCAGCCAGCTTTGCGCTTCTCTCTCTGATTCTCCACCTCTGAGATGGTGAATCAGAAAGTGAGAATTCTGTAAGAGATCACCAGTGAGGTGCCGAGATCGCACCTTCATACACTGGCCGTTTCTGTGACAGTCAGTTACAGATTCTCACTGTGCTGAGACAATCAGTGGAGAACATGTTCTCCACTGATTACCTCAGTTTCATACACTGGTAATGACCTGAGATCAGCGGTGAGACTCGGGATCGCCTCTGATCTCAGTTTCATAAAAGGACACCATAACCCCTTGGAGCTTTAAATGTGGGAACTATAATAGAGGTTGCCTAAGGGGAGGGGAGTGGCACAGGTGTTCGATATGGAAGGTTACCACACACTGTTGCACAATAGTCAACTGCTGCCATTCACTTAAGTGAATCATAGTTTTTAGTTAGGGTAATCACCAGCTCTCAGCTTGGAAGTTCCGATTCACTTGAACAGGTTCACTTATCCCTAAGCATGAGCAATTCCAGTGCTCACCAGGAAAAATGCACGAGCACCCTTACCTTACCAGATTATCAAGCCATGTTACGGAGACCTTGGTGCCCTCGGAGAGCATAAAATATGAGGTATAACCACTTTGACAACTGCCTAAGTGTAAAAGAAAATATGTGGACTGGTTCTTTACTCAGTAATTATAACAACAAGGTTTATGGGCCCAGGGGATACTAGTATTAAGTACTGCTTACAATTCTTGTTGTGAAATACCAGGACAGGAGTGAACTCTTTATTTTCACTTATACTGCTGTAGCAGCCTCACCCCTCTCTCCCTTTCTCATGCTCGGCTTGTCTTTCTTCGTCTAGGAGTTTCAGTGCTGGGGAGAGGGATGAGATACACCACGGCCCATGTCCTCCATAGCTGAGAGGTGAAGGCCAGAAGATTGGGTTTTGTGTAGGTGTCCTAGAGTCAAGTCCAGTACTTCGTCCCTGACTCCTTTGCTCCTAGTAACCAGAGTTCCACACAGTGAATAGGTCCAACTCAGTTTTATTCTTCTTGCCAAACATTAAACAGTTTCTTCTACTGAGTAGTGATGGGGAATAGATCGAGGCACAATCCCTTCCCTTCACCTGCTAACCACTGTGGTATCACCAGTGGCGGGTAGTCACTGCCACTGACTATATTGAGTAGAATGTGAATTACCTTCGCTAGCACGGCCTCTGTCAGGGGAAGGAAATCCATCCAAGGGAGAAACCAGGGGCCTCTCTGTCACCAGCAATGCTGCGCCGGACTCTTCAGAGAAGTTCCGCACACCAGATCTCACAAACTCAGACACGGGCACCCAAGGAGTTAGGGCCCCCTCGGATTCCTCCACCCTCGCGGAACTCAGTTGAAGGTACTGAGCCCCAGGCCTCCGCCATAGTACCTCACCCCAGGCTAAAGGTGCCTGAGATGGGCTGAAGGTGCCTGGGTGCGGCCGCATCCTCCAACTCTGACTCCGAACTCTGAACCCTGTGGTAAGAGCGTCCGCCCCTTTTATCCCCTCTCCCTTCACGCCACAGCGGGTTCCCCGCCCCACTGTACCAGCTCCAGGGGAGGACAAAAAGGTACAGTCTTGGGGTGTGAGTTCAGCCCCGGCCCAGGGCAACAGCGCCACCCGTGGACCGCAAGGAACCTCACACCACCAGAGTCCTCCAAGAACCAGAAAAAAGGTCTCGGATCCCCTAGCAATTAGTGCATCTGGGTTACACTACCACCCAGATGCTTCCCTTAAATTCAAATACCCGCTACACTGCCTTTTGGAATTGTATTCATGTTTGAAGCTTAGGGCAATAAATCACAACCCTTTTTTATGCTACCCATGTGTGCAGTGCAGTTCATCACATTTATTTCACTGTCATTTTTTTCTCAATACTATTGTGCATGGATTGCGATTTATAGCTTAATTCCTGCAATATTTAATTTTACAGCTCCTATTGCAGAATAAAAGCACAATTTGCTGTTTGTTTATTATAGCTTAAAATACATTAATAGACACATACAGATCAGATAACTATACCATAGTATAGCTCCAGATTATTATCAAACCAGCTCTTTATAATTTTTATGTTAGGGTATATATATATTTATTACAGCAGCACAGTCACCATCACATTAAACATTATTTCTGGGTTATTAATGGTATGTTATCTTTATAAATGTTCATAAATCTCTACATGTCTACTCTATTTCTTTAGCTTGAACTCCTAGTCCTTGTATTTAAAGTGAGATCTGTTTTCTAACTTATTACACCTGGTAACTGACCTTGAAACAGCATATATGCCAGGGAGGTGATTTACTAAAGGCAAATAGACTGCACTTTGCAAGTGCAGTTGCACTTATGTTTTCCAGAGCTTAGTGAATGTGCTGAAGCTTCACTTTGTAAAGAATACCCAATCAGGTGCAAGGAAAAACAATTTTTTTTCTTGCACATGATTGGATGATGGAAATAATCAGAGCCTCACCACATTTACTAAACTCTGGGAAAATTAGTGCAACTGCAATTACAAAGCACACAGTCTATTTCATTTTAGTAAATACAGGAGTTTTAATTTTCCAAACTGCATACTGAGAGGTCAGACAGTCAGGAAATTAATATTTTCAGATGGAGGGCAGAAATAACACCTTCTGTACTTCTCTTAGAACAGTTTTATCTTAAAATGATCATGGGCATTTTAGTGCAGTTTAAATACACCTTTACAATTTTTCTGAGTCATTTATTTACATGAGTGAGAATGAAGTAGGTAGGCTAATTAAAATAATAATTTTGGCAGCTATGTTACATGTAATTCCTAGTGGTAAGCATTCATTCCTTTCATTATTTTTATCTTTTATTTTTTGAAATTAATAATAAGTGAATATGATATTAATTAACTGCATAGGAAAGCCTCTGTTTTACTTATTGTTCATGTTCATCAAGGTGTATGTAAAGCCAAAGCTTTTTCTTTTTTCTCTCTTTTTTTTTTTTTTTTAGCTTTGGATAGAGTAGGGAAGGACTAAAACCACTATGGTCTTTTATTTTTATTTTTTTACCATTTGTTTCCTATTTGTAAGACTGACTATCTCTTCCTGCCCCCGAGTCCTGTAGTGAAACTAAAGGTAACTGTACGATCAAATTCTGTTTTGTATTTTCAGCCTGAGACAGTTTTCACTTGAGACAGATTTTCGCACTGGAAGACTTTTTTGTCTTGGCAACATTGGGTCACTCGGAGAAAAAGATACGGACATCAAAAAAATCTGACAGGGGTTCTAACCCACTTTCACTCCATATAACATGAAAATTGGGGGGTTACATATTGTATATGTAACCCTACCCCTGTAAGAGCTGCTGAATAGGATGGGTCCTCTGTTCTTTGCCTCGACCTTCTCAACAACTTCAGCCCTTCTGACACAGCAGGTTGAGTGTATATACAGTACATATAATATCACAGGAATTCACTGAAAGTAATGCTTAGTACCCAATAGTATATCAAAGAAATCAAGCACCAAACCAAGTGGTGAAGGCAAACTTTGTCACCCAATATGGTTGGTAATTAGGCAAGTAAAATGAACTAGCATTATGCGGCGTACACACGATCGTTTTTCATGCCATTTTTTAAACCAACGTTTTTCTCGTTGTTTTTTTTCATGTTTCCTCTCAAGCCTGTCTTGCGTACACACGATCATTTTAAAAAACGTTCAAGCAAAGCGCAGTGACGTACAACATGTACGACGGCACTATAAAGGGGAAGTTCCGTTCGGATGGCGCCACCCTTCATGTTAGTAAAGTTTGTTGAGCGACGATTCGTGCTTTTCAGCCTTGTGCTTTTCAGTCCGTTACAGCGTGACGAATGTGCTATCTCCATTACGAACGCTAGTTTTACCAGAACGAGCGCTCCCGTCTCATACTTGATTCTGAGCATGCGCGTTTTTTTTCACCTCGTAAAAGCATACACACTATCGTTTTTCACGTCGTTAAAAAAAACGACATGAAAAACGACGTGAAAAAATAGAGCATGTTCGAAATTTTTAATGCCCGTTTTTCACGTCGTTAAAAATGCTCTGGAGCATACACACGATCGGTTTTAATGCCCATTTTTAAAACTGGCATTTTTAACGGCATGAAAAACGATCGTGTGTATGGGGCATTAGAAAAACTATACACACATAAAGCACTGGTATAATGCTCAACGCTGAAACGCCTGATAATGAAAAATAGTGGGAGGACATGCATAAGTATGCTAGTTCATCAATAGCAACAATAAAAATATATTATAGAGGTAAAAATTGAATATAAATAAAAAAATAAGGTTTTTGTAAAAAACTATCGATCAAAGTCCTGAAATGAACGAGTAGAACATACAGTTCTAGGGGGTGCGCCCCTGTCAACTCTGTGTCTCTGAAACAAAGTCTGCAAAGGGAGCGAGGCTGCTTCAGGCGTGGGCTAGGGGACCCGATCACTATGGGAAAAGGAAGGCAAAAAAAAGACGAGAAGCGTCAGGCAAATCCCAGTGCAACATTATTTTATTTGATTACAATACAAATTGTTGATAGCATAAGGTGCACTTACATAGTGCTAGTGAGGGTAGGTGCTTTCCAGATCCAGCATCACAGAAGAGCTGCCTGGGTGTCCCTGTGGAAGGGTCCACAAGCGCCATGTGTGTCAGTGGGAAGCTGAAGCCTCAAGGGACCTGGGGAGGACGCCGGTTGTGTAACTCTGTGTAGCAATGTTTGGGAGCTGTTAGAGTGGGGAGCCGCCTACCACTGTATCTGGCCAATCAGAACGTGCTTCTAAGGCATGGCCAAGCTTCCTTCATCAGCTGGTTCGAATTTAAACTTTCAGGATGTTTGACAGGAATTGCCCAGCCAAATGCCCCACTGTGCATTGCTAAACACCATCATTGGTAAAAGTCATGCACCTGGTCAAGACTTTTAGCCACAGATTGTTGAGATCACTTCTCTGAGATGTGCTGCAAAAATGTCATGCCTTACATAGGCGTGCGCACAGGGTGTGCCAGGTGTGTCCAGGCACACCCTAATCACCCTGTGCAGAACAGATTCCCCCTACTGACCTGGCTCCCCCCTCCTTCCCCCCACAGCACTGCCAGCTTCCCTCCTCTGCCACCGGTTGTTGCTGTGGATGTTTTTGGATGAGTGGGGGAAGGGGCCAGTAAATATGCCATTTACCGGCCCCTTCCCTTTCTGAATGAACATTGTGAGTGATCGGTAGAGTGTGTTTGAGCTTTGGGGTGCACACCCTAATGCCAAAGGCTGGGCACACCTATGATGCCTTACTATCACTAATCTGGTCTATCTATCCATCTGAGTTAACAATCTGTGGCTAAAAGTTTTTTCTGTTGTTGTTATTTGTGTATATGTATTAGGCCTAACTCTCTACTGTTATTTGTATACTTAGGCAAGTTCCACCTGACACACCCTGAAGAAGATTGTCTACAATTAAAACGTGTCAAAAACAATCAGTGGCAACTATTTACTTTTGTATGGTGCATCTTATTTTGGTTCCTGGTTTGACCTTGGTGGCCAACAATTCATTTGTGCTTGCATGATACAAAGTTCCTTTACTCCCATTGAGAGACCAGTAGATTATGCTGTATAGCTTAAGACCAAAACATTTTATGTAATAACAATTGAAACTTTTTTTGTACAAATAAATTTTTCTGCTTTTAAAAGTGTCTCTAATTAATTTTTGGCTGCCACAAAAGCCCATGGGAGATGCCTTTTTGGATAGCATTCTGAGACGGAGCAGCCCTTAATCCATGAGATACTCATCCACACTCTGTACATTGCCACTGATACTTTGCCGTGAATTGCAATTTGTGGGACTAGGGAGAGTGGAGTGTATGCTCACCTGCATGCACTGTGATTTCAATGTCCAACAGAGAAAAAATACCATGGGTCCCCACCAAGTTCCATACCAGACTCTTCTGGTCTGGTGAGGATTTTAAGAGAAAACCCCATGCAAAAAAAGACTAAAGAAAAAGCATGAGCTCCACCTCAAAATCTATACCAGACTCTTATCTGAATATGTGGCCTGGCAGGCCAGGAAAGGGGGCCCTGGGTGATGTCATCAGAATGTGTCTGCATTTTTTTTTTTTTCAGCATGTCAGTGGCATTGTTCAAAGTGATAGATTTGGATCTGCATTACTGAATGATATAACTGGTGATGGATTTACATAAGGGGTCTTTTATTTCATAAAGGACTTGTTAACGTGTGTCTGTGTGATCAGGCTCCACACTAAACAACCACATCTCAGGTGCTTTTCTCTACTGAAGAAATTAAATGTAACAGCAACAGAAATGCTGCATACGAGATGCAAAATAACATTCTTACTTTATTAAAATAGCCAGCAGGAACATGTTCTCTTACAACATGTTTCCAACTTGTCACTCCTTGAGAAAACACTGTACCTGGCACAAACCATGTCAGAAAGGAGCCTGTTCCTACTGCATCTTGGTGTGCATCATTCCTAAATAAAATAATAAAAATATTATTGAAAATGAATTGCTTTCCATTGACTAGCAGATAGGTCCTTATCAGAGGAATCAACATCTTATGTTGCTCTACATTCTTTAATTAACTACAGAAGAGACACAAACAAACATCTATGCTCAAATTTGTACAACTGCATACAGTATGTGTCAGTGGCGGTGCGTCAATAAGGGTGCACGGGCGCCGCCCCCTCTCTCCAGCCACCCCCTCTATGACCAATGGATAGATTCATGCATTGCATGTTACCTGATTTGCTGAAATGACAGGCACTGTGATTGGACACCTATCAGGCATTCAATCGCCTATAGGAGAGGATGGGAGAAGACATGGAGGACATGGAGGAGCATTGAGGAGCATGTCCATGGAGAAACACCGCTCGCCGCCGTCACCTGCTGCCCCACGAGACAGGGTAAGTGCCATGCAGAAGGCAAAAGGGAGGGGGGTCACAGTGGCAGCATTCGAAGGGCACAGTGGTAGTATTCAATAGGCACAGTGGCAGCATTCAATGGGCACAGTGGCAGTATTCGATGGGCACAGTGGCTGCATTTGATGGCACAGTGGAAGCATTTGATGAGCACAGTGGCAGCATTTGATGGGCACAGTGGCAGCATTTAATGGGTACAGTGGGAACATTTGATAGCACGGTGGCAGCATTTGATGGCAAAGTGGCAGCGTTTGATGGGCACAGTGGCAGCGTTTGATGGGCACAGTGGCTGCGTTTGATGGGCACAGTGGCAGCTATTGATGGGCACAGTGGCGGCAGTTGATGGGCACAGTGGCTGCAATTTTTTGGGCACAGTGGCTGCGTTTGATAGGCACAGTTGCAGCTATAGATGGGCACAGTGGCGGCATTTGATGGGCTCAGTGGCTGCAATTTTTTGGGCACAGTGGCTGCGTTTGATGGCACAGTGGCTGCGTTTGATGGGCACAGTGAGGCTGCAACTGATGAATTTTTCAGTTTGTTTGTGCCCCCCCAAAAAATTTGAGCACCAGCCGCCACTTGTATGTGTACTACCAAGATCAACATACAGTGCCTTGAAGAAGTATTCACAACCCTTGAAATTTTCCACAGTTTGTCATGTTACAACCAAAAAATGTAAATATGTTTTATTGTTTTTTTTTTTTGTGATAGACCAACACAAAATGGCACATAATTGTGAACTGGAAGGAAAAGGTTAAATGGTTTTAAATTTTTTTTTACAAAACATTATGTGAAAAGTGTGGCGTACATTTGTATTCAGCCCCCCTGAGTCAAAACTTTGTAGAACCACCTAATGCTGCAATTAAAGCTGCAAGTCTTTTTGGATATGTCTCTACCAGCTTTGCACATCTAGAGAGTGACATTTTTGCCCATTCTTATTTGCAAAATAGTTCAAGCTCTGTCAGATTGGATGGAGAGCGTCTGTGAACAGCAAATTTCAAGTCTTGCCACAGATTCTCTCTTGGATTTAGGTCTAAACTTTGACCGGGCCATGCTAACGCATGAATATGCTTTGATCTACACCATTCCATTGTAGCTCTGGCTGTATGTTTAGGGTCATTGTCCTGCTTGAAAGTAAACCTCTGCCCCAGTCTCAAAACTTTTGCAGGTTTTCTTCTAAGATTGCCCTGCATTTGGCTCCATCCATCTTCCCATCAACTCTGGCCAGCTTCCCTGTCCCTGCTGAAGAAAAGCATCCCCAGAACATGATGCTGCCACCACCATGTTTCACAGTGAGGATGGTGTGTTCAGGGTGATGTGCAGTATTAGTTTTCCGCAAAACATAGCATTTTGCTTTTAGGCCAAAAACGTTACATTTTGGTCTCATCTCTCCAGAGCACCTTCTTTCACATGTTTGTGTCTCCCACATGGCTTGTCGCAAACTGCAAACATGACTTCTTATGGCTGTCTTTTAACAATGGCTTTCTTCTTGCCACTCTTCCATAAAGGCTAGATTTGTGCAGTGCACGACTAATAGTTGTCCTGTGGACAGATTCCCTCACCTAAGTTGTGGATTTCTGCAGCTACTCCAGAATTACCATGGGCCTCTTGGCTGCTTCTCTGAATAATGCTCTTCTTGCCTGGCCTGTCAGTTTAGGTGGACGGCCATGTCTTGGTAGGTTTGCAGTTGTGCCATACTCTTTCCATTTTCGGATGATGGATTGAACTGTGCTCCGTGAGATGTTCAAAGCTTGGATTATGTTTTTTATAACCTAACCCTGCTTTAAACTTTTCCACAACTTTATCCCTGACCTGTCTAGTGTGTTCCTTGGCCTTCATGCTGCTCTTTGTTCAATAAGGTTCTCTAACAGACCTCCGAGGGCTTCACAGAACAGCTGTATTTATACTGAGATTAAATTACACACAGGTGGACTCTATTTACTAATTAGGTGACTTCTGAAGGCAATTGGTTCCACTAGATTTTTGTTAGGGGTATCAGAGTAAAGGGGGCTGAATTCAAATGCACGCCACGCTTGTGACATATTTATTTGTAAAAAAAATTGAAAACCATTTATAATTTTCCTTTCACAATTATGTGCCACTTTGTGTTGGTCTATAACATAAAATCACAATAAAATACATTTACGTTTTTGGTTGTAACAATAGAAAATGTGGAAAATTTCAAGGGGTATGAATACTTTTTCAAGGCACTGTATCTATAGTGGCTTAACAGTTGCAGTATATATACTGTGCATGATCAAAATAATATTACCATTTATGCCAACTGGCTAACCATAATATGACTATTTCATGAATAAATTCACATGCTTAATTTGATCATCCAAATTAAAACGCACAATCCATTCTCTAAAAAGATAAATACAGTATGAAGCAATACTTTTACAAATAAAAGTAGCTATAAAGGAATGGAAAAAAACGAAATAAAGTTTATCTCACATTTTAATCCTTTGATGTTTGAGTCACAAGCTTCATAAAATCTTATTGTGAAGCACTGTAGCATGGCAAGAGTCAAACTGGGTAAAAGTTGTTTTATCCGTAAAACGTTATCTATGGTTTATGGCTTAGAAAGGAAAGAGAAATACATGTCAAAAGTAACACCCAACTAAAAAGGGAAACTTCTCCAACTGGATAGAAGCAGCAACAAATAAACTGATAGCGGTTAAATCCATCCCTACTCTATTTAAATAGACAAAAAAAAATATATATAAAGATATATAGAGTGGAGAGGGATTATAAAATCTATGTTTTTATCACTGTCCCTGTTAGGAAGATTCACCCTCTCTAATTGTCTTATTTACCATTTTGGGTTGTCCCTCAGAAAAGTAAATCTTCCAACGGGGACACTAGTTTTGTTGACGGTGGGGGGGTTAAGGGATTTCCTTAATTTGCAGAGATTTACTCTAACTTCCTGTTTTGCCCATAGGACAAGAAGTGAAAATAAATCTTCCCAATGGGACACAGATGGCAAAATAAATCTAACAGGGGTTATAACCCTCCCTTACTCTATCCAAAATGAAATAACATGTTTTGCCTATAGTTCTACTTTCAGTTTATCTTTGTGTTTCTCAATTAGTTACTTCAAGCTGCTTCTAAGTTGATTATGCATTTACATTGACCTCTATAAAGAGCAGCTCAAACACAAACAAATGCCCATGTGCAAAAGTCATTACCAATGTCTTCAAAACAATATCCATCACACATCTCTAAAGACAAGGACATGGGCATTAAAATCAGTAGTAAGTGAAATGCAGTAGGCTTTCAGGCGCTTCTGTGTCACTTTGATATACATTGTAGTTGCTCAAGGAATAACTTTGAGCTGCTCGTGATTTGCCTTAAATTGCTATCAGTTGTTTTTGCATTTGTGTCAACTTGTGTGGGGGAAGAAAATCAGTCTGTGCTCATAATCTCTAACAGAGATTTATGTAGGAAAAGCAGGCTACGAAAACTCATGCTAAGAAAACAACAATTTTCATGTCACATAAGGCACAAAATCTCTTCAGAACAAATCTATTCTTTAAGGATATTTAAAATCATACAGTAGCAGGAGATTAACCTATTATTTTTGGCAACTACCTCATGTGCAGCACATTGATTTCAAAAGTTTGGAGTTTAAAGCCCCATACACACGGTCGGACTTCCATCAGACTTTTCCGTGGTTTTTTGTCCGAACGGAGTTGGCCGGGCACACCCATAGCATACACACGCTCTGACTTTTCTGCAAACTTTCCCAAAACTTTTTGCAACATCACGTGGTTTTTCTGCTCTTTTCTGCTCTTTACCGCCACCCTTTGGTCAACTTCTGCTATTGTTGGTTGATTTTAACATTAGTTGTTTTGTCCATCGGACAAAAGTCCAATGGTTTTCTGTACACACGGTCGGACTTTGCTCCATCTGACTTTTGTTGGGCAAAAGTTTGTCCGTTTGCAGACCCAACTTTTGTCCGATGAAAACAAGAAAAAAGCAAGAAAAGTTTGTCCGATGGAGCGTACACACGGTCGGATTGTTGGTCCAACTTGCTCAAAATGAAGTTTGTTGGCCAAAAGTCCGACCGTGTGTACGGGGCTTAAGTGAAACCATTTATTGGTTAACTTAAAATAATACATATAGCCCTCCTGGGAGGCTATGGTGGATGCAGCCCTTCCTATGTACAAGCTAACCTATCAATCTGGGTTGTCCTTGTAAGTTTGATAAGGTGTGGTCCCCTTGGACCTCGAGTTGACTGGTTACCTGTACTATCCAGTGTCTAGGTATAGGATTTGGGTGCTGAGCCTGGGGTATCCTGTAGGACCCCCCCCCCCCCTTTTTCCCTTCTTGCCCTTTCCTTTTGTCCGCCTGCCTTTTCCCCTTCCCCCCATTTTCTTACCTTATTTCCCCTTTCCCCTCCTTTCAAGCTGATCCTTGGGTATAACACGGGTCTCCCCCTAATGTTGAGATCTTACTATTGTTTATGCCTGTATATCGTACATGTTTGGTTATAACGTGCCTCTTTTTTTTTTTGTACCTGGCTTCTAAAATCCTTTTTTTTTTCGTATTGGATGGTCTCTTTCATGTCTTCTCCTTTTACATTGTAATGCACTGAACCATGGCTTGTGTTCTGTTCTGCTGTATTTGTGGAAAAGTAAAATAAGACACCTCTGTTTTGTAAAAAAAAATATGCATGCATTTAGGATGCCTTCAGATTGAATACATTTACAGTGTGCTGCAAATTAGGCATATGTAAATCATATCACTATATTGAAAAATTTAATAATACTTCTGTAATTTTATTATAGGTAGGTCACTATTTCGAACACCTTCCAATAGCAAAATAAAAGGTGCCTTCTTTAATGGCTAATGCCGCGTACACACGACCGTTTTTCATGACAAGAAAAATGCAATTTTTTAAACTGGTCATTAAAAACGATCGTGTGTAGGCTCCAGAGCATTTTTCTCAATGAGAAAAATGAGCATTAAAAATTTAGAACCTGCTCTATTTTTTCTCGTCGTTTTTCTCGTCGTCGTTTTTCTCGTCGTAAAAAACGGCCGTGTGTACGCTTTTTTTGAAAAAAACGCCCATGCTCAGAAGCAAGTTATGAGACGGGAGCGCTCGTTCTGGTAAAACTAGCGTTCGTAATGGAGATAGCACATTCGTCATGCTGTAACGGACTGAAAAGCACAGAGACTGAAAAGCGCGAATCGGCTAACACCAAACTTTTACTAACACACGGTAACACGAAATCAGCAAAAGCAGCCCAAAGGGTGGCGCCATCCGAATGGAACTTCCCCTTTATAGTGCCGTCGTACGTGTTGTCGTACGTGTTGTACGTCACCGCTCTTTGCTCGAGCATTTTTTTTCACGATAGTGTGTATGCAAGGCATGCTTGAGAAGAATCACGTAGAGAAAAACGTTGTTTTTTTCAATGACATTAAAAACGGCCGTGTGTACACGGCATAAGTTTATGTTTTGAAACATGTTACATGTTACACCCATATTTAGGGTGTAATGTGTAACATGTCCCATCAAAAGTTTGTTGACACCTGACCATCATACCTACAATATATGTCCAATAGTATGTGAATACCCCTCCAAATGATTGATTTCAGATTTTTTCCAGTGAAGAGTAATGTTAATGCTCAGCATATAAAGCCACTTTAGGCAATTGTGCACTTCTAACCTTGAGGCAGCATTTTGGGGATGGCCTTTTTGTGTTGACTGTGGCCAAAGTCATGTTCATAAAATCATGGCGTCAAGAGTTTTGTCACAAAATTGTTGTCCAGTATGAGTACCTGACTCCACAAATGCCCTTGTTTGAATATTCCCATAGACACACTCCAAAATCATGATGAAAAGCAAAGGTTTTTATAAAGGGAGGGGGCAATTCATTTGAGATTCCGAACAAGGTTGAAAAGGTACGATGTCCATAACTAATGGCTTACTTGCAGCTAAGTTGGTAGGTTTCACAAAAATTAAATTTATCTTAATTAACCACTTGGTGCCCACGCTATAGCCAAAAGACGGCTACAGCGCGGGCTTACAATGCTGGGAGGGCGTCTATGTACGTCCTCCCATACTCGCACTGTCCCAGTCCTCGGGACTCGACTGATCACAGATCGGGTAAAGGGCCAATCACAGCAGGCTCTTTACCACGTGATCAACTGTCAGCCAATGACAGCTGATCACGGAAGTAATCAGAAGCCGGTTATCGGCTTTTTTCCCCTTAAGCTGAAAGAAGAAAGCCGTTTACCGGCTTCTGTTAGAGGGACATTGGTCCCCTTAGTGCCCACCAGTGCTGCTAATCATTGCCCTCCAGTGCCGCTAATCAGTGCCCTGCAGTGCTGCTAATCAATGCCCACCAGTGTCATGTATCATTGCCCATCAGTGCTACCAATTAGTGCCCATCATTGCCTCATCAGTGTCACTAATCAGTGCTGCCTATCAGTGCCACCTACCGGTGCCTATCAGTGCCTATCAATGTCGCCTATCAGTGCCCATCGGTGCCGTCTATCAGTGCCACCTTTCAGTGCCACCTCTCCGTGTCACCTATCAGTACCCATCACTGCCACCTATCAGTGCTAATCATTGCCACCCATCAGTGCAGCCTCATCAGTGCCCACCAGTGCCACCTCATCAATGCCCGTCAGTGCCACCTATCAGTGCCTATCAGTCCCCATTGTTGCCACCTCATCAGCGCACATCAGTGAAGAAGAAAATGTACCTGTTTGGAAAATTGTATAACAAAATATGAAAAAAAAAAGTTTTTTCTTTTTTAATGATTACATACCACCAACAGAAAGCTCTATTTGTGTGATTTTTTTTAAATAAAAATTTAACATGGGTACAGTGTTGCATGACTGTGCAATTCTCACTCAAAGCGCAGCAATTTTTATTTAGTTTTGAATAGTGTGGAGAAATATTGCAACCTCTTTTAGGGTTTCATTTCTATCTTTGTTCCCACTGCAAAAACTTCCTTTTATTTCTTGTCTCAGAGACAAAGGTCTTCAGTAGGGATGAGCTTCGAGTTCGAGTCGAACCCATGTTCGACTCGAACATCGGCTGTTTGGCTGTTCACCGAATTTCGAACATTATGGGCCGTTCGCGCATAATTCGAGTGGCGCGTCACAGCCCATAATTCACTGCGGCATCGCAGTGCATTGCTGGCTGATCATTGGCCAAGCATGCACTATGACCCGCATGCTTTAGCTAATCACAGCACGGTAAGAACGGAGAGCTATAATTGGCCAAAGCCAGGGTGGCTTTGGCCAATTATGTCTCAGGGGGTTTAGTACACGCCCCACACTATATAAGGCCGCCTGTGTGGCGGCCTTGTGTAGTGTGTTGCGGCGGCTGTGAAAGATAGAGAGAGAGAGAGAGACAGTTTCATTTCATTTGAGTTAGATAGAGCAGGCAGGCAAGTCAGTTAGCTGCAGTTACAGTGTGTAGAGCATATATATGCATCCTAGGTGTTGTATATACATTTACACACTGAATTCAGTTTTTCTAGATCCGTTCCTGTTATTATCTATACTGACAGGCAGGCAGGTGATTGTGCTAGCTGCAGTGTTTCACTTAGTGTCCTTTGCAGAGCGTGTACCTGAATAGGGATGAGCTTCGTGTTCGAGTCGAACATACGTTCGACTCGAACATCGGCTGTTCGATCGTTCGACGAAGATCGAACGATTTGGGCCGTTCGCGCCAAATTCGAGTGACGCGAACGGCCCACAATGCACTACGCCATCGCAGTGTCATCCAGGCGCTGTGATTGGCCAAGCATGCACTGTGACCCCGCATGCTTGGCCAATCACAGCGCCGGCAGCGAGGAGAGCAATGATTGGCCACAGGCAGGATGCCTGTGGCCAATTATTGCTGAGGGTGTTTAGTACACGCCCCACACTATAAAAGGCCGCCAGCACGGCGGCCTAGTGTAGTGTGTTCCGGAGCAGGGAAAGAGCAGCATAGGCAGGGACAGTGACTTTTATTTCTTTCTTGCTTAACCTGGATTCCTTTAGTTTAGGGAAAGAGAAGGATAGGTAGGGAGAGTGTCAGTGTGTTTTGTGCTTGTGCTATAGTGTGCTTAAAAAAAACATTTTTTCTAGGGACAGAAAACTGTAGGTAGGGAGAGTGTCAGTTTCTTTCACTGTGCAAGTCCTTGTTTCTAGGGACTGGGAAGGACAGTGAGTGAATTCTCCTTGTGCTATAGTGTGCTTAAAAAAAACATGTTTTCTAGGGACAGAAAACTGTAGGTAGGGAGAGTGTCAGTTTCTTTCACTGTGCAAGTCCTTGTTTCTAGGGACTGGGAAGGACAGTGAGTGAATTCTCCTTGTGCTATAGTGTGCTTAAAAAAAACATTTTTTCTAGGGACAGAAAACTGTAGGTAGGGAGAGTGTCAGTTTCTTTCACTGTGCAAGTCCTTGTTTCTAGGGACTGGGAAGGACAGTGAGTGAATTCTCCTTGTGCTATAGTGTGCTTAAAAAAAACATTTTTTCTAGGGACAGAAAACTGTAGGTAGGGAGAGTGTCAGTTTCTTTCACTGTGCAAGTCCTTGTTTCTAGGGACTGGGAAGGACAGTGAGTGAATTCTCCTTGTGCTATAGTGTGCTTAAAAAAAACATTTTTTCTAGGGACAGAAAACTGTAGGTAGGGAGAGTGTCAGTTTCTTTCACTGTGCAAGTCCTTGTTTCTAGGGACTGGGAAGGACAGTGAGTGAATTCTCCTTGTGCTATAGTGTGCTTAAAAAAAACATTTTTTCTAGGGACAGAAAACTGTAGGTAGGGAGAGTGTCAGTTTCTTTCACTGTGCAAGTCCTTGTTTCTAGGGACTGGGAAGGACAGTGAGTGAATTCTCCTTGTGCTATAGTGTGCTTAAAAAAAACATTTTTTCTAGGGACAGAAAACTGTAGGTAGGGAGAGTGTCAGTTTCTTTCACTGTGCAAGTCCTTGTTTCTAGGGACTGGGAAGGACAGTGAGTGAATTCTCCTTGTGCTATAGTGTGCTTAAAAAAAAAAAAATTCTAGGGACAGAAAACTGTAGGTAGGGAGAGTGTCAGTTTCTTTCACTGTGCAAGTCCTTGTTTCTAGGGACTGGGAAGGACAGTGAGTGAATTCTCCTTGTGCTATAGTGTGCTTAAAAAAAACATTTTTTCTAGGGACAGAAAACTGTAGGTAGGGAGAGTGTCAGTTTCTTTCACTGTGCAAGTCCTTGTTTCTAGGGACTGGGAAGGACAGTGAGTGAATTCTCCTTGTGCTATAGTGTGCTTAAAAAAAACATTTTTTCTAGGGACAGAAAACTGTAGGTAGGGAGAGTGTCAGTTTCTTTCACTGTGCAAGTCCTTGTTTCTAGGGACTGGGAAGGACAGTGAGTGAATTCTCCTTGTGCTATAGTGTGCTTAAAAAAACATTTTTTCTAGGGACAGAAAACTGTAGGTAGGGAGAGTGTCAGTTTCTTTCACTGTGCAAGTCCTTGTTTCTAGGGACTGGGAAGGACAGTGAGTGAATTCTCCTTGTGCTATAGTGTGCTTAAAAAAAAACATTTTTTCTAGGGACAGAAAACTGTAGGTAGGGAGAGTGTCAGTTTCTTTCACTGTGCAAGTCCTTGTTTCTAGGGACTGGGAAGGACAGTGAGTGAATTCTCCTTGTGCTATAGTGTGCTTAAAAAAAACATTTTTTCTAGGGACAGAAAACTGTAGGTAGGGAGAGTGTCAGTTTCTTTCACTGTGCAAGTCCTTGTTTCTAGGGACTGGGAAGGACAGTGAGTGAATTCTCCTTGTGCTATAGTGTGCTAAAGCATTCCTCATCAACCATCTTTGAAATCCTTGTTTTTTGGACAGTCAGGGAAATTGTCGTTGTGCTATTCTGTGCAAAAGCAATCATCCTGAACCATATTTAGAAATCCTTAAGTAAAGGGACAGAGAAGGACACCTGAAGGTAGCCCTTATTGCTTTTTTCCCATCTCCCTGCAGGCCATCTATTAGAATGTCTGGAAGGCAAACAAGGAGAGGCAGACAGTCAGGAGGCCATAAAAGAGGGCAAGCAGGCTCTGTGTCTGGGGGCAACAGTGCTGGTCGTGGACGCGGTGCATTGTCATCAGCACATGGCCATGGGACACGCTTGTCCTTCTTTTCGGCAGCTGGACATGTTGAGCCACATCATGCCGAAGACTTGGTAGAGTGGATGACCAAGCCCTCCTCCTCCTCCTCATCCTCTCTCACCCAGGCTCAGGGTACTGGCAAAGCAGCTGCCAAAGCGTCCTCTTCCCTGGTATCAATGTCAGACTCATCATCAGTCACTCCTTCCCTAGACCCACCATGTCCTCCTCCTGAGGAGTCCCCCGAACTGTTTGAGCACAGTGTTGGGTACATGCTCCAGGAGGATGCCCAGCGTTTCGAAGGGTCTGATGATGAAACCCAGCTACAGGAAGGCAGTAGGGTGAGAGCAGACAGAGGGGATGCTCAAGAAGGACACCAATCTGGCAGTCATGTTCCAGCAGCTGCAGCATACTGCCAGATTGGCTCCAGTGATGAGGAGGGAGGGGATGATGAGGTCACTGACTCCACATGGGTGCCTAATAGGAGAGAGGAGGAAGAGGAGGATGAGGAGGAGGCACATCTCCAACGAGGCAGGATGCCCTTTGGTGGCCAGCGTAAGGGCAGTACACCGACGGAATCACACCGCAGAGCTCCGCCTGTGCAGGGCGCTGCCTCTGCCCGTCATTCAAAAAGTTCCTTGGTGTGGGCCTTTTTTGAGGCTAGTGCATCAGATCGCACAGCTGCTGTTTGCAACATATGTCTCAAGCGTATATCGCGTGGCCAAAACATCAGCCGCTTGGGTACCACATGCCTGACCAGACATATGTTGACCTGCCATGCAGCTCGTTGGCAAGCCTACCTCAAAGACCCACACCAAAGAACAAAGCGGACCTCTCCTTGCACCGCATCAGCTGGGATCTCCAACCCCACTATAACTTCAGTCCTCTCTGAAACATGCACTGAGAGGAATGAAGGTGTAGAATTAGGTGTGTCACAGCCAAGTACTTGCGGCCACTCTGCTAGCAGTACACCGACGTCCGATTCTAGCAGGCAAATTTCCCTGCCCCAGCTGCTGGACCGTCGAAAGAAGTTCACTCCCAGCCATCCACATGCCCAGCGGTTGAATGCTAGCTTGGCTAAATTGCTAGCGCTTCAACTGCTGCCTTTTCAGTTGGTAGACTCGGCCCCCTTCCGTGAGTTTGTGCAATGTGCGGTTCCTCAGTGGCAGGTTCCCAAACGCCACTTTTTCTCACGGAAGGCTATTCCGGCTCTCTACCGGCATGTGGAAGGCAATGTCTTGGCCTCGCTGGACAGGGCGGTCAGCGGTAAGGTGCATATTACCGCTGACTCATGGTCCAGCAGGCATGGACAGGGACGTTACCTTTCTTTCACGGCCCATTGGGTCACTCTTTTGGCAGCTGGGAAGGATGCAGGACAAGGTGCAGTAGTGTTGGAGGTTGTCCCACCGCCACGCCTCCAAAATGCTACTACTGGTTGTGACACACCTCTCTCCTCCACCCCCTCCTCTTCTTCTTCCTCCATGGCCTCTTCCTGTGGTTTGTCCTATGAACCAGCGGTGCTCCGTAGCCGTTCACGGGGCTACGCAAGTACGCAGGCAAAAAGATGCCATGCCGTGCTTGCGCTGGTGTGTTTGGGGGACAGAAGCCACACTGGGGCAGAGGTCCTGTCTGCTCTGCAGGGCCAGGCCGAGAGGTGGTTGACGCCACGCCAGCTTAAGCCAGGAATGGTGGTTTGCGACAATGGCACCAACCTCCTCTCCGCCCTTCGACAGGGACAACTGACCCATGTGCCCTGTGTGGCTCACGTCCTTAACCTGGTGGTGCAGCGTTTCTTGGGCAGGTACCCGGGCTTACAGGATGTCCTGAGGCAGGCCAGGAAAGTCTGTGTGCATTTCCGCAGATCTTATAATGCCAGTGCTCGCCTGGCTGAGCTGCAAAAGGAGTTGAACCTGCCCAAGAACCGCCTTATATGTGACATGCCCACCAGGTGGAACTCAACGTTGGCCATGCTGCAGCGGCTGCACACGCAGCAGAGGGCCATCAATGAGTACCTGTGCGACTACGGCACCAGGACAGGGTCAGGGGAGCTTGGTTTTTTTTCTCCACGCCAGTGGGGCATGATCAGGGATGCATGCACTGTCCTGGCACCATTTGAGGAGGCCACGAGGATGGTGAGCAGTGACAGTGCATGCATCAGTGACACTGTACCTCTTGTCCACCTGTTGGAGCACACGCTGCGTGGAATAATGGACAGGGCACTTGAGGCAGAACAGAGGCAGGAAGAGGAGGACTTCCTTGCCTCTCAAGGCCCCCTTTACCCAGACAGTGTTCCTTCTGTCCCACCCATCGCACAGGAAGAGGAGGAGGAGGAGGAGGAGGAGGAGGATTGTGTCAGCATGGAGGTGGAGGCTGGCACTCAGCATCATCAGCAGCAGTCTTTTAGGGATGATTTACAGTCCCAAGAAACCAGTGGACTTGTACGTGGCTGGGAGGAGGTGACTGCGGATCATGTCGTCCTTAGTGACCCAGAGGACTCCGGAGCGAATGCCTCAGCAAACCTACGCTGCATGGCCTCCCTGATCCTGCAAAGTCTGCGGAAGGATCCTCGTATTCTTCGGATCAAGGAGAGGGACCATTACTGGCTGGCCACTCTCCTTGATCCACGGTACAAGGGTAAGGTTGCGGACCTTATGTTACCGTCGCAGAGGGAGCAGAGGATGAGACAACTCCGGGAGGCCTTGCAGAAAGGTCTGTGCAACGCGTTCCCAGAGACTGGGAGGTTACAAACTCCTGGTCCTGGACAACGAGTTGCTGAGGCTTCGGCCAGTCAAAGAAGGAGCGGTGGGGAAGGTGGCCGTCTGACCGATGCGTTCAGACAATTCTTTAGTCCGCAGCCCCAAAGTATGATCGGTTCCAGCAACCATCGCCAGCGTCTGATAAACATGGTGCAGGAATATCTAGGGGCAAGGTCAGACTTGGACACCTTCCCCACCGAAAATCCTCTGGCTTACTGGGTCTTGAGGATGGATCACTGGCCAGAGCTTGCACAGTATGCAATTGAGCTACTGGCCTGTCCTGCATCCAGCGTTCTTTCGGAACGCACATTCAGTGCTGCTGGAGGATTTGTCACGGATCACAGGGTGCGCCTGTCCACCGACTCGGTTGATCGACTGACTTTCATCAAGATGAACCAGTCTTGGATCACCACCAGCTACCACACACCTGATGCTGATATAACAGACTAATTGATTTTAACATGTCACATCCCTTCAAGACTGATGCTGATGCTGAGTGCCTGTGTTGTTATGTTGACTGGCTATCCTCCTCCTCCGAGTCCTCAATGATACGATTGATGATGATAGCTTGGAAGATCATTTTTGTTTATGGGTGCCGCCACCAGTGGCTAAGGCCCAATTTTTCAGCCCCTGTTTAACAGGGGCGTGTAATTACAATTTTTGAAGCAATACTTTGCAACAGGGCTCATTGCTGTGCTCCAAGTACAGTATGTGTGAGGGGTTGGAGTGTTGTGCCACCAGTGCCTAAGGCCCAATTTTTCAGCCCCTGTTTAACAGGGGCGTGTCATTACAATTTTTGAAGCAATACTTTGCAACAGGGCTCATTGCTGTGCTCCAAGTACAGTATCTGTGAGGGGTTGCAGTGTTGTGCCACCAGTGCCTAAGGCCCAATTTTTCAGCCCCTGTTCAACAGGGGCATGTAATTACAATTATTGATCTAATAATTCACAGCAGGGCCCATTCCTGCACCCACCAAGCAAGAGTAACTCTGAGGGCTTACAGTGTTGTGGCAACACCACCACCACCACCACCACCACGAAAGGCCCAATTTTTCAGCCCCTGTTCAACAGGGGCATGCAATTACAATTCTTGATCTAATAATTCACAGCAGGGCCCATTGCTGCACCCACCAAGAGTAACTGTCAGGGCTTACAGTGTTGTGGCACCAGCACCACCATCAAAGGCCCAATTTTTACTACCACTGTTCAACAATTATATGTAATTACAATTCCTGATATAATAGTTGACAGCAGGGCGTTCCAGCACCAACCAAGAGTAACTGTGAGTGCTTACAGTGTTGTGCCAACACCAACTAAGGGGCCTATTTCTGCAGATTATATACGGCAGGTCCCTACTTTCAAACATCCAACTTACAAACGACTCCTACTTGCAAACGCAAGAAGACAACAGGAAGTGAGAGGAAATCTACCCCTAGGAAGGAAAATTCTCTCCTGTAAGAATTAATATGGGAGAAAGGTGTCTCCTCTGTACTGATGCTTTATCAGCAATCCTTGTTTCAAGAAAAACACCACATTTCAAAAACAGTTGTCATTGGGACGGAAAGTGAGGTGAAATGTTCTGAACAGGGGCACAGACAGCAAAACAAATGTTACAGGGGTGATAACCCTTACCTATGTTTTCCAAAAAGTTTAAAAATAGATTTTTGGGCTGGAGCTACACTTAAACAATGTACCTGTTCAAAATTACAAACACATTCTACATAAGAACAAACATACAGTCCCTGTCTTGTATGCACCGCCTGTATACGGCTGTTCAGAGTATATAGGGCCTTTTTTATTTTATGTGCGGGGTTCCCCTTAATATCCATACAAGACCCAAAGGGGCTGGTAATGGGCTGGGGTAGGGGGGGGGGGTCATGGGGTAGCTATGCCATTTTTCTTAAAGATTTTCATCCATATTACCGGGACCAGACATTACATTAAAGCCGCAAGCAGTTTTAAATGGCTTTTTTTTCCTTTAGAAGTGTCATTTTGTGCAGGGACAGTTCTAAACACGGGAAACACGTGGCACTTCACAGGCATACTTTAGACACCCCCCAGGTACGATATTTAAAGGAATATTTGACTTTTTTTTTTTCACTTTATGCATCATTAAAATGACTGCTCCCGAAAAACGACCGTTTTTAAAACTTCTTTTTGCATTGATACATGTCCCCTGGTGCAGAACCCGGGTTCCCAAACCCTTTTTAGGACAATAACATGCATAATAGTTGTTATAATTTGCACTTTAGAATTCGAACGTTCGCATCCATTGTATTTAATAGGGTTCTAATGTTCGTACGAACTTTCGGTCCGTTCGCGGGTTCTGGTGCGAACCGAACCCGGGGGTGTTCGGCTCATCACTATACCTGAATACAATTGGTGGTATTCTCATACCAATACCACAGGCAGGGAGCTGAATTAATTTAATTTAGTGTACTTCTGTCCTTTGCACAGCGTTCACCTAAAGGTACCTCAATACAATTAGTGGTGTTCTCATACTAAAACCACAGGCAGGGAGCTGCATTGATTTCATTTAGTGTACTGTGTCCTTTGCACAGCGTTCACCTAAAGATACCTGAATACAATTGGTGGTGTTCTCATACCAATACCACAGGCAGGGATCTGATTTATTTTCACTTAGTGTACTGTGTCCTTTGCACAGCGTTCACCTAAAGGTACCTGAATACAATTGGTGGTGTTCTCATACCAATACCACAGGCAGGGATCTGATTTATTTTCACTTAGTGTACTGTGTCCTTTGCACAGCGTTCACCTAAAGGTACCTGAATACAATTGGTGGTGTTCTCATACCAATACCACAGGCAGGGAGCTGCATTAATTTCATTTAGTGTACTTCTGTCCTTTGCAAAGCATTCACCTAAAGGTACCTGGATAAAATTGGTGGTGTTCCCATACCAATACCACAGGCAGGGATCTGCTTTATTTTCACTTAGTGTACTGTGTCCTTTGCACAGCGTTCACGTAAAGGTACCTGAATACAATTGATGGTGTTCTCCTACCAATACCACAGGCAGGGAGCTGCTGTATTTTCAGTTAGTGTACTGTGTCCTCTGCACAGTGTGCACCTAAAACTAACTGAAGACAATTGCTGCTTTTCTCATACTAATACCACAGCAGGCAGTTGATTGTGCTAGCTGCAGTATAATCATTATAGATCTATATATATATATACATCCCACCTTTGTGCAGCTACATCTCACTGCAGGCCATTAATATGTCTGGAAGGCAAACAAGGAGAGGCAGACAGTCACGAGCCAATAAAAGAGGGCAAGCAGGCTCTGTGTCTAGAGGCAACAGTGCTGGTCGCTGACACGGTGCATCCTCATCAGCACGTGACCGTGGGACACGCTTGTCCTTCTTTTCAGCAGCTAGGTATGTTGAGCCGCAATATGCCGAAAACTTGGTAGAGTGGATGACCAAGCCGTCCTCATCCTCCTCATCCTCTCTCACCCAGGCTCAGGGTACTTTGTCTGGAAAAGCAACTGCCAAAGCGGCCTCTTCCCTCGGCTCAATGGCATCAGTCACTCCTTCCCTAGCCCCACCATGTCCTCCTGAGGAGTCCCCCGTACTGTTTGACCACAGTGTTGGGTACATGCTCCAGGAGGATGCCCAGCGTTTTGAAGGCTCCGATGATGGCACCCAGCTAGAGGAAGGCAGTAATGTGAGCCCAGAGAGAGGGGGTGCCCAACAAGGACAGCAATCTGGCAGTCATGTTCCCCCAGCTGCAGCATACTGCCAGATTTGCTCCAGTGATGAGGAGGGAGGGGATGATGCGGTCACTAACTTCACGTGGGTGCCTGATAGGAGAGCGGAGGAGGAGGAGGCACATCTCCAACGAGGCAAGATGCCCTCCAGGGGCCAGCTTAAGGGCAGCCAACCGACTGCATTACACCGCAGTGTTCCGCATGTTCAGGGCGCTGCTGTCTCTGCGCGTTATTCCAAAAGTTCTTTGGTGTGGGCCTTTTTTGAGACGTGTGCAGCAGATCGCACCATTGCTATTTGCAACATATGTCTGAAGCGTATCTCGCGTGGCCAAAACATGAGCCGCTTGGGCACCACGTGCTTGACCAGACATATGTCGACCTGCCATGCAGTCCATTGGCAAGCATACAAAAAAGACCCACACCAAAGAACAAAGCGGACCTCTCCTTGCTCCTCATCAGCTGGGATCTCCAACCCCACTATACCTTCAGTCCTCTCTGAAACCTGCACTGAGAAGAATGAAGGTGTAGAATTAGGTGTGTCACAGCCAAGTACTTGCGGGCAATCTCCTATCGGTAAACCGACATCAGATTTTACCAGGCAAATTTCCTTGCACCAGCTGCTGCACCGCAGAAAGAAGTTCACTCCCAGCCATCCACATGCCCAGCGGTTGAATGCTAGCTTGGCTAAATTGCTAGCACTTCAACTGCTGCCTTTTCAGTTGGTAGACTCTGCCCCCTTCCATGAATTTGTGGAATGTGCGATTCCTCAGTGGCAGGTTCCCAAACGCCACTTTTTCTCACAGAAGGCGATTCCGGCTCTCTATAGGCATGTGGAAGGCAATGTCTTGGCCTCGCTGGACAGGGTGGTCAGAGGTAAGGTGCATATTACTGCTGACTCATGGTCCAGCAGACATGGACAGGGACGTTACCTATCTTTCACGGCGCATTGGGTGACTCTGCTGGCAGCTGGGAAGGATGCAGGACAAGGTGCAGTAGTGTTGGAGGTTGTTCAGCCACCACGTCTCCAAAATGCTACTACTGGTGATTCTGACATACCTCTCTCCTCCCCCCCCCTCCTCTTCTTCCTCCATGGCCTCTTTCTGGGCTTTGTCCTTGGAACCAGTGGTGCTCCGTAGGCGTTCAAGGGGCTACACAAGTACGCAGGCAAAAATAAGCCATGTGGTGCTTGAGCTGGTGTGCTTGGGGGACAGGAGCCACATTGGGGCAGAGATTCTGTCAGCTCTGCAGGGGCAGGCTCAGAGGTGGTTAACGCCACACCAGCTTAAGCCAGGAATGGTGGTTTCCGACAATGGCACCAACCTCCTCTCCGCCCTCCGACAGGGACAACTGGCCCATGTGCCCTGTTTGGCTCACGTTCTTAACTTGGTGGTGCAGCGGTCCTTGGGCAGGTACCCGGGCTTACAGGAGGTCCTGAAGCAGGCCAGGAAATTCTGTGGGCATTTCCGCCGGTCATATAATGCCAGTGCTGGGCTGACTGACCTGCAAAATGAATACAACCTGCCAAAGAACCGCCTAATCTGTGACATGCCCACCAGGTGGAACTCTGCGTTAGCCATTCTGCAGTGGCTGCACACGCAGCAGAGGGCCATCACTGAGTATATGTTGCAATATGACACCAGGACAGGGTCAGGGGAGCTTGGATTTTTTTCCCCACGCCAGTGGGCCATGATCAGGGATGCATTTACTGTCCTGGCACCATTTGAGGAGGTCACGAGGATGGTGAGCAGTGACAGTGCATGCATCAGTGACACTGTCCCTCTTGTTGGAGCACACGCTGCATGGAATAATGGACAGGGCACTTGAGGCAGAACAGAGGGAGGAAGAGGAGGACTTCCTTACCTCTCAAGGCCCCCTTTATCCAGACAGTGTTCCTGCTGGCCCGCCTATCACACAGGAGGAGGACGAGGAGGAGGAGGAGGATTGTGTCAGCATGGAGGTGGAGCCTAGTACTCAGCATCAGCAGCAGTCTTCAAGGGATCAATTACAGTCCCAAGACACCCATGGACTTGTACGTGGCTGGGAGGAGGTGGCTGCGGATCATGTCGTCCTGAGTGACCCAGAGGACTCTGGACCGAATGCCTCAGCAAACCTACGCTGCATGGCCTCCCTGATCCTGCAAAGCCTGCGGAAGGATCCTCGTATTCGTGCTATCAAGGAGAGGGATCATTACTGGCTGGAAACCCTCCTTGATCCACGTTACAAGGGTAAGGTTGCGGACCTTATCATGCCGTCGCAGAGGGAGCAGAGGATGAAGCATCTTCGGGAGGCCTTGCAAAAAAGGTCTGTGCAACGCGTTCCCAGAGACTGGGAGGTTACAAATTCCTTGTCCTAGACAAAGTGTTGCTGAGTCTTCGGTCAGTCAAAGAAGGAGTGGTGGAGAAGGTGGCCGTCTGACCGATGCGTTCAGACAGTTTTTTAGTCCGCAGCCCCAAGGTATGATTGGTTCCAGCAACCATCGTCAGCGTCTGATTTACATGGTGCAGGAATACCTAGGGGCAAGATCAGACTTGGACACCTTTCCCACCGAAAATCCTCTGGGTTACTGGGTCTTGAGGATGGATCACTGGCCAGAGCTTACACAGTATGCAATTGAGCTACTGGCCTGTCCTGCATCCAGCGTTCTTTCGGAACGCACATTCAGTGCTTCTGGAGGCTTTGTAACCGATCACAGGGTTGCGCCTGTCCACGGACGCGGTCGATCGACTGACCTTCATAAAAATTAATTTGTCTTGGATCACCACCAGCTACCAAGCACCTGATGCTGATGTAACAGAATCATTTTCTTTGAAATGTCAGATCCCTTCAAGACTGCCTATGCTGATGCAGAGTGACTGTCCTCTTCCTCCTCAATGATCATGCTGATAGCATGTAAGAAAATGTTTGTTTCTGGGCACCGCCACCAGTGGCTAAGGCCCAATTTTTCAGCCCCTGTTTAACAGGGGCGTGTAATTACAGTTTGTAATGCAATACTTTGCAGCAGAGCTCATTCCTGCACTCCAACTAGAGTATCTGTGAGGGGTTGCAGTGTTGTGGCACCAGCACCAGTGCCTAAGGCCCCATTTTTCAGCCCCTGTTGAACAAGGGCATGTAATTACAATTTTTGATGCAATTCTTTGCAGCAGGGCTCATTGCTGCTCTCCAACTACAGTATCTGTGAGGGGTTGCAGTGTTGTGGCACCAGTACCTAAGGCACAATTTTTATGCCCCTGTTCAACAGGGGCATGTAATTACAATTCTTGATCTAATAATTCACAGCAGGGCCCATTCCTGCGCCCACCAAGAGTAACTGTGAGGGCTTACATTGTTGTGGCAACACCACCACCATCAAAGGCCCAATTTTTTCTACCACTGTTCAACAGTGGCATGTAATTACAATTCTTGATATAATAGTTCACAGCAGGGTGTTTCAGCACCCACCAAGAGTAACTGTGAGGGCTTACAGTGTTGTGGCAACACCAACACTTAAGGGCCAAATTTCTGCAGAGTATATACGGCAGGCCCCTACTTTCAAACATCCAACTTACAAACGACTCCTACTTGCAAACGGAAGGAAACAACAGGAAGTGAGAGGAAATCTACCCCTAGGAAGGAAAATTCTCTCTTGTAAGAGTTAATATGGGAAAAAGGTGTCTCCTCTCCACTGATGCTTTATCACCAATCCTTGTTTCAATAAAAAAAAAAACATTTTCAAAAAAAAATTGTCATTGGGACGGAAAGTGAGGTGAAATGTTCTGAACAGGTGCACAGACAGCAAAACAAATGTTACAGGGGTAATAACCCTTCCCTATGTTTTCCAAAAAGCTTAAAAATTGATTTTTTGGCTGGAGCTACACTTAAAAAATGTACCTGTTCCAAATTACGAACAGATTCTACTTAAGAACAAACCTACAGTCCCTGTCTTGTTTGCACCGCCTGTATACTGCTGTTCAGAGTATATAGGGCCTTTTTTTAATTTGGGTGTGGGGTCCCCCTTAATATCCATACAAGACCCAAAGGGGCTGGTAATGGGCTGGGGGGGGGACCCATGCCATTTTTCTCAATGATTTTCACCCATATTGCCGGGACCAGACACTTACACTTACATTACAGCCGCAAGCAGTTTTAAATTACTTTCCTGTCGCATCATGGCAGCATACACCTTTGGGTTGTGGCTCCGCCCCCACAACTTGATAGGACCGTTTAGCTATTAAGCCCAGAGCGGGCCCCCGCCCAGGTATTCTCTTTTTTTTCCTCACCTAAGACCTGACAAGGACATCAAAAATGAAGAACCCCCTTACCGATTCTCCCCAGCCAGGTTCTAGCCTCTCCTGGGTGCAAGTCCTATCCTGTACAGCCTCTAAATAAGCTCTATGGAAGGAACCCCACACTGATGGTCTCAGGGGTATGTGCCAGTTTCTTTCTTACAAACCTTAAATAGGTTTATTATGCAGCAACCTCCAGCTCTTCTGTGCACCCTTTTTCACTAACCTGAGCCTTGTAGTCCCACAAGCATCCCGGCCGATAACTGCCAGCTCTTTACAGACCTTAATCAGGTCTCTATAGCAGACTCCAGCTCTCCTGGGTGTCTGTATAAAATCGGGCTTTCTGCGACCTGTAATCCCATAGCAATAGAGGTATTCCTCAGGCTCTCCAATGTAATTCCCTGTGTATGCCAGTTTCCAAGATGGCGCCGGCTCGCTCAAGATGCTACAGAGCATGTGCGGTCATGACATCATCACTGGGCGACGGCGGCAGTTTTAAAAACCAAATACTTTCTGCTGTTTTTTCTCTTGAACACTGCACCTGTCAACAGCGTTTTCGGTGGGATAGATTGCACTGCTGTCTCTTCCTTAAGGTAAGCTTCATGGATCTATTTTTTCCTTTACTGGGTTTCACCTTACCTACTGCCTGCATGCTCATTTCCTACTATCTGTTGTAGGGGGGACTATATCACTCCTCATGGAGGTCGCTGCCCCGGTAGACCATCACTAGCCTAATAGGTAAGGGGGGGGGAAAGATTGGTAAGTAGTGAAGACTGAAAAAGAGAGCCTGTCACTAATGCTGTCTAAATTGGACAGCCCTATCAGGTCGGCCAGATCGCCGGATTCAAGACGACAAGAGCCATCTAGAAGGAGCCCAAGCCATAGACAAAGCCGCTCAGATCACGGTAGAAGTCGCTCACGCACAAGACGAAGTCGCTCAAGTCGCAGAAGGAGCCGTTCAAAATCCCATTCATGGCACAGACACTCCAAAGGAGGTCTCCTTCACGCAGACGCTCTCCTCCCCCTTAGCGTTCTTGTCCATCAGGGAATTCATGCTGGGTTTGCGATGCCATAGCACTTCCGGACAAGCTGGCCTGTCGCACATGCTTGGACAAAGCAACTAGAGAGAGAGCGCCAAGCAGAGAGCCGGCTATATTTACATCCCTGAAAATCGCAGAATCTGAATCAAGCAGATCAGTGCAAGGCACTTCACCTGCGACTCCCTCCACATCTAAAAAGTCAGAACCCCTATCTGACAATGAGGACTTGGAGGTATCCACCGGGTTTGACTTCTCACTTATAGAACCCTTCATAAAATCAGTGAAGGAAGCTATAGAATGGGAAGAGGAAAAAGAAACTCCGCAAAAAGCGAAGAAATATTTTCCGAATCTCAAAAAAGAACCAGAAACCTTCCCATTTATCGAAGAACTGGAAGACTTAATTAAAGATGAATGGCAAAAACCTGAGAAGAAGACCAGTCTCAGCAACAGACTTGCCAAACTGTATCCGCTAAAGGAATCCAGTGTCAATCCACTAGTAACACCACCAGTGGTAGACTTCTCCCTGATGCGCCTAGCCCGGCACGTAACTCTTCCAATAGAAGATGCGGTCACATTTAAGGATGTATTAGACAGAAAGATCGATCTGGATCTTAAAAGAGCCTACCTATCCGCAGGTGGTGCCTGCAGACCAGCAATAACGCTAGCAGCAGTGGGAAGGGCTATCTCAAGCTGGTCCTCCAATGCTGAGAAGTTGGTAGCAGAAGGCGCGGAACAAGAGCGAGTAATCACAGCTCTCCAGGAACTCAGCCTTGCAGACGATTTTGTCGCAGAAGCCTCTGTAGACATCATAAAGTCAACATCCAGAGCAATCATAGGCGTGCGCACAGGGTGTGCCAGGTGTGCCCAGGCACACCCCAATCACTCCCTGCAGTGCAAATTTCCCCTGCTGCCCGGTGTCCCCTCCCACAGCATGGCTG
Organism: Rana muscosa; assembly: GCA_029206835.1. Classification (NCBI taxonomy): domain Eukaryota; kingdom Metazoa; phylum Chordata; class Amphibia; order Anura; family Ranidae; genus Rana; species Rana muscosa. The sequence continues at coordinate 736,115,046 of CM055116.1, forward strand.
GCTTCCCTCCTCTCCCATTGACTACTGCAGTGGGCACACATAGATGATATTTCAGGATGAATGGGGGAAGGGGTAATGTCATTTCCCGGCCCCTCTCATTTCTGAATGAACACAGTGAGAGATCGGTACCGTGTTTTTGAGCTTTCAGGTGCACACCCTAATGCCACAGGCTGCGCACACCTATGAGAGCAATGTTAAGCTCAGTGATGGCCAGGAGGGCACTCTGGCTAAAACCATGGTCAGCAGACCCCTCCTCAAAGTCCAACTGGTGTAGGATCCCATTTGATGGCTCAAACCTCTTTGGGGAGAAGCTGGACTTGGCCATTTCAAAAGTCACCGGCGGAAAGTCTGGACTCATTCCTTCAGACAGAAGGCCTAGACAACAAAGGCCACCTACGTTCAGACGGAACCTCCCAGATAGATACAGGGAGGCAAAGTCCTATAAGCCCGGCAGGGAGTACAGAAAAAATTGGAAGAATCCACAGTCATCCTTCCTAAAACTCCAAAAGTCCAAGACCCCTACCCCGGGGGACCAGAAGTATTTTTAAAGATGCGTCCGCCCAACCAGCTGAAGTAGGAGCCAGACTAAAGGACTTCAAGCAGGTTTGGGCGGAGATAATAAGAGACCCATGGACAGTGGCTACTGTCCAAGACGGACACAAATGGAGGTTCAAGAATCGACCTCCCAGAGACCAATTCGTCAAAACCAGAATTCCAACATCCAGGGAAAAGAAGCTTATATTGGCAGAATATGTCCAAGATCTAATCCAAAAACAGGCCATAGTGGAAGTCCCACCTCCACAAAGGGGAAAAGGTTTCTACTCCCCTCTGTTTTTGGTAAAGAAAAAGACCGGGGATCTGCGCCCTGTCCTAGACCTAAAAAGTCTCAATCGCTCAATCCTGTTGGAGACTTTCAAGATGGAAAGTCTACAGTCAATCCTCTATGCCATAAATGTCGGCGATTGGATGCTCTCTGTGGATTTAAAGGACGCTTACCTGCATGTTCCCATTCACACCGCATTCCAGAAGTTTCTCTGCTTCTCGGTAAACCACCAACACTTTCAGTTTCAGTCTTCCGTTCGGGATTTCTACCGTTCCCAGAACATTTACCAAGGTCCTGCTACCAGTGATAGCTCTACTAAGAGAGCAAGGATTGAGAGTCCACCATTATCTGGACGACATCCTATTGCTTGCAGACAACCAAAAGTCTCTTTTACTCCACCGAGACACTCTAACATCCACCTTGCAAAAATTTGGGTGGCTGATAAACTGGAAGAAAAGCAATCTCCAACCTACTCAGAGAATGGTCTTCCTGGGGGCAGAACTGGATACCAGACTCAACACCATACAACTCCCTCAAGAGAAAATTCCCATCATAATCCAGAGTGCAAAGAGATTACTCTTATCCAACACACTCCCACCCAGAGAGTGTCTCAGCATCATGGGGTCGCTATCAGCAACCATTTCTATGGTCCAATGGGCCCAATGGAACACAAGACCTCTCCAGGTGTCCTTTTTGAGACAGTGGAACGGGGTATCGATGTCTCAGCGAATCAACATCCAAAAGAAGGTCAAACAATCACTATGGTGGTGGACCCAATTGCACAATAGGGATGAGCTTCGTGTTCGAGTCGAACATACGTTCGACTCGAACATCGGCTGTTCGATCGTTCGACGAAGATCGAACGATTTGGGCCGTTCGCGCCAAATTCGAGTGACGCGAACGGCCCACAATGCACTACGCCATCGCAGTGTCATCCAGGCGCTGTGATTGGCCAAGCATGCACTGTGACCCCGCATGCTTGGCCAATCACAGCGCCGGCAGCGAGGAGAGCAATGGTTGGCCACAGGCAGGATGCCTGTGGCCAATTATTCTTGAGGGGGTTTAGTACACGCCCCTCACTATAAAAGGCCGCCAGCGCGGCGGCCTTGTGTAGTGTGTTCCGGAGCAGGGAAAGAGAAGCATAGGCAGGGACAGTGTCATTTTTTTTCCTTTACTAATCCTGGATTCCTTGTGTTTAGGGACAAATAAGGATAGGTAGGGAGAGTGTCAGTGTGTTATTCTGTGCTAAACCTTGTTTGTAGGGACAGAGAGGTACAGTGAGGGAAAGTGTCAGTATGCTATTCTGTTCTAAACCAATCTTGCTGAACCATATTTGAAATCCTTGAGTTTAGGGACAGAGAGGTACAGTGAGGGAAAGTGTCAGTGTGCTATTCTGTGCTAAATCTTGTTTGTAGGGACAGAGTAGGACAGTGAGTGAAACTGACAGTGTGCTATTCTGTTCTAAACCAATCTTGCTGAACCATATTTGAAATCCTTGAGTTTAGGGACTGAGAGGTACAGTGAGGGAAAGTGTCAGTGTGCTATTCTGTGCTAAATCTTGTTTGTAGGGACAGAGTAGGACAGTGAGTGAAACTGACAGTGTGCTATTCTGTTCTAAACCAATCTTGCTGAACCATATTTGAAATCCTTGAGTTTAGGGACAGAGAGGTACAGTGAGGGAAAGTGTCAGTGTGCTATTCTGTGCTAAATCTTGTTTGTAGGGACAGAGTAGGACAGTGAGTGAAACTGACAGTGTGCTATTCTGTTCTAAACCAATCTTGCTGAACCATATTTGAAATCCTTGAGTTTAGGGACAGAGAAGGATACTCGTGGAAACTATCAGTGTGCTATTCTGTGCTAAATCTTGTTTGTAGGGACAGAGTAGGACAGTGAGTGAAACTGACAGTATGCTATTCTGTTCTAAACCAATCTTGCTGAACCATATTTGAAATCCTTGAGTTTAGGGACAGAGAAGGACACTCGTGGAAACTCTCAGTGTGCTATTCTGTGCTAAATCTAGTTTGTAGGGACAGAGTAGGACAGTGAGTGAAACTGACAGTGTGCTATTCTGTTAAAAACCAATCTTGCTGAACCATATTTGAAATCCTTGAGTTTAGGGACAGAGAAGGACACTCGTGGAAACTATCAGTGTGCTATTCTGTGCTAAATCTTGTTTGTAGGGACAGAGAGGTACAGTGAGTGAAACTGACAGTGTGCTATTCTGTTCTAAACCAATCTTGCTGAACCATATTTGAAATCCTTGAGTATAGGGACAGAGAAGGACACTCGTGGAAACTCTCAGTGTGCTATTCTGTGCTAAATCTAGTTTGTAGGGACAGAGTAGGACAGTGAGTGAAACTGACAGTGTGCTATTCTGTTCTAAACCAATCTTGCTGAACCATATTTGAAATCCTTGAGTTTAGGGACAGAGAAGGACACTCGTGGAAACTATCAGTGTGCTATTCTGTGCTAAATCTTGTTTGTAGGGACAGAGTAGGACAGTGAGTGAAACTGACAGTGTGCTATTCTGTTCTAAACCAATCTTGCTGAACCATATTTGAAATCCTTGAGTTTAGGGACAGAGAAGGACACTCGTGGAAACTATCAGTGTGCTATTCTGTGCTAAATCTTGTTTGTAGGGACAGAGAGGTACAGTGAGTGAAACTGACAGTGTGCTATTCTGTTCTAAACCAATCTTGCTGAACCATATTCGAAATCCTTGAGTTTAGGGACAGAGAGGTACAGTGAGGGAAAGTGTCAGTGTGCTATTCTGTTCTAAACCAATCTTGCTGAACCATATTTGAAATCCTTGAGTTTAGGGACAGAGAAGGACACTCGTGGAAACTCTCAGCGTGCTATTCTGTGCTAATTCTAGTTTGTAGGGACAGAGTAGGACAGTGAGTGAAACTGACAGTGTGCTATTCTGTTCTAAACCAATCTTGCTGAACCATATTTGAAATCCTTGAGTTTAGGGACAGAGAAGGACACTCGTGGAAACTATCAGTGTGCTATTCTGTGCTAAATCTTGTTTGTAGGGACAGAGAGGTACAGTGAGTGAAACTGACAGTGTGCTATTCTGTTCTAAACCAATCTTGCTGAACCATATTCGAAATCCTTGAGTTTAGGGACAGAGAGGTACAGTGAGGGAAAGTATCAGTGTGCTATTCTGTTCTAAACCAATCTTGCTGAACTATATTTGAAATCCTTGAGTTTAGGGACAGAGAAGGACACTCGTGGAAACTCTCAGTGTGCTATTCTGTGCTAAATCTAGTTTGTAGGGACAGAGTAGGACAGTGAGTGAAACTGACAGTGTGCTATTCTGTTCTAAACCAATCTTGCTGAACCATATTTGAAATCCTTGAGTTTAGGGACAGAGAAGGACACTTGTGGAAACTATCAGTGTGCTATTCTGTGCTAAATCTTGTTTGTAGGGACAGAGTAGGACAGTGAGTGAAACTGACAGTGTGCTATTCTGTTCTAAACCAATCTTGCTGAACCATATTTGAAATCCTTGAGTTTAGGGACAGAGAAGGACACTCGTGGAAACTATCAGTGTGCTATTCTGTGCTAAATCTTGTTTGTAGGGACAGAGTAGGACAGTGAGTGAAACTGACAGTGTGCTATTCTGTGCTAAACCAATCTTGCTGAAGCATATTGCAAATCCTTGTGTTTAGGGACAGAGAAGGATAGGCAGGGGACAGTGTCAGTGTCATTGTTGCAAAGCCTCCTGCACAGTATACACCTGAAGGTAGCCCTTATTGCTGTTTTTCCCATCTCCCTGCAGGCCATCCATTAAAATGTCTGGAAGGCAAACAAGGAGAGGCAGACAGTCAGGAGGCAAAAAAAGAGGGCAAGCAGGCTCTGTGTCTGGGGGCAACAGTGCTGGTCGTGGACACAGTGCATTGTCATCAGCACATGGCCATGGGACATGCTTGTCCTTCTTTTCGGCAGCTGGACATGTTGAGCCACATCATGCCGAAGACTTGGTAGAGTGGATGACCAAGCCCACCTCATCCTCCTCATCCTCTCTCACCCAGGCTCAGGGTACTGGCAAAGCAGCTGCCAAAGCGTCCTCTTCTCTGGTATCATTATCTTCATTAGTCAATCCTTCCCTAGACCCACCATGTCCTTCTCCTGAGGAGTCCCCCGAACTGTTTGAGCACAGTGTTGGGTACATGCTCCAGGAGGATGTCCAGCGTTTCGAAGGATCTGATGATGATACCCAGATAGAGGAAGGCAGTAGCGTGAGAGCAGAGAGAGGGGATGCTCAAGAAGGACACCAATCTGGCAGTCATGCTCCAGCAGCTGCAGCATACTGCCAGATTGGCTCCAGTGATGAGGAGGGAGGGGATGATGAGGTCACTGACTCCACATGGGTGCCTAATAGAAGAGAGGAGGAGGAGGAGGATGAGGAGGAGGCACATCTCCAACGAGGCAGGATGCCCTTGAGTGGCCAGCGTATGGGCAGCACACCGACGGAATCACACCGCAGAGCTCCGCCTGTGCAGGGCGCTGCCTCTGCCCGTCATTCAAAAAGTTCTTTGGTGTGGGCCTTTTTTGAGGCGAGTGCATCAGATCGCACAGCTGCTGTTTGCAACATATGTCTCAAGCGTATATCGCGTGGCCAAAACATCAGCCGCTTGGGCACCACATGCTTGATCAGACATATGTTGACCTGCCATGCAGCTCGTTGGCAAGCCTACCTTAAAGACCCACACCAAAGAACAAAGCGGACCTCTCCTTGCACCGCATCAGCTGGGATCTCAAAACCCACTATACCTTCAGTCCTCTCTGAAACCTGCACTGAGAGGAATGAAGGTGTAGAATTAGGTGTGTCACAGCCCAGTACTTGCGGCCACTCTGCTAGCAGTACACCGACGTCCGATTCTAGCAGGCAAATTTCCCTGCCCCAGCTGCTGGACCGTCAAAAGAAGTTCACTCCCAGCCATCCACATGCCCAGCGGTTGAATGCTAGCTTGGCTAAATTGCTAGCGCTTCAACTGCTGCCTTTTCAGTTGGTAGACTCGGCCCCCTTCCGTGAGTTTGTGCAATGTGCGGTTCCTCAGTGGCAGGTTCCCAAACGCCACTTTTTCTCACGGAAGGCGATTCCGGCTCTCTACAGGCATGTGGAAGGCAATGTCTTGGCCTCGCTGGACAGGGCGGTCAGCGGTAAGGTGCATATTGCCGCTAACTCATGGTCCAGCAGGCATGGACAGGGACGTTACCTTTCTTTCACGGCCCATTGGGTCACTCTTTTGGCAGCTGGGAAAGATGCAGGACAAGGTGCAGTAGTGTTGGAGGTTGTTCCACCGCCACGCCTCCAAAATGCTACTACTGGTTGTGACACACCTCTCTCCTCCACCCCCTCCTCTTCTTCTTCCTCCATGGCCTCTTCCTGTGGTTTGTCCTCGGAACCAGCGGTGCTCCGTAGGCGTTCAAGGGGCTACGCAAGTACGCAGGCAAAAAGATGCCATGCCGTGCTTGCGCTGGTGTGTTTGGGGGACAGGAGCCACACTGGGGCAGAGGTCCTGTCTGCTCTACAGGGGCAGGCCGAGAGGTGGTTGACGCCACGCCAGCTTAAGCCAGGAATGGTGGTTTGCGACAATGGCACCAACCTCCTCTCCGCCCTCCGACAGGGACAACTGACCCATGTGCCCTGTATGGCTCACGTCCTTAACCTGGTGGTGCAGCGGTTCTTGGGCAGGTACCCGGGCTTACAGGATGTCCTGAGGCAGGCCAGGAAAGTCTGTGTTCATTTCCGCAGATCTTATAATGCCAGTGCTCGCCTGGCTGAGCTGCAAAAGGAGTTGAACCTGCCCAAGAACCGCCTTATATGTGACATGCCCACCAGGTGGAACTCAACGTTGGCCATGCTGCAGTGGCTGCACACGCAGCAGAGGGCCATCAATGAGTACCTGTGCGACTACGGCACCAGGACAGGGTCAGGGGAGCTCGGGTTTTTTTCACCACGCCAGTGGGGCATGATCAGGGATGCATGCACTGTCCTGGCACCATTTGAGGAGGCCACGAGGATGGTGAGCAGTGACAATGCATGCATCAGTGACACTGTACCTCTTGTCCACCTGTTGGAGCACACGCTGCGTGGAATAATGGACAGGGCACTTGAGGCAGAACAGAGGCAGGAAGAGGAGGACTTCCTTGCCTCTCAAGGCCCCCTTTACCCTGACAGTGTTCCTTCTGTCCCACCCATCGCACAGGAAGAGGAGGAGGAGGAGGAGGAGGAGGAGGATTGTGTCAGCATGGAGGTGGAGGCTGGCACTCAGCATCATCAGCAGCAGTCTTTTAGGGATGATTTACAGTCCCAAGAAACCAGTGGACTTGTACGTGGCTGGGAGGAGGTGGCTGCGGATCATGTCATCCTTAGTGACCCAGAGGACTCCGGACTGAATGCCTCAGCTAACCTACGCTGCATGGCCTCCCTGATCCTGCAAAGTCTGCGGAAGGATCCTTGTATTCTTCGGATCAAGGAGAGGGACCATTACTGGCTGGCCACTCTCCTTGATCCACGGTACAAGGGTAAGGTTGCGGACCTTATGTTACCGTCGCAGAGGGAGCAGAGGATGAGACAACTCCGGGAGGCCTTGCAGAAAGGTCTGTGCAACGCGTTCCCAGAGACTGGGAGGTTACAAACTCCTGGTCCTGGACAACGAGTTGCTGAGGCTTCGGGCAGTCAAAGAAGGAGCGGTGGGGAAGGTGGCCGTCTAACCGATGCGTTCAGACAATTCTTTAGTCCGCAGCCCCAAAGTATGATCGTTTCCAGCAACCATCGCCAGCGTCTGATATACATGGTGCAGGAATACCTAGGGGCAAGGTCAGACTTGGACACCTTCCCCACCGAAAATCCTCTGGCTTACTGGGTCTTGAGGATGGATCACTGGCCAGAGCTTGCACAGTATGCAATTGAGCTACTGGCCTGTCCTGCATCCAGCGTTCTTTCAGAACGCACATTCAGTGCTGCTGGAGGATTTGTCACGGATCACAGGGTGCGCCTGTCCACCGACTCGGTTGATCGACTGACTTTCATCAAGATGAACCAGTCTTGGATCACCACCAGCTACCACACACCTGATGCTGATATAACAGACTAATTGATTTTAAAATGTCACATCCCTTCAAGACTGATGCTGATGCTGAGTTCCTGTGCTGTTATGTTGACTAGCTATCCTCCTCCTCCTCCTCAATGATCCGATTAATGATGATAGCTTGGAAGATCATTTTGGTTTATGGGTGCCGCCACCAGTGGCTAAGGCCCAATTTTTCAGCCCCTGTTTAACAGGGGCGTGTAATTACAATTTTTGATGCAATACTTTGCAACAGGCCTCATTGCTGTGCTCCAAGTACAGTATCTGTGAGGGGTTGCAGTGTTGTGCCACCAGTGCCTAAGGCCCAATTTTTCAGCCCCTGTTCAACAGGGGCATGCAATTATAATTATTGATCTAATAATTCACAGCAGGGCCCATTGCTGCGCCCACCAAGAGTAACTGTCAGGCCTTACAGTGTTGTGTCAACACCACCACCACCACCACCACCAAGAAAGGCCCAATTTTTCAGCCCCTGTTCAACAGGGGCATGCAATTATAATTATTGATCTAATAATTCACAGCAGGGCCCATTGCTGCGCCCACCAAGAGTAACTGTCAGGCCTTACAGTGTTGTGTCAACACCACCACCACCACCACCACCACCAAAGGCCAAATTTTTCAGCCCCTGTTTAACAGGGGCGTGTAATTACAATTTTTGATGCAATACTTTGCAACAGGCCTCATTGCTGTGCTCCAAGTACAGTATCTGTGAGGGGTTGCAGTGTTGTGCCACCAGTGCCTAAGGCCCAATTTTTCAGCCCCTGTTCAACAGGGGCATGCAATTATAATTATTGATCTAATAATTCACAGCAGGGCCCATTGCTGCGCCCACCAAGAGTAACTGTCAGGCCTTACAGTGTTGTGTCAACACCACCACCACCACCACCACCAAGAAAGGCCCAATTTTTCAGCCCCTGTTCAACAGGGGCAGGCAATTATAATTATTGATCTAATAATTCACAGCAGGGCCCATTGCTGCGCCCACCAAGAGTAACTGTCAGGCCTTACAGTGTTGTGTCAACACCACCACCACCACCACCACCACCAAAGGCCCAATATTTCAGCCCCTGTTCAACAGGGGCATGCAATTATAATTATTGATCTAATAATTCACAGCAGGGCCCATTGCTGCGCCCACCAAGAGTAACTGTCAGGCCTTACAGTGTTGTGGCACCAGCACCACCATCAAAGGCCCAATTTTTACTACCACTGTTCAACAATTATATGTTATTACAATTCCTGATATAATAGTTGACAGCAGGGCGTTCCAGCACCCACCAAGAGTAACTGTGAGTGCTTACAGTGTTGTGCCAACACCAACACCTAAGGGGCCAATTTCTGCAGAGTATATACGGCAGGTCCCTACTTTCAAACATCCAACTTACAAACGACTACTACTTGCAAACGGAAGAAGACAACAGGAAGTGAGAGGAAATCTACCCCTTGGAAGGAAAATTCTCTCCTGTAAGAATTAATATGGGAGAAAGGTGTCTCCTCTCTACTGATGCTTTATCACCAATCCTTGTTTCAATAAAAACACCACATTTCAAAATCAGTTGTCATTGGGACGCAAAGTGAGGTGAAATGTTCTGAACAGGGGCACAGACAGCAACACAAATGTTACAGGGGTGATAACCCTTCCCTATGTTTTCCAAAAAGCTTAAAAATAGGTATTTGGGCTGGAGCTACACTTAAACAATGTAGCTGTTCAAAATTACAAACAGATTCTACATAAGAACAAACCTACAGTCCCTGTCTTGTATGCACCGCCTGTATACGGCTGTTCAGAGTATATAGGGCCTTTTTTATTTTGTGTGCGGGGTTCCCCTTAATATCCATACAAGACCCAAAGGGGCTGGTAATGGGCTGGGGTAGGGGGGGGGGGGTGATGGGGTAGCTATGCCATTTTTCTTAAAGATTTTCATCCATATTACCGGGACCAGACATTACATTAAAGCCGCAAGCAGTTTTAAATGGCTTTTTTTTCCTATAGAAATGTAATTTTGTGCAGGGACAGTTCTAAACACGGGAAACACGTGGCACTTCACAGGCATACTTTAGACACCCCCCAGGTACAATATTTAAAGGAATATTTGACTTTTTTTTCACTTTATGCATCATTAACCACTTCAATACCATGCACTTATGCACCTTCCCGCCCAGACCAATTTTCAGCTTTCAGTACTCTCACACTTTGAATGACAATTACTTAGTCATGCTACACTGTATCCAAACAAAATTTTTATAATTTTCTTCTCACAAATAGAGCTTTCTTTTGGTGGTATTTAGTCGCCACTGGGTTTTTTATTTTTTGCGATATAAGCAAAAAAACAGCAATTTTTTTTAAAAAAAAAACACTTTTTTTTAGTTTCTATTGTAAAATTTTGCAAATAAGTAATTTTTCTTCATAAATTTGTGCCAAAATGTATACTGCTACATATCTTTGGTAAAATGAACCCAAATTAGTGTATATTATTTGGTCTTTGTGAAAGTTATAGAGTCTACAAACTATGGTGGCAATCACTGAAAATTTATCACATCTGATCACGCCTGATGTACTGAAGGGATATCTCATTTCTTGAGACACTAACAAGCGAGGAAAGTACAAATACCCCAAAATTACCCCTTTTTGGAAAGTAGACAGTCCAAGGTATTTACTAAGAGGCGTGGTGAGTTTTTTGAAGTTGTATTTTTTTCCCACAATTCTTGGGAAAATTTAATTTTTTTTTTTTTTTTACACAAACTGGTCATATTAACATTTTTTTTCTCTCACACAGCATATGCATAATTGCAACTACACCCCAAAATACATTCTGCTACTCCTCCTGAGTGTAGCGATACCACATGTGTGAGACTTTTACACAGCCTGGCCACATACAGAGGCCCAACATTGAAGTAGCACTTTCAGGCGTTCTACAAGCATAAATCGCACATATCCTTTCTCAACCACCTATTACACTTTTGAAGGCCCTGGAGCAGCAGAACAATGGAATTTTCCACAAAATGACCCCATTTTGGAAAGCACACACCCCAACGTATAATCTATGAAGCATTATGAGTCTTTTGAACGGTTCATTTTTTTCCAGAAGGTTTTGGAAAATGTGGAGAAAAAATGAAAATGCATTTTTTTTACACAAAGTTGTCCATTTATAAGATATTTCTAACGCATAGCATATACATAGCAAAAATGACACCCCAAAATGCATTCTGCTACTCCTCCTGAGTATAGTGATACCACATGTGTGAGACTTTTACACAGCCTGGCCATATTACAGAGGCCCAACATTGAAGTAGCACTTTCAGGCGTTCTACAAGCATAAATCGCACATATCCTTTCTCAACCACCTATTACACTTTTGAAGGCCCTGGAGCACCAGGACAATGGAATTTTCCACAAAATGACCCCATTTTGGAAAGCACACACCCCAACGTATAATCTATGAAGCATTATGAGTCTTTTGAACGGTTCATTTTTTTCCAGAAGGTTTTGGAAAATGTGGAGAAAAAATGAAAATGCATTTTTTTTACACAAAGTTGTCCATTTATAAGATATTTCTAACGCATAGCATATACATAGCAAAAATAACACCCCAAAATGCATTCTGCTACTCCTCCTGAGTATAGCGATACCACATGTGTGAGACTTTTACACAGCCTGGCCATATACAGAGGTCCAACATTGAAGTAGCACTTTCAGGCGTTCTACAAGCATAAATCGCACATATCCTTTCTCAACCACCTATTACAATTTTGAAGGCCCTGGAGCACCAGGACAATAGAATTTTCCACAAAATGACCCCATTTTGGAAAGCACACACCCCAACGTATAATCTATGAGGCATTATGAGTCTTTTGAACGGTTCATTTTTTTCCAGAAGGTTTTGGAAAATGTGGAGAAAAAATTAAAATGCATTTTTTTTACACAAAGTTGTCAATTTATAAGATATTTCTAAAACATAATATGTACATAACAAAAATTACACCCCAAAATGCATTCTGCTACTCCTCCTGAGTATGGCGATACCACATGTTTGAGACTTTTACACAGCCTGGCCACATACAGAGGCCCAACATCCAAGTAGCACCTCCAGGCATTCTAGCAGCATTAATTGCACATATCATTTTCTGACTACCGATCACATTTTTGAAGGCCCTTCATATATCTAACACATAGCAGGTACATACCAAAAAACAAAAGATTACCTGTGGTTTTAGAAGTGCAGTGGTCCACAGAGGAGAGCATCGGTCCAGGCAGCAGGCAGGGATGAGGTCAGCGACAGCAAAAGCAATCATCCAGGCAGCAGGCAGGAATACTGTCCATAGTTCGCACAGGCAGAGATACTGTCAGCACAGCCAGAGCACAGCCAAAGCACAGGTCCAGGTAGCAGGCAGAGGTGTCCCGGCAGAAATGCTGTCCAAAGTCAGTAGAGGCAGCAGGCAGATATATGGTCAACACAGCCAAAGTATTGGTCCAAGCAGCAGGAAGAAACATGGTCCATAATGTCATGGGTCATTACAGGCAGTAATATGGTCAGCACAGCCAAATTATTGGTCCAGGCAGCAGGAAGGACCATCAAGCTTAGGGCCAGGGGGACAGGGGTAGAGGCTTCTCCCACCCAAAAACTGTTTTTCTCTACTCAGAACGCTATTCTGAAGCCCCTCACATATGTGAGACCCCTGTGTACTAAAAGTAGATGGCCAAAAGATCAGTCCAAGTGGCAGGCAAAAACATGGTCGATTAACAGGCCAAGGTCGGTACACGTGGAAGTCAGAAACGTGGTTTAAATCGGCAGGCAGAGGCATCGTCAGTAAACAGGCCAGGGTCAGTTAATTAACATGGAAGGTAGTTAGTAACATGGTAGCAGGCAAATAGGGAAATGGCAGTCTGTTAATAATAAGGGGAACTAATGGATGTATGATAATTTTTGAAGCAATTTCCGATGCACAGGCCAGGTTGGGAGGGACAATCGGGACAATAATAGCTGGTGTCTCTTCTTACTCCTCCTCTGCTGCATACACGGCATTTCTTTTGGCGTCTTCTTCCAGATTCTGTGGGGGGGATGCTAAAGGGATAGTGTCGCTCGTGAAGCCGACTCACACTATCAGAGCGAATGCTTCCTGGGGCGGGATCTTGTTGGTAAATGAGGGCATCGATGATATCTTCGATATATTGGAGGTAGTGGAGTCGGTGATTTTGAGTTGCTTTTTGGTAGCAGACAAACAAATTAAAAAGGGCCATGTGAAACAGGTGAAACGCAACTTTTTTGTGCCAATAATGGGACTTTCTGGTTGATAAGTAGGGCTGTAGCATCTGGTCGTTTAAATCCACCCCCCCCCCCCCATGTACAAATTGTAGTCGTGGACACATTCAGGCTTTACAATGGAGCCGCGTCTTCTTGGGATCTCCACCATGGTGTCATTGTGGATCGTAGAGAGGATGTGGACATCTTTCTTGTCCCTCCACTTCATGGCCAACACCTCCTCGTTCCTCATGGATGCCGATTCTCCAGGTCGCAATTTTTTTGTCAATAAATTTTGTGGGAATCCCTTCCGTTTTTTTTTTAAGGTACCGCAGGCCGGGGTTTGTTTACTGTAAAGGTGGCGAAAAAGGGGCAGGCTGGTATAATAATTATCAACATATAAATGGTAACCTTTTCCGAACAGGGGGTATGCCAACTCCCAGACAATTTTCCCACTGGTTCCAATATATGTGGGGCAATCACGGGGCTGGAGCTGGGAGTCTTTGCCTTCGTAGATCCTGAATTTGCAGACGTATCCAGTGGCTCGATCACATAATTTATTTAATTTTAACCCATACCTGGCTCTCTTGCTTGGTATGTACTGCTTGAACTGCAGTCGGCCGGTGAAATGTACGAGGGACTCGTCCACACAAATTTTTTGGTCTGGGATGAAAACTTCTTCAAATCGCTGGGAAAAGGCATTGATTAGGGGGCGTATCTTGTACAATTTGTCGTAGTTGGGATGATCTCGGGGAGGGCACTGTGAATTGTCATTGAAGTGGAGAAAGCGCATAATCATGTCGTATCTTTTTCTGGACATGACAGCGGAATATATGGGCATGTGTTGGATGGGGCGTTTGGACCAATATGAATGGACTTCGTTCTTTTTTGTAAGCCCCATATTGAACATAAGGCCCAAAAATAATTTAAATTCCTCCAATGTTAGACGCCGCCACTGGAACATGCGGGCGTAGGAAGAATCGGGGTTGGCAGCAATAAATTGGGATGCATACAGATTCATTTGATCCACTATATTCTGCAGCAAATCTTGTGGGAAAAATAAACAAAAATAATCAAATTTAGAAAAATTTGTAGTGTCGGGCTGCACACCTGGCTGTGCGGTGAAAGGGGGGATGATAGCGGATCCTGAGTTGGCAGGCAACCATAAGGGGTTTGCCAGGGCATCGGGAAGGTAGGATTGGGGCTGGATTCTTCGGGTTGGGCGTGCATTTCCATTGCTTGTACTGGGCTCCTCTTCCTGGGGTATGGCGCTGCTGGTGGTGGGCAGTTCTCCTGATCTTGGTGCTGATCTTGGTGCTGATCTTGGTGCCGATCGCATTCTTTTGGGAGGGACGGTTTCCTCCGGGGACTCGGACTCTGAGCCACTATCCTCCACTGGCTCGTATTCCGAACCAGAATCGGATAATGGGAGCTCCCCGCTGCTCTCATCATCCGACATGGCAAGAATGGCATATGCCTCCTCAGGTGTGTAAACCCTTTGGGACATTATGGCAGTGCTTATTGGTGGGCCTGTGTAATGGTACTGCTGGTGGTAGTGGTGGCGGTCTGTGTGGTAGTACCGATGGAGGTATTAGTGGTGGGCCTGTGTGGTGGTACCGATGGCGGTATGGGTGGTGGTGGTACCAATGGAGGTACAGGTGGTGGTGGTGGTACCGATGGCGGTACGGGTAGTGGTGGTGGCGGCGGTACCGATGGCGGTACAGGTGGCGGTACGGGTGGTGGTGGTAGCGATGGCGGTATGGGTGGTGGTGGTACCGATGGCAGTACAGGTGGTGGTGGTACCGATGGCGGTACAGGTGGTGGTGGTACCAATGGCGGTACGGGTGGTGATGGTACCGATGGCGGTACAGGTGGTGGTACAGGTGGTGGTGGCACTACCGACGGTGGTACGGGTGGTGGTACTGGTGGTGGTACCGATGGCGGCACTAGTGGTGATACTGGTAGCGGGCCTGTGTGGCAGTATAGATGCTGGGCCTGGTGGCGGTACTGGTGGTGGTACTGGTACCGATGGCGGTACTGGTAGCCTGTGTGGCGGTGCCAATGGCGGTACCGATGGAGGTGGGCCTGTGACAGATGATTGACAGATGGGCTGATTGATTGACAGATGGGCTGATTGATTGATTGATAGATGGGTTGATTGATTGACAGATGGGGTGATTGATTGACAGGTGGGGTGATTGATTGACAGATGGGCTGATTGATTGACAGATGGGCTGATTGATTGACAGATGGGCTGATTGACAGATGGGCTGATTGACAGATGGGCTGATTGGCTGGGCTGATTGATGTGCTGGGCTGTGTGACAGGTCCTCTTTATGGGGGGGGGGGCGTGTTGTGCACTGTAAACTTATGTAGACAAACTACACTGAGCTAACTTACTGATCTCTTCTCTCTCCTCACAGATCGGTGTGTGAGGAGAGAGCAGGGATCAGGTAGTAACTCCTGCAGTTTGTTTACATTTGTGACCGGCTGTGATTGGACACAGCCGGTCACGTGGTAAACAGCCAATTCATTGGCTGTTTACTCTGATCGGGGACGCGCTGTGTCCAAGGGACACTCGCCTTCCCCGATCCCCGCTCTGCAAGCCTGTGGCGGCGCGCACGGAGCGCGCCGCCGAGTTTGTTTTGACAGGTGATCGGCTGTGACTTTGACACAGCCGATCATATGGTAAACAGCCAATGAAATTGGCTGTTTACCGTGATCGGGGAAGCGCTGTGTCCGAGGGACACATGCCGTCCCCGATCACCGCGCTGCGCGCCCCCGCGGGCGCGCGCAAGGCATTATCCTACAGGATGTCATATGACGTCCAGTATCGATATTGCAACCACTTCCCGGACGTCAATTCACTATTGACTGGGCGGGAAGTGGTTAAAATGACTGCTCCCGGAAAACTTCCGTTTTTAAAACTTCTTTTTGCATTGATACATGTCCCTGGTGCAGAACCCGGGTTCCCAAACTCTGTTTAGGACAATAACATGGATAATAGTCGTTATAATTAGCACTTTAGAATCCGAACGTTCGCATCCATTGTATTTAATAGGGTTCTAATGTTCGTGCGAACTTTCGGTCCGTTCGCAGGTTCTGGTGTTCAGCTCATCACTATTGCACAACCTAAAAAGGTACAAACGCATAGTTACCCCTCCCCAGGAGGTGATTACTTCGGATGCCAGCAGGGAAGGCTGTGGAGCACACTACCAGCATCTCGCAGTCTAAGGCCGGTGGTCTTTCGAGACACCAGATGTGGTATCGAACATCCTAGAGATGAAAGCAGATTTCCAGGCTCTACTAGCTTTCAGTCCTCTCCTGAAAAGGAAAGAAGTCCTGTTGAAGATGGACAACAGGGTAGCAGTTGCCTATATCAACAGGCAAGGAGGCACCAAAAGCCGATCCACGATGCAGGAAGTCCGCCCAGTCCTCGAATGGGCGCAAGTGAATCTATCAGGGTTAAGGGCGATGTATGTCCCAGGAACCCAGAACCAACTGGCCGACAGGCTAAGCAGAAACTTTGTTTCCAACAACGAATGGGCTCTGAGTCACCAAGCCTTTTCCCTCATAGCAAGAAATTGGGGCATGCCGGATATAGACCTGGCAGCGACTCCAAACAATGCAAAGCGCAGGAGATACCTGACAAGAACCCCCTGCCCATTAGCGGAGGGGACAGATTGCCTACAACACGAGTGGAACTTACATCTGGGTTACATCTTCCCCCCGAACCTCTCATACTGAGATTTCTTCTCAGGCTCAAGTCCACAGTGATAACAGTCCTTCCCTTTTGGCCGAGACAACCATGGTTTACCACTCTCCTTCAGCTGAATACAGCGAGACCCTTACCGCTTCCACCAGCAGCGGATCTACTCTCCCAGGGGCAACTTCTTCATCCATCCCCGGAAAGGATGCATCTGACAGCCTGGAGATTGAAAGGGCTAGGTTCTTGAACCAAGGTTGCTCCCAAAAAGTGGTAGAAACTCTTCTTCAAGCCAGAAGATGCACCACCAACAGTACCTATAAGAGGATCTGGGAGAAGTTTCTCTCAGTTGCACAGCAACAAAACTGGAACCCATCATCTCCAACAGTTGCGCAAATCCTTGAGTTTCTCCAATTAGGCCTAGAGAAAGGCCTTGGATCAAGTACATTAAAAGTTGACGTGTCAGCATTATCAGCTATGACAGGAATCAAGTGGGCGCAAGAGCCCCTAGTTATTCAGTTCCAGAGGGCCTGCCTAAAGATAAAGCCTCCCAGAAAGTCTTCCTTCCCGACTTGGGATCTTTCGGTCGTACTAGAAGTTCTATCACACGAACCATTCTTTCCATTAGAAAACATCTCCTTATGGGACTTAACACTCAAAGTCACTTTCTTAATTGCAATTACATCGGCCAAGAGAGTCTCAGAGATGCAAGCTCTACTGGCAAAAGAACCATACTTGATCGTCTACCCAGATAAAGTAGTCCTAAGACCATCCGATCGGTTTATTCCAAAGGTGTCATCCTCCTTCCACTTCAATCAGGAGATTAACCTTCCTGCTCTCTCCACAGAACAAGGGGATCCACATACGCTGGATGTAATAACTAACATTCTAACCTACCTGTCAACAACAAACGACCTTTGGAAGTCGGAAAACCTCCTGGTCATCCCACACGGCTTTAGAAGAGGTCAAGCAGCAACCTCTCGCACCATCGCAGCATGGCTGGTGAAGATCATCAAAAAGGCTTATTCACTGAGTCAAACGCAAATACCTGAGGGCTTAAAGGCACATTCTACAAGGGCAATGGCGACCTCCTGGGCGGCCTACTGCAGAGTGTCCTCGGAAACTATTTGCCTAGCAGCGACCTGGTTCTCAAGGAATACCTTTATTTCTCATTACAAGGTGGGCTCTGCCAGATTGTCCACGGAAAAGTTTGGACAAGCAATTATTCAGTCCAACACCTCTATTCCATGTAAATAAAAAAATTGTCTTTATGCTCAGACCCACCCAGTCTGCGAGTTATTCACCCAAAGGTGTATGCTGCCATGATGCGACAGGAAAATGGAAAATTGTATACTCACCTTTCCGTAATTTTCCTTTCCTGTCGCATCTTCATGGCAGCATACAGATGCCCACCCGTCTGAGGTGAGGTATATATATATACTAGAATACCTGGGCGGGGGCCCGCTCTGGGCTTAATAGCTAAACGGTCCTATCAGGTTGTGGGGGCGGAGCCACAACCCAAAGGTGTATGCTGTCATGAAGATGCGACAGGAAAGGAAAATTACGGAAAGGTGAGTATACAATTTTCCATTTTTTTTCCTTTAGAAATGTCATTTTGTGCAGGGACAGTTCTAAACACAGGAAACACGTACCACTTCACAGGCACACTATAGACACCCCCCATGTACGATATTTAAATGATTTTTTCACTTTTTTTTTCACTTTAAGCATCAATAAAATCACTGCTCCCGAAAAAACGGCAGTTTTTAAACCTTTTTTTTGCATTGATACATGTCCCCTGGGGCAGGACCCGGGTTCCCAAACCCTTTTTAGGACAATAACTTTCATATTAGCCTTCATAATTAGCACTTTTGATTTCGAACATTCGAGTCCAATAGAATTTAATAGGGTTCTAAAGTTCGCGCAAAATTTCGTTCCTTTCGCAGGTTCTGGTGCAAACCGAACCGGGGGGTGTTCGGCATATCCCTAGTCTTCAGGAAAGAAAGTGAGTGAAAGTCTCCTCAGTTGGGACACAGGCAGCAGAAGGATACAGAAGTTCTAAGACACACTCCCTTGCCATCACAAAAAAAAAAAAATTTGTCTGGAGTTTTATTTGATGGCATATTACTAAGCTGAAAATAATATGTAGGAGTGCAGCTTTTTTTGTGCTGAAATGTGCCATACTGGCATCTCCTGGCACATCCCTATGCCCTAAGATTGGCTGTATGGGGCTTTCCAATGACAACTGCATACAGAGCTGCTTCTCTTTTGAGGGCGATGGAGATCTTACTGCTTCTTTGCTCTGACATCCCTGGAACCCCAACCCAGCAGTGATATGCTTTAATTTCCAAGTAGCAGGTTCAGAGGAGATGGAATGACGAGCAAGTGAAATCTCTCTGCATCACTGGTAGATAAGGAACAGCTCTGTATGTGACTGTCATTAGATTGTCCCATACACCTGCATGGCTTCTGTGTTGCAAGAGTAAAAGTGACACCGTTGCGCACTGTCACTATTAGTGATGAGCCGAACACCCCCGGGTTCGGTTCGCACCAGAACCCGCGAACAGACCGAAAGTTCGCACGAACTTTAGAACCCTATTAAATACAATGGATGCGAATGTTCGAAATCTAAAGTGCTAATTATAACGACTATTATGCATGTTATTGTCCTAAAAAGGGTTTGGGAACCCGGGTTCTGCACCAGGGGACATGTATCAATGCAAAAAGAAGTTTTAAAAACTGCAGTTTTTCTGGAGCAGTCATTTTAATGATGCATAAAGTGAAAAAAAAAAGTCAAATATTCCTTTAAATGTCGTACCTGGGGGGTGTCTAAAGTATGCCTGTGAAGTGCCACGTGTTTCCCGTGTTTAGAACTGTCCCTGCACAAAATTACATTTCTAAAGGAAAAAAAGCCATTTAAAACTGCTTGCGGCTTTAATGTAATGTCTGGTCCCGGTAATATGGATGAAAATCTTTAAGAAAAATGGCATAGCTACCCCATCACACACCCCCCCCCCCCCAGCCCATTACCAGCCCCTTTGGGTCTTGTATGGATATTAAGGGGAACCCCGCACACAAAATAAAAAAGGCCCTATATACTCTGAACAGCCGTATACAGGCGGTGCATACAAGACAGGGACTGTAGGTTTGTTCTTATGTAGAATCTGTTTGTAATTTTGAACAGGTACATTGTTCAAGTGTAGCTCCAGGCAAAAAATCTATTTTTAAGCTTTTTGGAAAACATAGGGAAGGGTTATCACCCCTGTAACATTTGTTTTGCTGTCTGTGCAGTGTGCACCTGTTCAGAACAGTTCACCTCACTTTCCGTCCTAATGACAAATGTTTTTTGAAAATTTGGGGTTTTTATTGAAACAAGAATTGGTGATAAAGCATCAGTGGAGAGTAGACACTTTTTTCCCATATTAACTATTACAGGAGAGAATTTGCCTTCCTAGGGGTAGATTTCCTCTCACTTCCTGTTGTATCCTTCCGTTTGCAAGGAGCAGTCGTTTGTAAGTTGGATGTTTGAAAGTAGGGGCCTGCCGTATATACTCAGCTGAAATTTGACCCTTACATGTTGGTGTTGCCACAACACTGTGAGCCCTCACAGTTACTCTTGGTGGGCGCATGAATGGGCCCTGCTGTGAATTATTAGATCAAGAATTGTAGTTGCATGCCCCTGTTGAACAGGGGCTGAAAAATTGGGCCTTTGGTGGTGGTGGTGGTGGTGGTGTTGACACAACACTGTAAGGCCTCACAGTTAGTCTTGGTGGGCGCAGGAATGGGCCCTGCTGTGAATTATTAGATCAAGAATTGTAATTACATGCCCCTGTTAAACAGGGGCAGAAAAATTGGGCCTTAGGCACTGGTGCCACAACACTGCAACCCCTCACAGATACTGTACTTGGAGCACAGCAATGAGCCCTGTTGCAAAGTATTGCATCAAAAATTTTAATTACACGCCCCTGTTAAACAGGGGCTGAAAAATTGGGCCTTAGCCACTGGTGCTGGTGCCACGACACTGCAACCTCTCCCAGATACTCTAGTTGGAGTGCAGGAATGAGCCCTGCTGCAAAGCATTGCATAAAATTTTTTTAATTACATGCCCCTGTTAAACAGGGGCATAAAAATTGGGCCTTAGGCACTGGTGCCACAACACTGCAACCCCTCACAGATACTGTACTTGGAGCACAGCAATGAGCCCTGTTGCAAAGTATTGCATCAAAAATTGTAATTACACGCCCCTGTTAAACAGGGGCTGAAAAATTTGGGCCTTAGCCACTGGTGCTGGTGCCACGACACTGCAACCACTCCCAGATACTCTAGTTGGAGTGCAGGAATGAGCCCTGCTGCAAAGCATTGCATACAAAATTGTAATTACACGCCCCTGTTAAACAGGGGCTGAAAAATTGGGCCTTAGCCACTGGTGGCGGCACCCAGAAACAAAAAAGTTCTTCCAAGCTATCATCATCAATCGGATCATTGAGGAGGAGGAGGATAGGCAGTCAACATAACAGGACAGTCTCTCAGCATCAGCATCAGTCTTGAAGGGATGTGACATTTGAAAATAAATTAGTCTGTTATATCAGCTTCAGGTGTTTGGTAGCTGGTGGTGATCCAAGACTGGTTCATCTTTATGAAGGTCAGTCGATCAACACAGTCGGTGGACAGGCGCACCCTGTGATCCGTGACAAATCCTCCAGCAGCACTGAATGTGCGTTCTGAAAGAACGCTGGATGCAGGACAGGCCAGTAGCTCAATTGCATACTGTGCAAGCTCTGGCCATTGATCCATCCTCAAGACCCAGGAAGCCAGAGGATTTTCGGTGGGGAAGGTGTCCAAGTCTGACCTTGCCCCTAGGTATTCCTGCACCATGTATATCAGACGCTGGCGATGGTTGCTGGAACCGATCATACCTTGGGGCTGCGGACTAAAGAATTGTCTGAACGCATCGGTCAGACGGCCACCTTCCCCACCGCTCCTTCTTTGACTGACCGAAGCCTCAGCAACTCGTTGTCCAGGACCAGGAGTTTGTAACCTCCCAGTCTCTGGGAACGCGTTGCACAGACCTTTCTGCAAGGCCTCCCGGAGTTGTCTCATCCTCTGCTCCCTCTGCGACGGTAAGATAAGGTCCGCAACCTTACCCTTGTACCGTGGATCAAGGAGAGTGGCCAGCCAGTAATGGTCCCTCTCCTTGATCCGAAGAATACGAGGATCCTTCCGCAGACTTTGCAGGATCAGGGAGGCCATGCAGCGTAGGTTAGCTGAGGCATTCGGTCCGGAGTCCTCTGGGTCACTAAGGACGACATGATCCGCAGCCACCTCCTCCCAGCCACGTACAAGTCCACTGGTTTCTTGGGACTGTAAATCATCCCTAAAAGACTGCTGCTGATGATGCTGAGTGCCAGGCTACACCTCCATGCTGACACAATCCTCCTCCTCCTCCTCTTCTTCCTGTGCAATGGGTGGGACAGAAGGAACACTGTCTGGGTAAAGGGGGCCTTGAGAGGCAAGGAAGTCCTCCTCTTCCTCCCTCTGTTTTGCCTAAAGTGCCCTGTCCATTATTCCACGCAGCGTATGTTCCAACAGGTGGACAAGAGGTACAGTGTCACTGATGCATGCACTGTCACTGCTCACCATCCTCGTGGCCTCCTCAAATGGTGCCAGGACAGTGCATGCATCCCTGATCATGCCCCACTGGCGTGGTGAAAAAGACCCGAGCTCCCCTGACCCTGTCCTGGTGCCGTAGTCGCACAGGTACTCATTGATGGCCCTCTGCTGCGTGTGCAGCCGCTGCAGCATGGCCAACGTTGAGTTCCACCTGGTGGGCATGTCACATATAAGGCGGTTCTTGGGCAGGTTCAACTCCTTTTGCAGCTCAGCCAGGCGAGCACTGGCATTATAAGATCTGCGGAAATGCACACAGACTTTCCTGGCCTGCCTCAGGACATCCTGTAAGCCTGGGTACCTGCCCAAGAACCGCTGCACCACCAGGTTAAGGACGTGAGCCACACAGGGCACATGGGTCAGTTGTCCCTGTCGGAGAGCGGAGAGGAGGTTGGTGCCATTGTCGCAAACTACCATTCCTGGCTTAAGCTGGCGTGGTGTCAACCAGCTCTCAGCCTGCCCCTGCAGAGCAGACAGAACCTCTGCCCCAGTGTGGCTCCTGTCCCCCAAACACACCAGCGCAAGCACGGCATGGCATCTTTTTGCCTACGTACTTGCGTAGCCCCTTGAACGCCTACGGAGCACCGCTGGTTCCGAGGACAAAGCACAGGAAGAGGCCACGGGGGAAGAAGAAGAGGAGGGGGTGGAGGACAGAGGTGTGTCACAACCAGTAGTAGCATTTTGGAGGCGTGGTGGTGGAACAACCTCCAACACTACTGTACCTTGTCCTGCATCCTTCCCAGCTGCCAAAAGAGTGACCCAATGGGCCGTGAAAGAAAGGTAACGTCCCTGTCCATGCCTGCTGGACCATGAGTCAGCGGTAATATGCACCTTACCGCTGACCGCCCTGTCCAGCGAGGCCAAGACATTGCCTTCCACATGCCGGTAGAGAGCCGGAATCGCCTTCCGTGAGAAAAAGTGGCGTTTGGGAACCTGCCACTGAGGAACCGCACATTGCACAAACTCACGGAAGGGGGCCGAGTCTACCAACTGAAAAGGCAGCAGTTGAAGCGCTAGCAATTTAGCCAAGCTAGCATTCAACTGCTGGGCATGTGGATGGCTGGGAGTGAACTTCTTTCGACGGTCCAGCAGCTGGGGCAGGGAAATTTGCCTGCTAGAATCGGACGTCGGTGTACTGCTAGCAGAGTGCCCGCAAGTACTTGGCTGTGACACACCTAATTCTACACCTTCATTCCTCTCAGAGCAGGTTTCAGAGAGGACTGAAGGTATAGTGGGGCTGGAGATCCCAGCTGATGCGGTGCAAGAAGAGGTCAGCTTTGTTCTTTGGTGTGGGTCTTTAAGGTAGGCTTGCCAACGAGCTGCATGGCAGGTCAACATATGTCTGGTCAAGCATGTGGTGCCCAAGCGGGTGATGTTTTGGCCACGCGATATACGCTTGAGACATATGTTGCAAACAGCAGCTGTGCGATCTGATGCACTCGACTCAAAAAAGGCCCACATCAAAGAACTTTTTGAATAACGGGCAGAGGCAGCGCCCTGCACAGGCGGAGCTCTGCGGTGTGATTCCGTCGGTGTGCTGCCCTTACGCTGGCCCCCCGAGGGCATCCTGCCTCGTTGGAGATGTGCCTCCTCCTCATCCTCCTCCTCCTCTCTCCTATTAGGCACCCACGTGGAGTCAGTGACCTCATCATCCCCTCCCTCCTCATCACTGGAGCCAATCTGGCAGTATGCTGCAGCTGCTGGAACATGACTGCCAGATTGGTGTCCTTCTTGAGCATCCCCTCTCTCTGCTCTCACGCTACTGCCTTCCTCTATCTGGGTATCATCATCAGACCCTTCGAAACGCTGGGCATCCTCCTGGAGCATGTACCCAACACTGTGCTCAAACAGTTCGGGGGACTCCTCAGGAGGACATGGTTGGTCTAGGGAAGGAGTGACTGATGATGACATTGATACCAGGGAAGAGGACGCTTTGGCAGCTGCTTTGCCAGTACCCTGAGCCTGGGTGAGAGAGGATGAGGAGGATGAGGAGGGCTTGGTCATCCACTCTACCAAGTCTTCGGCATGATGCGGCTCAACACGTCCAGCTGCCGAAAAGAAGGACAAGCGTGTCCCATGGCCACGTGCTGATGGCGATGCACCGCGTCCACGACCAGCACTGTTGTCTCTAGACACAGAGCCTGCTTGCCCTCTTTTATTGGCTCCTGACTGTCTGCCTCTCCTTGTTTGCCTTCCAGACATTCTAATGGCCTGCAGAGACATGGGAAAAGCAGCAATACAGGCTAAGTTCAGGTGTAATATGGTCAGGAGGCACACTCCGCCCGCTGTAAGTGCTGCAAAATCCTGTTGGTGTAACACACCAGGAAAAAGCAGCAATACAGGCTAAGTTCAGGTGTAATATGGTCAGGAGGCACACTCCGCCCGCTGTAAGTGCCGCAAAATCCTGTTGGTGTAACACACCAGGAAAAAGCAGCAATACAGGCTAAGTTCAGGTGTAATATGGTCAGGAGGCAAACTCCGCCCGCTGTAAGTGCCGCAAAATCCTGTTGGTGTAACACACCAGGAAAAAGCAGCAATACAGGCTAAGTTCAGGTGTAATATGGTCAGGAGGCACACTCCGCCCGCTGTAAGTGCCGCAAAATCCTGTTGGTGTAACACACCAGGAAAAAGCAGCAATACAGGCTAAGTTAAGGTGGAATATGGTCAGGAGGCAAACTCCGCCCGCTGTAAGTGCCGCAAAATCCTGTTGGTGTAACACACCAGGAAAAAGCAGCAATACGGGCTAACTTCAGGTGTATAATGTGCAGGAGGCTTAGCAACAATGACACTGACACTGTCCCCTGCCTATTAGACTTGTGCACAACGGAAAAATTCGTTCCGTTTCGGTTCGTTTCTTTCCGGTCCTGTTGATTCGTAATCATTCGTAATTTTGCTAGACGGGATTTTTCGTGTTCGGACTCATTCGTATTTTTGCAAGCGACATTTTTCGTTGAATTTTTTGTTGCTTTATAATTCGTACTTTCGGTAGAGTACGTTGTTTTTCGTTGATTCTGGACACAACTCCTACTTTCGTAACTTTTTTTGGGTTCGTACTTTCGGTAGAGTACGTTGTTTTTCGTTGATTCTGGACACAACTCCTACTTTCGTAACTTTTTTTGGGTTCGTTGATTCGTAATTTTCCGTGTCTCTCTCACAACGACGCTGCCTATTATGCCTAATGTGCTTCGAATGGATTTGTACTTTTCTAAATACATTGCGGTTATTTGTAACGATTCGAAATCTCGTATTTTACTTTCATTTTTAACATGCGGCTATAGGCTCCGCCCCTGTACACCATTTTGAGAGGGTTCAGCACGGTGAGGGAGAAGCAGAGAGCAGAGTGTTATTGTGCTTCGAATGGATTAGAAATCTCGTATTTTACTTTCGTTTTTTACATGCGGCTATAGCCTCCGCCCCTGTACACCATTTTGAGAGGGAGTTCAGCATGGTGAGGGAGAAGCAGAGAGCAGAGTGAGTGTTATTGTGCTTCGAATGGATTCGTACATTCGTAACTTTTTCATAACGAATTATCCCGAAGACATTCGGACATTCGCTATTTGCGGTATAATTTATTTCGGATTCGGTCTTATTCGTAATTGCTTTGTTCGGAAATTCGAATGCTTCCGAATGTCCGAAAGTTGCTAAATTCGGACGAATTTCAATTCGTTACGAAACGAATTGCACAAGCCTACTGCCTATCCTTCTCTCTCCCTGCACACAAGGTTTATCAAAGTATATGACACTGACACTCTCCCTGCCTATCCTTCTCTCTCCCTGCACACAAGGTTTAGCAAAGAATATGACACTGACACTGTCCCCTGCCTATCCTTCTCTCTCCCTGCACACAAGGTTTATCAAAGTATATGACACTGACACTCTCCCTGCCTATCCTTCTCTCTCCCTACACACAAGGTTTAGCAAAGAATATGACACTGACACTCTCCCTGCCTATCCTTCTCTGTCCCTACACACAAGGTTTAGCAAAGAATGGATTTGACACTGTCCCTGCCTATCCTTCACTTTCCCTTCTCCGGAACACACTACACGAGGCCGCCGCGCTGGTGGCCTTTTATAGTGTGGGGCGTGTACTAAACCCCCTCAGCTATAATTGGCCACAGGCATCCTGCCTGTGGCCAATCATTGCTCTCCTCGCTGCCGGCGCTGTGATTGGCCAAGCATGCAGGGTCACAGTGCATGCGATGGCGCAGTGTATTGTGGGCCGTTCGCGTCACTCGAATTTGGCGCGAACGACCCAAATCATTCGTTGTTCGCCGAACGCGCGAACAGCCGATGTTCGAGTCGAACCTATGTTCGACTCGAACACCGAGCTCATCCCTAGTCACTATGATGAAATCAAAAGCCCAGGAACAGGTGGGTAATCTTTATTTATTTTAAATATGTATTTTTCCTCCACTGGATTACCAGGGATTATTACTATGGGGAAGGAGGTGGGGGAGCACCCACCCAACAGACCACCAGGGATTGCAAATGTTTTATATTGGGGCACTGCATTGGGCAGTGCTTAGGAGGGAAGACAGGCCAGTACCGACACCTATACTGAGACAATAAAAGCCCTGTGTGGAAATGGGTTTCCAAATCATTCAGTTACTTCTTACAAGCTAGTAATACATCAAAGTGCAACGATCCTGTTCTGCATTGTTACTATTTTATTTTTAATCTTTTATCTTCCTTTTTACTTGTGCTGGTTACAGCTCTTAGTTTCTTTGCTCCATTTTAGAACCAGTAGTCTGCATTCTATGCATTGAGGTAAACAACCTTCTGTGTGCAGCTCCAGCCCCCCCCCTTATACTTACCTGAGCCCCATCTCGATCCAGTCTTGTGCATGAGAGCATCGGCTCTCCTGTGTCTCTCTTCATTCATTGGCTCAATCACAGCCAGTGAGCCAATGAGAAGAGAACAGGGCAGGCCTAGCCACACTCTGTGTGTGAATGGACAATGTTCATTCACAGGAGTGTGGCTCACGTATGAGCTTCCTCAAGTGCCCCCCATAGCAAGGGGCTTTCTATTAGGGGCACTCTATAGAGGGAGGAGCTTGGACGGCCAGCAGGGGACCAAAAAAGAAGAGGATCCGGGCTGCTCTCAGGGGCGGCCCATCCATTAAGGGCGCACGGGCGCCGCCCCCAATTCATCACCAGATGCGTGGATTCCAATGGGGGGGGTGGGTGTATTTTTGCAGCATCTGATTAGAGCCAGAGGCTCTAATAGGCTTCAAAATAGGGTAAGCTCGGGACGCAGTGAATGCAAACGGAGCCCACCCAGATGTGTTACAACAGCGAATAAATATTCGCTATTGTAACACTGATCCTCCTCCTGGCCATTCAGGAAGCGGGTTTTGAGACCTGACGCCCGATTGGCTGAAAGGACAGGCGATCCTATTGTACACCTAGGAGGAGGGGAGGGGCCGCGCTTGCTGGAAGCCGCCGATGGAGGAGAGGACAGGGAGCCACTGCCTGCTGTCCGCCACCCGCTTAGATGGGGTAAGTGTCGGGCCGACTGGCAGACAGCAAGGGGGGGGGGTGTGGCAGAGCCGCCACTGGCTGCTCTGTTCAAAAACGTTACACAGAGCAGGTAAGTATAACATGTTTGTTATTTTTTAAAAACAATAAAAACTTTAC
Source organism: Rana muscosa (assembly GCA_029206835.1). NCBI lineage: Eukaryota > Metazoa > Chordata > Amphibia > Anura > Ranidae > Rana > Rana muscosa. The sequence continues at coordinate 736,143,221 of CM055116.1, forward strand.
AATCACTTTAACTCTCTATTACACATAGCATGCTAATGTAGGAGTAGTATATGGTGGTAATGTCATGACACCCCTGTGTGTCACACACTAAGGCCCCTTTCACACTGGGGCGGGAGGTGCACTAGTGGTATAGCGGCGCTATTTTTAGCGGCGCTATACCATCGTATTTGCCGCGATTTGCGGCCGCTAGTGGGGTGATTTTAACCCCCGCTAGCGGCCGAAAATGGGTTAAAACCGCCCGGAAACCGCTGCTATAGTTTACAAGTTTAAATTACTAATTTTGCTAGAAAATTTTGCTAGAAAATTTTGCTAGACGTCGCTCCGGTCATGACATCCTCCGGATCGTTTCTCGGGAGAACAGGCGGAAATGGTAAGCCCAAGAAACACCAGCGAGAGACTCCTGCTTCTTTGGAAACCGTTCCAGCGGCTCATGAGCCTCTTGAAGCAAAAAACGATTCTGGGGTCATGGCTGATATCTTTATCAATGATCCCAATGAACCACTGTATATATATGTATTGCGGTCGGCAAGTGGTTAATTACAGGGGTGTCCAACCTGCGGCCCAACATGGCTATTAATGCGGCCCAACACAAATTCGTACACTTACTTAAAAATGTTTATTTTTTTATTTTTTTTAATACTTTGTAAAAACGTGTTTACACTTAGCGAAAGAAAAATTTGACAGTGTCTCTTAACTGGACTTTTATACGTTTTACCTTCCCAAATCTTCACAATCACACCTTATTCATCTCATCAGTTTTCGGCAGCACTTATACTTGTGAGCGACTATTTTCAAGGATGAAACACATGAAGAGAAAAATTAGAACCAAAATATCTGAGCACCTTTGAGAATTCATTAAGAATTACTACTACATCCATTGAACCTGATATTGATGTGTTAGTTTATCAAAAATAGTGTCAAATATCACACTAGTTTTTTGTCTCCCTCTTTTACTTTTCTAGCGCACTCACCCCAGACTTTACCTGCTTTTATTTCTTTACTTGGCTCCTCCGCAGGAAAAGAATGAGGCACACCGCACCAGCAGCCCGTACCCTGCTGGATGAGGAGGTTGAGCGGTGTTAGTTTTCGGGTCTGCCTGCGGCTAGTGTTATAATCCTCCCGAGCTGATCTCGTCTCTGCATTAGCCAGAGACAAGTCCTTAATTCTCCCCAGTAAAGTAACTGTCCACACCAACTGAGAATCCAACCTTTGTATTTATTTCACCACGGATAACAAATAGTCTCTATGAGAGCAGACAGGTTAATACGAGACACAGGTCAGATAAGTTGGGAGGAGGTCCAGGCACAAACTCAATTCAGGTTTCTCTTACTGTTCTGCATTCACGAACAGATTTGGACATACGGTCTCTGCCACAGACCTGGTGAATATGAAAAGTCACTGCCACTGACTTGTTGAAGTTGGTCACTGCCACTGACCTGGTGAACAGGGCCTTGCCCTATTTGGTCACTGCCACTGACCTAGTGTGCCTAGAGTCACTGCCACTATGACCTACAGAACATGCACTTCCTTCTTGGAGAAACTTGGCCCTTGTTAAGGAGAAGAACCTCCCTCCGGAGAGTTACCAGAGGCCCCCACTGTCACCATGACTCTGCACTGGGTCTTCAGAAGGGGTCACCTCCCTGGCCTCCTCGATCCTGGATACGGGTCCCCTCTCAAGGCTGCACCCTGGGAGCCCTAAATCCCCGGCGGAACCCAGCCAAAGGTGCTGAGCTCCGGGCCGCAAAAATAGTACCTCACCTCAGACAGAAGGTGTCTGGGATGGAACAGGAACTCGGCCTCCGGGCCTAGGGCACCCGGAGACGACACATCCACCACCAAGGCTGAAGGTGCCTGGGCGCAAACCCCGCTGGAAGATGGCTGCCCCTTTTTATACCCTCTCCCGACAGGCACAGCAGGTTCCCCACCCCGCCGTACTGCTGCCGAGAGGGGAAAAGAAAAGGCACAACCTTGTATCAGTGGTTCAACCCTGGCCCACGGCAACAGCGCCACCTGTAGGCCACAGGGAACAGCACACCAACACTATCTCCCAGGGACAGAAATGGTCCAAGAAACCTAACAATTAGTGTATCTGAGCCTAACTACCACTCAGATACTCCCCTTAAATATAGCACCCCGCTACACTTTTATAATAAAAAAAATTAAAATTATTTTTATTACTTAGATATGTACATTATCTATATCAGTGATCGTTAACTTGTGATCTGCCTGACTTTTTCTGTACATCAGCTATCCGAATTGTGAGTGCATTTTATGTGTGGCCCAAGACCATTACTCTTCTTTTAATATGACCCAGGAAGGTCAAAAGGTTGGGCACCCCTGTCTTAAAAGCATAAAAACTACAAAAGAATAAATGCATATTAGTAGATAATTACAAAAATTATGTGCCTTTCTTCAGGGAAAATAGGGAAATATGTCTATTATGCCCTGTACACACGATTGGAGTATCCGATGGTCTAAAATCCGATGGAATTTTTCATTAGAATTCCGTTCGAGCTGTCTTGCATACACACTGTCAGACTAAATTCCGACCGTCCAAAACGCGGGTGACGTAAAACACTCCGACGAGCCGAGAAAAATAAAGTTCAATGCTTCCGAGCATGCGTCGACTTGATTCTGAGCATGCGTGGGTTTTTTCTCCGTCGGAGTTCCACACAGACGATAGGAATTTCCTATCGTTTTTTTTTCCATCGGAAAAATTTAAAACATGTTCTATTTCTAAACACCAATGGAAAAAAGTCTGATGGGGCCCACACACAATCAGAATTTCCGATGAAACAAGTCCATCGGACTTTTTTCATCAGAAATTCCGATCGTGTGTACAAGGCATTAGTCTATTAGTGTAGGACATTTATAATAAATATTTGCTATTATTATGGTTTTTGAGTTTAAAATGTAGCTTTGGTTGATATATCATATATATTCTATTTATTCTGCAACATTGAATGTGTCTAGGTCACACAACACAGAAAATGTCTAGAACATCGATTGTAAATCTCATGAGATGAATTCTTGCTTCTGACTCTGATCCAGAGAACAGAAACCAAAGCATTGTAAAACATTTCCTAATTATCCATTTTACACAACAAGCAAATAAATTCCTTCCTTACTGTAATCCTGAATCCAATAATTACAAAAGGACTTCTTCCTGGATTAGTTTAATTCTTTATTTACTTTAATTATATGGCTTAATCATATCTTCCTGTGCCTTGATGAAGATGAATATTTCATTACTGATTTTCAAATACAATCTTTAATACGTTTTACGTATGAAGAGTAGTTGATCATTTCTGTTTCTTTGGGTCCAGAATTCTATTCATCCACCTGCTATGTTGTGTCCGCTCATGTTTTTCGATAGATAGGTGAATGTTTATACCGTACTTACAAGCTAAGGTTTTTTGCCATTAATAGAAATTTATGTCTGCATTGATATATGGAGTTTTAACAGTAGAACATGTTCTTTTTAGGAAATGTTACGATAATGATTGCCTAAAAGTCTTACAAAAGACTAAATCACCAGTGTAACGGCGCCCCAAGTATGAAAGACAAAAGAAAAAAGAAGGGTCTGGTGTCACCAGTGACACACCTCCATCCCTGAATTTCATGAAAAAAAGAAGAGAGATTCGCCCTTGGGACTTTGAGTGAGGTGAGCACTGTTAGGCCAATAAAAAATCGCAAGAATAATTGCAGTGTATATTTATTCAGGTAAAAAGCAGTACATACATTAATGTCATGAACATGGGCCAATTCATACAAAATACAAGACCAATATAAATTAGGTAAAATGATATTGCGAGTATCTGACAGTAATTATGTAAACACATGGCATCAAAAGTAACCCGACGCGTTTCGCGAGGCTTGGCTCGGTCTTCAGGGGTGGATGCACGTAGTGTACCTAAAATGAGAGTGATATAGTATAAAGCATGATATGAAGGCACAGGGGGGGGGGCCTTGAATATGGAAAACCCCATACTCACCACTGGACATTGCCAAAGGACAGCGGGGGTGAAGCTCAAACGGCGGCAGCGACTGTCTCACCAGGGAGCTGAGGAGGCGGAGCCAAACAAAGCTCCAAATCAGAGTCAAACGGAAGGAAGGCCCAGCATGGATGGAATAGGTGTAACCCCAAGAGTGTCAGTGAATCCAAGAGGAATGTTGGCTCTAAATATAAATATGTATATTGAATAATTAAAATATGGGAGTATACGAGTATATGGTAACATATGTGTCTTTGCATGTATAAAAGACATGAGCCAAGAATGGTTAGAGTATGGAGACTGAGGGGGAGAGTGAAAAAATACCAGATTGACTAGTATGATTAAGGAAAGTTCAGAGAGGAAAGTAATGAGTGAAAGAGAGTGTAAATGGAATGAAATACAGGTGTGTGATGAGGACTGTGATGAGAAAACAAGTTGCATATAAATGCTTGCAGCGAGTAATATATAAACATATAAAAGTATACCTTGGTGAAGTAGGTCTAAGAGTAGTGAATTCCAAGGGAAGGAACTGCACTTGTGTGTCTGTCCTGAGTGAAAGAAAGCAAACAATGAGATCCATGCTGTGCAAACCTCCAATATATACCCCTGAAGGGGCCCGAGAGGCTCCGCCCCCAACACCATGTGCAAATGACCAGCAAACGAGTGCCTAAACCCACCAACCATCAAGAAGGCGGTGTGTGAGCCAAGACACTCCCAGGACCATCTTGATGGTAGTAATGCCTGCAGCCACAGCGATGCTGCAAAATCGCAGACATCGCGCGGCCGACGCATTAACATGGTGCCGATGTGCAAGTGGCCCCGTCCGCTCAAAAAGGGGGCAGGCGGGGACAGCAGGGGACAAAGGTCCCCCTTATAATGCACATCGCAGCTCCCAGGGAGAAATCATTTTACCTAATTTATATTGGTCTTGTATTTTGTATGAATTGGCCCATGTTCATGACATTAATGTATGTACTGCTTTTTACCTGAATAAATATACACTGCAATTATTCTTGCGATTTTTTATTGGCCTAACAGTGCTCACCTCACTCAAAGTCCCAAGGGCGAATCTCTCTTCTTTTTTTCATGAAATTCAGGGATGGAGGTGTGTCACTGGTGACACCAGACCCTTCTTTTTTCTTTTGTCTCAAGGATACCCGGGTGGAAGACACCCAATAGCCCAAAACTGGTCTGTGGTCACACTCGCCAACAAAAACAAAAACATACATATATGTATGGATTTTACATTTTTATCATGCACTAGCCATTTGTTATTCCAACATATCCAATAACATCTCGCATTGGACTTTTATCCCAATCCAGCTGGTGTGGTGTTCTCTGTTGGCGGCGGTGCTACTTCATTTCTCCCTGGGAGCTGCGATGTGCATTATAAGGGGGATCTTTGTCCCCTGCTGTCCCCGCCTGCCCCCTTTTTGAGCGGACGGGGCCACTTGCACATCGGCACCATGTTAATGCGTCGGCCGCGCGATGTCTGCGATTTTGCAGCATCGCTGTGGCTGCAGGCATTACTACCATCAAGATGGTCCTGGGAGTGTCTTGGCTCACACACCGCCTTCTTGATGGTTGGTGGGTTTAGGCACTCGTTTGCTGGTCATTTGCACATGGTGTTGGGGGCGGAGCCTCTCGGGCCCCTTCAGGGGTATATATTGGAGGTTTGCACAGCATGGATCTCATTGTTTGCTTTCTTTCACTCAGGACAGACACACAAGTGCAGGTCCTTCCCTTGGAATTCACTACTCTTAGACCTACTTCACCAAGGTATACTTTTATATGTTTATATATTACTCGCTGCAAGCATTTATATGCAACTTGTTTTCTCATCACAGTCCTCATCACACACCTGTATTTCATTCCATTTACACTCTCTTTCACTCATTACTTTCCTCTCTGAACTTTCCTTAATCATACTAGTCAATCTGGTATTTTTTCACTCTCCCCCTCAGTCTCCATACTCTAACCATTCTTGGCTCATGTCTTTTATACATGCAAAGACACATATGTTACCATATACTCGTATACTCCCATATTTTAATTATTCAATATACATATTTATATTTAGAGCCAACATTCCTCTTGGATTCACTGACACTCTTGGGGTTACACCTATTCCATCCATGCTGGGCCTTCCTTCCGTTTGACTCTGATTTGGAGCTTTGTTTGGCTCCGCCTCCTCAGCTCCCTGGTGAGACAGTCGCTGCCGCCGTTTGAGCTTCACCCCCGCTGTCCTTTGGCAATGTCCAGTGGTGAGTATGGGGTTTTCCATATTCAAGGCCCCCCCCCCCTGTGCCTTCATATCATGCTTTATACTATATCACTCTCATTTTAGGTACACTACGTGCATCCACCCCTGAAGAGCGAGCCAAGCCTCGCGAAACGCGTCGGGTTACTTTTGATGCCATGTGTTTACATAATTACTGTCAGATACTCGCAATATCATTTTACCTAATTTATATTGGTCTTGTATTTTGTATGAATTGGCCCATGTTCATGACATTAATGTATGTACTGCTTTTTACCTGAATAAATATACACTGCAATTATTCTTGCGATTTTTTATTGGCCTAACAGTGCTCACCTCACTCAAAGTCCCAAGGGCGAATCTCTCTTCCTTTTTTCCCCAAGTATGAAAGGGGTTAACGCTGTTTAGGATATTCCCTCTCTGGACACACATCCACTGCCGATCCTCCACAGTCAGGCGACCGCTTCCCATAGGATTAATCCTTCCAAACATACGAGACAAACACTCTGTATGAAGTTTCCAACTGGACTGACAATCTTTAATGAGAGCAGGCTCTTTTTATACACCAAAATAATACTGCATTAATCTAAATGAACAATGGTCCAACTCCACCCACAACATCACACAATGGTTACATAACGAGCTCCCAATACACATATTCTGACATCTCTTAGCTAATCCCTTTACATCTTAAATGACTATGCATGACCTTTATATTCACCAGACTGTCTGTCTGCTTTACAATACACACAAGTACAGAGTTAATTATCACTATTCACAATGAAAGGATCTGTAGCATAGTTGAGATTCATTAACATTACACAAGTAGACAGGTGACACATCAGCATCTCTTAATTAACTTGTTGAGTTCAGAATCAAACAACCAGTACATTTTGTGGATTAATATTACTATCCCAATTTAAAGCAATCCAAGACATTCTTAATGTCCATTATTTCCTGGCTCACCCTGCGCCCAAAGTGACCCCTGTCACACATCTCCCCTTTCGGCCGGAGACTAACACAGGAGGAGACCCCAGACGGGTTGACTCCGAAGTTAGTCCATATTTCCATTCGTCTAATGCCTGGACAACCCATCAGCATTGCCATTTTGCTTACCGGGTCAGTAGCTGATGGTGACATTGTAAGGTTGCAGGGCTAAGCTCCACCGCAGCAACCTGCCATTGTCTCCTGAGACCCGGTTAAGCCAGACCAATGAGTTGTGGTCGGTGACTAGGGAAAAATTCCTGTCCGTACAAGTAAGGGTTCAACTTTTTAAGGGCCCAGACCAGGGCCAAACACTCCTTCTCCACTGTCGCATAGCTCACTTCCCGGGGTAATAGCTTTCTGCTCAGGCATGCGACAGGGTGTTCTCCTCCATCCTCCCCAACTTGGCTCAGCACAGCCCCCAGTCCAAATATGGAAGCATCTGAGTCTCAGCAGCAAGCGGGCCGGTTCCAGCAGCACGCGTCTGGGCACGGGTAGTCACTGGGTTGACTTCTTCGGGGCCCATCGGGGCGTAAGCAGAAATGAGGGGGGCCAAATCATTCCCCAGTAGTACATCCGCTGGCAAATCCTTCATCACCCCCACATTCACGTGTCCCGAACCAACCCCCCAATCCAGGTGAACACGGGCAACGTGTAGCGTGGAAGATGGTACCTCCCGCTACTCTTACTACTACCGTGTCTCCGGTATGTTGGCTCTCTGGGATGAGGTTCTTCTGTAGTAGGGTCATGGTGGCGCCAGTATCACGTAGGCCATTGGCTACCTTTCCATTGACCCAGACAGGCTGCCTGTTGTCCCGGTTAGCTGCTTGTATTGGATCAGCCTCGTGCAGGATGCCCCAATGTTCTTCCTCCTCAACGCAGTGGGCCACAGGCATGGATGTGCGGGGGCTCCCCCTTGCTGGCTGTCTCCATAACTGGGACTGCCTGGCTGGATTAAACGGACAGTCTGGCTTTTTGTGCCCTAGCTGTTTACACCAAAAACACCTGATGGGTTGTGAATAGTCCTGGGAGTTGAACCTGGCCTGCTGAGAATAAGTGGCCGCTGGAGGTGGTGCTGAAGTTGGGTTAGAGGCTGGTAAACTGGGCCGAGATAGTGGATAGCGCTCGCTTTCGCATGACCTTCGAGAGTCCAGATATTCATCGGCCAATGTAGCTGTTTGCTGTACAGTCCGTGGTCGCTTATCTCGCACCCAATCCCGTAATACCGGAGGGGTGTGGTTAAAGAACTGTTCTAAGAGTACTAGCTGGGTGATGTCCTCTATGGTATGAGCGCGGCTTCCCTGAAACCAGTCCTTAAGGTTTCGCTGCAGACGATGTGCCCACTCCACGTATGTTATGTGGGTTTGTTTCCGGGATTCTCGAAACTTAATCCGGCTGGCTTCGGGTATAATGGCAAATCGGGCTAGCAGAGCTTCTTTTACCCGGTCATAGTCTTTAGCGTCCTCATCCTCCAGGGCCCGATACGCATCCGCCGCTCTGCCAGTTAAATTACTTGCCAGTAAGGCGACCTAATCTTGGGGCAGTACTTCATGTATCTGGCATAGTCTCTCAAAGTCCTGCAGGAACGCTTCAATTTCCTCCTCTCCTTCCTTAAATAGTTTGAACGCCCGAAAGGGCAATTTACGGACAGGCGCTGCATCTTTAGGCGTTGTCTCCGATTGCCGTATTTCCGCCATTCTCCACTCATGTTGCCGCTCTAGTTCTCTCTCTTGTCGCTCCAGTTCTCTCTCTTGCCACTCATCCTGCAGCTGGATGTCTCTAATGGCTTTCTGTATGGCAGTCTCTGATGGGTTAGCCCCATATAATTGCCAACCACTCTCGAACTCGTTGCTAAAACAAGTCTTCAACTGACCGGGGTCCTGCATCACAATCCCTCTGATCCATCTCGGCTAGCTCCCTGATCAAGGTGGCCTTGTTCTTTGCCCCACCGGTGCCTCCACGGCTCTCAAGTAAGTCTTTCAGCGTGGCTTTCCTGCAGGCTGCATAGCTGGTCATTCACTGTGGTGGTTTGGAGTGTCCCAGGAACTGGAGGGAAAATCCCGCTGCTGCCAAGCAATGTAACAGCACCCCAAGTATGAAAGGGGTTAACGCCGTTTAGGATATTCCCTCTCTGGACACACATCCACTGCCGATCCTCCACAGTCAGGCGACCGCTTCCCATAGGATTAATCCTTCCAAACATACGAGACAAACACTCTGTATGAAGTTTCCAACTGGACTGACAATCTTTAATGAGAGCAGGCTCTTTTTATACACCAAAATAATACTGCATTATTCTAAATGAACAATGGTCCAACTCCACCCACAACATCACACAATGGTTACATAACGAGCTCCCAATACACATATTCTGACATCTCTTAGCTAATCCCTTTACATCTTAAATGACTATGCATGACCTTTATATTCACCAGACTGTCTGTCTGCTTTACAATACACACAAGTACAGAGTTAATTATCACTATTCACAATGAAAGGATCTGTAGCATAGTTGAGATTCATTAACATTACACAAGCAGACAGGTGACACATCAGCATCTCTTAATTAACTTGTTGAGTTCAGAATCAAACAACCAGTACATTTTGTGGATTAATATTACTATCCCAATTTAAAGCAATCCAAGACATTCTTAATGTCCATTATTTCCTGGCTCACCCTGTGCCCAAAGTGACCCCTGTCACAACCAGCATATCACATAAAAACAACGTACATCTGTAATGATCTGTTATGTTTTATAGCTAGAAATATTTTTAATACGTTCTTCTATCACAAAACACTTTTACTTAGAAATCTAACTCCCATTGGGGAGATTTTCCTTCTCTTCCCGTCCCTGAGACACCCATACAAGATGCAGTTTTCAGTGGGATAAGAAGGCACTGACAGCATTAAAATTACGGTCAGAATTTGTTATCCTTCAGGCTTGTTTACACTTGCTTTGATTTTAACATACAATAAAGTGTCTACCACTTCTACATGCATTTTTTATGTGATTTTTGATCTTTCTGTGATGCTTCTGGCATGCTTTTTTTACGTTTTAAAGAAGTTTGGCAAATGCTCTGGGTGTGCTAAATTTTCTGCCCACTCAGCAGCTTCTCAGCTCATAAGTTCCGTGGCTTAGTAGTACCCCCAGCTCTTCTGATGCCCCACTTAGTAGTACCTCCAGCTCTGCTGATCCCCCCTCTCAGTAGTAACCTCTAGCTCTGCTGATCCCCAACCCATTAGTAACCCCCAACTTAGCTGATACCCCCCTCAGAAGTAACCCCAAACTTCGCTGATCCTTTGGTTTGCTGAACCTCCTCCCTTTCCAGTCATTGCTCACCTCCCGCTATATTGCTCCTATGCTGCACACCACATGTGACATCTGCTAGTTTCTCCTGCTCGGGTACCCCAGCTCTGCTGACCCTCCATCGCTCTGTCCTATCACTCTGGTCCCTGCTCACTTTCCGCTATAGTGTTCCCACCACGTGTGCCGTCTGCTAGTTTCTCCATTCCTGGTCCGGACCCGGATTACCTTCCTATTGTTCCACGCCCCATACCAGATGTGATGTCAGCATCAGACACTTTCAGAATATATACACATGAACCGGAATTGTCTTTCCAATTTGCTTGTTAGTTTCCCAATGCATCCTGCTATATCTAATACCTCCAAAAATGAAGCGAAGCTAATGCTGATTAAATGCCCTACAAATGCTGCAGGTGCTGTTAGCGAGCATTGCTAGACTTTTATGGAGGCTTTGGAGATGCTTTGAAGCACCAAGAAAGTGACATAGGGTATAATTTTTGAAACAAAGCAAAGCAAACAAAATAGTGTGAACAGGACTGTAGGGCAACCGTTTTATTTAGTGTCAAATGCCACATTTTGATGCAAGTGTAAATATTCCCTTCCTCATTCTGATAATATAATTTTTGCCTGTGTCCCTGTTCTCTCATTTGCTGCTCCATTCAGATACTGAGAGTTAATGGGCCTTTGTTTATATCAGAGCTTCTTCTTCCCCCATTTAAATCAATGGGAAGGCAAAAGCAGCTTGAAGCAGGTTGATGCAGCCTAGAAGGAGGTGAAATGCAGGTCAGAAAAAGGTGAATGCACCGCTCAATGAACTGTGAATTATGTTAGAAGCATCTCAAACTGATGTCAAAGGCAAGCAGAATGCACCTGAAGGGCCGTGCACACAGGAAAAAAATGCCAGAACCCCTGAGAGAAAAAATCAGCATAAAAAGCTCATAATGGCTAATTTTTCACTATAATCAATGCACAAAAGCATAAAAGTAGCGATTATGATTATGTCAATTGTTTTTTCTGCCCGAAAGTTCCTCTCAAAAACACACTTGTGATGTTTTTTTTTTTACCTGTACACTCTCCTTTTCAAATATACTGTACCTGTAAATGCCAAAATGTGCATGGACACATAGGCTAACATACAGTTGCTTCTACAGGCAGAAAGAAAAAAACACCAAAGGCCTGTATAAGCTTTTTGTATGCCCAGTGTGTATGGAGCAGAAAACATCTACATTTTCCCATTTGCACAAGCTGTAAAAGAATTCCAGAGTAAGCACTGAGATGCTCTGTTAAGAGCTTACACGGGGCCAAGGTCTTTCTTCCTGCACCCATGGGACAGCACATATCCAATCACTATCCAATCACTAAACACCAACACTGGTGCATGAAAGGAAAAGGAATGAGTTATATGGCCCTCTATATCTATAAGTCCTTCTTGCTCTTGGGGGCTGAACTGAGTTGTGGGGGAGTAAAGGAAAGGAAAGCCCCCGCAATGTCCGTCTGCACAAGAGGGGCATTAGAGTGAAAACAAAAAACATATTATTTTTTAACCCCTTAATGCTGAAGGTGTTTTGTGTGCTTCCCAATCAGTGATTTGCTGTCACAGTGATCACAGAATGGACAGCACCTCCTACAAGTTCCTAATCGTTATTTGCGACTGTTGGTGACAGCAGGATCATAATGCTAGGGGTGTGCAACTGAGCATGTTCCCAAAATAATTCAATGGCCATTTATATGTAGCAGCATAGAACAAGACCAGCTCCTGTGCTATCACTTATGTGCATAGGTGTGTGCAGTCTATTAGCATTAGGGTGTGCACCACAAAGCTCAGACACACATGTATGTGTGTAAATATATATAGGGCAGTAGAGCAGTGGATTGTGTCAGTAGGGCGGAAATCGGTGTCAGTCGTTTATTTTTATTATTTTTTTATTATTCTATATTAAAAAAATTTACAATTTTTTTCAGAGCCCCATTAAGGGGCTTTGATTAAATATTAGGGGTCCAAACAGACCCCTGATGTCTCACTTTAGAGACAGAGAAAGGGGACTGAGGACAAAGATTCCCCAGTCCTTTTCTCTGCAGCCAAGCAGCAGGGGGAATCTGCACAGCACAGGGTGATTAGGGTGTGCCCTGGCACACCCTGTGCGCATGCCTATGCTTATGTGCGTATGGCTGGTGGAAAGGGGTTAAGGGAATATTACTTGGTTTACTTGGTTTATCACTTAAATTTTCTTTATTATGAATTCACTTATTTAGATAAATATTAAATATTAGAGCTAAGAATCTTGCGCTAAGTGGTACACCAATGCAAAAGCACACCAAGTACCCAAATACAGGATAAAATAGATAAAACATATAATAGGTGCAAATTAGTATATTTATTTATACTAAGTTTTTCACTGCTTTAAAGATATATACAATAATGAAAATTCATGTTCTAATTTTTTAGCCAGCAGATGAATCTCTCTAGTCTAATTTTTGCATGTTTTCCAGACTATTCTTATCTATTTTGCTTAATAGCTTCAGCCCAACTTTACGCACATAACTGAACGAGCTGCAGGTTGTACAGCTTCTGTTCTGCTCTCTCTTTAGAAAAGCAGTAATGTTCTGGAAATCCCATGTCAAGTGTGTGTTGAGTATTATTACATTTTTATTTTCAAAACAACAAATTTAGGCCCGGTTCACACAGGGGCGGCACGACTTCGGGGGCGACCTCGGCGGCGCGATCTCAAGACGACTTGAGACGCCCGCCGAGGCGATTTGCATAATGACTTCTGTATAGAAGTCAATGCAAGTCGCCCTGCGTCGCCCCCAAAAGTAGTACAGGAACCTTTTTCTAAGTCGGAGCGACTCAGGTCTCTCCTATTAGAACGGTTCCATAGCACAGACCGGGACGCGACTCCTCAGGCGACCGAGTCGCCTGAGGAGTCGCCCCTATGTGAACCATGCACTACTTAAATAGTGAGAAAAAAATGGATAGAAAACACCAGTTTAAAAATATAAGTACAATTGACCCATACCACTGTATTTTCCCTTTAAATTAACAGGTACAAATAATGCAATGACTGATTACAAGTTATGTGGAAATAAAATATATTCAATAAGTCATAGAGGCAGAAAAGTATTTCCGTGAATGACCATCTACAGTCTCCATCTTCTTGTAATTGGGCATATGGTCAGAGAAGTGACTATGTTATCTAGGGAGCCCATATAAGTGTAAAGTGTTTCCAGATGGAAGTGACAAATGGAGGAACTGCTACAGTAATTCTAGACACTTGATCATAGTTATTTTGATCTATTTACCATGTAACAGTATAGTATGTGTTATGGTGTACTATATTAATAAATAGATAATGCTTCTAAAAAATATGGCTGTTCAATGTGTAGTATAGTGTACAACATTTTTATTTGCAGAATCTTATTTTGTGTGAGTGCACAGCTTTGAAACCCAAACAAATAAAAAAAAAAAAAAAAAATACAACAAAATTACAAATGATTTTGCCACTTTATGGTTCCTTTACAACAAGGATAAAAAAAATGGGTATTGCCTATATGAATCAATCTGAGTCCATTTTTAAAAGTGTTTTAGAGCATGAAATGAAACCTTTAATTGGTTGCTTTGGGCAACATCCTGTTTAACAGTAGATCAGGTATAACAAATATAATGTTCTAGACAGCATCACTTTTTTTCATTTTATTATTGCACTGACCTTTTGTTTAACCACTTTGCACCCGGGCCATTGGCAAAAGACGCCTGCATTGCGGCGCTCAATTGCCGGGAGGACGTCCATGGACGTCCTCCTGTTTACTTCCGCGATGCACGCCGCCGTGGGCGCGCATCGGGGAAAAGCTGTGCCCGCTGTATCAGGTGGGAGCCGATGCGCGTGCCTGGTGGCCGCGATTTCCGCCATGTACCCGCGATCGGCTGTCACAGAGCCAGGGACGTGGATCTCTGTGTGTAAACACAGAGATCCACGTCCTGTCAGGGAGAGGAGACCGATGGTGTGTCCCTTGTACATAGGGACAACCATCGGTCACCTCCCCCAGTCAGTCCCCTCCCCCCACAGTAACAATCACCTAGCAGGGAACACATTTAACCCCTTCCTCGCCCCCTAGTGTTAACCCCTTCCCTGCCAGTCACATTTATACAGTAATCAGTGCATATTTATAGCACTGTTCGCTGTATAAATGTGAATGGTGTCAAAAGTGTCCAATGTGTCTGCCATAATGTCGCAGTCACAATAAAAATCACAGATCGCCGCCATTACTAGTAAAAACAAAATAATAAAAAAAAAAATGTCATAATTCTATTCCCTATTTTGTAGGCGCTATAACTTTTGCGCAAACCAATCACTATACGCTTATTGCGGTTTTTTTTACCTAAAATATGTAGAAGAATACGTATCGGCCTAAACTGAGAAAAAAAATAAAAAATTAAGATATTTATTATAGCAAAAAGTAAAAAATATTGTGTTTTTTTTTCAAAATTGTCGCTCTATTTTTGTTTATAGCGCAAAAAATAAAAACAGCAGAAATGATCAAATACCACCAAAAGAAAGCTCTTTTTTTTGTGGGGAAAAAAAGGACGTCAATTTTGTTTGGGAGCCACATCGCACGACCGCGCAATTGTCATTCAAAGCGTGACCGTGTTGAAACCTGAAATTTCGCCTGGGCAGGAAGGGGGTTATGTGCCCAGTTGTCAAGTGGTTAAAGATGGCTTGCTATTTTCTTTCTGACAAGCTTCCTTTGAAAAATATGTGATTACATTAGTTTGTCTTTTATTTTCTACTGTTACCAAACCCTGATACTCTTAGATTGCTGTACATTTACGCCTATATGTCTTGGCAGCAATGACTTGTCAGTGGGCATATATGATACCATAGGTGTGTGCAGCCTATTGCATTAGGGTGTGCACCCCAAAGCTCAAACACACACTACCGATCACTCACGATCTTCATTCAGAAATGGAAGGGGACAGTAAATTACATATTTACCAGCCCCTTCCCCCCACTCATTCTGAAACATCCCCACAGCAACAGCCGGCGGGAGAGGAGAGGAGGGAAGCTGGAAGTGCTGTGACGGGGGAAGGGGAGGAGCTAGGGCAGTAGGGGGAATGTGTGCTGCACAGGGTTATTAGGGTGTGCCTGGGCACACCTGGCACACCCTGTGCACATGCCTATGTATGATACTATATAATTGGACAACATAAGACAACTATTCCCTGGGTGCAGTTACCGGTGAAGCCACCCACTGCAGCACAGACTGGGCTGTGAGGGAGGCTGTCAGTGCCCCTGCAGCTGCCAACACAAGCATTTCTCCCTCTCTTTGGCTGCCAGTTAGAAGGAGAGAGAGAGAGAGAGACGCCAAAAGGACACAGGATGATGTTAAGGCTGTTTGCAGCAACATAGAGCCAGAGGAGAGCCTGCCAGCTGGGCCATGTTATAGTGGGCATCATGATTGGCTACTGCACAGCCTGGCAGGACAAAGGACTGCTGGGAACTGCCTGAGCCTATGGGAAATGTAGTCCCAAGAGACAGTTTTTCTATTGAACCACAAACTGGGGGGACTGCAAACCCCAGCAGGACAGGGAGTAGTGAGCAGGAAAGGGGAGCGAATTACTCTGGTATGTAATTAAAAAAAAAAAAAAAAAAAAATTGTTAAAAAAAAAAAAAAAAAACATTTTTTACATACTGTCGCCACTCAGTGTCACATTCAACACCACACATTCAGTTTCCCTAATCACTGCTGCACCAGTCGCAGTGTCTCTAATCAATGTCAAGACAGTCACAGTGTCACCATAAGGACTAAGGTTCACATGTGCGATGCTTTCTGAAGAGCCATCCATTTTGGGATTGTTCTTCAGAGAGCATTTGAGCGAGGAAGCATTGTATAGCCTCCTCGGCACCTGCTTTAACCCCTTGGACCCTGCACAAGCTATCCCATTCACTTGTATGGGTCACGATCAGCGGGCGTATAGGGGATATCATTTCTGCCACAGCTACAAAGCATTGCACCCATGGCATATGTACACCTCAGGCTGCTGCCTCTGCAGCTAAAGGTAGTAGCAGTTGAGGGCTGGTAAAACTGTGGCTCAACCGCAAAGTTTTACTCCACCCCATTTAAATGTGAACTAGCCCCAATAGTGCAGCTAGTCACAATTCTCTGATCACACACCAGCCACAGTGTTGCACAACCAGCATAGCTAGAATCAGTGTTCCTGATTGCCACCACACCAGACCAGTGCCACAAGCAACAGTTTTCCTGACTACTTCCACACCAGTCCCAGTGCCCTCAGTGTATGCCAGCAACAGTGTTTCTTATAACCGTCACACCAGTGCAATGTTGCATCTGCCTGTTGACTGTACTAACCCTGGCCTGTTTGCTGACCATGTCTCTGCCTGTGCCTGAACTGACCCATCTGATCATCCCGCTGACTATGTTCCTCCGAGACACCAGTCTCAGCCTTCTCCTGCGGATAATTGTACTCTTGGAACCACAGGAAATCTTTTGTTATTCCTTTCTTTGGCCTCCTGTACTTTCTGGCCAGTGAACATGGCATTCCTGGGGAAGCCATGTACCAGTAGGTTAGGCTTGCTTGGTTTATAGGAACTGGGACTTCTATAGGTGATACTAAACTAAGCTACATACCCTGATCACTCATGTAGAGGTGACCATTTCAGTACCTTGGTTTTGATACAATCGGTTGATTTATGTGATTCACATGATACAATGTCCGGTATACAATCAATCCAAACATTGAAAAAGTCTCCCACATGTGATATCGCCATACTCAGAAGGAGTAGCAGAATATGTTCTGGGATGTAATTCTAAGTATGCCCTTGCTGTGTGTGAGAAATATCTTATAAAACTGACAACTTTGTGCAAAATAATAATTTTCATTTTCTTTCTGCATTTTCCAAAATCTTATGGCAGAAAAAATGAAGACTTTAAAAGACCCGCGGTCCCTCTTGGAATATACCTTGAGGTGCTTTCTTTCCAATATGTAGTAATTTTATGGATGTTTCCTCTCAGGGCCGGCGCTACCACTAGGCGGACTAGGCAGCCGCCTAGGGCGCACTGCCGCCTAGGGAGCAGCCACGGCCACTAGGGGTGTTGAAATAATTGGCGGCAGGGCAGCTGAATCGCGAAGGCGCGCCCTGCCTCCCCTGGCATCTTCCTGTCCCCCCTGACATCTTCCTGTCTGTCCCGCTCCTTCAGTTCAGTCAGAGGCACCCCCTTCCTCTCCCCCTCGTTCACACTGCGGCGCCCTCAGATCGCTCAGTAACTCCTCAGAAGGCGATCTGCAGGGGGCGGAGTCCTGTACTGCCCGGATTAGGAGAGAAGATGAGCTCTGAATAGCGGAGTTGTAGTAGAACGTCGCTGAGGAGGCGGGGTTGGACGGTCCGGAATCCAGAGTGGTGGAGGAGGGCGGAGTCTATGGTCAGTAATGAAGGAGAGCAAATTCGGTGTCCAGTGATGTTAGGAGCCGGGATGGGGCTCCGTACTCAGAAACACTGCTTGTCATCTGATCTGCCTGACGGTGAGTCACCTATACACACACCTTGACTGCCTTGTGTGTATGTGAGAAGACCTACTGCCAGGGGGATACCGACCTCCTTACACAGCTGTCTGCTACTGACTGTGCACAGGGGAGTGTACTGTACACCTCCCGCGCCGCCCCCAACTGTATACTGCACAACCCCACCCCCACCTGTATACTGCACACCCCCACCCACCACCTGTATACTGCACACCCCCACCCCCAACTGTATACTGCACACCCCCACACCCCACCTGTATACTGCACACCCCCACACCCCACCTGTATACTGCACACCCCCACCCCAACTGTATACTGCACACCCCCACCTGTATACTGCACACCCCCACCCCCCGCCTTTATACTGCACACCCCCACCCCCACCTGTATACTGCACACCCCCACCCCCCACCTGTATACTGCACACCCCCACCCCCAACTGTATACTGCACACCCCCACACCCCACCTGTATACTGCACACCCCCACCCCCCACCTGTATACTGCACACCCCCACCCCAACTGTATACTGCACACCCCCACCTGTATACTGCACACCCCCACCCCCCGCCTTTATACTGCCCACCCCCACCTGTATACTGCACACCCCCACCCCCCACCTGTATACTGCACACCCCCACCCCCAACTGTATACTGCACACCCCCACACCCCACCTGTATACTGCACACCCCCACCCCCCACCTGTATACTGCACACCCCCACCCCAACTGTATACTGCACACCCCCACCTGTATACTGCACACCCCCACCCCCCGCCTTTATACTGCACACCCCCACCCCCACCTGTATACTGCACACCCCCACCCCCCACCTGTATACTGCACACCCCCACCCCCACCTGTATACTGCACACCCCCACACCCCACCTGTATACTGCACACCCCCACCCCCAACTGTATACTGCACACCCCCACACCCCACCTGTATACTGCACACCCCCACCCCCACCTGTATACTGCACACCCCCACTCCCAACTGTATACTGCACACCCCCACCCCCACCTGTATACTGCATACCCCACCCCCACCTGTATACTGCACACCCCCACCCTCCACCTGTATACTGCACCACCCCACCTGTATACTGCACACCCCCATCCCCCACCTGTATACTGCACACCCCCACCCCCAACTGTATACTGCACACCCACCCCCCACCTGTATACTGCACACCCACCCCCCACCTGTATACTGCACACCCCCACCTGTATACTGCACACCCCACCCCCACCTGTATACTGTATACTACACACCCCACCCCCACCTGTATACTGTACACCACCACCTGTATACCCCACCCCCATCTGTATACTCTATACTACACACCCCACCCCCACCTGTATACTGTATACCCCCACCTGTATACTGCACACCCCTACCCCCAACTGTATACTGTACACCCCACCTGTATACTGTACATTGGGGGTATTACACTGAGGTGATTACATTTGGGGGGATTACAAAAAATCTCCACCCCGCCACCTCCACCGTATACATGGGCAGGGCAAAGGGGTGGAGTTGGGGGAAGTTGGGGCGGAGCCAAGGGGGGGTGGCAAAGTGAGGTTTCGCCTAGGGTGTTGAAAATCCTTGCACCAGCCCTGTTTCCACTGTCCTGGTGCTCCAGCACCTCCACAAATGTGATAAGTAAATAGGAAATTGGATGCATACATTATTCCCCTGGAAAAGCCTGGAACTTAGTAAAATTACAACTTTGTGGAACAAAAAAAATAACTTTCTTAATTTTCCGGAAAAAAAAAAACTTAAAAAAACCATGCCTCTTACTAACACATGAACTGTGTACTTTCTAAAAAGGGTAATTTTGGGGGTATTTGTACTGTTCTGGCATTTTAGGGCCTCAAAAAATGAGATAGTCAGTACATTAATTAGGATTAATCAAATTCAGATAGATATACCATAGACTATATAATCTTCACACAGACTAAATATTATACACTGATTTGGGTTATTTTTTACCAGTTAAATGTGGCAGAATATATTTCATGGCCTACATTTATGAGGCAAGAAAACATTTTTTTCAAAAATTTCAGTATTCGTTTATATAGCACAAAATAAAAAAGCCTGTAGTGATTAAATACCACAAAAAAAGAAAAAAAAGAAGCTCTATCTGTCTCAAAAAATTATAAAAATGTAATTTGGGTACAGTGTTGCATGACTGAGTAACTGTCATTCAAATTATGACAGTGCCAAAAACGTAAAAATAGCATGGGCAGGAAGGGGGTGAAAGTGTTCGGTATTGAGGTGGTTAAATCAGCTTGGTTTTTCTGTTACTTACTTGATCTTACAGTTTTTACTACTAGCCATGCTTTCTCATATACTATAATGTACTTTATACTTGTTACTAACTACTAGACCGCATACTTTTGCACATTTCCCTCTGTGCTGTGATTTGCGTTTATCTCTAATAATCATCTTGTACATTTCTAAATTATTCTCAGTTATCTTTATTTACTTGATTACTTGCCTAAAGCAAACAGTTACAGAGTACTTAACACATTAAAAGCAAATACATTTTGCTGAAGTAATTGTCCCTGACCACATTGTATAGCATTGAAGGTCAAAAAGGAGCTTTTCCTTGGGGGACTTCCCCTACAACTACAAGAGTACGAGTCACTCCAATTAAAATATGATTGATTTTTGTCGCATTCTTCTTGGTTTTGGCTTACAACGCTGCTGCTTTAGTACTCCAGCAATAATATAAATAGTTTTCAACATTTCATTATCTGTGCATTTTTTTATAGGAGAATAATAAGTGTGTTACACTAGATTAGTTATCATGTGTGCAAGGGTTTAAAGTGATTGTAAAGTCTCGCTTTTCTTAAAAAATAAAATAACAAACATGTTATACTTACCTGCCCTGTTGCAGTGGATTTGCACAGAGCAGGCCGGATCCTCCTCTTCTCAGTTCCCTCTTCGCTACTCCTGTCCTCTTCCTCCTGATGAGTGCCCCCATAGACCAGCAGCTTGCTATTGGGGCACCCGAGCCGAGTCAGAGCTCGGTGTATCCATTCAGACACTGAGACCTGACCTGGTCCCACCCCCTCTCTCCCCTGCTTGGCTAACTGACTTTGATTGACAGCCACAGGAGCCAATGGCTGTGCCCAAGCCTATCAGGAGGAGAGTCCCAGACGGCCGAGGGAATTGTGGACATGGCTGGATAGAGAACGGGCTCAGGGTAAGTATTAGGGGGGTGCTGGGGGGCCTGCTACACACAAAAGGTTTGTTATCTTAATGCATAGAATGCATTAAGATAAAAAAAAAACATTTGCCTTTACAACTCCTTTAATGTGAAACTAAACTCATTGCCACTCTTCTGGCAGGTAGGTTTTATTGCAGAATAGACTCTGTGGGGTTGATTTACTAAAACTGCAGAGTGCAAAATCTGATGCAGCTGTGCATGGTAGCCAATCAGCTTCCAACATCACCTTGTTCAATTAAAGTGATTGTAAAGGCTTGTTAAAATAAAAAAGAAAATAACAAACATATACTTACCTCCTTTGTGCAGTTGGTTTTGCACAGAACAGCCCAGAGCCTCCTCTTCTCGGGTCTCTCTTTGCTGCTCCTGGCCCCTCCCTCCTATCGAGTGCCCCCACTGTCAGCAGCTTCCTATGGGGGTACAGGAGCCGAGTCAGAGCTCTGTGTGTCCATTTAGGCATCCACCCACCCTGCCCTGCCCCCTCTCTATCCTGACTGGCTGACTTACTTTGATTGACAGCCGCAGAAGCCAATGGCGCCGCTGCTGTGTCTCAGCCAATCAGGAGGAGTGTCCCGGATGGCTTAGACATTCGTGGACATTGCTGGAGAGAGATGGGGCTCAGGTAAGTAATTAGGGGGTGCTGGGTGGCTGCTACACACAAAAGGTTTTTTATTTTAATGCATTAAGATAAAAAACCTTCTGCCTTTACAACTCCTTTTACCACTTGTCTACTGGGCACTTAAACCCCCTTTCTGCCCAGGCCAATTTTCAGCTTTCAGTGCTGTTGCACTTTGAAAGACAATTGTGCGGTCATGCAACACTGTACCTAAGTGATTTTTTTCCACACAAATAGAGCTTTCTTTTGGTGGTATTTAATCACTGCTGTTTTTTTGTTTTGTTTTTTGCAAAAAAATCGAAAAGAGGCCGAAAAGTTTGTTATACAATTTTGAAAACATGTAATTTTTCTCCTTCGTTGATGTGCGCTAATGAGGCTGCACTGATGGGCACTGATGGGCACTGATAGGCACTGATAAGGCGACACTGATGGGCACTGATGAGGTAGCACTGATGGGCACTGAGAGGTGGCACTGAGAAGTGGCACTGATGGGTGGCAATGATGGGCACTGATGGCTGGCACTGAAGGGCACGGATAGGTGACACTGATAGGCGGCACCGATAGGTGGCACTGATGGGCACTGGTAGGTGACACTGATAGGCAGCACTGATCGGTGGCACTGATGAGGCACTGATGGGCATTGATTGGCAGCATTGGTGGGCATTGGTGGGTAGCACTTGTGGGCAAAGGTAGGTGGCACTGTTAGCACTGGTAGGTGGCTCTGGTGGGTACTGATAGGTGGCACTGGTGGGCATTGGGAGGTGGCACTGGTGGGCACAGACAAGGCAGCGGCGTCTCTCTGTGTGAGGGACCAATGTCTTTTTGACAGAAGGCGGTAATTGGCTTTTTCACAAAAAAACTAAAACGATTACCGTTCTTCTGTTTACATCACGTGATTAGCTGTCATTGGCTGACAGCTGATCATGTGGTAAGGGGCCGGGATCTGTGATCAGCCAAGTCTCATAGGTGACCACACAGCACGCCGCGGGCAGCCCGCAGGGACGCACTGAAAGCAATTAAGGCCCTGCTGTAGCCGTCATTCAGCTATAGGGCGGGAGGTGGTTAATATCTCTCTCTCTCTCTCCTTATCTGATTATGGCCCCTTTCACACGGGGCGGATCCGTGCAGATCCGCCCCGTGAAGCTCCGCTTGCTCAGCGGGGATCGCTCCGTTGATCCCCGCTGAGCCGACGGATGACTGGGCGGTCCCCGCACACTGTGCAGGGACCGCCCTGTCAGAGCGCCGCTCTCCCCTATGGGGAATCGGATGACGACGGACCGTAGAGTCCGTTGTCATCCGATCTGCTCCGCCGACGGAAGGAAAAAGTAGGATTTTTAAAACAGCTTACCTGTAAAATCCTTTTCTTGGAGTACATCACGGGACACAGAGCAGCATAGTCATTACTATGTGGGTTATATAGATTACCTTCAGGTGCTGGCACTGGCAACTTCCAAAACAGGAAGTACCCTCCCCTATATAAGCCCCTCCCATCCGGGAGTACCTCAGTTTTGTAGCAAAGCAATACGTGTCCCCAAAAGAGGGGTGGGAGCTCTGTGTCCCGTGATGTACTCCAAGAAAAGGATTTTACAGGTAAGCTGTTTTAAAAATCCTACTTTCTTGTTCATACATCACGGGACACAGAGCAGCATAGTCATTACTATGTGGGACGTCCCAAAGCAATGCCACATGAGGGGGGGGATACACCATACATAAGCTGGGCGCCATCAGGCATGAGGATCTTTTGCGGCCTGCAACACACTGCGCCCAAAGGCGACATCCTCCTGACTTCTAACGTCCACCTGGTAGAACCTAGTAAACGTGTGTACTGAAGACCATGTTGCGGCCTTACAAATTTGCGCCAGGGAGGCCTGGTGATGCACTGCCCATGAAGTTCCAACTGCTCTCGTGGAGTGCGCCCTAACTTTGAACGGAGGCGGTCTACTTCTCAAGCCATAGGCTTGTATTATGACCTGTCGAATCCACTTGGCTAAAGTAGATTTTGATGCTGCCTGACCCTTTCTGGGGCCTTCCGGCAGAACAAACAAAGAATCCGTTCTACGAATCTGAGCAGTGGCTTCTAGATAAGCTTTAACTGCTCTTACTACATCCAAAGAATGCAATAACTTTTCCTCTACCGAGCTTGGTTTGGGGAAAAAAGAAGGAAGAACCACATCCTGGTTCAAGTGAAACCTCGATACCACCTTAGGAAGAAAGGCTGGGTGAGGACGTAATACTACTCTGTCCTTATGGATAACCAGATATGGCTCTTTACAGGACATGGCGGCTAATTCCGACACTCTTCTAGCCGAGCATATGGCTACTAAAAATATCAATTTCCTGGTGAGTAGAACCAAGGAAATGTGCCGCAAAGGTTCAAATGGCTGCTTCTGCAGAACCGACAGAACCAAATTTAGATCCCATGGGCATATGGGAGCCTTAATCGGTGGAATAATACGAGTCACACCTTGCATAAAGGATTTGACAAGTGAATGCATAGCCAGGGGCCTTTGAAATAGTATTGACAAGGCCGAAACCTGGCCCTTAATAGTACTTAAGGCAAACTTCCTGTCTACAGCCCACTGCAGGAAGTCCAGAATTCTGCCTATAACGTACTTACGTGGATGCCATTTTCTGGCCTCGCACCAAGTGATGTACGCCTTCCAAACTCTATAGTAGATCTGCCTGGATACAGGCTTCCTGGCATTGATTATAGTTGATACCACAGAGTTAGAGAGACCTCTCTTCTTTAGGATGTGGGATTCAATAGCCAGGCCGTTAAACTTAGAGTTAGTAAGGAAGGGTGGTATATCGGTCCTTGCGAAAGCAGGTCCGGACGACGTGGAAGGGTCCAAGGACTCCCCACAGACATTTTGATGATCTCCGCGTACCAGGCCCTTCGGGGCCACGCTGGAGCCACCAGGATCACCGGCTTCTTCTCCAACCTGACTCTGCGAAGGAGTCGAGGCAACAATTGTAGCGGAGGAAATGCATATATCAGTCTGAACTGATCCCAAGGGAACACCAGAGCATCCGAGCCGCAAGCGAGGGGATCCCTTGTCCGGGAGACAAATCTGTCCACCTTTGCGTTGAATCTGGATGCTAGCAGATCTACATCCGGTGTTCCCCACCGCTGACATATTGCTCGGAAGACCTCGGGATGAAGGGACCATTCCCCTGGGCATAACTGTTGGCGACTCAGAAAGTCCGCCTTCCAATTCTCCACCCCTGGAATGAAGACAGCTGATATACATGGGACATGCTTTTCTGCCCATTCCAGGATGTGACTTACTTCCCTCTGGGCTGCACGACTCCTGGTGCCTCCCTGATGATTGATATATGCCACTGCTGTGGCATTGTCTGATTGAATTCTGACAGGGGACCCTTGGAGTCTGGATGTCCAGGCTACTAGGGCGTACCGGGCTGCTCGTATCTCTAAGAGATTGATGGGCAGGGTTTTTACTACATTTGACCATCTGCCCTGGAGAGACCATTGCTCCAGTACTGCCCCCCAGCCTATAAGGCTGGCATCTGTAGTGACCACCTTCCAAGATATCGGGCTGAAGGGTTTTCCCTTCTGGAGATTCTGGGGATCAACCACCAGCAGAGACTCTTCCGAACGGAAGGGGACAAAGCCATCGGGAAGTCTAGAGCCTGAACTTTTCCGTTCCAGGCTGACAATATGGCCCTTTGTAAATTCCTTGAGTGGAATTGGGCGTATGGTACAGCTTCGAATGATGCTACCATCTTTCCTAGCAGCCTCATGCACAGGCGTATGGACGGCTGTCTTTTTGCACAAAGCAGACGGACCAAGGCCCTCAAAGAGGATACCTTGTCTAGAGGTAAGAAAATCTTCCTCTGGTCTGAATCCAGCCGTAGCCCTAGATATACCAGGTTTTTCACTGGCTGTAGGGCTGACTTGTCCAGGTTGATGACCCAACCATGAGACTCTAGATACTTGATTGTATCGACAATTACCACTTCTAGCTTGGCAACTGAGTGGTCCATCAACAACAGGTCGTCTAGGTATGCCATTATCGTTACACCCCGTGTTCTTAGATCGGCCAACAGTGGGGCCAGAATTTTTGTGAACACTCGTGGTGCTGTGGCCAGACCGAATGGTAAGGCTCTGAACTGAAAATGGCGCCCTTCTACTGCAAAGCGTAGGAATTTTTGATGACCTAGAAAGATGGGAACATGCAAGTAAGCATCTTTGATGTCGATCGAGGCTAACCATTCCTCCCCTTGTAGGGCAGCGGTGACCGATCGGATCGACTCCATCCGGAAAGACCGGACGTTTAGAAATTTGTTTAGACTCTTTAGGTCCAATATGGGTCTTATGTCCCCGTTTGGCTTCGGGACTGTGAAAAGGTTTGAGTAGAAACCCAACCCCCACTCTTCCATAGGAACCTCCATAATTACTCCTTGGAGCAATAGTTGTTCTAACGCCAATAGGAGAGACCCTCTTTTTAGAGGGTCTCTTGGCATGCCTGACCACATAAAATGGGACGGAGGAGACTCTTTTAACTCCAACTTGTATCCCAGAGTTACTGCGGAGAGCACCCATCTGTCTTTGATCGTCTCCCGCCAGGTCTCTGCGAACAACTGAAGTCTTCCCCCCACCCGTTTGAGTGGGGGCAGCCCTTCATAGGCTTGACTTGGAGGCTGGTTTAGTACCTCTTCGGATCCAGGGCTTTTTATTACCCTGTGGCTGTCCCTGATTTTTACCTCCTGAGTTTGACCGAGGAGGCCGTCGGAACTGCTTAGTAGCAGACGTCGCAGGGATAGGAGAGGTAGTCCTCTTAAAAGATGGACCCCTAGACCTCTTTTTACTCGGTAAGAGAGTACTTTTACCACTGGAAATCTTCTGGATATACTTATCTAGGTCTTCGCCAAAAAGGCGTTCCCCATGAAATGGGAAGCTAACTAAGAGCTTCTTACAGGGAGCTTCAGCAGACCAGTTTTTGAGCCACAGAAGCCTACGCATATGTACCAAAGACAGCGTGAGGCGGGAGGCCTGATGGATAGAATCCTTGATGGCGTCAACCGCAAAGCATAATGCTCTAGGCAGATCAGCCAGAGCCTGGGCCTGCTGGTCTGGCAAATCCCTCAGGACCATTTTCATTTGATCCTTTAAAGCTTGGCAGACCCCAATAGCTGCCACTGCTGGCTGTGTAACAGCCCCTGCTGTGGAAAAAGCAGATTTTAATAAAGATTCCAATTTTTTATCCACTGGATCTTTGAACATTTGAACATTATCTACTGGACATGTCAGTGATTTGTTCACAGAAGAGATGGCTGCATCCACCGTAGGAACATTCCATCTCTGGGTGAACTTTTCCTCCATGGGATAGATCACCGGAAACCTTTTAGGCGGAACAAATAGTTTATCAGGATGTTCCCAGTCCTGGTATATAAGTCCTTCCAATAATGGATGTATTGGAAAGGAGCAATTAACCTGGGGAGCTTTTAGCGACCCCAATGAGGAGACAGCAGTAGTTGATGGTTCAACAAGAGGCATTTTAAATGCAGATCGAACCATGTCAGTTAGGGTCTGGACCCACAATCTTTCAGTCTGCGATGCTGAAAATGGTTCATCTACTGTCGATTCCTCAAAAACAGAGCTAACCTCCTCCTGATCCCCTTCAGGTAGGTCGGTCCCTTCCTGGGACTGTTGCTCTGCCAACAGGCACTCTAATGGAGGTGATGGAGATCTGGCGCGCTTTCTTTCCTGTAGAGAAGAAGCGATCAATGCTGCCAATCTCTGCTCCAATCCCTCCAGAGTTGAGGAAAAAACCTCCTCTGTTATATATGCAGGAGCAGGTGGACTGAGGACAGCCGCAGTACCTGGCACTCCCGGGGGTTCCTTATGGGTATTAACCTCTGATTTCTCAGGGGAGGAGGGTGCAGATGACTGCTCCAGATCCTCAGAGCCCGATGGAGACCCCCTACACTTCCTGAGAGGTATATCTCGGAGTTTTTTAGGCGGCATATTCCTTAGTTCAAAGCTGAGGTATTCCAGCCGCAATACACCCCTTACTGAAATAGTCTAATGCAATTTGCTGCTATGTACATCAGTGGGTGTCTACTAATGCGTCTTTCTGGGGATGCCTGTATCAACCGCCCGCTGTAAGCCCCTATACCATGCTACCAGCTCCTTTTCATGCTCTGTGTCCATAGCAAGCAGCGTGGACTGAGTCCTTTTATCTTGCTGGGACGCCCGCACATGCGCAGAAGCGCTGGGCGCACAGAGCGCGTCATCCGCCAGGCTCCGCCCCCTTTTTTTAAGCTAAACCTTATAAAAGGAAAGCATGTGTGTGCGCGCGCGCGTGCACGTGTGCGCTCTTGGCGCCATGTAGGGAGAGGAGCCAGGGTCCCTGTTTCACCAGGACTCGGGGATGGAAGGAAACTACTTGGCAGCATGACAGAGGAATGCAGCTTCCCTGATAGAGAGCTCACTCATCTGCCTGGACTTTCACCATGGAAGGAATAGTCCCAAGAAAAAAGACGTTCCACAGCGGCCTCTAGTGGACAAACACAGGTACCGCACCTTTGTCTTTTTTTTTTTTTTTAAAACCTCCTTTATGAAAAAACATTTCCAGGTTTACAGTTTTTTTAAAACTTCCCTTATGAAAAAACATTTCTAGGATTTCTTAGGCATATACAGCTATTAGCGGGAATACCCTTTAGGTAACAGGCAGAAAGACATATTAGGCTTGGGGGTCCCCTCAATAGAACCAAGTTCCTGAGGGGCCCCCACTTACCTTTTCCCCGCCGCAGGACTTTGTTTGGTCCACAGAAGCCCAAACTTCACCTCTCACGGCAGGCATTGTACTAGACCTTCAGGGACCGGGTTCCCAAGGATTCCACTCCCCTGGACCTGTATAGCACCCTGCACAGATAGCCTCTTGGTTTTGGGTATGACCAGAGCTCTGGATCCCAGGGTCCAGCCCTCCTAAGAGAGGCATTACAGGCAAAACCCTGCTCTTCTCTGCAAGGCCCGGGTACCGACCGTTTAGCTATGAAGCTTTTTTGGTCGGATCCGGAATAGCTTGCTAAGGCCCAGAGAACCTGTACACAAGCCCAGATGAATACATGTTAACCTTGGCCAACACCTTAGACACTGGCAAAAAACTGAGGTACTCCCGGATGGGAGGGGCTTATATAGGGGAGGGTACTTCCTGTTTTGGAAGTTGCCAGTGCCAGCACCTGAAGGTAATCTATATAACCCACATAGTAATGACTATGCTGCTCTGTGTCCCGTGATGTATGAACAAGAAATAGGGTTTTCCTCCGTCACACTTTGGCGGAGCGGATGTCAGCGGACATGTCTCCGCTGACATCCGTGCCTCCATAGGGGTACATGGAGGATCCGTTTTAGGTCCGCCTAAAAAACTGACAGGCGGACCTGAACGGACCTCCGTGTGAAAGAGCCCTATCTGATTGAGTTTTGGAGATATGTTAACAACAGTTGTTTATAAACAAAGCAGATAAGTTTATCCAGGAAAAATGCCAAAATAATCCAAGTGCTCCATCTGCTGGTTGCAGATAAAAAAACAAAATATTAAGATGTAATATTTTCTAGACATCTATTTATAGATATGGTTTAAGTTCAACCACAGTAAATGTGTGTGAGGAAAGAGGTTGCAGGCGTGGAAGAAAATTACCTTTCACAACTGTCAGATCATAGCAGAGAAAAATGTTAACTGCTACTGGTATGTGCAGGCACCTCTAGGACCCTGCACTTTACACCTTCTAAACTTCTAGAAGCTCTTACTTTTTTTAAGTGATTATTTTATGTTTAATGCGTGATTAGTGATGAGAGACATTAATATAGAACAGAAAAATTCTGGATGAACCCTCTGCACTCTGCTTTATACCCTTTTTAGCAAACTTTGCAAAAAAACAGGAATTTAAAGTCTACATATGTTGCAATACATGTTTAAGCTGGCCAGCTGCATCAAAGTAATCCCTCAATGGCCAGTCCCCAATGGCGTCCCTAGGGGGGGCCAGAGGGGGCCCTGGCCCCCGAACATTATGCTGTGCACCACCATGTGCCCCCCCCAAAAAAAACACAGAGTAACACAGTCTCTCCTGAGAGGGAGAGCGTCCCCAGTCAGCTCCTGCGGGGGATTCCTCCCCCCTCCCTCTGCTCGTTGACATTGCATAATGCGAGCGCTCACACAACCACAGCCGCCCGATCTGCTCCTTCCCCTGCATCCTCATTGGCACAGAGAAGAGCGAGTTGCAGGAAGGACTCCACGAGCACTGTGGGGGGGGAGGGGGGCCCAAGCCTTCATCTCAGTTACTGAAAAAGCAGACTGATTTCTCCCATTCTTAGGACAGGAGAACCAGCCTGTAAATTCCGAGAGTGGTGACTGCAAGCTGAGCCGAGTGTCAGTCTATGACACTCTTTCACAGCCCAGCGAGTCCAGCCACCCCCCCCTCACTCTCCTCACATACGAGCAGGGAGGAATACAGCTCCTCCTTCCAGTTCCGCCCACACTATCCCGGCGTGCTGTATCTGAAGAGAGGGGATGTGTGGGCGGGAAATATGAAAATCAGCAGCATTCCTGGCTGTGTGTGAATGATGCCTGAGATTCTAGCCTAGACCGTGGGTAAGTGTATGCACTGCAGACTGCAGTACATTGTAATCACTGAACTGCACTATCTTCATCCCTTCTCTTCCCCATCTGTCTCCCTCCCCCTCTCCTGTTCTTTCAAGACATTCACAATTTACTTTCGCTTTCAGTTAGGCAGGTGCAAATTTATTTCCTGCATCCACAGATTGCAGGAAAGAAACTTGCATAATTCCCCCATCAACACATACAGTGCTGACATGGGAATATCCCTCCTGCCCAGCAATTATATTCTCCCAACAAACAGTGATTATCACTAGTGGCTATAGCAATCACTAGTGATAATCATAAGAGAATTTGATTCTATCACTAGTGTAGCGGGGGTCCTAAATTGAGGTTATTTTATGCCAAATTTAGGGGTGACTTGAGTGATAGTTGGCTCAAGTCTTTCAATTACTGGACTCTGCCTTGCTGCTGCTTCACCGGGCTTGCAGTTCCCCTAAGTAGTATGGGTGGCGCTGTCACTGGTACTCGGGGTTGAACCACAGGTGTTGGAGTGGCGATTTGGTGTTCTCTCTCGGCAGCCGTGCGGTGGGAGGGGTCGGCCTGCTGTGCATGCTGGGAGAGGATACAAAAGGGGCGGACGCCATTGTTCAGGGGAGAGTGATCCAGGGACCTGTAACCGAGGGAACCTGCGGGTTCGGGAGTCGAGTGCGTGGCCTTCCAGGCCATGGGGCCACGTACGCCTCAGTCCCAGGCACCTTTAGTCCTGGGACTGAAACTTCAGCCCTGGGCCCAGCACCTTTAGCTGGAGCCTGCTTCGGAAGGAAGAATCTCAGGGTGCTGCCTTCCGAGGAGACCCGTTTCTGGATGAGGAGGCTGGGGGAGGACCGTTCCGAAGGACTGGTGAGAGGTCACAGTGAAGGAAGGGGCCCAGTAACTCTCCAGGGGGATGTCATCCATCCGGAACCCAGGGGCCTAACAATCTGGACCATCAGGACCATCAGGAGGTTTGGGACACTATAGATCCTGTGGTAGAGGATGTCCTAGATGCATAGGGATCTAGATTGACTGTTTGAGCTGCACGCCGGCTGCTAGCACCATTGGTGGCTATCCGGGTGAGCTATACCCACTCGGGACCGAGTGGCGACGAAGCCAGAAGTGCCTGAATGCTGTTTATCTTTCTAACACCTTTCTCTCTTTGTGCAAAGAAAATAAAGCTCTACGTTGGAGTGATATACTTTGAGGAGAACCTCACTGCAAGACCCGTAGGTGAAACAAGTGTGCTTAACCTCTGCAAACCAGAGGGTACAGGCATGGTGGCACCTTGCACCTTTTCCTCCCATGAGTGAGCCAAAGAGACGGGAGGAAAAGGGTGAGTTCGCTACACTAGTAACAGCGCAGCACCACCCCCCCGCACACTCAATCTCACATTAACGGGTTGGTTTGACCCTTTTCGGTGCCTGCAGCAGTTCCACTTTCTTACTATATTATTCCACATGGTAGCGCGGGAATAAACATGTCCTGTCCCGGCTATTCACAGCGCTGGTCTCTGTCTCCATGGCAGCGGCGGCAGCACATTGGAACCCAGTGCTGGTTACTGGGCTGATGTACAGGAGGGCTAGCACAATTTGTTGTTAGAGATGGGCTGGGCATGTTCAAAATTCCACATGCCAGAGCCTGCCAGGAAGCCCACACTGCACAATGCTAATCACAGGCAGTGAGACATTTCCCGGTCCGCAGCTGCACAGATCAGGAAATGTCTTACTGGCTGTGATTAGCACTGTGGAGTGTCGGCTTCCTGGCGGGATCGGGCATGTGGGATTTCAAACACACCCGAGCCCATCTCTATTGGTTGTAGACAGTTGAGCTCCCTGCAGGTTGCTTAGCAGCAGTGGAGCCTTCTCTGACATGCTGATCGTGATGCAATCCAGGTGATGCTCCTAGTCAAATCCTAGTGTTAAATATCAGTGATTTTATTGATCAAAGCCCACACTTTACAGGCATAGAGCCCACATGGCTGCTGAACATACGGTTGACTCGGTTACGTCCCGGGTGGGCAAGTACATTGATTTCTTTTTGCAGCCATTGGTCCAGAAGATACCCTCCTACATTAGAGACACCAAACAGGTCATTAATTTGTTGGCCAGCTTTGTACCCACAAATGGTCTTTGGTTGGTCACAGCAGACGTGACCTCCCTCTACACCATTATCCCCCATGACCTAGGTCTCGAGGCAGTTAGATTATATCTGGTGAGAGGCTCTGGATTGGACCCTCGCCAGATTGAATTTGTTATTACCCTGTTGGAATATGCAGCCAGTCATAATTACTTCTGGTTCGATAACCAATTCTACCGCCAGGACAGGGGCGTAGCAATGGGGGCCAAATATGCCCCCAGCCTTGCTAATTTATTTATGGCCAAGTGGGAGGAGGATGTTGTGGATGCTTGCCGGAGACCAGAGGTGGTGCTCTGGGCCAGGTACATTGACGACGTCCTCCTCCTGTGGGACAGTAGCAAATCAGAACTGCAGGAGTTCATGCAGTCCCTCAACATTAACAACAGAGGTATTGAATTTACTTTTGAGGCCAGTCAGGAGAGAGTTCATTTTTTGGACCTTAGCATTTCCATTGTAGGGAATAGTTTTGTTACCACCACATTTTTCAAACAGACGGATAGAAATTCCTATATCCCCCTGGATAGCTGCCACTATGCTCCATGGCTTAGGGCAGTACCCCAGGGTCAGTTTACAAAACTACGACGAAATTGCACTGAGGTGGAAGTGTTTGATAGTCAAGCAGCTATTCTCTCTAAGAGATTCCTTGAAAAGGGATATGATCACACTGTCTTGTCCAACCTGGTCCAATCAACCAGAGAGACTGATAGAGTATCCCTTCTGAGTGATCGAGTAAGGGATGAGAATGGAGGAGGTCACTCACTTCCATTCATTACCACCTTTTCTGCGCAACATCAGACCATCAAACGGCTGATACGTAAGCACTGGCATGTGCTAGCGAGTGATCAACTATTAGCACCTATTTTACCTGATAGACCTTCAGTTGTTTTCATTATCTAATCGGGTTGCCCCCAGTGTACAAGATCCTCCACGGGAGAACAGGACTTTTTTGCAAAACCTCACGGGATACCATAGATGCAAAAAGTGTCAGATTTGCTCTTTGAATTGCTGCCAAGACAGGAAAATATGTCAGTTCACATCAACCAGTACAGGCCGATCTTACGAGGTTGAACCATTTACAACTTGCTCGTCTGAGGGGGTGGTCTATCTTATTCAGTACCCCTGCGGCCTCCAATATGTGGGGAGGACCAAAAGGGCACTGAAGGTTAGACTTAATGAGCACATAGCCAATATTAGAAAGGGTTTCGACAAACACTCTGTGTCAAGGCATTATGACCTTGTACACAAGAGAAACCCTTCTAAAACTTTATTTGTGGCTATTGATAAATATAGACCCCATTGTAGGGGTAGCTCAATTGTAAGGGAGATATCTAAACAGGAGATGGCTTGGGTCTACTGATTAAAGACTTACGTACCATATGGCCTCAATGTTGACACTGGCATCAATGCTTTCATTAATAATTCTTAGTTGGCTTATGCATTGATGTCTGTGGGCCCTGATATCACCATTCATTTTGTTCAATATTTTTGATGTCCATCCTCTCTTCTATTCCTTGGTCCTTGCCTCAGAGCTTGGGATTATTTTGACTTATCTGGTTGCCTTGTACAACCAAGTTTGTCATTTTTATAACATTTTTTATCCTATATTTCTTATTTTCACATGTGTCACTCATACAGAGTGTTTTTAGTATTATGTATCTGGTGGTGTGGTTTACCACTTCACACATTAGATGACATTGAGTCTACACGGGGGGACTTCTCGGGGGTCAGCCTGTGACGAATTTTCAAGATTGCCTCAGGCTCACCCACCGACTGGTTGCCCCTGACTACCCATCCCCCCACACAGAATTCTTTAGGTGTGGGGTGGGGGACGTGTTGAGACATTCTGGTTTAAGATACTCATGTAACTTCAGAGTCTCACATCTGTTTATATATTTGTTTGTATACCACTGGACTCATAACTCTTTGGCAGCTAACATAAGTATATATTTTTATATATGCCAAATTTTTAACATACCAGTTTTTATTTATATGCTTTTCTGTTATTGTTTATGTACGTTTTTGCGGCCATTCCATCTGCCCTCAAGGGGGGAGGTTCGCATGAACCACCCCTTTGGGAATGGCACTGCAATCTAGCATGTTTTAAACAGTCTTTATTATGTGTTGCGCTATTCCAAGAGTGTCCTTCCAGTCGCTCGATTGGTCTCCGCGGGGTTATTCCGCGATTAGCTGATGGCGTGACAGGAGTGACCACGGGAGTGGTCCCCTTTTCCTTCCTTCGTTCTTTGGGGGGGATTGCGCATGCGCGGACTGCCGGAGTAATATCTCACTGGTTCATTGGCGCAGTATCAGCTGTCTGTGCCGTGGGTTGAGACTTCCTCTGATGATACATCCAAATAGAGGCTTGAAGCTTTGGTTGGATGTGCGCCTGCACCTCCCCCCAGAGCGAGGTTTGGTTTGCTTTGTTTTCCCATAAGAGGGGGTGACGCAGCACGGCGCCCGTGCCCCGAGACGACGTGACCTATCACGAAACGCGTAGGGCGGACCGAGCGGCGTGCTGACGTCATCCCCTCACTGCTCGATCTCCATAGGACGGGTTTGCTTGTTGGTGTCCGGCCGGCACCTCGGGCTTAAGGCTGTACCTTAACATCCTATATGTAAGTGTTTTATCTATATTTTAATCCAATAAACCCAAAGATTTTACACCAGCGAGGCATCCTGTTTCTCTTGCATGTCTCAACTGCGTGCCAACTGCTCTTATATTGTGGAAAGCGCTGAGTGAAGAGGCGGTGGTCATAGAAGCCATTACTATTCAACTGGGATTGTTTACATGCGGTTTTAGTTCTTCCGTAACAGGGGACCAACTGGTTCTGGTAAGCAGTTTACTTGCTCATGGTGGTGGATTTCACTCCGGTCTTCAGTCAATACAGTGGAGATTTGGATTCCGTTTTTGCACGGGTGAATATCACAGCATATGTTTGGACTCTTTAAGGCAAATTTTTGCACTTTATGAATTGATGCTTTAGTGTGTCATATTTGGAAGACACTTTATGCATGTAATTTTTTATGTGACTTTGCATACTTATTG
Source organism: Rana muscosa (assembly GCA_029206835.1). Classification (NCBI taxonomy): domain Eukaryota; kingdom Metazoa; phylum Chordata; class Amphibia; order Anura; family Ranidae; genus Rana; species Rana muscosa. Next base: position 736,178,953 of record CM055116.1, read on the forward strand.
TAAATAATTATTTGGTATATGTTTTATTTCATGTCCCAGGTTTGCCCACAATTATTTACCAGTCCACGTGACCTCACTAGTGGAACTCTGCATTTTGTATGTGTTGTGGAGCACACCATGACAAATTTTTTTCTCTATTGATTTCTGTTTTGAGTTTAGCGCAACTATATATATTTTTCGATTATATATATATATATATGTGGTTGTACTCTTGATGCTAATAAATACTGTGTTTATTAGATCTGACTGGGAGCATCATCTGGATCACATCCCGATCAGCATGTCAACAGAGAAGGTTATACAGCATTACTGCTGCTAGGTGACCATCTGGGGGCTCGGCTCTCTATAACCAATAGTGCCAGCCTTCCCCCGCATGCACCCATAATGTCACCAGCACTAGGTCCTAATAGACTGCCGCCACTGCCAAGGAGACAGATGCCAGACCAGTGCTGTCAATAGCAGGGACAGGACAGCTGGGGAACCCCACAGTGGCAGAACACCAGGGCCCGGTGGCAAGACAACCTTTGCAACCCTGATAGTTCTCCCACTGCTTTGGACCCTTATATTTTCTTGGTGTGCTGGTGACATATATCTCTTTTTTTCTGCCACCCTGGGGGGCCCCAGTATAGTAGGAAGGGAGCTCACTGCAGAACATGTGAAAGGGCCCGTTGTGGGATCGTAGTAAAGGGCCCCAGGATATATATAATTGCATTTTATAGTTGCCCCCCTACTTTTGTCCCTGTCCCCCCATGTGCCCCCCCTAAATATGAAAGCTGGAGACGCCACTGCCAGTCCCTACTCTGCTCTTTATACTCCAAATGCTCCAGTGGATAAAGTGCCAACATGGGGCAGAGAGACACAGGTTGTAGGAGAGCTACAAGTTTAACCACTTAACGACCGCTCACTGTATATATACGTCGGCAGAATGGCACCGACAGGCACAATCACGTACAGTGTACGTGATTGCCTTTGTACAGTTGGGGGGTCCGATCGGACCCCCCTCCTATACAGTGAGCGGTCGTTATTCGTTGGGGAGCGATCCGACATGAGGGGGCGGCCATTCGATTCCGGCCACCCCCCCGCGATCGCTCCCGGCGAATGGAAATGCTCCCTCTGCTGTGTAATGTTTACACAGGCAGAGGAAGCAGGAGGAAGTGATGTCATCTCTCATGCGGCGCTCACATATACCGAGCGCCGTACAAGAGAAGACACACAGGTCAGTACACTAACACTACACTGACACCAGGACACATAGGCACACAAATCGCCCCCCCAGGCCCCCCCAGATCACCCCCCAGACCCCAGTCACAGTGTCACTGATTGCAGTGACCATTTATTTACTGATCACTGCAATCAGTGACATTTGTGACTGTAAAGGTGTCAATAAAGTTAGTTTTAGGTCACCCCCCAGATAACCCTTTCACCCCCTAGCACCGCCGTCGCTAAGCGATCATTTTTCTGATCGCTGTCTTAGCGTCGGTGATGCAGATCGGTAGCCAATAATTTTTTTTAGGTTCGCCGCAGGTTTTTATAGCGTCAGCTACCCCCATAAATTATCGAATAAAGGTTTAACCCCTTGATCGCCCCCCAGGTAACCCTTTCACCCCCTATCACCACTGTCGCTAAGCGATCAATTTTCTGATCGCTGTCTTAGTGTCGGTGATGCAGATCGGTAGCCAGTAATTTTTTTTAGGTTTGCCGCAGGTTTTTATAGCGTCAGCTACCCCCATAAATTATCTAATAAAGGTTTAACCCCCTTGATCGCCCCCCAGGTAACCCTTTCACCCCCTATCACCACTGTCGCTAAGCGATCATTTTTCTGATCGCTGTCTTAGCGTCAGTGATGAAGATCGGTAGCCAGTAATTTTTTTTAGGTTCGCCGCAGGTTTTTATAGCGTCAGGTACCCCCATATATTATCTAATAAAGGATTTTAACCCCCTAATTGCCCCTAGTTAACCCTTTCACCAGTGATCACCATATAAGTGTTGCGGGTGACGCTGGTTAGTTAGTTTGCTTTTTATAGTGTCAGGGCACCCGCCGTATATATAACCCAATAAAGGTTTAACCCCCTGATAGCCCGGCGGGTGATATCAATTAGGTTTTAGCGTCAGAGAGGGTCTGCGTCACCCCCCAGGCAGCGTCAGGTTAGTGCCAGTAACGCTAACACCCACGCGTGAAGCATACACCCCCCTTAGTGGTATAGTATCTGATCAGATCAATATCTGATCTGATCAGATCTATACTAGCGTCCCCAGCAGTTTAGGGTTCCCAAAAACGCAGTGTTAGCGGGATCAGCCCAGATACCTGCTAGCACCTGCGTTTTGCCCCTCCGTCCAGCCCAGGCCACCCAAGTGCAGTATCGATCGATCACTGTCACTTACAAAACACAACACACATAACTGCAGCGGTCGCAGAGACAGGCCTGATCCCTGCGACTCCAGTGCTGTAGGAGGTGATTTCACCACCACAGTTAAAAAAAAAAAAGCATATATTCCGAAGCATTGGGGCAGCAGGGGCGGAGGAGCAATTTTGCTCCTAATGCCACGTACATACGGTCGAAATTCCGACGGAGGCTTGCCCGTGGAAAAGTCCGACCATGTGTGTGCGGCATAACTTTTTTGCGGGAGGATGCCCCCATGCTTCGGCATATATAAATGGTGCATGTATGCCCATCATTAGAAGTGGGTGGATGAAGGGAGGTATTCTAATGGTGGGCATACCCACCAATCAATCTCTTTTTTCATTCAGCCAGCTGGCTGCATGAAAAAAAAAGATTACAATACATGTCCAACAAGGACCAGCAACGTACTGGTATGTTGCTGGACTTTGAATGTTTATACCAGAATGATGCCTGCGGGTTTAGGTATCATCTTGGTATCATTCTTTTCAGCCAGCGGCCGGCTTTCATGTAAAAGCAATCCTAGTGGCTACTTAGCCTCTGGACTGCTTTTACAAGCAGTGGGAGGGAATGTCCCCCCCGGATATAAAAAGCGCCATTGGGAAATTGGGAAAGCATTTTATCACACCGATCTTGGTGTGGTCAGATGCTTTGAGGGCAGGTGAAAGATCTAGGGTCTAGAAGACCCCAGTTTTTTCAAAAAAGAGTACCTGTCACTACCTATTGCTATCATAGGGGATATTTACATTCCCTGAGATAACAATAAAAATGATTAAAAAAAAAAAATATGGAGGGAACAATTTAAAAATAAAAATAAAAAAGCAAAATTAATAAAAAAAAAAAAAGCAAAAAAGCACCCCTGTCCTGCCCTGCTCTTGCCCAATGGTGAACGCAAGCGTCGGTCTGGCGTCATATGTAACAGCAATTGCACCATGCATGTGAGGTATCACCGCGAAGGTCAGATCGAGGGCAGTAATTTTAGCAGTAGACCTCCTCTGTAAATCTAACGGGGTAACCTGTAAAGGCTTTTAAAGGCTTTTAAAAATGTATGTAGTTTGTCGCCAATGCGCGTTTGTGCGAAATTTTAAAGCATGTCGTGTTTGGTATCTATGTACTCGGCCTAAGATCATCTTTTTTATTTCATCAAACATTTGGGCAATATAGTGTGTTTTAGTGCATTAAAATTAAAAAAAGTGTATTTTCCCCCCAAAAAATGCGTTTGAAAAATCGCTGCGCAAATACTGTGTAGAAAAAAAAAATGCAACACCCACCATTTTAATCTGTAGGGCCTTTGCTTTAAAAATATATATAATGTTTGGGGGTTCAACATAATTTTCTTTCAAAAAAAAAATGTTTTCATGTAAACAAAAAGTGTCAAAAAGGGCTTTGTCTTCAAGTGGTTAGAAGAGTGGATGTAAGCTTCCTAATGTTGTGTATAAAATGCCAGAACAGTTCAAAACCCCCCCAAATGACCCCATTTTGGAAAGTAGACACCCCAAGCTATATACTGAGAGGCATGTCGAGTCCATGGAATATTTTATATGTTGACACAAGTTGCGGAAAAAAGACAATTTATTTATTTATTTTTGCACAAAGTTGTCACTAAATGATATATTGCTCAAACATGCCATGGGCATATGTGGAATTACACCCCAAAATACATTCTGCTGCTTCTCCTGAGTACGGGGATACCACATGTGTGAGACTTTTTGGGAGCCTAGCCGCGTACGGGACCCCAAAAACCAAGCACCGCCTTCAGGCTTTCTAAGGGTGTAAATTTTTGATTTCACTTCTCACTGCCTATCACAGTTTCGGAGGCCATGGAATGCCCAGATGGCACAAAACCCCCCCCAAATGACCCCATTTTGGAAAGTAGACACCCCAAGCTATTTGCTGAGAGGTATTGTGAGTATTTTGCAGATCTCGCTTTTTGTCACAAAGTTTTGAAAATTGAAAAAAAAAAATATATTTTCTTTCTTCATTTTCAAAAACAAATGAGAGCTGTAAAATACTCACCATGCCTCTCAGCAAATAGCTTGGGGTGTCTACTTTCCAAAATGGGGTCATTTGGGGGGGGTTTTGTGCTATTTTGGCATTTTATGGCCTTCGAAACTGTGATAGGTAGTGAGGAGTGAAATCAAAAATTTGTGCCTAGAAATCCTGAAGGCGGTGCTTGGTTTTCGGGGTCCCGTACGTGGCTAGGCTCCTAAAAAGTCCCACACATGTGGTATCCCCGTACTCAGGAGAAGCAGCAAAATGTATTTTGGGCTGTAATTCCACATATAACCATGGCATGTGTGAGCAATATATCATTTAGTGACAACTTTTTGTAATTTTTTTTTTTTGTCATTATTCAATCACTTGGGACAAAAAAAAAAAAAAAAAATTCAATGGGCTCAACAGGCCTCTCAGCAATTTCCTTGGGGTGTCTACTTTCTAAAATAGGGTCATTTGGGGGGGGGGGTTTGTGCTATTTTGGCATTTTATGGCCTTCAAAACTGTGATAGGTAGTGAGGAGTGAAATCAAAAATTTGCGCCCTTAGAAATCCTGAAGGCGGTGCTTGGTTTCCGGGGGCCCGTACGCGGCTAGGCTCCCAAAAACTCCCACACATGTGGTATCCCCGTACTCAGGAGAAGCAGCAAAATGTATTTTGGGGTGCAATTCCACATATAACCATGGCATGTGTGAGCAATATATCATTTAGTGACAACTTTTTGTAATTTTTTGTTTTGTTTTGTTTTTTAGTCATTATTCAATCACTTGAGACAAAAAAAAAATATTCAATGGGCTCAACATGCCTCTCAGCAATTTCCTTGGGATGTCTACTTTCCAAAATGGGGTCATTTGGGGGGGTTTGTACTGCCCTGCCATTTTAGCACCTCAAGAAATGAGATAGGCAGTCATAAACTAAAAGCTGTGTAAATTCCAGAAAATGTACCCTAGTTTGTAGACGCTATAACTTTTGCGCAAACCAATAAATATACGCTTATTGACATTTTTTTTACTAAAGACATGTGGCTGAATACATTTTGGCCTAAATGTATGACTAAAATTTAGTTTATTCAATTTTTCTTATAACAAAAAGTAGAAAATATCATTTTTTTTTCAAAATTTTCAGTCTATTTTCGTTTATATCGCAAAAAATAAAAATCGCAGAGGCAATCAAATACCCTTAAAAGAAAGCTCTATTTGTGGGAAGAAAAGGACGCAGATTTCGTTTGGGTACAACATTGCATGTCCGCACAATTTACAGTTAAAGCAGCGCAGTGCAAAATTCTGAAATCACCTCTGGTCCTCTAGCTACCAAATGGTCCGGGGCTTAAGTGGTTAAGGTCTGGCCACTGACCTGCAATGTAATAGAAGTAAGATATACCTGTGCTCAAATCTCAAGGCTTCTACATGTATACAATCCATCAGGTGCTAAATGGGTGTGACCACATGTTCACACTAAAAAATTTGGGATAAACCCTCTGCAGACTGCTATATAGTGAATCAGAAATAGAAAGACTAATCTTCCAGCCATGCAGTAGGTGGAGAACTAAGCAGTTTCTCAATGATTTAAACAGCGTGCCATAAAATTCTTAAGAAAGACATGGGTAGATAGGAAGGGTGTATCACATTTTATGATTTTGGCATAAATTTTTTGGCAAACTCAATTAATATAATTCAAGGGTATTACACACCTTCGTCTCCAGAGGCAAAGCCCAGTACCCGATTGTAGGGAATCCTGCCTCTCCCTCCAAATTACCCTTTTCCCCAACCAATTTATGCACCTTTTTTTTGTGGAGCAAAGTTAGAATGTTTATAATCGAATGTCATTTATAATTATGACTTCTAGCAATACAATTTTTTTTAAGGCAACACACTTTGTTATAGCATGCTTTTACAAAAGCAGATCTAGACATCTAATATGCTTTTTGAAATCACGTATTCTACAGTCTGCGACTGGGACAGAAGTTTTTGAGAAGTCATTGTCATGATCTTTGACACCGCTCTGGAAAGTGGTTTAGTGTTCTGCAACAGTGCTCTTTAATGCATGTCTGACATTGGCTATCAGTCATGGTTATATGGGTATGATTTAAATGGTTTATTTTCAGTCAGTGGCCCTAACAAGAGTGTAATTTCCCTGCAAATGACCCCATTGTAAAGGTTATAATAAAGTAAAGGTGTAAATATTATAATGGTAGCAGTTTTCAAATAGTTTACAAATAAGTACATACAGGTACATCTCAAAAAATTTGAATATCATCAAAAAGTTAATTTATTTCAGTAATTCAATTCTTTCTTTTAATTTTGATGATTACGGCTTACAGCTAGTGAAAATTCAGTTTGTTATAAAATTTGAATATTACATAAGACCAATAAAAAAATAGTTTTTAATTCAGAAATGTTAGCTTACTGAAAAGTATGTCTATGTACAGTATAATATGCACTCAATATTTGGTTGGGGCTCTTTTGCATGAATTACTGCATCAATGTAACTATGTAATGCGGAGTGGCATGAAGGCGATCAGCCTGCGGCACTGATGAGGTGTTATGGAAGCCCAGGTTGCTTGGATATCGGCCTTCAGCTCATCTGCATTGTTGGGTCTGGTGTCTCTCATCTTCCTCTTGACAATACCCCTCAGATTCTATATGGCGTTTAGGTCAGGCGTGTTTGCAGGCCAATCAAGCACAGTGATACCATGATCATAAAAACAGGTATTGGTACTTTTTGCAGTGCGGACAGGTGCCAAGTCCTGCTGGAAAATGAAATCAGCATCTCCATAAAGGTCAGCAGAGGGAAGCATGAAGTGCTCTAGAATTTCCTGGTAGAGTGATGCACTGACTTTGGACTTGATAAAACACATTGGACCAACACTAGCAGATGACATGGCTCCCCAAATCATCATTGACTGTGGAAACTTCACACTGGACCTTATGCAACTTGGATTCTGCGCCTCTCCATTCTTCCTCCAGACTCTGGGACCTTGATTTCCAAATGAAATGCAAAATGTACTCTTATCCGAAAAGAGGACTTTGGAAAACTGAGCAACAGTCCAGTGCTTTTTCTCCTTAGCCCAGGTAAGATGCTTCTGATGTTGTCTCTGGTTCAGGAGTGGCTTAACACAAGGAATGCAACAGTTGTAGCACATATCCTGGACACGGTGTGTGGTGGCTCTTGAAGCACTAACACTATATTGACACAATATTGGGTTATATTCACCAAAGAAAAGTAGCAGAATACATTTTGGCATAAGTTAATAAAGAACAATTATTTATTTGCAAAAATTTATAACAGAAACAAAGAAAATAAAAATTTTTTGGTTTATTTAGCAAAAAATAAAAAACCCAGTGGTGATTAAATACCACCAAAAGAAAGGTGAACAAAAATATAAAAATGTAGTTTGGGTACAGTGTTGCATGACAGCACAATTGTCGTTCAAAGTGCGACAGTGCTGAAACTTGGACAGGGCAGGAAGGGGGTAAAAGTGCCCAGTATTGAAGTGGTTAATACCTCATTAAAATACTATATGCAAGAAATCAGGTCTACTGCAGCTCTGCTGTATACTGTTTTTACAGAAGAAAGCTGTTTATGAAATATTTATTTTCTATTTTAAACCTCGGAAAACACTTGGAGGAGTGTTCGCATCACTGATTGTCTACTATCTCCCTTAGGATGACATTGTTGTCAGTAGATGTCTCAATAGCTATCTAGATGTTTAACTAGACACGATCAGTCTCGAAAAAAGCCTTTAGACAGTGCCACAATTCATATTTCAAAAAGCTCACAATAATAAAAATAAAAATTATAGTTTATATTAAAATTAAAAAACATTTCTGTTGTTGAATTATGTAAAAGTAATGCTAGTTTGACATTTGCGATATTGACATGTGTAGGTATCCTTTTTTTTTTTTTTTTTTTAACCTTGCATTTGGTCTTATGTGGCTCTCTGAGTTATAGAAGATCCTTGCAGTTTGTAAAATGTTATGAAGTCTATTCATTTTACAACCCAGCTCCAGCCAAAATATGTTTGTGTTTTAAATACAGTAAGACTCTTTTCCCACTGAAGGCGATCTTCATGCGTTTTAGCTATAAAAATAGCGTCTGTAAAGCACCTGAAAAGTGCCTCTCAAGCCACCCCAGTGTGAAAGCCCGAGTGCTTTCACACTGGGGCGGTACGCTTGCAGGACATGAAAAAAAAGTCCTGCAAGCAGTATCTTTGGAGTGGTTTGGGAGCGGTGTATACATGCCCTGCACATTGAAATGATTGGAGTGCATTCATTTTAGTAAATCTCCCCCCAGTCCAGTCTGAGGTCTGGGGGGGGGGGGGGAGTGAATGGGCACCTAAAGGGTAACGCTACTTTTTTGGGGAAAAAACAAACAAATAAAAAACAAATAATATAGCATAATACAATTACGACACAAGCCATATTGTAATTGAATGTTATTACAAATTACATTTCATTTTTAATTTGCAGAACTGTCATTTTCTGTAAAATTCAATGCAATTTGTCAACCTGCAGAGAAAAAAATTGAAAATCAATATATTAAAATAGTATTTTTTTATGTTCTGTCACCAGTCAGTGTCCCTGATCACCACCACACCAGTTATATGATGACACTGAATATTTTTGTTATTCATTTCTTTATTATTCAAAAAATTATGGCAAAAAAATACTTAAAAAAACTTGCCATGCCTCTTACTAAATACATTGAACTGTCTACTTTCCAAAAAGGGGTAATTTAGGGGATATCTGTACTGTTCTGGCATTTTCGGGCCTCAAGAAATAAGGTTGATCGATTTTCAGATATATATATACTATAGTTTGTGAGCTCTATCCTACAAACTAAATACTATACACTGATTTGGGGTATTTTCACCAAAAAAGTAGCAGTATACCTTTTTGTCTAAATTTATGAAGAAACATTATTAATTTGCAAACAGAAACAAAGAAAACACATTTTCTTTCAAGATTTTTGGTCTTTTTTATTTTTTAAGCTAAAAATAAAAAACCCAGTGGTGATAAAATACCACCAAAAGGTGTGAAAGAAAAATTATATTGTCATAATGATAATCATTTGGGTACAGTATGGCACAACCGCACGATTGTTGTTTAAAGTACGACAGAGCTGAACGCTGAAATATGACCTGGGCAGGAAGGGGTGAAAGTGCCTGGTATTGAAGTCGTTAAGGAACCGGTCATCATGGATCTGAGGTTTAACTCTCAGAACTTGCTGGAATTTACCTGGCAGTGCTGAAATTGCAGTGCTAGATTTGTCAAATCTCTCTCCTGGCAATCCTGCTCATTTGCTGCCTTGTCTTCCCACAACAATGGCTACTGGTGCTCTGTCCCTCTTATCCAGGTTACATATGGCATCTTTGGTTGGACACACTTTGGGGTTGATTTACTAAAACTGGTGCAGAATCTGATGTAGCTGTGCATAGAAGCCAATCAGCTTCTAACTTTAGCTTGTTCAATTAAGCTTTGACAATAAAACCTGAAAGCTGGTTTCTATGCAGAGCTGTACCAGATTTTGCACTCTCCAGTTTTAGCCAATCTCCCTGTAGCCATGAGTCGGCTATTGTTGCCTGCAATTCAGGGACAGTGTGCAGTGCTGTTGATGTGGAGCTGTCTCCCTCTAGTGATGGCTTGGACTCCATGTTGTCATTTCCTAAAGGTAGAGCATAGAGCAAAGCAAAACATCGTGGGATGTGTAGTTCAGAATGCTGGGGTTTCAATGCTAGCAGAACTGGCCTGAACTACAACTACCAGACTGCTGAAAGAGAAGAACAGACTGCTGGGAGAGGATATAAAATGGCTGGTCTAGGCCTAGATCGCTCTCTTGGGACCCCGGCCTGGATCTGCCAGCAGGAACTCTGTGTCTGTGTGTGCTGCGGCCGAGTCGTGGCCTGCACAAGAAAGAGTTATCAAGCGGAGTACAGAGGGACATCTGGGGACAGCATCGCTTCCCTGTTTTGTAGCGGTCTGGAGGCTGTTCCTGCTCCTTCCACGCTACCTGTACTTCAGATCCGGGTGGGCTGTGGTGCGGTGCGACAGAGGTCGGATGCCATTCCCTGAGCCAGGACACAGAGGGAGGTCCTGAAAAGCCACCACCATCTTCATCGCTACGAGCAGCTTCAGTGACATCTGCCCATATAAATCTATAGACAATGTATACAGACACTATTGTCTTTGTCCACACTTCTGGTACTTGTAGTGTCATGGAATGCAAGCTCATTTAACCTCCCTGGTGGTATGATTCTGTCAGATTTTAGGTGCTGAAAGCAGTACAATTATTTTGCATGGAAATTTGGCGTTTTATATTGTAGGCCTGCAATTCTTAGGAATAACTCACTTAAATCTGTCCAAACAAGAGTCTAGTAGACATCCCGGGTATGATAAAGTTTGAAACACAAAATCATAAATTATAATATAATAAATAACTATAATTATAACAAATAATAATAAAATAATAATAATAATTCATTAATATAATCAAATCAAAAACACTAAAATTTGCTCAGTTGCAGAATTGTCGCTGTCATTAGATTTAGTGTTTGATGACGAATTTCCCCACAAATCGCTATCGCTCAATTCTGCAAGTGATTCTAATTTATTATCATTTTCTAGTAGGGATGAGCTTCGTGTTCGTGTTGAACCCATGTTCGACTCTAACATCGGTTGTTCGCCGAAGTGCGAACATTATGGGCCGTTCGCGCCAAATTCAAGTGGCGCGTCACGGCCCATAATTCACTGCAGCATCGCAGTGCATTGCTGGCTGATGATTGGCTAAGCATGCACTATGACCCGCATGCTTGGCCAATCACAGCGCGGAAAAAATGGAGAGCCGTAATTGGCCAAAGCCAGGGTGGCTTTGGCCAATTATGGCTAAGAGGGTTTAGTACACGCCCCACACTATATAAGGCCGCCGGCTTGGCGGCCTTGTGTAGTGTGTTGGAGTTGTTAAAAGAGAGAGATATCAGAGTGTCATTTATATTGAATTAGATAGAGCAGGCAGGCAAGTCAGTTAGCTGCAGTTACAGTGTGTAGAGGATATATATGCATCCTAGGTGTTATATATATATTTATACACTGTATTCAGTTTAGCTAGATCCGTTCCTGTTATTCTCTATACTGTGGCAGGCAGGCAGGTGATTGTGCTAGCTGCAGTCAGTGTTTCACTTAGTGTACTGTGTGCTTTGCATAGCGTTCACCTAAAGCTTACCTGAATACAGTAAGTGACTATTATAGTGGTGTTCTCATAATAAAACCACAGGCAGAGAGCTGCAAGTATTTTCAGTGTACTTTGTCCTCTGCACAGTTTTCACCTAAAACAATTGCTGCTTTTCCCATACTAATACCACAGCAGGCAGTTGATTCTGATAGCTGCATTATCAGTACAGATAATGTCAGGCTGTGTCCAGGATTTGATCCTGGGGCCTGGTGTTCACAGACTGTTTTCCTATGTCCTGAACCACCAGGAAACTTGATTTATGTTTTGAATCCTGGTTATTTTCTGCTTTATGTGTTTGATGTTGGCTAGAGTTGAGCGGACACCTGGATGTTCGGGTTCGACGGGTTCGGCCGAACTTCGGTAAAAGTTTGAGTTCGGACCAAACTTGACCCGAACTTGACACCGAACCCGAACCCCATTGAAGTCAACAGGGACCCGAACTTCTGAGAACTATTAGCGCATGTTTCCCGTGCTTAGAACTGTCCCTGCACAAAGTGTAATTTCTGAAGGAAAAAAAGTCATTTAAAACTCACTCACGGCTATTAATGAATTGTCGGCTCCCGGCAATACATAGAAAAGTCATTGATAAAAAAAAAAGCGTGGGGGTTCCCCCAAATTCAATTACCAGGCCCTTCAGGTCTGGTATGGATATTAAGGGGAACCCTGCCGCAAATTTTTTAAAAAAAGGCGTGCGGTTCCCTCAAATATCCATACCAGGCCCTTCAGGTCTGGTATGGATTTTAAGGGGAACTCCACCCCAAATTTTTTTAAAAAATGGCGTGGAGTACCCCCAAAATTCCAGACCAGATCCTTTATCCGAGCACGCAACCTGGCAGGCCGCAGGAAAAGAGGGGGGGACGAGAGAGCGCCCCTCCTGAATCGTACCAGACCACATGCCCTCAACATGGGGAGGATGTCCCCATGTTGATGGGGACAAGGGCCTCATCCCCACAACCCTTGCCCGGTGGTTGTGGGGGTCTGCGGGTGGGGGCTTATCGGAATCTGGAAGACTCCTCGTATGTCAGACCCCGCCTACGTCATTGGATGAGCGGACCTGATGGGGTACTTCCTCCGCAGTATAGTACATGAATAGACCCGCCCCTTCTCACGTTCCGCATCAGATCCTCAGCCTTACACTACGTCATTGGCTGAGCGGACCTGATGGGGAACTTTAGAAGGGGCGGGTCTATTTATTTAATTCACTGCCAAGGAAGTTCCCCATCAGGTCCACTCAGGCTCAGCCAATGACATTTCGTCTGGACAGCGCTGGACATCGGAATCGCCGCGGGACACTGGATTTCATCGCTGGAATGTTTGTTTTTTTTTATTTATTTTTTTAATAAAGGACTTTCCCAATGGTGTCTGTGTATTTTTTTTACAATTTTTTACACTTTCTTTGTGAAATGGTAGGGGTACAATGTACCCCATTACCAATTTACATAGGGGGGGCAGGATCTGGGTGTCCCCTTTGTTAAAGGGGTCTTCCAGATTCAGATAAGCCCCCCGCCCGCAGACCCCCACAACCACCGGACAAGGGTTGTGGGGATGAGGCCCTTGTCCCCATCAACATGGGGACATCCTCCCCATGTTGAGGGCATGTGGCCTGGTACGGTTCAGGAGGGGGGCGCTCTCTCGTCCCCCCCTCTTTTCCTGCAGCCTGCCATGTTGCGTGCTCGGATAAAGGGTCTGGTCTAGATTTTTGGGGGTACTCCACACCATTTTTAAAAAAAAATTGGGGTGGAGTTCCCCTTAAAATCCATACCAGACCTGAAGGGCCTGGTATGGATATTTGGGGGAACCGCAGGCATTTTTTTCTTTTAATTTGTGGCAGGGTTCTCCTTAATATCCATACCAGACCTGAAGGGCCTGGTAATTGAATTTGGGGGAACCCCCACACTTTTTTTTTTTTTATCAATGACTTTTCTATGTATTGCCGGGAGCCAACAATTCATTAATAGCCGCGACTGAGTTTTAAATTACTTTTTTTACTTCAGAAATTACACTTTGTGCAGGGACAGTTCTAAGCACGGGAAACAAGCGCGACTTTACATGCATATTGCCGAACACTGGACCCGAACCCGAACATGCAGTCAATTGTTCGGGTTCGGGACCCCAAAACCCAAAAGTTCGGTACGGACCCGAACTTTACAGTTCGGGTCGCTCAACTCTAATGTTGGCTCCACCCTGGGATCAGCTACCCTATAAATCTCCACTTCCCCTTCCTGTCTGTGCCCCAGTATAGGTTCCTGTTGATGCTGTTTGTGGATGCTCTTAGTTTTGGTTGCAGACTTGGCTCGTTCTTGACTTTGATACCTGGATTTTCCCTTAGACTTTGCTTATCTGGTTGCCGACCCCGCCTGGCTCGTTCTTGACTGCGTTACTTGGATTATCCTTTCTCCTCCTGGGTTCCAGCCTTCACCTCTACTAACCGTGAGTTGTTGTTGCTGGGGGTTTTGGTTAGACTGTCTGCACCATCCATTGCGTTCCTTTATTTCCTGGCTGCAGGATTTCAACCGTCCCTCCACCTGATACCAGATAACAAGACTACTGGTCAGGAAAGCGGAGGGATGGTTGCAGATTTCTGGCAGACCTGACATTATACTGGGGCCAGATGGACCCCAGCGAGCTGGTGCAGGCAGATTCTCTACAGGGTCAGCCGTTTGGTGAGCAGGCCAATCGTGTACAGTCATTGGAGGTGAAATTGGATGCTATCACAACTATGTTATCTTCTTTGTCTACTGCACATGGTACCAGTCCTGCTACATCAAAAGGACATGAGTCTGGGGCTGGGAAACCTGAAGTGTCTATCCCCAAAGGTACTCCCGCTCCAAAGATATCTCTCCCCGATAAGTATGATGGATTGCAGGGGATTTCTCAACCATTGCCGGTTGCATTTTAGAAATCAACCTTCTGTGTTTACCTCTGCTCAAGCCAAGGTGACTTGTATTATTTCCTTGCTAAAGGGCAAAGCTCTGTCTTGGGTGTCACCTCTTCTTGAGAAGGATTCCCTTATACTTACCGACTACCCCACGTTTATGAAAAACTTTAAGGGAATTTTTGACGTTCCTGGCAGAGTAACTGCAGCTGAGGCTCGTATTCTTGATCTATACCAGGGTAAACGCACGGTAGCATCTTATGCTATTGAATTCTGCACGCTTGCGGCTGAGACTACCTGGGACAATTGCGCCCTTAAGGCCGCCTTCCTCAGAGGTCTAGCGGAGTGCCTAAAGGATGAATTAACCTACCGAGAGATCCCTGTGGCCCTGGAAGATTTCATCAATTTGTGTATCCTGGTGGACACTCGTTTCTCTGAACGCCAGTCTGAGAGAGGGCGCCAGAGACAATTTCTTTCTCACAATTTGGATGCTAAATCTTCCCCTCAGCAATCGCTAGCCCCTTCTATCCCTCCTACTGGCAAGTTTGAGGGAGAGCCCATGGATATAGGGGCTGTGCGTTTGTCTGACGAGGAACGTATCAAACGCAGGACTCTAGACCTCTGTTTATATTGTGGTAAGCCGGGTCACTTCCTGCGTTCTTGTCCGGTATGGCCGGAAAACTCGGGCTTAATGGGAGGTCGAGGAGCCCCATTAGGCCATTTTGTGTTGAATCCTCCTCAAGAGAGATTAGTCGTTTTTATATCTTTGTCCTGGAATAATAAGTGCTGTTCCACAGTTGCCTTTATTGATTCCGGTGCTGGTGGGGTATTTCTCGATGCAGCGCTGGTTAATAGTCTACAGATTCCTACCGTTCCGAAAGTTTCTCCGCTGTGTGTAACTACTCTTGGCGGAGACCCTCTTGGTGATGGACTTATCACTCTCGAGTCCAAACCCCTTTCCGTCCTGTTGGGGGCTCTGCATTTTGAAGTATTATCATTTGACATCATTCTGTCTCCTAAGTATCCTGCAATTCTTGGGTTCCCTTGGTTAAGCAAACATAACCCTTCTATTGATTGGGCCACTGGCCAAATTTCTGCCTGGAGCACCTCCTGACATGATCACTGTCTCCAAAAGATAGTACGTAATAATGTGTCCATTTTTGAAGTGTCTACTGACCCTAAACTACCGGAGGCCTTTGCCGAGTTTGCTGATGTATTTTCTGAAAAGGAAGCAGAGGGGCTCCCCCCACATTGCCCTTACGACTGTGCTATTGATTTGCTTCCCGGTTCTCCCCTTCCTAAAGGGAGAACCTACCCTCCTAACCTTGCGGAAACAAAGGCAATGGAGGAATACATTGAAGACAGTCTAAAGAAGGGTTTCATCTGGCCTTCCTCCTCTCCTGTGGGAGCAGGGTTCTTTTTTGTGGAGAAAAAAGATGGAGGACTTGGACCCTGTGTTGACTACAGAGCTCTCAACCGTATTACGGTAAAAAATCGGTATCCACTCCCTTTAATTACTGAGCTGTTTGACCATGTCCAGGGGTCAAAAATATTCACCAAGCTGGACCTTCGTTCTGCATATAACCGCATTAGAATCAAAGCTGGAGATGAATGGAAGACTGCTTTTAATACTAGAAGGGGGCATTACGAGTGTCTAGTGATGCCTTTTGGACTTTGTAATGCCCCCGCTGTATTTCAGGAGTTTGTGAATGATATTTTCAGGGATCTACTTGACTCTTTTGATCTTGTTTATTTAGATCATATACTCATTCACTCTAAAGATTTAACGCTTCACCGATGCCACGTTCGCACCATTCTCCAGCGTTTAAGAGATCATTAGCTGTACGCCAAACTTTCCAAGTGCCCCTTTGAACAATCGGAAATACCTTTCTTAGGTTATAGAATTGTGTCTAAAGGATTCCAGATGGACTCCAAGAAACTAGATGCCATCTTACAATGGCCTAGACCTTCTACCTTAAAGGAAATACAGCATTTTATTGGATTTTGTAACTACTATCGCAAATTTATCAAGAATTTTTCCAAGATTCTGGCTCCCATTACTGTCCTCACTAAAAAAAGGACCAAATGCTCACAGTGGCCTCCTGAAGCTCTTGAAGCTTTCGCTCACCTAAAGTCTGCCTTTTGTTCCGCTCCTGTTCTCCGTCATCCTAAGCCGTCTGCTCAATATTTCTTGGAGGTGGATGCCTCCGAAGTAGGGGCCGGAGCAGTATTATCCCAACGAGAACCTATTTCTAACAAGCTACATCCAGTCGCCTTTTTCTCTAAGAAATTCTCTGTCGCAGAACAAAATTATGACATAGGGAATAGAGAACTTCTAGCTATAAAACTAGCATTTTCCGAATGGAGGCATCTTTTAGAAGGTACGGAACTTCCTGTGGTGGTTCAAACTGACCATAAGAATCTGATCTACTTGCAGAAGGCCCAAAGACTGAATCCCAGACAAGCCCGCTGGGCATTATTCTTCACTCGGTTCAATTTTGTTGTAACGTAAATTCCAGGTACTAAGTACACCAAGGCTGATGCCCTGTCTAGGCAATTCTCTTGCGAGAATCTTCAAGCTCCTGCGGATCATATTCTTCCTCCGAAACAAATTATTGCTCAACTGGATACTGTCTTACAAAGGGATTTGTTGGCCGCTCAATCTCGGGCACCTTCTAATCTTTCGGTTCCGCCCAATACGCTGTATGTTCCTCAAGAGTTACATAAATAAGTTTTGCAATGGGCCCATGGTCAGA
Organism: Rana muscosa; assembly: GCA_029206835.1. Classification (NCBI taxonomy): domain Eukaryota; kingdom Metazoa; phylum Chordata; class Amphibia; order Anura; family Ranidae; genus Rana; species Rana muscosa. The sequence continues at coordinate 736,196,204 of CM055116.1, forward strand.
GGATATCCGGACATCCTGGTGCCAAACAGACTTTTTTACACTTGAAGTCCCTGGTATGGTGGCCAACCCTTAAGAAGGATGTAATAGACTTTGTTAAAGCTTGTACTGTTTGTGAGACCATCAAATTGCCTCGATCTGTTCCCCAAAGGTCTTCTACAACCGCTACCTGTTCCTAACGCGCCCTGGACCCATATTAGTATGGATTTTATTGTGGACTTGCCCGCCTCCAAGGGGAATATGGTCGTCTGGGTTGTAGTAGACAGATTTTCGAAGCTGGCACACTTCATTCCTATGCCTGCTCTACCTTCTGCCCCAAGATTGGCCCTTTCCTTTATGGAACATGTTAAATGTTTGCACGGTACTCCGGTTAATATCGTTAGTGACAGAGGTCCTCAATTTATATCTGGAAGGCTGTTTGCAAACATCTGGGGATCAAGAATTCCCTGCCGCAACATGCCCAAGACTTGGTAGAGTGGATGACCAAGCCGTCCTCCTCCTCCTCATCCTCTCTCACCCAGGCTCAGGGTATTTTGTCTGGCAAAGCAGCTGCCAAAGCGGCCTCTTCCCTCAGCTCAATGGCATCAGTTACTCCTTCCCTAGCCCCACCATGTCCTCCTGAGGAGTCCCCCGAACTGTTTGACCACAGTGTTGGGTACATGCTCCTGGAGGATGCCCAGAGTTTTGAAGGCTCCGATGATGGAACCCAGCTGGAGGAAGGCAGTAACGTGAGCCCAGAGAGAGGGGGTAGTAACGTGAGCCCAGAGAGAGGGGGTGCCCAACAAGGACAGCTATCTGGCAGTCATGTTCCCCCAGCTGCAGCATACTGCCAGATTTGCTCCAGTGATGAGGAGGGAGGGGATGATGAGGTCACTGACTCCACGTGGGTGCCTGATAGGAGAGAGGAGGAGGAGGAACATCTCCAACGAGGCAGGATGCCCTCCTGGGGCCAGCTTAAGGGCAGCAAACCAACTGCATCACACCGCAGAGCTCCACATGTGCAGGGCGCAGCTGTCTCTTCGCGTTATTCCAAAAGTTCTTTGGTGTGGGCCTTACTTCAGACGTGTGCAGCAGATCGCACCATTGCCATTTGCAACATATGTCTAAAGCGTAACTCGTGTGGCCAAAACATCAGCCGCTTGGGCACCACGTGCTTGACCAGACATATGTCGACCTGCCATGCAGTTCATTGGCAAGCTTACCTAAAAGACCCACACCAAAGAACAAAGCAGACCTCTCCTTGCTCCTCATCAGCTGGGATCTCCAACCCCACTATACCTTCAGTCCTCTCTGAAACCTGCACTGAGAGGAATGAAGGTGTAGACTTAAGTGTGTAACAGCCAAGTACTTGCGGGCAATCTGCTATCGGTACACTGACGTCCGATTGTACCAGGCAAATTTCCCTGCCCCAGCTGCTGCACCACAGAAAGAAGTTCGCTCCCAGCCATCCACATGCCCAGCGGTTGAATGCTAGCATAGCTAAATTGCTAGCACTTCAACTGCTGCCTTTTCAGTTGGTAGACTCTGCCCCCTTCCGTGAGTTTGTCGAATGTGCGATTCCTCAGTGGCAGGTTCCCAAACGCCACTTTTTCTCACGGAAGGCGATTCCGGCTCTCTACCAGCATGTGGAAGGCAATGTCTTGGCCTCACTGAAAAGTGCGGTCAGCGGTAAGGTGCATATTACCGCTGACTCATGGTCCAGCAGGCATGGACAGGGACGTTACTTATCTTTCACGGCGCATTGGGTGACTCTGCTGGCAGCTGGGAAGAATGCAGGACAAGGTGCAGTAGTGTTGGAGGTTGTTCCGCTACCACACCTCCAAAATGTTACTACTGGTGATTCTGACACACCTCTCTCCTCCACCCCCTCCTCTTCCTCAATGGCCTCTACCTGTGCTTTGTCGTCGGAACCAGCGGTGCTCCGTAGGCATTCAAGTGGCTACGCAAGTACGCAGGCAAAAAGATGCCATGTGGTGCTTGAGCTGGTGTGCTTGGGGGACAGGAGCCACACTGGGGCAGATATTCTGTCAGCTCTGCAGGGGCAGGCTCAGAGGTGGTTGATGCCATGCCAGCTTAAGCCAGGAAAGGTGGTTTCCGACAATGGCACCAACCTCCTCTCCGCCCTCCGACAGGAACAACTGACCCATGTGCTTTGTTTGGCTCACATCCTTAACTTGGTGGTGCAGCGGTTCTTGGGCAGGTACCCGGGCTTACAGGAGGTCCTGAAGCAGGCCAGGAAACTCTGTGGGCATTTCCGCCTGTCATATAATGCCAGTGCTCGGCTGGCTGACCTGCAAAAGGATTACAACCTGCCCAAGAACCGCCTAATCTGTGACATGCCCACCAGGTGGTACTCTACATTGGCCATGCTGCCGCGGCTGCACACGCAGCAGAGGGCCATCAATTAGTATCTGTTGCAATATGGCACCAGGACAGGGTCAGGGGAGCTTGGATTTTTTTCCCCACGCCAGTGGGCCATGATCAGGGATGCATGCACTGTCCTGGCACCATTTGAGGAGGCCACGAGGATGGTGAGCAGTGACAGTGCATGCATCAGTGACACTGTCCCTCTTGTTCACCTGTTGGAGCACGCGCTGCGTGGAATAATGGACAGGGCACTTGAGGCAGAACAGAGGCAGGAAGAGGAAGACTTCCTTACCTCTCAAGGCCCCCTTTATCCAGACAGTGTTCCTGCTGCCCGGCTATCACACAGGAAGAGGAAGAGGAGGAGGAGGAGGAGGAGGATTGTGTCAGCATGAAGGTGGAGACTAGCACTCAGCATCAGCAGCAGTCTTCAAGGGATCAATTACAGTCTCAAGACACCCGTGGACTTGTACGTGGCTGGGGATCATGTCGTCCTCAGTGACCCAGAGGACTCTGCACCGAATGCCTCAGCAAACCTACGTGCTGCATGGCCTCCCTGATCCTGCAAAGCCTGCGGAAGGATCCTCGTATTCATGCGATCAAGGAGAGGGACCATTACTGGCTGGCAACCCTTCTTGATCCACGTTACAAGGGTAAGGTTGCGGACCTTATCTTGCCGTCGCAGAGGGAGCAGAGGATGAAGCATCTTCGGGGGGCCTTGCAGAAACTTCTGTGCAACGCGTTCCCAGAGACTGGGAGGTTACAAATTCCTGGTCCTGGACAACGTGTTGCTGAGGCTTCGGTCAGTCAAAGAAGGAGCGGTGGAGAAGGTGGCCGTCTGACCGATGCGTTCAGACAATTTTTTAGTACGCAGCCCAAAGGTATGATCGGTTCCAGCAACCATCGCCAGCGTCTGGTTTACATGGTGCAGGAATACCTAGGGGCAAGATCAGACTTGGACACCTTTCCCACCGAAAATCCTCTGGGTTACTGGGTCTTGAGGATGGATCACTGGGCAGAGCTTGCACAGTATGCAATTGAGCTACTGGCCTGTCCTGCATCCAGCGTTCTTTCGGAACGCACATTTAATGCTGCTGGAGGCTTTGTAACCGATCACAGGGTACGCCTGTCCACCAACTCGGTCGATCGACTGACCTTCATAAAAATGAATCAGTCTTGGATCACCACCAGCTACCAAGCACCTGATGCTGATGTAACTGAGTATTTTTTTTTTTTAAATGTCAGATCCCTTCAAGACTGCCTATGCTGAGTGACTATCCTCTTCCTACTCAATGATCATGCTGATAGCTTGAAAGAACCTTTTTTGGTTCTGGGCACCGCCACCAGTGGCTAAGGCCCAATTTTTCTGCCCCTGTTTAACAGGGGCGTGTAATTACAATTTTTGATGCAATGCTTTGCAGCAGGGCTCATTGCTGCGCTCCAACTACAGTATCTGTGAGGGGTTGCAGTGTTGTGGCACCAGCACCAGTGCTTAAGGCTCAATTTTTCTGCCCCTGTTTAACAGGGGCATGTAATTACAATTTTTGATGCAATACTTTGCAGAAGGGCTCATTGCTGCGCTCCAAGTACAGTATCTGTGAGGGGTTGCAGTGTTGTGGCACCAGTGCCTAAGGCCCAATTTTTCTGCCCCTGTTCAACAGGGGCATGTAATTACAATTCTTGATCTAATATTTCACAGCTGGGCCCATTCCTGCGCCCACCAAGTGTAACTGTGAGGACTTACAGTGTTGTGGCATCAGCACCACCACCAAAGGCCCAATTCTTCCTACCACTGTTCAACAATGGCATGTAATTACAATTCTTGATATAATAGTTCACAGCAGGGCGTTCCAGCGCCCACCAAGAGTAACTGTGAGGGCTTACAGTGTTGTGGCAACACCAACACCTAAGGGACAAATTTCTGCAGAGTATATACGGCAGACCCCTTCTTTCAAACATCCGACTTTCAAACGACTCCTACTTGCAAATGGAGGGAGACAACAGGAAGTGAGAGGAAATCTACCCCTAGGAAGGGAAATTCTCTCCTGTAAGAGTTAATATGGGAAAAATGTGTCTCCTCTCCACTGATGCTTTATCACCAATCCTTGTGTAGCACACAGACCCTTTTTTCATGCTTACCTTCACTCGCAGGTTTAGGGCACACCATGCCACATGCCTGTATCCTCCTGGTATAAGAGGTTGAGCAGTGTTCTTGTAATTTTGGGGTCCTGCGGCGAGTTACCCCCTTTCACTGGTTCTCATCCCTAGAGTGTAGGGAAGAGTCTATCTTTCCTGCTAAGAAAAGCCAATGTCCAGACCATGTCAACTCCAACAAAAGAGTTTATTTTTCCTTTGCTTGTTAACAACAGGGGAAGTTGAAGAGAGAAAGAAGTTGGATAGGGAGGTAGATTCAGGCACACAACACCTATCGTTACACTTTGCCACTCAAGCCTGAGCGGACTTTTGCTCACCCGGATAGTCCCCTCTCACGGATCTAGCAGCCGGAATTAAGCACGAACGGTTACATTGACCTCGTTCCCTTCACGGACAAGTTCAGGAGATCCTCTGCCACAGAATCCTTTAATTCCTGAATTAGAACTTTGAAACCCCTGTAGATTATTAGAGACCATAGGTGCCGATGGGGCACACTACAGGAGATGTCTTGCAACTCACGAATCCTTCCCTCTGATAGGCAACCAGGCCTTCCCAAGACAGCGACTTCCTTCACCGGTCCTCCGGACAGGTCCTCCCCTGGTTTCCTCTATTTCAGAGCGGGCCACCCTCACTCGGGCTCCCTGGGACTCCAGTGGTTGGTTGTAGACCCAGTTGAAGGTACTGGGCCTACCTGGAACTCTCTAGCCTCGTTCTAAAGGTGCCCGAGACTCCTTGACCAGTTCACGCACCCCCCGGCCAGCAAGGCCAAAGGGCACGACTTCGCCACCTGGGGTCCTCCTTGGAATCCCCTCGGCACACCAACCCTGGATCATGGCGTCTGCCCCTTATGTACCCTCTCCCGGCATGCACAGCAGGCCGAACACACCCACCGCATGGCAGCCGAGAGAGGACACCCAATCCTGCAACGCCACCTGTGGCTCAACCCGAGACCTAGGCAACAGCGCCACCCACAGGCCAAGGGGAACTACACTCCAGGCAACACCACAGCAGAGCAGAGTCCAAACTAACAGAATTAGAGAACCTGAGCCAAACTATTGCTCAGGCTACCCTTAAATTTAAAGCATAGTGACCCCAATTTTGGGGGTCCGCTACACTTGTTTCAATAAAAAAAAACTAATTTTCAAAAAACATTTGTCATTGGGACAGAAATGTTCTGAACAGGTGCACAGACAGCAAAACAAATGTTACAGGGGTGATAACCCTTCCCTATGTTTTCCAAAAAGGTTAAAAATAGATTTTTTGGCTTGAGCTACACTTAAAAAATGTACCTATTTCAAATTGCAAACAGATTCTACTTAAGAACAAACCTACAGTCCCTGTCTTGTTTGCACCGCCTGTATACTGCTGTTCAGAGTATATAGGGCCTTTTTTTAATTTGGGTGCGGGGTTCCCCTTAATATCCTTACAAGACCCAAAGGGGCTGGTAGTGGGCTGGGGGAGGGGGGTGGGGGGGTACCCATGTAATTTTTCTCAATGATTTTCATCCATATTGCCGGAACCAAACATTACATTAAAGCCGCAAGCAATTTTAAATGACTTTTTTTCCTTTAGAAATGTCATTTTGTGCAGGGACAGTTCTAGACACGGGAATCACGTGCCACTTCACAGGCATACTTTAGACACCCCCCAGGTACGATATTTAAAGGAATATTTCACTTTTTCTTTTCACTTTAAGCATCATTAAAATCACTGCTCCCGAAAAAACGGTCATTTTTAAAACTTCTTTTTGCATTGATACATGTCCCCTGGGGCAGGCCCCTGGTCCCCAAACCCTTTTTAGGACAATAACTTGCATATTAGCCGTTATAATTAGATTTCGAACGTTCGAGTCCATTCTATTTAATAGGGTTCTAAAGTCCGTGCAAACTTTCGGTCCGTTCGCAGGTTCTGGTGCGAACCGAACCGGGGGTTGTTTGGCTCATCCCTATTTTCTAGCTGGTCTAAAACCACTTTTGACATAAAGGGACACTTTTTGTTGCTATGGACAATCTTCAAATTCCAGGCAGAAAAAACTGTATTTATAATATAAAAGTGCATGCAGGGCACTGGACAGACCACTAGGGGGATGTGAATTTTTTTTTATACAGTACTGTAATCTGTAAGATTACAGTATACTGTATGTGTATTGTGTTTTTACTTTTTTGAATTTGGCGCCGATCTCCGCCCCGTGCGCCGCAACGTCGCAGGGAACGGAGCTCAGCGGCACTCGGGCACTGTGTGAATCGAGCAAGGAGACAGCTCGCACACACAGCGGGGAGACATCGCAGGATCCAGGGGACAAGGTAAGTAACTTTGCCTGCATACTGCGATGCAGCCCCAGTCTAGCTCGGGGTTACCACTAATGGTACTGAAATCTTGGCCCGAGCCGGGAATACCTCCAGGGAGGTTAAAACCATAGACACTGTATACAGACACCTGTGCTTTTGCTTACATCTCTGGCATCTGTAGTCCTACAGGATATAATACTATTAAGCAATAATACACTGTAATCACTTATGTTTAGAATATACAGGAAAAATCTGCATCCTCTTCTGGTTAACAACATACCATCTTAATTTGCTCTGCTCTACCATACAGGATTATTAAATCTACCCTTCTGTAAGTGCTAGCTGAAGACTTGCCGGATTCCACAGTGTTACCTTTAACCCCTTTTATCAATTCCCAATCTTCACCAGTGACTAGTGTTATTTGACTTAAGGGGTCAAGTTATAAATACAACAGTTTTGCCAAATGTTTTGCCAGTTGCTTAGATATTAAGAGCCTGTGGGCTGAGGATACAGAAAGAAGTGGTCTGACATAGTCAACACTGTGCCAGTCCCTTACCTTTCTGCTGCCTGTTCACATACAGTTGCAAAAAAAAGTATGTGAACCCTTTTGGAATGATATGTATTTCTGCACAAATTGGTCATAAAATGTGATCTGATCTTCATCTAAGTCACAACAATAGACAATCACAGTCTGCTTAAACTAATAACACACAAAGAATTAAATGTTACCATGTTTTTATTGAACACACCATGTAAACATTTACAGTGCAGGTGTAAAAAGAATTAGAATTCTTAAAAGAGACGTACACCTTTACACTAAAAATCTAAAGCCCTTGTCTCTCCAAAGAAAAATGTCAATGTAATAACACACCTCCCTTGTTAAACAATTAAATTTACACTGCCTGGTCAGGACTGGCATGGAGTTTTAACATCCACCACTAGGGATGAGCCGAACACCCCCCCGTTCGGTTCGCACCAGAACCTTCGAACGGACCGCAAGTTCGTGCGAATGTTAGAACCCTATTAAATACAATGGACGCGAACGTTCGAAATCTAAAGTGCTAATTATAACGACTAATATGCATGTTATTGTCCTAAAAAGGGTTTGGGGACCCGGGTTCTGCCCCAGGGAACATGTATCAATGCAAAACGAAGTTTTAGAAACGGCCGTTTTTCGGGAGCAGTCATTTTAATGATGCATAAAGTGAAAAAAAAAAAGTCAAATATTCCTTTAACCACTTAACGACCGCCCACTGTAATTATACGTTGGCAGAATGGCACGGACAGGCACAATCACGTACCTGTACGTGCCTGCCTTCGTATGGGTGGGGGGTCCGATCGGACCCCCTCCGGTACAGTGAGCTTTGGGAGCGATCCGTGATGAGGGGGCCGCCATTCGATTCTGGCCACCCCCTCGCGATCGCTCCCGGCGAATCAAATGCTTCCTCTGACTGTGTAATGTTTACACAGGCAGGAGGAAGTGATGTCATCTCTCATGCGGCGCTCACATATACCGAGCGCCGCATGAGAGAAGACTCACAGGTTAGTGCACAAACACTACACTAACACCAGCACACATAGGTACATAAATCGCCCCCCCAGGCCCCCCAGATCACCCCCAGCCCCCCCAGATCACCCCCAGCCCCCCAGTCACAGTGTCACTGATTGCAGTGACCATTTATTTACTGATCACTGCAATCAGTGACATTTGTGACTGTAAAAGTGTCAGGGCAGTTAGTTTAGGTCCAGTGTAGCCCCCTAACCCCCCCTAATAAAGGTTTAACCCCTTGATCGCCCCCCAAGTAACCCTTTCACCCCCTAGCACCGCCGTCACTAAGCGATTGTTTTTCTGATTGCTGTTTTAGTGTCGTGATGCCGATAGGTAGCCAGTTATTTTTTTTAGGTTCGCCGCAGGTTTTTATAGCGTCGGGTACCCCCATATATTACCTAATAAAGGTTTAACCCCTTGATCGCCCCCCCCCAGGTAACCCTTTCACCCGTGTCACTAAGCGATCGTTTTTCTGATCGCTGTCTTAGTGTCGGTGATGCCGATAGGTAGCCAGTTATTTTTTTTAGGTTCGCCGCAGGTTTTTATAGCGTCGGGTACCCCCATATATTACCTAATAAAGGTTTAACCCCTTGATCGCCCCCCAGGTAACCCTTTCACCCCCTAGCACCGCTGTCACTAAGCGATCATTTTTCTGATCGCTGTCTTAGTGTCGGTGATGCCGATAGGTAGCCAGTTATTTTTTTTAGGTTCGCCGCAGGTTTTTATAGCATCGGGTACCCCCATATATTACCTAATAAAGGTTTAACCCCTTGATCGCCCCCCCAGGTAACCCTTTCACCCCATTTTGCCAGTGTCACTAAGCGATCGTTTTTCTGATCGCTGTCTTAGTGTCGGTGATGCCGATAGGTAGCCAGTTATTTTTTTTAGGTTCGCCGCAGGTTTTTATAGCGTCGGGTACCCCCATATATTACCTAATAAAGGTTTAACCCCCTGATTGCCCCTAGTTAACCCTTTCACCAGTGATCACCATATAAGTGTTACGGGTGATGCTGGTTAGTTAGTTTGCTTTTTATAGTGTCAGGGCACCCGCCGTATATAACCCAATAAAGGTTTAACCCCCTGATCGCCCAGCGGGTTATATCAATTAGGTTTTAGCGTCAGAGAGGGTCTGCATCGCCCCAGGCAGCGTCAGGTTAGTGCCAGTAACGCTAACACCCACGCGTGAAGCATACACCTCCCTTAGTGGTATAGTATCTGAACAGATCAATATCTGATCTGATCAGATCTATACTAGCGTCCCCAGCAGTTTAGGGTTCCCAAAAACGCAGTGTTAGCGGGATCAGCCCAGATACCTGCTAGCACCTGCGTTTTGCCCCTCCGTCCAGCCCAGGCCACCCAAGTGCAGTATCGATCGATCACTGTCACTTACAAAACACAACACACATAACTGCAGCGTTCGCAGAGACAGGCCTGATCCCTGCAACTCCAGTGCTGTAGGAGGTGACTTCACCACCACAGTTAAAAAAAAAAGCATATATGCCGAAGCATTGGGGCAGCAGGTGCGATTTTGCTCCTAATGCCGCGTACATACGGTCGAAATTCCGACGGAGGCTTGCCCGTGGAAAAGTCCGACCATGTGTGTGCGGCATAACTTTTGCAGGAGGATGCCCCCATGCTTCGGCATATATAAATGGGGCATGTATGCCCATCATTAGAAGTGGGTGAATGAAGGGAGGTATTCTAATGGTGGGCATACCCACCGATCAATCTCTTTTTTCGTTCAGCCAAAAGGCTGCATGAAAAAAAAGATTACAATACATGTCCAACAAGGACCAGCAACGTACTGGTATGTTGCTGGACTTTGAATGGTTATACCAGATTGATGCCTGCGGGTTTAGGTATCATCTTGGTATCATTCTTTTCAGCCAGCGGCCAGCTTTCATGTAAAAGCAATCCTAGTGGCTAATAAGCCTCTGGACTGCTTTTACAAGCAGTGGGAGGGAATGTCCCCCCCCCCGGATATAAAAAGCGCCATTGGGAAATTGGGAAAGCATTTTATCACACCGATCTTGGTGTGGTCAGATGCTTTGAGGGCAGAGGAAAGATCTAGGGTCTAATAGACCCCAGTTTTTTCAAAAAAAGAGTACTTGTCACTACCTATTGCTATCATAGGGGTTATTTACATTCCCTGAGATAACAATAAAAATGATAAAAAAAATAAATACGGAAGGAACAGTTTAAAAATAAAATAAAAAAGCAAAATTAATAATAAAAAAAAAAAAAAAAAAAAAAAAGCACCCCTGTCCTGCCCTGCTCTTGCGCAATGGCGAACGCAAGGGTCGGTCTGGCGTCATATGTAAACAGCAATTGCACCATGCATGTGAGGTATCACCGCGAAGGTCAGATCGAGGGCAGTCATATTAGCAGTAGACCTCCTCTGTAAATCTAACGTGGTAACCTGTAAAGGCTTTTAAAGGCTTTTAAAAATGTATGTAGTTTGTCGCCAATGCGCGTTTGTGAGAAATTTTAAAGCATGTCGTGTTTGGTATCTATGTACTCGGCCTAGGATCATCTTTTTTATTTTATCAAACATTTGGGCAATATAGTGTGCATTAAAATAAAAAAAAGTGTATTTTATCCCCAAAAAATGCGTTTGAAAAATCGCTGCGCAAATACTGTGTGGAAAAAAAATGCAACACCCACCATTTTAATCTGTAGGGCCTTTGCTTTAAAAAAATATATAATGTTTGGGGGTTCAACATAATTTTCTTGCAAAAAAAAATTTTTTTTCATGTAAACAAAAAGTGTCAGAAAGGGCTTTGTCTTCAAGTGGTTAGAAGAGTGGATGTAAGCTTCCTAATGTTGTGTATAAAATGCCAGGACAGTTCAAAACCCCCCCAAATGACCTCATTTTGGAAAGTAGACACCCCAAGCTATATACTGAGAGGCATGTCGAGTCCATTGAATATTTTATATGTTGACACAAGTTGCGGAAATAAGACAATTTATTTTATTTTTTTATTTTTTTTGCACAAAGTTGTCACTAAATGATATATTGCTCAAACATGCGATGGGCATATGTGGAATTACACCCCAAAATACATTCTGTTACTTCTCCTGAGTACGGGGATACCACATGTGTGAGACTTTTTGGGAGCCTAGCCGCGTATGGGACCCCAAAAACCAAGCACCGCCTTCAGGCTTTCTAAGGGTGTAAATTTTTGATTTCACTCCTCACTGCCTATCACAGTTTCGGAGGCCATGGAATGCCCAGATGGCACAACCCCCCCCCAAATTACCCCATTTTGGAAAGTAGACACCCCAAGCTATTTGCTGAGAGGTATGGTGAGTATTTTGCAGATCTCCCTTTTTGTCACAAAGTTTTGAAAATTGAAAAAAATTATTTTCTTTCTTCATTTTCAAAAACAAATGAGAGCTGTAAAATACTCACCATGCCTCTTAGCAAATAGCTTGGGGTGTCTACTTTCCAAAATGGGGTCATTTGGGGGGGTTTTGTGCTATTTTGGCATTTTATGGCCTTCGAAACTGTGATAGGTAGTGAGGAGTGAAATCAAAAATTTGTGCCCTTAGAAATCCTGAAGGCGGTGCTTGGTTTTCGGGGTCCCGTACGCGGCTAGGCTCCTAAAAAGTCACACACATGTGGTATCCCCGTACTCAGGAGAAGCAGCAAAATTTATTTTGGGGTGCAATTTCACATATAACCATGGCATGTGTGAGCAATATATCATTTAGTGACAACTTTTTGTAATTTTTATTTTTTTTTGTCAATATTCAATCACTTGGGACAAAAAAAAAATATTCAATGGGCTCAACATGCCTCTCAGCAATTTCCTTGGGGTGTCTACTTTCCAAAATGGGGTCATTTGGGGGGGTTTTGTACTGTCCTGCCATTTTAGCACCTCAAGAAATGAGATAGGCAGTCATAAATTAAAAGCTGTGTAAATTCCAGAAAATGTACCCTAGTTTGTAGATGCTATAACTTTTGCGCAAACCAATAAATATACGCTTATTGACATTTTTTTTACTAAAGACATGTGGCTGAATACATTTTGGCCTAAATGTATGACTAAAATTGAGTTTATTCGATTTTTCTTATAACAAAAAGTAGAAAATATCATTTTTTTTCAAAATTTTCGTTTTTTTCCGTTTATATCGCAAAAAATAAAAATCGCAGAGGCAATCAAATACCATTAAAAGAAAGCTCTATTTGTGGGAAGAAAAGGACGCAAATTTTGTTTGGATACAACATTGCATGTCCGCACAATTTACAGTTAAAGCAGCGCAGTGCCAAATTCTGAAAACACCTCTGGTCCTTTAGCTACAAAATGGTCCGGGGCTTAAGTGGTTAAGCAACAGACAGCATGGATTCATGAAAGACAGAAGTTGTCAGACAAACCTGATTTCTTTTTATGAAGAGGTAAGTAAAACCTTGGACAGAGGGGTGGCGGTGGACGTGGTGTACTTGGATTTTGCAAAAGCATTCGATACAGTTCCCCACACACGGCTCATGTGTAAGGTAAAGTCTACAGGATTGGAAATTTCAGTTTATAAATGGATAGAAAACTGTCTAAAAGACATTAGTGGTTAATGATTCTTACTCTGAATGGTCTAAGGTTCTCAGTTGTGTACCCCAAGGTTCAGTGCTGGGACCCTTACTTTTTATTATCTTTATAAATGATGTTGGGTCTGGGATCAAAAGTAAAATTTCTGTCTTTGCAGATGACACCAAGCTATGCAGTGGAATAACGTCCTTACAGGATGTCACCAATTTACAAACCGACCTCAATGCTCTGTCTAATTGGGCGACTATGTGGCACTTGGGGGCTAAGAATATGTATGCATCATACATACTAGGGGGAGTACAACTGGGGGGATCCGTAGTGGAGAAGGATCTGGGGGTTTTGGTAGATCATAAGCTCAATAATGGCATGCAATGCCAAGCTGCGGTTTCCAAAGTGAGCTATGTCCTTTCTTGTATTAAGAGATGTATGGACTCCAGAGAGAGAGATATCATTTTGCCCCTGTTCAAATCAATAGTAAGACCTCATCTGGAGTATGCAGTTCAATTTTGGGCACCAGTTCTCAAAAAGTATATCGGGGAACTGGAGAAAGTGCAGAGAAGGGAAACCAAACTGATAAGAGGCACGGAGGAGCTCAGCTATGAGGAAAGACTAGAGGAACTGAATTTATTCACTCTTGAGAAGAGGAGAATAAGGGGGGATATGATTAACATGTACAAATATATAAGGGGTCCATATAGTGAACTTGGTGTTGAGTTATTCACTTTACGGTCAACACAAAAGACAAGGGGGCACTATTTACGTCTAGAGGAAAAGAGATTTCTTCTCCAAATACGGAAAGGTTTCTTCACAGTAAGAACTGTGAAAATGTGGAACCAGACTCCCTGCAGAGGTGGTTCTGGCCAGCTCAGTAGATTGCTTTAAGAAAGGCCTGGATACTTTCTTAAATGTACATGATATAACTGGGTACTAACATTTATAGGTAAAGTTGATCCAGGGTAAATCCGATTGCCTCTCGGGGAATCAGGAAGGAATTTTTTCCCCTGCTGTAGCAAATTGGATCATGCTCTGCTGTTTTTTTTGCCTTCCTCTGGATCAACTGTGGGTATAGAATTGGGTATATGGGATTGTACGATATTTTTTATTTTATTTTTTTTATTAATTTTTTATGGTTGAACTGGATGGACTTTGTCTTTTTTCAACTTGACTAACTATGTAAGAGCTAACCTGTAAAAGTTTGTTGCCATTCCATTCGTTTGCGCAATTTTATAGCGTGACATGTTAGGTATCCATTTACTCAGCATAACATCATATTTCATATTTTACAGAATCTTCGGGTATATATAGTTTTTTTGTTTATTTCATTAAAGTGTATTTTTCCCCAAAAAATTGTGTTTGAAAAACCGCTGTGATAGAGAAAATTGCAATGATCAGCATTTTATTCCTTATGCCCTGTACACACGATTGTTTTTTCCTATGAACAAAGTCTGATGGACTTTTTTCATCGGAAAAAACGATTGTGTGTGGGCCCCATTGGACTTTTTTCCATCGATGGGAAAAAAAAAAATTCTATTTTTTTACATCGGAAAAATTTAAAACAACGATAGGAAATTCCGATCGTCTGTGTAGAACGCCAACAGAGAAAAAACCCATGCATGCTCAGAGTCAAGTCAGAAACATTGAACTTAATTTTTCTCGGCTCGTCTGAGTGTTTTACGTCACCGCATTTTGGACGGTCGGAATTTTGTCTGAAGGTGTGTATGCAAGACTGATGCAAGTCAGCTTCATCGGAATTCCGACGGAAAATTCCATCGGATTTTATTCCATCGGAAGTCCGATCGTGTGCAGGGCATTAGGGTCTCTGCAAAAAAAATATATATATATATACATTGTTTGTGGGTCACATTGTCTAGCAAAAAAAAAAAATGATTTAAACTTGTAAACAAAAAGTGACAGAAAAGTCTTGGTCTTCAAGTGGTTATACAGTTGCTGGGAGCTAACTGATTGAGAGTCTTATAGAAATGAATTACAATAATTTATTTCTGCTTTTATTTGTGTTGTTTCTTCATTTAAACTGTTTGGCTCGATGACATTGAGCTTCACATCTTCATATTTATTTATTCTTATCATGTAAATGTTACATAATAAAATGTTAACACTGCGGAATTTTACAATAAAAACGTTGTACTTTCTAATATCCAAATTATATTTAAAACATATACCTATATCTATCTATATATTATTCTATGTACACTAGGTGAACTTGGCAAGATTATATCTTTCTCATTACCGCAGATTGAATGCCTCCCAAACAATTTCTATTGACATGGAAACCATACACTATAAAACACTGGCAACCTTCCAAGTTTTATGCATGTAATCTATCTTTATTACCCAGTTCATTGTAAATGTATACACTAATTTACAGCTGAAGTTTAGTATATTTCGTTTTTTCCTTTCTTTAACCACTTAAGCCCCGGACCAATACGCAGCATAAAGACCAGGCCCTTTTTACGATTCTGCACTGCATCGCTTTAACTGACAATTGCGGGGTCGTACGACGTGGCTCCCAAACAAAATTGACGCCCTTTTTTCCCCACAAATAGAGCTTTCTTTTGGTGGTATTCGATCACCTCTGCGGTTTTTATTTTTTGCGCTATAAACAAAATTAGAGCGACAATTTTGAAAAAAAAAATGCAATATTTTTTATTTTTTACTATAATAAATATCCCCAAAAAATATATAAAAAAAATATATTTTTCCTCAGTTTAAGCCGATACGTATTCTTCTACATATTTTTGGTTAAAAAAAATCGCAATTGGCGTTCATTGATTGGTTTGCGCAAAAGTTATAGCGTTTACAAAATAGGGGGTAGTTTTATGGCATTTTTATGATTTTTTTTTTTTTACTAGTAATGGCTGCGATCAGCGATTTTTTTGTGACTGCGACATTGTGGCGGACACATTGGACACTTTTGACACATTTTTGGGACCATTGTCATTTTCACAGCGATCAGTGCTAAAAAAATGCACTGGTTACTGTGAAAATGACACTGACAGTGAAGGGGTTAACCACTAGGGGCGCTGAAGGGGTTAAGTGTGCCTAGGGGAGTGATTACTACTGTGTGGGGGTGTGGCTACGACTGACACATCACCAATCTCCGCTCTGATTACACAGAGCGGAGATCGCTGACATTGTCAGTAGGGGAGCGGGGAGATGTTGTGTTTACACTAACATCTCCCCGCTCCATGCCTCCGTGAGACGATCGCGGGGATCCCCGCGGCGATTGAGTCCGCGGGACCCGAAGTCCGACTCACGGGGAAGGCAGGGGGGTCGCGAGCGTGCCGGCGGCGGCGCGCGCTCGACCCCGACGTTGGCCAGTTAAAGGGGACGTACAGGTACGTGATTGTGCCTATACGAGCCATTCTGCCAACGTATATATACAGTGAGCGGTCCTTAAGTGGTTAAATACGGCACCATACTCATTAGTCATGTGCAATGATGTGTATCCTATTACTTGCAGGTTCCGGCTTCTACAAAAAATCTTCCCTGCAGTGTCTCCTTCACAGCTGCCAGATACTGCCTTGAGTTGCCCGCCTGCCCCTTTCTGCCCTCTCTGCCATTCACAAAATGTTGTCCCACGATGCATTGCATTCCCTGAATGGAAGAGGAGCAGTCGAATGACACAAACTCTTCCACCCATTCACAGAACACAATGCATTGTGTGAGACTAGCAAAGAGTAATATGAATGGAAGAGGGGGCAGAAGGGGGTGGGTGAGCTGTGCAACTTTTCTCTGTAGCAGCTGCTGCTGATAACCTTTTTAGCATCAGAAGACGGCCGCTCAGGGCAATATCCTGTGGCTTTGAAGAAGACACTGCAGGAATGATTGTTAGCAGCCACCTGCGGGTAATAGAATACACTTCAGGTATGTGTAAATACCTAAAAAATTGGTTCAGCACCTAGAATATAAATGTAGCACACAGATCCCTTCCTTGCTTACCTCCGCTAGCAGGTGGGACACACCATGCCACATGCCCAGTATCCTCCTTATTGCAGAGGGTGAGCGGTATTATCTGATTTGGGTCCTGCAGCAAGTTACCTCCTTCCGTTGGATTCTTCACCCTAGAGTGTAGGAAGAAGTCTATTCTCTCTCTTTACTTCAAGAAGGCCATTGTCCAGACAGTATTGAAACCCAATTAAAGATTCATTTTGGTTACTTAAGAACTCTATAGGAAAGTTGGAGATAGAGAGAAATTAACTAGGAGGCAGGTTCAGACATGCAGCACTCAATCATCGCCACCCAGTCCTCAATGGGTTTTTGCTCACCCGGATAGTCCCCTTAAGAACGGTCCTAGCAGCCGGTGTAGAGCATGAAACGTTTACTTGTAGTTTCCTAGGGATACGATCAGGAGATAATCTCCAAGTCCTGAACTTCCCAGCCTAGTAACATTTAAGTCCTTAGGTGCCAATAGGGCACGTTACTAGGCTTTTGGCGGATAGGAATCCTTCCCTCTGACAGGTAGCCAGGCCTCTCCCGAGACAGCAAACCTTCTACCAATCTCCTTGGGATCGATCCTCCCCTGGCTTCCTCTCCTTCAGAGCGGGTCACCCCTCACTTGGGTACCCTAGGATTCCTCTTCGGGTGTAGGCCTCAGCTAAAGGTGCTGGGCCTACTTACAGCGATGCAGCCTCAGGCTAAAAGGTGCCTGGGGCTGGTACACGCGCACCCCTGGCCTGGAGGGCCGGGAGGCGCGAACTGCTCCCCGAATAATGGCGTCTGCCCCTTTTGTACCCTCTCCTAGCATGCACAGCGGGTAGACCACGCCCACTGCAAGCTGCCGAGAGAGGACACCCAATGGTGCTGTAACGCTACCTGTGGTTCAACCTGGGTCTGAGGTGACAGTGCCACCCACAGGCAACTATACTGCCAGGCAGCATCACACCCAGGCAGAAGCAAGTTTGTATATAATCAACAGGTCTGAGCTAAACTACCAGCTTAGACCACCCCTAAATTTCCTTACACAGCGCCCCAGAATTGGGGTGGGCGCTACACACACCCCCTCCTAAACAAGACACTGTCCCAGTGGCTGGAATAAATCAAAGACCCCCTCAATCCTGAGTAGGTGTTGATTTATTCGCAAACTATACACAAGAATTTTAAATAGTGCCGGAACCCAAAAAAAAAATGGAAAAGAGGAGGGGAAGAAGAAGAAGGACAGAGTAACATATAAATTGACATCCCATTCTCAATGTCACATCTCCTTAATGGGAATACAGAGCAATGCACACAAAACATATTACACATCCCACCCTCTTCTAAATAACTACCCCACCCCATTCTCCGGTGGAGTCGACAGCAGACCACACACCCGCAGAGCGAGAGAGAGAGAGAAAAACAAAAAACACAACATGCATCATAATAAACATCCTATCTACCAACTGTACAAAGAAGTGAACCATCTCTTCGAAAATAAATGATTTCCTTCTTCAAGTAAAGTACGCCAAGCCTAGCATTACTTTGTTATACTTCTTTTTTTTTTTTTTAAGTTCAGCAGACCGGTGCCACCTAGTGTTAGCACAAATTCAGCGCATCCACAGTAGCTGCACATGGGACTGAATTACGGACTACTCATCTTGACCACGACGTCCCTTTCACCCCGACCCTGACTAGTCTACCCCAAAGTTCAACTCAGAAGAACCTGTCTTTTTTTTTTTTTTTTAGAAGTAGACACCCCCTAGATAGCGGGGCAAAATCATTTGAATCCAGGGCAGTTTGTCCGTGTAAAATCAGGATAAAGAAAGAAACAAAACAAGTTCCTGTCTCAAAGATAGTGGGGATCAGGGAGAATGAGAGTCTTCCACTGTTTGTCTAGGGTTTCAATAGAATACACAGCGTCCTCTCGCTCGCTGCTACAGATCACCACCCGATCAGCATGTATGTGCCGACCATAATTCCATTCCTTGCGGCAACCCTTGAAGCAATCCGCCATGGCGGCTGAACATGCAAAGTACCTGCGGGACTTAGGCACTCCAAGGTAATCCCATATGGCAGTACCACCTCTCTCGATAGGCTTCTATTTCAAATAGCAGTCCTTTGGGCACATAAGGGTACTCCCAACCATACTCGTCAGCCACTCTTGTTGAGAAGCCGCTGTAGCCAGGCAATATGTGGAATAGTTGCGCGGTCTCCTGCTCCTGGTAACACAATGGCATCTGGCGATCTTTTAACTAACACTGCATCAGGCTTTGGCCAAGGCGGCCGCAAGAGCAAACGTCCTTCTGTAGTGGCGGGCACAGGCGATGCAGGTGCGGGCAGTGTGGGTGTGGGTACAACCTTCTCCTCCAAGGCAGGGGCTTTCACTCGGGGGCGTAGTTTCCCCAGAGTCCATCGGCGATCTCTCTCTAAGGTTGCGGGTTGGAGTCACCGTAATCCTGACCCAACCCTTCTTAATGAAGATCTCATCGATCTCCACACCTTCACCCAGTTCAGAGGATGACTTGAAATCCGACGAGTCATATTCTTCAGCAGGCAAATAGTTTCTGGTAGACACAGACACACTGTCCCCAGATGGCAAAAGTTCCCGCGGGTCGGCTGTCCACACATCCCCAGTAGTATGGGGTATGGGCTTCTTTCCCTTCCCTGGCAAACTTGTTGTCACAGTCCCCCCAGCCTCCTTACTGCCCCCTGACGTGGATTTTCCGGAGATCCCTCCACTTAGAAGTTTCGGTTCAGGCAGACGCTGGGGCAGGCTTCTATACCAGCCGCAGGAGGCCTTAACATATCCCACCTTCCGCTAGGGGGGCGGGATGGAGGTTTCTGTGGTGACAGAAGCAGCATCCGTTGCAGCCGCGGTGATGCATGTGGGTTCGGCTGTAGGGGCTGTGATATTGGGGTGTTTTAGCTCAAGTGGATAGATGCATTTTTATGTAGTGAGTCCATATCCGACAGGCATTCTAGTTAAGGGCCTGGTAGCCCACGTTTATTTAAACAGAAAAACAAAAGCAAAATGTCCCTTTAGGATTCCCACGCAGGGGTTTAACTTCGTTTAGCAGTCCAAAAATAAGAAAAACATACCAAGCCACCTGGCTCTCTTGTTAGCAGTTCCTCTGCTTGCTTTAGGTACTGATACCTTTAAACCACTAGATCTTCCAGTCTCACAGTCTTGGATGCACACAGCGTTGGGCTTCTTAAACGCACACAGCTTAAAGTCCCTTAATGCACACAGCTTCTGGCTCCTTGGACGCACACAGAGTTTATCCTCACACAGAGACACTCACTAGCAGCCACTGCAGTTAGCAAGCTGCTCACCATCCTCCAGCATCCTCCCATTATATTGGTTGTGTGCACCTGAGCACACACCATGCTGGCTGTCCACAAGACCCGGACACAGGGTTGAAGATCCTATCCCACCCAAGTCTCTGAAGGATCTCCAAGCCATAGAGCCCCATGTAGAAATAGCAAGATCCAAGAAAACTGCCAGTACAGTTTTCTCAGTTTTCAAATCTACGCTCTGTAGCTCTGCACTCAGCCCATATGCAGACTCTGTGTCCACTTTAACCCTTTTTTCATTGGGACAGAGCCTTGCTCTGCCACAGGGCATAATTGTCTTCTTCGGAAGTAACGGCCCCTGTAATGCAGTTGACCGGGTAGGCTCGGGGTGATTCGGTGGGCTGGTCCACCTCAAACAGAAATTCCCCACAAGTCAAGCACCTTCCGAATGGCCGTAATTGTACAGCCAGACCACCGCATCTGGGACAGAGCACGCCCAGGGCCTCCGCATCTCGGCAGGTGTACAGTGCGAAATGGCCCCTAGGCTTGAGCCGGATCCCCGTATCCGTGAGTGGGGCTGTAATAGGAGCAATGTCCATGGTAGTAGTAGCTGGGAACATCCGAGGTCCCGATAAAGTGGAAGTCCATGGTGTAGTAGACATTTTGCTTCTCCTACTAGTCCAGGCTCTCTCTGTCACTTGGCGCCAAATGCACCACGTGTAACTCACAAATAGCGGGGTGTCAGGAAGGGCACACCAGAAATGTCAATGGCGATATCGGCGCATCTTCGCGCATGCGCGGTAGTGGGGCATCGGCGCACGCTGATGTGTGCATGCGCGATAGCGGTGCGCGCGGGCACGTGCGGGAGCGCGCAGCGGCGGCTCATGGAGCCAGATGGGGCTATTTAAAGGGGCTGATGGCTGGGCTCTGTGCTGTTCGGTCTACAGCGTTACCTGAGACCTCTGACCCCTGCTTACCTGAATCCTGCTCCAGCTGACCCTTCCTGGCTTGTTTGACCATTCTTGCTGATCTGCCTGTACCTGACCCCCGGCCTGTGTTGACTACGTTCCTGCCTGCTCCTTCTGCTACCTTGTTGCCAGCCCGTTGCCGAACCTGCCTGTACCTGAGACCTGCCAGCTGCCTAACCTGCTCATACCCGATCCTGCTCCAGTACTTACCTGTACCTGAGACCTGCCAGCTGCATAACCTGCTCATACCTGATCCCGCTCCAGTACTTACCTGCTTGGGACTGGTGTACCCACGCTTCCAGCCCATCTGACCGCACCTGCCTGAGCTCCAGTTGTCAGTCTGTCAGCTGTTTCCGGATCCCTTCCAGTCTCCGTCCCAGCTCCGGTCCAGCGCACCACCAGCGACTTTACCAGGCTCTCGTGCGACTCTGCACTCCTGCGCCTCCTGTTTTCACTACCAGGGGCCTCGAGTGAGAGGTGTAAGGGAGGCCTCCCTCTGCATAATCAGACTCTTCCACCAGGTACGTGACAGTACCGAACAGCCACGTCAGAGTCTGTGCAGGGAGCCTCTTCCATGGAGGGTTTCCGCTTACACCTCAAAGACCTCACCCAGACTGTTGAAATCGCACAAAATGCATATATCCGACTGGAAGAAAGCATCCAGGCTCTTTCCTCACCTATCACGGCCCCGCAAAGAGCTACTTCAGCAATAGCCACGTTACCTCCAGAAACCGGGGTTCCTGCGCCTGAAAGATTCACCGGTGATCACCGACTACGAGGGCAGAAGTCAGAGAGACCTATGAGGTCGTCCTGTCCAGCCTGGAAATTAGCCCGAGCCTCTAACATCAGCAGCCTGACATCTTCTACCACTGCTGCACCCACATCTGATGTCCCTGAACCCAGGCAACTCGGGGTGCCCCGTCCCTCACTTTCCCCTGAGGAACGTCAACGCCGACAACACGAAAACCTCTGCCTGTATTGTGGGAAACCAGGGCATTACGTGAGGTCATGTCCAGCCAAGGTCCGCAAGGGTCAAATTATCTTCTCTGCCAGCACGCCCATCCTGCCAACCCACCTGGCTCTCCCCATTGTATTACAGCTTCCGGGAAGAAGTATTCCTGTCTCCGCTATAATAGACTCTGGTGCCTGTAGCTGCTTTATAGACTTGTCTTTTATCACAAAACATCAAATCCCCTTGCAACCTAGGGCCCAGGGACTTTCAGTACATCTGGCCGACGGGTCTGCTATCAAATCTGGACTAGTGACTCAGCAGACTATACCCTTGCCTGTCATTATTGCCGATAGTCACAAGGAATTGTTACGCCTGGATGCCATCGCATCCCCGCTGTTCCCCGTAATCCTTGGCATGCCATGGCTCCAAGCACATAACCCTCTTATCAACTGGGTCGGAGGGGAGGTTAAGTTTCACTCTTCCTACTGCCTCCAACACTGCTTGCCGAAATTCTCTTCTGATCCGCCATCATTGTTATGCTTGGACTCTGATGTTGAAACACGCTTATCTGTACCAGTTGCGTACCATGACTTTTTAGATGTCTTTAGCAAGAAAGGAGCAGAAACTCTCCCTCCACATCGGCCATATGACTGCCCGATTGATCTCATCCCGGGTGTTGAGGTCCCTTTTGGAAGGATTTTTCCTCTGTCAGAATTGGAGCTTGTCGCCCTAAAAGATTATATAGACGATAATCTAAAGAAGGGCTTCATCCGCCCCTCCACTTCTCCAGCAGGAGCGGGTATCTTCTTTGTGGAGAAGAAGGATCGTTCCCTTCGCCCATGTATAGATTATTGT
This sequence comes from Rana muscosa, assembly GCA_029206835.1. Lineage (NCBI taxonomy): Eukaryota > Metazoa > Chordata > Amphibia > Anura > Ranidae > Rana > Rana muscosa. The sequence continues at coordinate 736,219,105 of CM055116.1, forward strand.
GAACTCAACAAAGTTACGGTCAAGAACCGTTATCCCCTGCCCTTGGTACCCGAATTGTTCCAGAGGTTGGGAGCAGCAACCATATTTACAAAACTGGATCTCCGAGGGGCATATATTCTGGTACGGATACGGGAGGGAGACGAGTGGAAGACGGCTTTTCGCTCCCGATTCGGACATTTTGAATATCTGGTGATGCCGTTCGGCCTATGCAATGCCCCAGCAACATTCCAGCACTTTATCAACGATATCTTCCGCGATTATCTAGACCTGTTCGTTGTAGCATATCTGGACGACATCTTAATTTTCTCTGCTTCCCTTGATGACTACCGCAGACATGTTAAAAATGTATTGAGCAGACTACGACAGCACGGGCTATACGCCAAGCCAGAGAAGTGCGAGTTCGAGCGACAAAGCATTACTTTTTTGGGACTAATCCTCTCCACCGAAGGTGTCAAGATGGACCCACAAAAGGTCACTGCCATCTTAGACTGGCCAGCCCCAGTGGACAAAAAGGGCATCCAACGCTTTGTCGGGTTCTCGAACTTCTACCGAAAATTCATCAGGGGATTTTCAGCCATCATATCACCAATCACACAACTGACCAAACAAGGCATCCGTTTCCAGTGGTCTCCTGAAGCTCAAAATGCTTTCGAGTCTCTTAAGAAACTATTTACTTCCGCACCGGTCCTGAAGCACCCTGACCCAACATTGCCCTATGTATTGGAAGTAGACGCATCAGAAACGGCAGTCGGAGCAGTACTATCCCAAAGGCGGGGACCCAAGGCTTTGCTACACCCAGTCGCCTTTTTCTCCCGCAAACTGTCGAACTCTGAAAGGAATTATGATGTCGGAGACAGAGAACTTCTGGCCATTAAAAATGCATTGAAAGAGTGGAGGTACCTTTTAGAAGGAGCAGCGCACCCGATCCTAATCTATACGGATCATAAGAACCTGGAATATCTGAGGACTGCCAAGAGACTCAAACCACGCCAGGCTAGATGGGCACTCTTCTTTTCCAGGTTCTCTTTTCATCTCATGTACAGGCCAGGATCTAAAAACACCAAACCTGATGCACTCTCTCGGATGTTCTGTGTTACCAGGGAATCCGCACCGCCCGACACTATCCTGTCCTCTGAGAACTTCCTGCTACTTCAGGGAGACCTGCTCTCTCAAATTAAACAGGCTTCTGTAAATGCCCCTTCATCTCTGGGAATAACGTTGCAGGCCAGAGATGATCTACTTTGGCACAAGGACAAAATATTCATACCAGAAAGCCTACGTGTCTCTGTTTTGGGATTATGTCATGACCACAAATTAGCCGGACACTTCGGTATCCGTAAAACTGCTGACCTTGTGCAACGCACATTCTGGTGGCCTCAAGTGGAAAAAGACTGCAAGGGCTATGTAGAGTCCTGTACCACTTGCACACAAAATAAGAACAGCAAAACCAAAGCATGGGGCTTGTTGAAGCCGCTATCAGTCCCGAAGAGACCCTGGAAGAATATCTCGATCGATTTTATCGTGGAACTTCCTCCATCTGACGGGTTCTCCACCATCTTTGTGGTGGTAGACTGATTATCCAAAATGGCCCACTTCCTACCCATGAAAGGCACACCATCGGCCCCGGAAACAGCCCAAATTTTTGTGAAAGAAGTTGTTAGGCTTCACGGAGTTCCAGCAAACATCGTGTCAGACCGGGGGGTACAATTCACCTCAAGGTTTTGGAGGTCTTTATGTGAAACCTTGGGAATCGAGTTATCATTTTCTTCCGCATACCACCCCCAAACGAATGGGCAAACGGAAAGAACCAATCAAACTCTGGAACAATACTTACGGTGCTTCTCCTCATACTCACAAGATGACTGGGCCGCACTACTTCCGTTAGCGGAATTCGCTTATAACAACTCCATCCACTCTGCCACAAAACAGTCTCCATTCTTTGCCAATTACGGATTCAACCCATCATTTCTGACCAGTACCTTCCCAGAGAGTTCTGTACCTGCCGTTCTTGAAACCATAAATTTATTTGATACCAACAACAAACTACTACAGACAACTATGACTAAAGCTCAAGAATATAACAAACAGGTCTTTGATAAGAAGAGGCGGGGAGAGTTAATACTGGAACCTGGTGATCGGGTTTGGCTATCCACTACAAATCTAAAACTAACGTGCCCCTCTAAGAAGTTGGGCCCTAAATTTATGGGACCCTTCCCGATAAGAAGAAGGATCAACGACGTGTCTTACGAGCTGGAACTGCCAGACTCCTTCAAAATACATCCTGTCTTTCACGTGGCTTTACTAAAACCTGTAACCCCTGATCCATTCCCTGACCGGGATACAGGCCCACCCGAACCAATATTAGTTAACGGGACAGAGGAATTCGAAGTCGAAGCAATCCTGGACTGTAGGAAAAAGAGAAATCAGATCCAGTATCTCGTCAAATGGAAAGGTTATGGCCCAGAGGAGAATTCGTGGGAACCCGAGGATGATGTCCATGCTGAAAGACTTATTCAGACATTCAAGAGATCCCATCCTTTGAAGCTCGCCCGGTTGGGCATCCGGAGGCTGCCCATTGGGAGGGGGCAATGTCAGGAAGGGCACACCAGAAATGTCAATGGCGATATCGGCGCATCTTCGCGCATGCGCGGTAGTGGCGCATCGGCGCACGCTGATGTGCGCATGCGCGATAGCGGTGCGCGCGGGCACGCGCGGGAGCGTGCAGCGGCGGCTCATGGCGCCAGATGGGGCTATTTAAAGGGGCTGATGGCTGGGCTCTGTGCTGTTCGGTCTACAGCGTTACCTGAGACCTCTGACCCCTGCTTACCTGAATCCTGCTCCAGCTGACCCTTCCTGGCTTGTTTGACCATTCTTGCTGATCTGCCTGTACCTGACCCCCGGCCTGTGTTGACTACGTTCCTGCCTGCTCCTTCTCCTACCTTGTTGCCAGCCCGTTGCCGAACCTGCCTGTACCTGAGACCTGCCAGCTGCCTAACCTGCTCATACCCGATCCTGCTCCAGTACTTACCTGTACCTGAGACCTGCCAGCTGCATAACCTGCTCATACCTGATCCCGCTCCAGTACTTACCTGCTTGGGACTGGTGTACCCACGCTTCCAGCCCATCTGACTGCACCTGCCTGAGCTCCAGTTGTCAGTCTGTCAGCTGTTTCCGGATCCCTTCCAGTCTCCGTCCCAGCTCCGGTCCAGCGCACCACCAGCGACTTTACCAGGCTCTCGTGCGACTCTGCACTCCTGCGCCTCCTGTTTTCACTACCAGGGGCCTCGAGTGAGAGGTGTAAGGGAGGCCTCCCTCTGCATAATCAGACTCTTCCACCAGGTACGTGACACGGGGACTCCTCCCTCTTTTTCCCTTTCTGCACGCAGTTCGCAGGCTTTTCTTCTTTTAGTATCCGCCCATGAACTACGCAGTTATAAAAAGTTAAAGAACAGTCCTGTACCTCCTTTTTTCTCGCCAAAACAGTGACACAGTCCAATTTCCCCTCAATGGCCGACCTCCACAAAACACATAGACAAGAGAAAAATAGTCCAACTTCCAGGGGTAGCTGCAAAATCCCAGACACGAGCCCCCACATGTAGCACACAGATCCCTTCCTTGCTTACCTCCGCTAGCAGGTGGGACACACCATGCCACATGCCCAGTATCCTCCTTATTGCAGAGGGTGAGCGGTGTTATCTGATTTGGGTCCTGCAGCAAGTTACCTCCTTCCGTTGGATTCTTCACCCTAGATTGTAGGAAGAAGTCGATTCTCTCTCTTTACTTCAAGAAGGCCATTGTCCAGACAGTATTGAAACCCAATAAAAGGTTTATTTTGGTTGCTTAAGAACTTTATAAGAAAGTTGTAGATAGAGAGAAATTAACTAGGAGGCAGGTTAAGGCACGCAGCACTCAATCATCAATCATCGCAACTCAGTCCTGAGTGGGTTTTTGCTCACCCGGATAGTCCCCTTAAGAACGGTCCTAGCAGCCGGTGTGGAGCACGAAACGTTTACTTGTAGTTTCCTAGGGATACGATCAGGAGATAATCTCCAAGTCCTGAACTTCCCAGCCTAGTAACATTTAAGTCCTTAGGTGCCAATAGGGCACGTTACTAGGCTTTTGGCGGATAGGAATCCTTCCCTCTGACAGGTAGCCAGGCTTCTCCCGAGACAGCGAACCTTCTAACAATCTCCTTGGGATCGATCCTCCCCTGGCTTCCTCTCCTTCAGAGCGGGTCACCCCTCACTTGGGTACCCTGGGATTCCTGTTCGGGTGTAGGACTCAGCTAAAGGTGCTGGGCCTACTTACAGCGATGCAGCCTCAGGCTAAAGGTGCCTGGGGCTGGTACACACACACACACACACACACGCACCCCTGGCCTGATGGGCCGGGAGGCGTGAACTGCTCCCCGAATAATGGCGTCTGCCCCTTTTTTACCCTCTCCCAGCATGCACAGCTGGTAGACCACGCCCACTGCACAGCTGCCGAGAGAGGACACCCAATGGTGCTGTAACACTACCTGGGGTTCAACCTGGGTCTGAGGTGACAGTGCCACCCACAGGCCACAGGGAACTGTACTGCCAAGCAGCATCACACCCAGGCAGAAGCAAATTTGCATATAATCAACAGGTCTGAGCTAAACTACCAGCTTAGACCACCCCTAAATTTCTGTACACAGCGCCCCAGAATTGGGGCGGGCGCTACATAAATTATTAGTGCTCATACAAAATTATTAGTCTTAACAGGGACAGCTGCAGTTGTAATGTGCAAAATTCCTAACACAACTTAGCCAATAATTGATTATCAACCGCGCTTGTCATATATAGCACTCAACGTGATAAACAAATACTCATACCATAAAATGTGTTTCACATTTGAGGAGACAATTTAAACAAATTCATATTAATAACATATCAAAGTCCCATAAACAAATTCCCCAGGTGCTTTTTTAAAATTTAAACTTGGTGCTTGATTCCACTTGTGCATATAGTGCCCCACATAGATTTTCACTCACTGAATGTACATGACAAACTAATGCTAGTATGGTTAAAAGCGCTGGTGGGGCATGTCCCCTTTAAATCCAGTAGCTCTTGTGTTAGCTCACCTTGATATTGGAAGTCCAGTAATACCACTCAGAGGGAAATAATAAGAGTGTAAAACCGCTTTATTGATTTATTAAATAAAAAGTATAGGATTCACTCACTTGGTAACGTGCCGATTCAATCTGGCACCTGGTGTGTACAGTATTGTTTTTTGTAAGGGAAGCCCGCCATCCATTTCCATAATTATGAATGGGGCTCGGGTGCCCGTCGACAGATGACATCAGCCAGAGTTGCGTTACGATGATGCGGGTATAGCCTTAACGCGTTTTATGAATTGTTTATGAGTTTGTTTATATTGTCTCCTCAGATGTGAAACACATTTTATGGTATGAGTATTTTTTTATCACAATGAGTGTTATATATGACTGTTATTTATTAGCTAAAATGTATAAATAACTTCAGCTTTAATTACTGCCACCTTCAAGCTAGCTTTTAAATAAATCTAAACCCTAACTGGATGACATTTAGTTTTCTATATTTTCTTACAATTTATCATAAACATTTGTAATTTTTCAAAATTAAATACTGTTATTATAAATATGAAATAGTTCACTATATGAGAGGTAGTCAGAGAGGGAGTACAGTCATGTAAACTGCTGACTGGAATATGGGCATCAGGGCCGCTGATAAGACAGTACAGCCAACCCTCCTGTACTGGGCCCCTGCCCCATCAGTTCAAAAGAAGGGCCAGGCACCTGCTGAGCAGCAGGGTCAGCTGTACTACCTGATCTCTGCTAGCTTCTCTTCCGCTCCCTTCACCCAGCTGTGCTGCAAGGGGATCAGTTATAAGATCCGTGTCCCTATCTCTCTGCTTTCCGGCCCCCGCTGTGCTCCCCTTTTCCCCACATCTTGGCCTGCTTCCCTCCTCTCCTGCTAGCAGGTGCTGCGGGCACACAAGGGGATGTTTCAGGATGGAGAGCGGAGGAGGGGGGCCAGTAAACATGTCATATAATAATGATTTTAGTGTATTTTTGGCGAAAATATAATTTAATATTTTCTGGGGGGTGGGAAGGAGCTGGGTCCTGTCAGGTAGGCAGCATGGAGCCCCATGATTTCTAACAGCAACCCTGGTGGTCATTACATCTGTTAGAAGCTGCAAATGAATATCCAAATAGCAAAAGCATCTTCTGAAGAAGAACACATCCAAGTCTGTGGAACATATCAGAGTATTGCCCACGTCCCACTATGATATTTTTAATTAAATATAAATTGTACTTTTTAAATCAAAGGGTAAACAAGGTACTCTATATAGTGGGTCATAGGGACACTGAGTTGAATATCATAATGTAATATTGCTTGGATAGGGAGTATGTATCATATACTGTATTGCATTACTCTATAATATTTTAATGAACGATCATGATTGATTGACTTTTTAAGATTTGTTTTTGACTAATAATATTTATAGTTTTATAAAATATTTATATTCTGTTATCATGGTATATAGACCATAGGGATGGTCCCGATGTTCCAGTCGAACGTAAGTTCAACGAACAGAACAAACGAACATATGGGGCGTTCGCGGCAAATTCAAGTGCCACTGAGCACCCCATAATGCACTGCAAGATCACAGTGCATTGATGGCTGCTGATTGGCCAAAGCCTGCACCTGATCTGCATGCTTTGGCCAATAACATCGCGATCTGCTGTGAGCCATGATTGGCCAAAGGCACACCCCACACTATATAAAGTTGCTTAAACAGCGGCCGTATATAATATTTATGAATGGAGATTAGGCAGGGTATTTAGTGTAGTGTAGTGTGCAGTCAGTTAGCTTAGTGTAAATAACAGTGTAAGTCAGAGTATATATGACAGTTTGGTGTAAAGTATATAACAGTGTAGGGTAGAATATATAACAGTGTACTGGGGAGTATAGAGTACAGTGTAGGGCAGAGTATAGAGTAGAGTACAGTGTAGGGCAGATTATAGAGTAGAGTACAGTGTAGGGCAGAGTATAGAGTACAGTGTAGGGCAGAGTATAGAGTACAGTGTAGGGCAGAGTATAGAGTACAGTGTAGGGCAGAGTATAGAGTACAGTGTAGGGCAGAGTATAGAGTACAGTGTAGGGCAGAGTATAGAGTAGAGTACAGTGTAGGGCAGAGTATAGAGTACAGTGTAGGGCAGAGTATAGAGTACAGTGTAGGGCAGAGTATAGAGTACAGTGTAGGGCAGAGTATAGAGTACAGTGTAGGGCAGAGTATAGAGTAGAGTACAGTGTAGGGCAGAGTATAGAGTAGAGTACAGTGTAGGGCAGAGTATAGAGTACAGTGTAGGGCAGAGTATAGAGTAGAGTACAGTGTAGGGCAGAGTATAGAGTAGAGTACAGTGTAGGGCAGAGTATAGAGTACAGTGTAGGGCAGAGTATAGAGTACAGTGTAGGGCAGAGTATAGAGTACAGTGTAGGGCAGAGTATAGAGTATAGAGTACAGTGTAGGGCAGAGTATAGAGTACAGTGTAGGGCAGAGTATAGAGTAGAGTACAGTGTAGGGCAGAGTATAGAGTAGAGTACAGTGTAGGGCAGAGTATAGAGTAGAGTACAGTGTAGGGCAGAGTATAGAGTAGAGTACAGTATAGGGCAGAGTATAGAGTAGAGTACAGTGTAGGGCAGAGTATAGAGTAGAGTACAGTGTAGGGCAGAGTATAGAGTAGAGTACAGTGTAGGGCAGAGTATAGAGTACAGTGCAGGGCAGAGTATAGAGTACAGTGCAGGGCAGAGTATAGAGTACAGTGCAGGGCAGAGTATAGAGTACAGTGTAGGGCAGAGTATAGAGTACAGTGTAGGGCAGAGTATAGAGTACAGTGTAGGGCAGAGTATAGAGTACAGTGTAGGGCAGAGTATAGAATACAGTGTAGGGCAGAGTATAGAGCACAGTGTACTGCGTAGTATATAGGGAAGAGTATATAACACAGTGTACTGTGGAGTATATACACTACAGTATAGGGCAGAGTATATAACACAGTGTATATATAATACAATATACAAAAATGCAGCGCTTCAGTGAAATATTATTACGTGACAGTCCAGGTGAAAAAAATCAATATAAGATGAGGTAGATGTAGGATTGATGTGAAACCACCACCAAGCTTCAGTGTGCAAGGACAAAAAGCACACCACACCAGAGTGCTCACAATCTGCTTACCAGAAAGTAAAAATGTACAAGCGATGTAATCATACGATGCAGAAGGTCAAGATGAATGCAACACTCCAAATTCGATCAATCACAGGAATCACAGGAATCACAGCTCCAGCTGACTTGACCACGCTGTCTTCGTTTTTGTACTGCTGTGCTGTGGAGTGTCTTGGCTTTTCTTACATTTGCTTTTTTTATATATTTGCTTTTTAAGAATTTTTACCGAGTGTTCACATTGCTTGAACTTTAAAACGGATGTTTTAATAAATCGTTTTTGGATTTACACCATGTGGAGAATCTTTTCCCTGTTTTTCATGGCTATGACCTATTGAGGTGCTTTGCGATTTGGGATTGGATCTTTCTTGACAAAATAGAAGTGCTGCCAGCTTTAAGAGGAGGCGTTCTACAGACTCCGCTTGTCGCTCCCCTGTCTCTGAAGAGACAAAGCCTGAAAGATCCATCCGCCGTACGGCGCATTGGATCCACCATAGCTGGTAAGAGTATCCCTTTCTCTTTTATGGATCCATGGTGAAGGCACCCCCGGGTGACAGTATATACCTATTGGTCTACTACATCCAATATACTTCCCGGTATACAGATAAGGTCATCCCAAGTCCTTCGGGAGATTCTTTGTTGGAACTTTCCTTCAGTGTATGACCATTATATTGGCACACACTCATCAAAGTCACCCCATATGAACTTGACACCCATTATATAAAAGTTTTGTTTGTTTTGTTTGTATATGCACGATATAGCTATTGGTTCACCACCTGCTGACTGTCAGTAGAGACAGGTGGATGAAGCATCGTTTTATGCTATATGGTATTTTTATGTGAAATTGTATATCATGCACATGTCACAGGGTATATTTACCACTATATTGTGTTTAATTTAAAATTTACATATACTTATTTCATTATATTGCACGGTTGAGGTCATTCCTCATCATTCATTGGCGCCACACTTTTTAAATATTTATTTAACCTTTTCCAATCACAGGAATAACCAGCATCACCAGCATCACCAGATTCAAAGCGACCACCAGGACTCAGATAATGGATATGAAAGCGATGCAGTCCTCAACAGGAAGTATTACCCAATGTAAAGAAGGAAAACCAGCATAGTGAAGCCCGTAAGGTAAAAACATACGATTTTATTGTAGTCTACTTACAGGTATACAGAGATCATCATAACATAAAACAATTCCGCGGCTCTCAGCGTGCTTGCATCGGCCAGCCTGACATGTTTCATCCTATGTGGATATCATCAGAGGCGTGGCCAACGACGCAAGCATGCCCAAATATATGCAAAAAGTTCCAAGCCATACTGACACATGATAGGACAGCAGGGCAGGGTAATCGGCTGTTTCTAATTAAAGACGTCCAAAAGCGTCAGCCGCACATGCGCACCGCGGCCGCGCTGATGTCAAAACCGGAACAAAAACAAGCTCCATGTGGCCGCGCATGCGCAGTACGGCCGCGCTATTCAAGAAGGCAGGAAGAAGAAAACAGCATCCTTCTAACACTTCCGGATGAGCGGAAGAACCTCAACATCACCGAGAAGTGGCAAGAGCGCACGGCCCTACCAAGGACGCCTCCTCAACAAGATGTCAACATCCGGCCAGCAGAACAAAACACCTGCCCCGGAAATGCCATCACTGAGGCGCATCAGAGCACAGCAGCGCGCTCCACACTCGAAACCAGGAAGTGTGGAAAAACAAAAGATCAAACATATTGGGACATGATAAAAAACGCAGGACCAGCAAAGCATGATTAGACACAAAGCCAGCAAGGATCCACATAAGATAACATATCCTCAGGATGCTCTTAATAAATAAATATATATACATACATTAAATATAGACAAATATCCAAAAAGTATATATAAAATTATATAAAAAACGACGAAATAGACCTCTTAGGTTGGTTTAAATACTTTAATGATGTGGGTCTGGATCTGTTGCAAATTTTTAATCGCCAGAAAAAGACGCAAACTAAATAAAGTTGATGAGGACATATCTGAAGTTAAGGACAAGCTGTCATCATATAAGGAATCGGAGGAGTGTAAAAACAAATCCGATACCCTTAAAAAGGTCCTTGAGAAAGAGGACCTTGACCAGAAAATTAAAAAGAAAAAAAGTTCATGAGAGACCTGGGAGACTACACAACCAGTCAGGTGTTTAAATGGCAGGTCAAGAGGTTAGCTCTTGCTGAGGGAGGAGCAGGGCGTTCATCTGGGCCAGCTATACACCCAAAACCCCCCGCCCCCCCTGTATCTCACATTAAACATAATGTGAATACCACTAATAGGGATGAGCTTCGTGTTCGAGTCGAACATACGTTCGACTCGAACATTGGCTGTTCGATCGTTCGACGAAGATCGAACGATTTGGGCCGTTCGCGCCAAATTCGAGTGACGCGAACGGCCCACAATGCACTACGCCATCGCAGTGTCATCCAGGCGCTGTGATTGGCCAAGCATGCACTGTGACCCCGCATGCTTGGCCAATCACAGCGCCGGCAGCGAGGAGAGCAATGATTGGCCACAGGCAGGATGCCTGTGGCCAATTATTGCTGAGGGTGTTTAGTACACGCCCCACACTATAAAAGGCCGCCAGCACGGCGGCCTAGTGTAGTGTGTTCCGGAGCAGGGATAGAGTAGCATAGGCAGGGACAGTGACTGTTATTTCTTTCTTGCTTAACCTGGATTCCTTTAGTTTAGGGAAAGAGAAGGATAGGTAGGGAGAGTGTCAGTGTGTTTTGTGCTTCTGCTATAGTGTGCTTAAAAAAAAACATTTATTCTAGGGACAGAAAACTCTAGGTAGGGACAGTGTCAGTTTCTTTCACTCTGCAAGTCCTTGTTTCCAGGGACCTGGAAGGACAGTGAGTTAATTTTCCTTGTGCTATATTGTGATTAAAAAAAACATTTATTCTAGGGACAGAAAACTCTAGGTAGGGACAGTGTCAGTTTCTTTCACTCTGCAAGTCCTTGTTTCCAGGGACCTGGAAGGACAGTGAGTGAATTGTCCTTTTGCTATATTGTGATTAAAAAAAACATTTATTCTAGGGACAGAAAACTCTAGGTAGGGACAGTGTCAGTTTCTTTCACTCTGCAAGTCCTTGTTTCCAGGGACCTGGAAGGACAGTGAGTGAATTGTCCTTTTGCTATATTGTGATTAAAAAAAACATTTATTCTAGGGACAGAAAACTCTAGGTAGGGACAGTGTCAGTTTCTTTCACTCTGCAAGTCCTTGTTTCCAGGGACCTGGAAGGACAGTGAGTGAATTGTCCTTTTGCTATATTGTGATTAAAAAAAACATTTATTCTAGGGACAGAAAACTCTAGGTAGGGACAGTGTCAGTTTCTTTCACTCTGCAAGTCCTTGTTTCCAGGGACCTGGAAGGACAGTGAGTGAATTGTCCTTTTGCTATATTGTGATTAAAAAAAACATTTATTCTAGGGACAGAAAACTCTAGGTAGGGACAGTGTCAGTTTCTTTCACTCTGCAAGTCCTTGTTTCCAGGGACCTGGAAGGACAGTGAGTGAATTGTCCTTTTGCTATATTGTGATTAAAAAAAACATTTATTCTAGGGACAGAAAACTCTAGGTAGGGACAGTGTCAGTTTCTTTCACTCTGCAAGTCCTTGTTTCCAGGGACCTGGAAGGACAGTGAGTGAATTGTCCTTTTGCTATATTGTGATTAAAAAAAACATTTATTCTAGGGACAGAAAACTCTAGGTAGGGACAGTGTCAGTTTCTTTCACTCTGCAAGTCCTTGTTTCCAGGGACCTGGAAGGACAGTGAGTGAATTGTCCTTTTGCTATATTGTGATTAAAAAAAACATTTATTCTAGGGACAGAAAACTCTAGGTAGGGACAGTGTCAGTTTCTTTCACTCTGCAAGTCCTTGTTTCCAGGGACCTGGAAGGACAGTGAGTGAATTGTCCTTTTGCTATATTGTGATTAAAAAAAACATTTATTCTAGGGACAGAAAACTCTAGGTAGGGACAGTGTCAGTTTCTTTCACTCTGCAAGTCCTTGTTTCCAGGGACCTGGAAGGACAGTGAGTGAATTGTCCTTTTGCTATATTGTGATTAAAAAAAACATTTATTCTAGGGACAGAAAACTCTAGGTAGGGACAGTGTCAGTTTCTTTCACTCTGCAAGTCCTTGTTTCCAGGGACCTGGAAGGACAGTGAGTGAATTGTCCTTTTGCTATATTGTGATTAAAAAAAACATTTATTCTAGGGACAGAAAACTCTAGGTAGGGACAGTGTCAGTTTCTTTCACTCTGCAAGTCCTTGTTTCCAGGGACCTGGAAGGACAGTGAGTGAATTGTCCTTTTGCTATATTGTGATTAAAAAAAACATTTATTCTAGGGACAGAAAACTCTAGGTAGGGACAGTGTCAGTTTCTTTCACTCTGCAAGTCCTTGTTTCCAGGGACCTGGAAGGACAGTGAGTGAATTGTCCTTTTGCTATATTGTGATTAAAAAAAACATTTTTTTCTAGGGACAGAAAACTGTAGGTAGGGAGAGTATTTTTTTTCTTTCACTCTGCAAGTCCTTGTTTCCAGGGACCTGTAAGGACAGTGAGTTAATTGTCCTTGTGCTATATTGTGCTGAAAAAAACATTTATTCCAGGGACAGAAAACTCTAGGTAGGGACAGTGTCAGTTTCTTTCACTCTGCAAGTCCTTGTTTCCAGGGACCTGGAAGGACAGTGAGTGAATTGTCCTTTTGCTATATTGTGATTAAAAAAAACATTTTTTTCTAGGGACAGAAAACTGTAGGTAGGGAGAGTGTTTTTTTTCTTTCACTCTGCAAGTCCTTGTTTCCAGGGACCTGTAAGGACAGTGAGTTAATTTTCCTTGTGCTATATTGTGATTAAAAAAAACATTTATTCTAGGGACAGAAAACTCTAGGTAGGGACAGTGTCAGTTTCTTTCACTCTGCAAGTCCTTGTTTCCAGGGACCTGGAAGGACAGTGAGTGAATTGTCCTTTTGCTATATTGTGATTAAAAAAAACATTTATTCTAGGGACAGAAAACTCTAGGTAGGGACAGTGTCAGTTTCTTTCACTCTGCAAGTCCTTGTTTCCAGGGACCTGGAAGGACAGTGAGTGAATTGTCCTTTTGCTATATTGTGATTAAAAAAAACATTTATTCTAGGGACAGAAAACTCTAGGTAGGGACAGTGTCAGTTTCTTTCACTCTGCAAGTCCTTGTTTCCAGGGACCTGGAAGGACAGTGAGTGAATTGTCCTTTTGCTATATTGTGATTAAAAAAAACATTTATTCTAGGGACAGAAAACTCTAGGTAGGGACAGTGTCAGTTTCTTTCACTCTGCAAGTCCTTGTTTCCAGGGACCTGGAAGGACAGTGAGTGAATTGTCCTTTTGCTATATTGTGATTAAAAAAAACATTTATTCTAGGGACAGAAAACTCTAGGTAGGGACAGTGTCAGTTTCTTTCACTCTGCAAGTCCTTGTTTCCAGGGACCTGGAAGGACAGTGAGTGAATTGTCCTTTTGCTATATTGTGATTAAAAAAAACATTTATTCTAGGGACAGAAAACTCTAGGTAGGGACAGTGTCAGTTTCTTTCACTCTGCAAGTCCTTGTTTCCAGGGACCTGGAAGGACAGTGAGTGAATTGTCCTTTTGCTATATTGTGATTAAAAAAAACATTTATTCTAGGGACAGAAAACTCTAGGTAGGGACAGTGTCAGTTTCTTTCACTCTGCAAGTCCTTGTTTCCAGGGACCTGGAAGGACAGTGAGTGAATTGTCCTTTTGCTATATTGTGATTAAAAAAAACATTTATTCTAGGGACAGAAAACTCTAGGTAGGGACAGTGTCAGTTTCTTTCACTCTGCAAGTCCTTGTTTCCAGGGACCTGGAAGGACAGTGAGTGAATTGTCCTTTTGCTATATTGTGATTAAAAAAAACATTTTTTTCTAGGGACAGAAAACTGTAGGTAGGGAGAGTATTTTTTTTCTTTCACTCTGCAAGTCCTTGTTTCCAGGGACCTGTAAGGACAGTGAGTTAATTGTCCTTGTGCTATATTGTGCTGAAAAAAACATTTATTCCAGGGACAGAAAACTCTAGGTAGGGACAGTGTCAGTTTCTTTCACTCTGCAAGTCCTTGTTTCCAGGGACCTGGAAGGACAGTGAGTGAATTGTCCTTTTGCTATATTGTGATTAAAAAAAACATTTTTTTCTAGGGACAGAAAACTGTAGGTAGGGAGAGTGTTTTTTTTCTTTCACTCTGCAAGTCCTTGTTTCCAGGGACCTGTAAGGACAGTGAGTTAATTTTCCTTGTGCTATATTGTGATTAAAAAAAACATTTATTCTAGGGACAGAAAACTCTAGGTAGGGACAGTGTCAGTTTCTTTCACTCTGCAAGTCCTTGTTTCCAGGGACCTGGAAGGACAGTGAGTGAATTGTCCTTTTGCTATATTGTGATTAAAAAAAACATTTATTCTAGGGACAGAAAACTCTAGGTAGGGACAGTGTCAGTTTCTTTCACTCTGCAAGTCCTTGTTTCCAGGGACCTGGAAGGACAGTGAGTGAATTGTCCTTTTGCTATATTGTGATTAAAAAAAACATTTATTCTAGGGACAGAAAACTCTAGGTAGGGACAGTGTCAGTTTCTTTCACTCTGCAAGTCCTTGTTTCCAGGGACCTGGAAGGACAGTGAGTGAATTGTCCTTTTGCTATATTGTGATTAAAAAAAACATTTATTCTAGGGACAGAAAACTCTAGGTAGGGACAGTGTCAGTTTCTTTCACTCTGCAAGTCCTTGTTTCCAGGGACCTGGAAGGACAGTGAGTGAATTGTCCTTTTGCTATATTGTGATTAAAAAAAACATTTATTCTAGGGACAGAAAACTCTAGGTAGGGACAGTGTCAGTTTCTTTCACTCTGCAAGTCCTTGTTTCCAGGGACCTGGAAGGACAGTGAGTGAATTGTCCTTTTGCTATATTGTGATTAAAAAAAACATTTTTTCTAGGGACAGAAAACTGTAGGTAGGGAGAGTGTTTTTTTTCTTTCACTCTGCAAGTCCTTGTTTCCAGGGACAGAGAAGGACACCTGAAGGTAGCCCCTATTGCTTTTTTCCCATCTCCCTGCAGGCCATCTATTAGAATGTCTGGAAGGCAAACAAGGAGAGGCAGACAGTCAGGAGGCAATAAAAGAGGGCAAGCAGGCTCTGTGTCTGGGGGCAACAGTGCTGGTCGTGGACGCGGTGCATTGTCATCAGCACATGGCCATGGGACACGCTTGTCCTTCTTTTCGGCAGCTGGACATGTTGAGCCACATCATGCCGAAGACTTGGTAGAGTGGATGACCAAGCCCTCCTCCTCCTCCTCATCCTCTCTCACCCAGGCTCAGGGTACTGGAAAAGCAGCTGCCAAAGCGTCGTCTTCCCTGGTATCAATGTCAGACAAATCATCAGTCACTCCTTCCCTAGACCCACCATGTCCTCCTCCTGAGGAGTCCCCCGAACTGTTTCAGCACAGTGTTGGGTACATGCTCCAGGAGGATGCCCAGCGTTTCGAAGGGTCTGATGATGAAACCCAGCTAGAGGAAGGCAGTAGCGTGAGAGCAGACAGAGGGGATGCTCAAGAAGGACACCAATCTGGCAGTCATGTTCCAGCAGCTGCAGCATACTGCCAGATTGGCTCCAGTGATGAGGAGGGAGGGGATGATGAGGTCAATGACTCCACGTGGGTGCCTAATAGGAGAGAGGAGGAGGAGGAGGATGAGGAGGAGGCACATCTCCAACGAGGCAGGATGCCCTTTGGTGGCCAGCGTAAGGGCAGTACACCGACGGAATCACACCGCAGAGCTCCGCCTGTGCAGGGCGCTGCCTCTGCCCGTCATTCAAAAAGTTCTTTGGTGTGGGCCTTTTTTGAGGCTAGTGCATCAGATCGCACAGCTGCTGTTTGCAACATATGTCTCAAGCGTATATCGCGTGGCCAAAACATCAGCCGCTTGGGTACCACATGCCTGACCAGACATATGTTGACCTGCCATGCAGCTCGTTGGCAAGCCTACCTCAAAGACCCACACCAAAGAACAAAGCGGACCTCTCCTTGCACCGCATCAGCTGGGATCTCCAACCCCACTATAACTTCAGTCCTCTCTGAAACATGCACTGAGAGGAATGAAGGTGTAGAATTAGGTGTGTCACAGCCAAGTACTTGCGCCCACTCTGCTAGCAGTACACCGACGTCCGATTCTAGCAGGCAAATTTCCCTGCCCCAGCTGCTGGACCGTCGAAAGAAGTTCACTCCCAGCCATCCACATGCCCAGCGGTTGAATGCTAGCTTGGCTAAATTGCTAGCGCTTCAACTGCTGCCTTTTCAGTTGGTAGACTCGGCCCCCTTCCGTGAGTTTGTGCAATGTGCGGTTCCTCAGTGGCAGGTTCCCAAACGCCACTTTTTCTCACGGAAGGCTATTCCGGCTCTCTACCGGCATGTGGAAGGCAATGTCTTGGCCTCGCTGGACAGGGCGGTCAGCGGTAAGGTGCATATTACCGCTGACTCATGGTCCAGCAGGCATGGACAGGGACGTTACCTTTCTTTCACGGCCCATTGGGTCACTCTTTTGGCAGCTGGGAAGGATTCAGGACAAGGTGCAGTAGTGTTGGAGGTTGTCCCACCGCCACGCCTCCAAAATGCTACTACTGGTTGTGACACACCTCTCTCCTCCACCCCCTCCTCTTCTTCTTCCTCCATGGCCTCTTCCTGTGGTTTGTCCTATGAACCAGCGGTGCTCCGTAGCCGTTCACGGGGCTACGCAAGTACGCAGGCAAAAAGATGCCATGCCGTGCTTGCGCTGGTGTGTTTGGGGGACAGAAGCCACACTGGGGCAGAGGTCCTGTCTGCTCTGCAGGGCCAGGCCGAGAGGTGGTTGACGCCACGCCAGCTTAAGCCAGGAATGGTGGTTTGCGACAATGGCACCAACCTCCTCTCCGCCCTCCGACAGGGACAACTGACCCATGTGCCCTGTGTGGCTCACGTCCTTAACCTGGTGGTGCAGCGGTTCTTGGGCAGGTACCCGGGCTTACAGGATGTCCTGAGGCAGGCCAGGAAAGTCTGTGTGCATTTCCGCAGATCTTATAATGCCAGTGCTCGCCTGGCTGAGCTGCAAAAGGAGTTGAACCTGCCCAAGAACCGCCTTATATGTGACATGCCCACCAGGTGGAACTCAACGTTGGCCATGCTGCAGCGGCTGCACACGCAGCAGAGGGCCATCAATGAGTACCTGTGCGACTACGGCACCAGGACAGGGTCAGGGGAGCTTGGTTTTTTTTCTCCACGCCAGTGGGGCATGATCAGGGATGCATGCACTGTCCTGGCACCATTTGAGGAGGCCACGAGGATGGTGAGCAGTGACAGTGCATGCATCAGTGACACTGTACCTCTTCTCCACCTGTTGGAGCACACGCTGCGTGGAATAATGGACAGGGCACTTGAGGCAGAACAGAGGCAGGAAGAGGAGGACTTCCTTGCCTCTCAAGGCCCCCTTTACCCAGACAGTGTTCCTTCTGTCCCACCCATCGCACAGGAAGAGGAGGAGGAGGAGGAGGAGGAGGAGGAGGATTGTGTCAGCATGGAGGTGGAGGCTGGCACTCAGCATCATCAGCAGCAGTCTTTTAGGGATGATTTACAGTCCCAAGAAACCAGTGGACTTGTACGTGGCTGGGAGGAGGTGGCTGCGGATCATGTCGTCCTTAGTGACCCAGAGGACTCCGGAGCGAATGCCTCAGCAAACCTACGCTGCATGGCCTCCCTGATCCTGCAAAGTCTGCGGAAGGATCCTCGTATTCTTCGGATCAAGGAGAGGGACCATTACTGGCTGGCCACTCTCCTTGATCCACGGTACAAGGGTAAGGTTGCGGACCTTATGTTACCGTCGCAGAGGGAGCAGAGGATGAGACAACTCCGGGAGGCCTTGCAGAAAGGTCTGTGCAACGCGTTCCCAGAGACTGGGAGGTTGCAAACTCCTGGTCCTGGACAACGAGTTGCTGAGGCTTCGGCCAGTCAAAGAAGGAGCGGTGGGGAAGGTGGCCGTCTGACCGATGCGTTCAGACAATTCTTTAGTCCGCAGCCCCAAAGTATGATTGGTTCCAGCAACCATCGCCAGCGTCTGATAAACATGGTGCAGGAATATCTAGGGGCAAGGTCAGACTTGGACACCTTCCCCACCGAAAATCCTCTGGCTTACTGGGTCTTGAGGATGGATCACTGGCCAGAGCTTGCACAGTATGCAATTGAGCTACTGGCCTGTCCTGCATCCAGCGTTCTTTCGGAACGCACATTCAGTGCTGCTGGAGGATTTGTCACGGATCACAGGGTGCGCCTGTCCACCGACTCGGTTGATCGACTGACTTTCATCAAGATGAACCAGTCTTGGATCACCACCAGCTACCACACACCTGATGCTGATATAACAGACTAATTGATTTTAAAATGTCACATCCCTTCAAGACTGATGCTGATGCTGAGTGCCTGTGCTGTTATGTTGACTGGCTATCCTCCTCCTCCGAGTCCTCAATGATACGATTGATGATGATAGCTTGGAAGATCATTTTTGTTTATGGGTGCCGCCACCAGTGCCTAACGCCCAATTTTTCAGCCCCTGTTTAACAGGGGCGTGTAATTACAATTTTTGAAGCAATACTTTGCAACAGGGCTCATTGCTGTGCTCCAAGTACAGTATCTGTGAGGAGTTGCAGTGTTGTGCCACCAGTGCCTAAGGCCCAATTTTTCAGCCCCTGTTTAACAGGGGCGTGTCATTACAATTTTTGAAGCAATACTTTGCAACAGGGCTCATTGCTGTGCTCCAAGTACAGTATCTGTGAGGGGTTGCAGTGTTGTGCCACCAGTGCCTAAGGCCCAATTTTTCAGCCCCTGTTCAACAGGGGCATGTAATTACAATTCTTGATCTAATAATTCACAGCAGGGCCCATTGCTGCACCCACCAAGAGTAACTGTCAGGGCTTACAGTGTTGTGGCACCAGCACCACCATCAAAGGCCCAATTTTTACTACCACTGTTCAACAATTATATGTAATTAAAATTCCTGATATAATAGTTGACAGCAGGGCGTTCCAGCACCAACCAAGAGTAACTGTGAGTGCTTACAGTGTTGTGCCAACACCAACAACTAAGGGGCCTATTTCTGCAGAGTATATACGGCAGGTCCCTACTTTCAAACATCCAACTTACAAACGACTCCTACTTGCAAACGCAAGAAGACAACAGGAAGTGAGAGGAAATCTACCACTAGGAAGGAAAATTCTCTCCTGTAAGAATAAATATGGGAGAAAGGTGTCTCCTCTGTACTGATGCTTTATCAGCAATCCTTGTTTCAAGAAAAACACCACATTTCAAAAACAGTTGTCATTGGGACGGAAAGTGAGGTGAAATGTTCTGAACAGGGGCACAGACAGCAAAACAAATGTTACAGGGGTGATAACCCTTACCTATGTTTTCCAAAAAGTTTAAAAATAGATTTTTGGGCTGGAGCTACACTTCAACAATGTACCTGTTCAAAATTACAAACAGATTCTACATAAGAACAAACCTACAGTCCCTGTCTTGTATGCACCGCCTGTATACGGCTGTTCAGAGTATATAGGGCCTTTTTTATTTTATGTGCGGGGTTCCCCTTAATATCCATACAAGACCCAAAGGGGCTGGTAATGGGCTGGGGTAGGGGGGGGGGGTCATGGGGTAGCTATGCCATTTTTCTTAAAGAATTTCATCCATATTACCGGGACCAGACATTACATTAAAGCCGCAAGCAGTTTTAAATGGCTTTTTTTTCCTTTAGAAGTGTCATTTTGTGCAGGGACAGTTCTAAACACGGGAAACACGTGGCACTTCACAGGCATACTTTAGACACCCCCCAGGTACGATATTTAAAGGAATATTTGACTTTTTTTTTTTCACTTTATGCATCATTAAAATGACTGCTCCCGAAAAACGACCGTTTTTAAAACTTCTTTTTGCATTGATACATGTCCCCTGGTGCAGAACCCGGGTTCCCAAACCCTTTTTAGGACAATAACATGCATAATAGTTGTTATAATTAGCACTTTAGAATTCGAACGTTCGCATCCATTGTATTTAATAGGGTTCTAATGTTCGTTCGAACTTCCGGTCCGTTCGCGGGTTCTGGTGCGAACCGAACCCGGGGGTGTTCGGCTCATCACTAACCACTAACACACCCAAAGGGGGATGGAGGAGGGTTGCTAACAATAGCCATAAACCTTTACCCTTTAAACACCCTCAGAATAAGGGAGTTTACCAAAGGAATCAAGGTCATGCTGATTATGTTCATCACGACCGGGAAATTCCAGTATATAATCATTATGCACCTTTAGGAGACTATCAGGGTGATTATGATGATTATGATGAACAGGGTTATGATGACCGTTATATTGTTCAACATCCATCTGCCCCTACTCCAAGAAATACACGTCCAGAACGTAGACGATCTGGTTGGGACAGCCCGGGATTTTATCCACCTGGGAGATCCCATCCATCTCATCTAGGTTCCTCCTATCATTCGGGTCCATCTGCCTCCTCTGCTTCTGTTCCTTTTTTTTCCCAGGGGCCCACAGATAGGCAAGAGAGGGGGAGAACCAGGAGAGGGACCTGAGGGGGGAGGAGGAACCGATCGAAAAAGGCAAAGAGTGTAAGAGATGCAGGCATTTTTAATCTCAGCAAAAATACACTCACGGAAAATGAAAAGTTCGTATTGCATCATGGGCTCAAGTTTGCTCCGGATAAACCCCTGAGTAAATTTGGAGCATTTATAGACATCCAGAAATATATCCGAAAGATTAATATCAAAAGATATTTTCTGTCACAAACTGTTACTACTTCCCTGAAAGAGACTAATGGAGTTAGACACTCAGGCCTATCCAACGCCTCTCTTTTTAACCCACCAGGATTTATACCTCCATCCATATCAGTTTTTGAAGAACTTGTCCTGAAAGATATTGGTAAGTTAAAAATTAGAAAAAACTATCAGGACTCCCGGTTTCGTGAGGGAATAAAATCCTTGAAAGAGAGAAATTATATTATTATCCGCCCTGCGGTGATGGACAAAAACTCATATATCTCCGAAATGGAGAGGATTTTGTCTGATGTTGAGACATATGTACCGCTTAATCATGATCCCATTTTTAAATATAAAAGAGAACTCACTGTACTCATTGAAGATGGTTTTGTGAATAATCTTCTTAACAGAAAAGAGAGGGATTTTTTAATCCCGCTGCCTCCCAGGAAGCCAATTATGTACTTTTTGCCAAAGGTGTATAAGAGTCTGACCAACCCCCCGGGGAGACCCATTATTAG
Organism: Rana muscosa; assembly: GCA_029206835.1. NCBI lineage: Eukaryota > Metazoa > Chordata > Amphibia > Anura > Ranidae > Rana > Rana muscosa. The sequence continues at coordinate 736,240,703 of CM055116.1, forward strand.
TGGGTTGGACTCTATCACCTCCAGAGTCGGCAAGTACATTGATGGCTTCCTGCAACCTTTAGTGTCCAGTACTCCATCTTATATTAAAGATTCCGCACAGGTTATCCGAACCTTTGGGGGTTGGAGTGGAGGGAGGGTTACATCTTGGCCACTGCCGATGTGGCCTCCCTTTACACCATTATCTCTCATACTGATGGTCTAGATGCTGTAGAGACCTTCTTGAGGAGGGATTCAGAGTTAATCCCGTCCCAACGGGAATTCATCTTAGATTTTTTGAGGTATGCTATGACCCATAATTATTTTTGGTTCGGAGGGACTCATTACCTCCAGAACAGAGGGGTCGCAATGGGCGCGAAATTTGCGCCCAGCATGGCTAATATTTTCATGGCCAAATGGGAGGAGGATGTCGTCTATGCCAACAGGAGACCGGAACTGGTCTTCTGGGGCAGATATATAGACGACATCCTCCTCCTGTGGAACGGCGACATGACGTCCTTGACCACTTTTATGCAATATCTTAATAATAACCTGCTAGGGATTGTATTACAGTTTGAAATCAGCACCGAGAACATCAATTTCTTGGATCTAAGTATACGGATCAAGAATGGTGCTTTTAACATATCCACTTTTTTTTAAAACACCGATCAAAATGGGTATATCGGACAGGGTAGTTGCCATCACCCTTCGTGGTTGAAGTCTGTCCCCAAAAGCCAGTTTCTTCGTTTAAGGCGAAATTGTACTCTGAAAGCAGATTTTTTTTCACAAGCTACCATACTAAAAGAGAGGTTCATTGAAAAGGGTTATGCAGTAAACCATCTTAACACCATTATTAATGAAGTGGACAGCATTGATCGAACTTCCGTTCTTCAGAGAAAAGATAGGGTGCCTTCTAATGAGACAAATTAAAATTTTTCTATGGTCACTACCTTTTCACAACAACATTGTGATATCAAGAGAATTCTAACCAAGCATTGGGGAGTATTGAAGAACGACAAAGTTCTGGGGCCAGTCCTTCCTGATCGGCCGCAGATTGTCTTTAGAGGAGTTCCTCCTCTTAAGCTTCAGATAGCCCCCAATATCTTGGATGCTCCTAATAGAGTGTCGTTTTTTCAAAAATCCAAAGGCTACTATCCTTGTCATAATTGCAACGTGTGTGCTGTTAACAAGGACAGGAGCAGGAAAATATGTCAGTTTAATTCACACACTACTGGCAGGGTTTATGATATTAATACCTTCATTACCTGCACTTCCTTAAATGTTGTTTATCTCTTGATTTGTCCGTGTGGCCTCCAATATGTGGGTCGCACGACACGTGCTATGCATGTTCGTGTGAATGAGCATATCACGAACATTAAGAAGGGTTTCCCTAAACATACAGTGTCTCGACACAGTGTCATAAGAAAAATCCTAAAAGGTACTACCTTTTTGGCCATAGACCGTTTTAATCCTCACTGGCGGGGTAGCATGTCCAAGCGAGAAATTTCTAAACTTGAAACCCGCTGGATATACGACCTCAAGTGCTACACCCCTTTCGGCATGAATGTCGACTGGGATGTAAATTGTTTTATTAATAACAGTTGAATTTTTGTTAATGCGATTTCGACACCAGTGGGCGTGTGTCTGTACGCATTTACGGATATTCCTTTTTATATTTTTATCCATTATAGCACTCGATTGGTGGGTCTGTTTCCTCCTCTCCAGTCGTTGTTGCTGTATATGCTGCTATTATTTCATATATATGACTCATCTAATTTTTTAAACGGAAAATCTAAATAATATATATTATATTTAATGTATATACAATCCTATTATAGATTGTGTCTAAATCTATGATATAATTTTGGACACTAGTGGGCAGCGTCCATATCATTTTCACATTTTTTATCACACATCTACTTACATTTTATTCTATATCATTATTCCTCATGTGCAATGTTGCTGCACTTTTAGGAGCCTCCCTTCATTTCCTCCCTTCAGTGCAATCATCTTGCTCTTTATAGGTTTTGATTTTACATATTTTTTTATATAATTTTATATATACTTTTTGGATATTTGTCTATATTTAATGTATGTATATATATTTTTTTATTAAGAGCATCCTGAGGACATGTTATCTTATGTGGATCCTTGCTGGCTTTGTGTCTAATCATGCTTTGCTGGTCCTGAGTTTTTTATCATGTTCCAATATGTTTGTTCTTTTGTTTTTCCACACTTCCTGGTTCCGAGTGTGGAGCGCGCTGCTGTGCTCTGATGCGCCTTAGTGATGCCATTTCTGGGTCAGGTGTTTTGTTCTGCTGGCCGGATGTTGACATCTTGTTGAGGAGGCGTCCTTCATGGTAGGGCCGTGCGCTCTTGCCACTTCTCGGTGATGTTGAGGTTGTTCCACCCATCCGAAAGTGTTAGAAGGATGCTGGTTTCTTCTTCCGCCTGCCTTCTTGAATAGCGCGGCCGTACAGAGCATGCGCGGCCGCATGGAGCTTGTTTTTGTTCCGGTTTTGCCGTTGCAAGCATGCTGAGAGCCGCAGAATTGTTTTATGTCATGATGATCTCTGTATACCTGTAAGTAGACTACAATAAAATCGTATGTTTTTACCTTACGGGCTTCACTATGCTGGTTTTCCTTCTTTACATTGGGTAATACTTTCTGTTGAGGACTGCATAGCTTTCATATCCATTATCTGAGTCCTGGTGATCGCTTTGATGCTGGTGATGCTGGTTATTCCTGTGATTGATCAAATTTGGAGTGTTGCATTCATCTTGACCCTCTGCATCGTATGAGAACATCGCTTGTACATTTTTACTTTCTGGTAAGCAGATTGTGAGCACTCTGGTGTGGTGTGCTTTTTGTCCTTGCACACTGAAGCTTGGTGGTGGTTTCATATCAATCCTACATCTACCTCATCTTATATTGATTTTTTTCACCTGGACTGTCACGTTTTAATATTTCACTGAAGCGCTGCATTTTTGTATATTATTTTTGGACGTTTTCTATATCAACAGACTGTGCTAGCTGCTATATTCACTTTATTCATTTTTTCCACTATTAACTCCATAGTTAGCGCAAATATTTGTTCACCCTGTTTACAGTATATATAATACAGTTCAGAGTATATAGTGTAGTCTGCATAGTATATATATATATAAGGCAGTTCAGAGTATATAGTGCAGTCTGTATAGTATATATACTGCAGTTCAGAGTATATAGTGCAGTCTGTATACTTATATATACTGCAGTTCAGAGTATATAGTGCAGTCCCTATAGTATATATAATGCAGTTCAGAGTATACAGTGCAGTCGGTATAGTTATATATACTGCAGTTCAGATTATATAGTGCAGTGCAGAGTATATAATAAAGTGTATTGAACTGGTTAAGGGGAACTCTATGACAGAATTAAGAAAACAAATGGCATGGGGTCGCCGCCAAATCCATACCAGGCCCTTAGGGTCTGGTAAAGATTTTAAAGGGGAACGCCACGCCAAAGTTTGAAAAAAAAATTGGCGTGGGGTCGCCGCCAAATCCATACCAGGCCCTTAGGGTCTGGCATAGATTTTAAAGGGGAACGCCACGCCAAAGTTTGAAAAAAAAATTGGCGTGGGGTCGCCGCCAAATCCATACCAGGCCCTTAGGGTCTGGTAAAGATTTTAAGGGTATCTCCATGACAAAAAACAAACAAACAGTGTGGGGTCCCCCCCCCAAAATCCATACCAGGCCCTTTGGGTCTGGCATAGATTTTAAAGGGGAACGCCACGCCAAAGTTTGAAAAAAAAATTGGCGTGGGGTCCAAAATCCATACCAGACCCTTTTCAGAGCAAGCAGCCTGGCGGGCCAGGAAAGGGGGGTATGAGCGAGCACCCCCCCTCCTGAACCATACCAGGCCTCTTGCCCTTATTATGGGGACGGTGCTTTGGGGTGTCCCCAAAGCACCTAGTGCCCATGTTGAGGGGGACAAGAGCCTCTTCCCGACAACCCTGGCCATTGGTTTACGAAGGGGACCACCAGATCCCCCCCTATGTGAATGGGTATCAGGTACATTGTACCCCTACCCATTCACCAGAATAAGTGTCAAAAAGTAAAAACCTCAACAGACTTTTTTTTTAATAAGGCTGGGTTCACACCTATGCGTTGCGTTTTTGAGCTTGGAGTCTTTGCCAAGTTCGCAATCAGTTGTTCAGCGGTTCCATTGCGTTTTTAGCTGCGGACTTGCCAACCTGGGAAGTCTCGCCGCTGTTATCATGAGGGGGAACTCCACGCCAAATTTTAAATAAAAAACCGGCATGGGTTCCCCTCCAGGAGCATATCAGGCCCTTAGGTCTGGTATGGACTTTAACGGGAACCCCTACGCCGAAAAAAATGGCGTGGGGGTCCCCCCAAAGTCCATAGCAGACCCTTATCCGAGCACGCAACCTGGCAGGCCGCGGGAAAAGAGGGGGGACAAGAGACCGGCCCCCCTCCCTCCTGAACCGTACCAGGCCGCATGCCCTCAACATGAGGGGGTGGGTGCTTTGGGGCAGGGGGCGCACTGCGGCCCCCCCACCCCAAAGCACCCTGCCCCCATGTTGATGAGGACAGGGCCTCTTCCCGACAACCCTGGCCGTTGGTTGTCGGGGTATGCGGGCGGGGGGCTTATCGGAATCCAGGAGCCCCCTTTAATAAGGGGGCCCCCAGATCCTGGCCCCCACCCTATGTGAATGAGTATGGGGTACATCGTACCCCTACCCATTCACCTGGTGGAAAAAAATGTCAATAAAAACACTACACGTGTTTTTTAAGTAATTTATTAGTCAGCTCCGGGGGTCTTCTTCCAACTTCGAGGGTCTTCTTCCAACTTTGGGGGTCTTCTTCCAACTTCGGGGGTCTCCGGTGTCATCTCTGCGCTCTCCGGTTATTCTCTTGCTCTCTGGTTCTTTCTTTTTTTCTTCTGCCGGGCCTCCGCTATCTTCTTCCAGCTCTTTTGCTAGCGGGGGCCCGGTCTTCTTCGTCACCTTCTTCCCTCTTCTCTCCTGGAGATGTTGACTCGTCGCTGTCTCCGGCTGTAATGCCGTGTGAACGGAGCGCATTCACTTATATAGGCATGGGCGTGGTCATCTGGTGATGCCACCCAGTGACCCCGCCCCCATATGACATCACAGTCCCGGGGAATAATGGGACTGTGACGTCATATGGGGGCGGGGTCACTGGGTGGCATCACCCGGTGACCACGCCCATGCCTATAAAAGTGAATGCGCTCCGCTCATACGGCATTACAGCCGGAGACAGCGACGAGTCAACATCTCCAGGAGAGAAGAGGGAAGAAGGCGACAAAGAAGACCAGGCCCCCGCTAGCAAAAGAGCTGGAAGAAGATAGCAGAGAACCGGCAGAAGGAAGAAAGAACCGGAGAGCGAGAGAAGAACTAGACATGTGCACACTGAAATATTTTGTTTCGGAATTTCGTTTTCGTCCGAAAAATTAATTAATTTAGTTACTCCCGAAATTCGTTTTTATTTATTTCGTTTTTCGTTAGAAATTGCATTCGTCAGAAAATCTGAATTTATTAAGGTTGAATCTGTCATTGAATGCTTATGGTGTCTGTCGAATGTTCAAAGAAGATTCGACGGAGCAGCGAAACTGTACGACGCCGCAATCATACATTTCCGGTCGAATGTTCCGCCTACAAGCTATAGTAGAATTCTAATGTTGTATGACTAGTAATAATTATATTTATTAATTACTATTACTAGTCAACCAACATTAGAATTCTTCTATAGCCTATGGGCGGATGCATTTGACCGGAAATGTACAATTGCAGCGTCGTACAGTTTAGCTGCTCCGTCGAATCTTCTTAGAACTTTCGACAGACACCATAAGCCTTCAATGACAGATTCAACGTTTGTATGTTTTTCAATGCCTTGTCGAATCTTCGTCGTTCATGTTGAATTGTCAAGTTAGTTCTAGCTATTTTACTGCTCCTCCTCTTTGGTTACAATCAGCCAATAACATTCATCATCATCATAATTTTTTTTTACTTCCCCCACCCAATTCCAGCAGCGATCTTTTCTCTCTATGTCGAATCTTTTCTCTCTATAATGTCGAATCTTTTCTCTCTATGTCGAATCTTTTCTCTCTATGTAGAATAATCTTGGACTAATAAATAGAGTTAAGGTTAGGCACATTCGACCACAGGTTCGATAGACACAGATTGTAATTGTCAGCGTCATGTCGAATCTCCTATCTATATCGAACTGTTGTCGCAAAGAAAATGAAAATAAAGCATTTGTTTATGTCGGATCTTTCGGTTTTCGGATTCTGTGCTTTCGTTTTTCGTTTGTTAAAACGATAATGAAAATACCTGAAATTCGGCCGAAAATGCATTCGGACGAAAACGAATGCACATGTCTAAGAAGAACCGGAGAGCGCGGAGACGACACCGGAAACCCCCGAAGTCGGAAGAGACCCCCCGAAGTTGGAAGAAGACCCCCGAAGTCGGAAGAAGACCCCCGGAGCTGACTAATAAATTACTTAAAAAACCTGTGTAGTGTTTTTATTGCCATTTTTTTCCACCAGGTGAATGGGTAGGGGTACGATGTACCCCATACTCATTCACATAGGGTGGGGGCCGGGATCTGGGGGCCCCCTTATTAAAGGGGGCTCTTGGATTCCGATAAGCCCCTAGCCCGCATGCCCCGACAACCAACGGCCAGGGTTGTCGGGAAGAGGCCCTGTCCTCATCAACATGGGGGCAGGGTGCTTTGGGGTGGGGGGGCCGCAGTGCGCCCCCCTGCCCCAAAGCACCCATCCCCCCATGTTGAGGGCATGCGGCCTGGTATGGTTCAGGAGGAAGGGGGGGGCGCTCTCTCGTCCCCCCCTCTTTTCCTGCGGCCTGCCAGGTTGCGTGCTTGGATAAGGGTCTGCTATGGACTTTGGGGGGACCCCCACGCCGTTTTTTTCGGCGTAGGGGTTCTCGTTAAAGTCCATACCAGACCTAAGGGCCTGGTATGCTCTTGGAGGGGAACCCATGCCGTTTTTTTTTTTTTATTTGAGGGGGAGTTCACCCTCAAGATCCCTGTTCAGAACGCAACACATGTGCGAATCAGATGCGTGCCCATAGAACATAATGGGCCTGAGCCGCACCGCAATGCCTAGAGAACGCACACGTTTTTTCGGCAATGCGCAGTGCGAATGCATCGCACATATGTGAACCAGCCTCATTGGAAACAATGTATTTTATAATGTTATGCGAATTGGATGCGGTGTAAGCCACAACCAATTCGCATAGGTGTGAACGGGGCCTAAAGGAATTGTCAAAAACGAAGTATCCCGCGATGTCCATCCATCTTGAAGCCCGATGAACCAGAGAAATAGGAAAAAAAAGAAAACAAAAAAACTCTGCCTTGAAGGAATGCCACACTTGACACAGCGCATGCGCACGATCGCGAGTGCGCTGCGCGTGTCCGTCGGTGGCAGCGTGTTCCCGGGAACACTGCTCGTCACCGACAATAGTACACGGCCATTGGCCAGGGCTGTGTACCATGTGATCGGCTGTGATCCATTCACAGCCTGATCACTAAGTGTAAACATAGAGCTGTAACTAAATGTTGTCAGTGAGGAGGCGTTCCAGATCCTCTCCATGACTGATGAGAGCACCGGGGAGTTCTCATCAGATTCCAATTCTGATTCCAAATCAAATTTGGAATTTGAACCGATCGAATATAGTAACGATTCGGATGAAGAATGGGTCCCTCCTAAAAAGGGCACGGCACTCTGGAAACCAGGCAGCCGCCAGCAACCAGGATTATATTCCCAGGCCCAGTACCAGCGCTGCCATCAGCAATAGGCCCCGGGAACAAAGACCCAGTACCAGCGCTGCTGCCAGCAATAGGCCCCAGGAACAAAGGCCCAGTACCAGTGCTGCCGCCAGTGAAAGGCCCCTCGAACAAATGCCCAGGGCCAGTACCGGTGCTGCCACATCACACCTGAGTACCAGCACAGGAAATTCAACTCCCCCAACTACTGGAGTGTCACGTCCCCAAAGAGCCAGGGCCGCTACATACATGCCAGATGGTCTTGCCAACCCAACATGGCTGCCTTCTGACTCTGGGTCACCAATTATTCCCCCTTTCACAGCACAGCCAGGTGTGCAGGCCAACACCCAAAATTTCATAGAGATCGATTACTTTCATCTGTTTTTGCCCGACACTATTCTGCAGTTCATTGTGGACCAGACAAATTTATATGCTCAGCAGTATATTGCCAACAATCCCCAATCATCTTATGCCCGTCCATTTGAGTGGAGAGATCTGAATTTGGAGGAGTTCAAATTGTTTATGGGTCTCACCATAAACATGGGGCTTACAAAAAAAAAAATCAAGGACATGCCTATTGGTCCATGAAACCCATCTACCACATGCCCATGTATTCTACCGTAATGCCCAGATCCAGATATGAGATGATAATGAGATTCTTTCATTTTAATGACAACACCCAGTGCCATCCCCGCAATCATCCAGATTCCGATAAGCTGTATAAAATTTGCCCACTGATAAATTTCCTTTCCAATCGATTTGCAGAACTCTATGTCCCCGAGAAACATATATGTGTGGATGAGTCCCTGGTACCCTTTTCAGGCCGGCTAGGAATAAAACAATATATTCCTAGCAAAAAGGCCAAATACTGTGTAAAATTTTACAAGCTCTGTGAAAGAGTCACGGGATATCTTTTTTTTTATCAATAACTCTTTTTATTGAAAGCCACATCGGACACAAATCAAATGCAATAGTTTTACAACCAACAGGATAATCGTTAACACGTCTGGGTATAGGGTCGTAACAGTTCCTGAGCATGTAATCACTGTATCTCTGCTATGTGCTGTATTATCCAATCCTATCTAGTTATCACAACAGGGACATGGTATGTCGTCAACCAAGTTTTCGAGCCAATATAGTTATTATGTACATTAGTGCGAGGATCCCAAAGGGGCTCCCATGAAGAGGATAATATAACAAGAGAAGAAAGAAAAGAAATAGAAGAATGAACAAAAAAGGGGGGGGGGAGGGGGCGAAAAGACAATAGAAGGGTGGGGGGTAGAGGGGGTGTGGGGGGGGGGGGTGTCGTCAAGTTATACCTGGCTCCAAGTCACCGCGTTCCTCCCTTCGGTGCCAGAGCTCCCAAACCATGTTATGCGCGTCCAGGCGATCCTGAATTCTTGCGGTCATCCTCTCCATTACTTCTACATCTCTAATCCTGGCATACAGCGCTCCCTCCGGAGGAGGGGAGCTGCGTTTCCAGTTTAGTGCCACTAAGCAGCGGGCTGCCGTAAGGACATGACTAGCTAGCTTCTTATGTGGGCGTGGGGCCTTCAGAGACATCAGTCCTAGTATGAAAAATTTAGGGGTCATGGGGACCTCCGTTTCAAGGAGTCGAATTAGTAGTTGGTGTACAGAAGCCCAGAAGGGGGCTATCAGTGGGCACTCCCAGTAGATATGATATAGAGTCCCCTTCGCCCCCATGCATCGCCAGCAGCGATCTGAGCTGGCCGGGTGAATGGCATGGAGAACATCAGGGGTCATGTACCAGAAGTACATTATTTTGTAAATATTTTCTTTATAGAGCGTACATAGCGATGTCTTGGACGCCTGGGTCCAAATGGCCCGCCATTGGTCCACGGGTATCTCCTCACCCAAAGCCTTTTCCCATTTAATCATATATCTGTGTTTGCCCATTGAATCAAGGGGCCTCTCATTCAGTATTTTGTATATATCTGAGATCAGGCCTCTCTGAGCTGAGCCTGCCAGAATTAGGCGCTCAAAAGGGGTAGGTGGGGAGAAATGCAGGTTTGGAGCAAACGTTAGGGCATAGTGGCGGATTTGGAGATACCCGTAGAAAGCTTGTTTAGGGAGGTCATAGTGTGATTGCAAGTCCTCAAAAGAGCGTAGTTTACGGGTGCATGGGTCTATCAAGTTTCCAAAGTGAAAGAGGTCTCTCGTTGTCCAGGGGGAGGACATTTGGTGGGTTAAGCTATCTGGCATGTCGGGGTTACAGGCAAAGGAGGTCAGGAGCGAGCTGTCCGACGACAGTTTGTGTTGTCGTGTTAGTTTACGCCATAGCCTCCGGAGCTGTGCCATCGGGCCTAGCAATCGGGCAGGGTCCACCTCCGCGTTCGCGCTCCATAACAGGCTGTTTGGGTGTATCGGGGCTAACCATAATTTCTCTATCTCTGTCCATTTATTATAAGAGCGGAGTGTGAACCAGGAAGTTATCGCTCTCAGTTGTGCCGCCTGGTAGTATTTTACCAGGTTAGGGAAGGCCAGGCCCCCGTCAGACCTAGCTGCTTGTAATACTGAATGTGGGATTCTGTGCCTCCCGTAGTTCCATGTAAATTGCAGTAGGTCCGCTTGTAAGTGTTTCAGTTGGCCGTAGGGAACAGGGATAGGTAGGGTCTGGAAGAGGTACAGTAATTTTGGGAGGATCGTCATTTTCACAGACGCGATCCTTCCAAGCAAGGAGATGTGATGTTTTTTCCATTGTTGGAGAAGGGTTCTGATATTGTGGAAAAGAGGAAGGAAATTCTCCCGGTAGAGGGTAGCGAATTGTGGGGTGATATTAATTCCCAGGTACTTTAGGGCGGTGGTTTTCCAGCTATAGGGGAAGTTGGCTTTCAGGTGTGCTACCTCCTCCCCCGGTGTGTTGATTGGGAGGGCCTCTGACTTAGATGTATTAATTTTATAACCCGATAGAGCCCCGTATCGATCTAGTTCTGCGTGGAGATTTGGGAGGGAGGTTCTAGGTTGGGTTAATGAGAGAATAATGTCGTCTGCGAACAGGGAGATTTTAAACTCCCTGTCTCGTACCTTTATGCCCTTAATGTCCGGGTTATTACGGATTGTGGCTGCTAGGGGTTCCACACACAGTGCAAATAGCAGGGGTGAAAGCGGACACCCCTGTCTGGTGCCATTTCGCACCGGTAGCGGAGCTGACAGGGCGAAGGGGGTCCTGACCTGGGAGGAAGGGTCTAAGTATAGGTGCTGTATGGCTCTATAGAAGGGTCCCCTAAATCCCACGTGGCGGAGTGTGGCGAACAGGAAGGGCCACCCCAGGCGGTCGAACGCCTTTTCTGCGTCTAGACTCAGCAACAGGGCTTGTGTGCCTTCCCTGTTCGCCACCTCCACCAAGTCTATGATCTTCCTGGTGTTGTCTCCTGCCTGGCGAAGGGGGACGAAGCCCACCTGATCCTTATGGATCAGGGAGGGTAAGACCGTGTTCAGGCGTATAGACAAGAGTTTAGTGAATATTTTTAAGTCCGAGTTAAGCAGGGCAATTGGCCTATAGTTAGCGCAGATGGAGGGGTCCTTCCCGGGCTTGGGGATCACTGTGATAAAGGAGCTCTGCATATCCCTCGGGATCGGGGTGTCATGTAGGAAAGCATTAAAGAGTCTGCCCATGGAGGGGAGCAGGAGTGGGAGGAATTCCTTGTAGTACTCATAAGGAAAGCCATCTGGGCCTGGGGCTTTACAATTGGGTAGGGATTTGACTGTCTGTTCTATTTCCTCATGTGTTATCGGGGCGTTCAGGGAGTCCAGATCTGTAGAACGGAGTTGCGATATTCCACTACAGTCCAGGTATTGCTGGATACGTTTGGCCGTTTCGGGCTTGGGGGGGTTTGCGGGAATATCAGGATTGTTGTACAGGGCCTCGTAGAATTCCGCAAAGGATTGTGCTATGTCCGTGGGGTGGGAAACCAGGGTGCCCGAACCGTTTTGGATCTGATGTGGGGTCGAAGCCTGGGTGCTGTCACGGAGCTTCCGAGCTAGCAGTGTATGGGCTTTGTTACCCTTGTCGTAAAACTTCTGTTTTAGTTTGATTAGGGCTTTCTCAACTCGGCCCAGGGCCAGGTCACCTAAGGTTGCTCTAAGGGAAGTCATTTTTTTTAGGAGAGTCAGAGTGGGGTTGGATTGGAGTTGTTTTTCAAGGGTTCTAAGCTCTTTTTCTGTCTGGGTCTGCAAGGCCTGCGCGTCCCGCTTCATGGCAGAGGAGAGGGCCATACATCTGCCCCTCATCACCGCCTTGTGGGCTTCCCATAGAGTGGATGCGGTTACATCCCCCGTATTGTTTTCTGCCAGATAATGTTGTAGTGTGGAGGACAGTTCCATTTTCGAGGGGAGGTGTTGCAGCAGGAATGTGTTTAGTCGCCAGGTGCATGGTCCTCGCGTCGGGGTGCCTATGTCTAGGGTCAGCACCACCGGGGCGTGATCCGACCACGAGATTGGCAGAATCTGTGCGGTTCGGGCCACGCGTAGGGTGGCATTATTAACAAAGACGTAGTCTATGCGGGAGTGCGTTCGGTGTGGGGCAGAATAGAAAGTGTACTGTCGGTCACCAGGGTGGAGGGCCCGCCAGGCGTCAAAGAGGGCGTACCTTCTGGTTATTTGGCGGAAGAGCCTCGAGTCTCTAAGTGCTCGAGCAGTAGGCGCCCTGGGGCCCAGTCCCTGGCGATCCGCCAGCTCCGAATGGGTTAGGTTAAAGTCCCCCCCACCACTAATAGTCCATGGTCTGAGCGGAAAAGGCGAGCTAGTGCTCTATTAAGGAATCCCGTCTGCCTGACATTTGGGACATAAACTACACAGAACGTGATTTCCCTGTCCAGCCACAGGCCCCGGAGGATAAGGAAATGGCCCTGAGGATCACTATAGTGGGACGAGTACTTGAAGGGGGACCCCTGTTTAATCAGGATGGCCACACCCACTCTCTTGTGGGGCCCTGAGGATAAATAGACCTGTGGGTAATACCTGGAGGCGAACGCGAAGGTGCCCTCCTTGTCAAAGTGGGTTTCCTGTACCATGACAACACTCGCCCCCGACTGCCTAAACTCCCTCAATGCCAGATGTCTCTTAGGATTAGAGTTCAGGCCGTGGACATTTAAAGATAATATTTTAGCCATGAGTGTTCGGGTGGGGAGTGTATATACTCATCTGGTGGTGGCGGAGATGGTCCGGACCGTCATGGCTGGGAGCCGGTTTTGCGCTGGAGGAGATCCGGGGGTCCCGGTGGTGGAGCCAGGTGACAACAAAGGAAGGGAGGGGGTTAAGAATAGCTAAGAAAGAGAGAAGAGTAGTTAGTGCAACAAATCTATGTATGAACACAAAAAACAACATTATCAGACCTAAGGGGACCAGCCGGCCCAGGTCCAAAAGGCTTCCCGTGGGCCCCCCCGCCCCCACCTCATGAGGGTGAGCCAGGGGGCCCCAGGGGAACCTAAAGTCCAACATGCAAGACATTGTAAACCCGCTTGCTCTGGTAGTCCAGTATTCCAAAAAAGGAAATAAAAAAGGGGGGGAGGCAGGGGTAACTCGGACAGTCTCTCTCCAAAGTCTCTTCCGAGACTCGCCCATAGTGTTTATCTGGGTATAGCTAGGGTGCCAAAGGTGGGTCAGTGAACAGCCTGATGCCAGGGATGCTCCACCTGGATGGGCAAAAATGAAAAAACGAGGAGAAAGAAAAGGGGGTGAAGGAACGGTCCTTCACGCATGCTATGAGGTAGTGGGGTGACTTGCTCATGATCTTCGCTGGTGTGATCCCCGGCCCCTCGGGGATCTCTCCGGTCCTCTGGAGCGCTTAGGTGGAGGGACCGTCTGCCAGACTGTGGGCGGTGGGGGCGGGGTGGCTATGAGATCCCACTCGGGAAGCTGGGGTACTCTAAGTTCCAGGGTGTTGCAAAAAGGGTCGAGGTCCTCCGGGTATCTCAGGGTCGCCGTCTTACCCTGACGTTTGGCTGTGAGGCTGAAGGGGAATCCCCATCGGTAAGGAATGTTCTCTTCCTGGAGCATTCGCAGCAGTGGTTGGAGAAGCCGTCTTTTTTGCAAAGTGATCCAGGACAAGTCCGGGAATAGTTGGATGTGGTGGTCTCCTAGGGTTACTTTGCGTGCTAGGCGGGCTTGCCTCATGATATCTTCTTTCAGAGGGTACGATGATAGCCTGCAAATAATATCTCGGGGTCTGGCCGCGGTGCCCTTGGGCCGTAATGCTCGGTGTGCTCTATCCATTTCGATAGTGTGGTTTGGGGCCGCCCCAATAAGGTCATTAAAGAGAGTTTGTAGCGTATTCTGGACATCTTCCGTGCCCTCTGCTTCTGGGACCCCCCGGACACGGATATTGTTCCTGCGCCCCCTGTTGTCCAGGTCCTCTACGTGGCGCTGCATGTCTCGGAGGAGGGTGCGATGTTCAGACCCCTGAACTTGGGTTCTATGTATTGCAATTTTGGTTTCCTGGATTTCCTCCTCAGCCATCTCCACCCTGTCTGCTAAGTGTTTGAGTCCCGATTGGAGGGCTTGAATCTCCGATCTGCAAGTGGACTTCACTTCCTCGACAAGTTGTCTGAAATCATCCTTAGTCGGCATTGCTTGGAGATATGCCTGCCACGGCGGGGGTATCTGGGGGGGTACTCCTGTCCCAGTGCCCTGGGGCAGTTGTCCGGCTGATCATGGGGATAGTGGGGGTATAGGCTAGCTCCCCAGAGGGGATTTGGTGAGGTATGATGGGCCCCCTGGTATTCCCACGGGTCACTCCAGTCCGGGCTTTGCGAGGGTGGGAGATTCCTGGCAGGGGACTTCGGGGAGTGAGGAGGGAGAGGGGGGCTTGCTGCCTGGGCATAGGAGAGGGCTGGTGCTGCGTGTGGGCCCTGTAAAAGAGGGGCCCTCGACCTGGATTGCCTCTGTGTCCTGGGTGATAGGGGGTCCGGTACGGTGGTCTCAGTGGGGTTACCTGTTCCCGGTGACTCGCAGGTCGGGGGTGTGTGAGGGAGGCTTGGCAGGGATGGATGGTCCTCTCCCCCTCCAGCATAGGGCTGCGAGCTGGCTGCTGTGTCCGTTAGGCCCGGATCTGAGGCGGTACGGAGCAGCTGCGGGAAGGCCCCAGAGCACTGGGTGTATGGCTGAGGCCTCGTGGGGAGTCCCAAGATGGCCGCCGGGGATGAGGGGCGGCTGGCTGCGGAATGTAGCGTTGGCCCGAGGGGGGGACTCACCGCTCCTTGGACCCGGGGTGGCTCCCCGGTCATCTGCTGTGAGGTGCCTGGGCCCAGGGGATCCCGTTGTTGCTGGGAGGCCGGGATGGAGTTCGGATGGAGGGCTGCGGCCTGCTCCATGGCGCCGGCCGGCGCCATCTTGATCATCCTGCTCGGTGGGAGGTCAGGTTGACTGAAGTAGTCCCGGAGGTCGGATGACGAACCTGGGGGGGGTTGCGAGGACCCCCGAGGCTTCGTAGAGCGGGTCGTTCTGGATCCACCCATTTTGGAGAGGTATGGCACCCTTTTTTTGATCATTAGCTGCGGGCTGAGAGAGAGCTGCAAAGCTATGCTGCCATTCAGGTCAGGTTCCGGCCACGCCCCCGTCACGGGATATCTTTATGCGTTCCGCATAAATGAAGGAAGAGATTCCCAGCTCCAGCCCCCTGAGTGCCCGGCCTACATGGGCACAGCTGGAAAAATTGTATGGGACCTGGCTTACCCACTTCTGAAAAAAGGATATCATATATACCTTGACAACTTTTATACCAGCCTGCCCCTTTTCAGACACTTATACATCGAAAAAACCCTGGCCTGCGGAACCTCCAGAAAAAATAGGAAGGGCTTCCCACAATTCATTGTGAACAAAAACCTGCGAAGGGGGGAAAGAGCAACACTGAGGTGCAACGAAGTGCTGGCCTTCAGGTGAAAGGATAACAGGGAGGTGCACATGATGTCCACCATTCACGATGACACTGCAGTTATAGTTCAGCGAAGACGAGGTCCCATTGAAAAGCCGACATGTGTCCAAGACTATAATCTCTACATGGGGGGGGTGGATTTCAATGACCAAATGATTCAGCCCTATTTGTCCATTAGGAGGTCCCGATTCTGGTACAACAAGGTAGCAATTTATCTCATTCATTTGGCCATTTATAATTCCTACATAGTCTACACCAAATCCACAGACAACCCAGCCCCCTTCCTACAATTCTCAGAAGAAGTAGTCACGTCCCTCATCTATCAACAAAGACCCCCCCCAGAAAACCTTCGCTCTGATGCTGTTAGCAGACTTCATGAACGGCACTTCCCGTACAACATCCCACCATCCGCAGCAGGCCGAAGACGGCCAAAAAGATGTCGCGTGTGCACCAAAGGAGGACTTCGAAAAGATACCAGCTACCATTGTCCCCGTTGTCCCTCTCAACCTGGCCTTTGCATTTGTGAATGCTTCGAACTTTATCATGCATCCCTAAAATATTAGCCCATATTTTTAACCATTTCCCCCCCATTTTCATAATCTGTGTTGACCATTTTCCATGCTTCCCCAAATAACCATGCCACTGCCTTCCACGTGAACTGACCCTGGCTTGCTTTTTGACTATGCCTCTGCCTACTGTTTGGACTGCTTCCACGTAAACTGACCCTGGCCTGTTTTATGGACTATGCTTTTGCCTACCGCTTGGACTGATCTGTTGCCCTGCTACTGTAGTACCCAGGGGTCTCACATGTGAGGGGCTCCAGAATAGTTTTTCCGGATGGAGAAAACAATTTTTTTTGTTTTCTCCGGGTTTAAATTTCCGGATTAGGGTCTGGAGTCCGGAGGCTTCATAGAGATTTGGGTGGGTCGAAGCCTCTACCCCTGTGCACAGGTCTTACCTGATTGCGGCCCTCAGCCTGCTGCTGACTTACTGCCATCATGCCTTTGCCTGCCGCATGAACGGACCACACCACTGCCTGCTACCTGGACTATGCAAATGTAGCGCCCCCCCCAATGTTTGGGGGCACTATGTGAAATTTAAGGGCAGTCTGAGCCAGTAATTGGGCTCAGACCAATTATGTTCAAGTTGTTGTTCTGCTCGGGGTGTGATACTGCCCGGCAGTGTTATTCTCCTTTGCCTGCAGGTGGCGCTGTCACCGCCGACAGGGGCTGGATTACGGGGGTATCACAGCACCTTGGGTGTCCTCTCTCGGCAGCCATGCAGTGGGCATGGTCTACCCACTGTGCATGCTGAGAGAGGGTACAAAAGGGGCAGATGCCGTTTGGCGTGAGGCGATTCCAGGGGGACCCCAGGGCTTACAGGGGGGACCTCTGGTCCAGTGAGTGTGCCTCGTGGCCCGCATGACACGAAGTGCGCTAGAGTGCTTAGGCCTTGGGCACCTTCAGCTCGAGGCCCTGTTGCTGCATTGTAGGCCCAGCTCCGCTGACTAGGGCCTACGCTTCAGAGAAGGATCCCAGGCTGCCCGTTTGTTGGGGGCCCATCTTTAGGAAAGGAATTCCAGGGGAAGAACAGTCCCGGCGGAGATAGCGATGGTACTGCTGTCTTAGGGAGAGGTCTGGAGGCCTACCTAAAGGGGAATCCATCATCTCTGATGTCCGTTCTCCATCCCGGCTGCTAGAACTGCTCTCATAGGGACTATCCAGGTGAGCAATACCCACTCAGGCTTGAGTGGCGACGAGTGTAGATATTGGACTTAAGTGTTGCATGCCTGAACCTTTTCCCCACATCTTTCAACTCTTCTACTCTTGCTTCTTCAAGTTTAACTCAAAGTGCAGAAAAAAAATAAAGCCTTGCTGATTAGGTTTTACTCAAGTGTGGACATTGGCATTATTCCAAGGAGTCGTCAGTGTGCCTAGACAACGGAGCTAAAGTATCCACTCGTAGGAGGTATTTTGCTGCAGACCCAAAGTAACGAAACCAGTAGATCCCATTAACAAATTGGGGTCTGCGGGTGTGTGGCATACCGGGGGAGTACCGAAAGAGCTACACAAATAATTAGCTGTAGCAAGAGGCAGTATGTTTATGAAGGGCTGGAGAGCGATACAATAATGAGTGTCTGCAGGTGACAGTGTACCAGGACCAATATTATGGCTGTGCTGGCTGTCTCTGCCTGGACAATTTCTATAGACAAATGCTTTGGCTGTGCTGACAATATCCTTGTGCTGACCATAGACAATATTCCTGCTTGCTGCCTGGATAATTACTATTGCTGTCGCTAAGCACATCCCCGACTGCTGCCTGGACCAGTGCTCTCTTCTGTGGACACTACTAAAAGCACAGGTAATACTTTTTTTTTACCCTATCCGCAATAGAATTTTTTTGTGGTATGTACATGCTATGTGTTAGAAATATGAAGGGCCTTCAAAAATGATAGGTTGCCAGGAAATTATATGTAATGTATGCTCCTAGAACGCCTGATGGTGCTACTTGAATGTTGGGCCTCTGTATGTGGCCAAGCTGTGTAAAAGTCTCACACATGTGGTATCCCCATACTCAAGAGGAGTAGCAGAATGTATTTTGGGGTGTAATTTTTGCTACGTATTTGCTATGTGTTGGAAATATCTTATAAATGGACAACTTTGTGTAAATAAAATGTGTTTTCATTTTTTTCCACATTTTCCAAAAACTTCTGGAAAAATATAACCGTTCAAAAGACTCATTATGCCTCATAGATTATACGTTGGGGTGTTTGCTTTCCAAAATGGGGTCATTTTGTGGGCAATTCCATTGTCCTGGTGCTCCAGGGCCTTCAAAAGTGTAATACAGGGGTCTTCAAACTATGGCCCTCCAGTTGTTCAGGAACTACAATTCCCATAATGCCTAGTGATGTCTGTGGATGTCAGTTTTACAATGCCTCATGGGATGTGTAGTTCTGCAACAGCTGGAGGGCCGTAGTTTGAGGATCCCTGGTGTAATAGGTGGTTGAGAAATGAGAGTGCAATTTATGCTCGTAGATCGCCTGATGGTGCTACTTCAATGTTGGGCCTTTTTTTGTAGCCAGGGGTAAAAGTCCCACACATGTGGTATCCCCTTACTCAGGAGGAGTAGCAGAATGTATTTTGGGGTGTAATTTGTTGTATGCATATGCTCTGTAAGAGAAATAACCAGGTAATATGACAATTTTGTAAAAAAAAAATCTTCATTTTGCAAAGAATTGTGGGAAAAAAAATACAACTTAAAAAAACTCACCATGCTACTTACTAAATACCTTGAAATGTCTACTTTCTAAAAAGGGGTCATTTGGGGGGTATTTGTACTTTTATGACTTGTTAGTATCTCAAGAAATTAGATAGGCTGTCAGTACTTCAGGTGTGATCAGATTGATCAATTTTCAGGGATTAGCACCATAGTTTGTACACTCTAAAGCCCTGTACACACGATCAGATTTCCTATGGTTTTTAGACCGTTGGATTTTTCCGTCGGAAAACCGATGAAGCTGACTTCCATCCACCGCTCCTTCCCATTGAAAGCAATGGGAAACCGCGGTAATACCGCCGGCAATGCGCCTCTGCAGAGGCGCATTGCCGGCGGTATTAACCCTTTTTCGGCCGCTAGCGGGGGTTAAAACCGCACCGCTAGCGGCCGAATACCTCCGCAATTCCGACGGTATAGCGCCGCTAAAAATAGCGCCGCTATACCGCCATCGCACCCACCGCCCCAGTGTGAAACCAGCCTTACAAATCTGGCATAAACCAACACTTTAAGGATGCACAGGGTCACACAGTATACATTTTGGCCAAATTTATGAAGAAAAATTACTAATTTGCTAAATTTTATGACAGAAACAAAGAAAAAGGCAAATTTTCACAAAATTTACAGTCTTTTTTTTATTTATAGCACAAAAAATAAAAAACCCACTAGTGATTAAATACCACCAAAAGAAATCTCTATTTGTGTGAAAAAAAGGACGCAAATTTTATTTGGGTACAGTGTTGCATGACTGAGTAATTGTCATTCAAAGTGTGAGAGCACCGAAAGCTGAAAATTGGTCTGGGTAAGAAGGGGGTTTAAGTGCCGTGTATTGAAGTGGTTAAAGGAATATTTAATTTTTATTGTTTCACTTTAAGCAATATTAAAATCACTGCTCCTAAAAAAACTGTTTTAAAAACGTTTTTTTGCATTGATACATGTCTCCTAGGGCAGTACCCGGGTCCCCATTACACTTTTTATGGCAATAACTTGCATATAAGCCTTTAAAATTAGCACTTTTGATTTTTCATGTCTGTGTCCCATAGACTTTAATAGGGTTTGGATGTTCGCTAGAACTTTTTGCCTGTTCGCATGTTCTGGTGCGAACCGAACCGGGTGGGGGGCGTGTTCGGCACATCTCTAATAGACCACATAAACCAGTTTGGAATCTGCTTTGGTGTTTCCATCGAATATTTGTTGTTGTTATTAACTGCTTTACAGTAGGTAACTCAAATGCCAGAACTTCTCACTAATTACTAAAGCTGGGTTCCTCTATAGTTGGGCCAGTGTCCTTCCTCTATTATATACTGATAAAGGCAGCTAGTGCATAAAGATAAATGGCACATTGACAAGCTGCTAAGCAGCACTGGCTACAGTTTAACTATGTGACTGTATGTTCATAATCACCCTCAAAAATATGACTTAAAATTTGGTGGAAGCACCCTTTGAATAATTAAATGACCCCTAATCCCACTGTGGAAACACAATATAAGTAGCATGGTGAGATCCCTGATCACATATCAACTAATAAGGCACAATTACTTTATCAGCATATCACTGTTGTCATGGGAACTGCTCTCCATTGGGCCTAATCAGGCTCATGGAAAATTACTAGGAATGCATTCTGTAAAAAAAAAAAAAAAAATGCACAAAACTGCTTATTTTCTACTTGCAAAATAATGCAAATTATCCATGTCGTATTAAAATAACAAGGTAGCCAAATATTAACATGCTTACAAACCAAGGGAACAACAGATGCAATTACCAATTAATTCAGTAAATATGGAGTAACAATGGTATTGTAAATGGTTATGAGCTTATGAAATATAAATTTAATATCACAACTAATATCAGTCAGGTAATAATGATATAGGTTTTGCTGTACAAATGCTATTCTGTGCAAGTGTAGCGCTACCCCCAGTTAAGAGAGCCGCTGGTATTGATTTGGGCCCTGTAGTGCACCGCTGTCAACCCCTGGCAATCGGCTCTAACCTCCCGTGGCACAGCTAGTAAGGGGAGATAGGAGGTGACGCAGTCCTATGGCAAACACACACAGTGATATACTTTAAAACTTCTATTAAAGTAAGTGAAACTGACACCAATGTACTTGACCCAGATATTTTACTGAGGCTAATGGGCAAGTAATAAACAACAGTATAACAAGTTGCAGATCCCTACAATAAACAGTAATAAAGATAAACAGAGTAATCAGAATAATAAAGTATTGCTATGCAACTCTAGCGCTGCCCTTTTACAGCTACTTCCCCTCATGGGTAGACTAACACCCAGCAATGTCTACCTATGCAGTCAGGCCTGACTGATCTAAATGGAAGTTCAGTGAAACAATATTCGCTAGCAATCTTTCGGTGGTGCACTTGAAGAACAACTTTGTAATCCCAACGAATAGTAAAGATAAAGGATCTGTCTTTAAACAGCTCTCACCACCCGGACAAGTCCAAGTCCGTTTCCTCCATCGATTTGTCTAGGAACAGGAATCCACCGACATCCAAGTCTTCAATCCTCCTGGTGTACTGCAGCAAGGATGAGAAGATGTCTCTAAGGTTCTGCTAGGCTGGCAGAGGGCTCTTTGGAAAGGAGCACAAGGCCCAGGCTTCAGGCCTTGTGCATACAGCAGTTCAGCACAGAGATCCTCTTGCTAGGAGAGGGGGTGTCCAAAGAGACCGAACAAACTCCACCTCCCCTTTATAAAGTCTGCCCCAGCAGTCTCTGTTCCGGAGCAATGTACCCTGGGTGCTGCAAGATGTACTGGGAGATGTAGTCTCTCTCTCCTCTGCTTTCACTTCCATAATGTCTCTTTACTTCCTCCTGACTCACCTCTCACCTGGAACTTCTTGTCTCTCTGCATTAAAGGGGAACACCCCGCTACACACTCCCCCCACTTTGAATCTTTGGTCCCCAAAGACAGCATCAACAATATGTACATAAAAGATAGTTCACAGTTGCAAGGGAACCTGGCAGGGGAATCTCCCACCTAGCATGGTGAAGAAGATTGTCCTGCCCACAGGCCATATTATTGGAAGTGGCCTGCCTAACTGTGCCAGGGAGTGAGTTGGGGTTGCCCTCCACCAAATGTACAGTGGAGGGACCAGATGTGGGCATGGTCCTTCTTGAGGTTAGGACCGTGTCTTCGGAACTTTCTCCCATCTGATCATGAGTTAGTTTCCGGGGAGGATGAATGACTCTCTTCCTTCTCTTCTCCCTGGGAGTCACAGTCTCAGCTACTCTTGGTTCTTCCTCTGGTACTGAAGCAGGAACCTCTTCCGGTAGTGAGGGTATGGGATCACATCTGGGGACAGCAGGGGCTAAAAGCCGTTTCACCAGATCGGTATTGGTCCCAATGATGAGAGAGCTTCTTGAGGGCCCTGGCAGCCAGGGACAGACAATGGCCAGTGTCTCAAAGTTCTGGGGCTCCCCAGCCCTCAATAGATCACACGACAACTTGATCCGCACACATCCATCACAAGAGTACTCTTCTGCTAGGATACCCTGAATCTTGGTGTCTCCCATCTCTTCCAGGGGCAGGTATGACAGGTACTTCTTGTAAAAGTCTCTGGTCATTAGGGTAACCTGAGCACCTGTATCAAGGATGGCTCTGGTATAGATCCCTTCGATCAGAACAGGCACTACAGGCAGAGGACCTACCAATTGGGTAGCAGTCCTTTTGGAAACACCTGTAACAGCAGGCTGGTATACTTGGACTTGTGCTCTCTTCCGCTTCCGGCGCTGGGAATGCCGTTTCTGGCGTTGTTTGGAAGGCTGATAGGCGTTGTTCACTGAGACGGCATAGACTGCAGATGTCCTCCACCGCTCCCTCGCAGATTCAGGGAAAGTTATTTTTGAAGGCCCGGATCTTCTCTCCATTCTTGGGTCACTTCTCTGAGGCCTCCGCCAGCCTTCTGTCTCCATTCGTGGACTTGGACATACTCGCTGGTAGTGGCTTACACCTCCACAGTTGAAACAGACAATCTCTCTTCTCTCCTGTGGGGAGGTTGGTGTTGAACTGCTCCGGCGTGGTTCACTCTTAATTTCCTCTGGTTCCTCCATTCCTGAGTTTTTAGACAGGAGTGAGGTCAAAAGATCCAGCACCTGGGTCATTTGGTTCTTCAGGATCTCCACTTCTGAGTCCCATTCAGTAGCCATGGTTGATCTGACTCCCACCGCAGGGAGGGTAGTTGGTTCGGTATGTTGACTCCTCCTTTTCTCTTCCAACACAGCCTCCTCCTCCCTGACTATCCGAATCAAGTTGGGGTATTCCAGGCTCTTCCCATCCTGTCGGGTGCGTAGCGCCAATGCAATAGGATCCAGGGGCTGAGCTCCCCTCAATACCTGTTGAGCACGGGCCTCGTCTACTTTCCCTGGGTCGATCCCCTTCTTCAAAATGATCCTATGCAGGATCTTGTCTAGACGTCCCATATATTCTGATAGTTTCTCGCCTGTCTTCTGGTAGCAGTGCTCCAGCTGATAGGTAAGCTCAGTGATTTTTTCTGTCCCACCGAACACATTCTGCAGGATGTCTAAGTAATCCCGTGCAGTACAGTCTTTCCTGCTTATCTTCAGGTTACGTATGGCATCCAGAGCAGGCCCCTTTAAACTTTCAACAATCCTCTGCTTCTTTTGTCGCTCCGGGACCTCCCATTCTTCTAGGGCCTGAGTGGCGCCGTCTAGCCACTCTTCAAATCCCTCTTCTTCCGGAGGTACAGGTTTCTTTCCAGAAAATATCCTGAGTTTCCTGTATCCTGACATCGGGTAGTCTGTGGGATCCTTCTTACACTGGGCTACAATCTCCCCCAGGACTGCGCATAATTCTGCGCTGAGGGTGGCAGGCGGTGGAGATATCTGTGGAGATGATGGTTTTGGTGTCTGGAACCATTCTTCCTTCACTGGCTGCGTATGTATCAAGTGATAGATCTGATTATCTATGGCTTGTATACTTGGACTTTTAAAATGCTCTGGGATTTCGTCTTTCCATTCTACCAGTGCGTACGTAAACGAGGCATTTGACCTTGTATCCATCACCCATGCTTTCTGGTTCGGTGATAGTGACATTATTAGCTGCTTTATCGCTTCTTCTTGCCAGATCCCCCCCGGGAGTTCAATAACTACCGCCGTGGTTGGATCGGTACCAGCCGCTGCGCACCACTGTGACATTGCTAGCGGGTCCATGCTGGTACTTCTGACCGGCTTGATTGCAGCGTGCAACGTACAGAGATCCCAGACGAGCCCCCACATGTAGCGCTACCCCCTGTTAAGAGAGCCGCTGGTATTGATTTGGGCCCTGTAGTGCACCGCTGTCAACCCCTGGCAATCGGCTCTAACCTCCCGTGGCACAGCTAGTAAGGGGAGATAGGACCGCGTGACCGCAACACTAGGTGACGCAGTCCTATGGCAAACACACACAGTGATATACTTTAAAACTTCTATTAAAGTAAGTGAAACTGACACCAATGTACTTGACCCAGATATTTTACTGAGGCTAATGGGCAAGTAATAAACAACAGTATAACAAGTTGCAGATCCCTACAATAAACAGTAATAAAGATAAACAGAGTAATCAGAATAATAAAGTATTGCTATGCAACTCTAGCGCTGCCCTTTTACAGCTACTTCCCCTCATGGGTAGACTAACACCCAGCAATGTCTACCTATGCAGTCAGGCCTGACTGATCTAAATGGAAGTTCAGTGAAACAATATTCGCTAGCAATCTTTCGGTGGTGCACTTGAAGAACAACTTTGTAATCCCAACGAATAGTAAAGATAAAGGATCTGTCTTTAAACAGCTCTCACCACCCGGACAAGTCCAAGTCCGTTTCCTCCATCGATTTGTCTAGGAACAGGAATCCACCGACATCCAAGTCTTCAATCCTCCTGGTGTACTGCAGCAAGGATGAGAAGATGTCTCTAAGGTTCTGCTAGGCTGGCAGAGGGCTCTTTGGAAAGGAGCACAAGGCCCAGGCTTCAGGCCTTGTGCATACAGCAGTTCAGCACAGAGATCCTCTTGCTAGGAGAGGGGGTGTCCAAAGAGACCGAACAAACTCCACCTCCCCTTTATAAAGTCTGCCCCAGCAGTCTCTGTTCCGGAGCAATGTACCCTGGGTGCTGCAAGATGTACTGGGAGATGTAGTCTCTCTCTCCTCTGCTTTCACTTCCATAATGTCTCTTTACTTCCTCCCGACTCACCTCTCACCTGGAACTTCTTGTCTCTCTGCATTAAAGGGGAACACCCCGCTACACAAGAATAAAAACAAAGTTTAACTTGAACAGGCTAAAGCTAGTCATCAAATAATACCCTGTGTAAAACTAAATCTGTATACTTTCATATTTATTCATTTTACACAGGCCATTTCGGTCAGAGGGTATGGCATTTCTGGCAGGGATCCAGGACTGTTGCTCTGGTTCAAACCGATTGCAATTAATTAAATACTGCCAAGGGTTGCATATTATAGGAGTATAACATTTTATTAGTCTTTCAATTTCTGTATCAATTATAATGGTGGTAGGAGGAATTTTGGAAAAAGAAAAAGTTTAATTAAGGAAATGTGGAAAGTTATGAGGATTTTAAAGTGTTTGTTAACCCTAAAAAAAAATAATCAGATCCTGTTCCCTTAAAGCAGATTAAACAGCATAGTGCTTGTGCTGTGTAACCTGCCCCCCTCTAAGGCCCCTTTCAAACTTGTGCGACTTGTCCTGCGATTTGGGACTGCAAAGTCGCATGACAAGTCGTACCCCATGATTTCGAATGAGTACCATTCATATCTGTGCGACTTCACGCATCGACTTTAAAGTAGTCCCTGTACTACTTTGGTCCGACTTTGATGCAAGTTACACATGCATATCCTGAAATCGTGGCAAAATCGCTTCAAAATCGCAGCCGCAAAACCACGGTAAAATCACGCGACTTTGAAGTCGCAGTAGCGTGAAAGGGGCCTTAACTGTAAAACACCTGGCTGATCCTGCCACTTCCTGTGTCCCCCTCTCTGCGCTGAACACAATAATCACGGCTGCCGAAACCTGACAACCGTGGTCAGTTTAGGTCCCTCCGTCATCCGCAGCTGTCCTCTCTGCTCTCCTCCTCACCCCCTCCTCCCTGCCTGTCAGCTCCATGTCTCTGTCTCTGTCCCCCCCCATAAATAAACTATTTCCATGACTAAGAAATGCGGCTGCTGTTAGCGGTATATAAAGTATATGTAGCATCAGCTACATAATGTATACAGCATTGTGTTCTATCAGTGGTACGGGACATTCTGCCTGCTGCCAGAACAAAATAAAGTCGGGCTGAGCACTCCTCAGACATTCACAGAAAGCTTTTTGTATTTTATCAATGACTACAAGGCTACCTCTGATTGTCTGAGAGAGGTAGAGATCATGACGTTATCGGCCCAACAAGACTAAACTCCTGCGCTCATGAACACTGGCCAAAGACAATCTGTAGCCTTCAGCAGATCAGATTTTGCACCAGTTTTGCTGCCCCTTGCAGGTCGGGGAAACCCAAAGGAAATACTGCAAAAACAAGGAATAGAAGGCGCACCAACCTAGTGCATTACATTTGCGATAGCTTTATTGTGTAAAAAAGACAAAGGTGTACTTACAAACAACATCAGTAATAAGACACATCAAAGTCCATATGCACTTGAAGCAACCTGGTCACCTAAACAAGTCCCAAAACGTGAGAAGACCATCCCAACAGCTGACATGTTTTGAGGTGAAATCCCCTCTTCCTCAGGTCCCCCTTCGAAACAAGCTGCTGACTTTTAATAAGAAAACTTACCTGTCCTAGGCGCCTGCGATGTCGCCCCCCCGAGGCCGATCCCTTGATCGTGGCAGGTCCCGGCGCCGCCATTCTCACTAAGGGAAACAGGCAGTGGAGCCTTGCGGCTTCACTGCCCATTTCCTACTGCGCATGCGCGAGTCGCGTGCCGCTTTATGAATGGGCGGCTGTTCTCTGGGAAACACACAGTTCCCAGAAGACAGCGCGCCCCATTCCCCCGAAGGCAACACGAGGACGACAAGAAAGAAGACCAGCCGCGGACTAGGAAGTGGTAGATTAGGAAGATCTGCCTAGCAACCGCCATTTCTGGTAAGTTAAAAAAATATATATATATTTTTTGGAGCATTTTTATGTCATTTTTTTTTTAGGGTTGACCTCCACTTTAAGAACTGGGATATGTAAACTTTTGATCAGGGTCATTTGGGTAGTTTCTGCTTTCATTATGATTTAAAAAAGAATAAACACAGTTGACTGATAATAAATGGCTTCAGCCAAACACTAACCATGAGTGACAGAAAAGTTTTTGTGTTATCATTCATAGTCTCTGAAAAATGGCCAAGAAATCATAAATTCTGCCATGTAAACTTATGAGCACAACTGTATATGATATACAGCAAGGCATCAACCGTGTGCATATCACACAGCAAACTGATTTGTGCGTTTGGTGTATGGTGTTGTCTGAAAATTCTCTATTGTGTGTTTATTTCTACAATGGAATACTCTTTCATCCTTTTTCAGTACCTAATAGAGTTTTGGCGTACTTGTTTGATATTCATAATGTTTAATTGTGTTGTGTCCAAAATAATTTACATTAACATTCATCTTTACTTACCTTTTAGCCCACTGGATGCAGCTGGATCTGCTCATAAAAGTGTGTGTAGCTGTCTTTTAAATGCAAGTGAATGAGTTGCTGCTCCCTGTGATAGAATAATGGAGTACGTTCTATAAATCCCTTGATTTGGCATGGATAATTATGCTGCAACAAGAAATTCTCAGAAAGTTCAGGCAGGACTGTGAAATAAATAACCAAGCACTAACACTTTTACACAGTGCTTTAATATATATATGTAGCGGGTGGTTACATTTAGGGGAGGCATCTGAGTGATAAATGGCTCAGATGCAGCAATTGTTAGGGTTCATGGACCAATTTATGCCAGTGGAGGATGCAATTGTGTCCAGTTCCCTGCGGCCTGTAGGTGGCGCTGTCACCATAGGCCGGGGTTGAACCACCATTGCAAGTCCCTTTTTGTCCTCTCGCAGCAGTAGTACCTGCTGTGCATGCTGGGAGAGGGGATAAAAGGGGCAGACATTTTCCGCTCGGGGTCCACGCCCAGGCACCTTCAGCCTGGGTGTGAGTGCTGGTGGTCTCCGGGTGCCCTCGGCCCGGGGATGGAGCTGCGATTCCACCCCAGACACCTTTAGTCTGGGGTGAGGTACTCTCTGGAGGCCTGTGGCCCAGTACCTTCGACTGGGTCCCGCAAGGGATGGAGGATTCCTAGGATTCCTAGGGCTCTGGACACCCGAATCTAGGGCGAGGGGGACCAGAGAGGTGACCTTCCTGAAGACCCAGCGCAGCATTGGCTCATGGTCGGTGGCAGCGACCCAACTGAAACCCAGGTCGGTGGCAGAGACCTCAAGTCCTATTCACCCGGTCGGTGGCAGCGACCACCCTCACGGTCGGTGGCAGCGACCGTGCGCCAAGCCTGTTTGCGCACACCGAAACAGGAGAGTAACAAGTTCATGTTTGTGCCTTGACCTTCCTCTTCACCTTGTCTGTTCGTTGTCTGACCAGTCTGCTCTTAAAGGACTATTTATTGCTCGAAAAGAATAAATAAGTGTTGGACTTTCAATGGTGTGGAACTTGGTTTACTGGGAGTTAAAGGTCATTCTCAAAGGAAGTTTTGGCTCTGGACAGGGGCACAGGCCCGAAGGTAATTGGTTATAGCTCACACCTCTACACACTGGAGGACGTGAGTTGGTGGTGCGTCACACTCTCCTCCCTGGTCCCCTAGACGAGAGCCATAGACATTGACAGAGAAGGAGGGAGTGAGTAGACATTGACAGAGAAGGAGGGAGTGAGAGGTGAGGTCACTACGTATATATATATATATATATATATATATATATATATTGTGAGGGGGTTAGCTCGGTAGCGGGTGTGTGTGACCCCCTGGATGGGCTCCCCACACAAAACAGGCCCAGCAGACGGAGGTTGTGGTTTTCAAGATCAAAAGGTGCGGTTTATTTCTCTATTTACAGTGACAAAAACACAGCAAAGCAAAAAGAAACATAAACAAAATAAATCCTGGTCAGCTTGACCTCTGACTAAACATGCAGGTTTCCCTAACTAACAACTGGGATCAGCCTGGTGCTGTCCTAGTCCCTAAGTCCCTGGTTTAGTAAATGTCCAAACAAATAGCCACACAGGCTTTGTCTCACCGCACAGGGGTTCACTCTCCCTAGACAGTCCACACAGGTCTGGTTCCAGGCATGAGCAAACACCTAATGAAGCTGGGAGTTTTTATAGAGGCCTTAAACGAGCTGACAAGCTTCAGCTGGTCTCATCAACTCCCTGCCTGCACGACGCCCAGCACTCTCCCTAGAGGTATGAATCATCCATGAGCCCACTAGCCTCAGCTGGGCTTCATCAACTCTCTCCCTAGTTGTATAAGTCGGCATAAAGCCTGAATCTGGGAGAAATATACCTACCCCCCTGGATGCAACTAGGTGACTTTACCTTCCTGCTGTCACATACCCCCCCCTCTTGTTTTAACCTTGGGGTTGGAACACCAGCAATCAGGCATTCATGTACTCGAGACAAAGCATCCACATTCCCCATTTGAACGCCAGGGCGATGCTTTACTGTGAAGTTGAATTCCTGTAGGGCCAGGAACCACCTATTTACTCTTCTATTTGTCTCCTTGTTTTGAGCCATCCACTTTAACGGAGCGTGATCCGTAACCATGTCAAAGTGCCTACCTAGCAGATAGTACCGAAGGGAATCTAGAGCCCACTTCACCGCTAAACACTCCTTTTCAACCGTGGCGTAATTTACCTCATGGGACTTCAACTTCCTGCTGAGGTAAATGACTGGGTGCTCTTCCCCGTTCCAGACCTGGGACAATACTGCTCCTAACCCCACATCTGACGCATCACTTTGTACGACAAAGTCTTTAGAGAAGTCGGGTGAGTACAACACTGGCTGGCTACATAAGGCTTGTTTCAAGAATTGGAACGCTGCCTCAGCCTCGGGGGTCCATTTAATCATGACCGACCCTTTCCCTTTCGTCAGGTTGGTTAGGGGCACAGCCTTAGAAGCAAAGTGGGGAATGAAGCGCCGATAATAACCCGCGATTCCCAGAAAGGCTCGTACCTGCTTCTTGCTGTTGGGACGTGGCCAACTCTGGATGGCCTCGACTTTGTTGAGTTGGGGTTTTATTACTCCCCTGCCAATGGTGTACCCAAGATATTTGGCCTCCTCCTGCCCAATGGTACACTTCTTGGGGTTAGCCGTAAACCCCGCTTCCCGGATAGAGTCTAGGACTGCTTGCACTTTTGGCAGATGTGAGGCCCAATCTGTGCTATGGACAATTACGTCATCCAGGTAAGCCGCAGCATACTTCCGATGGGGCCTCAGTATCTGGTCCATTTTCCGCTGGAATGTGGCCGGCGCATTCTGTAACCCGAACGGCATTCTCTTATATTGGAACGCCCTGTCTGGGGTTACAAATGCGGTTTTCTCTTTGGCCGACTTGGCCAGGGGAATTTGCCAATACCCTTTTGTGAGGTCAAGAGTCGTCATGTATCGGGCTGTTCCCAGCCGGTCGATCAACTCATCTATACGTGGCATGGGGTAGGTGTCAAATTTTGTAACTTTGTTCAACTGACGAAAATCGTTACAAAATCGCCAGCTCCCATCCGGTTTAGGCACCAACACAATGGGACTAGACCAATCACTTTGGGACTCCTCTATCACCCCTAAGTTCAGCATTTTCTGTACTTCCTCCCGTATTGCCTCCCGTCGGGCCTCTGGGATCCGATAGGGTTTTAACTTCACCCTTTCACCGGGCGGGGTAATAATATCATGCTCTACCCCAGATGTTTGTCCCGGCAGCTCAGAGAACACCTCCTTGTTGCGAAGCACAAACTCCTTAACCTCCTGTTGTTGGGGTTGTGACAAGGTGGCTGCTATTCCAACCTCCGGAATCACGCAACCAGTTTGAGCTGGTGACCAAGTTTCTGCGACTAGGGACTCGCTATCCCTCCAGGCTTTCAACAGATTAACGTGATAGATCTGTTCGGGCTTTCGCCTTCCTGGTTGTCTGACCTTGTAAGTCACTTCGCTCACTTTTTCCATTATCTCGTAGGGGCCTTGCCATTTGGCAAGGAATTTACTTTCAACCGTAGGGACAAGTACCAATATCCTATCCCCCGGGGAAAAGGTACGGGTCTTGGCTCCACGGTTGTACACTCTCTGCTGTGCTAACTGCGCTTGGGCCAAATGTTCCTTCACGATGGGCATTACCTGTGCAATTCGATCTTGCATCAGGGCGACATGCTCAATCACACTCCTGTGGGGAGAACTCTCACTTTCCCAAGTTTCCTTGGCAATATCCAACAGCCCTCTTGGGTGTCTCCCATACAGTAACTCAAAGGGGGAGAATCCCGTAGAGGATTGGGGCACCTCCCTAATAGCAAACATCAAATAAGGAAGTAGACAGTCCCAATCCTTTCCATCTCTATCCACCACTTTCTTCAACATTTGTTTTAGGGTTTTGTTGAATCTTTCAACCAGCCCATCGGTTTGGGGGTGATACACAGACGTACGCAATTGCGTCACTTTGAACAATTTACACAGCTCTTTCATAACCCGGGACATAAAGGGTGTACCTTGGTCCGTAAGCAGTTCTTTACAAATACCCACCCGGCTAAAAACAAGAGATAGCTCTTTGGCTATGGTTTTGGCCGAGGTATTTCGGAGAGGGATCGCTTCTGGATAACGGGTGGCATAGTCCATTATAACTAATATGTACTGGTGCCCCCTAGCGGACTTGATTATAGGACCTACCAAATCCATTGCGATCCTCTCAAATGGGACCTCAATGATGGGTAGAGGGACCAGCGGGCTACGGAAATGTGGCATCGGGGCCGACCTCTGACACACAGGGCAGGAGGAACAATAATTTTCTATGTCCTTCATCACCCCCGGCCAATAGAATCTCTGTAATACCCTCTCTCGGGTTTTCTCTGTCCCCAGATGACCTCCAAGAATGTGCCCATGGGCCAACTCCAACACCAACTTCCTGTAAGGTTTGGGCACCACAAGCTGCTCAACGGTTTCTTCTGCCCTTTTTGCCACCCGATACAGTAGGTCCTTCTCTACGCTGAAGTATGGGTAAGTGCAGGTATTATCTGGGTTCACTAACTCGCCATCTATTTCCACTACGTTTTCCCGTGCCTTTATTAGGGCGGGGTCCTTTAACTGTTCTGTGGCAAAATTTTCCCTGTGAACCTCAAGATCAGAAAACTCCACAGACGGTAGGTTTTCGTCTGAGGAGGTGGGCTCCTCTCCAGTTTCTTGAGTCTCGCCTGCCAATACTGACAAGGGAAATTCTGGAGAGTCCTCACCACTCTCAGAGGAGTTCTGGCTATCACCTTCCTGGTACATAGGGGCACCAGTGGGGGGCTCAGGATCATCCCACAGTTCCCAGAACTTCGGAAAATCCCTTCCCACAATGGCATCATGCGGTAATTGAGATACTAACCCCACTGGATGAGAGAGGGTACCTTTGGGGGTCTTGAAACACACTGTAGTCACTGGATACTCTCGGGTGTCCCCATGCACACAAATAACAGCTACCTTGCTATTCCCAGAGACCTCTGTTTTAACTAATTCAGCCTTTATCAGGGTCACAAGGCTACCTGAATCCAGTAATACCACAACATTTCTACCATTAATACACATTTTGCATAAATGTTTCTCAGTTCCCCGAATGGCAGTGCATGCGACTGTCGCACACAGCGACTGACGTCTGTCCGTCAGAAAGTCACATTGCATGGGTTCCTCCACAACCGGGCAATTTGCTGCAATATGTCCCGTTTGCCGGCAGCGGTAGCAAACAATCCTTTTGGCTGCCTCTTGAGCCCCCGACTTCCCAGGCTGTTCTCGCCAAACCCTGGGCAGAGCTCCCACCCTCTCACTCTCTCCACCCTCACCCCTTGGAATCATCTTATCCGCCCCTGGGGATGGTCTGGTCTTAGGGTGGAAAGTCCGAGAGTCTCTGGAAGAGGCCGTCAGGTTCTCTGCAGCCAAGTATCTCTCTACACGATCCACAAGTTTACCGGCCGTTTCTGGGTCTCCATGGCTTACCCACTTTTGAATGGCGGTAGGAAGAGCTCTCAAGAAACGATCCATCACAACACGTTCCACAATCTCCGGTGCGGACAAAGTCTCTGGCTGTAGCCACTTCCTGCTCAGGTGAATGAGATCATACATTTGAGACCTGGGGGGTTTTCCAAGCTGGAAAGTCCAGTTATGCACACGCTGAGCCCGGACAGCCAGGGTGACACCCAGCCTTGCCAATATTTCAGCTTTTAGCATCACATAGTCTTTTGCTTGGTCAGGCTCTAGGTCATAGTAAGCTTTCTGCGATTCACCAGTTAACAGAGGAGCCACCAGTCCAGCCCACTGCTCCTCAGGCCACTTTTCTCTTTCAGCAGTCCTTTCAAATGTCGTCAAAAATACCTCTGGATCATCCTCTCCAGTCATTTTTGTCAATAAACGACTCACCCCAAAGGACGCGGTATTAGTGGGACGGCTTTCCTCACTGGTCTGCGGACGTTGCTGCATTACTGCTTCCATCTGTTGTTGTAGTCTCTGCTCTTGCTTCTGCAACAGGTCTATGAAGCGGGCCTCAGATTGCTGCTGGGCTTGTTGCTGGGCTGCGAAGCTCTTTTGCAAACCTGCATTTGTCTGCTGTTGATTGGCATTTGCTAGAGCCAGCTGTTTCAGTATCTCCTCCATGCTGGCTTAAAAAAAAACTGCCACTGGTTCTCCACCAACTGTGAGGGGGTTAGCTCGGTAGCGGGTGTGTGTGACCCCCTGGATGGGCCCCCCACACAAAACAGGCCCAGCAGACGGAGGTTGTGGTTTTCAAGATCAAAAGGTGCGGTTTATTTCTCTATTTACAGTGACAAAAACACAGCAAAGCAAAAAGAAACATAAACAAAATAAATCCTGGTCAGCTTGACCTCTGACTAAACATGCAGGTTTCCCTAACTAACAACTGGGATCAGCCTGGTGCTGTCCTAGTCCCTAAGTCCCTGGTTTAGTAAATGTCCAAACAAATAGCCACACAGGCTTTGTCTCACCGCACAGGGGTTCACTCTCCCTAGACAGTCCACACAGGTCTGGTTCCAGGCATGAGCAAACACCTAATGAAGCTGGGAGTTTTTATAGAGGCCTTAAACGAGCTGACAAGCTTCAGCTGGTCTCATCAACTCCCTGCCTGCACGACGCCCAGCACTCTCCCTAGAGGTATGAATCATCCATGAGCCCACTAGCCTCAGCTGGGCTTCATCAACTCTCTCCCTAGTTGTATAAGTCGGCATAAAGCCTGAATCTGGGAGAAATATACCTACCCCCCTGGATGCAACCAGGTGACTTTACCTTCCTGCTGTCACAATATTTATTTATATATGTAGCGATACCCTCAAAGGAGCTGCTGGATTAATTTTGGGTCCTACCGTTACCCCACATTTCACCGTCCCAGAACTTAAGAGTCTATGTGATAATTAGAATAGAGGTGATTGCCAGTCACGTCAGTCTTTTTATCAATTGCTTTATTAAACAACTTTAGGATAGAGGGTTAGGGGAAGTTCAGATACCTTGGTTTTGCAGATCACTAATGCGGTTCTTGAATCTAGATGACAACAGCTTTCAATCTCTGGTTCTTGTGACAACCAGATAGGCCTCTCGCACCGACCTAGCAGCCGGTATGAAGCACGGACAAAGTCTCTGCCACAGACTTGAGTGAAAAATGGAAACTCCTGGATAATCCCCTGCCACAGGATTGTTTAGCCAGTAGTCTGTTAGTTAGGTCAGCTGCACAGTATCTGAACCTTTAAGCCATCCGGCAGTACTGTGAGGTAGGTTACTTGGGTGCATCCTCCAAACGAGTCACCAGGCCCTTCCTGAGATACCAGCCATTAGCTCGGTCCTCTACAGTAAGGTCCTCCCCTGGAATATTCTCCGCTTGAGTGGCTTCTTCCCGCAGGACAGACAGCACAGGACCACCTTCAGTTAAGTAGGCCCCAGACATGCTTCTGGGCCTACTTGCAGAAAACACAGCAGCATAGCCTCCGGCCTGGCGGGCCATGAGGCGAGAAGAGACGAACCCCGGAGCACATGGCACTGCCCCTTAAATATCCTTCCCCCAGCATGCCCAGCTACAAAGAAGCTCCTGATTGGACTGTTTTCTGGAGAAAGAACATCCAATACACTTCAGCTGGCTGTATTTCTCACACTGGCCTGTGACAACAGTGATACCTACTGGCAACAGTGGGAAATGCGCACAAACAGCCAAAGCTGGAACAGAAACCAACAATTTACATAATCACTCTGAGCTATTTACAGCTCAGATACCCCTAAATTTACAGAATAGCGCCTGTTCAAATGTAGCAGGGTGCTACATACATACATACACACACACACATTCCCATTAATCCCTTTCCTCATGGGGCTTACAATCTAAGGTCCCTTACCCACATTCATAGGGCAAGTTGAGACAGGAGCCAATTACCTACCAGCATGTCTTTGGAATGTGGTATGAAACCAGTGTACCTGGAGGAAACCCATGCAGGCACATGCAGGAGAACAAGCAAACTCCATGCAGGGAGTGCCATGGCTGGTATTTAAACAAACAACCCTAGTGCTGCTAGGCGGAAATACTAATATCTTAGCCACTGTGTTGGGCATACAGGGTTCATATCAAAGAATTGTCAAGTATTACCAGTGTAGCGCACCCCCAACTAAGAGAGCCGCTGAATTTGGTCTCAGGCCCTGCACACAGCACCGCCAACCCCCGGCAATTCACTCGACCCACTCTGGCACAGTTAGTCTAGGGTAATATCTCTTATACTCTATAATAGAATTCAGACACCAATGCAAAGCAATTAAAGAATAACGAGTTTACTCTCTCTTGGTATAATAGATCAACAGTTATAACAGATCACACGTGCTTCTTGCAGAGCCCTGCAGCGAATAACATACTACACATTAGTGAAATACAGTAATGGCATACCACGTGTAACGGGCATTAACTAAGCGCCCTGTGGCGCAGCAACTAAACTCTACCACTTGGACAGGCCTGACCCAGACTCTAAAACTCAGTCTCTAGGGGATGATTTCTTCGCATGCAAGTCTTTAATGGTGGTGCACATTCAGGAACACATTTGTAATCCACAGATCAAAGTAACAACACGGAACACTTCACTGGAAACCCTTTGACTCAGTTCTGCTATAGATCTCCAGTGGGGTCTCAAATATAAGCGGGTGGGCCACGGCAGTCTGTAGGCCTAACAACAGTATAAAGTATATGGATTGAGCATGTGCTCGCTCACCCCTCCGGACACGATCCCAGTCTGGGACTTCCACCTGTTGTGTCTCCACACACAGCGTCTGCAGCGGTCGGGTCTCCGATCCAACAAAGGTTGAGGAATAACAAAGTCAGATGCCACCCAGGCTCGCAGTAGGGTGGAAGGCTCTTTGGTAACTACGCAAGGCCCCAGGCTTCAGGCCTTGCACACCAGCAGATCCGCACAGGAGGACTTGTTCACCGAAGTCTCGTGTCCCAAAGAGGCAGAGTTTAGCCTCGCCCCTTCCCTTTATAGCCCCACCCATAAGTCTCTGCGGTGGCAACAATGCACCCTGGGTGCCAAATGGTGTTCTGGGTAAGGTAGTCCAGAGAATCTTAAAGGAGACCCCGCTACACACTCCCCCCACTTGAATTCTTTGGTCCCCAAAGATAAATTTAACATACTCTATGGACAACCCTGGATAAAGCAGCGTATGATGTTGGCAAAGGGAATACCCATCAAAACTGAGGAGTTGGATTCCCTTGCCTACAGGTCACACTATCATAAGTGTCCTGCCTAACTGTGCCAGAGAGTGAGTTGGGGTTTCCCTCCACCAAATGAACAGTGGAAGGATCCGGATTCTCAGCACTCCTCCTGGCAGTCACCACAGAATCCTCTGAGCTCTCCCCCATTTGTGGGTAGGTCAACTTCTTAGGAGGCCTTATGACTTTTCGGGTCCTTTGCTCTCTTGGTATTTCTGGCTCTGGCGCCACAGGTTCTTCTTCCGGAGCAGGCTCAGGGAATGCTGCGGGCTCTGGAGCATCTGATTCAGGAGCCGGAAGGTATATAGAGTCCCTGGGGTCCTCCTCTGAGTAGGTGTCACAGGCATCTTCCCAGTGATCTGATGATGGACTAGATGAGATGAACTCAGTAGCTTCTGCATTCAGTTTGGAGCTCACTGAAGATGATGGGCACCCGGTTGACTCCTTCACCGGGGCCCTCTGAAGTTTCCCGCCGGCTTGCGGTTGTCTATTTTCTTCTTTTTGGGGCTGGAACACACAGCTGCAATATGGCCAACTCCTCCACAGTTAAAACAGACTATATCTCCCCATTCTTGTAGAGATGTGGGTGCTGAGGCAATTGGGAATAGTTCCTTCCTTGGTACTTCTCTCTCTGGACCCTCTGGATCTTTTGCTATCAGAGAGGCCAGCATCTCTAACAACTTAGACATTTGTGATTTTAAAGTGTCTACTTCTGAGTCTCTTTCAGGGGTCATCACTGAGTTGACTATCACTGGTGCAGGGGCGGCATATGTCTTAATCATTTGCTGGTCCTGCTGTAGTGCCTCCTCATCTCTGATGATTTTTATCAAGTCAGAGTAGGTCAGTGACGTTCCTCCTCCCGAGGTTTTCAGGTGAAGCCAGACTGGATCCAAGTGCAACGCTCCCTTCAGGACTTGCGTCATTCTTGCCACATCTGTATCTTTGGGCATCATTCCCTTCTTTAATACAATTTTGCACAGCAACCTGTTCAGTCTTCTGACATACTCTGAAAGCTTCTCATTCGGCTGTTGGAAAGTATGTTCGAATTGGTAGATCATCTCTGTCACCTTTTCTAACTGACCGAACTCCTCTTGCAGCATGGCTAGGCAGTCTTGAGCCGTGCAGTCTGTATTCCCAAACCAAAAGCTTTTTACTGCTTCTGCAGCCGCGCCTTTTAGGCTCTCTATCACTCGTTGCCTCTTCTGCACTTCAGGCACCTCCCATGCCTCTACTGCTTGTAATGCCTGCTCCACCCAAGTATCAAAATCTTCCTCCCCTGCAGGAACAGGGAGCTTCCCCGAGAATGCCTTTAATCTCCGGTAGCTAGTCTCTACATGTACTGTGCTTGTCTTCTGACATTTTGTTAGCAGATCCCCTATAGCATTTATCAGTTCTGGTGATATGGCAGTGACAGGTGCAGGTGCCGCCGGAGGCGTCGCCCTGTCTCTTCTTTCAGGTGAGACACGGGTTGCCCCTTGCGGTGATCCCGTTGGTGATGGCTCCTTCTTTATAGTCATTGCGTGCGCCAATCTATAGGTTTTGTTGTCTGGCGTCCTCACACAGTTGCGCTTGAAAGTCTCTGGCATCCCGTCCCAGTATTCTACTAGTGCATACTGATACGAGATATCGGGGTCTGACTTCATCTCCGTCACCCACGGTGTATGATCTGGGGACACGGACATCATTAGCTGCTCTACCATCTCTGTTGACTACCGACTTGTCTGGCTCTGCTCTAGATGCTTCGCACCACGCTTTTACTGTTAGCGGGTCCATGCCAGTACCTCTGGCGTGTTCACCTGCTGTATCAGGATCCCGGACGAGCCCCCACGTGTAGCGCACCCCCAACTAAGAGGGCCGCTGAATTTGGTCTCAGGCCCTGCACACAGCACCGCCAGCCCCGGGCAATTCACTCGTCCCACTCTGGCACAGTTAGTCTAGGGTAATATCTCTTATACTCTATAATAGAATTCAGACACCAATGCAAAGCAATTAAAGAATAACGAGTTTACTCTCTCTTGGTATAATAGATCAACAGTTATAACAGATCACACGTGCTTCTTGCAGAGCCCTGCAGCGAATAACATACTACACATTAGTGAAATACAGTAATGGCATACCACGTGTAACGGCCATTAACTAAGCGCCCTGTGGTGCAGCAACTAAACTCTACCACTTGGTCAGGCCTGACCCAGACTCTAAAACTCAGTCTCTAGGGGATGATTTCTTTGCATGCAAGTCTTTAATGGTGGTGCACATTCAGGAACACATTTGTAATCCACAGATAAAAGTAACAACACGGAACACTTCACTGGAGACCCTTTGACTCAGTTCTGCTATAGATCTCCAGTGGGGTCTCAAATATAAGTGGGTGGGCCACGGCAGTCTGTAGGCCTAACAACAGTATAAAGTATATGGATTGAGCATGTGCTCGCTCACCCCTCCGGACACGATCCCAGTCCGGGACTTCCACCTGTTGTGTCTCCACACACAGCGTCTGCAGCAGTCGGGTCTCCGATCCAACAAAGGTTGAGGAATAACAAAGTCAGATGCCACCCAGGCTCGCAGTAGGGTGGAAGGCTTCAGGCCTTGCACACCAGCAGATCCGCACAGGAGGACTTGTTCACCGAAGTCTCGTGTCCCAAGGAGGCCGAGTTTAGCCTCGCCCCTTCCTTTTATAGCGCCACCCATAAGTCTCTGCGGTGGCAACAATGCACCCTGGGTGCCAAATGGGGTTCTGGGTAAGGTAGTCCAGAGAGTCTTAAAGGAGACCCCGCTACACCAGAGTCTCTGAAGGCAATACATCTTCTCACAGTTAAAGGGGAAAAAGGGAGATCAGTGACTAGCAACAGCATGATCCCAAGGATTCTCATGTACATTTTACAGTAAGCTCTCCTAGAATGGAGACTTCCTAGCATTAAAGTGATTGTAAAGTCTCATTGTTTTTTCTATAAAAATAACAAACATGTTATACTTACCTGCTCTGTGTAGTGGTTTTGCGCAGAGCAGCCCAGAGCCTCCTCTTCTCAGGTCCCCCGCTGGAGCTCCTGGCCCCTCCCTTCTGTTGAGTGCCCCTACAGCAAGCACATTGTATATATTGTATATATTGTATTGTGTATATAAAACTAGATATAAACAGAGTTACAAAGAGCAGCAGGCCGAAACTGAGAAGGCCCAATCCAAAGCCTATTTTCTATGTCAGAGATCCTATGGTGCTGTCACAACATATTTTCCAACAACTCCTGTGGGTTTAATTTTGGCAGAGCTGTTTGGGAGCTTGAAAAAAGAACATTACAAGCATGTTAAATTGAAAACCTACGTTTTTGACTGTGCTGAAAAGTAAAAACAGATCTAAAGGTGAAAAATACTCACGAGGCAAAGAGACGATCTCAGGGCTGTCCATCTGACCAGGAAATTCTATGATTTTTTTTTTTTTTACAAAATTGAAAGAAAATATGCAGATTATTAGATATTTGTTCCTCTACTTTAGGTCACTCCAATAGTGCTGCAGTTGCATATATACATATGTAGCGGGTATGTACTATTTAGGGGCAGCATCTGGGTGGTAGTATGACCCAGATGCACTATTGATAGAGCAGGGCTATGTTTTATTTGTGTGAGGACATCAGTGGTGTTGAGTTCCCTGCGGCTCAGTAGGTGGCGTTGTCATTCTGAACTGGGGTTGAACCACTACTGCAGTGCCGTACCCTTTTTGACCTCTCGCGGCAGCTGTACTGTGGGGCGGGGAACCCGCTGTGATTGCTGGGAGAGGGTATAAAGGGGTCGGACATCTTCACCACGAGGTCCGAGTCCCAGGCACCTTCAGCCTGCGGGCTGCTGTCCGTGATCGGTGTCCAGGCGCCCTTGGCCTGTACACGTGGAGTTCGTGTTCCATCCCAGACACCTTCAGTCTGGGGTGAGGTACTTAACCGGAGGCCTGGGGCCCAGTACCTTCTACTGGGTCCCGCAAGGGAGGGATTGTCCTAGGGTGCCCCAGGTGTTGGGCACCCGAATCCAGAGGTGTAAGGGACCAGAGGAGGGATTCAACCGAAGATCTGGTGCAGCATATTGCCAGTGCCGGGTGAACCTCTGGAGACCGTCCGGATAGATATCTTTCCCGAACAAGGGCCAATTCATCAGGGAAGGTGATTCATGTTCTATGACCGGTGGCAGCGGTTCATCTAGTCAATTCAGGTCGGTGGCAGAGGCCTACTATTAGGCCTGTGGCAGGGGCCTCAACAGTTCACCCGGTTGGTGGCAGCGACCAATCTCACGGTCGGTGGCAGAGACAGTGCGCCAAGCCTATTCGCAAGAAAAAGGAATAGGAGTGTTCACTGTGCCTGGGCCTACTCGTATCCACGCCCTGTCTGTTCGTTTTAAAAGTTCAACTGATGCTGTTCATGTGAAAGAAGAATAAAGGAGTGTTGGACTTTTTATGGTGTGGGGCTCCATTACTGACAGTCAAACTTCCCCTTTGCAGGAGGGCCAGAGGCTCCGTCTAGAACACAGACCCGAAGGTAACATAAGTGTTGGCCTTCACCTTTACATACGAGAGGACATGGGCCGTAGTGAACCTCATCCTCCTCCCGCATACCCCTAGACAAGCCAGCCGTTTTATTTACAAGGGGGACGGGGGTGAGGCCGCTACACATATATCAACACACTGCCACACCCCTACATGACCCCTCACACATACAAATTGTGGTATGTACTGTATAGAAAATTTAGTCATAGTTGCAAGTTCCCCTCACTTAAGAATGTAGGTTGAGACATTGTGGTGGCATTTCTGGTCTGGGCCTTGCAGCAGTCATGCCATAGCAGATGGCGTGTTTAGACAGGTTTCTGCTTATGGTGTGGTGACATCACCTTTATGCTCAAAAGCCTCTGATTGCCACCCAAGTGCAAAAGTCTCTACTTGGTCAATGACATCAGAATTTATTTTTGCTTGTATTAATACGTCCAGGAATCCATCATTTTAGTGGCAGGAGTGCATCTTGTACAGATTTGTAATGTGTACAGAAGACAGTCTTAGATTGTTGGGTTCTAGGTGCAGAGGTGCGAGCTGTGGAAAAGAAATGTGGAGAGGGGGGGCTAAGTGCATTGGTAGGAGCCTGGAGCTGTGGATAGATAGTGTGCAGAAGTGGGAGCAATGGAGGGGAGGGGGGGGGCTGAGTGCAAAGATGAAAGCTGTGGACAGGAAGCAGTTGTGCAGATGTGAAAGCCCGGATGAGGGTGCCTGGGTGCACAGTGGAGAGGTGTGGGTGGGAGTAAGTTGTAGACAGGAGGAGCAGAAATAAGGTTTGGAGGGGAGGCAGGGATAAGCTTGTGGGGTGGTGCAGAGGTGAGCTGTGGGAGGGGGGGGTAGAGAGGTAATCTGTGCACCTGGGATGCAGAGGTAAGCTGTGGATGGATTATGTAACATACAGTATACATTATATATTCCTGACAATATTCTTTACAAACCAAAAACAGGTGTAGCGGGGTGTCACTTTATGGTATGCGATAAAGACTACTTTTATATGCAAGTGAACCCAGATCCCTCCGGAGTTTTATTTGACAATAGATTGGCTATTGTTTAACCTTGAGAAAGGTGCATGGTGGGACTTGTGGTACAGGGAGAGATGGACTCCAATGCCGTGGATGTTAAGTAGACTACTGTACCCACAGTGCAGCTGTACACCCACAGTGCATTGCCCGGTGCAAGGTCTGCTGGGGATGGTTATTTAAGGGGGGGGACATCGCCCGCCCAGCAAGTCGGAGCCTGTGTTGAGGCCTATTGTGTCCGTCTAGGCCGTAGAGCCTGGGCCTGCAGATTCCGGAAAGCCTGCTTGTCGGAAGGAGAGGAATCCCATCCGAAGAGCCTGCTGACATCTCGGAGCATCCAAGAGTCGATCCATCTATCAACTTCCATACGGTTGTCTGAGGGACCAGAGACTACGGGTGGTAGAGAGATCGTGTGCCGGAGCACCAGCAGCGGAACCAGCCGAACGGACTGGGCCTGGTCGGGC
Organism: Rana muscosa; assembly: GCA_029206835.1. Taxonomy (NCBI): domain Eukaryota; kingdom Metazoa; phylum Chordata; class Amphibia; order Anura; family Ranidae; genus Rana; species Rana muscosa. Next base: position 736,283,556 of record CM055116.1, read on the forward strand.
GAGAGGGCACTTGCCCAGGACTCTTAACTGTTTAGTAGGCCCGTGATCCTTTGTTTAGGGCCAACCGCCATCAGAGCAGTGCTATGCGCACCAGGGAACAGTGTGTTGCGCAGTAACTGCGTAGTTAAAGTTTGGCATTTAATTACCAGTGACTTCACGCCCAGAAGTATTGCGGGAGTTCAGCTTATTTTTCTTTTTGGGCATCCCTTGGATTACAAATATTACATGCACCAACATTTGCTAGCGAAGATCCCTTCTATTGGAGTAACTGGACATTAACATTAGTCAGGTCTGACTGGAACTCACAGTGACAGTACTGGGCGCCATATCGCCCACTGGGGGGAGCTCGCGAGTACAGTTTATTCAAAGACATTTAGTGTGTTATAAGATTCTATTATATCCTTGTACATTTATATGTTTATAACTTTGGCTTTTGCAGGGCTCTGCATAAGTAAACCGCATTTTTGTTTAACCTGTCACTACTTATTCAGTAAAGTACTTTTGTGGTTGAGCAAACACGTTGTGTGGAGTATTAACTACTACAGGGAGACGGCTAACACAGGTAATCAAATTTTTAACTGTGATTGTATGCCCTATTGCGGTATTGTGGTTCCTATAGCTAGTGGGTTCCACAATCCTATTTGTTTGACAGCTGTGCCAGTCGAGGGGTAGAGTCAGTTTCTTGGGGTTGACAGCAGTAAGGTACGGACCCAAAACAATACCAGCAGCTCTCTTAACTGGGGGTAGTGCTACACGTGGGGGCTCAAGTCCGGGATGTTTTGCAGCAACCCCCTGGAAGTTGGACTATTTTTTTTTTCTCCGTGTATGTGGTTCTGTGAAAATTGAACTGCCTCACTTATGAGGAAAATGGAGGTCAGGCCTGTACTGGACTTTTTCTAAACTGCGTAGTTCGCGGGCGTGTCTCAAACATAGAAAAGCCTGCGAGCTACGTGCAGGAAGAAAAGGGGAGGAGCCCCGCATTGGCGCCAAAGGGACAGCGTGAGCTGGATTAGTGAAGGAGAAGCAATTTGGCTGCTGCCCCATGGACTTCTGATGCATCTGGACCTCGGATGTTCCCAACCACCTCAACCATGGACATTGCTCCCCTCACTGCCCCCCTGGTGGATACAGGGATCCAGCTTAAGCCTAGGGCCGCTTCGCTCTCTATTTCTGCCGAGATGCGGAGGCCCTGGGCATGCTCTGCCCCAGATGCCAAGGACTAGCGGTGCAGTTACGGCCTTTTGGAAAGTGTGCATCCTGTGGAGAGTTTCTATTCGAGGTGGATTAGCCCACGAGAAGCCCCAGGTCTACCGGGTCAACTGCCTTACAGGTACTGTCACTTCCGAGGAAGAAACCTGTACTCCCACAGTTGAGCCCACGCGCACCGCATCGACTGCCACAAGGGTGGCCAAGGGAGATGTCTCAGCTGCTGCAGAGCCATCGGTGGATACCGTAGCGGATGCTGCCTCCGTCACCACCGAGACCTCCATTCCGCCCGCCAAGCGAAAGGTGGGCTATGTTAAGGCCTCCCGCGGCCGCGGTTGAAGCCTGCCCCAGCGCCTGCCTGAACCGGATCTTCAAGCCGGAGAGACCTCCAGGAGATCCACGTCAGGGGATGGTAAGGAGGCTGGGGGAACTGTGACATTGAGTTTGCCGGGGAAGGGAGGGAAGCTCATGCCCCATGCTACTGGGGATGTGTGGACAGCCAACCCACGGGAACTTTCTGTTTTTGGGGACAGTGTGTCTGTATCTACCAAGAATTACCTGCCGGCAGAGGAGTATGACACTTCCGATCTGGATTCATGATCCGATGTGGGGGATGATTACGAGATCGACAAGGTTTTCGTTAAAAAGGGATGGGACAAAGTTCCGGTGACCTTAGGGGGTATCACCGATGGACTCTGGGGAAACTACACCCCGAGTGGAAGCCTCTGTTTTAAAGGAAGATGTTGTTCCCACACCCGCTCTGCCTACACCTGCATTATCCGTGCTTACTGCTACAGAGGGACGTCCGCCGTTGCGGCCATCTTTGCCACAGCTGGAACCAGCCTCAATATCAAGGTCCCCGGATGCTATCATTCTTCCTGGAGCGGGAGATTGGGCAACCATGCCACCCTTAGCCCGGTTGCAGCGGCTCCTAAATAGAAAGATTGCCACGGAGTACGGGTGGGAATACCCTTACGTTCCCAAAGAGCTTCTCTTTGAAATCGAGGCCTACCGGAAACGGTGGTAGGCTGATTTAGTCTGGGACCATTTGGAAGTGCACAGAGGCCGCAGGTATTTAAAATGTTCTGTCACCATGGCAGATCGCTACAAAGGGTGCCGTAAAGAATGGACTTATGGTCGGCACATCCATGCGGATCTTGTGGTGATTTGCTGCAGAGAGAAAGAGGATACTGTGTATTCAATTGAGACACTAGATAAACAGGGGAAAACTCTTGTTCTCTCAGATCCTCAGTATTATCTGTGAAGTGGAACTTGTGTGCTGTTTTGTTATTCCGTTTCACAGGGACCGCCTGCCCTGAGCTCATGACTTTGCCCGCTGCTCCAAGGGATAACTCTACTCAACTGAGCCACCGGAGAATTGTTTTTTTTTCCCCTCTCTCCTCAGCTCCGCAAAGGAAAGAAGTGTTTTTTTTCTTTTCTCACTGAACAATGGGGTAGTTTAGTCAGGGCCAAAGCGAGCAACTGTCGTGGTCAAGAAGGAAGATTTGTGTGAAGTAAATTCATGCCCACGCGCAATATTAGAGTGTATTGACTTGAGTTGCCACTAGGTGGTAGTGTTTTGCAGAAATATTTTACTGAAGCCAGGTTTATCAAAGCAAAATTCTAGAGGGTAATCATCTCTTTCCGGAGAGATGTTTTTTGTTCTGTATACCTTAGATGTAGGATGGTTTACTGTGTGCTGTGTTTTTTCTTTTCTCTCCCTCTGCAGGTGATCTGCTATCAACTCTACCGGAGAATGGGTGGGATGGATATGTTAGGAGGGGTGGGATTGTAACTTGTAATACTGTGTGTTTTTGTATGTATATTTTTACATGCTCTTCTTCTTTTCTCTTCCTCTGCTATTCCCAAATAGTTTGGTTCAGGCACCTTTCTGAAATAATAGTGCTGTACATAGTTGTGAATAGATCAGAGTCCACTCAGGACTGAGGAGGGTTTTCTGACCTATTCCAGCCACTGGGGACAGTGGCTTTTCAAGGGGGGGTATGTGTAGCGGACCCCCAAAATTGGGGTCGCTATGCCTTAAGTTTAAGGGCAGCCTGAGCAATAGTTTGGCTCAGGTTTTCTGATTCTATAGATTGGACTCTGCTCTGGTGTTACCTGGGAATATAGTTCCCCTTGACCTGCGGGTGGCCGGGAGAGGGTACATAAGGGGCAGACGCCATGATCTGAGAGAGTTTGGCTGGGGGATTCCAAGGTGGGTGAATTGGTCGAGAAGTCTCGGGCACCTTCAGCCCGAGGCTGTATTGTTCCAGGTAGGCCCAGTACCTTCAACTGTGTCTACAGCTAAACCATCGGAGTCCCAGGGAACCCAAGGGAGGGTGGCCCGCTCTGAAGGAGAGGAAACCAGGGGAGGACCTGTCCAGAGGATCGGTGAAGGAAGTCACTGTCTCAGGAGAGGCCTGGTTGCCTATCAGAGGGAAGGATTCCGTGAGTTGCACAATAGCTCCTGTGTGGTGCCCCATTGGCACCTATGGTCTCTAAAGGTTGCAGGCGTTGGGGAGTTCTCGATTCAGGAACTAAAGGATTCTGTGGCAGAGGATCTCCTGAACTTGTCTTTGAAGGGGACTAAATCTGAAGTAACTGTTTGTGCTCCACTCCGGCTGCTAGAACTGTGAGAGGGATCTATCCGGGTGAGCAATACCCACTCAGGCTTGAGTGGAGAATAGGGTAACTGGGTGCCGCGTGCCTGAACTTATCTCCCTACCCAACTCTATCTCTGTCTTCAACCTTTTCCCCAATCTGTTCCAAGCAAGAAAAATAAACTTGTCTAGTGGAGTTTAAACACAGTCTGGACATTGGCCTTCTTTTGGGAGAAAGAATAGACTTTTCCCTATACTCTAGGGACGAGAACCAATGGAGGGAGGTAACTCGCTGCAGGACCCAAAAATAGTATGAACACCGCTCAACCTCTTATACCAGGAGGATACGGGCATGTGGCATGGTCTGCCTTACCCTGCAAGTGAAGGTAAGCAGGAAAAAGGGTCCGTGTACTACACAGGTATAGAGGCACTCAGGCATCTTGCAGAGGAGATAGATCAAAACAGCAGCGTTTTCGATGAAGCTCAGTCCATCTTTCTCAAGATTTTCTCCATCATCAGAAAGATGGACAGAGCTTCATTGAAACAACAATAAAAATGCTGCTGTTTTGTTCTATCTCCTCTGCAAGACTCGTAGGTGCCTCGATACATGTTTTGGATTTGTATGCATTTCTTTGTAAAGGCCCGTACACACGGTCGGACTTTTGCCCAACAAACTTCGTTTTAAGCAAGTTGGACCAACAATCCGACCGTGTGTACGCTCCATCGGACAAACTTTTTTCGTTTGGTTTTGTTTTCATCGGACAAAAGTTGGGTCTGCAAACAGACAAACTTTTGCCCAACAAAAGTCAGATGGAGCAAAGTCCTACCGTGTGTACAGAAAACCATAGGACTTTTGTCCGATGGACAAAACAACTAATGTTAAAATCAACCAACAATAGCAGAAGTTGACCAAAGGGTGGCGGTAAAGAGCAGAAAAGAGCAGAAAAACCATGTGATGTTGCAAAAAGTTTTGGGAAAGTTTGCAGAAAAGTCCTGTGGTGTGTATGCTATGGGTGTGCCCGGCCAGCTCCGTTCGGACAAAAATCCACGGAAAAGTCCGATGGAAGTCCGACCGTGTGTACGAGGCTTAAGTGAACACCGGGCATTTACTTCAAATAGTGCTGTGGCTCCCCCTGGGCCTAGCCTTATTCTGTATATTTCGATAATTTGTGTGCAGAAAAGCAAGTTTTTAAAAATGATTGTGCTGAGGTTTATATTTAATAATTAATGCATATTTGATAAGTATAAGGACTATGGCATATGTATGATGTGTATACAGTAAGTAGACTTAGGTATGCCCCTTTAACTGTCAGTACAATGAGGCCAAGCCCATTATTCTTTTCCATGGTGTGCCCCAGATCTTTTTACAATCCTTTTTTTTTTTTAAAGATATGTTTTATTACATTTTTCCATAACATACAGACATAGAAAGACAATATGTGGGGGCCTAGCCAGGCCTGTCCCACACACAACATTAACAACTTGCTCCTATATCAGTCTACACAGAAGAATATCTGCACATCCATTTAAGCAGCATAATATAATATAAAGACAAATTACAGCAACATAATAGACCTACTAGACAGTCATAGCTGGTAAAATTGCATAGGAGTATAGTTATGGTTCAAGGTATGCTACAACCTACCTACTCTTTCATGGCAGTATGGGGGAAAGGGTCAGGGGGCTAGCCAGCCACCTGCCCCAAATTTTATAAAATGTTTTCTTCCTTTTGCGGATCTCAAAAGTGAGTTTGTAAAGTGGAAGGGCATCATTGACTAGTTTCAACCATAGCCCCACTGTTGGGGTTGCTGCTCCCCTCCAGGTCAATAAAATTGATTTTTTAGCATAACAGTAAAGGATCCAAAGCAATCGTTTGACCTGGGAGGGAACAGTGAGGCCGCCAAAGACCCCCAGGAGGCAATTCTTGGGATTTAATATGTTGGGAAGCCCCAGCGCTGAAGAGAGAAAGGAGTCTACTCTCCTCCAAAACTCCTGCACTATGGGACAACTCCAGAAGCAATGAATGAAGTCAGCTGTATATCCACATCCCCGAAAGCACTCAGCCGAGGACAAAATGCCCATTCTGTGCATCCTGGCCGGGGTGAGATGCGATTGGTGGAAGATTTTTATTTGGATGATCCTGTCCCTGGAGGATACAACAGAAGCCTTGAAAGTGGCACAGAATTCGGACCAGTCCTCCTCTGTTATGGATATATCTAGGGAGTCCCATTTACGTTGTGATGCCTTGAATCTAGGGTTGGAGCCCACCGCCAGTGCTAAATAATAAGTAGAGATAAGTTTTGTGCGGTCTGGGGATCGTAAGAGTTTTTCTAAGTCAGAAATCACAAGCGGGTTGTCTAGTGAACCAAACTGTGCTCGCACAGCGTGTCTAAGCTGATAGTAAAAAAATAAGTAGTTATATGGTAAGTCAAAGTCAGTTCTCATCTGCGCGAAAGATTTAAATCCTTGAGGTGAGTATATGTGACATAAGTATTTTATCCCCCGAGAGGTCCACCTTTGTGGGTCAGGCAGGGAGCCAAATTCTGGTAATGTAGGGTTAAACCAAAGTGGACTATTAGGGGAGACTGACCAGGAGCCAGGGGCGTGTTTAAGCATCACTGTTTTAAATAGGGACAGAGATGTACGTAAAATAGTCAGTCCAGGTCCCGGGGGCGTGCATCCACGATAAACAATGTTATGCAATGTTTCGAATGATGAGACCATGGCACCTTCAGTGGTGGTACAGGCATTATTCGGGTCAGGGTGCAGCCAATCATGAATATTAACCAGTTGGGATGCTTGATAGTAAAGGTAAAAATCAGGGAAAGCTAATCCTGCCAAGTGGGACGGAAGGCGCAGAGTTTCCAGTGCCATTCTAGGGGGCCTACCATTCCAAAGGAACGCTATACAAATCGAATCAATACTCTTAAAGATTGTTTTGGGAATTTTGCAGGGGGAGTTAGCCAGGACATACAAAAGTTTAGGAAGATATATCATCTTTAGGATATTGGCTCGCCCCATCAGATCCAGGGGTAAGTCCTTCCATTGTTTAGTTTGGGTTTGCAGTTGGAGTAGTAAAGGGCCTAAATTATTGGTAATATATAGGGATAATGGCAATTGAACTATAACACCTAGATATCTAAAGGAGGTGGCTATTTGTAGTCTAGAATCCGAGTGAACCTGTGGAGCAGGAGTCTGATCTATGGGGAAGAGGGTAGATTTCTCCCAGTTCACTCGGAATCCAGAAAAGTCTCCAAAGGTTGTCACCGTGGTCAACAGACTAGTAAGTGAGTCCTGAGAGTCTGCTAAGTAAACCAATGTATCATCTGCATAGAGCGAGATCCTTTCTTCTATCTCATTTATGGGTAATCCGTGAAGGAGTGGTGAATTACGGATCCGAATAGCAAGGGGTTCCATGGCCAGGGCAAACAGGAGGGGCGACAAAGGGCAACCCTGTCGAGTGCCTCTGGTGATCTTAAATGTGTCAGTGATCTGAGAATTAATGCGAATGCGGGCGAGTGGCATGGTATAGAGGAGTTTGATCCAGGCTATCAGCCGTGGACCAAAGCCATACAACTGCAAGACCCCAAACAGGTATGGCCATTCCACACTGTCAAAGGCCTTGCAGGTGTCCAAGGACACCACAACTCGGGTCGCCGGACAGTCATGTGGAAACGTCAAGTTGTGGAACAGTCTACGAATGTTCATCTGGGTTGATCGACCGGGTATGAAACCACCCTGATCACTCCCCACTAGCCCTGGGATCACCCTGTTCAGGCGGTTCGCCAGAGCCTTGGCTAGAATTTTGGTATCAACATTAATAAGCGATATCGGCCGATAGGAGTCACATTTTAACGGATCTTTTCGCGGTTTAAGAAGTAAAACAATAAGTGCCTCTCTCATAGAGGGAGGAAGTACCCCCTCCTGCAATGCTGCATTGTATGTTTTAAGCAAAATAGGGCCAAGAAGGTGCTGAAATTGCTTATACCATTCCACTGGGAACCCGTCCAGACCTGGCGTCTTATGAGCCGGCATCTGTGAAATTGCCAATGAAAGTTCTTCCACAGACAGCGGCTCATCCAACTCTCCCCGGACCTGGTCTGTCAATCGGGGGAGCGACACCTGGCCTAAATAGTCATCTAGTTGTGTCTCTGAATAAGTAACTCTGGAAGTATAGAGGTCTTGATAAAAGGAGAGAAAGGCTTCTGCTATATCCTGAGGGACAGTACTAATCGTAGTTCCTGAAACTAATATCCTGGGGATAGAAATAGGGGCATGGTCAGGTCTGGAAAGATATGCGAGTAGGCGCCCTGCTTTGTTACCATGCTCAAAAGTCTTTTGCGTGACATAGAGTAAACGTTTTTTAGTGAGATCTAACAAGCGAAGTTCGTATTCCCTGCGACTATGAAGCCACGGGGCTAACGTGGCCGCAGAGGGCCTTTCAGAGTACTCTGCCTCCGCCTTCACCATAGTCTGTTCTAATTCCTCAGTACGTTGTAGATTATTTTTACGCAGAATACCCGTAATTGACATAAAGGCACCTCTCAACACTGCCTTGGAAGCATCCCAGACAGTGGTGAGTCCAGTAGTACCCTGATTCAGTTGCCAGTATTCAGTCACGCCCTTCTGGCACTCTGCCTGAACAATCTCATCCTCAAGCCAATGTGAGTTCAATCTCCAGACCCGGGGGCCCGATTTTGGCAGGAGGAGAAGACCAATCAGCAAAGGAGCATGGTCCGAGATCCCTCTAGGCAGGTAAGCTATGGAATGAACCAGGGGGAGTACATCCGCCGGGGCAAATGCCATATCTATGCGAGACATAGTATGGAAGGAGTCCGAATGACAGGAAAACTGTCTGTCATCCGGATGCTTCCAACGCCATAGCTCGGTAAGGGCAAATACCTGGGTCCAGTCAATAAAAGAGGGGTACGGCCTGCCCCCACCCCGCAAGCGGTCTACTGAAGGGTCGAGTACAGCATTGAAATCACCTACAAAGAGCAGGGGACCCGGGGATCGGGACAGTAACATGAGAGACAAATGGGAAAGGATTTCTGAGGAAAACGGTGGAGGAATATATATGTTCACCAATGTAAAAATTGTGGAGGCTATACGGAGGGTTATTATAATAAATCGTCCCGCAGGATCCGACTTCACAAGCAAAGTCTCAGCCGGGAGGGACTTCGCCAACAAAATCGAGACCCCACGGGAGAAGTTAGAATAAGAGGCATGATAGTGGCTGGCCAGCCAGGGCCTTTTAAGGGACTTAAGCTTAGAGCCAGTAAGGTGGGTCTCTTGGAGACAAATGATATGGGGTCTGTATTTTTTTAGATAGGAAAACAGCAGGGACCGCTTGTGAGGTGAGTTCAAGCCCCTAACATTCCACGAAATCAGTTTTAAAGTGTCAGCCATGAGTAAGTATAAGGAATACAGGAACAATGCAAGGATAACCATGTGATGCAGCATACCACAAACAGTTTCTATGACACTGTCTATAATAGGTGTGCAATAGTGGCAAAAAGAACATTTTCCTAGGAGCAGCTATACCAACCAAACACCAAAGAGGCCAGTCCTTCTCAAGACCTAAAACTTGTGAGAGGACCGCCGAAATAAACATCCCACCCTTAACCCACCCCCCTCCCTGCTCTACCAACCCAAACACAGTGAGCCTTGAACCCCAAAACAAAAACATTCCCCCCTCAGCAACAGTCTGGGGAAGAAGCGAAAAACCCTGTGGCCTCGCCACCTACTGGTATGGGGGGAAGCAGCAGTTCCATAATGGCTCACAACTGCAGTGTAAACGTCCCTGTTGTAGAATCTGGAGGAAAGAAAAAAAAAAAATATATAAAACATTTCTCTTCTTTTTGAGATAGAAAAAATAAATCAAAAGAATCTCTTCTTTCTTTCCCTTTCCTCTCCACCCCTTTTGAAAATTAAAGGCACAGACAGTAATAAGTGCAAGAGGCACAGTGATAGTAATCTGCAGTTCAAAGGGCAGTAATAATAGGAGCTCTTATCCGGATTGTTAATAGTGCAAGAGTGACCTCTGTAGGGGAAAAAAAAAAAAAGGGGGGGGAAAGGCAATTAGGGCCAGCCTCTGACCAGGGGTAGAAAGTCACAGTAACAAGTTGATTCCCAGAGGACCGAGCCCCTGGGAAGCAGATAGGGGAAATGAAGGGTCATCTGGAGACTCATGTTCCTTCACTCGAGAATTCAATTGCGGCGTTGTTGTCTGGGTTGTTTCCCAAATCTTGAATCTAACCAGGACATAGCTTCTTTAGGACAAAAGCAAAAGTGGGCTTTGCCTTCATGGATGATCCGCAGCTTAGCAGGGAACAACATAGCATAGGGAAGACCTTCATTACGGAGACGATCTTTCACTGCTGCAAAGGATATTCGCTGGCGCTGTACTTCAGCAGAGAAGTCAGGATAGATGGATATGTTGTTGCTGTTGAACTTGAGGGGACCTTTTTCTCTGGCCAGGCGTAGAATAGTAACCTTGTCCCGGAAATTAAGGAATTTTGCAATGAGAGATCTCGGGGGGGCCCCAGGTTGTGGGGCACGCGGGGGGGTGCGGTGCGCCCTCTCAATTTCAAAGGTGTTGGAAAATTCTTCCACCCCGAATACATCGCGCAACCATTTGTGTAGAAATCTTTCCGGGCGGGGACCCTCCGATCGTTCCGGGAACCCCACAAATCGGAGGTTGTTCCTTCTGGAACGATTCTCCAAATCGTCCAGCTTAGCTCTGAGGACCCCCAACTCATCCGTGGCTGTGCGTACAGTGGCAGATAATGGATGCACAGAGTCTTCCAGGGAGCTGACACGGCCCTCTACCTCCCCAATCCTGTCCCTCAAACTCTGAACATCCTGCTTCAAAAGGGAGAAATCAATGTGGATGCTCTCTATTTGTAAAGTGAGGGAGGTTTTGACATCTTTAATGGCTACCAGGATTTCAGCCAGGCTGGGCTCAGCAATGGAGGGGCTCAGGGATGTAGATTCCTCTGAGTATGCTGGGGAGTCTAAGGGTTCAGTGTGCACAGCCTGGGTGCGAAACACAGCAGGGACAGAGCCACTCACCCCCTGATAGGAATCCTGTGCTGCAGATGTAGATGACTGCAGCGCGGCCTCGTGCACTGCCGGAGGATCGGCGCCATCTTGCCTTCTAAACCGGGCCAGTTGTTCCGCCGTTGATTGGGGCGCGGGTGGCCCGTATTTATTCACCATCATGCCTGTATCTGGTGCCCGCCGTCCTTAGGAGCAAAACTGTGCCTTTAGGTAGCAGATTGAGGGTAGGATGCCTGCAGGATGGATAAGTGGAGCCGGAGCTATGAGATTAAGCAGCCGCTCTCATGGACTCTCAGCCACGCCCCCCTTTTTACAATCCTAGCGACGCCCCTATTGACAACTGTGAGTAAAAGAGTTACTGTGCTACACTCATCTAAGACTTTGTGTGAATTTAATGTTGCAGGTAAAGAGGTTAGTGCTTATACCAGCTTGGTTAAGTGTTGCATTCTGCCCACCAATTACAATGGGTGCAGTTGGGTATGACTGCAGCGGAGACTATGTAAAAGAAGGACTGTAACCAATGATGCTGTCATCTGGAATGGAGAAAGACCTCCAGCCATTTGTTCCTGTTTTACAATGGTAACCTGTAAGGTACCTGTGATAGGTAGTGTCCGAAGTGGAACTTGTGTGCTGAGGATTCAGGTGAAAACGTAGTCAGGCAGATTAGATTGGCAACAGGTCAGGCAAAACGGTACACGATCGAAATCCAGAGAGTGGACAGGCAGGCAAAGGTCATACACGAGCTGGCGGTGAAGTACAAGATCAGCAGGCTAGAGAGTAGTCAGTGATTCAGGAAGAAGTGCAACACGATAATCAAGATCACAAGCAATCAGAACACCCAGGGAGCTCATCCACACAAACGGGCGCTGAGAAATATCATCACTTCCTATTTATGGGCTGCATTGATTGAAAATTGTCCACAGCTGGCAGCAGATGGGGCTAGTGAGTCCAAGGTAAGGCTTAATACAGTGAGGACATTTCCAGAAGTTCAGATCTCCTCCGTAGCACAACAGGTAAGGCTGCAGCTGTGGGAGCAGGAAGATCCAAGTTCAAACACACCCAGGTACATGACAGTAATCCCTTGGGATTTCAAATACTGCCAATTGGGAGTGAGTGCTCCTACCAAAGTTTCAGTGCCCTAACACCTGCTAACTGTGTTCAGAATCCACTGGCCAGTGGTTTAGAAATAGACTCTTTAATGTTTCTTAGGCCCATTAGCAATGCTATCTCTCTTAACAGTTGTTTTGACTTTATTGGTTGTGTCATATGCATTATTGTGTCTAGCATAACTGTTGTAGCAACCCCCAGTAGGAAAGAAAACCCCCAGAATCAGGTGGGCTTACATTACCCCAGGCTGGATACATGGCTGTAGTGGGGTATTGAAATAACATTGGGTGCCAGACACTTTTATTTGATCCAGGCTCAGGCTCAGGTTCAGGTTTTTTTATTTTATTTAAAGCTATATATGTATTCTGTATAAGTACACCAGGTACACAGGTTGGTATTCCTATAATGTCATAGAAATTGGTATCCCCATAGTTAGAGGGCTGTTAAATATGAAGGTCACTGTTATATTCATACCAACCATTGGGCTAGTGTTTTAAAGTTAAATGTGGATGTAAACCCGATTCATGAAATTTGAGCTGGGCACATACAGTATCTCACAAAAGTGAGTACACCCCTCACATTTTTGTAAATATTGTATTATATCTTTTCATATGACAACACTGAAGAAATTACACTTTGCTACAATGTAAAGTACTGAGTGTACAGCCTGTATAATAGTGTAAATTTGCTGTCCCCTCAAAATAACTCAACACACAGCCATTAATGTCTAAACTACTGGCAACAAAAGTGAGTCTACCCCTAAGTGAAAATGTCTAAATTGGGCCCAATTAGGCATTTTCTCTCCCCGGTGTCATGTAACTCGTTAGCATTACAAGGTTTTAGGTGTGAATGCGGAGCAGGTGTGTTAAATTTGGTGTTATCGCTCTCACTCTCTGGAAGTTCAATATGGCACCTCATGGCAAAGAACTCTCTGAGGATCTGAAAAAAAGAATTGTTGCTCTACATAAAGATGCCCTAGGCTGTAAGAAGATTGCCAAAACCCTTAAACTGAGCTGCAGCACAGTAGCCAAGACCATATATAGCGGTTTAACAGGACAGGTTCCACTCAGAACAGGCCTTGCCATGGTCGACCAAAGAAGTTGAGTGCACATGCTTAGAGTCATATCCAGATGTTGTCTTTGGGAAATAGACGTATAAGTGCTGCCAGCATTGCTGCAGAGGTTGAAGGGGTAGGGGGGTCAGCCTGTCAATGCTCAGACCATATGCTGAACACTGCACCAAATTGGTCTGCATGGCTGTCGTCCCAGAAGGAAGCCTCTTCTAAAGATAATGCACAAGAAAGCCTGCAAACAGTTTGCTGAAGACAAACTAGGATGCATTAAGGTGAAAAAACATGAGGGTTTACAACCCCTTTAACTGAAGAATATTTTTATACTTTTTGGGGGATATTTATTATAGCAAAAAGTTAAAAATATTGCTTTTTTTTCAAAATTTGCTCTTTTCTTGTTTATAGCGCAAAAAATAAAAACCGTAGAGGCGATCAAATACCACCAAAAGAAAGCGCTATTTGTGGGAAAAAAAGGACGTCAATTTTGTTTGGGTACAGCGTTGGCATGACCGCGCAATTGTCAGTTAAAGGGACGCAGTTCTGTATCGCAAAAAATGGCCTGGTCATTAAGGGGGAAATTCTTTCGGTCCTTAAGTGGTAATGGCTATTTGTTGAGTTATTTTGAGGGGAAAGCAAATTTACACTGTTATACAAGCTGTACATACTCACTACTGTAGCAAGGTGTAATTTATTCAGTGTTGTCACATGAAAAGATATAATAAAATATTTACAAAAATGTGAGGGGTGTACTCACTTTTGTGAGATACTGTATATATATATATATATATATATATATATATATATATATTAGGTTGTACACATAAAGTCAATATACTAACTTGAACTTTGAACTACCACAGTATACAAAATGTAGACAAATATTCAAATTAGACACATATGAACCATAATTCAGTTATATTCAGTTGTGTTTGCAGACAGGTCATTTCTTCAAGGCGAATACAGATAAATATGTTCATACTCCACATAGGTGCATTACTTCAGAATTAATGCCTACAAGGAAAATTAATGCTATAACATCATAAATAATGAACTTCACTAGACAATATTTGTGGTACCAATGTGGTGACAGTGATATGGAAAACAGAAACTCATACAAAGCATGTACCGTATATACTCGAGTATAAGCCGACCCGAGTATAAGCCGAGGTACCTAATGTTACCACAAAAACCTGGGAAAACTTACTGACTCGAGTATAAGCCGAGGGTCAACAATGTCCATTTGCACGCCTCACTGTGCCCATTGCAACTTCACTAAGCCCATTGCCACCTTACTGTTCCCATCCTCACTGTTCCCATCCTCACTGTTCCCATCCTCACATGTGCCCATCCTCACATGTGCCCATCCTCACTGTGCCCAACCTCACTGTGCCCATCCTCACTGTGCCCCTAGAATTAAAATTGAACATTGTAAATTGTACCTGAAGGCTGCGGCGTTCATCGTTTAAAACTCGCGGTCTCTTCCTGGTCTCTTCCGTGATAGGCGGAACTGTGTCTGCTGAGAATCGCCTATCACGAACGTTCTCTCATCCTCACCCATCCCAGCAGACACAGTGTTCAGTTTCCGCCAATGTCGGACGTCTGCTGGGAAACTGAGGATGAGAGAACGTTCGTGATAGGCGATTCTCAGCAGACACAGTTCCACCTATCACGGAAGGGACCAGGAAGAGACCGCGAGTTTTAAACGATGGACGCCACAGCCTTCAGGTACAGTTTACAATGTTCAATTTCGCTGCCTCGAGTATAAGCCGAGGGGGGGGGGACTTTCAGCCCCAAAAAAAGGGCTGAAAATCTCGGCTTATACTCGAGTATATACGGTAATACTAGTAATTACAGCTTGGAGTCAGCAGGGGGGAGTCACTGGATGAGTTCAGGCTGGTGCTTGTGGCAGTGTTTTATGAGTTTTCATAAGGGCAGTGTTGGAAAGTAAAAGGATAATACTGCGCTGGAAATAATGTGAAACGAAGCTGCCAACACTGCTGGTACAAAAAGCTAGTGATAATCGAAAATTAAAAGTGTAGCGCTAACTAAATAAATATGTATAAATGTGAAAATATACACAAAAAACTGAATATGATAATATAGTGATAAACACGTGTATCACCCAAAATAACGTGCTGGGTGACTCCAGTGATAAAGTCCTCAAATTATATTAACACAATTATGCAAATATATGCAAATTAATGTCCATAATAGGCAAATGAATGTCCATTAGAAATGGAATCCATAAAACGAAGGTGATGAAGATCAGTCCAGAGAGAACGTGATGAATCAAAACGTGAAATTGTAATCAACAGTCTTCTGTTTGTGAGAGAAAGTAGCCACCACCAAAGTGAATAGAGGAAGGCTTACCAGAAGTTATGGATTTGGCGGGGCATAAGCCACCCAAATCAAATAAACTTGAAGAGTGTGAACACTCAAACATTAAAAATAGAGATGTGATGTGAGATCCGCCACCAAGTATATGTTGAGGAGGCTTACCAGAGGTCTCGGATTTGGAGAGGCATACGCCGCCCAAATCTGAGATTGCTTAGGGGGTTAATGGACGCCACTGGAGATGGTCTTGAGTGGAGGGGTAGTCTGGAGTCAAAGGGGTTTAGCACTTCAATCAGACGGGACATCCAATAACACAAAACACCAATTCATGTGGGGACTCGGTATCCAATGCATATGTGTGAAGATAGAAAAGCTCACATAGCATAATTCCGTTTGGAAAGAATTTAATAAAAAATCATACAATGTAACACTCACATTTAAAGATGGTCTAAAAGCATGGATGCAGGTACAAGAGCGATGTATATGGACAAATCCACCCGACTAGTTTCGACTAAAAAGTCATCATCTGGGGTATGGACCTTGTCCCACAAACATCGCAAATTTATGAACATATTGACCTCCATGACCCAGGAAGCGGACCACACATGGTTCACTTCCTGTTTGATATATGTCATGGATGGTCACAATACTTATGCACAAATCTATGACTGTATCTCAGCATGATGCAAAAAAACAGAATAACAAAGAAAAGGCATTAATAGTAATAATAGGGCTCTAAATCGCCTTACATACTGGCGCTATCCAAGCCTCGTTTTCAATCCCCTGGTTACTCGGCAGGAAGCAGGCTGTATCCAGGCCTCGCTATGAGAACGAGGCATGGACTCAGCACCCGCACGTCACTTCCGCCGTAACCACGAGGACCGGAAGCGGCAGCCAAGCCTCACTCTAAGTTGAGACGTTAGGCTGCCTCTTGCCTCAACTGCGTCACTACGTCGAGACACACATACAGGCATAATTAAGGCGTCCACTGGTCAATCCGCCCCCGTAAAGGGCGTGCACCTCGTCCCCCCCAAAGGGGAAGGAATGCATCTCCGACAGGGTGCGCAGATCAAATAAAAGGCGTTAGTGTAGGATAACTATTTAACAAATATAAAAGGTATTGATACCATAAATATATTATACATGATTGAAAGTGGGAAATAATGCATATGTGACAAAACAGCCTGCATTTAGTAATCCAATCAGATCATACATAGTGCACATAATGTGCACATAGAGGTACATATAACACATCCAGAGATGTAAATGTGTGTATTAAACGCTAATAAAATAAAAAATGAATGTGTAAATGTACACACATAAACATGTTTTAGAAAAACATATTTTAAAAGGTTTAAAATCAGTAAAAAGGAGAGAGAAAGAAAGAGAGGTCGTATAATTTTAGAGTGGTCAGGACGCATTAATAAAGGAATTAATGTCCCACTCGACATTCATTCCTTGTGGCTGATAAGTCTGAAGTTCATATATCCAGAATGTTTCTAATCTGGATACTCCTCTAGTGGTTGCTCCTCCCCTCCATGGAGCAACATATTGATCTATAACTAGAAACTGGGTGCCAACAGGGTTACGGGCATGGTATTGCCGGTAATGTCTGGGGACAGTATGTTTAGTACTTCCAAATTTTATCAGATTCACATGTTCGGATACTCTAGCGGTAAAAGATCTGATCGTTCTGCCCACATACTGTTTCCCGCATGGACAGGTCAACAGGTATACCACATGGGTAGTGGCACACGTACAAAAATGTTTAATGGGATAAACTTTATTGGTTACCGTAGATCTAAATTCCTTAGTTGACCTTCTTCCACATGTGTTGTGTTTACAAACAATGCATTTTTTACAGGGATAGTACCCCATCCAGTTGTGAAAAAAGGTGGGTTTTATAGGTGGGTTGATGATATTCGATGCGATTTGATTCTGAAGGGAGGGTACTCCTTTATAAATAACTTTGGGCTTTTCTGGTATCAATGTGCCCAAAATCCTATCATTTTTCAATATCCCCCAATGTTTTTCAAAAATGGTTTTTATATGTCTGTATTGAGTGGAAAAGGTAGTGAGAAAAGACCATTTGAAAGTATCCTTTCTTTCTTTAGGTGGTCTAGCTTCAAACAATGTGGGTCTTTCAATATCAAGCACCTGTTTAAGGTCATTATCTATCTCTACCAGATTGTACCCCTTCTCCAGAAATCTCTTTTTGAGCACATTGGCTTGTGCCACAAAAGTTTTGGTTTCTGTACAGTTCCGACGGAGACGTAGGAACTGACTCTTGGGGACCGACTTTAACCAAGATTTGTGATGGCAACTAGTCATGGGTATAAACCCATTCCTATCAGTAGGCTTGAAATAGGTACTGAATTTGAATTGGTATCAATACCTTTTATATTTGTTAAATAGTTATCCTACACTAACGCCTTTTATTTGATCTGCGCACCCTGTCGGAGATGCATTCCTTCCCCTTTGGGGGGGACGAGGTGCACGCCCTTTACGGGGGCGGATTGACCAGTGGACGCCTTAATTATGCCTGTATGTGTGTCTCGACGTAGTGACGCAGTTGAGGCAAGAGGCAGCCTAACGTCTCAACTTAGAGTGAGGCTTGGCTGCCGCTTCCGGTCCTCGTGGTTACGGCGGAAGTGACGTGCGGGTGCTGAGTCCATGCCTCGTTCTCATAGCGAGGCCTGGATACAGCCTGCTTCCTGCCGAGTAACCAGGGGATTGAAAACGAGGCTTGGATAGCGCCAGTATGTAAGGCGATTTAGAGCCCTATTATTACTATTAATGCCTTTTCTTTGTTATTCTGTTTTTTTGCATCATGCTGAGATACAGTCATAGATTTGTGCATAAGTATTGTGACCATCCATGACATATATCAAACAGGAAGTGAACCATGTGTGGTCCGCTTCCTGGGTCATGGAGGTCAATATGTTCATAAATTTGCGATGTTTGTGGGACAAGGTCCATACCCCAGATGATGACTTTTTAGTCGAAACTAGTCGGGTGGATTTGTCCATATACATCGCTCTTGTACCTGCATCCATGCTTTTAGACCATCTTTAAATGTGAGTGTTACATTGTATGATTTTTTATTAAATTCTTTCCAAACGGAATTATGCTATGTGAGCTTTTCTATCTTCACACATATGCATTGGATACCGAGTCCCCACATGAATTGGTGTTTTGTGTTATTGGATGTCCCGTCTGATTGAAGTGCTAAACCCCTTTGACTCCAGACTACCCCTCCACTCAAGACCATCTCCAGTGACGTCCATTAACCCCCTAAGCAATCTCAGATTTGGGCGGCGTATGCCTCTCCAAATCCGAGACCTCTGGTAAACCTCCTCAACATATACTTGGTGGCGGATCTCACATCACATCTCTATTTTTAATGTTTGAGTGTTCACACTCTTCAAGTTTATTTGATTTGGGTGGCTTATGCCCCGCCAAATCCATAACTTCTGGTAAGCCTTCCTCTATTCACTTTGGTGGTGGCTACTTTCTCTCACAAACAGAAGACTGTTGATTACAATTTCACGTTTTGATTCATCACGTTCTCTCTGGACTGATCTTCATCACCTTCGTTTTATGGATTCCATTTCTAATGGACATTCATTTGCCTATTATGGACATTAATTTGCATATATTTGCATAATTGTGTTAATATCATTTGAGGACTTTATCACTGGAGTCACCCAGCACGTTATTTTGGGTGATACACGTGTTTATCACTATATTATCATATTCAGTTTTTTGTGTATATTTTCACATTTATACATATTTATTTAGTTAGCGCTACACTTTTAATTTTCGATTATCACTAGCTTTTTGTACCAGCAGTGTTGGCAGCTTCGTTTCACATTATTTCCAGCGCAGTATTATCCTTTTACTTTCCATTACCATTTTCACAATTTCATATTGCCGCAGGAGATCCTTACTTAATTACATTCTACTGTTATTATTTAATTATGGACGTTTTTGACTATCGCGCTTCGCGGATAGTAAATACGGAGGGTGTTTTTGTTGTCACAGGTAATGACACCAAAATAGCAGGTCTATTTCTGAGGTTAAAAAACATCATGGTGTCAGAACTCCATCTCCAATGGGACCTTGTTTTTCTGGAGCAATATGTTGCAGAAAACATGGTACCCCGGAGTCTTAGATGGGATGTACACCCGCAACAGGGAGAACTAGATCTGGATTCCTGGTCTAAATATTTCAACGATGCAGGGACCAAATTTCTCAATTTTCTTATTGCCAGGAAACGTAACCGTCTCTTGGCTTTAGATAGAGAAATTAAGGAACTGAAGGATGGACTACTTGTATTTAAAAATACAGTTGAATATAACACTCTGTCCTCTAACCTTCAAACTTATCTCATCAAGGAAGATAAGGACCAGAGAACCAAAAAACACAAAAAATACTCACGTGACATTGGTGATTATAAATCTGGGAAAGTGTACAGCTGGCAGAAACCGCCTACATTGGATACAGCCATGGAGGTTAATTCCTCACATGCAAGTAGTGCGGCGCCTCCAGTTGTACACCTTAATCAACCCAAACCTTCTATGAATAGGAGTCAACCACCTGGTGATCGTACACAAGGTGGGGTCCCCCATAATACCCATACCCCTAAGAATACCCAAAGGGGAAGGGGACATAGCTCCAATAGAAGAGGTGGAGTAAATCATAGAGGTAATCATTCCAATTATGATTACAACCAACAATATTATGAAAGAGAGAGGTCACACCAAAGGGGATCACTATCCAACTTTCATAATAACTCTCACTCTTCCCAATATGGATATCCAGTCACATCTACTCACAATAGATTTTTTCCTCTTCAGGATCAATATGACGACAGAGTATATCCTTATCCCAATGCTGAGTTTGACCGATCTCCATATCCTAATCCTCATCCCTCTCAGGTTTTTCGGGAGGACCCCCCAAGAAGAAAAAGGGGTCCCGAAACAAGAGAGGGACCAGAGGAGGGAGGAGGACACAAAGGAGGAAAGAAAAGTCGAACATGACCTGTCAAGGTGTGTTCAACTTAAGCAGTGTCACACTTTCCAAAGAAGAAAAGATGGTCTTGGATAAGGGCCTTAAATTTGCCCCACCACGTAAACTGAATAAATTTAACACTTTTGTAGATATACATAAGTATGTTAGAAAAATTAATATTCAACGCTATATTACCTCAAATCCAACTAGAAATATAGTGAGAGCAGCTACGTCAGGTACTGTTCACTCAGGGTTGGCTAATCCTTCCCTTTTCAACCCTCCCAATAAGCTTGCTCCAGCTCTCAATATGTTTAGAGATTTAGTCCTTCAGGATTTGGCTAAATTACCCATTAAAAAGATTTCTAATAATCCTATACCTAGTCAGGGCCTAAAAACTCTATGTGACAATAAAGATCTAATCATACGCCCCGCTGACAAAGGCGGAGGCATCGTCCTGCTAGATAAAGCAAGTTATATGGCTGAAATGTATAATATTCTGAGCGATCAAGATACTTATAAGGAAATACATACTAATCCCACCATTAAATATAAAAAAGAGTTGACTAGTCTCATCACTAGAGGATTTGATTCTAAAATTTTAAATTCAAAAGAGAAGTCGTTTCTTGTTCCTGTGGCCCCCAGGATTCCAATCATATATTATTTACCTAAAATCCACAAAGATCCCCTCCATCCTCCCGGACGACCTATCATTAGTGGAATAGACTCCATCACTTCGAGGATAGGTAGATATATAGATTTCTTTTTACAACCTTCCGTTAAGACCACACCTTCCTATTTGAAGGATACTAAGGATGTTATTCAACGCCTTATGTCAGTGACCTTCGAAGGCGAGCTCATTATGGCCACAGCGGACGTGGCGTCCCTATACACCTGTATCCCACATCACAGAGGCATGGAGGCGTCACAGGAATTTCTTAATAGGGACCTCACGTTGGCAGCTCCACAAGTCAAGTTTATTATGGAATTATTAGAATTCGCGACGCATCACAACTATTTTTGGTTTGATGGACGTTATTTCCTTCAACAGAAAGGTGTAGCAATGGGGGCGAAATTCGCACCTAGTCTGGCCAATTTATTTATGGCCAAGTGGGAGGAGGATGTCGTCTATGCCCTACAGGAGCCTCGGCTCCTGTTTTGGGCCAGATATATAGACGACATCCTCCTCCTATGGACCGGCACCTTAGAAACCCTAGATGGCTTTTTTTGTCTGTTGAATGATAACGATAGAGGTATTTCTCTTACGTACGAATCTAGTCAATCTAGGATACATTTTCTAGATCTACAGATTGAAAGATCTGAACAACAATTCAAATTCAGTACCTATTTCAAGCCTACTGATAGGAATGGGTTTATACCCATGACTAGTTGCCATCACAAATCTTGGTTAAAGTCGGTCCCCAAGAGTCAGTTCCTACGTCTCCGTCGGAACTGTACAGAAACCGAAACTTTTGTGGCACAAGCCAATGTGCTCAAAAAGAGATTTCTGGAGAAGGGGTACAATCTGGTAGAGATAGATAATGACCTTAAACAGGTGCTTGATATTGAAAGACCCACATTGTTTGAAGCTAGACCACCTAAAGAAAGAAAGGATACTTTCAAATGGTCTTTTCTCACTACCTTTTCCACTCAATACAGACATATAAAAACCATTTTTGAAAAACATTGGGGGATATTGAAAAATGATAGGATTTTGGGCACATTGATACCAGAAAAGCCCAAAGTTATTTATAAAGGAGTACCCTCCCTTCAGAATCAAATCGCATCGAATATCATCTACCCACCCATATAAAACCCACCTTTTTTCACAACTGGATGGGGTACTATCCCTGTAAAAAATGCATTGTTTGTAAACACAACACATGTGGAAGAAGGTCAACTAAGGAATTTAGATCTACGGTAACCAATAAAGTTTATCCCATTAAACATTTTTGTACGTGTGCCACTACCCATGTGGTATACCTGTTGACCTGTCCATGCGGGAAACAGTATGTGGGCAGAACGATCAGATCTTTTACCGCTAGAGTATCCGAACATGTGAATCTGATAAAATTTGGAAGTACTAAACATACTGTCCCCAGACATTACCGGCAATACCATGCCCGTAACCCTGTTGGCACCCAGTTTCTAGTTATAGATCAATATGTTGCTCCATGGAGGGGAGGAGCAACCACTAGAGGAGTATCCAGATTAGAAACATTCTGGATATATGAACTTCAGACTTATCAGCCACAAGGAATGAATGTCGAGTGGGACATTAATTCCTTTATTAATGCGTCCTGACCACTCTAAAATTATACGACCTCTCTTTCTTTCTCTCTCCTTTTTACTGATTTTAAACCTTTTAAAATATGTTTTTCTAAAACATGTTTATGTGTGTACATTTACACATTCATTTTTTAGTTTATTAGCGTTTAATACACACATTTACATCTCTGGATGTGTTATATGTACCTCTATGTGCACATTATGTGCACTATGTATGATCTGATTGGATTACTAAATGCAGGCTGTTTTGTCACATATGCATTATTTCCCACTTTCAATCATGTATAATATATCTATGGTATCAATACCTTTTATATTTGTTAAATAGTTATCCTACACTAACGCCTTTTATTTGATCTGCGCACCCTGTCGGAGATGCATTCCTTCCCCTTTGGGGGGGACGAGGTGCACGCCCTTTACGGGGGCGGATTGACCAGTGGACGCCTTAATTATGCCTGTATGTGTGTCTCGACGTAGTGACGCAGTTGAGGCAAGAGGCAGCCTAACGTCTCAACTTAGAGTGAGGCTTGGCTGCCGCTTCCGGTCCTCGTGGTTACGGCGGAAGTGACGTGCGGGTGCTGAGTCCATGCCTCGTTCTCATAGCGAGGCCTGGATACAGCCTGCTTCCTGCCGAGTAACCAGGGGATTGAAAACGAGGCTTGGATAGCGCCAGTATGTAAGGCGATTTAGAGCCCTATTATTACTATTAATGCCTTTTCTTTGTTATTCTGTTTTTTTGCATCATGCTGAGATACAGTCATAGATTTGTGCATAAGTATTGTGACCATCCATGACATATATCAAACAGGAAGTGAACCATGTGTGGTCCGCTTCCTGGGTCATGGAGGTCAATATGTTCATAAATTTGCGATGTTTGTGGGACAAGGTCCATACCCCAGATGATGACTTTTTAGTCGAAACTAGTCGGGTGGATTTGTCCATATACATCGCTCTTGTACCTGCATCCATGCTTTTAGACCATCTTTAAATGTGAGTGTTACATTGTATGATTTTTTATTAAATTCTTTCCAAACTGAATTATGCTATGTGAGCTTTTCTATCTTCACACATATGCATTGGATACCGAGTCCCCACATGAATTGGTGTTTTGTGTTATTGGATGTCCCGTCTGATTGAAGTGCTAAACCCCTTTGACTCCAGACTACCCCTCCACTCAAGACCATCTCCAGTGGCGTCCATTAACCCCCTAAGCAATCTCAGATTTGGGCGGCGTATGCCTCTCCAAATCCGAGACCTCTGGTAAGCCTCCTCAACATATACTTGGTGGCGGATCTCACATCACATCTCTATTTTTAATGTTTGAGTGTTCACACTCTTCAAGTTTATTTGATTTGGGTGGCTTATGCCCCGCCAAATCCATAACTTCTGGTAAGCCTTCCTCTATTCACTTTGGTGGTGGCTACTTTCTCTCACAAACAGAAGACTGTTGATTACAATTTCACGTTTTGATTCATCACGTTCTCTCTGGACTGATCTTCATCACCTTCGTTTTATGGATTCCATTTCTAATGGACATTCATTTGCCTATTATGGACATTAATTTGCATATATTTGCATAATTGTGTTAATATAATTTGAGGACTTTATCACTGGAGTCACCCAGCACGTTATTTTGGGTGATACACGTGTTTATCACTATATTATCATATTCAGTTTTTTGTGTATATTTTCACATTTATACATATTTATTTAGTTAGCGCTACACTTTTAATTTTCCATAAGGGCAGTGTTGCCAACCGCCAGTATTTTTACTGGCAGCCAGTAAAAAAATGGGCACTTTTCTCCTGCCAGTAAATGCCAGTAAGAGGAAAAGGTCGCCAGTAAAAAATATGGTTGTGACACTCGGCTCGGAACTGTGCATAGGCAGCTCGGGTCCGGAGCCAGCTGAGACCATCCAAGTGCCTGCTACAGTGTGTTTGGGCGGTGTCGGTGGGGGGGACGGGTATGGTGGAGGCAGTGTCTGAGCATGTCGTGTGATGTCATGGTGCAAGGGAGCCGAGCGGCCAGAGCCTTGTGTATGGGTCTGCAGGACGGGAGTAAGGCAAGCCAGGAGCGGGACTGTCAGTCTCTCTCCATGCCAGGTGGTCCCTTCAGTCCAAACAGCACTGTCACTGTGACTCAGGAGAGAACATGTCATTTCGGTGAGGAGTCATCATCATCTGTGCTGCTACACACTGCTGTCAGTATCACTGTGAGTCAATTTCAGGAGTTCATCGCCCATTCTAATTTCTTGCCCTCCTGAGTCCTGTCCCTTAGCTACTTACTATATCGTAAAAAAAATAAGAAATATGCTTTTTGCCTTAATATCGCATTGCATATTGTACTTATTTGTAGCATAAATACTGGAATTTGCACTTAAAACTGTAATTTTGTAACTTTTGGAGCTGGCAGTAAAAACGTAGCTGTGTCAGTAAATTTTGGGTGTTGTGTCAGTAAATTTCAATCTGGTAGGTTGGCAACACTGCATAAGGGTAACTAGTAATTTATATAGGAGATCCAGTCTGGGTGAAAAAAAATTAAAGTCAGCAGCCACAAATACTGTAGCTGCTGACTTTTAATATTAGGGCACTTACCTGTCCAGGGAGCCCGCGACCCCAGCCAATCTTCGGATCGAGTGCCGAGACCGAGTGCTGCCGCTGCCATTCCTGGTAAGGGAACCCGGGTTCCCTATTGCGCATGCGCTGAGCACGCTGCACTTTCTAATTGGCCAGGCAGCAGGGGAGGAGGAAGGGGGCCAAACTTCTGGGAGATCGGGCTGCGGCCCATCACCAGGAGTGGGGAAGGGGACCTGTCAAAAACAGGTCCCCTGATCCCCCCCTGAAAGGTGCAAAATGTGGCACCGGAGATGGGGAGGAAGCGTATAAGCGAGAGTTCCACTTTTGGGTGGACCCCCGCTTTAAGGCTGTTCATCATAACATAGGGATTATAAATGCAGGAAAATAGATATACAAACTCTCTTTGGAGGCCAGGGCAACAGAGAATCCCAGCATAAGACTGATGGGCCAAAAGATTGAAAGAAAATGGCTGACGCTGCCATAAGCATCAAGAGACAGCAACCCCAAAGCCAGACCAAAACTATCAAATGTATCTTACCAAACTAGCATCAGATAGTGAATCTGGTGGCAGGAAATCTGTCAAATAAACTATACACCACTCGCCTGGGTCAGATGTTTCAAAATGTTCATTCTCTAACAAGCCCCATTACTCCCTTAATGGGCCCCACCTCCATGCGGCACTTCCAGGAGAAGGAGCCCATTTTTACACCAAAACCGCCATGAGCTCCAGAGTGGAGTGCACATATCTGTGTTGGTGTGTCATGCCACTGCAGAAACTGCAAATTATATCATTATGCCCACCATCCATAGGCGTGCGCACAGGGTGTGCCGGGTGTGCCTGGGAACACCCTAATCACCCTGTGAAGTGCTGCCAGCAGTGCTGCCAGCTTCCCTATCAGAAGCAGGTAAGGGGCTGGTAAATATTTCATTAACCAGCCCTCCTTTTCTAAATGAACACAGTGAGTGATCTGTACTGATCGCTCCTGTCTTCATTCCTAACTGAGGCATAGTAAACTCTATTTACTGCAGGCTGCAGAGAAAGGGACTTGGGGAATATCTGTCTTCAGTTTCTTTCTCTGTCTCAAAAGTGAGACATCAGGGATCTGTTTAAACCCTCAATATTTCACTAAAGCCCCATAACGGTGCTCATAATTTTTTTGGTAAAAATAATAAATAATAATGTTGAAAAAATAATAAAAATTAAAAGCTACTGACACCGTCCACTGCCCTACTGACACCAATCTTTGCTCTACTGACACCGTCCACTGCCCTACTGACACCAATCTTTGCTCTACTGACACCATCCACTGCTCTGCTGATATACACACATGTGTGATTGTGCTCTGAAGTGCACACCCTAATGCAATAGGCTACGCACACCAATGCCACCATCCATAATAATATGAATGTAGGCAGTGCGGCAGATCCAAACCACAGGCCACATTTCCCTCCCGTGGCAACATAAAACGGCTATCCCAAAACACCCAAGTGCGGGACAGAAAAACTAGACAAACACAACCACAACAGGAGACAGATCAAATAAGCCACAGCAAATAAATAAGAAACCACTATGTAGAGGGGGCTCACACATTAAGTAATTTTTTTAATTTCTTTGCATGTTATTGGGTATTCTTTGCAAAGTCCAATATCACCACATTTGCCTAGCTCTAGAAATACAGTAGTTGCTTGCAACCTGAACAGCCTATTTGCAGACCCAATCAACCACAATTGGCCTGTCTTGTGGATTGTTTAAAGATTTATGCATTTTAGGAAGTGCATAAAATGTTGAAGTGATTGGTTTTGCCCTTTTTAAAAGAGCCCAAAAGAATCATTAAAGATGTAGTTTGTATTCTGTGGCTGTTAACTAAATGCAAATGTAAGTAGTAAAATAAAAACCAACAGCTAGCTGTAAAACATAATTAAGCTCACTCACTCGCCAGCTTTAATTTTTTTTCATGTTTAGCAAAAAATTTTGGGGGGGGGATCAGTACATTTTCTGCAACACCAGGTACAGGAGGGGCAATTCAAACTGAACAGTAGGCTTGTGCAATTCGTTTCGTAACTAATCAAAATTTGTCAGAATTTAGCAACTTTCGGACATTCGGAAGCATTCGAATTTCCGAACAAAGCAATTACAAGTAAAACCGAATCCGAAATAAATTATACCGCAAATAGCGAATGCCCGAATGTCTTCGGCATAATTCGTTATGAAAAAAGTTACGAATGTACGAATCCATTCGAAGCACAATAACACTCTGCTCTGCTCTCTGCTTCTCCCTCACCGTGCTGAACTCCCTCTCAAAATGGTGTACAGGGGCGGA
This sequence comes from Rana muscosa, assembly GCA_029206835.1. Taxonomy (NCBI): domain Eukaryota; kingdom Metazoa; phylum Chordata; class Amphibia; order Anura; family Ranidae; genus Rana; species Rana muscosa. The sequence continues at coordinate 736,311,130 of CM055116.1, forward strand.
GGCTATAGCCGCATGTAAAAAACTAAAGTAAAATACGAGATTTCGAATCGCTACAAATAACCGCTATGTATTTAGAAAAGTACAAATCCATTCGAAGCACATTAGGCATAATAGGCAGCGTCGTTGTGAGAGAGACACGGAAAATTACGAATCAACGAACCCAAAAAAAGTTACGAAAGTAGGAGTTGTGTCCAGAATCAACGAAAAACAAAGTACGAATTATAAATCAACTAAAAATAAGGCTTACATTAATACGAATCATTCCGATTCAACGAAAAATGTCGCTTGCGAAAATACGAATTAGTCCGAACACGAAAAATCCCGTCTAGCAAAATTACGAACGATTACAAATCAACAGGGCCGAAAAGAAACGAACCGAAACTAAACAAATGTTTCCGTTGTGCACAAGAAACGAACCGAAACTAAACAAATTTTTCCATTGTGCACAAGTCTACTGAACAGAGGAAAAGCTGTGATTTGAATACATCTTCAGATGCCTGTATCTATTGATCTACTGGTCATTTTAACATGCAATTTTCACTGGACGTAACATTTGCCCATACACATTCTAATCACATGCTCTGTTTGCACAATTTTTGACAGCCTTATTTTAAGGTTCTGCTGTGTTACAGACATTAGTAGAATCACAAAATAGCAAAGTTCCCCTTAGAACATTGACAATTAAATGAAATAAAACTTCATAAACCTTTAATGTGGTCTTTAAAGCTTTACAAATCCCACTACTCTAATCTAACGTACATATTCCCTTTATTCAAACGTACTGTGTAGTCTATATAAAACCTAACAATAAACTTTCCTTATTTACTTTCTTATGGTCTTTTAACCACCTTGCGCCCGCTGTAGGACTATATACGGCTGCGAGGTGGTTGTTACATGCCGGGAGGCCGTGTTTATACGGCCTCCGCTAATTTGGCCACTGGGGGGCGCGCTGGCGGCGCGCGCACGTACCCGGCGCGTCACTGCAATGCCGATGCACGTGCCTGGTGGCCGCGATGTCCGCCAGGCACCTGCGATCGGCGGTTACACAGACAAGGACATGGATCTGTGTGTGTAAACACACAGATCCATGTCCTGTCAGGGAGAGGGGACCGATGCTGTGTCCCTTGTACATAGGGACACAGATCGGTCACCTCCCCCACTCAGTCCCCTCCCCCCCACAGTAGTAATCACTAATAGGGCACACATTTACCCCTCGCCCCCTAGTGTTAACCCCTTCCCTGCCAGTCACATTTATACAGTAATCAGTGCATTTTTATAGCACTAATCGCTGTATAAATGTGAATGGTCCCGAAATAGTGTCAAAAGTGTCCGATGTGTCCGCCATAATGTCGCAGTCACGTAAAAAATCACTGATCGCCGCCATTACTAGTAAAAAAAAAAATTATAAAAATGCCATAAAACTACCCCCTATTTTGTAAACGCTATAACTTTTGCGCAAACCAATCAATAAACGCCGCTTGCGATTTTTTTTACCAAAAATATGTAGAAGAATACGTATCGGCCTAAACTGAGGAAAAAAAAAATCCCAAAAAATTGGGATATTTATTATAGCAAAAATCAAAAAATATTGCTTTTTTTTCAAAATTGTCGCTCTATTTTTGTTTATAGCGCAAAAAATAAAAACCGCCGAGGTGATCAAATACCACCAAAAGAAAGCTCTATTTGTGCGAAAAAAAGGACGTCAATTTTGTTTGGGAGCCACGTCGCACGACCGCGCAATTGTCATTCAAAGCGTGACAGAGCTGAAAGCTGAAATTTCGCCTGGGCAGGAAGGGGGTATATGTGCCCAGTAAGGAAGGGGTTAAATAAACTTTTGAAAGCATTTTGTTATGCAATTAAAACATTGATCCTGCCAGAAATCTTGTAAGATCTTGGTTTATGTGCACTCCGCAGTGTCATGTCAAGTAGTTTTATCAGTCCTGCCAAGTTTGCCTCTAAAAACTACAGAACACTTTCTCCCTGTTTTATTAAGATGTGGACCAAGTGAAGTGTTCTGTAGTCCTTCCACACTTTATGTCCTAAGGTAACCTAGGACAGTATATGTAGTACTGGCAGGATCAGCAGGTCAAACAAAATTAATACATCTACGTAATCTAAGGCAGTGTCTCTCAACCTAATTCCAGTCATGGCACCCTTTGAAATTTTGCACCCCATTTTAAAAAGAAACTAGTAGTTTAAGATAATGCAGCAACATCCACACATGTAGGACACCCAACATTATAGGTGATTTATTCTTCCAAAGCAAATACACCTTTGCACACTGCTACTTACTAGTATTCCAGCATTTTTAATCTCCCTCAGTTTCTCTCTCTCCTTCAGCTACCTAGTGCTAATGGAGAGGGGCAAACAAGGATGTTGTATAGGTAACTGAAGTCCTCCTTATCAACCAATGACATCATTGGTTGTAAGGACACCGGCAGGGCCGGTGCTACCACTAGGCAAACTAGGAAGCCGCCTAGGGCGCACTGCCACCTAGGGTGCCCGGCCGCTGGTGTTCCTACCTCTTAGCTCTGCAGCATGTAATTAAATCTCCGCAGGCAGTCTCTCCATCCAACTGTAGTGTCAGAGGTGCAGCGGCGGCAGAGGACTTAATGTGTCCCAACGCCGGAATGGAAGCATACAAAATCCCTTGCGCGCCTCTATGATCAGTGACCTGCTGTCTGTCTCACCAGTCTCTGAGTCAGTGGTATATCTATGTGTGCAGGGGGGGGGCACTGTGACCCCTACTGCACACATGGGCAATCCCCTGGTTGACAGTCAGGAATAATCGATGCGACAGGAGGGACAGCTGCAAGCACCAATCTCCCTGTGTAGCCTTCAGCGAAGCAGCTAACAGCTGCTTCTCCTCCGTCCTGCGGCTGTCAGCTGAAATGCCATACAGGGAGATCGGTGCTTGCAGCTGTCCCTCCCGCCGCACCAATCATCCCAGACAGTCCCCCATCTCTGGCCCCCATGTTCTCCTTCTATGGCTGGCCCCCGTAACGTGCTCCTCCTCCGACCCCCTCGTCCCCCGCAGCCTCTGTCTCCTGTCCATTCATCTTCAGTGCTGAGGCTGCAGAGAAAGGGACTGGGGAATCTCTGTCCTCAGTCCTTTTCTCTGTCTCAAAGGGGAGATGTCAGGGGGTCTGTTTAGACCCCCGATATCTCACCAAAGCCCCCATACTGGGCTGCTGAAAAAATACAATAAATATTAAAAAATTTAATTGTAAAAAATTATAAAAAATAAAATTGCCCAAAAAAATATAAGATAAAAAACTACTGACACCATCCCCCCTGCCCTACTGACACATTCCACTATCCCAACCCCCTCCACCCCCAAAAAAAAAGCATTTGTGAAAAAAAAATATAAAAAAATATATAAAATAAAAAACTACTGACACCATCCACTGCTCCACTGACACCGTCCACTGCCTCATAGAGGCAGGGTTTTAAATTGTTCCTCGCACTGGCAGGGTCAAGTCGTCAGATGCAAATCAGAGCCCCAGACCAGGTGAGTGAAACACTGTCACTGACATTGTATTACTGTATATACAGTAGTGTATATAGACTGATCTGTCCATCACACTGATGTGTGTCTGTACTGAGCACATGGCCTGGATGTAGCCCCCCCCCCGGTAGGCTGCATTTGAAGGGCACTGGTGAGGCTGCATTTGATGGGCACTGGTGAGGCTACATTTTATGGGCACTGGTGAGGCTGCATTGATGGGCACTGATGAGGCTGCATTGATGGGCACTGGTGAGGCTGCATTAATGGGCTGCATTGATGGGCACTGATAAGCTGCATTTGATGGGCACTGATAAGCTGCATTTGATGAGCACTGGTGAGGCTGCATTGATGGGCACTGATGAGGCTGCATTGATGGGCACTGGTGAGGCTGCATTAATGGGCTGCATTGATGGGCACTGATAAGCTGCATTTGATGGGCACTGATAAGCTGCATTTGGTGGGCACTGGTGAGACTGCATTGGTGGGCACTGTTGAGGCTGCATTTGATGGGCACTTGTGAGGCTGCATTGATGGGCACTGATGGAGCTGCATTGATGGGCACGGATGAGGCTGTATTGATGGGCACTGGTGAGGCTGCATTAATGGGCCACATTGATGGGCACTGATAAGCTGCATTTGATGGGCACTGATAAGCTGCATTTGATGAGCACTGGTGAGGCTGCATTGATGGGCACTGATAGGCTGCATTTGATGGGCAATGGAGAGGCTGCATTTTATGGGCAATGGTGAGGCTGCATTTGATGGGCAATGGCGAGGCTGCATTGATGGGTCTAGCAAAATAGTAGCAGTCATTAAAAAGGTGGGGTATCCATGGGCAGGGCAGGGTGGAGTCAGGGGTGGAGCTGGGGGGGGACAAAATAAGGGTTTCACCTAGGGTGTCAAAAATCCTTGCACCAGCCCTGTACACCGGCAGCTAGAAGGTTCCAATGGTGCACCATGAAAACCCATGGTCTAAAAGGCAGGCTCAATTCATCTATCTGCTGGCTTTTATACAGTTTTTGAGCAATGTTTAGGCATTTTGCCAAAGCACCCCTGAAGTAACCTGAAGGCAACCCAACGTGCCTGGTCACCCTAGTTGAAAAAGGCTGATCTAAGGAACACACTTTATACAAACTTTTTTTTTTTTTTTTTGCAAAATGTTTAAAAAACCCAATCCCAGTATATAACAAACATTGCTCAATGGATAAAACAGTTCATCCTTAGTATTTTCACCAAGTTCTGCTAAAGCAGCCATTTACAATTTAACCCTGATATTGCAGAAAACCACCAATCATTTAAATTTGAACAATACTTTGCATTTTTTGGGACCCAAGATAGGTACTGACCTGAACTTAAATCACGGGGTAAATTGTATAATGATTCAGGGGATTAAATAAACTATTAGATATTTCATGTTCACATTACACATCTGTCTTTCTATCTGTGTATATTGATAAGATCATACACATGGTTGAGCATATATGAATTTGACTGAAGGTTTGATCATTTTAATTGCAATTTGATTAAAGCACCCTGTCATTAAAATACACGTTATTGTTGCTAATAAAAATACCAATGTTCTGACTGAATATATATATTAGGTAGAAGATATACATTTCAAATGATCTGACATTTTTTTTTTTTATTGGAAATCAACTTTATTGAAGAGTATGCACGGTACATAAATCAACATAAGCCAGTATGGCCAAAATAATAGTACATACATGAACACAGTGAAGCATCTGTGTGACATAAAGATAATAACAGCAGTGAAAGTAGAGCCGGTACACAACAAAAATAAAAAATCGACTTATCAAGTACACGTTTCACCATCCGCCATCCATCTGTCCCAGACCTTCTCATACTTTAGCGGACACCCTCTATGTACATAAATCAGTTTTTTATATGGGAGAGCATCGTTAACCGCCTTTTTCCAGCACTGAATTGTAGGGGGCAGGGCCTGCATCCAATTACGGGCCACTACTTTTCTTGCCAAGAATAGCGTCTCATGTAAAAAGGTGCAGAGGGGTTTGTCGGCATCCAAGTCTGGCAACAGGCCAAGTAGGCACATCTTTGGGTCAAGGGTAGCAGGGGAGCCCATCTGATCGTGTAGGAAGCGTATCACCTGTGTCCAGTATGCCTGAATGGTAGGGCAGAACCATATGAGGTGGTAGAAGGAGCCCGGGGTATGGTCACAGAGGCGGCATCCTGGATTGTACGTGGGCCTGAAACGTGCCACTCTCTGAGGGGTCAGATATGTTCTATGTATGATGTACAGCTGTGTGAGGCGGTCCGACAGCTTGGGGGAAACCTTTTTCACGTCCTCCAAAATCTCGCCCCAGTCCTCATCCTCTATAAGTCCAACATCCGCCTCCCATCTAGTCTTAGCAGTATAGGCCAATGCTGTGGTGCTAGGGAGACGAATGGCGGAGTACAAAGTGGAGATGAGCTTAGCAGGCACATTACCCGTGACTGTGTCCACTATGGAGGGAACTGCCAGGGACGGGTAAGAGCCAGAAAACTGGGCCTGTATGGCGTGACGGAGTTGCAAATACCTGAAGAAAAGGCAATTGGGGAGGGAAAATTCGTCCTTCAGCATTTGGAATGTTTTAAGGCCTGAAGCGGTCATGATCTGGTGTATACATAAGATCCCATGGCGTATCCACGCCGCGGGGTCCGGAATGGACAATAATTCTGGCAAGCATGTATTGTACCAGAGAGGGGTATGAGAGTGCACTTTTGGGGTCCCAGTTCTCTGCAGTGCCTCCCGCCATACCCTCCGGTGGTGAGTCAACATGTCTGCTGTGCGTTGGGGGGGGCGTCTTGTCAATGGGGCTCTTAGGACCGATTGAAGTGGGGTGTGGGCCGAGTCATCTGGGTGCTCACAGAGTAGTGTCTGGTATCTCGTTAGTTCATGTTTATCAAAATAATAGAAGTGGGACAGTTGGGAGGCAAAATAATAATCCTGAAAGTCAGGGAGAGCAGCTCCTCCCAACGTCACAGGGTTCTTCAGAATTCTCCAAGATAATTTGTGTCTACCATGACCCCAAATAAATGAGTTCATGATGGATTCAATTGTCCTGAAAAATTTTTGTGGTATATAGAGGGGAGCATGCCAGACCAAATAGAGTATCTTGGGAAGGAGTATCATCTTAACTAAGCTGACGCAACCCATAACACCCAGGGGTAGTCTGGCCCAAGTCTGCGTCTTGTTCTTGATCAAAGCAAACAGGGGTTCAATGTTCAGTAGTTTATAATCTGAGAGCGATCTGGTAACCTGTACGCCAAGGTATTTAATCTGGGAGACCCTTGGAAGAGCCAGAGGAGGGGACGCGAACGAGGGGGAGAAATGATCGATCGGAAGGATCTGGGACTTAGACCAATTAATACTCAGACCCGAATGGCCACCCATACGTTCTATGGACTGGAGGGCTGCTATAAGAGAAGGACCGGAGTCCGCCAGATACAAAAGTGTGTCGTCGGCATACATCCCAATCTTTTCTTCCAGGTTCCCCATCCTGAGGCCTCGGATGCAAGTGTCCGCACGGACCATTATGGCCAACGGCTCCACAGCCAATGCGTAAAGCATGGGGGAAAGGGGGCAGCCCTGCCGGGTCCCTCTCTCCAGCGGGAACTGGTCAGAAAGCCAACCATTCACAAATACTCTGGCCCTTGGGGACTGATAGAGGAGTTGGACCCAGCGAATAAAGCTGGGGCCAAATCCAAATCTTGAGAGGCACTCCCACAGGTAGTTCCACTCCACGGAGTCGAAGGCCTTGGCGGCATCCAGCGCCACCACGACCCTCGAGCCAATTTCATCATGGGACCCCTGAATATTCATAAATAGGCGGCGAATATTCATGGCCGTGTTCTTCCCTGGCATAAAGCCAGTTTGGTCAGGGTGTATCAATGACAGAATAACCTGGTTGAGGCGGGAGGCTAGAATCTTAGCTAATATTTTAATGTCTACCTGTAACAGGGAAATGGGCCTATACAACTCCGGGTATTTAGGGTCCTTTCCGGGTTTGGGAATTACGACTATTTGGGCTTCTCCCATAGATGGGGGTAGAACTCCTGAGTCAAATATGGATTTATACAGGTACTTAAGTTCAGGGATTAGGATTTCGGAGTAGGTGGCATAGAATTCAAGAGGTAGGCCATCCAATCCTGGGGCCTTGGATGAGGCCAGACAGGAAATGGCCTCGGAAATGTCCTCCTCAGTAATAGGGGCTTCCAGAATTTCAAGCTGGTCGTCTGTCAGTCTAGGGAATTGAACTCCCGCTAGGTATTCCCTGGTGTCTTGGGAAGTGTGGGTGACCCTGGAAGTGTAGAGTGCACGGTAGAATCTCCCAAATTCCTCCGCCACCAGTTGCGGATCGGTGATGTCGTTCCCCTGTGGATCGGTCAAGGACACCACCACAGGGGGACGCATATCCAAGTGGGCGAGATATGCGAGCAATTTGCCCGATCTCTCTCCATACTCAAACACCCTCTGTCTACAGAAGAAGATACGTTGTTTAGCCTTCTCTATGTGCAATTGGGAGACCTGGCGCGCCTGAATCTTTAGATTGTTGGCCGCGCTGGGCGAGGGATCCCGGTGGAACGCCTCCTCCAGCACCTGCAGGTGCTCCGCAGCCTGCTGGACAATAAGTGTTGATGACCGTTTAAGCCTGTTAATATGTGTGGAAAGTAGGGAACGAGCGTGAAGTTTAAACATTTCCCACACCACATCATGCGTGGCAGTGTCCCTGTTGGCCGTAAAATAATATTGCAATTCTGTGGGGATGTCATCCTGGTCCCGCAGGGCAGTCAGCCAGAACGGGTTTAGCCGCCAAGAAGGAGCAGGGGAAGCCTTCAGGAGCTGGATCGTGACCCAGTAGGGGGCGTGATCCGAGAGTACTCTCGGAGCAAAGCCCACATCTCCTAGCTTAGGCAGCAGGGACATTGAGATAAAAACAAAATCAATTCGTGACATTGTGTTATGACTGGCTGAAAAGCATGAGAAGACTTTAGTGTGCGGGTGTTTGTGGTGCCAAGTGTCGACAAGAGCAAAGTCGGTCATTATGCGGTGCAGTCTGGTATGGGTCGGTGGGTTAAGGGGGGGATCCAGTGTGCCCAGACGGTCCAGAGCGGGGATCAGGGTCATATTGAAGTCCCCCATCCACACTGCCGGTACAGAGGGGTATTGTGTCATAAAGGCAAGGCCTTCCTGAATTACAGCTGAGTTGTACGGGGGGGGGAATATAGCAGGCAAGTAGCAGGATAGGAGACCCATTAATGGTGGCGTGCATAAACACATATCTGCCCTGCTGATCCGTGCGGAGCAGTATAAGCTCAAAAGGTACCCGTTTGGCAATCAGGACCGATACTCCTCTGGAATATGAGGTGTGAGTGGCATGGTAAGCCCACCCCACCCAAGGTTTTTTAAGGGAGGATTGCAAGTGGCCCGTGACATGAGTCTCGACCAGTGTGATAATGTCAGCTCTCTGAGATTTGAGAAATGTCAGGACCGCTGTGCGTTTGATCTTATTGCGCAAGCCTCTAACATTCCACGTGAGGAACTTCAGGGAACTCATGGTGGGTATATGGTGTGTATAATAGACCGCAGCCAGACCAGAACCAGCAGAGCAGATAAGGACACATCAGACAGTACAGAACACATCAGCAACCAATATTGATAGTGCATGTATGACAATGACATAGTACCTTTAGCAGAAATAAACAATTGTGAACATAGTGGCAAATAAAAAACAGCCAAAACATTTCCCTTCCCTCCCAGTCCAGTGCCACCCCAACTCGGCATGAACATAGTATCCCAAAACTAGTGATGAGCCGAACACCCCCGGGTTCGGTTCGCACCAGAACCCGCGAACGGACCGGAAGTTCGAACGAACATTAGAACCCTATTAAATACAATGGATGCGAACGTTCGAATTCTAAAGTGCTAATTATAACAACTATTATGCATGTTATTGTCCTAAAAAGGGTTTGGGAACCCGGGTTCTGCACCAGGGGACATGTATCAATGCAAAAAGAAGTTTTAAAAACGGTCGTTTTTCGGGAGCAGTCATTTTAATGATGCATAAAGTGAAAAAAAAAAAGTCAAATATTCCTTTAAATATCGTACCTGGGGGGTGTCTAAAGTATGCCTGTGAAGTGCCACGTGTTTCCCGTGTTTAGAACTGTCCCTGCACAAAATGACACTTCTAAAGGAAAAAAAAGCCATTTAAAACTGCTTGCGGCTTTAATGTAATGTCTGGTCCCGGTAATATGGATGAAATTCTTTAAGAAAAATGGCATAGCTACCCCATGACCCCCCCCCCCCTACCCCAGCCCATTACCAGCCCCTTTGGGTCTTGTATGGATATTAAGGGGAACCCCGCACATAAAATAAAAAAGGCCCTATATACTCTGAACAGCCGTATACAGGCGGTGCATACAAGACAGGGACTGTAGGTTTGTTCTTATGTAGAATCTGTTTGTAATTTTGAACAGGTACATTGTTGAAGTGTAGCTCCAGCCCAAAAATCTATTTTTAAACTTTTTGGAAAACATAGGTAAGGGTTATCACCCCTGTAACATTTGTTTTGCTGTCTGTGCCCCTGTTCAGAACATTTCACCTCACTTTCCGTCCCAATGACAACTGTTTTTGAAATGTGGTGTTTTTCTTGAAACAAGGATTGCTGATAAAGCATCAGTACAGAGGAGACACCTTTCTCCCATATTTATTCTTACAGGAGAGAATTTTCCTTCCTAGTGGTAGATTTCCTCTCACTTCCTGTTGTCTTCTTGCGTTTGCAAGTAGGAGTCGTTTGTAAGTTGGATGTTTGAAAGTAGGGACCTGCCGTATATACTCTGCAGAAATAGGCCCCTTAGTTGTTGGTGTTGGCACAACACTGTAAGCACTCACAGTTACTCTTGGTTGGTGCTGGAACGCCCTGCTGTCAACTATTATATCAGGAATTTTAATTACATATAATTGTTGAACAGTGGTAGTAAAAATTGGGCCTTTGATGGTGGTGCTGGTGCCACAACACTGTAAGCCCTGACAGTTACTCTTGGTGGGTGCAGCAATGGGCCCTGCTGTGAATTATTAGATCAAGAATTGTAATTACATGCCCCTGTTGAACAGGGGCTGAAAAATTGGGCCTTAGGCACTGGTGGCACAACACTGCAACCCCTCACAGATACTGTACTTGGAGCACAGCAATGAGCCCTGTTGCAAAGTATTGCTTCAAAAATTGTAATGACACGCCCCTGTTAAACAGGGGCTGAAAAATTGGGCCTTAGGCACTGGTGGCACAACACTGCAACTCCTCACAGATACTGTACTTGGAGCACAGCAATGAGCCCTGTTGCAAAGTATTGCTTCAAAAATTGTAATTACACGCCCCTGTTAAACAGGGGCTGAAAAATTGGGCGTTAGGCACTGGTGGCGGCACCCATAAACAAAAATGATCTTCCAAGCTATCATCATCAATCGTATCATTGAGGACTCGGAGGAGGAGGATAGCCAGTCAACATAACAGCACAGGCACTCAGCATCAGCATCAGTCTTGAAGGGATGTGACATTTTAAAATCAATTAGTCTGTTATATCAGCATCAGGTGTGTGGTAGCTGGTGGTGATCCAAGACTGGTTCATCTTGATGAAAGTCAGTCGATCAACCGAGTCGGTGGACAGGCGCACCCTGTGATCCGTGACAAATCCTCCAGCAGCACTGAATGTGCGTTCCGAAAGAACGCTGGATGCAGGACAGGCCAGTAGCTCAATTGCATACTGTGCAAGCTCTGGCCAGTGATCCATCCTCAAGACCCAGTAAGCCAGAGGATTTTCGGTGGGGAAGGTGTCCAAGTCTGACCTTGCCCCTAGATATTCCTGCACCATGTTTATCAGACGCTGGCGATGGTTGCTGGAACCAATCATACTTTGGGGCTGCGGACTAAAGAATTGTCTGAACGCATCGGTCAGACGGCCACCTTCCCCACCGCTCCTTCTTTGACTGGCCGAAGCCTCAGCAACTCGTTGTCCAGGACCAGGAGTTTGCAACCTCCCAGTCTCTGGGAACGCGTTGCACAGACCTTTCTGCAAGGCCTCCCGGAGTTGTCTCATCCTCTGCTCCCTCTGCGACGGTAACATAAGGTCCGCAACCTTACCCTTGTACCGTGGATCAAGGAGAGTGGCCAGCCAGTAATGGTCCCTCTCCTTGATCCGAAGAATACGAGGATCCTTCCGCAGACTTTGCAGGATCAGGGAGGCCATGCAGCGTAGGTTTGCTGAGGCATTCGCTCCGGAGTCCTCTGGGTCACTAAGGACGACATGATCCGCAGCCACCTCCTCCCAGCCACGTACAAGTCCACTGGTTTCTTGGGACTGTAAATCATCCCTAAAAGACTGCTGCTGATGATGCTGAGTGCCAGCCTCCACCTCCATGCTGACACAATCCTCCTCCTCCTCCTCCTCCTCTTCCTGTGCGATGGGTGGGACAGAAGGAACACTGTCTGGGTAAAGGGGGCCTTGAGAGGCAAGGAAGTCCTCCTCTTCCTGCCTCTGTTCTGCCTCAAGTGCCCTGTCCATTATTCCACGCAGCGTGTGCTCCAACAGGTGGACAAGAGGTACAGTGTCACTGATGCATGCACTGTCACTGCTCACCATCCTCGTGGCCTCCTCAAATGGTGCCAGGACAGTGCATGCATCCCTGATCATGCCCCACTGGCGTGGAGAAAAAAAACCAAGCTCCCCTGACCCTGTCCTGGTGCCGTAGTCGCACAGGTACTCATTGATGGCCCTCTGCTGCGTGTGCAGCCGCTGCAGCATGGCCAACGTTGAGTTCCACCTGGTGGGCATGTCACATATAAGGCGGTTCTTGGGCAGGTTCAACTCCTTTTGCAGCTCAGCCAGGCGAGCACTGGCATTATAAGATCTGCGGAAATGCACACAGACTTTCCTGGCCTGCCTCAGGACATCCTGTAAGCCCGGGTACCTGCCCAAGAACCGCTGCACCACCAGGTTAAGGACGTGAGCCACACAGGGCACATGGGTCAGTTGTCCCTGTCGGAGGGCGGAGAGGAGGTTGGTGCCATTGTCGCAAACCACCATTCCTGGCTTAAGCTGGCGTGGCGTCAACCACCTCTCGGCCTGGCCCTGCAGAGCAGACAGGACCTCTGCCCCAGTGTGGCTTCTGTCCCCCAAACACACCAGCGCAAGCACGGCATGGCATCTTTTTGCCTGCGTACTTGCGTAGCCCCGTGAACGGCTACGGAGCACCGCTGGTTCATAGGACAAACCACAGGAAGAGGCCATGGAGGAAGAAGAAGAGGAGGGGGTGGAGGAGAGAGGTGTGTCACAACCAGTAGTAGCATTTTGGAGGCGTGGCGGTGGGACAACCTCCAACACTACTGCACCTTGTCCTGAATCCTTCCCAGCTGCCAAAAGAGTGACCCAATGGGCCGTGAAAGAAAGGTAACGTCCCTGTCCATGCCTGCTGGACCATGAGTCAGCGGTAATATGCACCTTACCGCTGACCGCCCTGTCCAGCGAGGCCAAGACATTGCCTTCCACATGCCGGTAGAGAGCCGGAATAGCCTTCCGTGAGAAAAAGTGGCGTTTGGGAACCTGCCACTGAGGAACCGCACATTGCACAAACTCACGGAAGGGGGCCGAGTCTACCAACTGAAAAGGCAGCAGTTGAAGCGCTAGCAATTTAGCCAAGCTAGCATTCAACCGCTGGGCATGTGGATGGCTGGGAGTGAACTTCTTTCGACGGTCCAGCAGCTGGGGCAGGGAAATTTGCCTGCTAGAATCGGACGTCGGTGTACTGCTAGCAGAGTGGGCGCAAGTACTTGGCTGTGACACACCTAATTCTACACCTTCATTCCTCTCAGTGCATGTTTCAGAGAGGACTGAAGTTATAGTGGGGTTGGAGATCCCAGCTGATGCGGTGCAAGGAGAGGTCCGCTTTGTTCTTTGGTGTGGGTCTTTGAGGTAGGCTTGCCAACGAGCTGCATGGCAGGTCAACATATGTCTGGTCAGGCATGTGGTACCCAAGCGGCTGATGTTTTGGCCACGCGATATACGCTTGAGACATATGTTGCAAACAGCAGCTGTGCGATCTGATGCACTAGCCTCAAAAAAGGCCCACACCAAAGAACTTTTTGAATGACGGGCAGAGGCAGCGCCCTGCACAGGCGGAGCTCTGCGGTGTGATTCCGTCGGTGTACTGCCCTTACGCTGGCCACCAAAGGGCATCCTGCCTCGTTGGAGATGTGCCTCCTCCTCATCCTCCTCCTCCTCCTCTCTCCTATTAGGCACCCACGTGGAGTCATTGACCTCATCATCCCCTCCCTCCTCATCACTGGAGCCAATCTGGCAGTATGCTGCAGCTGCTGGAACATGACTGCCAGATTGGTGTCCTTCTTGAGCATCCCCTCTGTCTGCTCTCACGCTACTGCCTTCCTCTAGCTGGGTTTCATCATCAGACCCTTCGAAACGCTGGGCATCCTCCTGGAGCATGTACCCAACACTGTGCTGAAACAGTTCGGGGGACTCCTCAGGAGGAGGACATGGTGGGTCTAGGGAAGGAGTGACTGATGATTTGTCTGACATTGATACCAGGGAAGACGACGCTTTGGCAGCTGCTTTTCCAGTACCCTGAGCCTGGGTGAGAGAGGATGAGGAGGAGGAGGAGGGCTTGGTCATCCACTCTACCAAGTCTTCGGCATGATGTGGCTCAACATGTCCAGCTGCCGAAAAGAAGGACAAGCGTGTCCCATGGCCATGTGCTGATGACAATGCACCGCGTCCACGACCAGCACTGTTGCCCCCAGACACAGAGCCTGCTTGCCCTCTTTTATTGCCTCCTGACTGTCTGCCTCTCCTTGTTTGCCTTCCAGACATTCTAATAGATGGCCTGCAGGGAGATGGGAAAAAAGCAATAAGGGCTACCTTCAGGTGTCCTTCTCTGTCCCTGGAAACAAGGACTTGCAGAGTGAAAGAAAAAAAACACTCTCCCTACCTAGAGTTTTCTGTCCCTAGAATAAATGTTTTTTTTAATCACAATATAGCACAAGGAAAATTAACTCACTGTCCTTACAGGTCCCTGGAAACAAGGACTTGCAGAGTGAAAGAAAAAAAACACTCTCCCTACCTACAGTTTTCTGTCCCTAGAAAAAAATGTTTTTTTTAATCACAATATAGCAAAAGGACAATTCACTCACTGTCCTTCCAGGTCCCTGGAAACAAGGACTTGCAGAGTGAAAGAAACTGACACTGTCCCTACCTAGAGTTTTCTGTCCCTGGAATAAATGTTTTTTTCAGCACAATATAGCACAAGGACAATTAACTCACTGTCCTTACAGGTCCCTGGAAACAAGGACTTGCAGAGTGAAAGAAAAAAAATACTCTCCCTACCTACAGTTTTCTGTCCCTAGAAAAAAATGTTTTTTTTAATCACAATATAGCAAAAGGACAATTCACTCACTGTCCTTCCAGGTCCCTGGAAACAAGGACTTGCAGAGTGAAAGAAACTGACACTGTCCCTACCTAGAGTTTTCTGTCCCTAGAATAAATGTTTTTTTTAATCACAATATAGCACAAGGAAAATTAACTCACTGTCCTTACAGGTCCCTGGAAACAAGGACTTGCAGAGTGAAAGAAAAAAAACACTCTCCCTACCTACAGTTTTCTGTCCCTAGAAAAAAATGTTTTTTTTAATCACAATATAGCAAAAGGACAATTCACTCACTGTCCTTCCAGGTCCCTGGAAACAAGGACTTGCAGAGTGAAAGAAACTGACACTGTCCCTACCTAGAGTTTTCTGTCCCTGGAATAAATGTTTTTTTCAGCACAATATAGCACAAGGACAATTAACTCACTGTCCTTACAGGTCCCTGGAAACAAGGACTTGCAGAGTGAAAGAAAAAAAATACTCTCCCTACCTACAGTTTTCTGTCCCTAGAAAAAAATGTTTTTTTTAATCACAATATAGCAAAAGGACAATTCACTCACTGTCCTTCCAGGTCCCTGGAAACAAGGACTTGCAGAGTGAAAGAAACTGACACTGTCCCTACCTAGAGTTTTCTGTCCCTAGAATAAATGTTTTTTTTAATCACAATATAGCAAAAGGACAATTCACTCACTGTCCTTCCAGGTCCCTGGAAACAAGGACTTGCAGAGTGAAAGAAACTGACACTGTCCCTACCTAGAGTTTTCTGTCCCTAGAATAATTTTTTTTTTTAATCACAATATAGCAAAAGGACAATTCACTCACTGTCCTTCCAGGTCCCTGGAAACAAGGACTTGCAGAGTGAAAGAAACTGACACTGTCCCTACCTAGAGTTTTCTGTCCCTAGAATAAATGTTTTTTTTAATCACAATATAGCAAAAGGACAATTCACTCACTGTCCTTCCAGGTCCCTGGAAACAAGGACTTGCAGAGTGAAAGAAACTGACACTGTCCCTACCTAGAGTTTTCTGTCCCTAGAATAAATGTTTTTTTTAATCACAATATAGCAAAAGGACAATTCACTCACTGTCCTTCCAGGTCCCTGGAAACAAGGACTTGCAGAGTGAAAGAAACTGACACTGTCCCTACCTAGAGTTTTCTGTCCCTAGAATAAATGTTTTTTTTAATCACAATATAGCAAAAGGACAATTCACTCACTGTCCTTCCAGGTCCCTGGAAACAAGGACTTGCAGAGTGAAAGAAACTGACACTGTCCCTACCTAGAGTTTTCTGTCCCTAGAATAAATGTTTTTTTTTAATCACAATATAGCACAAGGAAAATTAACTCACTGTCCTTACAGGTCCCTGGAAACAAGGACTTGCAGAGTGAAAGAAAAAAAACACTCTCCCTACCTACAGTTTTCTGTCCCTAGAAAAAAATGTTTTTTTTAATCACAATATAGCAAAAGGACAATTCACTCACTGTCCTTCCAGGTCCCTGGAAACAAGGACTTGCAGAGTGAAAGAAACTGACACTGTCCCTACCTAGAGTTTTCTGTCCCTGGAATAAATGTTTTTTTCAGCACAATATAGCACAAGGACAATTAACTCACTGTCCTTACAGGTCCCTGGAAACAAGGACTTGCAGAGTGAAAGAAAAAAAATACTCTCCCTACCTACAGTTTTCTGTCCCTAGAAAAAAATGTTTTTTTTAATCACAATATAGCAAAAGGACAATTCACTCACTGTCCTTCCAGGTCCCTGGAAACAAGGACTTGCAGAGTGAAAGAAACTGACACTGTCCCTACCTAGAGTTTTCTGTCCCTAGAATAAATGTTTTTTTTAATCACAATATAGCAAAAGGACAATTCACTCACTGTCCTTCCAGGTCCCTGGAAACAAGGACTTGCAGAGTGAAAGAAACTGACACTGTCCCTACCTAGAGTTTTCTGTCCCTAGAATAAATGTTTTTTTTAATCACAATATAGCAAAAGGACAATTCACTCACTGTCCTTCCAGGTCCCTGGAAACAAGGACTTGCAGAGTGAAAGAAACTGACACTGTCCCTACCTAGAGTTTTCTGTCCCTAGAATAAATGTTTTTTTTAATCACAATATAGCAAAAGGACAATTCACTCACTGTCCTTCCAGGTCCCTGGAAACAAGGACTTGCAGAGTGAAAGAAACTGACACTGTCCCTACCTAGAGTTTTCTGTCCCTAGAATAAATGTTTTTTTTAATCACAATATAGCAAAAGGACAATTCACTCACTGTCCTTCCAGGTCCCTGGAAACAAGGACTTGCAGAGTGAAAGAAACTGACACTGTCCCTACCTAGAGTTTTCTGTCCCTAGAATAAATGTTTTTTTTAATCACAATATAGCAAAAGGACAATTCACTCACTGTCCTTCCAGGTCCCTGGAAACAAGGACTTGCAGAGTGAAAGAAACTGACACTGTCCCTACCTAGAGTTTTCTGTCCCTAGAATAAATGTTTTTTTTAAGCACAATATAGCACAAGGAAAATTAACTCACTGTCCTTACAGGTCCCTGGAAACAAGGACTTGCAGAGTGAAAGAAAAAAAACACTCTCCCTACCTACAGTTTTCTGTCCCTAGAAAAAAATGTTTTTTTTAATCACAATATAGCAAAAGGACAATTCACTCACTGTCCTTCCAGGTCCCTGGAAACAAGGACTTGCAGAGTGAAAGAAACTGACACTGTCCCTACCTAGAGTTTTCTGTCCCTAGAATAAATGTTTTTTTTAATCACAATATAGCAAAAGGACAATTCACTCACTGTCCTTCCAGGTCCCTGGAAACAAGGACTTGCAGAGTGAAAGAAACTGACACTGTCCCTACCTAGAGTTTTCTGTCCCTAGAATAAATGTTTTTTTTAATCACAATATAGCAAAAGGACAATTCACTCACTGTCCTTCCAGGTCCCTGGAAACAAGGACTTGCAGAGTGAAAGAAACTGACACTGTCCCTACCTAGAGTTTTCTGTCCCTAGAATAAATGTTTTTTTTAATCACAATATAGCAAAAGGACAATTCACTCACTGTCCTTCCAGGTCCCTGGAAACAAGGACTTGCAGAGTGAAAGAAACTGACACTGTCCCTACCTAGAGTTTTCTGTCCCTAGAATAAATGTTTTTTTTAATCACAATATAGCAAAAGGACAATTCACTCACTGTCCTTCCAGGTCCCTGGAAACAAGGACTTGCAGAGTGAAAGAAACTGACACTGTCCCTACCTAGAGTTTTCTGTCCCTAGAATAAATGTTTTTTTTTAAGCACACTATAGCAGAAGCACAAAACACACTGACACTCTCCCTACCTATCCTTCTCTTTCCCTAAACTAAAGGAATCCAGGTTAAGCAAGAAAGAAATAACAGTCACTGTCCCTGCCTATGCTACTCTATCCCTGCTCCGGAACACACTACACTAGGCCGCCGTGCTGGCGGCCTTTTATAGTGTGGGGCGTGTACTAAACACCCTCAGCAATAATTGGCCACAGGCATCCTGCCTGTGGCCAATCATTGCTCTCCTCGCTGCCGGCGCTGTGATTGGCCAAGCATGCGGGGTCACAGTGCATGCTTGGCCAATCACAGCGCCTGGATGACACTGCGATGGCGTAGTGCATTGTGGGCCGTTCGCGTCACTCGAATTTGGCGCGAACGGCCCAAATCGTTCGATCTTCGTCGAACGATCGAACAGCCAATGTTCGAGTCGAACGTATGTTCGACTCGAACACGAAGCTCATCCCTACCCAAAACCAGGTATCAACCGGAGACATCCAACGTGAAAAAAGCATTGGAGGCGAGGGACTTAATTTCAAAGGGACATAGATGCCTGTGATGAACAGAAAACAAAAAAGAAGGAAAAAACAGTCAGGTAAACGGGGGGAGTGAAAAAAGTCCATAGAGAACCTAGGGGGGCGACTTCTTCTCTGAGAAGTGCATGGGGAGTAGGGGCCACAAAAGCACAACACCATTGCAGCCGTGCAGAAGGGAGCCCCGCCTGCCATCAGGGTGGTATGTAAAGTAGGATAGGAAGTTCCAGCAACGGTCGGTAAACTGCCCTCTACAAGTATCTCCCATGTGTGGGGAGAACGGGGAATTAACAGTTAGGTCACCCGAAGGTGGCGAGCATGCTGTGAGATCCGAGGAGGGGCGGAAAAGGCTTTTAGGTCTGTCTCCCCCGTCCCGGCGGAGGGCACCCACTAGCAACAGAGCAACCGTGAGGCGAATCACCAGGGCACGAACAGGGAGTGCCACCGGCACAGGGGGCAGCAGGGGAGAGAAAAGAAAAGTACTCACAGCTCCCAGACAGCGCGGCATGCTCAATCTCGCCGATTTCTCCGGTCAATCCAAGTGGATGCCGACTCTGGGTCCTCGAAAAAGTGGGTCCGACCGTCGCATTCCACACGAAGCTTTGCAGGGTACAGCATGGCGTATTTGAGGTGTAGAGTGCGGAGGCGCTTCTTAACCTCCTGGAACCTGGACCGCTGCCGTTGCACCTCATTGGAGAAGTCCGGGAAGACGGCAACATGTGCATTGGTATGGGGGATATTCCCCTTCTCTCTGGTTAGGCGGAGGATCTTGTCGCGATCCCTGAAATTAAGGAACTTCGCTATCAGGGTACGCGGTGGAGCTCCTTGGGGAGGAGGACGGCCAGGGATTCGATGAGCTCTCTCCACTGCAAACATTACCGAAAATGCGTCTCTGCCGAAGGTTGAGGTTAGGAGGTTTTCAAGGAAGCTCTCCGGGTCGGTGCCCTCAGCAGACTCAGGAAGACCGATGAAGCGGAGGTTACATCTCCGAAGGCGATTTTCCATGTCATCCTGTTTTGCGCTAATCTGTTGTAACTGGCGGCGCACCTCATCAGTGGTATGTTGTAAAGGGTGCAAGATATCCTCTGCTCTGCCAATACGGGTCTCCGTCTCCGTCACGCGGTCCCTGAGGGTAGAAAGATCCTGCCGGATAAGGGACACGTCAATTTTTACCTCCTCGATCTTGGTGGTAAGCGTGCTCTGGCACAGGGCGATGGCATCCAGTAATTTGTTAGTAGCCACCACAGAGTGATCCGCATCCAGGAAAGCAGCAGCGCCGTCTCTGACCTGCCGGTCCCCCTCCTCAAGCCGGCGGTACCTGGCCAGTTTATCGATGGCTTCAGAATTATTTTTAGACGGAGACATGCTGTAGGGCGGCAGGGAAGATCCCTGGGTGCACCAATATGGCCGCTGTTAAGGAGGCTGGGTCCTCCACAACCCCCCCACCGCTGCCCAGGGGTGGCCCAACGCAAGCAGCAGGTCACTCTCAAGCAGCTGTATTGGCAACAGGCTGCATGCAGGGGAATCTGAGCTCAGGGGAGTCAGGGAGGCCTGTAATACTTGCCAAGGATGTCTCCGGGTGGAGCAAGATGGCCGCCGTTCCGGGAGTCAGGCCGAGACCGCGGTCCGCTCTCACAGCAGGTGCAGAGTGCAAAGGAACCCCAGCAGCTGCAGCAGGTAATCCGGGGGCCGATGTAGGAGAGGATGGAGCCCAGTGCGCCCAGGGAGGCAAGGAGAAGTGTCCAGGGCCGCCGTCGGGAGGGCCAAGATGGCCGCCGAACCAGGAACTAGGCCGAAGCCGGGGCCTTTCCTGAAGCAGAGGACCGGGAAGCGCCGCGACGGCAGTGGCGGCAAACCAGCGGGCTAACAGGCTTCAGGAACCCCAGGGAGAGCAGGACATGTCCTCGGATGTAGGGGATGGCAGGAACCGAGCAGGATACAGACAGGATGGTAGGTTAGGAGTATGGGCAGACGGAGCTCACATCACATGCGACCTATCCCATTGCCATCCAGGCCACGCCAAATGATCTGACATTTTAATAAAGCCATCTGCATACATTTTACTGACTGCATTCTGTGTTCAGACCCCTGTGTAGAGAAATACAGCTTTACCTGACCTGAGCACTGTCAATGAACAGACTTTTGCCTCATTAATTCAGACCTTGCTGCTACTATAATTTAGCCCATAAAGATAACAGTTGTTCTAAAAGGTACATTTTTGCTGTGGAATTAAAAAGCCTTGTGGGTAAGTCAAGTGGGAAAACTATGTAAAACATCACAGTAAAAATTTGTAAAAAGTGGAGAATTTTATGTTTTGGTTTAAGTTTATGACTGCTGTTCTTAGACTCTTGGGATGGTTAACACTGTATATTTAACCAATAGTCAGAAAGTTTAAATTCAAATTGCATGAAAGTCCATGGATCTAAAAAAAAATGTACTTCAAGACTGAAATCTTTCACTCCTTTCCAGTCCAGGCCATTTTTCAGTGCTGTCACACTTTTAATGACAACTACTCAGTCATGCAACACTGTACCCAAATACATTTTTATAATTTTTTTTAGACAGAGTTTTCTTTTGGTGTTATTTAATCACCACTTTCTTTTTTTAAATGTCTTTGCTATATAAATGAAAAAAAAAAAAAACTTTTGAGAAACTTTTTAAAAAACGAAGTTTCTGTTATTAAAATTTGCAAATAAATAATCCTTTTTTCATAAATTTAGGCCAATATGTATTATGTTACATATGTTTGGTAAACATAACCCAAATCAGTGTATATTATTTAGTTTGTGTGAAAGCTATAGAGTCTAAAGCAGGGATATGCAATTAGCGGACCTCCAGCTGTTGCAGAACTACAAGTCCCATGAGGCATAGCAAGACTCTGACAGCCACAAGCATGACACCCATAGGCAGAGGCATGATGGGACTTGTAGTTTTGCAACAGCTGGAGGTCCGCTAATTGCATATCCCTGGTCTAAAGGCTATAGTATATGTGTAGCGCCCCCCCCAATATTTGGGGGCGCTGTGTGTAAATTTAGGGGCAGTCTGAGCCAGTAGTTGGGCTCAGACCAATTTATGATTCAATTCTGCAATTCTGCTCTGTTCTGGGTGTGATACTGCCTGGCAGTAGTGTTCTACTTTGCCTGTAGTTGGCACTGTCACCGCCGGCATGGGTTGAGCTACGGGGGTATCACAGCACCTTGGGTGTCCTCTCTCGGCCGCCGTGCAGTGGGCGTGGTCTACCCGCTGTGCATGCTGGGAGAGGGTACAAAAGGGGCAGATGCCAGGGGGACCCCAAGGCGTTTAGGGGGGACCTCTGGTCCAGTGAGTGTGCCTCGTGGCCCGCATGGCACGAGGTGCGCGAGTGTGTTTAGGCCTCGGCACCTTCAGCCCGAGGTTCTGTTGCGGCATCGTGGGCCCAGCTCCGCTGACAAGGGCCTACGCTTCAGAGAAGGATCTCAGGTTGCCCGTTTGTAGGGGGCCCATCTTTAGGAAAAGTGGTCCAGGGGAAGATCAGTCCAGGCGGAGATTAGCGACGGTACTGCTGTCTCGGGAGAAGCCTGGAGGCTTGCCTAAAGGGGGATTCATCGTCTCTGATATCCGTGCTCCATCCCGGCTGCTAGGACTGCTCTCATAGGGACTATCCGGGTGAGCAATACCCACTCAGGCTTGAGTGGCGACGAGTGTATATACTGAACTTAAGTGTTGCGTGCCTGAACCTTCCCCTACTTCTTTCAACTTCCTGCTCTCGCTCTCTTCAAGTTGACTCAAATAGAAAAAGAATAAAGCCTTGCTGATTAGGTTTTACTCATGTGTGGACATTGGCCTTATTCCTGGAGATTTTTGTTTGCCTAGACAATGGAGCTAAAGGATCCACTCTGGAGAGGTAATTGCTGAAGACCCAAAACAAAACCAGCCGGTCTCTTAAATGTGACTAAGTGCTACATATGTATTTGAAAATGTATCAGTCCTGATGAAATGACTGCCTATCTTATTTTTCGAGGCCCTAAAATGCCAGGATGGTATAAATACCCCTCCATGACCCCTAGAAAGTAGGCAGTCCAAAATATTTAATAAGAGGCATGGTCAGTTTTTGTTATGTTGTATTTTTTTATTTGGGCACAATTTATGGAAAAAATTAAGACATTAAATATTTTTTCACAAAGTTGTAGTTTTAGCAAGTTATTTCTCACACATAACATAGCCATGCATACAATTATACCCCAAAACACATCCTGAGTATGAGGAAACTATATGTGTGAGACTTTTTCACATCCTAGCCACATAGAGAGGCCTAAGATCCTGGAAGCAACTTTAAGCATTCTAGGGGCATAAATTACACATCTAATTTCCTTACTACCCATCACATTTTTGGAGGCCCTGGAGCACCAGGACAATAGAAACACCCCATTTTGGGAAGCAAACACTCCAAGGTATTTTCTGAAAGTGAAACTTTTGAATTGTCATTTTTTACCACATCTAACAATGATAATGGACACTGTACCTGGTGTGGCAGTGATCCGGGACACTTACTAGTGTGGCGGGGAATATGACTGGTGTGGCGGTGATCAGGGACACTTGGACTGGTGTGGCAGTGATCAGGGACACTGCAACTACAGTGACAGGGATCCGAGGCACTGTAACTGGTGTGGCAGGGATTAAAGGAGTAGTAAAGGTAAATGTTTTTTCACCTTAATGCATCCTATGCATTAAGGTGAAAAAACATTTGACAATACCGCCCCCCCCCCGAGCCCCCGTTTTACTTACCTGGCCCCTCGAAAGTCCCGCGCTCGCTCTCGTCATCCTCCGAGTTCCTGTGCCTGGCCGTTGATTGGCTACTGTGGATGGATTGAAAGCAGCGCAGCCATTGGCTGGCGCTGCTGTCAATCACATCCAATGACGCGGCACGTTGGGGGGCGGGGCCGAGTGATACAGTCGGCGGCTATGGCCGCCACTGTATCACGGGAGCGCGCCCGCAGTAACTCCACACCATGCGAGCTTGCTCGCATTATGGTGTGGAGTCCTTGCGGGGAGGAGCCGAGACAGCCGCCGAGGGACCCCAGAAGCGTAGGATCGAGGCCACTGTGTGCAAAACGAGCTGCACAGTGGAGGTAAGTATAATATGTTTGTTATTTAAAAAAAAAAAACGGGAACCTGTAGTGTTCCTTTAAGGATAATATAACTGGTGTGATGGTGATCAGGGACAAATGGTATAAATGGTGAGATTTCACTGCAGTAATTACCACAAAAAAAATGCCCTCAAGTGCACTCTGCACATACAACCCTTTAGGGGGTGGCTGTACGCATTCTGACAAGGGGTACCCTTGGAGGTGGCTACAAAGTACCTGGCGTTTTGGAGACTCCATCCCCAGTCTTGATCTCCTACTCCTATTGGATGTACTCATGGCCTCGGACTCTATAAAACTGACTTCCACATTTTATAACTGCCACCTATTATCGGCTGCCACCAACTTAGCTTACCAAAGTACCTGGCGCCTAATTGTCTGTATTAAGTGGCTATCATTGGGGCCTATCTGCATGGTAGTGCAAGTGAAGCTATTCATAATAACAAAGACAGGATCAGGTCACAGACGGTAGAAGCTGAGGACCACAAAGCAATCTTCTGGTTTATGGAGCCAGTTTAACAGCTTACCGACCAGCCGCCACAGTTATACTGCGGTCCCTTTAATGGCTGTAGCAGGCACTCGAGTGCCCATGGGGCGTCGCTGGAGCCGATGCGCGTGGCCGATGCCCGCGATGTCCACCGGCCTCCCGCAATCGCTCCTCAGAGAGCCAGAACGGGGATCTGTCAATGTAAACAAACAGATCCCCGCTCTGATAGGAGTAGAGAGAGATCATCTTTTCCTAGTGATCAGGAACAGCGATCTCTCTCTACTCCCTGTCAGTACACTCCCCCCACAGTTATAAACACCTCCCTAGGGAACACTTAACCCCTTGATCGCCCCCTAGTGTTAACCCATTCCCTGCCAATGTCATTTATACAGTGATCAGTGGCTATTTTTAGCTCTGATCACTGTAATAATGTCACTGGTCCCCAAAAAGTGTCCGATCTGTCTGCTGCAATGTCACAGTCCCACTAAAAATCACTGATCACTGCCATTACTAGTAAAAAAATAAATAATAATACTAATTAAATCCCATAAACCCCCTATTTTGTAGACGCTATAACTTTTGCGCAAACCAATATACGCTTATTGCGATTATTTTTTACCAAAAATATATAGAAGAATACATATTAGCCTAAACTGATGAAGAAATTTTATTTAGATTTTTTTTTTTGGGGGGGGGGGGGGGATATTTATTATAGCAAAAAGTAAAAAATATTGTTTTGTTTTTTTCAAAATTGTCGGTCTTTTCTTGTTTATAGCGCAAAAAAAGAAAGCTCTATTTATGGGAAAAAAGGACCTCAATTTTGTTTGGGTACAGCGTCGCACGGCTGCACAATTGTCAGTTAAAGCGACGCAGTGCCGTATCGCAAAAAATGGCATGGTCATTAAGGAGGTAAATCCTTCCAAAGTGGTTGAATAGGCAAGAGGGCGCCAAGTTCTCACGCACACTCACGCTAATGCGCATGTTCACGCTTATGCACATGTGCGCAGATGCGGTAGCGAGTCAGGAATGCCTAGTTGTCACTTGTGAATCCTTTTGCACATGCATGTGAGTTACAGAACCTCTAGTTTTCACTCGAGAATTCTTATTAGAAAGTGCACGTCTTTGTGCACGATTATTCATACGATTTTCCTGATACTTGGTAATTCCACTCACTACTCCTGGTATGCAATGGAATCTGGTCCAAAACACCTGGCGGTCAGTTGTCGCTGATAGGTCAGTCCTCACAATCAGATTCTCACAATCAGGTCCTTTCTGATATGGGCACACACAGGAACAGGTCTCCCCAGTTTGCGTTAGTCTCATAGCTCTCTGGGTGCTTATAAGGGCTCAGTATGGTGCAGGCACACACAGATCCAATGTCTGCCTAACTTTGGTAACCACACAAAGGCACTAACCGTGACTCAGTCCCAGCGTCAGCTCTCCTCAGCAGATCCAACCTCTCTCTGGTGTAGTGTACTGACCCTAGAAGCAGGTCTATACTCTCTGGACCCCCCGCACTAGGCTGCCCCAAACCTCAAATGGTCAAATGCTCAGGAAAACTCATTGTCTCTCCTCCTCTATGTGCACGGATCTCTGGGAGTTAAAGTCTAAGCTCCCATTCACTTGCTTTTGTATGGTGCTCTTTGAGGACTACATGTCCCAGTGTCCTTTATACACTTGCATCATCCAGATGGGAGGGGGGATGAGCGTTGATTACTGAGTCCTCCTTCCCCTCACAGACATCACCACAGCTTTCAGGAGGAGGGGGGGAGTGAGTGATTGAGCTTGCAGGCACAGACAGCCTGCAGCTGCGCCGCTCTGATCACAGCTGATTTCATTTTCCAGCAGGACCTGGCACCTGCCCACACTACCAATACCTTGTTTAATGATCATGGTATCACTGTGCTTGATTGGCCAGCAAACTCGCCTGGCCTTAATTCCATAAAGAATCTGTGGGGTATTGTCAAGAGGAAGATGAGAGACACCAGACCCAACAGTGCAGAGGAGTTGAAAGACACTATCAAAGCAACCTGGGCTTCCATAACACCTCAGCAGTGCCATGGGCGTCCACTCCATAGGGCAAGGGGGGGCAATTGACCCCCTGGAATCAAGAAAGTGTTGAAGAGTGTCAGGTCGGCGCCCCCCCCTCCGCGACTGAAGCAGTGACAGCGCCGCGGTGACAGGCAGGTTAGAACAGGGAGAGAGAGGCGAGCTGCTGGCCGTGGTGTTGCAAGGGGGGGGTCTGGTACGGGGTGACACCACTGCACCTGACCAACCATCCCCTTCTCTCACGGCCGCGGGCTGTCTGAGCGGTCCCAGCCCGGATGTCACACTCACACAGGCACAGCGAGCAGAGTGAAGCCGCCTCCCCTCCAGTGTTTATGTGTACACAGGGGGAGGGGACCTGCTGTGCCTGTGCCGCACTGATCTGAGGTACTGAATGGGATGGGGAGGGGGGTCCATCTGTGCTGAAGGGGGGTCTGTGCGGAATGGGGGGTATGTGCTGAATGGGGGGTCCATCTGTGCTGAAGGGGGGGTCTGTGCAGAATGGGGGGTCTGTGCTGAATGGGGGGTCCATCTGTGCTGAATGGGGGGTCCAGCTGTGCTGAAGGGGGGGTCTGGGCTTAAAGGGGGTCCATCTGTGCTGAAGGGGGGGTCTGTGCTTAAAGGGGGTCCATCTGTGCTGAAGGGGGTCTGTGCTGAATGGGGGAGTCTGTGCTGAAGGGGATGTCTATCTGTGCTGAAGGGGGGTCTGTGCTGAAGGGGTCCATCTGTGCTGAATGGGCAGTCTGTGCTTAATGGGGGGTCTGCGCTGAAGGGGGGTCTGTGCTGTGGGTGCTGTATAATGTAAAGGGGTCCAGTGATACAGGGTGCTGTGTAATGTAAAGGGTTCCAGTGATGCAGGGTACTGTGTAATGTAAAGGGGTGCAGGGTGCTGTGTAATGTAAAGGGTTCCAGTGATGCAGGGTGCTGTGTAATGTAAAGGGGTCCAGTGGTGCAGGGTGCTGTGTAATGTAAAGGGGTCCCGTGGTGCAGGGTGCTGTGTAATGTAAAGGGGTGCAGGGTGCTGTGTAATGTAAAGGGTTCCAGTGATGCAGGGTGCTGTGTAATGTAAAGAGTACAGGGTGCTGTGTAATGTAAAGGGTTTGTCAGGGCTGGGCTCAGCCCTTCCTTCTCTGTGCTGGCAGCTCAGCTGTCAGCTAATTGCCAGCTCCCATCTCTCCACAGTGATCCACCTGTTGATGATCCTGCTCGTCAGCTCTGCCGACTTAAGGACTTCCAGTTAATTTGCTCTTTGCCTTCGCCTGTGTTAACATCACTTGAGATTTTCTCCTGCGTTCCAGTTGAAGACCTGCTTGTCTGACGTTCCCTCTGGCTACAGATCCTGCTTGCTGAACTACTACCTTTATCGCTGGCTCTTGGACATTGGCTTGGCCGACTACCCGATCTGGTTACTGAACTCTGGCTATGTTTTGACTATGCTTACTCTGTTTACCTTTTTATTTCTATTATTAAACAAATGTGATTTAACTGTACATCTGTCTCGGTCTGATTCATGGTTTCTGACAGTAGGCGTAGACCATGAATTCAGAAGATGCAGCCAATCCACTTGTTAATAATATTTTTTCCAGATTGGATGACCTGGATCACTGCATGGATCAGTTTGCCACGGCGATACAGATGCTCCTGAGTCGCACGACTCGTCTAGAGTCTCCCACTGTGGCCGCTCTGGTAGTCTCTGTGCAGGCACCCATTTCGAGTATTTCCTCTTTAAGAGGTATGTCTGGTTCCGCTCCGCTTCCCCAGCGATTTGGGGGTGATCCAGTTCAGTGCAGAGGATTTCTCAACCAGGTTGAGATATACTTTGAGATGCTGCCCCAGGCGTTTCCCATGGGCAGAAGCAAAGTGGGTTTCGTGATATCTTTGCTTTCTGACAGAGCCTTGGCCTGGGCAAACCCTCTATGGGAGACGCAAAAACCCGTGGTCCTGAGTTACCCAGAATTTGTGGCTTCCTTCAACAGGGTATTTGACGTTCCCGCACGCTCCGCTTCTGCTGCCAAGTGCCTCATGTCCATCAGAGTACGAGGACGGTTGCTGATTATGCCATTGAATTCCGTACTCTGGCAGCAGAGGTTGCTTGGAACAATGAGGATCTCTCGGATAACATCAAGGATGAGATAGCAGCCCGAGATATACCCACTGAGCTGGAGAAGTTGATCACATTTGCCATCCTCATTGACTCCAGACTCAGAGAGAGACTCTCTCTTAAGGAGCGCTTGCGGAAGCCTCCTGTACATTTGTCTCTGAGCATTGCAGTCCCACCCTTGCCTCCCTCACCTCCCATGCCTCCTGGTACCGAGCCGGTCTGTGAAGATGAACCCATGCACTTAGGCTTCGCGCGTCTCTCTGTGGACGAGTGAGCCCTTAGGAGGAGGGAGAGATTGTGCCTTTATTGTGGCCAGGCTGGTCACTTTTTGAAGTCTTGTCCTACCCGTCCTGTGAACGCCCCAACTTTGAGGTCCTGTCATGGACAGACCTTAGGTGGCGTTGTTTCGTCTCCAGTTTCCCTGAAGGATAAGCCCCTGGTTTTGGTTACCCTGTCGTGGGCCGAGTCGTCCGTCAGGATACAGGCTCTAATAGACTCCAGGGCTGCAGGCCTGTTCATTGATGCTGCCTTTGTATAGAAGCACTCGATTCCACTGCAGTTGCGTGACACTCCACTTGCCATTGAGGCTCTTGATGGGAGACCTCTACAGCCTGCCCATGTGACTCATGAGACTGTTCCGTTGTCCATGGCCGTAGGGGCGCTTCACCATGAGATAATCCAATTCCAAGTTATTTCCTCACCTAAGTTTCCGCTGGTTATTGGTTATCCTTGGTTACAGAGGCACAACCCCTCTTTTGATTGGCTCCGTGCTGAGGTTCTGTCCTGGTCTTCACAATGCAGTAAGAGATGCTTCCAGAACGTAGCCAAGGTCCTGTGCACCTCTTCACTCTCCTCCCTGCCGGAGGAGTACAACGATTTTAGCAATGTCTTTGACAAAGGTCAAGCCGGTACTTTGCCTCCACACCGGTCGTATGATTGCGCAATTGACCTTCAACCTGGTGCCATACCCCCTCGTGGCCGGGTTTACCCTTTGTCAGTCTTGGAGAATAAGGCCATGGAGGAGTATGTTGCAGACGCACTCTCTCGAGGTTTCATCCACAAATCCTCGTCTCCTGTTGGTGCTGATTTCTTTTTTGTGAAGAAGAAGAAGAGTGGTGAATTGAGACCTTGCATTGACTATAGGGGTCTCAATCGTCTCACCATTAAGAATGCCTATCTTAGCAGGGCGTAGCAATCTAATAAAGATGATATGGCTACCACAGATACTATATTTGTTTCACAATTCTCCGGTCTGGATAGGCCAAAAGTGGTTTAAGAGAATAGAATCCCTTTTTAGGGAACTAATGTGGAACGGGGGCCAATCTAGGATTAGTCTGCAGACTATGCAACTCCCAATAAAATAGGGGGGCATGGCGGTTCCGCACCCGAAATCATATTTTTTGGCATCCCAGCTACAATATCTAGCGGGTTGCGGAACCTCAATGATAGGGAACTCTAGTGGCAGAATGTTGCTAATGGGGGCCCCACACAAAATATTAGTGGAGGCTCTAGAGGCGGACTCGTTTGTCCATAGGTGCCCGACTGTGAAGCTGATCAGCAAGGTATGGCAGACAGCGAAGGTATTGCTAGGGTATAGCGGGATAACAGAATTCGCCCCCCTATGGAACAACAAAAACCTGGCGGAAGTAATGGGTATAGAGAAATCTAGGGCATGGGAGAGACATGGTATTAATCGACTATTCCACCTGTATGAGGGCAATCTCATGAAAACGTTTCTAGATCTAAGACGCAAATTCAATATATCAAATAAGACGTTCTATAAATACCTCCAGATCCGACACGCCATTCAAGAACAGTTCAGGTCAAATATAATTAAATGGACTCAGATCCCCACCCTCCTAAAAATAATTATGACAAATACATCTAAAGGCCTAATCTCTGAGATGTATACCAGTCTGGGGGCTAGAGCAATAAGCAGAGCTGGACCCTCTAAGAGCAGAGAAGTATGGGAAAGAGATGTGGGGACAGTATCTGTCGAACAATGGGATAGGATCTTAGAGCAAGGAGCATTGGTTTCAATTGCTCCCGCGCAGAAACTATCCCATCTGTTTCTAGTACACAGAGTCTACCATACTCCTAAAAAAAATGTAAACTTGGGTGGAGACAAAACGATGAATGCCCTAGGTGTAAGGCGACAAGAGATTTTATACATATGGTTTGGAAGTGCTCGAAGTTATTTAGATATTGGGAGGAGATAAGAGACAGGGTAAATAAAATCTTCAGGACCACACTAGAACCGGTGGCCCAAACTTGTCTTTTAGGGAGTATAGAAGAAAGTAGTCTCCCGGCAGGCACTTTGGAAGTAGTGCTGAAATGCCTATTCCAAGCCCGAAAGTTAATTGCACAGAAATGGCAGTCACAGACCCCCCCCCCCGTCAGTGGAAAATTGGGTAGAGACTATTAACTCAATGATTTGGAGCGAGAGCGTGGCGCTCGTCAGACAGGGCAACTATAAAAAATTTGAGAGAATGTGGAGGCCCTGGTTGAGGGAATTGGGGTGCCCCCTATAAGGGGATGGCGCCTCCCCCTCCACTTATGGCCACCTCGTCTCTATGTGAATTGGGACGTCCTGACATTCCCAGCACTACTTAGCATTGAGGGCTTTTTCTTCCCCAATTTTTGTTTTCTTTCCCTATTTTTTTTTGCCTATCCGACTCCGTTGATTACGGAATTATTTGACCGCCTCAAGGGAGCAACGGTTTTCACGAAGCTTGATTTGAGAGGGGCATACAATCTCGTGAGGATTAAGGAGGGCGACGAGTGGAAAACTGCCTTTAATACCAGAACAGGTCATTATGAGTATCTCGTAATGCCTTTTGGCCTCTGTAATGCTCCGGCAGTTTTCCAGGAGTTTATTAACGATGTCCTCCGAGATTTGTTGCAGTTATGTGTGGTGGTCTATCTCGATGATATCCTCATATTTTCCAAGTCCCTGGAGAGCCACCACACAGATGTCTGTCGAGTGCTGCTAAAGCTAAGAGAGCTAAAGCTAAGAGAGAACAATCTCTATTGTAAGCTGGAGAAGTGTGAATTCCATCGGGAACAGGTCAAATTCCTGGGTTATGTAATTTCCACGGCTAGTTTTTCGATGGACCCAGAGAAACTTTCTCCTGTCCTACAGTGGCCTCGACCCGTGGGTTTACATCCTCTGCAGCGATTTCTTGTTTTTTTCAACTATTATCGGAAGTTTATTCGTAGCTTCTCGTCTCTGGTAAAGCCCCTGACTGATGTGACCAGAAAGGACGGTAACCACAGAGTTGGTCTCCAGAGTCCATTAAGGCTTTTCAGAGTCTTAAGGCTGTCTTTGTCTCTGCTCCTGTTTTGGCACATCCTGATCCTACGTTGCCTTTTATCCTTGAAGTTGATGCTTCTGAGACTGGAGTTGGCGCCCTTCTGTCTCAACGTCCTAGCTCTGACAGCGCTATGCATCCGTGTGGCTACTTTTCCAAGAAATTGTCACCTGCGGAGTGCAATTATGAGATTGGTGGCAGAGAGCTGTTGGCGATCATTTTAGCCCTGAAAGAATGGAGACATCTCCTCAAAGGTACCACTGTGCCGGTTCTCATTCTTACTGACCATAAAAATCTCACATTCTTGTCTGAGGCTAAGCGCCTCTCTCCCAGAAGGGCTCTTTTCTTGTCGAGTTTTAATTACATTGTCTCATTCTTACCCGGTACTAAGAATGTAAGGGCTGATGCCTTGTCACGACAATTTTCCTCCACATCCAAGATGGAGTCGGTTCCAGTTCCTGTGATTCCTCCTGATCGTATTCTGGCTACGGTTCACACCAGTCTCACTTCTCCTTTGGGAGACAAAATTCTTGCTGCTCAGGTCCATGCCTCTCCTGAAAAACCTTGTAACCGCTGCTTTGTTCCCGAGAGTCTCCGTACTGCCGTGCTCCAGACTTACCATTCTCCCAAGGCTGCTGGCCACCCTTGGAAGAATCAACTCTTTTGGGCCATTTCCCAACAATTTTGGTGGCCTAGTCTACGTGCTGATGTAACCGCCTTCGTAGCTGCCTGTTCCTTGTGTGCTCAGAGTAAGACTCCACGACACCTTCCAGTGGGCCTCCTACAACCCATACCCAATGGAGAGAGGCCCTGGACCCACCTGTCTATAGATTTCATTATGGAGTTACCCAACTCCCAGGGCAATACAGTTATTCTTATGGTGGTAGACCGGTTCTCGAAAATGTCCCACTGTATTCCACTTAAGAAGTTGCCTACGTCTAAGGAACTGGCTTCCATTTTTGCTCGGGAGATCTTTCGCTTACATGGCCTACCCAAGGTCATTGTCTCTGACAGGGGAAGTCAGTTTGTGTCCCGGTTCTGGCGAGCCTTTTGTGCACAGTTGGGAATTCAGCTTGCTTTCTCCTCTGCGTATCACCCCCAGTCTAATGGGGCCGCAGAACGAGCCAATCAGTCCTTTGAGCAATTCCTGAGTTGCTATATTTCTGACCATCACAACAACTCAGACCTCTTACCATGGGCGGAGTTTGCTCACAAATAGCGCTCTGAATTCTGTTTCCCGTTTGTCCCCGTTTATGGCGAACTATGGTTTCCAACCTTCCATGTTGCCTGACTCGTTTGTTCCTCAGAGTATTCCTGCGTTAGAGGAACATCTCTGTGGTCTTCGTTCCACTTGGGTACAAGTCCAGGAGGCTTTGCGACAGGCTAACAAGAGGTACAGACTCCATGCTGACCGCAGACGCCTGCCTGCGCCTTCCTACGAGGTTGGGGACAGGGTCTGGCTGTCATCTCGCAACCTCCGACTTCGTGTTCCTTCTTTGAAGTTCGCACCTCGGCCTTTCCGTATCCTTTGCAGGATAAACCCAGTGGTTTATGCATTGGACCTTCCTTCCAGTATGGGTAGCTCTAATGTGTTTCATGTCCCCTTATTGAAACTTTTGGTCTGCAACCGTTTTACCACCTCGGTGCCACGTCCTCACCCTATACTGGTTGAGAACCATGAGGAGTATGAAGTACAGTCCATTGTTGACTCCCATAGGTTCTGTGGGCGCATACAGTACCTGGTGCATTGAAAGGGGTACGGTCCGGAGGAACGCTCTTGGGTCCCATCCTCGGACGTACATGCCCCTGTCCTCCTCCGTGATTTCCATAGACGTTTTCCCCTCAAGCCCGGTGGTCCTCCGAGGGGGAGGGGGTCACTGAGGAGGGGGCACTGTCAGGGCTGGGCTCAGCCCTTCCTTCTCTGTGCTGGCAGCTCAGGTGTCAGCTAATTGCCAGCTACCATCTCTCCACAGTGATCCACCTGTTGATGATCCTGCTCATCAACTCTGCCTACTTAAGGACTTCCAGTTCATTTGCTCTATGCCTTCGCCTGTGTTAACATCACTAGAGACTTTCTCCTGAAGACCTGCTTGTCTGACTTTCCCTCTGGCTACAGATCCTGCTTGCTGAACTACTACCTTTATCGCTGGCTCTTGGACATTGGCTTGGCCGACTACCCGATCCGGTTACTGAACTCTGGCTATGTTTTGACTACGCTTACTCTGTTTACCTTTTTATTTTTATTATTAACCACTTCTCCACCAAGGACGTCATATTGAATTTGAGGGGGGATATCTGAATAATGCCTGCAGCTACAGGCATTATTCAGATATCATTCTGCGCACCATAAGAATGATCATAGCGACAGTTCCGCCACTTGATCGTTCTTATAGGTGGCGGGAAGGGAAAACCCCCCCTCCCGCCGCCATCCGGTGCTTCTCCGGGCTCTCCCGTGCCATCGGGGGCCCGGAGAACGAATCGGCCGGCGTCGCATGAGGATCATAGAGATTTCCGGTGACCAGATGGTCACCAGTCATCTTCATAACCGTCGGAGTCCTGGGCGCGACGCCCGGTACCCGGAAGTAAACAAAGCCGCAATTGCGGCTGTCAGCATGAGATCGGTATCGCCGCATGCGGTAGAGTGCGAGCAACAATTCTAGCACTAGACCTCCTCTGTAACTCGAAAATAGTAACCTGTAAAAAAAAATTAAGCGTCGATTATGGAGATTTTTAAGTACCGAAGTTTGGCGCCATTCCATGAGTGTGCGCAATTTTAAAGCGTGACATGTTAGGTATCTATTTACTCGGCGTAACAGCATCTTTCACATTATACAAAAAAATTGGGCTAATTTTACTGTTTTGTTATTTTTTAATTTGTGAAACCGTTTCTTTTTTCCAAAAAAAGGCGTTTGAAACATTATTGCGCAAATACCGTGCAAGATAAAAAGTAGCAATGACCGCCATTTTATTCCCTAGGGTGTCTGATAAAAAATATATATATATATAATGTTTGGGGGTTCTGATTAATTATCTAGCAGAAAAATTATGATTTTTACATGAAGGAGAGAAGTGCTCGAATAGGCCCGGTGGAGAAGTGGTTAAACAAGTGTGATTTAACTGTACTTCTGTCTTGGTCTGATTCATGGTTTCTGGCAGGGTTCCAGTGATGCAGAGTGCTGTGTAATGTAAAGGGTTCCAGTAATGCAGGGTGCTGTGTAATCTAAAGGGGTGCAGGGTGCTGTGTAATGTAAAGGGTTCCAGTGATGCAGGGTGCTGTGTAATGTAAAGGGGTCCAGTGATGCAGGGTGCTGTGTAATGTAAAGGGGTCCAGTGATGCAGCGTGCTGTGTAATGCAAAGGGGTCCAGTGATGCAGGGTGCTGTGTAATGTAAAGGGGTGCAGGGTGCTGTGTAATGTAAAGGGGTTCAGTGATGCAGGGTGCTGTGTAATGTAAAGGGGTCCAGTGGTGCAGGGTGCTGTGTAATGTAAAGGGGTCCAGTGGTGCAGGGTGCTGTGTAATGTAAAGGGGTCCAGTGGTGCAGGGTGCTGTGTAATGTAAAGGGGTCCAGTGGTGCAGGGTGCTGTGTAATGTAAAGGGGTCCAGAGCTGTAGAGTGCTGTGTAATGTAAAGGGGTCCAGAGCTGTAGGGTGCTGTGTAATGTAAAGGGGTCCAGCGGTGCAGGGTGCTGTGTAATGTAAAGGGGTCCAGAGGTGCAGTTGTGGAGAGGGGGTACACAGTAGAGACAAAGAGATATTGAAAGATGCAGGGGGCACAGTGGGGTGTTTTTACATTTTAACGTGGGGGGCGCTTTTAACCCCCACTAGCGGTCAAAGAAAGGGTTAAATGCGACTGTGTATCGCTGCTGCCAAAGCCCCCCCCCCCCCCACCTGAAAAAATTTCAGCGGACGCCCATGAGCAGTGCCACAGGCTGATCGCCTCTATGCCACGCCACATTGATGCAGTAATTCATGCAAAAGGAGCCCCAACCAATTATTGAGTGCATACTATACTGTACATGGACATACTTTTCAGTAAGCCAACATTTCTGTATTAAAAATCCTTTTTTTTTATTGGTCTTATGTAATATTCAAATTTTATGAGATACAGAATTTTGTGTTTTCAGTAGCTGTAAGCCATAATCATCAAAATACATGAAAGAAATGCTTGAAATATATCACTCTGTGTGTAACGCATCTACTGATGAAATACTGAAAATTAGAATATCATCAAAAAGTATGATATTCTAATTTTATGAAATGCACCTGTATAGAGGGGCCATGACAAGTTAGTGTATCTTCCACATATACTGCAAATGTTGTGCAATTAAAACCTGTGTTTTAATGCAAATTGTTAGTGCAATTTGTTATTTTTTTGGGCTAGCTGGTAAGTATGCCAGAAAATAAATTTTGTTTGTTTGTACATCTTACTGTTTCCTGACCAGACTTACAGGTACACCTTTAAGCCTCGTACACACGACCGGTTTTCTCAGCAAGAAACGACAAGAAAACTGCTGGCAGATTTTTTTGCCGAGAAAACCATTCGTGTGTATGGTTTCTCGTCGAGAAAACTGCCGGGAATCTCGACGCGAAAAATAGAGAACCTGCTCTCTATTTATCATCAGGATTCTTGTTTTTCTCGTCGGGATTCTCGTCGGCCTGTTTTGCGACGAGAAAAACGTTTGTGTGTATGCTTTTACGAGTCTTCAAAAAACGCGCATGCTCAGAATCAAGAAGTGAGTTATTTGATGCAATTTGTCATTAAAGTGTTACAGTTTTAAACTAAGTGGCGCCCTTTTCTTTGCTTTTCTGAGACGGGAGCGCTTCTTCTGGTAAAACAAGCCTTCGTAATGGAGATAGCACATTCGTCCCGCTGTAAATTATTAATGTTGCGCATTTAAATCTTCTTTAGCCCAGGTTCAAGTATGAGACAGGAGCGCTCCTTCTGGTAAAACTAGCGTTTGTAATGGAGATAGCACATTCGTCAAGCTGTAAATTATTGCATCGTTTAAATGGTGTACGAGACTGAAAAGCGCGAATCGTCTCTCCCCAAACTTTTACTAACACGCAGTAACACAATATCAGCAAAAGCAGCCCAAGGGGTGGCACCATTGGAATCGAACTTCCCCTTTATACTGCCGTTGTATGTGTTGTACGTCACCGCACTTTACAACGACAAGATTTTTGATTGACAGTGTGTATGCAAGGAAAGCTTGGCAAGAATCCCGTCAAGCTTGACAAGAATCTCGTCGAGAAAACCAACGTTTTTTTTAAGACGGGATTCTCGGTCGTGTGTACAGGGCTTAAGACCAAATGATCAATAGACAAACTGAAGGAAACATGTTTAGCTTGTGATCACAAAGGATACCCTGCACTCTAGGAATAAATTAGGATAATTTTGCAAATTGCCTAATAACATTTATCTCCATTCACTTAGAAAATGCTTAGAGCTAAATTTCTGGCAGACTTAAAGGACACAAATTATTGCAGCTGTAATGAATACATTATTAAATGCATTTTTGAAATGAAAGGAAGCATAAGTACCTGAATTTGGCCTGGTATCAGGCTCTTTACAGCAGCTCAGATTGGAGAAAGAAGAATCAGCACAATTATAGTGCAGTGTAAAAGAATATTGATAGGGTGAGCAGGCAGAGTAACTATTTGAGCTCATCGGTCTGTTGATGTTGCTTTCACTGTTCTGTCACAGGGTGGGAGTGGAGAGAAGACCTCTAAGGGCCTGTGTTAATGAGCTTCTTTGTATTCATTTAAATTTTTAGCACTTTGCCTAGAGTTCAGTTTTAATTTTTCCTTCAGAGGTAGATATTGCTTTCAGTGTATCATTGACTGAGGTACAAAAACTATCCACAAATTGATGGTTGCAGTTAGTGATGGAGGTTCGTGGCTGGTCCCATTCATTTTAATGGCAGACGAACATGAAAAACCTCCAGGTCATATTTGCAGCCACAAAATACTTACTAGCTGTGCACACATAGTCCCACAACATGGACACTGACATACCAGAAGTATTAAGCGAATCTGCAAGACGTCCTGGACCCCAGGGTATTTGACAACGAATCGCTGCACGACCAAGTTCAAGACGTGTGCCATGCATGGCACGTGTGTAATTTTGCCCTGTTTCAACGCGCTCAGCAGATTGGCATCTTTGTCACACCACTTTACCATCTGTCAAATTGAGCGGTGTTAGCCACTGATCTGCCTGTGAACGCAAAGCTGAAAGGAGTGCAGGGCCAGTGTGGCTCCTGGCTTCCAGGCACAACAGACGCAGCACAGCATGGCAACGTCTCACCTGGCATGTCGAATAGGCACCCACATGACGTCCCTAGACACGTCATCATCAACGTCACCTTCCCCACCACTAACATTAGAGATCTCGGAGTAGGCAGCAACAGCGGGGACCAACCTCCTTGGGCTGATCTGGGTACTGTTGTCAGACTGCTGAGTGGCGGTTGTTGCTACCTCCTCTTCCTGATCCAATGCCAAGAATGCCTGCGCATCGGAAATGTCTTATGATGGATCGGAAAATAATTCCTGTGACTCAA
The DNA here is from genome assembly GCA_029206835.1 of Rana muscosa. Lineage (NCBI taxonomy): Eukaryota > Metazoa > Chordata > Amphibia > Anura > Ranidae > Rana > Rana muscosa. The sequence goes on from CM055116.1 coordinate 736,349,534, forward strand.
GCAGAGGGTATATGGTGGTGGTGGTGTTGGTGGTAGTGTCTTTGGGGGTGCACCCAGCAGAGAGTGAAGAGGGTGCAGATAGAAAGGATGAGGAGGGTGCAGAAGAGTAAGGCTGAGTGAGCCACTCAAACAAGTCTGGTGTGTCCTTTGACGTAATCGAACGCACCTTCTGCAACTTCCCACTTTGGCTCCGGCCTGGTGCTCCTGCCCTACCCCTACCACCTGCGGAAGGGCCTGCCTCTTCCTCTGCCTGTCATTTTTTTTAAATGACCCTGTGACAAAAGTCTCTAGAGAAGTGCAGTATATCTGGAAGAAGGTATATAACACCCCGCTTCAATCTGTCGTTTTGGGGGGCCACTGGTCTATCACACCAGTTATAACACTTTTTTCTAATTGCGTTTGTTACTCTTTGTAGTTGTAGTATCGCTGAAGAATCGCTCAGCAGTCACAATGCTGCACAATAGAAATGCACTATAATATGCTTTCTATATTTGAAAGTATATTATAAGTGTATGACACCCCTATATACTGTACAGTGCACACCAAACAATAGTACACCTATACCAGTCCAAAAAGGACTTTTGTGGGCCTATATTAGTTAGCGATTTGTGTCACTACAGTCTGTCCCTGCTCCACACAGCAACCTCTCCCTACACTGACAAAAGACAGAATGTGAAATGGAAGAAAGATCAGGTCTATTTATAAGGTAGGGGGTATGTCCATGTGCTGAAATGTCTCATTTGGCTGTCCTGTAATACATGATGGATGTGTCATAGGTCAAAGTTCTTCATAATGTTAAAGAATATGGCGGCCGCGAATAGCCCCATATGTCCGCCAGTTCAGCGAATAGCGAACGCGCAAAGTTTGCCGCAAACCGACCACGGGGCGAACCGCACAGCCATCTCTAGTTGCAGTATCCAGAAGGTAATGTCTATGAGGCAGCTTTGGTGTAAAGGATCCCATTCATATGCCATTACTTCATGTATATTGCCTAGGCTAATACTGTATATTGCACTACAAATAGACCATTGGGATCATATGTAATAAATTGTAAATACATATGAGCGAACATAGTTAACTTCCCATTAAATGATATTAGTATTGTGTAAAGAAGTGCCAATGTATTTGGTATTCTTTTTTTCTATAAACAACTGTCTTCTCCATCCTATTACTAATCTTATTGTTTGTAAAGGGATCATGCTCTAATTAGGGAGATCTGTTATGCAAATAGGAGCATAGGTAAACTCCAGAGTATCAGTGAGTTATGTAAGCCTGTAAGTCCTTTATTTACTGGCAAAAAAATGCAGTACAAACAGTTGGTTCATTCACATTTATTGACATTTATTGACATTTATTGACATTTATTGATTTATTTATTTTTAATTCTTTATTTTGAAGAATAAGCATGACAGTTCAAAAGTCAAAACACATAGTCACAACATATACAAAAAGCGAGAGACTGCGTTACATAACCAAGAAGCACACATAGAACAAGGATACACTTTTTTATAGCACCCTGAACACCTTCTGATGCCTCATACACACGGCCAGTTTTTCCGACAGGAAAACTGCTATAATGCCGCGTACACAAGACCGTTTTTAATGTCATTGAAAAAAACAGCATTTTTCTCAACGTGATTCTTCTCAAGCCTGCCTTGCCTACACACTATCGTGAAAAAAAATGCTTGAGTAAAGCGCGGTGACGTACAACACGTACGACGGCCCTATAAAGGGGAAGTTCCATTCGGATGGTGCCACCCTTCATGTTAGTAAAGTTTGTTGAGCGACGATTCGCGCTTTTCAGCCTCGTGCTTGTTAGTCCGTTACAGCGTGACGAATGTGCTATCTCCATTACGAACGCTAGTTTTACCAGAACGAGCGCTCCCGTCTCATACTTGATTCTGAGCATGCACATTTTTTTTCACGTCGTTAAAGCCCACACACGGCCGTTTTTCATGACGAGAAAAACGACGATGTAAAAAACTACGTGAAAAATTAGAGCATGTTCCAATTTTTTCATGGCCGTTTTTCACGTTGTGAAAAATGCTCTGAAGCCCACACACGATCATTTTTAATGACCATTTTAAAAATTTTTATTTTTCTCGTCATTAAAAACGGTCGTGTATACGCGGCATTAGAACTTTTGGCAGGGAATCCCGGCCGTTTTTCCGACGGGAAAACTTCCAGACAAAAAAAGAGAGCAGGATCTCTTTTTTCCCATCAGGAAAAAATCCTGGCGGGAAAACCGTTCATCTGTATGCTTTTCCCGAGGGGAAAAAAAAAATGTGCATGCTCGGAAACAATTCGACGCATGCTCGGAAGCATAGAACTTAATTTTGTTGACTCGTCGTAGTCTTTTACGTCACCGCGTTCTTGGCAGTCAAAAGTTCACCGGACTTTTGTCTCAGCGTGTGTATGCAAGGCAAGCTTCAGAGGAATTTTGTCGGGAAAACCGGCCGTGTGTACTAGGCATTACACAATAATACGACGTTAACTCAGGCCTGTGCACATTGCCATAATCATGATGTTTGATGAAGCAACATTAACTTGGTATGTCACATTTGGCAGTCATTGCCGCTTGCCAAACGCATCCATTGAAGTCAATATAAATGCTCTGTAACTGCATGCCAACTGCTTGGCACACATTTGCAGCAGAGTATTGCAATGTAACATCCCCCTTGGGATGCGAAAAAACAGGCATTCAGGAGGTGGTAGTATCACCTTTAGAAGTGCAATAAACGCATCTGACCATGTAAATAAGGCCTTATAGTATCTCGCAAAAGTTAGTACACCCTCAAATTTTTTGAAAATATTTTATTATATCTTTTCATGTGACAACACTGAAGAAATGACACTTTGCTACAATATAAAGTAGTGAGTGTACAGCTTGTATAACAGTGTCAATTTGCTGTCCCTTCAAAATAACTCAACACACAGCCATTAATGTCTAAACCGATGGCAACATAAGTGAGAACACCCCTAAGTGAAAATGTCCAAATTGGAAAACCCCTGAAGCCTCGTACACATGACCGAGTTTTCATCGTTAAAAACACGTTGTTTTTCTCGACGAGATTCTTGTCAAGCTTGACGAGATTCTTGTCAAGCTTGACGAGATTCTTGTCAAGCTTTCCTTGCATACACACTGTCAATTCCAAATCTCATTGTTGTTCTGCGCGGTCACGTCCAGCACGTACGACGGCAGTATAAAGGGGAAGATCGATTTCAATGGCGCCACCCCTTGGGCTGCTTTTGCTGATCTCGTGTTACCGCGTGTGAAATGAAAGTTTGGGAAGAGACGATTCGCGCTTTTCAGTCTTCGTGCTTTCTGTTCGTTTTCTGCGGTTCAGTTTGTGCTTGTGGGTTTGTATCTTGTCTTTCAGGGCGTCTAGGCGGGTCGTATCTGTTTTACAGTGCGTTCTTGCTCGTTCGTTTCTGAATTTCAGTTCGTTCTTCATAGGCCTTGCTGTTCTTAAGTGCGTTCTGTTCTGTACGTTCTGATCAGACGACCGTCTCCTATCCATGTCGCGGGTACGTTCTCGTCGTGGAGTTCGTGCTGTGCGGGCACTTGGTGTTGGTCTGCTTGTCTTGGACCAAGACGAGTCCATGAACGGGGTGAGGAGGAGTTCATGGACCAAGAATTGGTTGCTCCAGCGGGACCAATTCTGCCATATGCCTCTGCTGCGGGAGATCGTGGAGAATAATCCTGAGGACTACAGGAATTTTCTGCGGATGTCTGACCCCGTTTTTCAGCATCTGTTGGCTTTGGTGTCCCCCTATATTACCAGGCAGGACACCGTTATGCAGGAAGCCATCAGTGCTGAGCAGAGGCTCATCGCCACGTTACGTTACCTGGCGACAGGGAGAAGTCTGCAGGACTTGAAGTTCACGACAGGCATCTCCCCCCAGGCTCTGGGCTTCATAATCCCAGACACCTGTTCTGCCATTATCCAAGTCCTGCAGGAGGACTATATTAGGGTAAGTTTTCTCCTTTAACATCACATTCTATGTATTTCATGTATGCTAATGTATTGTATTTCTTTCATCCTTCGCTAATTACCATGATTGTAATATGCTGAGAATGTCCCCTTTGTCCTCATGCATGCTGTAAGCTTTTAAATGCCCATTTTTTCTCCTCCATGCATATTTCCCTTCACTAACCTCTCCAGCAGTGGCGGCTGGTGCTCAAAATGTTTGGGGGGCCACCCTAAAATTTTAAAAGGAAAAAAACATCCATTTCCGCGACTGTGCCTATTAAACGCCACCAGTTGTCCCCTCAAATGCAGCCAGTTTGTCCCCTCAAATGCAGCCAGTTTTTCCCCTCAAATGCAGCCAGTTTGTCCCCTCCAATGCAGCCAGTTCCCCCCAGCCCTGAACTTACCTTCCTCTGGTCTGCGCCGTCCTTCTTCTCTCCTCAATGTCTTCTCCCGCCCTCGATGTTGCATCAGCCAATCAGGTTACCGGTAAACAGACTCAGTGAACATGATTGGCAGAGGAGCCTGTCAGTGTTTAACCAAGGAACGCACCCCCCCCCCCCTGCGTCCCCTGGTTAACTTTTTGGAAGCCAATTACAGCCCTCAGGCTGTAATCGGCAAGCCTATCAGAGCCGCTGGCTCTAAAAGACACTTCCCAAAAAAAAACAGACGCTGTTATTCAGATGTCCGCCACTCAACAGGGGGCCATCCACCTGAATAGTGGGTGGCATCGACAATACATAGGTTCATGCAAGGCATGAACCTATGTATTGTTCTGAGTGACGGGCGCAGGAGAGAGAGGGGGCAGCGCTCCTGCACCCACTATGGACGCACCGCCACTGCAATGCTATCCTGTGCCCAAACACACCTAGCCGAGTCACTTCCCAATGTATTTCTGCAGCTCCATTGTAGTGCTTTACCCTCCCCCCCCCAATCACCCCCTAAAATTTCTCTATAAATGTTAGTTCTCCTTATTTTTGAGCATTCCCAAACTCATCTAGCCCCCCCCAAATATTTTTAGAATGGACCATCAGAGGGGGTGATGAATATGATACTTGAGCCTTCGCTTTGAGTTTTTTAAAACACATTAAACGGAAACTTAGAATGATGTTGGGCTAGAATGTATTTTCGTATAATCTGCTTGCAATGTTATGTGCAAAAGTAATAATATTTTTTTTTTCTTGTTTGACTCCACAGCTTCCTTCCATTCCACAGGAATGGCAGACTGTGGCATCGGAGTTTGCCACGCGGTGGGACTTCCCCAACTGCGGTGGAGCCATTGACGGGAAGCACGTCCGCATCGTGCCGCCACCCCGTTCTGGGTCCTACTTCTTCAACTACAAGGGGTTTCATAGCATTGTGCTGATGGCGGTGGTGTCAGCACGGTATGAATTCCTCTATGTGGATGTGGGGAAGAATGGCCGGATGTCCGATGGGGGATCCTTCAGCCAGACGGAGTTTGCTCTCCCTCTCCAGAGTGATGACCTTGCATTGCCACCGGATGCAGGGAATGTTGAAGGACTCCCCTTTGTGTCTTTGGCTGATGAAGCCTTCGGACTGGGACCGCATCTCATGAGGCCATTCCCCCAGAGGACCCTGACCCCGGAGAAGAGGGTGTTCAACTACCGGCTGGCCAGGGCCCGAAGAGTCGTGGAGAATGCCTTCGGGATAATGGCCAGCCGGTTCCGCCTTTTCGTGACTCCAATTCAGTTGGCGGAGTACAAAATTAACTACGTTGTTTTCTGTTGCTGTGTGCTACATAATTTTCTTATCAGGAAATCCACAAATTATATTGCCTCAATTGTGCCTGAGGCAGGACTTCCAACTGGCAATACCCTGCCGGGCCTAGAAGCTGGCCGTCCTGGCTTGCCCCCCCAAAATGCCCGTGAGGTTCGCCAGAAATATCTTGAATATTTCACTGGTAGGGGGGCAATTCCTATGCCAGGCCATGTCTGAATATTTCTTGTCTTGAGAAAGAATAAAATAAAAATCTGGTTTAATCTGTATTTTTTTTTTTTTTTTTTTGCTGTCTCCTAGTTTGTCTTAGTGTATTTGTAGTGCCAAGTGTATTTTCCTTTCGTAAATACCAACCATTTCACTAGTAACACCAAAAATATACACAAATAAGGTCATAGTGTATTTGAGAAAGAAGCTACACTTTGTGGCTGTTCAAACATTTTACTCTGTGCACATTCACACACATGGTAAATAGAACACTATGGGGTTTTTTTGGCTGCCCAGAAACAGGCCTTTTTTTTTTGTTAGGAAATACAAAACCATCAGTAGCATCCAACAAACTACAACATTTTTTACCTCTCGGCAATATGAGACATTCAATTTCACAAAAAATGTCTCTATCTGCCCGTCATAATATGGGGTATTGGCACCCCTGACCAAGCCAAAATTTGAAGATGCACACAATTTAGAGTCATTTTAAAATGGTATTTTTGACTCCTGATCCCTATTGTCAACATGTGCTATCTGCCATCAGGGGTGATCAATGGATGTGTTTTGGGGGTGCAACCCCTTCTTCATTTCACCTACTTGAGATGCAAGGAAGGGGTTGCACCCCCAAAACCCATACATGGATATCCCCTGATGGCAGATGGCACATGTTGACACACTGTGTGCATCTTCAAATTTTGGCTTGATTGATTTTCAAAAAGCAAAAAAAAGGGGGAAGAACAATCAATTCGCCCCAAAACATCTAGGATGTCCTTAAAGGTTTGATCCATCACATTAATTCTTTGCTTAATTCTGTCCAGTTCTGTACTACATTCCATCACTTGCTGGATGATTCATAGGGCACTGTCAGCAGAGAAACGCGTACTTTCTTTCACCCCAACATTTTCATCCCCTATAAAAAAATACAAAAGGTATTTTAACTCTGCAGGCCTACATCTCTTACCTGAAGCTGTGGTGACAGATACTGACCTGTTGTGGTGACCAGTTCCACCACGTCATCCACTTCTCCTTCCTCCACTTCTCCTTCCTCCACCTCTTAAACTTCCTCAACATCCTCAGGTTGGGGTTCTTGGTGAGGTTGGGGTTGTTTAGAAGATGTGGGGTTCCTGTGCTCCCTGGAGTGGTGTCCTCCCAGTCTTCTCTCCCCTATGAGAATCAAACAAAAGGTATACTTAGCACACAGATATTTTTGGAAAAACAAATGAACATGATACATTGCTTGGAAGTGGGGTACAAGTGTCTGTTTGGGAGGAATATCAAGATGAAGACATTATTTTAAAAAAAAAAGATTCTTGACTATTCACCTTTGGCTGACAATTTTTACACATGGAGGCACCCCAAAAAATGCACTGATGCTCCTGTGTGGGGCACCCTAAAAAGGTGGTTCTGGTAACCCACACTATAGTGCTCAAGAGTCCAGATGTGGAAACAGCTGCTGAGTGTCCTCTTCTTTACACTGATTAAAGTTTGCATTTCATTCTCTTTCCAAACACATCATCTAGCCAACAATGTACTAACATTTATGGAATAAAAACAGGCATCTCTGTAAATTATTGGAACCCTGTAAAATCGCAAAACATCGTATATAGTGAGCGAACGATGTGTCTGTAACGACCGATTATTGGGCCAAACCAAGTCCTAACGATGACATTTTGTAAGGTACAATTGTAAAATGCAACAACATGGAGCAACATGCAAGTTCTGAAATACAATAATAGGAACACAGGAAAAAAAGTACTTACTTTTTTCTAGCATTCACTTAATGCTCCTTAACTGCTCCGGCTCCCTCAGTTTGAGGTCAGACCACCTCTTTCTAAGCTGCTCCTTTGATCGTTTCACCCCGAAATTCTTCTTCAGACTTTTCACTACTTTCTTCATTATTTTGGACTTCCTTAGATTAGGGTGGGTATACGGCCCATGCTTTGCGTCATAATCCGACTTTAGCAATATGTCCACCATCTCCGCCATCTCCGCGTAAGACATATTAGATGCCTTGAATCTCCTCCTTGATCGTGACGTTTCACGGTCTGGGCTGGTCTCCTCCTCGTTATTTTATGAATTAGCAGACACCTGCTGTGACTCCGCCATATCTGTCTGCGCGCCGAAATAGAAGGGGCGGGGAAAAGTTGATAATTTGAACGTCATGGGCGGGCGACATGTGCGGAGCGACGTGTGCGGAGTTTCACGCATGCGTGGTGTATATAAAGCAAATACACATGTGACGATACTACATTCGGTGTGCGGAGAGAGGAGGAAAAGTAACGGACGTGAGAACGAAGGTATGTGATTTTTATATTTTGTGAAATCGGTGGCCTATAATGCCTAGAGATTGTTGGAGGATATATATGGGGAATCAGATTTACAGGAGGTTAGACTGTGTGACTGACATTACTTTTTTTGTCTTGTTTTTTGGCTTGCAGAAACAAAATGAATGCTTTTATCAGCGACCGGGAATTCCTGGCTGAATTTATAGACCGGGTAAGGGAGCTGCCTGCTCTTTGGGAGACCAAAAACCCCATTCACAGGAAGAAAGGTGTAAGGAAAGCAGCGCTGGAGACCCTGCTCCCATTTGTGCAGACCAAGGTACCCACAGCAACCACAAAACAGGTGGACAGTAAAATTGGGAGCTTGAGAGGCACATACAGGACTGAGCGCTTTAGGGTCCTGGCTTCTCAGAGGTCAGGAGCAGCAGCAGCTGATGTATATGTCCCGAATTTGTGGTACTATAGCAGGATGTCCTTTCTGAACCACCTTGAGGCAAGGCCATCACTGTCCAGTCTTCCCCCCAGTCTTCCCTGCAGCCAACCTGAGCCTTCTCTGGAGCAAGAGGAGGCAGCCATCCTGGAAGAACCTGATTTGGACATCTGGAGCCAGGTATAGTATTTTCTCAAAATGTATTGTGAGAAAATTAATGCATGAAAAATAAGATAATATGTAAATCCCCCCAAAAATTGGGAGCAAAAAGTGATCTCAATATCAATAGACAGTAGTGGGCCCAAAATTGGGGGAGAAGAATGAAATCTGATGGGGTCATAATAATAGTCTTTTCTATTGATTTGCATTCAATTTGCAACAGTCATGAGCTATAATTTGTGTGAAAATGATGAACCACAAACTAAAACTATGTCCCTTTTTCATACACAGGATGACATCAGCCAGGAGGAGGGTCTGGAAAGTGTCAGGCAGGAGGAGGCAGGGCCCACTGTGAGCCAGGAGGAGGCAGGGCCCACTGTGAGCCAGGAGGTGGCAGGGCCCAGTGGCACACAGGAGGTGGCAGGGCCCAGTGGCACACAGGAGGTGGCTGGGCCAAGTAGCAGGACCAGATCGCAGGTGCCTCCCATCCGCCTTCCTAAAAGATCCAGGAGGGACATGAGCACAAGCGAGGCAGCAATGGCCCTTATTAGAGAGGCACATGCCACCCTCCAGGAGCCCACATCCCCTGAAGAGGCCATTGCCGGCCTAGTTGAGGCCAAGTTCAAGGTGATGAGCATGGAGCAATGCCTCCTATGCGAGCCCCTGCTCATCACCTTCCTGAACAAGGGTGTGATGGAGAGAATTACCCCCAATACGGCCATATGTGAGGTCGCCCAGCTTTCCCAACCTCAACCTCCTCCTCCTCCTCCTCCACCTTCTTCTTCTCCTCCACCTCCTTCTCCTCCTCCTGACACAAGTACACCTCCAGTGGCACAGCCTCCAGCCACACGCAGAAGGAAGGCTGCAGGGAAGGCTTCAGGGAAGGCTGCAGGGAAGGCTGCCAAGAAGACCAGGAAGTGATGGCCTTGCTTCATTGTGGTCTGACAGAAGGCAGCCTGTTGTAGTACCACAGACTTGGGATATGTATATCACCTGCTGCTGTTCCTGACCTCTGGGAGTCCAGGATTGTGCTCACAACTGTTGTGCTTCTCAAGCTCCCAATTTTATTGGCCACACAGGGTTGATGTGTGCTCTGGGGTCCCATGGATGCACAAATGGCAGCAGGTTCTCCAGCGCTGCCTTCTATTTATTTTGTTAGATACATGAATAAATGTTTTTTATTTTTACAGTTAATACTTGACTATGCGTTTTTATAATAATTATAAATTTAGCTTTGGAGTAGGCAGATACATTTTAACAAATAAAATAAAAGGGACAGATAACACAAAAAAATCTCCTTGAAGGTCTAAAAAATAAAAACAAATTAAATAAGGGGTAAACTTGACACAACAAAAATAATAAATAAAATCATGGAGATCACTATAAAATAAAGAAGCATTTAAAATGAAGATCTGAATTCAAAATTAAAATAATATAATTATTAAGGAGATCTTGCTCGATATAATACAGCTAAATATTCATGAGATCAGCATGAAAAGGGTTTAAAATAGTTAGTCAGAACTCTGTGTGAATATCAGCAGAAAAACAAGTTCTTTAGTTTTCATTATTGTAACATTCTAAGCCCTGGTTCACACTAGTGCGATTTGACATGCGATTTGACATGTCAAATCGCATGTCAAATCGGCGAAATTTGCCGCAAATTGCGGGCAATGGCACCGTCCTAATCGGTGCGACGCCGCATCTGCGGCGCTGCACCGATTTCAAAAAGTAGTTTCTGTACTACTTTTTGCCATTTCAGCCGCGATTTACATTGACATCTGTGTCAGATGTCTCTGTAATCGAGCTGAAATCGGGACTGACAGGCAGGAGTGAAATCGTGCGAGTTCAGCTGAACTCGCACGGCTTCACTCCCGCAGCCCCAGTGTGAACCTGGGCTAAAGAAGATTTAAATGCGCAACATTAATAATTTACAGCGGGACGAATGTGCTATCTCCATTACGAAGGCTTGTTTTACCAGAAGAAGCGCTCCCGTCTCAGAAAAGCAAAGAAAAGGGCGCCACTTAGTTTAAAACTGTAACACTTTAATGACAAATTGCATCAAATAACTCACTTCTTGATTCTGAGCATGCGCGCTTTTTGAAGACTCGTAAAAGCATACACACGAACGTTTTTCTCGTCGCAAAACAGGCCGACGAGAAACACGAAGAGAAAATCGAGAATCCGGACGAGAAAAAAGAGAGCAGGTTCTCTATTTTTCTCGTCGAGATTCACTGCAGTTTTCTCGACGAAAAACCATACACACGAACGTTTTTCTCGACAAGTAAGCTCTCTCGGCAGTTTTCTTGTCGTTTTTGGACGAGAAACTCGGTCGTGTGTACGAGGCTTGAGTGAAAATGTCCAAATTGGGCCCAAAGTGTTAATATTTTGTGTGGCCACCATTATTTTCCAGCACTGCCTTAACCCTCTTGGGCATGGTGTTCACCAGAGCTTCACAGGTTGCCACTGGAGTCCTCTTCCACTCCTCCATGATGACATTACAGAGCTGGTGGATGTTAGAGACCTTGCGCTCCTCCACCTTCTGTTTGAGGATGCCCCACAGATGCTCAATAGGGTTTAGGTCTGGAGACATGCCTGGCCAGTCCATCACCTTTACCCTCTGCTTCATTAGCAAGGCAGTGGTCGTCTTGGAGGTGTGTTTGGGGTCGTTATGTTGGAATACTGCCCTGTGGCCCAGTCTCCGAAGGGAGGGGGATCATGCTCTGCTTCAGTATGTTACAGTACATGTTGGCACTCATGGTTCCCTCAACTTTAGCTCCCCAGTGCCAGCAGGACTCATGCAGCCCCAGACCATGACACTCCCACCACCATACTTGACTGTAGGCAAGACACACTTGTCTTTGTACTCCTCACTAGGGATGAGCCGAACACCCCCCCGGTTCGGTTCGTACCAGAATCTGCGAACGGACCGAAAGTTTGCGCGAACTTTAGAACCCTATTAAAGTCTATGGGACTCGAACGTTCGAAATCAAAAGTGCTAATTATGAAGGCTAATATGTAAGTTATTGTCCTAAAAAAGGGTTTGGGGACCCGGGTCCTGCCCCAGGGTACATGTATCAATGCAAAAAAAAGTTTTAAAAACTACCGTTTTTTCGGGAGCAGTGATTTTAATGATGCATAAAGTGAAAAACAAAAATTTAAATATTCCTTTAAATATCGTACCTGGGGGGTGTCTATAGTATGCCTGTGAAGTGGCACGTGTTTCCCGTGTTTAGAACTGTCCCTGCACAAAATGATATTTCTAAAGGAAAAAAAGTCATTTAAAACTGCTTGCGGCTTTAATTTAATGTCTGGTCCCGGCAATATGGATGAAAATCATTGAGAAAAATGGCATGGCTGGTGGATGTTAGAGACCTTGCGCTCCTCCACCTTCTGTTTGAGGATGCCCTACAGATGCTCAATAGGGATAAGGTCTGGAGACATGCCTGGCCAGTCCATCACCTTTACCCTCTGCTTTATTAGCAAGGCAGTGGTCGTCTTGGAGGTGTGTTTGGGGTCCCTTTGGGTCTTGTATGGAAAAAGGAAAGGCGTGGGGCCCCCAGGCCCTATATACTCTGAAAAGCAGTATACAGGCGGTGCAAACAAGACAGGGAATGTAGGTTTGTTGTTACGTAGAATCTGTTTGTAATTTTGAACTAGTACATTTTTAAAGTGTAGCTCCAGCCAAAAAATCAGTGTTAAGCTTTTTGGAAAACATAGGGAAGGGTTATCACCCCTGTAACATTTGTTTTGCTGTCTGTGCACCTGTTCAGAACCTCACTTTCCATCCCAATGACAAATGTTTTTAGAAAATTAGTTTTTTTTTATTGGAACAAGGATTGGTGATAAAACATCAGTGGAGAGAAGACACCTTTTTCCCATATTAACTCTCAAGCCTCGTACACACGGCCGAAAATCTCGTCAAGAAAAAACACGTCGTTTTTCTTGACGAGATTCTTGGACAAGAAACTTGTCCCGGCCGTGTGTACACACGCTCGATTCAAAGAACCCGCGGTTCTTTGAATGGAGCGAACGTGGTGACGTCATCGACTACGACGAGCGTGCGCTCGTCACATTCGATGCCGTCGCCGCCATCTTGCTACACCCTATCTATGCCTAGGAAGCTACCGCGCATGCGTCAAAGTCATTTCGAGCATGCACGGGCTTCCCGGAGGACAGGTAAGTGTACACATACACAATTTTCTCGCAGGTTCTCTATATTTCTCGTCGAGATTCTTGTCGGTTTTCTTGACGAGAAACCATACACATGAACGATTTTCTCGGCAAGAAAGCTATCTCAGCAGTTTTCTTGTCGTTTCTTGCCGAGAAACTCGTTCGTGTGTACAAGGCTTTACAGGAGAGAATTTCCCTTCCTAGGGGTAGATTTCCTCTCACTTCCTGTTGTCTCATTCCGTTTGCAAGTAGGAGTCGTTTGTAAGTTGGATGTTTGAAAGGATGGGCCTGCCGTATATATGCAGTAAAAAATTGTCCCTTAGGTGTTTGTGTTGCCACAACACAGTAAGCCCTCACAGTTACTCTTGGTGGGCGCTGGAACGCCCTGCTGTGAACTATTATATCAAGAATTGTAAATACATGCCATTGTTGAACAGTAGTAGGAAAAATTGGGCCTTTGGTGGTGGTGCTGGTGCCACAACACTGTAAGTCCTCACAGTTACTCTTGGTGGGTACAGGAATGGGCCCAGCTGTGAAATATTAGATCAAGAATTGTAATTACATGCCCCTGTTGAACAGGGGCTGAAAAATTGTGCCTTAGGCCGGGTTCACACTGGTACGACAAACGCTCCGACATTGGGAGCTCATGTTGCATGACGTGTGAAAATCAATGTTTCCCTATGAGAGCTGTCTTAACTGTGCCGACACAAGTCAGTCCGACTTTGAAAATGCTCCCTGTACTACTTTGGTCTGACTTTGATCCTACTTCAGCCCATTGAATATCATTGAAGTCGGATCAAAGTAGGAGCCTTGTCCTTACCATCCGACTTTTGACATCCGACATGTGATTACAGCAGCAGTAAAATGAATTTATCTCACTCTGGGATTGTTTTGATTGGTCAAAGAGCAAGTCAGACTATCACAAAGTCAGATCAAAGTAGTATCCTGTTCATTCAAGTCGGATGGATGTCGGACCAATGTAGGACCAATGTAGGACTAATGTCGCAGAGCAAAGTAGGATGAAAGTTGTATGACTGTCGTGTCGTACAAGTGTGAACCCAGCCTCAGGCACTGGTGCCACAACACTGCAACCCCTCACAAATACTGTAGTTGGAGCGCAGCAATGAGCCCTGCTGCAAAGTATTGCATCAAAAATTTTATTTTCACACCCCTGTTAAACAGTGGCAGAAAAATTGGGCCTTAGGCACTGGTGCTGGTGCCACAACACTGCAACCCCTCACAGATACTGTAGTTGGAGCGCAGGAATGAGCCCTGCTGCAAAGTGTTGCATTAAAAATTTTAATTACACGCCCCTGTTAAACAGGGGATGAAAAATTGGGCCTTAGCCACTGGTGGCGGTGCCCAGAAACAAAAATGTTCTTACATGCTATCAGCATGATCATTGAGGAGGAAGAGGATAGTCACTCAGCATAACAGGATAGTATAAAGAACTATAAGCTGCGCAACAATGTGTCTGAAATATATAAATTGTTGAGGAACTATATCGATGATCAAAGTATCTAGTCTCAGTGTATTATCGCATACAGCATAAAAACATGAAATGTTATAAGACCATAAACTTCCAATCTCAGTGCATTAGTGTATACAACATGAAAACATGAAATGTAGTGAAAATTGACAAAAATCATATGCTCTCAACACTGACTTTAAATAATATCACCCATTGTCCTGATCAGTGTATAAAAAACTCAAATGACAGTTTTCAAAGAAACACCAAAAACGATCCTCAGAAAAAAAGTGAAGTGAAGAGGTTAAATTTCTCCAAATGATCGTGACTTTAGGCATAAACCATTATAGAAGGGTGCCAGTGTACTAGAAAGGGAATCCACCACCGCAGTATTCACAAGCCGCTTACCAGAAAAACTGATCCCTGAGAGAGATCAGACAAAGCTGTTAGCTGTTATCCCTGCTAGGGTCTCTGATTAGCTTCCTATGTCGTCCTGGTTTCCTCCACATCCGAATCAGTGTTTCCCCAAAGTCTCAGCAAACCATATTAGGGTGAGAAAGAAAGTCCCATAGCGTAATCCAATTTAAAACGTTTATTTGAAAGTAAAAAATTGCACTTACAGCATATGAAGAAAAAATTGGCAGTGGTTATATGTAAAGCCGGCCGGCTCTCGCTACCCGTTGCTTCCGGGATACGTATGTGGTGACGTCAGCACGCCGCTCCTCCCTACGTCGTTTCGACACAAGCTGTCGTCTTCCAGGGGCACAGGATAGTCACTCTGCATCAGCATAGTCTTGAAGGGATCTGACATTTAAAAAAAAAATTATTCGGTTACATCAGCATCAGGTGCTTGGTAGCTGGTGATCCAAGGCTGATTCATTTTTATGAAGATGGGCCGATCGACCGAGTCGGTGGACAGGCGCACCCTGTAATCGGTTACAAAGCCGTCAGCAGCACTGAATGTGCGTTCCGAAAGAACGCTGGATGCAGGACAGGCCAGTAGCTCAATTGCATACTGTGCAAGCTCTTGCCAGTGATCCATCCTCAAGACCCAGTAACCCAGAGGATTTTCGGTGGGAAAGGTGTCCAAGTCTGATTTGCCCCTAGGTATTCCTGCACCATGTAAACCAGACGCTGGCGATGGTTGCTGGAACCGATCATACCTTGGGTGTGCGGACTAAAAAATTGTCTGAACGCATCGGTCAGACGGCCACCTTCTCCGCCGCTCCTTCTTTGACGGACCGAAGCCTCGGCAACACGTTGTCCAGGACCAGGAATTTGTAACCTCCCAGTCTCTGGGAACGCGTTGCACAGACCTTTCTGCAAGGCATCCCGAAGATGCTTCATCCTCTGCTGCCTCTGCGATGGCAAGATAAGGTCCGCAACCTTACCCATGTAACGTGGATCAAGGAGGGTTGCCAGCCAGTAATGATCCCTCTCCTTGATAGCACGAATACGAGGATCCTTCCGCAGGCTTTGCAGGATCAGGGAGGCCATGCAGCATAGGTTTCCTGAGGCATTTGGTCCGGAGTCCTCTGGGTCACTCAGGACGACATGATCCACAGCCACCTCCTCCCAGCCACGCACAAGTCCATGGGTGTCTTGGGACTGTAATTGATCCCTTGAAGACTGTTACTGATGCTGAGTGCTAGGCTCCACCTCCATGCTGACACAATCCTCCTCCTCGTCCTCTTCCTGTGTGATAGGCGGGCCAGCAGGAACACTGTCTGGATAAAGGGGGCCTTATGAGGTAAGAAAGTCCTCCTCTTCCTCCCTCTGTTCTGCCTCAAGTGCCCTGTCCATTATTCTACGCAGCGTGTGCTCCAACAGGTGGACAAGAGGGACAGTGTCACTGATGCATGCACTGTCACTGCTCACCATCCTCGTGGCCTCCTCAAATGGTGCCAGGACAGTGCATGCATCCTTGATCATGGCCCACTGACGTGGGAAAAAAAACAAGCTCCCCTGACCCTGTCCTGGTGCCATATTGCAACAGATACTCATTGATGGCCCTCTGCTGCATGTGCAGCCGTTGCAGTATGGCCAACGTAGAGTTCCACCTGGTGGGCATGTCATAGATTAGCCGGTTCTTGGGCAGGTTGTATTCCTTTTGGAGGTCAGCCAGCCGAGCACTGGCATTATATGACCGGCGGAAATGCCCACAGAGTTTCCTGGCCTGCTTCAGGACCTCCTGGAAGCCTGGGTACCTGCCCAAGAACCGCTCCACCACCAAGTTAAGGACGTGAGCCAAACAGGGCACATGGGTCAGTTGTCCCTGTCGGAGGGCGGAGATGAGGTTGGTGCCATTGTCGCAAACCACCTGTAACGAACCCCTTTGCTCACTCGGTTCCACTCTCCCGACACTCCTCTGCTACTATTGGATCATATTGCAGATCGCAACGTCTGATGGTTCGGTCATCCGATGCTCCAGGATTCAAGCTACAGCTATGTGACACTCTAATCCATTTGTGATAGCTCAGAACAAACACCAGGCAGGCTGTATGTAAGTTCAAACAGGAATCTCATTTTATTGGATGCACACACACACTTTTATACAGCAGTTTGAACACCCTGCCCCCAACAACCACTTTCCTATTGGTCAATTGTAAAGTCCATTGTAGTTCTCAATTAGGTTCTCTTGGCCATGCAAATGAGGACTTGAAACAGGGTCAGCAGGAATTGGTCCGATAGCTTGAATAGGAGAACTGAGATGTGTATTGACACAGAAGCCCCAGGGGGTAATTAAAGTACATAAACAAACAGTCAAACACAGAACAATGCTTTTCTTCCAGACCATGAAGCCGTCTGGAGGGGGGGGGGGGGTTAGCCTTAAGACAGGGCAGAAATCCCACCACTGTGTAATAGATTCAAAGGAGAAATATTTCAGTATTCCAAGATTCATGACAATACTCCCTCCTGGGAAATAGTCCAACAGCCACAGTGGGACCCCGAACGGGTCAACTCGAGGATGTTGGAAAAGTAGTCTTAAGGTTCCAGGTCTGTCTGTCGGGATAACCCATCCGCATTCCTGTCTTGAGGCCCTGGCCCATAATCGGAAGGCAGGAGGCTAGCATTCAGTCCTCTCCAAAAGCCTCTGTCCCAGCTAGGTCTGTCACACATCTCCCCTTTCAGCAGGAGACTAACACAGGAGAAGACTCCAGACAGGTTGACTCCGAAGTTAGTCCATAGTTCCATTCCTCTACTGCCGGTATCCCACACAGTACCCCGAATAAATTGCTCCAAACAGAGCATTACTTACCCAGCCAACCTCTGCCTCTCTCAGAGAACATACCCGCCGCTGGGGAGGGGCCTGGACTGGCCCTTCTCCCTGGAGTCTTTTCAGCCACTGGAGAGAAGGCAGGGTAACTGGGCTCAGTTCGTCATGCGGTTGGGGATCTGGGCCGACTGCCCAGCATCCCTGGAGTATACAAGTGGAAACTGAAGTCCCATCCAGTACCACAGGAACTCCCTCTTCTGTTAGTTGAGAGCAGAAGCCTGCGGCACTCTGCTCTGTTGCCAGCTCTTGTGCTGGGTTACTGTGAGTGGAGACCGCAGTCCCATCCACCGATATCCGCTCAAGTTGCAGTTGTGTGCAGAGGCCAGTAGCATTCTGCCCTGCTGCCAGTGATTCAGCTGGAGGTAAAAGCTTTACCACCTCAGCTTGTTGCTGGAGAGAGGGGCCAACTGGCCCGGCTCCCTGAAACTCCACAGTTGTTTCCTGTGCTGGGCACAGGGGCGGATCCAGAGTCTTTTCTCGGGGGGGGCACTGCCAAAAAATATGTTTTAAATTCACCAGAGAAATTACCGTTTAACATTGGAGTCTATGGAAGGGGTGCCCGGCTTTAAAAAATCAGTGCTCCCCGGCCGTAGGTTTTCCAGACACCAAACTTTGCACACTTGTAGAAGAGACATTGGGCTACATGTGTGCCAAGATTGGGGTCCAGAAGACCTACGACCGGCCGGTACCGGGTCCGCAAATTCACCAGAGAAATTACAGTTTAACATTGGAGTCTATGGAAGGGGTGCCCGGCTTTAAAAAATCAGTGCTCCCCGGCCGTAGGTTTTCCAGACACCAAACTTTGCACACTTGTAGAAGAGACATTGGGCTACATGTGTGCTACGATTGGGGTCCAGAAGACCTACGACCGGCCGGTACCGGGTCCGCAAATTCACCAGAGAAATTACAGTTTAACATTGGAGTCTATGGAAGGGGTGCCCGGCTTTAAAAAATCAGTGCTCCCCGGCCGTAGGTTTTCCAGACACCAAACTTTGCACACTTGTAGAAGAGACATTGGGCTACATGTGTGCCAAGATTGGGGTCCAGAAGACCTACGACCGGCCGGTACCGGGTCCGCAAATTCACCAGAGAAATTACAGTTTAACATTGGAGTCTATGGAAGGGGTGCCCGGCTTTAAAAAATCAGTGCTCCCCGGCCGTAGGTCCCCCAGACACCAAACTTTGCACACTTGTAGAAGAGACATTGGGCTACATGTGTGCCAAGATTGGGGCAGCAGCAGCTGCAGAACAAGTACTGTATATACTCGAGTATAAGCCGACCCGTGTATAAGCCGAGGCACCTAATTTTACCCCAAAAAACTGGGAAAACGTATTGACTTGATGTGACAGGAGGGTCACTTTGGACACAGGGTGAGCCAGGAAAAAATGGACATTAAGAAATATCTCTTGGGCTACCTAAAATCGGTCTGTAATATTTATCCACCATATCCCCAAGGATAGCTGTGAAGGACTATTTACTGTTTCTGAACTCAACAGGTTAATTGAGAGATGCTGATGTGTCACCTATCTGCTTGTGTAATGCTAATGAGCCTCACCTAGGCTACAGGTCCTTTCATTGTGATGATGTGGATTGGAGCTTAGTAGACCGTCTGGCTGCCTATTATTATGGGATGTTTAAGTGTCTTCTGTGAGGGGGGGGGGGAAATCACCCCTCCTGCTAAGACTGGTTATCAAAGGAGAAGTTTGAACACACCTGACCTGTATCACCATTGTCATTGGATAGTTTAACCCGCCCTGTTCCCCCAAGGATGGGAGGGAAGGGTTTTGAAGAGAAATGTGTTACCATGTGTTTTGAAAATAAAGTTATTCCCTGTTTTGGAACTTGAAATACAGAGCGTTATCTCGTATCTCTGGAAGTATTAATCCTATGGGAAGTGGTCGCCTGGCTGTGGAGGGTCGATAGTGGTTGTGTGTTCAGAGAGGGAATATTCTAAATGGCGTATACCCCTTTCATATTGGGGGGTGCCGTTACATTGGTTGGCAGCAGCGGGATTTTCCCTCCAGTTCCTGGGACACTCCAAACCACCACAGTGAATGACCAGCTATGCAGCCGGCAGGAAAGCCACGCTGAAAGACTTACTTGAGAGCCGTGGAGGGTCCGGTGGGACAAAGAACAAGGCCATCTTGATCAGGGAGCTAACCGAGATGGATCAGAGGGTTGGTGATGCAGGACCCCGGTCAGTTGAAGACCTGTTTCAGCAACGTGTTCAACAGCGGTTGGCATTATATGGTGCTAACTCATCAGAGACCGCCATACAGGAAGCCATTAAAGGCATCCAGCTGCAGGATGCACGACGAGAAAAAGAACAACAGCGACAAGAAAAAGAACAACAGCGACAAAAGAGAGAACTAGAGCGACAAGAGAGAGAACTAGAGCGGCAACATGAGTGGAGAATGGCGGAAATACGACAATCGGAGATCGCCTACAGACAGCTGCTAGAATCTGCTCAGCAGCAGGGTGGGGCTCCCTTTGCCTGGGACTATCAGGAAATACCAGTTGACAACTATGAAATCCTGGCTGAAGAATCAGCAGTGGAAAATCTGAAGATTGCCATCCCTAAAGCCGAAGTGAATGATACGGAGTTCCAGGGAGCTAGCCTGGCTGAAGAATCGGCAGTGGAAAATCTGAAGATTACCACCCTTAAAGCCGAAGTGGATGATATGGAGTTCCAGGGAGCTAGCCTGGCTGAAGAATCGGCAGTGGAAAAGCTGAAGATTGCCCTCCCTAAAGCCAAAATGGATGATATGGAGTTCCAGGGAGCTAGGGCAGTTGGCTCATCTCCCCAGCCACAGATTACAGAAGGTATGGATTTAAGGGACTATTCAGAGGACGTTAGGGATTATGCATCGCCTGCCCAAGTACTGGCAGCAGGACAGAGTACTGCAGACCCCTGCTCTACACCCGTGGCAGTTTTGGAGGCCCGAGGTGAGAAGGTGATGGTTCCTCTTTCCCAGGGGATTTCAGAGATGCAGGGGGGAGAAGCAGCCCTTTTCCCTCCCCAACAGTTAGCCAGAGCAGATGGTGTGGAGTCCCCAGCAGAAGTGCTGGCAACAGGGCAGAGTGATAGCAACCTCTGCCCAGCACCGGAAACAACTGTGGAGTTTCAGGGAGCCGGGGCAGTTGGCCCCCCTCTCCAGCAACAAGCTGAGGTGGTAAAGCTTTTACCCCCAGCTGAACCACTGGTAGCAGGGCAGAATGCTACTGGCCGCTGCACACAACTGCCACTTGAGCGGATATCGGTGGATGGGACTGCGGTCTCCACTCACAGCGACCCAGCACAAGAGCTGGCAACAGAGCAGAGTGCCGCGGGCCTCTGCTCTCAACTAACAGAAGAGGGAGTTCCTGTGGTACTGGATGGGACTTCGGTCCTCACTGACACAACCCCAGAAAATGGTGTGACACTGGGACAGGAGGATGTCAGCCTTGCTTTGCAAGCAGTGCACTGGGGTATTTTCACCTACCACAAGGGGATGGGACTTCAGTCTCCACTTGTATACCCCAGGGATGCTGGGCAGTCCGCCCAGATCCCCAACAGCATGACGGATTGAGCCCAGTCACCCTGTCTTCTCCCAAGCGGCGGGTATGTTCTCTGAGAGAGGCAGAGGTTGGCTGGGTAAGTAATGCTCTGTTTGGAGCAATTTATTTGGGGTACTGTGTGGCTACCGGCATTAGAAGAATGGACCTATGGACTAACTTCGGAGTCAACCCGTCTGGGGTCACCTCCTTTGTTAGTCTTCTGCCGAAAGGGGAGATGTGTGACAGGAGGGTCACTTTGGACACAGGGTGAGCCAGAAAATAATGGACATTAAGAAATATCTCTTGGGCTACCTAAAATGGGTCTGTAATATTTATCCACCATATCCCCAAGGATATCTGTGAAGGACTATTTACTGTTTCTGAACTCAACAGGTTAGTTGAGAAATGCTGATGTGTCACCTATCTGCTTGTGTAATGCTAATGAGCCTCACCTAGGCTACAGGTCCTTTCATTGTGATGATGTGGATTGGAGCTTAGTAGACCGTCTGGCTGCCTATTATTATGGGATGTTTAAGTGTCTTCTGTGAGGAGGGGGGGGGGGAAATCACCCCTCCTGCTAAGACTGGTTATCAAATGAGAAGTTTGAACACACCTGACCTGTATCACCATTGTCATTGGATAGTTTAACCCGCCCTGTTCCCCCAAGGATGGGAGGGAAAGGGTTTTGAAGAGAAATGTGTTACCATGTGTTTTGAAAATAAAGTTATTCCCTGTTTTGGAACTTGAAATACAGAGCGTTGTCTCGTATCTCTGGAAGGATTAATCCTATGGAAAGTGGTCGCCTGGCTGTGGAGGGTCGATAGTGGTTGTGTGTTCAGAGAGGGAATATTCTAAACGGCGTATACCCCTTTCATATTGGGGGGTGCCGTTACACTTGAGTATAAGCTTAGGGTTTCCATCTGCATGCCTCACTGTGCCTCACTTTGCCTCACTGTGCCCATGCCTCACTGTGCCCACGCTTCACTGTGCCCATGACTAGACTGATGTTTAACATAGGAGTCTATGGAAGGAGTGCCCGGCTTTGAAAAATCGGATCTTACCGGCCGTCGGTCCCCCGGAAACCAAACTTTGCACACTTATAGAGAAGACATGGGGCTACATGTGTGCCAAGTTTGGGGTCCAGGGGACCAACAACCATCCGGTACCCGGTCCGCAAATTCACCGGAGAAATTACCGTTTAACATTGGAGTCTATGGAAGGGGTGCCCGTCTTTAAAAAATCTGTGCTCCCCGGCTGTAGGTCCCCCAGACACCAAGCTTTGCACACTTGTAGAGGAGACATGGGGCTACATGTGTGCCAAGATTTGGGTCCAGAAGACCTACGACCGGCCGGTACCGTGTCCGCAAATTCACCGGAGAAATTACAGTTTAACATTGGAGTCTATGGAAGGGGTGCCCAGTTTTAAAAAATCAGTGCTCCCCGGCCATAGGTCCCCCAGACACCAAACTTTGCACACTTGTAGAGGAGACATGGGGCTACATTTGTGCCAAGTTTGGAGTCCAGGGGACTTACGGCGGGCCGGTACCGGGTCCCCAAATTCCGGGAGATCAGGCGCAAAAAAAAAAACAGAGCAAGCAAGTGAGTGTGACAGATGGTCTCGGGGGGGGCAATTGCCCTGTTGCCCCCCCCTGGATCCGCCACTGGCTGGGCAGAGGTTGGTAGCACTCTGCCCTGTTGCCAGCACTTCTGCTGGGGACTCCACATCATCCGCTTCGGATTTAGGGATAGAAATCTCCAGATTTTCCACTGCCGATTCTCTGGCATGCTGCGGGACAGGTACATTCCTCCATCCAAGATCATCCCAAACAGAAACAGGATCATCAAGGTCAGTCAGCACTTCAGCTTTGGGGATGGCAATCTCCAGATTTTCCACTGCTGATTCTTCAGCCAGGATTTCATAGTTGTCAACTGGTATTTCCTGATAAAAGTGTAGCGCTAACTAAATAAATATGTATAAATGTGAAAATATACACAAAAAACTGAATATGATAATATAGTGATAAACACGTGTATCACCCAAAATAACGTGCTGGGTGACTCCAGTGATAAAGTCCTCAAATTATATTAACACAATTATGCAAATATATGCAAATT
Organism: Rana muscosa; assembly: GCA_029206835.1. Classification (NCBI taxonomy): domain Eukaryota; kingdom Metazoa; phylum Chordata; class Amphibia; order Anura; family Ranidae; genus Rana; species Rana muscosa. Next base: position 736,372,891 of record CM055116.1, read on the forward strand.
AATGTCCATAATAGGCAAATGAATGTCCATTAGAAATGGAATCCATAAAACGAAGGTGATGAAGATCAGTCCAGAGAGAACGTGATGAATCAAAACGTGAAATTGTAATCAACAGTCTTCTGTTTGTGAGAGAAAGTAGCCACCACCAAAGTGAATAGAGGAAGGCTTACCAGAAGTTATGGATTTGGCGGGGCATAAGCCACCCAAATCAAATAAACTTGAAGAGTGTGAACACTCAAACATTAAAAAATAGAGATGTGATGTGAGATCCGCCACCAAGTATATGTTGAGGAGGCTTACCAGAGGTCTCGGATTTGGAGAGGCATACGCCGCCCAAATCTGAGATTGCTTAGGGGGTTAATGGACGCCACTGGAGATGGTCTTGAGTGGAGGGGTAGTCTGGAGTCAAAGGGGTTTAGCACTTCAATCAGACGGGACATCCAATAACACAAAACACCAATTCATGTGGGGACTCGGTATCCAATGCATATGTGTGGAGATAGAAAAGCTCACATAGCATAATTCCGTTTGGAAAGAATTTAATAAAAAATCATACAATGTAACACTCACATTTAAAGATGGTCTAAAAGCATGGATGCAGGTACAAGAGCGATGTATATGGACAAATCCACCCGACTAGTTTCGACTAAAAAGTCATCATCTGGGGTATGGACCTTGTCCCACAAACATCGCAAATTTATGAACATATTGACCTCCATGACCCAGGAAGCGGACCACACATGGTTCACTTCCTGTTTGATATATGTCATGGATGGTCACAATACTTATGCACAAATCTATGACTGTATCTCAGCATGATGCAAAAAAACAGAATAACAAAGAAAAGGCATTAATAGTAATAATAGGGCTCTAAATCGCCTTACATACTGGCGCTATCCAAGCCTCATTTTCAATCCCCTGGTTACTCGGCAGGAAGCAGGCTGTATCCAGGCCTCGCTATGAGAACGAGGCATGGACTCAGCACCCGCACGTCACTTCCGCCGTAACCACGAGGACCGGAAGCGGCAGCCAAGCCTCACTCTAAGTTGAGACGTTAGGCTGCCTCTTGCCTCAACTGCGTCACTCCGTCGAGACACACATACAGGCATAATTAAGGCGTCTATTGGTCAATCCGCCCCTGTAAAGGGCGTGTACCTCGTCCCTTCTAAAGGGGAAGGAATGTATCTCCGACAGGGTGCGCAGATCAAATAAAAGGCGTTAGTGTAGGATAACTATTTAACAAATATAAAAGGTATTGATACCATACATATATTATACATGATTGAAAGTGGGAAATAATGCATATGTGACAAAACAGCCTGCATTTAGTAATCCAATCAGATCATACATAGTGCACATAATGTGCACATAGAGGTACATATAACACATCCAGAGATGTAAATGTGTGTATTAAACGCTAATAAAATAAAAAATGAATGTGTAAATGTACACACATAAACATGTTTTAGAAAAACATATTTTAAAAGGTTTAAAATCAGTAAAAAGGAGAGAGAAAGAAAGAGAGGTCGTATAATTTTAGAGTGGTCAGGACGCATTAATAAAGGAATTAATGTCCCACTCAACATTCATTCCTTGTGGCTGATAAGTCTGAAGTTCATATATCCAGAATGTTTCTAATCTGGATACTCCTCTAGTGGTTGCTCCTCCCCTCCATGGAGCAACATATTGATCTATAACTAGAAACTGGGTGCCAACAGGGTTACGGGCATGGTATTGCCGGTAATGTCTGGGGACAGTATGTTTAGTACTTCCAAATTTTATCAGATTCACATGTTCGGATACTCTAGCGGTAAAAGATCTGATCGTTCTGCCCACATACTGTTTCCCGCATGGACAGGTCAACAGGTATACCACATGGGTAGTGGCACACGTACAAAAATGTTTAATGGGATAAACTTTATTGGTTACCGTAGATCTAAATTCCTTAGTTGGCCTTCTTCCACATGTGTTGTGTTTACAAACAATGCATTTTTTACAGGGATAGTACCCCATCCAGTTGTGAAAAAAGGTGGGTTTTATAGGTGGGTTGATGATATTCGATGCGATTTGATTCTGAAGGGAGGGTACTCCTTTATAAATAACTTTGGGCTTTTCTGGTATCAATGTGCCCAAAATCCTATCATTTTTCAATATCCCCCAATGTTTTTCAAAAATGGTTTTTATATGTCTGTATTGAGTGGAAAAGGTAGTGAGAAAAGACCATTTGAAAGTATCCTTTCTTTCTTTAGGTGGTCTAGCTTCAAACAATGTGGGTCTTTCAATATCAAGCACCTGTTTAAGGTCATTATCTATCTCTACCAGATTGTACCCCTTCTCCAGAAATCTCTTTTTGAGCACATTGGCTTGTGCCACAAAAGTTTCGGTTTCTGTACAGTTCCGACGGAGACGTAGGAACTGACTCTTGGGGACCGACTTTAACCAAGATTTGTGATGGCAACTAGTCATGGGTATAAACCCATTCCTATCAGTAGGCTTGAAATAGGTACTGAATTTGAATTGTTGTTCAGATCTTTCAATCTGTAGATCTAGAAAATGTATCCTAGATTGACTAGATTCATACGTAAGAGAAATACCTCTATCGTTATCATTCAACAGACAAAAAAAGCCATCTAGGGTTTCTAAGGTGCCGGTCCATAGGAGGAGGATGTCGTCTATATATCTGGCCCAAAACAGGAGCCGAGGCTCCTGTAGGGCATAGACGACATCCTCCTCCCACTTGGCCATAAATAAATTGGCCAGACTAGGTGCGAATTTCGCCCCCATTGCTACACCTTTCTGTTGAAGGAAATAACGTCCATCAAACCAAAAATAGTTGTGATGCGTCGCGAATTCTAATAATTCCATAATAAACTTGACTTGTGGAGCTGCCAACGTGAGGTCCCTATTAAGAAATTCCTGTGACGCCTCCATGCCTCTGTGATGTGGGATACAGGTGTATAGGGACGCCACGTCCGCTGTGGCCATAATGAGCTCGCCTTCGAAGGTCACTGACATAAGGCGTTGAATACCATCCTTAGTATCCTTCAAATAGGAAGGTGTGGTCTTAACGGAAGGTTGCAAAAAGAAATCTATATATCTACCTATCCTCGAAGTGATGGAGTCTATTCCACTAATGATAGGTCGTCCGGGAGGATGGAGGGGATCTTTGTGGATTTTAGGTAAATAATATATGATTGGAATCCTGGGGGCCACAGGAACAAGAAACGACTTCTCTTTTGAATTTAAAATTTTAGAATCAAATCCTCTAGTGATGAGACTAGTCAACTCTTTTTTATATTTAATGGTGGGATTAGTATGTATTTCCTTATAAGTATCTTGATCGCTCAGAATATTATACATTTCAGCCATATAACTTGCTTTATCTAGCAGGACGATGCCTCCGCCTTTGTCAGCGGGGCGTATGATTAGATCTTTATTGTCACATAGAGTTTTTAGGCCCTGACTAGGTATAGGATTATTAGAAATCTTTTTAATGGGTAATTTAGCCAAATCCTGAAGGACTAAATCTCTAAACATATTGAGAGCTGGAGCAAGCTTATTGGGAGGGTTGAAAAGGGAAGGATTAGCCAACCCTGAGTGAACAGTACCTGACGTAGCTGCTCTCACTATATTTCTAGTTGGATTTGAGGTAATATAGCGTTGAATATTAATTTTTCTAACATACTTATGTATATCTACAAAAGTGTTAAATGTATTCAGTTTACGTGGTGGGGCAAATTTAAGGCCCTTATCCAAGACCATCTTTTCTTCTTTGGAAAGTGTGACACTGCTTAAGTTGAACACACCTTGACAGGTCATGTTCGACTTTTCTTTCCTCCTTTGTGTCCTCCTCCCTCCTCTGGTCCCTCTCTTGTTTCGGGACCCCTTTTTCTTCTTGGGGGGTCCTCCCGAAAAACCTGAGAGGGATGAGGATTAGGATATGGAGATCGGTCAAACTCAGCATTGGGATAAGGATATACTCTGTCGTCATATTGATCCTGAAGAGGAAAAAATCTATTGTGAGTAGATGTGACTGGATATCCATATTGGGAAGAGTGAGAGTTATTATGAAAGTTGGATGGTGATCCCCTTTGGTGTGACCTCTCTCTTTCATAATATTGTTGGTTGTAATCATAATTGGAATGATTACCTCTATGATTTACTCCACCTCTTCTATTGGAGCTATGTCCCCTTCCCCTTTGGGTATTCTTAGGGGTATGGGTATTATGGGGGACCCCACCTTGTGTACGATCACCAGGTGGTTGACTCCTATTAAATGTGAGTGTTACATTGTATGATTTTTTATTAAATTCTTTCCAAACGGAATTATGCTATGTGAGCTTTTCTATCTCCACACATATGCATTGGATACCGAGTCCCCACATGAATTGGTGTTTTGTGTTATTGGATGTCCCGTCTGATTGAAGTGCTAAACCCCTTTGACTCCAGACTACCCCTCCACTCAAGACCATCTCCAGTGGCGTCCATTAACCCCCTAAGCAATCTCAGATTTGGGCGGCGTATGCCTCTCCAAATCCGAGACCTCTGGTAAGCCTCCTCAACATATACTTGGTGGCGGATCTCACATCACATCTCTATTTTTTAATGTTTGAGTGTTCACACTCTTCAAGTTTATTTGATTTGGGTGGCTTATGCCCCGCCAAATCCATAACTTCTGGTAAGCCTTCCTCTATTCACTTTGGTGGTGGCTACTTTCTCTCACAAACAGAAGACTGTTGATTACAATTTCACGTTTTGATTCATCACGTTCTCTCTGGACTGATCTTCATCACCTTCGTTTTATGGATTCCATTTCTAATGGACATTCATTTGCCTATTATGGACATTAATTTGCATATATTTGCATAATTGTGTTAATATAATTTGAGGACTTTATCACTGGAGTCACCCAGCACGTTATTTTGGGTGATACACGTGTTTATCACTATATTATCATATTCAGTTTTTTGTGTATATTTTCACATTTATACATATTTATTTAGTTAGCGCTACACTTTTAATTTTCGATTATCACTAGCTTTTTGTACCAGCAGTGTTGGCAGCTTCGTTTCACATTATTTCCAGTGCAGTATTATCCTTTTACTTTCCCTGGTATTTCCTGATAGTCCCAGGCAAAGGTAGCCCCACCCTGCTGCTGAGCAGATTCTATCAGCTGTCTGTAGGCGATCTCCGATTGCCGTATTTCCCCCATTCTCCGCTCATGTTGTCGCTCTAGTTCTCTCTTTTATCGCTCTCGTTCTCTCTTTTGTCGCTGTAGTTTTTTCTCTTGTCGCTCATCCTGCAGCTGGATGCCTCTAATGGCTTCCTGTATGGCGGTCTCTGATGGGTTAGCACCATATAATGCCAAGCGCTCTCGAACTCGTTGCTGAAACAAATCTTCAACTGACCGGGGTCCTGCATCACCATCCCTCTGGTCCATCTCGGCTAGCTCCCTGATCAAGGTGGCCTTGTTCTTTGTCCCACCGGTCCCTCCACGGCTCTCAAGTAAGTCTTTCAGCGTGGCTTTCCTGCAGGCTGCATAACTGGTCATTCACTGTGGTGGTTTGGAGTGTCCCAGGAACTGGAGAGCAAATCCCACCGCTGCCAACCAATGGTACGAGCCCCTTTGCTCGCTCGGGTCCACTCTCCCGACACTCCTCTGCTACTATTGGATCATATTGCAGATCGCAACGTCTGATGGTTCGGTCATCCGATGCTCCAGGATTCAAGCTACAGCTATGTGACACTCTAATCCATTTGTGATAGCTCAGAACAAACACCAGGCAGGCTGTATGTAAGTTCAAACAGTAATCTCATTTTATTGGATGCACACACACACTTTTATACAGCAGTTTGAACACCCTGCCCCCAACAACCACTTTCCTATTGGTCAATTGTAAAGTCCATTGTAGTTCTCAATTAGGTTCTCCTGGCCATGCAAATGAGGACTTGAAACAGGGTCAGCAGGGATTGGTCCGATAGCTTGAATAGGAGAACTGAGATGTGTATTGACACAGAAGCCCCAGGGGGTAATTAAAGTACATAAACAAACAGTCAAACACAGAACAATGCTTTTCTTCCAGACCACGAAGCCGTCTGGAGGGGGGGGGGGGGGGTTAGCCTTAAGACAGGGCAGAAATCCCACCACTGTGTAATAGATTCAAAGGAGAAATATTTCAGTATTCCAAGGTTCATGACAATACTCCCTCCTGGGAAATAGTCCAACAGCCACAGTGGGACCCCGAACGGGTCAACTCGAGGATGTTGGAAAAGTAGTCTTAAGGTTCCAGGTCTGTCTGTCAGGATAACCCATCCGCATTCCTGTCTTGAGGCCCTGGCCCATAATCGGAAGGCAGGAGGCTAGCATTCATTCCTCTCCAAAAGCCTCTGTCCCAGCTAGGTCTGTCACACCACCTTTCCTGGCTTAAGCTGACGTGGCGTCAACCACCTCTGAGCCTGCCCCTGCAGAGCTGACAGAATCTCTGCCCCAGTGTGGCTCCTGTCCCCCAACTACACCAGCTCAAGCACCGCATGGCATCCCTTTGCCTGCGTACTTGCGTAGCCCCTTGAACGCCTACGGAGCACCGCTGGTTCCAAGGACAAATGAGCACAGGAAGAGGCCATGGAGGAAGAAGAAAAGGAGGGGGTGGAGGAGAGAGGCATATCAGAATCACCAGTAGTAGCATTTTGGAGGCGTGGTGGCGGAACAACCTCCAACACTACTGCAGCTTGTCCTGCATCCTTCCCAGCTGCCAGCAGAGTCACCCAATGCGCCATGAAAGATAGGTAACATCCCTGTCCATGCCTGCTGGAACATGAGTCAGCGGTAATATGCACTTTACCGCTGACGGCCCTGTCCAAGACATTGTCTTCCACATGCTGGTAGAGAGCCGGAATCGCTTTCCGTGAGAAAAAGTGGCGTTTGGGAACCTGCCACTGTGGAACCGCACATTCCACAAACTCACGGAAGGGAGCAGAGTCTACCAACTGAAAAGGCAGCAGTTGAATTGCTAGCAATTTAGCCAAGCTAGCATTCAACCGCTGGGCATGTGGATGGCTGGGAGCGAACTTCTTTCGGCAGTGCAGCAGCTGGGGCAGGGAAATTTGCCTGGTACAATCTGACGTCGGTGTACCGATAGCAGATTGCCCGCAAGTACTTGGCTGTGACACACCTAATTCTACACCTTCATTCCTCTCAGTGCAGGTTTCAGAGAGGACTGAAGGTATAGTGGGGTTGTAGATCCCAGCTGATGAGGAGCAAGGAGAGGTCCGCTTTGTTCTTTGGTGTGGGTATTTTTTGTATGCTTGCCAACGGACTACATATGTCTGGTCAAGCACGTGGTGCCCAAGCGGCTCATGTTTTGGCCACGCGAGATACGCTTCAGACATATGTTGCAAATACCAATGGTGCGATCTGCTGCACACGTCTCAAAAAAGGCCCACACCAAAGAACTTTTGAAATAACGCGCAGAGACAGCAGCGCCCTGAGCATGCGGAACACTGCGGTGTGATGCAGTCGGTTGGCTGCCCTTAAGCTGGCCCCTGGAGGGCATCCTGCCTCATTGGGGATGTTCCTCCTCCTCCTCCTCCTCTCTCCTATCAGGCATCCATGTGGAGTCAGTGACCTCATAATCCCCTCCCTCCTCATCACTGGAGCAAATCTGGCAGTATGCTGCAGCTGGGGGAACATGACTGCCAGATTGCTGTCCTTGTTGGGCACCCCCTCTCTCTGGGCTCACGTTACTGCCTTCCTCTAGCTGGGTACCATCATCGGAGCCTTCAAAGCGCTGGGCATCCTCCTGGAGCATGTACCCAACACTGTGGTCAAACAGTTCGGGGGACTCCTCAGGAGGACATGGTGGGGCTAGGGAAGGAGCGAATGTTGCTATTGAGCCGAGGGAAGAGGCCACTTTGGCAGCTGCTTTGCCAGACAAAGTACCCTGAGCCTGGGTGAGAGAGGATGAGGAGGATGAGGACGGCTTGAACATTCATTCTACCAAGTCTTCGGCATGTTGCGGCTCAACATGGCCAGCTGCCGAAAAGAAGGTCAAGGGTGTCCCACGGCCATGTGCTGATTAGGATGCATCGTGTCCAGGACCAGCACTGTTGCCTCTAGACACAGAGCCTGCTTTCCCTCTTTTATTGGCTCGTGACTGTCTTCCTCTCCTTGTTTGCCTTCCAGACATACTAATTAGACTTGTGCACAACGGAAAAATTTGTTTCGTTTCGGTTCGTTTCTTTTCGGTCCTGTTGATTCGTAATCGTTCGTAATTTTGCTAGACAGGATTTTTCGTGTTTGGACTAATTCGTATTTTCGCAAGCGACATTTTTCGTTGAATCGGAATGATTCGTATTAATGTAAGCCTTATTTTTCGTTGATTTATAATTCGTACTTTCGGTAGAGTACATTGTTTTTCGTTGATTCTGGACGCAACTCCTAATTTCGTAACTTTTTTGGGGTTCGTTGATTCGTAATTTTTCGTGTCTCTCTCACAACGACGCTGCCTATTATGCCTAATGTGCTTCGAATGGATTTGTGCTTTTCTAAATACATAGCGGTTATTTGTACCGATTCGAAATCTCGTATTTTACTTTCGTTTTTTACATGCGGCTATAGCCTCTGCCCCTGTACACCATTTTGAGAGGGAGTTCAGCACGGTGAGGGAGAAGCAGAGAGCAGAGCAGAGTGTTATTGTGCTTCGAATGGATTCGAAATCTCGTATTTTACTTTCGTTTTTTACATGCGGCTATAGCCTCCGCCCCTGTACACCATTTTGAGAGGAAGTTCAGCACGGTGAGGGAGAAGCAGAGAGCAGAGCAGAGTGTTATTGTGCTTCGAATGAATTCGTACATTCGTAACTTTTTTCATAACGAATTATGCCGAAGACATTCGGGCATTCGCTATTTGCGATATAATTTATTTCGGATTCGGTTTTATTCGTAATTGCTTTGTTCGGAAATTCGAATGCTTCCGAATGTCCGAAAGTTGCTAAACTCGGACGAATTGATTCATTACGAAACGAATTGCACAAGCCTAATACTAATGGCCCTTCAGTGAGATGTAGCTGCACAAAGGTGGGATGTATATATATCTATAGTGATTATACTGCAGCTAGCAGAATCAACTGCCTGCTGTGGTAATAGTATGAGAAGACCAGCAGTTGTCTTCAGTTAGTTTTAGGTGCACACTGTGCAGAGGACACAGTACACTAACTGAAAATACTTGCAGCTCCCTGCCTGTGGTATTTGTATGAGAACACCAGCAATTGTATTGAGGTAAGCTTTAGGTGCACACTGTGCAAAGGACACTAAAGCAAAATACTGCAGCTCCCTGCCTGTATTTGTATGAGAACACCAGCAATTGTATTCAGGTAAGCTTTAGGTGCACACTGTGCAAAGGACACTAAAGCAAAATACTTGTAAGGGCTTACCTTGGTTGGAGTCCATAATGCAGAGTTGTATGCTCACCCTTGCAAATACACACAGCCCACGGTAACAAGGTAAGAAGCTACCTGGGCTGTGAGTCTGTGCACAGGGGCTTGACAAGAATTTGCCAAAGGATTGTCGAAGTAAAGCCGTAGTCAGGGATTCCAGAAGTCAGGATAAACGAAGATCAAGCCAGGGTCAGAAGCCGAGGTCAGTCTTGGAATACTGCAACTAGGAAACAGGAACATAGGAACACTTGGCAGAACAAGAGACAGAATAATGAACTGACAAATCCCTCAGCGTGAGGCAATGTTTTATACCCTAGTTGATTAGGTAACTTGCCTCAGCTGAACCAGGAGAGACAGGTGCAGATTGCAAGGAGATCCAGAGAAAGGCTTTCAGCACATCATGCAGAACTAGGCTCAGCTGGAAAGAGGTAAATGAACAAAAGCATTAACATACAGTCCTGGGTTCAATACCACCTAGAGCCACTTGGGGCGCGACCACGCCTGGCCGTCTGCTTGGCACAGTAGGGACCGTGACAGTTCCCCCCCCCCCCTAGAAAGGACCTCTGGGCGTGAACAGGTGGCTTCCCATAGGCATAGTCCTCAAAGTCCAAACCACCCTCCTCACAAGAGTAGCCAAACACGTCGTCGTCAGACAGGAGAAATGTTTTGCCATGGGCATCTATGCCATACATACAGTTCTCATCAAACCCACAGGGAAACAAGGCACCAACAGCAGAGCCAGAAGACTTTTTCTTTTTCCTTTTGGTCTTTGTTGTCCTTGGAGTTCTAGAAGGGGTTGCATTCGCCACTTGCAAAGCTTGTTCAAACCTTATCAAATCCTGCTTACGAACCATGGTGCCATTTGAAGCATACGTACAGTCAGGTGGTAGAACTTCAATTGGGGACACAGGAATCAGAACTTAATTTTGAAAGGCAGGTACTTCGGACTGGACAGTAGTCACTGGAATGTCAAACTGGGCCAAAGGAACTTCAAGCTGGATATCAGGCAGAGATTCTAGGGTAGCAGGAAGGATCGCAATAGTACCCACTTGAAGAACCTTTGGTCGAGGAGCGCGAGTTGGGCAGAGAGAGATAAAGTGCCCTCTTATTCCACAGTAAAAACAAAGTCCATAGTTTCTCCTCCGCTCTCTTTCAACTTTAGATAGCTTGGACCGGATAGCACCGATCTCCATGGGTTCCACATCTTCCAGGGTAGGTGTGTGTACATTCTCAGGAGCGTCAAGGCTTTGTGGTGTTAGAGATTCATTGCTTGGCACATACTGAGCTTCATAGCTTGTCACATACTGGGATGGCATGGTGTCGTGTCTGTACAGGGTATTCCTATCCTTGGATACCCGTAGACCATGTGAATAGAGAGCAGACTTGGGAGCACTGATTTTCTGGGAAGCAGGAATGTGAGAGTCCAGAGCAAACATGAATGCTTCCCAGCTTTCCAAGACTGGACTCTAGGGATGAGCTCGGTGTTCGAGTCGAACGCATGTTCAACTCGAACATCGCCTGATCGGCGAAACCAGAACTTTGTGGGGCGTTCGCGCCAAATTCGTGTGACACGAACGGCCCACAATGCACTGCGCCATCGCACTGCATTGCCGGCACTGTGATTGGTCAAGCATGCACTGTGACCCCGCATGCTTGGCCAATCACAGCGCCGGCAGCGAGGAGAGCCATAATTGGCCACAGGCAGGATGCCTGTGGCCAATTATAGCTCAGGGGGTTTAGTACACGCCCCACACTATATAAGCCCGCCAGCGCGGCGGCCTTGTGTATTGTGTTCCGGCGTGCAGAGAAAGAGCTAGATAGGCATGGACAGTGTGTTCTACAGTGTGTTCTTTTCTCAGGCATCTGCAGGAGTTAGTGGGAGTTGTGTGCCTCCAGCACAGTATACACCTGTATCTACCCTTTATTGCTGTTCTCTAAGCTAGATAGGCAGGGACAGTGTGTTCTTTTCTCAGGCATCTGCAGGAGTTAGTGGGTGTTGTGTGCCTCCAGCACAGTATACACCTGTATATACCCGTTTATTGCTGTTCTCTAATACAGGCATCTGCAGGAGTTAGTGGGTGCTGTGTGCCCCAGCACAGTATACACCTGTATCTACACTTTATTGCTGTTCTCTAATACAGGCATCTGCAGGAGTTACTGGGTGTTGTGTGCCCCAGCACAGTATACACCTGTATCTACACTTTATTGCTGTTCTCTAATACAGGCATCTGCAGGAGTTAGTGGGTGTTGTGTGCCCCAGCACAGTATACACCTGTATCTACACTTTATTGCTGTTCTCTAATACAGGCATCTGCAGGAGTTAGTGGGTGTTGTGTGCCCCAGCACAGTATACACCTGTATCTACACTTTATTGCTGTTCTCTAATACAGGCATCTGCAGGAGTTAGTGGGTGTTGTGTGCCCCAGCACAGTATACACTTGTATATACCCGTTATTGCTGTTCTCTAATACAGGCATCTGCAGGAGTTACTGGGTGTTGTGTGCCCCAGCACAGTATACACCTGTATCTACACTTTATTGCTGTTCTCTAATACAGGCATCTGCAGGAGTTAGTGGGTGTTGTGTGCCCCAGCACAGTATACACCTGTATCTACACTTTATTGCTGTTCTCTAATACAGGCATCTGCAGGAGTTAGTGGGTGTTGTGTGCCCCAGCACAGTATACACCTGTATATACCCGTTATTGCTGTTCTCTAATACAGGCATCTGCAGGAGTTAATGGGTGTTGTGTGCCCCAGCACAGTATACACCTGTATCTACACTTTATTGCTGTTCTCTAATACAGGCATCTGCAGGAGTTAGTGGGTGTTGTGTGCCCCAGCACAGTATACACCTGTATCTACACTTTATTGCTGTTCTCTAATACAGGCATCTGCAGGAGTTAGTGGGTGTTGTGTGTCCCAGCACAGTATACACCTGTATCTACACTTTATTGCTGTTCTCTAATACAGGCATCTGCAGGAGTTAGTGGGTGTTGTGTGCCCCAGCACAGTATACACCTGTATATACCCGTTATTGCTGTTCTCTAATACAGGCATCTGCAGGAGTTAGTGGGTGTTGTGTGCCCCAGCACAGTATACACCTGTATCTACACTTTATTGCTGTTCTCTAATACAGGCATCTGCAGGAGTTAGTGGGTGTTGTGTGCCTCAGCACAGTATACACCTGTATCTACACTTTATTGCTGTTCTCTAATACAGGCATCTGCAGGAGTTAGTGGGTGTTGTGTGCCCCAGCACAGTATACACCTGTATATACCCGTTATTGCTGTTCTCTAATACAGGCATCTGCAGGAGTTAGTGGGTGTTGTGTGTCCCAGCACAGTATACACCTGTATCTACACTTTATTGCTGTTCTCTAATACAGGCATCTGCAGGAGTTAGTGGGTGTTGTGTGCCCCAGCACAGTATACACCTGTATATACCTGTTATTGCTGTTCTCTAATACAGGCATCTGCAGGAGTTAGTGGGTGTTGTGTGTCCCAGCACAGTATACACCTGTATCTACACTTTATTGCTGTTCTCTAATACAGGCATCTGCAGGAGTTAGTGGGTGTTGTGTGCCCCAGCACAGTATACACCTGTATATACCTGTTATTGCTGTTCTCTAATACAGGCATCTGCAGGAGTTAGTGGGTGTTGTGTGTCCCAGCACAGTATACACCTGTATATACCCGTTATTGCTGTTCTCTAATACAGGCATCTGCAGGAGTTAATGGGTGTTGTGTGCCCCAGCACAGTATACACCTGTATCTACACTTTATTGCTGTTCTCTAATACAGGCATCTGCAGGAGTTAGTGGGTGTTGTGTGCCCCAGCACAGTATACACCTGTATCTACACTTTATTGCTGTTCTCTAATACAGGCATCTGCAGGAGTTAGTGGGTGTTGTGTGTCCCAGCACAGTATACACCTGTATCTACACTTTATTGCTGTTCTCTAATACAGGCATCTGCAGGAGTTAGTGGGTGTTGTGTGCCCCAGCACAGTATACACCTGTATATACCCGTTATTGCTGTTCTCTAATACAGGCATCTGCAGGAGTTAGTGGGTGTTGTGTGCCCCAGCACAGTATACACCTGTATCTACACTTTATTGCTGTTCTCTAATACAGGCATCTGCAGGAGTTAGTGGGTGTTGTGTGCCTCAGCACAGTATACACCTGTATCTACACTTTATTGCTGTTCTCTAATACAGGCATCTGCAGGAGTTAGTGGGTGTTGTGTGCCCCAGCACAGTATACACCTGTATATACCCGTTATTGCTGTTCTCTAATACAGGCATCTGCAGGAGTTAGTGGGTGTTGTGTGTCCCAGCACAGTATACACCTGTATCTACACTTTATTGCTGTTCTCTAATACAGGCATCTGCAGGAGTTAGTGGGTGTTGTGTGCCCCAGCACAGTATACACCTGTATATACCTGTTATTGCTGTTCTCTAATACAGGCATCTGCAGGAGTTAGTGGGTGTTGTGTGTCCCAGCACAGTATACACCTGTATCTACACTTTATTGCTGTTCTCTAATACAGGCATCTGCAGGAGTTAGTGGGTGTTGTGTGCCCCAGCACAGTATACACCTGTATATACCTGTTATTGCTGTTCTCTAATACAGGCATCTGCAGGAGTTAGTGGGTGTTGTGTGTCCCAGCACAGTATACACCTGTATCTACACTTTATTGCTGTTCTCTAATACAGGCATCTGCAGGAGTTAGTGGGTGTTGTTTGCCACAGCACAGTATACACCTGTATATACCCGTTATTGCTGTTCTCTAATACAGGCATCTGCAGGAGTTAGTGGGTGTTGTGTGCCTCCAGCTCAGTATACACCTGTATCTACCCTTTTTTGCTGGTGTTCTCTAATAAAAGCATCTGCAGGAGTTAGTGGGTGTTGTGTGCCTCCAGCACAGCACAGTATATACCTGTATCTACCCTTTTTTGCTGGTGTTCTCTAATAAAGGCATCTGCAGGAGTTAGTGGGTGTTGTGTGCCTCCAGCACAGCACAGTATACACCTGTATCTACCCTTTTTTGCTGGTGTTCTCTAATAAAGGCATCTGCAGGAGTTAGTGGGTGTTGTGTGCCTCCAGCACAGCACATTATACACCTGTATCTACCCTTTATTGCTGGTGTTCTCTAATAAAGGCATCTGCAGGAGTTAGTGGGTGTTGTGTGCCTCCAGCACAATATACACTACCCAATTGCTGGTTTTCCCATCTCCCTGCAGGCCATTACTATGTCTGGAAGGCCAACAAGGAGAGGCAGACAGTCACGAGCCAATAAAAGAGGGCAAGCAGGCTCTGTGTCTAGAGACAACAGTGCTGGTCGTGGACGCGGTGCATCGTCATCAGCACGTGGCCATGGGACACGCTTGTCCTTATTTTCAGCAGCTGGACGTGTTGAGCCGCATCATGCCGAAGACTTGGTAGAGTGGATGACCAAGCCCTCCTCATCCTCCTCATCCTCTCTCACCCAGGCTCAGGGTACTGCAAAGCAGCTGCCAAAGCGTCCTCTTCCCTCGTATCAATGTCATCATCAGTCACTCCTTCCCTAAACCCACCGTGTCCTCCTGAGGAGTCCCCCGAACTGTTTGAGCACAGTGTTGGGTACATGCTCTAGGAGGATGCCCAGCGTTTCGAATGGTCTGAAGATGATACCCAGCTAGAGGAAGGCAGTAACGTGAGAGCAGAGAGAGGGGATGCTCAAGAAGGACAGCAATCTGGCAGTCATGTTCCAGCAGCTGCACAATACTGCTAGATTGGCTCCAGTGATGAGGAGGGAGGGGATGATGAGGTCACTGACTCCACGTGGGTGCCCGATAGGAGAGAGGAGGAGGAGGAGGATGAGGAGGAGGCACATCTCCAACGAGGCAGGATGCACTCCGGGGGCTAGCGTAAGGGCAGCACACCGACTGAATCACACCGCAGAGCTCTGCCTGTGCAGGGCGCTGCCTCTGCCCGTTATTCCAAAAGTTCTTTGGTGTGGGCCTTTTTTGAGTCGAGTGCATCAGATCGCACCGCTGCTGTTTGCAACATATGTCTCAAGCGTATCTCGCGTGGCCAAAACATCAGCCGCTTGGGCACCACATGCTTCACCAGACATATGTTGACCTGCCATGCAGCTCGTTGGCAAGCGTACCTTAAAGACCCACACCAAAGAACAAAGCGGACCTCTCCTTGCTCCTCATCAGCTGGGATCTCCAACCCCACTGTACCTTCAGTCCTCTCTGAAACCTGCACTGAGAGGAATGAAGGTGTAGAATTAGATGTGTCACAGCCAAGTACTTGCGGGCACTCTGCTAGCAGTACACGACGTCCGATTATAGCAGGCAAATTTCCCTGCCCCAGCTGCTGGACCGTCAAAAGAAGTTCACTCCCAGCCATCCACATGCCCAGCGGTTGAATGCTAGCTTGGCTAAATTGCTAGCACTTCAACTGCTGCCTTTTCAGTTGGTAGACTCGGCCCCCTTCCGTGAGTTTGTGCAATGTGCGGTTCCTCAGTGGCAGGTTCCCAAACGCCACTTTTTCTCACGGAAGGCGATTACGGCTCTCTACTGGCATGTGGAAGGTGATGTCCATGCCTCGCTGGACAGGGCGGTCAGCGGTAAAGTGCATATTACCGCTGACTCATGGTCCAGCAGGCATGGACAGGGACGTTACCTTTCTTTCACGGCCCATTGGGTCATTCTTTTGGCAGCTGGGAAGGATGCAGGACAAGGTGCAGTAGTGTTGGAGGTTGTTCCACCGCCACACCTCCAAAATGCTACTACTGGTTGTGACACACCTCTCTCCTCCACCCCCTCCTCTTCTTCCTCCTCCATGGCCTCTTCCTGTGCTTTGTCCTCGGAACCAGCGGTGCTCCGTAGACGTTCAAGGGGCTACGCAAGTACGCAGGCAAAAAGATGCCATGCCGTGCTTGCGCTGGTGTGTTTGGGGGACAGGAGCCACACTGGGGCAGAGGTTCTGTCAGCTCTGCAGGGGCAGGCCGAGAGGTGGTTGACGCCACGCCAGCTTAAGCCAGGAATGGTGGTTTGCGACAATGGCACAAACCTCCTCTCCGCCCTCCGACAGGGACAACTGACCCATGTGCCCTGTGTGGCTCACGTCCTTAACCTGGTGGTGCAGCGGTTCTTGGGCAGGTACCCGGGCTTACAGGATGTCCTGAGGCAGGTCAGGAAAGTCTGTGTGCATTTCCGCAGATCATATAATGCCAGTGCTCAGCTGGCTGAGCTGCAAAAGGAGTTGAACCTGCCGAAGAACCGCCTTATATGTGACATGCCCACCAGGTGGAACTCAACGTTGGCCATGTTGCAGCGGCTGCACATGCAGCAGAGGGCCATCAATGAGTACCTGTGCGACTACGGCACCAGGACAGGGTCAGGAGAGCTCGGGTTTTTTTCACCACGCCAGTGGGGCATGATCAGGGATGCATGCACTGTCCTGGCAGCATTTGAGGAGGCCACGAGGATGGTGAGCAGTGACAGTGCATGCATCAGTGACACTGTACCTCTTGTCCACCTGTTGGAGCATACACTGCGTGGAATAATGGACAGGGCACTTGAGGCAGAACAGAGGCAGGAAGAGGAGGACTTCCTTGCCTCTCAAGGCCCCCTTTACCCAGACAGTGTTCCTTGTGTCCCACCCATCATACAGGAAGAGGAGGAGGAGGAGGATTGTGTCAGCATGGAGGTGGAGCATGGCACTCAGCATCAACAGCAGCAGTATTTTAGGGATGATTTACAGTCCCAACAAACTCGTGGATTTGTACGTGGCTGGGAGGAGGTGGCTGCGGATCATGTCGTCCTTAGTGACCCAGAGGACTCCGGACCGAATGCCTCAGCTAACCTACGCTGCATGGCCTCCCTGATCCTGCAAAGTCTGCAGAAGGATCCTCGTATTCTTCGGATCAAGGAGAGGGACCATTACTGGCTGGCCACTCTCCTTGATCCACTGTACAAGGGTAAGGTTGCGGACCTTATCTTGCCGTCGCAGAGGGAGCAGAGGATGAGACAACTCCGGGAGGCCTTGCAGAAAGGTCTGTGCAACGCGTTCCCAGAGACTGGGAGGTTACAAACTCCTGGTCCTGGACAACGAGTTGCTGAGGCTTCAGTCAGTAGCAGAAGGAGCGGTGGAGAAGGTGGCCGTCTGACCGATGTGTTCAGACAATTTTTTAGTCCGCAGCTCCAAGGTATGATCGGTTCCAGGAACCATCGCCAGCATCTGATATACATGGTGCAGGAATACCTAGGGGCAAGGTCAGACTTGGACACCTTTCCCACCGAAAATCCTCTGGCTTACTGGGTCTTGAGGATGGATCACTGGCCAGAGCTTGCACAGTATGCAATTGAGCTACTGGCCTGTCCTGCATACAGCGCTCTTTCGGAACGCACATTCAGTGCTGCTGGAGGCTTTGTCACGGATTACAGGGTGCGCCTGTCCACCGACTCGGTTGATTGACTGACCTTCATAAAGATGAACCAGTCTGGGATCACCACCAGCTACCAAGCACCTGAAGCTGATATAACAGAATAATTAATTTTCAAATGTCACATCCCTCCAAGACTGATGCTGATGCTGAATGACTGTCCTGTTATGTTGACTGACTATCCTCCTCCTCCTCAATGATCTGATTCTTGATGATAGCTTGGAAGAACTTTTTTGTTTCTGGGTGCCGCCACCAGTGGCTAAGGCCCAATTTTTCAGCCCCTGTTTAACAGGGGCATGTAATTACAATTTTTGATGCAATGCTTTGCAGCAGGGCTCATTCCTGCACTCCAACTAGAATATCTGGGAGAGGTTGCAGTGTCGTGGCACCAGCACCAGTGCCTAAGGCCCAATTTTTCAGCCCCTGTTTAACAGGGGCGTGTAATTACAATTTTTGATGCAATACTTTGCAACAGGGCTCATTGCTGTGCTCCAAGTACAGTATCAGTGAGGGGTTGCAGTGTTGTGGCACCAGTGCCTAAGGCCCAATTTTTCTGCCCCTGTTCAACAGGGGCATGTAATTACAATTCTTGATCTAATAATTCACAGTAGGGCCCATTCCTGCGCCCACCAAGAGTAACTGTGAGGGCTTACAGTGTTGTGGCAACACCACCACCACCACCAAAAGCCCAATTTTTCTGCCCCTCTTCAACAGGGGCATGCAATTACAATTCTTGATCTAATAATTTACAGTAGGGCCCATTCATGCGCCCACCAAGAGTAACTGTGAGGGCCGACAGTGTTGTAGCACCAGCACCACCACCAAAGGCCCAATTTTTCCTACCACTGTTCAAAAATGGCATGTAATTACAATTCCTGATATAATAGTTGACAGCAGGGCGTTCCAGCGCCCACCCAGAGTAACTGTGAGGGCTTACAGTGTTGTGGCAACACCGACACCTAAGGGGCAAATTTCTGCAGAGTATATACGGCAGGCCCCTACTTTCAAACATCCAACTTACAAACGACTCCTACTTGCAAACGGAAGGAGACAACAGGAAGTGAGAGGAAATCTACCCCTAGGAAGGGAAATTCTCTCCTGTAAGAGTTAATATGGGAAAAAGGTGTCTCCTCTCTACTAGGGATGAGCTTCGTGTTCGAGTCGAACATACGTTCGACTCGAACATTGGCTGTTCGATCGTTCGACGAAGATCGAACGATTTGGGCCGTTCGCGCCAAATTCGAGTGACGCGAACGGCCCACAATGCACTACGCCATCGCAGTGTCATCCAGGCGCTGTGATTGGCCAAGCATGCACTGTGACCCCGCATGCTTGGCCAATCACAGCGCCGGCAGCGAGGAGAGCAATGATTGGCCACAGGCAGGATGCCTGTGGCCAATTATTGCTGAGGGTGTTTAGTACACGCCCCACACTATAAAAGGCCGCCAGCACGGCGGCCTAGTGTAGTGTGTTCCGGAGCAGGGATAGAGTAGCATAGGCAGGGACAGTGACTGTTATTTCTTTCTTGCTTAACCTGGATTCCTTTAGTTTAGGGAAAGAGAAGGATAGGTAGGGAGAGTGTCAGTGTGTTTTGTGCTTCTGCTATAGTGTGCTTAAAAAAAAACATTTATTCTAGGGACAGAAAACTCTAGGTAGGGACAGTGTCAGTTTCTTTCACTCTGCAAGTCCTTGTTTCCAGGGACCTGGAAGGACAGTGAGTGAATTGTCCTTTTGCTATATTGTGATTAAAAAAAACATTTATTCTAGGGACAGAAAACTCTAGGTAGGGACAGTGTCAGTTTCTTTCACTCTGCAAGTCCTTGTTTCCAGGGACCTGGAAGGACAGTGAGTGAATTGTCCTTTTGCTATATTGTGATTAAAAAAAACATTTATTCTAGGGACAGAAAACTCTAGGTAGGGACAGTGTCAGTTTCTTTCACTCTGCAAGTCCTTGTTTCCAGGGACCTGGAAGGACAGTGAGTGAATTGTCCTTTTGCTATATTGTGATTAAAAAAAACATTTATTCTAGGGACAGAAAACTCTAGGTAGGGACAGTGTCAGTTTCTTTCACTCTGCAAGTCCTTGTTTCCAGGGACCTGGAAGGACAGTGAGTGAATTGTCCTTTTGCTATATTGTGATTAAAAAAAACATTTATTCTAGGGACAGAAAACTCTAGGTAGGGACAGTGTCAGTTTCTTTCACTCTGCAAGTCCTTGTTTCCAGGGACCTGGAAGGACAGTGAGTGAATTGTCCTTTTGCTATATTGTGATTAAAAAAAACATTTATTCTAGGGACAGAAAACTCTAGGTAGGGACAGTGTCAGTTTCTTTCACTCTGCAAGTCCTTGTTTCCAGGGACCTGGAAGGACAGTGAGTGAATTGTCCTTTTGCTATATTGTGATTAAAAAAAACATTTATTCTAGGGACAGAAAACTCTAGGTAGGGACAGTGTCAGTTTCTTTCACTCTGCAAGTCTTTGTTTCCAGGGACCTGGAAGGACAGTGAGTGAATTGTCCTTTTGCTATATTGTGATTAAAAAAAACATTTATTCTAGGGACAGAAAACTCTAGGTAGGGACAGTGTCAGTTTCTTTCACTCTGCAAGTCCTTGTTTCCAGGGACCTGGAAGGACAGTGAGTGAATTGTCCTTTTGCTATATTGTGATTAAAAAAAACATTTATTCTAGGGACAGAAAACTCTAGGTAGGGACAGTGTCAGTTTCTTTCACTCTGCAAGTCCTTGTTTCCAGGGACCTGGAAGGACAGTGAGTGAATTGTCCTTTTGCTATATTGTGATTAAAAAAAACATTTATTCTAGGGACAGAAAACTCTAGGTAGGGACAGTGTCAGTTTCTTTCACTCTGCAAGTCCTTGTTTCCAGGGACCTGGAAGGACAGTGAGTGAATTGTCCTTTTGCTATATTGTGATTAAAAAAAACATTTATTCTAGGGACAGAAAACTCTAGGTAGGGACAGTGTCAGTTTCTTTCACTCTGCAAGTCCTTGTTTCCAGGGACCTGGAAGGACAGTGAGTGAATTGTCCTTTTGCTATATTGTGATTAAAAAAAACATTTATTCTAGGGACAGAAAACTCTAGGTAGGGACAGTGTCAGTTTCTTTCACTCTGCAAGTCCTTGTTTCCAGGGACCTGGAAGGACAGTGAGTGAATTGTCCTTTTGCTATATTGTGATTAAAAAAAACATTTATTCTAGGGACAGAAAACTCTAGGTAGGGACAGTGTCAGTTTCTTTCACTCTGCAAGTCCTTGTTTCCAGGGACCTGGAAGGACAGTGAGTGAATTGTCCTTTTGCTATATTGTGATTAAAAAAAACATTTATTCTAGGGACAGAAAACTCTAGGTAGGGACAGTGTCAGTTTCTTTCACTCTGCAAGTCCTTGTTTCCAGGGACCTGGAAGGACAGTGAGTGAATTGTCCTTTTGCTATATTGTGATTAAAAAAAACATTTATTCTAGGGACAGAAAACTCTAGGTAGGGACAGTGTCAGTTTCTTTCACTCTGCAAGTCCTTGTTTCCAGGGACCTGGAAGGACAGTGAGTGAATTGTCCTTTTGCTATATTGTGATTAAAAAAAACATTTATTCTAGGGACAGAAAACTCTAGGTAGGGACAGTGTCAGTTTCTTTCACTCTGCAAGTCCTTGTTTCCAGGGACCTGGAAGGACAGTGAGTGAATTGTCCTTTTGCTATATTGTGATTAAAAAAAACATTTATTCTAGGGACAGAAAACTCTAGGTAGGGACAGTGTCAGTTTCTTTCACTCTGCAAGTCCTTGTTTCCAGGGACCTGGAAGGACAGTGAGTGAATTGTCCTTTTGCTATATTGTGATTAAAAAAAACATTTATTCTAGGGACAGAAAACTCTAGGTAGGGACAGTGTCAGTTTCTTTCACTCTGCAAGTCCTTGTTTCCAGGGACCTGGAAGGACAGTGAGTGAATTGTCCTTTTGCTATATTGTGATTAAAAAAAACATTTATTCTAGGGACAGAAAACTCTAGGTAGGGACAGTGTCAGTTTCTTTCACTCTGCAAGTCCTTGTTTCCAGGGACCTGGAAGGACAGTGAGTGAATTGTCCTTTTGCTATATTGTGATTAAAAAAAACATTTATTCTAGGGACAGAAAACTCTAGGTAGGGACAGTGTCAGTTTCTTTCACTCTGCAAGTCCTTGTTTCCAGGGACCTGGAAGGACAGTGAGTGAATTGTCCTTTTGCTATATTGTGATTAAAAAAAACATTTATTCTAGGGACAGAAAACTCTAGGTAGGGACAGTGTCAGTTTCTTTCACTCTGCAAGTCCTTGTTTCCAGGGACCTGGAAGGACAGTGAGTGAATTGTCCTTTTGCTATATTGTGATTAAAAAAAACATTTATTCTAGGGACAGAAAACTCTAGGTAGGGACAGTGTCAGTTTCTTTCACTCTGCAAGTCCTTGTTTCCAGGGACCTGTAAGGACAGTGAGTTAATTTTCCTTGTGCTATATTGTGATTAAAAAAAACATTTTTTCTAGGGACAGAAAACTGTAGGTAGGGAGAGTGTTTTTTTTCTTTCACTCTGCAAGTCCTTGTTTCCAGGGACAGAGAAGGACACCTGAAGGTAGCCCTTATTGCTTTTTTCCCATCTCCCTGCAGGCCATCTATTAGAATGTCTGGAAGGCAAACAAGGAGAGGCAGACAGTCAGGAGGCAATAAAAGAGGGCAAGCAGGCTCTGTGTCTGGGGGCAACAGTGCTGGTCGTGGACGCGGTGCATTGTCATCAGCACATGGCCATGGGACACGCTTGTCCTTCTTTTCGGCAGCTGGACATGTTGAGCCACATCATGCCGAAGACTTGGTAGAGTGGATGACCAAGCCCTCCTCCTCCTCCTCATCCTCTCTCACCCAGGCTCAGGGTACTGGAAAAGCAGCTGCCAAAGCGTCGTCTTCCCTGGTATCAATGTCAGACAAATCATCAGTCACTCCTTCCCTAGACCCACCATGTCCTCCTCCTGAGGAGTCCCCCGAACTGTTTCAGCACAGTGTTGGGTACATGCTCCAGGAGGATGCCCAGCGTTTCGAAGGGTCTGATGATGAAACCCAGCTAGAGGAAGGCAGTAGCGTGAGAGCAGACAGAGGGGATGCTCAAGAAGGACACCAATCTGGCAGTCATGTTCCAGCAGCTGCAGCATACTGCCAGATTGGCTCCAGTGATGAGGAGGGAGGGGATGATGAGGTCAATGACTCCACGTGGGTGCCTAATAGGAGAGAGGAGGAGGAGGAGGATGAGGAGGAGGCACATCTCCAACGAGGCAGGATGCCCTTTGGTGGCCAGCGTAAGGGCAGTACACCGACGGAATCACACCGCAGAGCTCCGCCTGTGCAGGGCGCTGCCTCTGCCCGTCATTCAAAAAGTTCTTTGGTGTGGGCCTTTTTTGAGGCTAGTGCATCAGATCGCACAGCTGCTGTTTGCAACATATGTCTCAAGCGTATATCGCGTGGCCAAAACATCAGCCGCTTGGGTACCACATGCCTGACCAGACATATGTTGACCTGCCATGCAGCTCGTTGGCAAGCCTACCTCAAAGACCCACACCAAAGAACAAAGCGGACCTCTCCTTGCACCGCATCAGCTGGGATCTCCAACCCCACTATAACTTCAGTCCTCTCTGAAACATGCACTGAGAGGAATGAAGGTGTAGAATTAGGTGTGTCACAGCCAAGTACTTGCGCCCACTCTGCTAGCAGTACACCGACGTCCGATTCTAGCAGGCAAATTTCCCTGCCCCAGCTGCTGGACCGTCGAAAGAAGTTCACTCCCAGCCATCCACATGCCCAGCGGTTGAATGCTAGCTTGGCTAAATTGCTAGCGCTTCAACTGCTGCCTTTTCAGTTGGTAGACTCGGCCCCCTTCCGTGAGTTTGTGCAATGTGCGGTTCCTCAGTGGCAGGTTCCCAAACGCCACTTTTTCTCACGGAAGGCTATTCCGGCTCTCTACCGGCATGTGGAAGGCAATGTCTTGGCCTCGCTGGACAGGGCGGTCAGCGGTAAGGTGCATATTACCGCTGACTCATGGTCCAGCAGGCATGGACAGGGACGTTACCTTTCTTTCACGGCCCATTGGGTCACTCTTTTGGCAGCTGGGAAGGATTCAGGACAAGGTGCAGTAGTGTTGGAGGTTGTCCCACCGCCACGCCTCCAAAATGCTACTACTGGTTGTGACACACCTCTCTCCTCCACCCCCTCCTCTTCTTCTTCCTCCATGGCCTCTTCCTGTGGTTTGTCCTATGAACCAGCGGTGCTCCGTAGCCGTTCACGGGGCTACGCAAGTACGCAGGCAAAAAGATGCCATGCCGTGCTTGCGCTGGTGTGTTTGGGGGACAGAAGCCACACTGGGGCAGAGGTCCTGTCTGCTCTGCAGGGCCAGGCCGAGAGGTGGTTGACGCCACGCCAGCTTAAGCCAGGAATGGTGGTTTGCGACAATGGCACCAACCTCCTCTCCGCCCTCCGACAGGGACAACTGACCCATGTGCCCTGTGTGGCTCACGTCCTTAACCTGGTGGTGCAGCGGTT
This sequence comes from Rana muscosa, assembly GCA_029206835.1. Classification (NCBI taxonomy): domain Eukaryota; kingdom Metazoa; phylum Chordata; class Amphibia; order Anura; family Ranidae; genus Rana; species Rana muscosa. Next base: position 736,397,320 of record CM055116.1, read on the forward strand.
CTTGGGCAGGTACCCGGGCTTACAGGATGTCCTGAGGCAGGCCAGGAAAGTCTGTGTGCATTTCCGCAGATCTTATAATGCCAGTGCTCGCCTGGCTGAGCTGCAAAAGGAGTTGAACCTGCCCAAGAACCGCCTTATATGTGACATGCCCACCAGGTGGAACTCAACGTTGGCCATGCTGCAGCGGCTGCACACGCAGCAGAGGGCCATCAATGAGTACCTGTGCGACTACGGCACCAGGACAGGGTCAGGGGAGCTTGGTTTTTTTTTCTCCACGCCAGTGGGGCATGATCAGGGATGCATGCACTGTCCTGGCACCATTTGAGGAGGCCACGAGGATGGTGAGCAGTGACAGTGCATGCATCAGTGACACTGTACCTCTTGTCCACCTGTTGGAGCACACGCTGCGTGGAATAATGGACAGGGCACTTGAGGCAGAACAGAGGCAGGAAGAGGAGGACTTCCTTGCCTCTCAAGGCCCCCTTTACCCAGACAGTGTTCCTTCTGTCCCACCCATCGCACAGGAAGAGGAGGAGGAGGAGGAGGAGGAGGAGGAGGATTGTGTCAGCATGGAGGTGGAGGCTGGCACTCAGCATCATCAGCAGCAGTCTTTTAGGGATGATTTACAGTCCCAAGAAACCAGTGGACTTGTACGTGGCTGGGAGGAGGTGGCTGCGGATCATGTCGTCCTTAGTGACCCAGAGGACTCCGGAGCGAATGCCTCAGCAAACCTACGCTGCATGGCCTCCCTGATCCTGCAAAGTCTGCGGAAGGATCCTCGTATTCTTCGGATCAAGGAGAGGGACCATTACTGGCTGGCCACTCTCCTTGATCCACGGTACAAGGGTAAGGTTGCGGACCTTATGTTACCGTCGCAGAGGGAGCAGAGGATGAGACAACTCCGGGAGGCCTTGCAGAAAGGTCTGTGCAACGCGTTCCCAGAGACTGGGAGGTTGCAAACTCCTGGTCCTGGACAACGAGTTGCTGAGGCTTCGGCCAGTCAAAGAAGGAGCGGTGGGGAAGGTGGCCGTCTGACCGATGCGTTCAGACAATTCTTTAGTCCGCAGCCCCAAAGTATGATTGGTTCCAGCAACCATCGCCAGCGTCTGATAAACATGGTGCAGGAATATCTAGGGGCAAGGTCAGACTTGGACACCTTCCCCACCGAAAATCCTCTGGCTTACTGGGTCTTGAGGATGGATCACTGGCCAGAGCTTGCACAGTATGCAATTGAGCTACTGGCCTGTCCTGCATCCAGCGTTCTTTCGGAACGCACATTCAGTGCTGCTGGAGGATTTGTCACGGATCACAGGGTGCGCCTGTCCACCGACTCGGTTGATCGACTGACTTTCATCAAGATGAACCAGTCTTGGATCACCACCAGCTACCACACACCTGATGCTGATATAACAGACTAATTGATTTTAAAATGTCACATCCCTTCAAGACTGATGCTGATGCTGAGTGCCTGTGCTGTTATGTTGACTGGCTATCCTCCTCCTCCGAGTCCTCAATGATACGATTGATGATGATAGCTTGGAAGATCATTTTTGTTTATGGGTGCCGCCACCAGTGCCTAACGCCCAATTTTTCAGCCCCTGTTTAACAGGGGCGTGTAATTACAATTTTTGAAGCAATACTTTGCAACAGGGCTCATTGCTGTGCTCCAAGTACAGTATCTGTGAGGAGTTGCAGTGTTGTGCCACCAGTGCCTAAGGCCCAATTTTTCAGCCCCTGTTTAACAGGGGCGTGTCATTACAATTTTTGAAGCAATACTTTGCAACAGGGCTCATTGCTGTGCTCCAAGTACAGTATCTGTGAGGGGTTGCAGTGTTGTGCCACCAGTGCCTAAGGCCCAATTTTTCAGCCCCTGTTCAACAGGGGCATGTAATTACAATTCTTGATCTAATAATTCACAGCAGGGCCCATTGCTGCACCCACCAAGAGTAACTGTCAGGGCTTACAGTGTTGTGGCACCAGCACCACCATCAAAGGCCCAATTTTTACTACCACTGTTCAACAATTATATGTAATTAAAATTCCTGATATAATAGTTGACAGCAGGGCGTTCCAGCACCAACCAAGAGTAACTGTGAGTGCTTACAGTGTTGTGCCAACACCAACAACTAAGGGGCCTATTTCTGCAGAGTATATACGGCAGGTCCCTACTTTCAAACATCCAACTTACAAACGACTCCTACTTGCAAACGCAAGAAGACAACAGGAAGTGAGAGGAAATCTACCACTAGGAAGGAAAATTCTCTCCTGTAAGAATAAATATGGGAGAAAGGTGTCTCCTCTGTACTGATGCTTTATCAGCAATCCTTGTTTCAAGAAAAACACCACATTTCAAAAACAGTTGTCATTGGGACGGAAAGTGAGGTGAAATGTTCTGAACAGGGGCACAGACAGCAAAACAAATGTTACAGGGGTGATAACCCTTACCTATGTTTTCCAAAAAGTTTAAAAATAGATTTTTGGGCTGGAGCTACACTTCAACAATGTACCTGTTCAAAATTACAAACAGATTCTACATAAGAACAAACCTACAGTCCCTGTCTTGTATGCACCGCCTGTATACGGCTGTTCAGAGTATATAGGGCCTTTTTTATTTTATGTGCGGGGTTCCCCTTAATATCCATACAAGACCCAAAGGGGCTGGTAATGGGCTGGGGTAGGGGGGGGGGTCATGGGGTAGCTATGCCATTTTTCTTAAAGAATTTCATCCATATTACCGGGACCAGACATTACATTAAAGCCGCAAGCAGTTTTAAATGGCTTTTTTTTCCTTTAGAAGTGTCATTTTGTGCAGGGACAGTTCTAAACACGGGAAACACGTGGCACTTCACAGGCATACTTTAGACACCCCCCAGGTACGATATTTAAAGGAATATTTGACTTTTTTTTTTTCACTTTATGCATCATTAAAATGACTGCTCCCGAAAAACGACCGTTTTTAAAACTTCTTTTTGCATTGATACATGTCCCCTGGTGCAGAACCCGGGTTCCCAAACCCTTTTTAGGACAATAACATGCATAATAGTTGTTATAATTAGCACTTTAGAATTCGAACGTTCGCATCCATTGTATTTAATAGGGTTCTAATGTTCGTTCGAACTTCCGGTCCGTTCGCGGGTTCTGGTGCGAACCGAACCCGGGGGTGTTCGGCTCATCACTACTCTCTACTGATGCTTTATCACCAATCCTTGTTTCAATAAAAACCCCACTTTTCCAAAAACATTTGTCATTGGGACGGAACGTGAGGTGAAATCTTCTGAACAGGTGCACAGACAGCAAAACAAATGTTACAGGGGTGATAACCCTTCCCTATGTTTTCCAAAAAGCTTAAAAATATATATTTTGGCTGGAGCTACACTTAAACAGTGTACCTGTTCAAAATTACAAACAGATTCTACTTAAGAACAAACCTACAGTTCCTGTCTTGTTTGCACCGCCTGTATACTGCTGTTCAGAGTATATAGGGCCTTTTTTTATTTTGGGTGCAGGGTTCCCCTTAATATCCATACAAGACCCAAAGGGGCTGGTAATGGGCTGGGGTGGGGGGGGGGGGGGTGATGGGGTAGCCATGCCATTTTTCTCAAAGATTTCCATCCATATTGCCAGGACAAGACATGACATTAAAGCGCAAGCAGTTTTAAATGGCTTTTTTTCCTTTAGAAATGTAATTTTGTGCAGGGACAGTTCTAAACACGGGAAACACATGGCACTTCACAGGCATACTTTAGACACCCCCCAGGTACGATATTTAAAGGAATATTTCACTTTTTTTTTTCACTTTATGCATCATTAAAATGACTGCTCCCAAAAAAACGGCAGTTTTTAAAACTTTTTTTGCATTGATATGTGTCCCCTGGGGCAGAACCCGGGTCCCCAAACCCTTTTTAGGACAATGACTTGCATATTAGCCGTTATAATTAGCACTTTTGATTTCGAACGTTCGCATCCATTGTATTTAATAGGGTTCTAAAGTTTGCGCAAACTTTGGGTCCGTTCGCAAGTTCTGGTGCGAACCGAACCGGGGGGTGTTCGACTCATCCCTACACAACACTAGCCTGTTGCTTGTGGGGGTCTGTTGGGGGGACAGAATCCAGAAGCCCCCTTTAAAAGAAGGGGGCCCCCAGATACTGAATAAGGGTACATTAAACCCCTCAAAAATTTTAACTCGTGGTATAAATCCATCATCAACCATGTCATCCAGCGATGTAGATCCATGTCAATCGTGATGAACAGCATCCACTAACCCTCCAACACAAAAAAACACACCGACACATCTGCTCCCAATGGACAACTGACAGTTCCCTAACCAGTAGCAGAGTGTAAACAAAGGAGTGGAGTATCCCAGGTAACCTCACTGACAAAATATGGACATGGACTACATTTGGTCAGTAAAGTCTCAGAGAATTCCCATGCCGTTTATTTACAACAAAGCCGATACTGCATAGTGTGGGAGTGCAGCCATCCTATTTTCTTGTTCACATTCATCTCTGCAGCAGTGATGCCCCACCATTTGCATTGCATTATGTGGATCACGACCATATGGATTCACCTGTGAGCAGCGGGATCTCGCTGCCACATTTGGCACTTTTTTTGGGGGGGTTAGGTACCTGGTTTTGAAAGGTACCTGCTCCCACTTTGGGTAACATTGCTGTTGCGATCTACAAGTATGTCCAACCCCTTCTCCTTTCCCCCGCAGCCTTCTGGCACACACACACACAGGTCCCAGAAGACGACCTGAAGGCTTCACTGCCAGTTTCCCTTATTAAAATTGCCACTGCCTGCACCTGAAGCCGACTAAAGAATCGGCTTGTGTGCCGACATCGCTGGATCCCTGGACAAGTAAGTGTCCTTATATTATTACAGTATTTGTAGCTGCGGACTTTAAATTTTTTGGGGGAGAATATAGCTCCTTTTTAATCTCAAAAAACATCTTTGATTTGTTTATCATTCTTCAGTTATCAATGAAGTCATACTTACAATGCCTTGAAAAAGTATTCATACCCTCTTGAAATTTTCCACAATTTGTCATGTTACAACCAAAAACGTTAATGGATTTTATTGGGATTTTATGTGATCGACCAACACAAAGTGGCACATAATTGTGAAGTGGAAGGAAAATGATAAATGGTTTTCCAATTTTTTTTACAAATAAATATGTGAAAAGTGTGGCCTGCATTTGTATTCAGCCCCCGTGGGTCAATACTTTGTAGAACCGTCGTTTTGCTGAAATTACAGCTGCAAGTCTTTTTGAGGATGTCTCTACCAGCTTTGCACATCTAGAGAGTGACAATTTTGCCCATTCTTCTTTCCAAAATAGCTCAAGCTCTGTCAGATTGGATGGAGAGCATCTGTGAACAGCAAATTTCAAGTCTTGCCACAGATTCTCAATTGGATTTAGGTCTGGACTTTGACTGGGCCATTCTAACACATGAATATGCTTTGATCTAAGCCATTCCATTCCACGCCCCTGATGAAGTCATTGATGATGAAACGCGTAGGGAGAAGTTGGAGACATGGTATATGACTCATATGCCGGGACGCAGAAGCCATTTTGTGGGTTTGAAACACTGAAACCCTGGACGTTTCTATATGTGGGTTTGTTCTCAGCAAATTTGAATGTATTCTATTGGTTTTTAATTCAATAAACCATCTCATTTGGATGTCTGCACGATGGGGAGTTTCTTTTTATGTTTTAACTGAGACTTCGGGTGCTGCGATGGAGTTGCTGGAGATTATCCCTATTGCTGCTGGAACTGTCATTTGGTTGATAACCTACTGTATGTGCTTTTACAATCTTTTTGAGGGTAAGAGACAGTGTTAGGGTGATGGTGACAGTCTCTCTGCACTTGTGATATTTGATCTCCACTCCAGCAACTATTCACTTGGATTATTCATGGACTATGCATATGGACCTTAATCAATTGGCGCTGCACCTTTCCAATATATCTGTTTGTGCTTATCTATACATATTGTGTCAGCTGCTTATGATTTATCATTCAATATATCTAGACTATATGACCTTAGTGCAACATATTTTTATTTTTTTTGTAATTCCATTGTAGCTCTGGCTGTATGTTTAGGGTCGTTGTCCTGCTGGAAGGTGAACCTCCGCCCCAGTCTCAAGTTATTTGCAGACTCTAATGCCCCATACACACGATCGTTTCTCTTGCCATTTTTTTTCTTGGCGTTTTTTACGTCGTTTTTTTTCATGTTTCCTCTCAAGCCTGTCTTGCGTACACATGATCATTTTAAAAAACGATCAAGCAAAGCGCATTGACGTATACCACGTACGACGGCACTATAAAGGGGAAGTTCCGCTCGAATGGCGCCACCCTTCATGTTAGTAAAGTTTGTTGAGCAACGATTCGCGCTTTTCAGCCTCGTGCTTTTCAGTCCGTTACTGCGTGATGAATGTGCTATCTCCATTACGAACGCTAGTTTTACCAGAACGAGCGCTCCCGTCTCATACTTGATTCTGAGCATGCGCGTTTTTTTTCACGTCGTTAAAGCATACACACTATCGTTTTTCACGTCGTTAAAAAAAACGACATGAAAAACGACGTGAAAAAAGAGAGCATGTTCGAAATTTTTAATGGCCGTTTTTCACGTCGTTAAAAATGCTCTGGAGCCTACACACGATCATTTTTAATGGCCATTTTTAACGGCATGAAAAACGATCGTGTGTATGGGGCATAACAGGTTTTCTTCTAAGATTGCTCTGCATTTGGCTCCATCTAACTTCCCATCAACTCTGACCAGCTTTCCTGTTCCTGCTAAAGAAAAGCATCCCCACAACATGATGCTGCCACAACCATGTTTCACGGTGGGGATTGTGTGTTCAGGATGATGTGCAGTTTTAGTTTTCCGCCACACATTTTGCTTTTAGGCCAAAAAGTTCAATTTTGGTCTCATCTGACCAGAACACCTTCTTTCACATGTTTGCTGTATCCCCCACATGGCTTCTCGCATACTGCAAACCGGACTTCTTATGGCTTTCTTCTTGCCACTCTTCCATAAAGGCCAGATTTGTGGAGACCCTGACTAATAGTTGTCCTGTGGACAGATTCTCCCACCTGAGCTGTGGATCTCTGCAGCTCCTCCAGAGTCACCATGGGCCTCTTGGCCGCTTCTCTGATGAATGCTCTCCTTGCCCAGCCTGTCAGTTTAGGTGGACGGCCATGTCTTGGTAGGTTTGCAGTTGTGCCACACTCTTTCCATTTTCAGATGATGGATTGAACAGTGCTCTGTGAGATGTTCAAAGCTTGGGATATTCTTTTATAACCTAACCCTGCTTTAAACTTCTCCACAACTTTATCCCTGACCTGTCTGGTGTGTTCCTTGGCCTTCATGATGCTGTTTGTTCACTAAGGCTCTCTAACAAAACTGAGGGCTTCGCAGGACAGCTGTATTTATACTGAAATTAAATTACACACATGTGGACTCTATTTACTAATTAGGTGACTTCTGAAGGCAATTGGTTCCACTAGATTTTAGTTAGGGGAATCAGAGTAAAGGGGGCTGAATCCAAATGCATGCCACGCTTTTCAGATATTTATCTGTAAAACATTTTGAAAACCATTTTTTCTGGTGCCTTCCATGGCAGCATACTAATGGTTGATGGCTCCGCCCCCGGTCAACCCCCAGGACCACGTAACTCTATAAAAGAAAGAGTTACTCCCCCTTCAGACATTCTTTTTCCTGTCCTCAATCCCTACAGGATCACTAATCAGCCTTACCTCACCGTCTCATGGTGCTACCGTTGCAGGTTCATGCTCTCCTGCAGTACAGAGTCCCGCATCTTGGGCTGCTAAATGCGCCATATAAGTGTGGGAGCCCCTTTTACTGTGGATCTTTTTTGGGCATGAAGGGCACACAGGAGCATATTTTCTCCTCAGCGGCAGTTACAATCCTCGGGTCACACATTGCTTTACCCGGGTAATGATCTCTATAAGCAGCTTAGCACTGCTGCATTTAAATGTCTGCTTTCTGCAATGCCTATGGCTAGTGTGGACGCTTCGCGCGCCCCACACAGCCTAGCTTTACTCGTCCGGGGGGCGGAGTCACGGCACGACGCAATCGCGCATGCGCAATAGCCGGAGGAAGTCGCGCGGCGGCCATCTTGGTACACCCAAGCAAAAAATCCTATTTAAACAGCCTGGGACCACAATCAAATGGCAGATTGTCAGAAAATACACCTTGCTGTGAGTATTAACTATTCTACATGCCAGATGGAACCCAGCCAAGGTAATTACCTGTGTGTTAATGCTAAAATGTTATTTTGCAGCGTAATGATGTTAAACATATAAATGTACATTCGCTGACATTGCACGGTGCTGTATTGACTAGCCAAAAAATTTTACACAGCTGCCCCAGTATTGCCGCACCAAAAAGATCCTCAACATACCACTAGGTAAGGGCTGCAACGTTAGGTAAGTTGTTTCCATTCAAAGAGCACTACTACTTTAGAGGATATATAGAAACACCAGTTGTTTTGTTTCTTTATAGCCCACGCCGTGAAGCAGCCCGCACTTCTTCTCATCGAAGTTCTCGTGACGGACGTTCGGGGGGACATAGAAGCTCGGGTCGCTCACCCTCAACCCATGCTTCCCGTAGTGACCGAAGGTCACCCCGCCACTCCTCAAGTAGACACGACTCCCAGCGCAAGTCTTTGCAACCAGGGAGGAAGGATTGCTGGGTATGCGGCAAGCAAGCCTTACCAGACAAGCTAGCCTGTGGCCAGTGTTTTTTGGAGGCTACGGTCGACAGACAAGGGTCCATAGGCTCAATCAAAGAATTAGTCAAGGACACCATCAGGGAATTGGCCTCATCCCAGGATCAATCCACCCCACTTGTTGAACAAAGGGTAGCGGAGACAGCTAGTCTCCAGCCTGATTCTGAGCTCAATTCGGAAGATGACGGAAATATACCAGAAGAGGGCACATCGACCTTCGACTTTGGGTTAATTGAACCCTTTATTGGCGCAGTTAAGGATGCAATTCAGTGGGAGGAAGATCCTGAACCTCCACATAAAGCAGGAAAATACTTCCCACATTTGACCAGGAAGAAATCAGCCTTTCCCCTAATAGAGGAGATTAAGGGGGTGGTATTGGAGGAGTGGAAGAAGGTAGATAAACGACCCTTTGCCTTCAACCGCTTTTCCAAACTCTACCCACTCACGGAAGGAGATGCTCAGATTTTTGATGCCGTCCCGTCAGTAGATGCATCTGTCATGCGACTGGCTAGGAGTACAACACTACCTTTAGAAGACGCAGCCTCCTTTAGAGACGTCCTAGACCGCAGAATAGACGCCGATCTGAAAAAAGTATACCAAGCATCGGGGGGAGCCTGCAAACCGGCGGTGGCCCTATCCTCAATCTCCAAAGCCACCAGGGTGTGGACAGATAATATTGAAATGGCCCTCAGACGTGGCCTAGATACTGAAGAAATCATTAAAGCTCTAGATGAATTGAAGCTGACCTCTGATTTCATGGCGGAAGCAGCCATAGACGTTCTAAGATGCTCCTCCAGAGCAATGCTTTACTCTATCACAGCCAGGAGAGCGTTATGGCTTAAGCCATGGTCAGCAGACCCGTCGTCAAAACAGTCATGGTGTCGCATCCCGTATGACGGGAAGTCCTTATTTGGAGATAAAATGGATACGGCAATATCCAGAGTCACAGGCGGGAAAAGCGGTCTTATTCCCCAGGATAGGAGCAGAAGGAGGAAGTTTACTCCGCAGGCAAATTTCCAACAGAGATCAAGAGACTCCAGGGCTTATCGCCCGGGTAAACAATACAGAAGGGACTGGAAAGGCTCACAGGCCTCTTTCCTCAAACTAAAATCAAAGGCCCCTACACTGGCGATAGAAAACCAGAAGTCCTTTTGACACGCCCTCCACCCAAGCCGGGCCAGTGGGAGCAAGACTCAGATCCTTTGCCCGGGTTTGGGTGGAAAATTGTACAGACCAGTGGGCGGTATCCACAGTCCTTCAGGGACATTTCTGGAAATTCAGATGCCGCCCTCCATCCTTCTCCTACCAATCAACCAAGATACCAGCCGGAAAACAAAAGAGGGAAACACTTGTCCAATACGTGCAAATACTTCTATCTCAACGGGCAATCCTACCGGTTCCGGAATCGGAAAAGCACTTAGGGGTCTATTCCCCAGTCTTCTTGGTCCCCAAAAAAACGGGGGGCTGGAGACCGGTTTTAGACCTGAAAAGGCTAAACAGGTACCTTTATGTAGAACACTTCAAGATGGAGTCTCTGAACACGGTAATCCTTTCAGTACAGCCAGGGGACTGGATGGTGTCTGTAGACCTCCAGGACGCATATCTTCACATCCCCATCCACTACAACGTTCAACATTTTCTACGGTTTCAAATAGGCAACCTACATTTTCAGTTCCAGTGTCTCCCCTTTGGGATTTCATCAGCACCCAGAACCTTCACCAAAGTTCTGGTAGCCATCTTAGCCCCCCTTCGGGAGAAGGGCATACGAGTCCTACACTATCTGGACGACATATTAATTCTGTCTCAGCACAGAGAAGTTCTACAGTCGCACCTGCAGATGGTCTTGAACACCTTGACACAATTCGGATGGCTAATCAACCACTCGAAGAGTCAGTTTGTACCTACACAAAAAATGATATACCTAGGTGCCTTATTCAACACACCGAGGAAGTCAGTGTCCTTTCCACCAGCCAAAATTCCGGTGTTGGTGCAAAAGGTGAAGCATACATTGGGGAGTCACGCTATGCCAGCGTCAGATTGCCTGAGCCTTCTAGGGTCCCTCTCGGCCTGCATACCGATGGTAAAATGGGCCAGAAGCCACTTACGGGGTTTTCAACAAGGTTTTCTGAAGCAGTGGAGGAGAAAGCGTCTCGGTCAGAGGATAGCTATCACTCCCTCGATGAAGTCCAGCCTCTGGTGGTGGACAAGGTCTCCGAATCTACTAGCTGCTTGTCCTCTCGGCCCAATCTCATGGACCATTATCACATCAGACGCAAGCCAGCTGGGTTGGGGGGCACACCTCCAAGATCAGCTGGTTCAGGGCAGATGGAGTTTCAATGCGGAAGGGATGGTATCCAACATCCTGGAACTAAGGGCAGCATGGATGGCAATCCTGCATTTGGCTCCTCTCCTCAAGGGAAAATCCGTGCTACTACAAATGGACAACAGAGCGGCAGTAGCCTATGTCCAAAATCAAGGGGGAACACACAGCAATACACTAGCCAGCGAAGCAGCCCCAATTATTGCATGGGCCGAGAAGAATTTATTAGATCTCCAGGCTACCTACATTCCAGCCCCCGAGAATCAGCTGGCAGATCATCTCTCGAGATCCTTCACATCCAACAACGAATGGTCGTTGGATCCACAGGTTTTCAGCTGGATATGCCAACAGTTGGGGCATCCCCAGATAGATCTCTTTGCGTCTCCGCACAACGCGAAAGCACCTCTCTTCTTCACGAGGTCACCATCTCCGATGTCGGCAGGGGCGGATGCTCTAGTCCAACCATGGGAATTCCAGATAGGCTACGCCTTCCCTCCAACACCCTTAATCCTCAGGTTTCTCCAGCGACTGACTCTAGAGAGGGTCACCATCCTGGCGGTTGTTCCTTACTGGCCGAGAAGACCGTGGTTTCCGCTCTTAGTAGAGATGGCTCTGGGCAACCCATTACCCCTCCCACCCACGAGCAAGCTGCTATCTCAAGGCGCTTTTCTACACCCGCATCCAGAGATCCTAGACTTGAGGGCCTGGAAGTTGAAAGGAGGAGGTTGGGCGACCTAGGTTGCTCTCGGGACGTTGTACAAACGTTATTACAGGCAAGAAAGGCATCCACTAATGCCACCTACTGCAGAATATGGAAAAAATTCTCTACACTGGCCGAAACGAATCATTTCAACTCTCTGAATCCTGGGGTCCAAGATATCCTACTTTTCCTGCAAAATGGCCTGGACCTAGGCTTAGGTCTCAGCACGCTAAAAGTGCATATTTCAGCCCTGTCAGCCTTTACAGACACACGCTGGGCACTAAACCCCTTGGTGGAACGTTTCTTGAAGGCGGTGTTAAGATTACGTCCTCCCAGGAAAACGCTGTATCCCAAATGGGACCTAACGGTTGTTCTTAACGTCTTAGCAAGCTCTCCCTTTACACCCACAGAGGAGTGCTCCTTGGAAGATATCACCGGCAAAACGGTTTTCCTGATCGCTGTCACCTCGGGTCGAAGAGTATCAGAGATACAAGCCCTAGGGGCAGAGGAGCCCTACGTCACTTTTTTTCCGGACAGGGTAGTCCTACAGCCTATCCATCAATTTGTCCCCAAAGTGCCTTCAGTCTACCATTCCAACCAGGAGTGGGTACTCCCAGCTTTCGGAGAGGATCCATCCTCCTCAAAACTACATGAACTGGACGTGGCCAGATCTCTAAAGCGTTATTTGGAGCTGACACAGCAGTTCAGAAGGGATCAACGACTCTTTGTTATCCCCAAAGGCACCAGAAGAGGCCTGGCAGCTTCTAAAACAACATTAGCCAGTTGGATCATGAAGATAATTCAAAAGGCATACCGGGCTAGTGGTCTTCCAGTTCCAAACGCGGTGAATGCACATTCAACAAGAGGAATCGCATCATCCTGGGCGGCTATGGCTAGGGTCTCCCCGGAGACAATTTGTAGAGCGGCTAGCTGGTCATCGTTCAATACCTTTATGTCGCATTATAGCTTGGATCCTGCGGTCCTTACCTCCCGAGACTTTGGGAAAAGGACTCTGGAACTATCACTTTCAAAAAGCCATTAAAAATTTTTATTATCGCAGTTCCCTCCCTATGAGCGAGTTATTTACCATTAGTATGCTGCCATGGAAGGCACCAGGAAAACGGAAAATTGAATACTCACCTTTCCGTAATTTTCCTTTCCTGGTGCCGACCCATGGCAGCATGCACCCTCCCTGCTATAATCCTTAAAGTTCTGAAGTCTAGTTACAAAGAATGTCTGAAGGGGGGGTAACTCTTTCTTTTATAGAGTTACGTGGTCCTGGGGGTTGACCGGGGGCGGAGCCATCAACCATTAGTATGCTGCCATGGGTCGGCACCAGGAAAGGAAAATTACGGAAAGGTGAGTATTCAATTTTCCGTTATCATTTTCCTTCCACTTCCACTTCAAGTATGTGCCACTTTGTGTTGGTCTATCACATAAAATCCCAATAAAATACATTTACGTTTTTGGTTGTAACATGACAAAATGTGGAAAATTTCAAGGGGTATGAATATTTTTTAAGGCACTTTACATATTTGTAAGGTAGAAAAAGTTTCCAATATCCCCTATTTTGTATGTCAGTTGTAAATAATAAAATAATGTCATAGGGTCTTGTATATGTTTTGCATTGGGGCTAAGAAGCATTTACTGTAGCTACCACACCGGTCTGTAGATTTCCTGTAACATAATATATGCAATGCATGTTGATTTATTTCCTTTATTTTCAACAGTATCCCACTTCTGTCTATTGAAAGCACAGTGGTGAGACTTATTAAGGATAATACACTTCCAAAGCACCACCTGTCCTATTTATCATGATGTGAGAAGCAGTGTACCAGGGGACTATATAGTGGTTGGAGTGTGAGGCACACTTATTGGCACACATACAGTATGTAGGGATAAACGCTAGTTTAACCACTTCAATACCATGCACTTATACAGCTTCCTGCCCAAGCCAATTTTGAGCTTTCAGCACTGTCGCAATTTGAATGACAATTGCGCGGTCAAATTTTTTATCATTTTGTTCCCACAAATAGAGCTTTCTTTCGGTGGTATTTGATCGCCTCTGCGATTTTTATTTTTTGCACAACAAATAAAAAAAGAGCGAAAATTTTAAAAAAAACTAAGTTTTTCTTTGTGTGTGTTAATTTTTTTGGTAAATAAGTACCTTTTCTACTTCAATGACGGGCACTGATAAGGCGGCACTGAAGGGCACTGATAAGGCGACACTGATGGGCACCGATGAGGTGGCACCAATGAGGTGGCACTGATGAGGTGGCACTGATGGGCACTGATGATGGGCACTGATAGGCGGCATTGATGGGCACTGGTATGCGGCACTGATGGGCACTCATAGGTGGCACTGATTGGCACTCATAGGCGGCACTGATTGGCACTCATAGGCGGCACTGATGGGCACTCATGGGCGGCACTGATGGGCACTTATGGGTGGCACTGATAGGTGGCATGGACGGGCACTGATAGGTGGGCACAGATTGGCACGGATGGGCACGGATGGGCACTGATAGGTGGCACTGATGGACACTAGTAGGTGGCATTGGTGGCACTGGTGCCCAGCAATGCCAGCCACCACACATTGTGAAAGTGCCAGTCAGTGCCCATTTGTGGGCACTGATTGGCATATATTTTTTAATGTTTTTATTTTATTTATTTATTTTTACTACATGTGGATGGCCATGGGGGCCATACACATGATTGGGGCTTCCCTGGTGGTCCTGGGGGGCTTCCCTGGTGGTCTAGTGTGGGTATCCGAGGGGGGGCTGCGCTGATAAACAATCAGCGCGAACCCCCCCTGTCAGGAGAGCCGCCGATCGGCTCTCCTCTACTCGCGTCTGTCAGACGCGAGTGAGGAAGAGCCGATCAACGGCTCTTCCTGTTTACATTGTGATCAGCCGTGATTCGACACGGCTGATCACGTGGTAAAAAGCCTCCGACGGAGGCTTTTTACCGAGATCAGTGTAGCGGTAGACTGACCCACCGCTCCACCGATCGCCGTGATGCGCGCCCCCCCGGGGGCGCGGCGGGTGTTATCCCGCAGGACGTCATATGACGTCCAGTGTGGATAACAGAACCACTTCCCGGACGTCAATCTGCTATTGACGGGGCGGGAAGTGGTTAATGAACACTGAGATAAATACTATTTATGCAATATCATGCAGAAATTTTCTTTTTTTTTATATATGTAGCGCCTTGCTCCTGTTGGGTAGGCGCTATGTGTTAAATCTAGTTGTCTGAGCTGTAGTTTAGCTCAGAAGGATTAAGCTAAATTGTTGACTCTGTTTCAGTCTAGCTGAGTTGCATGGTTTTCCCCTTGGCAGTAGGTATCACTGTAACCACGGGTCAAGGTTGGAAGTGCAGCGGGCTGGGTGTATTGGGTATTCCTTTCCCAGAAGTGGCTCAGGGTGTGTGGTCAACCCGCTGTACATTCTGGGAAGGGGTACTTAAGGGACAGAGACCGTGCTTTTGGGGTTCGTCTGATCCTGGCCTCAGGGATGTGCGAGCTGTTTCTCGGCCTCGGGGCCTGCTGGCCCGAGGCTCTGCAACTGAGAGTAGGCCCAGGAGTTTCTGGGGCCTACTAGTCCAGGGATGGTCCTACACGGTCTTGCCTGCGGGAAGAAGCGGAAAAATTGGGGACTCAATTGAAGGACGCATCCTGGCAAATTTACCTCACGGTGCTGCCGGCTGGCTGAAAGATTCTGGCACCGTGAGCTGTGTACTTTATGAAGGAACTTTTGCAAAGTGTCAGGCCTCGTACACACGACCGATTTTCTCGTCGTAAAAAACACGTCGTTTTTTTCGACGAGATTCTTGTTAAGCTTGTCGATTTTCTCGTCAAGCTTTCTATGCGTACACACTGTCATTTCCCAATTTCCTCGTTGTTCTCTGCGCTCACGTCCAGCACGTACAACGGCACTATAAAGGGGAAGATCTTTTTTCTTGGCGCCACCCCTTGGGCTGCTTTTGCTGATCTCGTGTTACCGCGTGTGAAGTAAAAGTTTGGGAAGAGACGATTCGCGCTTTTCAGTCTTCGTACTTTTCAGATCGTTTTCTGCCGTTCAGTTTGTGCTTGTGGGTTCGTATCTTGACTTTCAGGGTGTCTAGGCAGGTCGTATCTGTTTTACAGTGCGTTCTTGCCTGTTCGTTTCTGATTTTCAGTTCGTTATTCATAGGCCTTGCTGTTCTAAAGTGCGTTCTGTTCTGTACGTTCTGATTAGACGACCGTTTCCTAGCCATGTCGCCTGGATGTTCTCGTCGTCGAGTTCGTGCTGTGCGTGCGCTTGGTGTTGGTCTGCTTGTTTTGGACCAAGACCAGTCCATGAATGGTGTGAGGAGGAGTTCATGGACCAAGAATTGGTTGCTCCAGCGGGACCAATTCTGCCACATGCCTCTGCTGCGGGAGATCGTCGAGAATAATCCTGAGGACTACAGGAATTTTCTGCGGATGTCTGACCCCGTTTTTCAGGAACTGTTGGCTTTGGTGTCCCCCTATATTACCAGGAAGGACACCGTTATGCGGGAAGCCATCAGTGCTGAGCAGAGGCTCATCGCCACGTTGCGTTACCTGGCGACAGGGAGAAGTCTTCAGGACTTGAAGTTCACCACAGGCATCTCCCCCCAGGCTCTGGGCCTCATAATCCCAGACACCTGTTCTGCCATTATACAAGTCCTGCAGGAGGACTATATTAGGGTAAGTTTTCTCCCTTAACATCACATTTTATGTATTACATGTATGCTAATGTATTGTATTTCTTTCATCCTTCCCTAATTACCATGATTGTAATATGCTGAGAATGTCCCCTTTGTCCCCATGCATGTTGGAAGCTTTAGATTGCCCCTTTTTTATCGTCCCTAAATATTTCCCCTCACTAACTTTTCCAGCAGGGGCGCCTGTTGCTCCAAATGTTGGGGGGTTCAAACCCCAATTTCGGAAATAAACTTCCTCCTTTTTTGCTCTGTTGCCTAATAAACGCCCCTAGTTGTCCCCTCCAATGCAGCCATTTTGTTCCCTCAAATGCAGCCATTTAGTCCCCTCTAATGCAGCCAGTTTCCCCCCAGCCCTGCACTTACCTTCTTGTGGTCAGCGCCATCCTTCTTCTGTCCTTGATGTCTTCTCCTTCCCTTCATGTTGCATCAGCCAATCATGTTACCATTAAACAGACTTGGTGAACATGATTGGCAGAGCAGCCTGTCAGTGTTTACACAAGGAATGCCCCCCTCCTTGCGTCCCCGATTTTTCTTTGAGGAAGCCAATTACATCCCTCAGGTTGTAATTTGCAAGACTATTTTAATACCTGTTTCTGCTCTGCAATTTTAACCCCCTAAATGCCGCAATTATTCATATGTCGGTCGCTTTACAAGAGGCCATCCACCTGAATAGTGTGCGGCATAGACAATACATAGGTTCATGCAACGCATGAACCTATGTATTGTTCTGAGTGATGGGCACAGTAGAGAGGGGACAGTGCTCCAGCGCCCACTCTGGACGCACCGCCACTGCAATGCTATCCTGTGGCCAAACACATCTCCCCCCCCCCAAAATAATTTAGTAATGGCCCATCAGAGGGGGTGATGAATATGATAAATGAGCCTTCCATTATACTTTTTTTACACACCTTAATAAACGTATAATTAGATTGCTGTTGGTCTCTAATTTTTTGGGATAGAATTTCCTTGTAATGTATGCCTTTGTTTTTCTAATATTATTTCATCTTGTTTCACTCCACAGCTTCCTTCCACGCCACAGGAATGGCAGACTGTGGCATCGGAGTTTGCCACGCGGTGGGACTTCCCCAACTGCGGTGGTGCCATAGACGGGAAGCACGTCCGCATCGTGCCGCCACCCCGTTCTGGGTCCTACTACTACAATTACAAAGGGTTTCATAGCATTGTGCTGATGGCGGTGGTGTCAGCACGGTTTGAATTCCTCTATGTTGATGTAGGGAAGAATGGCCGGATGTCCGATGGGGGATCCTTCATCCAGACGGAGTTTGCCCTCCGTCTCCAGAGTGACGACCTTGCATTGCCACCGGATGCAGGGAATATTGAAGGACTCCCCTTTGTTTTCTTGGCTGATGAAGCCTTCGGACTCGGACGGCATCTTATGAGGCCATTTCCACAGAGGACCCTGACCCCAGAGAAGAGTGTGTTCAATTACCGGCTGGCCAGGGCCCGAAGAGTCGTTGAAAATGCCTTCGGCATAATGGCCAGCCGGTTCCACCTTTTTATGACTTCCATCCACTTGGCGGACTACAAAATAAACTATGTAGTGTTATGCTGCTGTGTGCTACACAACTTTCTGAGCCAAAGATCTAATTCCTATATGGCCTCAGTTTTGCCAGAGGCTGGACTTTCCCCTGCAAATCCCCTTCCGGGCCTGGAATCTGCCCATCTTGGCTTGCCCCCCCAAAATGCCCGTGTGGTTCGGGACAAATACATGGAGTATTTCACGGGTAGGGGGGCAATTCCTATGCCAGCCTATGTCTAAGTATCCCAATAAAAATCTTGTTTAAACCTTTAATTATTTGTTCTTTCCTGTCTCCTAGTTTGTCTTTGTGCATTTGTAGTGGCAAGTGTATTTTACTTTAGTAAATAACAACCAATTTCACTATGTTACCTTACAAAAGAACCAAATAAGCTTAGAGAGTATTATAAAAAGAAGCTACACGTTGTTTGTGGTCAAATATTTTACTCTCTGCACATTCTCTTTTTTATTTTATTTTTTGTTTTACTTTGGGGTTGGCCTGGCCACAACCCGGCAAATTTTGGCTTATGAAAATACAAAAATATCACTTGCATTTCTAAAATTACAACATTGGATACCTCTGAGCAATCTGAGACATTCAGTTACACAAACTATGTCTCTATGTGCCCATCCTAATATGGGGTCCTGCCACCCCTTGCCCAGCCAAAAATGCAATATGCACACATTTTTACTTTTTTGCAAATAGGAAGTTTACAATCCTGATCCCTATTGTCAACATGTGCTATCTGCCATCAGGGGTGATCAATGGACGTGTTTTGGGGGTGCATCCCCTTCCTCAGTTCACCGACTTTTGATACGAGGAAGGGGTTGCACCCACAAAAGACGTACATGGATATCCCCTGATGGCAGATAGCACATGTTCACACACTGTGTGCATATTCAATTTTTGGCTGGTTTGTTACTCAAAAAATTATAAAAAAATATAAAAACAAACATGTAAAAACAAATGTGTTTGGATGGCTTATTGAATTCTCCCCAAAACATCGAGAATGTCTTTAAATGTTTGTTCCATCACATGGATTCTTTGTTTAATTAGGTCCAGTTCCGTGCTACATTCCATCACTTGCTGGATGAGGCGGAGGGCACTGTCAGCAGAGAACCGTGTGCTATCCTTCACAACATTTCCATCCCCTAAAAACCCCCAAAAAAAATTAATAAAACTCTGCAGGCCTACCTCGCTTACCTGAAGCTGTGGTGACAGATACTGACCTGTTGTGGTGACCAGATCCACAACGTCATCCACCTCTCCTTCCTGCACTTCTTCCTCCACCTCAACTTCCTGCACATCTTTCGGTTGTGGATCTTTGGGAGTTTGGGGTTGCTTGGAAGTTGTGGGGTGCATGTGCTCCCTGGAGTGTCCTCCTCCCAGTCTTCTCTCCCCTATGAGAATAAAACCAAAGGTCTATTTATCACACTGTAAAAATCTCATTGTTAAACTAAAAACAGGCTAAATTGTTTGGAAGTGGGGTACAAGTGTGTGTTTGTGCGGAATTTAAAGAAGATTGCATTATTTATGACCCCAAATATGTTTAGTATTCACATTTGGATGTCATTTTTTGGACATGGAGGCACCACAAATAAACTCTGATGCACCTGTGTGGGACACCCAAAAAAGGCGGGTCTGGTGGCCCACACTATAGTGCTCCAAAGTACAGATGTGGAAGCAGCTGCTGAGTGTCCTCTCCTTTACACTGATAAAAGTTTGCATTTCATTCTCCTTACAAACACATCATCTAGACTTAAAAATTAACCACAATACTTGATCAAAAATGGCAGATGTCTAATTACTTTTGTGGCTCTTAAATAAGCCAAAACCGCGGATAGTGGCCGAACGAAGTGTCGGTAACGTAACGAACGATTACTGTGCCCAACCTAGTTCAAAATATTACATTTTGTAAGGGAGTCCAATATGATGAAAAAAAAAATGTCAGTTTCTAAAAAGATTAATAGCAGAAAGGTCGTCATTTTACTTACTTTTAGCGAGCATCCTCTTTATGATCCTCAACTGGTCTGGCTCCCTCAGTTTGAGGTCTGACCACCTCTTTCTGAGCTGCTCATTTGAGCGTTTCACCCCGAACTTCGCCCTCAGACTCTTCACAACTTTAGTGAGGATTTTGGCCTTCCTTCTATTTGGTTTGCTATACGGCCCATGCTTGGCATCATAATCAGCCTTGACCAAGATGTCCACCATCTCCGCCATCTCCGCCAAAGACATATTCGATGCCTTGAATCTCCTCCTTGATCGTGACGTGTCCTCGGTCTCCGGGCTTGTCTCCTCGCTAGTTGCGGAATTATCAGACACCTGCTGTAACTCCGCCATATCTGTCTGCGCGCCGAAAGAGAAGGGGCGGGGAAAAGATGTTAGTTAGAACGTCATGGGCGGGCGACGTGTGCGGAGCGACGTGTTCGAATTTTGATGCATGCGTGGTGTGTATATAGCAAACACACATGTGACTATAGTACGTTCGGTGTGCGGAGAGAGGAGTTCAAGTGACGGACGTGCGAACGAAGGTATGTGATTTTGTGAGACTTGTAAAAATTGTTGGCCTATACTGTCTTGAGATTGGTGGAGGATATATATGGTGACTAGGATGTGAAGGAGGTTAGACTGTTTGCCTCACAATATTTAAATATAATTTATTTTACTTGCAGATACAATATGAATGTCTTTATTAGCGACAAAGAGTTCCTGGCGGAATTTTTTGACCGGGTAAGGGAGCTGCCGGCTCTGTGGGAGACCAAAAACCCCATCCATAAAAAAAAAGGGGTGAGAAAAGCAGCGCTGGAGAAGCTGCTCCCATTTGTGCATACCAAGGTGCCCACAGCCACAGCAAAACAAGTGGACACTAAAATTGGGAGCTTGAGAGGTACCTACAGGACTGAACGCTCTAAGGTGCTGGCTTCTCAGAGGTCAGGAGCAGCAACAGATGATGTTTATGTCCCGATTTTGTGGTACTACAGCAGGATGTCCTTCCTGGATGACCACATTGAGCCAAGGCCATCACTCTCCACTCCTCCCCCCAGACTTCCCTGCAGCCAACCTGAGCCTTCTCTGGAGCAAGAGGAGGCAGCCATCCTGGATGATCCTGATTTGTCCATCTGGAGCCAGGTATAGTATTAACTGAAAATGTAGTGGGATAAAATTAATGTTTCCCAAATATGTCAGGATGAGAAACATACATTATTTTGTATTCCACAAGTGAAATCAAGATCTGTAGACATTATTCTGCACTTAATTGTGTGGTAAATAGTCAAGCTGATGTAGTGGTAAATTTAAAGCAAGGATTTATGCATTTACATTCTAATTGCTTCCATCAGGATTACAAAGTTTGATGCAAAGATTAAACCAACATATTAAACTATGTTCCTTTTTCATACACAGGATGAAATCAGCCAGGAGGAGGGTCTGGAAACTGTCAGGCAGGAGGAGGAAGGGCCCAGTGGCAGCCAGGAGGTGGCAGGGCCCAGTGGCAGCCAGGAGGTGGCAGGGCCCAGTGGCAGACAGGAGGTGGCAGGGCAAAGGAGAAGCACCAGATCCCAGGTGCCTCCCATCCGGCTTCACAAAAGAGGCAGGAGGGACAGGACCACCAGTGAGGCAGCAATGGCCCTTATTAAAGAGGCCCATGCCACCCTCAAGGAGCCCACATCCCCTGAAGAGGCCATTGCCGGCCTAGTGGAGGCTAAGTTCAAGGTGATGAGCATGGAGCAACGCCTCCTATGCGAGCCCCTGCTCATCACCTTGCTCAACAAGGGGGTGATGGAGCAAATTACCCCCAATACCGCCATATGTGAGGTGGCCCAACTGACCCAACCTCAACCTCCACCTCCACTTTCCTCTTCTGCCCCACCCCCTTCTGCTACACCTCCACCTTCTGCCCCACCCCCTTCTGCTACACCTCCACCTTCTGCCCCACCCCCTTCTGCTACACCTCCACCTTCTGCCCCACCCCCTTCTGCTACACCTCCACCTTCTGCCCCACCCCCTTCTGCTACACCTCCACCTTCTGCCCCACCCCCTTCTGCTACACCTCCACCTTCTGCCCCCCCCTCTTCTGCTACACCTCCACCTTCTGCCCCACCCCCTTCTGCTACACCTCCACCTTCTTCTTCTGCCCCACCCCCTTCTGCTACACCTCCACCTTCTTCTTCTGCCCCACCCCCTTCTGCTACACCTCCACCTTCTTCTTCTGCCCCACCCCCTTCTGCTACACCTCCACCTTCTTCTTCTGTCCCACCCCCTTCTGCTACACCTCCACCTCCTCCTCCTGACAGGAGTACCCCTCCAGTGGGCCAGCCTCCAGCCAAACGAAGAAGGAAGGCTGCAGGAAAGGCTGCAGGAAAGGCTTCAGGAAAGGCTTCAGGAAAGGCTGCAGGGAAGGTTGCCAGGAAGAAGAGGAAGTGATGGCCTTGCTTCATTGTGGTCGGACAGAAGGCAGCCTGTTGTAGTACCACACACTTGGGACATATATCTCACCTGCTGCTGTTCCTGACCTCTGGGAGGCCAGCATCAGATTGTGTTAAAAAATGTTGGCCTTCTCAAGCTCCCAATTTTAGTGTCCACACAGGGTTGCTGTGTGCTCTGGGGTCCCTGGGATGCACAAATGGCAGCAGCTTCTCCAGCGCTGCCTTCTCTTTATTTAATTTATAAACATGAATAAATGTGTTTTTTGTTTAAGTTCATACTTGACTATGTGTATTTTTAAATAAAAAAAATCAAGCTTTGGAGTAAGCAGATACATTTGACTGACAATAAAAGGCACAGATATCACCCCCCCAAAAGAATAACTGAATCTGATTAGCACAAAAACATGGTGTGAAATTTTAATAATATAGATTCCAAAATTAAATGGGAGAACGCTATCAAAACATTGAGAAATTAGAATTAACATCATTTTGAAAAATCAAACCATTTAAATTATTCCTAAAAACTTGCACGATATAATACACATAAATCTTATAAAGAGCAGCATGAAAAAGGTTAAAAATAAGGCATAACTCTGTGTGAATATCAGCAGCAAAAGAAGGTCACTCGTTTTGATTAATGTAACATTCTAACGAAGATTTCAATGCAGAACATTTAAACGATGAAATATTTATGAGCGTGACGAATATGCTCTCTCCATTATGAAGGCTTGTTTTACCAGAAGATGCGCTCCCGTCTCATAGTTGCTTGTGAGCATGCGCGCTTTTGGAAGAGTCGTAAAAGCATACACACGAACCATTTTCTCGTCACAAAACAGGCCGACGAGAAACACGATGAGGAAATCTGGAATCCTGACAAGAAAATAGAGAGCAGGTTCTCTATTTTCTCGTCGAGATTCTCGGCAAGTTTCTCGTCGTAAAACCATACACACGAACGTTTTTCTAGACGAAAAAACTCTCGCGGCACTTTTCTTGACTGTTTTGGACGAGAAAATCGGTCGTGTGTACGAGGCCAAAGTGTGGTTGCACGATCTTGTGGCGGAAGATTGTGAAACGACTCGACGGCACTCATCAAGTCTGTGGCAGAGACTTTGAACGAGCTTCGCACCGTTTTGCTAGGCCAGTGAGAGTAGGCCTATCCGGTGGTTGCTGAATCCAGTGTGGAACCAATTTGTCCTCTGGATCTAAGATTGTGCCTGATCTGCAAAGCAAGGTACCTGAACATCCCCTATCCCTCTAACCCTCTGTTGGAACTGTTTAATAAAACCACTTGAAGAAAAAGCAACCAAGTGTTGGTGTGGACATTCATGAAAGCTCTTCAAGAGGGACCCCTAAGACAAGTCTGGTGAACAGAGAGGTAACGGTAGGCCCAAAACAAAACCAGCAGCTCCTACGGGGGTAGTGCTACATATAGTATGACACCTTTTAACATGTGTAACAGATTTTGAATTTAAGCAAATTGGTGCTCTACTGCTGGTGGACACTAAAGCTGTAAAGAAACAAACATAACAATTCATATAGATGGCTGTGTACAGCATTTGAGTCAGTAGAATAGTTCCAAATAAAAAAACATACATACTTACATACTTATGTAGCGCTACCCCCAGTTAAGAGAGCCGCTGATATTGATTTGGGCCCTGTAGTGCACTGCTGTCAGTCCCTGGCAATCGGCTCTAACCTCCCGTGGCACAGCTAGTGATAGTAGGATAGGACCGCGTGACCGCAACTGTTGGTGACGCAGTCCTATAACAAACATACACAGAATATACTTTAAAACTCCTATTAAAGTAAGCGGAACTGACACCAAATGTACTTTACCCAGATACTTTACTGATGCTAATGGGCAAGTAATTAAATAACAGTATAACAAGTTGCAGATCCCTGCAATAAACAGTAATAAAGATAAACAGAGTAATCAGCATAATGAAGTATTGCTATGCAACTCTAGCGCTGCCCTTTTGCAGCTACTTCCCCTCATGGGCAGACTAACACCCAGCAATGTCTACCTATGCAGTCAGGCCTGACTGATCTAAATGGAAGTTCAGTGAAAAAATATTCGCTAGCAATCTTTCGGTGGTGCACTTGAAGAACAACTTTGTAATCCAAACGAATAGTAAAGATAAAAGTATCTGTCTTTAAACAGCTCTCAACACCCGGACAAGTCCAAGTCCGTTTCCTCCACCGATTCGTCTAGGAACAGGAATCCACCAACATCCGAGTCTTTAGTCCTCCTGGTGTAGTGCAACAAGGATGAGAAGATGTCTCTAAGGTTCAGCTAGGCTGGCAGAGAGCTCTTTGGAAAAGAGCACAAGGCCCAGGCTTCAGGCCTTGTGCACACAGCAGTTCCGCACAGAGATCCTCTTGCTAGGAGAGGGGGTGTCCAAAAGAGACCGAACAAAACTCCGCCTCCCCTTTATAAAGTCTGCCCCAGCAGTCTCTGTTCTGGAGCAATGCACCCTGGGTGCTGCAAGATGTACTGGGAGATGTAGTCTCTCTGTATTAAAGGGGAATACCCCGCTACACTTATATTATAGTCTGCAAATGTATACCTCCTAGAGAATTTTGCCAATTTGTAAAATTCCATATTTAAAATTTGCTCAATATGAGATCTAATATTTTCATATATCCCATGTAGGTTATACAGTTGCAAGGTAACTTCATAATGATGTGAAAGAGATTTGGAAACATAATATTTCCATTATACAGTGATACATACAGATGAAAAATACATTTAGATTTTCCATGCAGCTGTGTGAGTCTCGAGCAAAGTAACAATAAGCACTTCATTTGCAGGCTTTGTTGAGTTTCGCTAAGTTGTATTCACAGCTCGTAATGAAAGTAGAGATTACTATGATTCAGAACTTGGGTATTTATGTGGTTGTCATGGAGACAGTGCCCCTGCCAGCCCAATAATTATAACCTTTCCTAGGTCACCTCTCTATAAGACCTGTATCTCAAGCATACAAGCTATGGTTTTTCCTTTAGGCATAGGAAATTAAATAATAAAGGGTGTTCATTTTTTTTTTTCGCATTAAAGTGTTAGAAAAGGTAGCACTTCTAAGTGTTAGAGGCACTTAATTTATTTAAAGAATTACTACCGTGGCTTTATTTTTGACAGCCTTGGAAAGGGATACATGAAACCTGTTACTCTGCTCTCAGGCCTCATATGCATTTTAATCATATTTAGATTAATAACTTGTGGGTGCACATTGACATGTTCAAGGTTGTATGTCAGATAAATATCAGCTAAAATCACACAACCTTAGACGGTCTAAGGCCCTCCCAGTTACTAGGCACATAATTTACCTAGAACATTTTATTGATGTACTTATTCGTCCATGGAGTTCACCTTTGGTTTGTTTTCCTCTGATAAAAGAAGATAAATGTTTTAACAAATGTGTAGGGAAAAATGTTTTACCATCTGCCACTTCGTAGACACAATTCCACTGCTAACGCAAAATTCTGTTTCCTAGCAAGGTGCTATATTTAACTTAATTAGTAACTGCTGAACAATGGACCAGGGGTGGAAACCAACTGCACTTCCATATATTCCCCAGAAATGGCAAGTACTGTTGGGATGATTTGTGAGAGATGGTGTCTGTAAAATGGCACATGTTGTGCACAACTAACAGGGCATTTAACAACGGCTTTCAGTACTTGCTTTGCACAAATATGTTAATATTTTTATCCTAAAGGTCCATGGGAGCATGACCCTGGTAAAATGACAATTCCCCAGGCCCCATCTGAGTCCAAGTGGGCCACCCATCAGGATCTGGACCTGAACCCAGGACCTCTGCTGTGTCTGGCAGTAACTCTTCTCACTGAGCCACCTGAGATGCTGGTCAGATCCCTGCCTGATTTCTTAGACACCCTTGCCTTATGTCTTGCTTCTTGTGAACCTTAAACTCTTTAATCCTCCCATGAACTTCCTGAATTAAGCCATGTCTCTGCACCTCCTGTTTGCCAGCTTATTGTGCTCTCTCCAACCAATATTTCTCTCTTCTCACCCTTGCTGTTGTCTGTATCTTTGCTACCACTCATTATCGACCTTTGGCTTGTTCCTTGAGTATGCTTCTGCTTGAGTCCAACCTGCAACATTTGTTACAGACCTTTGGCTTGTTTACTGACTACGCTTCTGCTTGATTCCTACCTGCTATATCTGCTACTGGACCCCGCCTTGCTCACCTCCTGGTGGAGCAATCCTGAGGACTGTGACTATGTACTAACATGCAGCAAAACCCATCTCCACTATCTGGAGCTCTGGTGAATACCGGTTAGTACTTAGACCCCATCATCCGCCAGGGTAACCTGCTTGTTCACCTATACAGCTGGTCAATGGGAGCCTCTCTACTTCTACAGCTGCTGGTCCCAAAGCCTGACACCTGACACTGCACGCAATAAAGGGACTTTTTTAGGCAGCTTTTAAAGGAATATATCTAAAGAGGCCTTGTCTTGCCCAGCTCACTGCACACTCAGATCAGCCCACAGCTGTCATCTCTGGAAGGAAAGCTTGCAGCTGGCAGTGTTCTCTCCACAGGAACCAATCTCAGGAGACAACTCATCCTCCCTCCCTCTGTGCAGTTATATACATAAATGAAACCCTCTAGGTAAACCCTATTTGGCTAGGCTGACCAGAAGTCCCTATTTTCCAGGGACAATCCCCAATTTTAGTTTTTCCCTAGAAAAAAGTGTTGCCTATTTCTTTACCATCTCTAAAAATGTCATCCCCTTGACCGTGAGGTAATCTCCCTAGCAACAAATTTCTTATTGGCTGCCTGTGCCTGAAGAAAGAGGAATGAGAGGAGGGGTGAGTCTGCATTAACTCCTGGCAAAGCTTACCTTGCCTTTCTCTATAGTATTTTGATCATATAAAGTACAAGGTAGTCCACTGCTCCTGCTGTGTTTGTGTCATTGAGCTCCCAATGGGCTCATTACTGGCTCTAGCCTTGCTCTGTATCCCAAATATAGCATCAAGCAACAAGGGATAGGTAAGAAAGATGACCTGCCAATGTACTTAGCCTGCCTGAATGCCTTAGACTGTTCCTCACTGCTAGGGATGAGCTTTGTGTTCGAGTCGAACTCATGTTCGACTCGAACATCGTCTGTTCGGCCGTTCACACGAAATTCGAGTGGCGCATCACGGCCCAGAATTCACTGCGTCAACGCAGTGCATTGCTGGCTGATGATTGGCCAAGCATGCACTATGACCCGCATGCTTGGCCAATCACAGCGCCGTCAGTACAGAGAGCTGTAATCGGCCAAAGGCAGGGTGCCTTTGGCCAATCATGCCTCAGGGAGACTAAGTACACACTATATAAGGCCGCCCGCGCCGGCGTTGAAAGAGAGAGATAGAGACAGAGAGAGTGTAATTTCATTTCAGTTACTTAGAGCAGGCAGGCGATTAAATTAGCTGCAGTCAGTGTATTTAGTATTTAGTATATATATGCACCCCAGGCGTTGTATGTATATATATATATATATATACACTGTGTTCAGTTTAGCTAGATCAGTTCCTGTTCTACTGTTGCTAAGATACTACAGGCAGGCAGTGGATTCAGTAAGCTTCTGTATATCACTCAGTATACTTTATTCAGTTTAGCTACACTGCAGACTGTTCCTGTTCTACTGTTGCTAAGATACTACAGGCAGGCAGTTGATTCAGTAAGCTGCTGTATATCACTCAGTATACTGTATTCAATTTAGCTACACTGCAGACTGTTCCAATCCTGTTCTACTGTTGCTAAGATACTACAGGCAGGCAGCTGATTCAGTAAGCTGCTGTATATCACTCAGTATACTGTATTCAGTTTAGCTATACTGCAGACTGTTCCTGTTCTACTGTTGCTAAGATACTAAAGGCAGGCAGTTGATTCAGCTAGCTGCAGTGTAATCAGTATATATAAACATCCCAGCTTTGTGCAGCTACATCTCACTGAAGGCCATTCCTTGTGTACCTATGCCAATATATCAAAGACAGTATGTCTGGAAGGCCAACAAGGAGAGGCAGACACTCACAGGCCAATAAAAGAGAGCAAGCAGGCTCTGTGTCTAGAGGCAACAGTGTTGGTCATGGACACGGTGCATCCTCATCAGCACGTGGCCGTGGGGCACGCTTGTCCTTTTTTTCGGCAGCTGACCCCGTTGAGCCGCAACATGCTGAAGCGTTGGTAGAGTGGATGACCAAGCCGTCCTCATCCTCCTCATCCTCTCTCACCCAGCCTCAGGGTACTTTGTCTGCCAAAGCGGCCTCTACCATTGGCTCAATGGCATCAGTCACTCCTTCCCTATCCCCATCATGTCCTGAGGAGTTCTCCAAACTGTTTGACCACAGTGTTGGGTACATGCTGCAGGAGGATGCGCAGCGTTTTGAGGGCTCCGATGATGGTACTCAGCTTGAGGAAGGCAGTTACGTGAGCCCAGAGAGAGGGGGTGCCCAAAAAGGACAGCAAACTGGCAGTCATGTTCCCCCAGCTGAAGCATACTGCCAGGTTTGCTCCAGTGACGAGGAGGGAGGGGATGATGAGGTCACTGACTCTACATGGGTGTCTGATAGGAGATAGGAGGAGGAGGAGGAGTAGGAGGAGGCACATATCCAGCGAGGCAGGATGCCCTACAGGGGCCAGCTTAAGGGCAGCCAACCGACTGCATCACACCGCAGAGCTCCGCATGTGCAGGGCGCTGCTGTCTCTGCGTGTTATTCCAAAAGTTCTTTGGTGTGGGCCTTTTTTGAGACGTGTGCAGCAGATCGCACCATTGCTATTTGCAACATATTTCTGAAGCGTATCTTACGTGGCCAAAACAGCAGCCGCTTGGGCACCACATGCTTGACCAGACATATGTCGACCTGCCATGCAGTCCGTTGGCAAGCATACATAAAAAACCCACACCAAAGAACAAAGCGGACCTCTCCTTGCTCCTCATCAGCTGGGATCTCCAACCCCACTATACCTTCAGTCCTCTCAGAAACCTGCACTGAGAGGAATGAAGGTGAAGAATGAAGTGTGTGACTGCCAAGTACTTGCGGGCAATCTGCTATCGGTACACCAACGTCCGATTGTACCACCAACCTCCTCTCCACCCTCCGACAGGGACAGCTGACCCATGTGCCCTGTTTGGCTCACGTCCGTAACTTGGTAGTGCAGCAGTTCTTGGGCAGGTACCTGGGCTTACAGGATGTCCTGAGGCAGGCCAGGAAAGTCTGTGTGCATTTCCGCCAGTCATATAATGCCAGTGCTCGGCTGGCTGACCTCCAAAAGGAATTTAACCTGCCCAAGAACCACCTAATCTGTGACATGCCCACAAGGTGGAACTCAACGTTGGCCATGCTGCAGCGGCTGCACACGCAGCAGAGGGCCATCAATGAGTATCTGTGCCAATATGGCACCAGGACAGGGTCAGGGGAGCTTGTTTTTTTTGCCATGCCAGTGGGTCATGATCAGGGATGCATGCACTGTCCTGTCACCATTTTAGGAGGCCACGAGGATGGTGAGCAGTGACAGTGCATGCATCAGTGACACTGTCCCTCTTGTCCACCTGTTGGAGCACACGCTGCGTGGAATAATGGACAGGGCACTTGAGGCAGTACAGAGGGAGGAAGAGGAGGACTTCCTTACCTCTCAAGGCCCCCTTTATCCAGACAGTGTTCCTGTTGGCCCGCCGATCACACAGGAAGAGGAGGAGGAGGATTGTGTCAGAATGGAGGTGGAGCCTAGCACTCAGCATCAGCAGCAGTCTTTAAGGGATCATTTACAATCCAAAAGAAAAGGAGGAGAGAGTTGCGCAAAAAAAAACTAAATATGGTAAAACAAAATACTATACCCAATATATAACTTGATACAATTGTATGTATAGTGTAGTGAACCAAACACATCGATGGGGATTAACCCAAAATAAATGACAGTGAATCAATGTGAAAGTCCATTTAAAAGTCCATATAATCCTGAACGATGGAAGAAACTTGCAGTGCAGAATAGCAGAAGGAAAAGTGAACTCCTAGTCACACCAAAAATGCACACGTGTACCACCACCAAAATAATGCGCTTACCAGAGGCAAGCTAAAACAGTGCAAAACTGAAATTAGCCCGCTTCCTCGTAGCAGATGGACCCCCAGGGATGGAACTCCTGCGCTGTTTGAAACTCAGTGTTCGCCAATCATGCAAATGAAAAGGGGAAACCACATAGTGTGTATCGTCCAACAGCATTTATTTAAATAAAAACAGATGGCAACTTACATCACATAGATAAAATCAAGCATGGGAAAAGCCGGCCGGCTTGCAGTCTCCCATTCAGCGATGACGTCAGCGTGTCAGCCTCCCGACGTACGTTTCGCTATAGATAGCGTAGTCTGGGAACCGTTCCCCAGACGACGCTATCGGAACGCACATTCAGTGCTGCTGGAGGCTTTGCAACTGATCACAGGGTGCGCCTGTCCACCGAATCGGTCGATCGGCTGACCTTCATAAAAATGAATCAGTCTTGGATCACCAGCTACCAAGCACCTGATGCTGATTTAACCGAATATTTTTTTTTTTTAATGTGAGATCCCTTCAAGACTGCCTATGCTGATGCTGAGTGACTAGCCTGTTATGCTAAGTGACAATCCTCTTCCTCCTCAATGTTCATGCTGATAGCTTGTAAGAACATTTTTGGTTCTGGGCACCGCCACCAGTGGCTAAGGCCCAATTTTTCAGCCCCTGTTTAACAGGGACATGTAATTACAATTTTTGATGCAATACTTTGCAGCAGGGCTCATTCCTGCGCTCCAACTAGAGTATCTGTGAGGGGTTGCAGTGTTGTGGCACCAGAACCAGTGCCTAAGGCCCAATTTTTCAGCCCCTGTTTAACAGGGGCGTGTAATTACAATTTTTGATGCAATACTTTGCAGCAGGGCTCATTCCTGCGCTCCAACTAGAGTATCTGTGAGGGGTTGCAGTGTTGTTTAACAGGGGCATGTAAATACAATTCTTAATCTAATATTTCACAGCAGGGCCCGTTCCTGCGCCCACCAAGAGTACTGTACCACTGTGAGGGCTTACAACAGTGTTGTGGCAACACCAACACCTAAGGCCCAAATTTCTGCAGAGTATGTAGGGCAGGCCCCTACTTTCAAACATCCAACTTACAAACGACTCCTACTTGCAAACGGAAGGAGACAACAGGAAGTGAGAGGAAATCTACCGCTAGGAAGGGAAATTCTCTCCTGTAAGAGTTCCTTGTTTCACTAAAAACCCCAAATTTTCAAAATCCAATTTTCATTGGGACAGAAAGTGAGGTGATATCTTCTGAACAGGTGCACAGACAGCAAAACAAATGTTACAGGGGTGATAACCCTTTCCTATGTTTTCCAGAAAGCTTAAAAATAGATTTTTTCGCTGGAGCTACACTTTAAAAATTTACCAGTTCAAAATTACAAACAGATTCTACTTAACCACTTCCCGCCCGGTCAATAGACAATTGACGTCCGGGAAGTGGTTTCGTTATCCTGACTGGACGTCTATTGACGTCCTGCAGGATAACAGCCGCCGCGCGCCCAGGGGGGCGCGCATCGAGGCGATCAGTGGAGCGGTGTGTCAGTCTGACACACCGCTACACTTATCTCGGTAAAGAGCCTCCGGCGGAGGCTATTTACCACGTGATCAGCCATGTCCAATCACGGCTGATCACGATGTAAACAGGAAGAGCCGTTGATCGGCTCTTCCTCACTCGCGTCCTGACAGGGGGGTTTGCACTGATTGTTCATCAGTGCAGCCCCCCCTCAGAGGGCCCACATTTGACCACCAGGATGCCGCCCAGGACCACCAGGGAAGCGGGCAACATGTGGATGGCCAGGTACATCCCCCATGGCCATCCACATGTTTTAAAACATGCCCAACATGTGCCAATCAGTGCCCACAAATGGGCTCTGACTGGCACCATAATACCATAAAAAAAGTGATGCCCAGCAATACTCCACCAGTAATAACCAGTGCCACTTATCAGTGTCCCTCAGTGCCACCCATCAGTGCCCATCTGTGCCCATCAGTGCCCACCTATCAGTGACCATCAGTGCCCATCTGTGCCACCTATCAGTGCCACCCATATTTACCCATCAGTGCCACCCATAAGTACCCATCAGTGCCGCCTATGAGTGCCCATCAGTGCCGCCTATGAGTGCCCATCAGTGCCACATACCAGTGCCACCTATCAGTGCCGCCTATCAGTGCCCATCAGTGCCCATCATCAGTGCTTATCAGTGCCACCTCATCAGTGCCACCTCATTGGTGCCACCTCATCGATGCCCATCGGTGCCGTCTTATCAGTGCCCGTCAGTGCAGCCATATCAGTGGCCTTCATTGAAGAAGAAAACGTATTTATTTACAAAAAAAATTAACAGAAACAAATAAAAACATATTTTTTTTCAACATTTTCGGTCTTTTTTTATTCGTTGCGCAAAAAATAAAAATCGCAGAGGTGATCAAATACCACCAAAAGAAAGCTCTATTTGTGGGAACAAAATGATAAAAAAATTGTTTAGGTACAGTGTAGCATGACCGCGCAATTGTCATTCAAATTGCGACAGCGCTGAAAGCTGAAAATTGGCTTGGGCAGGAAGGTGCGTAAGTGCCTGGTATTGAAGTGGTTAAAAACAAACCTACAGTCCCTGTCTTGTTTGCACCGCCTGTATACTGCTGTTCAGAGTATATAGGGCCTGGGGGCCCCACACCTTTCCTTTCTTTAATTTGGGTGCGGGGTTCCCCTTAATATCCATACAAGACCCAAAGGGGCTAGTAATGGGCTGGGGGTGGGGGGGTACCCATGCCTTTTTTCTCAATGATTTTCATCCATATTGCCGGGACCAGACATTACATTAAAGCCGCAAGCAGTTTTAAATGACTTGTATTCCTTTAGAAATGTCATTTTGTGCAGGGAAAGTTCTAAACACGGGAAACACACGCCACTTTACAGGCATACTATAGACACCCCCCAGGCATGATATTTAAAGGAATATTTCACTTTTATTTTTTCACTTTAAGCGTCATTAAAATCACTGCTCCCGAAACAATGGACGTTTTTAAAACTTTTTTGCATTGATACATGTCCCCTGGGGCAGGACCCGGGTCCCCAAACCCTTTTTAGGACAATAACTTGCATATTAGCCTTTAAAATTCGCACTTTTGATTTCTCACGTTTGAGTCCTATGGACTTTAATGGGGTTAGAAAGATTGCGCGAACTGTCGGTCCATTCGCATGTTCTGGTGCGAACTGAACCGGGGGGTGTTCAGCTCATCGCTACTCACTGCTCAGGAGGAATAGGTCAATCAGGAAGCTTGCTGTAGCCTGTCTGCAGTCAGCATGCAGAAGGATCTGTGCCAAGAGAGTAATACACTGTGTATACATTCCAGAGGGGCCTGTGTGTGTACAGGTGGGGGAGAGGGTTGTTTATGTGCAGGTGAAGGAGAGGAGGGGCCTTGAAAAAGTGTTCATACTCCCTTGAAATTTTCCACATTTTGTCATGTTACAACTAAAAACGTAAATGTATTTTATTGGGATTTTATGTGAAAGACCAGCACAAAATGGCACATAATTGTGAAGTGGAAGAAAAATGATAAATGTTTTTCATTTTTTTTTACAAATATATACCGGTATATGAAAAGTGTGGCGTGCATTTGTATTCACCCCCCGAGTCAATACTTTGTAGAACCACCTTTCGCTGCAATTACAGCTCCAAGTCTTTTTGGAAATCTCTCTTACTAGCTTTGCATACCTAAAGAGTAACATTTTTGCCCATTCGTCTTTACAAAATAGCTCAAGCTCTGTCAGATTGAATGGAGAGTGTCTGTGAACAGCAATTTTCAAGTCGTGCCACAGATTCTCAATTGGATTTAGGCCTGGACTTTAATTGGGCCATTCTAACACATGAATATGCTTTGATCTAAACCATTCTATTTTAGCTCTGGCTGTATGTTTAGGGTCGTCGTTCTGCTGGAAGGTGAACCTCTGCAGACTCTAACATGTTTTCTTCTAAGATTGCCCCGTATTTGGCTCCATCCATCTTCCCATCAACTCTAACCAGCTTCCCTGTCTCTGCTGAAGAAAAGCATCCCCACAACATGATGCTGCCACCACTATGTTTCACGGT
The DNA here is from genome assembly GCA_029206835.1 of Rana muscosa. Taxonomy (NCBI): domain Eukaryota; kingdom Metazoa; phylum Chordata; class Amphibia; order Anura; family Ranidae; genus Rana; species Rana muscosa. Next base: position 736,431,912 of record CM055116.1, read on the forward strand.
GGCCGGGATAGTGTGTTCTGGGTGATGTGCAGTGTTAGTTTTTCGCCACACAGCATTTTGCTTTTAGGTCAAAAAGTTAAATTTTGGTCTCATCTAACCAGAGCACCTTCTTCTTCTGCAAACAGGACTTCTTATGGCTTCCTTTCAACAATGGCTTTCTTCTTGTCACTATTCCATAAGGCTAATAGTTGTCCTGTGGACAGATTCTCCCACCTGAGCTGTGGATCTCTGACGCTCCTCCAGAGTTTCCATGGGCCTCTTGGCCGCTTCTCTGATTAATGCTCTCATTGCCTGGTCTGTCAGTTTAGGTGGACGGCCATGTCTTGATAGGTTTGCAGTTGTGCCATATGCTTTCCATTTTCGGATGATGTATTGAACAGTGTTAATCTAACCTTGCTTTAAACTTCTGCACAACGTTATCCTTGACCTGTTTGGTGTGTTCCTTGGCCTTCCTGATGCTGTTTGTTCACTCAAGTTCTCTAACAAACCTCTGAGGGCTTTACAGAACAGCTGTATTTATACTGAGATTAAATTACACACAGGTGGACTCTATTTACTAATTAGGTGACTTCTGAAGGAAATTTGTTCCACTAGATGTTAGATGGGGGTATCAAAGTAAAGGGGGCTGAATTTGAATGCACGCCACACTTTTCAGATATTTATTTGTAAAAAAAAATGAAAACCATTTATCATTTTCCTTCCACTTCACAATTATGTGCCACTTTGTGTTGGTCTATCACATCTAATCAATATAAATGTGTCGCTCCAAATTGTGACAAAATATAAAACTGAAATAAAAAGTGAATATAGTGTGAAGTGATAGCAATCATCCTAATAAAGTTCTCTTCTCTCAGATCAACCCTAATTCCTGCATATTCACTCCTCAGATCACCCCAGTGCTGCACCTTCGAGCCTCCAATCACCCCAATTCCCACACCTCCATGCCTCAAATCACCCGAATTTCTGCACCTTCACACCTCAGACCAGCCCAATTCCTGGATCTTTACCCTCAAATCACCCCTATCCCTACACCTTCGAGCCTCAGATCACCCCAATCCTGCACTTTCGAGTCTCAGATCACCTCAATTCCTGCACCTTCACACCTCAGATCACCCCCAGTTCCTACACCTTTGCACCTAAGTTCACCACAATTCCTACAACTTTAGACCTCAGATCACCACAATTCCTGTATCATTACACCTCAGATCACCCCAATTCTTGCACCTTCACCCCTCAGATCATTCTCTATTCCTGCACCAAATAACCCCAACTCCTGCACCTCCAGACCTCAGATCAGGCCCAATTCCTGCTACTACAGAGCTCAGATCAGGCCCAATTCCTGCACCTCCAGACCTCAGATCAGGCCCAATTCCTGCTACTCTAGACCTCAGATCAGGCCCAATTCCTGCTACTCCAGAGCTTAGATCAGGCCCAATTCCTGCTACTCCAGAGCTCAGATCAGGCCCAATTCCTGCACCTCCAGACCCCAGGTCAGACCCAATTCCTGCACCTTCAGATCCCAGATCAGATCAGATCTAATCTCTGAATCGTCACACCTCAGATCACCCCAATTCCTACACCTTCACTCCTCAGATCACCCCATTCCTGTACTTTCACACCTCATATCAGCCCAAATTTCTGCACCTTCACACCTCAGATCAACCCTAATTCCTGCACATTCACTCCTCAGATCACCCCATTCCAGCACGTTCGAGCCTCAGATCACCCCAAATCCTATACCTTCACACCTCAGATCACAATTTCTGCACCATTACACCTCAGATCAGCCCCAATTCCTGCACCTTCACCTCTCAGATCATTCCCTAACCCTGCACCAAATGACCCCAATTCCTGCATCCCCAGACCTCAGATCAGACCCAATTCCTGCACCTTCAGACCTCAGAACAGACCCAATTCCTACATCTTCACACCTCAGATCAACCCTAATTCCTTCATATTCACTCCTCAGATCACCACATTCCTGCACCTTTGAGCCTCATGTCACCCCAATTCCTACACCTCCATGCCTCAAATCACCCAAATTTCTGCACTTTCTCATCTCAGACCAGCCCAATTCATGGACCTTTACCCTCAAATCATACTTATTCCAGCACCTTCGAGCCTCAGATCACCCCATCCCTGCACCTTCGAGTCTCAGATCCCCTCAATTCCTGCACCTTCACACCTCAGATCAGTCCAATTTCTGCACCTTCACACCTCAGATCATCCCCAGTTCCTGTACCTTCACACCTCAGATAACCCAAATTCCTACACCTTTACACCTCAGATCACCACAAGTTCTGCACCATTACACCTCAGATCACCCCAATTCTTGCACCTTCACCCCTCAGATCATTCTCTATTCCTGCATCAAATCCTGCTACTCCAGACCTCAGATCAGACCCAATTCCTGTACCTTCAGACCTCAGATCAGACCCAATTATTTCACCTTCACACCTCAGATCAGCCCCAATTCCTGCATTTAAGATCCCAGATCAGATCCGGTTCCTGCATCGTCACACCTCAGATCACCCCACTTCCTGCATCTTCACATCTCAGATTACCCTAATTCCTGCATCTTTAGACCTCAGATCAGACCCAATCCCTGCATCGTCACACCGCAGATTACTCCAATTCCTACACTTTCACCCCTCGGATCACCCCAATTCCTATACCTTCACACCTCAGATCACCCCAAATTTCTATTCCTTCACCCCTCAGATCACTCCAATATCTGCATCTTCAAATCTCAGATAAAACCCAATTCCTGCAGCTTTACATCTCAAGTCACCCCAATTCCTGCATCTTCACACCTCAGATCATCCTCCAGTTCCTGCATCTTCACTCCTCAGATCACCTCAATTCCTGCATCTTCACACCTCAGATCAGACCAAATCCCTGCATTGTCACTTTTCAGATCACCCCAATTCCTGCATCTTCACACCCCAGATCAGACCCAATATCGGCATCTTCACACCTCTGATTACCCCCATTTTCTGCACCTTCACCCCTCAGATCACCCCAATTCCTAAACCTTCACCCCTCAGATCACTCCAATAACTGCATCTTTAGATCTTAGATAAGACCCAATTCCTGCACCTTTACATCTCAGATCACCCCAATTCCTGCATCTTCACACCTCAAATCACCCGCAGTTCCTGCATTTTCAGACCTAATTCCTACGCCTTCGCACCTCAGATTACCACAACCCCTGTACCTTCACATCTCAGATCACCCCTATTCCTGCACCTGCAGACCCCAGATCAGAACCAATTCTTGCACCCTCACACCTCAGATCGCCCCCAGTTTCTGCACCGTAACACCTCAGATCACTCCCAATTTACGCATCTTCACTCCTCAGATCACCTCAAATCGGACTTAATAATTGCATGGTCACACCTCAGATCACCCCAATTTCTACATCTTTAGACCCCAACTCAGACCCAATTCACGGAAAATGACATCTCAGATCAGATCCAATTCCTGCACCTTCACCCATCAGATCACCCCAATTCCTGCACATTTACACCACAGATTACCCCAATTCCTGCACCTTCACAACTTCAGATCACCCCAGTTCCTGCACTTTTACACCTTAGATCATTCCCTTCCTGTACCATTACACCTCAGATCAGCCCCATTTTCATTACCTTAAGCCAGGGGTGTCAAACTCAATTTCATCGTGGGCCGCATCAGCATTATGATTGCCCTCAAAAGGGCCAGTTGTATCTGTAAGATTAGTTGTCCAGCGCATCCTCTCCCCATATAGTAAATGTCAAGAGCCACCCCACCATCAGAAGTGGAGTCCCCCACTCTCCCTTACATCACAGTACACCCCCCTTACCTTATGCTGCTGCTGGGAAGAAGCTGGATGCAGTGCACGAAAGCAAAACTAATGCAGCGTACACACGGTCGGAATGTCCGAGGAAAAAAGTCAGACGGAATTTTTTCATCGGATATTCCGACCGTGTGTATGCCCCATCGGACTTTTTCCGTCGAAAATTCCGACGGAGTTAGAAAGAGAACATGTTCTCTTTTTTTCCGACGGAAAAAAATTCTATCGGAAATTCCATTCGTCTATATGGAACTTCGACGGAGAAAAAAACACGCATGCTCAGAATCAAGTTGACGCATGCTCGCCTGCTCGGAAGCATTTAACTTCATTTTTCTCAGCTCGTCGTAGTGTTGTATGTCACCGCGTTCTTGACGGTCGGAATTTGGTGTGACAGTGTGTATGCAAGACAGCTTGAACGGAGTTTATCCCGAAGGAAAATCCGACCATGTGTACAAGGCATAAGGGTCTGGAGGAGAACCAGAGGAGGGCTGGAGCTCTCCTGCAGCTGCAGGAGAGGTGCGAGGGCCACATGAGATGGACTGGAGGACCAGATTCGGCCCACGGGCCTTCTGTTTGACACCTGTGCCTTAAGCCATCAGATCAGTCCCAATTTTTACGCTTTCACAACTCGGACCATACCAATTCCTGCATCTTCAGACCTCAGATCAGACTCAATTCTTGCACTGTCACACCTCACCCCAATTTGTTTACCTTCACACCTCAGATCACCCCACTTCCTGCATCTTCACATCTCAGATTACCCTAATTCCTGCATCATCAGACCTCAGATCAGACCCAATCCCTGCATTGTCCCACCGCATATCACTCCAATTCCTACACTTTCACCCCTCATATCACCCCAATTCCTGTACCTTCACGCCTCAGATCACCCCAAATTGCTATACCTTCACCCCTCAGAGCACCCCTAATTCCTTTATCTTTACCCCTCAGATCACTCCAATTTCTGCATCTTAAAATCTCAGATAAGACACAATTCCTGCACCTTCACATCTCTGGTCACCCTAATTCCTGCATCTTCACACCTCAGATCATCCCCCAGTTCCTGCATCTTCACTCCTCAGATCACCTCAATAGAGATGTCTCAAACTATTCGCCGGCGAATAGTTCCCGGCGAACATAGCTTGTTCGCGTTCACCGCGGCGGGCGAACATATGCGATGTTCGATCCGCCCCCTATTCGTCATCATTGAGCAAACTTTGACCCTGTACCTCACAGTCAGCAGACACATTCCAGCCAATCAGCAGCATACCCTCCCTCCCAGACCCTCCTAACTCCTGGACAGCATCCATTTTAGATTCATTCGGAAGCTGCAGTCTTAGTGAGAGGAGGGACAGTGTAGCTGCTGCTGATTTAATAGGAAAATCTATAGCTAGGCCAGTGTATTCAGTGTCCACTCCAGTCCTGAAAGACTCTTCTGATCTCTGCTGTAAGGACAGCGTCCTGACAGCACCCCAAAAAGCCCTTTTTAGGGCTAGCACATTAGTCTGCTTTTCTAATTTTTCCCTCTGTAATCTAATTGCAGTTGCCTGCCAGCGTGTGTGTATTCAGTGTCCACTCCAGTCCTGAAAGACTCATCTGATCTCTGCTGTAAGGACAGCGTCCTGACAGCACCCCAAAAAGCCCTTTTTAGGGCAAGTACATCAGTCTGCTTTTTTTTTTTTCCTCTGTAATCTGATTGCAGTTGCCTGCCAGCGTGTGTGTATTCGGTGTCCACTCCAGTCCTGAAAGACTCATCTGATCTCTGCTGTAAGGACAGCGTCCTGACAGCATCCCAAAAAGCACATTTTAGGGCTAGTACATTAGTCTGCTTTTTTTTCCCCTCTGTAATCTAATTACAGGTGCCTGCCAGCATGTATGTATTCAGTGTCCACTCCAGTCCTGAAAGACTCATCTGATCTCTGCTGTAGGGACAGCGTCCTGACAGAACCCAAAAAGCACTTTTTAGGGCTAGTACATCAGTCTGCTTTTTTTTTTTCCTCTGTAATCTAATTGCAGTTGCCTGCCAGCGTGTGTGTATTCAGAGTCCACTCCAGTCCTGAAAGACTCATCTGATCTCTGCTGTAAGGACAGCATCCTGACAGCACCCCAAAAAGCCCTTTTTTAGGGCTAGTACATCAGTCTGCTTTTTTTTTTTCTTCTGTAATCTAATTGCAGTTGCCTGCCAGCGTGTGTGTATTCAGTGTCCACTCCAGTCCTGAAAGACTCATCTGATCTCTGCTGTAAGGACAGCATCCTGACAGCACCCCAAAAAGCCCTTTTTTAGGGCTAGTACATCAGTCTGCTTTTTTTTTCCTCTGTAATCTAATTGCAGTTGCCTGCCAGCGTGTGTGTATTCAGTGTCCACTCCAGTCCTGAAAGACTCATCTGATCTCTGCTGTAAGGACAGCGTCCTGACAGCATCCCAAAAAGCACTTTTTAGGGCTAGTACATCAGTCTGCTTTTTTTTTTTCCCTCTGTAATCTAATTGCAGTTGCCTGCCAGCATGTGTGTATTCAGTGTCCACTCCAGTCCTGAAAGACTCATCTGATCTCTGCTGTAAGGACAGCGTCATGACAGAACCCAAAAAGCACTTTTTAGGGCTAGTACATCAGTCTGCTTTTTTTTTTCCTCTGTAATCTAATTGCAGTTGCCTGCCAGCGTGTGTGTATTCAGTGTCTACACCAGTCCTGAAAGACTCATCTGATCTCTGCTGTAAGGACAGCGTCCTTACGGCACCCCAAAAAGCACTTTTTAGGGCTAGTACATCAGTCTGCTTTTTTTTTTTTTCTGTAATCTAATTGCAGTTGCCTGCCAGCGTGTGTGTATTCAGAGTCCACTCCAGTCCTGAAAGACTCATCTGATCTCTGCTGTAAGGACAGCGTCCTGACAGCATCCCAAAAAGCACTTTTTAGGGCTAGTACATCAGTCTGCTTTTTTTTTCCCTCTGTAATCTAATTGCAGTTGCCTGCCAGCGTGTGTGTATTCAGTGTCCACTCCAGTCCTGAAAGACTCATCTGATCTCTGCTGTAAGGACAGCGTCCTGATAGCATCCCAAAAAGCACTATTTAGGGCTAGTACATCAGTCTGCTTTTTTTTTTCATCTGTAATCTAATTGCAGTTGCCTGCCAGCGTGTGTGTATTCAGTGTCTACTCCAGTCCTGAAAGACTCATCTGATCTCTGCTGTAAGGACAGCGTCCTGACAGCACCCCAAAAAGCACTTTTTAGGGCTAGTACATCAGTCTGCTTTTTTTTTTTTCCTCTGTAATCTAATTGCAGTTGCCTGCCAGCGTGTGTGTATTCAGTGTCCACTCCAGTCCTGAAAGACTCATCTGATCTCTGCTGTAAGGACAGCGTCCTGACAGCATCCCAAAAAGCACTTTTTAGAGCTAGTACATCAGTCTGCTTTTTTTTTTCCCTCTGTAATCTAATTGCAGTTGCCTGCCAGCGTGTGTGTATTCAGTGTCCACTCCAGTCCTGAAAGACTCATCTGATCTCTGCTGTCAGGACAGTGTCCTGACAGCACCCCAAAAAGCCCTTTTTAGGGCTAGTACATCAGTCTACTTTTTTTTCCTCTGTAATCTAATTGCAGTTGCCTGCCAGCGTGTGTGTATTCAGAGTCCACTCCAGTCCTGAAAGACTCATCTGATATCTGCTGTAAGGACAGTGTCCTGACAGCACCCCAAAAAGCCCTTTTTAGGGCTAGTACATCAGTCTACTTTTTTTTTCCCTCTGTAATCTAATTGCAGTTGCCTGCCAACGTGTGTGTATTCAGAGTCCACTCCAGTCCTGAAAGACTCATCTGATCTCTGCTGTAAGGACAGTGTCCTGACAGCACCCCAAAAAGCCCTTTTTAGGGCTAGTACATCAGTCTACTTTTTTTTTTTCCTCTGTAATCTAATTGCAGTTGCCTGCCAGCGTGTGTGTATTCAGTGTCCACTCCAGTCCTGAAAGACTCATCTGATCTCTGCTGTAAGGACAGCGTCCTGACAGCATCCCAAAAAGCACTATTTAGGGCTAGTACATCAGTCTGCTTTTTTTTTTTCCTCTGTAATCTAATTGCAGTTGCCTGCCAGCGTGTGTGTATTCAGTGTCCACTCCAGTCCTGAAAGACTCATCTGATCTCTGCTGTAAGGACAGCGTCCTGACAGCACCCCAAAAAGCACTTTTTAGAGCTAGTACATCAGTCTGCTTTTTTTTTTCCCTCTGTAATCTAATTGCAGTTGCCTGCCAGCGTGTGTGTATTCAGTGTCCACTCCAGTCCTGAAAGACTCATCTGATCTCTGCTGTAAGGACAGCGTCCTGACAGCACCCCAAAAAGCACTTTTTAGGGCTAGTACATCAGTCTGCTTTTTTTTTTTCCTCTGTAATCTAATTGCAGTTGCCTGCCAGCGTGTGTGTATTCAGTGTCCACTCCAGTCCTGAAAGACTCATCTGATCTCTGCTGTAAGGACAGCGTCCTGACAGCATCCCAAAAAGCACTTTTTAGAGCTAGTACATCAGTCTGCTTTTTTTTTTCCCTCTGTAATCTAATTGCAGTTGCCTGCCAGCGTGTGTGTATTCAGTGTCCACTCCAGTCCTGAAAGACTCATCTGATCTCTGCTGTCAGGACAGTGTCCTGACAGCACCCCAAAAAGCCCTTTTTAGGGCTAGTACATCAGTCTACTTTTTTTTTTTCCTCTGTAATCTAATTGCAGTTGCCTGCCAGCGTGTGTGTATTCAGTGTCCACTCCAGTCCTGAAAGACTCATCTAAACTCTGCTGTAAGGACAGTGTCCTGACAGCACCCCAAAAAGTCCTTTTTAGGGCTAGTACATCAGTCTGCTTTTTTTTTTTCCTCTGTAATCTAATTGCAGTTGCCTGCCAGCGTGTGTGTATTCAGTGTCCACTCCAGTCCTGAAAGACTCATCTGATCTCTGCTGTAAGAACAGCGTCCTGACAGCATCCCAAAAAGCACTATTTAGGGCTAGTACATCAGTCTGCTTTTTTTTTCCCTCTGTAATCTAATTGCAGTTGCCTGCCAGCATGTGTGTATTCAGTGTCCACTCCAGTCCTGAAAGACTCATCTGATCTCTGCTGTAAGGACAGCATCCTGACAGCACCCCAAAAAGCACTTTTTAGGGCTAGTACATCAGTCTGCTTTTTTTTTCCTCTGTAATCTAATTGCAGTTGCCTGCCAGCGTGTGTGTATTCAGTGTCTACTCCAGTCCTGAAAGACTCATCTGATCTCTGATGTAAGGACAGCGTCCTGACAGCACCCCAAAAAGCACTTTTTAGGGCTAGTACATCAGTCTGCTTTTTTTTTTTCCTCTGTAATCTAATTGCAGTTGCCTGCCAACGTGTGTGTATTCAGTGTCCACTCCAGTCCTGAAAGACTCATCTGATCTCTGCTGTAAGGACAGCATCCTGACAGCATCCCAAAAAGCACTATTTAGGGCTAGTACATCAGTCTGCTTTTTTTTTCCCTCGGTAATCTAATTGCAGTTGCCTGCCAGCGTGTGTGTATTCAGTGTCCACTCCAGTCCTGAAAGGCTCATCTGATCTCTGCTGTAAGGACAGCGTCCTGACAGCACCCCAAAAAGCACTTTTTAGGGCTAGTACATCAGTCTGCTTTTTTTTTCCCTCTGTAATCTAATTGCAGTTGCCTGCCAGCGTGTGTGTATTCAGTGTCCACTCCAGTCCTGAAAGACTCATCTGATCTCTGCTGTCAGGACAGTGTCCTGACAGCACCCCAAAAAGCCCTTTTTAGGGCTAGTACATCAGTCTACTTTTTTTTTTCCTCTGTAATCTAATTGCAGTTGCCTGCCAGCGTGTGTGTATTCAGTGTCCACTCCAGTCCTGAAAGACTCATCTGATCTCTGCTGTAAGGACAGTGTCCTGACAGCACCCCAAAAAGTCCTTTTTAGGGCTAGTACATCAGTCTACTTTTTTTTTCCTCTGTAATCTAATTGCAGTTGCCTGCCAGCGTGTGTGTATTCAGTGTCCACTCCAGTCCTGAAAGACTCATCTGATCTCTGCTGTAAGGACAGCGTCCTGACAGCATCCCAAAAAGCACTATTTAGGGCTAGTACATCAGTCTGCTTTTTTTTTTCCCTCTGTAATCTAATTGCAGTTGCCTGCCAGCATGTGTGTATTCAGTGTCCACTCCAGTCCTGAAAGACTCATCTGATTTCTGCTGTAAGGACAGCGTCCTGACAGCACCCCAAAAAGCACTTTTTAGGGCTAGTACATCAGTCTGCTTTTTTTTTTTTTCTTCTGTAATCTAATTGCAGTTGCATGCCAGCGTGTGTGTATTCAGTGTCTACTCCAGTCCTGAAAGACTCATCTGATCTCTGCTGTAAGGACAGCGTCCTGACAGCACCCCAAAAAGCACTTTTTAGGGCTAGTACATCAGTCTACTTTTTTTTTTTCCTCTGCAATCTAATTGCAGTTGCCTGCCAGCGTGTGTGTCAGGCTCACAGCGTATACTGTGCCCACTTGCCCAGTGCCACCACTCATATATCTTGTGTCACAGTAGATTACATTTAAAAAAAAAAAAACATTTTTGACTGCAATAGAATAGCAGTCAGTTGCCTGCCAGCATGTGTGTCAGACCTACAGCGTCTACTCTGCCAACTTCTTCCAGTGCACAGTGCCACTCATAGCTGGTGTCACAGTAACTTGCACGCATAGTACAACTAAACTAATCTAAAAAAAATGACAGGCAGAGGCAGGCCACCCCGCAGGGGCCGTCGTGGTCGTGGTGCTGTGATTCCCTTTGGCCCTAGAATAATGCCCAGTGTTCAGAGGCCACGTACCCTGAACTCGAAAAGCTCTGAGGACATAGTTGACTGGCCAAAAAATGGTCCACACACTGCTGTATTTTATCTCTGCATGCCGGATGACTTGCGTGATTTTTCCGCCACCAACTAGGGTTCAAGCCTGTCAGGTCACCTGTGGCCAGATGACAGATGCACACCGTAGGAGGACAGGAGTGCACCACAAGATAGTGAACCCTATGGCTGACTGCTGCGGATAGGAAACTGGGTGGTTGTGGAAAGCGGGACCAGGGGAGCACAACCGGAATCCACAGGAAGCTAGAGCCAAGATTCCCCAGGGCGCCGAGTCTAAGACCCAGCAGGTCTTCACCAGAGCCTCTAGTGGTGAGGATGTTGCGCTGGAGCTAGGTCCAGGTCACGGCCCCTAGAGTCTCCTAGCTCACGCTCCGTAGGGTAACAGGGAAAGAGGGGAAGCAGAAGCACAGGATACAAGAATAGCAAAGGACAAGCCGAAGGTCAAGGGTCACAAGCAGACAAGCATAAACGAAGGACAAGCCGAAGGTCAAGGGTCACAAGCAGACAGGGATAGTCAGGAACAAGCCAATATCGTAACAGAGACAGACGTAGCACACGGCAGGCAGGAACCCAAACACACAATGCTTAACAAACACGTTGATCAGCAAAGCAGGCTTGCAGTGCACAGGTTAATATAGTGTTCTGTGATAGGGCCTGGGGTGGAGTCAGGCTGGGAGGAGATTATAAAGGAAGCCAGGTGAAGGGGTCTGGCCTCTAAGATGAACACATGAGGAGGAAAGGTAAGATGGCAGACAGACATTAGCGCATATCCATGACAAAGCCGCAATGTTTTAGGGCACTTTCTGCCTGGAAAACATCAATTTTTCTGGCCGCTGCTACGGCAGCGGCTGCAACAATCCCTAATTTTTAGTGTATATGCCTAATTTTTCTGGCCTCTGGTGCTGCACTGTGGCTGCAAAAACAAAACAAAAAAAAAAAGCACATACATGTGTCAATTCCCCTTCGTGATCGTTACCTTGTTGTGGTGACTGGTGAAGGGGCTTGCGTATCACAATGAAGCGACCACCTCTATGAGTGTGTTGGCAATGGCAATGTTGGCACACCCCAGATGATAGGTCGTTGCTTCATTGTGAACAGACCAAAAGCGATCGGCTGGATAATTTTGCATAGAAAAAACATTAATTTTCTTTGTGATCATTTAAGGTGATCATTAAAGCCTTGCGGTTGTGCAAATGGACTGTTTGCGGTGCGTTAAACGGGGAGTTTGGTCTGTCACTGTGAAGCGGGCGTAACCCTTACACTACCTGATCGATACAACATCATACCTGATGTTTTAAAGCACGTTATTCCAAACAATTCAGGAATGTTAGGTGATTTATGCCCTTTATGGATTAAAACTCGGCTCTGCGTCAACTACGTAATTTTCCATGGGAGTTTTGCCATGGATCCCCCTCCAGCATGCCACAGTCCAGGTGTTAGTCCCCTTATAACAACTTTTCCATCACTATTGTGGCCAGAAAGAGTCCCTGTGGGTTTTAAAATTCGCCTGCCTATTGAAGTCTATGGCGGTTCGCCCGGTTCGCCCGTTCGCGAACATTTGCGGAAATTCGCGTTCGCCGTTCGTGAACGGAAAATTTTATGTTCGCAACATCGCTACAACTCAATTCCTGCATCTTCAGACCTCAGATAAGACCCAATCCCTGCATCATCACTTTTCAGATCACCCCAATTCCTGCATCTTCACACCTCAGATCACCCCAATTTCTGCATCTTCATTCTTCAGATCACCCCAATTCCTGCATATTCAGACCCCAGATCAGACCCAATTTCTTCACCTCCACCCCTTAGATCACCCCAATTCCTGAACCTTCACCCCTCAGATCACTCCAATTCCTGCATCTTCAGATCTCAGATAAGACCCAATTCCTGCACCTTCACACCTCAGATCACCCACAGTTCCTGCAATACTCCTCAGATCACACCTAATTCCTACGTCTTCACACTTCAGATCACCACAACTCCTGTACCTTCACATCTCAGATCACCCCTATTCCTGCACCTGCAGACCCCAGATAAGACCCAATTCCCTCACCTTCACACCTCAGATCAGCCTCAATTTTGCATCTTCAGACCACAGATCAGACCCAATTCCTGCACCTTCACACCTCAGATCACCCCCAGTTTCTGCACCCTCACATCTCAGATCACTCCCAATTTCTGTATCTTCACTCCTCAGATCACCTCAAATCGGACCTTATTCTTGCATGGTCACATCTCAGATCACCCCACTTTCTACATTTTTTGACCCCAACTCAGATCTAGTTCCCAGACTATCACATCTCAGATCAGATCCAATTCCTGCACCTTCACCCATCAGATCACCCCAATTCCTGCACCTTTACACCACAGATTACCCCAATTCTTGCACCTTCACACCTTAGACCACACCAATTCCTGCATCTTCAGACCTCAGATCTTACTCTACACTAATTCTTACACCGTCACAACTCACCTCACCCCAATGTGTTTACCTTCACACCTCAGATCAAAATCGGGTCCTGCATCTTCGCACCCCAGATCACCCCAATTCCTACATCTTCACCCCTCAGACCAATTTGTGCACCTTCACCTTTTTTATTTGTGATGGGTTTGTTCTGCTATGTTATGCTTCACACAAGTTTAAGGATGGCTTTTTGGTTCCTATGTAAAAGCAAAATGAGTGGAGATGCAAACGGTGGAAGAGGTCAGGGTAAATCATTCAATGGGAACAAATGTTCGGGTGAAAAAGATGGGAATTCCTTTCACTTTTGAGAAAAATTTAAGACATCATACTGCTCCATACAGCATTTAAATAACTTCAGCAATGTAAGTGTGATGTGATAGTGTAATTGCATATTAATATAACAGTGTTGTTATTTGAATAATTTAATTAGGCCTGTGGGCATTTAAATAATTTAGAGACTATTACATTCAAAAGTATCATTCGCTGTGGCCAATTCCTAGAACTACAGAGCCAGATTGTTTTTCTTTGTATCCTCATTCAGCTTTGATCTATTTTTGGTAGTTTAAGTTTTGGTATATAAAACATATTTAAAATAGTTTATCCACACAGCGAGGCTTAAACTTGATTATATGTATATTCATAATTGTGTGCCTGTTCATGTCATTTTTGGAGTGGGTGCATTATGTAGTAATTTTGTTTGTTTTTAATGTTTAAAATAGCTTGTTTTATGTTCTTTTTTGTTACATAACTGATCTCTCCACAATGGAAAAGGAGGAGAATTATCACGGGCAAGAATAGTGTGCTTGGAAGAAAGAGAAGAACTGGCATGGGTGAAAAAGCAAGAAACTGAAAATCAGTGAAAGGTGGGGGAAAGACCAGAAAGTAGAGCAGATATATAGATGTAAATGGAGCAGAATAATTAACCACAAAGGAAAAGAGCAGACATGGATGGAAATGAAGAAGAATGACTATAGAAGGAAGGTTAGAGAACATGGAGAGAGGTAGTGGAAAAGAGAGAAGCGTTGATATTGGTAAAACTATAGGTCCTTGTGCTTAGGTGGGATTGTATTACTGAGCTTGGAGTTAAGTCAAAGTTCCATGTACATTTCATCTCAGGGATTTTATATTTATTATTATTATTATTATTATTATATAGGGGGTTTCACAACTATTTACCCATTGCAGCTCTGCAATATTAACTTTTGCAGAGAGGGTTACACCATCACTACTATGTTCAAATACACTGGTTGATTTGCATCTCTGTTATTATTATTTTATGTAGGGGATTTCACCATTATTTGCACATTGAAGCTCTGCAATTTCTCAAATTATTTTTGCAGAGGGGGTGATACCATCACTACTATATTGCAATACATTTGTTGATTTGCACTGGATATTCATTTATAGGTTTTACCATTTCACTTATAAGTCCATTTGTACAATTTTATAAAGGAAGTGTAGGGTTGAGCTGCTTTTGTTTCGCTTTTTATCGATATACAAAGGTCAGGACATACTGATCACCATTGTACAGGGGGCACACCAGCCACCCCTGTGCAGATGCACACTGACAACTAATGTAAGGGGGCACTATGAGTATTGACAACCAATGTAAAAGGGCACACTGAGGAACTATGGTATGTAGTCCTGACCTTTACACTCTATACGCTATATAGTGCTAACCTCTTAACTCTGTATGCTATGTTGTACAACGAATGGGGCCACCTGATTGCTATACTACTAGGCGTTTATTATTATGCGATGTTGGGGGTTAATTAATGTGTATTTTTGGTTAATTACTATGCCGTGCTCAGGGTTTATTACTGTGTTGTGCTACGGGTTTATTATCGCGCAGTGTTGGGGGCTAATTGTTGTGTATTTTAGGGGGCTAATTGTTGTGTAATTTAGGGGGCTAATTGTGCAATATTGGGGGCTAATTGTTGTGCAATGTTGATGGGTAATTGTTGTGCAATGTTGGTGGGGGTTAATTACTGTTCCATGCTGAGGGTTAAGTATTGAACCATGCCCTGGTTAATTACTGTGCTGTGCTAGAGGTTAATTTCTGTGTACTACTGTGGGATAGTTATTGTGAGGTTCTGTGACTTAATTATTTTGCTGTGCTGGGGGTTATTGCTGAACTTGACACGAGCTGGGGGTTCTCATTTCTGGCCCCAGCTGGGCTTATTTTAATCCCATGGTCTGTTCAGTTCACCCCCAGGTATTACTTGGTCTATGCAAAGGGAGAAAAGTGTTACACTGCAAGCCATAGACATATAGCATATATAGCGTATAGTGAATAGCATATACTTGCTGGTCACACCAATTTTTGGCCATGCCCCAAATCTGCACCGCATTAACTCTCCCTTTCATACTTCGAGCACCACCATAGCACCCCCAAAAAAAATTGTCTAGAGCCGCCCCTGGTATACAATCACTTTAATGTGAAAAGAGAGGGGGTGACAACATCCCTTAAATTGGTCCCAGTGATGCGGTACATAGAGATTTTAAGGGACAGCATGCTAATGAATTAGGGATCAGGGGTACCTAGCCACTTTCAGTACAGTGTGTCTGATCTTGAAAGAACCACACCATTTAGAAATCCAGGCACTCCTGATTTATACATTTTATGATT
Organism: Rana muscosa; assembly: GCA_029206835.1. Classification (NCBI taxonomy): domain Eukaryota; kingdom Metazoa; phylum Chordata; class Amphibia; order Anura; family Ranidae; genus Rana; species Rana muscosa. The sequence continues at coordinate 736,447,670 of CM055116.1, forward strand.
CTATGTAGACTGGAAAAATCTTTATGGAATAGAACATTCACCTGTTTTTTTACTTTCAATTTTTATTTTGGAGTTTTGAATATACATTTTACCAAAATCACAGAGATTAATGCATATGTATAGTTTGCCGTCTACCAGCATACAGCAAAGAAATATAATAGAGGATATGTGTGTGTCTCTTTTATTCATAGAACACAAGAAGCTCACAACGCCTACAAGGCAACAAAAAGATAGAACAAATAATCACCCATCGGAGCAACACACATAAAAGTTTATTTAGTGGGAGATAGAGACACAGCTCCTGGTAAAAGCTCTGCACAGAAAAAAAAAAATTAGAAAGATTAAGTGAACATTTACTCATTTTCAAACAGATTTGCTCAGCTCATCACTAAAACACCTACTACTCCTTAACACAGTGGTCTCCAAACTGCAGCCCGAGGGCCGGATGCGGCCCTTTGCTTGCCTTTATCCGGCCCTTGGAGCACTATCCCTCCCAATGATACAAGACACTATTCTGCCATCTGACACTGACAATGGAGCACCACTTCTCCCACTGACACCGCTAATGGAGCACTATTCCTCCCTATGATACCAGCAATAAGGCCCTTTTCCTCCCGTTAATACCAGATGTTTACTCCCACTGATGCCAGGAAAATTTTCACTCCCGTTGGCCAAAGTTCGGCCCTCCAAGAGCCTGAAGGACAATAAACCGTTCCCCTTGTTTAGAATGTTTGGAGACCCCTGCCTTAACATATTTCCAATGTGCAGAAGGTTGAGGAACAGTATAATAAAAAAATTCATTATTTTTAGTTTAAGAGTCTCTCTCTGGTGTCCTTATTAGATAGATTTCTTCAGTGAAACATGTCTGCTGATTCACTACACCCAACACCTAGATGTAATGGAGAGGGAATGGAAACCTACCTTGAAAGAGAATGCAATAGCTGTATAATTATAGTACAAAAACATACCTTTGGGAAAACAAAGTTAGAATAAATACTTACCTAACCACTGTCTTATGCACTGCACTGCACTGCACTGCAAGGAGTGATATCACTATACCTCTGGAAAGATTATTGGTGAATAGTGAGTATCCCAAATCTCTTCTCTACTTGTGAGATGTGGTATTCTCATCCTTCCTAGGATCTCGCTGGAAGGATGGTGACTTCGCTCTCACCTTAGCGGAAGCCAAGGATAACGTAACTGTAGCGGGGTCCCCTTTAAGACTCCCAGGACTACCTTACCCAGAACCCCTTTCGGCAATGTTTCCACCCCAGAGACTCATGGGAGGGGTTATAAAAGGAGGAGGCAAGGCTGGGCTCGGCCTCTTTGGGACACGAGACTTCAGTGACTGATCCTCCTGTGCGGATGTGCCGGTGTGCAAGGCCTGAAGCCTGAGGCCTTGTGCAGCACCAAAGAGCCTTCCACCCCGCTGCGAGCCGGGGTGGCATCTGACTTCGCTTATCGACAGCCTTGGTTGGATCGGGGACCCGATCACTGGAGACACTGTGTGTGAGGACACAGTCGGTGGAAGTGCCCGGACAGGGATCACGTCCGGAGGGGTGAGCGAGCGTATGCTCAGACCATATACTGTTTATTGCTGATGTGCCTATAGACTGCCGTGGCCCACAAGTTTATATCTGATACTCTCACTGGAGATCCATATCAGAGTTGAACTCAGAGGTTTTTCAGTAAAGTGTTTGTTCTATCACAATCTTCCCACTGGATTACAAATGTTATTCTGTTATGAGCACCACCTTTAAAGACTTGCCGGTGAAGAAACCATCATCCCCTAGTGACTGAGTTTTAGGTATCTGAGCCAGGCCTGGCCAGCTAGTTAGTTCATTAGGTTGCTGCGCCACAGGGCGCCTAGTTAACGGTCGCCCACGCGGCGCACCTTTACTGTTCATTTAATGCATAGTGTGTTTATTGCTGCAGGGCTCTGCAATCTATTTCATGTAAACTGTTACCACTGTTAACCTTTTTACCACAAATCTAAAGTAAATTAGATACCCCTTTCAGTATTGCCTTGGTGTCTGAGTTTCATCATATAGCATAAGAATTATATTGCTGCCATAACTAACTGTGCCAGAAGGGGGTCGAGTAAATTGCTGGGGGTTGGCGGAGCTGTCTTCAGGGCCCAAACTAAATCTGCGGCCCTCTTAGTTGAAGGTATCGCTACACGTGGGGGTTCTCGTCCGGGATCCTGATACAGCAGTTAAACGCCAGAGGTGCCGGCATGGACCCACAAGCAATAGAAGAGTGGTGCAAAAGCTCTAGGGCAGAGCCAAACAACTCGATAGTCATCAGTCTCCCAGGGGAGGAATGGAAGACTGAGATGGTAGAGGAGTTAATGAAGTTAGTGTCCCCAGATCACACACCATGGGTGATAGATATAAAGTCAGACCCAGACACTTCATATCAGTATGCACTGGTGGAATACGGAGACGGGATACCAGAGGCTTGCAAGCGCAAGTGTGTAAAGACGCCAGACAATAGAGCCTTTAGGTTGGCGCCCGCAGTAACTATAAAGAAGGAACCATCACAGATGGGATCACCGCAGGCTGTGGCCCATACCTCACCAGAAAGAGGAGGTGGAGTGACACCCCCGGTGGCACCCACACCTGCCACTGCTATATCACCAGAATTGATAAAGGCAATAGGGGATCTACTAATCAAATGTCAGAAGACAAACACAGTGCATGTAGAGCAGGGATATGCAATTAGCGGACCTCCAGCTGTTGCCAAACTACAAGTCCCATGAGGCATAGCGAGACTCTGACAGCAGCAAGCATGACACTCAGAGGCAGAGGCATGATGGGACTTGTAGTTTTGCAACAGCTGGAGGTCCGCTAATTGCATATCCCTGATGTAGAGACTAGCTACCGGAGACTGAAAACATTCTCAGGAAAGCTCCCTGTCCCTGCAGGGGAAGAAGATTTTGATACCTGGGTGGAGCAGGCATTACAAGCAGTAGAGGCATGGGAGGTGCCTGAAGCGAAGAAGAGGCAACGAGTGATAGAAAGCCTCAAAGGCGCAGCAGCAGAAGCAGTGAAAAGCTTTTGGTTTGGGAATGCAGATTGCACGGCTCAAGACTGTCTAGCCATGCTACAGGAAGAGTTTGGTCAATTGGAAAAGGTGACAGAGATGGTCTACCAATTTGAACATACTTTCCAACAGCCAAGTGAGAAACTTTCAGAGTATGTTAGGAGACTGAACAGGTTGCTGTGCAAGATTGTGTTGAAGAAGGGAATGAAGCCCCAAGATACAGATGCGGCAAGAATGAAGAAAGTCTTAAAGGGAGCGTTACGCTCGGATCCAGTCTGGCTGCACCTGAAAACCTTGGGAGGAGGAACGTTACTGACTTATGCTGACTTGATAAAAATCATCAGAGATGAGGAGGCGCTACAACAGGACCAGCAAATGATTAAGACAAATGTTGTCCCGCACAGGTGCTGGTCAATCCAGTGATGACCCCTGAAAGAGACTCAGAGGTAGACACTCTAAAATCACAAATGTCCAAGGTGTTAGAGATGTTGACCTCTCTGATAGCAAAAGACCCAGAGGGTCCCAAGAGAGAAGTACCAAGGAAGGAATTATTCCCAATTGCCTCAGCACCCGCATCTTTACAAGAATTGGGAGATATAGTCTGCTTTAACTGTGGAGGAATTGGCCATATTGCAGCTACATGTTCTAGTCCCAAGAAGAAGAAAACGGACAACCGCAAGCTGGCGGGAAACTTCAGAGGGCCCCGGTGAAGGAGTCAACCGGGTGCCCATCACCTTCAGTGAGCTCCAAGCTGAATGCGAAGCAGAAGAAAAGAAGAGATAAAACACCTCAGGGGAAACATAACATTCCTCAACAGAGATACACCCCAGAGAAAGGGGGCAAGACCCCTCAGAAGAGGCACAGCACTCCCCAGAGGGGGTGCACACCTAAGAAAAACTATAGTATCCCTCAGCGGGTCCGTACACCCATTGAAAGGAGGGAAATCAATGCATACCAGGCTCAAGAAAGATTAAAATTCAAAGAGAGTTGGACGAGAGAGAGTCCGAAGGGAAAGGGCCAGAAGAAGGCGACCCCTACCAGGCCATATCCGGAGAAGCTGGTAGGCCCATCTCCTATAGTGCCCATTCAAGTGTAGGGAGTCTACACCAGAGCAATCTTGGATACTGGGGCACAAGTGACCCTATTATACCGGGATTTCTACGATAAACACTTGAGTCACCTGCCCATCCAGAAGATAGAGGAACTGGAAATATGTGGGATTGGAACCCAGAGTTTCCCCTATGATGGCTATCTGCCCGTCAAGATGACTTTTGACCCATCCGTGGCTGGGAAGGCCGAAGTGTTTGACACTCTGGCAGTTGTGTGCCCTCGACCGCCAGGAGCCAACAAGAGTTCCCTTATACTAGGGACGAACACGGACCTGGTCCGAAGACTCTTGACCCCTCTAGTGGAAGAGAAGGGGCAAGCGGCCACCAAGATCCACCCCATGCTGAAGACGGCCTACCAACGGCTGCTCCTAGAGCAGAAGACCCCTGGAGAGGGGATAGGGAAGGTGTGGAGACTTGGAAAAGAAGGGGTAGTGTTGCAGCCCGGCGAAGTAACCTGTCTCAGAGCCACTGTGAAGCTTACTTGGGAGCAGCCTGGACCCTTTGTCATGTTGGAGTCCGACCCAAGGGAAGAGTCCCCCGGTCTGGAAGTGATACCAGAAGTGATTCCACTGAAGGCCCTGAAGAAGGCCCATTGTAGAGTTCCGGTGAGTGTTAGGAACACTACAGATGGCCCCATGGAAATCCCAGCCGGGATGCTGCTGGGCCAGGTGAGCCCTGCTGCCCCTGTTACCCTATCAGAAGTCAAGCGGACGGGTGAAGGAGGAGATGTTTGGGAGAAGCTGTCCATGGAAAACCCGAATCTGCCCAGGGCTTGGAAAGAGAGAGCCAAGGCCCAGTTGATCAGATGGGAGAAGATCTTCTCCAAAGATGAGTTCGATGTGGGGTGTGCAAGGAGTGCCACCCATCGGATCCGCCTCCAAGAAGATAAGCCCTTCAGAGAGAGGGTCAGGCGGGTCCCACTAGCAGATCTGGAGGATCTAAGGGAACAACTTGCAGAACTCAAAAGGACTGGTGTGATCCGGGAGTCTAGAAGCCCCTATGCCTCCCCGATAGTGGTGGTCAGAAAGAAGAATGGGTCATTGAGGCTCTGTATAGACTACAGGACTCTCAACAGGAGAACGATACCCGACCAGTACACCACTCCGAGGATAGAGGACGCTTTACAGAGTTTGTCTGGAGCCAAGTGGTTCAGCGTTATGGATCTCAAGAGTGGATACTATCAGATCCCTATGCATCCAGAAGACAAGGAGAAGACAGCCTTCATAACCCCAGTGGGGTTCTTTGAGTTTGATCGAATGCCCCAGGGACTGTCTGGAGCTCCTGCTACCTTCCAACGTCTTATGGAGAAGACTGTAGGAGACATGAACCTTATTGAAGTCCTTGTATACCTGGACAATGTCATTGTCTTTGGGAGAACCTTGGAGGAACACGAGGGGAGGCTGGAAAAAGTCTTGAGGAAACTCAGTGAGGAGGGATTCAAGCTTTCGCCTGAGAAGTGTCGGTTCTACCAGTCTTCTGTGAACTATCTGGGGCACATAGTGTCTAAAGAAGGGGTGGCCACAGACCCTGAGAAATTGGAGGCAGTTACCTCCTGGCCAAGACCCACCACAGTAACAGAACTCAGATCCTTCTTAGGGTTCTGCTCCTATTACAGGAGGTTTGTGGAAGGATTCGCCCAAATTGCTAGACCATTGAATGAACTGCTCAAGTCTGAGGGAGAAGAGGACGACTCAGGGCCCAGGAAGCCGGGAGAGTCAGTCAGAGATCAGTGGAACCATAAGTGTGAAGAGGCCTTCCAGGCGTTGAAGAAGAGCCTAACCACTGCTCCAGTCTTGGCCTACGCAGACCCAACCAAACCCTATGAACTACACGTAGATGCTAGTCATGATGGTATGGGAGGAGTACTTTACCAAGAACACGAAGGGCAACTACGGCCTGTTGCCTACGTGAGCAGGAGCCTGACCCCCTCTGAGAAAAACTACCCCACTCACAAGCGGGAGTTCCTGGCCCTTAAGTGGGCGGTAGTAGACAAGCTCAAAGACTACCTGTATGGGGCGGAGTTCACTGTGAAGACCGACAACAACCCCCTTACCTACCTTTTCACTACAGCAAAGCTGGACGCCACTGGACACAGGTGGCTGGCCGCATTGTCCGGATTCAATTTCAGCCTAAAGTACAGGCCAGGGATTGGGAATCGAGATGCAGACGCTCTGTCCAGGAGATCTCATGGTCCCACCCGTGACATGGAAGACTGGACTCAAGTGGCACCTGACGGGGTGCGGGCCCTTTGCCAAGGGGCTGAATTACAAGCCAGAGGGGGCTCAAGGGCGGAAGAGATAGGAGTTACCATGGTAGGAGTCCCCAGACAATACTGTGGAGTTACCCAACTGGAGGAAGACCATCTGCCAAAGCTGTCCAAGAAGGAACTAAGATGTGACCAATTAGAAGACCCCATGGGGAAATTAGTTCTGGAAGCCCTGGAGAATCAGGATCCAAACAGACTCCTGAGTCACTCCTCAAAGGAAGCTCGCCTGTTGAGGAAAGAGTGGGACAGGTTACAGGTGCATCAGGGAGTTGTCTACCGAAGGGGCCCCTCTGATGACCTGGAAGACAAATGGCAATTGTTTCTTCCGGAAAAACACCAAGAGACTGTTCTGATTGCCCTACATGACAATCATGGTCACCTAGGGGCGGAAAGGACCTTTCAACTTGTCAGAAGTCGGTTCTATTGGCCTTGCACGAGGGCAGAAGTGGAAGAGTACTGCCATTCATGTGCACGCTGCATCCAGAGGAAGACTTTACCCCATCAAGCTGCCCCAATGGGCCATCTGCAAAGTCAAGGCCCAATGGATCTGGTATGCATTGATTTCCTCTGCCTCGAACCCGACCTGAGTGGACTAGGAAATGTTCTGGTGATATCCGATCATTTCACCCGGTATGCCCAAGCTTTCCCAACCAAAGACCAGAAGGCTTCCACAGTAGCCAAGGTACTTATGGAGAAGTATTTTGTTCATTATGGGCTGCCCCAGCGACTTCATTCAGATCAAGGAAGGGACTTTGATAGTCGGCTGATCCGGAAACTCCTGGATTCGTTAGGAATCAAGAAAACTCGAACCCCACCTTACCACCCACAGGGAGATGCTCAGCCGGAGAGGTTTAACCGAACCCTGCTCAACATGTTGGGGACTCTGGAAAGTGAGAGCAAACACATAGCAGCTATAGTACACGCTTACAACTGCACCACCAGTGATGCTACAGGCTACTCCCCATATCGACTCATGTTTGGGAGAGAAGCGAGGTTGCCTGTGGACCTGGCCTTTGGCACTTCTTTAGACCATTCCTCAGCCACATCCCACAAAGGATATGTGGACAGGCTCAGACACAGCCTGAAAGTAGCTTATGAACAAGCTCAAGCGGCCTCAGATCAAAGGGGAGCCCGAAACAAAAGAAACTTCGACTTGAAGGTCCAGGTACAAGACCTGCAGCCCGGGGATCGAGTACTGCTACGCAATCTGGGGGTCCCTGGAAAACACAAACTTGCAGACAGATGGAGATCTGAACCCTATGTCATCTGTAGGAAGCTGCCGGGCCTACCTGTCTACAAGTTGAAGCCAGAAGGAAAGGTAGGACCACTGAAGACGTGGCATTGAAACCACCTGCTCCCACTTGCTGAAGCGGTCAGGATACCCCCAGTGAGGGACTCCCCTGAACCAGTCTCTATTCTAGATACCCCCAGGCCAAACACTCAGTCCCAGACATCTCGGGCTGAAGATGGAGAAGCTTCCGAACTCAGTGGAGATGAAGAAAGAGAATTTGACTGGCTGTGGCCATCCCCAACTCAAGGAGCTTCTGCTATAGATCTTCCAACTACTGAAGACACTATAGATGGACAACTGAATGCAGAAGCCGCTGAATTCATCCCATCTAGTCCTTCATCGGATTACTGGGAAGATGCCTGTGATGTTTACCCTGAACAGGACCCTAGAGACTCTATGTATCCCTCGGCTCCTGAATCAGATGTTACAGAGCCTGCCGTGTTGCCTGAACCTGTTATAGAAGAAGAGCCTGTGGTGCCAGAGCCAGAAACCCCAAGGGAACAAAGGGCTCGCAGAGTCATAAGGCCTCCCAGAAAGTTGACCTACCCACAAATGGGGAAGAGCTCAGAGGATTCTGTGGTCACTGCTAGGAGGAGTGTAGAGAATCCGGATCCCTCCACTGTTCATTTGGTACAGTTAGGCAGGCCACTCAGGATAGTGTGACCTATGGGCAAGGGAATCCAACCCCTCGGTTTTGGTGGGAATTCCCTATGCCAACCTCTTATGCAATGTTGTCTGGGGTTGTACGCAGTGTATGCTAGAATTTTCTTTGGGGACCAAAGAATTTAAGTGGGGGGAGTGTGTAGCGGGGTCCCCTTTAAGACTCCCAGGACTACCTTACCCAGAACCCCTTTCGGCAATGTTTCCACCCCAGAGACTCATTGGAGGGGTTATAAAAGGAGGAGGCGAGGCTGGGCTCGGCCTCTTTGGGACACGAGACTTCAGTGACTGATCCTCCTGTGCGGATGTGCCGGTGTGCAAGGCCTGAAGCCTGAGGCCTTGTCCAGCACTAAAGAGCCTTCCACCCCGCTGCGAGCCGGGGTGGCATCTGACTTCGCTTATCGACAGCCTTGGTTGGATCGGGGACCCGATCGCTGGAGACACTGTGTGTGAGGACACAGTCGTGGAAGTGCCCAGGCTGGGATCGCGTCCAGAGGGGTGAGCGAGCGTATGCTCAGACCATATACTGTTTATTGCTGATGTGCCTATAGACTGCCGTGGCCCACAAGTTTATATCTGATACTCTCACTGGAGATCCATATCAGAGTTGAACTCAGAGGTTCTTCAGTAAAGTGTTTGTTCTATCACAATCTTCCCACTGGATTACAAATGTTATTCTGTTATGTGCACCACCGTTAAAGACTTGCCGGTGAAGAAACCATCATCCCCTAGAGACTGAGTTTTAGGTATCTGAGCCAGGCCTGGCCAGCTAGTTAGTTCATTAGGTTGCTGCGCCACAGGGCGCCTAGTTAACGGTCGCCCACGCGGCGCACCTTTACTGTTCATTTAATGCATAGTGTGTTTATTGCTGCAGGGCTCTGCAATCTATTTCATGTAAACTGTTACCACTGTTAACCTTTTTACCACAAATCTAAAGTAAATTAGATACCCCTTTCAGTATTGCCTTGGTGTCTGAGTTTCATCATATAGCATAAGAATTATATTGCTGCCATAACTAACTGTGCCAGAAGGGGGTCGAGTAAATTGCCGGGGGTTGGCGGAGCTGTCTTCAGGGCCCAAACGAAATCTGCGGCCCTCTTAGTTGAAGGTATCGCTACATAAGTATATACTTAACTTATTTTCTCACAAATATATTTTAGGACTACTATCACACAGAAATGTGGAAAGGCAAAGGAATCTGATCTGATGAATGAACCTTGAATTTGAGTACAAGGGCTGCTTTTAGGAACTGTAGTACAATTTCATTTTACAAAAGTGACCAGTAGAAAAATTGCAAAAAAAGGGCATAAAAGCAAAATCGGTGATTTCCATTTCCCACACACACACATTTGCCACCTTTGCACTAATGGCATCACCACATTTCCTTAAGCCAGTTTCCTCTTACCTGATCTCTGGCCCTGTCTTCAGTGAAACAGATGGCATATACCTATTACCTAACCTAGAAATATTATATCACTTTTTTTGTCATGCTTAATAGAAGTATCAAAATCAACATCAAGAACAAACTATTTTTTCTCTAACAGCCGAGTTTTCCTCTCAATTAAAACAGCTCTTTTGAAGGGATGCTGCTTGGAGAGATAGCACTTATATTTTACTATGCCTGAATGGACTTGGCTTTGTGAAAGTGGATGAAAGTGATTCAATTAAGTCCATCATAAGAGTGCAAACAAAGCTTCTTTACTTGCCTTTCCAAGATAGAACAAAAAAAATAAAAAATAATATCTGCATGTGGTAGGCTGCAAACACAAAGAGTAAAGAGGTTTGCATATGTTGCATAGACCCAGAAATAAGTCCCAGTCTCAGTAAATGTTCAAAATAAAAAGTAAACCAGTCCTGGAAAAAAATAGAGGCTAGCAGTTTGACCTTTTTAAAAATGCTTATTGCCTGTCTTTTATTGTGACTTACTGAGTTCAACCGTTTGGGTCACCTCTTGGAACATGTATCAGGAAACTTACCACAAGTCCTTACAGCCATACTTGGTTTGGGTTACTGACACATAGTATTAAAGTGTTACTAAATCCAGAACCCTGCATTGACTATATCTGGTACACACACAGTACTCAGAACATGGAAATGCAATTATTTTAGTAAATATAAACTGCTAAATACCTTTTCTCAACAGCAGTATATATAGCAGTCTTGTGACTTCATTTAGTGTCTGGTTAAAGCTTGTAGGAGGAGTTTTCATTCTACTTTGACTGTCCTATAAGGCTGCAGGACCCCTGACCCTCTGTCTGGACAGTGCTGATTGGCCTTGTGCTGATCACATGCACCCTCCCCCAAAAAAAAAACTCTCTAGCAATATACACCAAACTGAGCTTTTGAAGAGTGCCCCCAAGACTCTGTAGTAGGATCAGAGGAGACAGGATCAAACAGTCTTTTTTACACAATGCAGACGGTTAACCCCTTAGGTTGTACAGTGAGTATAACAAGCATGCTTTACTGCATATACAGACTGATTTTACTGCTGTGGGTTTAGTAACACTTTAAAGATAGAGGGTCAGCATGACAGCCAGGCCATTAACAGTGAGCCTGCTAATATAATGCCACAACCATCCTATATTTTTGGGCTCGCTGCATCAGTGCTATATGAGCTACATCTGCCTCCTCCTGACTAAAACTTCTGGCCACCCCTTGTAGCTGGAGAAAAGTCAATTTTGGAATTAATTTCAGAATCTCTCTTAAGGCCTTGTCGTCTATAGGCTCTATAGGCCAAATACAAACTTGTTCTTCAACCAGTTCTCTGTGTTATCTGTTGCCATTTTCCTTTTCAAGGATATGAGGCAATCTTGTAGTATACTAATGAACTGGGATACTGTTGATAAACCCTTCTTCTGGTAATGATGTAAATTCCTCTTTGTGCAGGGCAGGAAGCAAAGCAGTGTTCTAATGGATTTCCTTAATTATGAACACCACCTGACAAACAAGGAAGGAATGTTCCATGCTATGGACCGGTTGTGAGATAAATAAATAAAATAAAATAGAATAGAATATACTCTGAGCTGCTGCCCCCACTTAGACTACTATCGTAATAGAGCCAATGAACAATATAAGGTTGTGGGGTGGGTGTGACTCTGCTTTATTTTTGGTGTGTGCCCCTTAACCACTTCATTACCCAGCCATAGTCAAATGACGTCCACAGATGGGATCTCCCATCCTGGGTGGACGTCATATGATGTCCTGGGCTTTGTGGGGGGATATCTGAATGATGCCTGCAGCTAGAGACATCATTCAGATATCATTCGTTCATGCCGGCGATTCTGCGCGCGATAAGAATGATCATAGCGGCAGTTCCGCCGATTGATCGTTCTTATAGGCGACGGGAGGGGACATCCCCCCCTCCCGCCGCCATCCGGTGCTTATCCGGGCTCTCCCGTGCCATCGGGGGCCCGGAGAAAGAATCGTCCGGTGCTGGATGATGAGCATAGAGATTTCCGGTGACCAGATGGTCACCAGTCATCTCTATGACCGTCGGAGGATGGAAAGCATGAGATCTGGAAAAATAAATCACCAATCTCATGCTTAAGCATGAGATCGTGATTTATTTTTTCTGATCTCATGCTTTCCAGCCTGGAGGAGAGATGTGGGGTCTTATTGACCCCGCATCTCTCCATAAAGAGGACCTGTCACACACCATTCCTATTACAAGGGATGTTTACATTCCTTGTAACAGGAATAAAAGTGATCAAAAAATAAAAATGTAAAAAAAGTGTAAAAATAAAAAAAATGAAGTAGAATAAAAAATAAAATTAAAACGCCCCTGTCCCCGGTAGCTCGCGCTCAGAAGCGAACACACACGTAAGTCCCGCCCACATATGTAAACGCCATTCAAGGTATCGCCGCGTGCGTTAGAGCGTGTGCAACAATTCTAGCACTAGACCTCCTCTGTAACTCTAACCTGCTAACCTGTAAAAAATTTCGAAGCGTCGCCTATGGAGATTTTCAAGAACCGAAGTTTGGCGCCATTCCATGAGTGTGCGCAATTTTAAAGCATGACATATTAGGTATCTTTTTACTCGGCGTAACATCATCTTTCATATTTTACAAAAAAATTGGGCTAACTTTACTATTTTGTTATTTTTAATTCATGAAACCATTTTTTTTCCCAAAAAAAGGCGTTTGAAAAATTATGGCGCAAATACTGTGCAAGATAAAAAGTTGCAATGGCCGTCATTTTATTCCCTAGGGTGTCTGCTAAAAAAACATATATATAATGTTTGGGGGTTCTGAGTAATTTTCTAGCAAAAGAATGTTGATTTGTACATGTAGGAGAGAAGTGCCAGAATAGGCCCGGTATGGAGGTGGTATAAAAGCCCTGTATTGAAGTGGTTAAAAGACACTTGGAGTAAACGTGCTCATGAAGTGACAAATTTCTGCTCAATATGTTAAATGTGCAAATAAATAAAATAAATATAAAAATCGAATTAGGTCGTATTGAAAATAAATTCATAAACTGTGTAGTCAATTAAAAAATTCATGAGTTGTGCAATCAATCAAAATATATCTCTACACAATAAAGTGACTAGTGCTGTGTCTAAAATGGTTCCTTGGCATCCGTGGAATAAACCAGGAAAAAGTGACATGTGCTATGAAACAATATATAGGTCCATAATATATTGTTCCATCCCATAGATCCCATCTGTGGACGTCATTTGACTATGGCTGGGTAATGAAGTGGTTAAGGGGCACACACCAAAAATAAAGCAGAGCCACACCCACCTCACATAAAATATTGTCATTTGAATCTTTAAATCTCGCAGTGTGCCAGTGACTCCACTCGTGCTCCCCCTCTCTCCTCACTCATCAGAGATTTTACCCCTTTAAAGGGGAAAATCAGCATTCACAGCATTTTGTGGCTATATACACAATCCAGATCAAGGGCTGTCCTTTTCCTCTCTTTTCTTCGTCTGCCCATCCAAATCAATCACTAGCCAATGGCTGCGCTGCTATCAATCTATCCAATCAGCCGCCAGACTTCGTGGAGAAGGGGACACGGGGGGACGCGCACAGCAAGTGAACAGGCTCAGGTAAGTAAACGGGGGGCTGGGGAGACCGTCATTTCCAGGTGTTTTTTCACCTTAATGCATAGGATGCATTAGCGTGAAAAAACGCAAACCTTTACAACCCCTTTAGGATCAAGGAAACTATTTAAAGAAATTATGTACAGGAAGTAACCTGCTTTGGGGTATGGTTAGTCTCTGGTGTGTGATCTGAGGTTTTGGTGATTCCTGTGGGGCTTTATTAACTGAAAAGTAATGCAGACACAAAATCTTATGTTGTCACCTACATTGGGTAATTATGTACAGGTAAATATGTTTTTTTTTTTTTATATCTGCCAGGAACATGATTGCAACTTCAAAACAAACACATACACCAACTACATGTATTTACTCAGCTTGTCATACTGTATATTTACAACATAAAACAGCAAAATTGCCAAAAATTTGTTTTATTTCAAGAATATGCAACTCTTGTGAAATTCTCATATTTGCTCTCTTGCTGGTCAGATGCTAGCAGTTTTTTCAAACATCAAAGCAAGGTAAAAATAGCACGTATTCATTGCAGTAAATTATGAGTTACCATTTAGCATAACTCCTGACTTTCTGCAATGCAGTAACCTACACGTTAAGGTTGAACTATTCTAACTATAACTCATAAGAGTATTCGTAGAATGGTTCTACCAAAGCTCAGAAGTTACTGCATTGCAGTAAATTATGAGTTATGATAGAATGGTTCTGAGGGTAGGGTGGGCAGAGTGGCAGGTGTGAAAGAACTTTGTTCATGAGGTTTCAGGTATGTGGTGAATTTGTAAGGGAGTGTGGTGTTTGATGGGCTTGTTTGGGAGTGTTCTACATTGAAGAGTGCGAGTGTGTGTAGGATAATGCAGGTATGGTGGCAGCAAGTAGGATGTTGATGGTTGATTATATGTTTGTTGATGATGAACCAGCGGAGGAATTTGTCTCATGTCATATTCCAGTTAGTGTAGAAAACCATTATTGTTTTCCTCTCTTCCTTGTTCTTCTCTGTGACGAGGCCTGCAGAGTTGCTCTCTCATCTCTCCTAACACAGTCTTTATTTCTGATCACGCTTGCTGTGTATCCAGGGTTTTTAGCAGCTTTTTGGATTTTGACATTGAAAGTTTATAATCCTTTTTCATCCTGGATCACTCACTGGTGCTTGAGGTTGGCTGCGGAAGTGATAACTGACCAGACGGAATAGCCTCTGCATCTTCCTCCACATCTAATTCCTCATCTTTAAAGACATGTATACTATCTTGACTATCTGAAAGGTTTCCTGATGATCTAAACATTATAAAATACTAATTTTAATTTATTGTTATGGTTTGGAGGGATCTTCAATTGTTTCTGGTCCTGACAGGAAGTCAAAGAAAAACTTCTTAACAACTCAGATAACAATAAAACACAACAGATGATAAAATTATATAGAAGAACATCCATTACTCCATTTTCATGACAGTCTGCAAAAATTGCAACTCCTCAAAGTAAACATGCGTTCTCTCTTTCTGCGTCCCAGGTCCACTCAGTTGTTTAGCAATCACATGTAAATCCCTTTAAATCAGTCTCACAGGGACTTTTATTTATCTTTCACATTGAACAAACAAAAATAAATGTATTTACCGGTATATAAAACATAATGAAAAGATAGTGTGAGGAGGTTTTAAAAGGTATGTGTTGCTATCTCCAGTATTTCTATGTCAATACCTCTTTAGTTATATGATTTATAGTTTAAATTGTGGTTATAAAGTTATATAGATTATATACAATGTAGTTTAATTATTGTTGTATCATTTATTGAAAAATTGAAGAAATTGAATTGAAGAAATTGAAATTGAAGAAATTGAAGAATCGGCTCAGATGAGGACACTGCTGGATGCCTGGACAGGTAAGTGCCCTAATACTAAAAGTCGGTATTTGTAGCTGCTGACTTACATTTTTTGGGGGGGAGCTTGGAGCTCCACTTTTAGCAGACAGGGTTATGTCAGGTGTATGTTTTGTGCAGAGAGCCTCACACTATAGGTGTGCCCCCTTACATTGGTGGTGAATGGAAGGAAAGCCTCTTTACATTGGTGGTCAACGGGAACGACCTCTTACTTTGGTATTCAATGGGAGGAAAATGTTTCACTTACAGACTGATAAATAGATTGGTGTCAGTTGTTACTTACCTTATGCAGGGAAGCCGCTCTGCTGATCCTGCACTGCTTACTTTAGGTCAGCTTATTGACATCCATGCTGAAATTCTGCAGGCACCAATGTGCGTGTGATCATTCCTTGCAGGAAGTTGATAGATGGGCAACTGACCTGGAGCACACACCTAAGCAAGGGTCACATGCTCTAGGTGCCCAGGCCTTGCAAAATCCCTAATTGTCTGCATTGAGTCTCTATGTTCCTCCTGTGGATAAGTGAGTTCCTTTTAGATGCTTACGTTTCCTTACACAGTCAAAAAAGGTTCTGTTGGATAACTGGTTTCCTCCCAAACTGGGACTAGTGTATTAATATGGTAGAGAAATTAGAATGTGAGATCATTTATGGGACAGAAAATGTGAATTAATCTTTAGACAATGCAGATTTCTTCATCAGTAGTATATAAAAACCAGAAAATAATAAATGCTGTCACATAGAGAAACAAAAAATGGTTAATGTCTCTTTACCTATCTCTAGCGATTGAAAGGCTGCCTATTCTTTTTTTCCCTCTGGTGTTTAGTCATGGCTTCTTTCCCTTGTGAAAAATCCAGCTTACTGACAGTTTCAATTAATGCCAGATTATTTTATCACTAGGATTTTGACACTTGAAGAAAGATGTATAAAAATATTTAGACTGTCAGAATTATCCTATTTAAAGCATTAGTGATTATATAGAATAATAGGAAACTTTTAAAGGACCTAATCTATGAAGAATATCAGTTGAAGTATTTTTGAGCCATTAAAATAGATGGCCTAACAGCAAAGTTTCTTAGGGGCATTTTTTGCCATTGCTGTGCCCTGAGTCTATTATAGCACATACATTAATGTAGTTTATGAGGTAAATTTTTAAAGCAGTGAATACGACAATTATAAAACATTTACTGCAAGTGAATGTTCCTGGTGCGTATGTTTTGAAATATAGTGATTGATTAACCTGCAGTGAATGTTTGGTTATCACTTTCACTGCTCAATAAATATGCCACTGAGGGTGAATAGAAACGTCCTGACAATACGCAATGTTCCCATTTTTAGCATCAAGAGGAGCTGGTTTTAGCACAATTTACTTTTAAAATCTGCATTTGAGAAGGGGTAGGTCCTTTCCTCTCCTGTTAGTAAAGGGGTCAAAGCAGAGAGGCTGACAACTGTTGCCCAGCTTCTATTGTTTTTCTATATACCCATACTGAATGGCATAACAGTCCTAAAGATGGCATGTATATACCAACTAGAGAAATACTCTACTCATGGCCTCTTAGCAGCACTGTACTGAATTCTTTAATCCTTATTTGATGCCCCATAATTTCTATCATACACATCATTTTAATAAATACATTGAGAACCTTCTGATAATAAATTGTGCTAATATTCACTTCATATTCAGTTATAGAATCATGGTTGAATATTTAAAGTAAACAAAAATTTGCTTTTCACATAGATGGATAACTGAAGTTAATGTTCACACAATCTGTTGTGAGAAGATTCTTAACTCCTGTAGTAAATGAACCCATATATCTTAAATGTCCACCAGCACCATATTGTGCTCATTCTATGTCTCACAAGCATTTTCCACAAATGGCATCGCCTTGAGCCCTATAACTCGTTACACGTCCCTCTTGTAGGGATGAGCCAAATGTACCTGGGTTCAGTTCAAAGCTGGTTAGGTAAACACTCCTAAAGATCAGGTGTTGATCCTGATCCCTATTGAAGTCAATGGGAGCCAAATGTTAAAAAACAGTAATCAATAAGTGCACCTCCAAAGAAAATGTAAAAGGAAAAAGAAAGTCCCAAATGATAACTCCTTATGTGCTCGGAAAGGGATCCAGGAACAGCCAGGGGGGCACACAAGGAAAAAACCACACAAGAACTCGCTCTATTAACCAGGGATGGATCTCATGGAAGGAATGAACACCAGCACAGGTGCCTTCTAGCAGCAATGAAAATGTACCGTATATACTCAAGTATAAGCCAACTCGAGTATAAGCCGAGGTACCTAATGTTGCCAAAAAAACTGGGAAACCTTACTGATTCGAGTATAAGCCGATGCCCCACTGTTCCCTAGCTCGCTGTTCCCTATTTTACATTGTAAATATTACCTGTAAAGAAGTTGCGGCTGCGGCGTCCATCGTTCAAATTCCGCAGCGTCCATCGTTCAAATTCCGCGGTCTCTTCCTGTTCCTTCCTTGATAGGCGATTCTCAGCAGACACTCTCCGCCTATCACGATCATTCTCTCATCCTCAGTTTTCCCAGCAGACACTGTGTTGGGTGAAAAGGAGAAGAAAAATTGCGCTCAGAATTAAGGGGTGGCAATTGTTGGGTGGCTCCAAATTGCCTGGGTAACGGTCTCAAGCTGCCACTAACCTGATAAACATACTCAGTGAAACAAAAGAAAAAATATAAATAGTGGCGCTAAACCAAAGTTAAAAAACAACTAGTGACAATATGACATACTGATTTGTCATACATACAGTGCATAAAACCCTTGTTAATAACGTGTCAAAAAATAATAAACAAACCTAAAAATATATAATTGACTTATAACAAAAATCAATGAATTCCCTATATATGTGGTATAAATGTAAATAAACATGTGATATACTACACATATGTCGCACTAAGCGTCAGTCTGCGTAATCAAAAATTCTGTCCAAAGCAAATAAACTGAAACACCCGTGCATAAATCAAATCCAAAAAATTCCACAGTGCTTGTCTGAAGAGTGATAACCACCACCGAATACAGGTCAGCAGCTTACCGGATTAAATTGGTCCCCTATGACGGAGGACCTATAATCGCATCAAAGCAATCCCAGTTAGATGGTAAGAATTCCTGTATCCACCTCTTCAAACGAAACTCCCACAGCAAAAGGCAAGCAGTATGACCACAACAGTACCATGTAAAAGAGGAAAGGAATGCCTCGCTGGTGTAAAATCCTTGGGTTTATTAATACAAATATGAAAAAACACTTACAGAAATGTTGCAAGGAAACAGCCTTGAACTTGCGGCGCCGGCCGGACGCCGACAAGTAAACCCATCCTAGGAGATCGAGCAGTAAGGGGATGACGTCACCACGTCGCTCGGTCCGCCCTACGCGTTTCGTGATAGGTCACTTCGTCTCGGGGCACGGGCGGCGTGGTGCGTCACCCCCTCTTGTAGTAAACACAATAACAAACCAAACCTCGTTCTGGGGGAAAGCGCACGCGCACATCGAGGACAGACAACCAAGCCTCTATTCAGATGGAGTGACAGAGAATACACCATTAATAAAATGATGCTCCGGCACTCCGCGCATGCGTAATTCCCCCAAGAACTAGAGGGAAAGACATCTGCATGCCGCACTCCGCAGCCGCCTTCATCTACCGCGGGATGACCCCGCAAAGACAAAGAACGGCAACCGGAAATGCGGCAAAAACTAACAAAAATAATATATAAAATTGTTTTTTTATTTATTTTTATACAAAAAAAAAAAAAAAAAAATTTTTATATGGCAAAATTCCCAAAGGGTTGGTTCACCGGAACTTCCCCCAAGAGGGTAGATGGAAAAGCCAAAAAATAAAAAAACCAAGATAAATTAAAACAGACAGGACAAATTGTTATAAAGTGCATGTCATGATCATACACGCACAAACAACCATTTCCTATCAGACCCATTACAGGTACATTTAAAACCACTACAAAATTAACATAATTTAATATCATTCATAAACCCACACGATCAATGAAGATTTCTACCATACATCCATACACACACACCTAATTGGCTGCGTGCAGGGAAAGGAAGTAAACCATCAGGGGAGACCAACCTATGGGTGAACATGAGGCAATCTTAAAAATTAGTCACACGTGGACCCACAAAAGTCCCCCTGAGTGTTCACCAATGTATGTACTAAATGGCTATTGTGTCATACATAAAAAATAATTTAAAATTAAAAAATTGTAAAAAATACAATAAAAACAATTCATGTCTGTTAATAAACATTGGCAATAAACACCAATGTCATGTTGTCCAAACGATTGACCTGCTTGGATGTGCATATTCCCAAGGGGACTACATCATTACCCATCAAACTCATAGGCCCCAACTCCAATCAAAATAAAAGATCAGACTGGGCCCCAGAGTCTATAGACATCAATGCATGCACCAACTACGAATTGTTGATGAATGCGTTGATGTCAGTGTCAACGTTCAGGCCAAAAGGCACATAAGACTTCAAGCGGTATATCCAAGCCATCTCTTGTCTGGATATCTCCCTCACTAGTGAGCTGCCCCTCCAGTGGGGTCTATACTTGTCTATAGCCACAAATAAAGTCTTAGAAGGGTCTCTCTTATGTACAAGATCGTAATGTCTTGATACAGAGTGCTTATCGAAACCCTTTCTAATGTTGGCTATATGCTCGTTTAGTCTAACCCTCAGTGCCCTCTTGGTCCTCCCCACATACTGGAGTCCACAAGGGCACTGAATAAGGTAGACCACCCCCTCGGAGGAACAGGTTATAAATGGTTCCACCTCATAGGATCGTCCTGTACTAGTTGATGTAAACTGACAGATCTTCCTATCCTGACAAGCATTTAATGAGCAGACCTGACACTTTTTGCATCTATGATAGCCAGTCAAATTTTGCAAAAAAGTCCTGTGTTCCCTAGGGGGATCTTGTACACTCGGCGCAACCCGATTCGACAATGAAGATGCTCCCCTAAAAACAACTGACGGTCTGTCAGGTAAAATGGGTGCTAGTAATTGATCACTCGCAAGCACATGCCAATGCTTGCAGATCAACCGTTTAATGCTCTGGTGCTGGGCAGAAAAAGTGGTAATGAATGGAAGTGAATAATCTCCCCCATTCTCATCCCTTACCCGATCCCTCAAAAGTGAGGTTCTATCTATCTCTCTGTGGTGTTGGGTGTTCCGCCAATCACAGACGTCTGCTGGAAAACTGAGGATGAGAGAACGTTCGTGATAGGCGGAGAGTGTCTGATGAGATTCGCCTATCACGGAAGGAACAGGAAGAGACCGCGGAATTTGAACGATGGACGCCGCGGAATTTGAACAATGGACGCTGCAGCCGCAACTTCTTTACAGGTAATATTTACAATGTAAAAATTTCGATGACTCGAGTATAAGCCGAGGGGGGGACTTTCAGCCCCAAAAAAGGGCTGAAAATCTCGGCTTATACTTGAGTATACAGAAATCAGGTGAACTCCAGCTCACTCTCAGCAGACAATAGCATATGCAAAATAAGGGCGCAACATAGTGTGATAACTTAAAAGCACCTTGATTTATTAAAAAGTGTTGCAAATACATAACAGAATCTTGTAAACAGCATATGAAAATGAAGACGACAAATGCAGGTCCTTCCTCCAGTGACCAAAATGACCGACGTTCAGCCGCGCATGCGCAGTAGCGTGTGTACATGGCTTCATCCTACGCATTTCGTCACATGCCCCTGATGACATCACATATGACAAAACATGTAGGCAGAAATACAGGATCAATATCTTTCCTTCTGACAGAACAACAATCTGCCTTGTTTACTTAGGCAGATTGTCATTCTGCCTGTGTTCTGTATAATCTGTGGGTGCTGGCAGACATCTAGTCCACGGTACCCGATGCTGGGCTCCCGCTGTGTTTGATCACAGCGGGAGTGGGAGCGGGTCACCGATGTCGTGCCTGTGCGCCCCAGACCCAGAAGTGTCAGCTTGCGTACTAGGTACGTGATGTGGCGCAAATCGTCCGCCCTGCCACAATATATCTATAGTGGGCAGTAGTAAAGCGGTTAAATTACATGCTGAGATGCCCTTAATCTGACTGTGAGTGGTGTATCTGTACCATGTATACAACGTACTACACAAAAACTGACATTTTCAAAAAGTAAAAATGCTGTTTAAATTGCCAGGAAATTACAGCTCCCTGACGCTTATATTCGTTTGTAAACAAATGGCTGGGGATTCTCTTTATCTATACCAGACCCATTTTCCAGACAATGGTCTGGTGTTGATGTTAACTAGAACCAGCAAAATAGTACAAGAAAAAATAAGTGGGGTTCCCCTCAAAATCCATACCAGTCCCTTATCCAATTATTCAGCCTGACAAGCCAGGATACTATCCTCCTGAACCATACCATGCCCTAAACATTGAAAGGTTATCTTGCCAAGGGGGACCTTCCCTGGCAAAGCACCTTGTCATGTTGATGAGGATAAGGACCTCTTCCACACAACCCTGGCACAGTGGTTGTAGGGGCTGTGGATGGGAGGCTTTTCAGAATCTGGAAGCCCCCTTTAATGTTAAAGGGTGCCCACACATACTTGGCCTCATGTGAATGAGTAGAGGGTAAGAAAAGTGAATAAAACACTTACACAATTTTTCACAAGTTATATATATATATATATATATATATATATATATATATATATATATATATATATATATAAAAGTCTCAGTGTAAATCCTGGCTCATGAAAAGACCAAACAGTGTATGGGACAACAGGCCGCAAATACTTAAAATGATCACCAGACATGTTCCTTATAATAAATAAATCACTCAAAACTTTTTTGGAATAAATATATGGCCACGGCCTTTATTATTGGTTTTAATAACAATTATATGATAACTCATTAAAATTCATCATAGAGGACTTCCGGTTCCGGCACCACATGAGACAGCGGTAGCTAGTCACAGCTCCCGCCGCCCTCCTCCCGAATTCAGCTTTAAAGCCCGGCCAGAGCTTCGGAGTGTCCCCCCATCCGCTCCCGCTGCAAGGCAGGCACATATGGACCGCTTTGTGGAGCGTTCCAACGCCCGAATAGTGTCCTCGGCACCCCCCGCGGGAGACGCGGCTCCAGGATCAGCCAAAATGGCGGCCGCTTCCTGCATAGGGGAATCCCCGCAGCCACACGCTGCTACAGGGACACAGGCAATTGATCCTGCATCACCAGCGGGCATTGCACAGGAGGTAGTCGCCCTGCTGGGACCCACTCTGGCTGCCACAGTAGATGCTGCTGTACACAGGGGGCTAGAACAGCTCCACCTTGAAGTACAGGCACAAGCCCAGAGGATTTCACAAGCGGAGGACAGAATATCATCCCTGGAAGATGACACCACTGCTCAGTCAGCAGTAATGGCCCGCATAACTGCTGAAAACAGAGAACTTTGAGACAAGTTGGACAATCTCGAGAATCGTTCCAGAAGAAACAATTTGCGCATAATAGGACTGCCGGAATCAATAGCTAACAATCAGCTTGTGAACATATGCGCTAAAGTTATTCCTGAACAACTGGGACTCCAAATACCCTGCACTGTTGAGCGCGCCCATCGCATCGGTCAATACATGGAAAGTCGCGCCAAACCCAGACATGTCATCGCTAAGTATCTGAACTACGCTGACAAAAACGCCATTATGCAGGCATTCCGCCGCACGCGCTCCCTATCACTGGACGGGACGAAACTGTTACTCTTTGCAGACTACTCAATCGAGGTGATGAAACAACGTAAAGCGTTCTCCACAATCTGCTCAACCTTATACCGCAATCAAGTGAAATTCTCCCTGGCGTATCCGGCCACCCTGCGTATCCAAAAGCAGTCAGGGGAACACCTAACTTTCACTTCGCCTGATGAAGCAGATCAATACCTTGCAGCAGCTGGCACTGAAATGGAACACACCAACTCAGCGGAAGGCTCCTCCTCATCTCCGGCTACCTCCTCTTCTACATCCTACAAACAACACGGCAGCCCGACCAAACCGCCATACAAAAGAAGTCGCTCTTCACCTCAGGCGGATCGTTCTGGCAGTCGTTGACAACAAATCTCAAGGACTGCCTTTCGGCAGAGGCCCATGGGAACCGGGTAGTACCATCATCCCTCTTTCTCCCTCCTTGAGATGACCCTTGACATATACAGCAACCTCCCAGAACCTAAACCATCCACTCATCTCTGCCTTTCCCTTCCCCTTTTTCCCCTCCACCCTTTCTCCCCTCTCCCCTCCCCTTGCCTTTCCTCCTCTGAAGCTCGCACTTCACCCGTAGGAAAGGAACAGGCGTATGGCGGGGGCTCTGCCATGCGTTTTAGCCTCATGTGGAAAAAAGTGAAGTCCTTGCTGTTTGATAGGTGCTTCTTGCACCGGACTTATGTTATGTTTTTTTTTTATTGTTTTAGTTTAAGGTTTGTAATGTTTCTAATTACCCGTTTTATGCCTATAACCTCAGGAAACCTGCAATACTTGGGTGACCCTCGGATTGATGACGCAATGCCTGAAGGGAGACTTAATTCCACACTTCAAGCTCAATACGTATCTCCAGACCGGATATGGCCTCCTCAACCGATGGGAATCACCTAAAGATTGTATCGTGGAACGTTAAGGGGCTTCGCTCTCCAAGTAAGCGCATGTCCATTCTTAGACACTTGAAGCGTCTCTGGACAGATGTGGCCCTGCTTCAGGAGACACATCTCTCCGCAGACGATTTGGCCCGTTTGCGCAAACTGTGGGTAGGAACTGTATATGGCTCACCGGCCGTAGGGCGCAAAGCTGGAGTTGCC
The DNA here is from genome assembly GCA_029206835.1 of Rana muscosa. Classification (NCBI taxonomy): domain Eukaryota; kingdom Metazoa; phylum Chordata; class Amphibia; order Anura; family Ranidae; genus Rana; species Rana muscosa. Next base: position 736,471,789 of record CM055116.1, read on the forward strand.
ATCTTACTACACAAACACCTGAGACATACTATTAAGGACGTAAAGACTGACGTGACAGGCCGCAAAATAACGATACACATGACCTTAGCTAACAAGGAAGTAGCTATCACTAATATATATGCCCCTAACTCGCCAGACACCTCATTCTTCCAAGACATGGTGGCTTGGATATTGGCTGCCCCGGGGACTCTACATTTAGTGGGAGGGGACTTTAATTCAGTTATGTCCACAACAGCTGACCGAGGAGGTGACACGACGCGTAGGAGGACCAGAAATACCACGCCACCTTCGGCCCCAACACTCCTAACACAAGCCATAGATTCCATGCACTTGATAGATGTATGGCGATTAGCACACCCGACTGACCGGGACTATACCTTCTACTCCCCCCCCCCACAATTCCTTCTCTCGCATCGACTATTTTTTTGCCTCCCCCGCACTTATCCCAATGCTAGGAGACTCAGAAATCAACGACGCCAGAATCTCAGACCACAGCCCCATTGCAATACAATTGATCAATGCCCAACCCTCTTCTCCCTCGCACATATGGCGCTTCCCCTCTTACCTAGCAGATAATGAAGACTTCCGCCACACGCTCTATGGAGCATGGACGGAATATGCCTCAACTAATGCGACACACCTTACAGACCCAAACCTCTTCTGGGAGGCTGGAAAAGCCTTCATGAGAGGAAAAATTATTTCTTACACCGCCCAATTCAAGAGGAATGCCAAACAACACTACATGCGAGCTAGTGAAGCCCTACGTTCGGCGCACAAACTACTTACACTTAACCGTACACCTGACAATATACACACCTGGAAAAAAGCCAAACGAGAATTCGATCTATGGGCTGAGCAGCAAGAAATGACTAAAACCTCCTATTCTAAGTTACACTTTCATAGGTTTGGTAACAAGGCGGGCAAACTATTGGCGAAACTCTGCATGGGCCAAAGACGACCTACCCATATCTCTGCACTGAAAAATACTGCTGGCACACTGGTTACCACACCTACCGAAATTAGTAAACTACTAGCTGACTATTACACTACTCTATACTCGGCGGACCCAAATGACCAACCTACTGCCGAAGCCCTTCTAGCTAAAATCCGCTTGCCCAAACTTCAGGAGGACCATTTAGCTGCTCTTAACGCGCCCATCACAGTCGAGGATATTCAACTGACGATCACATCTTTGGCGTCTGCTAAAGCCCCAGGCCCGGATGGCTACACGGCCGAATTTTATAAGCTAACTAAGGACTTTATTCCCGACACCCTTAAACATGTGTATGCAGCCATGTGGGAGGGGGGCCCCTATCTCCCTACAGGAACACAGGCACATATTAGACTAATCGCCAAAAAAGGTAAGGACCCCTCACTTCCAGGATCATACCGCCCAATCTCATTAATCAATGTGGATGTCAAAATACTATCTAAGATAATTGCGTCACGCTTAGCCCATCTACTCCCCTCTTTGTTACACCCGGCACAATCAGGGTTTGTTCAGGGACGCTCGGCCACCCTGAACATACGCAAGGTTCTAATGGCGTTAGAATATGCTAGATCAAACCCTGAACAAGACATAGCTATAATATCACTAGACGCCGAAAAGGCTTTTGACAATATCAGTTGGTCCTGGCTATTTGGAGTGATGGCGGACTTTGGTTTTTCGGGTCCAATTATGCGTTTTTTACAGCGAATGTACGAATCCCCAACTGCGCGTCTGGTCACCCCCGACTTTATCTCGGGTACGATCCCCCTGACAAAAGGAACTAGACAGGGATGCCCCCTCTCCCCTCTACTTTTCAACATCGCTATCGAACCTTTATCTAGAATACTCAACTCACCTGACGGGGTCAGTGGCATCACAATAGGCAACCAAACTCTCCGTTCCGCCCTATTTGCGGACGACATATTATTATTCTCCACCCAACCCCTCACGGACTTTGACAGACTCCGGCAACTCTTTCATACGTTCCGATTGTGCTCAGGGTTTCGAATTAACTTTGACAAAAGCGAAGTTCTATCACTTCACCCCAAGATGTCTGACAAATGGCGACACCAATCTCCTTTTGCCATAGCAACGCGACAAATTACGTATCTGGGCATTAACATCGGCCGAGAACCTTCCACTTTATATACACTTAACTTCCCACCGCTAATATCAAAAGTTGTAAAGGAGCTGGAAGCATGGGCGGCCCTCCCCCTCTCGCTCTTTGGGAGATGTCACCTTTTTAAAATGGTGTCGTTTGCACGCCTACTTTACCCTATGCAGACCATACCTCTTTTATTAAAACACTCTGATGTAAAAAAAATCCATGGGGCATTGTCTGCCTTTATATGGTCTCGCAAAAAATCACGCATTGCTCTACAAAAACTGTGTCTCCCGAAGTCTGAAGGGGGGGCGGGCCTGCCCAGTATACGTTTTTACAATCTCGCCTGCCTACTCAGGCAGGGCCTTGACTGGTTATCTGGCAGCTCTAGATACTCCAATACCATACTCGAGGGTGCCTCAACCTTTCCATATGCCTTACCAGCCATTCTCCACTCAAATCCTAACAAACTACCAATACACCTTAGATCGAGTATACTCATCAAAGACACAATTATAGCCTGGAGAGAGGTGCGGAGACTACTGGGGTTACCCTCCAGTATTTCTTGCTTTCTGCCAATCCTAGGCAACCCTATGTTTCTCCCTTCCACCCTACACAAAGCCTTTGAACAATGGAGCGCTAAGGGTCTTACCAGCGTTACCTCTATGTACCTCAATACCCTTGGCGACTTCAAATCCTTCCAAACCTTATCAAGGGAATTCTCTCTACCAGCGACACACGTTTTCTTCTACCACCAATTGGTCAGTTATTTACGCTCATGCTACGGACCTGGAACGGATCCCCTCCGAAAGTCCTTCATTGATACTGTACTACGCAGAGACGATTACTCCATTTCCAGCCTATACTCTCACCTTATTGACCATCAGACTGCCAAATTCCATCTTAAACCATTCCAGAAATGGTCCCAAATATTTGAGGACGAAGGCCTTTCGGAGAAAATCATTGAGGGATACAGACAAGTTCACAAACTTACCATATCCGAAACATGGCGTGAGACGCAATTCAAAATTATTCACAGAGCATACTATCCTTTCCGTATCAACAAGGCAGAACCAGCTCAAGAGCGGTGCCCCTGATGTTCCACACCGCATCCTACACTGCTTCACCGCCTCTGGGAGTGCCAACCCATCATTGCATACTGGGACTCTGTTCTAAACTTTATCTACAAAATCACTAAACTACGGATCCCAAGACATTACCTTATATGTTTATTTGGCAGTGAACCATCCCTATCCACGCCACCAACAAAGACTCCGCTTCACATCTCCCACTGGACGCATATCTGCCTCCTGGTGGCCCGCAGGACTATCATGTCTCACTGGATCAACTCAACACCGCCAAACCTACCGGCGTTAAAAAAGCCCTCTTATCGCTTTTCTATCTGGAAAGGTTGGACACTATTGTGTTGAACTTTCACTCCACCTCACGATTCTTTACGAGATGGCGGAAATTCATGGAACACACGTTCGCCCAAGAGGATCTACAAAAACTCATGCAACCGTTCCGCTATACAGATTGGTATCTCAAACGAGACCTTACAAACTTCCTAGGCAACCTTAAATTATCAAATCTGTCTGACCCCTCTGCATTTATGCCGCCCTGAACCATGAAAACATGTCTTCATGGCTCCTTGACGTTCTTGATTCTTTCGAACCCTCATCTGTTTTCTCCACCCGCCGCTGATTCTACTGCCAGTTCCATATCCGAGGTTATAACATTTTTATTTTTATTTTATTTTTTGATACCCCAAACGTTGCTCCTAAAGGCACTAGGCTTTGTACTGCCTCATCATCCTGTTGCTGTAATATTGTTTTAAACGGGTAATCACTGTGCTATTGTTTTGTTTTGTTTTTTTTTGTTTTGTTTTTTGTTTTATTGTTTTTTTTTCCCCCTCTTTGTTTCCTGTTTCCTTTTCATTTGTATTTTACATGACTGTATGTGAGTCGAAATTAATTTACCAAGCACTGATATAATGTAAAAAACCCAATAAACATTTTTTTCAAAAAAAAAAACAATTCATCATAGAAATTTTAAACCAACTCAATATAAATAACGACCACTTACTCAGCTCAGCTATTACAGCTCAAGCTGTATTACAAACCACCTCAGTATTTATTAAACTGTCCCCCTTTCTTACGAAAGGTGACCCACCACATATATAAAGGCCGCGACAGGGAGGGGGGGTTGGGGAGCTCCTACAGCTATACCGTCCGCTGGCGACTGGCCACGGACCCAGTCCGGACCCCCCTTATATAGGGGGTCCTCGAGAGGTTCTGGAACATTCCATTACCTTTTCAAGGCTCCCCTCACAGGCGGTTACAAGACTCCCTTAAAGCGCGAGCCACCCCTGACCTGCGGGGACACTTGAAACCTCCATGCCGCCGTTATCCCATGAGGAAAAGGGGGGCCTTGAAACTTCTATCCCCTTTTCCCCATATGGGACAACAGGCCGCAAATACTTAAAATGATCACCAGACATGTTCCTTATAATAAATAAATCACTCAAAAAATTTTTGGAATAAATATATGGCCACGGCCTTTATTATTGGTTTTAATAACAATTATATGATAACTCATTAAAATTCATCATAGAAATTTTAAACCAACTCAATATAAATAACGACCACTTACTCAGCTCAGCTATTACAGCTCAAGCTGTATTACAAACCACCTCAGTATTTATTAAACTGTCCCCAAAGAGACAGACAGGGCTAAAAGCCCTTCTGGCTACACCCACACCGCGGCCTGCTCAATACATGTCTGGAGATCATTATTCAGTATATCTAAACCGATATCGGACAGATGGACACCATCCGACCGATAAAGGCCCGGAACACTCCCCTCTAATTCCAAATGACGAAAGGATAAACCATAACCAAGGGCCATAAATTTTTCCATAACTCTGTTAATACGTTTTCTTATTTTCTCAAAAGGGCGAAAAACTGCAGATCCCAACCATTTCAGTCTGGGAATGATTTCAGAGAAAACTAAAATCGAGCTGGGATACAATGCCTTAATAAAACGAATATAATGTTTAATCTGAAAAATCAAATTTAAAGTGTTTTGTTTACCTATATCATTCCCTCCCAGATGAATGATCAAAATATCTGGGAGAGGATGACTGTATGCCATCGCACCCAACTCAGACAAGAGTTCCTCCCAAACCATGCCTCTTTTACCATGCCAACATATAGAGAACAGGTTAGGATCCAGATCCAGAAATTCTGTATAACTTCTAGATGATGCTCTTCTGTGTGCCCAAAAGATAAAGGAGTGTCCAATTATCCATATTATACGCTGCCCACCTAAAATGATTCAAAAAATAGTGTCAGGTCTCACATACAACTTGAAAGCATCTGATTTCCACCTACCCAATAGCTTAATACTATTAGAATCCAAACCCATCCTAGCTGCTTCTGTGGCAGCTCCAATACGAAACGAATGAGATGATATATGTGCATCACCTAAATCAAGACGACACAAAGACTTACGAAGAACAGCCTGGAATTGAAAAACAGTTAATGGAAAACCATTTTGATGCAGAAACAAGAATTCTCCCTCAGCCGGTCTACCATTCAAATAAGATTTTAACAATAAGACTGGACAGATGAGTTCATTGGAGCACGCAGCCAGCGTGATCCAAGAACCCTTACCCAGCTGATCAGTTTTGGATGTACCAATAAAAAGCTGAATATATGTGTGGGTAATAATTATATCTTGAATTTTAATGCCTGTCTTACTACCAGCATTCCTAGGTACTAATTCAGATACCCTAAGAGCAGCGAAGAAACAGATCGAAAATGCGGCTCTGAAAAGGCTTGCCTCATAAGGAGAAAAACAAACCTTATCTGCAACATTACACAAATCTAACAAAATTTTTGGAGTGATGGGACTTCTTTTATCCATAGAATAATTACATTTTCTATATCCCTTCAATGCTTGACGAACAGAGAAGAAATTGAAACAAGATGGTAAAGAATTCATTTTAAGAAAAAAGGATACACCCGATAAGGTTTTATTTATGTGAGACCAAGAGTAATTCTTTACCATCAAACTGTTTAAAAATGATAACACTAACTGCTCAGAAACATCCCACCTGCTGTGTTGTAAAGAATTAAGGAAAGATAGCCATAGCCACCAAGCATTTTTGTACCCACACCATGTTGAGGGTGCCAAGGAATTGATTATGTTGTCCGATACTAAAGTATGCTCCAAAGCTGCTGGGGGCATGCAGATCCACTCCTGTCCGCTTCTGGAAACAGCTGGAAAAAATGATTCATTTGAAATCTTGAAAGAGCATCCGCTATCACATTTACTTTACCCGGAACATATTTGGCTTTAACCCATAGGTTCAAAGTCAAGCATTTATAGACTAAATATCTCAACAAGGTTATAACAGGTTTAGATTTTGAAGAGAGGCAGTTAATGGCATATAAAACACCCTTATTATCTGTACTACATAACAGCCTCTTATTCCTGAACCGTTCTCCCCAGATTTCAATGGCCACAATAATTGGAAATAGTTCCAACAAAACAATGTTTTTTAACAAACCTTTCAACTTCCAATCCACTGGCCATGGTTCTGCACACCAATGGGTCCGCCAAATGGCAGCGAAACCCAAGGACCCTGCAGAATCTGTAAATAACTGAAAATCTTGATCCAAAATAAAATCCTCTTGCCACACAGATCTTCCATTAAATTCTAATAAAAAATTTTGCCATACTAATAAGTCCGCTTTAATGTCAAGTGACACCCTAATATGGGAGTAAGGATTTTTAAAACCCGAAATGGCCAAATGAAGCCTTCTTGAAAAAATACGCCCCATAGGAAGTATTCTACTAGCAAATGCAAGGAGGCCCAATAGATTCTGCATAGTTTTTAAGTAAACTTTTTTAGCCTGAAGAACCTTAGAAATTAACAGACATATTTTTTCAATTTTTTCTGGGGGAAGCCGAAATTCCATAGCCTTAGTATCAATAGTGATACCTAAAAATTCCAGGCATCTGGTAGGAAAAACCGTCTTCTCATGCGCTAGAGGGATGCCAAAATGACTACATATTGTAAAAAAGGAATTTAACAATGAGGAACACTGATCTGACCCAGCTGGACCCAAAAACAAAAAATCATCCAAATAATGCAAAATATTATTCGTGCCTGCTATTCTAGCCACTACCCATTCAAGAAACGATGAGAAGCTCTCAAAATAAAAGCAAGAGAGAGAGCAACCCATTGGCAAACATCTGTCGAAAAAATACTTACCTTCGAACTGAAATCCTAATGAATTAAAACTATCCGGATGAATGGGAAGGAGCCTAAACGCTGATTTTATATCAGCCTTTGCTACCAACGCTGCATGACCAAGCTTTCGTAATTTACCAATAGCGTCTTCAAAAGACGTATAGGAGACTGAACACAAATCTTCCCCAATCTGATCATTAAGGGAATGATCATAAGGGTAAGACAAATGATGAATCAACCTATAACTTCCAAACTCTTTCTTCGGAACAATCCCCAAAGGGGACAAACGGAAGTTCTCAAAAGGAGGGACGTCAAAAGGGCCAGAAATTCTACCTTCCTTAAGTTCTTTATCTATTTTTTCCCGAACAATTGAAGCCAATTCATCCGCCGACTTCAAATTTTTTTCGAAAGTACAACCAAAACCAGTAAATGAGGGTAATTTAAAACCTAACTTGAAACCTTCAATGAGTAATTGAGCCGTCACCCGGTCTGGGTACAGATGTAGCCACTGTTCCATGTTTTCCAGAATCACTGGAGTCGAAGCCTTTAAGAAAGGAATCTCTAACCGGTTGTTGTGGCGTCACGGAAGATTTCTTAAAACACTTAGTGACTGGATGAGGACCTGAACAAAACGCACACTCATGACAGAATCTACAAGAATTAGGCCATTTGCATTGTGAGTCATTAAATGAGAAACAAATGCCTTTTTTATAAGAGCCCGTAGAAGCAGAAGGTAATGTGTTGTTTAAGCGAGGCGCCACCGGTCTCTGAGGTACAAATAGATTTAACCAAAGACCTACGTCTTTATTCCCCCATTGAATTGAGGGTGTACTGCCATCTTTTGTCTAAAAGATTCATCATAGAAAAAACACGATAAACCCCCAAAAGACCTATAAGCCTCTAATATAACATCAACATGCTGAAAAAGCCCCGGACCCCGTTCCGGAAATCTTTCACATGTAACGCTAGCATAAATAGAAAATGCTTGAAGCCAATTATTAAACGTCCTAGCTATTGTTTTCTTTTTATCATCTTCATTCTTATCCTTATCTGCGCGTGAATAATATTCTTTCTGTGAAGGAAGTAAGGATAAGATATCTATAAAATTACCACGCCATATTCTATCTTTCATATTGCTTGATAGATGAAAACCCAAAGGGGATAATGTGCATGGCATGGCTTCTTTTCCAAAACTTTCCGGTACTTTATGTGATATAGAATTACCTTGAGGGGGCACCTGAGAAGAAAGAGGTAACCCCAAATGAGAGTCAACCTGTTCTGACACCACCTTACCTACATTAGCTGCCCATACAGAAGCCGCTGGATTAGAATCCTCTAAAACTGAATTCTGAGGTATAATAGTAGACAAACTAGAAGCTATCTGCATGAGTGTAGAGGATAAGGAAGCTAAAACATTTGTTTGTTCACACTCACCAATACTACCAGCAGCTCGCTCAGTAGCTATAGAACCTTGATCCATTACAGCAGTTTTTTTAACTGCCTCTGAAGACATCCCAGCTGTGACCGAGCCTGGGATAGGAATCGCAGCTGTACTAGATGGTTCAAAACGCCGCCCTGATGTCGCAGGCGGACGTGACGAAGGGCGACCAATCCGTGCCGCCGGGCGTGTCTTGGTTGAAGGAAGCTCCGCCCTTTGAGCGATGATGTCGCCCGTTCTCCTCTTGCGAGAGGATGCTGCCGCTTCTTCACTCCCCCTGCTTCGTTCCAAGGGAGCCGGAGGACTGTATGGCCTCTTCTGGCCCCTCTTTCTCTGGATCCGCCCCGCAACCTCAATGGCTCCTCCCCGCGAAGTTCCGGCGATCCGACCTGGAACCAAAGACTCCGACGTCACGACCTCTTCCTCCCGAGGCATCACAGCTATGCCGCCGGCATCCACCTCGTCTTCCTCAGCCGCCGGCCCATCCGTACGGGGATCTTCGTCGCCGACTTCCGGAGCTTCTTCCATCGGAGGTAAGGAGAGGCATCTTCGGAGCCAGCCTTCTCCGCCTTCTGCCTCCGCCCGCTCGAGGAGCTGCCGAAGCAACGTCTTCATGCCGCTTTAGGAGGTAGGAAGCTGTGGGCTCAAAGGGAAGCTCTTTTGCCTGAGCTCCTACAGCTATACCGTCCGCTGGCGACTGGCCACGGACCCAGTCCGGACCCCCCTTATATAGGGGGTCCTCAAGAGGTTCTGGAACATTCCATTACCTTTTCAAGGCTCCCCTCACAGGCAGTTACAAGGCTCCCTTAAAGCGCGAGCCACCCCTGACCTGCGGGGACACTTGAAACCTCCATGCCGCCGTTATCCCATGAGGAAAAGGGGGGCCTTGAAACTCCTATCCCCTTTTCCCCATATTCTCAAGTGTTTCTTTTGGGTAAGGAGAGTAGAATTTGTAATGGCAAGCCCCTGGTCCCGATATCATAGCCCTTTTCATTGCCTGTAATAAAATTCACTATTCAGCTGTACCCAGCAACAAAACTATAGCACTGCTTTACATGTTCAGCCACACAGGTAAATCGAAAGAGTCCTAATGGAACAAAAAATACGCTTTATGTATAGTATATGAAAGAGTTATATTAACAGTTGAATATAAAGCATTGTCATACTTCTGTGTACTACAGTCAAATAGATGGGCTTGTTGAATGATTTAACAAACCATGAACAGTATGTTAAATACAGTGGGGGGCAGAGATGGGAGAGATTGAGACTGTGTGCTACTATATGTTAGGCTTGCCATTGCAGAGCAGTTGCAGTTCTCAGGTTTATTTTCTATTTAAATGGAACATGTTAGGGTAGACACCTACTGGGTCTGTTAGGCATCAGTATAGGAATGTGGAAACAATAATAGAACAAAAGTTTTGAATGCTGCAGTCATGTTGATAGTCAGCAATCACAAGAGACCCAAAGCTGTGTTTACAATCGATCAACTGAAATGACCTGAAACAAAATGAAGTGTCAAAGTCTTACATGTACTCCAAGCCAAGGGTCAATGAATTGATTGAAACATTGAGCCCTGAAAGATATGCAATCTCTCTTTTAACTTCACAAAAGGATATTGTCAGATTCCTTTGACAGAGGAGGCAAAAGAGGAAAACAGCATTTTCTACCCTTGAGGGTGTTTTTCAGTATCCTACATGCCTTTTGAGCTCCAATGCACATTGGCAAATTTTCACAGGATAATAAACATTATCTTTAGGCTCCATAAGCATTTTTCAACAGCTTGTCTGGACATTGTGATACATTTTATCAGACTAGGAAAGTCATCTCTGACAGGTGCCCATGTGCAGTGACCCAGCAAGCTTGTATAATCATTTTGCATTTTGGTCACATGTCCCTTGTTAACTTAGGCAAAGTTGGAAGTTTTATGTTTTTCTTTCCCACTTTCCATTATATTAATTAAAAAAGTAATAATTCAGTAACAATATTTAGACCCGCAAAGGAATTTTAAAGTGTTATTAAACCCAGTAATGTGAAAATAGTTCATCCAAATCACCCCCCCCCCCCCCCCCCACTGTGCGCACAGCTTATAAATCTTCTTTTTACGATAAAATACTGCCACCTTGTTGGATAATCTGTATACCACTGTTACATCATAAACAGCACAGTTTCTTCAGTGCTGAGAGTTCAGGAAGGTGGAGATTTTCACTGCAGCCTGTATACATGCCCACATGTGTGATGTCAATATCATGTGACCTGGCTATCTCTGAGAACAAAAAACTGTTCTCTCCAACATAAAAGACACACCTGAGCATGTGTGTTTGGGGTCGTTATCATATTGGAATACTGCCCTGCAGCCCAGTCTCCAAAGGGAGGGGATCATGCTCTGCTTCAGTATGTCACAGTACATGTTGGCATTCATGGTTCCCTTAATGAATTGTAGCTCCCCAGTGCCGGCAGTACTCATGCAGCCCCAGACCATGACACTCCCACCACCATGCTTGACTGTAGGCAAGACACACTTGTCTTTGTACTCCTCACCTGGTTGCCGCCACACACGCTTGACACCATCTGAACCAAATAAGTTTATCTTGGTTTATCAGACCACAGGACATGGTTCCAGTAATCCATGTCCTTAGTCTGCTTGTCTTTAGCAAACTGTTTGCGGGCTTTCTTGTGCATCATCTTTAGAAGAGGATTACTTCTGGAATGACAGCCATGTAGACCAATTTTATGCAGTGTGCGGCGTATGTTCTGAGCACTGACAGGCTGATCCCCCACCTCTTCAACCTCTGCAGCAATGCTGGCAGCACTCATACATCTATTTCCCAAAGACAACCTCTGGATAGAATATGACGTTGAGCACGTGCACTCAACTTCTTTGGTCTACCATGTTGAGGCCTGTTCTGAGTGGAACCTGTCCTGTTAAACCGCTGTATGGTCTTGGCAGCTCAGTTTCAGGGTCTTGGCAATCTTCTTATAGCCTAGGCCATCTTTATGTAGAGCAACAATTCTTTTTTTCAGATCTTCAGAGAGTTCTTTGCCATGAGGAGCCATGGTGAACTTTCAGTGACCAGTATGAGAGAGTGAGAGCGATAACACCAAATTTAACACACCTGCTCCCCATTCACACCTGAGACCTTGTAACACTAACAAGTCACATGACACCGGGGAGGGAAAATGGATTGGGCCCAATTTGGACATTTTCACATAGGGGTGTACTCACTTTTGTTGCAAGCAGTTTAGACATTAATGGCTGTGTGTTGAGTTATTTTGAGGGGACAGCAAATTTAAAATGTTATACAAGCTGTAAACTCACTTTTGTGAGATACTGTGTGTGTATATATATATATATATATATATATATATGTAGTGGGTATACACTTTTCTCTCCATTTAAAACTGTCAGAGACACCAGCGATGTGCAGTTCCTTGCGGCCCAGCAGGTGGCGCTGTCGCCCTGGGCTGGGGTTGAACCATTGCTGTGTGCCGTGCCTCTATTTTGTCCTCCCTCGGCAGCGGTATGGTGGGGCGGGGAACCCGCCGTGCTTGGTGGGAAGGGTAGAAGGGGGCCGGCCATCTTTGTCACGGGGTCGAGTCCCAGGCACCTTCAGCCTAAGCGCGGTGGTTCGTGTCAGTCCTCTAGGCGGCCTAGGCCTAGAGGACGTCCGGAGGTCGTGTTCCATCCCAGGCACCTTTAGCCTGGGGTGAGGTACTCGGATGGAGGTCTGGAGCTCAGTGCCCAACACTGAGTTCCACGAGGGAAGGAGGTCCTAGGGAACCCAGGGATTGGGTACCCGAATCCGGAAGGCATAATGGACCGGGGGGAGATACTCACTTGAAGACCGGGTGCAGCAGATTGCCAGTGACAGGTGAGCCTCCCATCGGAGACCGCCTGGAAGGAAACCCCCCCTCCGCTCGGAGACCTCAGCCCACTTTCAGGGAGGAAAGTGGAGAGTTCATTGCAGTGGCGGCCCGTCCATAGGGGGCACCCGGGCGCCGCCCCCCCCCTCCTGTGGTCACCAAAAAAAATAAAAATAGGTTTTTTTTTAAATGTCCTTTTTTTTACACACATGGCGGTGCCGCCCCCGCTCGCTTCTGCGCCCGGCCGTCACTCACAATACATAGGTTCATGCATTGCATGAACCTATGTATTGCTGCCGCCCACTATTCAGATGGCCGGCCCCTTGAGCGCCGGCCATCTGAATAACAGCGTCTGGTTGGCCTTTAGAAGTGCCTATCAGAGCCAGCGGCTCTGATAGGCTTCCCGACTACAGCTGTAGGGCTGTAATCGGCTTCTAAATACCTAATGAGAGGACGCATGGGGGGTGCGTTCCGTGGCCAATCAGGTTCACCGGGTCTGGTTACCGGTAACCTGATTGGCTGAAGCGACATCGAGGGCGGGAGAAGACATCGAAGACAGAAGAAGGACGGCGCTGACTCGAGGAAGGTAAGTGCAGGGCTGGGGGGGACAAACTGGCTGCATTTGGGGGACAAACTGGCTGCATTTGGGGGACAAACTGGCTGCATATTGGGGACAAACTGGCTGCATATTGGGGGGACAAACTGGCTGTATATTGGGGACAAACTGGATGTATATTGGGGACAAACTGGCTGTATATGGGGGACAAACTGGCTGTATATTGGGGACAAACTGGCTGTATATTGGGGGGACAAACTGGCTGTATATGGGGGACAAACTGGCTGTATTATGGGGACAAACTGGCTGTATATTGGGGACAAACTGGCTGTATATTGGGGACAAACTGGCTGCATTTGGGGGACAAACTGGCTGTATATTGGGGACAAACTGGCTGTATATGGGGGACAAACTGGCTGTATATGGGGGACAAACTGGCTGCATTTGGGGGACAAACTGGCTGCATTTGGGGGACAAACTGGCTGTATATGGGGGGACAAACTGGCTGCATTTGGGGGACAAACTGGCTGTATATTGGGGACAAACTGGCTGTATTATTGGGGACAAACTGGCTGTATATGGGGGACAAACTGGCTGTATATGGGGGACAAACTGGCTGTATATGGGACAAACTGGCTGTATATTGGGGACAAACTGGCTGCATTTGGGGGACAAACTGGCTGCATTTGGGGGACAAACTGGCTGCATATTGGGGACAAACTGGCTGTATATTGGGGGGACAAACTGGCTGTATATGGGGGACAAACTGGCTGTATTATGGGGACAAACTGGCTGTAATTTGGGGGGACAAACTGGCTGCATTTGGGGGACAAACTGGCTGTATATTGGGGACAAACTGGCTGTATTATGGGGGACAAACTGGCTGTATATTGGGGACAAACTGGCTGCATTTGGTGGACAAACTGGCTGTATATTGGGGACAAACTGGCTGTATATGGGGGACAAACTGGCTGTATATGGGGGACAAACTGGCTGTATATGGGGGACAAACTGGCTGCATTTGGGGGACAAACTGGCTGCATATTGGGGACAAACTGGCTGTATATTGGGGGGACAAACTGGCTGTATATGGGGGACAAACTGGCTGTATTATGGGGACAAACTGGCTGTATTATGGGGACAAACTGGCTGCATTTGGGGGACAAACTGGCTGCATTTGGGGGACAAACTGGCTGTATATTGGGGACAAACTGGCTGTATTATGGGGGACAAACTGGCTGCATTTGGGGGACAAACTGGCTGCATTTGGGGGACAAACTTACTGTATATGGGGGACAAACTGGCTGTATATGGGGGACAAACTGGCTGTATTATAGGGGACAAACTGGCTGTATTATTGGGGACAAACTGGCTGTATTATTGGGGACAAGCTGGCTGTATTATGGGGACAAACTGGCTGTATATTGGGGACAAACTGGCTGCATTTGGGGGACAAACTGTCTGTATTATGGGGGACAAACTGGCTGTATATGGGGGACAAGCTGGCTGTATAATGGGGACAAACTGGCTGTATATTGGGGACAAAATGGCTGTATTTTGGGGGGAAACTGGCTGCATTTGGGGACAAACTAGTGGCGTTTGGGCTTAGTGGCTGCGTTTAATGGGCACAGTGGCGGCAATTTATTTATTTATTTTTTCAGTTTGTTTGCGCCCCCCCCAAAAAATTTGAGCACCAGCCGCCACTGGTTCATTGTGTCTGGGCCTACTCGCATCCACACCTGCTTGTTTGTTCTGTTCTTTAAGGGAGTCTAACTGATTGTGCTGTTCACTCGAGAAGAATAAAGGAGTGTTGGACTTTAGTGGTGTGGGGCTCTTTTCTGGTGGACATTGTTCAAAGTAACTCCAGGTGCACAACACTGACCCGAAGGTAGAGAAAGAACTTTGCTTACACCGCACAGACATCATGTGGCGAAGGCTTGGCATGGTGACCCCGCTCTCTCCCCTCTAAGGTACCCCTAGACAAGAGAAAGACGAGCTGATGCAAAGAGGGGAGTGAGGAAGCCGCTACATATATATATAAACACTGAGCAAAATTATAAATGTAACACTTTTGTGTTTGCCCCTATTTATCATGAGCTGAACTTAAAGGGGTTGTAAAGGTACAAGTTTTTTCACCTTAATGCATTCTATGCATTAAGGTGAAAAAACATCTGAGCATTAGCGGCCCCCCCCCCAGCCCCCATTTACTTACCTGACCCCTCGAAAGTCCCGCGCCGTAAACGCGCTGGCTTCTCGGCCGGGCTTCTCGGCTCATTCATTGGTTGATTGAAAGTAACGCAACCATTGGCTCGCGCTGCTGTCAATCACATCCAATGACGCGGCGTGCCGGGGGGTGGGGCTGAGTGATACAGTGAGCGGCTATAGCCGCTGGCTGTATCACAGGAGTGCACCCGCAAGAACTATCCACCTTGTGAGAGAGCTCACATGAAGGTGGATAGTTCTTGCGGGGAGGAGCCCAGACAGTCGCCGAGGGACCCAGAAGACCAGGTTTAGGGCCACTCTGTGCAAAACGAGCTGCACAGTGGAGGTAAGTATAACATGTTTGTTATTTATTTTTTTTATTGCCTTTAGTGTTCCTTTAACCCTTTCCATACAGGGCTTTTTATACCACTTCCATACCGGGCCTATTCTGGCACTTCTCTCCTACATGTACAAATCATCATTCTTTTGCTAGAAAATTACTCAGAACCCCCAAACATTATATATGTTTTTTTTAGCAGACACACTAGGGAATAAAATTACGGTCATTGCAACTTTTTATCTTGCACGGTATTTGCGCAATAATTTTTCAAACGCCTTTTTTGGGGGAAAAAAATGGTTTCATGAATTGAAAAATAACAAAACAGTAAAGTTAGCCCAATTTTTTTGTAAAATATGAAAGCTTATGTTACGCCGAGTAAAAAGATACCTAACATGTCATGCTTTAAAATTGCGCACGCTCATGGAATGGTGCCAAACTTCGGTACTTAAAGATCTCCATAGGCGACGCTTTGAAAATTTTTACAGGTTACCAGGTTAGAGTTACAGAGGAGGTCTAGTGCTAGAATTGTTGCACGCGCTCTAACGCACGCAGCGATACCTCACATATGTGGTTTGAACAGCGTTTACATACGTGGGCGGGACTTACGTGTGCGTTCGCTTCTGAGCGCGAGCTATTGGGGACAGGGACGTTTTAAAAATATATATTTTTTTATTTTTTATTTTACTTATTTTTTTTTTATTTTTCCTTTTTTTTAATCACTTTTATTCCTATTACAAGGGATGTTTAATGTGTGTGACAGGTCCTCTTTATGGAGAGATGCGGGGTCAATAAGACCCCACATCTCTCCTCCAGGCTGGAAAGCATGAGATCGTGAAAATTTTTTCACTGATCTCATACTTACAGCCGCAATGGCGGCTTTGTTTACATTTGAGGACCCGGGCGTGACGTCATCATATTGCGCCCAGGCCTCCGACGGTCATAGAGATGACTGGTGACCATCTGGTCACCAGTCATCTCTATGCTCGTCACGTGACCCACCACCGGCGCCGGACGATTCTCTCCGGGTCCCCGATGGCACGGGAGAGCCCGGAGAAGCACCGGATGGCGGCGGGAGGGGGCGATGTCCCCTCCCGCCGCCTATAAGAACGATCAAGCGGTGGAACCGCCGCTATGATCATTCTTATGGTGCGCAGAATTGCTGGCTGAAAACAAGGATATCTGAATGATGCCTCTAGCTGCAGGCATCATTCAGATATCCCCCCTCAAACCCAGGACGTCATATGACATTCAGCCGGAGGGAGAGAGGGTTCCTGCCGGCGTCATTTTACAATGACCCAGTATGGAAGTGGTTAAAGATCTACGACTTTTTCTATGTACACAAAGGCCTATTTCTCTCAAATATTGTTCACAAATCTGTCTAAGCCCAGGTTCACTGGGCTGGGGGAATGAAGCAGTGCGAGTTCAGCTGAACTCGCACGATTTCACTCTCGCTTGTCAGTGGGGGTGTTAAATTTAATCGTTGCATCGATGCATCGGGATTCGACTGTCCACGATGCGGCATCGATGCCGTAGCTTTAAGTAATTGATTATGGAGGATGACATCATCCTCGCGGCGTACCGCCACACCATGCCCTGCCTCCGAGTGGAGCCGAAAGCAGCCAAAGTTTTTGTGCCGTTTTTTTCCCGCCCTCTACCTCCCGCTGACGTCATCCCCCTGTGTCGCGAGGAGAGGAGAGGAGGCGAGGCTTTCCATCAATCATCTTCCTTCTCCCCTCATCAGCCAATAGAAAGTGATCCCAGGCGGCATAATGCGGAAGTGAGGAGCCCACGCTGTGTGCAGGTTGGCGGGAATATGGAGTGCTGTGGCTGGATTTTGTGGTGGCTGGAGCTGTCCCTGCTGCTGATAAGAGTGGCGGCGGCCGGCTTATGGAGCACGGAGCTCCGAGGAGGAGAGTGGAGCCATCGGTGCTTTTGGTCCCGGAATGGTTCAGGGCGGCCTCAGTGTATCCAGCGGGAGGTGTGATGGAGGAGGATGAGGCGGAGCCGGAGGAGAGCCAGAACAGCGGTAGAGCCAGGTGAGGGGGCCGCGGGGAGGACACTGAGAGGACTGACATGTTAAGAGAGGTGCCAGACTGTATACAGAATGTACATAGGGCAATAAAACCAAAAAAGATGTGCAGTGCTTTGCGGTGATAAATGTACAAAAGAGTCTTATTAAGTAGTGGACAAATATAGTCCTGAAATATATTTATATATAAATCTGATTGAAAGAAATCATCTGTGTATTCAAAGTAATTCCAGTGCTGAGTGTGCTCTGCTGTGTTCAAATCATTCACCAGAAATCAGGAATGGTTTGAACACAGCAGAGCACACTCAGCACTGGAATTACCGTATTTATCGGCGTATAACACGCACCCCAAGTTTAGGAGGGAATTTTAGGGAAAAAAACTTTTAGGAGGGAAGTTTAAGGAAAAAAAACTTACATTTAAATGCAGCCTTACCAGTGCCCATTGCAGCCTTTTCAGTGCAGCCTTGCCAGCAGTGTCCATTGCAGCCTTTCCCCAGTGTCCAGTGCAGCCTTGCCAGCAGTGTCCATTGCAGCCTTGCCAGCAGTGTCCATTGCAGCCTTGCCAGCAGTGTCCATTGCAGCCTTGCCCCAGTCACAGTGTCCAGTGCAGCCTTGCCCCCAGTTTTCATTGCAGCCTTGAATTTCAAAATTGGCGCCGCTGAGACTGGGCGGAGCAGGGCGAACGCCGTCGAGAACGCAGGGACTGGGCTGAGCCGAGATACACATAGCCTAGTGTACTCGGCTCTAGTCGGCTCTTCTCGGCTCCGCTCACAGTCACGCCGAGTCCCATCCTATGATGGACATAACACAGGTCCAATGGCGGGACTGGGCGTGACTGTGAGCGGAGCCGAGAAAAGCAGAGTACACTCGGCTATGTGTATCTCGGCGGCGATCCCTGCGCTC
This sequence comes from Rana muscosa, assembly GCA_029206835.1. NCBI lineage: Eukaryota > Metazoa > Chordata > Amphibia > Anura > Ranidae > Rana > Rana muscosa. Next base: position 736,490,468 of record CM055116.1, read on the forward strand.
CGCTCAGTCAGCGGAGATCGCCGGGATCTGTGAGTATCGGCGTATAACACGCACCCACGATTTTCCCCTGATTTTAAGGGGAAAAAAGTGTGTGTTATACGCCGATAAATACGGTACTTTGAATACACAGATTTCTTTCAATCAGATCAGATTTATATATAAATATATTTCAGGACTATATTTGTTCACTACTTAAGACTCTTTTCTACATTTATCACCGCAAAGCACTGCACACCATTTTTTGTTTTATGGTCTATTAAAAGTTGTATATTCACTATCACCATGTGCTAGCTGCCAACTAATCATACAGCGCCCACTTTATTTTGTTTTTAATGCAGATATGACAGCATGTTACCCAGCTGGCTGTCAAACTGCCTAATGTCCTTCACAGCCCCTTCCTCCCTCCGCAGGTTCCACTATCTCTCGTCCAACCCCCTGCCCACCTTCTATATATGTCTCAAACAACTACTCCTGATCACTCAAACTACACATCAGACGGATATGGCTCCCAGCCCATTCCTCTTCCACCTCCCCATTCAAACCAATGGCCACCGCATAGCCCTCACCCAACTCACCTCCATTCACAGGCTCCAACCCCCACCCCATGCAGCCCTAAACAATAATTATATAATAACAAAATTATCTCTGGACCGACCCCTCCATCCTTCAGTTCCTATTACCCCCCCAGACTCTTCCATTGAATAATATTCCTGGACTCTTCCAGCCTTCCATTCCTATCCACCGATTCTTCCATCCTTTTTTCCTTATTCATGGATTCCTATTTCCCTATCCCCGGACTCTTCCATTCTCTCTCCATGGATTTCACAATCTTTCAATTCTTATCCCTTGACCCCTCCATCCTTCAGTTCTATCCCTGGACTCTTCCATCCTTTAGTTCCCATCTCCAGACTACTCCATCCTTCCTTTCCTATTCATGGATTCCTCCTTCCCTATGTCCATACTCCTCCATCGTTCTAATCGTGATGCATCGCGGAATCGAATCGAATCTAATCGTTGACATGTTAATCGTAATCTAATCGAATCGTGAGACCACCGAAGATACGCACCCCTACTTGTCAGTCCCGATTTCGGCCGCGATTACAGAGACATCTGTGCAGGTTTCTGCACAGATGTCAATGTAAATTGCGGGCCGAAATCGCAAAAAGTAGTACAGGAACTACTTTTTGAAATCAGTGGAGCGCCGCAGATGCAGCGTCGCACCGATTAGGAAGGTGCCATTGCCGGCAATTGCCGCCGATTTGACATGTCAAATTGCATGTCAAAATGCACCAGTGTGAACCAGGGCTTAATCTGTGTTAGTGAGCACTTCTCCTTTGCCGAGATAATCCATCCACCTCACAGGTGTGGCATATCAAGATGCTGATTACACAGCATGATTATTGCACAGGTGTGCCTTAGGCTGGCCACAATAAAAGGCCACTCTAAAATGTGCAGTTTTATCACACAGTACAATGCCACAGATGTTGCAAGTTTTGAGGGATCGTGCAATTGGCATGCTGACTGAAGGAATGTCCACCTCTTGAATTGAATGTTCATTTCTCTACCATAAGCCGTCTCCAAAGGCGTTTCAGAGAATTTGGCAGTACATCCAACCAACCTCACAACCGCAGACCACGTGTAACCACACTAGCCCAGGACCTCCACATCCAGCATCTTCACCTCCAAGATCGTCTGAGACCAGCCACACGGACAGCTGCTGCAACAATCGATTTGCATGACCAAAGAATGTCTGCACAAACTGTCAGAAACCGTCTCAGGGAAGCTCATCTGAATGCTCGTCGTCCTCATCGGGTCTTGACCTGACTGCAATTTGTCGTCGTAACCGACTTGAGTGGGCAAATGTTCACATTCTATGGAGTCTGAATCTTTGGAGAGGTGTTCTCTTCACGGATGAATCACAGTTTTCAATGTTGTTGATCGAGTGGCCCATGGTGGCGGTGGGGTTATGGTATGGGAAGGCATATGCTATGGACAACGAACACAGGTGCATTTTATTGATGGACTTTTGAATGCACAAAGATACCGTGATGAGATCCTGAGGCCCATTGTTGTGCCATCACCTCATGTTGCAACATGATAATGCACGGCCCCATGTTGCAAGGATCTGGAAACAATTCCTGGAAGCTGAAAATATCCCAGTTCTTGCATGGCCAGCATACTCACAGACATGTCACCCATTGAGCATGTTTGGCATGCTCTGGATCGGCGTATACAACAGCGTGTTCCAGTTCTTGCCAATATCCAGCAACTTCACACAGCCATTGAAGAGGAACATTCCACAGGCCACAATCAACAACCTGATCAACTCTATGCGAAGAAGATGTGCTGCACTGTGTGAGGCAAATGGTGGTCACACCAGATACTGACTGGTTTTTGGACCCCCCCCCCCCAATACAGTAAAACTGCACATTTTAGAGTGGCCTTTTATTGGAGCAGAAATGTTGTTTCACTTTACTCTTGGAGGGAACACTTTCACCTACCAGAGGAGTACCACAGTTGTCCAAGGGAACCTCTAGCTCTTGAATTCCATGTACCTCTAGGGACACCTCTGACATCATTGCTAAGGGAAATGGCACAATTTCCTCAGTAATCACCCCTAGCACAATTATATTAACATTCTGCTTAAATTGATACTAAACTCTGGTTTAAAAAAAAAATCAATGCAAGTACACGTATTCCTATTTGAAAAAAAATACCTTCTATTGCTTTCAGACTTATCCAAATTCCTTTTTTTTGCTTGTGATCCAACTTCCTCTTTATTCTCCATGGTCCCATTCCATGTGGAACATAGCCAGCCTCTCTTGCTTACTCCTGAGAGGGACTAAGAACTATGGAATTTGTAGTGTGCATAGAGCAGTATACATTGCCACAACTAATACGCACTGCTAATTTCAAACAAACCAAAGTGAGGGAGAAAAGAAGCAGTTTGGAACCTCATGGAGGATGTTGCGAAGAGGCAGAAAATCACAGTTCTGCCTTGTACGCACGGTCGGACTTTTGACCATGCAAAAGTCTGCCGTGAGTCCGTCGGAAGTCCGACGGAAAGAAAGAGAACAAGTTCTCTATCTACGGTCTGTCGAACTTCCGTCAAAAAGTCCGATGGAGGCTACACATGGCCGGACTTTCAGAGAAAAAAAGCCCGTCTGACTTTTTTTCTCGGAAAGTCCTGCCGTGTGTACGAGGCATAAGGAACAATTTCATGAACAATAGAGAACAGGGCTATTAAGTATTTGATGTGTATGGATTATTGTTGGAGAATAAAGATATAATTTGGTGTCACTTTATACAGTTTAGGTACACACACACAGGTGCTCAGAGCAGAGGGGAGAACTGAGTGATCAGCAGTGTTTGAACGCGCAGTTCTCACTACAGAGCCGGCAGGGGACCGATGCAGCATTGGATTGATGCTGCATCCACCTAGGTGGGTATAAATGTTTGTTTTTCTTGGAAAGACTTACTTCTCTGTTATAAAAAGGCAACTGGTCTCAATCCTGTGGGCCCCCAATCCCAATCGTTGACCAGTGACCAGAGCCAGACCCTCCATGAAGAAGAAACACAAAATCAAAGGAAGTGTAGAAACAAATAGAGAAAAAAAATAATTGTATATATATAAAACCTACCATGCAATCATAAAATGCTCATTTAAGGTCCTGCTCATATATACTGTTGCAGGAACGAGCGTTCCTGCTTGCAATTTTTTAAGAGCGATTTACACTTGTTTCTGAATGCCACACAGAGGGAAACCCATTCACTTCAATTTTTGGCCCTATACACGTTTTTCATTAAATGAAACTCCTACTCCTTGGGTGACAAGCTAGAGACGTTCACAGCAGAGCCAGAACATTCCACTCAAGATTCAAAATCGCATAATGTGAATGGGGCCTAGGTGATTGCAATGTCATTCATTGTCACCAACTCAATCTAATCTTATCCTAATGTTACACTAATGATTTATTTAAACCATCCTCCAGTGTCTGTAGCAATGTAGCGTTGAAAGGAGAATAAAGCAATTCTAAAGTACAATGCAGAAGTTTACTTTGAATGCTACCATTCTGCTACTTTACATAAACGTCACACTAATTTGTTAGCATTTTCATTAGCAGACTTTGAGAATTATTATTCTGGGGTAAAGATATATGGGGGGTGTAAAAATTATGTAAATGTTGCACTGGGAAAATCGAGAAAATTGCAATTCTTATGCCGTGTACACACGGCCGTTTTTATTGTCATTGAAAATAACGAAGTTTTTCTCAACGTGATTCTTCTCAAGCCTGCCTTGCCTACACACTATCGTGAAAAAAAATGCTCGAGCAAAGCGCGGTGACGTACAACACGTACGACGGCACTATAAAGGGGAAGTTCTATTCGGATGGCGCCATCCTTTGGGCTGCTTTTGCTGATCTCGTGTTAGTAAAGTTTGGTGAGAGACGATTTGCGCTTTTCAGCCTCGTGCTTTTCAGTCTGTTACAGCGTGACGAATGTGCTATCTCCATTCAGAACGCTCGTTTTACCAGAACGAATGCTCCTGTCTCATAACTTGCTTCTGAGCATGCAAGTTTTTTTTCCTGTCATTAAAGCGTACACACGGCCGTTTTTCACGACGAGAAAAACGTTGACATGAAAAATGCTCTGGAGCCTACACACAATTGTTTTTAATGACCAATTTAAAAAATGGCATTTTTCTCGTCATGAAAAACGGTCGTGTGTACGCGGCATTACTTTTTTTTTACAATGTATTACTAGTAAAAACAAAGAAAATATAAATATATATAATTTGCTACCAAATGAAAGGCCCATCTGCCATGATGGTGTAGTCATTGAGGAGTAGTCAAGCAAGCTTGGGACAAGATCTTAGCTGAACTGCAAAGGTGCATGAGCCTTGTAGTGTTTGTTTTAACCTGCCATGATGACTTTCCATTTCATTTTAATGCTTTATGATTTCACTGTTCACTGCATACAATGTACCGGTAGTCATAATTTGCCATTATCAGTAAGTAGTTTATGCAGTTATTTTTGAAAAGCTTAAAATGTTAAAATTACAAATAATGCATTGTTACACTCTAATGCTAATAAATTAGTATTCTTTTAATGCTCATAGAATAGTATGTTGGCTTGCTGTAGCCCTCTTGTATAACAGGATTTGTCTGTTACGCAGCAGTTAAATGATTAGGTGCGCGAGGAAAGGTTAAATGGATACATTTTCACTGCTGATTTATTTCCATGTTGCTTTTAGCGTCAGCTGGCAATCTGGCAAGCCTCCGTGTAGTTGAGAAAAAATACAATATTCATGAGTCCTTAGATTCAATATGGTGCTGACCTATTTTTGGGAATAAGAATTTAGCATATTTATTTTAGATCTGACATTCATAGGCTCATTTCTCCCACAATTCTGCACAGAAAAGTCCTGATGAAAAAAAAGAATTGGCTTATGTAAGTACAGCATCGTGGACATCTTTACATAAAGATCTGTGAATGCAGTTATTGCTTTTGTCAACAATATGCACGTTAGGAAAATAAAATGTCACAGGCTGTCACTCTATAATATGATTTATTGAAGAAAGAAAGAAAGAACAATGTTATACATACAGTATGTGGAATGTATTGTGTTTTATGTAACGCTGTTAGTTTCATAGTTCTATTACAAACCACTGTGATTGACAATTCCTTATACTAAGCTGCCATGTAACTCATCCTTTTATATATATATATATATATATATATATATATATATATATATATATATATTGGTTATTGGGCCCAATGAAGCCATTTTAGAAAGCTGTCAGCAAAGAGTCCCAATTACTTTAACACTTTCTAGACCATTTTATGGGAGTTTACATCATTATGGATCACTAACGCTACAGGTGCTGGACAAAATAATATTATCATAAAAAATATCCTAATAACAAGGTAGAGCTGCACGATTAATCGTTAAAAAAAATCATGATCTTGATTCAACCCCCCTCACTATCTTAATACAGCATTTCCCCGATTCATTCATGTAACAAGTGCAGAGGAGTTCTCTGCTCTCTCACAGCTGTCAAAAAAAAAGAAAAGTCTGTTTATCAACATTGTCAGCACTGGGAGATAACTTTAGATCAAAGGAATGAACTTTGGTCTGTAAATGAGGGCAGTTTAACACTAAAACACTAATGCCTCGTACACACGACCGGTTTTCCCGGCAGGAAAACTGCCATGAGAGCTTTTGGCCGGGTATCCCGGCCGTGTGTATGCTCCATCGCAGTTTTCCGACAGGAAAACCGCCGGGAATCCCAGGGGGGGAAAAATTCTCCCCCCCCCCCCCCCCGGGATTCCCTGCGGTTTTTAAGCCGGCAGTTTCCACATGGGAAACACTGCGGTGGAGCATACACACCCGGCCGTGTGTAGGGGGAAAAATCTACCGAGCAGGTTCTCGCTTTTCCCGGCGGAATTTTTACCGCTGGGAAAACCGATCATGTGTACTAGGCATGAGCCTTTTTCTGACACTTGTTGCTTACAAGTTAAAATCAATAATTTTGCTAGAAAATTACTTAGAACCTCCAAACATTATATATTTTTTTAGCGTAGACCCTAGAGAATAAAATGGCGGTTGTTGATATTCTATGTTGCACTGTATTTGTGCAGCAGTCTTTCAAAATGCAATTTTTGGGGAATTATAAAAAAACTAAACAGTAAAGTCAGCCCAATTTTTTTGTATAATGTGAAAGATGATGTTACGGTGCGAGAATCGTGAGAGAATTTTGATCTTTATTCTAAGCAAAAAAATCGTGATTCTCATTTTAGCCAGAATCGTGCAGCTCTATACCAAGGACTCAGTAAAGCACTGGACCAACTTTTGCCTTTAAGCCTGCCTTAGTACTTCTTGTAATGCTGTCAAAGAAGTCTTAAATCGTGTGCATTGTAATTCCCACCATTATTCACTAAGAAAAGCATTGAGTGCTTTGAAGGATGGAGGTAACAATCTACCGTATTTATCGGCGTATAACACACACTTTTTTCCCCTGAAAATAGGGGGCAAATCGTGGGTGCGTGTTATACACCGATAGTGTACCTTGGAAGGTAAGGAGGGGGACGAACACAGCCAGAATTCACGAGCCGCCATCTCCTGTTCGGCTTTCACGTCACCCACACAGTCCCGCCTCCACCACTGGCATTGGGCCAGTGTTCTGTCTATCACAGGAGCTGGTCCAATGCCGACGGCAGAGGCGGGACTGTGTGTGTGTGACTGCCGAGTGAGAGCCGAACAGCCGGAATTCACAAGCCGCCATCTCCTGTTTGGCTCTCACGTCACACACACAGTCCCGCCTCCGCCACTGGCATTGGACCAGTGTTCTGTCTATCACAGGAGCTGGTCCAATGCCGATGGCGGAGGCGGGACTGTGTGTGTCTGTGTGACTACCAGTGCCGAGTGAGAGCCGAACAGGAGATGAAGGCTCTGTGATTTCATGCACTGTCCAGGCTGCATTGATGGTGAGGTTGCATTGGGGCTAAAAAGGGGCATTGATAAGGCTGCATGATGAGATGGGCATTGATAAGGCTGCATGATGAGATGGGCATTGATTGGGCCACATTGATCAGGCTGAATTGGTGAGATGTGCTGCAGATGGGCATTGATCAGGCTGCAGATGGGCACTGACCTTAATTTTAATTCAAAGTTGTTTAGTTAAAAAAGTTTTTTTCCAGAAACTTCCCTCTTAAAATGTAGGTGCGTGTTATACGCCGATAAATACGGTACTTAAAATGGGTCTTTCCCCCTTTTCACTAAAAATCACAACAAAATAAAATTCTACATACTTAGTTAACCAAACATTTTGCTTTACCCTTGGATAAAGTCACGCATCACGTGACGAAACACATCACGAGTGGGGCCAATTGATGTCATCACGCTCGGAACCAGAAGTAAGTCGAAGTCATACACATACACCAAGGCCGATTGTTATTCCTTAAAGGGGAAATACTGTGCTATTAAAATAAGCAATACTCTGTGTGCACTAGATAGAAGTGCACTCATTTTGTGAGTGTTTTATGAGGGTTTGCAATAAAGGGATGTTATATTTGACAAATACTGTGGACAGATGAAACCAAAGTTGAATTGTTTGGAAGAAACAAACAACACTATGTGTGGAGAAAAAGAGGCACAGCACACCAACATCAAAACCTCATCCCAACTGTGAAGTATGGTGGTGGGGGCATCATGGTTTGGGGCTGCTTTGCTGCATCAGGGCCTGGATGGATTGCTATCATCGAAGGAAAAATTAATTCCCAAGTTTATCAAGACATTTTGCAGGAGAACTTAAGGCCATCTGTCCACCAGCTGAAGCTCAACAGAAGATGGGCGTTGCAACAGGACAACGACCCAAAGCATAGAAGTAAATTGTAATGACAGGGGTTAACGTCGTTTAGGATATTCCATTCTCGAACACACGCCAGCTACCAGACACTCCAACCAGCCGAATAAGACCCCATACAAATATTTCTCCCCGCACAAACGAGAAAACGCTCTGTGTTGAAGTTCCAAAAACAGGGAATGAATCTTTATTACAAGCACATGGTAACACACTTCCCTTCAAAACACTTCCCTCCCATCCTTGGGGAACAGGGCGGGTTAAACTGCCCAATGACAATGGTGATACAGGTCAGGTGTGTTCAAACTTCTCCTTCAGTAAACAGTCTTAGCAGGAGGGGTTGCTGGAGTGATTCCCCCCCCCCCTTTCCTCACAGCAAGACACTTAAACATCCCATAATAGGCAGCCAGACGGTCTACCAGCTCCAATCCACATCACCACAAACAGCAATGAAAAGGTCTTTGGAAGCTAGTCTGGATTTAATCTACATTACACAGGCAGCCGGGAGGTTAGAGTTGAACACATCAGCATCTCTCAATTAACCTGTTGAGTTCAGAATCAAACAAACAGTAAATAGTCCTTTACAGATGGCCTTGAAAATATTATGGATTAATATTACAGACCCATTTTAAAGCAATCCAAGACATATTCTCAATGTCCATTATTTTCTGGCTCATACTTTCTAAGAACTTCTGGGTTCCGTGGGCCCACCCGTTACATAAATCAACAACAGAATGGCTTTAACAGAAGTAAATACGCCTTCTGGAGTGGCCCAGTCAGAGTCCTGACCTCAACCCGATTGAGATGTTGTGTCATGATCTCAAGAAAGCGATTCACACCAGACATTCCAAGAATATTGCTGAACTGAAACAGTCCTGTTAAGAGGAATGGTCAAGAATTACTCCTGACCGTTGTGCACGTCTGATCTGCAACTACAGGAAACGTTCGGTTGAAGTTATTGCTGCCAAAGGAGGTTCAACCAGTTATTAAATCCAAGGATTCACATACTTTTTCCACCTGCACTGTGAATGTTTACATGGTGTGTTCAATAAAAACATGGTAACATTTAATTCTTTGTGTGTTATTAGTTTAAGCAGACTGTGATTGTTTATTGTTGTGACTTAGATGAAGATCAGATCACATTTTATGACCAATTTGTGCAGAAATCCATATCATTCCAAAAGGGTTCACATACTGTTTATTGCAACTGTAGTTGGGCCATTGGCCTGATAAACTAGGGGATACTGGGCATGAAAATATTTAGGACAGGAGGGGGATGAAAAGTGGGTCTCTTGTAGACACGCAATGTCTACACAATGTTTCCACAAATATCTGTAGCGCCCCTCCCATGCTGGGAAGGGGTACATAAGGGGCAGACGCCATTTGCCCTGGGAGTTTGTTTATTCGTGTGGTACGCCCCATGGCCCGCATGGCACGGGGTGCGTGTTCCAGCCCCGGGCACCTTCAGCCCGAGGCTGCATCGCTGCCTGGTGGGCCCGGCTCCACTAGCTGGGGCCTACACCTTTGAGGAGGATCCCATGCTGCCCATGTTCGGGGAGTCTGCTCTTGAAAGAGGAAAGCCAGGGGAGGACCTTCCCCAGAGGAGACTAGCGACTGTACTGCTGTCTCGGGAGAGGCCTGGCGACCTACTCAAGGAGGGATTCAAGAACTTAAAGGCCCTGCAATACGCCAATCTGGCATAAAGGTTCTCTCTTATTGCTTGGCTAGGAGGTTCGGGACTTTAATAATCCTGTGGCAGAGGATTCCAGGACGCATCCTCAGGTTCACCTCAAGGTCTGTAACGGAGACTGTTCAGAATAGATCCGTGCATCATCCCGGCTGCTAGGACCAGAAAAAAGGGACTATCCGGGTGAGCAATACCCACTCAGGCTTGAGTGGCGATGTTAGTTTCAGTGTGTTTTTAGTGCTGCGTGCCTGAACCTTCCCATATACTTCTCTCGTTCCCTGCTTTCTCCTCAGGTTCTCACTGCAAAAGGAAAATAAATCCTTGCTGTTTAGGATTTACATTTGTGTGCACATTGACTTTTCTAAAGACACTTTACCCTGACAACGGAAGCCTTGGAGGTAGTTTGCATGACCCAAAACAAAACCAGCCACTCCTTCGGGGGTTAGTGCTACACGTGGGGGCTCAAGTCTGGGATTTGCAGCTACCTCTTGCAATTGGATTACTTTATTCTATGTTTTTGGAAAATCGACCATTGAGAAAGTTGGACTGTGTTACTGTGCTTTGAACGAGAAGAAGGGGTTAAGGGGCACAGAACTGTTCTCTTTTTCTAACTGTGTTGTTCATGGGCGGATCCAGAGGAAAGAAAAGCCGCAAGCTACGTGCAGGAAGAGAAAAAGGGGAGGAGTTCCCGCCACCTGCGTGCTACACGTGGGTGCAGTTTGGCACCAGGAAGCAGAGAGTGTTGGACCAAGCAAGAGAGCAGCATGTCGTTACTTCTATGGACTTCAGCCATGTCGGGACCCCCGGATGTTCTCTGTGCCTACTACCATGGACATTGCTCCGCTTGCAGCCCTGCTTACTGATACAGGGATCTGACTAAAGCCCCGGGGCCGCTTCGCGTTGTACACGTGTCAAGATGCGGAGGCCCTGGGCATGCTCTGCCCTGGATGCAGTGGACTGGCTGTGCAGCTGCACCTATTCGGACAATGCTTGTCCTGCAGGGAGTTCCTTTTTGAGGTGGACCAGCCCACCGAATCGCCCCGAGCTTATCGGGTCAACTGGGTCACAGGCGCCGTTACTTCAGAGGAAGTTGCCTATACTTCTACAGCCAGGCCCACGCGCATCGCATCTGCTGCTACGGATGTATCCGGAGAAGATGCCCCTGCCGCTGCAGAGCCATCGGCGGACACTGTGGCGGACACTGCCTCCACTACCACTGAAGTCTCCATCTTGCCAGAAAAACGGAAGGTGGGCTATGTCAAGGCCTCCCGTGGCCGCGGGAGAGGCCTACCCCAGTCCCTGCTGGAACCGGACCTCAAAAGCAGAAGGATGCCCGAGAAGTCCACGTCAGGGCACGGTAAGGAGGCTGGGGGAAAAAGTGACTATTAATGCAAAGAATTATTTGCCTGCAGAGGAGTGGGATTCTTCAGACATTGACTCTTCATTCGATGTTGGGGATGATGGGGAAATTGACGAGATATTCCTCAAAAAGGGATGGGACAATGTGAAAAGTGTTTCCCCAACCCGCAGCCTTCGAGAGGGATCACCCATGAGCTCTGGGGACACCACACCCCGGGTGAAAGTCCCTGCTTTAACAGAGAAGGTTGTATCTGTATCAAGTGAAAGACTTTTGCCGGAGCCCACTACGGCTTTGGTCCGGAGGTCCCGGATTCATACGTGATGCCTGGGACAGGAACCCCTGCGTCTCTGCCTAAACTTGCACGCTTGCAGCGGATCCTGTTGAAAAGGGTGGCTACCGAGTACGGATTGGAGTTCCCCTACGTTCCCAAGGAACTAATGTTCGAGATTGAGTCTTGCCGTGAGCAGTGGTACGGGGACTCCATTTGGGACTATCTTCAGGTACCCAAACCGTACAGGAACTTTGATCACTCAGCTGCCATAACTAACCGATTCAGGGGTTGCCGCCTGGACTGGGGTTACGGTCGACACATCCACGCCGACCGAGTTGTACTTTGCTGCCCGGGGAGAAAGGACATTGTGTATTCTATAACTACCCTGGATAAGCAGTGGAAATCGGTAACCCTCCCGGATCCAAGTTTCTATCTGTGAAACTTTGAGATAGGAACTTGACTTTGCCGTTTGCTTTCCTGTCCTTTTACAGAGAGCCGTTTTTGTTTTTTTTCTCTCTGAAAATAACTGTTTTCCTCTGAGTGAACTCTGGGGATTAGACAGTTAGGATACTGTGGTGAGAGAACGCTGTGGTCAACAATGGGATGTTGCTTTGGATCTGTGTTGCAACCCCTGCGTAGCCAGTAAAAGGACGTTGTGACTCTGCCGATACTGGGTGGCAGTGGTCTGCAGGATTAGGAAAACTTTTATGCTAGGCTTAGCATTTAAAACTTTTAAAAGAAGGGAACTGCTTCCTCTCTGGGAAACAGTTTGCTTCTTTGTACATAGACTGTGATTAGTGGTTAGGATCTTTGCATTTTCCATGCATGTTGCCTGTGTTTTTTTACAGGTACCAGAGCTACTATCAAGACCATCAGAGAATGGGGTGGGGTAGATAGTGAGTGATGGGTGGTGGTGTATATTTGCATATGTAAAGTTGAAATGTCATATCTTTAGAGCTATGTCATTACCGTAATGTTATCTTGTGTGCTTTCCTTCCTTTTCTTTCTCCCTCCCCAAATTTTGGTTCAGGTACCAGGTCAATATTTTATATGATATTTTTCCCATTTTTATCAAAAACCTTCAGGATTGAAGGATTTTTGATTTCCTCAGCCACTGGGGACAGTGTCTATATTACAGGGGGATGTGTGTAGCGCCCCTCTCAAATAGTTGGGACACTATGTTAACTTTAGGGGTATGTCTGAGCCATAGTTGGGCTCAGACTTGTTTAATTGTGTTTGGATTCAGTTTCTGCTCTGGCTGTGACATTGCCTGGCAGTTATTCCCCTTGGTCGGTAGGTTGAACTTCCGCTACAGACTCAGGTTGGAATACAGGCATGACACAGCACATTGGGTGTCCTTTCTCAGCAGCCATGCAGTGGGCGTGGTCAACCTGCTGTGCATGCTGGGAAGGGGTACATAAGGGGCAGACGCCATTGGCCCTGGGAGTTCTTTCATTCATTCGTGTGGTGCGCCCCGTGGCCCGCATGGCACGGGGTGCGTGTGGGTGTTCCAGCCCCGGGCACCTTCAGCCTGAGGCTGCATTGCTGCCTGGTGGGCCCGGCTCAAGCCAAGAGCAATAATTCTAGCCCTAGACCTCCTCTGTAACTCAAAACATGCAACCTGTAGAATTTGTTAAGCGTCGCCTATGGAGGTTTTTAAGGGTAAAAGTTTGACGCCATTCCACGAGCGGGCGCAATTTTGAAGCGTGACATGTTGGGTATCAATTTACTCGGCATAACATTATCTTTCACAATATAAAAACAAATTGGGCTAACTTTACTGTTGTCTTATTTTTTTATTAAAAAAAGTGAATTTTTTCCCAAAAAAGTGAGCTTGTAAGACCGCTGCGCAAATACAGTGTGACAAAAAGTATTGCAATGACAGCCATTTTATTCTCTAGGGTGTTAGAAAGAAATGTATAATGTCTGGGGGTTCTAAGTAATTTTCTAGCAAAAAAAAATGTTTTTAACTTGTAAACACTGAGTCTGAAAAACAGGCTCGGTCCTTAAGTGGTTAATGTCTAAACCGCTGGTAACAAAACTGAGTACACCCCTAAGTGAAAATTTCCAAATTGGGCCCAATTAGCCATTTTCCCTCCCCGGTGTCATGTGACTCGTTAGTGTTACAAGGTCCCAGGTGTGAATGGGAAACAGGTGTGTTAAATTTGGTGTTATCGCTCTTATAGTAAAAAAAAATTGTTCCGCTCTTGTTATCGCTCTTATGCCTTGTACACACGATCGGAATTTCCGATGGAAAAAGTCTGACGGACTTTTTCCATCAGATATTCCGGCCATGTGTATGCCCCATCGGACTTTTTCCACAGGAAATTCAGAGGAATTCCGTTGGAGTTTAGATAGAGAACATGTTCTCTTTTACTCCGATGGGATTCCATCGGAATTCCGACGTGATTTTGGCCAGGCAAAAGTCTGACCGTGTGTACAGGGCATAACTCTCTCATACTGGTCACTGGAAGTTCAACATGGCACCTATTGGCAAAGAACTCTCTGAGGATCTGACAAATATAATTGTTGCTCTACATAAAGCTGGCCTAGGCTATAAGAAGTTTACCAAGACCCTGAAACTGAGCTGCAGCATGGTGGCCAAGACCATACAGCGGTTTAACAGGACAGGTTCCACTCAGAACAGGCCTCGCCATGGTCGACCAAAGAAGTTGAGTGTACGTGTGTAGAAACCGCATGTCTGGGTCCACGTGTGTATGACATCACTTCTGGCCTACGCGTTTCATCATTCAACTTCCTCAGGATGAGACATCATGGTTGGAGGAGCACTTTTTATACAATAGCATTACTGCTATTATGGTCCACCATGGACACTATTGACTCTTTAACACATTCTTAACATTTTGTACATGCTCACTAATCCTTATACACTGAGCCCCATATGCATTCCAAAAGGTAAGTAACGTGGAACTGCATGAAGCTTTTTATTGTGTATTCCTTATTTGTGACATTGGATTTGAAAGTTTCCAATTTTCTTCCTCTTATCCTCCAGGTGCTTTTACAGGCATTACTTCTCCTACATAAGTAGAAGCCTGGTAAATTAAAAATTTGACCACTACCTAATTTAGGGGGTGAAACCACATTTTTAACAAATTTGTTCTTTAAATTAAGGGGTGCTTTATAAATAAACCGTGGATGTTTTGGTATTAATGGACCCAACATGGAATTTTATTAACCCATTTAGGGTGATGACAACTGTTAGTGGGCATATATCAGTTATGATCCGTTGGTTTGAAGAATATACTGTGCATATTTTAATCTGTTCCCCTTCTACAAATATCGTCAGATGCAGGAAGTTGGCCTCCCTCTCACTAACTGGTTTTGTGAATGCTCTACCATACCTGTTCTCATCAATCTGTTCAAAAAATTGTACCAACAATTCCTTGTCTCCTTCCCAAATAATAAACACATTCTCAATCAACCTTTTCCACAGTTTTAGTTGTTTCCAATCCCTACCAAATATATCATCCTGCTCCTACTTTGCCATAAATTATTTAGCATATTTTGCCCCCATAGCTCCCTCCTTAGCCTGCAGATAAAATTGAGTCCCATCTAAAAAATGATTCTTTGTCATCCCAAATATTGTGGGGGAGCTCTCCTGCCCCTTCAAATGCCCATCTTCAGCCTCCAATCCATGATTATGTCTAATATTGGTATAGAGCGAGTTAACGTCCACATTAGCAAATAAAACTCTTTCACTTACTTTTTCATTTTCTTTTAAGTCAATAAGGTGTTTGCTATCTTTAAGAAAAGCTGGGGTCTGAGCTACCAATGGCTGTAGGAAACCATCTATATACTTCCCAATTGTTGAGACAATGCCACTCACAATAGGTCTCCCTGGTGGGTTTCTTGGGTCCTTATGTGCTTTCGGTAAATTGTAATCCTAAAAATACTTTGATTCTTTTTTTTTATACCATTTTCTCACTCTGTTTTTTTTATTAGATCATTTAGTTAATTTTTAAGTGCATTAGTTGGGTCCTCTTTTTTGGTACAATGTTGTTTTTATTGACATATAAATTGAAACCAGATGACAAATTCCCACGCAGGGAAAATAAACATGAAACATAATATTCAAATTCGCAAAAGAACAAAGAAATATATGCTATAATATATAGATTATAGACTAACTGTGACCCTCAAGCCGGGGCTGGGTGTCAATGCGGAGTGCCTGAGCCCGCAGACTCGGGCTGATGTGGGCAAGGGGAGCGGAACTGTCAATAATGGGGAGAATAAAACCAAACTAGAAATGGGGCAAAAAAAAGCAAAGGAGAAACCCCAGTCACAACGGGGAGGGGGGGGAGCAGAGCGGCAGGCAAGAGGCCCAGAAATGGAAAGGGTAGAAAGGGAGGTGGGAAAAGGAAGTTCCCACAGGCTAGGGATGGGGTCAAGTTAGTTTGAAAGGCCTAGGCTTGTCGGGTGTAGAGTAGGGAATGCATAGGACCAACACAGGGCCCATACTTTGAGGAATTTAGCATGGGAGTCGTGAGGGGTATTGGTCATTCTTTCATGGATCATAAGGGTTGTCAAAGTGTTTTTTACCTCTGAAAATGATACAGCCGGCTTTTTCCAGGCATTTGTTATTGTGCGCTTAGCTGCGATAAACAGATATGTGACCATTTTTTGCTGGTAAGAGAAGAGGCCCAGGTTTGGACAATGGATCAATACAAGTTCGGGGTCCTTATGGAAAGGTATGTGGAAAAGGGTAGAATGCAGTCCAAAGACCCTTGACCAAAATCCCACAAGGTGGGGGCAGGACTACCATATGTGTATTTCATCTACTCGCTGACCACACCCCCAGAAGTATCTATCACTGTAGGATAGGTTTGACTTGGCAATGGGGGCTGGGACCCAGTGCTGGTGTAGGAGGACCTTATAGGCTACCTCAAACGTGGCTGTGTTAAAGGAGCACTTCGCTATGCTGGAACAGGCTTTACTCCAGTCTGCAAAGTCAGTGGGGGACAGGTCTCATTCCCATTTAAGCACATAGGAAAGGGAGGTAGAGGTGCTGTTGGTGGAGAGTGAGGCGTAAATCATGGAGATGGTGCCGCGGGTACCCGGACAGTGCAGGCAGGTATGTTTGAAGTCGGTCATTTGATACGGGAAGGTGTCATGACACCGGAGGAAGGTTATCCAGTGTTGCAGCTGAATGTAACAGAAGAATTTGGCTGGAGGAGCTTTGCGGGTCTCTTGAATGGGGGACTATGTGGGGAAAAGTTGAGTCCTTTTTCAACACCATATATGTCTCTTTGTCACTCAAAAGCCTCATCATTTCTACCTCATAATCTAAAATAATAAGGGAGCTTTTTAGGGTATTGTTCACGTAAGTGCTGGTTCACAAAAAACATTGTTTGCATATACCATACCTGTTCGATCCTTCTAGAAGCTGGAAATCACTGTAGTAGACACTGCTACTTCAGTGATCTCCACTAGCTTCTGGGCCTTGTGCCAAGCGGCTGCCCTGCTGCATTCAGAACACAGGAGGTTGTCTGCTTGGCACGAGCACCAGAGAATGCTTTGCATTTTCTCAATGAAAGCAAAGTGTTTTCTGATTGGATGAGGTGGGTAGGGGGGTGGTAACATCATGCTCTCCACCTTGTTTAGTCAAAGAATGCATTCTGGTATAGTTTTTCTTATCTCACTTCAAAGAACTAAGTCTTGTGGCTTTCTCCTGCTTCGTTCTTTAGTTATCAGCATGATAACTTCTGAGAAGTTCTCCGACAACTGTGATAGAACCAGGTTGAATATTGTGTCTAGGGAGGTTGCTATAAATAGATTAGCAGAGAGCTTATCTTGTCACAGCACAGCTCTGAGAGTCTCTGCCTATGTGGAGGGGGGTTGTGTGCCTTTCCCCCAATTGGCTGTATGCCAAGAATCCACTCCCAGTGCTGAACAGGAAGAGAAAATCTCTAATGCCGCGTACACACGAACGTTTTTCCCATCGAGAAAAATTAAATTTTTTCCTTTGGACGAGAAAAACGATCGTCTGTGGGCTTTTTGTCGTTTTTCTCGACGGGAAAAACGGCATTAATCACGACGAGAAAAATTAGAACATGCTCTAATTTTTCTCGTCGTGATTCCTGTCGTTTTTTTCCGCGGCAGTTTTCCCATAGGGAAACACTGCCGCGGAGCCCACACACGGTCGTTTTTCTCGACCAAAAAAAAAATGACGAGAAAAACGGACGTGTGTAGGGAACCAAGCCGTTCCCTCGTTTTTCCCGTCGATTTTCTCGACTGTGTTTTCACCGTCGAGAAAATCGATCGTGTGTACGCGGCATTACAGGATGAGCACTTTCTAAAGAATATATAAAGCTGAAGATATGCAAGTAAAACTTATGTAGGGGGATTTGTTTAATCTCTGTGTATCATCTGAGGCTGTTCACTTCACTAGATATATGTGAGGGTTTACATCCAAGTTTCTGGCTGTTTAGTCTCTCTACTAGGTTTTATTTAGCCATTTACAATGGGGCTCATTTACAGGCTGTAGAGGTCCTGAATTGTTTAAATGGGATTTATGATGGCCTGCTTGAAATCTTGAGCAGAGCTGTTTTCTAGTGTGGGTAGTTTCCAGTCTTGTCCTTGGTTTTTAAAAGTTATCATCCCTTTCACAACATACAGTTGCAAAAAGTATGTGAACCCTTTTGGAATGATATGGATTTCTAAACAAATTGGTCATAAAATGTGATCTCATCTTCATCTAAATAACAATAGACAATCACAGTCTGCTTAAACTAATAACACACAAATAATTAAATGTTACTATGTTTTTATTGAACACACCATGTAAACCAGGGGTGTCCAAACTTTTTTCAAAGAGGGCCAGATTTGATGAAGTGAACATGCGTGAGGGCCGACCATTTTGCCTGATATTCTTTGAACCATTAAAATTCGGTTTAAGTGTGTTCGTCCGAGCAATTCTCTTGACTTTGTCACACTCATTCCCGACACACAGACGAATGCTCTGCTCTTTAGGGGGTACCGTTAATTCTTAATGGTATCCCACACATTGGAAAACGTGGGGTGCTTTTGATGCAGTGCAATAAAAAAAAAAGTCGGGGACTTCTTTCCGTGCATTTTTGTGGGTAGGGAAGCCCATTAAAATGAATGGGCTGCCCTGCACGCAGCCACGCAGATGTGAACCAAGGGCTTGTTCACATTTCAGGTTGGAGCGGCAGTAGAACCACATGGTTGAGCTGTTTTTACCACTCCCAACTTCTCCCCCTCCAGAGAGCCCCCCATACAGCAAGGTCCACAGAGAGCCCCCCCTTACATCAGGTTTCCCAGTGAGCCCTCCCATACATCATGGCTCCCAGAGAGCCCCCCCATACATCAGGGTTTCCAGAGCCCCCCCATACATATGGGTTCCCAGAGCCCCCCCATACATCAGGGTCCCCAGAGAGCCCCCATACATCAGAGTCCCCAGAGAGCCCCCCCATACATCAGGGTTCACAGAAAGCCCCCCCTTATACATCAGGGTTCACAGAAAGCCCCCCCCTTATACATCAGGGTTCACAGAAAGCCCCCCTTATACATCAGGGTTCACAGAAAGCCCCCCATACGTCAGGGTTCACAGAGAGCACCCCCATACATCAGGGTTCACAGAGAGCCCCCCCATACATCAGGGTTCACAGAGATCCCCCCATACATCAGGGTTCACAGAGAGCCCCCCATACATCAGGGTTCACAGAGAGCCCCCCATACATCAGGGTTCACAGAGAGCCCCCCATACATCAGGGTTCACAGAAAGCCCCCAATACAGAGTCCACAGAGAGCCCCCTTCCATACATCAGGGTTCACAGAGAGCCCCCACATACATCAGGGTCCCCAGAGAGCCCTCCAATACATCAGGGTCCCCAGAGAGCCCCCCATACATCAGGGTCCCCAGAGAGCCCCCCATACATCAGAGTCCCCAGAGAGCCCCCAAACATCAGGGTCCCCAGAGGGCCCCCCATACATCAGGGTCCCCAGAGAGCCCCCCATACATCAGGGTTCCCAGAGAGCCTCCCAGATACATCAGGGTTCACAGAGAGCCCCCCATACATCAGGGTTCCCAGAGAGCCTCCCAGATACATCAGGGTTCACAGAGAGCCCCCCATACATCGGGGTTCACAGAGAGCCCCCCATACATCAGGGTTCACAGAGAGCCCCCCATACATCAGGGTTCACAGAGAGCCCCCCATACATCAGGGTTCACAGAGATTCCCCCCCATACATCAGGGTTCACAGAGATTCCCCCCCATACATCAGGGTTCCCAGAGAGCCCCCCATACATCAGAGTCCCCAGAGAGCTCCCATACATCAGGGTTCCCAGAGAACCCCCCATACATCAGGGTTCCCAGAGAGCCCCCCATACATCAGGGTCCCCAGAGAGCCTCCCAGATACATCAGGGTTCACAGAGAGCCCCCCATACATCGGGGTTCACAGATAACCCCCCATACATCAGGGTTCACAGAGAGCCCCCCATACATCAGGGTTCACAGAGAGCCCCCCCATACATCAGGGTTCACAGAGATTCCCCCCATACATCAGGGTTCCCAGAGAGCCCCCCATACATCAGGGTTCACAGAGAGCCCCCCCATACATCAGGGTTCACAGAGATTCCCCCCCATACATCAGGGTTCCCAGAGAGCCCCCCATACATCAGAGTCCCCAGAGAGCTCCCATACATCAGGGTTCCCAGAGAACCCCCCATACATCAGGGTTCCCAGAGAGCCCCCCATACATCAGGGTCCCCAGAGAGCCCTCCAATACATCAGGGTCCCCAGAGAGCCCCCCATACATCAGGGTCCCCAGAGAGCCCCCCATACATCAGAGTCCCCAGAGAGCCCCCAAACATCAGGGTCCCCAGAGGGCCCCCCATACATCAGGGTCCCCAGAGAGCCCCCCATACATCAGGGTTCCCAGAGAGCCTCCCAGATACATCAGGGGTCACAGAGAGCCCCCCATACATCGGGGTTCACAGAGAGCCCCCCATACATCAGGGTTCACAGAGAGCCCCCCATACATCAGGGTTCACAGAGAGCCCCCCATACATCAGGGTTCACAGAGATTCCCCCCCATACATCAGGGTTCCCAGAGAGCCCCCCATACATCAGAGTCCCCAGAGAGCTCCCATACATCAGGGTTCCCAGAGAACCCCCCATACATCAGGGTTCCCAGAGAGCCCCCCATACATCAGGGTCCCCAGAGAGCCTCCCAGATACATCAGGGTTCACAGAGAGCCCCCCATACATCGGGGTTCACAGAGAGCCCCCCATACATCAGGGTTCACAGAGAGCCCCCCATACATCAGGGTTCACAGAGAGCCCCCCCATACATCAGGGTTCACAGAGATTCCCCCCCATACATCAGGGTTCCCAGAGAGCCCCCCATACATCAGGGTTCACAGAGAGCCCCCCCATACATCAGGGTTCACAGAGATTCCCCCCATACATCAGGGTTCCCAGAGAGCCCCCCATACATCAGAGTCCCCAGAGAGCTCCCATACATCAGGGTTCCCAGAGAACCCCCCATACATCAGGGTTCCCAGAGAGCCCCCCATACATCAGGGTCCCCAGAGAGCCTCCCAGATACATCAGGGTTCACAGAGAGCCCCCCATACATTGGGGTTCACAGAGAGCCCCCCATACATCAGGGTTCACAGAGAGCCCCCCATACATCAGGGTTCACAGAGAGCCCCCATACATCAGGGTTCACAGAGATTCCCCCCATACATCAGGGTTCCCAGAGAGCCCCCCATACATCAGGGTCCCCAGAGAGCCCCCCCATACACCAGGGTCCTCAGAGAGCCCCCTCATACACCAGGGTCCCCAGAGAGACCCCCATATATCAGGGTCCCCAGAGAGCCCCCCATACATCAGGGTTCACAGAGAGCCCCCCATACATCAGGGTCCCCAGAGAGCCCCCCCATACACCAGGGTCCCCAGAGAGCCCCCCCATACATCAGGGTTCACAGAGAGCCCCCCATACATCAGGGTCCCCAGACTTAAACATTAGCACAGTACCTTGTTTCCTCATTCAGCCGGGTACTGCACTGTAGGGGGAAGCAGAGAGCACAGCACATTCCCCTGCACAGTTTACTTTCGCTTTTGAGGCTGACGCTTCTCACAGTGCTAATGTATAGTTCGGCAGGGGGTTGGGCTCATCTGACAGCCCTTCTCTCCTCTGATCCCACGGCACACTAGTTGAGAAAGGCTGGTTTAGATAACCAGGCCGGCGGGCCGTTCAAAACCGTTCCGCGGGCCGGACTTTGGACATGCCTGATGTAAACATTCACAGTGCAGGTGGAAAAAGCATGTGAACCCTTGAATTTAATAACTGATTGAACCTCCTTTGGCAGCAATAACTTCAACCAAACGTTTCCTGTAGTTGCAGATCAGATGTGCACAACGGTCAGGAGTAATTCTTGACCATTCCTCTTAAAAGAACTGTTTCAGTTCAGCAATATTCTTGGGATGTCTGGTGTGAATCGCTTTCTTGAGGTCATGCCACATCATCTCAATCGGGTTGAGGTCAGGACTCTGACTGGGCCACTCCAGAAGGCGTATTTTCTTCTGTTTAAGCCATTCTGTTGTTGATTTACTTCTATGCTTTGGGTCGTTGTCCTGTTGCAACACCCATCTTTTGTTGAGCTTCAGCTGGTGGACAGATGGCCTTAAGTTCTCCTGAAAAATGTCTTGATAAACTTGGGAATTCATTTTTCCTTTGATGATAGCAATCCGTTCAGGCCCTGACGCAGCAAAGCAGCCCCAAGCCATGATGTCCCCACCACCATACTTCACAGTTGGGATGAGGTTTTGATGTTGGTGTGCTGTGCCTCTTTTTCTCCACACATAGTGTTGCGTGTTTCTTCCAAACAACTCAACTTTGGTTTCATCTGTCCACAGAATATTTTGCCAGTACTGCTGTGGAACATCCAGGTGCTTTTGTGCAAACTGTAAACGTGCAGCAATGTTTTTTTTGGACAGCAGTGGCTTCCTCTGTGGTATCCTCTCATGAAATCCATTCTTGTTTAGTGTTTTACGTATCGTAGATTCGCTAACAGGGATGTTAGCATATGCCAGAGACTTTCGTAAGTCTTTAGCTGACACTCTAGGATTTTTCTTCACCACATTGAGCAGTCTGCGCTGTGCTCTTGCAGTCATCTTTACAGGACGCCCACTCCTAGGGAGAACAGCAGCAGTTCTGAACTTTGTCTGTTTATAGACAATTTGTCTTACCGTGGACTGATGAACAGCAAGGCTTTTAGAGATACATTTATAACCCTTTCCAGCTTTATGCAAGTCAACAATTCTTAATCGTAGGTCTTCTGAGAGCTCTTTTGTACGAGGCATAATTCACATCAGGCAATGCTTCTTGTGAAAAGCAAACCCAGAACTGGTGTGTGTTTTTTATAGGGCAGGGCAGCTGTAACCAACACCTCCAATCTCATCTCATTGATTGGACTCCAGTTGGCGGACACCTCACTCCAATTAGCTCTTGGAGATCTCATTAGTCTAGGGATTCACATACTTTTTCCACCTGCACTGTGAATGTTTACATGGTGTGTTCAATAAAAACATGGTAACATTTATTTCTTTGTGTGTTATTAGTTTAAGCAGACTGTGATTGTCTATTGTTGTGACTTAGATGACGATCAGATTTTATGACCAATTTGTCCAGAAATCCATATCATTCCAAATGGGTTCACATACTTTTTTCTGCAACTGTAGACATCAGATTTAAATGAAAAAAAAATTGTGCAGATTTGCATATTTTGGAGAAATGAGGGTGGCACTGAAACAAAACTTTCCCCTTCTCCCCACTCAATTAGGGGCCATTCAACTTCATTATAATCACTGAGAGTACCTTGTTTTTTATATATGTATCCTTAGAAGGCAGAACTGGTACTACAGCAACAGAGTTTAACAAAAGGGCTCTAGCACTTGACAATACATTATTAACATATTATCCCTTTGCGCCGAGCGGACGCAGATATGCGTCCTCGGCTTTCGGGGGTTATACCGGGATGATGCCTGCAGCCGCAGGCATCATCCTGGTATCAATTTTTAGAGCCGGCGATTGGCTTTCCAGGGATAAAAACCGATGTGGCTAAAAGCTGCTCGGTTGTTATCCCGGAAGAGCGGGAGGGGACATCCCCCCCTCCCGCCGCCTCCGCCACTCTTGGCGGGCCTCCCGTCCCACCGGGAGACCCGATCCACGATGCACCACCTCCAGCGCCTAGAGAGAGACTGAAACAAAGCCGCGAATGGCTTTGATTCAGTCTCTTCACTGTAACCACGGAAGCGACATCATGACGTCACGTCCGGGTTACTCGGCTGCCAATGGCGCCGGATTAAAAAAAATACACAGTATTCAGAATCGCCGTTTTCGATGATCTGAATACTTTGAAGTGCAAAGGATGGATTGGGGGTCTTTTATACCCCCGATCCCTCCATAAAGAGTACCTGTCACCACTTATTACTGTCACAAGGGATGTTTAAATCACACAATTTTTATTTATAAAAAGAAATAAAATAAATAAGAAAAATAAATACATTTTAAACACTTAAGCCCCGGACCATTTGGTAGCTAAAGGACCAGAGGTGAATTCAGAATTTTGCACTGCGCTGCTTTAACTGTAAATTGTGCGGACATGCAATGTTGTACCCAAACGAAATTTGCGTCCTTTTCTTCCCACAAATAGAGCTTTCTTTTAATGGTATTTGATTGCCTCTGCGATTTTTATTTTTTGCGATATAAACGGAAAAAGACCGAAAAATTTAAAAAAAAATGATATTTTCTACTTTTTGTTATAAGAAAAATCGAATAAACTCAATTTTAGTCATACATTTAGGCCAAAATGTATTCAGCCACATGTCTTTAGTAAAAAAAATGTCAATAAGCGTATATTTATTGGTTTGTGCAAAAGTTATAGCGTTTACAAACTAGGGTACATTTTCTGGAATTTACACAGCTTTAAATTTATGACTGCCTATCTCATTTCTTGAGGTGCTAAAATGGCAGGGCAGTACAAACCCCCCCCAAATGACCCCATTTTAGAAAGTAGACACCCCAAGGAAATTGCTGAGAGGCCTGTTGAGCCCATTGAATATTTTTTTTTGTCCCAAGTGATTGAATAATGACAAAAAAAAAAAAAATACAAAAAGTTGTCACTAAATGATATATTGCTCACACATGCCATGGTTATATGTGGAATTGCACCCCAAAATACATTCTGCTGCTTCTCCTGAGTACGGGGATACCACATGTGTGGGACTTTTTAGGAGCCTAGCCACGTACGGGACCCCGGAAACCAAGCACCGCCTTCAGGATTTCTAAGGGCGCAAATTTTTGATTTCACTCCTCACTACCTATCACAGTTTTGAAGGCCATAAAATGCCAAAATAGCACAAACCCCCCCAAATGACCCCATTTTGGAAAGTAGACACCCCAAGCTGTTTGCTGAGAGGCATGGTGAGTATTTTACAGCTCTCATTTGTTTTTGAAAATGAAGAAAGAACATTTTTTTTTTTCTTTTTTTTTTTCAATTTTCAAAACTTTGTGACAAAAAGTGAGATCTGCAAAATACTCACAATACCTCTCAGCAAATAGCTTGGGGTGTCTACTTTCCAAAATGGGGTCATTTGGGGGGGTTTTGTGCCATCTGGGCATTCCATGGCCTCCGAAACTGTGATAGGCAGTGAGAAGTGAAATCAAAAATTGACACCCTTAGAAAGCCTGAAGGCGGTGATTGGTTTTTGGGGTCCCGTACGCGGGTAGGCTCCCTAAAAGTCTCACACATGTGGTATCCCCGTACTCAGGAGAAGCAACAGAATGTATTTTGGGTTGTAATTCCACATATGCCTATGGCATGTTTGAGCAATATATCATTTAGTGACAACTTTGTGCAAAAAAAAAAAAAAAATTGTATTTTTTCCGCAACTTGTGTCAACATATAAAATATTCCATGGACTCGACATGCCTCTCAGTATATAGCTTGGGGTGTCTACTTTCCAAAATGGGGTCATTTGGGGGGGTTTTGAACTGTTCTGGCATTTTATACACAACATTAGGAAGCTTACATCCACTCTTCTAACCACTTGAAGACAAAGCCCTTTTTGACACTTTTTGTTTACATGAAAACATATTTTTTTTTGCAAGAAAATTATGTTGAACCCCCAAACATTATATATATTTTTAAAGCAAAGGCCCTACAGAATAAAATGGTGGGTGTTGCATTTTTTTTTTCTACACAGTATTTGCGCAGCGATTTTTCAAACGCATTTTTTGGGGAAAAAATACACTTTTTTAATTTTAATGCACTAAAACACACTATATTGCCCAAATGTTTGATGAAATAAAAAAGATGATCTTAGGCCGAGTACATAGATACCAAACACGACATGCTTTAAAATTTCGCACAAACGCGCATTGGCGACAAACTACATACATTTTTAAAAGCCTTTAAAAGCATTTACAGGTTACCCCGTTAGATTTACAGAGGAGGTCTACTGCTAAAATTACTGCCCTCGATCTGACCTTCGCGTTGATACCTCACATGCATGGTGCAATTGCTGTTTACATATGACGCCAGACCGACGCTTGCGTTCGCCATTGGGCAAGAGCAGGGGTGCTTCTTTTTTTTTTTTTTTATTATTAATTTTGCTTTTTTATTTTATTTTTAAACTGTTGCTTCCATATTATTATTTTTTTATCACTTTTATTGTTATCTCAGGGAATGTAAATATCCCCTATGATAGCAATAGGTAATGACAGGTACTCTTTTTTGAAAAAACTGGGGTCTATTGGACCCTAGATCTTTCCTCTGCCCTCAAAGCATCTGACCACACCAAGATCGGTGTGATAAAATGCTTTCCCAATTTCCCAATGGCGCTTTTTATATCCGGGGGGGGGACATTCCCTCCCACTGCTTGTAAAAGCAGTCCAGAGGCTAATTAGCCACTAGGATTGCTTTTACATGAAAGCCAGCCGCTGGCTAAAAAGAATGATACCAAGATGATACCTAAACCCGCAGGCATCATTCTGGTATAAACATTCAAAGTCCAGCAACATACCAGTACGTTGCTGGTCCTTGTTGGACATGTATTGTAATCTTTTTTTTCATGCAGCCTGTTGGCTGAACGAAAAAAAAAGATTGATCGGTGGGTATGCCCACCATTAGAATACCGCCCTTCATCCACCCACTTCTAATGATGGGCATACATGCACCATTTATATATGCCGAAGCATGGGGGCATCTTCTCGCAAAAGTTATGCCGCGTACACATGGTCAGACTTTTCCACGGGCAAGCCTCCTTTGGAATTTCGACCGTATGTACGCGGCATTAGGAGCAAAATCGCTCCTCCACTCCTGCTGCCCCAATGCTTCGGCATATATGCTTTTTTTTTTTTAACTGTGGTGGTGAAATCACCTCCTACAGCACTGGAGTCGCAGGGATCAGGCCTGTCTCTGCGAACGCTGCAGTTATGTGTGTTGTGTTTTGCAAGTGACAGTGATCGATCGATACTGCACTTGGGTGGCCTGGGCTGGACGGAGGGGCAAAACGCAGGTGCTAGCAGGTATCTGGGCTGATCCCGCTAACACTGCGTTTTTGGGAACCCTAAACTGCTGGGGACTAGGGTGACCACGTGTCCCGGATTGCCCGGGACAGTCCTGCATTTTGCAGGTCTGTCCCTGGTACATTCATTCCAGGACAATACAGTGTCCCGGAAAGAAACTGACACAGCCACCCCCCGGGCCAATCTGATTCCCCCAAAAAAGGCCGCCACATCACCGCTTTACTCACTGACAGTAGCTGGGAATGCCTGGAGGAGCACAATCCCCGCCCCCTGCTTGTGATTGGAGAAATCATAAATCCCGCCACTTGTGTCCAATCACTGTGCTGTGATTCGTTACAGCACAAGCTGATTTTTGGGAAGGAAGGGTGTCCCTGAATGGTAGTTTGGAAATGTGGTCACCCTACTGGGGACGCTAGTATAGATCTGATCAGATCAGATATTGAGCTGATCAGATACTATACCACTAAGGGGGGTGTATGCTTCACGCGTGGGTGTTAGCGCTACTGGCACTAACCTGACGCTGCCTGGGGTGTGACGCAGACCCTCTCTGACGCTAAAACCTAATTGATATCACCCGCCGGGCGATCAGGGGGTTAAACCTTTATTGGGTTATATACGGCGGGTGCCCTGACACTATAAAAAGCAAACTAACTAACCAGCGTCACCCGTAAAACTTATATGATGATCACTGGTGAAAGGGTTAACTAGGGGCAATTAGGGGGTTAAAACCTTTATTAGGTAATATATGGGGGTACCTGACGCTATATAAAAACCTGACGGCGAACCTAAAAAAAAATTACTGGCTACCTATCGGCATCACCGACACTAAGTCAACGATCATAAAAACGATCGCTTAGCGACAGTGGTGATAGGGGGTGAAAGGGTTACCTGGGGGGCGATCAGGGGGTTAGACCTTTATTAGATAATATATGGGGGTACCTGACGCTATAAAAACCTGCGGCGAACCTAAAAAAAATTACTGGCTACCGATCTGCATCACCGACGCTAAGACAGCGATCAGAAAAATTATCGCTTAGTGACAGTGGTGATAGGGGGTGAAAGGGCTACCTGGGGGCGATCAAGGGGGTTAAACCTTTATTAGGTAATATATGGGGGTACCCGACGCTATAAAAACCTGCGGCGAACCTAAAAAAAATTACTGGCTACCGATCAGCATCACCGACGCTAAGACATCGATCAGAAAAATGATCGCATAGCGACGGCGGTGCTAGGGGGTGAAAGGGTTACCTGGGGGTGATCAAGGGGGTTAAACCTTTATTAGGTAATATATGGGGGTACCCGACGCTATAAAAACCTGCGGCGAACCTAAAAAAAATTACTGGCTACCGATCAGCATCGCCGACGCTAAGACATTGATCAGAAAAATTATCGCTTAGTGACAGTGGTGATAGGGGGTGAAAGGGTTACCTGGGGGGCGATCAAGGGGGTTAAACCTTTATTAGGTAATATATGGGGGTACCCGACGCTATAAAAACCTGCGGCGAACCTAAAAAAAATTACTGGCTACCGATCAGCATCACCGACGCTAAGACATCGATCAGAAAAATGATTGCTTAGCGACGGCGGTGCTAGGGGGTGAAAGGGTTATCTGGGGGGTGATCAGGGGGTTAAACCTTTATTAGGGGGGGTTAGGGGGCTACACTGGACCTAAAACTAACTTTAGTGACACAAATGTCACTGTCAGGGTCACCTGTGGCCAGGTGACAGATGCACACCGTAGGGGGACAGGAGTGCACCGCGAGGTAGTGAACCCTATGGCTGGCTTCTGTGGATAGGAAACTGGGTGGTTGTGGAAAGCGGGACCAGAGGAGCACAACCGGGATCCCAACGGAAGCGAGAGCCAAGATTCCCCAGGGCGCGGAGTCTAAGACCCAGCTGGTCTTCTCCAGGGCCTCTAGTGGTGAGGATGTTACGCTGCAGGCTGGGACCAGGTCGCGGCCCCTGGAGTTTCCTAGCTCACGCCCCGTAGGATAAGGGGAAGCAGCAGCACACGATAGAGAGAACCGAATAACAAGCCGAAGGTCAGAGGCCACAAGCAGACAAGGATAACGAAGAACGAGCCGAAGGTCAAGGGTCACGAGCAGACAGGGATGGTCGGGGACAAGCCAATAACGTAACAGAGAGACAGACGTAGCACACGGCAGGCAGGAACCCAAACACACAATGCCTAACAAACACGTTGATCAGCAAAGCAGGCTTGCAGTGCACAGGTTAATATAGTGTTCAGTGATAGGGCCTGGGGTGGAGTCAGGCTGGGAGGAGATTATAAAGGAAGCCAGGTGAAGGAGGTCTGGTCTCTAGATGAACACATGAGGAGGAAGGTAAGATGGCAGACAGACATTAATGCATATCCATGACAGTACCCTCCCTCTTACGAGGCCTCCCCCTTCCCCGCCTGGGCCCAGGTTTAGAGGGAAACTTCAGATGAAACTCCTTTAACAGACGAGGTGCAAAGACCTCAGATGCAGTGATCCAAGACCTCTCCTCAGGACCAAACCCTTTCCAATGAACGAGGTACTGAAGAACGCCTTTACAGAGTCGGGAGTCCAGAATTTGACTGATCTCGTACTCCTGATTATCCTCCGAGACAGGCGCCACGGTAGGAAGAGGACGAGAGAATTTATTGAGGACTAAAGGCTTTAGAAGAGCAACATGAAAGGAGTTAGTGATTTTAAGGCTCTTAGGAATCTGGAGTTTGAAACAAACCGGATTCAGTTTAGCAGTTACCGTGTATGGACCGATGAATCGTGGAGCAAACTTCAGAGAAGGAACTCGGAGCTTGATGTTCCTGGTAGAGAGCCAGACTTTGTCCCCTGGCTGAAGAGAAGGCGGTTTACGCCTGCGGCGGTCGGCAAAGCCTTTGAATTTTTCAGCAGCTGCCCGGAGGGAATCATGAACGTGACCCCAAACGGAATTGAGAGACTCCTGAACCGAAGCCAAAGCTGGAATGTCTGGAGAACAGATCATAGGAAGAGGAAGTTGAGGGTGTTTTCCATAAACTGTGAAAAAGGGTGTCTTCTGCGAACTGGTATTCACATGATTGTTATGGGAGAATTCTGCCCACGGGAGTAGAGAGGACCAATCGTCATGGTGAGAAGACACAAAGGTGCGAAGAAAGACCTCTAACTCCTGATTAACCCTCTCAGTCTGTCCATTGGATTGGGGATGGTAAGAAGAAGAAAAATCCAAGACAATATTGAGGGATTTGCAAAAGGCTCTCCAAAAACGAGACGTGAATTGGACTCCCCTGTCGGAAACAATATGAGAAGGGACCCCATGTAGGCGGAGAATTTCTCGAATGAAAATGGGAACCAAGGCAGGGGCAGAAGGAAGACCAGGAAGAGGAACAAAATGAGCCATCTTGGAGAATCGATCGATTACCACCCAAATGACTGTATTATTCTCAGACAGTGGGAGATCGGTGATAAAATCCATGGCAATATGGGCCCAGGGTTCCTTAGGAATAGGCAAGGGCATGAGGAGACCAGCAGGAGCTTGTGTGGAGGATTTGGACTGAGCACAGACATGACAAGCTTTAACGTAGTCTTTGACGTCTGAGCGGAGATTAGGCCACCAGTAGTGACGACTGATGAGTAGGAAGGATCGGAGGAATCCAGAATGCCCTGCCACCTTGGAATCATGTCCCCAACGAAGGATCTTAGCTCTTAGCTCAGTGGGGACAAAGGTCTTACCAGGCGGAATTTTAGACTTCAGGGTGGTAGAGTGGGCAACAATGCATGAGGTGGGAATGATCGGCTCAGGTTCAGGGGCGGACTCCTCGTCCAAAGTGTCAAATGACCTAGAGAGCGCATCAGCCCGACCGTTGCAGGAACCAGGTTTGTAGGTAATCGTGAAATTAAAACGGGCAAAGAAGAGACTCCACCTGGCCTGTCTAGGATTCAGACGTTTAGCATTCTGTAGATACTGTAAATTCTTGTGATCGGTAAAGATCGTTATGGAGTGAGGGGAACCCTCCAAGAGATGACGCCACTCCTCTAACGCCAATTTAATTGCGAGAAGTTCCCGATCACCGATGGCATAATTCCTCTCTGCCTGAGAATTTTTTTTGGAGAAGAACGCACATGGTTGGCGTCTCTTCTCAAAGATTTGAAGAAGCACAGCTCCCACCCCCATTGAGGAAGCGTCCACTTCAATAAAAAATGCATTCCCAGGATTTGGTCTCCTCAAGAGGGGGCCAGAAACAAAGGCCTGTTTCAGGTTGTGAAATGCAGAGACAGCTTCGGGAGGCCAGTCTCTGGCATTCACACCCTTCTTGGTCAAAGCGATAATAGGCGCGGCAATGGAAGAGTAATTCCTTATGAACTGCCTATAATAATTAGTGAAGCCAAGAAAGCGCTGTGTGGCCTTGAGGCTAGCAGGAAGAGGCCAGTTGGTGATAGCCAAGACCTTCCCAGGGTCCATACGAAGCCCCGAACATGAGACAAAGCACCCCAAAAACAGGACCTCAGAACATTCAAAGGAACATTTCTCCAGCTTGGCATAGAGATTGTTCTCTCTAAGACGTTGAAGTACAGTGCGGACATGGTTTCTGTGGACGAGCAGATTTTCAGAAAAGATCAGAATGTCATCCAGATAGATGACAACAAACTGGTACAGCAGATCTCTGAAGATTTCATTGACAAAGTTTTGAAACACGGCTGGAGCATTACACAGACCAAAAGGCATCACCAGATATTCGTAATGCCCGTCTCTAGTGTTAAATGCAGTCTTCCATTCGTCACCCTCCCGTATTCGAATGAGATTGTACGCGCCTCTGAGATCCAACTTGGTGAAAATGGAGGCACCCTTCAACCTATCGAATAGCTCAGATATTAAGGGTAAGGGGTATCGATTTTTAATAGTAACCGCATTTAAACCCCGATAATCGATGCAGGGTCTTAAGGTACCATCCTTTTTGGCAACAAAAAAGAACCCTGCCCCTGCAGGCGATGAGGATTTCCGGATGAACCCTCTCTCCAGATTCTCTGCTACATACTTCGACATGGCCTGGGTCTCTGGGATGGACAGAGGGTAGGTACGACCCCTGGGTAGAGTTGCTCCGGGGACAAGATCAATAGCACAGTCAAAAGACCTGTGGGGAGGAAGCACCTCAGCTGATTTTTTACAGAACACATCCCGGTAATCGCTGTATGCGGCGGGAAGATCAGAAGAAACAGAAGTGGCAGCAACCGGAAGACTCTCCTTGGGGGTCACCTTGAGAAGACACGACGAGAAACATGAGGAACCCCAGGCCAGGATCTGCCCAGAGACCCAGTCCACATGTGGAGAGTGGAGCTGTAGCCAAGGGAGGCCCAATACAACTGGGGTAGAGGCCTTGGGTAGAATAAGAAAGGATATCCACTCCTGGTGGAGAATCCCTACCGACATCCTAATGGGTAGCGTCTGGAAGCGAATAGGGCCCCCTGGGAGAACAGTGCCATCAATTGCCGAGACTACCAATGGGGTAGTGAGAGGTGAAAGGGTAAGCTTCATAGAAGAAGCAGTTCTCCAATCCATGAAATTGCCGGCAGCCCCGGAATCCAGGTATGCAAGGGTTGACTGAGGAGAAGTGCCTACATGAAGGGACACCGGCAAGAGCAGGCGAGAAGGTGATGTTTCTGGGTCCAATACTCCACCTTCCAAATGTATTAGACCCGAGCGTTTCCCGGACGAAGCGAGCAGGAGTCACGAAAATGACCCTTGCCCCCACAATAGAGGCACAAGCCCAGAGTTCTGCGCCTAGCACGTTCTTCGGGGGTTAGTCTGGTCCGGCCCAGCTGCATAGGTTCTTCAGCAGGTAGAGGATGCTCCACGGAATGAAGGGAGGGGAGCTCAGACTGGCTAGGACCCAGAGAGTGCTGGCGTCTTTTTTCTAAGGACCTCTCTTGAAAACGAATGTCGATCTGGTTGCATAATGAAATTACATCGTCCAGACCGACGGGAATGGCTCTTCCCGCTAATTCGTCTTTCACTCGGTCAGAGAGGCCATGTAAAAAGGTAGCGACCAGGGCCTCATTATTCCAGCTCAATTCAGCTGTGTGGATACGGAACTGAAGAGCATATTGCCCCACTGAACTAGATTCTTGGCGAAGACGTAAGACAGCACTAGCCGCTGAAGAAGCCCGAGCCGGCTCTTCGAAGATATTACGAAAGAGCTTCAAGAATTCGGACAGACTGGAAACCACCGGATCGTTCCTCTCCCACAGGGGGGCAGCCCAGGCCAAAGCTTCACCGGAGAGGAGGGAAATGATATAGGCTACCTTAGCCCGGTCAGATAGGAAGCTTTGAGGCTGAAGCTCAAAATTAATAGTGCATTGGCTGAGAAACCCCCTGCAGGCCTTGGAGTCCCCAGAGAAACGGAACGGAGCTGGCAATCTTAGTGAGTGTGAGGCTGCGACTGGTGCGATAGGTACAGCCGCTGGTTGTACTTGGGGTTGCGGATTCGGGGTTCCCAAGGAGACCTGAAGCTGCTCGAATCGAGAAGCCAGATCCTGGAGGAATCGCATCACCTGGGTCTGATTTGATTCCTGGGTCTCAAGTCTGCGAACTATGCCCTGCAATGGATCATCCGCGGGAAGCGGGATGTCAGCCGGGTTCATGGCTGATCAAACTGTCAGGGTCACCTGTGGCCAGGTGACAGATGCACACCGTAGGGGGACAGGAGTGCACCGCGAGGTAGTGAACCCTATGGCTGGCTTCTGTGGATAGGAAACTGGGTGGTTGTGGAAAGCGGGACCAGAGGAGCACAACCGGGATCCCAACGGAAGCGAGAGCCAAGATTCCCCAGGGCGCGGAGTCTAAGACCCAGCTGGTCTTCTCCAGGGCCTCTAGTGGTGAGGATGTTACGCTGCAGGCTGGGACCAGGTCGCGGCCCCTGGAGTTTCCTAGCTCACGCCCCGTAGGATAAGGGGAAGCAGCAGCACACGATAGAGAGAACCGAATAACAAGCCGAAGGTCAGAGGCCACAAGCAGACAAGGATAACGAAGAACGAGCCGAAGGTCAAGGGTCACGAGCAGACAGGGATGGTCGGGGACAAGCCAATAACGTAACAGAGAGACAGACGTAGCACACGGCAGGCAGGAACCCAAACACACAATGCCTAACAAACACGTTGATCAGCAAAGCAGGCTTGCAGTGCACAGGTTAATATAGTGTTCAGTGATAGGGCCTGGGGTGGAGTCAGGCTGGGAGGAGATTATAAAGGAAGCCAGGTGAAGGAGGTCTGGTCTCTAGATGAACACATGAGGAGGAAGGTAAGATGGCAGACAGACATTAATGCATATCCATGACAGTCACTGATTGCAGTGATCACTAAATAAATGGTCACTGCAATCAGTGACACTGTGACTGGGGGCTGGGGGGTGTCTGGGGGGGCCTGGGGGGGCGATTTATGTGCCTATGTGTCCTGGTGTCAGTGTAGTGTTGTGTGCACTAACCTGCATCTTCTCCTGTACGGCGCTCGGTATATGTGAGCGCCGCAGGAGAGATGACATCACTTCCTCCTGCCTGGCAGGCAGGGGAATCTCTCTCATTCGCCGGGAGCGATCGAGAGGGGGTGGCCGGAATCTAACGGCCGTCCCCTCATGCCGGATCGCTCCCGAAGGTAAAACGACCACCCACTGTAAAGAAGGGGGGTCCGATTGGACCCCCCAACTATACAAAGGCAATCACGTATATGTACGTGATTCTGCCTGTCGGTGCCATTCTCCCGACGTATATTTACAGTGGGCGGTCGTTAAGTGGTTAAAGCGCCCCTGTCCCCGCGAGCTCGCGCAGCAAAGAAAACGCATACGGAAGTCGCGCCCGCATATGTAAACGGTGTTCAAATCACACATGTGAAGTATTGCCACGATCGTCAGAGCGAGAGCAATAATTCTAGCTGTAGACCTCCTCTGTAACTCTAACCTGGTAACCATAAAAAATAAATAAAGAGTTGCTTATGGAGATTTTTAGGTACCGTAGTTTGTCACCATTCCACGGGTGCTTGCAATTATAAATCATGACATGTTTGGTATCTATTTACTCGGCGTAACATCATCTTTCACATTATACAAAAAAATTGAGCTAACTTTACTTTAAAATTTTTTTTTAATTCATGAAAGTTAATTTTTCCCAAAAAGTTGCGTTTAAAACACCGCTGCACAAATACCGTGTGACATAAAATATTGCAACAATCGCCATTTTATTCTCTAGATTCTCTGCTAAAAAAATATATATAATGTTTAGGGGTTTCTACGTAATTTTCTAGCAAAAAATGCGCATTTTAACTTGTAAACACCAAATGTCAGAAATGGGCTTAGTCATGAAAGGGTTAAATTACATTTTCCTCTGATTGTCCCATCTGATACTGATCTGTTGCTATAATATTAGTATAATTACTGCACTTGTCTTATACATGATACATTTATTTATTTATTTTGCTAACATGATTCTCTTAGTCTGGTATATCAAAGCATGGGCATCTGTGTAAAATAATATCATATTCACAATCGGTTTAAACAGTTCAAGCAGGATAAATGCCTATATTTTTGTGTTTTGCAGTCGTAAGCACAAATTAAAATTTTGACTGCCTGTAATTTTTTCTTTCTATGTCTACAGCAGGAGGGGCCCGTCCATAGGGGGCGCACGGGAGACACCCCCCCCATCCATGTGTCCGGCCCCCTAATTTACATGCGGGGTTCCGGACGCATGGATGTTGCTTTCAGTTGACCCACTGAAGATGGACATGCCACTAGAGATTCCACGATTGGAAATAGTTAATAAGTTTAAATATCTAGGAATATATATAATCCTAAATCCCAAAGAGTATATAATA
The DNA here is from genome assembly GCA_029206835.1 of Rana muscosa. Classification (NCBI taxonomy): domain Eukaryota; kingdom Metazoa; phylum Chordata; class Amphibia; order Anura; family Ranidae; genus Rana; species Rana muscosa. The sequence continues at coordinate 736,526,569 of CM055116.1, forward strand.
AACAATATCGTCTCACTTTTGGATAAACTTAGGTGTAAGGTATGGAGACAGCTACCTTATCAGTGGCAGGAAGGTGCAATTTAACTCCTTTAGATCCGCGCTATAGCCAAATGATGGCTACAGCGTGGACCTATTTTGCTGCGAGGCCGTCAATAGAAGGCCTCCCCTTTGCACGCTCCCCGTGCGCCCCCTACAGGTCGTGCGTGGCGCGCGCTGTGATCACCAAGTCACCGAGACTCGGGTGATCACAGATCAGAGTAAGGGACCGATCCTGGCCCCTTACCACGTGATCAGCTGTCAGCCAATGACAGCTGATCACGTGATGTAAACAGAAGCTCAGTAATCTTTTTTTTCTCTACTCACGCTGACAGCAAGGGACATCGGTCCCAAAGAGGAAGAGGCACAGCCACCTCAGCTGTGCCCACCAGTACCGCCTGCCAGTGCCCACAGTGCCACAAATCAGTGCCCACCAGTGCATAACAGTGCCACCTATCAATGCCCACGAGTGCCACCTATCAATGCCCACCAGTGGTGCTAATCAGTGCCTCATCAGTGTCACCTAGCAGTGCTGCCTATCAGTGTCACCTACCAGTGCCGATCAGTGCCCATCATTGCCACCCATCAATGCCCATCACTGCCACTAATCAGTGCCAATCAGTGCCAGCTATCAGTGCCAGCTATCAGTGCCAGCTATAAATGCCCTTCAGTGCCACTATCAGTGCCACCTCGCAATGTCACCTCTCAGTGCCACCTATCAGTGCCCACCAGTGCCGCCTTATCGGTGTCCATCAATGCAGCCTATCTGTGCCCATCAGTGCAGCCCATCAGTTCCCATCAGTGCAGCCTATCAGTTCCCATCAGTGCAGCTTCATCAGCGTATATTAATGAAGGAGAAAAATTACCTGTTTTCAAAATTTTATAACAAAATATAAAACGGTTTTGTATTTTTTTTTGGTCTTTTCTAATTTTTTTAACAAAACATAAAAACTGCAGAGGTGATCAAATACCACCAAAAAAAAGCTCTATTTGTAGGGAAAAAATTATAAAAATGTCATTTGGGTACAGTGTTGTATGACCGCGCAATTGTCGTTCAAAGACTGATATCTCTGAAAGCTGAAAATTGGTCTGGGCAGGAGAGGGGTTTAAGTGCCCAGTAAGCTAGGTTAACCAAGATGACTTGGATGCCTCAATTGCTGTATGCACTGCATAATTCCCCAATCTGGATAAATAGGCAATGGTTTCAGAAGATTTACATCATATTTAGAGAGTTGATTTGGAGAAAAAAAACAGTCAAGGATATGGTTACGTGGGTATAATTGTAGCGCTAATTTTGTTGGTCTATGTACACTATTAAACCATACATAAATGTGACTGGGAAGTGTGATTAGGTATGTGCTAAATCAAAACAAATCCAGTGCAAAACCAAAGAAAAACCAATAATAAATTAATCATGTGGTTATGCATAAACAAAATCCTTACAGTGATAATTGTGATGATCCATAATGGTATTAGTTGTGACAACTGAAATATTTGAAAATAAAGTCCAAGGGAAAAAAACAAAACAAACATTCATCAATTTGAAAGTGAAGTAAAGATCAATCCAAAAAGAAGAAAGTGTTCATTTGTGATATAAACTTGCAGCTCAAATATGGATTGCTGTGAAAACCACCACCAAGAGTGAGTTGAAGGAGGCTTACCGGAAATCTCAGACTTGAAAAGGCATACGCCAACCAAGTCGAGAAAAGCTTTGGGGGTTAACAAACCCAATGTGGATGATCTGAAGTCTATGGCCTCGTACACACGACCGATATTCTCGTCGTAAAAAACACGTCATTTTTTTCGACGAGATTCTTGTTAAGCTTGTCGATTTTCTCGTCAAGCTTTCCATGCGTACACACTGACATTTCCCAATTTCCTCGTTGTTCTCCGCAGTCACGTCCAGCACGTACGACGGCACTATAAAGGGGAAGATCTTTTTTCTTGGCGCCACCCCTTGGGCTGCTTTTGCTGATCTCGTGTTACCGCGTGTGAAGTAAAAGTTTGGGAAGAGACGATTCGCGCTTTTCAGTCTTCGTACTTTTCAGATCGTTTTCTGCGGTTCAGTTTGTGCTTGTGGGTTCGTATCTTGACTTTCAGGGCATCTAGGCAGGTCGTATCTGTTTTACAGTGCGTTCTTGCCTGTTCGTTTCTGATTTTCAGTTCGTTATTCATAGGCCTTGCTGTTCTAAAGTGCGTTCTGTTCTGTACGTTCTGATAAGACGACCGTTTCTTAGCCATGTCGCCTGGACGTTCTCGTCAACGAGTTCGTGCTGTGCGTGCGCTTGGTGTTGGTCTGCTTGTTTTGGACCAAGACCAGTCCATGAATGGTGTGAGGAGGAGTTCATGGACCAAGAATTGGTTGCTCCAGCGGGACCAATTCTGCCATATGCCTCTGCTGCGGGAGATCGTCGAAAATAATCCTGAGGACTACAGGAATTTTCTGCGGATGTCTGACCCCGTTTTTCAGGAACTGTTGGCTTTGGTGTCCCCCTATATTACCAGGAAGGACACCGTTATGCGGGAAGCCATCAGTGCTGAGCAGAGGCTCATCGCCACGTTGCGTTACCTGGCGACAGGGAGAAGTCTTCAGGACTTGAAGTTCACCACAGGCATCTCCCCCCAGGCTCTGGGCCTCATAATCCCAGACACCTGTTCTGCCATTATACAAGTCCTGCAGGAGGACTATATTAGGGTAAGTTTTCTCCCTTAACATCACATTTTATGTATTACATGTATGCTAATGTATTGTATTTCTTTCATCCTTCCCTAATTACCATGATTGTAATATGCTGAGAATGTCCCCTTTGTCCCCATGCATGCTGGAAACTTTAGATTGCCCCTTTTTTCTCCTTCATAAATATTTCCCTTCACTAACTTTTCCAGCAGGGGCTCCTGTTGCTCCAAATGTTTGGGGGTTCAAACCCAAATTTAGGAAATAAAATTACTCCTTTTTTGCTCTGGTGCCTATTAAACGCCCCCAGTTGTCCCCTCTAATGCAGCCATTTTGTTCCCTCCAATGCAGCCATTTAGTCCCCTCTAATGCAGCCAGTTTCCCCCCAGCCCTGCACTTACCTTCTTGTGGTCAGCGCCATCCTTCTTCTGTCCTTGATGTGTTCTCCTTCCCTTGATGTTGCATCAGCCAATCATGTTACCATTAAACAGACTTGGTGAACATGATTGGCAGAGCAGCCTGCCAGTGTTTCCCCAAGGAATGCCCCCCCCCCTGCGTCCCCTATTTTACTTTTAGGAAGCCAATTACATCCCTCAGGTTGTAATGTGCAAGACTATTTTACTACCTGTTTCTGCTATGCAATTTGAACCCCCTAAATGCCGCAATTATTCATATGTCGGTCGCTTTACAAGAGGCCATCCACCTGAATAGTGGGCGGCATAGACAATACATAGGTTAATGCAACGCATGAACCTATGTATTGTTCTGAGTGATGGGCACAGGAGAGAGGGGGCAGTGCTCCAGCTCCCACTCTGGACGCACCGCAACTGCAATGCTATCCTGTGGCCAAACACATCTCCCCCCCCAAAATAATTTAGTAATGGCCCATCAGAGGGGGTGATGAATATGATAAATGAGCCTTCCATTATACTTATTTTAAACACCTTAATAAACATAGAATTTGATTGATGTTGGCCTCTAATGTTTTTTTAGAGATTTTCCTTGTAATGTATGATTTTTGTATTCTAATATTATTTCATCTTGTTTCACTCCACAGCTTCCTTCCACGCCACAGGAATGGCAGACTGTGGCATCGGAGTTTGCCACGCGGTGGGACTTCCCCAACTGCGGTGGTGCCATAGACGGGAATCACGTCCGCATCGTGCCGCCACCCCGTTCTGGGTCCTACTACTACAATTACAAGGGGTTTCATAGCATTGTGCTGATGGCGGTGGTGTCAGCACGGTATGAATTCCTCTATGTTGATGTAGGGAAGAATGGCCGGATGTCCGATGGGAGATCCTTCATCCAGACGGAGTTTGCCCTCCGTCTCCAGAGTGACGACCTTGCATTGCCACCGCAGGGAATATTGAAGGACTCCCCTTTGTTTTTTTGGCTGATGAAGCCTTTGGACTCGGACGGCATCTTATGAGGCCATTTCCACAGAGGACCCTGACCCCAGAGAAGAGGGTGTTCAATTACCGGCTGGCCAGGGGCCGAAGAGTTGTCGAAAATGCCTTCGGCATAATGGCCAGCCGGTTCCGCCTTTTTATGACTTCAATACACTTGGCGGACTACAAAATAAACTATGTCGTATTATGCTGCTGTGTGCTACACAACTTTCTGAGCCAAAAATCTAATTCCTATATGGCCTCAGTTTTGCCAGAGGCTGGACTTTCCCCTGCAAATCCCCTGCCGGGCCTGGAATCTGCCCGTCCTGGCTTGCCCTCCCAAAATGCCCGTGAGGTTCGGGACAAATACATGGAGTATTTCACGGGTAGGGGGCAATTCCTATGCCAGCCTATGTCTAAGGATCCAAATAAAAAGCTTGTTTAAACCTTTAATTATTTGTTCTTTCCTGTCTCCTAGTTTGTCTTAGTGCATTTGTAGTGCCAAGTGTATTTTACTTTAGTAACTAACAACCATTTCACTATGTAACCTTACAAAATAACCAAATAAGCTTAGAGGGTATTATAAAAAGAAGCTACACGTTGTTTGTGGTCAAATATTTTACTCTGTGCACATTCTCACCATTTTTAGTTTTTTCTTGTTTTTTGGGTTGGCCTGGCCCCAACCCGGCAATTTTTTGCTTATGAAAATACAAAAATAACAGTTGCATTCCAAAAATTACAACATTGGATACCTCTGAGCAATCTGAGACATTCACTTACACAAACTATGTCTCTATATGCCCGTCCTAATATGGGGTCCTGCCACCCCTTGCCCAGCCAAAAATTGAATATGCACACATTTGGGATTTTTTTCATCTAGGAAGTTTACAATCCTGATCCCTATTGTCAACATGTGCTATCTGCCATCAGGGGTGATCAATGGACGTGTTTTGGGGGTGCAACCCATTCCTCAGTTCACCGACTTTAGATACGAGGAAGGGGTTGCACCCCCAAAAGACGTACATGGATATCCCCTGATGGCAGATAGCACATGTTGACACACTGTGTGCAGATTCAATTTTTGGCTGGTTTGATTGTCAAAAATATTCGAAAAGGTGCAAAAACAAACATGTAAAAACAAATGTGTTTGGATGGCTTATTGAATTCTCCCCAAAACATCGAGAATGTCTTTAAATGTTTGTTCCATCACATGGATTCTTTGTTTAATTAGGTCCAGTTCCGTGCTACATTCCATCGCTTGCTGGATGAGGCGGAGGGCACTGTCAGCAGAGAACCGTGTACTATCCTTCACAACATTTATATCCCCTAAAAAAAAAAAAAAAAAAAAAGGTATTATAACTCTGCAGGCCTACATCTCTTACCTGAAGCTGTGGTGACAGATACTGACCTGTTGTGGTGACCAGATCCACAACGTCATCCACCTCTCCTTCCTGCACTTCTCCTTCCTCCACCTCAACTTCCTGCACATCTTTCGGTTGTGGGTCTTTGGGAGTTTGGGGTTGCTTGGAAGTTGTGGGGTGCATGTGCTCCCTGGAGTGTCCTCCTCCCAGTCTTCTCTCCCCTATGAGAATCAAACAAAAGGTCTATTTATCACACTGTAAATCTCAATGTTAAAATAAAAACAGGCTAAATTGCTTGGAAGTGTGGTACAAGTGTGTGTTTGGGCGGAATTTAAAGAAGAATGCATTATTTATGACCAAGAATATGTTTAGTATTCACCTTTGGATGTAATTTATTTGACATGGAGGCACCACAAAAATTCTATGATGCACCTGTGTGGGACACCCAAAAAGGGCGGGTCTGGTGGCCCACACTATAGTGCTCCAAAGTACAGATGTGGAAGCAGCTGCTGAGTGTCCTCTCCTTTACACTGATAAAAGTTTGCATTTCATTCTCTTTACAAACACATCATCTAGACTAAAAATTTCGCCACAATATTTGAGCAAAAATGGCAGATGTCTAATTACTTTTGTGGCTCTAAAATAAGCCAAAACCGCTGATAGTGGCCGAACAAAGTGTCGGTAACGTAACGAACGATTACTGTGCCCAACCAAGTTCAAAATATTACATTTTGGAAGGGAGTCCAATATGAGAAACCAAAATAAAGAGCAACATGTCAGTTTAGAAAAAGATTAATAGCAGAAAAGTCTACATTTTACTTACTTTTAGCGAGCATTCTCTTTATGCTCCTCAACTGCTCTGGCTCCCTCAGTTTGAGGTCTGACCACCTCTTTCTGAGCTGCTCATTTGAGCGTTTCACCCCGAAATTCGCTTTCAGACTCTTCACGACTTTAGTGAGGATTTTGGCCTTCCTTCTATTTGGTTTGCTATACAGCCCATGCTTGTCATCATAATCAGACTTGAGCAAGATGTCCACCATCTCCGCCATCTCCGCAAAAGACATATTCGATGTCTTGAATCTCCTCCTTGATCGTGACGTTTCCTCGGTCTCCGGGCTTGTCTCCTCCTCGTTAGTTGCGTAATTATCAGACACCTGCTGTAACTCCGCCATATTTGTCTGTGCGGCGAAAGAGAAGGGGCGGGGAAAAGATGTTAGTTAGAACGTCATGGGCGGGCGACGTGTGCGGAGCGACGTGTTCGTATTTTGACGCATGCGTGGTGTGTACGGTATATAGCAAACACACATGTGACTATAGTACGTTCGGTGTGCGGAGAGAGGAGTTCAAGTGACAGACGTGCGAACGAAGGTATGTGATTTTGTGACTTGTACAAATTATTGGCCTATACTGTCTTGAGAATGTTGGAGGATATATATGGTGACTAGGATGTTAAGGAGGTTAGACTGTTTGCCTCACATTAGTTATATATAATTTATTTAACTTGCAGATACAATATGAATGTCTTTATAAGCGACAAGGATTTCCTGGCGGAATTTATTGACCGGGTAAGGGAGCTGCCGGCTCTGTGGGAGACGAAAAACCCCATCCACAAAAAAAGAGGGGTGAGAAAAGCAGCGCTGGAGAAGCTGCTCCCATTTGTGCATACCAAGGTGCCCACAGCCACAGCAAAACAAGTGGACACTAAAATTGGGAGCTTGAGAGGTACCTACAGGACTGAACGCTCTAAGGTGCTGGCTTCTCAGAGGTCAGGAGCAGCAGCAGGTGATGTTTATGTCCCGATTTTGTGGTACTAAAACAGAATGTCTTTCCTGGATGACCACATTGAGACAAGGCCATCACTCTCCACTCTTCCCCCCAGACTTCCCTGCAGCCAACCTGAGCCTTCTCTGGAGCAAGAGGAGGCAGCCATCCTGGATGATCCTGATTTGGCCATCTGGAGCCAGGTATAGTATTAACTGAAAATGTATTGGGATAAACTTAATGTTTGACAAATATGTCAAGATGACAAACATAAAATATTTTGGATTCCACAAGTGAAATCAAGATCTGTAGACATTATTCTGCACTTAATTGGGTGCTAAATAGTCAATCTGATGTAGTGGTAAATTTAAAGCAAGGATTTATGGATTTACATTCTAATTGCTTCAATCAGGATTACAAAGTTTGATGCAAAGATTAAACCAACATATTAAACTATGTCCCTTTTTCATACACAGGATGAAATCAGCCAGGAGGAGGGTCTGGAAACTGTCAGGCAGGAGGAGGAAGGGCCCAGTGGCAGCCAGGAGGTGGCAGGGCCCAGTGCCAGCCAGGAGGTGGCAGGGCCCAGTGGCAGACAGGAGGTGGCAGGGCCCAGTGGCAGACAGGAGGTGGCAGGGCCCAGTGGCAGACAGGAGGTGGCAGGGCAAAGGAGAAGCACCAGATCCAAGGTGCCTCCCATCCGGCTTCCCAAAAGAGGCAGGAGGGACAGGAGCACGAGTGAGGCAGCAATGGCCCTTATTCGTGAGGCCCATGCCACCCTCCAGGAGCCCACATCCCCTGAAGAGGCCATTGCCGGCCTAGTGGAGGCTAAGTTCAAGTTGATGAGCATGGAGCAACGCCTCCTATGCGAGCCCCTGCTCATCACCTTGCTCAACAAGGGGGTGATGGAGAAAATTACCCCCAATACCGCCATATGTGAGGTGGCACAACTGACCCAACCTCAACCTCCACCTTCTTCTTCTGCCCCACCCCCTTCTGCTACACCTCCACCTTCTTCTTCTGCCCCACCCCCTTCTGCTACACCTCCACCTTCTTCTTCTGCCCCACCCCCTTCTGCTACACCTCCACCTTCTTCTTCTGCCCCACCCCCTTCTGCTACACCTCCACCTTCTTCTTCTGCCCCACCCCCTTCTGCTACACCTCCCCCTTCTTCTTCTGCCCCACCCCCTTCTGCTACACCTCCACCTTCTTCTTCTGCCCCACCCCCTTCTGCTACACCTCCACCTTCTTCTTCTGCCCCACCCCCTTCTGCTACACCTCCACCTTCTTCTTCTGCCCCACCCCCTTCTGCTACATCTCCTCCTCCTCCTCCTGACAGGAGTACCCCTCCAGTGGCCCAGCCTCCAGCCAAACGAAGAAGGAAGGCTGCAGAGAAGGCTTCAGGGAAGGTTGCAGGGAAGGTTGCCAGGAAGAAGAGGAAGTGATGGCCTTGCTTCATTGTGGTCGGACAGAAGGCAGCCTGTTGTAGTACCACACACTTGGGACATATATATCACCTGCTGCTGTTCCTGACCTCTGGGAGGCCAGCATCAGATTGTGTTCAGAAATGTTGGCCTTCTCAAGCTCCCAATTTTAGTGTCCACACAGGGTTGCTGTGTGCTCTGGGGTCCCTGGGATGCACAAATGGCAGCAGGTTCTCCAGCGCTGCCTTCTCTTTATTTTATTTCGAAACATGAATAAATGTGATTTTTGTTTAAGTTCATACTTGACTATGTGTATTTGTAAAAAATTAAAAATCTAGCTTTGGAGTAAGCAGATACATTTGACTGACAAAAAAAGGGACAGATATCACCCCCCCCCCCCCCCCAAAAGAATAACTAAATCTGATTTGCAAAAAAACATGGGGGGAAATTTAACTAATATAGATTCCAAAATTAAATGGGAGATCACTATCAAAACATAGCGAAATTATATTTAACATCATTTTTAAAAATATAACCATTTAAATTATTCCTAAAAACGTGCACGATATAATACACATAAATCTTCTTAAGAGCAGCATGAAAAAGGTTAAAAAAAAAAGTCATAACTCTGTGTGAATATCAGCAGCAAAAGAAGGTCACTTGTTTTGATTAATGTAACATTCTAACGAAGATTTCAATGCAGAACATTTAAACGATGCAATATTTTTGAGCGTGACGAATGTGCTCTCTCCATTACGAAGGCTTGTTTTACCAGAAGATGCGCTCCCGTCTCATAGTTGCTTGTGAGCATGCGCGCTTTTGGAAGAGTCGTAAAAGCATACACATGAACCATTTTCTCGTCACAAAACAGCCCGACGAGAAACACGACGAGGAAATCTGGAATCCTGACGAGAAAATAGAGAGCAGGTTCTCTATTTTCTCGTCGAGATTCTCGGCAATTTTCTCGTCGTAAAACCATACACACGAACGTTTTTCTCGACAAAAAAGCTCTTGCGGCACTTTTCTTGACGGTTTTGGACGAGAAAATCGGTCGTGTGTACGAGGCTTGAGGGTTTTTTTATTCCACTTCAATCAAACAGGACATCCAGTATGTTGATCTCGTATTCATGAATGTATACAGAAGGCTCGGTATCCATATTTTGTACGTATGAAAGTAGAAAACAAGCTCACATAGTGTGATACCGTATGGAAAGGTTTTTAATGTTAAAAAGGTAACAGTAAAACACTCACATTTGAGATGGTTAAAAATACATAAATTCAGGAACAGGAGCGATACGTGTAGACAGGTCCACCCGACTAGTTTCGACTAATCAGTCATCATCTGGGGTATGGACTCTGTCCTCCACGCATCGCACTAAATAGACAAAGTGACCTCTATGATCCCGGAAGTGGACCACCATTACCTCACTTCCGGTTCTTTATTCAAAAGAAATGTATTTAAAATGTATTTGAAATCGATGTTACTTATGTGGTCCATGAATGGTTAGGCGGCTGTTTTTGTTATTTATCTCAGCACAGTATATCCCCTCCAAGGATATGGTTACGTACTTTACAATTTCCAAAAGATAGGGGGGGCTTGGCAGTCCTGCACCCACTGTGCTATTTTTTGGCATCACAGCTGCAACATCTAAAAGGATGTAACGATCTGTCTGAACAGAATCCAGGTAGGGGAATGTTGCTATTGGGCACGAGCCATGATACATTGACAGAGGCTCTGGAGGCTGATTCCTTTTCACTTACTGTATATACTCGAGTATAAGCCGAGTTTTTCAGCACATTTTTTGTGCTGAAAATGCCCCCCCCCCCCTCGGCTTATACTCGAGTCACCTTTTTGTGCCTGATCTCCCGGATTTTAGGGACCCGGAACCGGCCGGCCGCAGGTTTCCTGAACCACAAACTTGGCACACATGTAGCCTCACTCTTCGTCTATAAGCGTGCAAAGTTTGTTGTCCGGAGGACCTACGGCCAGGGAGCACCAATTTTTCAAAGCCGGGCACCCCTTCTATAGACTTCCATGTTAAACAGTAATTTCACTGGTGACTTTGGGGACCCGGTACTGGCCGGTCGTAGGTCCCCTGGACCCGGAACTTGGCACACATATAGCCCCATTTCTTCTCTATACGTGTACAAAGTTTGTTGTCTGGGGGACCAACAGCTGGGGAGCACCGATTTTTTTAAAGCCCAGCACCCCTTCCATAGACTCCTATGTTAAACGTCAGTCTAGTCATGGACACAGTGAGGCATGGGCACAGTGAGGCAGGGAAACAGTGAGGCATAGGCACAGTGAGGCATGGGCACAGTGAGGCATGCACATGGACACAGTGAGGCACAGTGAGGCATGCAGATGGACACCCTAGGCTTATACTCGAGTCAATAAGTTTTCCCATTTTTTTGTGGTAAAATTAGGTGCCTCGGCTTATATTCGGGTCGGCTTATACTCGCGTATATACGGTAAATTCTCTACGCTTTTATTGATAAAGAAACTATGGAAAGTGGTTAAAGAAATATTAGAGTATCAGGGATTTACAGAATTCTCACCACTGTGGAATAACAAATATTTACAGGAACTATCTAATGTAGAGAAGAGTAGGGACTGGGAGAGATGCGGTCTTGCTTATTTTTCTCAGTTATATAGGATGGGTGTATTTAAATCATTCCTGGAACTTAAGGAGGAATATGGCATACCAAATCAATCCTTCTTTAAATACCTGCAGGTCAGACACACTCTGTAGACACAATTAAAAGAGAGGCCAGTGAAGTGGAGTGAGGGAAACATTCTTCGAAAAATAATTACCGCTGATACGTCCAAGGGGTTTATTTCATTCATATATGATGGTATATGTGACAGGGTAATAAGGGGAAATGAGGAGCTTCCCTGCAGGAGGGAATGGGAGGAAGACCTGGGGGACATATCAAACGAACAGTGGAAGCATATCCTGGAAATAGGTCCCTTAAGTACCCTGTCACCATCACAATCAGTGTCATATTTAATGCTGCTGCATTGAGTATATATGACACCTCAGAAATTATTTTTATATGGGTGGAGGATGGATGCTAAATGCTCAAGATGTAGGGACTCAAAAGGAGACCTAATTCATATGATGTGGAGGTGCACCAAGCTAAAATCGATACTGGAGTGAAGTTATTGGAAAAATAAATAAAGTATTTGGGATAACTTTTGACCTAGACCCCAAGATATGCCTACTGGGTTGTATGTAAAAGGACAATAACATGGTGGGGGAGACAAACAGCAATAGTTAGATGCCTTTTTGCCCTGAGCCCCACCACTTGTGTGACAATATTAATATTAATTAATATTAATTAATTCATTAATTAATATTCGCTATTGTCTTCCTGTATCTCCTCCTGGCCAATCAGGAAGCAGTTCCTGAGACCTGATTGGCCAGGGAGTCTTAGGACTCCAGGCCAATCGGGTCTCAGTCAGGACACACTTCCTGTTAGGCCTGGAGGAGAAGCGATGGCCCCCAGGAGCAAGGAGCTACAGCCCGGATCCATGTCTGCCCGATCTGCCTCCTTCCTAAGGTAAGGAGGCCTCTGATGGCCGCTGCATTTCCGTCCGTCTCCCATGGGGGGGGGGGTTGGCGTTGGCTTGCCGGCCCCCCAAAATGATAAACACCAGCTGCCACTGGTCTTCAGACATTTTTTTAACCACAGGCTACTTAGCAGAAGGAAGCTGCCACTCCTCCCCCTCTTGCACCTAGTGGAGTTCAGTAGTGAATGTGCCTGCTCACAGTAATTATATTATGAGTTTTCTGATCCGGGTTTGCAATTTTTTGATATATCTACATAACCTATTTCAATATTTTTATGCACCACACTATAAACAAAATTCTTCATATTTTTATATACTCTTAAGTCTCTTAATCAATAAAATAATGCAAGGCTATATAACATTGTTTTGGTCTCTTATTCTATTACCTTCATCCAGCAGTCCAAGCAACACTGCTGAGCGCTTCTTTTCAGGTTCATGTTTAAGTTTTTGCCTAATGAATTCTGGCAGCTGCCTAGCAACATTTGAGAATGTGAGGAATATGTAGAATAAATTGCTTAGTAACGTTACTGACTAGGGATGAGCTTCGTGTTCGAGTCGAACATACGTTCGACTCGAACATCGGCTGTTCGATCGTTCGACGAAGATCGAACGATTTGGGCCGTTCGCGCCAAATTCGAGTGACGCGAACGGCCCACAATGCACTACGCCATCGCAGTGTCATCCAGGCGCTGTGATTGGCCAAGCATGCACTGTGACCCCGCATGCTTGGCCAATCACAGCGCCGGCAGCGAGGAGAGCAATGATTGGCCACAGGCAGGATGCCTGTGGCCAATTATTGCTGAGGGGGTTTAGTACACGCCCCACACTATAAAAGGCCGCCAGCACGGCGGCCTAGTGTAGTGTGTTCCGGAGCAGGGATAGAGCAGCATAGGCAGGGACAGTGACTTTTATTTCTTTCTTGCTTAACCTGGATTCCTTTAGTTTAGGGAAAGAGAAGGATAGGTAGGGAGAGTGTCAGTGTGTTTTGTGCTTGTGCTATATTGTGCTTAAAAAAAACATTTTTTCTAGGGACAGAAAACTGTAGGTAGGGAGAGTGTGTCAGTTTCTTTCACTGTCAAAGTCCTTGTTTCCAGGGAACTGGAAGGACAGTGAGGTAATTCTCCTTGTGCTAAATTGTGCTTAAAAAAAACATTTTTTCTAGGGACAGAAAACTGTAGGTAGGGAGAGTGTGTCAGTTTCTTTCACTGTCAAAGTCCTTGTTTCCAGGGACCTGGAAGGACAGTGAGTGAATTCTCCTTGTGCTATATTGTGCTTAAAAAAAACATTTTTTCTAGGGACAGAAAACTGTAGGTAGGGAGAGTGTGTCAGTTTCTTTCACTGTCAAAGTCCTTGTTTCCAGGGACCTGGAAGGACAGTGAGGTAATTCTCCTTGTGCTAAATTGTGCTTAAAAAAAACATTTTTTCTAGGGACAGAAAACTGTAGGTAGGGAGAGTGTGTCAGTTTCTTTCACTGTCAAAGTCCTTGTTTCCAGGGACCTGGAAGGACAGTGAGGTAATTCTCCTTGTGCTAAATTGTGCTTAAAAAAAACATTTTTTCTAGGGACAGAAAACTGTAGGTAGGGAGAGTGTGTCAGTTTCTTTCACTGTCAAAGTCCTTGTTTCCAGGGACCTGGAAGGACAGTGAGTGAATTCTCCTTGTGCTATATTGTGCTTAAAAAAAACATTTTTTCTAGGGACAGAAAACTGTAGGTAGGGAGAGTGTGTCAGTTTCTTTCACTGTCAAAGTCCTTGTTTCCAGGGACCTGGAAGGACAGTGAGGTAATTCTCCTTGTGCTAAATTGTGCTTAAAAAAAACATTTTTTCTAGGGACAGAAAACTGTAGGTAGGGAGAGTGTGTCAGTTTCTTTCACTGTCAAAGTCCTTGTTTCCAGGGACCTGGAAGGACAGTGAGGTAATTCTCCTTGTGCTAAATTGTGCTTAAAAAAAACATTTTTTCTAGGGACATAAAACTGTAGGTAGGGAGAGTGTGTCAGTTTCTTTCACTGTCAAAGTCCTTGTTTCCAGGGACCTGGAAGGACAGTGAGGTAATTCTCCTTGTGCTAAATTGTGCTTAAAAAAAACATTTTTTCTAGGGACAGAAAACTGTAGGTAGGGAGAGTGTGTCAGTTTCTTTCACTGTCAAAGTCCTTGTTTCCAGGGACCTGGAAGGACAGTGAGGTAATTCTCCTTGTGCTAAATTGTGCTTAAAAAAAACATTTTTTCTAGGGACAGAAAACTGTAGGTAGGGAGAGTGTGTCAGTTTCTTTCACTGTCAAAGTCCTTGTTTCCAGGGACCTGGAAGGACAGTGAGGTAATTCTCCTTGTGCTAAATTGTGCTTAAAAAAAACATTTTTTCTAGGGACAGAAAACTGTAGGTAGGGAGAGTGTGTCAGTTTCTTTCACTGTCAAAGTCCTTGTTTCCAGGGACCTGGAAGGACAGTGAGTGAATTCTCCTTGTGCTATATTGTGCTTAAAAAAAACATTTTTTCTAGGGACAGAAAACTGTAGGTAGGGAGAGTGTGTCAGTTTCTTTCACTGTCAAAGTCCTTGTTTCCAGGGACCTGGAAGGACAGTGAGGTAATTCTCCTTGTGCTAAATTGTGCTTAAAAAAAACATTTTTTCTAGGGACAGAAAACTGTAGGTAGGGAGAGTGTGTCAGTTTCTTTCACTGTCAAAGTCCTTGTTTCCAGGGACCTGGAAGGACAGTGAGTGAATTCTCCTTGTGCTATATTGTGCTTAAAAAAAACATTTTTTCTAGGGACAGAAAACTGTAGGTAGGGAGAGTGTGTCAGTTTCTTTCACTGTCAAAGTCCTTGTTTCCAGGGACCTGGAAGGACAGTGAGGTAATTCTCCTTGTGCTAAATTGTGCTTAAAAAAAACATTTTTTCTAGGGACAGAAAACTGTAGGTAGGGAGAGTGTGTCAGTTTCTTTCACTGTCAAAGTCCTTGTTTCCAGGGACCTGGAAGGACAGTGAGGTAATTCTCCTTGTGCTAAATTGTGCTTAAAAAAAACATTTTTTCTAGGGACAGAAAACTGTAGGTAGGGAGAGTGTGTCAGTTTCTTTCACTGTCAAAGTCCTTGTTTCCAGGGACCTGGAAGGACAGTGAGTGAATTCTCCTTGTGCTATATTGTGCTTAAAAAAAACATTTTTTCTAGGGACAGAAAACTGTAGGTAGGGAGAGTGTGTCAGTTTCTTTCACTGTCAAAGTCCTTGTTTCCAGGGACCTGGAAGGACAGTGAGGTAATTCTCCTTGTGCTAAATTGTGCTTAAAAAAAACATTTTTTCTAGGGACAGAAAACTGTAGGTAGGGAGAGTGTGTCAGTTTCTTTCACTGTCAAAGTCCTTGTTTCCAGGGACCTGGAAGGACAGTGAGGTAATTCTCCTTGTGCTAAATTGTGCTTAAAAAAAACATTTTTTCTAGGGACATAAAACTGTAGGTAGGGAGAGTGTGTCAGTTTCTTTCACTGTCAAAGTCCTTGTTTCCAGGGACCTGGAAGGACAGTGAGGTAATTCTCCTTGTGCTAAATTGTGCTTAAAAAAAACATTTTTTCTAGGGACAGAAAACTGTAGGTAGGGAGAGTGTGTCAGTTTCTTTCACTGTCAAAGTCCTTGTTTCCAGGGACCTGGAAGGACAGTGAGGTAATTCTCCTTGTGCTAAATTGTGCTTAAAAAAAACATTTTTTCTAGGGACAGAAAACTGTAGGTAGGGAGAGTGTGTCAGTTTCTTTCACTGTCAAAGTCCTTGTTTCCAGGGACCTGGAAGGACAGTGAGGTAATTCTCCTTGTGCTAAATTGTGCTTAAAAAAAACATTTTTTCTAGGGACAGAAAACTGTAGGTAGGGAGAGTGTGTCAGTTTCTTTCACTGTCAAAGTCCTTGTTTCCAGGGACCTGGAAGGACAGTGAGTGAATTCTCCTTGTGCTATATTGTGCTTAAAAAAAACATTTTTTCTAGGGACAGAAAACTGTAGGTAGGGAGAGTGTGTCAGTTTCTTTCACTGTCAAAGTCCTTGTTTCCAGGGACCTGGAAGGACAGTGAGGTAATTCTCCTTGTGCTAAATTGTGCTTAAAAAAAAACATTTTTTCTAGGGACAGAAAACTGTAGGTAGGGAGAGTGTGTCAGTTTCTTTCACTGTCAAAGTCCTTGTTTCCAGGGACCTGGAAGGACAGTGAGTGAATTCTCCTTGTGCTATATTGTGCTTAAAAAAAACATTTTTTCTAGGGACAGAAAACTGTAGGTAGGGAGAGTGTGTCAGTTTCTTTCACTGTCAAAGTCCTTGTTTCCAGGGACCTGGAAGGACAGTGAGGTAATTCTCCTTGTGCTAAATTGTGCTTAAAAAAAACATTTTTTCTAGGGACAGAAAACTGTAGGTAGGGAGAGTGTGTCAGTTTCTTTCACTGTCAAAGTCCTTGTTTCCAGGGACCTGGAAGGACAGTGAGGTAATTCTCCTTGTGCTAAATTGTGCTTAAAAAAAAACATTTTTTCTAGGGACATAAAACTGTAGGTAGGGAGAGTGTGTCAGTTTCTTTCACTGTCAAAGTCCTTGTTTCCAGGGACCTGGAAGGACAGTGAGGTAATTCTCCTTGTGCTAAATTGTGCTTAAAAAAAACATTTTTTCTAGGGACAGAAAACTGTAGGTAGGGAGAGTGTGTCAGTTTCTTTCACTGTCAAAGTCCTTGTTTCCAGGGACCTGGAAGGACAGTGAGGTAATTCTCCTTGTGCTAAATTGTGCTTAAAAAAAACATTTTTTCTAGGGACAGAAAACTGTAGGTAGGGAGAGTGTGTCAGTTTCTTTCACTGTCAAAGTCCTTGTTTCCAGGGACCTGGAAGGACAGTGAGGTAATTCTCCTTGTGCTAAATTGTGCTTAAAAAAAACATTTTTTCTAGGGACAGAAAACTGTAGGTAGGGAGAGTGTGTCAGTTTCTTTCACTGTCAAAGTCCTTGTTTCCAGGGACCTGGAAGGACAGTGAGTGAATTCTCCTTGTGCTATATTGTGCTTAAAAAAAACATTTTTTCTAGGGACAGAAAACTGTAGGTAGGGAGAGTGTGTCAGTTTCTTTCACTGTCAAAGTCCTTGTTTCCAGGGACCTGGAAGGACAGTGAGGTAATTCTCCTTGTGCTAAATTGTGCTTAAAAAAAAACATTTTTTCTAGGGACAGAAAACTGTAGGTAGGGAGAGTGTGTCAGTTTCTTTCACTGTCAAAGTCCTTGTTTCCAGGGACCTGGAAGGACAGTGAGTGAATTCTCCTTGTGCTATATTGTGCTTAAAAAAAACATTTTTTCTAGGGACAGAAAACTGTAGGTAGGGAGAGTGTGTCAGTTTCTTTCACTGTCAAAGTCCTTGTTTCCAGGGACCTGGAAGGACAGTGAGTGAATTCTCCTTGTGCTAAATTGTGCTTAAAAAAAACATTTTTTCTAGGGACAGAAAACTGTAGGTAGGGAGAGTGTGTCAGTTTCTTTCACTGTCAAAGTCCTTGTTTCCAGGGACCTGGAAGGACAGTGAGGTAATTCTCCTTGTGCTAAATTGTGCTTAAAAAAAACATTTTTTCTAGGGACAGAAAACTGTAGGTAGGGAGAGTGTGTCAGTTTCTTTCACTGTCAAAGTCCTTGTTTCCAGGGACCTGGAAGGACAGTGAGGTAATTCTCCTTGTGCTAAATTGTGCTTAAAAAAAACATTTTTTCTAGGGACAGAAAACTGTAGGTAGGGAGAGTGTGTCAGTTTCTTTCACTGTCAAAGTCCTTGTTTCCAGGGACCTGGAAGGACAGTGAGGTAATTCTCCTTGTGCTAAATTGTGCTTAAAAAAAACATTTTTTCTAGGGACAGAAAACTGTAGGTAGGGAGAGTGTGTCAGTTTCTTTCACTGTCAAAGTCCTTGTTTCCAGGGACCTGGAAGGACAGTGAGGTAATTCTCCTTGTGCTATATTGTGCTTAAAAAAAACATTTTTTCTAGGGACAGAAAACTGTAGGTAGGGAGAGTGTGTCAGTTTCTTTCACTGTCAAAGTCCTTGTTTCAAGGGACAGAGAAGGACACCTGAAGGTAGCCCTTATTGCTTTTTTCCCATCTCCCTGCAGGCCATCTTTTAGAATGTCTGGAAGGCAAACAAGGAGAGGCAGACAGTCAGGAGGCAATAAAAGAGGGCAAGCAGGCTCTGTGTCTGGGGGCAACAGTGCTGGTCGTGGACGCGGTGCATTGTCATCAGCACATGGCCATGGGACACGCTTGTCCTTCTTTTCGGCAGCTGGACATGTTGAGCCACATCATGCCGAAGACTTGGTAGAGTGGATGACCAAGCCCTCCTCCTCCTCCTCATCCTCTCTCACCCAGGCTCAGGGTACTGGAAAAGCAGCTGCCAAAGCGTCCTCTTCCCTGGTATCAATGTCAGACTCATCATCAGTCACTCCTTCCCTAGACCCACCATGTCCTCCTCCTGAGGAGTCCCCCGAACTGTTTCAGCACAGTGTTGGGTACATGCTCCAGGAGGATGCCCAGCGTTTCGAAGGGTCTGATGATGAAACCCAGCTAGAGGAAGGCAGTAGCGTGAGAGCAGACAGAGGGGATGCTCAAGAAGGACACCAATCTGGCAGTCATGTTCCAGCAGCTGCAGCATACTGCCAGATTGCCTCCAGTGATGAGGAGGGAGGTGATGATGAGGTCACTGACTCCACGTGGGTGCCTAATAGGAGAGAGGAGGAGGAGGAGGATGAGGAGGAGGCACATCTCCAACGAGGCAGGATGCCCTTTGGTGGCCAGCGTAAGGGCAGTACACCGACGGAATCACACCGCAGAGCTCCGCCTGTGCAGGGCGCTGCCTCTGCCCGTCATTCAAAAAGTTCTTTGGTGTGGGCCTTTTTTGAGGCTAGTGCATCAGATCGCACAGCTGCTGTTTGCAACATATGTCTCAAGCGTATATCGCGTGGCCAAAACATCAGCCGCTTGGGTACCACATGCCTGACCAGACATATGTTGACCTGCCATGCAGCTCGTTGGCAAGCCTACCTCAAAGACCCACACCAAAGAACAAAGCGGACCTCTCCTTGCACCGCATCAGCTGGGATCTCCAACCCCACTATAACTTCAGTCCTCTCTGAAACATGCACTGAGAGGAATGAAGGTGTAGAATTAGGTGTGTCACAGCCAAGTACTTGCGGCCACTCTGCTAGCAGTACACCGACGTCCGATTCTAGCAGGCAAATTTCCCTGCCCCAGCTGCTGGACCGTCGAAAGAAGTTCACTCCCAGCCATCCACATGCCCAGCGGTTGAATGCTAGCTTGGCTAAATTGCTAGCGCTTCAACTGCTGCCTTTTCAGTTGGTAGACTCGGCCCCCTTCCGTGAGTTTGTGCAATGTGCGGTTCCTCAGTGGCAGGTTCCCAAACGCCACTTTTTCTCACGGAAGGCTATTCCGGCTCTCTACCGGCATGTGGAAGGCAATGTCTTGGCCTCGCTGGACAGGGCGGTCAGCGGTAAGGTGCATATTACCGCTGACTCATGGTCCAGCAGGCATGGACAGGGACGTTACCTTTCTTTCACGGCCCATTGGGTCACTCTTTTGGCAGCTGGGAAGGATGCAGGACAAGGTGCAGTAGTGTTGGAGGTTGTCCCACCGCCACGCCTCCAAAATGCTACTACTGGTTGTGACACACCTCTCTCCTCCACCCCCTCCTCTTCTTCTTCCTCCATGGCCTCTTCCTGTGGTTTGTCCTATGAACCAGCGGTGCTCCGTAGCCGTTCACGGGGCTACGCAAGTACGCAGGCAAAAAGATGCCATGCCGTGCTTGCGCTGGTGTGTTTGGGGGACAGAAGCCACACTGGGGCAGAGGTCCTGTCTGCTCTGCAGGGCCAGGCCGAGAGGTGGTTGACGCCACGCCAGCTTAAGCCAGGAATGGTGGTTTGCGACAATGGCACCAACCTCCTCTCCGCCCTCCGACAGGGACAACTGACCCATGTGCCCTGTGTGGCTCACGTCCTTAACCTGGTGGTGCAGCGGTTCTTGGGCAGGTACCCGGGCTTACAGGATGTCCTGAGGCAGGCCAGGAAAGTCTGTGTGCATTTCCGCAGATCTTATAATGCCAGTGCTCGCCTGGCTGAGCTGCAAAAGGAGTTGAACCTGCCCAAGAACCGCCTTATATGTGACATGCCCACCAGGTGGAACTCAACGTTGGCCATGCTGCAGCGGCTGCACACGCAGCAGAGGGCCATCAATGAGTACCTGTGCGACTACGGCACCAGGACAGGGTCAGGGGAGCTTGGTTTTTTTTCTCCACGCCAGTGGGGCATGATCAGGGATGCATGCACTGTCCTGGCACCATTTGAGGAGGCCACGAGGATGGTGAGCAGTGACAGTGCATGCATCAGTGACACTGTACCTCTTGTCCACCTGTTGGAGCACACGCTGCGTGGAATAATGGACAGGGCACTTGAGGCAGAACAGAGGCAGGAAGAGGAGGACTTCCTTGCCTCTCAAGGCCCCCTTTACCCAGACAGTGTTCCTTCTGTCCCACCCATCGCACAGGAAGAGGAGGAGGAGGAGGAGGAGGAGGAGGAGGAGGAGGATTGTGTCAGCATGGAGGTGGAGGCTGGCACTCAGCATCATCAGCAGCAGTCTTTTAGGGATGATTTACAGTCCCAAGAAACCAGTGGACTTGTACGTGGCTGGGAGGAGGTGGCTGCGGATCATGTCGTCCTTAGTGACCCAGAGGACTCCGGAGCGAATGCCTCAGCAAACCTACGCTGCATGGCCTCCCTGATCCTGCAAAGTCTGCGGAAGGATCCTCGTATTCTTCGGATCAAGGAGAGGGACCATTACTGGCTGGCCACTCTCCTTGATCCACGGTACAAGGGTAAGGTTGCGGACCTTATGTTACCGTCGCAGAGGGAGCAGAGGATGAGACAACTCCGGGAGGCCTTGCAGAAAGGTCTGTGCAACGCGTTCCCAGAGACTGGGAGGTTACAAACTCCTGGTCCTGGACAACGAGTTGCTGAGGCTTCGGCCAGTCAAAGAAGGAGCGGTGGGGAAGGTGGCCGTCTGACCGATGCGTTCAGACAATTCTTTAGTCCGCAGCCCCAAAGTATGATCGGTTCCAGCAACCATCGCCAGCGTCTGATAAACATGGTGCAGGAATATCTAGGGGCAAGGTCAGACTTGGACACCTTCCCCACCGAAAATCCTCTGGCTTACTGGGTCTTGAGGATGGATCACTGGCCAGAGCTTGCACAGTATGCAATTGAGCTACTGGCCTGTCCTGCATCCAGCGTTCTTTCGGAACGCACATTCAGTGCTGCTGGAGGATTTGTCACGGATCACAGGGTGCGCCTGTCCACCGACTCGGTTGATCGACTGACTTTCATCAAGATGAACCAGTCTTGGATCACCACCAGCTACCACACACCTGATGCTGATATAACAGACTAATTGATTTTAACATGTCACATCCCTTCAAGACTGATGCTGATGCTGAGTGCCTGTGCTGTTATGTTGACTGGCTATCCTCCTCCTCCGAGTCCTCAATGATACGATTGATGATGATAGCTTGGAAGATCATTTTTGTTTATGGGTGCCGCCACCAGTGGCTAAGGCCCAATTTTTCAGCCCCTGTTTTACAGGGGCGTGTAATTACAATTTTTTTAGCAATAATTTGCCATAGGGCTCATTGCTGTGCTCCAAGTACAGTATCTGTGAGGGGTTGTAGTGTTGTGCCACCAGTGCCTAAGGCCCAATTTTTCAGCCCCTGTTCAACAGGGGCATGCAATTACAATTCTTGATCTAATAATTCACAGCAGGGTCCATTGCTGCACCCACCAAGAGTAACTCTGAGGGCTTACAGTCTTGTGGCAACGCCACCACCACCACCACCACGAAAGGCCCAATTTTTCAGCCCCTGTTCAAAAGGGGCATGTAATTACAATTCTTGATCTAATAATTCACAGCAGGGCCCATTGCTGCACCCACCAAGAGTAACTGTCAGGGCTTACAGTGTTGTGGCACCAGCACCACCATCAAAGCCCCAATTTTTACTACCACTGTTCAACAATTATATGTAATTAAAATTCCTGATATAATAGTTGACAGCAGGGCGTTCCAGCACCAACCAAGAGTAACTGAGTGCTTACAGTGTTGTGCCAACACCAACAACTAAGGGGCCTATTTCTGCAGAGTATATACGGCAGGTCCCTACTTTCAAACATCCAACTTACAAACGACTCCTACTTGCAAACGAAAGAAGACAACAGGAAGTGAGAGGAAATCTACCCCTAGAAAGGAAAATTCTCTCCTGTAAGAATAAATATGGGAGAAAGGGGTCTCATCTGTACTGATGCTTTATCAGCAATCCTTGTTTCAAGAAAAACACCACATTTCAAAAACAGTTGTCATTGGGACGGAAAGTGAGGTGAAATGTTCTGAACAGGGGCACAGACAGCAAAACAAATGTTACAGGGGTGATAACCCTTACCTATGTTTCCCAAAAAGTTTAAAAATAGATTTTTGGGCTGGAGCTACACTTCAAC
The DNA here is from genome assembly GCA_029206835.1 of Rana muscosa. Classification (NCBI taxonomy): domain Eukaryota; kingdom Metazoa; phylum Chordata; class Amphibia; order Anura; family Ranidae; genus Rana; species Rana muscosa. The sequence continues at coordinate 736,549,299 of CM055116.1, forward strand.
AATGTACCTGTTCAAAATTACAAACAGATTCTACATAAGAACAAACCTACAGTCCCTGTCTTGTATGCACCGCCTGTATACGGCTGTTCAGAGTATATAGGGCCTTTTTTATTTTATGTGCGGGGTTCCCCTTAATATCCATACAAGACCCAAAGGGGCTGGTAATGGGCTGGGGTAGGGGGGGGGGGGGTCATGGGGTAGCTATGCCATTTTTCTTAAAGAATTTCATCCATATTACCGGGACCAGACATTACAGTAAAGCCGCAAGCAGTTTTAAATGGCTTTTTTTTCCTTTAGAAGTGTCATTTTGTGCAGGGACAGTTCTAAACACGGGAAACACGTGGCACTTCACAGGCATACTTTAGACACCCCCCAGGTACGATATTTAAAGGAATATTTGACTTTTTTTTTTTCACTTTATGCATCATTAAAATGACTGCTCCTGAAAAACGACCGTTTTTAAAACTTCTTTTTGCATTGATACATGTCCCCTGGTGCACAACCCGGGTTCCCAAACCCTATTTATGACAATAACATGCATAATAGTTGTTATAATTAGCACTTTAGAATTCGAACGTTCGCATCCATTGTATTTAATAGGGTTCTAATGTTCGTTCGAACTTTCGGTCCGTTCGCGGGTTCTGGTGCGAACCGAACCCGGGGGTGTTCGGCTCATCACTATTACTGACCAATCAGTGTCCTATAAAAAGGACATACGACTTCAGCTAATTGCAGAAAGTACATTTCCAATTAAAAGCTGGTTTTAAAATGTCTGTTTGCCTGTTAGTAAGTTAACCTGCAATTTGGCATCTAATATGATATTTTGGGGTATTTTTTTTTTTTAGTTAATGTTCCCTAGTTACCAGGCAACACGGTAAGATCCAGTTCTGGTGCTTTCAGACAAAATACTTAGGTCAGTGCTTGTGCATTCACTGTACATTCACAAGAGAGAATGTAGAAAAAAGAAAATGTGATCGCAAATGTCATGGGTTTATAGACAAAAATCCAGTAAACAAAATACTGTATATACTCGAGTATAAGCTGAGATTTTCAGCCCTTTTTTTTAGGCTGAAAGTGTCCCCCTCGGCTTATACTCGAGTCGCCGCCGTCTGCCTACCTGATCAGCGTGTCTTGCAGACAGACGGCGGCCATTCCAGTGTTCAAATGCAGCGCCTCCTCGTCTGTGATAGGCGGAACACTCAATTTCCCAGCAGTCAGTGTTCAGCCTATCACGGACATCCTCTCATCCTCATCCGTGTTATGAGGATGAGCAGATGTCCGTGATAGGCGGAACACTGAATGCTGGAAAATTGAGTGTTCCGCCTATCACAGACGAGGAGGAGGCGCGGCTTTTGAATACTGGAATGGCCGCCGTATGTTTTTATGACACGCTGATCGGTGGATGCAGAGCGGCACAGAGAATGCAAAACGGCACACGGAGGCTGCAGATCGGCACACGGAGGCATGCACAGGACACAGGTAGGCTGCAATGGACACAGGGAGGTACACAGGACACAGATCTGCACAGGTAGGCATGCACAGGACACAGGGAGGTATGCAATAGACACAGTGAGGTATGCAACTACAGATGGGCATTGTTGACCCTCTTTTCCACTTACAGTAGCTGCTGCATTTCTCACCCTCGGCTTATACTCAAGTCAATACGTTTTCCCAGTTTTTTGTGGTAAATTAGGGGCCTCGGCTTATATTCGGGTCAGCTTATACTCGAGTATATACAGTAGTTTGCAGTTGTGAATGTAATCAGGTGTCAACAGAAAATGGAATTAATAGTTAAGTAGTAAATGTTTCTTTCTTTACAAGTTAGTATTAATAATGAGAAATGTGAGCATACATGAACAAGTTAATGTAGGCTGAATGGTTTTAGGGGCTCTGCGTGATACATAACACACATTGTTATGAACTACAGATTATGGCTCCCCATGGCCAAATTTTTAGGGTACCCCCATCAGTGTCAGCTTTAACAATACTGCCATTGATCTTAATATAAAGTATTTATGAATTACCCACAGGTCGCGGAATTGCTGTCAGCATTGTCAGTACACTTCTGGGGTGTTATGGATAGAAGTTGCCATGGAAGAGATGGGCATTGGGCAACAGTGCATGAAATCAACTTAAATGTTTGATTTAATTATTGTCCTCATTAGCTCACAATCCTTTTTAGGGATATAAGATTTCAAGGTCTCTTGGTGCTCAATGGTTTTCCCTTCTACCCCTACAGCAAGCAGGTGTTGAAAGAGTAGATAGTAAAAAACAAAGGAAAAAGTTGTTGTAGCAGTAATATTAATGATAACAATAATAATCTGCAGGCATAGCCTTTTGTTGTTACAGCAAAGCAATAATGAGCAGGCAACACCAAATCAAGTACACAGGACAGGAAGTGGCTCATAAAGGTGGGGGAAATTGGCTCCACTGAGTTTCAAAAAAGTGTGTAAAAAAAGGAGAAAACAGATACTAATTTTAAGAATCACAGCAATTGTTTATAATACACCGAGCTTTAGCAAACTAAATGTCATCCAATCGCAGTTTACTTAGGTCCCAACTGTCCCTCTCCCCCCCCCCCCCTCATTTTCATTATTTTTGTCTGATGTATTACAAAATGTAATATTTAACTACAAAAAGTGTTATACTACTCTAAACCATTCGCCCAACCTTTGAATTGTTGCATTTGTTATTTTTTGATTGTTACATGAAACATCTGTATAAAGTGGTAAAAAAAAGTGGGTTCAACCAACCAAAATGGGTTCATCCAACCATTTTTGTATATGAACACTTTGTGGTTTATCTAACTGGGTGTATGGCAAAAGCATGTCCTTTCTGGTGTAGTGCCCTCCTCTAGCTAGGCTACTAGGAGTACATTTTGTTTTTTCCTCCACTATAGTGAATGGAGCAGTGATTAATTGTGTTGGTCTGTTTAGGGTTTCCTGAGCTGAGAATTTCAGTACCTACACCTGCCCATGAATGAATTTCCCAGAGCAGTGTAGGGATTTTCAAGTGCAGGGATTTTCAAATGATCAGTTAAATATTTATCATGCCCCAGCCAATCCCTGGATGGAGGCATTTAGAAGGTGACTGGGGAGGTGATATATATGCAGGAAGACTAAGCAGTGTTCTCTTTCCTTCAGGGAGGGTTCCGGGTCTCTTGGGGCTGCAGGTTATCCCCCCCCCCTCCAATGAGTGTGGATGCAGGGTGGCAGACAGCTCCTGGGACACTGTGAGTAAAGAGCTTGCTGGGGACTATTAGCTGTGCAAGTGCCAGAAGGAAATTAAGTGCCAGAGATTGTTATATAGACTGCTGCTGCTGGGTCCTAGATTTACTGTCTATTCCCTGCTGCCTACAGAAAAGCTGAGAGACATTTGTCCTCCTTTTGTTGCTACTGATCGGTTTGGAGCATCCTGTGACCCTAAACCCCTCTCTTGTTGAATTTGCATTGCATTCGGCCCAAACTGCATTCGAACCTTCCAGGACGGCAGCACATGAGAGATGATAGGCTGTTAAAGGGCCCCACCTTCCCCCTTGTCCCTCAGTATTCATTGTGTTTCTCCTACAGCGAAACGTTTATTATTTTTCTCTAACCAGGAGACTAAAAAAGAGAGTCGGATGGTACCCCTGTGAGCCAGGTTCAGGAATGCCGGTGAGGGCTGCACTAACCTGCCGCTTCAAGCTTCTTACAGGTCACCCCAGGCAGTCTGGGTGTTTCTAAGGTTCCCCTGCCGTTGCACGCCACTCAGCATCTCGGGTCTCCTCCTATCCTCCCCTATGTGCAGTGGGTGCAATTTTCCCAGAGGAAGTAAGACACCTGTGCGCTTCAAGCCCCGGTCTGGGCAGGAAGGGGGCGGAGCACGCCCAGCACGACTCAGGAAGGGGAAATAAAACATGGAGGATACGCCAGACCCATGTGGCTGCGGTGCCTGGAGGTTCCCTGTCTTCTCTCAGGACCCAGCGAGCTGCAAGGAGCGGAAAGTCTGCTGTTACCCACCTCATGGAAAAAGAGGATGGCAAGGCAGCACAGGTGGCTGCAGGCAAGAGAAAGTCGGGGCACGGTAAGTGTGTTTTGCCTGTTATGCAGAGTGACACCAGCCTTTCGTAGTCCCTGGGAAACCCCTAGGCTCTCACCTCTGGGGAATGGGGCCTCCAGCCATCACTGAGGGGGTCGGATGTTTCCTTTATCTCCTCTTCTCTTGCAGACTCCCCAGGAGGATCTCAGGAGGTCGCTGACAAACCACCTTCTACATTCACTAGCACTAGTGCCAGTAAAAAGTGCGGTAACTGCAGAGAAAGGTTATCTAAATCATACACTAAGCCATTTTGTTACCGTTGTATTAACAAATTGGCTGGGAAAGAGGCCTCAGGTCTAATTAAAGATTTTCTGAAATCTGTTCAAACAGAGATGCTGGCCACTATACAATCTTTTTGCACCTCTGAAGCCACTCCCCAGGTGGCAGATGCAGAGGAGATTCCCCCTAAAGAGGGTCCCTCCTCTAAGGAGAGCGTTCTCTCCAAACCAGGGCCAAGTGCTTTTTTACCAAACTCTCAGGGCCTTCCCCCAGCTCAGGCTAGGGAATAGGATGAGATAGAAGAAGCAGAAAGCCAGGAAAAATTTGAGCCCAGTTCAGAGGAGGAGACTGATATGGGCCTGGATAGTGATGTAAAAAGCGTCAAACTAAACAGAGGTCTCTATGGTCTAGAGGACTTGGAGGGACTTCTTCAAGCGATTTATGCCACTGAAGAGATCCCTAACTAAGACCAACTAAGGAAACTTCAGCACGAGATAAGATGTATAGGGGGTTGGTTAACCGCTTGCCGACCGCCTCGCCTAGATATACGTCGGCAGAATGGCACGGGTAGGCAAAGCAACGTATATACAGTCAGGTCCATAAATATTGGGACACCAACACAATTCTAATATTTTTGGCTCTATACACCAGCACAAAGGATTTGAAATGAAACAAACAAGATGTCCCTTAACTGCAGACTTTCAGCTTTAATTTGAGGGTATTTACATCCAAATCAGGTGAACAGTGTAGGAATTACAACAGTTTGTATATGTGCCTCCCACTTTTTAAGGGACCAAGGTGGAGGAAAAAGAGGTGGAGAAAGGAGATGTGGAGGAAGTGTGCAAGATTGTCACCACAACAGGTCAGTGCCATACACCACAGATTCAGGGAATAGATGCATGCATGCATATTTTTAAGACATGCGTTTTTTTTTTTTTTTTAGGTGATGTGCTGCTTGTGGAAGATCAATCTCCTCCTTTCTCCAGTGGGAGCACACAAATCATAATACAGGATCTCATGGTTATGAGTCGAGAAATCGACGTTATAACGCACAAACTGTATCGTTTTGACCAACAAATTAAAAACATGATTGATGTTTTGGGGAGAGTATAAAGATGTTTTTCTTGCCACCATTTCAAGTTTTTTTGGCCTAAAAGTTTCTACATTTTTGTGTGATTTAACAAGCCAAATTTGGTAGATGCACACAGTGTGTCAACATGTGCTATCTCCCATCAGGGAAAATCAATGGACGTGTTTGGAGGGTGCAACCCCTTCCTCGCAACTCAAGTAGGTGAGAGGAAGGGTTTGCACCCCCAAAACACGTCCATTGATCCCCCATGATGGGAGATAGCACAAGTTAACATTTGGCATGGGATCAGGAGGAAAATCCCCATTCTGACGCACAATTTGTGTGCATCTTCCAAATTTGCCTTGTTCAGGGGTGACATTACCCCATCTCATGAAGGCAACAGCAACACATTTTTGAAATACTATATAATGTCTGATATTGCCTTCATTTTTTCTATAAGGTTGAACTTTGTAAGTTCCATTGTTTTTATAATTTTTTTTTTTTTTACATGCGTGTTTATGCAAGACCAAAACCAAAACTTTTTTTGGGGGGGGGGGGGACACTGTTTAGAATGTCCCCAAAAAATTTATAACGCACAAGTTGTGCACAGAGTAAAATATTTTTCTACTCAAAAATGTGTGGCTTCTTATTTCTATGCTCAATACCATTTTGAAAAATATGTTCTTGTTTACCATGACAATTGTGGTTATTTACTAAAGACAAAGCCACTTGGCACTACAAGTGTACTAGGAGAACCTGGGAGACAGATTCAAGAAACACAAGCAATAATGAGAAATCAAGTTTTCTACAGATTTTACTTTTTTTATTTTTAAAAGTTATAAAATCAGAGATTGTCTGCAATGGCCCCCCTACCCGTAAAGAAATCAACATATTTATCCCGCACTTCAGGGGCACTTTGGGGAGCCAAGCCAATACGGCCAGTATCCAGGCCCGTCAGGGCATTGTCTGCAAGTCCGGCCTCTGGCCCAACAGAACTCAGATAAGTGGGTGCATTTCTGCGTAAATAGTTGTGCAGTATGCAGCAGGTAAAAACAATATGATTGATCTTGTATTCCGCCATATGGATAGAGGTAAGAAACAGGCGGGACCGGCTGGCCATTATCCCAAAGGCATTCTCAACAACCCTCCGGGCTCTGGCCAGCCGGTAATTAAAAACCCTCCTCTCCAGGGTGAGGGTCCTCTGGGGAATGGCCTCATCAGGTGGGGTCCCAGCCCGAAAGCTTCATCCACGATAAAAACAAACAGAAGGCCCTCAACGTTCTCCTCATCATGTGGTAGTGCCAGGCCACCACTCTGGAGACGTCTGGCAAATTCCGTATGTGCGAAGACTCCCCCATCCGACATCCGGCCATTCTTCCCCACGTCCACATACATAAACTCATAGTGTGCCGACACCACCGCCATTAACACAATACTATTAAACCCCTTGTAGTTGTAATAGTATGACCCCGAACGGGGTGGTGGCACTATGCGGACGTGTTTCCCATCGATTGCCCCTCCGCAGTTAGGAAAGTCCCACCGCTCGGCAAAATGGGATGCCACAGTCTGCCATTCCTGTGGCGATGAAGGAAACTGTGGAGTCGAACAAAAAAAATTATTAGGACTTTTGCACATAACATTGCAAGCAGATTACACAAAAACATTCTTGCCCAACATAACAAGTATAACATTTGTTTTTTGGGGAATAGTTATAGCCACAAATAGAAGGCACAATTATCACATTCCTCACCCCCTCTGATGGCTCATTGCACACATTTTAGGGGGGGTGGGGTTCTAGCTGAGTTTGGGCCTACCAAAAATAAAAATACACCACTCTGCCTGATTGTAATGAGAAGCAAAACATTTGTACACATTTTAGGGGGGGGGTTCTAGCTGAGTTTGCGCCTACAAAAAAAAACACTACACCACTCTGCCTGATTGTAATGAGAAGCAAAACATTTGTAAACATTTTAGGGGGTTGGGGGGGGGGGTTCTAGCTTAGTTTGGGCCTACAAAAAAAAACACTACACCACTCTACCTGATTGTAGTGATAAACAAAACATTTGGACACATTGGAGGGGGGGGGGGGGTAAAGCAATAAAATGGAGTTGACAAAATATATTGTTAAGTGACTAGGCTAGGGGTGTTTGGGCCCAGGATAGCATGCTGGAAAGGCTAGTGAAGGCAAATATGCATGTAGGCCCAAAAAAGGGTACAGCATGCATGAGGACAAAGGGGACATTCACAGCATATTACAATCATGGTAATTAGGGAAGGATGAAAGAAATACAATACATTAGCAAGCATTATATACATAGAATGTAATGTTAAAGGAGAAAAATTACCTTAATATAGTCCTTCTGCATAACTTGTATGATGGCAGAACAGGTCTCTGGAATAATGACCCCCAGAGCCTGGGGGGAGATGCCTGTCGTGAACTTGAGGTCCTACAGGCTTCTCCCAGTCGCCAGGTATCTCAAGGTGGTGATGAGCCTCTGCTCGGCAGTGATGGCCTGGCGCATCACAGTGTCCTGCCTCGTGATATAGGGGGACACCAAATCCAATAGACGGTGAAAAACGGGGTCCGGAGATAATTCCTGTAGTTATAAGGATTATTCTCCTGGATTTCCCGCAGAAGAGGCATATGACAGAATTGGTCCCACTGGAGCAACTAATTCTTGGTCCATGAACTCCTCACCCTGTTCATGGACTGAGCTTGGGTCAAAGTATTAACCGCAACACCAATCGCATACGCAGCACGAGCTATACGATGAGAATGTACTTCCAACATGGCTTTAAACCGGTCGGCTGGTCAGAACGAACTTAAACAGAATGCACCGAGGAACAGCAAGGCCTGTGAAGAACGACCTGAAAAACAGTAACGAGCGGCCAAGAAGGCACTGCAAAACAGAACCGACCTGACTGCACACACTGAAAGACAAATACGAACCCACAAGCACAAACTGAAACGCAGAAAACGATCTGAAAAGCACGGAGATTGAAAAGCACGAATCGGCTCTCACGCGGTAACACGAAATCAGCAAAAGCAGCCCAAAGGGTGGCGCCGTTGGATTTGAACTTCCCCTTTATAGTGCCGTTGTACGTGTTGTACGTCACGGCGTTTTGGACGGTCGGAATTTTGACTGATGGTGTGTAGGCAAGACTGATGAAAGTCAGCTTCATCTAGAATTCCGATGGAAAAATCCATCGGATTTTATTCCATCGCAAATCCGATCGTGTGTACGTGGCATTATGCCCCGTACACACGATCGTTTTTCATGCCGTTAAAACTGCCATTTTAAAAAATGGCCCTGAAAAATGATCGTGTGTATGCTCCAGAGCATTTTTAACGACGTGAAAAACGGCCATTAAAAATTCCGGACATGCTCTCTTTTTTCACGTCGTTTTTCATGTCGTTTTTTTAACGAGGTGAAAAACGATAGTGTGTATGCTTTAACGACGTGAAAAAAAACGCGCATTCTCAGAATCAAGTATGAGACGGGAGCGCTCGTTCTGGTAAAACTAGCGTTCGTAATGGAGATAGCACATTCATTACACAGTAACGGACTGAAAAGCGCGAATCGTCGCTCAACAAACTTTACTAACATGAAGGGTGGCGCCATTCGAACGGAACTTCCCCTTTATAGTGCCGTCGTACGTGTTGAACGTCACTGCGCTTTGCTTGATCGTTTTTTTTAATGATGGTGTGTACGCAAGGCAGGCTTGAGAGGAAACATGAAAAAAAACGAGGAGAAAAACGTCGGTTTAAAAAATTACATTAAAAACGATCGTGTGTACGGGGCATTAGGGTCCGGGTTGTGTGATGCACATAGTGAGATGCAAAGGGTTTAAGGTTCAGGAATATGTAATGCACACCCATTATATACACCCAGTGCTGCATCACCCATTCCAGCATTAACCTTCACTAAAGGTGGAGGTGGTTCAATAATCCATATTTTTTTCTCTTTCTTATAAGTTGAATTGTGATCTCATAAATGGTTCTCCTGTAAAAATACAGATTGAAGACAAATAGTGTAACTTGTTTGAAAAAACATGTAAATAAAATGAGAATAAAACCACAGGACTTATTGCACTCACATTTCTCAATGTGCTAATAGCATTTGCAACCCAAAATATCCACTGGTTTGCTCAGTAATTCCTCCTCCCATCTCATTACATTTCACTGACTTTCATTTGTTGCATGCTTGCGCTAGGTTGGTGACTCAGAATAAGGATGACAGCAGTGGCAGCCCCAGTATTTCTCTAAGCATTGGTTTCCGTATACTTTTTAAGGCAGAGAAAAACAGGAAAACTGCTTTGTTTTAAAAATAAAAATTGTAATTAATAAAAAAAGAAATTATTGGCATCCAATGCATTGTATCAAAGAAGTTGACGATCTCTCTCATTCTTTGCAGTGCATCATCAGCCTCTGATGGCAGAAGTACTTGTTTTGTGACAGGTATGGGTGCCTTCTAGAATTTAGCAAAATGCTGAAACAACCAATTATAAAGAGTGTACTTCAAGTCGAATGTCAGGATTCTCTTCTTTTTTATATATATATAATTACTGTCTTGCATGCATTAAAAAAAAGCAAACAAAACCTGCTTTTGCTGCAATACTCACTTTAAATCTGAAACTGTCCACCATAGTACCGACTACTAGATGTCGACAGTCTTCCTGGGTTAATAAAAAGCAACAATATCCAAACCAATTTGGGACTAAGCAGTGCTCACGCATTGTTATGCAGCTGCTGAAAAATAAGAGGAAGGATCCATGATGTCACCAGACCAGCCTTAAGACTGCAGAAAAAAAGGTATGTATAGGGTGTAAAAATATTGATTCAAAGGGGTGCATCAAGGAGGGTGGATAGATTTTTTGTTTTAAATTTAATGACTGATAAAACTGGATAGTAAAAAAAACTAGCTAAAAACAGGCCAAATGTTGCTCCAGCTCAGACTGTGAGGACAGGTGATGTCCCACAGAGTATCACCTAAAGTGTTACTCCTGTGCCTTGCACCATGCGATGTATGACTGCCAAGTGTAATGGTAGACCTTCTGAGAAGCTGATTTCATAGCTTTAAGCAGCGTAGAGAGACCCTGATGTCTCAGGACTTGGGTACATAGCAGAGGGAAAGTGTATATCAACTGGAACGGATCCCACAGGGTCACCAATGTGTCCACTGCATAGACCTTTGGATCCCAGACCATGGCTATGTACCTGTCCTTTTTATTGTTGAAGTGGGATGTCAACAGATTTACATCTGTCATCCCCCAAAAGTGACATATCCTGGAACACTTTGGAATGAAGAGACCATTTCTCCACAACTAGATGTTGATGGCTGAGGAAGTATGCCTGCTAATTGTGTACTCCTGGGATGTGGACAAGGTTGGAACGTGCCTTTCAGCACAAACTAGAATAAATCCAGTTCTCGAAGGGTGGTGTTGCTCTGCTATTGATGTAAGCCACAGCTGTTGTGTTATCCAACTGAACCCCCGTCAGTAGCCCTGAAGCTGGTTGGTCCACCATTGCAGAGATAGACGATTGGCCCTTAGTTCAAGAACATTGATGGAAAGTTTGGATTCCCACGAGCAAGCACATCCTTTGGCCTATTCATGTCTCTAGGACTCCTCCCTAGCCCGACATGCTGGCATCGCTGGCATGGTTATGTGAATGGTCCAGGTTGATGGGGAATGGGATTTCCCCAAATACATTACAGGGCTGGTCAGCTACCAGGTTGGAAATATCCTGGTCTTGGGATTAGTTCAGAAACTGCAAAATTGAACCAAAGTAAGCTTCTTGGAGCGCAGGGGCCAGACATAGGAATGGAGGATAAAGGTCCCTTCCCAGGGAAGACATAATGGGGTTTGTTCCATATCCAAGACTAGGTCCAGGTACTCCAAGTGGTGGGTTGCAGCCAATGCAGACCCCTGGAGGTTTTCACCTGAAGATCTATAAGGGGGAGAATTACTAAAGCACACTAAAGCAGAATCTGGTGCAGCTGTGCATAGTAACCAATCAGCTTCTAGGTGTTATTGTCAAAGCTTACTAGAACAAGCTGAAGTTAGATGGAGATTGGTTATTAAGTACAGCTGCACCAGATTCTGTGTGCACCAGTTTTAGTAAATCTCCCCCATAGTGTCTGCATTGTCCACAACAGATTGGTCACCAGGGCCTGGTTGAAATGTTCCTTACAGAGGGGATAATCTAGATATCTGATCATGTGGATTTCCTGAGGCCTGGGGGGTGTGGACAGGCCAAAGGGAAGAACCACAAACTGTAAGTGTTGCTCGTCCACCACAAACTGCAGGAACTATGGTTGCAAAGGAAGCTTGGAAATATGCAAATACACATTCTTGATATCTATTGAAGTTAGAAATTCCACTTGTTGCAGCGATGCAATTACAGACCTGGTGAATTCCAGTGTGTATCGCTGGAAGACCATGTCCTGGACCCAAATGTCTGAAATATCCCGAGTCCAGGTGAAAAGGCCATTAGACATCACCCCACTTGCAAAAATGGGGGCATTCCTTCATTTTGAGGAGAACTTGGTGCAAGACTTGGCTGGCTTGAACATCCAGAACTTGTGACAGAACTGACTGGAGGACTTGGCTTTAGAAGCAGAAGTCTAGGAGGGATAAAAGGAAATGTTCTGAGAAACTGGGCGCAGTGTCGGTGAGTCCATTAAGGGCGCCGCCCCCTCTTTCCAGCCACGTCCCTCTATGACTAATGGATAGATTCATGAATTGCATGAATCTATCCATGGCCACCGCCGCCACCCCCTATTCAGGCGTCCGGCCCCTTTTTGAACGCCGGGTGCCTGAATTAAAGCGGCAGGGGTGTTTTTTTAAAGCACCTGATTAGAGCTATAGGCTCTAATAGGCTTCAAAACAAGGTGAACTGTGAGTGCAGAGCATTGCGCTCGCAGTTCACCCAGGTGTGTTAGAACAGCGAATGAATATTAGCTTTCCTAACACTGAACCGCCTCTCCGGCAATCAGATGCGCAGGTCTGTTACCCGTCACGTGATTGGCTGAAAGGACAGGCGCTGCGATTGGATGCCTATCAGGAAGAGGGGAGGAGACGCATGGAGGACACAGGAGCCACTGTAGCCTCCAGTGGCTGCGTTTGATGGCACAGTGGCTGCAATTGATAGGCACAGTGGCTGCGTTTGATGGGCACAGTGGCTGCTGTTTAGGGATGAGCTTCGTGTTCGATCGTTCGACGAAGATCGAACGATTTGGGCCGTTCGCACCAAATTCGAGTGACGCGAACGGCCCACAATGCACTACGCCATCGCAGTGTCATCCAGGCGCTGTGATTGGCCAAGCATGCACTGTGACCCCGCATGCTTGGCCAATCACAGCGCCGGCAGCGAGGAGAGCAATGATTGGCCACAGGCAGGATGCCTGTGGCCAATTATTGCTGAGGGTGTTTAGTACACGCCCCACACTATAAAAGGCCGCCAGCACGGCGGCCTAGTGTAGTGTGTTCCGGAGCAGGGAAAGACAAGCATAGGCAGGGACAGTGACATTTATTTCTTTCTTGCTTAACCTGGATTCCTTTACTTTAGGGAAAGAGAAGGATAGGTAGGGAGAGTGTCAGTGTGTTTTACTGTGCGAATCCTTGTTTCTAGGGACAAAGAAGGAAAGTGAGGGGAATTCTCCTTGTGCTATAGTGTGCTTTAAAAAAACATTTTTTCTAGGGACAGAAAACTCTAGGTAGGGAGAGTGTCAGTTTCTTTCACTGTGCGAGTCCTTGTTTCTAGGGACAAAGAAGGAAAGTGAGGGGAATTCTCCTTGTGCTATAGTGTGCTTTAAAAAAACATTTTTTCTAGGGACAGAAAACTCTAGGTAGGGAGAGTGTCAGTTTCTTTCACTGTGCGAGTCCTTGTTTCTAGGGACAAAGAAGGAAAGTGAGGGGAATTCTCCTTGTGCTATAGTGTGCTTTAAAAAAACATTTTTTCTAGGGACAGAAAACTCTAGGTAGGGAGAGTGTCAGTGTCTTTTACTGTGCGAGTCCTTGTTTCTAGGGACAAAGAAGGAAAGTGAGGGGAATTCTCCTTGTGCTATAGTGTGCTTTAAAAAAACATTTTTTCTAGGGACAGAAAACTCTAGGTAGGGAGAGTGTCAGTGTCTTTTACTGTGCGAGTCCTTGTTTCTAGGGACAAAGAAGGAAAGTGAGGGGAATTCTCCTTGTGCTATAGTGTGCTTTAAAAAAACATTTTTTCTACGGACAGAAAACTCTAGGTAGGGAGAGTGTCAGTTTCTTTCACTGTGCGAGTCCTTGTTTCTAGGGACAAAGAAGGAAAGTGAGGGGAATTCTCCTTGTGCTATAGTGTGCTTTAAAAAAACATTTTTTCTAGGGATAGAAAACTCTAGGTAGGGAGAGTGTCAGTGTCTTTTATTGTGCGAGTCCTTGTTTCTAGGAACAAAGAAGGAAAGTGAGGGGAATTCTCCTTGTGCTATAGTGTGCTTTAAAAAAACATTTTTTCTAGGGACAGAAAACTCTAGGTAGGGAGAGTGTCAGTGTCTTTTACTGTGCGAGTCCTTGTTTCTAGTGACAAAGAAGGAAAGTGAGGGGAATTCTCCTTGTGCTATAGTGTGCTAAAGCATTCCTCATCAACCATCTTTGAAATCCTTGTTTTTTGGACAGTCAGGGAAATTGTCGTTGTGCTATTCTGTGCAAAAGCAATCATCCTCAACCATATTTAGAAATCCTTAAGTAAAGGGACAGAGAAGGACACCTGAAGGTAGCCCTTATTGCTTTTTTCCCATCTCCCTGCAGGCCATCTATTAGAATGTCTGGAAGGCAAACAAGGAGAGGCAGACAGTCAGGAGGCAATAAAAGAGGGCAAGCAGGCTCTGTGTCTGGGGGCAACAGTGCTGGTCGTGGACGCGGTGCATTGTCATCAGCACATGGCCATGGGACACGCTTGTCCTTCTTTTCGGCAGCTGGACATGTTGAGCCACATCATGCCGAAGACTTGGTAGAGTGGATGACCAAGCCCTCCTCCTCCTCCTCATCCTCTCTCACCCAGGCTCAGGGTACTGGCAAAGCAGCTGCCAAAGCGTCCTCTTCCCTGGTATCAATGTCAGACTCATCATCAGTCACTCCTTCCCTAGACCCACCATGTCCTCCTCCTGAGGAGTCCCCCGAACTGTTTGAGCACAGTGTTGGGTACATGCTCCAGGAGGATGCCCAGCGTTTCGAAGGGTCTGATGATTAAACCCAGCTACAGGAAGGCAGTAGCGTGAGAGCAGACAGAGGGGATGCTCAAGAAGGACACCAATCTGGCAGTCATGTTCCAGCAGCTGCAGCATACTGCCAGATTGGCTCCAGTGATGAGGAGGGAGGGGATGATGAGGTCACTGACTCCACGTGGGTGCCTAATAGGAGAGAGGAGGAGGAGGAGGATGAGGAGGAGGCACATCTCCAACGAGGAAGGATGCCCTTTGGTGGCCAGCGTAAGGGCAGTACACCGACGGAATCACACCGCAGAGCTCCGCCTGTGCAGGGCGCTGCCTCTGCCCGTCATTCAAAAAGTTCCTTGGTGTGGGCCTTTTTTGAGGCTAGTGCATCAGATCGCACAGCTGCTGTTTGCAACATATGTCTCAAGCGTATATCGCGTGGCCAAAACATCAGCCGCTTGGGTACCACATGCCTGACCAGACATATGTTGACCTGCCATGCAGCTCGTTGGCAAGCCTACCTCAAAGACCCACACCAAAGAACAAAGCGGACCTCTCCTTGCACCGCATCAGCTGGGATCTCCAACCCCACTATAACTTCAGTCCTCTCTGAAACATGCACTGAGAGGAATGAAGGTGTAGAATTAGGTGTGTCACAGCCAAGTACTTGCGGCCACTCTGCTAGCAGTACACCGATGTCCGATTCTAGCAGGCAAATTTCCCTGCCCCAGCTGCTGGACCGTCGAAAGAAGTTCACTCCCAGCCATCCACATGCCCAGCGGTTGAATGCTAGCTTGGCTAAATTGCTAGCGCTTCAACTGCTGCCTTTTCAGTTGGTAGACTCGGCCCCCTTCCGTGAGTTTGTGCAATGTGCGGTTCCTCAGTGGCAGGTTCCCAAACGCCACTTTTTCTCACGGAAGGCTATTCCGGCTCTCTACCGGCATGTGGAAGGCAATGTCTTGGCCTCGCTGGACAGGGCGGTCAGCGGTAAGGTGCATATTACCGCTGACTCATGGTCCAGCAGGCATGGACAGGGACGTTACCTTTCTTTCACGGCCCATTGGGTCACTCTTTTGGCAGCTGGGAAGGATGCAGGACAAGGTGCAGTAGTGTTGGAGGTTGTTCCACCGCCACGCCTCCAAAATGCTACTACTGGTTGTGACACACCTCTCTCCTCCACCCCCTCCTCTTCTTCTTCCTCCATGGCCTCTTCCTGTGGTTTGTCCTATGAACCAGCGGTGCTCCGTAGCCGTTCACGGGGCTACGCAAGTACGCAGGCAAAAAGATGCCATGCCGTGCTTGCGCTGGTGTGTTTGGGGGACAGAAGCCACACTGGGGCAGAGGTCCTGTCTGCTCTGCAGGGCCAGGCCGAGAGGTGGTTGACGCCACGCCAGCTTAAGCCAGGAATGGTGGTTTGCGACAATGGCACCAACCTCCTCTCCGCCCTCCGACAGGGACAACTGACCCATGTGCCCTGTGTGGCTCACGTCCTTAACCTGGTGGTGCAGCGGTTCTTGGGCAGGTACCCGGGCTTACAGGATGTCCTGAGGCAGGCCAGGAAAGTCTGTGTGCATTTCGGCAGATCTTATAATGCCAGTGCTCGCCTGGCTGAGCTGCAAAAGGAGTTGAACCTGCCCAAGAACCGCCTTATATGTGACATGCCCACCAGGTGGAACTCAACGTTGGCCATGCTGCAGCGGCTGCACACGCAGCAGAGGGCCATCAATGAGTACCTGTGCGACTACGGCACCAGGACAGGGTCAGGGGAGCTTGGTTTTTTTCTCCACGCCAGTGGGGCATGATCAGGGATGCATGCACTGTCCTGGCACCATTTCAGGAGGCCACGAGGATGGTGAGCAGTGACAGTGCATGCATCAGTGACACTGTACCTCTTGTCCACCTGTTGGAGCACACGCTGCGTGGAATAATGGACAGGGCACTTGAGGCAGAACAGAGGCAGGAAGAGGAGGACTTCCTTGCCTCTCAAGGCCCCCTTTACTCAGACAGTGTTCCTTCTGTCCCACCCATCGCACAGGAAGAGGAGGAGGAGGAGGAGGAGGATTGTGTCAGCATGGAGGTGGAGGCTGGCACTCAGCATCATCAGCAGCAGTCTTTTAGGGATGATTTACAGTCCCAAGAAACCAGTGGACTTGTACGTGGCTGGGAGGAGGTGGCTGCGGATCATGTCGTCCTTAGTGACCCAGAGGACTCCGGAGCGAATGCCTCAGCAAACCTACGCTGCATGGCCTCCCTGATCCTGCAAAGTCTGCAGAAGGATCCTCGTATTCTTCGGATCAAGGAGAGGGACCATTACTGGCTGGCCACTCTCCTTGATCCACGGTACAAGGGTAAGGTTGCGGACCTTATGTTACCTTCGCAGAGGGAGCAGAGGATGAGACAACTCCGGGAGGCCTTGCAGAAAGGTCTGTGCAACGCGTTCCCAGAGACTGGGAGGTTACAAACTCCTGGTCCTGGACAACGAGTTGCTGAGGCTTCGGCCAGTCAAAGAAGGAGCAGTGGGGAAGGTGGCCGTCTGACCGATGCGTTCAGACAATTCTTTAGTCCGCAGCCCCAAAGTATGATCGGTTCCAGCAACCATCGCCAGCGTCTGATAAACATGGTGCAGGAATATCTAGGGGCAAGGTCAGACTTGGACACCTTCCCCACCGAAAATCCTCTGGCTTACTGGGTCTTGAGGATGGATCACTGGCCAGAGCTTGCACAGTATGCAATTGAGCTACTGGCCTGTCCTGCATCCAGCGTTCTTTCGGAACGCACATTCAGTGCTGCTGGAGGATTTGTCACGGATCACAGGGTGCGCCTGTCCACCGACTCGGTTGATCGACTGACTTTCATCAAGATGAACCAGTCTTGGATCACCACCAGCTACCACACACCTGATGCTGATATAACAGACTAATTGATTTTAACATGTCACATCCCTTCAAGACTGATGCTGATGCTGAGTGCCTGTGCTGTTATGTTGACTGGCTATCCTCCTCCTCCGAGTCCTCAATGATACGATTGATGATGATAGCTTGGAAGATCATTTTTGTTTATGGGTGCCGCCACCAGTGGCTAAGGCCCAATTTTTCAGCCCCTGTTTTACAGGGGCGTGTAATTACAATTTTTTTAGCAATAATTTGCCATAGGGCTCATTGCTGTGCTCCAAGTACAGTATCTGTGAGGGGTTGGAGCGTTGTGGCACCAGTGCCTAAGGCCCAATTTTTCAGCCCCTGTTTAAAAGGGGCGTGTCATTACAATTTTTGAAGCAATACTTTGCAACAGGGCTCATTGCTGTGCTCCAAGTACAGTATCTGTGAGGGGTTGTAGTGTTGTGCCACCAGTGCCTAAGGCCCAATTTTTCAGCCCCTGTTTAACAGGGGCGTGTCATTACAATTTTTGAAGCAATACTTTGCAACAGGGCTCATTGCTGTGCTCCAAGTACAGTATCTGTGAGGGGTTGTAGTGTTGTGCCACCAGTGCCTAAGGCCCAATTTTTCAGCCCCTGTTTAACAGGGGCGTGTCATTACAATTTTTGAAGCAATACTTTGCAACAGGGCTCATTGCTGTGCTCCAAGTACAGTATCTGTGAGGGGTTGTAGTGTTGTGCCACCAGTGCCTAAGGCCCAATTTTTCAGCCCCTGTTCAACAGGGGCATGCAATTACAATTCTTGATCTAATAATTCACAGCAGGGCCCATTGCTGCACCCACCAAGAGTAACTCTGAGGGCTTACAGTGTTGTGGCAACGCCACCACCACCACCACCACCACCACCACGAAAGGCCCAATTTTTCAGCCCCTGTTCAAAAGGGGCATGTAATTACAATTCTTGATCTAATAATTCACAGCAGGGCCCATTCCTGCACCCACCAAGAGTAACTCTGAGGGCTTACAGTGTTGTGGCAACACCACCACCACCACCACCACCACGAAAGGCCCAATTTTTCAGCCCCTGTTCAACAGGGGCATGCAATTACAATTCTTGATCTAATAATTCACAGCAGGGCCCATTGCTGCACCCACCAAGAGTAACTGTCAGGGCTTACAGTGTTGTGGCACCAGCACCACCATCAAAGGCCCAATTTTTACTACCACTGTTCAACAATTATATGTAATTAAAATTCCTGATATAATAGTTGACAGCAGGGCGTTCCAGCACCAACCAAGAGTAACTGTGAGTGCTTACAGTGTTGTGCCAACACCAACAACTAAGGGGCCTATTTCTGCAGAGTATATACGGCAGGTCCCTACTTTCAAACATCCAACTTACAAACGACTCCTACTTGCAAACGCAAGAAGACAACAGGAAGTGAGAGGAAATCTACCACTAGGAAGGAAAATTCTCTCCTGTAAGAATAAATATGGGAGAAAGGTGTCTCCTCTGTACTGATGCTTTATCAGCAATCCTTGTTTCAAGAAAAACACCACATTTCAAAAACAGTTGTCATTGGGACGGAAAGTGAGGTGAAATGCTCTGAACAGGGGCACAGACAGCAAAACAAATGTTACAGGGGTGATAACCCTTACCTATGTTTTCCAAAAAGTTTAAAAATAGATTTTTGGGCTGGAGCTACACTTCAACAATGTACCTGTTCAAAATTACAAACACATTCTACATAAGAACAAACCTACAGTCCCTGTCTTGTATGCACCGCCTGTATACGGCTGTTCAGAGTATATAGGGCCTTTTTTATTTTATGTGCGGGGTTCCCCTTAATATCCATACAAGACCCAAAGGGGCTGGTAATGGGCTGGGGTAGGGGGGGGGGGGGTCATGGGGTAGCTATGCCATTTTTCTTAAAGATTTTCATCCATATTACCGGGACCAGACATTACATTAAAGCCGCAAGCAGTTTTAAATGGCTTTTTTTTCCTTTAGAAGTGTCATTTTGTGCAGGGACAGTTCTAAACACGGGAAACACGTGGCACTTCACAGGCATACTTTAGACACCCCCCAGGTACGATATTTAAAGGAATATTTGACTTTTTTTTTTCACTTTATGCATCATTAAAATGACTGCTCCCGAAAAACGACCGTTTTTAAAACTTCTTTTTGCATTGATACATGTCCCCTGGTGCAGAACCCGGGTTCCCAAACCCTTTTTAGGACAATAACATGCATAATAGTTGTTATAATTAGCACTTTAGAATTCGAACGTTCGCATCCATTGTATTTAATAGGGTTCTAATGTTCGTACGAACTTTCGGTCCGTTCGCGGGTTCTGGTGCGAACCGAACCCGGGGGTGTTCGGCTCATCACTACTGCTGTTGATGGCACAGTGGCTGCGTTTGATGGGCACAGTGGCTGCCTTTGATGGGCACAGTGGCTGCCTTTGATGGGCACAGTGAGGCTGCAACTAATGGTTTTTTTTCAGAATTTTTCAGTTTGTTTGTGCCCCTCCAAAAATGTAAAGCACCAGCCGCCACTGACTTGAAGTGGCTGACTTTGCAGTGAACACCTTAGCTTTATTCTTAATAGGTAAGAGAGTTCTCTTTCTGCCCATGGCTTTCTTAATAAAGGTGTCCTATGACTCTCTGATGAGCCATTCTCCATCAAACACAATCCTTTCCAGATTTTCGTACCAACTATCTCGCAGGCAGAGCAACTTGCACATCTGCACTGTCTGGGTAAGACTGTCCACACAGAATGAGCCATTGTGCACCTGAATGTGTCGCAGTGGGTGCGTCAATATCTCCTCACTATAAGAAATGCAGTACATGGTGTGTTATGGCCAAAGCAAACTATTTAAAAGTATGGCATGTTGCTCAATGGCTATGACAAACTATTACATTTTTTTGCAGCAGCCTTGCAACACAAAGGTCTTGGCCCAAAGCAACTTCTGCTGCCCACTCCAAAGTGCACAAAGCAGGGACCCAGTGTCAAGGGATGACCCTCAGATGCGGGGGAATCCCAGTGTGATACTGCTACAGTTACTGTATATGAAGACTCTCCCTGTCTCTCCCTGAACCTGAAAAAAGATGCTGCAGTACTTAATTTTTAATTCAGTTGCAGGTTGCTTAAAACCTGGTAAAGACCGGACATTAGAAGGAGAAGGATGTGGCACAAAAAATATTTTATGTCTGAGATTACAGGCAGCAGAGAATATCCTTGTGGCCGTGAGACTTGGACGTTTTCTACAGCCAGAAACATGCCCGGAAACACCTATCCATTGCCTGAATTTCAGAACCTTCAGGACAGACAAAAACGCCAATATGACCTTTAACTATAGTTTGATATGCCTACAGAATCTTGCATGAGCGTATTTATTGATGTCATATATTATTAATCTTGATTGTACGTTATGCAGTGGTGAATCATGTTTTGTTAGCAGTATTAATGGCTTGCATTTTTTACGTGTATGCTTGAATTAAGCTGTAATTATAGGCTCCAAGATGTAAATGTAAGAAACTGAATACTAAATAAACATTAGTATGGGTTTTTGCCAGTTCATGCTTGTGTAGTTTGTAGCTCTACTGCTATGTGGTGTTTTAAAAAGTTTTTAATAAAGATTATTCAGAAAGCTCCTCCTATTTTAGAGTTTGTCCCAAGCGGAAAAGGCTACTTCCGAGTCTGAAACAAAACATATGTACAGTATCTTACAAAAGAAAGTACACCCCTCACATTTTTGTAAATATTTTATCATATCTTTTAATGCAGTGGTTCTCAACCTGGGGGTCGAATGACGATTTACCAGGGGTCCCCGAATCCTGGGCTGTGTCTGAAGCCCGCACCGCTCTCCAAGCCCTTTTCACGGCCACCCAGCAGGGCTGTCCCTGGAGCCTGTGGCTGCCCAGCTAGGCTGTACCTGGAGCCCGCGGTCGCTCACTCAGCCCCTTCGCATTTGCCCATTCAGTTCACAGCATGGCTGGGGGGCAGAAACTAAAGGTCAGCTGACTGGTGAGGAATGTGAAGTGGGAGGGGCTGAAGGAGACCTCATCTCCTGATTTCAGCATAGATGCCACTGCTAAAAGACACCACAAAGTCGGAGACACAGTGAAGCCGAAGAGACAGTGAGTAACACTACCTGTGATTATAGTTGCCATTAAAAGTCCCCACTACAGTTCTCAGACCAGCACGGCCATTGATCCCACCCCCCACTAGCACTGCCACTCATCCCAACTCCCCGCCAGCACTGCCACTCATCCCATTCCCCCACCAACGAGTAAGAGAAGGAATAAAAATAGAGAATACATGGAAGGGAGAGGAAAAGAGGGGGAAGAACAAAGAAAAAGTGAGAGAAAGAATAAGAGAAAGACCGCTAGAGAAAGGGATGGGGGGACAAGAAATTAGGATAGAGAGAGAGATAAAAGGGAAAGAAAGGAGAACAAAGAGAGTGGTACATCCAAAAATGTACCATAAGGGGTTTTAATACTGTACGAGTGGAAGGGACTCGGAGCGCTAAATGTCCATGGGTTAGGGGCACAAATTACTTGTCTTGCCTTGGGTGCTGACAACCCACGCTACGAAAATGATTTTTATGGTTAGGGGGCCCCACAACTTGGGAAATTTTATCAAGGGGTCACAGGACTAGGAAGGTTGAGAACCACTGTTTTAATGTGACAACACTGAAGAAATGACACTTTGCTACAATGTAAAGTAGTGAGTGTACAGCTTGTATAACAGTGTAAATTTGCTGTCCCCTCAAAATAACTCAACACACAGCCATTAATGTCTAAACCGCTGGCAACAAAAGTGAGTACACCCCTAAGTGAAAATGTCCAAATTGGGCCCAATTAGCCATTTTTTCTTCGCAGTGTCATGTGACTCATTAGTATTACAAAGTGTCAGGTGTGAATGGGGAGCAGGTGTGTTAATGTTGGTGTTATCGCTCTCACTCTCTCATACTGGTCACTGGAAGTTCAACATGACACCTCATAACAAAGAACTCTCTGAGGATCTGAAAAAAGAATTGTTGCTCTACATAAAGATGGCCTAGGCTATAAAAAGATTGCCAAGACCCTGAAACTGAGCTGCAGCATGGTGACCAAGACCATACATCGGTTTTACAGGACAGGTTCCACTAAGAACAGGCCTCGCAACGGTCAACCAAAGAAGTTGAGTGCACATGCTCAGCGTCATATCCAGAGGTTAGAAAAAAATAAAAAGAAACTGCGCTATAGTGTAAAACCTGGTAAATGATTAAAGTTTACCTAGAAAAAAAGAAATAAAGGAAAGCAGCAACTATTCTGAAAACAATCATCAGTGCATGTAAATAAGAAAAAATATATATAGTCGCGCTAACTTATGACTGAACATAAGCCCACCACTGAATAGTTGAAAAAATCCAAATACCAACAGTGATAAATCATATAGATACTCAATGAAGAACCATGAAAGATCAGTAAATTATAAATAATGATAAGGTGAGTGAACTATGATTAAACAGTTAATAAGATGATAGTCCACAACTGCTATATGAGACTCTCAAAGTTCATGTCTGAAAGTCCATGATAAACAAAACACCCGTGAATAAGTGTCCAAAAAAGCCAACGACAGAAAATCTTCTTATAATCCGTGACGTTCACCACCACCAGTAAGAATTCCTGCTTACCAAAAAGCGATGGTCCCCTATGACAGAGGACCTAAAACAGCCTCAAATGATACTCAGTGGAACCTCCGGATTTCAGCAAATGATGAACTTCAATGGTTTAGTAGCCCGACAGCTCATACAGCATCATGCGAATGTTCAACATCAACATGAAAATAAGGAAGGACACCTAATAGTGTAAAATCCTTGGTGTACATTTATTAAAAGAATATTGGAATCATACTCACAAAAGCAGTTAAAAAGACAGCCTTAAAGTGTGTCAGCGCCGACCGGTCAGAGGCGCTGGCACACAAATACGTCCGTGGAAGCCGAGCAGTGGAGGGTGACGTCAGCACAAAGCTCGTATCCTGCCCTACGCGTTTCGTGAAAATTCACGTCGTCTCGGGGCACGGGCGATGGGCTGCGTCACCCCCTCTTTATAGGGAACACACGTAACAGATTTCAGGAATCAGGAACACACGTAACACTGTAGAGCAGACAGCAAAGTCCCAGTGTGTCAGTCTGGTTAAAATAGGCCGCCTGGTGTTAGTGGGCTCGCGCGCGTGCACACGCATGCGCATTGGCGCCCGCGTTTGTGCACCAGTAAGTTCAGGGTGCCTGTTACTGGCAGGATCTTCCTGACACACACCTACAAGATGACCACTGCCGTGCTAAAGCAGCTGAGGGTAAATGTGATGGACGGCCCAGGCATGTCTCCAGACCTAAACCCTATTGAGCATCTGTGGGGCATCCTCAAATGGAAGGTGGAGGAGTGCAAGGTCTCTAACATGCACAAGCTCCTTGATGTAGTCATGGAGGAGTGGAAGAGGACTCCAGTGGCAACCGGTGAAGCTCTGGTGAACTCCGTGCCCAAGAGGGTTAAGGCAGTGCTGGAAAATAATGGTGGCCACACAAAATATTGGCACTTTTGGACATTTTCACTTAGGGGTATACTTACTTTTGTTGCCAGCGGTTTAGACATTAATGGCTGTGTGTTGAGTTATTTTGAGGGGACAACAAATTTACACTGTTATACAAGCTGTACATTCACTACTTTACATTGTAGCAAAGTGTCATTTCTTCAGGGTTGTCACATGAAAAGATATAATAAAATATTTTCAAAAATGTGAGGGGTGTAATCACTTTTGTGAGATACTGTATGTATGTATGTGTGTGTATATATATATATATATATATATATATATATATATATATATATATATTGTGACAGCAGGCAGGTAAAATCACCAGGTTGCATCCAGGATGGAAGTATATATGTCCTAGATTCAGGCTTTATGCCGATTTATACCACTAGGGGGAGTGCTGGGAGTCTTGCAGGGGAAGAGTTAATGAGCCCAGCTGAAGTAAGTGGGCTCATTAGGGCCTCCACAAGAACTCCCAGCATGCTAGGGGAGATGCTCCAACCTGGAACCAGATCTGTGTGGATAGTCTGGGGAGTGTGATCTCTGTGCGGTGAGCCAAAGCCTGTGTGGTTATTGCTAAGAACTTCTAAAAGCAGGGAGCTAGGGACTGGGACAGCACAAGGCTGTACCCAGTTATTAGTTAGGGACACCAACGTGTGTAGTGAGCGGTCAAGTTGACCAGGATTTATTTTCCTGTTTCTTTTGTTTTTGCTGTATTTTGTTGTCTGTATATAGTTCAAATAAAACCACACCCTTTTGTTTTCTCCTACCACTGTCTGCTGTGCCTGTTTTTGTGTGGTGAACCCATCCAGGGGGTCACACACACCCGCTGCTGAGTTAACCCCATCACAATATATATATATATATTTATATAGCGCTACTCCTTTGGGGGCCACTCAAAGAATCTGTACCCCCAGGGCCGGCCCTATGATGGGACCGGGTGGTACCATGGTACCAGGCGGCACTGTTAGGGGGGCGGCAAACTGACGCCCGCCAGCCAGCCCGCTCCGCTGCCTGTGAGGAGCCCGGCCCCGCTGAGGACACTCACAGGCGGGGGGGGCAGTCAGCGAGTGAGCAGGCATGGGCAGGCGCCGCTCCCTGTGAGGAGCCCGGTGTACCGGCGCCGCTGCCTGTGAGGACACTCACAGGCGGGGGAGGGGGCAGTCAGCGAGTGAGCACTGCAGGCACCGCTCCCTGTGAGGAGCCCGGTGTACCGGCGCCGCTGCCTGTGAGGACACTCACAGGCGGGGGGAGGGGGCAGTCAGCGAGTGAGCACTGCAGGCACCGCTCCCTGTGAGGAGCCCGGCGCCGCTGCTGTTGGTGACAGGGGTGGGCAGAGCATGCGCAGCATGGGGGGGTTGGGTTGGGAGCAGTCAGCGAGTGAGCGGGCAGCGGAGCAGAGAGATGATGTCATCTCTCCCCGCCGCCCTGCATCACCACAGTTTCACCCTCACTGTGCAGCCATGGGCAGCAGAGAGATTATATCATCTCTCTGCTGCCTGCCTTCACTCTGGGACACAGCAAGTGACAACCCGCAACGTGTGACAGGTGATGTCGTGTGGCAGGTGACGCTTGGCAAGTGACAATCCGCAACGTGTGGCAAGTGACAATACGCAACGTGTGGCAGGTGACGCTTGGCAAGTGACAATCCGCAACGTGTGGCACGGGACTATCCGCAACGTGTGGCAGGTGACGCCGTGGCAAGTGACAATCCGCAACGTGTGGCAGGTGACGTTGTGGCAAGTGACAATCTGCAACGTGTGGCAGGTGACGTTGTGGCAAGTGACAATGCGCAACGTGTGACAGGTGACGTCTTGACAATCCGCAACATGTGGCACGGGACTATCCGCAATGTGTGGCAGGTGACGTTGTGGCAAGTGACAATATGCAACGTGTGGCAGGTGACGCCGTGGCAAGTGACAATCCGCAATGTGTAGCACGGGACTATCCGCAATGTGTGGCAGGTGACGTTGTGGCAAGTGACAATCCGCAACGTGTGGCAGGTGACGTTGTGGCAAGTGACAATGCGCAACGTGTGGCAGGTGATGTTGTGGCATGTGACGTGGCAAGAGACAACCCGCAACGTGTGGCAGATGACAATCCGCAACGTGTGGCAGGTGACGTGGCAAGTGACAATCCGCAACGTGTGGCAAGTGGCAACCCGCAACGTGTGGCAGGTGACATAAGTGACCATGCCAACATGTGGCAGCCGACAATCCGCAACGTGTGGCAGGTGACAACCCGCATCTGGTGGTGGAGTCCGAAGCAAAACTGTAAGTACAAACACACATCACAAGTTGTATGAGACATGAGAGCCTCTGAGAGGGACTTGCCTTGCCCAGCCCTGATTAACCACTTAAGGACCGGAAAGATTTGCCCACTTAAAGCGGTTGTATGGCTTTGTTTTTTTTGTTTTTTTAAATAACAAACATGTTATACTTACCTCCACTGTGCAGTGCGTTTGGAAAAGAGTGGCCCCGATTCTCTGGTCCCTCGGCGGCTGTCTTGGCTCCTCCCTGCATCAGCTAACCCCCTTCTGGGAAGCACTCTCCCAAGGGGGTTAGCTTGCGGGCGCGCTCCCTGTTATACACGCTGCGTCCATAGACACAATGTGTATGACTCGTTCCCGCCCCCCAGGGCCCGGGTCATTGGATGTGATTGACAGCAGCGCGAGCCAATGGCTGCACTGCTATCAATCTAGCCAATTAACGGCCAGACTCCGTGGAGAAGAGGACGCCGGGGGACGCGCACAGCAAGTGAACGGGCTCAGGTAAGTAAAACAGGGGGGCTGGGGGGCAGTCATTGCCAGGTGTTTTTTCACCTTAATGCATAGGATGCATTAAGGTGAAAAATCACGAACCTTTACAAACCCTTTAATAACCAGGCCATTTTGTGCGATACGGCACTGTGTCGCTTTAACTGACAATTGCGCGGTAATGCGACACTGTACCCAAATAAAATTGGCGTCCTTTTTTTTCCCACAAATAGAGCTTTCTTTTGGTGATATTTGATCACCTCTGCGGTTTTTATTTATTGCACTATAAACAACAAACAAGCAACAATTAAAAAAAACAAACAAACAATATTTTTTACTTTTTGCTATAATAAATATCCAAAAAATGTATAAAAAAATAATTTCTTCATCAGTTTAGGCCAATATGTATTCTTCTACATATTTTTGGTACCAAAAAAAACACAATTAGCGTACATTGATTAGTTTGAGCAAAAGACATTGCGGCCGCCCGCCATGCACAGGTCCCTTTATACTCCTATATACATGTATAGAGCCCTGACAGGTCCTTTTATACACCTATATGCACATATAGAGCCATGACAGGTCCTCTTTATACTCCTTTATACATGTATAGAGCCATGACAGGTCCTCTTTATACATGTATAGAGCCACGACAGGTCCTCTTTATTATCCTTTATACATGTATAGAGCCATGACAGGTCCTCTTTATACATGTATAGAGCCACGACAGGTCCTCTTTATTATCCTTTATACATGTATAGAGCCGTGACAGGTCCTCTTTTTACTCCTATACATGTATAGAGCCATGACGGGTTCCCTTTAGTTATCATGATCTAAAATAATGAATGTGGGGGCCTTTTGGTGGGCGTGATTTTTTTTTTTTGGAGGGGGGCAGCATTTCATTCTTGGTCCCAGGCAGCACAATGTCTTGGGCCGGCCCTGTGTACCCCACTGGTTTTCCCGACCTTGCAAACGCTCCAACACCTCTGACACTCTGGGTTCAGACATAATTATTGTGACCATACACCAGTTTAATCTTGTTTACTGGAAAAAAAATAATGTTAAAAGATAAGTATGGACTTAATTTTTTCATTCATACTTACCGAGGTGGATGTACCATCGGTCCGATGCTGCATCTCTCTCCCCTGCCGGCTCTGACACTGAGAACCGAGCGATCTAATACTGCAGTTTGCTGGGTTCTCACAGCTCCCCGAGCAGAGAGCTGCAGACTGTCAGTCAGCAGCTTTCTGCTCTGCCCCCTCTTCGCTCACTGGAGCGCTGGGCTGTGGAGGGGGCGTGGTCCAAGCATGTGGGCGGATCAACAATTTTGACTGAGCCTGGACCGGCTCTGTGATGTCAGCAGACAGCGGACTTCATCCTGCTGTGTGCTGAACATGGGTCACAGGAGTGAAAATCGAACTGCACTCCTGTGATCCATAGGAGAAGTACAGCCAAACGAGCTTTGGCTGTACTTCTCCTTTAATGCACTTCAATAACAGTAACTTGTTTTGTGCAGAAAATATATAGGTTGTTAGACAACCCTGATAACAGAGACAATAATAGCAATGGAACACATGCAACTATTTACTGATATATATATATATATGTCTGTGTGTGTATATATACAGTTGTGCTCATAAATTTACATGGCAGAATTTATGATTTCTTGGCCATTTTTCAGAGAATATGAATGCTTACATAAAAACCTTTCTTTCTCTCATCTGTGTTTACTCTTTTTAAATCATAATGGCAACAGAAACTACCCAAATGACCCTAATCAAAAGTTTACATACCCCAGTTCATAATACAATGTATTGCCCCATTTAACATCAATGACAGCTTGAAGTCTTTTGTGGTATTTGTGGATGAGGCTCTTTATCTTCTCAGATGGTAAAGCTGCCCATTCATCTTGGAAAAAAGCCTCCAGTTCCTGTAAAATCTTGGGCTGTCTTGCATGAACTGCACGTTTGAGATCTCCCCAGAGTGGCTCAATGATATTGAGGTGGATGTACCATCGGTCCGATGCTGCATCTGAGATGACCACTCCATAACCTCCAGTTTATTCTGCTGTAGCTAATGACAGGTCGACTTGGCCTTGTGTTTTGGATCATTGTCATGTTGGAATGTCCAAGTACGTCCCATGCACAGCTTCCTTGCTGATGAAAGCAAATGTACCTCCAATATTTTTTGATAACATACTGCATTCATCTTGCCATAAATTTTGATCAAATTTCCTGCGCCATTTGTAGCTCACACATCCTCAAAACATCAGCGATCCACCTCCGTGTTTCACAGTAGGAATGGTGTACCCTTTATCATAGGGCCTTGTTGACTCCTCTCCAAATGTAGTGTATATGGTTGTGGCCAAAAAGCTCAATTTTGGTCTCATCACTACAAATGACTTTGTGCCAGAAGGTTTGAGGTTTTGTCTCTGTGCTGTTTGAGGTATTGTAAGCGGGATACTTTGTGGCATTTGCATAGTAATGGCTTTCTTCATGCAGCACATCTTTCTTCAAGTATCCCCTTATTGTGTATCTTGAAACAGCCACACCACATGTTTTCAGAGTCCTGTATTTCACCTGAAGTTATTTGTGGGTTTTTCTTTGTATCCTGAACAATTTTCCTGAAAGTTGTAGCTGAAATTTTAGTTGGTCTACCTGACTGTGGTTTGGCTTCAACAGAACCCCTCCTTTTTCCACTTCTTGATTAGAGTTTGAACACTGTGGATTTGCATTCTCAATTCCTTGGATATCTTTTTACCGCAGATCCTTTGACAATTCTTTTGTTTTTTCCATGACTCAGAATCCAGAAACATCAGTGCAGCACTGGATAAAAGATGCAAGGGTCTGTCAGGAGTCCAGAAACCCATTGACATTTTATACACACACACTAATTACAAGCAAACAGATCACAGGTGAGGATGTTTACCTTTAATAGCCATTCAAACCCCTTTGTGTCAACTTTTGTGCATGTTGTCGGGCCAAATTTTTTAGGGTATGTAAACTTTTGATCAGGGTCATTTGGGTAGTTTCTGTGGTCATTATGATTTAAAAAGAGTAAACACAGTTGATTGATAATAAATGGCTTCAGCCAAACACTAACCATGAGTGAAAGAAATGTTTTTGTGTTATCATTCATATTCTCTGAAAAATGGCAAAGAAATCATACATTCTGCCAGGGTATGTAAACTTATGAGCACAACTGTATATATACACACAGAGCGAGAGAGAGAGAGAGAGAAAGAAGAGAGACTATAGGAAAAACTTTCTTTAGCTAGCAGTAACCGGTCATCTTTTTAAAAATACGATCAAAGTAAAAAAGAATACCATATTAATGTGTGGGCTTCTTAAAATAATAAAGAAATTAAAACCATCAAGATTTTTTTTTATGCACAACAGATTTAGGAATTGTTCCCCGAAACAAACTAATTACTCACTGCTACTGTCACAAAATGTTCTTTATCTATACATAATTATTCTCCCTAACACTACATACTGCACAGTCATCAATCAAAATTGAAAATGTTAGCAAAGATGTGCTGTAGTTTCTTTTACAATACCTGTACATCATTGTTTCCACATAAAACTGAAAACTGTTAGATATATTTTTCATTCAGCATTCAAGCATGATATTAGCCTAAATATTATATTCATAAACTCACTTATGACAGTATGTTATCTTAAAAAAAATGCAAATAGTAAATCTAATATAAAAAAAAAATGTAAACCCTTTTTTCATTTTACTGTGAAAAGTGGACCTTTCAGTAACATGTCTGCATGACCATAAGCATAACAGTATAATTGATCAAAAACATCCTAAATATTATTAAGATTAGAAGGGGGATTAAAAAAAAGCAAGTCTACATAATCACTTAGGTGGATGCAGCATCGATCCGATGCTGCATCTGTCCCCTGCAGCCTCTGAAAATCGAGCGATCAAAGACCACTGATCGCTCAGCTCTTGGTCCTCAGTGAGCAGAGAGCGGTGACTATCAGTCAATGGCTCTCTGCTCTGCCTCTCCAGTGCTCACTGGAGTACCAGGCTGTGGAGGGGGCAGGAGCAGCTGGCTCAGGTTCTTGGCGGCGTGCTTAGAGGCTGAACCAGCTGCCGGTCCAGGCATGTGGACGGATCACAACATTAAAGTTGGGATTCCTCCAGAATCAACTGAATACAGTCACAGGAGTGCAGAGCGAAGGGCACTCCTGTGACCTACAAGAGAAGTAGGGCCAAAAGAGCTTTGGCCCTACTTCTCCCTTAATAAAAAAGCCATCTTGCTCCAGTAAAGTGGCTTTGCCTAGTCTACCTAGTAAATCTTTAATTTGCTGCAGGCAGAAGAAAGCATTTTCTTAGTCACCTCTTCGTGGATTAGCTATTCCAATGCTTAGATGATGTCATCAGTCTACTGCAGGCAGAGGGACACATTTTCTCAGTTTTCTCAGCATCCTAACAACCAATAACATCAGCAGTTTATAAGGAGGATGCCAGTCAACTGCACAGCATCCTTGTTGGCCCCTCCCCTGAACCATTCCATCAGCATTGGGGTCACATTAGCTGAGTGATGGAGAGAAATTGAGGTAGAAGAGAAACATTGGAATACTAGTCAGTACCAGTGTGCAAAAGTGTATTTGCTTTGAAAGAATAAATCACCTATAAAATTGGGTGTCTTACGTATGTGGATGTTGCTGCATTATGTAAAATTATTAGAATCGTTTTTTTTTACATATTAGAATGAGGTGCCTCGAAACTGTCTATAATTTTAAAGGGTGCCTCAAGGCTGGCCATAATTTAAAAGGGTGCCTTGACTGAAAAAAAAGGTTGTGAAACAGTGGGTTAAAGGAAAGAAAATTTCTTGATTCCCCCATGAACACAGTCAGTGCGTTCTGCTGCGATTATTTAAAACGTGATGGTGACAGCGCTGTAGTGTGTAAAAATAGGATGATGGGAAGGGAGAGAAAAAATTAAACTCGGAGGGGATGTGGCAAGGAAGGGTAGGGTATGGAGGTGTGGAGAGGAGGGGGAAGGGGAGGGGAAGAGGGAGAGACTGGGAGACGAAGTGGGTGAGTAATAAGCTAGTACTGGACTAACTAGCAGTGATGTGCAATGTGCACAGTGACACAAATGAAAATACACTAATAAAAGACAGATCAATAATAATCAGAAAAAAATATGTAACAGTGAATAATAGACAAAGATGTGACATATAAAACCAATATCCAAATGGTCGAGATATGCAACACGTGATAAAGGTAAACCACTTAGACATAGTAATAATCCACAAACAAATCCATGAATGGGAAAAGTGAAATGGATGGGATAAATGAAAACACACACTCAGTGAATGAGTGAACTGTACTAGTAAGGAGAGGCAGTCCCAAATAAGTCCTGGTGATGACTTCCCAATCCTTCCAAAATAACTATATGGTATATGAATAAGTCATATGTGGATAAAGTCCTGTCCAGTGGCGTCACTAGGGTTGGTGTCACCTGGTGCGGTAAAATTTGGTGTCACCCCCCCCCCCCCCGTCACTGTTCAATCTGGGGCACTGAGCAGGCTAGAGCATAAGCACAGCTCTCCCCGTGTGTAATCCCCCTAATGGAACCCCTCTGCATTCCCCCCTTTGTACAATCCCCCTAATGGAACCCCCCTGCAATCCCCCTAATGTAACCCCTGTGCAATCTCCCCAATGTATCCCCCCGTGCAATCCCCCTAATGTAACACCCCCTCTGTGCAATCCCCCTAATGTACCCCCCCCATTCTGTACAATCCCCCAGATGTAACCCCCCTCTATGCAATCCCCCTAATGTAACCCCCCTCTGTGCAATCCCCCTAATGTAACCCCCCTGATTCTGTACAATCCCCCAGATGTAACCCTCCCTCTGTGCAATCCCCCTAATGTAACCCCTGTGCAATCTCCCCAATGTATCCCCCTGTGCAATCCCCCTAACGTAACACCCCCTCTGTGCTATACCCCTAATGTAACCCCCCTCTGTGCAATCCCCCTAATGTAACCCCCCCTCTCTCTGTACAATCCCCCTAATGTAACCCCCCTCTGTGCAATCCCCCCCCCTCTGTACAATCCCTCTAATGTAGCCCCTCTCTGTGCAATCCCCCCTCTCTGTACAATCCCTCTAATGTAGCCCCCCTCTGTGCAATCCCCCCCTCTCTGTACAATCCCCCCTCTCTGTACAATTCCTCTAATGTAACCCCCCTCTGTGCAATCCCCCCTCTCTGTACAATCCCCCCTCTCTGTACAATCCCTCTAATGTAACCCCCCTCTGTTCAATCCCCCCCTCTCTGTACAATCCCTTTAATGTAACCCCCCTCTGTGCAATTCCCCATCTCTGTACAATTCCCCCTCTCTGTACAATCCCTCTAATGTAACCCCCCTCTGTGCAATCCCCCCCTCTCTGTACAATCCCTCCCTCTCTGTACAATCCCCCCTCTCTGTTCAATCCCTCTAATGTAACCCCCCTCTGTTCAATCCCCCCTCTCTGTACAATCCCTCTAATGTAGCCCCCTCTGTGCAATCCCCCCCTCTCTGTACAATCCCCCCTCTCTGTACAATTCCTCTAATGTAACCCCCCTCTGTGCAATCCCCCCTCTCTGTACAATTCCCCCTCTCTGTACAATCCCTCTAATGTAGCCCCCCTCTGTTCAATCCCCCCCTCTCTGTACAATCCCTCTAATGTAACCCCCCTCTGTGCAATTCCCCATCTCTGTACAATTCCCCCTCTCTGTACAATCCCTCTAATGTAACCCCCCTCTGTGCAATCCCCCCCCTCTCTGTACAATCCCTCCCTCTCTGTACAATCCCCCCTCTCTGTACAATCCCTCTAATGTAACCCCCCTCTGTTCAATCCCCCCCTCTCTGTACAATCCCTCTAATGTAACCCCCCTCTGTACAATCCCCCCTCTCTGTACAATCCCTCTAATGTAACCCCCTCTGTGCAATCCCCCCTCTCTGTACAATTCCCCCTCTCTGTACAATCCCTCTAATGTAACCCCCCTCTGTACAATCCCCCCTCTCTGTACAATCCCTCTAATGTAACCCCCCTCTGTACAATCCCCCCCTCTCTGTACAATTCCTCGAATGTAACCCCCCTCTGTGCAATCCCCCCTCTCTGTACAATCCCCCCTCTCTGTACAATCCCTCTAATGTAACCCCCCTCTGTTCAATCCCCCCCTCTCTGTACAATCCCTCTAATGTAACCCCCTCTGTGCAATCCCCCCCCTCTCTGTACAATCCCTCTAATGTAACCCCCTTTGTGCAATCCCCCCCTCTCTGTACAATCCCTCTAATGTAACCTCCTCTGTACAATCCCCCCCTCTCTGTACAATCCCCTCCTCCCTTCCCTACAGTCACAGACCTCAGATCAGCGCGCTCTGTCCACATGGATGTTCCTCCTCCTCCTCCTAGGCTCCTCCTCCTGATATGTACTGTCAGTGTGGAGGAGGAGCCTAGGCTCCGTCGTTCTGTGGGGTTTAATTGTTGTGATAGGCAGCCAGCACCAGCGATTGCAGTGCCGGTTCCCGGAGGACATGCGGGCGCCGTGCACAATGGCACTCCAGGGCTGTCTGCCTCACAACACAATTTTTACTCCTCCTCCCTCCCCGAACATTGCGGGGAGGAAGGAGATACAGGAGCGGGAGTGCACAGGGGAAGGAGGAAGAGGAGAGAGCCGCGGCGCCTCTCTCGATCAAGCGCCGTGACGGGTCGGGTGTCACCCCTCTGGCGGGTGTCACCCGGGTGCGGCCCGCACCCGCCGCTCCCCCCTGGCAACGCCTCTGGTCCTGTCACCAATGAAGTGCTTGGAAAGAATCCTGTGGCGTCCACCCTGTGATCACACCTGGCTTACCTCCCTATTGGAAGGGGGGACAGTATACAGCAGTTCTCTGTAGTGAAGGGGGGTATCACGTCCTTATGGCCTGATCTTTATGGCACCGTTACTCATTGTTTGTATTGAGGTCCATGCTCACTCCATCACAAGTGAGTGTGTGAATGTATGCATCAGCTACTCCTCTTGCTGCACTCACAGAGTTGCGCTATTGATGTACTCTCTGTTTTTGTTTTCTCTTATATAATCCAATGAGTAATGGTGCCATAAAGATCAGGCCATAAGGACGTGATACCCCCCCTTCACTACAGAGAACTGCTGTATACTGTCCCCCCTTCCAATAGGGAGGTAAGCCAGGTGTGATCACAGGGTGGACGCCACAGGATTCTTTCCAAGCACTTCATTGGTGACGGGACTTTATCCACATATGACTTATTCATATACCATATAGTTATTTTGGAAGGATTGGGAAGTCATCACCAGGACTTATTTGGGACTGCCTCTCCTTACTAGTACAGTTCACTCATTCACTGAGTGTGTGTTTTCATTTATCCCATCCATTTCACTTTTCCCATTCATGGATTTGTTTGTGGATTATTACTATGTCTAAGTGGTTTACCTTTATCACGTGTTGCATATCTCGACCATTTGGATATTGGTTTTATATGTCACATCTTTGTCTATTATTCACTGTGTTACATATTTTTTTCTGATTATTATTGATCAGTCTTTTATTAGTGTATTTTCATTTGTGTCACTGTGCACATTGCACATCACTGCTAGTTAGCCCAGTACTAGCTTATTACTCACCCACTTCGTCTCCCAGTCTCTCCCTCTTCCCCTCCCCTTCCCCCTCCTCTCCACACCTCCATACCCTACCCTTCCTTGCCACATCCCCTCCGAGTTTAATTTTTTCTCTCCCTTCCCATCATCCTATTTTTACACACTACAGCGCAGTCACCATCACGTTTTATATATATTTTATTGTTCACTTGGACCAGACCCTCCGGTGACTGCTGCAGTATCCCATCCGTTCCCCTTACACCTCTCATCTGTGCCACTACTTAGCTAGCGCAAGGGTTTTCTTGTTTTATATCTGCTGCGATTATTGTATTCTGACAGTGGGAGGTCTCCCCACCGTCAGAATACAATGATGAGTGCTGTAGACTATAGCCACACGCAGAGATCGAACAAAAAAAACACTGTACTTAAGTCAATCCTGCCCATAGAAAGATCAAAATTCGGCCAGTTCCTGCAATGACTGAAAAAAGATTGAGAAAAC
The DNA here is from genome assembly GCA_029206835.1 of Rana muscosa. NCBI lineage: Eukaryota > Metazoa > Chordata > Amphibia > Anura > Ranidae > Rana > Rana muscosa. Next base: position 736,585,180 of record CM055116.1, read on the forward strand.
CTGAATTATTCGCTTCAGCCACGGAAGATTTTACCCTCTTCCTGACCAGAGCACTTTTTACAATTTGGCACTGCATCGCTTTAACGGACAATAGTGCGGTCATGCAATGCTGTACCCAAACAAAATTTGCGTCATTTTTTTTCCCGCAAATAGAGCTTTCTTTTGGAGGTATTTGATAACCTCTGCGTTTTTTTCCCGCTATAAACAAAAAAAAAAAGAGACAATTTTGAAAAAATATATATATTTTTAACTTTTTGCTATAATAAATATGACAAAAAATGTTTTTAAAAAACAAATTTCTTCATCAGTTTAAGCCAATATATATTCTTCTACATATTTTTGGTAAATAAGCACATATTAATTGGTCTAGGTCTAGTAATGGCGGCGATCTGCGATTTTTAGCAGTACTGCGACATTGCAGCAGACAGATCAGACACTTGACACATTTTTGGAACTATTGACATTTATACAGCGATCAGAGCTATAAAAATGCACCGATTACTGTGTAAATGTCACTGGCAGGAAAGGGGTTAACACTAGGGGGCGATCAAGGGGTTAACTGTGTTCCATAGTTGGTGTTTCTAACTGTATGGGGATAGGACAGACTGGGGGAGGAGACATATCACTGTTCCTACTTAGGAACAAACTATATGTCTCCTCTCCCCTGACAGAACAGGGATTTGTGTGTTTACACACACAAACCCCTGTTCTGGCTCTGGTGCCCACGATCGTGGGTAGCCGGCGGCGATGCCACGCGCATCGGGTCCCCTGCTGCGCGCCCGCTGGCGGCTCTTAAAGGGGACAACGTACCCATACGGGGTTTCGCCCAGCAGAGCCATTCTGCCGATGTATATCGGCGTGAGCAGGTTGGCAACTGGTTAAAGCAGTTGTAAAGGCACATTTATTTTAAACAATAATAAACATGTTATATTTACCTGCTCTGTGCAATGGTCACAAGATTTGACTGACAAAAAGCCAATAGTTCCCACTGCTCTCTGTGCCTCTTGTGAGAGCAGGAAGTGAACAGAGACCAGATACACAGCAATGGATCGATAAAGGGGTCAGGTAAGTGTTGGGGGGGGGGGAGGGGGCTGGCACAGCAAGTGCTAAGTGTTTTACTTTAATGCAGGGTCTGCATTTAGGTAAAAAACGTATACAAGTATAAAGCCCTGTACACACGATCGGATTTCCTATGGATTTTAAACCAATGGATTTTTCCATCGGAAATCCGATGAAGCTGACTTCCATCAGTCTTGCCTACACACCATCTGTCAAAAAACCGATCGTCCCAAACACCGTGACGTAAAATTTCTATGCTTCTGAGCATGCGTCGACTTGATTCTGAGCATGCGTGGGTTTTTTATCCGATGGAGTTCCCCACAGACGATAGTAATTTGCTATCGTTTTTTTCTTCCATCGGATAAATTTAAAACATGTTCTATTTTTTAACACCGATGGAAAAAAGACCAATGGGGCCCATACACGATCGGTTTGTCCGATGAAAAAAGTCCATTGGACTGTTTTCACCGGTAAAACCTATCGTGTGTACAGGGCTTTAGACATAGTGAAAAGTAAAAAAGTATTCAACAACTTATTCTTCCTTTATAAATTCACTTAGATATATGTTTGTAACCCATTGCTTTCCCACTAAACATAGAAAGCTTTGATCAAATACAGTATTGCCAAAAGGGTCAGTTTAGCATTGAAACATTAAAGAGATGTAGCTTGTGGCTATATAGAACATATTCTGTCATCTTACATAATCATTTCTTTAGAGGTGGCTGCTACTGAAAAACGTTTGTGAAGTTCATATGTTAAATTAAAACGTTCTCCATGTAAAATGTTCTATGCAGAGAAATCTGGTAATTTACCCAAACTTAAGGAGAACTTCAGGCAAAATGCACATTTCAATAATAAACGTTGGTTAATGCTTTGATTTTTTTATTTGGATGTATCTGTTAGAAGTAAAAAATAATGTTTCATAAAGTCTGGGCTTTAGACACCCTACTGTCCTTAAGTCCCAATGCATGTTGATTTAATATTGAATCCTGCCTAATCTTCTCCCTTTGATTTTGGTAATTTATTCTTGTAATGAAAGGATTTTTCTGCATTATTAGGTGCTTCAGCTGAAAAAAAAAAAAAGAAAAAAAGGCAGACATAATTTTAGTTTAGTGTATTTTAGTGTATTTTATCCTGATTGCATTTCTCTTTCCCCAAGTCAGCCTTGACATCTCCCCTTCATTGCCTCATACATTAAAAAATTAACAGGGTACTTACCTTATTCTTCTTTTATAAATTTTATATTCAACAATACAAAACACACAAATATCCCATGTACATATTATAATTACAACAATCATAAATTTCAAAATTAAACAAACGAAACCAAACCCAAAACAAAACAAAACAAAAAAAAAACCCTTCCTTTATTACCTCTTGTTGTTATCATTATAGTCTATTCATAAACTCCCGATCCATCTTTCAGTCCCGGATTTCCAACCACCACTTCCACACTTTATCAAATTTCTCTGGGCAACCTCTATGTAAAAATAAACAGTCCTCTTTAGTGCCAAGTTTGGGGTCCAGGGGACCTACGGCCGGCTGTTACCGGGTCCCCAAAGTCCGGGAGATCAGACGCAAAAAGGTGACTCGAGTATAAGCCGAGGGGGGCATTTTCAGCACAAAAAAATGTGATGAAAAACTTGGCTTATACTCGAGTATATACGGTAGTTTCTTTTATTTGTATTTTCCATTCAGCTAAGATTGGAGGATATGATGACATCCATTTTCTTGCTATAAGCTTTCGTGCCTGAAACAGACTCCTCACTATTGATATAAGGGTGTTTTCTGGGATCCTAGTCATGTCTATCATACTCAGAAGTAGGGATGAGCTTCGTGTTCGAGTCGAACATACGTTCGACTCGAACATCGGCTGTTCGATCGTTCGACGAAGATCGAACGATTTGGGCGGTTCGCGCCAAATTCGAGTGACGCGAACGGCCCACAATGCACTACGCCATCGCAGTGTCATCCAGGCGCTGTGATTGGCCAAGCATGCACTGTGACCCCGCATGCTTGGCCAATCACAGCGCCGGCAGCGAGGAGAGCAATGATTGGCCACAGGCAGGATGCCTGTGGCCAATTATTGCTGAGGGTGTTTAGTACACGCCCCACACTATAAAAGGCCGCCAGCACGGCGGCCTAGTGTAGTGTGTTCCGGAGCAGGGATAGAGCAGCATAGGCAGGGACAGTGACTGTTATTTCTTTCTTGCTTAACCTGGATTCCTTTAGTTTAGGGAAAGAGAAGGATAGGTAGGGAGAGTGTCAGTGTGTTTTGTGCTTGTGCTATAGTGTGCTTAAAAAAAACATTTATTCTAGGGACAGAAAACTGTAGGTAGGGACAGTGTCAGTTTCTTTCACTCTGCAAGTCCTTGTTTCCAGGGACCTGGAAGGACAGTGAGTGAATTGTCCTTGTGCTATATTGTGCTTAAAAAAACATTTATTCTAGGGACAGAAAACTGTAGGTAGGGAGAGTGTCAGTTTATTTCACTCTGCAAGTCCTTGTTTCCAGGGACCTGTAAGGACAGTGAGTGAATTGTCCTTGTGCTATATTGTGATTAAAAAAAACATTTTTTCTAGGGACAGAAAACTGTAGGTAGGGAGAGTGTTTTTTTTCTTTCACTCTGCAAGTCCTTGTTTCCAGGGACCTGGAAGGACAGTGAGTGAATTCTCCTTGTGCTATATTGTGCTTAAAAAAAACATTTATTCTAGGGACAGAAAACTGTAGGTAGGGAGAGTGTCAGTTTATTTCACTCTGCAAGTCCTTGTTTCCAGGGACCTGTAAGGACAGTGAGTGAATTGTCCTTGTGCTATATTGTGATTAAAAAAAACATTTTTTCTAGGGACAGAAAACTGTAGGTAGGGAGAGTGTTTTTTTTCTTTCACTCTGCAAGTCCTTGTTTCCAGGGACCTGTAAGGACAGTGAGTGAATTGTCCTTGTGCTATATTGTGCTTAAAAAAAACATTTATTCTAGGGACAGAAAACTGTAGGTAGGGAGAGTGTCAGTTTATTTCACTCTGCAAGTCCTTGTTTCCAGGGACCTGTAAGGACAGTGAGTGAATTGTCCTTGTGCTATATTGTGATTAAAAAAAACATTTTTTCTAGGGACAGAAAACTGTAGGTAGGGAGAGTGTTTTTTTTCTTTCACTCTGCAAGTCCTTGTTTCCAGGGACCTGTAAGGACAGTGAGTGAATTGTCCTTGTGCTATATTGTGCTTAAAAAAAACATTTATTCTAGGGACAGAAAACTGTAGGTAGGGAGAGTGTCAGTTTATTTCACTCTGCAAGTCCTTGTTTCCAGGGACCTGTAAGGACAGTGAGTGAATTGTCCTTGTGCTATATTGTGATTAAAAAAAACATTTTTTCTAGGGACAGAAAACTGTAGGTAGGGAGAGTGTTTTTTTTCTTTCACTCTGCAAGTCCTTGTTTCCAGGGACCTGTAAGGACAGTGAGTGAATTGTCCTTGTGCTATATTGTGCTTAAAAAAAACATTTATTCTAGGGACAGAAAACTGTAGGTAGGGAGAGTGTCAGTTTATTTCACTCTGCAAGTCCTTGTTTCCAGGGACCTGTAAGGACAGTGAGTGAATTGTCCTTGTGCTATATTGTGATTAAAAAAAACATTTTTTCTAGGGACAGAAAACTGTAGGTAGGGAGAGTGTTTTTTTTTCTTTCACTCTGCAAGTCCTTGTTTCCAGGGACCTGTAAGGACAGTGAGTGAATTGTCCTTGTGCTATATTGTGCTTAAAAAAACATTTTTTCTAGGGACAGAAAACTGTAGGTAGGGAGAGTGTCAGTTTATTTCACTCTGCAAGTCCTTGTTTCCAGGGACCTGTAAGGACAGTGAGTGAATTGTCCTTGTGCTATATTGTGATTAAAAAAAACATTTTTTCTAGGGACAGAAAACTGTAGGTAGGGAGAGTGTTTTTTTTCTTTCACTCTGCAAGTCCTTGTTTCCAGGGACCTGTAAGGACAGTGAGTGAATTGTCCTTGTGCTATATTGTGCTTAAAAAAAACATTTATTCTAGGGACAGAAAACTGTAGGTAGGGAGAGTGTTTTTTTTCTTTCACTCTGCAAGTCCTTGTTTCCAGGGACCTGTAAGGACAGTGAGTGAATTGTCCTTGTGCTATATTGTGCTTAAAAAAAACATTTATTCTAGGGACAGAAAACTGTAGGTAGGGAGAGTGTTTTTTTTCTTTCACTCTGCAAGTCCTTGTTTCCAGGGACCTGTAAGGACAGTGAGTGAATTGTCCTTGTGCTATATTGTGATTAAAAAAAACATTTTTTCTAGGGACAGAAAACTGTAGGTAGGGAGAGTGTTTTTTTTCTTTCACTCTGCAAGTCCTTGTTTCCAGGGACCTGTAAGGACAGTGAGTGAATTGTTCTTGTGCTATATTGTGATTAAAAAAAACATTTTTTCTAGGGACAGAAAACTGTAGGTAGGGAGAGTGTTTTTTTTCTTTCACTCTGCAAGTCCTTGTTTCCAGGGACCTGTAAGGACAGTGAGTGAATTGTCCTTGTGCTATATTGTGCTTAAAAAAAACATTTATTCTAGGGACAGAAAACTGTAGGTAGGGAGAGTGTCAGTTTATTTCACTCTGCAAGTCCTTGTTTCCAGGGACCTGTAAGGACAGTGAGTGAATTGTCCTTGTGCTATATTGTGATTAAAAAAAAACATTTTTTCTAGGGACAGAAAACTGTAGGTAGGGAGAGTGTTTTTTTTCTTTCACTCTGCAAGTCCTTGTTTCCAGGGACCTGTAAGGACAGTGAGTGAATTGTCCTTGTGCTATATTGTGCTTAAAAAAAACATTTATTCTAGGGACAGAAAACTGTAGGTAGGGAGAGTGTTTTTTTTCTTTCACTCTGCAAGTCCTTGTTTCCAGGGACCTGTAAGGACAGTGAGTGAATTGTCCTTGTGCTATATTGTGCTTAAAAAAAATATTTTTTCTAGGGACAGAAAACTGTAGGTAGGGAGAGTGTCAGTTTCTTTCACTGTGAAAGTCCTTGTTTCAAGGGACAGAGAAGGACACCTGAAGGTAGCCCTTATTGCTTTTTTCCCATCTCCCTGCAGGCCATCTATTAGAATGTCTGGAAGGCAAACAAGGAGAGGCAGACAGTCAGGAGGCAATAAAAGAGGCCAAGCAGGCTCTGTGTCTGGGGGCAACAGTGCTGGTCGTGGACGCGGTGCATTGTCATCAGCACATGGCCATGGGACACGCTTGTCCTTCTTTTCGGCAGCTGGACATGTTGAGCCACATCATGCCGAAGACTTGGTAGAGTGGATGACCAAGCCCTCCTCCTCCTCCTCATCCTCTCTCACCCAGGCTCAGGGTACTGGAAAAGCAGCTGCCAAAGCGTCGTCTTCCCTGGTATCAATGTCAGACAAATCATCAGTCACTCCTTCCCTAGACCCACCATGTCCTCCTCCTGAGGAGTCCCCCGAACTGTTTCAGCACAGTGTTGGGTACATGCTCCAGGAGGATGCCCAGCGTTTCGAAGGGTCTGATGATGAAACCCAGCTAGAGGAAGGCAGTAGCGTGAGAGCAGACAGAGGGGATGCTCAAGAAGGACACCAATCTGGCAGTCATGTTCCAGCAGCTGCAGCATACTGCCAGATTGGCTCCAGTGATGAGGAGGGAGGGGATGATGAGGTCACTGACTCCACGTGGGTGCCTAATAGGAGAGAGGAGGAGGAGGAGGATGAGGAGGAGGCACATCTCCAACGAGGCAGGATGCCCTTTGGTGGCCAGCGTAAGGGCAGTACACCGACGGAATCACACCGCAGAGCTCCGCCTGTGCAGGGCGCTGCCTCTGCCCGTCATTCAAAAAGTTCTTTGGTGTGGGCCTTTTTTGAGGCTAGTGCATCAGATCGCACAGCTGCTGTTTGCAACATATGTCTCAAGCGTATATCGCGTGGCCAAAACATCAGCCGCTTGGGTACCACATGCCTGACCAGACATATGTTGACCTGCCATGCAGCTCGTTGGCAAGCCTACCTCAAAGACCCACACCAAAGAACAAAGCGGACCTCTCCTTGCACCGCATCAGCTGGGATCTCCAACCCCACTATAACTTCAGTCCTCTCTGAAACATGCACTGAGAGGAATGAAGGTGTAGAATTAGGTGTGTCACAGCCAAGTACTTGCGCCCACTCTGCTAGCAGTACACCGACGTCCGATTCTAGCAGGCAAATTTCCCTGCCCCAGCTGCTGGACCGTCAAAAGAAGTTCACTCCCAGCCATCCACATGCCCAGCGGTTGAATGCTAGCTTGGCTAAATTGCTAGCGCTTCAACTGCTGCCTTTTCAGTTGGTAGACTCGGCCCCCTTCCGTGAGTTTGTGCAATGTGCGGTTCCTCAGTGGCAGGTTCCCAAACGCCACTTTTTCTCACGGAAGGCTATTCCGGCTCTCTACCGGCATGTGGAAGGCAATGTCTTGGCCTCGCTGGACAGGGCGGTCAGCGGTAAGGTGCATATTACCGCTGACTCATGGTCCAGCAGGCATGGACAGGGACGTTACCTTTCTTTCACGGCCCATTGGGTCACTCTTTTGGCAGCTGGGAAGGATTCAGGACAAGGTGCAGTAGTGTTGGAGGTTGTCCCACCGCCACGCCTCCAAAATGCTACTACTGGTTGTGACACACCTCTCTCCTCCACCCCCTCCTCTTCTTCTTCCTCCATGGCCTCTTCCTGTGGTTTGTCCTATGAACCAGCGGTGCTCCGTAGCCGTTCACGGGGCTACGCAAGTACGCAGGCAAAAATATGCCATGCCGTGCTTGCGCTGGTGTGTTTGGGGGACAGAAGCCACACTGGGGCAGAGGTCCTGTCTGCTCTGCAGGGCCAGGCCGAGAGGTGGTTGACGCCACGCCAGCTTAAGCCAGGAATGGTGGTTTGCGACAATGGCACCAACCTCCTCTCCGCCCTCCGACAGGGACAACTGACCCATGTGCCCTGTGTGGCTCACGTCCTTAACCTGGTGGTGCAGCGCTTCTTGGGCAGGTACCCGGGCTTACAGGATGTCCTGAGGCAGGCCAGGAAAGTCTGTGTGCATTTCCGCAGATCTTATAATGCCAGTGCTCGCCTGGCTGAGCTGCAAAAGGAGTTGAACCTGCCCAAGAACCGCCTTATATGTGACATGCCCACCAGGTGGAACTCAACGTTGGCCATGCTGCAGCGGCTGCACACGCAGCAGAGGGCCATCAATGAGTACCTGTGCGACTACGGCACCAGGACAGGGTCAGGGGAGCTTGGTTTTTTTTCTCCACGCCAGTGGGGCATGATCAGGGATGCATGCACTGTCCTGGCACCATTTGAGGAGGCCACGAGGATGGTGAGCAGTGACAGTGCATGCATCAGTGACACTGTACCTCTTGTCCACCTGTTGGAGCACACGCTGCGTGGAATAATGGACAGGGCACTTGAGGCAGAACAGAGGCAGGAAGAGGAGGACTTCCTTGCCTCTCAAGGCCCCCTTTACCCAGACAGTGTTCCTTCTGTCCCACCCATCGCACAGGAAGAGGAGGAGGAGGAGGAGGAGGAGGAGGAGGATTGTGTCAGCATGGAGGTGGAGGCTGGCACTCAGCATCATCAGCAGCAGTCTTTTAGGGATGATTTACAGTCCCAAGAAACCAGTGGACTTGTACGTGGCTGGGAGGAGGTGGCTGCGGATCATGTCGTCCTTAGTGACCCAGAGGACTCCGGAGCGAATGCCTCAGCAAACCTACGCTGCATGGCCTCCCTGATCCTGCAAAGTCTGCGGAAGGATCCTCGTATTCTTCGGATCAAGGAGAGGGACCATTACTGGCTGGCCACTCTCCTTGATCCACGGTACAAGGGTAAGGTTGCGGACCTTATGTTACCGTCGCAGAGGGAGCAGAGGATGAGACAACTCCGGGAGGCCTTGCAGAAAGGTCTGTGCAACGCGTTCCCAGAGACTGGGAGGTTGCAAACTCCTGGTCCTGGACAACGAGTTGCTGAGGCTTCGGCCAGTCAAAGAAGGAGCGGTGGGGAAGGTGGCCGTCTGACCGATGCGTTCAGACAATTCTTTAGTCCGCAGCCCCAAAGTATGATCGGTTCCAGCAACCATCGCCAGCGTCTGATAAACATGGTGCAGGAATATCTAGGGGCAAGGTCAGACTTGGACACCTTCCCCACCGAAAATCCTCTGGCTTACTGGGTCTTGAGGATGGATCACTGGCCAGAGCTTGCACAGTATGCAATTGAGCTACTGGCCTGTCCTGCATCCAGCGTTCTTTCGGAACGCACATTCAGTGCTGCTGGAGGATTTGTCACGGATCACAGGGTGCGCCTGTCCACCGACTCGGTTGATCGACTGACTTTCATCAAGATGAACCAGTCTTGGATCACCACCAGCTACCACACACCTGATGCTGATATAACAGACTAATTGATTTTAACATGTCACATCCCTTCAAGACTGATGCTGATGCTGAGTGCCTGTGCTGTTATGTTGACTGGCTATCCTCCTCCTCCGAGTCCTCAATGATACGATTGATGATGATAGCTTGTAAGATCATTTTTGTTTATGGGTGCCGCCACTAGTGCCTAACGCCCAATTTTTCAGCCCCTGTTTAACAGGGGCGTGTAATTACAATTTTTGAAGCAATACTTTGCAACAGGGCTCATTGCTGTGCTCCAAGTACAGTATCTGTGAGGAGTTGCAGTGTTGTGCCACCAGTGCCTAAGGCCCAATTTTTCAGCCCCTGTTTAACAGGGGCGTGTCATTACAATTTTTGAAGCAATACTTTGCAACAGGGCTCATTGCTGTGCTCCAAGTACAGTATCTGTGAGGAGTTGCAGTGTTGTGCCACCAGTGCCTAAGGCCCAATTTTTCAGCCCCTGTTTAACAGGGGCGTGTCATTACAATTTTTGAAGCAATACTTTGCAACAGGGCTCATTGCTGTGCTCCAAGTACAGTATCTGTGAGGAGTTGCAGTGTTGTGCCACCAGTGCCTAAGGCCCAATTTTTCAGCCCCTGTTTAACAGGGGCGTGTCATTACAATTTTTGAAGCAATACTTTGCAACAGGGCTCATTGCTGTGCTCCAAGTACAGTATCTGTGAGGGGTTGCAGTGTTGTGCCACCAGTGCCTAAGGCCCAATTTTTCAGCCCCTGTTCAACAGGGGCATGTAATTACAATTCTTGATCTAATAATTCACAGCAGGGCCCATTGCTGCACCCACCAAGAGTAACTGTCAGGGCTTACAGTGTTGTGGCACCAGCACCACCATCAAAGGCCCAATTTTTACTACCACTGTTCAACAATTATATGTAATTAAAATTCCTGATATAATAGTTGACAGCAGGGCGTTCCAGCACCAACCAAGAGTAACTGTGAGTGCTTACAGTGTTGTGCCAACACCAACAACTAAGGGGCCTATTTCTGCAGAGTATATACGGCAGGTCCCTACTTTCAAACATACAACTTACAAACGACTCCTACTTGCAAACGCAAGAAGACAACAGGAAGTGAGAGGAAATCTACCACTAGGAAGGAAAATTCTCTCCTGTAAGAATAAATATGGGAGAAAGGTGTCTCCTCTGTACTGATGCTTTATCAGCAATCCTTGTTTCAAGAAAAACACCACATTTCAAAAACAGTTGTCATTGGGACGGAAAGTGAGGTGAAATGTTCTGAACAGGGGCACAGACAGCAAAACAAATGTTACAGGGGTGATAACCCTTACCTATGTTTTCCAAAAAGTTTAAAAATAGATTTTTGGTCTGGAGCTACACTTCAACAATGTACCTGTTCAAAATTACAAACAGATTCTACATAAGAACAAACCTACAGTCCCTGTCTTGTATGCACCGCCTGTATAGGGCTGTTCAGAGTATATAGGGCCTTTTTTATTTTATGTGCGGGGTTCCCCTTAATATCCATACAAGACCCAAAGGGGCTGGTAATGGGCTGGGGTAGGGGGGGGGGGGGGTCATGGGGTAGCTATGCCATTTTTCTTAAAGAATTTCATCCATATTACCGGGACCAGACATTACATTAAAGCCGCAAGCAGTTTTAAATGGCTTTTTTTTCCTTTAGAAGTGTCATTTTGTGCAGGGACAGTTATAAACACGGGAAACAAGTGGCACTTCACAGGCATACTTTAGACACCCCCCAGGTACGATATTTAAAGGAATATTTGACTTTTTTTTTTTCACTTTATGCATCATTAAAATGACTGCTCCCGAAAAACGACCGTTTTTAAAACTTCTTTTTGCATTGATACATGTCCCCTGGTGCAGAACCCGGGTTCCCAAACCCTTTTTAGGACAATAACATGCATAATAGTTGTTATAATTAGCACTTTAGAATTCGAACGTTCGCATCCATTGTATTTAATAGGGTTCTAATGTTCGTTCGAACTTTCGGTCCGTTCGCGGGTTCTGGTGCGAACCGAACCCGGGGGTGTTCGGCTCATCACTACTCAGAAGACATATACCTGGCTCCAATGGCAGCTCCACCCCAAAGATACCAATAATAATAGACACAACCCCCTGCCAATATCAATGAAGTTTGGGACATCTCCATAACATATGTGTAGCGATACCCCCAAACTAAGAGAGCCGCTGGTTTTGTTTCGGGCCCTGTACACAGCACAGCCAACCCCCGGCAATCTACTCGACCCTCCTCTGGCACAGCTAGTCTAGGGGTGGTATATTAGTATGGCTCTATACCTGTCCATGAACAATCCCACAATAATCCAAACAGTTGTAAAGTATAGTCATGGACACTACTACTGGAATGATTAACTATAGTAGATTTACTTGGATATAAAAGTTAACGATCAATACAATACAACACATACATGAAGAGCCCTGCAGTAATAATAACACTAGTCAACTATAGTATATAAATAGATCCACACCATATGTAGCTATCCTCCCTGTGAGCAATATGGCGCTCAATAAAGTTCTACACTCCCAGTCAGGCCTGACTCAGTTAAAGCTCAGTCCTACAGTGAAGAATCTTTGCATGCAAGATGATCGGTGGTGCACATACAGGAACAGTAATTTGTAATCCAATAACGGTTTATAGTAATAGAAACAACTGTGCGGAGACTATATATCTCAGTTCTGCAACTAGTCTCCCATCAGGGCAGCAAGTATAACACGATGGGCCAAGGCAGTCAATAGGCCTAACAAATGTACTGGGTTATAGTTGTGAGCAGGTGCTCTCTCACCCCTCCAGACTCGATCCTAGTCCGGGACTGCCACCGCTGTGTCTCCGCACACAGGGTCTGCAACAGCCGGGTCTCTGGTCCAACTGATGTCCGCGAGGCAAGTAGATATCAGGTGCCACACAGGCTCCGCAGTGGGGTGGAAGGCTCTTTGGATGTTCACAAGGCCCAGGCCTTGGGCCTTACACTTGTAGCAGGTCCGCACAGGGAGTCCTCTTGCTAGCAGCGCGGTGTCCAAAGAGGCCGGGCTTAGCCTCGCCCTCCCCTTTTATACCCCACCCATGAGTCTCTGCGGCGGCATAATGCACCTTGGGTGCCAAACGGGGTTCTGGGTAACGTAGTCCATGGGGCCTCAACGGAGACCCTGCTACATATGTATTAAGTTAGCCGGGCCCCCATTACACCTAGAACATAAAGGGGTATCTCTACGCTTCCATTTAAATAACTTCTCTGGTGTGTGATAAGTCCAATGCAGCAGTGGTCATCAACCCTGTCCTCAGGGCACACTAACAGGCCAGGTTTGCAAGATAACTGAAATACATCACAGGTGATATCATTTGCTGCTCAGTGATTGCAGTATTCTAGTCTGCATCTCCCCAAGGTAATACATGAAACCTGGCCTGCTAGTGGGCCCTGAGGACAGGGCTGATGACCACTGCTATGCAGGATAAATAACTGGGTTCGTTTTTGTGAAGAAGATAAGGAGACTCTGGGAACTGCACACACTGCCGCCTCCCATTGATCATCCAATACTGTCCCCAAATTCCGTTCTTATTGGGTTCTTGCTGGTATATCCACCGTTTTTTTGGAGCTCATTGTAAAGTACACCATATAGTTGTGATATTAACCCTTTCTTTACCTCCCCCTTAGACTGCAATGAAATATTATGGATTTATTAAGTATAATTCTGTGAGCACGGGTCTGTGCCTGCATAGCGTGTCTAAGCTGGAGAAATTGAAAGAATCTTTGATTTGGGATCCCATATTCCTTACTTAATTGGGCAAAGGTCTTTAGCGCATCATTATGAAATAATTGGGCTATATACAATGCTGTGAAAAAGCATTTGTCCCCTTTCTGATTTTTTTGCATATTTGTCACACTTAAATGACTCAGATCACCAAACAAATGTTATTATTACACAAAGATAGCCCGAGTAAATACAAAATGCAGTTTTTAAATTATGGTTTCATTTATTAAGGCAAAAAAGCTGCCTGGCTTTATGTGAAAAAGTAATTGCCCCCTAAACCTAATAACTGGTTATGCCACCCTTGGCGGCAACAACTGCAATCAAGTGTTTTGCAATAACTGTCAATGAGTCTTTCAGATTGCTGTGGAGCAATTTTGGCCCACTCTTCTTTGCAGAATTGTCTTAATTCAGCCACATTGGAGGGTTTTCCAGCATAAACAGCCTGTGTAAGGTCATGATACAGCATATCAACTGGATTCAAGGCCGGGCTTTGACTAGGCAACTCCAAAACATAAATTTTGCTTTGTTTGAACCATTTGGAGGTGGACTTGCTGTTGTGTTTCGGATCATTGTCCTGCTGCATAACCCAAGTGCACTTGAGGTCACAAACTGATTGCCGGACATTCTCCTTTAGGATTTTCTGCTCAGAACTGCAAAGCAGTCCCAGACCATCAAGCTACCACCACCATGTCTGACTTTTGGCATGATGTTCTTGTTATGAAATGCTGTATTCGTTATATGCCAGATGTAACGGGATGCACCCCTTTCAAAAAGTAAAAACAAATTCTCATCAATCCACAGAATATTTGCCTAAAAGTCTTGTGGATAATCAAGATTGCTGCATAACCCAAGTGCACTTGAGCTTGAGGTCACAAACTGATTGCCGGACATTCTCCTTTAGGATTTTCTGGTAGAGCTTATGACACACGACCGTTTTTAATGTCATGGGAAAAAAAACAAAGTTTTTCTCGACGTTATTCTTCTCAAGCCTGCCTTGCAATCACACTATCGTGAAAAAAAATGCTCGAGCAAAGCGCGATGACGTACAACACGTACGACAACACGTACAACGGCACTATAAAGGGGAAGTTCCATTCGGATGGCGCCACCCTTTGGGCTGCTTTTGCTGATTTCGTGTTACCTCGTGTTAGTAAAAGTTTGGTGTTAGCCGATTCGCGCTTTTCAGTCTCTGTGCTTTTCAGTCCGTTACAGCATGACGAATGTGCTATCTCCATTATGAACGCTAGTTTTACCAGAGCGAGCGCTCCCGTCTCATAACTTGCTTCTGAGCATGCGCATTTTTTCCCGTCATTAAAGCGTACACACGGTCGTTTTTCACGACGAGAAATACAACGACGTTAAAAACGACGAGAAAAAATAGAGCATGTTCTAAATTTTTAATGCCCAAAAATTGCATTTTCCTCGTCATGAAAAACGGTCGTGTGTACGCAGCATCAGAACTGCAAAGCAGCCCCAGACCGTTACGCTACCCCATGTCTGACTTTTGGCATGATGTTCTTGTTATGAAATGCTGTGTTTTATGCCAGATGTAACGGGATGCACACCTTCCAAAAAGTAAAAAAAAATTCTCAGCAATCCACAGAATATTTGCCTAAAAGTATTGGGGATAATCAAGATTTTTTTTGGTAAATGTGAGATGAACCTTTGTGTTCTTTTTGGTCAGCAGTGACTTTGGCCTTGGAACTCTTCCATGGATGCCATTTTTGCCCAGTCTATTCTATTGTTGAATCATGAACACTGATCTTACCTGAGGCAAGTGAGGCCTGCAGTTCTTTAGATGTTGTTCTGGGTTCTTTTATTATCTCCAGGATGAGTCGTCGTCATGCTCTTGGAGTAATTTTTGTAGGCCGGCCACTCCTGGGAAGGTTCCCCACTGTTCTAAGTTATCTCCATTTGTGGATAATGGCTCACTCCGTGGTTCCTTGGAGATCCAGAGCCTAATGCCGCGTACACACGACCATTTTTCTCGTCTGGAAAAATGAATTTTTTTCTCTTTGACGAGAAAAACGACCGTGTGTGGGCTTTTGATAATTTTTCACGACGAGAAAAATTAGAACATGCTCTGATTTTTCTCGTCGTTATTCACTGCATTTTTTTACGCGGCAGTTTTCCCATAGGGAAACACTGCCGGGAGACTACACACGGTCGTTTTTCTCGACCAAGAGAAAAAGTGATGGGAAAAACGGCCGTGTGTAGGGAAACAAGCCGTTCCTCGTTTTTCCCGTCGATTTTCTCGACGGTGTTTTCACCGTCAAGTAAATCGATCGTGTGTACGCGGCATTAGAAATGGCTTTGAAACCCTTCCTAGACCGATACATTTGTTTCTAATCTGTTCTTGAATTTTTTTAGATTGTGGCATGATGTGTGGCTTTTTGTGATCCATTAGCGTGCTTCACTTTGTCAGACAGCTTCTATTTATGTAATTTCTTGATTCATCAGGTCTGGCAGTAATCAGGCCTGGGTGTGGCAAGTGAAATTTAATGCAGCTTTCCCAAAAATTGTGGATAATCATAGTTCATTCATGATTCAGCATGGGAGGGCAGTGGCGTCTCCAGCTTTCATATTTAGGGGGGCACAAGGGGGGACAGGGACAAAAGTAGGGGGGCCAACTATAAAATGCAATTATATATATATATATATATATATCCTGGGGCCCTTTTCTATGATCCCACAACGGGCCCTTTCACATGTTTTGCAGTGAGCTCCCTTCCTACTATACTGGGGCCCCCCCAGGGTGGCAGAAAACAAGAGATATATGTCACCAGCACACCAAGAAAATATAGGGGTCCAAAGCAGTGGGAGATCAGGATTGCAAAGGTTGTCTTGCCACCGGGCCCTGGTGTTCTGCCACCAGGGCTGGACTGGGACAAAAATTTGGCCCTGGACTTCATCCAGACTGGCCCACTTAAATTCAATAAAATGCTGCCCCCCACCCCCCAAAAAAATCACACCCACCAAAAGGCCCCTACATCCATTATTGTATATCATGAGAGGGTGAGAGAGAGGGGAATGAGAGAGAGAGAGGGAGGTTTGAGGGAAAGGGGGTGATAGGGGGTGGGTGAGAGAGGGGGGTAAGTGTAAGAGAGAGGGAGTGAGTGTAAAAAAGAGCGGGTGAGTGTAGGACCCCTTTCACACTAAGGCGTTTTTTTCAGGCGCTTTTGGGCTAAAAATAGCGCCTGTAAAGCGCCTGAAAAACGCCTCCGCTGCAGTCCCAGTGTGAAAGCCCGAGTGCTTTCACACTGGGGCGCTGCCAGGGCATTAAAAAAAGTCCTCCAAGCAGCATCTTTTGGGCGGTGGAGGAGCGGTGTACACACCGCTCCTGCCCATTGAAATGAATGGCCACCGCTGCTGAAGCCCCTGCAAAGCACTTCGGCAGCAGCGCTACACGGGCGCATTTAAACTTTAATTTGGCTGCTAGCGGGGGTTAAAAGCGCCTGCTAGAACCCGAATAGCGCAACTCAAACGACAGTAAAGTGCTGCTAAAACTAGCAGCGTTTTACCGTCAATGCCCGCCCCAGTGTGAAAGCAGCCTAAGAGTCAGGGAGTGAATGAGACAGAGGAGGGGGCATAGAGACAGAGGGGAGAGCTGAGAGACAAAGGGGGGTCCTGAGAGACAGAGGGGGGGTGCTGAGAGACAGAGGGGGGCTGCTGAGAGACAGAGGGGGGCTGCTGAGAGACAGAGGGGGGAGCTGAGAGACAGAGGGGGAAGCTGAGAGACAGAGGGGGAAGCTGAGAGACAGAGGGGGGAGCTAAGAGACAGAGGGAGGTAGCTGCGAGACAGAGGGGGAGCTGAGAGACAGAAGCGGGAGCTGAGAGACAGGGGGGCTGAGAGACAGGGGGAGCTGAGAGACAGAGGGGGGGAGCTGAGAGATAGAGGAGGAGAGCTGGGAGATAGAGGAGGGGGCTGGGAGACAGAGGAGGGGGCTGAGACACAGTGGGGGGCTGAGAGACAGAGGAGGGGTCTGAGAGACAGAGAGGGAGCTGAGAGACAGAGGGGGGAGTTGAGAGACAGAGGGGGGAGTTGAGAGACAGAGGGGGAGCTGAGAGACAGAGGGGGGAGCTGAGAGACAGAGGGGGAGCTGAGAGACAGAGGGGGAGCTGAGAGACAGAGGGGGAGCTGAGAGACAGAGGGGGGCTGAGAGACAGTTGGAGCTGAGAGACAGAAGGAGGGAGCTGAGAGACAGAGGGGGGAGCTGAGAGATAGAGGAGGAGAGCTGAGAGATAGAGGATGGGGCTGAGAGACAGTGGGGGCTGAGAGACAGAGGAGGGGTCTGAGAGACAGAGGAGGGGTCTGAGAGACAGAGGAGGGGTCTGAGAGACAAAGGGGGGCCGAGAGACAGAGGGGGGCCGAGAGACAGAGAGGGGAGCTGAGAGACAGAGGAGGGGTCTGAGAGACAGAGGAGGGGTCTGAGAGACAGAGGGGGGTCTGAGAGATAGAGGGGAGCTGAGAGACAGAGGAGGGGCTAAAAGAGGGGCGATACTGAGAGACACGGGAACTGAAAGACAGAGGGGGGACTGAGAGACAGAGGGGGTACTGAGAGACAGAGGGGGGACTGAGAGACAGAGGGGGTACTAAGAGACAGAGGGGGAGCTGAGAGACAGAGGGGGGCTGAGAGACAGGGGGAGCTGAGAGACAGAGGGAGGGAGCTGAAAGACCGAGGGGGGGGAGCTGAGAGATAGAGGAGGAGTACTGAGAGACAGAGGGGGGGAGCTGAGAGACAGAGGGGGAGCTGAGAGACAGAGGGGGGAGCTGAGAGACAGAGGGGGGTCTGAGAGACAGAGGGGGTCTGAGATACAGAGGAGGGGTCTGAGAGATAGAGGGGGGTCTGAGAGATAGTGGGGGGGGGGCTGAGAGACAGAGGAGGGGGCTGAAAGAGGGGGGACTGAGAGACACGTGGACTGAGAGACAGAGGGGGGGACTGAGAGACAGAGGGGGCAGAGAGATAGAGGGGAGGGCTGAGACAGACCACAAAGCACTGTCCCTTTCTGCAGTCCATCCTCTATTCACCCCCCGCTGTCTCAGTGTTCTGGCATGTTTGTGTAGGATGCTGGGTATCTGATGGCCAGCAGCGGCAGCGCCGAGTCTCCCTCTTGATCCGGGGGGTGCTATCGCTGCTCTGCTCCTTACAGCGGCGCATGTTCTCTTCCTCCAGGCTCCCAGTCAGCCTGCCCTCCGGCCCAAGCTGCATGGTTCCTGGAGCAGAGAGGAGGTGGAGGAATCGAGGTTCTAGGAGCGGCGGGGTGGCCGCGCTCGCTCCTGTTCACCTCTCCCGTGGTCAGGGAGGGGGTGGAGCTCTTCTCCCTCCTCGGCTTTTACATCCAACTGCCCTCCTCGCTGGCCACCTTCCCCAAATCCCCGCCGCTGTTTGCTGCCACGCTTCTGCTGCCGCCGAACTCTGCATAAAAAAACGGACCACAAAAAAAAAACGGACCACAAAAAAAAAAACGGCATTAAAAACGACCCACTGAGTCATCGGCCCACCGGGAAACTCCCAGTAGTCCCGATGGCCAGTCCATCCCTGTCTTCCACTGTGGGGTTCCCCAGCTGTCCTGTTCCTGCTATTGACAGCGCTGGTCTGGCATCTGTCTCCTTGGCAGCGGCGGCAGTCTATTAGGACCCTGTGCCTGTGACATTATGGGTGCATGCAGGGGAAGGCTGGCACTATTGGTTATAGAGAGCCGAGCCCCCAGCTGGTCACCTAGCAGCAGTAATGCTGTATAACCTTCTCTGTTGACATGAGGATCGGGATGTGATCCAGGTGATGCTCCCAGTCAGATCTAATAAACACAGTATTTATTAGCATCAAGAGTACAACCACATATATATAATCAACCGTATGTTCAGCAGCCATGTGGGCTCTATGCCTGTAAAGTGTGGGCTTTGATCAATAAAATCACTGATATTTAACACTAGGATTTGACTAGGAGCATCACCTGGATTGCATCACGATCAGCATGTCAGAGAAGGTTCCGCTGCTGCTAGGCAACCTGCAGGGAGCTCAACTCTCTACAACCAATAGAGATGGGCTTGGGTGTGTTTGAAATCCCACATACCCGACCTCCCGCCAGGAAGCCGACACTCCACAGTGCTAATCACAGCCAGGGAGACATTTCCTGACCTGTGCAGCTGCAGACCGGGAAATGTCTCACTGCCTGTGATTAGCGCTGTGCAGTGTGGGCTTCCTGGCAGGCTTTGGCATGTGGAATTTTGAACATGCCCAGCCCATCTCTAACAACAAATTGTGCTGGTCCTCCTGTACATCAGCCCCATAAAGTAACCAGCACTGGGTTCCAATGTGCTGCCGCCGCTGCCATGGAGACAGAGATCAGCGCTGTGAATACCCGGGACAGGACAGCAACTCTGGTTGTTCCAGCACTGGTCCACACTGGGAGGATTCCCCCATCCACCTATAATGTTTAGATGGGGGAACTGGATCATTTCTTGTTAAGCGCGCAGGGGGGTTCTGCCGCAGGTGGTCGCCGATCGCGGGGGGGGGGCTGCCGCGGGAGGCCGCCGATCGCGGGGGAGGTGCGTCTTACCTCCCTCCCGTGCTTCATCCACTGGCTCCTCTTCCTCCGATTCCTGCTGTGCAGGAAAATGATCACTATCGCGGGACTGCGGGAAAGAAGTGTCAATGCGGGAAAAACCCGCAGAATCCGTGCATGTTGGGAGGTATGATGTATGGGCTGCCTAAGAGCTAAGACCAGCCATAGACAGTTTAAATCTCAGCTGGTTCAGCAGGAACTGGCTGAGATTTTAACCATTAATGAGCAGATTCTCTTATGATTATCACTAGTGGTTGCTATAGCCACTAGTGATAATCACTGTTTGTCGGGAGAATACAATTGCTGGGCATGAGGAATTCCCCTGTCAACACTGTCTGTGTTGATGGGGGAATCATGCAAGTTTCTTTCCTGCAATCTGTGGATGCAGGAAAGAAATTTGCACCGTCTATTACCTGCCTAACTGAAAGTGAAAGTAAATTGTGAATGTCTTGAAAGAAAAGGAGAGGGGGAGGGAGACAGATGGGGAAGAGAAGGGATGGAGATAATGCAGTTCAGTGATTACAGTGATTACACTCGGCTCAGCTTGCAGTCACCACTCTCGGAATTTACAGGTTGGTTCTCCTGTCCTAAGGACGGTAGAAATCAATCTGGTTTTTCAGTAACTGAGATGAAGGCTTGGGCCCCCCTCCTCCCCCCACAGTGCAGGTGGAGTCCTTCCTGCAACTCGCTCTTTTCCGTGCCAATGAGGATGCAGGGGAAGGAGCAGATTGGGCGGCTGTGGTTGTGTGAGCGCTCGCATTATGCAGTGTCAGTGAGCAGAGAAAGGGGGAGGAATCCCCCGCAGGAGCTGACTGGGGACGCTCTCCCTCTCAGGAGAGACTGTGTTACTCCAGCGGCGGCCCGAGCAAAATACAAAAAAAAATATTAATTTTTTTGGGGGGGGCACAGCATAATGTTGGGGGCGTCAGGGCTCCCTCTGGCCCCCCCCCCCATAATTTACCTGTTAAGATTTCTCGTTTCCAGTAAAGATATTAGTGACTCTCCTTCAAATTCAAATACAGATAGTAACAGACCCTGTAAAGGATCAGAAAAAAGGGGGACAAATGTTGGGACTTTGAATGAGGCGTGAAAGCAAATTCACGCCTCAATGAAACGTGAGGAAGGGTTCACACCTCCATCCCTGTGCTGAATGCAACATAAAGGGGGGGGGGGAATGTTGGGACTTTAAATGAGGAATGAGGTGTGTTTGTACAGACCAACAGATCAATGGATAAAAACATACATGTGTTTATTCCTAAATCATGCATGAGCATGACATGGTACAACATAACATGCATAATACAGTTTTACAAACTTGCATAAGAATCATGACAAAACGCATGGCACTTGATAATGAAAGATATGCATATTGAATATAAAGACAATATATAATTAGAAGGAAACATATGTTAATAGAACCATTTAAAAATACATAGGATGCATCAAGATGGACCCGACGCGTTTTCTGGACTGCATCCACTCATCAGGGGCCATGCATCCATGTTCTAAAAAAGAAAAAAAAAATATGTATATATATAAATAACCATTTTAGTCTGTTATATCAAGGACATAAACAATTTATTGAAAATGCTAAAGGATTTCTGGCCAGACCAAAAAGTTGATTACTCACATCTGAACGGAAGCATATGATAATGTGTGTCAAAGGCCGGCCTAATATGTCTCGCCCGGGAGCTGAGGAAGGGATCCGGTGGGAGGACCCGGGCACACGGCCACAATTCCCCATAAAGAGAGAGTGTGCAAGATATCACGGATGATAGGGATTCTAGAGTGAAAAAATTATTAAATTTGTATGGTGTAAATGACCTTCCAATGTATAAAAGTATACAAGAAGAAAGTATACAAGAAAAAAGAGAACCCATAACCGTGAAAGAAAATAGAGGTGAAATGAGTGTGTGTAGAATAGATAGCTGTCCAGAAGACACACAGTGAAAAGATGAAAAGAAAATATAACCTGGAAAAAAGGAAAAGAAAGATAAAGTGAGATCAAAGAGTCATAAGGAATTGCTCATGAAAGAAACTAGAAGTGAAAGGAAAAACAAAGGTGAGTGAAGAATCAAGGAATTGAATTGAATTACCTTGGTGGCAAGGATTGTGGTGGGACATGGAGAGAACTCCGAAAATCACCGAGGTGGAACTGCACAGGAGTGCTGAGATGGGAGCTGGGAGTGTGGGAGGACCGTGGATCCCAAACCCGCCATAACCACCAGAACCCCTTCAGCGTCACGCTGAATGACACAGGGAGGGATAGAAACAACCGGCGGAGACCATCATCTCACGCCGGAGTGACACCCCTTGTGTCAGTCAAGCTGGTATCAAGGCGTTTGCAGGATGCGACGCCCAAAGAGGACGTCACACAAGCAACGCACACTGCGTGGCGCCGATTCGCAATGGAAACATCCGCCCACTCCTCCATATCGAGAGGAAGGAGAAGGAGGGGCCCCCAGAGCGAATCACAGCTCCCGGGAATGAAACACAGACCATCCCCCTGACCACAGAACACATGGCATCAAATCAGAGTGGGAGGGCCAGCAGTGATGCATATGAATACGTGCCATGTACTTGTTAATTGCATATTGAAAAAGATCTGCCAAGGAGGAGGAGGAGGAGCTGTATTCCTCCCTGCTCGTATGTGAGGAGAGTGAGGGGGGGTGGCTGGACTCGCTGGGCTGTGAAAGAGTGTCATAGACTGACACTCGGCTCAGCTTGCAGTCACCACTCTCGGAATTTACAGGTTGGTTCTCCTGTCCTAAGGACGGTAGAAATCAATCTGGTTTTTCAGTAACTGAGATGAAGGCTTGGGCCCCCCTCCTCCCCCCACAGTGCAGGTGGAGTCCTTCCTGCAACTCGCTCTTCTCCGTGCCAATGAGGATGCAGGGGAAGGAGCAGATTGGGCGGCTGTGGTTGTGTGAGCGCTCGCATTATGCAGTGTCAGTGAGCAGAGGAAGGGGGAGGAATCCCCCGCAGGAGCTGATTGGGGACGCTCTCCCTCTCAGGAGAGACTCTGTTACTCCAGCGGCGGCCCAAACAAAAATATATATTTTTTTGGGGGGGGGGGCACAGCATAATGTTGGGGGCGTCAGGGCTCCCTCTGGCCCCCCCCCCCATAATTTACCTGTTAAGATTTCTCGTTTCCAGTAAAGATATTAGTGACTCTCCTTCAAATTCAAATACAGTATAGTAACAGACCCTGTAAAGGATCAGAAAAAAGGGGGACAAATGTTGGGACTTTGAATGAGGCGTGAAAGCAAATTCACGCCTCAATGAAACGTGAGGAAGGGTTCATACCTCCATCCCTGTGCTGAATGCAACAAAGGGGGGGGGAAGGTTGGGACTTTAAATGAGGTGTGTTTGTACAGACCAACAGATCAATGGATAAAAACATACATGTGTTTATTCCTAAATCATGCATGAGCATGACATGGTACAACATAACATGCATAATACAGTTTTACAAACTTGCATAAGAATCATGACAAAACGCATGGCACTTGATAATGAAAGATATGCATATTGAATATAAAGACAATATATAATTAGAAGGAAACATATGTTAATAGAACCATTTAAAAATACATAGGATGCATCAAGATGGACCCGATGCGTTTCGTGGACTGCATCCACTCATCAGGGGCCATGCATCCATGTTCTAAAAAAGAAAAAAAAAATATGTATATATATAAATAACCATTTTAGTCTGTTATATCAAGGACATAAACAATTTATTGAAAATGCTAAAGGATTTCTGGCCAGACCAAAAAGTTGATTACTCACATCTGAACGGAAGCATATGATAATGTGTGTCAAAGGCCGGCCTAATATGTCTCGCCCGGGAGCTGAGGAAGGGATCCGGTGGGAGGACCCGGGCACACGGCCACAATTCCCCATAAAGAGAGAGTGTGCAAGATATCACGGATGATAGGGATTCTAGAGTGAAAAAATTATTAAATTTGTATGGTGTAAATGACCTTCCAATGTATAAAAGTATACAAGAAGAAAGTATACAAGAAAAAAGAGAACCCATAACCGTGAAAGAAAATAGAGGTGAAATGAGTGTGTGTAGAATAGATAGCTGTCCAGAAGACACACAGTGAAAAGATGAAAAGAAAATATAACCTGGAAAAAAGGAAAAGAAAGATAAAGTGAGATCAAAGAGTCATAAGGAATTGCTCATGAAAGGAACTAGAAGTGAAAGGAAAAACAAAGGTAAGTGAAGAATCAAGGAATTGAATTGAATTACCTTGGTGGCAAGGATTGTGGTGGGACATGGAGAGAACTCCGAAAATCACCGAGGTGGAACTGCACAGGAGTGCTGAGATGGGAGCTGGGAGTGTGGGAGGACCGTGGATCCCAAACCCGCCATAACCACCAGAACCCCTTCAGCGTCACGCTGAATGACACAGGGAGGGAGAGAAACAACCGGCGGAGACCATCATCTCACGCCGGAGTGACTCCCCTCGTGTCAGTCAAGCTGGTATAAAGGCGTTTGCAGGATGCGACGCCCAAAGAGGACGTCACACAAGCAACGCACACTGCGTGGCGCCGATTCGCGATGGAAACGTCCACCCACTCCTCCATGTGGAGAGGAAGGAGAAGGAGGGGCGCCCAGAGCGAATCGCAGCTCCCGGGAATGAAACACAGACCATCCCCCTGACCACAGAACACATGGCATCAAATCAGAGTGGGAGGGCCAGCAGTGATGCATATGAATACGTGCCATGTACTTGTTACTTGCATATTGAAAAAGATCTGCCAAGGAGGAGGAGGAGGAGCTGTATTCCTCCCTGCTCGTATGTGAGGAGAGTGAGGGGGGTGGCTGGACTCGCTGGGCTGTGAAAGAGTGTCATAGACTGACACTCGGCTCAGCTTGCAGTCACCACTCTCAGAATTTACAGGTTGGTTCTCCTGTCCTAAGGACGGTAGAAATCAATCTGGTTTTTCAGTAACTGAGATGAAGGCTTGGGCCCCCCTCCTCCCCCCACAGTGCAGGTGGAGTCCTTCCTGCAACTCGCTCTTCTCCGTGCCAATGAGGATGCAGGGGAAGGAACAGATTGGGCGGCTGTGGTTGTGTGAGCGCTCGCATTATGCAGTGTCAGTGAGCAGAGGAAGGGGGAGGAATCCCCCGCAGGAGCTGACTGGGGATGCTCTCCCTCTCAGGAGAGACTGTGTTACTCCAGCGGCGGCCCGAGCAAAATACAAAAAAATATATATTTTTTTTTTTTGGGGGGGGGGGCACATGGTGGGGCACAGCATAATGTTGGGGGCGTCATGGCTCCCTCTGGCCCCCCCCCATAATTTACCTGTTAAGATTTCTCGTTTCCAGTAAAGATATTAGTGACTCTCCTTCAAATTCAAATACAGATAATAACAGACACTGTAAAGGATCAGAGTCCATTATTTCTGACCATCCAGAAAAATGCTGTAGTTATGCTAAAAAATTACTTTTCGCATGGGGATAGCAACATTAACATAGTCCGTTTAACACAGGGCTGTTTTTTCCACCAGATAAATTATCAAAAAATAGAGTCTATCCTCCAAAACCAAAATAAGTTATAGAGTATATACTGTAAAGCAATTGCGGGGTCCATATAATTTTAATAAGATTGGCTCTGCCAATCACTGTCAGTGGAAGCTTACACCAACTCCGACATTTATCCACAAATTTAATTATTAATGGTTTAAGGTTCAAATTAATATACTCCTTTACATTTCAGTATACCGCTATACCCAAATATTTCACTGTATGCTTGATTTGAATTTGTGAAGCTATATCTGGCAAGGGCACTTTTAGATCATCTAGTGGAAGCAGTATCAATTTCTCCCAATTAATCCAAAAAGCCCGAGATTAGCCCAAATGCAGAAATGAGGCCCATAAGTTCTATTAATGAATTTGAGTTATCCCCCAAAAAACTAAGGGCATCTTCTGTATATAGGGCTATTTTGTCCTCTCTACCTGCTCGGTGAAACCTCCTAATTCCAGCTGATTGTCTACTTGCAAGAGTCACAGGCTCTATAGCCATGGCAAACAAAAGAGGAGACAGGGGGCAGCCTTGTCTAGTTCCTCTTGACAGTGAAAAGGAGGAGGATAACAGGTCTCCTGCAAAAATACTATTCTAGGTTTATAAAACTCTAATGTTTCAAAAAACGCTTGTCTTTTCCTCCCAATCCCCTTAGGTTCCACAATATCACCTTGATTTTACTACCCAACTCTTTCAACTATCTAATGGCCATAATGGATTCCAAAACAGATATTTCCTCCAGCGCTGATGCTGCATAAGAAATACCAAAAAATGTAATAAACAAACATTTGGGAGAGAGGAATAAAAAAATAAAAAAGGGGTTTAAAAAAATCGAAGTGTCTCCATCCGTAATACGCAACTTAGCTGGGTAAATAATTGAATAGGTTATTTGTAGTGACTGTAGTCTGCGCTTAACATCTACAAATTTCACCCACTGTTTCTGTACTTCATCCGAAAAGTATGGAAAAAAAAAACTCTATTGCGATTGTACTCATTGTTACCCCTCTGGCGGGCCTTTGACAGGACAAGATTTCTATCTCTATAATTCAATCATTTTAGGATAACCAGTCAGGGCAAACTTTCTGGTGGAGGCTAGCGACTAGCTATGCGATGGGCACGTTCATTAATAAAAAGACTTTAGAAGCCTTCCTTCTCCAATATATCTATTAGCCACTTTTTGAAAAAGGCAACAGGAGGTTGACCTTCCTCTCACTCAGGGAGACCAAGAATACGAACATTATTGCGTCTTTGCCTATTTTCCAAACCTTCCAGCCTCTGTGCTTGATCCTTTATTTGTGTTCTCATTTGCTGGAGTTACTTTTTTATCAAGGGCAGGGAATCCTACACCACACCGATTCTCCCCCTACACAACACTGATTCTCCCCTCCACTGCTGTAGTACGTTCACAGATTTTTTGATTCTCCTGCCTCATAACAGCAATATCCCCTTTTAATTCCAGCATTTGATTTGTTAGAGCTAATAAAGACTTAGAGTTGTTGCATGCTTGCACAGCAGTAAAAACCTCTCCCAGTATAGTTTCAGGTGATGATATAATAACTATTCTCGTATTCTGCATATTTGATCTTCCTTGTGATTGATTTCCCCCTACACACTGTCCACCCAACATGGGACCACAGCTCTCCATGCACCCAGCTTGATCTAAAGTTGGAGCTGAAACTCTATTGACTGTACCCATTACATCCATCTCCCGAGAGTCGCTTGGCATTTGTAGTGTATTGAAATTTAAATCCTCGTGAGTGGTCTTATGAGTATCCCTAGTGCCCCTGGGATGAGACCTGGGTGCAACCCTGGGTAAATAATCAGATTCTGATCCATGTTTGCCCATGACGTCCCTAGAACCCTTCCTGGACTCACACTGGGCCTGTGTTTGAGACACACTGTCTGCATCCTTTTGATGAGAATCCTTAAATTATATGTTGAAAGCCCTCCACTCCATGCAACTATTTCTCCTGCCACGCCTTCTCCTGCTCTTTCTTTTTTGGATGGGTTATTGTTCCAGGCAATATCCCTAATTTTTATAGAGAGCCCACTAAATTCAGTGGTATTCTGGTGATGTTACTAGTTCTTCTGTTGTTGTCCAGCATTGGAGAAAGGTCAACCTGTCGTCTGCAGCAGCAGTGTAAGCCCAGGCCAGCATAATGATGCAATCCAAGAGAGCAAGTCTATACTTGCCTAAACTTAACAAGGTAGGGTTGATTGATGTTGGGTTTCATTCAACTCAGAAAAGGGCCACTGCTTGACCTTGAAGCTTTGAGGCAGCAAGTCAGTGGGAGATAGCCCTGAAGAAGAGGTAAGTATTGCAGTGAAATATGCATTTTTAAGTTTAGCCAAAGAATATAAAACCAGTTACATCTGCACTGTCTTAGTAGCCTGCAAGTATCGCCATAACATGCACATTTCAATTTTTTGTAGCCTTTCTGTCTTTACTGTGGGTGGTCATAACAGTGGCTTATACTCTGCTTTATGGCAGTCGGGTTTGGAAACAAGGAAGAATTCAGATTCAAATTAATTATCACTTGTATGCTGCTCTACAACAAAGATCCATTCAAATCAAATTAATAATTTTACTTTATAGTGGGGTTAATTAATGTTTTCATTCGTTTGGAATAGAATGGGCAATATACTTTGTTTTCTTTGTGTTATGTTAGGAAAGAAAAGATCTATTTAGTGATGATGGCTGTGGTGTTCTAATAGTCTTTTCATAGATACTTCAGATTCTTGCTGGTCAGCTCTAGTTAGCAGCAATACTGCCATGGTTGAATGGTTGTATCCGAGGGCAATAGGGATGTCTTTGTATCTTTACAAAGGCATTTTTCAGTTCATGGATGAATTAAAGAAGTCATTGCAAATACTCTTTCTTCTTTGCTCATTGAGACATTTAAAAGGATGGATACTACATAAACACATCCCCCTGTAACCCCTTAGATTGGAGGTCATAACTGAATGACTGAGACATAAACACTCATTTCTGACAATTCACCAAGCGAATGTGATTTTTATATGACTAAATTACAGTTTGCACACATAAAGGACACCTGATTCATCCATATCTATTGTTCTGTAAATGTTTGCAGTATGAAAATAATTTTGCCGTTCACTCAAACATTTGTGAAAAGTAAACTTAGTAAACTTTGCTATAGTTCAGATATTTTATGGTTCATTATAAAGTAAAATTCAGGCCTAAGTGTTTTTTTATTTGTTTTGGGTGGATTGAGAAAATGTTCGATCCCCCGACAGATTTTTCTAATGTCTGTGACCCCATTGGGGGGGATCTCCCATCTCCTCTACTCCTCTTGTGGAAGTCAGTGATATATTGTCAAACTTCCTAGCTCCTTTCTGAAGAATGTCTTCTCCATATATTCCTAGTGGCCCGGAGTGTCACCAATCCCCTAGTGGTTTCTCCATAAAATTATATTGGGAATGCACATGTAATTTTATTGAGGCTGGGTTCACACTTATTCAATGCCACACTGCTGTGCACATCACATGTGATGTCTGTGCGATGCAAATTTAGCCATACAGTTTGTATGGCTGAAACCGCATTGCATTCGTGTCACAATGGTTCAGGACCCTTTTTTTGTCCATACTGGAATCGGATCGCATGGGTGTTCAGACCAATGCAATTTCATTCCATCCAATTTCACAATTTGCACTGCGTTCTGCGAACCGATTTGGGGGTGTCATTACCTTTATATTGCAACCCGCAGGGGTTCACAGAGAGCCGTGTGAACTGTTTGCGATTCAGATGTGATGCAGGAACCCACACAGGAATCGCTGTGGTTCCCGCATTGCAACAGTGTGAACCTAGGAGAAAAATAAGTAGGTGTGGCGCTGTTCAATGGATTATAATTGACTCTCAATGTGGTGGTGATGTAATGTGGGTGTGAATGTAACAATTTGCAAAATTATGACAAATACATTATAAGTGAACATAAACATGTACATGTAAATAAGCAATAAATAAATGAATACAACATTTAAAAAGTTAAACTCCTATTGAGCATTCAAATCAGTCCAGAAAAGATACTAATTAGATATTCAAAGAAGGCCAAAAAGTGCTCGTGAAAGTGAAAAGTGATCTCTAATGTAAATGATCTCTGGATGAAATAAATTCAATAAATAGAGCATTCAAAACAGTTCAAGAAAGTGCTTGTGCTGGTGAAAAGTAATCACTGTTCCTTTTCCCTCTTCACAAAGTGATCACAGCAAGTGTGGCTTATCCGTGCTCCTAATGTGCACACACTCACCGGAATTTTCCTCCCCGCTTGGGGTATGTAGCATTCACAGTATATGCCACTGTGTAGCAGCCTATGAGGTATCCTGTCCTGGATGTCTTGGTGGCACTCCAATTGATTACCATATAAAGAAGAGATGGACCCCAATAGTGTAATACTGATAGACTATTTATTAAATAAAAACATGTAGAAACGTACTCACATTTTGCAAAAGCATAAAAAGCATGTGTTGCTGACACTAACGCCGCTGCCCGGAAGTGATGCAAGGACGCACGTTGACTCCGCCTCGCCTAGCCTCAAAGTCAAATATTTAACGTGCTGCTCCAGTTGAGATCGGGGCTCCACACTCCACACATTAACATTTTAGGTGCTTGCACGGTTTGTCTCCAATGAAGCAATTAATTGTACTAGTAATAGGAATGCTGCACACTAACATGCAAAATAATATAATTCCTTTATTAAAAAGGCCAGCAGGAACCAGTTCTATATCAACATGTTTCACGCTAGGCACAGTGTTTTCTCAAAATTAGAGAAAATATGAGAATATTTCTCAAATAATTCTTTGAGAAAATGCTGTTTCTAGCAAAAAGCATGCCAAAATAGATTGTGTTACTGCTGGATTTTTTAACCACTTCAACCCTGGAAGATTTCCCCCCTTAATGACCAGGCCATTTTTTGCGATACGACACTGCGTCGCTTTAACTGACAATTGCGCGGTCATGCGACACTGTACCCAAACAAAATTTACGTCCTTTTCTTCCCACAAATAGAGCTTTCTTTTGGTGGTATTTGATCACCTCTGCAGTTTTTTTTTTGCGCTATAAACCAACAAAGAGCGACCTTTGGAAAAATATATATTTATTTTAAAAATTTTGCTATAATATCAAAAAATTCATTAAAAAAAAAATGTCTTCATCAGTTTAGGCCAATATATATTCTTCTACATATTTTTGGTAAAAAATCGCAATAACCACATATTGATTGGTTTGCGCAAAACTTATAGCATCTACAAAATAAGGAATAGATTTATGTCATTTTTATTATTATTTATTTTCTAACTAATAATGGCGGCGATCAGTGATTTTTAACAGGACTGCGACATTGCGGCAGACAGATCGGACACTTTTGACACATTTTTGGGACCACATTGACATCTATACAGCGATCAGTGCTATAAAAATGCACTGATTACTGTGTAAATGTCACTGGCAGGGAAGGGGTTAACACTAGGGGTGATCAAGGGGTTAAATGTGTTCCCTTGTGTGTGTTTCTAACTGTGGGGGAATGTGACTGACTAGAGGAGGAGACATATCGCTGTTCCTACTTAATAGGAACAGACGATCTGTGTTTCCTCTCCTGTCAGAACAGTGATTTGTGTGTTTACACACACACATCCCCGTTCTGGCTCTCGTGCCCACGATCGTGCGCGACCGCCAGCCACGCGCATTGGATCCCCCGCCATTGAGCGGGCGCGCGCCTTCTATATTTATTAAAAGGGCTGACATACAGCTACGGTGATTTGCGCAGGAGAGACAACCTGCCGCATTATAATGACGGTGGCTGGTCAGCTAGTGGTTAAAGAGCTTGTGTGCCATTCCTCTTGCTAGTACAATTACATGGAATTTTAGTGGCTTGCAGAATCTAGGCTGTCTTATCCTAGTGTCACAGAGCCAGTGTCATGACAAGCCCAGCAGGTGAATGAACCCTGATTTCTTTATTGTACATCATGGGACACAGAGTAATCATAATATTGACTATATGGGTTATACGCCACCAACTGGTGGATCGACACTGGCAGATAGTCAAACAGGAAGTCCACCCCTATATAACCCCTCCTACACAGGAAGGACCTCCGTTTTTTCGCCAGTGTCTGTAAGGTGGAATGGTCGCTGATGTGATTCATGTGCTCTTGGAGGTCTGGACAGTTCTATTTAGAATCATGGACTTCATTCAGATGCATTCAAAAAAGCTATCAGTCAAAATGGATGTTACCAGAGCCTCATTGGAAAGAGAGAAGATTCCTTGTTTTGCCTGTAATGCAGCCTTATGGCGCTGGACCCTGTGTAATGGAGCCCTGTGCAGCATTTTTTCTGACCAAGGTGCTTTCCTGCAGGGTGCTATACAGGTCCAGGGGAGTGGATCCCACATTAAGGGGTACCTAGTCCCTGAAGGTCTTTTATGACAAAGCTCGCTGTGATGGGTGAAGATTGGACTCCTGTTATGTTCAGAGTCCTGCAGCAGGAATGGTAAGTCTGAATTTTTGCAGTTTCTCTTTAAAAAAAAATTAAAAATAAAGAGAGATCTGACTGTCTGTTCTCACAGTGGCCACTGGGGGGCAGTATGCTAGTCGTGTGGGCTTTTGTTTCTCCTCCAGCCACTAGAGGGCGCAGGCTCACTCAGTATGGCCTATTTTTATATAGGCAGGAAGTGGAAGGGTGGCCATGTTTCCATGAGGTCGACAGCTTCAGCAATGCCTCTTGAGACATAACACCAGCCCATGGATTCTAGTGGAGTTTGAGTACTTGCTATGGGAGAACTGTGTGGCCAGACAAGTCATGATTATATACTGCTTAATCCGGGGGGCCTGTACAACTAAGTCAATACACCCCTAGCAGTGCACGTTAAAGTGTTGGGTCTCCAGAATACTGTGCGTTTGGCACACAAATAGTATGGGGCCTGGTGCAGTTGAACAGGTGCATACTTGCAAACTTCAGAATAATGTTCATTTGGTCTGCAGGAGCTTACTTTTAGGCTGAAGCAGGAAAAGGCTGCATGGCATGCATATGTGCCTAACTAGTATGGGGCCAAGTTCAGTTGGGCAGGTGCAGCATAGTATACATGCTTGCAAGCTCGTTGCCTAAATGTATGCTTGAATTGCAGAGATGTTGCATGTTTGGAAGAACATGGGCATCGGTGCACTTGAAGGCGTTGTATCTCCAGAATAGCATGCATTGGGTCTGCAAGAACTTAGTTTTTGGCTCCTTTTTCCCACTTGTGCAACTTGAAAGTCACACATTTTGGCTGCAACTTTGATGCAAGTTTGCAGCGACGTGAAGCAGTGCCTGTGTAATCTTGAGGTCTATGGACCCCAAGTCACGCCAAGGTTGGACCGGTGTGGTGCAGGGGCTGCTTTGAGGTCGCTGCGACTTGAAGACGCACAGACGTGAAGGGTACTCATTGGAAGTCATGGGGTGCCACATGTCAGGCGACCTTGCAGTCCCAAGTTGCAGGACGAGTTGCACAGGTGTGGAAGAGGCCTTAGGCTGTTGAAGCAGCATAGAGGCTGCATTGGATGCCTATGTACTTGGCTAATCCTGACTATAACTAATATGGGCCCAGGTGCAGCATAGTATACATGCTTGCTTACTTGCATAGAACACAAGCCTGCATAGGCACATGTTTGCAGAGGGCCCGTGCCCGACAGGCGGGCGGCGCCCAGCATGTAGCCCTCCAAGGCTGGCCGCGATGGCGCGTTTGCATGAACGTGTGTTGCGTAGACGCAGGTTTCCATAAGCATATGTTTGTATAGACATGTGTGCATAAGTGTATATGCATGTTGCATAGATATACGTGTTTGCATAAACACACGGTGCATAGACACGTTTGCATAGATGCGTGTTGCGAAATATATGTTGCATAAACATGTTTCATAAACACATGCTTGCTTATGCCGTAAAATGCATGTCTCCATGAGCACGTATTGCGTAAGTGCGTGTTTGCATGGACACGCGCTTTCGTGTTTTGCCTAAACGCATATTTTCTTAAGCACATACCTACATGCTTCTATAAACACATGCCTCCATAATAGGGATGAGCTTGGTGTTCGAGTCGAACATAAGTTCGACTCGAACACCGGCTGTTCGCAGCGTTCGGCGAACAACGAACGATTTGGGCCGTTCGCGCCAAATTCGAGTGACGCGAACGGCCCACAATACACTGCGCCATCGCAGTGTAATCCCGGCGCTGTGATTGGCCAAGCATGCACTGTGACCCTGCATGCTTGGCCAATCACAGCACCGGCAGCGAGGAGAGCAATGATTGGCCACAGGCAGGATGCCTGTGGCCAATTATAGCTGATGGGGTTTAGTACATGCCCACAATATAAAAGGCCGCCAGCGCGGCGGCCTCGTGTAGTGTGTTCCGGAGCAGGGAAAGTGAACGATAGGCAGGGACAGTGTCAAATCTATTCTTTGCTAAACCTTGTGTGTAGGAACAGAGAAGGATAGGCAGGGAGAGTGTCAGTGTCATATTCTTTGC
This sequence comes from Rana muscosa, assembly GCA_029206835.1. Lineage (NCBI taxonomy): Eukaryota > Metazoa > Chordata > Amphibia > Anura > Ranidae > Rana > Rana muscosa. The sequence continues at coordinate 736,619,018 of CM055116.1, forward strand.
TAAACCTTGTGTGTAGGGAGAGAGAAGGATAGGCAGGGAGAGTGTCAGTGTCATATACTTTGATAAACCTTGTGTGCAGGGAGAGAGAAGGATAGGCAGGGGACAGTGTCAGTGTCATATTCTTTGCTAAACCTTGTGTGTAGGGACAGAGAAGGATAGGCAGGGAGAGTGTCAGTGTCATATTCTTTGCTTAACCTTGTGTGTGGGGAGAGAGAAGGATAGGCAGGGAGAGTGTCCGTGTCATATACTTTGATAAACCTTGTGTGCAGGGAGAGAGGAGGATAGGCAGGGGACAGTGTCAGTGTCATTGTTGCTAAGCCTCCTGCACATTATACACCTGAAGTTAGCCCGTATTGCTGCTTTTTCCTGGTGTGTTACACCAACAGGCATTTGCAGCACTTACAGCGGGCGGAGTGTGCCTCCTGATCATATTACACCTGAAGTTAGCCTGTATTGCTGCTTTTTCCTGGTGTGTTACACCAACAGGCATTTGCGGCACTTACAGCGGGCGGAGTGTGCCTCCTGATCATATTACACCTGAACTTAGCCTGTATTGCTGCTTTTTCCTGGTGTGTTACACCAACAGGCATTTGCAGCACTTACAGCGGGCGGAGTGTGCCTCCTGATCATATTACACCTGAACTTAGCCTGTATTGCTGCTTTTTCCTGGTGTGTTACACCAACAGGCATTTGCGGCACTTACAGCGGGCGGAGTGTGCCTCCTGATCATATTACACCTGAAGTTAGCCTGTATTGCTGCTTTTTCCTGGTGTGTTACACCAACAGGCATTTGCGGCACTTACAGCGGGCGGAGTGTGCCTCCTGATCATATTACACCTGAAGTTAGCCTGTATTGCTGCTTTTTCCTGGTGTGTTACACCAACAGGCATTTGCAGCACCTACAGCAGGCGTAGTGTGATTCCTGCAAAATATACTCCTGAAGCTAGGCCTTATTGCTGGTTTTCCATGCAGGCCATTAGAATGTCTGGAAGGCAAACAAGGAGAGGCAGACAGTCAGGAGCCAATAAAAGAGGGCAAGCAGGCTCTGTGTCTAGAGACAACAGTGCTGGTCGTGGACGCGGTGCATCGCCATCAGCACGTGGCCATGGGACACGCTTGTCCTTCTTTTCGGCAACTGGACGTGTTGAGCCGCATCATGCCGAAGACTTGGTAGAGTGGATGACCAAGCCCTCCTCATCCTCCTCATCCTCTCTCACCCAGGCTCAGGGTACTGGCAAAGCAGCTGCCAAAGCGTCCTCTTCCCTGGTATCAATGTCATCATCAGTCACTCCTTCCCTAGACCAACCATGTCCTCCTGAGGAGTCCCCCGAACTGTTTGAGCACAGTGTTGGGTACATGCTCCAGGAGGATGCCCAGCATTTCGAAGGGTCTGATGATGATACCCAGCTAGAGGAAGGCAGTAGAGTTAGAGCAGAGAGAGGGGATGCTCAAGAAGGACACCAATCTGGCAGTCATGTTCCAGCAGCTGCAGCATGCTGCCAGATTGGCTCCAGTGATGAGGAGGGAGGGGATGATGAGGTCACTGACTCCACGTGGGTGCCTAATAGGAGAGAGGAGGAGGAGGAGGAGGCACATCTCCAACAAGGCAGGATGCCCTCGGGGGGCCAGCGTAAGGGCAGCACACCGACGGAATCACACCGCAGAGCTCCGCCTGTGCAGGGCGCTGCCTCTGCCCGTTATTCAAAAAGTTCTTTGGTGTGGGCCTTTTTTGAGTCGAGTGCATCAGATCGCACAGCTGCTGTTTGCAACATATGTCTCAAGCGTATATCGCGTGGCCAAAACATCACCGCTTGGGCACCACATGCTTGACCAGACATATGTTGACCTGCCATGCAGCTCGTTGGCAAGCCTACCTTAAAGACCCACACCAAAGAACAAAGCGGACCTCTTCTTGCACCGCATCAGCTGGGATCTCCAACCCCACTATACCTTCAGTCCTCTCTGAAACCTGCACTGAGAGGAATGAAGGTGTAGAATTAGGTGTGTCAGAGCCAAGTACTTGTGGGCACTCTGCTAGCAGTACACCAACGTCCGATTCTAGCAGGCAAATTTCCCTGCCCCAGCTGCTGGACCGTCAAAAGAAGTTCACTCCCAGCCATCCACATGCTCAACGGTTGAATGCTAGCTTGGCTAAATTGCTAGCGCTTCAACTGCTGCCTTTTCAGTTGGTAGACTCGGCCCCCTTCCGTGAGTTTGTGCAATGTGTGGTTCCTCAGTGGCAGGTTCCCAAACGCCACTTTTTCTCACGGAAGGCGATTCCGGCTCTCTACCGGCATGTGGAAGGCAATGTCTTGGCCTCGCTGGACAGGGCGGTCAGCGGTAGGGTGCAAATTACCGCTGACTCATGGTCCAGCAGGCATGGACAGGGACGTTACCTTTCTTTCACGGCCCATTGGGTCACTCTTTTGGCAGCTGGGAAGGATGCAGGACAAGGTGCAGTAGTGTTGGAGGTTGTTCCACCGCCACGCCTCCAAAATGCTACTACTGGTTGTGACACACCTCTGTCCTCCACCCCCTCCTCTTCTTCTTCTTCCTCCATGGCCTCTTCCTGTGCTTTGTCCTCGGAACCAGCGGTGCTCCGTAGGCGTTCAAGGGGCTACGCAATTACGCAGGCAAAAAGATGCCATGCCGTGCTTGCGCTGGTGTGTTTGGGGGACAGGAGCCACACTGGGGCAGAGGTTCTGTATGCTCTGCAGGGGCAGGCCGAGAGGTGGTTGACGCCACGCCAGCTTAAGCCAGGAATGGTAGTTTGGGACAATGGCACCAACCTCCTCTCCGCTCTCCGACAGGGACAACTGACCCATGTGCCCTGTGTGGCTCACGTCCTTAACCTGGTGGTGCAGCGGTTCTTGGGCAGGTACCCGGGCTTACAGGATGTCCTGAGGCAGGCCAGGAAAGTCTGTGTGCATTTCGGCAGATCTTATAATGCCAGTGCTCGCCTGGCTGAGCTGCAAAAGGAGTTGAACCTGCCCAAGAACCGCCTTATATGTGACATGCCCACCAGGTGGAACTCAACGTTGGCCATGCTGCAGCGGCTGCACACGCAGCAGAGGGCCATCAATGAGTACCTGTGCGACTACGGCACCAGGACAGGGTCAGGGGAGCTCGGGTTTTTTCACCACGCCAGTGGGACATGATCAGGGATGCATGCACTGTCCTGGCACCATTTGAGGAGGCCACGAGGATGGTGAGCAGTGACAGTGCATGCATCAGTGACACTGTACCTCTTGTCCACCTGTTGGAACATACGCTGCGTGGAATAATGGACAGGGCACTTGAGGCAGAACAGAGGCAGGAAGAGGAGGACTTCCTTGCCTCTCAAGGCCCCCTTTACCCAGACAGTGTTCCTTCTGTCCCACCCATCGCACAGAAAGAAGAGGAGGAGGAGGAGGAGGAGGTGGATTAATGTCAGCATGGAGGTGGAGCCTGGCACTCAGCATCATCAGCAGCAGTCTTTTAGGGATGATTTACAGTCCCAAGAAACCAGTGGACTTGTACTTGGCTGGGAGGAGGTGGCTGCGGATCATGTCGTCCTTAGTGACCCAGAGGACTCCGGACCGAATGCCTCAGCTAACCTACGCTGCATGGCCTCCCTGATCCTGCAAAGTCTGCGAAAGGATCCTCGTATTCTTCGGATCAAGGAGAGGGACCATTACTGGCTGGCCACTCTCCTTGATCCACGGTACAAGGGTAAGGTTGCGGACCTTATCTTACCGTCGCAGAGGGAGCAGAGGATGAGACAACTTCGGGAGGCCTTGCAGAAAGGTCTGTGCAACGCATTCCCAGAGACTGGGAGGTTACAAACTCCTGGTCCTGGACAACGAGTTGCTGAGGCTTCGGTCAGTCAAAGAAGGAGCGGTGGGGAAGGTGGCCGTCTGACCGATGCGTTCAGACAATTCTTTAGTCCGCAGCCCCAAGGTATGATCGGTTCCAGCAACCATCGCCAGCGTCTGATATACATGGTGCAGGAATACCTAGGGGCAAGGTCAGACTTGGACACCTTCCCCACCGAAAATCCTCTGGCTTACTGGGTCTTGAGGATGGATCACTGGCCAGAGCTTGCACAGTATGCAATTGAGCTACTGGCCTGTCCTGCATCCAGCGTTCTTTCAGAACGCACATTCAGTGCTGCTGGAGGATTTGTCACGGATCACAGGGTGCGCCTGTCCACCGACTCTGTTGATCGACTGACCTTCATAAAGATGAACCAGTCTTGGATCACCACCAGCTGCCAAGCACCTGAAGCTGATATGACAGACTAATTTATTTTCAAATGTCACATCCCTTCAAGACTGATGCTGATGCTGATGCTGAGAGACTGTCCTGTTATGTTGACTGACTATCCTCCTCCTCCTCAATGATCCGATTGATGATGATAGTTTGGAAGAACATTTTTGTTTCTGGGTGCTGCCACCAGTGGCTAAGGCCCAATTTTTCAGCCCCTGTTTAACAGGGGCGTGTTATTACAATTTTTTATGCAATGCTTTGCAGCAGGGCTCATTCCTGCACTCCAACTAGAGTATCTGAGAGTGGTTGCAGTGTCGTGGCACCAGCACCAGTGGCTAAGGCCCAATTTTTCAGCCCCTGTTTAACAGGGGCGTGTAATTACAATTTTTGATGCAATACTTTGCAACAGGGCTCATTGCTGTGCTCCAAGTACAGTATCTGTGGGGGGTTGCAGTGTTGTGGCACCAGTGCCTAAGGCCCAATTTTTATGCCCCTGTTTAACAGGGGCATGTAATTACAATTCTTGATCTAATAATTCACAGCAGGGCTCATTCCTGCGCCCACCAAGACTAACTGTGAGGCCTTACAGTGTTGTGTCAACACCACCACCACCACCACCACCACAGGCCCAATTTGTCAGCCCCTGTTCAACAGGGGCATGCAATTACAATTCTTGATTTAATAATTCACAGCAGGGCCCATTCATGCGCCCACCAAGAGTAACTGTGAGGGCTCACAGTGTTGTGGCAACACCAACATGTAAGGGGCAAATTTCAACTGAGTATATATGGCAGGCCCCTACTTTCAAACATCCAACTTACAAACGACTCCTCCTTGCAAACGGAAGGATACAACAGGAAGTGAGAGGAAATCTACCCCTAGGAAGGCAAATTCTCTCCTGTAAGAGTTAATATGGGAAAAAAAGTGTCTCCTCTCCACTGATGCTTTATCACCAATTCTTGTTTCAATAAAAACCCCAAATTTTCAAAAAATATTTGTCATTAGGACGGAAAGTGAGGTGAACTGTTCTGAACAGGTGCACTCTGCACAGACAGCAAAACAAATGTTACAGGGGTGATAACCCTTCCCTATGTTTTCCAAAAAGCTTAAAAATAGTTTTTTGGGCTGGAGCTACACTTAAACAATGTACCTGTTCAAAATTACAAACAGATTCTACATAAGAACAAACCTACAGTCCCTGTCTTGTATGCACCGCCTGTATACGGCTGTTCAGAGTATATAGGGCCTTTTTTATTTTGTGTGCGGGGTTCCCCTTAATATCCATACAAGACCCAAAGGGGCTGGTAATGGGCTGGGGTAGGGGGGGGTGTGATGGAGTAGCTATGCCATTTTTCTTAAAGATTTTCATCCATATTACCGGGACCAGACATTACATTAAAGCCGCAAGCAGTTTTAAATGTCTTTTTTTCCTTTAGAAATGTAATTTTGTGCAGGGACAGTTCTAAACACGGGAAACACGTGGCACTTCACAGGCATACTTTAGACACCCCCCAGGTACGATATTTAAAGGAATATTTTCACTTTATGCATCATTAAAATGACTGCTCCAGAAAAACGGACGTTTTTAAAACTTATTTTTGCATTGATACATGTCCCCTGGTGCAGAACCCGGGTTCCCAAACCCTTTTTAGGACAATAACATGCATAATAGTCGTTATAATTAGCACTTTAGATTTCGAACGTTCGCATCCATTGTATTTAATAGGGTTCTAAAGTTCGTGCGAACTTTCGGTCCGTTCGCGGGTTCTGGTGCGAACCGAACCCGGGGGTGTTCGGTTCATCACTACTCCATAAATGCATATTGCTTAAACGCATGCTGGCATGTTTTCATTTGTACTGCATACATATATGCTTAGTGTGAACTGCTTACATATGTGCTTAGTTGCATTAACCACTTGCCGCCCGCCCTATAGCGGATTGACGGCGGCAAAGTGGTTTCAAAATCCTGACTGGACGTCATATGACGTCCTCAGGATTTTGAGCTGCTGTGCGCCCCCGGGGGCGCGAATCGCGGCGATCGTTGTTGCAGGGTGTCAGTCTGACACCCTGAAACACCGATCTAGGTAAAGAGTCTCCGACGGAGACTCTTTACCACGTGATCAGCCGTGTCCAATCACGGCTGATCACGATGTAAACAGGAAAAGCCGGTGATCGGCTTTTCCTCACTCGCGTCTGTCAGATGCGAGTAGAGGAGAGCCGATCGGCTGCTCCTCTGACAGGGGGGGGGGTTTGTGCTGATCGATTATCAGTGCAGCCCCCCCGAGGATGCCCACACTGGACCACCAGGGATGCCACTGGACCATCAGGGATGCCGCCAGACCACCAGGGATGACCACCAGGGATGCCACTGGACCATCAGGGATGCCACCAGACCACCAGGGATGCCCACCACCAGGTATGCCTCCCTAGACCACCAGGAATGCCAATCAGTGCCCCTAATGGATGCCAATCAGTGCCCCTAATGGATGCCAATCAGTGCCCACAATGGATGCCAATCAGTGCCCACAATGGGCATCACTGATTGGCAGGCATTATTGTTTAGCACTGATTGGCATCCATTAGTAACACATTACAGTACAGTGCCACCTATCAGTGCCCATCCATGCCACCTATCAGTGCCCATCCATGCCCATCCGTGCCGCATTATCAGTGCTCGTCAGTGCAGCCCCATCAGTGCCCATCAGTGAAGGAGAAAACTTACTTATTTACAAAGTTTTGTAACCGAAACAAAAAAATATGTTTTTGTTTCAACATTTTCGGTCTTTTTTTAATTTTTTTAGCAGAAAATAAAAATCACAGAGGTGATCAAATACCACCAAAAGAAAGCTCTATTTGTGGGAACAAAATGATAAAAATGTAGTTTGGGTACAGTGTAGCACAACCGCGCAATTGTCATTCAAAGTGCAACAGCGCAGAACGCTGAAAATTGGTCTGGGCAGGAAGCTGTATAAGTGCCCAGTATGGAAGTGGTTAAACTATATACATATGTGTTTAGTTGTATTAAACTGTATACATATGTGCTTATTTACATTAAATTGTATACATACTTTTTTTTGCAACTGTATGTGAACCCTTTTGGAATGATATGGATTTCTGCACAAATTGGTCATAAAATGTGATCTGATCTTCATCTAAGTCACAACAATGGACAATCACAGTCTGCTTAAACTAATAACACACAAATAATTAAATGTTACCATGTTTTTATTGAACACACCATGTAAACATTCACAGTGCAGGTGGAAAAAGTATGTGAACCCTTGGATTTAATAACTGGTTGAACCTCCTTTGGCAACAATAACTTCAACCAAACGTTTCCTGTAGTTGCAGATCAGACGTGCACAACAGTCAGGAGTAATTCTTGACCATTCCTTATTACAGAACTGTTTCAGTTCAGCAATATTCTTGGGATGTCTGGTGTGAATCGCTTTCTTGAGGTCATGCCACAGCATCTCAATCGGGTTGAGGTCAGGACTCTGACTGGGCCACTCCAGAAGGCGTATTTTCTTCTGTTTAAGCCATTCTGTTGTTAATTTACTTCTATGCTTTGGGTCATTGTCCTGTTGCAACACCCATCTTCTGTTGAGCTTCAGCTGGTGGACAGATGGCCTTAGTTCTCCTGAAAAATGTTTTGATAAACTTGGGAATTAATTTTTCCTTCGATGATAGCAATCCGTCCAGGCCCTGACGCAGCAAAGCAGCCCCAAGCCATGATGCCCCCACCACCATACTTCACAGTTGGGATGAGGTTTTGATGTTGGTGTGCTGTGCCTCTTTTTCTCCACACATAGTGTTGTGTGTTTCTTCCAAACAACTCAACTTTGGTTTCATCTGTCCACAGAATATTTTGTCAGTACTGCTGTGGAATATCCAAGTGCTCTTGTGCAAACTGTAAACGTGCAGCAATGGTTTTTTTTGGACAGCAGTGGCTTCCTCTGTGGTATCCTCCCATGAAATCCATTCTTGTTTAGTGTTTTACGTATCGTAGATTTGCTAACAGGGATGCTAGCATATGCCAGAGACTTTCGTAAGTCTTTAGCTGACACTCTAGGATTCTTCTTCACCTCATTGAGCAGTCTGCGCTGTGCTCTTGAAGTCATCTTTACAGGACGCCCACTCCTAGGGAGAACAGCAGCAGTTCTGAACTTTCTCCGTTTATAGACAATTTGTCTTACCATGGACTGATGAACAGCAAGGCTTTTGGAGATACTTTTATAACCCTTTCCAGCTTTATGCAAGTCAACAATTCTTAATCGTAGGTCTTCTGAGAGCTCTTTTGTGCGAGGCATCATTCACATCAGGCAATGCTTATTGTAAAAAGAAAACCCAGAACTGGTGTGTGTTTTTTATAGGGCAGGGCAGCTGTAACCAACACCTCCAATCTCATCTCATTGATTGGACTCCAGTTGGCTGACACCTCACTCCAATTAGCTCTTGGAGATCTCATTAGTCTAGGGCAGGGGTCTCAAACTGGTGGCCCTCCAGCTGTTGCAGAACTACATTTCCCATGAGGCATTGCAAGGCTAAACAGTTACAAGCATGACTCCCATAGGCAGAGGCATAATGGGACTTGTAGTTCCGCAACAGCTGGAGGGCCGCAGGTTTGAGACCCCTGGTCTAGGGGTTCACATACTTTTGTCCACCTGCACTGTGAATGTTTACATGGTGTGTTCAATAAAAACATGGTAACATTTAATTATTTGTGTGTTATTAGTTTAAGCAGACTGTGATTGTCCATTGTTGTGACTTAGATGAAGATCAGATCACATTTTATGACCAATTTGTGCAGAAATCCATATCATTCCAAAAGGGTTCACATACTTTTTTTTGCAACTGTATGTGCTTATTTGCCTAGGACTACATACATATCTGTTTTTTTTTTTTTTTTGCCTACGACTATATACATGTGTGTTTATTTGTCTAGGGATACATACATATGTGCTTATTGCCTTGAGCTGCATACATAGATGTATGAATGTCAAAAATACTTGTATACCTGCATGTTTGCATACCTGGGTACCTGCATACCTACGGGGTTGTACAGCGGTAGACCAACATTGCCTCGGCCTGCATCCTTGTGGAACTGTGTATAAGTTTGTCTAATACAGTCACTTTATTATGTATCTGTTAGACTAGCTAAATGACTTAGAAGGGTGAGGCAGGTACACTGCCCTCAGGTTCAGTGGTCTGGCAATTTTCACGTCTCCTGTTGGACCAATGGCATCAGGGTGATCTGAGCCACTGTTGCGCCTGATCTCAGATCAAGCCTGGTTAGTACTTGATTGGGAGACTGCCCAGGTTTTCCTCCTAAGTGAGGGAGGCATCTGAGTTTGCTGTGTTTGAGAGTATCTCAGACCATACAATTTTAGAGCAGTCTCTGAGGTCGTTCACTCCTTCCTTAGTGGGGTCAGTCTTGGCCTTGCGTTGGGTTTTGGAGCAAAAGTTATGGGCTCTTTATTGTAAAACAATTAAATGGTAGCAGCTTCAAAACGAATTAGGAACTAGACATGTGCGCCGTCAATAAATTAGTTTTGTTTCGTTCCGTTCCGTTTCGTATTAGCCGTTAATTCGTATTTCGTAATTCGTGTCCGAAATTCAATTTGGATTCGTACGAAATACAAATTTTCGTAAAGTTCATTAACTTTTCGTAACAATTATGAACGTTCGTTATGATGAATTTAAAAAGCAAAAAATACCTTTCTCAATATGGCAGTCGTCGGACTCATTATGCTCATTATGAGGGGCTCCCACCATCCCTGTGCTGTGCTGACTTCCTCCTGGGGCTGTACCCCTGCTGTGCTCATTATGAGGGGCTCCCACCATCCCTGTGCTGACTTCCTGGGTTTGTACCCCCTGCTGTGCTCATTATAAGGGGCTCCCACCATCCCTGTGCTGTGCTGACTTCCTGGGTTTGTACCCCTGCTGTGCTCATTATGAGGGGCTCCCACCATCCCTGTGCTGTGCTGACTTCCTCCTGGGGCTGTACCCCTGCTGTGCTCATTATGAGGGGCTCCCACCCTCCCTGTGCTGTGCTGACTTCCTCCTGGGGCTGTACCCCTGCTGTGCTCATTATGAGGGGCTCCCACCATCCCTGTGCTGTGCTGACTTCCTCCTGGGGCTGTACCCATGCTGTGCTCATTATGAGGGGCTCCCACCATCCCTGTGTTGTGCTCATTATGAGGGGCTCCCACCATTCCCGTGCTGTGCTGACTTCCTGGGGCTGTACCCTTGGCTGTGCTCATTATGAGGGGCTCCCACCATCCCTGTGATGTGCTCATTATGAGGGGCTCCCACCATCCCTGTGCTGTGCTGACTTCCTCCTGGGGCTGTACCCCTGCTTTGCTCATTATAAGGGGCTCCCACTATCCCTGTGCTGTGCTCATTATAAGGGGCTCCCACCATTCCTGTGCTGTGCTGACTTCGAAAAAAAGGGAGCCGCTCAGGTGTGGGAATCCTCCAATCACCTCCTCCCAGCAGCCAAGGGTGCAGACAATGCTACTAACAGCAAACAGGAACAAAAAAGTCTTCTGGACTGCAGCACTCCAAAGATAAAAGCCTTTATTAAAATAGGAAATCCAAAATGCACACTGTACAACGGTACACAACACAGGTCAAAAAAATCTGGCTAACATGTTTCGCACTGTGCTAGTGCTTATTCATAGCTACCCAATGCACAAAAGTTAAACTAATATATACCCTAAAAAAGGAAGATCATGTGATCTAACACCACGTGAAAACAATAATTCAATGATTCAATGATTGACTGGTGAATGAGTGATTCGAATGGAATAGTGAAAAAATGTGTGACCTGCCAATCACTGTAATAAATCATTGGGTGTTGGTCAGGTTTCCATTGCAACATGCCCAATATCCACACCACCACTGCCCATTATTGCTTGCCAGCCATATAACATTCTAAAGTTCTGTTATTTTACAGGGACCTTTTGTCTTTTCTTTTTTCCTTTTAGTTCTGGATTTTATCCATATTTCATTCAGGAAATCGAATGGACTTGGTCTTTTCTCTTTTGCACAAGTGTTCAACTAGTGGCCGATTGATTTTGATTTTAATTGTGTTATAAGTTTATATGTGGGTATTTTACATACTGTACATGTGTATTCTGGTTATCTTTTTGTTTTAGGTCATATTGTGCTATAGTTTGTGACCAAGGATTATGTGTAGCCCTTATGAATACACACATATACACAGTTTTTGTATTTGGCATTCATGGGTCATACGCATCCTTCATCTGGTTATTTATTTGTGGCTAGGGATGAGCTTCGTGTTCGAGTCGAACATACGTTCGACTCGAACATCGGCTGTTCGATCGTTCGACGAAGATCGAACGATTTGGGCCGTTCGCGCCAAATTCGAGTGACGCGAACGGCCCACAATGCACTACGCCATCGCAGTGTCATCCAGGCGCTGTGATTGGCCAAGCATGCACTGTGACCCAATTATTGCTGATGGGGTTTAGTACACGCCCCACACTATAAAAGGCCGCCAGCGCGGCGGCCTTGTGTAGTGTGTTCCGGAGCAGGGAAAGAGAAGCATAGGCAGGGACAGTGACATTTTTTTTCCTTTACGAATCCTGGATTCCTTGTGTTTAGGGACAAATAAGGATAGGTAGGGAGAGTGTCAGTGACAGTGTGCTATTCTGTGCTAATCCTTGTTTGTAGGGACAGAGAGGTACAGTGAGGGAAACTGACAGTGTGCTATTCTGTTCTAAAACTATTTTGCTGAACCATATTTTCAATCCTTGAGTTGAGGGACAGAGAGCTACAGTGAGGGAAAGTGTCAGTGTGCTATTGTGTTCTAAAACTATTTTGCTGAACCATATTTCAATCCTTGAGTTGAGGGACAGAGAGGTACAGTGAGTAAAACTGACAGTGTGCTATTCTGTTCTAAATCAATTTTGCTGTTCCATATTTTCAATCCTTGAGTTGAGGGACAGAGAGGTACAGTGAGGGAAACTGACAGTGTGCTATTCTGTTCTAAAACTATTTTGCTGAACCATATTTTCAATCCTTGAGTTGAGGGACAGAGAGCTACAGTGAGGGAAAGTGTCAGTGTGCTATTGTGTTCTAAAACTATTTTGCTGAACCATATTTTCAATCCTTGAGTTGAGGGACAGAGAGCTACAGTGAGGGAAAGTGTCAGTGTGCTATTGTGTTCTAAAACTATTTTGCTGAACCATATTTTCAATCCTTGAGTTGACGGACAGAGAGCTACAGTGAGGGAAAGTGTCAGTGTGCTATTGTGTTCTAAAACTATTTTGCTGAACCATATTTTCAATCCTTGAGTTGAGGGACAGAGAGCTACAGTGAGTGAAACTGACAGTGTGCTATTCTGTTCTAAATCAATTTTGCTGTTCCATATTTTCAATCCTTGAGTTGAGGGACAGAGAGCTACAGTGAGGGAAAGTGTCAGTGTGCTATTGTGTTCTAAAACTATTTTGCTGAACCATATTTTCAATCCTTGAGTTGAGGGACAGAGAGGTACAGTGAGTGAAACTGACAGTGTGCTATTCTGTTCTAAATCAATTTTGCTGTTCCATATTTTCAATCCTTGAGTTGAGGGACAGAGAGGTACAGTGAGGGAAACTGACAGTGTGCTATTCTGTTCTAAAACTATTTTGCTGAACCATATTTTCAATCCTTGAGTTGAGGGACAGAGAGCTACAGTGAGGGAAAGTGTCAGTGTGCTATTGTGTTCTAAAACTATTTTGCTGAACCATATTTTCAATCCTTGAGTTGAGGGACAGAGAGCTACAGTGAGTGAAACTGACAGTGTGCTATTCTGTTCTAAATCAATTTTGCTGTTCCATATTTTCAATCCTTGAGTTGAGGGACAGAGAGCTACAGTGAGGGAAAGTGTCAGTGTGCTATTGTGTTCTAAAACTATTTTGCTGAACCATATTTTCAATCCTTGAGTTGAGGGACAGAGAGGTACAGTGAGTGAAACTGACAGTGTGCTATTCTGTTCTAAATCAATTTTGCTGTTCCATATTTTCAATCCTTGAGTTGAGGGACAGAGAGGTACAGTGAGGGAAACTGACAGTGTGCTATTCTGTTCTAAAACTATTTTGCTGAACCATATTTTCAATCCCTGAGTTGAGGGACAGAGAAGGACACTCGTAGAAATTATCAGTGTGCTATTCTGTGCTAAATCTTGTTTGTAGGGAGGGACAGAGTAGGACAGTGAGGGAAAGTGTCAGTGTGCTATTCTGTTCTAAAACTTTTTTGCTGAACCATATTTTCACTCCTTGTGTTTAGGGACAGAGAAGGATAGGCAGGGGACAGTGTCAGTGTCATTGTTGCTAAGCCTCCTGCACAATATACACCTGAAGGTAGCCCTTATTGCTGTTTTTCCCATCTCCCTGCAGGCCATCCATTAAAATGTCTGGAAGGCAACCAAGGAGAGGCAGACAGTCAGGAGGCAAAAAAAGAGGGCAAGCAGGCTCTGTGTCTGGGGGCAACAGTGCTGGTCGTGTACGCGGTGCATTGTCATCAGCACATGGCCATGGGACACGCTTGTCCTTGTTTTCGGCAGCTGGACATGTTGAGCCACATCATGCCGAAGACTTGGTAGAGTGGATGACCAAGCCCACCTCATCCTCCTCATCCTCTCTCACCCAGGCTCAGGGTAGTGGCAAAGCAGCTGCCAAAGTGTCCTCTTCTCTGGTATCATTATCTTCATTAGTCAATCCTTCCCTAGACCCACCATGCCCTCCTCCTGAGGAGTCCCCCGAACTGTTTGAGCACAGTGTTGGGTACATGCTCCAGGAGGATGCCCAGCGTTTGGAAGGATCTGATGATGATACCCAGCTAGAGGAAGGCAGCAGCGTGAGAGCAGAGAGAGGGGATGCTCAAGAAGGACACCAATCTGGCAGTCATGTTCCAGCAGCTGCAGCATACTGCCAGATTGGCTCCAGTGATGAGGAGGGAGGGGATGATGAGGTCACTGACTCCACGTGGGTGCCTAATAGGAGAGAGGAGGAGGAGGAGGATTAGGAGGAGGCACATCTCCAACGAGGCAGGATGCCCTTGAGTGGCCAGCGTATGGGCAGCACACCGACGGAATCACACCGCAGAGCTACGCCTGTGCAGGGCGCTGCCTCTGCCCGTCATTCAAAAAGTTCTTTGGTGTGGGCCTTTTTTGAGGCGAGTGCATCAGATCGCACAGCTGCTGTTTGCAACATATGTCTCAAGCGTATATCGCGTGGCCAAAACATCAGCCGCTTGGGCACCACATGCTTGATCAGACATATGTTGACCTGCCATGCAGCTCGTTGGCAAGCCTACCTTAAAGACCCACACCAAAGAACAAAGCTGACCTCTTCTTGCACCGCATCAGCTGGGATCTCCAACCCCACTATACCTTCACTCCTCTCTGAAACCTGCTCTGAGAGGAATGAAGGTGTAGAATTAGGTGTGTCACAGGCAAGTACTTGCGGGCACTCTGCTAGCAGTACACCAACGTCCGATTCTAGCAGGCAAATTTCCCTGCCCCAGCTGCTGGACCGTCGAAAGAAGTTCACTCCCAGCCATCCACATGCCCAGCGGTTGAATGCTAGCTTGGCTAAATTGCTAGCGCTTCAACTGCTGCCTTTTCAGTTGGTAGACTCGGCCCCCTTCCGTGAGTTTGTGCAATGTGCGGTTCCTCAGTGGCAGGTTCCCAAACGACACTTTTTCGCATGGAAGGCTATTCCGGCTCTCTACAGGCATGTGGAAGGCAATGTCTTGGCCTCGCTGGACAGGGCGGTCAGCGGTAAGGTGCATATTACCGCTGACTCATGGTCCAGCAGGCATGGACAGGGACGTTACCTTTCTTTCACGGCCCATTGGGTCACTCTTTTGGCAGCTGGGAAGGATGCAGGACATGGTGCAGTAGTGTTGGAGGTTGTTCCACCCCCACGCCTCCAAAATGCTACTACTGGTTGTGACACACCTCTCTCCTCCACCCCCTCCTCTTCTTCTTCCTCCATGGCCTCTTCCTGTGGTTTGTCCTCGGAACCAGCGGTGCTCCGTAGGCGTTCAAGGGGCTACGCAAGTACGCAGGCAAAAAGATGCCATGCCGTGCTTGCGCTGGTGTGTTTAGGGGACAGGAGCCACACTGGGGCAGAGGTCCTGTCTGCTCTGCAGGGGCAGGCCGAGAGGTGGTTGACGCCACGCCAGCTTAAGCCAGGAATGGTGGTTTGCGACAATGACACCAACCTCCTCTCCGCCCTCCGACAGGGACAACTGACCCATGTGCCCTGTATGGCTCACGTCCTTAACCTGGTGGTGCAGCGGTTCTTGGGCAGGTACCCGGGCTTACAGGATGTCCTGAGGCAGGCCAGGAAAGTCTGTGTGCATTTCCGCAGATCTTATAATGCCAGTGCTCGCCTGGCTGAGCTTCAAAAGGAGTTGAACCTGCCCAAGAACCGCCTTATATGTGACATGCCCACCAGGTGGAACTCAACGTTGGCCATGCTGCAGCGGCTGCACACGCAGCAGAGGGCCATCAATGAGTACCTGTGTGACTACGGCACCAGGACAGGGTCAGGGGAGCTCGGGTTTTTTTCACCACGCCAGTGGGGCATGATCAGGGATGCATGCACTGTCCTGGCACCATTTGAGGAGGCCACGAGGATGGTGAGCAGTGACAGTGCATGCATCAGTGACACTGTACCTCTTGTCCACCTGTTGGAGCACACGCTGCGTGGAATAATGGACAGGGCACTTGAGGCAGAACAGAGGCAGGAAGAGGAGGACTTCCCTGCCTCTCAAGGCCCCCTTTACCCAGACAGTGTTCCTTCTGTCCCACCCATCGCACAGGAAGAGGAGGAGGAGGATTGTGTCAGCATGGAGGTGGAGGCTGGCACTCAGCATCATCAGCAGCAGTCTTTTAGGGATGATTTACAGTCCCAAGAAACCAGTGGACTTGTACGTGGCTGGGAGGAGGTGGCTGCGGATCATGTCGTCCTTAGTGACCCAGAGGACTCCGGACTGAATGCCTCAGCTATCCTACGCTGCATGGCCTCCCTGATCCTGCAAAGTCTGCGGAAGGATCCTCGTATTCTTCGGATCAAGGAGAGGGACCATTACTGGCTGGCCACTCTCCTTGATCCACGGTACAAGGGTAAGGTTGCGGACCTTATCGTACCGTCGCAGAGGGAGCAGAGGATGAGACAACTCCGGGAGGCCTTGCAGAAAGGTCTGTGCAACGCGTTCCCAGAGACTGGGAGGTTACAAACTCCTGGTCCTGGACAACGAGTTGCTGAGGCTTCGGGCAGTCAAAGAAGGAGCGGTGGGGAAGGTGGCCGCCTGACCGATGCGTTCAGACAATTCTTTAGTCCGCAGCCCCAAAGTATGATCGGTTCCAGCAACCATCGCCAGCGTCTGATATACATGGTGCAGGAATACCTAGGGGCAAGGTCAGACTTGGACACCTTCCCCACCGAAAATCCTCTGGCTTACTGGGTCTTGAGGATGGATCACTGGCCAGAGCTTGCACAGTATGCAATTAAGCTACTGGCCTGTCCTGCATCCAGCGTTCTTTCAGAACGCACATTCACTGCTGCTGGAGGATTTGTCACGGATCACAGGGTGCGCCTGTCCACCGACTCGGTTGATCGACTGACTTTCATCAAGATGAACCAGTCTTGGATCACCACCAGCTACCACACACCAGATGCTGATATAACAGACTAATTGATTTTAAAATGTCACATCCCTTCAAGACTGATGCTGAGTGCCTGTGCTGTTATGTTGTCTGGCTATCCTCCTCCTCCTCCTCAATGATACGATTAACGATGATAGCTTGGAAGATCATTTTGGTTTATGGGTGACGCCACCAGTGGCTAAGGCCCAATTTTTCAGCCCCTGTTTAACAGGGGCGTGTAATTAAAATTTTTGATGCAATACTTTGCAACAGGCCTCATTGCTGTGCTCCAAGTACAGTATCTGTGAGGGTTTGCAGTGTTGTGCCACCAGTGCCTAAGGCCCAATTTTTCAGCCCCTGTTCAACAGGGGCATGCAATTATAATTATTGATCTAATAATTCACAGCAGGGCCCATTGCTGCAACCACCAAGAGTAACTGTCAGGCCTTACAGTGTTGTGCCACCAGCAACACCATCACCACCACCACCACCACCAAAGGCCCAGTTTTTCAGCCCCTGTTCAACAGGGGCATGCAATTATAATTATTGATCTAATAATTCACAGCAGGGACCATTGCTGCACCCACCAAGAGTAACTGTCAGGCCTTACAGTGTTGTGGCACCAGCACCACCATCAAAGGCCCAATTTTTACTACCACTGATCAACAATTATATGTTATTACAATTCCTGATATTATACTTGACAGCAGGGCGTTCCAGCACCCACCAAGAATAACTGTGAGTGCTTTCAGTGTTGTGCCAACACCAACACCTAAGGGGCCAATTTCTGCAGAGTATATACGGAAGGTCCCTACTTTCAAACATCCAACTTACAAACTACTACTACTTGCAAACGGAAGAAGACAACAGGAAGTGAGAGGAAATCTACCCCTTGGAAGGAAAATTCTCTCCTGTAAGAATTAATATGGGAGAAAGGTGTCTCCTCTCTACTGATGCTTTATCACCAATCCTTGTTTCAATACAAACACCACATTTCAAAAACAGTTGTCATTGGGACGCAAAGTGAGGTGAAATGTTCTGAACAGGGGCACAGACAGCAAAAAAAATGTGACAGGGGTGATAACCATTCCCTATGTTTTCCAAAAAGCTAAAAAAAAGGAATTTGGCATGGAGCTACACTTAAACAATGCAGCTGTTCAAAATTACAAACAGATTCTACATAAGAACAAACCTACAGTCCCTGTCTTGTATGCACCGCCTGTATACGGCTGTTCAGAGTATATAGGGGCTTTTTTATTTTGTGTGCGGGGTTCCCCTTAATATCCATACAAGACCCAAAGGGGCTGGTAATGGGCTGGGGTAGGGGGGGGGGGGGGGTTGATGGGGTAGCTATGCCATTTTTCCTAAAGATTTTCATCCATATTACCGGGACCAGACATTGCATTAAAGCCGCAAGCAGTTTTAAATGGCTTTTTTTCCTTTAGAAATGTTATTTTGTGCAGGGACAGTTCTAAACACGGGAAACACGTGGCACTTCACAGGCATACTTTAGACACCCCCCAGGTACAATATTTAAAGGAATATTTGACTTTTTTTTTTCACTTTATGCATCATTAAAATGACTGCTCCCGGAAAACGTCCGTTTTTAAAACTTCTTTTTGCATTGATACATGTCCCCTGGTGCAGAACCCGGGTTCCCAAACTCTGTTTCGGACAATAACATGGATAATAGTCGTTATAATTAGCACTTTAGAATCCGAACGTTCGCATCCATTGTATTTAATAGGGTTCTAATGTTCGCGCGAACTTTCGGTCCGTTCGCGGGTTCTGGTGCGAACCGAACTCGGGGGTGTTCGGCTCATCACTATTTGTGGCATCCTATATGTTAATTTGATGAAAGACAGGCATGTATGTTAATGTTCACGTTTTGTTCTACACATCTATGGGGTTAATTCATTGATCTTGTATGTGTTTGGATCCTATGGCGGGGTTTTGGATTTTTATGACATTTTTTGCCCTGATTCATGCCACACATGTAGCGATATCGTGCATTTGTTCAATGCACTATTCACACACAGACGGTCATGGCTGGATTGGTCATTGGAGTAACTCTCCATTTTCTACACCATACCCCATTTATGTCATACACATATACATGCCTCTTTCTGAAAATCGAAATGTGAAACTTGAAATTCCAAACTTACATGCAAGTTTTTACACATGCATTTCCTTTTTTACTATTTTATTTTCCCGTTTTTTTCACCTGTGTACCGTTGTACAGTGTGCATTTTGGATTTCCTATTTTAATAAAGGCTTTTATCTTTGGAGTGCTGCAGTCCAGAAGACTTTTTTGTTCCTGTTTGCTGTGCTGACTTCCTCGGGCTGTATCCCTGCTGTCCTCATTATGAGGGGCTCCCACCATTCCTGTGCTGTGCTGACTTCCTGGGGCTGTACCCCTGCTGTGCTCATTATGAGGGGCTCCCACCATTCCTGTGCTGTGCTGACTTCCTGGGGCTGTACCCCTGCTGTGCTCATTATGAGGGGCTCCCACCATCCCTGTGCTGTGCTGAGTTCCTCCTGGGGCTGTACCCCTGCTGTGCTCATTATAAGGGGCTCCTACCATCCCTGTACTGTGCCGACTTCCTGGGTTTTTAACTTCATCATAACGAATAATCGTAATTATTATGACAATAATAAAACGATATGTAGCAATACCCTCAACTAAGAGGGCCGCAGATTCGGTTTGGGCCCTGAATACAGCTCCACCAACCCCCGGCAATCTACTCGACCCTTTCTGGCACAGTTAGTCTAGGGGTATACACATTTAATACTTATACTTTATGAGAGACTCAGACACAGAGTAGTTATAAAGGATTAACAGATTTTACTTTCAGCTATGCAAAGGGAATGAACATTGATAACAACTTGACCTTTAGATTATACGCAGAGCCCTGCAATATCACAATATCAGTCACACTACACCATAGAGAGGAGGGGGGGGTGTAAGGAGATGCCACGTGGGGCGACTGTTAACTAGGCGCCCTGTGGCGCAATAACTAAACTAGGTCCCTAATGAATCAGGCCTGATTCCTAATTCTAGAACTCAGTCCTGTATGAACGATGGATTCTTCACCGGCATCTGTAGAGGTGGTGCACTTAAGAATAAACAACAATTTGTAATCCAGGAAAAAAGGAATGTTGATAACTGGCAACACTACACTGGAGATCCTCTGGATCAGTCCTGCTGTGGATCTCCAGTGAGAGTCT
This sequence comes from Rana muscosa, assembly GCA_029206835.1. Lineage (NCBI taxonomy): Eukaryota > Metazoa > Chordata > Amphibia > Anura > Ranidae > Rana > Rana muscosa. The sequence goes on from CM055116.1 coordinate 736,639,158, forward strand.
TTAACATGAGGTAGCAGGCCTCGGCAGTCTATAGGCACAGTACTATCAAACAGGTTATGGAATGAGCTTACGCTCGCTCACCCGCCGGACGCGATCTCCGTCCGGGACTTCCACCGGCTGTGTCTTCACTCGCCCACAGCGGTCGCTGCGATCGGGTCCCCGATCCAGTCTAGGCAGTAAGTAGAGATGTCGGATGCCACCCAGGCTCGCAGTGGGGTGGAAGGCTCTTTGGTCGGCTCCGGAAAGGCCCCAGGCTTCAGGCCTTACCCAGCGCAGGTCCGCACAGGTGTATCAGTCTCTGCCGTCCCGTGTCCAAAGAGGCCGAGCCAGGCCTCGCCCCTTCCTTATATATCCCCACCCATGAGTCTCTGGGGCAGAAGCAAAACATCCTGGGAACCAGTGGGGTTCTGGGAACAGTAGTTTGAGAGTCTTTAAAGGAACCCCGCTACACACTTCCCCCACTTAAACTCTTTGGTCCCCAAAGATAAACTTCAACAAATACTGTGTACAATTTTGGACAGTGTCGAGTATGATGTTGGCATAGGGAATTCCCACCAAAATTTTGGGATGGAACCCTCTTGCCCACAGGTCACACTACCATGAGTGACCTGCCTAACTGTGCCAGAGTGTGAGCTGGGGTTGCCCTCCACCAAATGGACAGTGGAGGGATCAGGATGCTCAACACTTCTCCTAGCCGTTACAACAGAGTCCTCTGAGCTCGTCCCCATTTGGGGGTAAGTTAGTTTCTTGGGAGGCCTGATAACTCTGCGAGCCCTCTGCTCCCTTGGGACTTCCGGCTCCAGCGCCACATGCTCTTCTTCAGGAATAAGTTCAGGTAACATTTCTAGTTCTGGAACCTCCGATTCAGAAGTTGACTGATAATTGGAATCTCTAGGATCCTCCTCTGAGCAAGTGTCAGGAACATCTTCCCAGTAATCAGCTGAGGGACTGAAGGGTATGAATTCAGTGGCCTCTGGATTCAGCGTTGCATCTGGAGTATCCCCTGTATTTGGGAGATCTATGGCGGACGGTCCCGGAGTCGAGGAAGGCCACAACCAGTCCAGTTCTCCTCCTTCATCTGTACTCAGTTGAGAGGCCTCCCCCTCTTCAGCTCGAGAGGTCTGAGACCGAGTACTCGGCCTGGGGATATCCAGGATAGAGACTGGTTCAGGGGGGTCCCTTGCTGGGGGTATCCTGACTGCTTCAGCAAGTGGAAGCAAGTGGTTTTGATGCCACGTCTTCAGGGGTCCCACCTTCCCTTCGGGCTTTAGTTTGTAAACAGGCAACCCAGGCAACTTCCTACAGACGACACAGGGCTCCAATCTCCATCTGTCTGCAAGCTTGTGTTTCCCAGGGATTCCCAGATTGCGTAGCAGTACTCGGTCCCCGGGCTGCAAATCCTGCACTCGAACCTTCAGATCGAAATTTCTCTTGTTGCCGGCCCCCCTTTGGTCCGAGGCCGCCTGGGCCTGTTCATAGGCCACCTGCAAGCTGCGTCTAAGTCTGTCCACGTATCCCTTGTGAGATGTAGCTGAGGTATGATCTACAGAAGTGCCAAAAGCCAGATCCACTGGCAACTTTGCTTCTCTCCCAAACATGAGTCGATAAGGGGAGTAGCCAGTAGCATCACTCGTGGTACAGTTATAAGCATGCACTAGGGCGGATATGTGTTGGCTCCAATGTTGCTTCTTCTCTGTTTCTAAAGTCCCCAACATGTTGAGCAGGGTCCGGTTAAATCTCTCCGGCTGAGCATCTCCTTGTGGGGTGGTAAGGTGTGGTTCTGGTCTTCTTTATTCCCAATGAGTCCAGAAGTTTCCGGATCAACCGACTCTCAAAGTCCCTATCTTGATCTGAGTGGAGTCTCTGTGGTAGTCCGTAATGGACAAAATACTTCTCCATAAGTATCTTGGCCACGGTGGATGCCTTCTGATCTTTGGTTGGGAAAGCTTGGGCATAGCGGGTGAAATGGTCGGTTATTACCAGAACATTCCCCAATCCACTCAGGTCGGGTTCGAGGCAGAGAAAATCAACGCATACCAGATCCATTGGGCCTTGACTCTGTAAGTGGCCCATTGGGGCAGCTTGATGGGGTAGAGTCTTTCTCTGAATGCATCGTGCACATGAATGGCAATACTCCTCTACTTCTGCCCTCATGCAGGGCCAATAGAACCGACTTCTGACAAGCTGGAAGGTCCTTTCTGCCCCTAGGTGACCATGATGGTCATGTAGGGCAATTAGTACAGTCTCTCGGTGCTTCTCTGGGAGGAACAACTGCCACTTATCTTCTGAGTCATCAGAGGGGCCCCTTCGGTAGACCACTCCCTGATGCACCTGCAGCCTGTCCCATTCCTTCCTCAACAGGCGAGCCTCCTTTGAGGGGTGATGTAGGAGTTTGTTGGGATCCTGATTCTCCAGTGCTTCGAGGATCAATCTCCCCATGGGGTCTTCCAGTTGGTCACACCTCAACTCCCTCTTGGATAGCTTTGGCAGGTTATCTTCTTCAAGCTGCGTTACTCCACAATAGTGTTTAGGGACTCCTACCATTGTAACTCCTATCTCCTCTGCCCTGGAGCCTCCTCTGGCTTGAAACCCAGCTCCTTGACAAAGGGCCCGCACTACCTCGGGTGCCACTTGGGACCAGTCTTCCCAGTCATTGGTCGTGGCATGAGATCTCCGGGACAGGGCATCTGCATCCCTATTTCCAGCCCCTGGTCTGTACTTCAGACTGAAGTTGAATCCAGACAATGCAGCCAACCATCTGTGTCTGGTTGCATCTAGTCTTGCGGTGGTGAAGAGGTAGGTCAGGGGGTTGTTATCTGTCTTCACAGTAAACTCTGCCCCATAGAGGTAGTCTTTTAGCTTGTCTACTACTGCCCATTTGAGAGCCAGAAATTCCAGCTTATGAGTGGGGTAGTTCTTTTCTGAGGGGGTCAGGCTCCTGCTCACATAGGCCACTGGTCGCAGTTGTCCTTCATATTCTTGGTAGAGCACTCCGCCTAGGCCCTCCTGGCTGGCTCGACATGTGTAGCGATACCCTCAACTAAGAGGGCCGCAGATTCGGTTTGGGCCCTGAATACAGCTCCACCAACCCCCGGCAATCTACTCGACCTTTTCTGGCACAGTTAGTCTAGGGGTATACACATTTAATACTTATACTTTATGAGAGACTCAGACACAGAGTAGTTATAAAGGAATAACAGATTTTACTTTCAGCTATGCAAAGGGAATGAACATTGATAACAACTTGACCTTTAGATTATACGCAGAGCCCTGCAATATCACAATATCAGTCACACTACACCATAGAGAGGGGGGGTGTAAGGAGACGCCACGTGGGGCGACTGTTAACTAGGCACCCTGTGGCGCAATAACTAAACTAGGTCCCTAATGAATCAGGCCTGATTCCTAATTCTAGAACTCAGTCCTGTATGAACGATGGATTCTTCACCGGCATCTGTAGAGGTGGTGCACTTAAGAATAAACAACAATTTGTAATCCAGGAAAAAAGGAATGTTGATAACTGGCAACACTACACTGGAGATCCTCTGGATCAGTCCTGCTGTGGATCTCCAGTGAGAGTCTTTAACATGAGGTAGCAGGCCTCGGCAGTCTATAGGCACAGTACTATCAAACAGGTTATGGAATGAGCTTACGCTCGCTCACCCGCCGGACGCGATCTCCGTCCGGGACTTCCACCGGCTGTGTCTTCACTCGCCCACAGCGGTCGCTGCGATCGGGTCCCCGATCCAGTCTAGGCAGTAAGTAGAGATGTCGGATGCCACCCAGGCTCGCAGTGGGGTGGAAGGCTCTTTGGTCGGCTCCGGAAAGGCCCCAGGCTTCAGGCCTTACCCAGCGCAGGTCCGCACAGGTGTATCAGTCTCTGCCGTACCGTGTCCAAAGAGGCCGAGCCAGGCCTCGCCCCTTCCCTATATATCCCCACCCATGAGTCTCTGGGGCAGAAGCAAAACATCCTGGGAACCAGTGGGGTTCTGGGAACAGTAGTTCGAGAGTCTTTAAAGGAACCCCGCTACACATATTAACGAAAATTCTTATTTTGTCTGATTTTCAATCTCCCATCAACTACCAATACCAGCCTCCCACATTAATCACCTCAGCCCCGGACCATTTTGGCTGGTTAACCACTTCCTTACCGCCCATAGTCATATGACGTCCACAGATGGGATCTCCCATCCTGGGTGGACGTCATATGACGTCCCCTGTTTGAGGGGGGATATCTGAATGACGGGTGCAGCTAGAGGCATCATTCAGATATCCATTTTTTGTGCCGGCGATTCTGCGCACCATAAGAACGATCATAGCGGCGGTTCCGCCGCTTGATCGTTCTTATAGGCGGCGGGAGGGGACAACCCCCCCCCCCCTCCCGCCGCCATCCGGTGCTTCTCCGGGCTCTCCCGTGCGATCGGGGACCCGGAGCGAATCTTCCGGCGTCGTTGGTGGGTCACGTGACGAGCATAGAGATGACTGGTGACCAGATGGTCACCAGTCATCTCTATGATTGTCGGAGGCCCGGGCGCGATGTGATGACGTCACGCCCGGGTCCTCAGATGTAAACAAAGCCGCCATTGCGGCTTGTAAGTATGAGATTGGTGAAAAAAATTCACGATCTCATACTTTCCAGCCTGGAGGAGAGATGTGGGGTCTTATTGACCCCGCATCTCTCCATAAAGAGGACCTGTCACACACATTCCTATTACAAGGGATGTTTACATTCCTTGTAATAGGAATAAAAGTGATCAAAAAAAAAAAAAAAGTCAAATAAGTGTTAAAAATAAATAAGTAAAATAAAAAAATAAATAATAATTAAAAAAAAATTAAAACGCCCCTGTCCCCGGTAGCTCGCGATCAGAAGCGAACGCACACGTTAGTCCCGCCCACATATGTAAACGCCGTTCAAACCACATATGTGAGGTATCGCCGCGTGCGTTAGAGCGTGTGCAACAATTCTAGCACTAGACCTCCTCTGTAACTCTAACCTGGTAACCTGTAAAAAAAATTAAAGCGTCGCCTATGGAGATTTTTAAGTACCGAAGTTTGGCGCCATTCCATGTGTGCGCAATTTTAAAGCGTGACATGTTAGGTATCTATTTACTCGGCGTAACATCGTCTTTCACAAATAAATTGGGCTAACTTTACTGTTTTGTTATTTTTGAATTCACGAAACCAATTTTTTTCCCAAAAAAAGGCGTTTGAAAAATTATTGCGCAAATACCGTGCAAGAAAAAAAGTTGCAATGACCGTCATTTTATTCCCTAGGGTGTCTGCTAAAAAAACATATATAATGTTTGGGGGTTCTGAGTAATTTTCTAGCAAAAGAATGATGATTTGTACATGTAGGAGAGAAGTGCCAGAATAGGCCCGGTATTGATGTGGTAAAAAAAGCCCGGTGTTGAAGTGGTTAAAGACCAGGCCACTTTTTGCGATTCGGCACTGCGTCGCTTTAACTGACAATTGCGCGGTCGTGCGACGTGGCTCCCAAACAAAATTGACGTCCTTTTTTTCCCACAAATATAGCTTTCTTTTGGTGGTATTTGATCACCTGCGGTTTTTATTTTTTGCGCTATAAACAAAAGTAGAACGACAATTTAAAAAAAATGCTATTTCTTGTTCATACATCACGGGACACAGAGCAGCATAGTCATTACTATGTGGGTTATATAGAATTACCTTCAGGTGCTGGCACTGGCAACTTCCAAAACAGGAAGTACCCTCCCCTATATAAGCCCCTCCCATCCGGGAGTACCTCAGTTTTTTGCCAGTGTCTAAGGTGTTGGCCAAGGTTAACATGTATTCATCTGGGCTTGTGTACAGGTTCTCTGGGCCTTAGCAAGCTATTCCGGATCCGACCAAAAAAGCTTCATAGCTAAACGGTCGGTACCCGGGCCTTGCAGAGAAGAGCAGGGTTTTGCCTGTAATGCCTCTCTTAGGAGGGCTGGACCCTGGGATCCAGAGCTCTGGTCATACCCAAAACCAAGAGGCTATCTGTGCAGGGTGCTATACAGGTCCAGGGGAGTGGAATCCTTGGGAACCCGGTCCCTGAAGGTCTAGTACAATGCCTGCCGTGAGAGGTGAAGTTTGGGCTTCTGTGGACCAAACAAAGTCCTGCGGCGGGGAAAAGGTAAGTGGGGGCCCCTCAGGAACTTGGTTCTATTGAGGGGACCCCCAAGCCTAATATGTCTTTCTGCCTGTTACCTAAAGGTATTCCCGCTAATAGCTGTATATGCCTAAGAAATCCTAGAAATGTATTTTCATAAAGGAAGTTTTAAAAACTGTAAACCTGGAAATGTTTTTCATAAAGGAGGTTTTTAAAAAAAAAAAGACAAAAGTGCGGTACCTGTGTTTGTCCACTAGAGGCCGCTGTGGAACGTCTTTTTTTCTTGGGACTATTCCTTCCATGGTGAAAGTCCAGGCAGATGAGTGAGCTCTCTATCAGGGAAGCTGCATTCCTCTGTCATGCTGCCAAGTAGTTTCCTTCCATCCCCGAGTCCTGGTGAAACAGGGACCCTGGCTCCTCTCCCTACAGGGCGCCAAGAGCGCACACGTGCACGCGCGCGCACACACGCTTTCTTTTTATAGATTTAGCTTCAAAAAAGTGGGCGGAGCCTGGCGGATGACGCGCTCTGTGCGCCCAGTGCTTCTGCGCATGTGCGGGCGTCCCAGCAAGATAAAAGGACTCAGTCCACGCTGCTTGCTATGGACACAGAGCATGAAAAGGAGCTGGTAGCATGGTATAGGGGCTTACAGCGGGCGGTTGATACAGGCATCCCCAGAAAGACGCATTAGTAGACACCCACTGATGTACATAGCAGCAAATTGCATTAGACTATTTCAGTAAAGGGGTGTATTGCGGCTGGAATACCTCAGCTTTGAACTAAGGAATATGCCGCCTAAAAAACTCCGAGATAGACCTCTCAGGAAGTGTAGGGGGTCTCCATCGGGCTCTGAGGATCTGGAGCAGTCATCTGCACCCTCCTCCCCTGAGAAATCAGAGGTTAATACCCATAAGGAACCCCCGGGAGTGCCAGGTACTGCGGCTGTCCTCAGTCCACCTGCTCCTGCATATATAACAGAGGAGGTTTTTGCCTCAACTCTGGAAGGATTGGAGCAGAGATTGGCAGCATTGATCGCTTCTTCTCTGCAGGAAAGAAAGCGCGCCAGATCTCCATCACCTCCATTAGAGTGCCTGTTGGCAGAGCAACAGTCCCAGGAAGGGACCGACCTACCTGAAGGGGATCAGGAGGAGGTTAACTCTGTTTTTGAGGAATCGACAGTAGATGAACCATTTTCAGCATCACAGACTGAAAGATTGTGGGTCCAGACCCTAACTGACATGGTTCGATCTGCATTTAAAATGCCTCTTGTTGAACCATCAACTACTGCTGTCTCCTCATTGGGGTCGCTAAAAGCTCCCCAGGTTAATTGCTCCTTTCCAATGCATCCATTATTGGAAGGACTTATATACCAGGACTGGGAACATCCTGATAAACTATTTGTTCCGCCTAAGAAATTTCCGGTGATCTATCCCATGGAGGAAAAGTTCACCCAGAGATGGAATGTTCCTACGGTGGATGCAGCCATCTCTTCTGTGAACAAATCACTGACATGCCCAGTAGATAATGTTCAAATGTTCAAAGATCCAGTAGATAAAAAATTGGAATCTTTATTAAAATCTGCTTTTTCCACAGCAGGGGCTGTTACACAGCCAGCAGTGGCAGCTATTGGGGTCTGCCAAGCTTTAAAGGATCAGATGAAAATGGTCCTGAGGGATTTGCCAGACCAGCAGGCCCAGGCTCTGGCTGATCTGCCTAGAGCATTATGCTTTGCGGTTGACGCCATCAAGGATTCTATCCATCAGGCCTCCCGCCTCACGCTGTCTTTGGTACATATGCGTAGGCTTCTGTGGCTCAAAAACTGGTCTGCTGAAGCTCCCTGTAAGAAGCTCTTAGTTAGCTTCCCATTTCATGGGGAACGCCTTTTTGGCGAGGACCTGGATAAGTATATCCAGAAGATTTCCAGTGGTAAAAGTACTCTCTTACCGAGTAAGAAGAGGTCTAGGGGTCCATCTTTTAAGAGGACTACCTCTCCTATCCCTGCGACGTCTGCTACTAAGCAGTTCCGACGGCCTCCTCGGTCAAACTCAGGGGGTAAAAATCAGGGACAGTCACAGGGTAATAAGAAACCCTGGATCCGAAGGGGTACTAAACCAGCCTCCAAGTCAAGCCTATGAAGGGCTGCCCCCACTCAAACGGGTGGGGGGAAGACTTCAGTTGTTCGCAGAGACCTGGCGGGAGACGATCAAAGACAGATGGGTGCTCTCAGCAGTAACTCTGGGATACAAGTTGGAGTTAAAAGAGTCTCCTCCTTCCCATTTTATGTGGTCAGGCATGCCAAGAGACCCTCTGAAAAGAGGGTCTCTCCTATTGGCGTTAGAACAACTATTGCTCCAAGGAGTAATTATGGAGGTTCCTATGGAAGAGTGGGGGTTGGGTTTCTACTCAAACCTTTTCACAGTCCCGAAGCCAAACGGGGACATAAGACCCATATTGGACCTAAAGAGTCTAAACAAATTTCTAAACGTCCGGTCTTTCCGGATGGAGTCGATCTGATCGGTCACCGCTGCCCTACAGGGGGAGGAATGGTTAGCCTCGATCGACATCAAAGATGCTTACTTGCATGTTCCCATCTTTCCAGGTCATCAAAAATTTCTACGCTTTGCAGTAGAAGGGCGCCATTTTCAGTTCAGAGCCTTACCATTCGGTCTGGCCACAGCACCACGAGTGTTCACAAAAATTCTGGCCCCACTGTTGGCCGATCTAAGAACACGAGGTGTAACGATAATGGCATACCTAGACGACCTGTTGTTGATGGACCACTCAGTTGCCAAGCTAGAAGTGGTAATTGTCGATACAATCAAGTATCTAGAATCTCACGGTTGGGTCATCAACCTGGACAAGTCAGCCCTACAGCCAGTGAAAAACCTGGTATATCTAGGGCTACGGCTGGATTCAGACCAGAGGAAGATTTTCTTACCTCTAGACAAGGTATCCTCTTTGAGGGGCTTGGTCCGTCTGCTTTGTGCAAAAAGACAGCCGTCCATACGCCTGTGCATGAGGCTGCTAGGAAAGATGGTAGCATCATTCGAAGCTGTGCCATACGCCCAATTCCACTCAAGGAATTTACAGAGGGCCATATTGTCAGCCTGGAACGGAAAGATTCAGGCTCTAGACTTCCCGATGGCTTTGTCCCCTTCCGTTCGGAAGAGTCTCTGCTGGTGGTTGATCCCCCAGAATCTCCAGAAGGGAAAACCCTTCAGTCCGATATCCTGGAAGGTGGTCACTACAGATGCCAGCCTTATAGGCTGGGGGTCAGTACTGGAGCAATGGTCTCTCCAGGGCAGATGGTCAAATGTAGTAAAAACCCTGCCCATCAATCTCTTAGAGATACGAGCAGCCCGGTATGCCCTAGTAGCCTGGACATCCAGACTCCAAGGGTCCCCTGTCAGAATTCAATCAGACAATGCCACAGCAGTGGCATATATCAATCATCAGGGAGGCACCAGGAGTCGTGCAGCCCAGAGGGAAGTAAGTCACATCCTGGAATGGGCAGAAAAGCATGTCCCATGTATATCAGCTGTCTTCATTCCAGGGGTGGAGAATTGGAAGGCGGACTTTCTGAGTCGCCAACAGTTATGCCCAGGGGAATGGTCCCTTCATCCCGAGGTCTTCCGAGCAATATGTCAGCGGTGGGGAACACCGGAGGTAGATCTGCTAGCATCCAGATTCAACGCAAAGGTGGACAGATTTGTCTCCCGGACAAGGGATCCCCTCGCTTGCGGCTCGGATGCTCTGGTGTTCCCTTGGGATCAGTTCAGACTGATATATGCATTCCCTCCGCTACAATTGTTGCCTCGACTCCTTCGCAGAGTCAGGTTGGAAAAGAAGCCGGTGATCCTGGTGGCTCCAGCGTGGCCCCGAAGGGCCTGGTACGCGGAGATCATAAAAATGTCTGTGGGGAGTCCTTGGACCCTTCCACGTCGTCCGGACCTGCTTTCGCAAGGACCGATATACCACCCTTCCTTACTAACTCTAAGTTTAACGGCCTGGCTATTGAATCCCACATCCTAAAGAAGAGAGGTCTCTCTAACTCTGTGGTATCAACTATAATCAATGCCAGGAAGCCTGTATCCAGGCAGATCTACTATAGAGTTTGGAAGGCGTACATCACTTGGTACGAGGCCAGAAAATGGCATCCACGTAAGTACGTTATAGGCAGAATTCTGGACTTCCTGCAGTGGGCTGTAGACAGGAAGTTTGCCTTAAGTACTATCAAGGGCCAGGTTTCGGCCTTATCAATACTATTTCAAAGGCCCCTGGCTATGCATTCACTTGTCAAATCCTTTATGCAAGGGGTGACTCGTATTATTCCACCGATTAAAGCTCCCATATGCCCATGGGATCTAAATTTGGTTCTGTCGGTTCTGCAGAAGCAGCCATTTGAACCTTTGCGGCACATTTCCTTGGTTCTACTCACCAGAAAATTGATATTTTTAGTAGCCATATGCTCGGCTAGAAGAGTGTCGGAATTAGCCGCCATGTCCTGTAAGGAGCCATATCTGGTTATTCATAAGGACAGAGTAGTATTACGCCCTCACCCAGCCTTTCTTCCTAAGGTGGTATCGAGGTTTCACTTGAACCAGGATGTGGTTCTTCCTTCTTTTTTCCCCAAACCAAGCTCGGTAGAGGAAAAGTTATTGCATTCTTTGGATGTAGTAAGAGCAGTTAAAGCTTATCTAAAAGCCACTGCTCAGATTCGTAGAACGGATTCTTTGTTTGTTCTGCCGGAAGGCCCCAGAAAGGGTCAGGCAGCATCAAAATCTACTTTAGCCAAGTGGATTCGACAGGTCATAATACAAGCCTATGGCTTGAGAAGTAGACTGCCTCCGTTCAAAGTTAGGGCGCACTCCACGAGAGCAGTTGGAACTTCATGGGCAGTGCATCACCAGGCCTCCCTGGCTCAAATTTGTAGGGCCGCGACATGGTCTTCAGTGCACACGTTTACTAGGTTCTACCAGGTGGACGTTAGGAGTCAGGAGGATGTCGCCTTTGGGCACAGTGTGTTGCAGGCCGCAAAAGATCCTCATGCCTGATGGCGCCCAGCTTATGTATGGTGTATCCCCCCCCTCATTTGGCATTGCTTTGGGACGTCCCACATAGTAATGACTATGCTGCTCTGTGTCCCGTGATGTATGAACAAGAAAGTAGGATTTTTAAAACAGCTTACCTGTAAAATCCTTTTCTTGGAGTACATCACGGGACACAGAGCTCCCACCCCTCTTTTGGGGACACGTATTGCTTTGCTACAAAACTGAGGTACTCCCGGATGGGAGGGGCTTATATAGGGGAGGGTACTTCCTGTTTTGAAAGTTGCCAGTGCCAGCACCTGAAGGTAATTCTATATAACCCACATAGTAATGACTATGCTGCTCTGTGTCCCGTGATGTACTCCAAGAAAAGGATTTTACAGGTAAGCTGTTTTAAAAATCCTACTATTTTTTACTTTTTGCTATAATAAATTTCCCCCAAAAATATATATTAAAAAAACATTTTTTTTCCTCAGTTTAGGCCGATACGTATTCTTCTACATATTTTTGGTAAAAAAAAATTGCAATCAGCGTTTACTGATTGCTTTGCGCAAAAGTTATAGCTTTTACAAAATAGGGGATAGTTTTATGGCATTTTTATCATTTTTTTTTTTTTTTTACTAGTAATGGCGGGGATCAGTGATTTTTTTCATGACTGACATTATGGCGGACACATCGGACACTTTGACACATTTTTGGGACCAGTAATTTTCACAGCGATCAGTGCTATAAAAATGCACTGATTACTGTGAAAATGACACAGGCAGTGAAGGGGTTAACCACTAGGTGGCGCTGTAGGGGTTAAGTGTTCCCGGCATAGTGTTTCTTACTGTAGGGGGGATGGGCTCTGTGTCACATGACACCGATCTCCGCTCCGAGTACACGGAGCCGAGATCAGTGTCATTGTCACTAGGCAGAGTCAGGAGATGCATGTTTACACAAGCATCTCCCTGCTCTATACCTCCATGAGTCGATCGCGGGGATCACTGCGGCGATCGAGTCCGCGGGACCCGCGGTCCGACTCACGGGGATGGCGGCAGGGTCGCGAGCGTGCCGCCGGCGGTGCGCACGCGACCACATGGACAGGCACTTAAAGGGGATGTACAGGTACGTTGATGTGCCTGTCCGTGCCATTCTGCCGACGTAAATGTACAGGAGGCGGTCGGCAAGTGGTTAAAAAAAGTCATTTTCCCAATCCTCACTTAGCAGCAGAAGAAAACCTCTGATTGGTCAACAAAACACCAGTCACGTTTCCGTTGTAACGGAATTTGGATCCAAAATTCGTCAACGAAATTTAGTTTTTCGTATAAAATTCGGAAGCATAGCAATCCGGATTTCGGATGCTTCCGAATGTACAAATTTTCGATTCGTACGAAACGAATCGCACATGTCTATTAGGAACATGAGGTCTATCTTAAGATCTCAATCCGCTGGGCATCCTTCTGTTTCAGATAAGCTTGGTCTGTTTAGTGATGACCTCTCTGCAAGAGGTAGATTGCGGGGCCCATAATCATCAGGAAACACACAGCCTCATGTGCCGGGTTGTTTCCAGCCTCATCAAAGATTTCTGTAATTGCAGTGGAAAGTCGTGTTTTATTTTTTGTGACCATCCTTCATGCTGACCATAGCTTCTCAGGTTCACAAAGCTCCTAGCTCTGGTGCTGGACTTGCTAAAGACTCAAGGGGTGTCAATCACAGTATACCTCAATAACCTTTGTTCAGGAAGCAGTTGGTCCAGATTTTCCTTCAATACATTTTGCAGTAGGAAGCTGTGTCTAGGTCGAAGCACATTCCTTATGTACAGTCCTACTCCAGGTCTTGGTAGAGGATCATTCTCTCTGTCTGGAACTTGAAGATCCAGGCATTAGATTGCCGAAGGGCTGTGTTCCCAGGGTGTTGCACAGCTAAAGATTGGTGATTGATGGTTCAGAAAGGTTGAATTCTTCCTTTCAGGTATTGGAAGATAATAACCACTGATGCCAGTTTCTCCGTTTGGTTTGAGGGTGGCTACAGTTCAGTGGATTTGGTCTCCACAGGAGAGTATACTGCCCCTAAATATCTTGGAGCTTTTGGCCAGTATGCCTTGCTCTGGATTATGGTACAAACCAGTTGTAGGTTCTATCCGGAAAAGCCTCTGGGCATATATATCAACCACCAGGTTGGCACCAGGAGTCATGCAGCTCAGGATGGTGAACCACATTCTGTCTTGGACAGCACATGTGCTGTCTCTATCGTCAGTGAATATTCCAGGTATAGATAGTGGCAGGGGGAACTCTGCAGGTGAATCTACTAGATTCCAAGTTCTACAACAAGTTGGGAAAGGTTGTGTCCAGGACAAGGGTGCCACTGACAATAGGGGTAGATGCACTGGTAAGGCCTTAGGGACCAGTTCTCCCTTATTTGACGCTTTCCCTCTGTTTCGACTTCTGCCACATCTTTTGTGAAAAATCCAGAAGGAGGTAAGACTGATACACTTGGTACACTGACATAGCGAGTCTTGTGGGGGTCTCTCCTGGGACACTCCCAGTCCAGCGGGACCTAATGGTCTTGAGTTCTGTATCTCGGCACTGTTGAGCCCCTGGAAGCCAGCTGCGGAGAAATTTAATTACAGGACTTGGAAATATTTTTTTGCCTGTGGGGGGGGAAGCCAGGAAGAGGCACCCGCAAAAATATGAGTGGGAGATTTTCTTTTTCTTTCTCAAATCGGTAGGGGAAAGGAGATTGGCCTCAAGTACCGTTAAGGGTCAGGGTTCATCTCTATACATTTTTTCCAGGGGCTGTTTCTCACTCCTTGATTCATACTTTATACAGCGTGTAATGTAGACAGTCTTGCCTGTCAGGACATTCTTGTGTCCTTGGGACTTGAATTTGATCTTGACTGTCCTTGCAGGCCACTTTTTGAACCAATCGGGAGATTCTGTTAGTCCCTTATCCTAGAAGGTGGCCTTTTTGGTCGCTATCACTTCACTACGTGGCGTGTGCCAGTTGGCGTCTCTTTCATGCAAGGAGCCGTTTTTGGTCTCGCATCATGTTAAGGTGATGTTGCGTCCTAATCCATTTTTTGCCAAGAATGGTGTCTAGTTTTAACTTGAATCAAGACAATGTCTTGCCTTCTTTTCTGATCCTCAGTTGGCAGGAGTTAGATTACTGCATACTCTGGAGGTAGTTTTGGCAGTCAGAATAACTTGATTTGTCGGTACATGTCAGGAATCCTGGTTTGTGCTGCAAGTAGAGCGCAGGATGGGCAGGAGGCATTCAAGTTAACTATTTTCATTTGGATTTGCCAGTTAATTATTTAAACCTATGGCTTGAAAGGACAAGGTCCCCCACGCCTTTTTTTGGTAAAAGCGCTCGCTACCAGGTGTGTGGGGGCATCTTGGGCCATCCACCATCAGGTGTCAGTGGCTCAGGATTTAAAGCCATTACATAGTCTTTTGTTCATACATTCGCAGAATTTTACCAGATAGATATTAAAGCCATGGAGGATACTGCTTTGGCCACAGTATGTTTTGGGAGGCAGAAAGAGTCCTTCTCAGGTGGCAGTTTCTGTGATTGTGTCTCCCTCCCCTCAAGTGAATTGCTTTTGGACATCCCATGTAGTCATTATTATGGTTGCTCTGTGTCCTGAGATGTACGATAAAGAAAATAGGATTATTTTGTCATACTTGCCTGTAAAATCCTTTTCTTGGAATACATCACGGAACACAGAGGTCCCTCCCATCTTTTTTGGGATATTCATTGCTTTGCTACAAAACTGAGGTCCTTCCTGTGTAGGAGGGGTTATATAGGGGTGGACATCCTGTTTGACTATCTGCCAGTGTCCATCCACCAGTAGCTGGCGTATAACCCATATAGTCATTATTATGGTTGCTCTGTGTCCCGTGATGTCGCCAAGAAAAGTATTTTATAAGTAAGTATGACGAAAAAAATCCTATTTTCAGCCAAAGCTTAGCATATAGGCTTTGGCCAGACTTTAGGCACCTTAAAGGCTAGCGCACATAATATTTCCCAAAGGTCCATTAATATTAGTATTTACTGTTGTCTATTGCAAAGGTACTCTGAGGTCAAATGTGAACATTTTACTTTAAGGCTCCATTCACACTGCACGTAGCATGCAGGTTTGTGTGGGCGATTCTCATGCATTTCTGCACAAAGGGCAGCCTATTAATAAAATCTGTATGTAGTTGCTACTGCTCTTATTTTCTGAATGTCCTTAAAGCAAAATTGCAGCTAAGGTGTACCCTAAGTAACACATTGCACACTCTGCCAGCCACAAGTGCTTTATAGAACAAATAAACCTTGTGGAAATGATACACCACTATCATAGTGGCTATACAAGTGTGCTCTTCAAATTATCTGTGAAAGTTTAGACACTGGGACCTACAGAAAAGACTGAGGGTCAAATATACCCAATGTTTACCAGACATCCTAGATTCAAAATCTCAAATAGGACACTACATTCATTGGGGTTTGCATGTTATCTGCGCGCTTGCATGAGTTTCCTCCAGGTACTCCGGTTTCTTTCCACGTGCTGGTAGGTTAGATGGCTCTTGTCTAAATTGACCCTAGCAAATGTATGAAAGGTAAAGATCTTAGATTGTGAACTCCTTGAAGGCAACGTAAAGTGCTGTTCAAATATTCAGTGCTATATACAGTAGATACATGTAATAAATAATGCACTGCCCACCGAGGGATATCAAATGAATAAGCTGGTTTGTGATTGCGCTAAAGAAAGCACAAATCTGACGTAATTGCTGTGGGTGCAGTTGTACTGTACCATCAGGGCCTATAAGCTTGGTTGTAAGTTGCTGGTAATTTTCTGAGGGATTGCATCATGTGGCTGTTCTCTGTGATAGCAGTGATTGCCTTGCAGAAAACGTTGCGCCTAATCTGATTGCATGCAGGGCAGTGTCAGTAAAGAGACAGTAAGTGGGTGTTAGCACTAACCCTATAAGTGCCGCTGCCTGGTTTAGTTAACCCTTAAATTGATAATAACAAGACAGTAAGTGGGTGTTAGCACTAACCCTATAAGTGCCGCTGCCTGGTTTAGTTAACCCTTAAAGTGATAATAACAATAGTGAAAAAAGAAAATGTGCACCCCTTTCCTTTCTTACACCCCACTGTGCCCTGGAAAAATCTCCAAAGCCATTTACTACAGAATGACCTCATCCAAAACCATTGTCTAATCATCGATGCTGTGTACTTCCAGGATGGCTAACGCGTTATATTGAAAGTGATCTGGCTTGATAATACACCGTTTGGATCTGTTTGATACCCTTGGGGGTTAATTGAGCTGTGACGCCAAGCATGAGAGTGCGAGGCATATCCTATTGGAATCCAGCTCTGAGCAATCCTCTTTTATTGTTCAGTGAGATAAAAACGGACAAACAGCGAAGAGC
Organism: Rana muscosa; assembly: GCA_029206835.1. NCBI lineage: Eukaryota > Metazoa > Chordata > Amphibia > Anura > Ranidae > Rana > Rana muscosa. Next base: position 736,655,715 of record CM055116.1, read on the forward strand.
CTTTGTCCGTTCCGCCCCCTTGCTTCGCTTGACAGGTTATTTACATATCACTAGCTTTAGACATGCACATCCTTTGTAAAAAGTTCACAATTCACATCCCCCTCCCCTCCCCTCCCCTCCAGCTCTCCCAGGATTGGCTGCCTTTCCTGTGTTTTGACTGGATGATTCTCATCATGGGGTGTGATCCACAGATCAGTGTGATGAGGAAATGTATGCTGCAGTAAACAGCCAGCAGAATATACATAGACAAGTGATTAAGGGAGATGTATTTAGTCAGAGCTGGGCAGAGTAGAAGCTCGAGTGATCTTATTATTGTTATGTTACCGAATCGCACCAGTGTGAACCCAGCCTCAAAGCATAAAGCCTACAAATGTCACCTGACTGCTCCCACCGAGGCTGGGTTCACACTGGTGTGATTGGGTAACCCTGCGAATCCACTGCGGGTTCCCACAACGCACCCGACTCGCACGGCAGTTCACACTGCCATATGCGAACTGCTGTGGAGTGTCATACAATGGTAATGACACCCCCATTTCAGCTCGCATATCGCACTGCAAACTGACAGTTTGGACACGAATCGGATTGCATAGGTGTGAACATCCATGCGATTCTGGTGTGGACAGAAAAAAGGGTCCTGTGCGTGTTTGGTCCAAATGTGATGCGATTTCAGCCATACAGTTTGTATGGCTGAAATCGCATTGCACAGACATCGCGTGTGATCTGAACAGCAATGCGGTGCGAATCACAGGAATGCGGAGTGTACAGTGGTGGATAGTACGTGCAGGATGGTGTCAGGATAGTGGACAGTGTCAGATTATTTTTTTATTTTACAATTTCATTTTTTTTTTTCAAAAGGTTTTTTGGGACCAGTGGATTTTTTTTATTTTTATTAATTTTTAAAATTTCATTTTTTTAATCATTTTTTTTACAATTTATTTTTGTACTATTGATAGGAGGGTCAGGTTTTATTTTTTTAATTTTTTCACAGTACATTTGGGAAAGGGGGTGGGGGGATGGGGCAGTGGTTAGTGTCAGTAGGGCAATGGTCGGTGTCAGTGGGGTAGTGGTCGGTGTCAGTGGGGTAGTGGTCGGTGTCAGTGGTGTAGTGGTCGGTGTCAGTGGGGCAGTGGTCGGTGTCAGTGGGGTAGTGGTCGGTGTCAGTGAGGTCGGTGTCAGTGGGGTCGGTGTCAGTGGGGTCGGTGTCAGTGGGGTCGGTGTCAGTGGGGTAGTGGTCAGTGGGGTAGTGGTCGGTGTCAGTGGGGCAGTGGTCGGTGTCAGTGGGGCAGTGGTCGGTGTCAGTGGGGCAGTGGTCGGTATCAGTGGTAGGGTGACCACATTTCCAAACTACCATTCAGGGACACCCTCCCTTCCCAAAAATCAGCTTGTGCTGTAACGAATCACAGTGCAGTGATTGGACACAAGAGGCGAGATTTATGATTTCTCCAATCACAAGCAGGGGGCGGGTTTGTGCTTTTCCAGGCATTCCTGGCTGTAGTGGTCGGTGTCAGTGGTCGGTGTCAGTGGTCGGTGTCAGTGGTCGGGGTCAGTGGTCGGGGTCAGTGGTCGGTGTCAGTGGGGCAGTGGTCGGTGTCAGTGGGGCAGTGGTCGGTGTCAGTGGTCGGTGTCAGTGGTTGGTGTCAGTGGTCGGTGTCAGTGGTTGGTGTCAGTGGTTGGTGTCAGTGGTTGGTGTCAGTGGTCGGTGTCAGTGGGGCAGTGGTCGGTGTCAGTGGGGTAGTGGTCGGTGTCAGTGGTCTTGGGGCTCTGGACCGTGTCGGTATGGGGGGGCGGTTGTGGTGTCGGTAGTTTTTTTTTTTTTTTTTTTCAATTTCATTTATTTACCTTTTTTTTTATTTTTTTTATTTTTGGATTTTATTTTTTTTTTTTATCAGCCCTGTTGGGGGCGTTGGTGACTAGTGATGAGCCGAACACCCCCGGGTTCGGTTCGCACCAGAACCCACGAACGGACCGAAAGTTTGCACGAACTTTAGAACCCTATTAAATACAATGGATGCGAACGTTCGAAATCTAAAGTGTTAATTATAACGACTATTATGCATGTTATTGTCCTAAAAAGGGTTTGGGAACCCGGGTTCTGCACCAGGGGACATGTATCAATGCAAAAAGAAGTTTTAAAAACGGCAGTTTTTCTGGAGCAGTCATTTTAATGATGCATAAAGTGAAAAAAAAAAAGTAAAATATTCCTTTAAATATCGTACCTGGGGGGTGTCTAAAGTATGCCTGTGAAATGCCACGTGTTTCCCGTGTTTAGAACTGTCCCTGCACAAAACTACATTTCTAAAGGAAAAAAAGCCATTTAAAACTGCTTGCGGCTTTAATGTAATGTCTGGTCCCGGTGATATGGATGAAAATCTTTAAGAAAAATGGCATAGCTACCCCATCACACACCCCCCCCCCCCCACCCCAGCCCATTACCAGCCCCTTTGGGTCTTGTATGGATATTAAGGGGAACCCCGCACACAAAATAAAAAAGGCCCTATATACTCTGAACAGCCGTATACAGGTGGTGCATACAAGACAGGGACTGTAGGTTTGTTCTTATGTAGAATCTGTTTGTAATTTTGAACAGGTACATTGTTTAAGTGTAGCTCCAGGCAAAAAAAATCTATTTTTAAGCTTTTTGGAAAACATAGAGAAGGGTTATCACCCCTGTAACATTTGTTTTGCTGTCTGTGCAGTGTGCACCTGTTCAGAACAGTTCACCTCACTTTCCGTCCTAATGACAAATGTTTTTTGAAAATTTGGGGTTTTTATTGAAACAAGAATTGGTGATAAAGCATCAGTGGAGAGGAGACGCTTTTTTTCCCATATTAACTCTTACAGGAGAGAATTTGCCTTCCTAGGGGTATATTTCCTCTCACTTCCTGTTGTATCCTTCCGTTTGCAAGGAGGAGTTGTTTGTAAGTTGGATGTTTGAAAGTAGGGGCCTGCCGTATATACTCAGCTGAAATTTGCCCCTTACATGTTGGTGTTGCCACAACACTGTGAGCCCTCACAGTTACTCTTAGTGGGCGCATGAATGGGCCCTGCTGTGAATTATTAGATCAAGAATTGTAATTGCATGCCCCTGTTGAACAGAGGCTGAAAAATTGGGCCTTTGGTGGTGGTGGTGGTGGTGGTGTTGACACAACACTGTAAGGCCTCACAGTTAGTCTTGGTGGGCGCAGGAATGGGCCCTGCTGTAAATTATTAGATCAAGAATTGTAATTACATGCCCCTGTTAAACAGGGGCATAAAAATTGGGCCTTAGGCACTGGTGCCACAACACTGCAACCCCTCACAGATACTGTACTTGGAGCACAGCAATGAGCCCTGTTGCAAAGTATTGCATCAGAAATTGTAATTACACGCCCCTGTTAAACAGGGGCTGAAAAATTGGGCCTTAGCCACTGGTGCTACGACACTGAAACCACTCTCAGATACTCTAGTTGGAGTGCAAGAATGAGCCCTGCTGCAAAGCATTGCATAAAAAATTGTAATAACACGCCCCTGTTAAACAGGGGCTGAAAAATTGGGCCTTAGCCACTGGTGGCGGCACCCAGAAACAAAAATGTTCTTCCAAGCTATCATCATCAATCGGATCATTGAGGAGGAGGAGGATAGTCAGTCAACATTACAGGACAGTCTCTCAGCATCAGTCTTGAAGGGATGTGACATCTGAAAATAAATTAGTCTGTTATATCAGCTTCAGGTGCTTGGCAGCTGGTGGTGATCCAAGACTGGTTCATCTTTATGAAGGTCAGTCGATCAACAGAGTCGGTGGACAGGCGCACCCTGTGATCCGTGACAAATCCTCCAGCAGCACTGAATGTGCGTTCTGAAAGAACGCAAGATGCAGGACAGGCCAGTAGCTCAATTGCATACTGTGCAAGCTCTGGCCAGTGATCCATCCTCAAGACCCAGTAAGCCAGAGGATTTTCGGTGGGGAAGGTGTCCAAGTCTGACCTTGTCCCTAGGTATTCCTGCATCATGTATATCAGACGCTGGCGATGGTTGCTGAAACTGATCATACCTTGGGGCTGCGGACTAAAGAATTGTCTGAACGCATTGGTCAGACGGCCACCTTCCCCACCGCTCCTTCTTTGACTGACCGAAGCCTCAGCAACTCGTTGTCCAGGACCAGGAGTTTGTAACCTCCCAGTCTCTGGGAACACATTGCACAGACCTTTCTGCAAGGCCTCCCGGGGTTGTCTCATCCTCTGCTCCCTCTGCGACGGTAAGATAAGGTCCGCAACCTTACCCTTGTACCGTGGATCAAGGAGAGTGACCAGCCAGTAATGGTCCCTCTCCTTGATCCGAAGAATACGAGGATCCTTCCGCAGACTTTGCAGGATCAGGGAGGCCATGCAGCATAGGTTAGCTGAGGCATTCGGTCCGGAGTCCTCTGGGTCACTAAGGACGACATGATCCGCAGCCACCTCCTCCCAGCCACGTACAAGTCCACTGGTTTCTTGGGACTGTAAATCATCCCTAAAAGACTGCTGCTGATGATGCTGAGTGCCAGGCTCCACCTCCATGCTGACACAATCCTCCTCCTCCTCCTCCTGTGCGATGGGTGGGACAGAAGAAACACTGTCTGGGTAAAGGGGGCCTTGAGAGGCAAGGAAGTCCTCCTCTTCCTGCCTCTGTTCTGCCTCAAGTGCCCTGTCCATTATTCCACGCAGCGTATGTTCCAACAGGTGGAGAAGAGGTACAGTGTCACTGATGCATGCACTGTCACTGCTCACCATCCTCGTGGCCTCCTCAAATGGTGCCAGGACAGTGCACGCATCCCTGATCATGCCCCACTGGCGTGGTGAAAAAAAACCGAGCTCCCCTGACCCTGTCCTGGTGCCGTAGTCGCACAGGTACTCATTGATGGCCCTCTGCTGCGTGTGCAGCCGCTGCAGCATGGCCAACGTTGAGTTCCACCTGGTGGGCATGTCACATATAAGGCGGTTCTTGGGCAGGTTCAACTCCTTTTGCAGCTCAGCCAGGCGAGCACTGGCATTATAAGATCTGCGGAAATGCACACAGACTTTCCTGGCCTGCCTCAGGACATCCTGTAAGCCCGGGTACCTGCCCAAGAACCGCTGCACCACCAGGTTAAGGACGTGAGCCACACAGGGCACATGGGTCAGTTGTCCCTGTCGGAGAGCGGAGAGGAGGTTGGTGCCATTGTCGCGAACTACCATTCCTAGCTTAAGCTGGCGTGGCGTCAACCACCTCTCGGCCTGCCCCTGCAGAGCAGACAGAACCTCTGCCCCAGTGTGGCTCCTGTCCCCCAAACACACCAGCGCAAGCACGGCATGGCATCTTTTTGCCTGCGTACTTGCGTAGCCCCTTGAACGCCTACGGAGCACCACTGGTTCTGAGGACAAAGCACAGGAAGAGGCCACGGAGGAAGAAGAAGAGGAGGGGGTGGAGGACAGAGGTGTGTCACAACCAGTAGTAGCATTTTGGAGGCGTGGCAGTGGAACAACTTCCAACACTACTGCACCTTGTCCTGCATCCTTCCCAGCTGCCAAAAGAGTGACCCAATGGGCCGTGAAAGAAAGGTAACGTCCCTGTCCATGCCTGCTGGACCATGAGTCAGCGATAATATTCACCTTACTGCTGACCGCCCTGTCCAGCGAGGCCAAGACATTGCCTTCCACATGCCGGTAGAGAGCCGGAATCGCCTTCCGTGAGAAAAAGTGGCGTTTGGGAACCTGCCACTGAGGAACCGCACATTGCACAAACTCACGGAAGGGGGCCGAGTCTACCAACTGAAAAGGCAGCAGTTGAAGCGCTAGCAATTTAGCCAAGCTATCGTTCAACCGCTGGGCATGTGGATGGCTGGGAGTGAACTTCTTTCGACGGTCCAGCAGCTGGGGCAGGGAAATTTGCCTGCTAGAATCGGACGTCGGTGTACTGCTAGCAGAGTGCCCGCAAGTACTTGGCTGTGACACACCTAATTCTACACCTTCCTTCCTCTCAGAGCAGGTTTCAGAGAGGACTGAAGGTATAGTGGGGTTGGATATCCCAGCTGATGCGGTGCAAGAAGAGGTCAGCTTTGTTCTTTGGTGTGGGTCTTTAAGGTAGGCTTGCCAATGAGCTGCATGGCAGGTCAACATATGTCTGGTCAAGCATGTGGTGCCCAAGCGGGTAATGTTTTGGCCACGCGATATACGCTTGAGACATATGTTGCAAACAGCAGCTGTGCGATCTGATGCACTCGACTCAAAAAAGGCCCACACCAAAGAACTTTTTGAATAACGGGCAGAGGCAGCGCCCTGCACAGGCGGAGCTCTGCGGTGTGATTCCGTCGGCGTGCTGCCCTTACGTTGGCCCCCCGAGGGCATCCTGCCTCGTTGGAGATGTGCCTCCTCCTCATCCTCCTCTCTCCTATTAGGCACCCACGTGGAGTCAGTGACCTCATCATCCCCTCCCTCCTCATCACTGGAGCCAATCTGGCAGTATGCTGCAGCTGCTGGAACATGACTGCCAGATTGGTGTCCTTCTTGAGCATCCCCTCTCTCTGCTCTCACGCTACTGCCTTCCTCTAGCTGGGTATCATCATCAGACCCTTCGAAACGCTGGGCATCCTCCTGGAGCATGTACCCAACACTGTGCTCAAACAGTTCGGGGGACTCCTCAGGAGGACATGGTTGGTCTAGGGAAGGAGTGACTGATGATGACATTGATACCAGGGAAGAGGACGCTTTGGCAGCTGCTTTGCCAGTATCCTGAGCCTGGGTGAGAAAGGATGAGGAGGATGAGGAGGGCTTGGTCATCCACTCTACCAAGTCTTCGGCATGATGCGGCTCAACACGTCCAGCTGCCGAAAAGGACAAGCATGTCCCATGGCCACGTGCTGATGGCGATGCACCGCGTCCATGACCAGCACTGTTGTCTCTAGACACAGAGCCTGCTTGCCCTCTTTTATTGGCTCCTGACTGTCTGCCTCTCCTTGTTTGCCTTCCAGACATTCTAATGGCCTGCAGGGAAATAGGAAAAGCAGCAATACAGGCTAAGTTCAGGTGTAATATGGTCAGGAGGCACACTCCGCCCGCTGTAAGTGCCGCAAAATCCTGTTGGTGTAACACATCAGGAAAAAGCAGCAATACAGGCTAAGTTCAGGTGTAATATGGTCAGGAGGCACACTCCGCCCGCTGTAAGTGCCGCAAAATCCTGTTGGTGTAACACACCAGGAAAAATCAGCAATACAGGCTAAGTTAAGGTGTAATATGGTCAGGAGGCACACTCCGCCCGCTGTAAGTGCCGCAAAATCCTGTTGGTGTAACACACCAGGAAAAAGCAGCAATACAGGCTAAGTTCAAGTGTAATATGGTCAGGAGGCACACTCCGCCCGCTGTAAGTACCGCAAAATCCTGTTGGTGTAACACACCAGGAAAAAGCAGAAATACAGGCTAAGTTCAGGTGTAATATGGTCAGGAGGCACACTCCGCCCGCTGTAAGTGCCGCAAAATCCTGTTGGTGTAACACACCAGGAAAAAACAGCAATACAGGCTAAGTTCAGGTGTAATATGGTCAGGAGGCACACTCCGCCCGCTGTAAGTGCCGCAAAATTCTGTTGGTGTAACACATCAGGAAAAAGCAGCAATACAGGCTAAGTTCAGGTGTAATATGGTCAGGAGGCACACTCCGCCCGCTGTAAGTGCCGCAAAATCCTGTTGGTGTAACACATCAGGAAAAAGCAGCAATACAGGCTAAGTTCAGGTGTAATATGGTCAGGAGGCACACTCCGCCCGCTGTAAGTGCCGCAGAATCCTGTTGGTGTAACACACCAGGAAAAAGCAGCAATACAGGCTACGTTAAGGTGTAATATGGTCAGGAGGCACACTCCGCCCGCTGTAAGTGCCGCAAAATCCTAGGGTGTAACACACCAGGAAAAAGCAGCAATACAGGCTAAGTTCAGGTGTAATATGGTCAGGAGGCACACTCCGCCCGCTGTAAGTGCCGCAAAATCCTGTTGGTGTAACACACCAGGAAAAAGCAGCAATACAGGCTAACTTCAGGTGTATAATGTGCAGGAGGCTTAGCAACAATGACACTGACACTGTCCCCTGCCTATCCTTCTCTCTCCCTGCACACAAGGTTTATTAAAGTATATGACACTGACACTCTCCCTGCCTATCCTTCTCTGTCCCTACACACAAGGTTTAGCAAAGAATAGATTTGACAAGATTTGACACTGTCCCTGCCTATCCTTCTCTCTCCCTGCACACAAGGTTTAGCAAAGAATATGACACTGACACTGTCCCCTGCCTATCCTTCTCTCTCCCTGCACACAAGGTTTATCAAAGTATATGACACTGACACTCTCCCTGCCTATCCTTCTCTCTTCCTACACCCAAGGTTTAGCAAAGAATATGACACTGACACTCTCCCTGCCTATCCTTCTCTGTCCCTACACACAAGGTTTAGCAAAGAATAGATTTGACAAGATTTGACACTGTCCCTGCCTATCCTTCACTTTCCCTGCTCCGGAACACACTACACGAGGCCGCTGCGCTGGCGGCCTTTTATAGTGTGGGGCGTGTACTAAACCCCCTCAGCTATAATTGGCCACAGGCATCCTGCCTGTGGCCAATCATTTCTCTCTTCGCTGCCGGCGCTGTGATTGGCCAAGCCTGCAGGGTCACAGTGCATGCTTGGCCAATCACAGCGCCGGGATTACACTGCGATGGCGCAGTGTATTGTGGGCCGTTCGCGTCACTCGAATTTGGCGCGAACGGCCCAAATCGTTCGTTGTTCGCCGAACGCGCGAACAGCCGATGTTCGAGTCGAACTTATGTTCGACTCGAACACCGAGCTCATCCCTATTGGTGACATGTCAGGGGTCTAAACAGAAACCCCTGACATCTCCTCTTTGTGACAGAGGACAGATTCCTCAGTCCTTTTCTCTGCACAGAAGATGAATGGAGAGAAGACAGTGGCTCCCCTCCATTCATAAACTGAAGCAGAGTAACACACAGGTTACTCTGCTCAGTTATCACAGAGCGATCGGTAACGAATGCTCTGTGTCCCGTTCAGAAAAGAAAGGGGCTGGTAATTGGCATACCAGACCCCCTTTCTCCGCTCTCCATCCTGACAGATCACCCCCCCTCCCCCCCGCAGCCTGCTGGAGAGGAGAGAAAAGACGGCGGCTACGAGGGGCGGAGGAGGAAGACAGGGGGGGATGTGAACACACGGAGAGGGACGAGGGGGGGCGGAGGAGGACACGGCGCTGGAGGAAGACACTGAGGACAGTCGGGGATGATCGTTGCGACGGGTCAGCTGTGAGCACCGATCCCCCTGCATGGCTTTACAGGTGAAAGCCGCGGGAGGGAGAGAAGCAGATGATGAAAAGCCATGCAGGGGGATCGGTGCTCACAGCTGACCCATCGCACCGATCATCCCCGACTGTCACTGGACATTGATGTGTGTGCAGAAATGACAGGGGGTCGTGATCGCGCTCTGCCTTTACCAAGAACGGCTCTGCCTCTCCTGTGCACGCTCTGGCCAAGGGGAGTGTAGAGGTGGGTGGGGAGTCTGCTGACATCATGACTCCGCCCACCAAGCGCCGATAACAGACCCGCCCACTGAATCTGCTGTTTTTGGGGGGCTTCTAACTGCTAAACGGGACACATTTGACAGGTAAGGATACATGCAGGAGGCATGTATATCCTTATAGTTCAGCACTATGTCAGTACTTTATAATTGATGAGAGTGGGTTTACATCCACTTTAAGTATTTTGAATAAGAAAAGACAATTTTTTCGTGTCCCTCCAATAAGTGTATATGTAATTTTTGTCTTGCACTTTTTATCCTATTGTTTCCCTATTAATAGTTTCTACTTCTTTCCTGTTACTTTGCTTAGCTGCATAGAAAGGGATTTCCTGACTTGTTTTGATGTTATGTCTACAACAGTGTTCATTTATTCTTTATTGGTCGGATTCAGGAAAAGTTTTATCAGGAAAAGTTTTTATATCAAACACAAATGTATACTAAACAGAACATTCACATACTGCCTTAAATGGCTGTAGTAACTTAAAAAAAAAAAATACTACAGACTTGACATTTTCTCCAAATAATTTTTTTGTATAGTGTATTGATTAGTATTACTGATATTCTAGAAACTTTCTGATATACAGTGTAATCTAGTTGTTCTGAAACGGTAGTGTTTGACATTTTCATTTAGTTCAATAAAAACGAATGAAACAAACCAAAAAAAAAAAACTAACCTAGACACTGCCCTCTACCGAGGACATATTTGGTTTCTTACAAAGAGTGGAAAAAGATGAATTGATGAAAAAGTGTGTAATTATAAAAAAAAATTATGAAAGGATTGGTAGAATAATATTATGTTCCACTGATTCATAATCCTTTTGTATGCAATTTTTTTTTTTTACATTTTACTCATTTATTTGTTTGTTCTCTCTGAAATGCATGGTCACTTGTTTTGCAATAAGGCCAGCTACAGTTATTATGTTTTATAAATTGGCATCTGATCTGATAAAGAGGTGACTGTCTCTTTATAGCTTGCCAAGTGCAGGCAACTGCCGTGCCTTTTGTTGTTCCGAACTTTATTTCATGCTGAGAGGTATATGTATATAGCAGTTCCTGATAAAGCTTGTTGCCTGGCTGTTATATACGTCTTCTAGCTCTAGTGCTGAGTTACTGACCCAGAACAAGTATGCAGGTCAGGAATCCTGACGTTTGTGTGATTTCATCTAAAAAAATATGCTTTTAACAGATAAGTGGCTTGGAAAATATTGAAGCCAAAGCCAACCCGACAAGTAGTATTTTCAAAAAGTGGTAAGCAATGATAGTCTGCATATTTACATCAGACTCAATATAGGACTCAGTACCTATGTGAATAGGAAGAATCTCTGCCCTTTTTTTTGGCTAGTGGATGGATCCCATAATGAATTTGGGAGATGCTCTGACATGCAATTCCAGCATTGTAAAAAAAAATACTTAGTCCTCAACATCTCTTTTAAAAAAAAAAAAAAAAAAAAGTAGCTCTGACTGCTATCTTTACTCTGTATCTGAAGCTGTCCCCTGCAGACTCACGCAGTCACGTATTTAGTCCCGCTCCTTTTCCAGGTTAGTAAACTCTCAGCTAATTATTATTATATATTTTTTTGACAGAGCAAGGGAAAGTGGTAAACCCTGTCGGTTTTTTTTAGTTTCTGTGAGCCCACTGGAGAAATTTCTTCCTGTGTGGTGTCCTGAGCTAGAAAAAATGAGAAACATCCCAGAGTCCCAGCAGGGATCAAGTATAGCATTTTTTTTGGAAGAATGTGAAGGGTTAAGGGCCTTACACACCGGCCGAATATCAGTTCAATAGAAACTGGCCAACCATCGATCCGTGTGTATGGCAGCTGCTCCAACAGAAGCTAGCCAAACGTCCGGCTTCTGTCGAAGGGGCATGACCTAAAAAGGTCTGCCGATCGGCATCTGATCAGTGCTCTTGGCCAATGGCTAACCGGTGTGTTCTGTCAGAATACAATAGCTCAGCGGGGAGATCGCTGTACTAACATCAGATAGTTAGTACAGGATCTCCTTCAGAGCTTTTTTTTTTGTTTGCATTCAGCCCGCTGGGTTGAATGAAAAAAAAAGAAACTAAAAGTGTGTACCAGGCTTTAGAGTGATTCTTCTTCTGTTGGGTCAATAAGACAGGAAGTAAAGTACCCAGCAAGAACAAAGCTATATTTTAATTCACCCCTTTCTGTTACAAAAATGTTTTGCTATGGTTAGGCTTTATAATTAATTTTGTTGCTTTAAAATACACCTGGGAACACACTTTTTAAAGTTTGACTTATATTATTTTATTAGAATAATTCCAATATGAAATGTGCTACACTGACATTTTGAGATAATTTTCATTGCATTCGGCCTCATCTAAACTATTCACTCCTTACCTGATTGGCATTCAGTAAAGATGTCCTTAATGATGTTGCAGTCCTTAGGGACAGTTGACTAATTACAGATTGCATTATCTCACAAGCTTACAGCTGTCAAATTCGAGTTTCAATAATATTGGCAATAGAAATGCACTTCCCTGAAAAATCTGCATCAAGGGGCCCCTAATATTTATTTAATAGACAGAGCTAAGCCGTAATAAAAATAGAAAATTATTTTCTGGTCCTACGCACATACCCTTAGCCATTGCATGCACCCCAAAGCTGAAGTTTGTTTAATTACATTGGGGTGAATTTACTAAAACTAGAGAGTGCAAAATCTGGTGCAGCTCTGCGTGTAGCCAATCAGCTTCTAACTTCAGCTTGTTCAGTAAAGCCCCTTTCCAACACCATTGTCTTCTAACAAGACTTTGATAGGCATCCCATTTGCCCCCTAGGGAGTGTATGTTTACCATGCCATTCATAAGTATACGACTCCCTAAACATTTCTACCATAGAATCTGCTGTTTGCATTTGCAGAAATTACCTCAAAAGTGATAGAGAAAAGGGACGGACAAGCTTCCTTCTGGAAAAAAAATAAAAGAAAATGAAAAACTATTTTGTTATAGATTTCCAAGAGAGAATATACTACAGACTTGACCAAATAATTTTTTTGTATAGTGTATTGATTAGTATTACTGATATTCTAGAAACTTTCTGATATACAGTGTAATCTAGTTGTTCTGAAACGGTAGTGTTTGACATTATCATTTAGTTCAATAAAAACGAATGAAACAAAAAAAAATAACAAACTAACCTAGACACTGCCCTCTACCGAGGACATATTTGGTTTCTTAGAGTGGAAAAAGATGAATTGATGAAAAAGTGTGTAATTATAAAAAAAAAAATTATGAAAGGATTGGTAGAATAATATTATGTTCCACTGATTCATAATCCTTTTGTATGCAATTTTTTTTAGATTTTACTCATTTATTTGTTTGTTCTCTCTGAAATGCATGGTCACTTGTTTTGAAATAAGGCCAGCTATTATGTTTTATAAATTGGCATCTGATCTGATAAAGAGGTGACTGTCTCTTTATAGCTTGCCAAGTGCAGGCAACTGCCGTGCCTTTTGTTTTTCCGAACTTTATTTCATGCTGAGAGGTATATGTATATAGCAGTTCCTGATAAAGCTTGTTGCCTGGCTGTTATATACGTCTTCTAGCTCTAGTGCTGAGTTACTGACCCAGAACAAGAATGCAGGTCAGGAATCCTGACGTTTGTGTGATTTCATCTAAAAAAAATATGCTTTTAACAGATAAGTGGCTTGGAAAATATTGAAGCCAAAGACAACCCGACAAGTAGTATTTTCAAAAAGTGGTAAGCAATGATAGTCTGCATATTTAGTCTGCATAAAATTGTGAGAAGATCAAAATGCCCAAAAAAATAATCTATCCCATAAAAATTAAGTTTTGAAGTAAAACAACACACTACTAGATTTACTTTACAATACATTGCTTGTTTTACATGATCACACAAAGGATAAAGATGCAAGCAGTAACCTAGCATGCAGAACAACAGCACTAGTTGTGGGATGGTCACATGATCGCACTGGAGTGTAGGATGCTGGGTAATCAGGAACCCCTGTTTGTAGAGTAGTATAGGAGCAAGATGGAACTTGTCAGAGACCAGCAAGCAGAATAAATGTCAGAAAATTTGCCCAGAAGGAGACAATATAAACCAGAGGAGTTTAGCAACACCATGAGGGGTTTCCTTGAACTATGGGATCTCAAAAACAATTTGCAAATAGAATCAAGAAAAGAAAAAGCTGGAACATTGTGGCACAGAGGCACATACCCGAGTGGGAAAAGCTAAGCAATAAACAAAAAAACAACAAACGTGAGTACCAGAACTGCAGAACATCCCACCTCCACTAGTCCCAAATACCTAACCCTAATTCCACTCCCAATAGTCCCCTAACCCCGCTACCAATAGTCCCAAATCCAGAACCCTAACCCCACTCCCACTAGTCCCAAATCCCTAGCCCCACTCGTCCCAAATCCCTAATCCCACTCGTCCCAAATCCCTAACCCCACTCCCACTAGTCCCAAATCCCTAATCCCACTGCACTAGTCCCAAATCCCTAACCCTATCCCCACTAGTCCCAAATCCCTAATCCTAATCCCACTTCCACTAGTCCCTAATCCCACTTCCACTAGTTCCAAATCCCTAACCCTAATCCCACTTCCACTAGTCCCAAATCCAGAACCCTAACCCCACTCCCACTAGTCCCAAATCCCTAACCCCACTCCCACTAGTCCCAAATCCCTAATCCCACTTTCACTAGTCCCAAATCCCTAACCCTAATCCCGCTTCCACTAGTCCCAAATTCAGAACCCGAACCCTAATCCCACTTCCACTAGTCCAAAATCCCTAACCCTAATCCTGCTCCCAATAGTCCCAAATCCCTAATCCCACTTCCACTAGTCCCAAATCCCTAATCCCACTTCCACTAGTCCCAAATCCCTAACCCTGCTCCCAATAGTCCCAAATCCCTAACCCCACTTCCGCTAGTCCCAAATCTCTAACCCTAATCCCACTTTATACTACTGTGGGTTTATAATTTGGGACTATTGGGATCGGGATTAGGGATTTGGGACTAGTGGGATTAGGGTTAGAGATTTGGGACTAGCGTAAGTGGGGTTAGGGATTTGGGACTATTGGGAGCAGGATTAGGGTTAGGGATTTGGGCCTAGTGGAAGTGGGATTAGGGTTGGGGACTATTGGGAGCAGGATTAGGGTTAGAATTTTGGGACTATTGGGAGCAGGATTTGGGACTATTGGGAGCGGGATTAGGGTTAGGGATTTGGGACTATTGGGAGCGGGGTTAGGGTTAGTGATTTGGGACTATTGGGAGCGGGGTTAAGGTTAGTGATTTGGGACTTTTGGGAGCAGGATTAGGGTTAGGGATTTGGGACTATTGGGAGCGGGGTTAGGGTTCTGGATTTGGGACTAGTGGAAGTGGGATTAGGGTTAGAGATTTGGGACTAGCGGAAGTGGGATTAGGGTTAGGGTTTTGGGACTATTGGGAGCGGGGTTGGGGATTTGGGACTATTGGGAGCGGGGTTAGGGATTTGGGACTATTGGGAGCGAGGTTAGGGTTAGGGATTTGGGACTATTGGGAGCGGGGTTAGGGATTTGGGACTATTGGGAGCGGGGTTAGGGATTTGGGACTATTGGGAGCAGGGTTAGGGATTTGGGACTATTGGGAGCAGGATTAGGGTTAGGGATTTGGGACTAGTGGAAGTGGGATTAGGGATTTGGGACTATTGGGAGCGGTATTAGGATATAGATACTTATGTTGCAATGCTCATCCGAGTGTAATTTCTGAACTTTTCTGGGTGCACTCTCAAGTCCTCATATAGCAACGCAAATTGTCCACTTGGTGTGTGCTTGGAGGATGGGATGAACCCAATAGCGACGTTGCTGCCTCTGTTGGTGGATATTCTCCCAATAGAGTAGCACAAACAACAACAAAAAGCTCCAAAAACTCCATCTTCTTTCTGTACCCTCTTCTCACCTGCACAAGATACCAGGAAGTAAACAGGAAATGATGTAGAGAGGTGGGGTTCTTTGACATTTGAATTCGCACCTCTCCAGGTCGTCTTATCTGGTGCTTCTCTACCCCCGTACCTCACATCAGGAGGCCTGCGAGAACATCCTGTTAGGATATGCATTTCCATTTATGACTCCTTGTCACGAACACACTGCTGGTTAAACTGCCCATACTGGCATTTCAAGATGACATTTTCCAACATAGGCCAAATGGTTGTATCCACCAGGCATTAAAACTCCAGAAATATGATATTAAACCATTTTTTAAACCAACACTTACCTAAGCCCTTGTTCCCGCAGGCTCCTCTTTTCCATGTTAATATCACTTTAAAGCAGGATTCCACCAATTTTTTTTTTAAAAGTCAGCAGCTACAAACACTGTAGCTGCTGACTTTTAATAAGGACACTTAAATACCCACGATGCTGGCCCCCCGAGGCCTACCCCTCAATCCTGGCAGCTCCCGGCGCCGCCATCCTCACTAAGGGAAACAGGCAGTGAAGCCTTGCGGTTTCACTGCCCGTTTCCTACTGCTCATGCGCGAGTCTCGCTGCGCTGTATGAATGGGCGGCTGCTCTCTGGGATACACACAGTTCCCATAAGGCAGCGCACCCCATTCACCAGAAGACAACGCGAGGAGGACAAGGAAGAAGACCTGCCGTGGACTAGGAAGAGGCAGCTTAGGAACATCCGCATAGCAACCGCCTTTTCTGGTGAGTAAAAATATTTATTTTTCTATTTTTTTTTTGCAGGATTTTGGTGTATTCTTTTTTTTTTTTTAGGGTGGAACTCCACTTTAAGGTTATGTTCAGGATAGTGCTGTGTTATTTACTTAGCTGTATATTTTTAGGTAAGATGCATTACATTTTTGATTGTGAAAATTTAATTTTTTCAGATCTTATTACATAATGTTTAATAAAATAATTTCTAGCAAAATTATTATGCATGCAGAAATGCAGTGTGAGTACATGTTATGGTCAGCTAAAGATGAGGGCGGTGGACAAGTTTGTTTTTCATAACACATTGGTGTTTGTATTGGTCCAGCAGCACACCAACACCTTTGCAGCCATCGTGCTACCTGCTGGGCGTTTGGTGTGCTCCTGTACCTTTAACTACTTCCCACCCGGCCACTGTACATATACGGCCGGGTGGGCGCTCTCTCCTTCTAAGTGGACGTTCAGGAACTGCCCTCAGAAGGAGGGGGTTCCCGCGCAGTGGCGCGATCCCGATGCACTCGTGTCACCCGGACACAGTGCATCTCGATTCGGCAGGAGGGCTGTGATTGGCCCTCCTGATCACATGGCGGCCGTGTCCAATTACAGCCGTCATGTGATGTAAACAGAGAGACGGTTGCTAGGCAATCAGCTCTCCTCTCCTCACACAGAAGACGTCGGTGAGGAGAGGAGAGCGGATCGCTGCAGCCTGGCTGGTGATCAGTGAGTATGAGCTGTTTTTTTCAGCTTTTTACTCACTGATCACCAGCCTAGTGTCCCACACAGTCTAAAACACAGAAAGTAAACATACATGTCCCCACACACACACATGTCCCCACATAGTAAAAACACCTGTCCCCCACATATGTGACCGTAAAATCATATGTCCCAATGATCATTTGCACACATATGTCCGTGATCGCGTGCGCACATCTGTACATGATCATTTGCGTACATGTGTCCGTGATCGCACGAACCAATTATTATACACTTAACGGATTTTTTTTTACCAAAAACATGTAGTAAGAATAAATTTTGGCTTTAATTTTATTGGATTTTTTTAAAAATAGAAAGACGAAAATATTATTTTTTTTTCTAATTTCCGCTCTTTTTTCGCTTATATCGCAAAAAATAAAAAACGTAGTCGTGAATAAATACCACCAAAAGAAAGCTCTATTTGTGTGAACAAAATGCTAAAAATGTAATTTGGGTACATCGTAGCATGACCGCGCAATTGTCATTGAAAATGCGAGAGCGCTGAAAGCTGAAAATTGGTCTGGGAAGGAAGGGGGCTAAAGTGCCCAGTATTGATGTGGTTAAGGAGGGGTGGCTCCCCTTCAGTCCACTTGTCCTCATCTAACCATCAGAATGCATGTGCCTCCATTGTGGGGACACTCAGTGTAGGACCACAGATTCCAGGGTGCCTTGACGCGGCTCTGTGGCTCACGCATGCGTTTGCAAATGCGTGCGGACAAAACCCCTGTTTTTAACACATACTGTTAGACAGGTTACTTGGTTGTCTGCGAGCTGGTCGGTAAGTAGGCTTGTTTTTTTCCTGGGCATTCCCCAGGATTTTGTGGTTTAGTGTGAGTACATGCCATTTAAAAACGGTACACTGAGTTATGAAACCACAGGGTAATAAATAGGACCTCTGAATTAGACAATGTCTAATTCGCTAGGTCCAGGTTTCTGGAAAAGTCATATTGGCCAATGCTCCGGGAGAGCAATTAAAATTTCATGACTTAAGCACTTTTTGTCAGTGTAGAAAACGGCACAGTCAAAATGATGAATTAAACTGTCACTTTAAAGTAAATCTTCACTTTCTCAATCAACATTGATAATTTGTTTTAATTTTATTTATTTTTTTATATCTTCAGTTTCTTCCTGGTTTCCAGGCCTAGGCAAATAATGTCATATCTCAGAAGTCTTTAGAAGGGGATGAGGGGTTTTCTCAGCTAGTCACAACATCCTGCCTACATGCCCGAGCGAAGGGCAAATAGATTCCTGGAACTAAATTCTACATGAATCCTCTGCACCTAGTCAAGATGGCTACAGCCAAAAAATTATAGAGGGGTGTATTTTTAAAGTGATTTATCAGCATAATAAAAGCATGGAAACATGAGGATGAGTGAGCTTGCTTTCAATGATTAAAAATTAAATAGTTTTTTTTGATTTGCTCAGATGTAGTCTAGTTCCACTTTAAGATTTGGGCAAATCGAAATCTTAGGAGATCAAATTCTCTAAACTATGAAGCTTGTGTTGTTTCCCGAAATGATCATTACTGTCAGCCTTTGTATTAGAGGCTTGATGGGTCTTTTCTCAATCTTATGTACATGCAATTTAATCAGAAGTTTTTTTGTTTTGTTTTTTAATGACATGCCATGCTCATTTTCTGATGACATTTCTTTTGTCTTCCCTTTGGCATGTGCCATTTGACTTCTGACATCACTGGTCCCGCAGCAGTTTCTTATGGAGATGACTGATGAATTCCATACATGGTGATTTTTGGTTATGTAAACAGGCAGAGCATTATGTGTCAAATAATTTGTTGCTTTATTGCTTATTTCTTATGTGAATGGGAGGGTTAAGCTCTGATTTAACAGGAATCTTGTAGTGAGGGGAAAAAGAGGGGTGTGATAGCTGACCTAGAATGCAATTTTTCTGTCTGTCTGTGGTTTCAATAATTTTCAGCTCACTGATCAAGAACAAGCATGGAGATTAGAAAGTTGCGAATTCCAAACTCCTAAGTTGTATAGTTGTTCTGGGCCAGTGTCTCAGAAAGTACTGTAGTCATTGGATCACCATCTTAGCGAGATAACACAGATTTCCAGAAGGACAAGTCAGCAATACAGACAGCCTCCATGTTTTCCGTACATTTGGTTATTGTTGCTAACCATATGCACCCTTTTTTTATTATTTTTAGGATTGTAATCTAAAAGAAAAAAGCAGATCTTTACACCACAGCATTCATTATAAGAGACAAGAAACAGATGACCCATCAGACAAGTGAATGATAGGTCCAGTAATGAAAATAAAAATAGAAAGGTATTAAAAAAAAAATATATAGAAATAGAGAGTTGGGTGGTGGTGTACTTACATGGACATGCATGTGTCAGGCTTGGGACTTAGGTGTAATGAACCCAACAGATCATATAGGTAAACAATTGGTGTAAAAAAGCCGTAAAGAAGAAGACAATAAAAACAAAACCCATTGATGGACGGCGGAAGAGTCCAACGCAAGAAGGCGTCCGAAGGACAGTCCAGGACCGCACACGTCTAATTAGATCTGCTTTTTTCTTTTAGATTACAATCATAATTATATATTGGAACTTCCCTGAAGAAGGAGTTTTCTCCGTAACGCGTAGGATTTAATATATATACAATTGCGTGTTTTATATACATGTTCATATTGTCAACATACCTGTATGGTTATTTTGTCCCTACATGTTATGTACCTTGTATGATCTAGTGACATTTCCAGTTGTGGAAATTTCTGTCTAAGCCTGTATTATCAAGCTCAATCATATTATGTGTTATTTATTTTTGTAATAAAACAATTTTATTAGACTATACCCCCAAGTGGTTGTCATAATCTATGCCTAAAAAGTCCCGTCTTTGAGGGGAAACTCTCCTATACAATATAGTTAGGGATGTTGGCTAGATCACAACAGATCTGTACTATACAAACCTCCTAATTGCTGATATACAGCTGATGTTAAGGGGAACTCCAATCCACTTGCAGGTTTTGGATAAGTAGCTTGCTGGAACAGAGGTCAGAGGAATAGCCAAGTTTGGTAACAGGCGGGCAGCAAGGTACAAAGGAATCAGCAGGAGCAGGGTTAATGGAAGCCGGGATCAGGAGCCAGTAATCAGAGAAGTTTTCAGAGTCCAAAGGCAGCGTCAGGGAAAGCCAAAGTCAGCAACGGGTATCAAGCAAACGGGAACCAGGAAATCAGGACACAGCTGAAGACCAGTCAGCACTGTTTGAGAGTCAGAGCTTCCTTTAAATAGGCAGACTGGCGCCAAGAGAGATAAGGGACGTGCTCCTGTGTGTGCACGCCGTCCGTTGCGCATGCGCACTAGCAATCTGGAAGGGCTGCTGCAGCCCGTGAGTGCGCGCGCGCGCGCACCAGTGTTTCGGGAAGCCTGCCAAACGCACGCATGCGCACGGGTGTTCCTAGTAGTTCTCTTACAGTGTCCACCAAACAAACCTCCACTGTCCGGGGCACCTGAATAGTGGTCACAGAGTTTATTACCGAGACCACCGCTTCCCAAAAGGTTTGAATATAAAGACATTGCAGAATAAAGTGGATAATGTCTACCAAGCCCTCTGCACACCGCCAGCACTCCACAGGAACAAATGGATATATTCTGTGTAAACGTGCAAGCATGAGGTAGATCCTTTTCAGGAGTTTGTACTGAATCAATCTGTCCCTTTTGGAAACCAGCTGTAGAAAGGCACATTCCTATATTTCCTCCCAACCTTCATCACCTAAGCTAGGGATGTCCAGTGCCAATTTAGATTTCAAAGTTTCCAACCCCAAGTGGACAGAGGGAGACATGGTCTTATAAATATTGGAGAGAGGTTTATTGAGGGTATCATCTCTGAGGATTTCCTCTAGGGTCGAGGTACAAAAAGGCTACTGGTTTGCTGTTTAAAATTGTATTTGAAAGACATGCCTCAATTATAGATATCTAATAAAAGTATACATTAGGTAGGTCAAAGTGAAAAATTTTAAGGTATCAAAAGGCTTTAGTGCTCCAGTTAAACATATCTGCTCTAAATATTTAATTACCTTCACTGGATTAAGCCATAGGGGAGTATGTGGTGAGATATGATCAGAAGGGCTAGGACGTAGGGCTTGGGCCAGCAAGGCTGCAGTCAAAAGAAGGGAAGCAAAGGCCCCTCTGTATAAGAGGTTTTTAAGGGCCTCAAAAGAGCCTACACAGGAAGCCTTTAATACTACTGCCACATTGGTCTCCTCCTGCGTGAGCCAGTTACGAGCATCGCAGGAAATATTTGTGGAGATCCGGGCACGCCAAGCCTTCCGGTAACCACGGCCGTGGCAAAACTTTCAATTTAAACCTTGGTTGTTGTGAGCCTCAAATAAAAGAAGTTAGACTAGAATCATTTTAAAATATTTATTGGGAATCCATACTGGCGCATGTCGGAGCACATAGAGAAAACCAGGTAACAACTTAATCTTAAACAGATTTATGCACCCTATTAAACACAAATGAAGATTGGCCCATGCCCTCAGTTTGGATTTCATATTGTCAATAAGTGGAACTAAATTTAAGACATAATAGTCTGAGGTATCTGAGGAAATCGCAATACCCAAATATCTGATACTGGATGTACATAAAAGAGGTAGGGCAGTGTCAGCTCCATCTCAGGCTTCTCTATCAATAGGTAGAATTTGTGTTTTCCCCCAATTAATTTGTAGTCCTGAATAAATGGAAAAACCAGACAGTATACGCAATGCTTCCTTAAAGGAGTAGTAAAGTTACATGTTTTTTCACCTTAATGCATCCTATGCATTAAGGTGAAAAAACATTCGACAATACCGCCCCCCCCGAGCCCCCGTTTTACTTACCTGGCCCCTCGAAAGTCCCGCGCTCGTCCCCGTCATCCTCTTCGGTTTTCAGCCTGGCCGCCGATTGGCTACACTGGATGGATTGAAAGCAGCGCAGCCATTGGCTGACGCTGCTGTCAATCACATCCAATGACGCGGCGCACCGGGGGGCGGGGCCGAGTGATAGTCGGCGGCTATGGCCGCCGCTGTATCACGGGAGCGCGCCCGCAATAACTCCACACCATGCGAGCTCGCTCGCATTATGGTGTGGAGTCCTTGCGGGGAGGAGCCAAGACAGCTGCCGAGGGACCCCAGAAGCGGAGGATCGGGGCCACTGTGTGCAAAACGAGCTGCACAGTGGAGGCAAGTATAGACTGTTTGTTATTTAAAAAAAAAAAAACGGGAACCTGTAGTGTTCCTTTAAGGGATGGCCCTGGGTCATTCAGAAACAATATTAGATCATCTGCATACATGGCTATCTTTTCCGCCAAGGTTCCCACACGGATACCAACAGCAGAGGCCCTCTTTATGGCCAAAGCAAGGTCCATAAAGACATGGATAAGCGAAATTGGGGCAGCAGAACTTGACTGGCCTGAACAGAGTCTTGACCTCAACCTGATACAACACCTTTAGAATGAATTAGAGTGGAAACTGCAAGCCAAGCCTTCTGGTCCAACATCAATGCCTGACCTCACAAATGTGCCTCTGGAAGAATGGTCAAACATTCCCAAAGACACACTCCTAAACCTTGTGGACAGCCTTCCCAGAAGAGCTGAAGCTGTTATAGCTGCAAAGGGTGGGCCAACTCAATGTTGAACCCTACGGACTAAGACTGGGATGCCATTAAAGTTTATATGTGTGTACTGTAAAGGCAGACGTCCCAATACTTTTGGTAATATAGTGTATATGTAGTTGTCGTACAAAAATACATGAACAATGTATTCCAAAACCCCCACTCAACAAACTACTCCTTATATTAGTCCCATTTTGGATCTCAGTTCTATAAATCTGTTTCTTGTAAGCGGTTTTGTCAAAGCATCTGATCCACCTTTGTTTCTCATGGGTTGAAAGTCTTTGCATCTCATCCCATGAATCAGGCTCTGGTTTTAATACTATGTAAACAACATACGACAGACATTTGGGTGGGATACCTTTATTGCTCCTGGTAGATTTCCTGATTGAAGCCTCTTGCGATCTGTTTTCTTCTTTTGTAGTATTTGTAGTATTTGGATTGTCTGCGTTAATTTATATTTCTGTCACTTTGTTGCTCATCTTCATGTAACACTGATGTGGAATTTCCCTCAGTTTGAAGTGTTTGTGTTAGGAAATTTTGAACACACTGAAGTTTCGTCGACATTTATATTTCTGCTGATGGTTACCTCGTTTGTATCTTGGTGTAGAATTCTGTATCCCTTTTAAGATTCACTGTACCCCAATAAGTACACCTTCCTTTGCGCAAACATACCATTTTGTAAGTTTTTCTTTTGGGATGTGCACATAGGCTTTGCTTCCAAAAACTTTTAGATGGTTCAAATTGAGGGGCCTTTCATTCCACTGTGCATATGGAGTTTTCAGTCGACTTTGGAGATAGCATGCAGTCATAATTGCCAGTATGTGGTTGGCATATCTGCATTAAACAGCATGGCTTTTCCACTCTCACAGAGTATGGTTCATTATTTCTGAAACATAATTTTGTTCTGGGTTCTATGGTACAGTAGTTTGAAAAATTATGCCATGCTTTCTGAGAATTGCCTGCGTGCTATCACCTTTATATTCTGTTTCATGTCTGTGTGCAATACACTAAGCATTTTGCCAAATTTGTTGGTTACTTGAGCCAAGTACTGTTTAAGTTTCTCTGGTACTTCACTTTTGCTTTGTAACAAATATAGTGTAATATACCTGGAGTAATCATCTATAAAAGTGAGAAAATAAGTGGGTGGGGAAGGTGGGCATTTGGACGGCCTTCTCGGTTTTGGTTTCTCTTTTCCTTCTTGATGTTCTTCTATGCTTTGCCTCCCCCCTTTTTTTTATTTTATCTTTTGTTTCCTTGATCCTACCCAACTACTTTGATAGCACTATTTTGTAGAGCACTTTGTATATTCACAACAGGGCTTGAAAATTGCACTCGCCCGCTCGCCAAATGCGAGCATAAATTGCCATTGGGCGAGTGCAGTTGCAGAGCGCCAGGGCCGGCGCTACCACTAGGCGGATTAGGCGACTTGTCAAACAGCGACAGCCCCCCCCCGAGCGCAGCTCGTCAGGGACAGTCTCCTCCCTCCTCTCTGATAACACATCGTACGGACCATGCTTCCTCCGTGTACCATGTGACAGAGGGGGTGTGGCCGCTCGGTCTCCTCCGGCTCTCAGGCTCTGCTCGTAGTTAGTGTACCTGGTGCGGGTGATCGGGAGGAGCAGCCCCGGGGATCGGTGTGGTCAAGAGGTAGGTGCGGGGCAGAAGAGTCTCTGGGGGGGAGAGGAGGTATCGCTGTTTATGCATATGGATGGAGGAGGGGCGTGGGGAGCATAGACATCAACCGACCTGTTCATTGGGGGTCACCCAGCATTGTACGGCCTGGAGGAGGGGAGATCAGCACTGCAGGGCCCATCATTAACCTGTACTGTGCCAGGCCTGTCACCTCCTCCTAATACAGAGCACATCATATAGGAGATACTGATCATCACCTGAAATATGACACTGACAGAGCTCCCTGGGGACACTGATGTATGGGGGTGCTCTCTGAGGACACTGATGTAAGGAGAGGCTCTCTGGGGACACTGTATGGGGGTGCTCTCTGGGGACACTCATGTATGGGGGTGCTCTCTGGGGACACTGGTGTATGGGGGTGCTCTCTGGGGACACTGGTGTATGGGGGTGCTCTCTGGGGACACTGGTGTATGGGGGTGCTCTCTGGGGACACTGGTGTATGGGGGTGCTCTCTGGGGACCCTGATGTAAAGGGGGGCTCTCTGGGGACCCTGATGTATGGGGGTGCTCTCTGGGGACCCTGATGTAAAGGGGGGCTCTCTGGGGACCCTGATGTATGGGGGGGCTCTCTGGGGACCCTGATGTAAAGGGGGGCGTTCTCTATTCTTAAGAAAATTTTTATTTCATAAGCTTTAAAGGGGCTCTCTATTCTTAAGAAAAATGTAATTTCATAAGCTTTAAGGGGGCGGGGTTGGGGGACGGACCTGGGAAAGGTTTGGTGGGGCAACTGGTGGAGAGTAAGGTTTTTGCCTGGCTAGTAGGTCTAGACTTGAAATTTTAAGCCCTGCTCACAACCCACGTTGGCTGGCAGGTGGGTGGTGGAAATATTGAGATTCTATTCCCTCCCAATGTTTGGGTCCCTGCATAGGATTGTTTTTTTTATTTTTTTTACAAAAGTTCTTCATCTCTGTTAAATTTGTACTTTATATAGCGAGCCTTTATGTCAGGGATATGCAATTAGCGGACCTCCAGCTGTTGCCAAACTACAAGTCCCATCAGGCATAGCGAGACTCTGACAGCAGAAAGCATGACACCCAGAGGCAGAGGCATGATGGGACTTGTAGTTTTGCAACAGCTGGAGGTCCGCTAATTGCATATCCCTTCTTTATGTTGTAGAAGGCTGTGTGGTATAGTAGTCAGATCTCTTCGTTTTTGTTATTGATGTCTTGATATGTTCCACCTGCATTGTGGGCCTTACTCTGACATCATGATTTGTCTACAATTTGTCTACAATTTGTGTACTTTTTTGGAAAAAGTCTTAATGAACATATTGAAACAGAAAAGTTAGAAAATACCTATTTTTTTCCAGGAGTAGATTTTTCTATTGGACCACAAAGATCTGTATGAATTAAGCCCAGAGGTTTCATAGCTCTGCAGTTAATCTGCTTTGGAAGGGCTTTTCTTGTAATTTTTCCTTTTATACAGCTGGTGCGCTTCATTGTTTGATCACATGAACTAATTCTAATTCCACTTGCATAGTCATTCTCATTTAATTTCTTTAATATGTCAGGACTTCTGTGCCCAAGTTGCCTGTGCCATGTATGAATGCAGCTTGAATTTTTTTCCTCCTTGGCAGTATTTAATCACCTCATTGCAGTTCAGCTGATACAGTTTATCTGCATTATGGAGACTCTCAAAAGTTAGAGTTAGGGACTACAGAAAACAGGGTGCCTTGACGTGGCCTGTAGCTTACACATGTATTAGCAAATGTGTGCAGACTAAACCCCTGTTCTTAACGTATATTGTTAGACAGGTCAATTTGGTTGGTCTCTGGCTGGTTGGTAAGTTAGAGCTTGGAAATCTTTGTATTTGTATGACATACGTCACCCTTCCAGTGCCCCTTGCTGCAAAGACCAGCTATAGATGGGGCAGTGGCCACTTGTTTGTATTTTGATTATACTTGTCAGGCAATGCACTGACATCTTTGCTGCTATAGTGCTGTGCTGGATGTTCAGGGTGCCCCTGTACCTTTAAGGAGTGGTGGGCACCTTCCAGGCTCACCTGCCCTCTGCCTATCCATTAAAATGCATGCGCTCCCATTGTGAAGACTCTTAGAAGTTAGAGTTATGGACTACAGAAAACAGGGTGCCTTGATGGGGCCTGTAGCTTACACATGTAATTGCAAATGTGTGCAGATTAAATCCCTGTTCTTAACGCATATTGTTAGACAGGTCAACTCAGTTGGTCACTGGCTGGTTGGTAAGTTTGAGCGTTAAAATTTATTTGTATTTGTTTGTCATACATCGCCCTTCCAGACCTCCTTGCTGCAAAGACCAGTTATAGGTGGGTGTATCTACAATTTTAGCCTTTGCAAGTAAGATATCCCATTTTGTGATGGCACAACTGCAATTTTGGAAGGTCACTACATTGCCTTGTTTTGTGAGCATCTTCACTGACAAAAGCTTTGTTTTAATAGCAGGGACATTTAGGAAAAAGGGCAGTAAAAAAAACGTCTTCTATTCCTTCTGATTCCATTATTTGCCCATTAGCTGTGGTGATTTTTTTCTGTTTTTCTATGGTCAAGGTGTATAAAGAAATTCAAATGCAACTCTTGGATTGAAAAACATATACATTATCTGAAGAAAAATCAGTTTCTTCCTCCACACTTTTGGCCTTTTGTAGTTTAGTTTGTTTTTACATTTTAGCTTTCCAGATTCCGCAGTCTGCTTTTAAATGACCTTGTTTCTTGCACACAAAGGTTCACATGTTTTTTGTTGTACGTTACGGTTTTTATTCCTATTTTTTTCCGTCTTTAAAGCAGACTGCGACAGAAGCACTGTCACTATTAATGCTTAATATTTTATGCTTTTATTCATCCACAAGCTTGCCCTTAACATATTCCAATGTCAGTTCACCATCTGGACGTGAATCAAGTCCTGTGACAAGCATTTCATAACTTTATGGTAAGCCACTGAGTAATAGTGCTGTGACCTGAAAATCTTTTATCTCTTCTCCTTTACCTCTCAGGCATCTAACCATTTCCAAGGTGTGCCTCATGTAATGCTGCATATCCTGGCCTTTTGTCAGCTTGGTTTGGTATAGCTTTCTAATCAAATACAGTTTTTTGCTGAGATTAGCGCTTTCATGCACCTTTTGTAATCCTTCCCACATTTCCTTAGAAGTTTCACACTTAGCATAGAAGATGATTAATTCATACATATATGTAAGAGATTGTACTCTGAGCTTTTTGGTCTTTCTCTATCCACTCATCTGCAGGG
The DNA here is from genome assembly GCA_029206835.1 of Rana muscosa. NCBI lineage: Eukaryota > Metazoa > Chordata > Amphibia > Anura > Ranidae > Rana > Rana muscosa. The sequence goes on from CM055116.1 coordinate 736,683,207, forward strand.
TGATTCTGTCCTGACTTTATTTACACATTTCCACGTGTCTTCTCTTATTAGCAGCATTTTCATCTTGAATTCCAAGATTGGTAGTTCTTGTTTGTCAGATTTGCAGATGGAAGCTTTGCTGCAGCTGTGTTACTACCATTTTCTTTTATTCTGTTGCAGTCTTCTTTCTATTGCTGTATCTTGCACTTATCTGCTGTAGCTAGCTATGACTGGGTTCTCAGCTTTTCTCTAGGCGGGTGTCTGGGTCCATAACCTGATAGAAATTCTGTATATAGCCCTACAGAACAGACAGTGCACAGTCCACATCGGACTTGCTACTTAACTGCAGTCAGGTTACAGGAAACTTTATTCAGGAAAAATACCTAGAGTTTAAACATAGATGCAGCTACAAACTTATAAACAATGGCATCTATTGGCTAAAAAATATACCTTTAGTTGTACAAAAATACATGAACAATGTATTCCAACAATGTGTCTTTCTTTAGTGGCAAATCAATCACTGTTTTATAAATACTGTATGGTCTTTTAAGTTTGAAAGGAAACATGCAATAGTCTTACAAAGCACACATTTAATTACTGGGTTGAAATACCTATTTTGGCATTATAATTCTATTTATTGCTGACAGGTCCCTTAGGATTTAATCAATCAGGACTCATTTATCTATTGCACTGGGACTGGAAATTCTTCAGACCTGCCATGTATGTACAGTTTCAGTGTATTACAGTGGATATTCTCTTCTAATTAACTTCAATGGCTTGCTCTATATTAACTCTTCATTCAGTGACCTTTCAAAAATATAATTGTCTGCTTGACCCCTTTCATCTATAATTATCTTTATTATATTCCCATCACCACTATATAAACATTTATTTGACTCATGTTTATTCATATTAACGTGGCAATGTTCAGAAACGAAACCATGGTTATTTCTGCTTGTAAACTGCACTCTTCTAAATATAGGTTCCAAATTATCTGCAGCACATTACTTTTGTTGCTAAACACTTGTTTCATGTATTCATTCATCAAAGGGCATATGGCAAGTAGCTGGATAAATATAAATGCAAAAAAGCGTATTATATTGCATGGGGTCTTTGGTTTGTACTTACTCCTCTGATGGTGCTGTGATCCCAGGGAACTGATCTACAGTAAGTAGGTCAGTGAGAGAAGATAAACTATTGAACTCTCTTTCTTCATGGAACTAAAATCCAGAAGAGGTTAATTTTGACACTATATTTTTTTAATATAGTGTCAAAATATATATGAAATTATATTTTTTGGACAAAAAAAAAGTACTGAAAATACTATTGTGGACAATTAAACCCCACATTTGCTGTAACTCCTTGTTACTAATTTTACATCAACAATCTTAATTAAGGGCAGTGTCCTAAAGTAAATTTAGCAGCCACTCTTGCCATTAGGCGGATGCCAGCTCTATTAGGCCTGATTCACACCTATGTATTTTTAGTGCTTTTTTCATTTTGCAGATTTGCACTACAGAAATAGGAAACCATGTTAAATGGACTGTAGTGCAAATCTGTAAAATGCAAAAAGCACAAAAAATTCATAGGTGTGAATCAGGCCTTAACCCTGCACTCCCCTGCTGGACAAAACACATAAAAACAGAAAAGTACTTCTATTGATATATTACATTTATTAATATCGACTTACCATACTTTTCATTTCCTATCTAAATGGCATTACACATGGGTTGACTATACCCTTGTATTCAACCCTCCAAGGTGTTGAATATAAATTTGATGCCCACTCTAGCAGGGGAGTTTTATAACTAGTTACTCTTACTATTGGTGGGCTTGTGTGATGTCATGTAGATAGGTCTAGAAAGAAAAACGATTGGCATCAATTTCCAGTTTTCCTAACATCTCCATGCCATTACTTATGATAAATATCTACCACATACATTTTTAACCTTTCTTCAAAGCAGCAGAGAATATATTTTTTTCAAAATTCAACAGTGTGTGCAGTCAAATCAACACAATAGTGACACAGGGATGGGTTGGTGTCCCTGTGGCTGCCTCACAGATAGCCTCAATGAACACCATCTTGGATGTTACCCATGTGCAGTCACCCCTTCTGTCGCCAGAAGAGGGTACCCTTTTGTAGGTCTGCTCAGTGACCGTGGTTCTTAGGGAAGCCTCCTTGCCCCTGTTCCTCCCTCTAGGAATCGCAAACCTTTGTTCTGATTTTTTTTTTTTAGCTCTGCAGAAGCCAAGAGATACACTTTCAGGACTCTGCCCATGTCAGAGAAGAAAAAAATGCACAGCTAACTACATAACCTGTGTAATTCTAAAGCATCATTAAAGGAATGAGTTGGCAGTCCTGGCTGGCACTCTGAATCAGTATCCTTTCGCTCTAGGTTGCTTAAGTATCTTGCACACTGACAATCTGATAAAAGTATTACTTTTACGGCATTTTAAAATTCAGTATATTCCTGGTGACACCATGTGGCGGTTTTGAAGATATATTACACCTAGTGACTTAAATTGCATCTACATGTACATGTCTTTGTAATAACAGTAAACTCTGTTCAACCCACAGCAATGCTTAAGATATTGGCAAATTATTACACTCCTAGGACAGTGTACCCATGGCAGTATAGTAATGGTTGGCTGGTAAATTAAATACATAGTGTTTTGTACATATTATGTTTAAGAACTAAAGATTCATAATAAATATCTGCTAGTTGACAGATGGATATGAATTATTGCTCATAAATACTTCTATACTTAGAATGCCCTGGTAAACAAGTGTTTCGTTTTTCATTTTATGCAAGTTAAAACTAGCATTTTTTTTTGCTAGTAATTACTGTAAACCCCCAAAAAGTATATATTTCTGAAAACAAAGACCCTGAAGAATAAAACAGTGGTAGTTGTGTATGTCGTGTCATATTTGCACGATTATTTATAAAATGCATGCATTTAGGAAACAAATACACAAATTTTACACAAAATTTTTGTGCAAACAAACACAATATTATACCCAATTTTGGGGTAAAATATAAAAGATGGGGTGCGGCAAGTAAATAGAGGCTAAACGGGTCTATTCTTAAACACTGCACGTGCCCGTGAAATGGCAAAAAACGACGGTACCCAAAATTCCCCATGGGCAACGCTTTAAACTCCTTCATAGGTCATCAGTTTAGAGTTAACCTTGAACTATGGTCCTAGAATTATTGCTCTCACTCTGACATTTGCAACAACGCCTCATGTGTGGTGTGAATGTTTACATACACTATCTCGCCCTACGCTGCACCTTTTATATGGTGTGTCTGATATTGGGCATGGCTCAAAAGGGGTGCGGTTAAAAAATGTTCTGAGCCCAGTTGCATTTTATATTGCGCACATGCATACATTACATGGCCCACTGGTTGGGAACCATTGATCCAATTATCTTTTGCAGGTGGATAATTCTTAACACTGCCCTGGACCACATCATGTTCTTTAATGGAGGGCTCCAGTCCTCCCTGTCACTTCCCCAGTTCTTCATGGTAGAGTGTAAGCAGCAAGCAATGTGTACATTAAAAGGATAAGCCCAGAGTTCCATTTTCACTAGGAAGCACTATTCTTGAGTCAGCAGCCAAATGCCCAAGACCCCTTATAGTGTACATGAAGCCATTCTTTTGTCTGTGCACCTTCTTCCAGGCACACTTCTTCACTAAGCACTGCATGGGCACATACAGCTTGTCATACACTGGGGGGGTCCCCTTCCAATAGGGCCATGTGACATGAGTGAGTAGCAGTGAATACAAATGTGTAAACTGCTTTGTCGTCTAGTGGAGACACAATGTGATAACATCACTTTTGACTTCTGTAATGTACAGTGGTGCCCTGCACTAACAGGAAGGACCAGAGAGGAAGATATGGCCCTGGAAGAGGGGAGCTGTGGTCTGGCACCAGGCTGTGGCCCAGTGGTTGTGAGTCTCTATTAGGCTGATGCCTTTGAGCCTATTCCAGGAATGTGTACAATAGAAATTGTAAGTATTGCAGTCATTGGTTAACTGAGACCTTAAAATATTGACCAAAGCCTTTGCTGCGTATGCATTTGGAACACTACAGTATCTCACAAAAGTGAGTACACCTTCACATTTTTGTAAATATTTTTATATGTGACAACACTGAAGAAATTACACTTTGCTACAATGTAAAGTAGTGAGAGTACAGCTTGTAAAAAAAGTGTAAATTTGCTGTCCCCTCAAAATAACTCAACACATTAATGTCTAAACCGCTGGCAACAAAAGTGAGTACACCCCTAAGTGAAAATGTCCAACGTGTCAATATTTTGTGTTGCCACCATTATTTTCCAGCACTGCCTTATAGAGGAAGTAAACCCTGGTGTGTTTTAGTTTCCTGCAAAGTAAAAGTAAAAAGTAAAAGCATAATGGGCCAATATGCATCGCTTACTAGCCCATTATGTGGCACTTGCCTGTCCCCGCTGGAGGAAGCATCCACCTTCGCCCCTCTTCCTTCCGGGGCCATGGACTCCGGCTCCGTTACTGGCCAGAGTCGTGTGACCTCACTCCTGCGCATGTGCGTGGGAGCTGACTGTCACGGCACGAGCACTATAGAAACAGCACAATCGTGCCCTTTCTTCAGTGCTAATGCACCATCAGCGCAAGTGTATATGGTAAATATCTTCTAAAACATACAGATTTAGAAGATATTTCCAGTACCTACAGGTAAGCCTCATCATAGGCTTACCTGTGGGTATAAGTGGTATGTAAGAGTTGACAACCACTTTAACCCTCTTGGGCATGGAGTTTACCAGAGCTTCACAGGTTGCCACTGGAGTCCTCTTCCACTCCTCCATGACGATATCACGGAGCTGGTGGAGCTCTCTGTTAGAGACATTGCGCTCCTCCACCTTCTGTTTGAGGATGCCCCACAGATGCTCAATAGGGTTTAGGTCTGGAGACTTGCTTGGCCAGTCCATCACCTTTAAAGCTTGGTTCACACTGGAACCGGCTGCGGATTGCACAGGAACGCGGTGCGTCCATGTTCTCTGGTTCAGGGACGAATTTCTGCCTGAATTCGGCGCTGAAACTGAGCCAAAGACGCACAGCGTTTCTGTGCAGTGCGCTCCGCAGCCACCCCGGAGATATGTGAACCGGCTCCATAGAGAGCCGGTCACATTCTTCTGCTATGCAAATTGGATGCGGGGAAACCTGCATCCAAATTCGCATAGGTGTGAACCCAGCCTTACCCACAGCTTCTTTAGCAAGGCAGTGGTCGTCTTGGAGGTGTGTTTGGGGTCGTTATGTTGGAATACTGCCCTGCAGCCGTCTCTGAAGGGAAGGGGATCATGCTCTGCTTCAGTATGTCACAGTACGTTAGCATTCATGGTTCCCTCAATGAACTGTAGTTCCCCAGTGCTGGCAGCACTCATGCAGCCCCAGACCATGACACTCCCACCACCATGCTTGACTGTAGGCAAGACACACTTGTCTTTGTACTCCTCATCTGGTTGCTTGGCACCATCTGAACCAAATAAGTTTATCTTGGTCTCATGAGACCACAGGACATGGTTCCAGTAATCCATGTTCCTTAGTCTGCTTGTCTTAAGAAAACTGTGCAGTGTATGGTGTGAGCACTAACAGGCTGACCCCCCACCCCTTCAACCTCTGAAGTAATGCTATCAGCACTCATACATCTATTTCCCAAAGACAACCTCTGGATAGGACGTTGAGCACGTGCACTCAACTTCTTTGGTCGACCATGGCGAAGCCTGTTCGGAGTGGAACCTGTTCTGTTAAACCGCAGCATGGTCTGGCCACCATGCTGAAGCTAAGTTTCAGGGTCTTGGCAATCTTCTTATAGCCTAGGCCAGGGGTCATCAACCCTGTCCTCAGGGCCCACTAACAGGCCAGGTTTGCAAGATAACTGAAATACATCACAGGTGATATCATTTGCTGCTCAGTGATTGCAATATTCTAGTCTGCATCTCCCCAAAGTAATACATAAAACCTGGCCTGTTAGTGGGCCCTGAGGACAGGGTTGATGACTACTGGCCTAGGCCATCTTTATGTAGAGCAACAATTATTTTTTTCAGATCCTCAGAGTTCTTTGCCATGAGGTGCCATGTTGAACTTCCAGTGACCAGTATGAGACACCTGAGACCTTGTAACACTAATGAGTCACATGACACCAGGGAGGGAAAATGGCTAATTGGGCCTGATTTGGAAATTTTCACTTAGGGATGTGCTCACTTTCATTGCCAGCGGTTTAGAAATTAATGGCTGTGTGTTGTGTTATTTTGAGGGGACAGAAAATTTACATTGTTATACAAGCTGTGCACTCACTACATTACATTGTAGCAAAGTGTAATTTCTTCAGTGTTGTCACATGAAAAGATATAATAAAATATTAACAAAAATGTGAGGGGTACACCAATTTTGGTGAGATACTGTATATACACTTTGACCAGGTTGGGTTCATCCACTATCACTCAGGCACCAGATTGAACCCGTAGAGGACTGGCTCTACTGTCAGTGATCCACCTCTACGTGGGACTCCCCTTGGAGGGTGATAATGCTCCTCATTACTGGACTTACTTATTCAATCGCTTGGTAACACAAATAGCTAATCAGCCAATAACACGGCAGCAACTCAATGCATTTAGGCATCTATACGTGGTGAAGACAACTTACTGAAGTTCAAACTGAGCATCGGAATTGGGGAAGAAAGGGGATTTAAGTGACTTTGAATGTGACATGGTTTTTGGTGCCAGACGGGCTGGTCTGAGTATTTCAAAAACTGCTGATCTACTTGGATTTTCATGCACATGCATCTCTAGGGTTTACAGAGAACAGTCATAAAAAGAGAAAATATCCAGTGAGCGGCAGTTTTGTGGAGGAAAATGCCTTGTAGAGGTCAGAGGAGAATGGGCAGACTGGTTCGAGATGATAGAAAGGCAACAGTACTCAAATAACCACGTATTACAACCAAGGTATGCAGAATACCATCTCTGAACGCACAACACATCAAACCTGGAAGCGGATGGGCTACAGCAGCAGAAGACAACTCCGGGTGCCACTCCTGTCAGCTAAAAACAGGAAACTTACACACATTAACGGCTAGTTTACACTTTTCAAAACAAGGCTTCAGACAGGCTTTGTTAAAGCTCTCTGAATGCTAGTCAAAGCCCCTGTCCCTAAATAAATAAAATGGTTAGCTTATAGTCCTGTTTACACCTGCTTTTGCTTTGCTTCAGTTTCACTTAAAAAATTATACCCCCCTTGGACTTCAGTTGGAACCATCCGATTGGGATAAAATTTGGACCACAACAAAATCATCTTCACAAAATATAATAGCTCTAGAGGCAAATTATAAAGTACTTTTGCGCTGGTACTTGGTTCCTGTCAGAATCGCAAAATATATTCCGCAATACTCCCCACTCTGCTTCCGTGGCTGTGGTGAACTAGGATCACAGATAAACATATTTTGGGAATGTCCGGTCACAAAATGTTTTTGGAAAGAGGTTTTTCTTATCCTCTCTACCTTATTCAAAAAACCAATCAAACCTGACCCTTCAATTGCACTACTAAATCTAAAACCGACTTCTATTTCCCACACTCAATTCAAACTCCTTCTACAAATCAATACTGCAGCAAAGCAGACAATCGCCAAAGCGTGGAAAACTCCAACATTAATGATCTCAGAAGCCAAAACCAGAATAAACCAAGCCATCACCCACTCAAAAACGGAAGCCATTGCCAATGATAATATTGGAAAATTTGAAAAAATCTGGAATCCTTGGGTGACTAATTTTTTCCCTCTCAACTTTGACATCACATTATTAAGACCTTGGTAATATAACTACTAATAGCTGTTTAATATACTAATAACATAAGACCAACATAAGATACCCCGGGGACCTTTTCTATCTTATCTACCTACTATCTTTATTTTTTTCTCTTCTTCTTTTTACAATTCCCTCTCTTCTATCTGGTCTCTTTAGTTATTTTTTCTTTCTTAGCATATATTGTTATTATATGCAAAAATGGTAGCAGCATTCCTTTTTTTTTTTATGTATTTTATTTATCAGTATATTTTTAGCTTTAGAGCTCCATTGAAACAATACAAACCTAATGTCTATACAATAAATCCCCGTTTATCTTCCTTATAAATATATATATATATATATATATATATATATATATATATATTTATATTACCCCAACATTATACGAGGTCTAGAAATTATGACCCTTCATTTTTTCTTTATAAATCCTTATATTACCTTACATGTTATATATTATTACTAAATCTGGTTTGTAACTACTAAATTCAACACTAAGCATATATTTTAGCAAGTCTCCAGATAATGGTCAACATATGTTAAACTCAAATTACTGTTTTTTGTTTCTTTTGTTGTTGTTGCCTTCTAAAAAAACACTGGAGCTTGATATAAATATCTAATTTGTCTTCTCATTAACTGCTACTATTTATAGTGACTATGTTTATTGACAATATATGCTTGTAATTTTGAAAATGTAATAAACAAATTTGACAAGGAAAGAAATAAAAATAGGATTTTTATAACAAAAATTATACCCCATGTAGCTTTAGTGGTGCTTCAAAGCCTCCATAGAAGTCTATGGCAAAGCTCGCTTGAAGCCCCACCAAAGCCTCATTGAAGCCCCACCAAAGCACCAAGCAAAAGCAAGGTTTAAACAGGACTGTAAAGCTAACCATTTTATTTAGTGACAGGGGCTTTGACTGGCAGTCAGAGAGCTTTAACCACTTCACATCTCGGCTATTGTAATATGATAGTCACAAGGTGGCTCTGCCATCCTGGGTGGCCGTCATGACGTCCTCGGGCCTCCCGGCCACTAGGGGGTGCTCGCCTGCCGCATTGCTTAGGTGCCGTTGCGTGTGCCTGGCGGCCGCGATGTCCGCCATGTGCCCGCGATCGGCAGTTACAGAGCCAGGGACGTGGAGCTGTGTGTGTGTAAACACACAGCTCCACGTCCTGTCAGGGAGAGGAGACCGATGGTGTGTCCCTTGTACATAAGGACACCGATCGGTCACCTCCCCCAGTCAGTCCCCTCCCCCCCCAGTTAGAATCACTCCCTAGGGAACACATTTAACCCCTTGATCGCCCCCTAGTGTTAACCCCTTCCCTGCCAGTCACATTTATACAGTAATCAGTGCATATTTATAGCACTGTTCGCTGTATAAATGTCAATGGTCCCAAAATAGCGTAAAAAATGTCCGATCTGTCCGCCGCAATATCGCAGTGCTGACAAAAATCGCAGATAACCGCCATTACTAGTAAAAAAATAAATAAAAATTTCACAAATCTATCCCCTATTTTGTAGGCGCTAGAACTTTTGCGCAAACCAATCACTATACGCTTATTGCGATTTTTTTTTTACCAAAAATATGTAGAATACATATCGGCCTAAACTGAGGAAAAAAAAAATATCTATTTTTTTAAAAATTGGGATATTTATTATAGCAAAAAAGTTTTTTTTTTTTTTGTCTTATTTTGATTATAGTGCAAAAAATAAAAACCGCAGCGATGATCAAATACCACCAAAAGAAACCTCTATTTGTGGGAAAAAAAGGACGTAAATTTTGTTTGAGAGCCACGCCGCACGACCGCGCAATTGTCATTCAAAGCGTGACAGTGCTGAAAGCTGAAATTTAGCCTGGGCAGGAAGGGGGTGAAAATGCCCGGTATCGAAGTGGTTAACAAAGCGTGTCCGAAGCCATGTTTTGCAGCAAGTGTAAACTAGTCCTTAGGGTGTAATTTGTGGCCATGAAAAATACAAATGTGTGCTTTTTGTGGATAGCATTACAGTTGAACCACGGATTACGAGCATAATCCGTTCCAGCAGTATGCTCTTAATCCAAAGTACTCGTATATCAAAGAGAGTTTTCCCATTGAAGTCAATGGAAACAAAAATAATTTGTTCCGCATTGACTTCAATGGGATGCAATACCAAATGTGGCCAGAGAGCGCCGAAAAGGCCCGAGGACACTTCGGCTTGTTTCCTGCGCCCCCGTACCTCAGGCCAATATTCGGCTTTTCTCGGCTCCTGCGCCCCCGTACCTCAGGCCAAATGAGGTACTGCAGGCCTATTTAGCTTGAATTCTGCTCGTCTTGCGAGTCCACACTCGCAAATCGAGTCAGAATTTAAAAAAAAATACGTTGCTCGCAAATCAAAAGGCTCTCAAACCAAGTTACTCTTAAACCAAGGTTCCACTGTATAGTATTTCTATCCTCCCACATCACAACTATCCCTAATATTCTAAAATTGCTTCAGTCCTCCTCAGCTATTGCTGGCCTGAGGGTCAAAAAATAAATCTACCACTGTCCACTAACAATACTTTGAACCCTTATTTTAATTGAAGCAGGCAATTAAGTCTTTCCCTTATTTTGGAATACAGTTAACCCCTTTCATGTATTTTGGATTTTATTAAAAAATCTCACACTTTTCAGACACATTTTGACTCCTCTGGAGAAACGGGCAGAGTATCCCATCTCACTCTGTTAAAATGAACATGATACCCAGACTTACACCTTTTTAAGACTTTCCCAATATCGATTCCTAGAGATTTACTCCACACCTTGATAAAATTATTTTATATAACAAAAGACCTTGAATGAACAACGTTACACTGTGCTAACCAAAGACTCTGGGAGGCTTGGGAGTCCCAAACCAGTTTGCCTACTTGCAAGTTGCACAAATAGAACTGGCCCAGATTACTTCTAAGGGCCCTCTACCCCAGTGGGTCTACATGGAGTCCCACTGTCCATAGATGCATTAAGGTGGATCCCTAACAAGTTACAATGCCCCAAAAGGTGTCTTACATTGTCTGCCTCTGCGATTTAGTACAGAAAGAAGACAAGTAAAATTCTAACTTCATCACATACCCTCCCCAGCACCTACCTTAGGGAATCCAGACTTTTGACCCAGGCTGGAGCCACAACTTTACCAATGGTGGACAAAACAAAAGGTCGGAGCTGACAGGTGAGTAAATACAAAACAGAATACTTTTAAAAAAGGACCTTCATTTACAGAAGCCTTTCGAAACGTCCATATAGTTTGCAATTTAAAGGCTAAATACAGGCAAGGAGGCCTTTGGTTGTGATGTTTGAGTTTATCTGCATGTCTAGGGAAGAGTTGAATGGAAGAATTTCCACTACATATACTCTGCTTATTAAACCTACTTGCAAACTATGCCACAATGGGAACAGGGTCCTGGGAAAACCCTGGATCTTGAGGAATGGCAGGAAATTGCATATCATTTATCACAGGTTTCCATTCACACAACTAATAGAATCAAACCAACTATATGTTATTTTTGAGATGGTACATGGTTCTGGTCAGAATAGCAAAGGCAAATCCTAAGGCCTTGCCTCGATGCACGAGAGGTTGTGGCCAGACGGGCACCATGTATCATATTTGCTGGTAGTACACTACAATAAGACGCAAATGGTATAAAGTGCGCTACTCTTTTTCACCCACATGTGCTGGATATATAAAAAAACAAAAGAGCCTGAATAAGTATTGAAGGTATTCAATAAATAAAATATTTGATACAAATATCATTCAAGTAAAATGTGCCAAAAGGTGCCAGTGCCTGAATTAAAGTGCAATATTATACAAATAACATTCAAACAAGAAAGTCCATTGTGATAAGCAAGTGTAAAGTTTTCATAGAAAAAATTGATTGTTATATGGATCAACCACATCCTCTGATGATCGATGCCAGTGCTCTTAAAATGACAGTGCAGTGCTATTCCACTTCAATTCACTCCATGTGTGCTGTACCCCAACCCCAATGGGTCCAAACTCACCAAATGTAGTTGACCTATTATGGCTTATGCCAAAAGGGATCAAAAGAATGCTTTCCACAGCTCCGTTGTGCATGGCTAGGTGTCCTTAGTGCTGTTTCTTTTTACACAGACCAGTTGGAGCTGAGCTGGGAGTGAATTGTAGTGGAATAGCACTGGGCTGTCACTTTAAGAGCACTGGCATCGATCAGAGGATGTGATTGATCTATACACCAATCAATTTTTTCGATAAAAACATTGCACTTGCTTTTCACAATGGACTTTCTTGTTTGAATGTTTAATGAATATTAATTCTTATGGAGTCACGAATTGCACTTTAATTCAGGCACATTTTACTTGAATGGTATTGGTATCAAACATTTAATTAATTTAATACCTTCAATACTTATTTAGGCCCCTTTTGTTTTTGGATATATCCAGCACATGTAAAAAAAAAAAAAAAAAAAAGTAGCGTACTTTATACCATTTGTCTCTTACAAATCAATGTGTCTGCATTGAGAGAGTGCCACGGCCATTATCTTGTTGCTAATTAACATTGCACAGGTGTTGTAATATTAGCTTAAAGCAGAACTCTGAGATTTGGCAAAAAAAAAAAAAAAACCCACATTAGTAAACCCCCCCTACACTAAACAGTTAATACATTTGTGAAATTCCTAACCATTGATGATAAAAGTTTTCAGGAAATCCTCTCTGTAATTCAAAAATGCAGCATGTATTCTGCCAAGGAGGAGGTGTAACAGCAGGGATTACATCATATCCTCTCCTCTATTTACAGGAAAATTAACTACACTTTCCATCATGCTTTGGGAATTGCAGTGAACGTGAGAGGGCACACTAGGCCTATACATGTTAAATGTGAACAAGCCCAATTCAACATAAATCCCACCCCTCGTTCTGCAGCCACACTGCTGAGAACACAGACAGACAGATGACAGTCTTTTAATGTAAAGCATGTATTTGCACAATGTTTGGTTCATTCTAGGTAGCCTACTTTCATTAAATATTGAATTCTCCCTCCTCTAGGTTTTCTGTTACTGGCTGCAATATTCACAAGCCATCTCCCCCCTCCAGCCAGAACAGCAGATAAACCATTTGCCTTTACATGCTTTTTTGAATTATTACCGAACTGTAGACACATGCTCATAATTATATATTATACCTGCTGTAAAACCTGAGGAGGCTGCACTGATGAGGTTGCAATGGTGAGGCTGCACTGGTAACCCTCCACTAATAAAGCTACAATAGGGGGGCTGCACTGGTGAGGCTGCAGTGACCGACACTGATGAGGCTGCAGTTATGGAGCTGCACTGATGGACATCGATGGGGCTGCACTGAAGAGGCTGCATTGATGGGCACTGATGAGACTGCATTGATGGAGCTGCACTGATGGGACACTGAGGCATTGTGATGCCCCCTCTCTATCCTGAACACCGGCAGCTCCATCGATCTCCTGTCCCAGCACCAGCTACAGTCGGCGTAGGTGAGGGTTGGGGGGGGCACTAAAGGGGTCGGAGCAGTGAGGGGAATTGGGAATTATTTTTTTTTGCGTTAAATCCCCTATGACTCCCGTGCAGTGCTCCAGGCCAGCGGTAAGGTTACTTTTGCCTTTTATTTTTAACGATTTTTGGCGGTATTCTGACGTCATATTGACGTCACAGGGTGGGCGTGTCAATATTTTTTCAATTTTTGCATGTTCTGATTGATGGCTGATATATTTATATTCTGGTTTGACACTATTGCACTTTATCACATGCCCGTCGAAGGGGCCCTCCACGGCTCTGAAACGTTGTACTTATCTCTGTGATGTGATCTCTCTCTATAAAATAAACCTTTGGACGGAAGTTGTTGATCCATGGTGTGCTGGTGAATACGTACACTTGGTTGATGTTTCCAGGACCCAGCTGTTTTTTGCTGCAGTACCCACCATTTTAAGAGCCATACTTGCCACAAACGTGTGCGATAGGAATAGTGACAAGACATTTATGTAGCAAGTCACCATTGTAGACATGTGTCTCAATCTAAAGTAGCGGCAACTGCAGTTAAGGGCTGGAGGCAGAATGGTGCTGAATATGGTATCCTTCAAGACTCAGGTAATGCTACTTACTGTACAGTAGGTGGATTCCAGTGTGGCGCACGGGTAAAATTGGTGCCCGGGCAGGACAACATCATTGGACACGACCGTTGTACCCCTCCTTTTGTGCTTTCCACTACCATATGTTGCTCCATAGAAAAAAACTGCACAAAACACTCCAGAAACACAAGGAACATTGCCAGGGGAGATTGCTATATGCTCCAATATAACATCAAAAGGCAATCACCAGTCCAAAGCTGCAGGTTCAATCTTCACCCATCACCACTTGTGCACCCCACACTTCCTTTGGGAACTCTATTCCCTTCCAGGGGATCACCACTCTGGACCTGTATAGCACCCACCCAACAAGGTCACTCGATACACTGTATCCTGGAGATCACGGTCTGCAGGACCCAACACCGACCGACAGACAATACAGGCTCTTTCTACGCTCATGTATGCGGGATCTGTGTACACTCCCTCTTGGCCATTATGCCAAATTGATCAAGCCCTCCTCTAAATCATCGGGGGTGCTTGGAGCAAGACTAAGTACTCAACAAGGAAAATCAGAGACATCCGAGTCTTAGCCAAGTTGGAATGGGTGCCTTTTTTTGGCCAGTGTAAATTCACCTGAATGTGGCAACATAACCCAAGCAGTCATGAATATCAAGTTTCCTTTCATTTACGATTAAGGAATGCTATTTTCAGCACAAAACATATCACAGGTGACCCCTGCTATTATCTTATAAACAAGAAAAGTTGCTGTAGCCCAAAATGCAGTGATTCACACCCTTTTCTGAAATTGCTGGTAGGTGGAGCCAAACATTTTGTACTCTGGTTGTCCTGCCCATTAAAGACTATCCACTGACTGACAAAAAAAAAGTGGGCACCAATTATTGATGGGCTTACCCAAAATCTGTTTACCAGAAAGTGTGCATAAACTTCTACCTGGTTAGTTGGCAAAATGGCTGCTGGGAGAAATAGTCCAACTGCAGGAAAAAACTATAAGATAGCATTGCTGGGCTTTTTCTTCTCCATAATGGAGCGGTTATACTGCATCATGTGATACTTTAAATTAGTTATTCCTAAACATTTTTCTATTACCGTTTGATGCCTATAAGCTGGCTGTCACGTAGTACCACTGGCTTCAATACCTTAGGTTGCAACAAGAACGCAGATCAGTAGATCCTGAGGCCATAGAACAAGGTGACAAACATCTTCAGAAGGAGAGAAGTAATAGCAGTCCCCATACGTCTAATACAATTTTACTCTGAACTCTTCTTATGACAAATGGGGCTAATCATTGGTCTTTTTCTTTTTTTATACAGTGAGAACATTTTACTACTAGACAGAACATATATGTACCACTGCTCACATCAGGCTGTGCCCCAAAGTCTTGTAGTCCAATACACATAGGCGTGTGCAGCCTATTGCATTAGGGTGTGCACCCTAAAGCTCAAGAACACATACGTGTGTGTGTGTATATATATATATAGTCAAAAGTATTGGGACACCTGCCTTTACACACACATGAACTTTAATGCCGTCTTAGTCCATAGGGTTCAATATTGAGTAGGCCCACCCTTTGCAGCTATAAAAGCTTCAACTTATCTGGGAAGGCCGTCCACAAGGTTTAGGAGTGTGTCTATGGAAATGTTTGGCCATTCTTCCAGAAGCACATTTGTGAGGTCAGGCGCTGATGTTGGACGAGAAGGCCTGGCTCTCAAATTCATCCCAAAGGTGTTCTATCGGGTTGAGGTCAGGACTCTGTGCAGGTCAGTCAAGTTCCTCCACCCCAAACTCGCTCAACCATGTCTTTATGGACCTTGCTTTGGGCACTGGTCCAAATCATTTGGTGGAGGGGGGATTATGGTGTGGGGGTGTTTTTCAGGGGTTGAGCCTGGCCCCTTAGTTACAGTGAAGGGAACTCTTAGGGCATCAGCATACCAAGATATTTTGGACAATTTCATGCTCCCAACTTTGTGGGAACAGTTTGGGGATGACCCCTTCCTGTTCCAACATGACTGCGCACCAGTGCATGAACAAGGTCCATAAAGACATGAACTTAGCAGGGGTGGTGGAAAATTAACTTCAAGTGCAATAAATTACATTATAACCATAACTAAAACATATACAATTAAAGTATAACAATCTAAAAAAAAAAAATTCCAAAGTGCTATAATGGTGTGAACCTCCCAACTAAAAAGTTGTTGCACTTGAAGGTAATTTGTATTGCAATTATCTGTATAGGGGTTTCCACCATCCCTGCTAAGGCAGCACTGATAGGGTGCACTGACTGGCAGCGTTGCTGGACACTAATTGGTGGCACTGATAGGCAGCACAGATTGGCAATGATATGCATCACTGATGGGCTCTGATTGGTAGCACTTATGGTTACTGATAGGCAGCACTGATGGACACTGATTGGCACTGATAGGCAGCACTGATTGGCACTGATGGTTGTCACTGATAGGTGCTGATTGTCAGCACTGATTTGCACTGATAGGCGGCACTGATTGACAGCATTGGTTGGCACTGATCGGCAGCATTGGTTGGCACTGATAAGCAGCACTGGCACCGATAGGCAGTACTGGTTGGCACCAATAGGCAGTACTGGTTGGCAGCATTGATTGGCACTGATTTACAGCATTGGTTGGCACTGATAGGCAGCATAGTTGGCACTGATTTACAGCATTGGTTGGCACTGATAGGGGAGAGGGGGAGTTTCACAGTCAAGAGATCGTGAGAATTGTCAGAGCTGTTCACTGTATGAAACGGTCAGATAATGACACTGCATGCAGGGAGAGAGACCAGCTGTTAAGTCAGCGGTGATGTCGGGGGTGGGCAGGACTGAACAGTTACCAAACACCAGCCAATAGAATGGGTCTGGGCGGGCCGCTACATTTCTATGGCTCCGCCCCCTCTCTGAAGCAGCCCAATCATTGGCTGGTGTTGATGGCGTTTGGTCCCGCCCACCCCCGACATCGCGGCTGAGTTGTGATGACTTACAACTCAGCTGCGATGTCGGGGGTGGGTGGGACCAAGCGCGATAAACCGCCAATGATTAAGCTACTTCAGAGAGGGGCGGAGCCTCATCCCCTTGGCTTGTGTTTGATAGTTGTTCGGTCCCGCCCACCCCCAACATCACCACTGACTTTTGACAGCTGGTGTCTCTTCCTGCATGCAGTCACAGTGCCATTATCTGACGGTTTCATACACTGAAAAGGAACAGCTCTGGCAATTCTCACGATCTGCTGCCTGTGAAACTGTTTCACAGGCAGCGTGGGCCACACACTCTCTTGGATGCAGCATTTTGGGGCAGATCTCTGGAGACAGCACGGGGTGATTAGGGTGTGCCCAGGCACACCCCGTGCGCACGCATATGCCAATACAACTATGTAAGAATAGATTACAGTGAAAGTGAGAGATCATTATGAAACCACAACACAACAATTTTCTCAAAATTGCTGGGATTTTATTTGCCTCAGGCTTATGAATTGCAACCAAAGACTTTGTGCAAAGAAAGCAAAGATTAAGTACACTTCAGGGAAAAGCTGATTATCCACATTGGTAACAAAGTTTAAAGAAAAAGGAGAAAGGGAGAAATAAGCATTCCAATATACTATATATAGTTTGCAACAATTAACATGTTTAACCAAACTTCTTCATAACAAATAGAAATTGTAATAGAAAAAAAAAAAAAACATTACTTTAACCATATAGTTTATAAGTTTAGAACTCTGTGGGGAAAAACAAGAGGCTGGGAGAGGAAACATTAGGAAAAGAACAGCAAATTAACACTTTATGCGCTAGCAGAGCCATAGCCAAGCGAGATACTGAAGGCCCTTCTAGCAGCAAAAATGTTAATCAGTACATGAGAGTTGCATATATGTACCACAATCATAAAAAATGAAAAAAATAAAAATAAAAATTCAAAAATAAAAATACTGAACCACAGCAACATAAAACCGATAAAATTGCCTGATGAAAAATAAAATAACCAGTTACTTGTATCAGTTTGCCCCAGTTCAAGTTGCTACAAAAATTGTTTTTCAGCTTTGCACTGATGTAAGCTGCACCATAGCATAGGAAACCAGGTACAGGGGACCCAGCTAAATGTCCACCTACAGAAATGTACTAACAATCCACAGTTTTTCTTTAAAAATGTGACACTTGCTTCATATTGCAGGCCCATTTTGGTGACAATGTTACAAAAATCTTTTTTTTTTTTTTTTTTGTACACGATGAGATCATGTATGTCTGACACTAGTCTAACGTTCCTTCTAGATGATGAGTAGTGATACAACCCCATTGTGTATTTTCTCATTTTTATTAGAAAAAAAAAACAAAAAAAAACATCGGATGAGTTGAAACTAGAAAATGACAAACTTCGTCAAGAAAACAGGTTACTTGTGTATCACTCATCGTCGCTTCCGGTTACATCAGATTGATCCTGTAATAAGAACCATTGAAAATAACAATTAGAAATCAGCAGAAAAGCAATAAAAACACTACATGCCAAACAATACAATGCAGTGAGGAGACATGCAGCAATTTATTGATAATCATTAAAATACCGCATTTCCTGCAAGTCTATCCTTGTCAACAATAATATTCAATACAGTTGTGAGAAAAAAAATTGTAAACCTTTGGTGTTGTGTGGATTTTGTATGAATGGCTGCAAAAAATGTATTGTGACCATCACTAAAATAACGTTTTTCACTGGTGTATTTAGTGAACTTTTTTTTTGTTAAAAATTACTTATCCCACTTCTCTTGCAATCCCAACAGTACCGGTGGATATAGGCTGTTGTAAGCCCTTTATTGTCTTTCTCACATCACAGCTCTCTAGCAATCTCACATAGCAGCTTTGAACACTCTGTGTAAAAATCAAACAATTTTTTAGGGATGCACCGAAATTTCGGTCAAAAATTGCCTTTTCGGCAATTTGCAGAAAGAGAAATCACGCCGATAACGGTGCCAAAAATGGGGCGGGGCCTGGCCCCGCCCAGTACGGGGGTGTCATGCTGGAGCGTCCCCGTCCAGTCCTCTCCTCAACGAGGCGGCTGAAAGCAAAACAGTGCTCTATGGAGGAAAGCGGTCAGCACAGAATCAGGACAGGGCAGTGTTAGCAAGGCAAAGCCAAGAACAATGCTCTAGCTATGGAAGAAAGCTGTCAGCACACCGCGTTAAGGAGCAGCTTGTCGGTATGATCAGCGGAAGGAGCATTATCAGTGTGCGGCGCCGCGGGGGGGGGGGGGGTTAAGAGTGCAGGATTTGTTGTTTGACATGCTGTTAGAAACAGTGAGCCCGCGAGCTGCTCCTTAACGCAGTGTACTGACAGCTTTCTTCCATAGATAGAGCATTGTTCTTGGCTTTGCCTTGCTAACCCTGCCCTGTCCTGATCCTGTCTGACATACTAAGGCAGGCTGCATGATGGGCACTGGTAGGCTGCTGGGCACTGGTGAGGCACAGGTAGGCTGCAAATGATGGGCACTGGTAGGCTGCTGGGCATTGGTAGGCTGCATTTAAAGGAACCTGGTGAGGCTGCATTGATCTCCTGGAGTAACACATCTGCAGTCTCTGACCATCTCCTGTACCACGTCTGCAGTCTCTGACCATCGCCTGTACCACGCCTGCAGTCTCTGACCATCTCCTGTACCACATCTGCAGTCTCTGACCATCTCCTGTACCACGTCTGCAGTCTCTGGTCATCTCCTGTACCACGTCTGCAGTCTCTGGTCATCTCTTGTACCATGTATGCCGTCTCTGACCATCTCCTGTACCATGTATGCAGTCTCTGACCATCTCCTGTACCAAGTCTGCAGTCTCTGACCATCTCCTGTACTACGTCTGCAGTCTCTGACCATCTCCTGTACCACGTCTGCAGTCTCTGACCATCTCCTGTACCACGTCTGCAGTCTCTGACCATCTCCTGTACCACGTCTGCAGTCTCTGACCATCTCCTGTACCACGTCTGCAGTCTCTGACCATCTCCTGTACCACGTCTGCAGTCTCTGACCATCTCCTGTACCACGTCTGCAGTCTCTGACCATCTCCTGTACCACGTCTGCAGTCTCTGACCATCTCCTGTACCACGTCTGCAGTCTCTGACCATCTCCTGTACCACGTCTGCAGTCTCTAATCATCTCCTGTACCACGTCTGCAGTCTCTGACCATCTCCTGTACCACGTCTGCAGTCTCTGACCATCTCCTGTACCACGTCTGCAGTCTCTGACCATCTCCTGTACCACGTCTGCAGTCTCTGACCATCTCCTGTACCACGTCTGCAGTCTCTGACCATCTCCTGTACCACGTCTGCAGTCTCTGACCATCTCCTGTACCACGTCTGCAGTCTCTGACCATCTCCTGTACCACGTCTGCAGTCTCTGACCATCTCCTGTACCACGTCTGCAGTCTCTGACCATCTCCTGTACCACGTCTGCAGTCTCTGACCATCTCCTGTACCACGTCTGCAGTCTCTGACCATCTCCTGTACCACGTCTGCAGTCTCTGACCATCTCCTGTACCACGTCTGCAGTCTCTGACCATCTCCTGTACCACGTCTGCAGTCTCTGACCATCTCCTGTACCACGTCTGCAGTCTCTGACCATCTCCTGTACCACGTCTGCAGTCTCTGACCATCGCCTGTACTATGTCTGCAGTCTCTGACCATCTTCTGTACTATGTCTGCAGTCTCTGACCATCTCCTGTACTATGTCTGCAGTCTCTGATCATCTCCTGTATCATGTCTACAGTCTGTGATCATCTCCTGTAATGTGTCTGCAGTCTCTGACAATCTCCTATACCATGTTCCCAGTCTCTGACAATCTCCTGTACCCTGTCCCCAGTATCTAACCATCTCATGTACCATGTCCCCAGTCTCTGACCATCTCCTGTACCATGACCCCAGTCTCTGACCATCTCCTGTAATGTGTCTGCAATATCTGAATCTCCTGTACCATGTCCCCAGTCTCTGACCATCTCCTGTACCATGTCCCCATCTCCTGTATAATTAGTTTTTTTTAAACAGCCTGTTTCGGTATCGGTTTTGGTTTTCGGCCTAGTGTATTTTTCATTTTCGGTATCGGCACCAAAAAACCCATTCGGTGCAACCCTACTATTTTTACTTCATTCATCACTCATTTCCCCATTGGCTGGAATGATTTTTTTTTTCTGGAAAGCTTTATACTGGCCAATACGGAAAGGAGGGATGATGTCATTGGATCCAGAGAGACTTAGGAACTGGCTTTACCTTCAAAAGCTTTTATAGCGGTTATGAAGGTATTTCTAGACAGTGTGACAGGAGAAGGGAAGCAATTAAAGCCTGCATTTTTTTTATTTTTGTTATTCAGCACAAAGGATAGTACTTAAATTCAATGAAAAGTGTCCCTTGTGCTGCCGACTGTTCGTCTTGTTGAAATCTTAAGTGCACTGCCCCCCAATCCCCCCCCATAACCTTCCAGTGCTCTCTCCTCTATTTATAGACATTCTACTAGAGTTTCCATCAATGAAAAATTGAGGAGGTGGACCTTTCATTCAACTGTTCATCCTTCATTCATAATGTGGGGTGGGGTGAAGTGGAGGCGCAGAAAGTGTGGGCATAGTCGGCACTTTTGACGAGTGATTCTGACAGGTTACCACTGCAGGGTTATTGGGGGGGGGGGGGGATGGGGGTGAGGCAGAGGAATGAAGATTTCAACAAGACAAGCTCAACCAGCTCAAGGGACACTTCTCAATGACTATAGAACTGTCCCTTGTGCCAATTGTGACAAAAATGTTAGCTGATATAATAGTTTTGTGCTATTTACCCAAGTTTATCATCTTTTTTTCTGGAATTAAATTATGTCCTTAAAAGAAATAAATATAGCCCCTTAAAAATGTATTTAACTCAGTTAGGACCACTGATTCATTGATGAGTGGCAAGGCCATTGAGCAGTTGTAAAAAGTTCAGCTGTGAGTTGTTTTAACCCTTTGATTGAAAAAATGTCTACCCCCTATATCACGACTAGCTAGCAGAAGGCAATTAAAAGTTTTAGTGGATGACAGCATATTACTTGAACCAGAATCTTGTAACTACAGTGGAAGAAGGGGCCAAAAGGATGAAAATGGTATAAGGGATCACAGTCGGCTGGTGCTCAATTTTTTTTGTGGGGGGGGGGGGGTTTGCGACCGACCTACCGACTGGGAGTGGTATTGTTACACACCCCCAAAAATAATTGAGCACCCCCCAATCGCTTGTTCATCAGCCCCGCACCTACCCCATCTAGGTCGCGGGCAGCACTTTCTCCTTGTCAGCTTCACGGCGGCTTCCGCTTCCTGATTGGCCAGAAGAAGAATCAGGAAGACAATAGCGAATATGAATTTGCTAATGTCACACAACTGGGTGGGCTCAGGGCACAGCGCCCAGAGCACACCCTTTTTTGAAGCCAATTATAGCCCCTGGCTCTAATCACTTGCTTCTAAAAAAAAAAAAAAAAAAAAAAAAAAAAACCCCATTGGAATCCATGCGTTCGGTGCCCTGCATGTAGATTAGGGGCCGGTCGCATGGATTAGGGGGGTGGTGCCCCTTATGTATGGGCCGCCACTGGTCTAGACCTAAAATAAATGGAACCAGCCAGTTCAGACCATTGACTGGAGAATGTAAAATATAGAAAATTACATAATAACCCAGGGACCGCTGTATGAAACAAATGCAAGGCGAGCCTACATGAAGTAAACACCACTTTCTTAGGTTCTGGGAATACAGGTGCTTTTACTGTGTATCATTCGAGAAGCACAAACACATGCGTTTTGAGTAGTATTTATGTGCACAGACCCTATAACTGTGCATTCCATTTGTGTAGTTAGCGGTTACATGCTATACACAAGATGACAATACAGATAAGCGTTATGTTGGCTACACACACATCAGTTTTTTTATGCACTATTGTATGATGTAACACATGCATTAAATTCACTTGCATGAATTTAATCACTTCAATGCCAAGTTTGTCAAGCTAAAATTTTTGTTAAAAATCACGTGATGAAATGTAATGCAATGTTATTTCCCAGCCCAAACGATCAGTTTCACTTTTGTTTCAATTGTGCAGAATTGGACCAAAGAATGATCGAGAACTTGTAAATTTGATCAGAATAGTAAAAAAAATTATTCATCCAATGATCAATTCAATATACAGTCATGGCTGAAATTGTTTGTCACCCCAGAAAATCAAAAATGTCTCACAGAAAAGTATTGCAGTTACACATGTTTTGCTATACACATGTGTATTCCCTTTGTGTGTATTGGAACAAAACAAAAAAAGGGAGGAAAAAAAGCAAATTGGACATAATGTCACACAAAACTCAAAAAATCGGCTGGTCAAAATTCTTGGCACCCTTAACTTAATATTTGGTTGCACACCCTTTGGAAAAAATAACTGAAATCAGTCGCTTCCTATAACCATCAGTAAGCTTCTTATACCTCTCACCTGGAATTTTGGAACACTCTTCCTTTGCAAACTGCTCCAGGTCTCCATTATTGGAAGGGCGCCTTTTCCCAACAGCAATTTTAAGATCTCTCCACAGGTGTTCAATGGGATTTAGATCTGGACTCCTTGCTGGTAAACTTTAGAACTCTCCAGCGCTTTGTTGCCATCCATTTCTGGGTGCTTTTTGACGCATGTTTGGGGTCATTGTCCTGCTGGAAGACCCAAGATCTCGGACTCAAACCCAGCTTTCTGACACTGGGCTCTACAGTGTGACCCAAAATCCTTTGGTAATCCTCAGATTTCATGATGCCTTGCACACATTCAAGGCACCCAGTGCCAGAGGCAGCAAAACAACCCCAAAACATCATTGAACCTCCACCTTTGTAGGCCTCATTCCGTTTTCAGTAGAATGATGTGCTTTACCAAAGAGCTCTAGCTTGGTCTCATCTGTCCACAAGACGTTTTCCCAGAAGGATTTTGGCTTACTCAAGTACATTTTGGCAAACTGTAGTCTTGCTTTTCTATGTCTCTGTGTCAGCAGTGGGGTCCTCCTGGGTCTCCTGCCATAGTGTTTAATTTCATTTAAATGTCAACGGATAGTTTGCGCTGACACTGACGCTCCCTGAGCCTGCAGGACAGCTTGAATTTCTTTGGAACTTGTTTGGGGCTGCTTATTCACCTTCCGGACTATCCTGCGTTGCAACCTTTCATCAAATTTTCTCTTCTGTCCACGCCCAGAGAGATTAGCTTCAGTGCCATGGGTTGCAAACTTCTTGATAATGTTGCGCACTGTGGACAAAGGCAAATCTAGATCTCTGGAGATGGACTTGTAACCTTGAGATTGTTGAAATTTTTTCACAATTTTGGTTCTCAAGTCCTCAGACAGTTCTCTTCTCCTCTTTCTCTTTTCCATGCTTTGTGTGGCACACACAGACACACAATGCAAAGACTAAGTGAACTTCTCTCCTTTTTATCTGCTTTCAGGTGTGATTTTTATATTGCCCACACCTGTTACTTGCCCCAGGTGAGTTTAACCACTTCCCACCCGGCCACTGTACATATACGGCCGGGTGGGTGCTCTCTCCTTCTGAGTGGACGTTCCTGAACGTCCTTCAGAAGGAGGGGGATCGCGCGTGCGTGCGCGCCGCCGCGTGCGCCGCGTTACCAAGGACCCGGTGCGCGTGCCCGGCGGCCGCGATTGCCCGGGAACCGAGCGGGAAAGTGCATCTGTGTGTGTAAACACACAGATCCACGTCCTGTGAGGGAGAGGAGGCTGATGGTGTGTCCCTTGTACATAGGGACAACCATCGGTCACCTCCCCCAGTCAGTCCCCTCCCCCCACAGTTAGAACACATTGAGGGAACATATTTAACCCCTTCCCGCCCCCTAGTGGTTAACCCCTTCCCTGCCAGTCACATTTATACAGTAATCAATGCATTTTTATAGCAGGGATCGCTGTATAAATGTGAATGGTACCAAAAATGTGTCAAAAGTGTCCGATGTGTCCGCCACAATATCGCAGTCACAATAAAAATCGCAGATCGCCGCCATTACTAATAAAAAAATAAATAAAAAATGCTATAAAACTATCCCCTATTTTGTAGACGCTATAACTTTTGCGCAAACCAATCAATACGCGCTTATTGCGATTTTTTTTATACCAAAAATATGTAGAAGAATACGTATCGGCCTAAACTGAGGAAAATTTTAATTGAAAAAAAAAATGGGTATTTATTATAGCAAAAAGTAAAAAATATTGTGTTTTTTTTCCAAACTGGACGCTCTTCTTTTGTTTATAGCGCAAAAAATAAAAACCGCAGAGGTGATTAAATACCACCAAAAGAAAGCTCTATTTGTGGGAAAAAAAGGACGCAAATTTTGTTTGGGAGTAACGTCGCACGACCGCGCAATTGTCATTCAAAATGTGACTACGCTGAAAGCTGAAAAAGGGCTTGGGCAGGAAGGGGGTTTTAGTGCCCAGTAGGGAAGTGGTTAAAGGAGCATCACATGCTTGAAACAATCTTATTTATCCACAATTTTGAAAGGGTGCCAAGAATTTTGACTAGCCCATTTTTGGAGTTTTGTGTGACATTATGTCCAATTTGATTGTCTTCTGCCTTTTTTTGTTTTGTTCCAATACACACAAAGGGAATAAACATGTGTATAGCAAAATATGTGTTACTGCAATACTTTTCTGTGAGAAATGCTTGATTTTCTAGAAAAAAATTTGGGGTGCCAACAATTTCTGGCATCACTGTATGTATGGTCAGCATTACAGATATATAATAACATACATGGCTTCTAGCACACCATCACATAACCGCATGTATGGCCCAAATTACAAACATATAAAACATACCTGGCTTCTAGTATTATCATCACATAAGCACACATAGACTCAAAAGTAGTGCCTGTCTGTCACACAGCCCCAAATAAGACTACCCTTTACACCTACTTATGCATGACAGCCTTGATGAGTGAATCTAATTTTTACATTTTTCCAACTTTGCTATACAGAATGTACAGTTAAGAGTTATTTTACTGTTACAGCTTACATTATCGTCTAGATCTTCATCGCTGTCATAATCACTGACAACTGGTTTGGCTTTCCCTCGACTTTGGCGCTTTTTCCCTTTTCCCTTATCTCGATTCTTTTCGTCCTTCTTATTTAACTTGATTTTCACCTTCATAGATTTTGCTATAAAAAAATAAAAAAGAAGGAATCAAACTGTATATAAACCCTCTTAATTGCTCCATTTTGGTTTGTTAAATATACCATCAAAAGCATTTTGTTTTCTCAGTGCAAAAAATATCTGTTGATCTTGTCAGATCAACTCCGCATACTTCCTGTGTTATCTCAAGGAACTGTCCTTGTTCTTTGACTACAGAATGATTATATTTTTTGTTGTAGAGATCTGAGAGTGGGATGGTTTGAGTTGTTTAGCAAAAGGCAATGAATGGGCAGGCTGTCACCACTCAAAACACAAAAAAGCTGCGTGCAATCAGCCAACATTTCTGGCACATGAACAGGTATTTTTCCACAGGGATAAAACACAGGGACAATCACTTCATTCAGAAGGAGCTTTTTAGAAAAAGTCACAGATCTTACAGAAGTACTGGGTCCATGGCAATAACAAGAACTTTTGACCTAGCCCCTATGCCTCTACAACGCATCAAATAACTTCACGCCTCTTCCCTCTCCTTGGGTAGCAGCAGATAAATCTCCTTCTCTGTGTGCTAGACTGGTAGGTAAAAGCGGCTTCAAGGTAGTGCTGCCCAACTACATTGCAGTTCCTAAGCCCCAATTGCATCCCCAGGTGACAAAAGGAGACCTCAAGTGGTATGCAAAACAGCTGTCTTCAAGAAACTGGCCACCCACCAGTCCCAGGATATTTGTTACACAAAGCAGAAAAGGGATAGCAAACTATTTAAGACAAGATAGGGGAATGAAATACTAGATTAGAATAAAAACCAAAAAGGTGGCAATCCTATCGAAAGAACTGCTGCCAGTCAGTAGCTCAGCCACAGATTTCAGCACTAGAATAGTGCGTATCACACTGCCAGGGTGGACATTCCTGTTTTAAACACAGAGAATTAGGAATAGGAGGTACACAGCTGAGCACAAGTCATATTGCAGGGTATACATCGACTGCCTTACAGAACAGCTTAACTTGCCTTCCAACAGGCAGTTCCTGCAATAGGACCATTAAAAATAGATTGCTCAACAGTTTTTGGTACCCAAGCTCACTTTTTTTTTTTTGATTTATGTGAATTTCAAGTTTCATCCAGAGGATGTGTCCAGCAAGCCTTTGCCAGTGTCACCTGAAGGTAGCAGCCTATAACCTAGGGTCTATGGACATCCAGCTTGTGTCCTGTACTGTACGATTGAGATATGAAGATCACCACCAAACCTGTTCAAAACTGGCATCTTTCAATTCATGACTAAAGCTAATTAAGATTGGCTGTATGTAAATAATACATTTTCAGCTATGTTATATTCTTATCTAAAAATAAACCAAAAAAAAACACTAATGTTTTATAGGGTCACATAGGTCATAAATAAATACATTTGCCTATATAGTTTTGTGCCAATCTCCATAAATGATGATTTCAGTGTTACAATCCATTATGACATAGAAACATGAAGATATATTATCAGTTTACCCCTAAAGTTGGCCTGCTACAAAATATTTGCCAACTGTTCCATATTTGGAAGTACTGTACCGAGTTCTGGAAATTGATGTTTTTTTTTAAACCTAAATCTTGTCCTATGCTAAATAAAGAACAAAAACACTTAACCACTTCAGGCCCGGAAGATTTTCCCCCTTAACCACTTCAATACAGGGCTTTTTGTACCTATTCAATACCGGGCCTATTCTTTTGCTAGAAAATTACTTAGAACTCCCAAACATTATATATGTTTTTTTAGCAGACACCCTAGGGAATAAAATGACGGTCATTGCAACATTGTTTCTTGCACGATATTTGCGCAATAATTTTTCAAACGCCTTTTTAAAAAAAAAAAAATGGTTTCATGAATTAAAAAATAACAAAACAGTAAAGTTAGCCCAATTTTTTGGGAAAATATGAAAGATAATGTTACGCCGAGTAAATAGATACCTAACGTGTCACGCTTTAAAATTGCGCACACTCATGGAATGGCGCCAAACTTCGGTACTTAAAAATCTCCATAGGCGACGCTTTATTTTTTTTTACAGGTTACCAGGTTAGAATTACAGAGGAGGTCTAGTGCTAGAATTGTTGCACGCGCTCTAACGCACGCGGCGATACCTCACATGCGTGGTTTGAACGGCGTTTACATATGTGGGCGGCTTACGTGTGCATTCGCTTCTGATCGCGAGCTACCGGGGACAGGGGCATTTAAATTTTTTTTTTATTATTATTATTTTTTTTTTACTTATTTATTTATTTTTTTACAATGATTTTACTTTTTTTTTTTTTTTGATCACTTTTATTCCTATTACAAGGAATGTAAACATCCCTTGTAATAGGAATGTGTGTGACAGGTTCTCTTTATTGAGAGATGCGGGGTCAATAAGACCCCATATCTCTCCTCCAGGCTGGAAAGCATGAGATCAGTGAAAATTTTTTCACTGATCTCATACTTACAGCCGCAATGGCGGCTTTGTTTACATTTGAGGCCCGGGCGTGACGTCATCACATCGCGCCCGGGCCTCCGACGATCATAGAGATGACTGGTGACCATCTGGTCACCAGTCATCTCTATGCTCATCACGTGACCCCACCAACGACGCCGGAAGATTCACTCCGGGTCCCCGATCGCACGGGGAGCCCGGAGAAGCACCGGATGGCGGCGGGATGGGGGGGATGTCCCCTCCCGCCGCCTGTAAGAACGATCAAGCGGCGGAACCGCCGCTATGATCGTTCTTATAGTGCGCAGAATGACCGGCACTTCAAAAGGATATCTGATGCCTCTAGCTGCAGGCATCATTCAGATATCCCCCTACAAAGCCGAGGACGTCATATGACGTCCACCCAGGATGGGAGATCCCATCTGTGGACGTCATTTGACTATGGCTGGGTAGGGAAGTGGTTAATGAGCAGGCCATTATTGCGATGCGGCACTGCGTCGCTTTAATTGACCATTGCGCGGTCGTGCGACACTGTACCCAAACAAAATCAACATCCTTTTTTTCCCACAAATAGAGCTTTCTTTTGGTGGTATTTGATCACCTCTGCAGGTTTGTGTTTTCTGCACTATAAACAAAAAAAGAGCGACAATTTTGAAAAAAACCCAATATTTACTTTTTGCTTTAATAAATATCCCAAAAAATAATAAAAAAAAAACATCAGTTTAGGCAAATATGTATTCTTCTACATATTTTTGGTAAAAAACAAAACAAAAAAACCCCCCGCAATAAGCGTATATTGATTGGTTTGCGCAAGTTATAGCGTCTACAAAATAGGGGATATATTTATGGCATTTTTATTATTCTTTTTTTTTTTTTTACTAGTTATGGTGGTGATCAGCGATTTTTAGCGGGACTGCAACATTGCGGCGGGTAGATCGGACACTTTTGACACTTTTTTGGGGCCATTGACATTTATACAGCGATCAGTTAAAAATTGCCATTGATAACTGTATAAATGTCACTGGCATGGAAATAGTTAACACTAGGGGGGCGATCAAGGGGTTAAGTGTTCCCTAGGGAGGTGTTTCTAACTGTGGGGGGAGGGACTGACAGGGAGTAGAGAGAGATCGCTGCTCCTGATCACTAGGAACAGTAAGCAGATCTCTCTCTACTTCCCTGACAGAACGGGGATCTGTCTGTTTACATTGACAGATCCCCGTTCTGGCTCTTTGAGGAGCGATCGCAGGTCGCCAGCGGACATCGAGGCCGCCGGCCACGCACATCGGCTCCAGCGTCGTGTGCGCGCCCCTATAGCTCTTAAAGCAGCCGACATACACCTAGGGCG
Source organism: Rana muscosa (assembly GCA_029206835.1). Classification (NCBI taxonomy): domain Eukaryota; kingdom Metazoa; phylum Chordata; class Amphibia; order Anura; family Ranidae; genus Rana; species Rana muscosa. The sequence continues at coordinate 736,713,027 of CM055116.1, forward strand.
GTTGGCGCAGGGGAGCCAACTTGCCGCAGTATAATGACGGCGGCTGGTCAGCAAGAGGTTAAAGGACTTAATTGTTTTTAAAAAGTTCTATTACATTTAATTACCTTAAACTGAAATTTTAGAACCACCTTTGTTTGTCCTGGGCATGGATAGCAATGGAAACAAACCCCAGCATTTACTGTACTACTCAAAAGCCAATGTTGTAGTGAGGAAGCATCTCTTACTGTCCAACCCATAATCCCACTTGCAATATTAGTCTGTCTTAGTTGAATGCTGATAGACTATAATGTGCACAGGTACCAGTTTTCGATAAGTGGTGTGACCAAGTATTTCAATCCTGGCCATTAAAAGAGAAAAAAAGTCTGCGATAGTGGCCCTAATAAAAAAAATACTGGCAACCTTTACATAGGTATTGAGGAAACAAAATGTTGCTGCAAATTATATTTTGAGTCAGCAAAAAAATGTTGTTGCAAAAATACAACTGCATTTAAAATAATGGCTTACACTCAGATTCTGATTCATCTTCATCTTCATCATCGTCATCTTCATTGCTATCATCTTCACTTTCCTCCTCTTTTGCAATCTTTTGTCTTGCACTCTTGAAGACCGACTGTAGCACAATTGAATCTTCATATATCTAAAAATATAATAAAGCAGATTAGTGTTTTAGTATTGCCTGATTGAATAAAGAAATATAACAGTAATTCCATCACAACAATTTGTGACCCCTCTTTGTTTTATTTCGGTCTGAGACTTTGATCAGTAGATCTTTTCTCACCCCATCATATTTAACTCTTTATCTAAACTATCATGGTCACTGACCAAAATAGGTTTGGCCTATCACAGCAGTGCTAGAGGTTACTGGACAGCATTAAGGACCTGATAGGTGACCAAATTCAGCCCCAAATTGCTAAAATCAATAAGCCGTTTAGTATAAAGGTTATACAATATTAAGGGCATCCAAAGTTAAAAACACATCTGCATGTCAACGTCACAATCATAACTATCAGGGACTCACTAGGGAAGATCTCTCTCATATATCCCCACTTGATTCAGAGTCTGTGGTTGCAAGCTCTATTTTTATTTAGCACAATGAAGCACAATGTTTTGGGCAGTCGAGGATGGTAAACAAACAATAAGGCTGCATTTACACCTAAGGCCCGGTTCACACAGGGGCGGCAAGACTTCGGGGGCGACCTCGGCGGCGCGATCTCAAGACGACTTGAGACGCCCGCCGAGGCGATTTGCATAATGACTTCTGTATAGAAGTCAATGCAAGTCGCCCTGCGTCACCCCCAAAAGTAGTACAGGAACCTTTTTCTAAGTCGGAGCGACTCAGGTCGCTCCTATTAGAACGGTTCCATAGCACAGACCGGGACGCGACTCCTCAGGCGACCGAGTCGCCTGAGGAGTCTCCCCTATGTGAACCGGGCCTAAGCGTTTTCGGTTTGTAAAATGCTCATCTCAAAAGTTCAAAAAGGCCCAACAAGCAAAATCCCATTCATTTAAATGGCACCTGTTCACATATGAGCATTTTGTTGCCTGAAACTCAACAAAGTACATGAGCCTCTTCTTTCCTTTCCCTCTCCTCCCTCTAGTGCTTAAATTGGTTAAACAAAAATGCCTGCAGCTGTGAAAACGATTTTAATACAGGCGGTCCCCTAGTTACCAACATCTGACTTACAAACGACTCCTACGTACAAATAGAGGGAAACAGGAAGTCAGAGGAAATCTACAACTAGGAAGGGAAATTCACTCCTGTAAGAGTTATTATGGGAAAAAGGTACCTCCACTGATGCTTTATCACCAAAGGCTTGCTTCCACTACAACCGAAAAGTTTCAAAATTAAATTGTCATTGGGACAGAAAGTGAGGTGAAATCTTCTGAACAGGGGCACAGACCGCAAAACAAACATTACAAGGGTGTTAACCCTTCCCCATGCTATCCAAAAAGCTTAAAAATCGTTTTTTTTGACTGGAGCTACACTTTCAAAATGTACCTGTTCCGACTTACAGATTCAACTTAAGGAAACAATATACAAAAAAATTCTGAGCTGCCTGTGAACGTGAGCAGCTACAAAACCAATAGACAAAAGTTGCATACAGAAAAACTGAAAAAATGTAGCGCTAATGCATATATAAATAAATACAACAGCCAGTGATATAAAGTGCTGAGACAAAAAATCAAATGACAAAAGTCCATATGAAATTCTGATAATAAAGAGTCTCTGATATGTAGAATCAAAACAAATTCTTGACAAATTTGTGATAATCCCGAAATCTCAAAAAAGGTGAGGATGACCACCACCGATATGGAGGAGGCTTACCAGAATCTGTGGACCCAAACAGACATACGTCTGGAAGGTCACATCAAGCTTTGAATGTATATATCACCCTGATGAATCGATCCCTCTACAGATGAATCCACCAGAACATCACTCACAGCAAATATGATAGAAGGGTAGAAAGAAGCTCGGAAATTGGTAGCCGATGATGATGAACCAGGACATGGAACAAATGGCGGTATGGAGGAAAAGAAAGGGGCACATAGCATAATACCGGCTTAAAACAAAATTTAATGTAGGTAGATACACTTACATCAAGATAGTGGAACAAGCGCTTGTCAAATCAAATAGTGGCAGCAGTGGAGTCTCTCGACGCGTTTCGCAACAAATTGCATCGTCTGAATTTTGCAATGCACCAAAAGTAGTGCATGCTTCTGTACCATGCGATCTGGTGCAGGAAAACTACCTGCATTCACGACTTGTGTTTGTGGTGTCATTAGCATTGCATTGACATTTGCTGAAGATCGCAAAAGGCAGTGCATTTTGAACGCGGTGCGGAAAACCCATGTTCCATGCACGTTTCCCACAACTGCAGTATTGTGTGATTGGGCCCCTTAAAGTGATTAACCACTTCCCATCTCGCCTATAGTAATAGGACGGCCGCAAGGTGGCTCTGCCATCCTGGGTGGCCGTCATATGATGTCCTCGTGCCTCCCGGCCGCTAGGGGGGGGTGTGCACGCCGCTTCATTTGGGTTTCGATGCGCGTGCCTGGCGGCCGTGATTTCCGCCAGGCACTCATGATCGGCAGTTACAGATCCATGTCCTGTCGGGGAGAGGAGACCGATCGCGTCATCCTTGTACATAGGGACACCGATCGTCACCTCCCCCAGTCAGTCCCCTCCCTCCACAGTTATAATCACTCCCTAGGGAAAACATTTAACCCCTTTATCGCCCCCTAGTGTTAACCCCTTCCCTGACAGTCACATTTATACAGTAATCAGTGCATATTTATAGCACTGTTCGCTGTATAAATGTCAATGGTCCCAAAATAGTGTCAAAAGTGTCCGATCTGTCCGCCGCAATATCGCAGTCCTGACAAAAATCGCAGATAACTGCCATTACTAGTAAAAAAAAAAAAAAAAAAAGTCATAAATGTATGCCCTATTTTGTAGGCGCTATAACTTTTGCGCAAACCAATCAATATACGCTTATTGTGATTTTTTTTACCAAAAATATGTAGAAGAATACAAATCGGCTTAAAACTGAGAAAAAAAAAACGTTTTTTTTTTTTTAAAATTGGGATATTTATTATAGCAAAAAGTAAAAAATATTGTGTTTTTTTCAAAATTGTCGCTCTTTTTTTATTTATAGCGCAAAAAATAAAAACTGAAGAGATGAAAAAATACCACCAAAAGAAAGCTCTACTTGTGAAAAAAAAAGGACGTCAATTTTGTTTGGAAGCCACGTCGCACGACCGCGCAATTGTCATTCAAAGCGTGACAGTGCTGAAAGCTGAAAATTGGCCTGGGCAGGAAGGGGGTGAAAATGCCCGGTATTGAAGTGGTTAGGTTTACATTTTTTTCTCTAAAATATTATATATATATATATATATATATATATTTTACCTTATTACAAGCAATGCATTAAGGTAAAATACAGCATCTCACAAAAGGGAGTACACTCCCCACATTTTTGTAAATTTTTAATAATATCTTTTCATGTGACAACACTGAAGAAAGTAGTGAGTGTGCAGCCTGTATAACAGTGTAAATGTGCCGTCCCCTCAAAAGAACTCAACACACAGCCATTAATATATAAACCGCTGGAAACAAAGTGAGTACACCTTTAAGTGAAAATGTCCAAATTGGGTCCAATTAGCCATTTTCCCCAGTATCATGTGACTCGTTAAGTGTTACAAGGTCTCAGGTGTGAATGGGGAGCAGGTGTGTTACATTTGGTGCTATCGCTCTCACTCTCTCATACTGGTCACTGGAAGTTCAACATGGCACCTCATGGCAAAGAACTCTCTGAGGATCTGAAAAATAGGATTTTTATACTCACCGCAAAATCCTTTTCTCTGAGTTCATGGACGGACACAGCCTTAATCTTGACAAAGTGGGTATTAGCCTTCCTTTAGGAGTGACTAGGCAGAAAGTGTTAACAACTTCAAAGCTGAACAGCCCCGCCCAGGGGGCGGTCCTACTGATATACTATATCCCCTCAGCCTGCACCAAGCAGATCAGTTCGTCAAAAAGCAGTACAAACTTAAAAAAGAGGGGTGGGTGCTGTGTCCGTCCATGAACTCAGAAAAAAGGATTTTACGGTGAGTATAAAAATCCTATTTTCTCTTTCGTTCATGGACGGACACAGCCTTAATCTTGACAAAGTGGGACGTCCCAAAAGCAGTGCCAAAAACGAGGGGTGGGAACAGCATTAAAACTTTACCCCAAAACAAAACAGAGCTCCTTAACGGAGGAGTTGCAACTCTAAACAGCCGCCTGCAATACCTTGCGGCCGAAGAAGTATCCGAAGATGCACACACATCAACTTGTAAAGTTAGTGAAAGTGTGAACGGACGACCAGGTCGCTGCCTTACACACCTGGGAAACAGACGCTCGATGCTCTCAGAGCTCAGACAGCATCCAGAAATACGTCGTCTCCTAGGATTCGACAGATGAGGACACAAGGATGGCAGTACAATGTCTTCCTTAAGATGGAAGGTCAAAACGACCTTAGGAAGAAAAGAAGGCTGCAGCACCACCTATCCTTGTGGAAGATCAGATAGGGAGCCTTGCATGACAAGGCTGCCAGTTCAGAAACCCGTCCTAACTGACGTAACAGCCACCAAAAGGACCACTTTCTGAGAAAGTGTCAACAAGGGAATCTCCCTGATGTTCTCAAACAGTGGTTTATGAAGCACCGAGAGGCCGTGCCGTTATCCAAGAGGCACCTATTGCCCTGGTCGAATGCGCCGTGACAGGGAGGCGCCCGACCCTTTATGGCGTAAGCCTGAATCGCAATCTGTCGGATCCACCTTGAGATGGTGGCCGACGAGACCGCTGGGCCCTTCTTGGGACCAGCCACCGAAACAAACAGTGAGTCTGAACTCCGGAACGGAGCAGTAACAGACAAGTATACTCTTAGAGTTTGGACAACGTCCAAGGGATGCAACGTCGTCTCCTTAGGATTCGACGGATGAGAACACAAGGATGGCAGTACAATGTCTTCGTTGAGATGAAAGGTCGAACGACCTTAGGAAGAAAAGAAGGCTGTGGTCGCAGCACCACCTTATCCTTGTGGCAGGTCAGATAGGGAGCCTTGCATGACAAGGCTGCCCGCTCAGAGACCATGCCGTTAAAGCCCTTAACTGTAAGGCAGGATGGCGTATGGGACCTTGCGACAGCAGGTCCTCTCGTAGCGGTAGACGCCAAGAGACGTCTGCCTCAATAGCCATGCCGTTAAGGCCATTGACTGTAAGCAAGATGGCGTATGGGGCCTTGCGACAGCAGGTCCTCTCGTAGCAGTAGACGCCAAGGGACGTCTGCTATACAAGCCCCCACGGAGGTAGTGGAGGGCGGACCGGAGGGGCTGCATGCCGAACCCCTGTACAAACGTTCTCACTAGAGAGTGAGCCACTAGGGGTCGTTGAAAAAAGCCAGACAGGGCAGATATTTGCCCCTAATTGTACTTCACAAAAAAAAATTTGGTCCGCCCCACGCTGTAAGAACAGCAGGACTCTGGAACCAAATAAGTACGAGGATGCCACCTCATTTCCTCACAAGTGAATATGTAGGTCTTCCAAGTGCGATGGTAAATCTTCCTAGAGGACGATTCCCGAGCACTCCTCATGGTAAGAACTCGGAGTCTGACAGCCCCGGTCTCTTAGCACCTGGCTCTCAATAGCCATGCCGTTAAAGCCAGTGACTGTAAAACAGTATGGCGTATGGGACCTTGCAACAGCGGGTCATTACTTAGCGATAGACACCAAGAGACGCCTACTATCAGACGCACTAGTTCGGTATACCAAGGACGCCAAGGCCAATCCAGAGCAATTGGGATTCTTGGAATTCTCTCTGCCTCCAGTCTGCGAAGCAGATGAGGAAGGAACTTAGGAGGGAAGGCATAGATTAGCCGGTACTGACTACATGGTGCCACTAACGCATCTGTCACGTCTGCCCATGAGTCTCTTGACCTTGGCGTTGTCCAACTGGATCCTGACTGGACGCCTCTGTAGCCTCTGAGACCATGTGGAGAGGCACAGCCTGATCACCCGGAATTCCGGGACGTTGATCGGCAAGTGGGATTCCTCCGGAGTCCAGCGGCCCTGGCCGACTGAACCCTCCAGACTCCCCCCCCCCCACCCAACCGGTAAGGCTGGCTTCCGTCGTGATCACTATTCCAGTGAAAGGGAAGAAACTACTTCCCGGACAGAAGTGCTGGTGATGTCAGCCACCAAACTAGGGAGGTCCTGACTAGGTGGCTCACCCGGATTTGACAATCCAGGGATGATGGGCACTTGTCCCATCTGGACAGACTTTCCTTCTGTAACACTCACGCGTGAATTGCGCACATGGTACCGCCTCGAAAGAGGCTACCATGAGGCCCAGGACTCGCCTGTAAAAGCGGCTTGACGACCATCCTGGGGATGTCAACTGCCGCACCGCAGCCCGAAGGGTCTGCAACTTTCCCTTAGGGAAAAAACTTTTGTTTGTTGTTCTTAGTCCAGAGTCAACACCAGCTATACTAGGAGTTGAGTTGGTATCATACTGACTTCTGTGTGTTCAGCACCCAAGCCAAGTATCGGAGGGTCTGACGGGTTATAGACATGCTCACCTCTAACTCTGAGATTGAGTGGCCCTCAGAAGAATCTCGTCCAAGTAGCCAACGAAAGTGATGCCACGCTGTCTTGGCCAGACTCAGGGTGAGCACCCTGGTGAACACCCTTGGTGCTGATGCCAGGCCAATGGGGGCGCCACCCTCTGGTAGTGGTCTTCCCCGGCCGCATTACGTAGCCATCTCTGATGCCGGGTGCATCTGGGGACCTGCAAGTATGCGTCCTTGCCAAGGATGCCAGAATCCCCCGGATGGAGGGCAGCGACAACAGTGCGAACCAACTCACTCCGGAATCTTTGTACCTTCACAAAGCAATTGAGGGGCCTGAAATCCAAGATTGGGCGAATCTCCTCCTTCTTGGTAATACAACAGGTCTGAGTAAAAGACCCCTGAAACCGTTCCTGTACTGAAAACAGGAATATCACCCTGCGTATCCGCAGGTCTTGAAGCACCCCATCTAGGTCTTCCAGACGAGCCGGCTGAAGCTGGCGGTTGGAGGAAACAAATCATAAATCTGTTTGGAGGGCAAGAGAGAACTCTATCTTGTACCCTGAGGAAACAACTTCGCAAACCCACCGGTCGGGGATCTGAGATGTCCACCAGGTCGCGATCTCGCGAACACGTCCCCCTAACCGAGAGATGGGTGGGGACAGACCTTTATGCGGACGTAGTTTGTTCGCAGGTTTGTTGGGCTCGCGAAACCAGGGACTCTTGTCCCTTAGCAGGCGCTTTATCGGCCTGGGATCGTCTATTTGCCGCACTAGGCGGACGAAAAAAAAATGCTTGTTCGCAGTGAAGGAGGGCCCTAGCCAACAGCGTGGCTCCTTACCCTTTTTTGGATTATGGGAGCAGCATTCTCTTACCTCCTGTGACATATTTAATAATGTCATCCAGGGTTGCTCCAAAAAAAACTGTCTCCCTTAAAGGGCAAATCCATCAGGGCTTTCTTGGAAGATTGGTCTGCAGACCAATCCTAACGCCACCGCATAGCTTGAAGCTCTGGCCAGCAGAGGAATCGTGTCCAAGGCTGATTCACAATCGAATCTTGGGCCCTGTACCATTGGTCAGCTAGGGCTGTCCGGGGAAACCTGGTGTGCCTTTAACCCATTGTGCAGCATCTTTGCCCATTCAGTGAGTGTCTGAGACACCAGGGCCCCAACTATCGTCGGGCGCACAGCCGAACCCACTACCGTGTACAGGTTGCGGGTGATTGCCTCAGCCTTCTTGTCCACAGGGTCCTTGAAGGCAGGAGCCCCTTCCACCGGAACGGTGGCTAGTTTGTTTTAGTCTGGACATAGAAGGGTCCATCTTTTTAAGAAACTCTCTTCAAGAGGGCAATGCATCGCCAGATTTTTAGGGACTGAAAAAAACTTCTGTGGTTTGTCCCACTCCTCGTATAAAAGTCTATATATAGACACACAAGGAAACACCTTAACAGTGCGGGTTGCCTTACGGAACCCAAAGGGGACTGGTGCTTCCCTTTTTAGAGTGTCTTGCACTGCGGTGATAAGGTCACTTACCAGAACCCTATTGCGTGCTGACCCGGATACGGGCTTCTGACGCCATGCTGACCCACGTGCCTGACAGTTCAAGGCAGGGCACAGTAACCCACCCTCCTAGCTGCAGCAGAGACGAGGAGCTCCCACCCAGAGGACTCACCACCCTGGAACAGAGTACGATTGCCGTTCGCCACTTGGTAGAGCTGCTTCCTTGTCAGCTATGCAGTCTGACCCCTCAGCAGCGTGCGTCTGTCAGTCTGCGCCGTTTAAATACTGTCTGATAGATGGCAAAAAGTAGGATTTTTAAAACAGCTTACCTGTAAAATCCTTTTCTTGGAGTACATCATGGGACACAGAGCGGCATAGTCATTACTATGTGGTTATATAGAATTACCTTCAGGTGCTGGCACTGGCAACTTCCAAAACAGGAAGTACCCTCCCCTATATAAGCCCCTCCCATCCGGGAGCACCTCAGTTTTGTAGCAAAGCAATACGTGTCCCCAAAAGAGGGGTGGGAGCTCTGTGTCCCGTGATGTACTCCAAGAAAAGGATTTTACAGGTAAGCTGTTTTAAAAATCCTACTTTCTTGTTCATACATCACAGGACACAGAGCGGCATAGTCATTACTATGTGGGACGTCCCAAAGCAATGCCAAATGAGGGGGGGGATATACCATACATAAGCTGGGCGCCATCAGGCATGAGGATCTTTTGCGGCCTGCAACACACTGCGCCCAAAGGCGACATCCTCCTGACTTCTAACGTCCACCTGGTAGAACCTAGTAAACGTGTGTACTGAAGACCATGTTGCGGCCTTACAAATTTGAGCCAGGGAGGCCTGGTGATGCACTGCCCATGAAGTTCCAACTGCTCTCGTGGAGTGCGCCCTAACTTTGAACGGAGGCGGTCTACTTCTCAAGCCATAGGCTTGTATTATGACCTGTCGAATCCACTTGGCTAAAGTAGATTTTGATGCTGCCTGACCCTTTCTGGGGCCTTCCGGCAGAACAAACAAAGAATCCGTTCTACGAATCTGAGCAGTGGCTTTTAGATAAGCTTTAACTGCTCTTACTACATTCAAAGAATGCAATAACTTTTCCTCTACCGAGCTCGGTTTGGGGAAAAGAAGGAAGAACCACATCCTGGCTCAAGTGAAACCTCGATACCACCTTAGGAAGAAAGGCTGGGTGAGGACGTAATACTACTCTGTCCTCATGAATAACCAGATATGGCTCTTTACAGGACATGGCGGCTAATTCCGACACTCTTCTAGCCGAGCATATGGCTACTAAAAATATCAATTTTCTGGTGAGTAGAACCAAGGAAATGTGCCGCAAAGGTTCAAATGGCTGCTTCTGCAGAACCGACAGAACCAAATTTAGATCCCATGGACATATGGGAGCTTTAATCGGTGGAATAATACGAGTCACCCCTTGCATAAAGGATTTGACAAGTGAATGCATAGCCAGGGGCCTTTCAAATAGTATTGATAAGGCCGAAACCTGACCCCTGATAGTACTTAAGGCAAACTTCCTGTCTACAGCCCACTGTAGGAAGTCCAGAATTCTGCCTATAACGTACTTACGTGGATGCCACTTTCTGGCCTCGCACCAAGTGATGTACGCCTTCCAAACTCTATAGTAGATCTGCCTGGATACAGGCTTCCTGGCATTGATTATAGTTGATACCACAGAGTTAGAGAGACCTCTCTTCTTTAGGATGTGGGATTCAATAGCCAGGCCGTTAAACTTAGAGTTAGTAAGGAAGGGTGGTATATCGGCCCTTGCGAAAGCAGGTCCGGACGACGTGGAAGGGTCCAAGGACTCCCCACAGACATTTTGATGATCTCCGTGTACCAGGCCCTTCGGGGCCACGCTGGAGCCACCAAGATCACCGGCTTCTTTTCCAACCTGACTCTGCGAAGGAGTCGAGGCAACAATTGTAGCGGAGGGAATGCATATATCAGTCTGAACTGATTCCAAGGGAACACCAGAGCATCCGAGCCGCAAGCGAGGGGATCCCTTGTCCGGGAGACAAATCTGTCCACCTTTGCGTTGAATCTGGATGCTAGCAGATCTACATCCGGTGTTCCCCACCGCTGACATATTGCTCGGAAGACCTCGGGATGAAGGGACCATTCTCCTGGGCATAACTGTTGGCGACTTAGAAAGTCCGCCTTCCAATTCTCCACCCCTGGAATGAAGACAGCTGATATACATGGGACATGCTTTTCTGCCCATTCCAGGATGTGACTTACTTCCCTCTGGACTGCACGACTCCTGGTGCCTCCCTGATGATTGATATATGCCACTGCTGTGGCATTGTCTGATTGAATTCTGACAGGGGACCCTTGGAGTCTGGATGCCCAGGCTACTAGGGCATACCGGGCTGCTCGTATCTCTAAGAGATTGATGGGCAGGGTTTTTACTACATTTAACCATCTGCCCTGGAGAGACCATTGCTCCAGTACTGCCCCCCAGCCTATAAGGCTGGCATCTGTAGTGACCACCTTCCAGGATATCGGACTGAAGGGTTTTCCCTTCTGGAGATTCTGGGGGATCAACCACCAGCAGAGACTCTTCCGAACGGAAGGGGACAAAGCCATCGGGAAGTCTAGAGCCTGAATCTTTCCGTTCCAGGCTGACAATATGGCCCTCTGTAAATTCCTTGAGTGGAATTGGGCGTATGGCACAGCTTCGAATGATGCTACCATCTTTCCTAGCAGCCTCATGCACAGGCGTATGGACGGCTGTCTTTTTGCACAAAGCAGACGGACCAAGCCCCTCAAAGAGGATACCTTGTCTAGAGGTAAGAAAATCTTCCTCTGGTCTGAATCCAGCCGTAGCCCTAGATATACCAGGTTTTTCACTGGCTGTAGGGCTGACTTGTCCAGGTTGATGACCCAACCGTGAGATTCTAGATACTTGATTGTATCGACAATTACCACTTCTAGCTTGGCAACTGAGTGGTCCATCAACAACAGGTCGTGTAGGTATGCCATTATCGTTACACCTCGTGTTCTTAGATCGGCCAACAGTGGGGCCAGAATTTTTGTGAACACTCGTGGTGCTGTGGCCAGACCGAATGGTAAGGCTCTGAACTGAAAATGGCGCCCTTCTACTGCAAAGCGTAGAAATTTTTGATGACCTGGAAAGATGGAAACATGCAAGTAAGCATCTTTGATGTCGATCGAGGCTAACCATTCCTCCCCCTGTAGGGCAGCGGTGACTGATCGGATCGACTCCATCCGGAAGGACCGGACGTTTAGAAATTTGTTTAGACTCTTTAGGTCCAATATGGGTCTTATGTCCCCGTTTGGTTTCGGGACTGTGAAAAGGTTTGAGTAGAAACTCAACCCCCACTCTTCCATAGGAACCTCCATAATTACTCCTTGGAGCAATAGTTGTTCTAACGCCACTAGGAGACACCTTCTTTTCAGAGGGTCTTTTGGCATGCCTGACCACATAAAATGGGACGGAGGAGACTCTTTTAACTCCAACTTGTATCCCCGAGTTACTGCGGAGAGCACCCATCTGTCTTTGATCGTCTCCCGCCAGGTCTCTGTGAACAACTGAAGTCTTCCCCCCACCCGTTTGAGTGGGGGCAGCCCTTCATAGGCTTGACTTGGAGGCTGGTTTAGTACCTCTTCGGATCCAGGGCTTTTTATTACCCTGTGACTGTCCCTGATTTTTACCTCCTGAGTTTGACCGAGGAGGCCGTCGGAACTGCTTAGTAGCAGACGTCCCAGGGATAGGAGAGGTAGTCCTCTTAAAAGACGGACCCCTAGACCTCTTTTTAATTGGTAAGAGAGTACTTTTACCACTGGAAATCTTCTGGATATATTTATCCAGGTCTTCGCCAAAAAGGCGTTCTCCATGAAATGGGAAGCTAACTAAGAGCTTCTTACAGGGAGCCTCAGCAGACCAGTTCTTGAGCCACAGAAGCCTACGCATATGTACCAAAGACAGCGTGAGGCCTGATGGATAGAATCCTTGATGGCGTCAACCGCAAAGCATAATGCTCTAGGCAGATCAGCCAGAGCCTGGGCCTGCTGGTCTGGCAAATCCCTCAGGACCATTTTTATTTGATCCTTTAAAGCTTGGCAGACCCCAATAGCTGCCACTGCTGGCTGTGTAACAGCCCCTGCTGTGGAAAAAGCAGATTTTAATAAAGATTCCAATTTTTTATCTACTGGATCTTTGAACATTTGAACATTATCTACTGGACCTGTCAGTGATTTGTTCACAGAAGAGATGGCTGCGTCCACCGTAGGAACATTCCATCTCTGGGTGAACTTTTCCTCCATGGGATAGATCACCGGAAATTTCTTAGGTGGAACAAATAGTTTATCAGGATGTTCCCAGTCCTGGTATATAAGTCCTTCCAATAATGGATGAATTGGAAAGGAGCAATTAATCTGGGGAGCTTTTAGCGACCCCAACGAGGAGACAGCAGTAGTTGATGGTTCAACAAGAGGCATTTTAAATGCAGATCGAACCATGTCAGTTAGGGTCTGGACCCACAATCTTTCAGTCTGTGATGCTGAAAATGGTTCATCTACTGTCGATTCCTCAAAAACAGAGTTAACCTCCTCCTGATCCCCTTCAGGATGGTCAGTCCCTTCCTGGGACTGTTGCTCTGCCAACAGGCACTCTAATGGAGGGGATGGAGATCTGGCGCGCTTTCTTTCCTGTAGAGAAGAAGCGATCAATGCTGCCAATCTCTGCTCCAATCCCTCCAGAGTTGAGGCAAAAACCTCCTCTGTTATATATGCAGGAGCAGGTGGACTGAGGACAGCCGCAGTACCTGGCACTCCCGGGGGTTCCTTATGGGTATTAACCTCTGATTTCTCAGGGGAGGAAGGTGCAGATGACTGCTCCAGATCCTCAGAGCCCGATGGAGACCCCCTACACTTCCTGAGAGGTATATCTCGGAGTTTTTTAGGCGGCATATTCCTTAGTTCAAAGCTGAGGTATTCCAGCCGCAATACACCCCTTTACTGAAATAGTCTAATGCAATTTGCTGCTATGTACATCAGTGGGTGTCTACTAATGCATCTTTCTGGGGATGCCTGTATCAACCGCCCGCTGTAAGCCCCTATACCATGCTACCAGCTCCTTTTCATGCTCTGTGTCCATAGCAAGCAGCGTGGACTGAGTCCTTTTATCTTGCTGGGACGCCCGCACATGCGCAGAAGCGCTGGGCGCACAGAGCGCGTCATCCGCCAGGCTCCGCCCCCTTTTTTGAAGCTAAATCTTATAAAAAGAAAGCGTGTGTGCGCGCGCATGCACGTGTGCGCTCTTGGCGCCATGTAGGGAGAGGAGCCAGGGTCCCTGTTTCACCAGGACTCGGGGATGGAAGGAAACTACTTGGCAGCATGACAGAGGAATGCAGCTTCCCTGATAGAGAGCTCACTCATCTGCCTGGACTTTCACCATGGAAGGAATAGTCCCAAGAAAAAAAGACGTTCCACAGCGGCCTCTAGTGGACAAACACAGGTACCGCACTTTTGTCTTTTTTTTTTTTTAAAACCTCCTTTATGAAAAACATTCCTAGGTTTACAGTTTTTAAAACTTCCTTTATGAAAAGACATTTCTAGGATTTCTTAGGCATATACAGCTATTAGCGGGAATACCTTTAGGTAACAGGCAGAAAGACATATTAGGCTTGGGGGTCCCCTCAATAGAACCAAGTTCCTGAGGGGCCCCCACTTACCTTTTCCCCGCCGCAGGACTTTGTTTGGTCCACAGAAGCCCAAACTTCACCTCTCACGGCAGGCATTGTACTAGACCTTCAGGGACCGGGTTCCCAAGGATTCCACTCCCCTGGACCTGTATAGCACCCTGCACAGATAGCCTCTTGGTTTTGGGTATGACCAGAGCTCTGGATCCCAGGGTCCAGCCCTCCTAAGAGAGGCATTACAGGCAAAACCCTGCTCTTCTCTGCAAGGCCCGGGTACCGACCGTTTAGCTATGAAGCTTTTTTGGTCGGATCCGGAATAGCTTGCTAAGGCCCAGAGAACCTGTACACAAGCCCAGATGAATACATGTTAACCTTGGCCAACACCTTAGACACTGGCAAAAAACTGAGGTGCTCCCGGATGGGAGGGGCTTATATAGGGGAGGGTACTTCCTGTTTTGGAAGTTGCCAGTGCCAGCACCTGAAGGTAATTCTATATAACCACATAGTAATGACTATGCAGCTCTGTGTCCCGTGATGTATGAACAAGAAAAGATGGCCGCCGAGTGGCCAAACAACGCCTGATAGCATGTGATGGCACCAAGAAAATGTCCGCCAAGCGGCGGCTAGAAGCCCACACAGTGTGGCTACAAAATGATGGCCACGGACCGTAGTAGAGCCTGGCCACCGGGCATAAGCATGGGGCCCAGGACAGAGGCCGCCGAGCGGTAGCTAGAGGCAGACATAGCGCAGCCACAAGAAAATGGTCCCCGCATCAGCAGAATATCACAAGAACAGTAAACACAGCAGGATCACCAAAAACATGGCCGCCGAGCGGAAGCTAGAGGCCAAATACAGCGCGGCCACAAGAACATGGGCCGCCAGTGCATATAGACAATACAGCATGGATCACAGCCAAAATGGTCGTCGACAGCATGGAGCAGGACACACAGGTAAGCAAATCTCTTTTAAGCAGCTTATAACAATGCTTTAGCGGACGTACATGTACAGTTCCCCACAGGTGAAGTCCTCCCCAGGTGAACCCCTGCCCCAGCAGCTAGCTCAGAGAGCCTAGGGAGGGGGGAAGGAAGGTAGGGGAGGAGGGAAGATAGAACCCCCTACTCACCTCTCCAGGAATGCCCAGCTCTGTCTTCCTGCCGAAGCAGGGGATTAATACTTAACCTTCCTGTAGGATTATGCTGGAAGCATCCCAGACAGATAATCTTCTGCATGGTGACGAAGATGACTGTCGGCCAGGCTACTGCGACTCGGCCGTATAGACCGGTCCGATGCAAGCCCTGGAGCATATAAGCTCACTGGCAACCCGTAGAGCGACGGGCATGTCGTGGACAACCAAGCGCGTAGCTACGGTCGGCACACGGTCGATGGCCGAAACTGGGGAGACTACAAGGATCCAGGATCCAGCCTGTCACCCAGTCGGCAGTTGATCGAAGATCACAGTAACAAAAATATAAAAAAAAAAAAAAAAAAAAAAAAAAAAAATTAAATCTGGAATAATAAAAAAAAAACTCCAGGCCTATAGGCCCGAAGGGAGCCATGTCTTCTCCTTAGCTAGGCAGAAAAAAACTGATCTGCTTGGTGCAGGCTGAGGGGATATAGTCAGTAGGACCGGCCCCTGGGCGGGGCTGTTCAGCTTTGAATTTGTTAACACTTTCTGCCTAGTCATTCCTAAAGGAAGGCTAATACCCACTTTGTCAAGATTAAGGCTGTGTCCGTCCATAAACGAAAGAGAAAAAAAGAATTGGTGCTCTACATAAAGATAGCCTAGGCTATAGTAAGATTGCCAAGACCCTGAAACTGAATTGCAGCACAGTGGCGGTTTAACAGGAGAGGTTCCACTCAGAACAGGCCTCGCCATGGTCGACCAAAGAAGTTGAGTGCACGTGCTCAGCGTCATATCCAGAGGTTGTCTTTGGGAAATAAACGTACGAGTCCTGCCAGCATTGCTAAAGAGGTTGAAGGGGTGGGGGTCAGTCTGTCAGTGCTCAGACCATACACTGCATAGTGCATCAAATTGGTCTGCATGGCTGTTGTCCCAGAAGGAAGCCTCTTCTAAAGATGATGCAGAAGAAAGCCAGCAAACAGTTTGCTGAAGACAAGCTGACTAAGGACATGGATTACTGGAACCATGTCCTGTGGTCTGATGAGACCAATATAAACTTATTTGGTTCAGATGGTGTAAAGTATGTGTGGCGGCAACCAGGTGAGGAGTACAAATAGAAGTGTGTCTTGCCTACAGTCAGGCATGAAGGTGAGAGTGTCATGGCCTGGGGCTGCATGAGTGCTGCCGGCACTGGGAAGCTACAGTTCATTGAGAGAACCATGAATGCCAACATGTACTGTGACATGCTGAAGCCGAGCATGATCCCCTCCCTTCGGAGACTGGGCCGCAGGGCAGTATCCCAACATGATAACGACCCCAAACAAACCTCCAAGATGGCCACTGCCTTCCTAAAGAAGCTGAGGGTAAAGGTGATGGACTGGCCAAGTATGTCTGTAAGACCATTGACCATCTGTGGGGCATCCTCAAACAGAAGGTGGAGGAGCGCAAGGTCTCCAACATCCACCAGCTCTGTGACGTCGTCATGGAGGAGTGGAAGAAGACTCCAGTAGCAACCTGTGAAGCTCTGATGAACTCCATGCCCAAGAGGGTTAAGGCAGTGCTGGAAAATAATGGTGGCCACACAAAATATTGACACTTTTGGCCCAATTTGGACATTTTCAGTTGAGTGTGTACTCACTTTTGTTGCCAGCAGTTTAGACATTAATGGCTGTGTGTGGATTTATTTTGAGGGGACAGCAAATTCATACTGTTATACAAGCTGTAAACTCACTACTACTTTACAAACTGTCATTTCTTCAGTGTTGTCACATAAAAAGATATAATAAAATATTTACAAAAATGAGGGTTGTACTCACTTTTGTGAGATACTGTATCTCTTGCCTGTAGAATCACTTTAGGCCAACCATACACCTAAAGTATACGCATTCATAAATATGTGAATGATAGAAAATCAAAAGATTACTCCATCTATGCTAAACTGCGTCCTGAATGCTTGGAACAGCGAACAGATCTACAGTAATAGGACACAGGCACTGTCTGCCTCAAAACTTTTGTCAGGGCTACCCATCGTTTAAATTTCAGCATCGAGAGTAAAACCTTGCATGGTCTGCTTTAATTTATCACAGTGAATCAGAGTACTCTTCTGCATCTCAAATACAACAACTTAATAAAGTGAAAAGAAGAAACAATACCAACCTGTGATCCTTCTAGGTTAAATGTCTGTGCGTTATGACAAAGCAACATGATGTCCTTCTCTAAGTCACCTATACTTCTATATTTGTGATTACGAATTCTTTCCTATTTAAAAAAACAAAGAAAAATGAGCTAACCGTGCAAATAATTATATTAATAAGAAACTGGACAATGTTTTAAAATCAATTCTGTGTTATCAAATAAAATATTATAAAAAAGGTTATAGTCATCAATGTCAGCAGCAATAATAACTAGTCCTTTCTTAAAGCGGAGTTCCACCCAAATATGGAACTTCCGCTTTTCGGAACCCTCCCCCCCTCCAGTGTCACATTTGGCACCTTTCAGGGGGGAGGGGGGTGCAGATACCTGTATAATACAGGTATTTGCACCCACTTCCGGGCAGAGACTCCCACGGGAGTCACTCCACTTCCTGTCCCCCCCCCGCTGCCTTCTGGGAAACACACTGGTCCCAGGAGACAGCGGGGACCACTGGTAACATGCCACGCTACTCGCGCATGCACAGTAGGGAACTGGGTAGTGAAGCCGCAACGCTTTACTTCCTGATTCCCTCACCGAGGATGGGGGCGGGGGAAGCTGAGAGACGAGCGATTGCCGACATCGCTGGACTCCAGGACAGGTACGTGTCCATTTATTAAGTCAGCAGCTGCAGTATTTGTAGCGGATGGCTTTTAATATTTATTTTTTTCCGCGGGACCTCCGCTTTAAATCAGGAAACTTTTCTTTTTTTTAACGAATTTAAAATGTACAATAATCTTACCCTATTCCCCCATGCATAGCTAAAAATTAATCTAGATTTTTAAGTCCATAGCAAAGCAAAGTTTGACTAGTATAACTAGTAAACCTTTGTGACAATTAAGGGCTCTTTCACACGGGGCGGATCCGTGAAGATCCGACCCGTGAAGCTCCGCTTGCTCAGCGGGGATCGCTCCGTTGATCCCCGCTGAGCCGGCGGATGACTGGGCGGTCCCCGCACACTGTGCAGGGACCGCCCTGTCAGAGCGCCGCTCTCCCCTATGGGGGATCGGATGATGACGGACCGTAAAGTCCGTTGTCATCTGATCCGCTCCGCCGACGGAAGGAAAAAGTAGGATTTTTAAAACAGCTTACCTGTAAAATCCTTTTCTTGGAGTACATCACGGGACACAGAGCAGCATAGTCATTACTATGTGGGTTATATAGAATTACCTTCAGGTGCTGGCACTGGCAACTTCCAAAACAGGAAGTACCCTCCCCTATATAAGCCCCTCCCATCCGGGAGTACCTCAGTTTTGTAGCAAAGCAATACGTGTCCCCAAAAGAGGGGTGGGAGCTCTGTGTCCCGTGATGTACTCCAAGAAAAGGATTTTACAGGTAAGCTGTTTTAAAAATCCTACTTTCTTGTTCATACATCACGGGACACAGAGCAGCATAGTCATTACTATGTGGGACGTCCCAAAGCAATGCCAAATGAGGGGGGGGATACACCATACATAAGCTGGGCGCCATCAGGCATGAGGATCTTTTGCGGCCTGCAACACACTGCGCCCAAAGGCGACATCCTCCTGACTTCTAACGTCCACCTGGTAGAACCTAGTAAACGTGTGTACTGAAGACCATGTTGCGGCCTTACAAATTTGAGCCAGGGAGGCCTGGTGATGCACTGCCCATGAAGTTCCAACTGCTCTCGTGGAGTGCGCCCTAACTTTGAACGGAGGCGGTCTACTTCTCAAGCCATAGGCTTGTATTATGACCTGTCGAATCCACTTGGCTAAAGTAGATTTTGATGCTGCCTGACCCTTTCTGGGGCCTTCCGGCAGAACAAACAAGGAATCCGTTCTACGAATCTGAGCAGTGGCTTTTAGATAAGCTTTAACTGCTCTTACTACATCCAAAGAATGCAATAACTTTTCCTCTACCGAGCTTGGTTTGGGGAAAAAAGAAGGAAGAACCACATCCTGGTTCAAGTGAAACCTCGATACCACCTTAGGAAGAAAGGCTGGGTGAGGGCGTAATACTACTCTGTCCTTATGGATAACCAGATATGGCTCTTTACAGGACATGGCGGCTAATTCCGACACTCTTCTAGCCGAGCATATGGCTACTAAAAATATCAATTTTCTGGTGAGTAGAACCAAGGAAATGTGCCGCAAAGGTTCAAACGGCTGCTTCTGCAGAACCGACAGAACCAAATTTAGATCCCATGGGCATATGGGAGCTTTAATCGGTGGAATAATACGAGTCACCCCTTGCATAAAGGATTTGACAAGTGAATGCATAGCCAGGGGCCTTTGAAATAGTATTGATAAGGCCAAAACCTGGCCCTTGATAGTACTTAAGGCAAACTTCCTGTCTACAGCCCACTGCAGGAAGTCCAGAATTCTGCCTATAACGTACTTACGTGGATGCCATTTTCTGGCCTCGCACCAAGTGATGTACGCCTTCCAAACTCTATAGTAGATCTGCCTGGATACAGGCTTCCTGGGATTGATTATAGTTGATACCACAGAGTTAGAGAGACCTCTCTTCTTTAGGATGTGGGATTCAATAGCCAGGCCGTTAAACTTAGAGTTAGTAAGGAAGGGTGGTATATCGGTCCTTGCGAAAGCAGGTCCGGACGACGTGGAAGGGTCCAAGGACTCCCCACAGACATTTTGATGATCTCCGCGTACCAGGCCCTTCGGGGCCACGCTGGAGCCACCAGGATCACCGGCTTCTTCTCCAACCTGACTCTGCGAAGGAGTCGAGGCAACAATTGTAGCGGAGGGAATGCATATATCAGTCTGAACTGATCCCAAGGGAACACCAGAGCATCCGAGCCGCAAGCGAGGGGATCCCTTGTTCGGGAGACAAATCTGTCCACCTTTGCGTTGAATCTGGATGCTAGCAGATCTACATCCGGTGTTCCCCACCGCTGACATATTGCTCGGAAGACCTCGGGATGAAGGGACCATTCCCCTGGGCATAACTGTTGGCGACTCAGAAAGTCCGCCTTCCAATTCTCCACCCCTGGAATGAAGACAGCTGATATACATGGGACATGCTTTTCTGCCCATTCCAGGATGTGACTTACTTCCCTCTGGGCTGCACGACTCCTCGTGCCTCCCTGATGATTGATATATGCCACTGCTGTGGCATTGTCTGATTGAATTCTGACAGGGGACCCTTGGAGTCTGGATGTCCAGGCTACTAGGGCATACCGGGCTGCTCGTATCTCTAAGAGATTGATGGGCAGGGTTTTTACTACATTTGACCATCTGCCCTGGAGAGACCATTGCTCCAGTACTGCCCCCCAGCCTATAAGGCTGGCATCTGTAGTGACCACCTTCCAAGATATCGGACTGAAGGGTTTTCCCTTCTGGAGATTCTGGGGGATCAACCACCAGCAGAGACTCTTCCGAACGGAAGGGGACAAAGCCATTGGGAAGTCTAAAGCCTGAACTTTTCCGTTCCAGGCTGACAATATGGCCCTCTGTAAACTTCTTGAGTGGAATTGGGCGTATGGCACAGCTTCGAATGATGCTACCATCTTTCCTAGCAGCCTCATGCACAGGCGTATGGACGGCTGTCTTTTTGCACAAAGCAGACGGACCAAGCCCCTCAAAGAGGATACCTTGTCTAGAGGAAAGAAAATCTTCCTCTGGTCTGAATCCAGCCGTAGCCCTAGATATACCAGTTTTTTCACTGGCTGTAGGGCTGACTTGTCCAGGTTGATGACCCAACCGTGAGATTCTAGATACTTGATTGTATCGACAATTACCACTTCTAGCTTGGCAACTGAGTGGTCCATCAACAACAGGTCGTCTAGGTATGCCATTATCGTTACACCTCGTGTTCTTAGATCGGCCAACAGTGGGGCCAGAATTTTTGTGAACACTCGTGGTGCTGTGGCCAGACCGAATGGTAAGGCTCTGAACTGAAAATGGCGCCCTTCTACTGCAAAGCGTAGAAATTTTTGATGACCTGGAAAGATGGGAACATGCAAGTAAGCATCTTTGATGTCGATCGAGGCTAACCATTCCTCCCCTTGTAGGGCAGCGGTGACCGATCGGATCGACTCCATCCGGAAAGACCGGACGTTTAGAAATTTGTTTAGACTCTTTAGGTCCAATATGGGTCTTATGTCCCCGTTTGGCTTCGGGACTGTGAAAAGGTTTGAGTAGAAACCCAACCCCCACTCTTCCATAGGAACCTCCATAATTACTCCTTGGAGCAATAGTTGTTCTAACGCCAATAGGAGAGACCCTCTTTTCCGAGGGTCTCTTGGCATGCCTGACCACATAAAATGGGACGGAGGAGACTCTTTTAACTCCAACTTGTATCCCAGAGTTACTGCGGAGAGCACCCATCTGTCTTTGATCGTCTCCCGCCAGGTCTCTGCGAACAACTGAAGTCTTCCCCCCACCCGTTTGAGTGGGGGCAGCCCTTCATAGGCTTGACTTGGAGGCTGGTTTAGTACCCCTTCGGATCCAGGGTTTCTTATTACCCTGTGACTGTCCCTGATTTTTACCCCCTGAGTTTGACCGAGGAGGCCGTCGGAACTGCTTAGTAGCAGACGTCGCAGGGATAGGAGAGGTAGTCCTCTTAAAAGATGGACCCCTAGACCTCTTCTTACTCGGTAAGAGAGTACTTTTACCACTGGAAATCTTCTGGATATACTTATCCAGGTCCTCGCCAAAAAGGCGTTCCCCATGAAATGGGAAGCTAACTAAGAGCTTCTTACAGGGAGCTTCAGCAGACCAGTTTTTGAGCCACAGAAGCCTACGCATATGTACCAAAGACAGCGTGAGGCGGGAGGCCTGATGGATAGAATCCTTGATGGCGTCAACCGCAAAGCATAATGCTCTAGGCAGATCAGCCAGAGCCTGGGCCTGCTGGTCTGGCAAATCCCTCAGGACCATTTTCATTTGATCCTTTAAAGCTTGGCAGACCCCAATAGCTGCCACTGCTGGCTGTGTAACAGCCCCTGCTGTGGAAAAAGCAGATTTTAATAAAGATTCCAATTTTTTATCCACTGGATCTTTGAACATTTGAACATTATCTACTGGACATGTCAGTGATTTGTTCACAGAAGAGATGGCTGCATCCACCGTAGGAACATTCCATCTCTGGGTGAACTTTTCCTCCATGGGATAGATCACCGGAAATTTTTTAGGCGGAACAAATAGTTTATCAGGATGTTCCCAGTCCTGGTATATAAGTCCTTCCAATAATGGATGTATTGGAAAGGAGCAATTAACCTGGGGAGCTTTTAGCGACCCCAATGAGGAGACAGCAGTAGTTGATGGTTCAACAAGAGGCATTTTAAATGCAGATCGAACCATGTCAGTTAGGTTCTGGACCCACAATCTTTCAGTCTGTGATGCTGAAAATGGTTCATCTACTGTTGATTCCTCAAAAACAGAGTTAACCTCCTCCTGATCCCCTTCAGGTAGGTCGGTCCCTTCCTGGGACTGTTGCTCTGCCAACAAGCACTCTGATGGAGGTGATGGAGATCTGGCGCGCTTTCTTTCCTGTAGAGAAGAAGCGATCAATGCAGCCAATCTCTGCTCCAATCCCTCCAGAGTTGAGGAAAAACCTCCTCTGTTATATATGCAGGAGCAGGTGGACTGAGGACAGCCGCAGTACCTGGCACTCCCGGGGGTTCCTTATGGGTATTAACCTCTGATTTCTCAGGGAAGGAGGGTGCAGATGACTGCTCCAGATCCTCAGAGCCCGATGGAGACCCCCTACACTTCCTGAGAGGTATATCTCGGAGTTTTTTAGGCGGCATATTCCTTAGTTCAAAGCTGAGGTATTCCAGCCGCAATACACCCCTTACTGAAATAGTCTAATGCAATTTTGCTGCTATGTACATCAGTGGGTGTCTACTAATGCGTCTTTCTGGGGATGCCTGTATCAACCGCCCGCTGTAAGCCCCTATACCATGCTACCAGCTCCTTTTCATGCTCTGTGTCCATAGCAAGCAGCGTGGAACTGAGTCCTTTTATCTTGCTGGGACGCCCGCACATGCGCAGAAGCGCTGGGCGCACAGAGCGCGTCATCCGCCAGGCTCCGCCCCCTTTTTTGAAGCAAAATTTTATAAAAGAAAGCGTGTGTGCGCGCGCGCGTGCACGTGTGCGCTCTTGGCGCCATGTAGGGAGAGGAGCCAGGGTCCCTGTTTCACCAGGACTCGGGGATGGAAGGAAACTACTTGGCAGCATGACAGAGGAATGCAGCTTCCCTGATAGAGAGCTCACTCATCTGCCTGGACTTTCACCATGGAAGGAATAGTCCCAAGAAAAAAAGACGTTCCACAGCGGCCTCTAGTGGCCAACACAGGTACCGCACTTTTGTCTTTTTTTTTTTTTTTTTTTAAAACCTCCTTTATGAAAAAACATTTCCAGGTTTACAGTTTTTAAAACTTCCCTTATGAAAAAACATTTCTAGGATTTCTTAGGCATATACAGCTATTAGCGGGAATACCTTTTAGGTAACAGGCAGAAAGACATATTAAGCTTGGGGGTCCCCTCAATAGAACCAAGTTCCTGAGGGGCCCCCACTTACCTTTTCCCCGCCGCAGGACTTTGTTTGGTCCACAGAAGCCCAAACTTCACCTTTCACGGCAGGCATTGTACTAGACCTTCAGGGACCGGGTTCCCAAGGATTCCACTCCCCTGGACCTGTATAGCACCCTGCACAGATAGCCTCTTGGTTTTGGGTATGACCAGAGCTCTGGATCCCAGGGTCCAGCCCTCGTAAGAGAGGCATTACAGGCAAAACCTTGCTCTTCTCTGCAAGGCCCGGGTACCGACCGTTTAGCTATGAAGCTTTTTTTGGTCGGATCCGGAATAGCTTGCTAAGGCCCAGAGAACCTGTACACAAGCCCAGATGAATACATGTTAACCTTGGCCAACACCTTAGACACTGGCAAAAAACTGAGGTACTCCCGGATGGGAGGGGCTTATATAGGGGAGGGTACTTCCTGTTTTGGAAGTTGCCAGTGCCAGCACCTGAAGGTAATTCTATATAACCCACATAGTAATGACTATGCTGCTCTGTGTCCCGTGATGTATGAACAAGAAATAGGGTTTCCCTCCGTCACACTTTGGCGGAGCGGATGTCAGCGGACATGTCACCGCTGACATCCGTGGCTCCATAGGGCTACATGGAGCGTCCGTGCAGGTCCGCCTAAAAAACTGACAGACGGACCTGAACGGACCCTCCGTGTGAAAGGGGCCTAAGGCCTCTTTGACACAGGTGTACTACAGCATACACCGGCTGGGGTTGCTGCATCGCTGGAGTGAAGTCAAGTATCGGTCCCCTTTAAATAACTTCTATAAATAGGTATTGCAGCCCATATGTAAAAAAAACATGGAGAACATATACAGAACAAATGTAAGTTAAAATGATGACAAATATAAAACGAGTCATACTCATGTAATCTTGCTAATTTTCCCTACAAAAAAAAAAAAAAAAACTGAAAGACACACAGACAAAAGCTTTATTTACTAGTGATTATCAGGACCTTTTCTCCTTCAGTGTACAGTACTGTGGAAAACCGCATGTACGCAAGACATAACATTTCTCAAATTACTGTAAGTCATACCTTTATTTTTTTGAAGTCAACAGGTTTACGGATTAATTCATAATACTCTGGCAGTTCTTTTCTGGAGGGAAGCTGGATGAAGACTTCACTTAGCTGTCGTCCAGAGCTGTTTATAATTAATATATATATATATATAAATTATTATTATATATACATATTCAAAATTAGACATATAAATTCACTGTAATATGAGCGTAAGCAAAAATCCTGCATAACAACTTGGTCACAGCTAGCAGTTAAAGTACAGTAATATTAAAGTCTAGTTTTTTTTTTTTGTAGTTAAAAATAACAAACATGGTATACTTACCTGCTCTGTGCAGTGGTTTTGCTCAGAGCAGCCCCAAACCTCCTCTTCTCGGGTCCCTCTGCGCTGCTCTTGGCCCCTGCCTCCAGTTGAGTGCCCCCACAGCAAGCAGCTTGCTATGGGGGCACCCAAGCCGAGCCACAGCTCCCTGTGTCAATGCAGACATGGAGCCAGCCCCCGGCCCGCCCACTTTCTCTTGTCATTGGCTGACTGATTTTGATTGGCAGCAGTAGGAGCCAATGGCGCCACGCTGCTCTCTCAGCCAAGGAGAGAGGAGTCCCCCGGGCAGCCGAGAAACTCCTGCAACATTGCTGGATCTAGATTGGCTCAGGAAAGTATTAGGGGGGCTGCTGCACACAGAAGGCTTTTTATCTTAATGCATTAAGATAAAATAAAAAAAACTCTACCTTTACAACCCTTTGAATAAAAAAAACAAACACTAGTCCTTTTTGACCCAATACAAAATCCTTCCTAATCCTTAAACAAAAATAATTTTTACAAACACTATTCATTTTTGGTTCTTTACCAGCTGTGGACATCACAATAAAGCCATCAATGCTTGGTGGTGAAGCTCCCAGCTGAGGGGAGCGATGACACTTAGGATAGTAGGGATGCCAGTGTAAAAAAAACTCATCCAGTGAGCAAGGAACATTTAAGCATTTCACCATAGCCAATCCTGGTATGGATGTATGGAAAGCCTCTGGTCAATGCCGCGTCTCGGGCCATGCCCCTTGGAATGCTTTTCCCACCCACCGGGGCTTAATCATAGGGGGTCATAGGTAGATATGGACATCAGATACTGCACACCCCCAAAAATGTAAGTGAAGCAGGATGTGTGGTACATCCTGTCCTTCTGCTCTCTCACATTTGCCATCAAAAAGATAGCCAGGAGATGCAGTGTAAATATCTAACCCAGAGAAGCCGAGGCTGTCAAAATTAACCACAGTATAAGCACTGTTCCAACGCAAGTCCCTCCCCCCTCCTTAACCTGACCCCACCCATGAAGGAAAAAGGAGTCCATTGTCCTTTTACAGTCCTCCATATGGAAGTCACTAATAAAGGGATGGTAATATTTATTAAGGGGTATTCTTGGTAATATGACTTACAGGAGCATTAGGGGATTAATAAACATAGGTTTCACAATGCAGAGAATGAGAGGGGAGGTGAGGCCATATGCTGGACCATTATCACCATCACTCCTCTCCCCCGTATGCATTAGACACATGTAGGATGACCCACATGCCCTAGAAATGCCCCAAGCTTTTTTTCGATATTTGACATTATTTTAAACACCAACAACTCTGCTTTTCTGTTAATTTACAACCCGATCTATTGGGTGTTGGGATGATCGGATGAGGAGCAATATACTCCTTGTGTGCATATTGCTGTTACCCGCTTGTTATTTATAGCGCTAAGCTTATCATGCAAAAAATTTATTTCTCCAACCCCCCCCCCCCCGCCCCCTTAACCCCACCACACTTGTGACCAGGGAAAAGCTAGCATATCAACACAGGGGTTGCCTTCCTAAATTCATTAAAATCAATCTGGGATCCTGGCTGGAAATTCCTAGGCCGTTCCTTACAGAATTAGATATGCTACTAGGTTGATCCTTATTTCTGTTCAGATGGGGTTCGTACAATAGGACAATACTGGAACTTTTACTTGTTTTGTTTCATTTCACCTAGGAGCATTGAATGTTGGAGTGCTGTGACATTTTAGGAGTTTTTTCTAAGACCTTTCTTAGGCCTCATGCCCACGGACGTTTTTACAGCCGCGTTTTTGAGCATTTTTTACAGCTTAAAAATGCCTGTCCATGTTATTGTATAAATTTTTCGACCGTAAAAAAAAAAACGCCGGAGCTCAAAAACGCAATTGCGGCGTTTTTGCACGTTTAACGCTTCACGGTTTTTTATGCCCAACGCCGACGCCGCGGAACGCACTGGTCCTGTTTTTTTTTTACAGCTTAAAAACGCCTATGCTATTTGCAGCTCAAAAACACCTAGGTGGGCATGAAGCTATAGACTAACATGGACAGGCGTTTTTAAGCTGTAAAAAACGCTCAAAACCGCGGCTGTAAAAACGTCCGTGGGCATGAGGCCTAATAATCACATGTAACACTTGTTATGACGTTTGATGCTTTAGTACCGGAGAGCTGGATGGATGTGTCATAGGAGTGCCACATCTTCTACAAATAATCAAGTCTCATTGTATGTATCAAATGTGATTTGTTTCTCTACTATTGGGAGTTTTTTGTCTTTTATATAAGCTTGCTGTTTGGGCTTGTATGTTTTGTACTTTTTATATCTTCTAACTAATAAAAAGTATCTGAATTTAAAAAAAGAAAGAAAGAAGAGACATGCAAAAAGTAAATTAGGAAGCAATTATATGTTTAGATCTGACACGATTTCTATATCACACAATAACCTTTTACAATGGAACGTGGCTTAAGATGTTTTAGACTTGTGCAGCATACTGCAAAATAACCACCATTTCTAGAAAAAGTATAGCAGTATAATAATGTTAGAGTTCTTTGTCTGAAATCAGGGTACTGAACAAACACATTTGAGCCGATGCAATCTGAGCAATGCTGTTTCTTACATACAATATCATTAGCCATTGCACAATTTGTAAGCGGGTGATGCCATCTAGTGGCAGACAAGACAGCATTGATGATACTGGACATTCTATAAATTATTTGAAAACCAGAAACCGTCCAGAAATCCTATTGTTTGAAGCAAATGAGGTTACTCAGAAAACGCATGAAGATAGCTAATTGTCACCTAAAAAGCTGAGCTAAGCATAGCTGCACATATGTATGTTCAAGCAATACCTGGAGGTAAAAAAAAAAAAAATGCATTCATTTTTTTAAGAGGCAAAATGAATTGTGAAAATGTGAAACACATTTTAGTAGAAGAAACAGTATGGCTGACAATTATTTAAGGCAGAACTAAGCATTTGTGCTTGATGCTTGGACTAACAAAGCATTAAATGGCTGCACACGATAATGTCCATTTTAGCTGGCAATGAATAAAATCCATGCTGTGCTCCCAGCTTGCCTGAGCAGCGCACGCGCTTTAGTGTTACTACGGTTTCTAGGCAACAGGGGATGCCTGCTGCAGAGAGAGGAGACTGCAGTAATGGCTTTAGGTGTTTGTGTGGCAGAAGGATGTAGAAAG
This sequence comes from Rana muscosa, assembly GCA_029206835.1. Lineage (NCBI taxonomy): Eukaryota > Metazoa > Chordata > Amphibia > Anura > Ranidae > Rana > Rana muscosa. The sequence continues at coordinate 736,741,664 of CM055116.1, forward strand.
AATACATGTCTGGGCAGGAGGTGTCCAAATTGCTTTGTTTGTATACAGTATAAAAGACCCTTAGGCCCCTTTCACACGGAGGTCCGTTCAGGTCCGCCTGTCAGTTTTTTAGGCAGACCTGAAACGGATCCTCCATGTACCCCTATGGAGGCACGGATGTCAGCGGAGACATGTCCGCTGACATCCGCTCCGCTCCGCCAAAGTGTGACGGAGGAAAACCCTATTTTTCCTTCCGTCGGCGGAGCGGATCGGATGACAACGGACTCTACGGTCCGTCATCATCCGATTCCCCATAGGGGAGAGCGGCGCTCTGACAGGGCGGTCCCTGCACAGTGTGCGGGGAACGCCCAGTCATCCGTCGGCCCAGCGGGGATCAACGGAGCAATCCCCGCTGAGCAAGCGGAGCTTCACGGGGCGGATCTGCACGGATCCGCCCCGTGTGAAAGAGCCCTTAATCAAATATTTTGTGTGTATATATTTAGTTGGATTAGATTTCGTGGATAACAGTCTGATGATGTACCTTACAAGGACCTATTAACCATAAAAAGCATTTTAAATACGTCTGAAAGGACAGTATACTGCCATTACATGTAATGCTAGTTCCAGGTTAATGAATGATATTGGATTACCAATTTTTAACTTGGTCCTTAAGCCTAGGTTCACACTGACAGCAGAAATTAAATCGTCCGAGTTCAGCTGAACTCGGACAATTTCATTTCCGCATGTCAGTCCCGAATTCGGGGGTGATTTCAGAGACATCCGTGAGGGTTTCTGCACAGATGTCTATTGAAATTGCACCCGGAGGTCGCCAAATATAGTGAAAAAAACTACCTTTGGTAATCGGTGCGGCGCTGCACTGATTTGGACGGTGCCATTGCTGGCAATAGCCGCCGATTTGACTTGTCAAATCACTGCAATGTGAACCAGGGCTTAAACTTCAAGGTTAGGGCTACATGTGTAGTTTTCAGTAGCCCAAGCGCTCTAATAAAATCTCATGAGATCTATCTCTTTGCTTTTATTACCGTAGTTGTAATATGAACAGCTACAGCAACACCAAGGAACAACTGATATTCACGACTACACAACAATTATGTAGCAGAACACTAGGAGTGATTAATCTCCACTCTTCTTCTTCTCTGACTGCAATGACAGTAGGAGTTTACTCACTCAACAATCATTTGTTTAAGAGTATTTTTTCCCTCTAATTAACTATACAATGCCTATAAAAATAATTTACACCTTTGCAGGTTGTCATGTTTATTTTTATAGAACACTAAGGGTCAGCTCACACCACTTGTAGTCCAGTGCGTTTATTTCTGCATCAAAAACGCATGGAAAGTAGGTTATATGTTTTCCAATGGCATAGTTCACACCAGTGTGGTCAGTTCCAGGGTTTTCCAGTTTCAGAAAAAAAAAAAGTAGAAAATTTTTCAAAGCAGTATGGCAACAGGAGTTCTTCTGAGGCGTTTCGTCTTCTAGGACATCGTCTGGGGTGTCCCTCCACGGCTGCCCTCCTGATATTTATAAATAATATGACCCCAATCATGAGAGACCAGCCCCGAGTACATCTGCAGTGTAAACTACCTTGCTTCCTGTTTGGCACAAAATGGGTCGCGTCGGGAGGACTCCACTGTTGCCATACTACTTTGCAAAGCGCCTTTTTATCATCATAAATTTAAGTGTTCTTACTTCATTAAACCTTCATACTCAATACAGAGTTACGCTATGTGGCACCTTTTTTCTCCTATTTTATGACACATACCCTTCCACACCAATTTGGGCCTTCCGGACCACTACTCTCCATGAGATTACCCTGTAAGGACGTCACCTTCCTCTGTGGTTTATTCCATCCTGCTGGTGTTTGGCTATCCCCGGTTCAGCCATTCGGAGTGTACATGATTAGAGGTCGACCGATATGGGTTTTTCTCTGGCCGATGCCGATATTTAGAAATCGCGGCGGCCGATATATGATGCCGTTTTTTTTGGGCCGATATGTTAGGCCGATTTTTTGGGGTTTTTTTCCCCTTCATCTCATAAAATCTAACAGTTGGACCCCTTTCACACTGGGGTGCTTTTCAGGCACTTTTGGGCTAAAATTAGCACCTGTAAAAGTGGCTGCAAAACGGCTCCCCTGCAGTCTCACACTGAGGCGGTGCGCTGGCAGGACGTTAAAAAAAATCCTGCAAGCAGCATCTTTGGAGCGGTGTATACCGCTCCTCCACCACTCCTGCCCATTGAAATGAATGGGCACTGCTGCCGAAGTGCCTGCAAAGCGCTTCTGCAGCGGTGCTAAACGGGTGCATTTAACCTCTTCATCGGCCGCTAGCTGGGTTAAAAGCGCCCCGCTAGCAGCCGAATAGCGCCGCTAAAATGATAGTAAAGCGCCGCTAAAAGTAGCTGCGTTTTACCGTCAACGCCTACCCGCTCCAGTGTAAAAGCAGAGTTCTGCCGGAAAAAAAAATATTAAAAGTCAGCAGCTACAAATACTGCAGCTGCTGACTTTTAATTATATGGACACTTACCTGTCCTGGGCGCCCGAGATGTCAGCACACGAACCCGATCTCTCCCTCGGCTCTCGGGTGCTGCCGCCGCCATCTTCGGTAAGGGAATCAGGAACAAAAACAGGTAATCAAAATTTTTAGACGAAAAAAATAAATAAAAACGGCTAACTTTACTGTTTCGTTTTATTTAAAATTCATTAAAAGTGTATTTTTTCCCAAACAATTGCGTTTGAAAGACCGCTGCGCAAATACCGTGTGACATAAAATATTGCAACAACCGCCATTTTATTCCCTAGGGTCTCTGCTAAAAAAAAATATATATATAATGTTTGGGGGTTCCAAGTGATTTTCTAGCAGAAAATACAGGATTTTTACTTGTAAGCTAAAAGTGTCAGAAAAGATTTTGTCTTTAAATGGTTAAACTGAGAACTTCTACACACGTTCAGTTCATTGATAAGAAGAAACCTTGCATCTCTTTTCTCTCACTTGGCAGGCTGCCCAGAGACACATCGCTCCACCTCCATGGGAAACTTCAGGGAACTTGCATTGACTTCTACGAAATAAGTTATTTGCAAGTTGCGCTGAAGTTTTTTTAAATCGCCTTTTTTTTAGCACTATCGGCCGATGCCGATTAATTAAAAAGTGCCAAAAATCAGCCGATATATCGGCCGGCCTCTATACATGATTGTCCAGTTCCCATTGTGGTTCCACCACACAAAGCCTGTTTGACCCATAGAACGTATGTTCTTTCGGGTTCAAACGTTACGGTAAGCCTTCTACCTATCGGTGGTGGTTTTCTTCACTTCATCATTCCTTCACCTTCACCATTTGTTTTCGTTTGAAGCCATCACCAAGTTTTGAACTTTAGCAAACATTGAAGTTTTGTTACTATATAGACATACAGTTGTGTATTGTTTTCTCTATATAGACATCCAATTGTGTACTTATCAGTGCACCACTATTTTTTCATTGTTCATATTCACGATTTGAGCACTTTGTATACCTATGATGATAGGCATTTATTTATTCATTTTGATTAGCGCTACACTTTTTTGGTTCAATAATTAAAGTGATTGTAAATTCTCGTTTTTTTTTCAATAAAATTAACAAACATGTCATACTTACCTCCTCTGTTGCAGTGGATTTGCACAGAGCAGCCCAGATCCTCCTCTTCTCGGGTCCTTCTGTGCTCCTAGCCCCTTCCTCTCCTGTTGAGTCCCCCCACAGCAAGCAGCTCGCTATGGGGGCACCCAAGCTGAGTCGCAGCTCCCTGTGTCCATTCAGACACTGAGCTGTGGCCCGGCCCCACCCCCTCTATCTCCTGATTGACTGACTTTGATTGACAGCAGCGGGAGCCAATGTTGCCGTTGCTGTCTCTCAGCCAATCAGGAGGGAGAGTCTCAGATGGCTGAGACAGCCGTGGACATCGCTGGACAGAGATGAGGCTCAGGTAAGTATTAGGGGGGCGTAGGGCAGCTGCTGCACGCAGAATGCTTTTTAACTTAATGCATAGAATACAACTCCTTTAATATAAGACTCCTCCATGCAAATGTATACCCGAGCTCTGCAAAGTAACTCCCAAAATTGACTGGTGAAGCACCTGGGCAACAATGGTTGGTCTCTTGGTGGTCTCCCTCATTAGCAGTGTTAATTTCGTCATCAAAAATACTTTAGTCGACTAAAATACGACCAAAACAATTCATATGACTAAAATACGACTTAAACTAAAATAACATTTTAGTCAAAAGACTAAAACTAAATCAAAATTTGACGTCAAAATAAACACATAAAAATAAAGGGCTTCGAAGCTGCTGAAAGGAAAAAATAAATAATCAAATCTGCTGTCAATCACAGCCAATGAGGAGGGAGCAGGGCCGAGCCATGCTGTATCAATGAATACACAGAGTGCGGCTCGGGAACGAGCCTGCACGAGTGCCCTCATGGCACGCAGTAGGCACTTGGCAAGAGGAGGAACCAGGTGCACCGGCAGTGGACCCCAGAAGAGGAGGACTGGGGCTCCTCTGTGCAAAACCATTGCACAGAGCAGGTAAGTACTACATTTTTGTTACTCTTTTATTGTGAGAATGCCATTAACAAGAACAATGGCCACAACATTTGGCAAACAAGTTAAATCAAGAAAGACAATATACAGAATGTTAGTTTAAGCTGGGAGAGATCTGACAGTGCTGGGTCTAATGTTGTATAATAAGAAACAATTGAAAAAAAATAGTGGTCGGACTAATAGGTAGCAAGTTAAGAGAGGAGGGGGAGGCCTCAATTGGTAGATTAATAAATGCAATTGAAATTAAGAGGGGTGTGGAATGTCAATCTTTACAATCACTTTAAACCCAGTGCAATTCCATTTTATAGGAAACACATGAAAACTTAGAAGGGGTCGAATACTACTTAGTGATTGTAGAGAAAATTAGCTTTCTAAGGAATACCTAATCACGTGCAAGGAAAGCAAAGTAGATTTTTTGCATGACTGGATGACAGAAGTCAGCGCAACTTCACCTCATTCATTAAAGCAAAGTGAAAATTGACTTTGCATAATAAACATAATAAACAGCCACCTAGTACAATGTAAAATTAATCTCATGACACCAATATGCTAAGCATCACCCGCCAACTTTCCACAGTAGCATAAAAAGAGCTATTCTTTGGACTAGGGAAATTTAATCTGAAACTAAAATGGTCTATGGAACCCCAACATTTGCAAACCTGATCAGAAAAATGTAAAAAGGTCTTCAACATAATAACCAATCAGATATATTTACTTGCAAATATGGACTAAAAATAACCACTGAAAACCAAAACCGGTTGATTGGTGTGAACAATGTTTTCATAAAAAGGAGTGAAGGGACCAACTCCACCCATAAAAGGTAGAAACTAGGGATGATTTAAAAGCCTAGAGTCGACCACTCTATAAATGCCTTTATCCATTTCTACTTGGTAGGTGGGTGCAGGTTAACCACTGGCCTGCATCCGCTGGGTATGCTGAATATCACTGTAATTTAAGTCGGCACTATATAAAGCAAGAACCATGGTCTTCTGTGGGCCTGTTCAGCAGCTACCCCTATGCCACCATTCAGAGAACACATTTTTTCCAATGAATATAAGGTGTTCTCTGATTGAATGAGGTGGAGTGGGTGACGACATGATCTCCACCGCATCCAATTAGAGAATGCCTTGTATTCACTAAAATAAATATAAGGCATTAATCAAAGAATGCCTTGCATTCATTAAAATAAGTTCCAAGGTGTCAATTGAATGCATTGAATTCAATTTAGTAAATTCAAACCGTTCTCTGAATGGTGGCAGCGGAGAGCAAGCAAGCCCCTGTTATCAATGTGCAGAGATAAGCTGCTGGAGCAGAACCTGCAAATTCACAGCTCTCACTGTATGACATCCAGAGGGCTGTTGGGGATGCTGAAATCACAGTAGTTTGTGTTATAGATATGAATGCTTACATTGAGCCAAGCTGGAACAATGGAAACTTGCAAAAAAATAAAATAAATTATTCCCGGAGTTTTTACTGCTTTAACCACTTAAGCCCTGGGACCAATACGACCAGGCCCCTTTTTGCGATTCGGCACTGCGTCGCTTTAACTGACAATTGCGCGGTCGTGCGACGTCGTTCCCAAACAAAATTGGCGTCTTTTTTTCCCACAAATAGAGCTTTCTTTTGGTGGTATTTGATCACCTCTGCGGTTTTTATTTTTTGCGCTATAAACAAAAATAGAGCGAAAATTTTGAAAAAAATACATATTTTTTACTTTTTGCTATAATAAATATCCCCAAAAAATATATATAAAAAACATTTTTTTTCCTCAGTTTAGGCCGATACGTATTTTTCTACATATTTTTGGTAAAAAAACAAACAAAACGCAATCGGCGTTTATTGATTGGTTTGCGCAAAAATTATAGCGTTTACAAAATAGGGTATAGTTTTGAGGCATTTTTATAAAAAAAAAAATTATTACTAGTAATGGCGGCGATCAGCGATATTTTTCGTGACTGCGACATTATGGCGGACACATCGGACACTTTTGACACATTTTTGGGACCATTGTCATTTCCACAGCGATCAGTGCAATAAAAATGCACTGGTTACTGTGAAAATTACACTGGCAGTGAAGGGGTTAACCACTAGGGGCGCTGGAGGGGTTAAGTGTGCCTAGGGGAGTGTTTACTACTGTGTGGGGGCGTGGCTACGACTGACACGTCACCGATCTCCGCTCTGATTACACAGAGCGGAGATCGCTGACATTGTCAGCAGAGGTGTGGGGAGATGTTGTGTTTACACACACATCTCCCCGCTCCGAGCCTCCGTGAGACGATCGCGGGGATCCCCGTGGTGATCGAGTCCGCTGAATCTGCGGTCCCACTCACGGGGAAGGCAGGGGGGTCACGAGCGCGCCGCCGATGGCGTGCGCGACCCCGACGTCGGCAGTTAAAGGGCCACGTACAGGTACGCGATTGTGTATTCTGCCGACGTATATATACCGCGAGCGGTCGGCAAGTGGTTAAGTGCAAAAGTGACTGACCAGGCCAGCACATGACATGCCATTTCCTTACTTTAGTAATTTTACAGACATGGCTCAATTACAAGTAAAAACAGATGCTCTATGCTCAACTTGCTGGGAGTAAATTATGAAAAACTAAAAGCCCAATACAGGCCTCTGTTTCCCGTACAAGTTCCAATCAACTAGTCAATCACGTTCCTAAAACAATGCTAAAAGTATTAAGGAAGAAATATACAGATCATCCAGCATTTATGATGTCATAAAAATAGGCAATTGAAAGACAATTGATGTTTTAAGCAAAGATTTTCAATAAATCCCAATTACTAATTTTACTAAGCCTCTTGGTTTCTTTCGAGAGAAGCATAATTAATAAATCATAAAAAAAAATACTTGGCAATAGTGCAGGGTTTACAAAATAACTGAACAGTGACAAATATATCTTCAGTAGTCAAGAAATGAAGAATGTGAAAAAGACAGTAACACATCGATCTGTTTGTTATTTACCAATTTCTGCAGTTTAAATATACAGAAAGTATTGTGAATACCATATGGGAATGGATGGTGTGCTCAGTATATTGGAAAACCATCAAAGGAAACTGCTTATTACACACACACACAAACGTTTACTGAAGGTGTAAGAGTAAACATTTAATGCCGCCTCTTGGCGGTCATTTAAAGTGGTCTTTAATGTCTGAGGCGGTATGGCTTCTGTATCATGTGACTGCTGTGATGACTCTCACAGTCGTCACATGATTGAAAGCCTGTCCAGCTCCTGATCAGAAGCTGTCACCAAGAGCTGGGCCAGCATACTCAGCACACAACTTCCTGCCAACATGGATGCATATGTGCAGCGGTTGGTCATTGAAGCCTGCCTTTTCGCTACAGCATTTAGACCCCTTTCACACAGGGGCGGTGCGAGCATTAGCGGTAAAGCGTCGCTAGTTTTAACGGCACTCTACCGCTGTTAAAGCGCCGCTTTTCCCCCGCTAGCGAGGCGCTTTTAACCCCCGCTAGCGGCCGAAGAAATGGTTAATAGCGTCCGTGTTGAGGCGCTTCGGCAGCGCTGCCCATTCTAGACCACTCCCGCACCACCCCAAAGAGGCTGCTTGCAGGACTTTTTTCCCCATCTTGCAAGCACACCACCCCAGTTTGAAAGCACTCAGGCTTTCACACTGGGGTGGCTTGAGGGGTGCTTTTCAGGCGCTATTTTTAGTGCTAAAATGCCAGAAAAACGCTCCAGTGTGAAAGGGGTCTTATGCTTTACGTTGTTGACAACAGGTTAAAGAGACACCGTCACTTTTCACATAGACACCTTTGCAATTAGGGACTTTGCTTAGGTGCAGACCCCCCTGTTACATAGCAATGGACCTAGGTTTTAGGGGCAACTGCAGGGAGTTTAGTACCTACTCATAATAGGCCTGTCCCCCCGAACCAATCATCTAAGTGCCCTTACACCATATACAGTGCATTGGCAGGCTCTTCTGGTTCAAGACAGCAGCACTGTTGCTCTGGGAAAAAAAATAAAAGATCAATGTATGCCTGTGGAGTTGGACAGAGAAAACCAGAGGGAAAGTAGGAGTTTGGTAGTTCAGCAAGCAGGGCAGACCACTTTCACACTGAGGCGCTTTTCAGGCGCTTTCACGCTAAAAAAAGCGCCTGAAAACTTATTTCCATTAAAATCAATGAATGCTTTCACACTGAGGCAGTGTGCTGAAAAAACGCCCCTCTCCATTGAAATGAATTGAAAGAGCTTCAAAAGCGCCTGAAAAGCGCTGTGTTTTACTGGCAGTTTTTTAAGCGCCTCAGTGTGAAAGTAGCCTTAGAATGCTGGTTGGGAATTCAGTGCAGGCAGGGCACTGCACTTTCAGTCCCAACAGGAAGATAGGAGCACATGGGATTTCTGGTCGGACTATTATTCTGTACATGCAAGAAATGGAAAGAAAGAACATGGCTCTTTTCCACCTCTTTCAGGCAACGTGTCTCTCCTCTGACTACTGTGCAGCCACTAATGATGTAATACCTGTGCACATACACTTCATACCAAGCTCTATTCTTATCAGTATAGATAAAAAATGAAAAACTTGATAGGAGCATGAGGAAAATAATTTTGGCAAAAGAAACTTTGCATGCCTCTCCTGCCAAAAACATCTAACATATATCAACTTTTAATGCAGAATTTTAGCTCTGCTCACCCATGCTCAGAACGACAAGCAAGGAGAAAGACGTTTTCTCCTGTGATGTGCATACACAGCAATTGTCCTTCTGCCCTGGGTGAGTGAAAAAAGAAGAAGCTGTCTGCAGGGTATTGGTTCTCATCTATCCAGTTAGACATGCAACCTCTACTCAGTGCTGCAGCAAAGCTTCCAATGAGTTATATGGGGTTCTCAACTCATTACATGTGAGTGTGATTTTACCTGTTCTTTTAACAATGTTTTTCAGCAGTGAGCCTGGATACTGATATTAATCACAGTCATTGGATTGTGGTGATCTGCTTTACTCATCTGAGTTATTTTATTTATTTTTTAGTTGTCTGGTATATATGGGTAGCATCTATGTAAATAGCCGGGGTACGGTACCACTGCGAGAGGATCTTAAGACTTGTCTCTTGCATCCTTATGCACATTCATCTGAGTTATTTTAATGAAGACACTTTTGTGAGAAGTTCCTTGATTGATATTTTGTCAGTATTTATTCCATCCACCACTGCCCAACTGGGGATTTATGTTCAGAATGAGGATCATACTTCAAGGTGAGGGAATGCCCAAAAGGGAAAAAAGGTGGTTGCCTTTTCCGAGGACACATATGCCTCCACAAACGGTTTACAGATTGGATTGATTCATGCACTTGCACGGCTTGCTTTAGCACGATTATCTGCAGAGCTTTAGGTTTTGTTATTCACATTTATATTTGGTAGTGTATATTTTATTATCGCACTTTTACATTTTGTTATTCATTTGGAGTGTTCGTCACATGATTTTTTTCAGCTAAATTTTTTTTGCATATGGTATTACATGTTAAGCCAGCCATACATGGATTGAAATTTAGCCACACTTTCATGCATTCGAATGATCAGAATTAATATTCTGGCCAATAGAAGGCATTAACATGCAAACGCACATAAATGAGCGTGCAAAATATGCGTTTTTTACAAAATTTTTAAACACTTTTTCTAGCCAGGAGAAAAGGTGCTTAGAGGAGCTGAGACAATGTTTAGTGTGCATGAGACCTAAAATGGTGGACAATGTTGCACAATTATACAGCTATTTATCAAACTCATAGGTTTAGGAAAAGTACGCTATAATGAATTTTAGTGTAAACACACAATATTGTACCCAATTTTTGGTAAAGTATAAAATTGATAACTATTTACGTGATACAACAGAAAACAAAACAGATCAAGCCTTAAAGATGTGCACACTGGTTGAATCGCAAAAAAACTATGGTACCCTAAATTAGCTTGATTTAACCACTTGTCTACCATGATGTTTACAAAACTTACTTTGTTAGACAAGTGGTTAAAGAGAGCCTTTAGGAGTGGCTTAAATTTTCTATCCACAGAATTTTTGAAAGGAACATCTTCAAAAGAAACATTGAGATGTTTGTTTAGGACAGAGATGGTAGGATCAACTACAGTAAGTCTAGGTTCACATTGGAGCGATTTGTCATGCAAATTGAGAGATAAAATCGAATGACAAGTCACATCCTATTGGCAGCAATGGCACAGATTTGCAAAAGTAGTTCCTGCACTACTTTTGCCGATTTCAGGCACGACTTCAATAGACATCTGTGTTTGAAGCCACATAGATGTCCATCAAGTAGCACCTAAAATCGCGCTGACCCTGCTACTTTGGAATCACAACACTTCAAGTGAAGTAGCACGATGTCAAAGTAGCATCAATGTGAACCAGGGCTAATAGCCACTTGAAAACCCTTTTCCCACTGGATAGAGTTCAGAAAAGATTTTTGGTGGAGTGAAAATTCTCTCAGGAGTGACCTAATCATCATAACCAACACATTCTATCGGTTCATGAACACAAGCACAAAACCGAGGGCTTACAGAGTGGGGAAGGGTTGCCAGTGTCCAATTATCTGAATGCACACACCTATAAATCATGGTGTTTAAATACTAATGTCTTATACTGTATGATTAAGATATAGGATTTCTGCCATATATTCTTTTCTTGGAGTCCATTGAGAGGCACAAAGCCTTTGGGGTTATTCTACCACCTACAGGAGGACTGGATACTGGCAAAAAAACCTAGCCCAGCCCAGGTTATTACCCCTCATACCACTTGAAAGCCTCAGGTTTGGAGCAAAGCAGTACAGACAGCATGATCATAAACACAGAAGGGTAGGACCCATATTCCTCAATGGACTAGAAGAAATTGATTTTAGGGTGAATTTAAAATCATTTTTTCTCATCCATTGGAGAGAACAGGAAAATCCTAAACCTTTGAGATGTCTAAGGAGTGGCCAACACATCAAACAACCACTAACAGGCCCAATGTATACAAAAGGAATTGGGGAAGGGACATCTGAGGAGTGGGCAACACAGCAAACAATTGCCAACAGGCTCAATGGAAACAGTGGAACTAAGGACTTCCTATAACTCAAAGAGCTACCCGAAAGACCTTTTGCCTGAAAAGTGGAACTAAACCCTCCTTATCCTCTACAGCCAAACTAAGCTGTCATCTTAGCCTCAGTTTGAACTATAGTTGCCATGGTGCTGCACAACTGATCACATTTGATGGCTTACAGTGACTGAAAACAAAGCAACTGTGAAAGTTATCATTCACTGAAGGTCTGAATGATGTTTTGGGAATCCGTTAAATCAGATGGTTTAGTTTCACTTGAATCTGCCATAAGAGGCTGAAACATCTACCTGGTGGAAGCTCCACTTATCTGCTTCCTCCCCCCTCCAGCGCAACATTTGGCACCTTTCAAGTGGAAGAGGGGAGCGGAAAACAGGAATCCGCTTCCACTTTCGGGAAAGGGCGCTTCCACTTTCGGGAAAGGGACTGAAAGTGCAGTGCCCTGCCTGCACTGAATTCCCAACCAGCATTCTAAGCCCTGCTTGCTGAACTACCAAACTCCTACTTTCCCTCTGGTTTTCTCTGTCCAACTCCACAGGCATACATTGATCTTTTATTTTTTTTCCCAGAGCAACAGTGCTGCTGTCTTGAACCAGAAGAGCCTGCCAATGCACTGTATATGGTGTAAGGGCACTTAGATGATTGGTCCATTAGGAATGACAAAAAAAGGGGGGGGGGGTTCTCTTTCCAAAAGAAGCAATGGCTGAGATATAGACATGCATAGCAATCCAAACCCAGAAAATGGCGGCAAGTGTCTATTTGACAAGCCAGAGCTGCACAAAAAGGGACAGAAAACAATGTCCTGGTTAAAGTGAAATCCAAATATACAAAGCGCAGTTAGAGCGCCATACCAGTAGTGCAGAGAAATAGATTACTGGATGATTAGAGTCAAATATGACTTTAGTCATGCATGGACTCTAAGACAATAATTTTTAGATCAGCTTGAAAACTGAGTGTCAGCATAACAGGCAGCTGGAATTTTACTCCCCCCTAATATTGATGTAAGCCAATGTAATAGCGTTGTCTGAATCTGGATCAGCTGGTACAACATTGAAAAGTTTTCAAGATGTTCATTGGTAGATAAGCTTCCCCTGACAACAAGTGCCCCTTCACTGACAAGGTGTCCAGGACTCCCCTCGTAGCCCTACAGGCTTGTGTCAGTAGTGAGAAGAAAGGGACTTCCGACTCCGGAGCAGGACTCATGAGCTATTACACCAGGGACAGTCTGGTACTTGGTATCTGCCTGTCCAGAGACAGAGTTCATTTGTCCCATGAGAACGGAACATTGCATTACAAAGGTCTGGAGAGAAATTGGACAAAGGGAACTGTCTCAAAGGCAGGTACCATCAGCCTCAAGACACTCATGCAGAGGCCTACTTATAGGGCATCCGTTGTTGGCTGTCCCTCCTCTACACTGAAGCCTGTGCTGGCACACGATTTGACCGGAGCGCTCTCAAAATAGGCAAGTATAGACCTCTTTCCTTTCACAGGGTAGATAGAAAAGGCTTAGAATGGGGGTGGCACCAGGTTTAGCTAATGTTAGGAGTTGACTGGAATGCTACTTTAGGGCTAATATATATATAGAATATATGTATGTACACCCCCTGGGTGGGGTAAGAATGTGTGCAGCTTTTCTAGATTTATTTTTCTCCGTCTGTTCTTTGTCTGATTGATGTCATGTTTTTTATAGATAAAAATATTCACTCTCTAGAACTCCTGAAGAAGTTATTTTTTCTCTGCGAAACATGTCGAGAGAGAAGAATTGGATATATGTTAAGTGTTAGGTTCTAAGTACTAGTCTAGCGAGGGTTTTCACACTGTAGCGGTGCACTAGCAGGACCGCTCCAAAAGTCCAGCTAGCCGCATCTTTGAAGCTGTGAAGGAGCGGTGTGTTTATCGCTTCTCCACCGCTCCTGCCCATTGAAATCAATGGGACACCGTGGTTATACCGCCGGCAATGCGCCTCTGCAGAGACGCTTTGCCGTGGTTTTTAACCCTTTTTCGGCCGCTAGCGGGGGTTAAACGCACCGCTAGCGGCCGAATACCGTCGCAATTACGACGGTTAAAGCGCCGCTAAAAATAGCGACGCTTTACCGCCACCGCACCTCGCGCCCCAGTGTGGAAGAGGCCTTAGAGATAAACCTTTGTGTGATGTCAGTGTACAGTTCCATTAACTTTCATAAATAGCCTCTTCTAAATATTTGCTCTATAGTCATTTTAGGACGTAGGTACTTTTATGCTTGATATCCTTGGCACACATTGGATACTATGTCCAGAGACCAAGTGCATTTGTCCCATGATGACGGAACATTGCATTACATAGGTCTGGAGAGAAATTGGACAAAGGGAAGTGCCTCAAAAGGTGGCTACCATCATCCTCAAGACACTCATGCAGAGGTCTCCTTTATGGCATCCGTTGTTGGCTGTCCCTTCTCTACACTGAGGCCCGCACTGGCACACGATTATTTGACCGGAGAGCTCTCAGAATAGGCAAGTATAGACATCTTTCCTTTCACAGAGTAGATATAAAAGGCTTAGAATGGGGGTGGGAGCAGGTTTAGTTAAAGTTAGGAGTTGCAGATCTCCCTTCGAGCACTCAACCCTTTATCCCCTTTCATGATTCATTTTCCAGGTGGGCTTTTCCACTGGAAGCAATTTTGTTGGTTTTACTATATTACTGTATTTCTTTCTTCATTTTGGTATAATATGCCATCTCCCATGAGGATTTTAAGTCGTTAACATCTGAATATGGCTACATATCATTGAATTTGGAAATCTATGCTTAACCACACTATTCTTGCATATAAGTGAGCAAAAGTCTACCCCACATTGTACTTTTTTTTTTTTTGCAAACTGTTAACTGTCAATAAAAAAATATTGGGGAAAAAAAAAAAGTTGGGAGTTGACTGGGATGCTACTTTAGGGCTAATATACACATAAAATATACACCTGCAATTACTTAATTATCCCTACCAACTACAAAAAATACCAGGTACTTCTAGAATGGCCAGAGACAACTCATCTGTAACCATATTGCTCCTGTAAGGGGCTTAAATTCCCCTTCATCAGCTATTTGTTTGTTCTGGCTAAGGATGAAAAAGGCCTGGAAGGCATGATGGTTGGGGGATGCAGCAGCTCCCATTTACTAACACAACAAACTAGTCCATGTATTCCCATCTCTATAGTGGAACAGTCAACTGCTGCAGAAATGGGACTTTGTTTTTGCTTTCAATTTAATTTCAACTTCTAAAACTCCTAGGCAACACTTGTTATTTTTCAATAGTATTATAATGCAGCTCATATATTACAAAATGGTAGCTTTTCAACTTTGATATTTTTTTTAAAACAAAGTAAATTCACTTTCATAAGTAATTAATGGGGAATTACAAACTTTTCAGGAAGCCCTGTACTATAAAACCTCTAGTTTTATTTATATCCCAGCTCCCGCTAATGGTTTCGTAGACATCTAAACACAATTTAAATGGAAAGTGGTTGCAGAAGGGCTGAACCTGGACCCCATTCCTGCACAGTTGTCCAGTTTGTTAGCATGTCTTTAAAAACAGCACGTCAAAATTGTTGGCATTATGAGCTCCAGAAAGTACTGGGGAGGGGGTTGCAGAATTTTGTCTTTTAATGCTCCCAGCCGTTGACATTCCCATTTCAGCCTACACAGTTACAAGGTGGGGAAAACAAATCAAAGGGAAAAAAACAACAAAACACACTTACC
Source organism: Rana muscosa (assembly GCA_029206835.1). NCBI lineage: Eukaryota > Metazoa > Chordata > Amphibia > Anura > Ranidae > Rana > Rana muscosa. Next base: position 736,757,010 of record CM055116.1, read on the forward strand.
TATCTTTATAGTTTATTACAGTATCAACTATAGCATTCATCTGTTTGGTCAGCTTTGGTGGATTTGGTGACAACTTTTCAGCAGGAGGTCGTCCCCTTCTCTTTTTCTCTTTCTTTTCACCATCTTCTTTCACAACAACAACAACATCTTTATCCACATGTCTTCGCCTCTTGCGCTTTTTCAGCCGGACTTCCTCTTCCATTTCCTCCAAATTCCCGTCCTCGATTGCCTAAGGGATGGAACATTTTGTTTTGCATTAAAAGCAGGTAACCTATGTATTATGAATGATAATTTGGCAACAACCACTAAAAGTGCAATCTACATTACCATTTATTAATACACACATATTAATAAACCTAAGTGAACACACGTGTTCATAAACCTAAGAACTATATCAGAACTGTACAATGATCTCTACCTAATTTTTTATGGTTAGCTAGTGCACAATCTTGTCACAATTTTCCAAAGCTACTGCAGAGTGTGGAGTCAAAGTCTGGCTTCTTTTATCTCCAGGGGCCCATTTACAACATGCTAAAATGTATGTGTCCCGGTTCCCCCTAATAAAAATAGTGCCCATTTTTTACTCTCTGCATAGGAGTGTGTTCGGCAAAATACTTGTTAATGGCAACAGAAAAAAAAACCACATAAAACATGCATTCGATGCATTCTGTTAGGTTTCTAACAGCTAATAACGTGGTTCTAAAGGCAGAAGGTTTTTAGTTATTTTATGCATGAAGGTAAAAATAATATTCTGTGTGCAGCTTTCCCCCCCCCCCCAGACCCCCTCGTATTTACCTGAGCCCAATATCGATCCAGGGCTGTGCAAAAGAGCAAAATCACTCTTCTCTCTCCTCACTGGTTCAGAAGCAGCAGTGGGAGCCATTGGCTCCTGCTGTGGTCAATATCACAGCCAGAGAGGAGGGAGCAGGGGAGGAGCAGAACCACACTGTGTCAACACACTGTGTGCAAACCTGCATGAATGTCCCCATAGCAAGTGCCATGCTATGGGGGCACTTAATAAGGTAAGGGAGCCAGAAGCACCGGCAGGGGTCTCGAGAAGAGGAGGATTGGGGCTGCTCTGCGCAAAACCATTGCAGGTAAGTATGCCATGTTTGTTACTCAAAAACAGCCAGCTGCTAGCAATAATCACTGTCTTTTCCCGACGGGGAAGCTCCCCCCTCCGTTTCGAGAAGACAATGGCCCAGCAGAAGGGATTCCTGAATCAACACTGTGTTGATGAGAGAAATCAAGCTAATTTCTTTCCTGCAACCCATGATTGCAGGAAAGAAATTCGCTCAGGGTATGGCCGGCCTTACACATCATATCCAAGGCAAAAAGGAAAGTGTAACCTTAGATACCAAACATAGCCAAAGAAAGGGGGTATTCTATAAGTCCCACAACATGGGCACAAATGTCCCCAGTTACACCTTTGTTCATAGCCTTATTATATGTGACTATAGTAAACGAAAGTCTGTTGGGTTACTACACGATCGTTGCTGTTTTACACTCCCCTGCTTAATAAGTGAACTTATGTTTCCAATCCCTCAATGTGTGCACATAAACAAGATAGCTGCCACAAGACAATCATTTATAATAAAGGAAATAGTTCATTAAAGGGGTTGTAAACCCTCGTGATTTTTCACCTTAATGCATCCTATGCAGTGGCAGTGATCGACCCCCCAGCCCCCCCGTTTTACTTACCTGAGCCGTGGAATTTCACCCGGGGGAGACGCGCTCTTCCTCTGCCCAGGGTTCTCGGCTCTTGATTGGATAGACTGATATCAGCGCAGCCATTGGCTACCACCGCTGTCAATCAAATCCAATGACACGGGTGCCGGTGGGCGGGGCCAAGTCTGGCATTCGTGTCTATGGACGCAAATGCTGGACTTGGGAGCGCGCGCGCAAGGTAACCCCCCTGGGAGAGCGCTTCTCCTGGGGGGTTATCTGATGCAGGGAGGAGCCGCGAGAGCCGCAGAGGGACCCCAGAAGAGGATGTTCGGGGCCACTCTGTGCAAAACGAGCTGCACAGTGGGAGGTAAGTATGATATGTTTGTTATTTAAAAAAAAAAACAAGCCTTTACAATCACTTTAAGGCTTAATGTACACGGGACATTTTAAAACCTCTCCTGAACGATTTAACTCGACAGATAGTAACCCATGTTTAAAAACGTCTGTTTTGCTAAGTTTATGTCGCGTTTGCGTTTAGAAGAGTTTTTTTTTTTTTTTCTTAAATAGTCAAAAATGTATCTCCATTAAAAACACCTGTAAACGAAACACGGCTAAACTCGAGTTACAGCAATTAAAAGCTGTTACAGGCATTTGGTGTTTCAAATGCCTCTGAACATCCGTCCCTAAACGCATTTTTTTACTTTCCAAAAAATGCTTCTAAACTCAACTGCCTAGAAATGACTATAAATGACCATGTGTACATGTACTGATAAGATAACATTGAGGAGAGTTCAGGGGCAGCTGAAAATAACGCCCAACTGAAGCCTAAATGGTAAGTATGTAAAACCATGACAAAAAGTAGGCATGCAATTGGAAGAGCAATAATACATCATTTATAACCCAAATAACACGCGAAGCACACAATAAAACATAATCCATGGTTTCTCTCTAGGAATTATAGTTCACTTGCTTACTTTAAAACATAAGAAAGTAAAAAATGTTATCAAAAAATAAAATGCCTTTTTTATCCTGAAAAGAAAAAAGGTTAAACCAAATGACTGAAAAAAAAACATACAAATCACACTGACTGCCATTTTTCCTTCCTATTCCAGATATTTGGGCTGTCAAAAATTCAAACATGCAAAAATAAAGGCGAGAAGGAAGCACAAGAACATCTGTTGTAACATTATGTAGATAAACACTAGTTATGCATTTAAATATTGTAGTCCGCGTACAAATGTTTACCAGCCTTTGACAGCAGCTGAAATGAAGTCTAATCAAATGGCAATTACCTTCACTTTTCCACAGCACCAAACATAACCAATATTTACAATCAGAGACGTAGAACAATCAACAAGGATAAAGGCACTCCATAGCCAAGATATTTTCCTAAATTCCTTTGCAAAAGGAGGAAAGAACAAATCCCAGACATGAAAAAAATCAAAACACAAAAAGGAGAGGAAATCCTTTAACCTGGCATGTGAGCATGCCAAATAGGACTGGCAGATCGCTTTCCTATCTAAACCCACCGAACAAACATAAGTAGAAAATCCTGAGGGACAGCTCCAGACTAGGCCTTAATAATCAGAAGTCAATTTCCATCATGCTTGCAGCGTTCAGACACAATCACCAGAAAGGATGGACAAAATCTGCCGATGTACACACACACAAAAAATAAAAAAGGGAAGCTGAATCAGATAGAAAAATACAGTGTCATTAATATGTATGTGGCTAAGACAGCATTACCCATCATACTGCTGCTAGTAAACAATTACAGTCCTGAATGTCTAGCGTGCCCTGTCTGACAGCTTTAAATTCCAGTCTAAAAACGCAGCACACAAGGCAGTCAACAGTTAAGAGTATTGCTTTCCTTGAGCACTCAGATGAACAGAGAAACACGAAGAACACCAGCTTTTGATGTGCTACACACCTACACATTCCTGTTATATAAGTTCTACCGAATCTTCAAGACGACAAGGAAAGAAAAGGATATTTACCTTACCACTATCAGCAGGCCGGCTATCGGAAATCACTGTTAGTGGGGACAAAATTAACAAGCCAGCAAAGCAGCGAGCTGCTAGTCTCTTCATCAGCTGATCAGGGAAAAAAAAAAAAAAAAAAAAAGGAGCCGGGGAAAGGCTATGTTTTCATATACAAGTAATTTTATTTTTTACAGAAAATATAATACTGGGGAGATTGTGATACTCAAATCTGCTGTTTCATTCTCCCTAGCAGAAGGCCTGAAGCCTTCTTCCTATAGTCCTGCTTTAATATTGACAACTGCTTATCATATTTACCCTCATTATTCCAGGCACAAGAATGAGATAATCAAGGGCAATCATTCATCCCAGTCACTAAATTCAGGAGAATAAATATGGAGTGAGAAACTGTACTAAGCTAAGAACGTCTGAAAAGAAGGTCCAAGGTAAATATACATGTAATGTTAATTATTTATGCGGTAGCCATAATGGCATTGTAATATGTTTTGCATAATATTCAGCTTTACAGGCAAGAGTCTTCTTGCATACAGTCTGAATATACAAAGTAGCATATTTTGCAACGTATATTAGAATTTGTTTCCTAAAATATATTTGTATTAAAGGAAAATGCATTAACATTCAGAAGTATTGATTATGCATGTATTTCTATACACACACATTTATTAAATCTATTTATGTTTAAAAAATACTTTTCATATTTGTGAGACAATGTCTGAAACATGACAGCTATTAAAACAGCACGGAGCGTCATAAAATTAAGTTAAATACTTTGTGTGTATATACATATCTATAGAAAAAAAAGAACGCTCAGAACATTTATACCTGCATGTTCTGCGGGGAGGGGTCTGGAGGATATGGGTGGTCACAATTATCTGTCTTGAAGATGATTTGAGTTCAAGAAGCAGATATAGGATTATATAAAAAATAAATAAAAAAAAAGATAAATTGAACACAATGGCAGCAGTGGCATAGAAATGTTATTGTTCTATATTGTTATTAGAGGGATGGGCTACAGATGCCTGACAGAAGGAATTCTATTGTGCCTTTAAATTAAAATGCACGCTGCCTCAGCAATGCTTATAAATGACAAAAATGGAAAAAGGCTGCCGCCTCTCTACATCCTAGAATGATTTTACAAATAATTTATGCATACAATACAGACGACTGGACTCCAAAAAAAAAAAAACACATCTTGCTATACAAGACTAGACTTCCAGTGATTAAGGGTGACATGAAACAAAACAGAAATAGAGAACAGAATGACCGTCCAAATCTTCAGCACGGCAATTATAAATCACAAAGACAAATCCCACATTTCTGATTGGTGACGCGCTGCAGTGAGACCTTATTCAGTACGGTGACGCCTCTCCTGCTGATCGGCTTCTCAATTTAGTGAGGTGAATGGAAAGGCAGGCACAAGGACTGAGCAGCAAAATGATTAACCCCTGGCAGTCCAGGGGCTGAAGCAAGAGAGGAATTAGGTCTGTATGTACAATAGTGCATACTAGTCTGCACAATTAGCAGACCACTCATGGATGGTTCCCAAAATATAGGAAGGAATTTTGATAACAAGCAATGTATACATTGAATTTAGCCAACCACCATTTATGTATGATAATACACTCCCACTTTGTCTTACTAATATGGGCTATACATGCGAGGAGCTCAGCATCAGAACCAAAAGATCAGATTTTCACAGATCTCTATGTTCTCTTGACAAACACTTGCGCTTTTTTTTTTAATGCATACTAGTTAACTGCCCAGTTGGTGCACCTAAGTGGGACTGTACAGCAATTGCTTCTTTCTATTCTATGCTGTATCTTCAGAGATAAAAACAGAACATTTTCCATGAAAAGGAGGTTACCCCAACCCAGAACCATTTTTTCACTGAAGAGAGGTTCAGATTTCTAGCAGATGTAGACCTCTGACTAGCAGCATACGTAGTTTGCAAAAATAAACTCATAAAATAAAAGCCACTATTTGCATCTGCATGGATTGTAGTGGCTGCCATATTTTTCTGTTTGTTGTATTTGGGGGGCATAAGAAGTCTTCAGCTTATTTGGGCAAGTCTCCTGTGCATACACATAAGTATAAACTAGGTAGCCTTCACATAAGTCTGCTAAACCACTTGACCTTCGGAAGGTTTACCCCCCCCCCTTCATGACCAGGCCATTTTTTGCTATACGGCACTGTGTTACTTTAACTGACAATTGCACGGTGTTCCTTTTTTTCCCACAAACAGAGCTTTCTTTTGGTGATATTTGATCACCATCGCAGTTGTTATTATTTGCGCTATGAACATAAAACTACTGCCAATTTAGAAAAAACAAAATATCCGATAAAAAAAAACAGTAAAAATAAAAATAAAAAATAAAATGTCTTCATCGATTTATGCCAATATGTATTCTGCTACATATGTTTGGTAAAAAAAAAAATCCCAATAGGCATATATTGATTGATTTGCGCATATATAAATGTCAAGGATTCCAATATTGCAGGGGACAAATTGGACACAGACTTTTGACACTTTTTTGGGGACCAGTGACTTTATTACACTGATCAGTGCTAAAAATATGCACTGTCACTGTACTAAAGACACTCGCTGGAAAGGGGTTAACATCAGGGGTGATCAAAGGGTTAGCTGTGTGCCTGACCAGTGTTTTACTGTTTTGCGGGAGGTGCTTTTACTAGAGGAAGGCATAGATCCTTGACCCTGCTTTGCAGGAACACAGGATCAATGCCATCATTACTGACAGAATGGCAATCTGCCTTGTTTACTTTTTTTTTTTATCTTAAAAAGCCAAGTTCACTTTTTTTTATATATATATAAATTTCCCTATGTATCAATATAGCATTAATGTACTTATTTTGCAAAAATAAAACAGCTTTCCATTCATTCTACACCTGCTTACCTAACTCTCTTCATAGCTGTTTAACCACTTGCCGCCCACCCACCGTCAAATGACAGAGGGATGGCGCGGATCTCGTTCTGGGGGGATGTCATATGATAGCACACGCGAATGGCTGCTCTCGCGCGCACGCTCTCTGGCGTGGCTTCTTAACCATGTGATCAGCTGTATCCAATCACAGCCGCTCTCATGTAAATACAGGAAGTACCGGTAATCGTCTCTCATCACCTCACACTGACAGAGTGTGCGGCGAGGAGAGCCGATCATCAGCATCTCCTCGCAGGGGAGAACAGGGCATGTAATCAGGGTCCTGCTTACAGTAAAGCCCCAGATGTGCCACCAATTAATGCCCATGAGTGTCACCCATCAGTGACACAAATCAGTGCCCATTACTGGTGCTAGTCAGTGCTGCCTTTTAGTGCCCATCAGTGCCACCCTATTCGTGCCCACCAGTGCTGCATATCAGTGCCACCTAATCAGTGCCCATCAGTGCAGCCTCATCAGCGCACACCAGTGAAGGAGAAAAATTACTTATTTACAAAATGTACTGACAGAAACGAAGAAAAAAAAAATCCCCCAAATGTTCTTTTTGTTTGTAAAAAAACCAGCAGCGATTAACCCCTTCCAGACCAGCCGCTGCAGTCGTAGCTGTACGTCGGCTTTTTAGGACGCTTTAGCAGGCGCGTGCCCACAGCGTGTCCCCAGAGCGAAACGTGTGGGCGATGACCGCAGAGCACCCGCGATCGCTCGTGACAGAGCGAAAACACGAGATCTGTGTGTGTAAACACACAATTTCCGGTTCTCTCAAGGGAGAGGAGACAGATCGTGTGCTCCTACTAAGTAGGAACACCAGTTTCCTCCCCTAGTCAGTCCAATCCCCCCACAGTTAGAACACGTGTAGGGAACACAGTTAACCCCTTGATCGCCCCCTAGTGTTAACCACTTCTCTGCCAGTGACATTTATACAGTAATCAGTGGCTATTTTTAGCTCTGGTCGCTGTATAAATGTCAATAGTCCCACAAAAGTGTCAAAAGTGTCAAAAAAGTGTCCGATCCGTCCGCCGCAATGTCGCAGTCATGATAAAAATCGTAAATTGCCGCCATTACTAGTAAAAATAAAATTTTAAAAAATGCCAGAAATCTATCCCCTATTTTGTAGACGCTAGGACTTTTGCGCAAACCAATCAATATACGCTTATTGTGATTTTTTTACCAAAAATATGTCGAGGAATACATATCGGCCTAAACTGATTTTTAAATTGGGATATTTATTATAGCAAAAAGTACAAAATAGTGTTTTTTTTTTTCAAAATAGTCAGTCGCTCTTTTTTTGTTTATAGCGCAAAAAATAAAAAAAACGCAAAAGGTGATCAAATACCACCAAAAGAAAGCTCTACTTGTGGGGAAAAAAGGAAGTACATTTGTTTTAAGTTACAATGTTGCACGACCGCGCAAAAAATGGCAGGGGGCAGATTCTTCCCGGGGCTGAAGTGGTTAAATACCACAAAAAGAAACCTCTGTTTGTGTGGAAAAAAAAAAACAAAAAAAAAAACATTTGGGTAGTGTTGCATGAACGCCCAATTGTCATTCAAAGTGCGACAGCGCTGAAAGCTGAAAAATGGCCTGGGCAGGAAGGGGGCGAAAGTGCCCTATATTAAGATGGTTAAACACACTGCTTGATTAATTCTGCCTTACTTCCTGGTCAGACTTTAGGTCATGACACAGGAAGGAATTGATGCAGGGTGTGTGCTAATGAGATCAGCTGGTCAACTACTTCCTGTGTCATGACCTAAAGTCTGACCAGGAAGTAAGGCAGAACTAAACAAGTGGCTAAGGAGCTGGTGTAGTAAGGAGGGGTTTGGGTTCCTGGAGAACTGGGCCGACTTCACAGTCGGTCTCCAGTTCTATAGAAGGGAAAGACTGCACGTAAATGAAGGTGCCGATCTGCTAGGAGTGAAGATGGCAGACAAGTTAGAGGGGTTTTTAAACTAGGTGACGGGGGGAAGGTCCAGAGGTAGAGATAGTCAGTAATGAACATATTCCAGAGGGTAGTATTGGGGGCATTAGTGGTAGGTTGACTAAAGCGCATAAACCCGAAGTATAGTAGCAAGTCCTATTTGCAATCTTGGGACACCCAATAAGAGGACAGTATGCAACTGGTCTAAACTACGTGTCATGTTCACCAATGCCAGGAGCCTGGCGGACAAGATGGGTGAATTAGAGATACTGTTGAATGAGGAGGATTTGGATTTTGTGGGATTTTGTGGGAATTTCAGAGACCTGTTTCAACAGCTCTCATGATTGGCTGGCAACCATTCAAGGGTATTCCCTGTTTTGCAGGGATATATCAAGAATAATGTACAACTGAATGTGAGAGATGACATTAATAAGGGAGCTAGGGAGGAGGTGAAATTCTTATGGGTAGAGCTCCAAAAGGGATGAAGCCAAGGGGAGAATAATACTGGTAGTATGCTATAGGCCTCCTAACCTGAGGGAGGAGGGGGAGACGGACCTCCCATCACAAACTGGATTAGCAGCAAGGATGGGAAGTGTTCTCCTACTGGGGGATTTTAATTATCCAGACATAGACTGGGCGGAGGGAACCACGCATTCGTCTAAAGGCCCATACACACGGTCAGACTTTTTGCCAACAAACTTCAAAATGAGCAAGTTTTCCAAAAAATCTGACCGTGTGTACGCTCCATCGGACAAACTTTTTCGGTTTTCATCGGTCAAAAGTTTGCTCTGCAAACAGACAAACTTTTCGGCAACAAAAGTCCGATGGTGCAAAGTCCGAACGTGTGTACAGAAATCCATCGGACTTTTGTCCGAAGTACAAATATGCATGCCCAGAACCAATGTTAAAATCAAACAACAATAGCAGAAGTCAACCAAAGGGTGGCGGTAAAGAGCAGAAAAACCACGTGATGTTGGGAAAGTTTGCAGAAAAGTCCTGCCGTGTGTATACTGTGGGTGTGCCCCGCCAACTCCCTTTGGACAAAAATCCACGGAAAAGTTTGTTTGAAGTCCGACCGTGTGTACAAGGCTTAAGGCTCGCCAGTTCCTAAATGTCTTGCAGGACAATTTCATGGGTCAGATGGTAGACGCACCAACTAGAAACAAGGCGTTACTAGATCTACTGATTACCAACAATACAGACCTGATCACGGATGTGGAAATACGGGGCAATTTAGGAAACAGCGATCACAGGTCAACTGGCTTCAGTTTAAATCACACAAATTGGAAACACAAGGGGAACACATAGACACTGAATTTCAAAAGAGCCAACTTCCCTAAACTACAAACCTTGCTAGAAGATATAAATTGGGATATCTTAGAAACAAAGAACACGGAGGAGAGATGGGTTTGCTTTAAGAGCATATTAAATAAGGGCATTAGCCAGTGCATCCCATTGGGAAATACATTTAAAAGAGCAAACAAAAAGTCCTGGATGGCTTAACTCAAATGTAAAAATGCATATAAAAGCAAAGGAGAAGGCCTTCAAAAAATACAAGGCTGAGGGATCATCACCAGCATTCAGACTGTACAAAGAATGCAGCAATATATGTAAGGGTGCAATTAGGGTGGCTAAGATAGAACACGAGAGACAAATAGCGGAGGAGAGCAAAAAAAAAATGCCAGGAAATACTTTAAGTATATAAACAGTAAAAAAGGGTGGACAGACCCTATTGGCCCCATAGAGTGAGGAAGGACATATGGTTACAAAGGATGGGGAGATGGCGAAGGTATTGAATCTATTCTTCTCCTCAGTCTTCACAAGGGAATTGGGGGGCTTCAGTAACCAAAACTGCAGTGTTTGTCCTCATGACACATCACAGGAAGCACCCTCATGGTTAACATAGGACAGAATTAGAAATAGACTTGGGACACTTAACATTATTAAATCACCGGGACCAGATGGCTTCCACCCGAGGGTACTTGGGGAACTCCGTCAAAAAATTGCCAGACCATTGTCCCTAATTTTTACTGACAGTCTACTGACTGGAATGGTACCAGCTGATTGGAGAAAAGCCAACGTAGTACCAATATTTAAAAAAGGGCCAAAATACATCCCTGGGAATTACAGACCAGTTAGCCTAACATCAACAGCATGCAAGCTCTTGGAGGGGATGATAAGGGACTATATACAAGATTTTAGTAATGAAAACTGTATCATTAGCAGTAATCAGCATGGATTCATGAAGAATCGTTCTTGCCAAATCAATCTATTAACCTTCTAGAGCTGCCATCTAGATAAAGAAAGGCCCGTAGAGGTGGTGTATCTGGATTTTGAAAAAGCATTTGACACAGTTCAAGTTTCTTGAATGTAGCAATTTGAGCGTTGAAACAAACCACTTAACCCTGACAGGGGGTGCCTAAAATGATCACCTTTTATGTAAAACCTTTATACCAAAAGAAAAAAAAAAAAGTTGCTGTATCTGCATGCGAGCTGGGGTTTGGTTTCAATTTGGTTAGTGAATCTAAATCTTCTAGTACATCTAACACTACCCACCTCCCAGACTGATAATGCTGCTCTCCAAAGGTGCCCCTGTGCTCCTTCATTCACAGTGGGGTCACTGCAATACAGGGGGTCTGTTACAGGCCCGATCACCAGGTGAAAATAGCCACATCGACTGATTGGTAAACTGCAATATATTATATTGTGTGGAGTTCGATACCAAAGTAATGCATTATTGCTATATGTCACACTCGTTACATTATAGGAAAGAGTAGGGCTAAAAAAACAAGAACAAAAAAAAAAACAAAAAAAACTCTGGTTATATTTGAAATTAGAAACTGGTACTGTATTATGCACTTGAAGAATATCCAAAACCAAGAACAAAAATACTGCAGCTCACTAGTCGTAGTGGCTGCCTTGGTTTCATCCTTTCAGGTTAATGACAGATACCTGTTGATCTTTTCAGTAACCTTTTGTCCTTGCAATTTCCTGTGCCTCAAACTGAAACTTCAAACAAAGCCTCCAGCCTCCACAGCCATTTTCTGTGAACTACAATGCAACACCCCTCTATGTATTTGAGATAAGGAGTCCAAATCAGGAGAGTAACTCTGCTCCTCCCATAGATACAGGTACAGTGAGTGAACACTCTCATTGTAGGACAGGAAGCGTGTTACTATCTGTATCACCAGGAGGAAATAAAGGCAAAAAGCCTTAAAGAAACGAAGAAACTGACTAAGCAGCTGATCTTTTTCATATATATTGTAGCACACACATACTTTACCCGCTTACCTCCACTTGCAGGACAGGACACACCATGCCACATGCCCAGTATCCTCCAAGTTGTATATGGAGTGAGCGGTGTTAACAGTTTTTGGGTCCTGCAGCAAGTTACCTCCCTCCGTTGGTTCTCGTCCCTAGAGTGTAGGGAAAAATAGGATTTTTTACTCACCGTAAAATCCTTTTCTCTGAGTCCATGGACCGACACAGCTTCTCTATTGACAAAGTGGGTATTATCCGTTAATTAGGAGTGACTAGGCAGAAAAACTTGTAAAAAGTGTTGCATCACACCTTCTACAGTACCGCCCAGGGGGCGGACCCTCTGGGTATACCCTCTCAGTCTGCATCTTCGCAGATCAGTTCGTCAAAAAGCAGTACAAACTTAAAAGGAGGGGTGGGTGCTGTGTCGGTCCATGGACTCAGAGAAAAGGATTTTACGGTGAGTAAAAAATCCTATTTACTCTTTCGTCCATGGACCGACACAGCTTCTCTATTGACAAAGTGGGACGTCCCAAAGCAGTGTCAGAGAAAAAACGAGGGGTGATAACAGCATAAAAATAAACTTCACCCCAAACACAAAACAGCACTCCTCCAACGGAGGAGTTGCAACTCTAAACAGCCGCTTGCAAAACCTTGCGGCCAAAAGAGGCATCCGAAGATGCACCTACATCAATTTTGTAGAATTTTGTGAAAGTGTGAGCGGAGGATCAAGTCGCCGCTTTACATAATTGGGAAACAGACGCTTGATGTCGGAAAGCCCAAGAGGCACCTATTGCCCTGGTCAAATGCGCCGTGACAGGAAAGAGGGGCGCCTGACCCTTTAAGGCGTAAGCCTGGATTACTATCTGTCGGATCCACCTAGAGATGGTGGCCGATGAGACTGCTTGGCCCTTCTTGGGACCAGCCACCGAAACAAACAGTGAGTCTGACTTCCGGAACAGGGAAGTAGCAGATAGGTATACTCTCAAAGCTCGGACAACGTCCAAGGAATGCAACGCCGACTCCTTAGGATTCGACGGCTGAGGACACAAGGATGGAAGTACAATGTCTTCGTTGAGATGAAAAGCCGAAACGACTTTCGGAAGAAAGGAAGGCTGCGGCCGCAGCACCACCTTATCCTTGTGGAAAATCAAATAGGGAGCCTTGCAGGACAAGGCTGCCAGCTCAGAGACTCGTCTAACTGACGTAACAGCCACCAAAAAGACCACTTTCTGAGAAAGTGTCAACAGGGGAATATCTCTAATATTCTCAAACGGTGCCTTCTGAAGCACCGAGAGGACCAGGTTCAAGTCCCACGGAGGTAACGGGGGACGGACCGGAGGGGCCACCTGTCGGACCCCCTGCACAAATGTACTCACGAGAGAGTGAGTCGCCAGGGGTCGCTGAAAAAAGACAGCCAGGGCAGATATCTGTCCCTTAAATCGTACTTAGGGCAAGCCCTTGGTCCACCCCATGCTGTAAAAACAGCAGGATTCTGGAAACCAAATAGGTACGCGGATGCCATTTCATTTCCTCACACCTGGAGATGTAGGCCCTCCAAGTGCGGTGATAGACCTTCCTAGAGGACGGTTTTCGAGCACTTCTCATAGTAGAGATTACTGAGTCTGACAGGCCCCGGTCTCTCAGTACGCGGTTCTCAACAGCCATGCCGTTAAAGCCAATGACTGTAAAGCAGGATGGAATATGGGACCTTGCGATAGCAGGTCCTTCCGTAGTGGTAGGCGCCAGGGGACGTCTGCTACCAGACGTACTAGATCGTCGTACCAAGGACGCTGAGGCCAATCTGGAGCGATTAGGAATATTGGAATTCCCTCTGCCTCCACTCTGCGGAGCAGAAGAGGAAGAAGCCTTAAGGGAGGGAAGGCATAGATTAGCCGATACTGACCCCACGATGCTACCAACGCGTCCGTTGCGTCTGCCCATGGGTCTCTTGACCGGGCCACAAATCTCAATACCTTCCGATTGAGTCGGGAAGCCAGAAGATCTACGTCTGGTGTGCCCCATCTTTGGCAGAGGAGTTGGAACACCTCCGGGTGTAAGGACCATTCTCCCTGGTCCAGCATCTGGCGGCTCAGGTAGTCCGCCTGCCAGTTTTCCACACCCGGAATGTACACGGCCGACAGTGCCGGTACGCTCCTCTCTGCCCACTTCAGGATGCGAGCGATCTCCGATGCTGCAGCTGAGCTTCTTGTTCCTCCTAGATGATTGACATATGCCACTGCTGTGGCGTTGTCTGACTGGATCCTGACTGGACGCCCTTGCAGTCTCTGAGACCATTTGAAGAGGCACAGCTTGATCGCCCGGATCTCCAGGACATTGATCGGCAGGAGGGCTTCCTCTGGGGTCCAGCGACCCTGCGCTGACTGGACACCCCAGACTCCCCCCCAACCTGTAAGGCTGGCGTCCGTCGTGATCACTATCCAGTAAACCGGAAGAAATGACTTCCCGGCCATTACAGCCGGTGCTGTCAGCCACCATACCAGGGATCTCCTGACTAGGTGGCTCACTCGGATTTGATAATCCAGAGATGAAGGGCATCTGTTCCATCTGGACAGAACTTCCTTCTGTAACACTCGAGTGTGGTATTGAACATATGGGACCGCCTCGAAGGAGGCTACCATGAGGCCCAACACTCGCATGCAAAAACGGAGTGATGACCAATTCCTGGAAGTCAGCTGCCGTACTGCAGCCCAGAGGGTCTGCAACTTCTCCACAGGGAGGAATACCTTTGCCTCTGAGGAATCCAGAATCAACCCCAGGTACACTAGGCGTTGAGTGGGCACCAATACTGACTTTTGCGTGTTTAGTATCCAACCACAGTCTCGAAGAGTCTGACAGGTAATGGACACGCTTACCTCTAATTCTGAGCTTGAAGGGGCCTTCAGCAGAAGGTCGTATAAGTAGCCTGTGATAGCGATACCCCGCTGTCTTAGAAGTGCCAGAATCGGAGCGAGCATCTTGGTGAACGTCCTGGGTGCTGAGGCAAGGCCCAACGGGAGGGCCACAAACTGGTAGTGGTCCTTCCCGATAGCAAATCGCAGAAACCTCTGGTGTCTGGAGTATATGGGGACATGCAGGTATGCGTCCTTGATGTCCAAGGAGGCCAGAAAGTCCCCCGGATGGAGAGCCGTGACTACAGATCGAACCGACTCCATCCGAAAACTTTGTACCTTCACAAAGCAATTGAGGGCTCTGAGATCCAAGCTTGGACGAACCCCCTCCTTCTTCGGCACAATGAACAGATTTGAGTAAAAACCCTGTTCCAGTTCTGGAACTGGAATAACTACCCCGCGTTCCAGTAGACCCTGGACCGCCCCATACAGGGCCTCCCGACGGGTCGGTAGTAGCTGGAGATTGGAGGTGTTGAATCTGTCCGGTGGACAAGAGAGAAACTCTATCTTGTAGCCTGAGGAGATTACTTCGCAAACCCACCTGTCGGAGATTAGTGCTGTCCACTGAGTCGCGAATTTGCGAAGACGTCTCCCCACCCGAGAGCTGGGTGGGGGTGGACCTTCATGCGGACGCAAATTTGTCCGCAGGCTTATTGGGTATGCGGGACCAGGGACGCTTTTGTCCTTGGGCAGGCGCTTTATCGGCCTGGGGTCTTTTCCCTGTCGCCCTAGGGGGACGAAAAAACCACTTGTGTGCAGTAAAGGAGGGCCCTTGCCCTTGGCGTGGCCCCTTACCCTTGCTAATTTGGGGAAGCAAAGTGCTTTTACCTCCTGTGGCATCCTTGATGATGTCATCCAGAGAAGCCCCAAAAAGTCTGTCGCCCTTAAAAGGCAGATCCAACAGGGCTTTCTTGGAAGTCTGGTCCGCAGACCAGCCTTTTAGCCAGATCAGGCGGCGTATTGCTACTGCATAAACCGAAGTTTTAGACAGCAGGGGAATAGTATTCATGTCTGACTCGCAGACAAACCTAAGGCCCTGGACCAACAGGTCGGCCAATGTTATCTCATCAGGAGGAGCATCTCGCTCCTTAACCCCTGGAGTAGCAATCTTGCCCATTCAGTAAGTGTGCGAGACACTAGGGCCCCCGCCAATGCCGGGCGTACTGCCGAGCCTACCACTGAGTATCGGTAGCAAGCGAGTGCTTCAGCCTTCTTATCCACAGGGTCCTAGAAAACAGGAGCCCCTTCTACAGGAATTGTGGTGGCTCTATTAAGTCTGGACACCGGAGGGTCCACTATAGGGGGGAGAGGTCCATTTCTTCAGAAAACTCTCCTCAAAAGGGGTACCGTACCGCAAACCTCTTTGGGGCTGTAAAGACCCTCAGTGGGTTCTCCCATTCCTTGTATAAGAGTTTATCAAAAGACACACAAGGGAACACCTTAGCAGTGCGGGCAGGTCTATGAAACCCAAGTGGACCGGAGTCTCTGCTGCTTCTGCAGTATTTTCCAATTTTAGCATATCCCGCACTGCAGTAATAAGGTCAGATACCAAAGCCGTCTCGCGTACTGACCTGGACTTTGAGTCATTCTCACTGTCCGGTCACGGTCTGCAGTCTCTGATGCGTCAGAATCTGGGCCCCGAGCCGTAGCTGGACCTGGTTCTGCACCAGAATTATCCCCAGAAGCTTGCAGGGGATGGGGCGTTTACTACCCCCTGTATTCCCGTGTGCTGCTTCCACCCTGGCAGCAAACACCTCTAGGATTGCCGACATAGCGTTCATAGACACCTCAGGGGCACCAGCTGCTAAATCTGGTGTTTCAGGGGAGAAGACATCTGGCTCAGATGCCATGCTGACCACACGCTAACACTCACAGGGCTCCAGGCAAGATATCAATAGGCCACCCTCCTGTGCTGCAGAGAGGCCGGGTCACCCAGAGGACTCACCACCCTGGATAGGTACTGCTATGCTGCGCCTGTGATGCTGTCCCTCTGCTGCTGTGTCAGTCTGCTTCTTTTATCAGCACTTCCTGTGTGAATTTTCGCGCCAGTGTAATGCACCCTAGAGGCCGGAGGCTCTCGAAAAATGGTTGCCAAAAACGTCTGTATGGAAGATAATGTGGGCTCTAAGAAAATGGCCGCCGACAGAAGATAGAGGTCAAGCAGCCATAGCCCACAAAAAGATGGCCGCCGAACGGCAATATCTGCATACAGGGTGGACAAACATGGCCGCCGATCAGCTGATAGGGGCCAGTGGGTGTGGCCGAACCACAGGAAGATGGCCGCCGGGCAGTCACAAGAGGCCAAACTTGGCATGGACCACCTCAAAATGGCTGCCGACAGCATGGAGGAGGAAGGACACAAACACAGGTAAGAAAAAATGACATTTCTTTTAAATGTTAGTTACAGCCAGCCCCGCTCCAGTGGGACCCCCTAGGTGACCCCCAGCACCCAGCAACCTTTAGCTAGAAGCCCAGGGAGGAGGGAAAGGCAGGGAGAGAGGGAAGAAAGGGGCCACAACCACTTACTTGATCTCTCCAGGAATGTCCAGCTAAATCACCCAGCCGAGGCAGGGGAGTTTTACTTACCTATCCTGCATGTATTCTGCTGGAAGACATTCCAAACAGATCATCGTCCACGCACGGAAGGTGACTGTTGGCCAGGCATGCTGTGATTGGACCCAGAAGGGACGATCATATGTATGCCCTGGAGCATGACGCTCACCGGACAGGCTGCTGCGACTCGGCCGTAAGGTCAGCCGAAGCTGAGCGGTCCGATGCAAGCCTTGGAGCGTAAGCTCACCGGCCAGGCTGCTGCGACTCGGCCGTAAGGTCAGCCGAAGCTGAGCGGTCCGATGCAGGCCCTGGAGCGTAGGCTCACCGGCCACCCGTGGAGCGACGGGCATGTCGTGGAAAACCCAGCGCGTAGCTAGGGTCGGCACACGCTCGATGGCCGAAACTGGGGAGACTACAAGGATCGAGGATCCAGCCTGTCACCCAGTCGGCAGTTGATCGAAGATCGCAGGAAACAACAAATGTAGCAAAAAAATATATATATATATATATATATATATTTTTTTTTCCCCGGACCAATGGGCCCGAAGGGAGCCATGTCCTACTCCTTGCTAGACAGAAAAAAACTGATCTGCGAAGATGCAGACTGAGAGGGTATAGCCAGAGGGTCCGCCCCCTGGGCGGTACTGTAGAAGGTGTGATGCAACACTTTTTACAAGTTTTTCTGCCTAGTCACTCCTAATTAACGGATAATACCCACTTTGTCAATAGAGAAGCTGTATCGGTCCATGGACGAAAGAGTAAGTCTATTTTCTCTCTCAAAGAAGGCCAATGTACAGACAGTGTTAAACTCCAACAGACGAGTTTATTTTCCTCTTGCTCGTAACTTAGTAGGAAAGTTTAAGATAGAGATAGAGTAGGGTAGGGGGGTAGGTTCAGCCACGCAGCACCTATTTACCCTTGCCGCCACTTAAGCCTGAGTGGGCCTTGCTCACCCGGATAGATCCCTCTCACGGTTCTAGCAGCCGGAGTGAAACACGAACATTTACTTTAGAACTTTTGCCCCCTCCAAGGACAGGTTCAGGAGATCCTCTGCCACAGAATCTTTTAGTCCTTGAATCCAAAACGCTTCAGCACCCGTAACTTTTAGAGACCATAGGTGCCAATGGGGCAAATTACAGGAGCTGTTTCAATGATCACAGAATCCTTCCCTCTGACTGGCAACCAGGCCTCTCCCGAGACAGTGCCTTCCTTCACCGATTCCCTGGACAGGTCCTCCCTGGTTTCCTTTCCTTTCCTTCAGAGCGGGTCACCCTCCCACGGGTACCCTGGGACTTCTGTGATTCGGTTTAGTTGTAGGCCTCAGTTAAAGGTACTGGGCCTACTTGGAACGATAGGGCCTCGGGCTAAAGGTGCCTGGGACCCAGCACATTCACACGCACCGCTGGCCATGAGGGCCACCAAAGGTGGGGTACGTGCTGAGAACGAAGACGCAGAACCACTGCCCCTTAAGTACCCTCTCCCGGCATGCACAGCATGTAGACCATGCCCACCGCACAAATGCCGAGAGAGGACACCCAATAACGCTGCAGTGCAATCTGTGGTTCAACCCGAGACCTGGGCAACAGTGCCACCCACAGGCCAAAGGGAACTATACAACCAGGCAACAACTCAGCAGAGCAGAGTCCAATTTAAGCAAATCAAACAGCCTAAGCCAAACTATTGCTCGGGCTATCCCCTAAATTTCAAGCATTGCGACCCCAAATGTGGGGGTCTGCTACTATCTATCTACCCACCCACACACACATTTTTTTAACCACTTGCTGCCCGCACAATATATTTACTGCGGGCGGGTGACAGCTAAAGGCTGGGCAACGTACCTGTATGTCGCTGACCTGTGCTGTGATTGGACATGCGGTTTGTCAGCAGGTTTTAGTTCAGCCGATTTTGACACTATACCCGCTGATTGGCTGTGGACAATCACAGCACAGAGTTACAAACACACTGAACTGTGTACACAGACAGCATTCTGGCTGTTTCTTCTCCCTGAAATCAACTCTGAGTTCAGGGAAAAAAAGGTAGCCAGATCTGTGAATAAAAGTAGCACAAATTACACTTGTTATGCACACAGTTAACCTCTTGCTATTAACCCCCTCCCAGCCGTGTACAATATTAGCATTAATCACTGTATTACTGTCAATGGTGGCATCATTGTCAGTTAGGGTCTGTTAGCGTCAGATTGCCAATCACACAATAAGATGCTGATCACCACCATTAGGCCTCATGTACACTGCTGCTGGTAAACGGACGTTTAGGAGTATTTTATTCAACTGGTCCTGAACTCTCCTCTATGTTATCTTATCAGTACATGTACACAGGGTCGTTTATAGTCGTTTCTAGGCAGTTGAGTTTAAAGGCTTTTTTTGGAACGCAAAAAAATGGGTTCAGAAGCTGTTTAGAGGCATTTCAACCGGCAAACGCTTCAAAACGTGGTAACTCGCGTTTAGCCGCGTTTCGTTTACAGGCCTTTTTTTCATTTTTGCCTATTTAATTTTTTTTTTAAATGCTTCTAAATGCAAAACGTGGCAAAACTGATGTTTTAAACGTGGGTTACTAGCTGTCAAGTTAAATCGTTTGGGAAAGGTTGTAAAAACGTCCCGTGTACATGAAGCCTTGATAGTGTAGTGTCTGTACATCATGATCAGAACTATACTAGTGTCTCCAAAAGTATAGTGTCCTCGAACATGCCTTTTTTTTTTTTTTTTTACCAAAGACATCTAGCAGAATACACTTATTTGATTTTATCGGATATGTTTTTTATAACAGAAAGTAGAACACTATATATAATTTTTTTATTTTTTCCAAAAAAATTGACACTTTTTTCCATTTATAGAATAAAAAATGAAAGACCCAGTGGTGATCAACTACCACCAAAAGAAAGTTCTATTTGTGTGAAAAAAATTATATAAAATATAATTTGTGTACAGGGTTGCATGACCACGCAATTGCCAGTTGCTCCTTAAAAGCAGGGTAAAGACAGTCAATGGCAGACATACACACTCCCACTAAAGCAGGACACAGACAACACATTATTTAGGGTGTCTGCTTTACAGAACCTTCTAAATTTCATACTATTGGTGCGATCTACTTCAAAATTTTGAATTGCTTATGTTGCCATAAAACCAGAGAACACCTGGGATGTACAACGAAAAAAATTTACGGTGTTGAAATATGTGTTACCTTTCAATATTTCCAATTAAAGAGGTTTGTAATTGTGTTTACCTTTGCCAATAAAAATATACTTAATGAAGTAATAGATTACCTCGCAGATCTGATCTATTTAAATGTGGGCTAGTTTCCCCTTTGTGCTTGCAAGAATGCACACAAAATCATGCACTTTCCTGCAACTCACAAAAATGCGACGCCCTTTTGCAGATGCGCTGTGGTGCCATTAGTTCTTAAAAAAAATGAATGTCCCTCCAACACATCTAGCAAATGTGTGCACGTTCGTGTGCCCCAACATGCATAGGCATAAACTAGAGTGGACATGGTGACGGCTTGCACCCCCGCCTCCTTTCTCCCTTAAGGAACCTCTCCGATGATAAAAATCCTGTAACAATAGTAGTCTCAGGTTCCAGGTTATGGACACTAGTTCCATCTGGAGTAACTGGGTAAATTCCCCCAGAATCACAAAGGTGGGTAGAGACTGTGGTCACCTATGAAAGCGTGACTGTGTGTGTCTTTGGAAAGCCATGCTGGACCATGTAGCAATAAGCAACTGTTCCAATGTGTAGCAAAGTCTCAATAGTCACAAACACAGGCATCTGGTGCTGATGAGGGTTTTAGGTGACCAGGGTCATAGTAGGCAAGCAGTGAAACTAGACCAGAGATTCATGTGGTGATTCAGAAGCAGGAGCAGCACCTGGAGGATGCTTCCTCCAGGCAGAATAGCGACCCTGCAGGTTGATGTCAGTGTTTGATCCCTTAGTCACAACCCTTAACTGCAGTTGTGAGCAATTTTAACAGGCACCTAAGGGTGCGAATAGGAAAGGTAGCTCCTGGTGCTTTAGTCTGGCCAGTTTAACTCAGTAAATGTTCAGAAACAAGGTCACCATTGGGGCTGTGCCACTGTTGTGGACCTGGAAAACATTCCGTAGCCAACAGTAAATTGAGGCGAAAAAAGCACCACAATGCAGGGCCCAGTGCCTAAAGGTCAAATTTTGGGATAGCTCCATATGTCCAGTCCAGTGGGGTCTGGGTATGAACTCCAAAATTAGTGCTGAGGAGCTTCCTAGCTGAATGTGTGCTATGTAGAGGCCAACTCAAACAGCAGCGTAGCAAAGAATCTGGTTCACGTCACTGAGAAAAAAATACCAGTGGTGTAGCAAGATTCTTAATTAAAATTACAAGAAAAAAAAAATTCCATAAAGAAGGAATTTCTCAGCGGAGCTGAGGAAAAGGCGTTCAACCTCCTAGGACACCAGCAAAAAACTGAGGCATGTTGGATAGAAGAGGGGTTACACAAGGGCTTGGCTTATGATTTTTTTCTGTTTGCCATTGCCCCAACCTAGTGTAGGTGGCAATATAACCTGTTTCTGAGTTCATGTGTCCTTCAATGGAGAGTAGAGAAACAATTTTTTAAACTAACCATCCACTTAAATATGTGACTGCAACTGTCAGGGAGTGTTGAGGCGGATTCAAGCACATCTAGTCACTATCAGGTAGTATATGGTAAGCAGTACACCAGATACATAATGTGGTATCAATTAAACTGATTCTCAAACTTGCTGGAAAATCCTAAAAACAAGGACTGCCATCCCTTACCTCCTAATATAAAAAGAGAATGATTATTTCATTGTGTATACACTTAACACAACACTGCAATGAGTGTACAGTCACTGTTGCTGTGGGTGTTGGCAAAGAATGAGCAGGATCTTCAAGTCTACCATATCTTTCTGTGGAAGATATGGCCTTCCTACATGCATTTTTTTAAGTGCATGTCCATCCAAAATTTTGTTTTTCTAGGTTTTAACTGCTACTTGGAGCACCGTTAGAGAGATTTTCCCCCACTTCCCATCAGTAATAAGGAACTCACCAGACCAGAAGTGAAGGAAAATCTGCAAAAGGAACACAGAAATAAAAAGCTGATAAGGATTCTAGCCTTCTCCTACTAAAAGACCATTTTATTTCTGTCTGTGTAATCTGTTACCGGGACAGTAAGTGAGGGGAAAACTCTCTCTAATGGAGCCCTAGATAGCAGTAAAACCCAAATATTTTCCCATTCAATCATAAACTAAAAAGAAAGTTTTGGATCGACATAGACTTTAAAAAGGTATCTTTTAATGATATCTTGAATCCAGAAGCAGCAGGTCAATAGAACTTACTGTACTTTGAAACTCTCTTCAGTTTTCTAATCCTACCCAAACCATGCAAACTACATAAAAACATGATGGGATCAAAAATCCATCTTTCAAATAACAGTTGTTTAAAAAAAAAGATGCAATTAATACTAGAGTATTCAAAGTCTTCTTCTCATGCTTTTTTTGCTGTTAAGTCTACAGCCAATGTTTCTTTCCCATCTACCAGATTTGTCTGGGCTCCTCTCCCATTCTCTGAAAAATTGTCAAACAAGCCGCAAATACCAAATGTGAAATAAACAAACAATATTTGTACACAGCATAATTCATTTAGCAATTTTAGAATACTAACATTTTTTTACTATCATAAAGTCCATTTCTTCTAGTACGTTGAGCGACACAGGAATTCTGAAATATTTAGGTCACATTTTCGCCTACAGGAAGTTGGAAAAGCAAACAGAAAAAGGTTACTCTACCCAACATGCCTCAGTTTTGTGAGCAAACGGTACATAGGGCCACTAAAAAAATAAAAATAAAGACCTGTAATCCTGTGTCCTTTAATGTACACTGTCAATTGAGGGACACGGGAATTCAGGTACAGCTGTCCAAAGGCAGTCCAGCTGAGGGGTGGTCAACAACCCTTGACAGAGCTATAAGGAACTAGCAATGGTCTTTAAAGTGTTACGAAGACCCCTTTCACACTGTGCCGCCCATAGTGTCGGCTGTAAAATAGCGGTAAAACGCCGCTATTTTAACTGTCGGATTTGCCGCGCATTTCGGCCGCTAGCGGGGAGCTTTTAACCCCCGCTAGCGGCCGAGAAAGGGTTAAAACCACCTGCAATGCACCGCTACAGCCGCGTATTGCTGGCGCTGCCCATTGATTTCAATGGGCAGGAGTGCATTAGGAGCGGTGAGTTCCTAATGTGCTCCAAAGAAGCTGCTGGCAGGACTTTTTCTGACACCCTGCCAGCGCACCGCTCCAGTGTGAAAGGCCTCGGGCTTTCACACTAGAGTGAATAGAGCAGCTGTTTAAGGGCGGATTGCAGGCACTATTTTTAACGCTATAGCGCCTGCAAAACGCCCTCTGTGTGAAAAGGGTCTGAAGGCTTTTTTTTTTTTATTAAAACAAAAAACATGTTATACTTTATGCCCCATGCAATGGCATTGAAAGATTATTTTACCTTAATGCAGAGAATGCATTAAGGTAAAAAACCTGTTGCCTTTACAACCACTTTAATACAAGACTGCAAGGATGAATATCAAAAATCTGAATTGGATGAAGTCTGCCTACAACTATGGTAGGCTACAGATGATTAAACTGCTGCTCATACCAGGACAGAAAAATTCACCAAGGTCAATGGCTCCATCTGAATGGACAATGAGCCCATGCCAGACAACTTCCTGACAAAAAAAAGACCAAGATCATAATACAATCAACAAAAAATAACGCTGAGTCTAACCCCAGAGAAACAGGTTTTCAGAGGAAACCATGGACAAAACATTACCACAAAATGAGAGCAGCTGGTCTACAATGAAAGGCCCAACACTTACAGTGAGGGGAAAAAAGTATTTGATCCCCTGCTGATTTTGTACGTTTTCCCAGCGACAAAGAAATGATTAGTCTATAATTTTAATGGTAGGTTTATTTTAATAGTAAGAGACAGAACAACAACAAAAATATCCAGATAAACGCATTTCAAAAAAGTTCTACATTGATTTAAATTTTAATGAGAGAAATAGGATTTTTTAAACAGCTTACCTGTAAAATCCTTTTCTTGGAGTACATCACGGGACACAAAGCCTTGTTAATTACTTAATGGGTTATATATCACCATCAGGTGATTGGACACTGGCACACCTTAATTACAAGACAAGTCCCCCTCTATATAACCCCTCCCATATGGAGAGTGCCTCAGTTTTTGTAGCAAAGCAATAAGAGTCCCATAAGAGGGGCGGGAGCTCTGTGTCCTGTGATGTACTCCAAGAAAAGGATTTTACAGGTAAGCTGTTTAAAAAAGTCCTATTTTCTTTTTCGTACATCACGGGGTAAAGAGCCTTGTTGTTAATTACTTAATGGGATGTTCCAGAGCAATGCTTTACTTGAGGGGAGGGAGACAGATCAAAAAGCAGACCGCCATAGGACGTGAGGACCTCCCTCTGGCCATCCAGACTCCTGGTGCCCCCTTGGTGATTGATATAGGCTACCGCTGTAGCATTGTCGGATTGCATCTGGACAGGACAGCCCTGTAACCTGTAGGTCTAGGCCCTAAGAGACAAAACGTACTGCCCGAATCTCCAGAATATTGATGGGCAGGATCTTTTCCGCTTTGGACCATTTTCCTTGGACCATAGCTTCTTCTAGAACTGTTCCCCAGCCTATAAGGCTGGCATCCGTAGTTCCCACCAAATTTTTGGTTAGCAACCACCAACTGACACCAGCCGCATCGGCAAGTCCAAGGCTTGGACTCTCCTGTTCCAGCAGACAGTATGCTGCTTTGCAAGGGTCTTGAATGAAACTGGGCGTAAGGAACAGCCTCAAATGAGGCTACCATCTTCCCCAACAACCTCATGCAAAGGCAAACGGAAGGTCTCTTCCTTGCTTTGACCACCTGGACCAACTTGCTTTGACCACCATGACCTTTGACTTGGGTAAAAATATCCTGCATTGGGCCATGTCTGTGACCATACCCAAATACTCCAGCCTCTTTAGGGGCTGCAAAGATGACTTTTCTAGGTTGAGGACCCAGCCTAGGTGCTCTAGGTATTTCACTGTGTTGAGCTCAATGTGGTTTAACCATGCTACCGACTGCTCTACCAGTAGCAAATCGTCTAGATATGCTGTTAACGCTATGCCCTGAGCCCTTAGATTTGCCAGGAGTGGGGCTAGAACCTTGGTGAATACCCGAGGTGCAGTAGCTAGACCAAAGGGTAGAGCCACAAACTGGAAGTGACGCTGTTCTACCGCAAACCTAAGGAAACTTTGGTGAGCGTGAAAAATTGGCACATGTAGATATGCATTTTTTATGTCTATTGATGCCAGGAACTCTCCCCCTTGTAGGGTGGAGACCACTGAGCGGATTGACTCCATGCGGAAAGAGCGAATGATCAGGAATTGATTCAGATCTTTTAGGTTTAGAATGGGTCTGACATCTCCGTTTGGTTTTGGAACCGTAAAGAGGTTTAAACAAAACCCTGAACCCTCCTTCTCTGAGGCAACCTCTATGATTACCCCTTGGGATAACAAGTGATCCAACGCTAGGAACAAGGGCCTTCTCTTTACTGGATCCTTGGGAATGCTTGACCTTAGGAAACGGGATGGCGGGAGCCCCCGAAATTCCAGTCTTTAACCCAGAGATACTGTGGAGATTACCCACTTGAAAAACGCAGGAGTCTCCCCCCCACTCGGCCGAGCAGGGGCGCCTCTTCATAAGGAGGCTTTGGGGTTCTGCTTTGCAGAACTTTGACCCCAAGCTTTTTGTCCCTGGGCTTGGCCCTGGGCTTTCCCTCTTGCACTTGGCTGGGGAGGCCGTCACCACTGCCTGGAGGCTGTAGCCCCCGGGACTGGGGAAAGTGAAGGTTTAAAAGAGGGACGTTTACACTTTTTCTTAACTGGCAACAAAGTAGTCTTACCACTAGAAATCTTTTGGATATATTTATCCAGGTCATCCCCAAATAGGCGTTCCCCATGAAACAGGAATCCAGCCAAAAGCTTTTTGCACAGAGCTTCAGCCGACCAATGCTTTAGCCAAAGAATCCTGTGCATGTTTATCAGCAGGAGTTTAAGGCGGGATGCTTGCTGAATAGAATCTTTAATAGCATCCACCGCAAAACATAAGGCCTTAGGTAGGTCCGCCCAATTCCTGGCCTGCTCAGCAGGGAGGATCTTAATCACCTGCTTCATCTGATCCTTTAGGAAATGACACATGCCAATCGCTGCTACTGCAGGTTGGGTTACAGCACCAGACATAGTAAAGGAGGATTTAAACAAAGATTCCAGCTTTTTCTCAGTTGGATCTCTAAATACCTGAGTATTGTCCAACAGACAGGTCAGACTTTTCACGGAAGAGATAGCCGCGTCTATTGCTGGCAAACTCCATTTCTTGGTGAATTTCTCCTCCATTGGATAAAGAAAGGAAAACTTCTTGGAAGGAGAAAACAGCTCATCTGGGTGATCCCAGTCAGCATACATAAGCTGTTCCAGTAATGGACGGATTGGGAAGGTATATGCAGCCTGCTGGGATATTAAAGACCCCAAGGAGGGAACAGGGGACCCAGCTGACTCAGTGGAGGACAACTTGTACGCAGCACGCACAACTTCTGTATAGTATTGCACCTGCATCTTGAGAGCCTGAGAGGTAGAAAAGAGCTTCTCCTCATTCCGATTCATCTGACTGCCCCTGATCCTTGTCCCCAGATTAATCATCATCATTATCATCAGATTGTTGATCGTCTGACAGGAAACCCAGAGCAGAGGAAGGGGACCTACCCCGTTTTCTGCTCTTCTGCGAGGATGCTGAAACTAAAGCAGCTATCCTCCCTTGTAAACCAACCAATGCTGCTGCTAAAGCGTCCTCAGTGACATGTGCAGGAGCTACAATGTTGGTAGAGGCTACAATGCCTGACAGGGGCAATGGCTCATCCTGTGCGGCTGCCTCAGGTCTCAGGTGAGGATGGTATCATGCAGGCATGTCTAGGACCCCCAGATCCAGATGGCGACACTTTAGTGCCCCTTCTTCCTACCCCTGAACCCCTTCTACGGGGAGACATAATCCTAAGCCCAAAAGCAGAGGTACTAACACAGGTGCATCAACTGCTGAGGCTTGTCCAGCAATAAAAAAGGCCTGCTAATCTGCACAGCCTGATGCTGAGTAGGTGTCTTTAGTAGTATGCCGGAATCCAATCCACAAGATGCTTACGTGCCCCAAGCTGCTGTGTCCCAACGCTTTACAGAGCGCTTGGCGTCTGGGTTTTTAAAAAAAGATTTGCCCTGCGCCTGTGCTGTAGACCGCCGTGCACGCCACACATGTACGGCGGCAACCACACACCCTTCCCTCCTCGCCGTTCCAGCCGAGTGAAAATCCTTGCCTCCTTCCCCCACTCTATTTAGTGGTATAGATGAGATATAATGCTCAGTGGAAGGAAGACTTGAGTAGGCTTAACTAAGCCCAAGGGATAACTAAAATATCTTAGGCCAGATCTAAAGGATTTGTGGGTCTGGAAACAGGGAAGGGTAGCGTAGACTTTGTTTCTGTCCATGATAAAAAAAACGGGATTTGCGCCATTCAAAGCAGCAAAGCTCTGTATGCTCTTCTTGATGGTTGGTATATGCCACTGTGGTAGCATTGTAGAAATGCACCCTATTTGGGAGTCTCTTTTTGGAAGGGAAGGGTCCAGTGCAGTAGAGATATCCTGACAGCTCAGAGCTCCAAGGTGTTATTGGGGAGTTTAGCCTCCTCCCTTGACCAAGTTCCTTGGACCGTCAAGGACTGGGAAACGACTCCCCAGCCTGACCAACCAGCTGTTGGTTGTGAGAATCTTCCAATTGTGGTGATCTGTTTGGACAAGGAATTTCTTGTGTGAGGGGATAGGAGGCATGGGTAAATTCAGAGAAAGAAAAGTTTGCTTAAAATACTGAAATAGCAAGATCTGGTTGCAGGGCTGGGCCTGTCAGGGTGGACAGAATTTAGCATTGTCTCAAATGATCTGTTTACAGAGTATTTAAAAGATGAACACCTTCAATGGGTACAGTGAGATGCTTGTTTAGGACAGAGACTGCAAAGTCAACCACAGGATAGCCCATTTCTTTGTAAACTCTTTCAACTTATATCTCCATCCGCGGTAATCCTGGGATACAGGGCCTGACTCAGGGAACATTGACTGAAAAAATCAGCATGTATGCGGATTATACCCTGTTGTATCTAGCGGACTCTGGCCCCTCCCTCCAACTGGCACTAGATACAATCGAACAGTTCGGGTCCTTCTCGGGTCTCAGAATTAATTTGGGTAAGCCCCAGGTCCTCCTAATTGACCACTTCTCGCCATCTAAAGAGCAGACACAACTCCCTCTTCTTAGAGTGAGTGTTATGAAGTACCTTGGGATTCACATTTCTAGGTCACCGGCAGATTACATTGCGCTCAATATTGAACCCCTGTACACTTTAATTAAAACTAAAATTCAAATTTGGTCTCGCTTACCTCTGGGGCCGCATCAACTTAAATAAAATGGCTTTACTCCCTAAAATATTATATATCCTCCGGCACTCTAAAGTGTACATTCCCCTAAACACTTTAAATGCTTTGAGATCCTGCTTAAACCCTTTGTCTGGGGCAGCAACAGGCACAAATTGGCCTGGCGCTCTCTTAAAAATCCCACGGATTTGGATCTGAACCTCTACCATGTGGCGTCTCAATTGTCCCAACTCTTCCACGTTGATGAGACTGATAGAGAGGTTCAGCACTCTCCTGTGCCCACGTTGGGCGCAACACATGACAGACCCTATCCGCACGATATCAGTGGGCGCAGAAGGCTCCCTGGCGGTCGAGAAGACCTCCCTCTTGTACCATTACAGGAGGATTTGGGATATTGCTATGGATAAATTAGAGATATCGCCTTTAAATGATTACACCCCACTGTGGCACAATAAAAACGTAGAACTTAAGGCCTTCCCCATCCTTCAAGAATTCACACTCCCAAGTACCATGTTTTTTTTTCAGATACCTCCAGGTCCGTCATGCTCTGACTGCCCAATTCCCGGATGCAGCCCCACAGCCTTCTCCTAACTCTATCATAGCCATAGTTAAAAGTACGGACCACCAAAAACGAATTTCCTCCTTCTATAACATGCTCATTACTCCACTTCCACAAAGCTAGCTTATAACATCAAACCACGCTGGGAGAGGGAGATAGGAGAAATGGAGGATGAGGAATGGAGCGAGGCTCTTGACACTTGTAAGGCGGTGTCCCCTAAACTTTCAGATCGACTTACACAAATATATATCCTACACAGGTCATACCTTACACCCCTCCGAGTTTAAGAGTGATCACCCCAACTCTTGCCCGATGTGTCTGCAGGCTGTGGAAACATTCCATTATCTGATCTGGTCCTGTCCTGAGATCCAGGGATTTTGGAAGCAAATTGTTGACACCATGGGCTCACCCCTAACTCTGCACCCAAAGCCATGTTTACTGGGGATATGCCTTGATTCTGAACTGGATAAATTTACGAAAATATTCTTACAAGAAACACTCTTTCTAGCCAGAAAAGTGGTTGCGCGGAAATGGATGAGACCGAAACCTTCCCACCCTGGCCGAGTGGAAAAATTAGGTCAATGGTAGCCTCCCATACAAGAAATTTCTCTACGTTAATAGGGGTTGCCTTTCCAAATACAACAAAATATGGGATCGCTGGTTGAACACCTCCGATACTTTCACTTAATGGGTCTTAGAGTGCTCAGGGTTATTGCACACATCCCACCATGTAATTCTGGGAATACACAGTCTGAAGGAACAATTGTATTCAGATATCTGACCTGTTTTTTTTTTTATTATTGCTTTATCCATGTCTGTTTTCATTGCCACAGTATAATTTCTGTAACATGCATATTTCACCTGTATGTACGTATTATCGAATAAACCTTTTTTTGACGGTAAAAAAAAAAAAACTCTTTCAACTTAGAGTTCAGGAAAGATTTTTGAGGGAGTATAGAATTATTTTAGGCGTTTCCCAATCATCATAGACAGCCCATTATATTGGGTTGTGAGCAGGGAATGCTTTGCCAGACTTAATAGGTTTCTTTGTGCCCAAAGGGGCATGGCGAGACAGAGGAGAGTCTACTTGTAAAACGTCAAGGCTTTGACAAAGGCTGCAAGCTTTTCAACATTAGCTAGCATATTTTGGGAAGCTCCCTCTTAAGTATAGTGATCGTGTACGTTAGAGAAATCTTCTGCAGCTTCAGCTTCCTCCAGGACTAATTCAATGTCCTTTCTTTTATGCTCAGAGTCTAAATCAGCTAAGACCAACATATCAGTTTTAAACAGTATTAGTCAAATATACAGGATGACCTTGTCTTACCAGCTCATGGAGTAGTTGGACTGTATATAATGTCTGTTTGCCCATCACGGAAAGTATACTCCCGAAGGGGTCTTCAGGAACTGGCTTCCATTAATATAAACCACAGCCCTGGACCTGTATAGCACCCGGCAGCTAACTCGACACACATTGCCGAAGTAACATGACAAGCTATCCCCACAGCATGGGTTCTGGGTATGGTTCCCAGTGTTTTACAGAGTTTGCACCAATCTGGATACACTATTTAGGTACGTTTATAGAGGAAGTGTGCGCTGGGGTTAGGTTGTGTTGTGTTCTCAAAAGCTTGCCAGTGTCCAATCACCTGAATGTATGAGCCTAAAACACATAGGGGTTGATTTACTAAAGACAAAATAGTCTGTGCAGTTTGTAAGCACAGTTGTACTCTGCAAGTGCAGTTGTTCCAAAGCTTAGTAAATGGGATGAAGCTCTGTGGACCTCTGTCATCCATTCTTGTGCAAGCATAAATTATGTTGTTTTTTTTTTCCCTTGCATGTGATTGGGTATGCTTTGTAAAGTGAAGCTTTACTTTATCTCCTAAGCTCTGGAGTAGCTGCACTTCAAAGTGCAAACACTATTTGCCTTTAGTAAAGCAACCCCAGGACAGGACAGATCGGGCTTTTGGTGGGAAAGTTTATGGATATTTCCTGTTTTTTTAATTTTTTTTTTTTTTAAATGTTGCCGTATTTTTTATGCCATTTCCATGACCCATCACCAAACCCCTATAAAAGAAATTCTCCTACCCCCGAGTATCAAGGCGATACCACACAAGTGTACGATTTGTGGTTTGTACGTGTAGTAGGGCCAAGAAACAATTTGTTTTGCAAAAGTGTTTGATACAGTTCCCCACACACGGCTAATGTGTAAGGTAAATTCTAGAGGCTTGGAAATATCAGTTTGTAAATGGATAGAAAACTGGCTTAAAGACAGAATTCAGAGAGATAGGGTTAATGATTCTTACTCTGAATGGTCTAAGGTTATCAGTGGTGTACCCCAAAGTTCAGTGCTTGGACCCTTACTTTTTTAATATCTTTATAAATGATATTGGGTCGGGGATCAAAAGTAACATTTCAGTCTTTGCAGATGACCCCAAGCTATGCAGTGGAATAACGTCCTTACAGGATGTCTCCAATTTACAAGCCAACCTCAATGCACTGTCTAATTGGGCGACTATGTGGCAGATGAGGTTTAATGTTGATAAATGTTGCGGTACACTACATCTAATAAGCTTTTTCCCACGTACGCGCTCATGCAAAAGATTTGGAACAAGGTCAGAATGCGTCAGGGGGTGACTGGATTTACTACCTATAGCCCTATATGGGACAACCAATACTACAGGGAAATAGCCAAATTACCGTATGGTCTGAAATGGACACAATATGGGGTGTCACATGACTCACATATTTAGGGAGGGCAGACTGAGATCCTTTCAGGAGCTCAGTGTGGAGTTCCGGCTGCCGGCTTCCATGCAATTTTACTATATGCAGCTTAAGCATGCAGTTGACGCACAGAGGGAGACAGATGTTTTGTCCTTGGACTCTGCACCTGTCTTCAACTACATGTTTGAGGTGACTACCTAGAAGGGATTTATTTCCTGCTGTTATGCCAGGTTGCTTAATCTCTTCCTTCAGGGCGCTCCTTTGAAGGCAGTGTCCCTGTGGGAACAAGATGTGGGCGCGTTTGAGGATGAGCAGTGGGAGGAGGCCTTGCAGGCGGTCCCCGAGTGCTCCCTGAACGTGTCACACAGACTATCTCAGCTTTGAATCCTCCTGAGGGTCCATTACACACCGGCTAGACTAGCCCGTATGGGGGTGAATGTTGATCCGTCCTGTACCAGGTGCTGCAGGGATCACGGTGATCTTATCCACCTGTTGTGGAGATGCCCAAAGCTCCACTTGTATTGGGCAGGGGTCATCGACACTCTTAATGGTGCTTTCCAGGTCCAGATACCTTTGGATCCTAAAGCTTGCCTGCTGGGGATAATAGATGGCCTCCAGATGGAGGATGATATCTCCAAGCAGGCTGTTGGCAGAGCCTTGTTTCAGGCCCAATTGATGATCCTGAGACACTGGAAAGATACTGAGCCACCTACGGTGCAGGAGTGGATCACACGGATGGGGGTTACACTCCGTTTGGAAAAACTTGTGTTTTAACGTAGAGGGACTAGTGCCAAGTATGATAAACTGTGGGACCCATGGCTGAAAGTCCCGGGTCTGGCCCCGATGGATCTGGTATATGATCGACTATTCTGAGCCCGCTCAGGGCGGGTGTGTGACCTTCTATAACTGGTTATGTTTTATACTTGTCAGAATATATTGATGGGAGGAGTAGTTTAGGGGTGGGTACATGCTCTGGTAGTGGGGATAACAATATCTTGATGGGGGGAATGTATGCTATGACGGATTGGGTGGCTATGGGTGTGCTGCGTCACACTGCTTGAATGTACTGTTTGTAATCTGGAACTCTTTGTTGTTCTTTTACTTCTGCTCAATAAAGACCTTTGTTTGAGAAAAAAAAATAAAATGTTGATAAATGTAAAGTTATGCACTTGGGGGCTAAGAAAATGCATGCATTATACATACTAGGGGGAGTTGGTAGAATCTGTAGTGGAGAAGGATCTGGGGGTGTTGGTAGATCATAAGCTCAATAATGGCATGCAATGCCAAGGTGCGATTTCCAAAGCGAGCAAAGTCCTTTCTTGTACGGAGAGAGGAGAGAGAGAGGAGAGAGAGAGGAGAGAGAGAGGAGAGAGAGAGGAGAGGGAGAGGAGAGAGAGAGGAGAGGGAGAGGAGAGAGAGAGGAGAGGGAGAGGAGAGAGAGGAGAGGGAGAGGGAGAGGAGAGAGAGAGGAGAGAGAGAGAGGAGAGAGAGAGGAGAGAGAGAGTTTTGCCCCTGTACAAATCATTAGTAAGACCCCATCTGGAATATGCAGTTCAGTTTTGGGCACCAGTTCTCAAAAAGGATATTGGGGAACTGGAGAAAGTGCAGAGAAGGGCAACCAAACTGATAAGAGGCATGGAGGAGCTCAGCTATGAGGAAATGGGGGGGATATGATCAACATGTACAAATATATAAGGGGTCCATATAGTGAACTTGGTGTTGTTATTCACTTTACGGTCAAAACAAAGGACAAGGGGGCAATCTTTACGTCTAGAGGAAAAGAGATTTCATCTCCAGATACGGAAAGGTTTCTTCACAGTAAGAGCTGTGAAAATGTGGAATAGACTCCCTGCAGAGGTGATTCTGGCCAGCTCAGTAGATTGCTTTAAGAAAGGCCTGGATTATTTCCTAAATGTACATAATATGAGTACTGACATTTATAGGTAAAGTTGATCCGGGGAAAATACGATTGCCTCTCGGGGGATCAGGAAGGAATTTTTTCCCCTGCTGTAGCAAATTGGATCGTGCTCTGCTGGGGTTTTTCACCTTCCTCTGGATCAACTGTGGGTATTGTGAGGGGGTTAACTCGGTAGCGGGTGTGTGTGACCCCCTGGTTGGGCTCCCCACACAAAAACAGGGCCAGCAGACGGAGGTTGTGGTTTTCAAAATCAAAAGGTGCGGTTTATTTCTCTATGTACAGTGACAAAAACACAGCAAAGCCAAAAAGAAACATAAACAAAATAAATCCTGGTCAGTTTGACCTCTGACTAAACATGCAGGTTTCCTAAACTAACAACTGGGATCAGCCTGGTGCTGTCCTAGTCCCTAAGTCCCTGGTTTAGTAAAAGTCCAAACAAATAGCCACACAGGCTTTGCCTCACCGCACAGGGGTTCACTCTCCCTAGACAGTCCACACAGGTCTGGGTCCAGGCATGAGCTAACATCTAATGAAGCTGGGAGTTTTTATAGAGGCCTTAAACGAACTGACAGGCTTCAGCTGGTCTCATCAACTCCCTGCCTGCACGACGCCCAGCCCTCTCCCTAGAGGTATGAGTCATCCATGAGCCCACTAGCCTCAGCTGGGCTTCATCAACTCCCTCCCTAGTTGTATAACTCAGCATAAAGCCTGAATCTGGGAGAAATATATCTACCCCCCTGGATGCAACCAGGTGACTTTACCTTCCTGCTGTCACATACCCCCCCCTCTTGTTTTAACCTTGGGGTTGGAACACCAGCAATCAGGCATTCATGTACTCGAGACAAAGCATCCACATTCCCCATTTGAACGCCAGGGCGATGCTTTACTGTGAAGTTGAATTCCTGTAGGGCCAGGAACCACCTATTCACTCTTCTATTTGTCTCCTTGTTTTGAGCCATCCACTTTAACGGAGCGTGATCCGTAACCATGTCAAAGTGCCTACCTAGCAGATAGTACCGAAGGGAATCTAGAGCCCACTTCACCGCTAAACACTCCTTTTCAACCGTGGCGTAATTTACCTCATGGGACTTCAACTTCCTGCTGAGGTAAATGACTGGGTGCTCTTCCCCGTTCCAGACCTGGGACAATACTGCTCCTAACCCCACATCTGACGCATCACTTTGTACGACAAAGTCTTTAGAGAAGTCGGGTGAGTACAACACTGGCTGGCTACATAAGGCTTGTTTCAAGAATTGGAATGCTGCCTCAGCCTCGGGGGTCCATTTAATCATGACCGACCCTTTCCCTTTCGTCAGGTTGGTTAGGGGCACAGCCTTAGAAGCAAAGTGGGGAATGAAGCGCCGATAATAACCCGCGATTCCCAGAAAGGCCCGTACCTGCTTCTTGCTGTTGGGACGTGGCCAACTCTGGATGGCCTCGACTTTGTTGAGTTGGGGTTTTATCACTCCCCTGCCAATGGTGTACCCAAGATATTTGGCCTCCTCCTGCCCAATGGTACACTTCTTGGGGTTAGCCGTAAACCCCGCTTCCCGGATAGAGTCTAGGACTGCTTGCACTTTTGGCAGATGTGAGGCCCAATCTGTGCTATGGACAATTACGTCATCCAGGTAAGCCGCAGCATACTTCCGATGGGGCCTCAGTATCTGGTCCATTTTCCGCTGGAATGTGGCCGGCGCATTCTGTAACCCGAACGGCATTCTCTTATATTGGAACGCCCCATCTGGGGTTACAAATGCGGTTTTCTCTTTGGCCGACTTGGCCAGGGGAATTTGCCAATACCCTTTTGTGAGGTCAAGAGTCGTCATGTATCGGGCTGTTCCCAGCCGGTCGATCAACTCATCTATACGTGGCATGGGGTAGGTGTCAAATTTTGTAACTTTGTTCAACTGACGAAAATCGTTACAAAATCGCCAGCTCCCATCCGGTTTAGGCACCAACACAATGGGACTAGACCAATCACTTTGGGACTCCTCTATCACCCCTAAGTTCAGCATTTTCTGTACTTCCTCCCGTATTGCCTCCCGTCGGGCCTCTGGGATCCGATAGGGTTTTAACTTCACCCTTTCACCGGGCGGGGTAATAATATCATGCTCTACCCCAGATGTTTGTCCCGGCAGCTCAGAGAAAACCTCCTTGTTGCGAAGCACAAACTCCTTAACCTCCTGTTGTTGGGGTTGTGACAAGGTGGCTGCTATTCCAACCTCCGGAATCACGCAACCAGTTTGAGCTGGTGACCAAGTTTCTGCGACTAGGGACTCTCTATCCCTCCAGGCTTTCAACAGATTAACGTGATATATCTGTTCGGGCTTTCGCCTTCCTGGTTGTCTGACCTTGTAATTCACTTTGCTCACTTTTTCCATTATCTCGTAGGGGCCTTGCCATTTGGCAAGGAATTTACTTTCAACCGTAGGGACAAGTACCAATATCCTATCCCCCGGGGAAAAGGTACGGGTCTTTGCTCCACGGTTGTACACTCTCTGCTGTGCCAACTGCGCTTGGGCCAAATGTTCCTTCACGATGGGCATTACCTGTGCAATTCGATCTTGCATCAGGGCGACATGCTCAATCACACTCCTGTGGGGAGAACTCTCACTTTCCCAAGTTTCCTTGGCAATATCCAACAGCCCTCTTGGGTGTCTCCCATACAGTAACTCAAAGGGGGAGAATCCCGTAGAGGATTGGGGCACCTCCCTAATAGCAAACATCAAATAAGGAAGTAGACAGTCCCAATCCTTTCCATCTCTATCCACCACTTTCTTCAACATTTGTTTTAGGGTTTTGTTGAATCTTTCAACCAGCCCATCGGTTTGGGGGTGATACACAGATGTACGCAATTGCGTCACTTTGAACAATTTACACAGCTCTTTCATAACCCGGGACATAAAGGGTGTACCTTGGTCCGTAAGCAGTTCTTTACAAATACCCACCCGGCTAAAAACAAGAGATAGCTCTTTGGCTATGGTTTTGGCCGAGGTATTTCTGAGAGGGATCGCTTCTGGATAACGGGTGGCATAGTCCATTATAACCAATATGTACTGGTGCCCCCTAGCGGACTTGATTATAGGACCTACCAAATCCATTGCGATTCTCTCAAACGGGACCTCAATGATGGGTAGAGGGACCAGCGGGCTACGGAAATGTGGCATCGGGGCCGACCTCTGACACACAGGGCAGGAGGAACAATAATTTTCTATGTCCTTCATCACCCCAGGCCAATAGAATCTCTGTAATACCCTCTCTCGGGTTTTCTCTGTCCCCAGATGACCTCCAAGAATGTGCCCATGGGCCAACTCCAACACCAACTTCCTGTAAGGTTTGGGCACCACAAGCTGCTCAACGGTTTCTTCTGCCCTTTTTGCCACCCGATACAGTAGGTCCTTCTCTACGCTGAAGTATGGGTAAGTGCAGGTATTATCTGGGTTCACTAACTCGCCATCTATTTCCACTACGTTTTCCCGTGCCTTTATTAGGGCGGGGTCTTTTAACTGTTCTGTGGCAAAATTTTCCCTGTGAACCTCCAGATCAGAAAACTCCACAGACGGTAGGTTTTCGTCTGAGGAGGTGGGCTCCTCTCCAGTTTCTTGAGTCTCCCCTGCCAATACTGACAAGGGAAATTCTGGAGAGTCCTCACCACTCTCAGAGGAGTTCTGGCTATCACATTCCTGGTACATAGGGGCACCAGTGGGGGGCTCAGGATCATCCCACAGTTCCCAGAACTTCGGAAAATCCCTTCCCACAATGGCATCATGCGGTAATTGAGATACTAACCCCACTGGATGAGAGAGGGTACCTTTGGGGGTCTCGAAACACACTGTAGTCACTGGATACTCTCGGGTGTCCCCATGCACACAAATAACAGCTACCTTGCTATTCCCAGAGACCTCTGTTTTAACTAATTCAGCCTTTATCAGGGTCACAAGGCTACCTGAATCCAGTAATACCACAACATTTCTACCATTAATACACATTTTGCATAAATGTTTCTCAGTTCCCCGAATGGCAGTGCATGCGACTGTCGCACACAGCGACTGACGTCTGTCCATCAGAAAGTCACATTGCATGGGTTCCTCCACAACCGGGCAATTTGCTGCAATATGTCCCGCTTGCCGGCAGCGGTAGCAAACAATCCATTTGGCTGCCTCTTGAGCCCCTGACTTCCCAGGCTGTTCTCGCCAAACTTTGGGTAGAGCTCCCACCCTCTCACTCTCTCCACCCTCACCCCTTGGAATCCTCTTATCCGCCCCTGGGGATGGTCTGGTCTTAGGGTGGAAAGTCCGAGAGTCTCTGGAAGAGGCCGTCAGGTTCTCTGTAGCCAAGTATTTCTCGACACGATCCACAAGACCACCGGCCGTCTCTGGGTCTCCATGGCTTACCCACTTTTGGATGGCAGTAGGAAGAGCTCTCAAAAACCGATCCATTACAACACGTTCCACAATCTCTGGTGCGGACAAAGTCTCTGGCTGTAGCCACTTCCTGCTCAGGTGAATGAGATCATACATTTGAGACCTGGGGGGGTTTTCCAAGCTGGAAAGTCCAGTTATGCACACGCTGAGCCCGGACAGCCAGGGTGACACCCAGCCTTGCCAATATTTCAGCTTTTAGCATCACATAGTCTTTTGCTTGGTCAGGCTCTAGGTCATAGTAAGCCTTCTGCGATTCACCAGTTAACAGAGGAGCCACCAGTCCAGCCCACTGCTCCTCAGGCCACTTTTCTCTTTCAGCAGTCCTTTCAAATGTGGTCAAAAATACCTCTGGATCATCCTCTCCAGTCATTTTTGTCAATAAACGACTCACCCCAAAGGACGCGGTATTAGTGGGACGGCTTTCCTCACTGGTCTGCGGACGTTGCTGCATTACTGCTTCCATTTGTTGTAGTCTCTGCTCTTGCTTCTGTAACAGGTCTATGAAGTGGGCCTCAGATTGCTGCTGGGCTTGTTGATGAGCTTGCTGCTGGGCTGCAAGGCTCCTTTGCAAACCTGCATTTGTCTGCTGTTGATTGGCATTTGCTAGAGCCAGCTGTTTCAGTATCTCCTCCATGCTGGCTTAAAAAAAACTGCCACTGGTTCTCCACCAACTGTGAGGGGGTTAACTCGGTAGCGGGTGTGTGTGACCCCCTGGTTGGGCTCCCCACACAAAAACAGGGCCAGCAGACGGAGGTTGTGGTTTTCAAAATCAAAAGGTGCGGTTTATTTCTCTATGTACAGTGACAAAAACACAGCAAAGCCAAAAAGAAACATAAACAAAATAAATCCTGGTCAGTTTGACCTCTCACTAAACATGCAGGTTTCCTAAACTAACAACTGGGATCAGCCTGGTGCTGTCCTAGTCCCTAAGTCCCTGGTTTAGTAAAAGTCCAAACAAATAGCCACACAGGCTTTGCCTCACCGCACAGGGGTTCACTCTCCCTAGACAGTCCACACAGGTCTGGGTCCAGGCATGAGCTAACATCTAATGAAGCTGGGAGTTTTTATAGAGGCCTTAAACGAACTGACAGGCTTCAGCTGGTCTCATCAACTCCCTGCCTGCACGACGCCCAGCCCTCTCCCTAGAGGTATGAGTCATCCATGAGCCCACTAGCCTCAGCTGGGCTTCATCAACTCCCTCCCTAGTTGTATAAGTCAGCATAAAGCCTGAATCTGGGAGAAATATATCTACCCCCCTGGATGCAACCAGGTGACTTTACCTTCCTGCTGTCACAGTATAGAATTGTGTATATAGGATTGTATGATATTATATATATAATTTTTTTTTTATGGTTGAACTGGATGGACTTGTGTCTTTTTTCAACCTGACTATCTATGCAACTATGTTTTTCTGTTCTACCTAAACACACTGATGCTAACCCTAACAATCGCAATGCCCCCAAATATAAAAAATTGTACGGTAGGCTGAGATTTTATTTACTGATCTTTTGTTTTTTGGGCTCCCTGAGCCTTGATGTCTTATTTTTAGTTTTCTTTTGTCTCTGTAAATTTCAATAAAAAGTCCTGCGGCTCTTTCCGCATCAAGTCACTTCCTCTATTTGGAATGCAGGTAGAACGTAAACCATTGTTTTTAGTTTAATTTCAATACCTGAGTATTTCTCTTGAATTTTCATTAAATAAATGGAAAATACTACACTTTGAGAGGCTGCTTTATCCCACTTTTCATGTCACTGAGCTACGTAAAGAGTCTCTTAAAGGCGCAGGAGCACCAATGTATGTATGCTGGTATACATTTATCCATATGTATGGGATTCTCTACTGGATGGAATAAAGAGTTAAACTCAATGGCTTGGTGTGAGGGACTGCCAGTTTGGGACCTATAAAGAGTTTTGGGACTTCCTTTGAAAAAAGGGGTCATAGATCTCTGGTGAGTGTGCTTTGTACCTATCCGGTGGAGAGGAAGAGCACAATTTCTTTTTTGGCATCACCTTTTAACTACTTTTGGAATTTCTTTGCACTGAGCACTTTAATTGGACTTTTGTTATGGACTTATTAGTTGTAGGTTTATTTATGCTTTGATGACACTTAAATTTTTCTGGGGGTTATGAGAACATGGTTTGTTTGGTTTCTTCTGGTTGATTGACAGATTGAATGATCACTGTGATAGCCAATTGGAGGCTATCAAAGCGATCATATGATCAGAATCCAATTCCCCTGGGTCCCAATTGCTAGTAGAGACCTGGGGGCTGTCACAATCCAGTCTCTGTGCTATGAGAGTGCTTACAGCACAAACACAAGAACACATCTATACGCTCCTGGACGCCACATATATGTGTTACCGCTTTGTAAAGAGGTTAAATCATGACAGTCAAAAGTTATATAATACCTACATTCAATATTTAACTCAAACCACTCATATCACCATGAACTACAATGTAAATTACAGTGCTCTTTGCATATATGCGACACATTAAAATGTTACCAAATCTAAAAACGTTTACCTTAATGCATTGTTTGCATTAAAGTAAAAAAACGTTTTCCATTTCTCTGTGCCCCCCTTCCGCTGTGTGAAGAGTAGGAGAGGGGAGAAGAGATGAAAGCTGGGCACGGCTGCATCTTTTCTCCCCCTACTTCCTCTTCACACAGCATTTGAGAAGCAGCAGGAGCCACTGGAACTTGCTGCTGTCCATCAGATGCAGTGAAGAGCAAGTGGGGGGCGGGCCTAAGTCCTGCTGTGTAAGTCTATGGAGCGCGTAGACACGCAGGTCGTGTGTGTGCGCGGACAACATTCTCCACATAGCAAGCGGCTGGCTATGGTTGTCCTAAAAAAGATCGCCGTCGGGGACCCAAGAAGAGGAACAAGGCCACTCTGTGCAATACCAGTGCACAGAGCAGGTAATTATAACAGGTTTGCTATTTTAATAAAACATTTATATAAAAAAAATAAAAGACTTTAGTAACACTAAAGGTTTATTTATGTGTTGTCCTATCTCTTTAAACCATAAATTCACAGTGCAGTGCTATACATTCAAAAGAAAAAAAAAAGGACTCTTCCATGCATTTAATCCATCCAGTGCTTGTTAGACCCCGCAAACACAGAGGGCTAATAGAGGTATTAAAGAATCTAACAGCTTCTGTGCCTAGGTCAATGTATTATATATACAGTATCTCACAAAAGGGAGTACCACCCCTCACATTTTTGTAAATATTTTATTACCATATATACTTGAGTATAAGCCAAGTTTTTCAGCACTTTTTTTGTGCTGAAAATGCCCCCCTCTGAAGAACACTGAAGAAATTACACTTTGCTACAATGTAAAGTAGTGAGTGTACAGCTTGTATAACAGTGTAAATTTGCTGTCCCCTTCAAAAAAACGCAACACAGCCATTAATGTCTAAACCGCTGGCAACAAAAGTCCACCCCTAAGTTTAACCCTTAATTGAAAATTTCCAAATTGGGCCCAATTAGCCATTTTCCCTCCCTGGCGTCATGTGGCTCCCTAGTGTTACAAGGTCTCAGGTGTGAATGGGGAGCAGGTGTGTTAAATTTGGTTTTATCGCTCTCACTCTCTCATACTGGTCACTGGAAGTTCAACATGGCACCTCATGGCAAAGAACTCTCTGAGGATCTGAAAAAAAAAAATTGTTGCTCTACATAAAGATGGCCTAGGCTATAAAGAAGATTGCCAAGACCCTGAGACTGAGCTGTAGCATGGTGACCAAGACCATACAGCGGTTGAACAAAACAGGTTCCACTCAGAACAGGCCTCCTGTGGTCTGATGAGACCAAGATAAACTTATTTGGTTCAGATGGTGTCAAGCGTGTGTGGCGGCAACCATGTGAGGAGTACAAAGACAAGCTTGTCTTGCCTACAGTCAAGCATGGTGTTGAAAGTTTCATGGTCTGGGGTTGCATGAGGGCTGCCGGAACTGGGGAGCTACAGTTTATTGAGGGAACCATGAATGCCAACATATATTGTGACATACTGAAGCAGAGCATGATCCTCTCCCTTCAGAGCCTGGGCCGCAAGGTAGTATTCCAACATGATAACGACCCCAAACGCGCCTCCACGACGACCACTGCCTTGCTAAAGAAGCTGAGGGTAAAGGTGATGTACTGGTCAGGCATGTCTCCAGACCTAAACCCTATTGCGCATCTGTGGGGCACCCTCAAACAGAAGGTGGACAAGTGCAAGGTCTCTAACATCCACCAGCATCGTGATATCATCATGGAGGAGTTGAAGAGGACTCCAGTGGCAACCTGTGAAGCTCTGGTGAACTCCATGGCCAAGAGGGTTAAGGGAGTGCTGGAAAATAATGGTGGCCACACAAAATATTGACACTTTGGGCCAATTTGGACATTTTCACTTAGGGGTGTACTCACTTTTGTTGCCAGCGGTTTAGACATTAATGGCTGTGTGTTGAGTTATTTTGAAAGGGCAGCAAATTTACACTGTTATACAAGCTGTACACTCACTACTTTACATTGTAGCAAAGTGTCATTTCTTTAGTGTTGTCACATGAATAGATATAATAAAATATTTACAAAAATGTGAGGGGTGTACTCACTTTTGTGAGATACTGTATGTGGTTATTACAAAAATATAACAGCAGTACTTAATGGTTGTATATGAACAACAAGGATGTAGTAATTGGCCAGGAGTCCAGTATAAGCAGAAGTTTTTTTTGTTTTATTTTTTAATAAAGAAGAACTCTAGCTTTTCCTCCCCAAAACAACAGCTGTATTGTGCATGTAAATGAATCATAACCCCACTGTCGGTTTGTGTGCAACTCGCCTCCTTACCTGTATATAGTAGGTTTCTGTGTCTGATGTCACTCCTCCCTGTGACTAAGCTTCGGGGGGAGGAGTGAAATGCATTTGGGGCGTGGCCTGGTTGGAGTTTGGGCTAAGGTTCCCACTCCATCCACCTTTGCAGGTTACCTTACATGTGCGGCATTCCAGGGGTCACTCCTCCTCTTGGCTGAACTTGAGAGAGTTCTCCAACTTCCTGTTACCTTCCTTTTCCAGTACTGATATTACATGTCCACAATCCTTTGAGCCTCTGTAGTTTCAAAGCAGACTATGGGAGTCGCTTGTACCAGCTCTGGGGGTTGATGTGGGTGGGTCATAGGGTTACTGTGGGTGTTTCTCTGACCTTCATGTGGGTGGTGAAAGGTGTAAATGTGTCATTCCTACTCCTGTGTCATTCCTGTTTTGCAGCATGCCAAAGAATAATGCCTTACTGCAAGACTACAGAGGAAGGGCTATGGGAGGGTATTATGAAGATATTTCCTTCATATGTACATTAATCAATTCACAGAGAGCAGGGCTCTGGGAGGGTGGGATCTGAGGGGGGGACTCTCCCTGTTCACACTGGTCGGCATATTTAACTGGGCAGGATTGAATTCTAATTGTGATATCCATTCAATCCTGCCCAGCAGCAGCACGGCTAGCTTTCAGAACAGGCTGTGTATGTGTGTATATGAAGGGGTTTCCTTCCTAAATAATGCTGTGACCCGTGGGGCGGGAATTGGGGGGTTTGGACTCTTCCTGTAGGTGCGACTGGGTGTGTTTGAATGCGTGTTTTTCATCCCACCCACCATCAGAGCTGTGACGGAAGTTACATCATTTGCAGAGTCTGAAAGACTACAAAGGGGAGCGTTATTGACTCTAGCTGCTGCAGGCAGTAGCTGTGGAAAAGACAGTGTATCAGCAGGATATACAGCGTGTCACATGACACAAAGCCACAACTAAACCCAGAATATCAGGGGATCTGCAGTAGGGGGTCGACCGATCATCAGAGCGGCCGATTATAGGTGGCCAATATTCACCATTTTAAAATTATCGGTATCGGTCAGAAACGTAGCAATATTACCGATATTGGTCACACCTCCTCCCCCTGTCCCCGCACGGCGCTCACTGCAGTCTCTGCCAATCTCGGACAGCGGTGCAGTGGGCAGCAGAGAGAGAATATCATCTCTCACTGCCCGCCTCACATCACCGTTGTTACGCCCCTACAGCAGGGCCGTGAAGGCTGCCCTTGACAAAGCTGCGGGCGAACAGGGAGAGAGTTATGTTGTCTCTTACCGCCCGCACGTGAAAGTTTACCTGCGTCTGGGTGGCAGGGGACATGCTGCGTCTGGGTGGCAGGGGACATGCTGCGTCTGGGTGGCAGGGGACATGCTGCGTCTGGGTGGCAGGAGACGGTGGCAAGTGACACGCTGCTTCTGGGTGGCAGGAGACGGTGGCAAGTGACACGCTGCATCTGGGTGGCAGGAGACAGTGGCAAGTGACACGCTGCATCTGGGTGGCAGGAGACAGTGGCAAGTGACACGCTGCATCTGGGTGGCAGGAGACAGTGGCAAGTGACACGCTGCATCTGGGTGGCA
Organism: Rana muscosa; assembly: GCA_029206835.1. Taxonomy (NCBI): domain Eukaryota; kingdom Metazoa; phylum Chordata; class Amphibia; order Anura; family Ranidae; genus Rana; species Rana muscosa. The sequence continues at coordinate 736,801,801 of CM055116.1, forward strand.
GGAGACGGTGGCAAGTGACACGCTGCATCTGGGTGGCAGGAGACGGTGGCAAGTGACACGCTGCATCTGGGTGGCAGGAGACGGTGGCAAGTGACACGCTGCATCTGGGTAGCAGGAGACGGTGGCAAGTGACACGCTGCATCTGGGTGGCAGGAGACGGTGGCAAGTGACACGCTGCATCTGGGTGGCAGGAGACGGTGGCAAGTGACACGCTGCATCTGGGTGGCAGGAGACGGTGGCAAGTGACACGCTGCATCTGGGTGGCAGGAGACGGTGGCAAGTGACACGCTGCATCTGGGTGGCAGGAGACGGTGGCAAGTGACACGCTGCATCTGGGTGGCAGGAGACGGTGGCAAGTGACACGCTGCATCTGGGTGGCAGGAGACGGTGGCAAGTGACACGCTGCATCTGGGTGGCAGGAGACGGTGATATACAGAATATTGGCACGGGATATCGGCCTGAAAGGCGGGCAAAAAATTGGTATCGGTCCTGAAAAAACAAGATCAGTTGACCCGTAATCTGCAAACAGAGCAACATGGTACACAGGTATGATCTATGCTGGGATTGATTATTCCATTCAGTTCTAGTGAAAAGAAAGTTGGGATTCAGCTTTAAAAACACTTTGCAACATTGTATCTTTTCCTCTCTGCACAGCCAAATCTTCTTTGAGGAATAGTGAGAGGGGTACAGCTACATCTTCCAGTAAGAGCAAATTGCAGAGATAATAGAAGAAAATCCCAGGTTCTGCGGAACTGAACAATTATCCAAAGTAGCAAAACTGTTGTGCTGAATTTGGACAGGATTCCAAAAAGCAGTTTGTTGGCCATCAACAAAACCATTTTGTTCCAGTTTTTTTTTTGTTTATTAAAGGTCAGCAGCTACAAAAAGTTTAGCTGCTAACTTTTAATAAACAGACACTTACCAGTTCCACGGTCCAGCGATGCGGCCGCCCAGAGCGTCGCTCCTCTCCTCCGCACCTCCATTGCCACTCTGGGAACCCGGCCGTGACAGCTTTCGGCTTCACGGCCGGGCATGCACTGCGCATGCGCGAGTCGCGCTGCGCTGTCGGCTTGTACCGACGATCTCCTGGGACCTGTCACGTGTCCCAAGAGATCGCCTAGGGGCAGAGGAGGAGTCGCCTAGGCGGCCCGTAGGTGGAAGTAGGAAGTGGGACAGGAAGTCCCACTCCTACGAAGCCCCCACTCCCCGCCCCCCAAAAAATTACATGCCAAATATGGCATGTAAAGGGGCGAGGAATGCTTAAAGCGGAAGTTCCACTTTTGGGTAGAACTCCGCTTTAAACAAGAACACATTTGGGCAAGATTTCAATAACCACTCCATAAGTTATCAGCAAAACAATTTATAAAGGAATACAGGTGTATTTTAACAAATGGAAGGCAAGTGCATTTCCGGCCAAAATCTGATAAAGTAGCTAGAAGACAAAGGTATTCCTTGCAAGTCTTTTATCACACCTACTGTCCAACACAGTTAATATTTATTAGTAGTTAAACCTATACTGAAATAGAACTTTAAATATCCTCCTGCAAGCAGTCCCCTTCGTATCAATTGTGACACAGCGCCTGAACAGACACGGCCGCTGCTCCTAGTATGACATCTGTGTTGGTGTGTGTCCTCAAACTCACTTGGGTGCATTCAGGCTGTGCACCCACACAAATGTCACATTTGGAGCAGTGGCCATGTCTGTGCAGCATCTGCGTCCCAATAGACATGTATGTGTATCCCCGTGCCAGGACTGCCAGCACAGGGATGCGTGTAACACCTGTGCATCCCCATGTCGGTAAAACACGGCCCTGCACGGGGCACAGTTCAAACCATCCTGTGTGAACGAGACCCAAGTTAAAAACATCTCAAACGCAGACTAAACAGTTGGGACGTCCAAACTCATTCAGAAATCTATTGATCTTTTAAAGAAAACATGGACAGCAGTACGATATCATCTACACCAGCAATATTTTTTATAACAGCATACCTTAACAGTAAGGGGTGTCTATTTCCTGTGCGAAAGATTAAAACATTTGCACAGCTTTCGCCATAACTGCCATAATTTTTGTGTAATGGGCTTACTTCCAATAATCACCAGCTGCCATAATGCAGTATTTTTTACACTGATTTTCTTTTTTCTTATAAACAGACCCCAAACAGTTATACGAAAAATTAACTGTAAAGATTTAGAACAACGAGTATACGTATCTAGCCATTTACCACCAATTCCACAATAACCAAATTTCAAAGATTTGATAAACTTGTTAATGCAAATTTAGAAACCCTTGAAATGAGGGTGGCTACATTAGTTCTTCACAATCCCACTGTAAGTAGGAAGGTAGCCACCATCACTTGCTCACTCCTGAGATAGACTATGGGGGTTGTAGCATGTAAAGAGCACTGCACATGACATCAACTAATGTGCAGTGCTCACTCCTAATAAACGGAAGTGAGGTAGAAAAGAAGAGGAGGTTTGTGAGCTCATAGAGGATGTTACAAGGAGGCAGAAAAACACAGTAAAAAACTATTTCAAGAAAAATAGATTACAGGGCCACTTAGCGAATGTTTTTGGATGATTTTTGGAAATAAGGATATAGTTTAGAACCACACAAACAGAACTTCTTTCAGACAATTAAATCATGATGGGGTCTACATTTCAGCTCAACGTCTGCAAAAACTATGAACAAGGCTCAAGGCATCATAGCTGTGAAAGCATATTCCCTATGTGCAACTACGGCAGCTTCTATTTAACCAGCAGCTTATCTATTTTTTGTATAAATAGTGAACATTCTCCAAATTCTCATCTCAGTTTTTAAGTAAAGTCTAGAAGGTACCCACAATCAAATTATTTTTAAAGGTGTACAAAGCTAACACATGGGGTAATTTGCTACCACATCCGATCACTAGAAATGAGCAGGCATACCAAAAACACTCAAACTTACTCTGAGCCACTGTTTGTCCGTAAGGGCGTCACTATAATCTACATCCCTTCGTTGGCGTGATCCTCTGCCGAATATTTTCTCCTCCTCTTCTTCACAAGTGAGGCGTTCAACTTCAGCATCATCCTTGATAATCCAAGACGGAAGATCATCTTCTTCCATCAAACGTGGCTTGCGGTTTGGATTTCGGGCATCCTCCCTGCGGCGATCTAGATCCATACGCTGCATGAGAAACAAAATACAAGTAAGGTTACACGCAAGATGGATTTCCAGGTTGTTGAAAACTAACAGTAATTTAACATACAACACCACCATCAGTAAAAAAATAAATAAAAAAAAATGTTGCAAAGCATTAAACCCATTTTAACATCATGGGAGCTTTCCATACCTCTCAGACCTAGTACGGTCAGTGGGTTTTGCTATGCAATGCGCAAGTGAATGGCCATAATAAGAAAATAAGAACAAATAAAGAAAAAAAACAAACAGCTGACTAGATTGTTCCAAAATAATTCACCAGCTTATCTTCAACAAGGTTATTGTTCTTTAAAAATTATTTTTATGTAGAAAGAACAAAAAAACAAACAAAAAACTGTAACCTAGTCCAGTATAACCCTTCCTACCACCATGCCTTAATTTGTAGCACAGCAGTACCGTGAGCATGACAACAGGCACAGAGGGGGAGAGTCCAAAAACAGTTCAACTGAACCCGCCTGAAGGACCTTATGTCTAAAGCTGGCATCATGAGGCCGGAATATCTAACTGGTAGAAAATGTGTTAAATGTGTTAAAAGATCAGGTTACGAGCTTTGTAATTTCGGGAAACGGCAGCTTTAGTGGGAGCGCCAGTCTCTCCCCCCCCCCCAATTTTTTTTTTAAAAGCCAGCAGCTACAAATACTGTAGCTGCTGACTTTAAATATAAGGACACTTACCTGTCCAGGTATCCAGCGCGGTCCTCACCCAAGCTGATTCTGCATTTGGCTTCAGGTCCAGGCGCTGGCATCTTAACTAAGGAAAACCGGCAATGATGCCGGAGAGGGAGAGAGAGAGAGAGAGAGAGAGAGAGGGGGGGCAAACAAAAGAAGCTTCCCCTTTTGGATGAAGGTTCGCTTTAAGAAGCACTCGCTGCTCTAGTAGTGAACCTTGGCAGGAAAAGGGTGGAATACAATCCTAAGGGCTATAAGCCATCTAGAGTCAGTGAATTGAGAAGCTGGTGCATCCTTACTTGGACCACCCGGAATGACAAGAAAAGGAAACCTATGTTTCTGAAGAAAGCAGTGGCTGAGAAAGTAATAGCCCAAACCACATTCAGGCAGCAGAGGGGTATTTCTTTAATGTCCTGGTGAGGTAAAAGGCAAAAACTACCTAAGTTAGGAAGAAAGTTCAGGGCCCTCATCATCACCTTGTCCTTTTGCAAAACCAGATATAGTTGCCAGTTCAGACACTTGCCTTGCAGAAGCGATGGCTACAACATCCCCCCACTTTGTCAGAGCAGAGAGGAATTTCTCTAATGGGTTCAAATAGAGGTTTCTGAAGCACAGAAAAACAGATTTAGATCCTACTAGTGGAACAAAGACGAGCTACATGGGAGACACCCTGTTCAAAGCTCCTAAACAAAAAATGAGAACCAGTTGTTGATCCAGATCCAGATGTGGGATTGAGAGCATTTGTCCCATGGAGAGTCTCCTAGGATGGAGGCCCAGGGACTCGCATCAGGTGACATATGCATTCTACACGTAATGCTAGAACTTGGGCTTCAACAACTACACCGTTATAGGCAGTCACTGAAGAAAGATGGAAAGTCAGTCCTGGAGACAGAAGATATGAACAATCTGTAAGAGCCCACAATGCATCCTCTAGGAGTCTTACCAGGTCATAATACCACATATGCCTGGACCAATCTTCAGCAATGAGGATCACCAGAATGCCTTCCATCTCAATTCTGTGAAGCAGACAAGGGAGAAGTTTCAGAAGAAAAAAGGGGAAAGATTGGGGTGTACCAAACCTATGGAGCCACCAGAGCATCCACTAGGGAAACCCTGTACCTGGAGACAAACCTGTTCAGTGTGTTGAACCTAAAGGCCAGGAGGTTCATATCTGGCATCCTCTAACTTTGACACAGATCCTAGAACAGCTCTGGGTATAGGGACAACTCCCCTAGCGTCAAACAATTACTGGTTCATGAAGTCTATTTGCCACTTGTCAGTCAGGGAAGTATATGACAGAAAAAGCTGAAAAATGAAGTTCTAACCAGAACAGGATTCGTTCTACCAATCTTGCCATAGGCAGTTGAATAATGAATGCCTTTGCTGTGGCACGGTCCAATTGTGCCAGACCAGGTGAACCCTAAAGCAGTAAGGTCCAATGATGCAGAGACACCCAAAGCTCCAGGATGTTAATCGGGAGACGAAATTCCTCTGGATACAAATTGCTCTTTGCAGAACCTTTTCCCAGTCAAACAGGCTAGCGCATATGTCAAAAGGGACTTCCAAATATGTGTGAAAGAAGAACTACTTTGATTACAGAGCCAGATTTTTGAGCCACCAAGCCGAGAGTGTGAAGCAGGGCTAGTACTTAGGCCAGCATCTTTATGAACAACTGGGCGCATATGACAGCCCATAGGACAGGGCCATAAACTAGAAATGCAAGGGAAGTAAAGCAAAAAGTGTAGGAAATTCTTGTGCGTTGGAAAGATGGGGACATGCAGGTATGAGTCATTTACGTACACAGGAGCCAGGAAGTGAAGAAAGATGATGACAGACGTGGTGGATGCCATGGAGAACTTCTGAAAGGAAATGAAAAGATTTAGTGATTTAAGATCCAAGATGGGGTGGCCGACTCCCTTGGATTTGGAAACTAAACATTTAGGGATAAAACACCGGAAACCCCTCTGCCACAGGAACTGGGACAATGACACTTTGATCCAGAAGCTCCAAGACTGCAACATGGATGTCTACATGACCAGAGTGCTCATTTGGGTCCTAAAAGACAGGTACATTCTCCACTAAAACAGTGTTGTGCATGACTGCAGTAAAGACCTCAGCAAAGAAAAAAGGAAGCAATAAGCCAGCCACACCCAACAGAGCCAGGAAAGACTCAAAAGATGGGATCGATTCAAGGAACATAGGGACACATGATTCCAGCCTGCAGATGTCAGTCGCATTAATGGGCCCGCTGCAAGCAGCGCCTGAGGCATTAGTAGAGTGTGAGCTACCTCACCAGAGTTGAGCCTGGTACACACTGAGTTTTTTTATTCAACCAAAAAAAAAACTGCATGATCTGGTCGGAGCCGCTGTACTAAGGATCCGACTTTGGTACAGCTATCTTGCCGGCTGAACTATTGTGATCTGACAGGGGGACAGCATGCTTCTGTCGAACCGGCTGCCATACACACATGTCAAACGCCGGCTGGTTCTTATTAAACCGGCCGATGTCGCCCTGTGAATTTAAAGCAACCATGGTCTTCTGATGGCATAAGGCAGCCAGAGACTTAAAGTCATGCTGAGACCTCACAACTGAAGGACAAAGATACTGATGCCAAGTCCTAATCCACAGAAGTCTCTAAGACTAACGCTTCCAGGATTGGTGTATTAGAGTTTGATTCCACCAGGTAGATGGGTGAAAGTATACAGAGCCCTATCCACCAGACTACATCATGCGCTAGGAATACTGCAATATAAATCCCTTCATAGTAGAGTAAAAAGTTTCTGTCGTAATGTAATCAGCAATAGCCAACAGAGAAAGGCTTGAGAGAGGCCACGGTTTCCACCACAGATAATGGGTAATGGGAGTCACAATGACCGTGTACACTTCAAATCGAGCACTCAGGCCGTTCTCCAGGTTTATGGTATGGTTACATGATGACCTGTTTTCATCTAGTACCAGACATTACCAAGTGGGAACAGGGGTGTCAGGCCATCATACATGCCACAGGGTACGAACACAACTTTAAATGGGTGTTCGTCTAGCCCCACAATTCAAGAAGAACGTGAGGTGCTTTGACTGTAAATAATCGTTGCTACAGACTCCGACTGATGTGCATATGATACTTGAAGCAAAGTCCTGCTCTTGTAATAAAGTGTGTCCAAGTATGGCTCTTCTGAGACATGGCAGTTGCAAGGTTGTCATAGTGAGATTACTAATTGTATATGAATTAGAAAAACTTGCTCCTAATAGCTGAATAATAGGATTTTTATAACAGCTTACCTGTAAAATCCTTTTCTTGGAGTACATCACGGGACACAGAACGACATAGTCATTACTAATGGGTTATATAGATACCTTCAGGTGCTGGCACTGGCAACTTCCAAAACCGGAAGTACCCTCCCCTATATAAGCCCCTCCCATCCGGGAGCACCTCAGTTTTGTAGCAAAGCAATAAGTGTCCCCAAAGAGGGGTGGGAGCTCTGTGTCCCGTGATGTACTCCAAGAAAAGGATTTTACAGGTAAGCTGTTATAAAAATCCTATTTTCTTTCTCGTACATCACGGGACACAGAGCGACATAGTCATTACTAATGGGATGTCCTAAAGCAATGCCCAACGAGGGGGGGGGATACACCATACATAAGCTGAGCGCTATCAGACATGAGGATCTTTTGCGGCCTGCAACACACTGCGCCCAAAGGCGACATCCTCCTGACTTCTAACGTCCACCTGGTAGAACCTAGTAAACGTGTGTACTGAAGACCATGTTGCGGCCTTACAGATTTGAGCCAGGGAGGCCTGGTGATGCACTGCCCATGAAGTTCCAACTGCTCTCGTGGAGTGCGCCCTAACTTTGAACGGAGGCGGTCTCCTTCTCAAGCCATAGGCTTGCATTATGACCTGTCGAATCCACTTGGCTAAAGTAGATTTTGACGCTGCCTGACCCCTTCTGGGGCCTTCCGGCAGAATAAACAAAGTATCCGTTCTGCGAATCTGAGCAGTGGCTTTTAGATAAGCTTTAACTGCTCTTACTACATCCAAAGAATGCAATAACTTTTCCTCTACCGAAGTAGGTTTGGGGAAAAAAGAAGGAAGAACCACATCTTGGTTCAAATGAAACCTCGATACCACCTTAGGAAGAAAGGCTGGATGAGGACGTAACACTACTCTGTCCTTATGGATAACCAGATATGGCTCCCTACAGGACATAGCTGCTAATTCCGACACTCTTTTAGCCGAACAAATGGCTACTAGAAAAATCAATTTCCTGGTGAGAAGAACCAAAGAAATATGCTGTAATGGTTCAAATGGTTGTTTCTGTAGAACCGACAGAACCAAGTTTAGATCCCATGGACATATGGGAATATTAACCGGAGGACTAATACGCATCACTCCTTGTATAAAGGCTTTGACTAGTGAATGCGAAGCCAAGGGCCTTTGAAAAAATATTGACAAGGCCGAAATCTGACCCTTGATAGTACTCAAGGCAAGCTTCCTATCTACAGCCCATTGTAGGAAGTCCAGAATCCTACCCATTACGTATTTACGTGGATGCCATTTCTTGGCCTCACACCAGGCGATGTACGCCTTCCAGATTCTATAGTAGATCTGCCTGGATACCGGCTTCCTGGCATTGATCATGGTAGATACCACAGCATTAGAGAGCCCTCTCTTTTTTAGAATGTGGGCTTCAATAGCCAGGCCGTCAAACCTAGGGCTGGTAAGGAAGGGTGGTATATCGGTCCTTGCGAAAGCAGGTCCGGACGATGTGGGAGGGTCCAAGGACTCCCCACAGACATCTTTACAATCTCCGCGTACCATGCTCTTCGGGGCCACGCTGGAGCCACCAGAATCACTGGTTTCTTTTCTACCCTGATTCTGCGGAGTAATCGAGGTAACAATTGTGGCGGTGGGAATGCATATATCAGCTTGAACTGATCCCAAGGGAACACTAGGGCATCCGAGCCGCAAGCTAGGGGATCCCTTGTCCAAGAGACAAACCTGTCCACTTTTGCGTTGAATCTGGATGCTAGCAGATCTACATCCGGTGTTCCCCACCGCTGACATATTGTCCGGAAAACCTCGGGATGAAGGGACCATTCCCCTGGGCATAATTGTTGGCGACTTAGAAAGTCCGCCTTCCAATTCTCCACTCCTGGAATGAATACCGCAGATATGGCTGGGACATATCTTTCTGCCCATCTCAGGATGTAATTTACTTCCCTCTGGGCTGCACGACTCCTGGTGCCCCCCTGATGATTGATATATGCCACTGCTGTGGCATTGTCTGATTGAATTCTGACAGGGGACCCTTGGAGTTTGGATGTCCATGCTACTAGGGCATACCGGGCTGCTCGTATCTCTAAGAGATTGATGGGCAGGGCCTTTTCCGCATCCGACCATCTGCCCTGGAGAGACCATTGCTCCAGTACTGCTCCCCAGCCTATAAGGCTGGCATCTGTAGTGACCACCTTCCAAGAAATCGGACTGAAGGATTTCCCTCTTTCCAGATTCTGGGGATCCAACCACCAGCGGAGGCTCTTGCGTACGGAAGGGGACAATGACATTGGTAAGTCCAGAGCCTGAACTTTTTTGTTCCAGGCTGACAGTATGGCCCTTTGCAAATTCCTTGAATGGAATTGACCGTAGGGTACTGCTTCGAATGATGCCACCATTTTTCCCAGCAGCCTCATGCACAGGCGTATGGATGGCTGTCTTTTTGAACCCACTAAGTGGATCAAATCTCTCAAAGACGACCCCTTTTCTTGAGGCAAGAAAATTTTTCTCTGGTCTGAATCCAGCCTTAGCCCCAAGTATTCCAGACTTTTGACTGGTTTTAGGGCTGACTTGTCTCGGTTGATAATCCAACCGTGATATTCCAGATACTTGATTGTCTCGTGAACAACCACTTCTAGTTTTTCCACTGAGTGGTCTATCAGCAACAAGTCGTCTAGATAAGCCATTATCGTTACACCTCGTGTTCTTAGATTGGCCAATAATGGGGCCAGAATTTTTGTGAACACTCGTGGTGCTGTGGCCAGACCGAAGGGTAAGGCTCTGAACTGAAAATGGCGCCCTTCTACCGCAAAGCGTAGAAATTTTTGGTGGGCTGGAAAGATGGGAATGTGCAAATAAGCATCTTTGATGTCGATCGAGGCTAACCATTCCTCCCCTTGTAGGGCAGTGGCCACCGACCGGATCGACTCCATCCGGAAAGTCCTGATATGTAGGAATTTGTTTAGCCCTTTTAGATTTAATATGGGCCTCACGACGCCGTTTGGCTTCGGGACTGTAAAGAGGTTTGAGTAAAACCCGAACCCCCATTCTTCCAGGGGAACCTCTATAATTACTGCTTGGAGCAATAATTGTTCTAGTGCCAACAGGAGGGATCCTCTCTTCTGGCGATCCCTTGGCATGTTTGACCTTATAAAGTGGGAAGGAGGGGAGTCTTTTAACTCAAATTTGTATCCCAGATTTACTGCGGAGAGCACCCATCTGTCTCTGATCGTGTCCCGCCAGGTCTCTGTGAACAACTGAAGTCTTCCCCCCACCCGATTGAGTGGGGGCAACCCTTCATGCATTTGACTTTGGGGGAGGTTTTGTACCTCTCCTGCTCCAGGGCTTCTTGCTACCCTGCAATTGTCCCTGATTTTTACCTCCGGGATTTGACCGAGGAGGCCGTCGGAACTGTTTCACAGCCGATGTCCTAGGGACTGGAGAAGCAGGCCTCTTAAAAGAGGGACCTCTAACTCTGTTTTTAACCGGCAAAAGTGTACTTTTACCGCTGGAAATTCTCTGGATATATTTGTCCAGGTCTTCCCCGAATAAGCGTTCACCATGAAATGGGAAGCTGACCAGCAATTTTTTACAGGGAGCTTCAGCAGACCAGTTTTTGAGCCATAAAAGCCTGCGCATATGTATTACAGACAGCGTAAGGCGGGAGGCCTGATGGATTGAATCCTTTATAGCGTCCACCGCAAAGCATAAGGCTCTAGGTAGATCAGCTAGGGCAAGAGCCTGCTGATCTGGCAGGTCCCTTAAGACCTGTTTCAACTGATCCTTCACTGCTTGGCAGACCCCAATAGCTGCCACTGCTGGTTGTGTCACCAATCCTGCTGTAGAAAAAGCAGATTTTAATAAGGACTCTAATTTTTTATCTATTGGGTCCTTGAACATTTGGACATTATCCACTGGACATGTCAGTGATTTATTCACACAAGAGATGGCTGCGTCCACTGTAGGGACCCTCCATTTTTTGATGAACTTATCCTCCATGGGATAGACCACTTGAAATCTCTTGGGAGGAGTAAATATTTTATCAGGATGCTCCCAATCCTGGTAAATGAGCCCTTCCAGTAAAGGATGGATCGGAAAGGAACAAACAGTCTGGGGAGCTTTTAGCGACCCCAACGAGAAGACAGAAGTGGATGATGGCTCCGCAAGGGGCATTTTAAATGCTGATCGGACCATATTAGTCAGGGACTGAACCCATAACCTTTCAGCATGTGATGCTGAGAATGGCTCTTCCACTGTTGATTCCTCTACAACAGAATCGACCTCATCCTGATCCCCTTCAGGCAGGTCGATCCCTGCATGGGACTGTTGCTCTGCTAACAGGCACTCTGAGGGAGGAGACGGAGATCGAGCGCTTTTTTCCTGTGACAGGGAAGCAGCGATCAATGCTGACAATCTCTCTTCCAGCCCTCCCAGAGCTGAGGAAAAAACCTCCTCTGTTACATACACAGGAGCAGGTGAACTGAGGACAGCCACAGTACCAGGTACTCCTGAGGGTGCTCTACGGTCACTAACCTCTGATTCTTCAGGGGAGACTGGTGCAGCCGAAGCATGCCCAAGATCCTCAGAGCCCGATGGAGACCCCCTATGCTTCCTGGAATTTTTAGTCCCGGAGTTTTTAGACGGCATTATTCCTAAGCCCAAAGCTGAGGTATTCCAGCCGAAATACACCACTTACTGACAATAGTCTAGCACAAATGCTGCTATAAAAACAGTTGGTGTCTACTAATGTGCCTTTCTATGGGGATGCCTGCATCAACCGCTTGCTGTATGCCTTTTTTTTAAAATGTTGCCAGCTCTGTCTCTGCACTCCATAGCCAGCTCACAACACATAATTGTGTTTTTTAACATGCTGGGACGCCCGCACATGCGCAGAAGCGCTGCGGCGCGCACAGAGCGTCATCCCCCAAGCTCCGCCCCCTTTCCCGGCTCACCTCTATATATAGAGGCGCATGCACGCGCACGGCCACGTGCGCCTTCGGCGCTAATTTTGAAAAGGAAACCAGGGACAAGAGCCAGGGCCCCTTTTGCCGCAGGCCGGGGGATGGACGAGCATTGCAACATTGCAGAGGAAGCAGGTTCCCACAAGAGAACTCACCATCTGCCTGGACTTGCTCTGATAAAAAGAAACTAGTCCACATGACAAGTAACGTTCCACAGCGGCCTCTAGTGGATTAACACAGGTACCGCAGTCTAATATATTAAATATATATATATATTTTTTTTTTTCTTGACCACTATTAAAATCATTACATTTTTTAGTAGTTACAGGCATGCACAGATATTAGCGGGAATACCGTTAGGTAACAGACAGAAAGACAAATTAGGCTTGGGGGTCCCCCAATAGAACCAAGTTCCTGGGGGCCCCCACTTACCTGTTCCCCGCCGCAGGACTTTGTTTGGTCCACAGAAGCCCAAACTTCACCTATCACGGCAGGCATTGTAATTAAACCTTCAGGGACCGGGTTCCCAAGGATTCCACTCCCCTGGACCTGTATAGCACCCTGCACAGAAAACATCTTGGTCATGGGTATGACCAGAGCTCTGGATCCCAGGGTCCAGCTCTCCTAAGAGAAGCATTACAGGCAAAACCTTGCTCTTCTCTGCAAGGCCCGGGTACCGACCGTTTAGCTATGAAGCTTTTTTGGTCGGATCCGGAATAGCTTACTGAGGCCCAAGAGAACCTGTATGCAAGCTCAGTGAAAAACACATGTTTCTTCTTGGCCAACACCTTAGACACTGGCAAAAAACTGAGGTGCTCCCGGATGGGAGGGGCTTATATAGGGGAGGGTACTTCCGGTTTTGGAAGTTGCCAGTGCCAGCACCTGAAGGTATCTATATAACCCATTAGTAATGACTATGTCGCTCTGTGTCCCGTGATGTACGAGAAAGAAAGAGAGACTTTCTGGATTTTGCCCGCTTATGGACAATAGGTCAAACTAGACAGGATGGTTAGAGATGGAGTTATGACCCCTAGAGGTTGGCCTTAAGTTTATTTTTGTGTCTAGAGTCCTCTTCTACAGGTGGCAATATAACTCACAGTTCATAAACACTAAACACTGGTTCACTCAATTGGTTACATTTTACACTCACAAGACCTTTTAACTTACAGTAAATTAGAAAAATCACAGCTAATAAAATGTTTGTATATGCAAGTTTGTTTCATAAATGCCGTGATAAAGAGACCCTGCGCAGTCTAGTCATAACAATGAAAACAAGCTCTGTTCTGAAGAAAAGCCGGTGTACTTGGTTCCATGTATAGTGCAATCTAATGGATCATTCTTGTTTCCCTAATAAAGAGACTATAGGTATGCAACTAGTAATTCCACTTTACAAAAGGCTATAATATGCCTGTGTGAAAGTAGCAAATTAAATAAATCAAACTGCTATTTTTATTGTGTTTGATTCTTTATACCTCATTTCATCAGCAGCGCATGGCAACTTTTTTCATAACGGTCATGGTCAGGGCAGCATAAGCTTGGCATATACTGACTCCCAATGACTGAAATGCAAGGTTGAGTTAAAAAGTCAAGGCATTATGAAGTGTTTTTGCATAGAAACATATTTTATAAAAGGTTATTTACCAAGAGAACTAAACAGCTCTACCATCAAAAAACTGGGACCTCTCCAAAATGTTCTGCTCTCACAACTCTCAAATCTGTGTTAAGAGCAAGAACTACCATATCATTTAATTTACTCTTACCAGACTAGGCTAAAACAGACAGACATACTGATAAAAATGTCATTTTGACCCATGGTGTTGTAACAAATGTTTTAATTATGAAAGATTTGGCAAGAATTACTAATAAATAGCTGCATGGTAGACAGTAACGTTATCTCATAATTTCATATATTGCAGAGGCCACACTAAATGCAATTTCCAATCTGTTTACCATGAAAAGTTCAAACTCCTCTTCATGCCGCGCAATCATCTGGTTTAGAGTTTCATCATCAGGAACCTCATCTTCCTCCTAAAGAAGCATATATAAACAGTGATGTGAGAAATGTCAGTGCAGAGGCATCTGCACCAGAATGTAAACACATAAAACACCTGTATTGTGAATACAGTAATACAAAAATAAATTAATAAGCTACCGTAGGAAAAAAAATTTTTTATAGCCTGCAAGACCCCCTTCTTTGGGTATGCACGTGTGTTTGTGTATATATACATACACACACATTATATTATTATTATTATTTTTTAGGTACTTATATAGCGCCGTCAATTTACGCAGCACTTTACATATACATTGTACATTCACATCGGTCCCTACCCTCAAGGAGCTTACAATCTAAGGTTCCTAACTCACATACATAAACTAGGGCTAATTTAGACAGAAGCCAATTAACCTATCAGCATGTCTTTGGAGTGTGGGAGGAAACTGGAGTACCCGGAGGAAACCCACGCAGGCACATGGAGAACATGCAAACTCCAGGCAGGTAGTGTCGTGGTTGGGATTCGACCCTTTTTACTGCTAGGCGAGAGTGCTACCCACTACACCACTGTGCTGCCACTTGTGTGTGTGTGTGTATATATATATATATATATATATATATATATATACACACACACACACACACACATATATATATATATATATACACACACACACATATACACACACGCACCAAGATTTTCATGGCTGTCCAAAAAGCATGTGAATGTGCTACACAAACCCACAAATTAAAACCAAGAAACAAATTAAAAATGATATACATATATAAATTAATCTAAAAATAAAAAAGCCAAAAGTCCAAAAATAATTATAGAATATTTTTTTTTATATATAATAGTCAAGCTACCAACACACAGCTTTTAAAGCTCAAAGGACGGAGGGTCTTATGTCAACTAAAACAAAAAGACTAGAAAGCTGGGACTTCAAAATAGTGAATTTGGCATGTCCCCAGCACATGCAGAACACAGTAATGTTATGTGCTAAGACTGTAAGCTGCCCAATATAAAGGTGCATGGGTAAATATTGATAACAGGTCCACTTTAATGCCAGTGCCCGACTCTTTTGCATTCCCCACTAATTTTACTCGAAGTTTAGCTCCAAGACATGACCTGGTGATTACACAGTACCGAAGACTCTCTCCCCAGCCCCACATAACAAACAAGTGGTATCTAAGAGGATATTTGCCAAGCCCCACTGCCATCATGTGGAAAGTAAAGTGTTGCAACACTCTCACCCATATTTAGAAGTGTCAGATATGTCACTTTATTACTTGGGGAAAACTGAGCAGCTGTGGAGCAAAAAGAAAGTCTGTTTAAGTGGCTATAAGGACCAGCATTAAAGTGAACCTGTTTTGTTCTACATGGGTAAGGAAAAGGTTCACTTTAAGGCACAATTAAACATTACATGATTTTTGCCACGTCTGATCAATTTCCGAGAGTCAGTAATAGGTTCTCCTTTTATGAAAGTGTAGCGGCCTCACCCCCTCTTTCTGGTCTAGGGGTATGTTGTACATGAGGGTGAGATGCGCTACGGCCCATGTCCTCCCCATTGCTGTGGGTGAGGTGAAGGCCAGTACCTGTTATTCTCCTCGGGCCTGTGTGTCTCTTTAAGAACCAAGTCCTGCTGTACTGACACTCCCCTTTGCTCCCATTAACCAGAGTTCCACACACCGATAGAGGGTCCAACGCTTGTTTATTAACACACTCCAATAAACAGTCCTTTTCCAGCCGACTGGTTGAGACCCAATAAACAGTTCAAAACGGTGGGGTGAGCAGGTCGAGGCACTATCCTGATAAGTAAACTAAACCACTGTGGATTCACCAGCGGTTGCTAAAGCCCATGGCTTGTGAAAGAACTTAAACCTTCAGGGTCTCTACCAGCGACCCCAGAGAACAGAAACAGGAGTACCTTTGCCGCGTTGTGGCCCCTATCAGGGGGGAAATGTCATTCCAAGAGAGTTACCAGAGGCCCCTCTGTCACCGGGTTGATGCTGCTCCGTCTCTTCAGAAGGGTGACCTCTCCGGCCTCCTCGCCTCAGATACGAGCCCCATCCACCTCAGGGACCCTCGGAAAATCCCGCCCTTGCGGGACCCAGTCGAAGTCACTGAGCCCCAGGCCTCCGATGTAGTACCTCACCCCAGGCTTAAGGTGCCTGGGATGGACTCCAACACCGCTCCGGCCAGGCCATGGGAACCTAGGCCGGAACTCCGAACCGTCAGCACCCAGGCCTAAGGTGCCTTGGCGCTGGATGCAGAAGAAGACGACGACCTCGTGGCGAGGGCGTCTCTCCCCTTTATATCCTCCCGTGACGCCACAGCAGGTTCCCCGGCCCGCTGTACCACCGCCGGAATGGGACAAAAAGGAGACAGCACTGTGGCAATGATTCTACCTTGACCCGCGGGAACATCGCCACCCACAGGTCAAGGAGAATAGCACACCACCAAGTCCTCCACAATTAAAATGGTGTAAATCCTTTCATAATTAGCACATCCTGGATCATACTACCACCCAGGTGTACCCCCTAAATTTAGACCCCCGCTACAAAAGTATTTAGGAAAAGATAGAGAAATGACCAGCTGCTTTAGCAGTGACCAAATCCCACTGTTGCCCAGGGTTGTGAGGGGGCTATAAAAGCATGCATCTTCACATCTTCACTTCACAACCGCTGTTAAAAAATTGCCTTTTACAATGTGTGTGAATGATATCTTAGGTCTATGGACAACTTTTGCCTTTACGTGATAAACTAATGCTAGCGTTCATGAGCTGTATTGTTTGCAGTTAAATGACCAACATTAATTAGCTGTATTGTTTGCAGTTAAATGACCACCTTTAGGTCTTAAACGTACACACACAAATGCATTTAAACCAATTCAAGGGACATAAGATACTTGCAAAAGTCATTTTCAAACTGGCACTTATCTTGTGCAGCCAGCTGTCCCACTAGCATATTCTACATGGCCTAAAGTCTAAACATGAGAACAGTTGGGACAAAATATTTGTCAGGTCATGCCTTGTCCGCTTTCTATGCTTACAAAACTAAATATGAAAGGGAGGTTTTGCACAATACAGGGGGATGAAGCTATGCCTATAATCACGTGAATAGACTGCTGGTTCTCAACTACGTTACCTTAGTAGAGATGTAAAAGTAACCAGTAAGAAAAAAAGAAATACCGTATTTATTGGCGTATAACACACACATTTTTCCCCCCTGAAAATAGAGGGCAAATCATGTGTGCGTGTTCTACGCCAATATTTTACCTGGGCTGCTCGGAGGGGAAGGGGAGGGGGGTGAGCGCTGTCGGATTACAGAGAGTCGGAATCCTGTTTACTCAGCGCTCACAGTCACACACAGACCCGCCTCCTAGGACAGACGTCAGATGTCCCGGCATTGGACCAGTGTGCCGTCTATCATAGGAGCCGACCCAGGAGGCAGGACTGTCTGAGATTGCGAGCGCAGAGTAAACAGGAGATCCCTCTGTGTAATCTCCAACACCGATCAGGCGGCATTGATGGGCAATGGCGAGGCTGCAAATGGGCACTGATCAGGCTGCATTAATAGGAAATGGTGAGGCTGTAGGTTGGCACTGATCAGGCTGCATTAATGGGCAATGGTGAGGCTGCATTGGTGAGGCTGCATTAATGGGCACTGATCAGGCTGCATTGATGGGAAATGGTGAGGCTGCATTGATGGGCAATGGTGAGGCTGCATTGATGGGCAATGGTGAGGCTGCATTGATGGGCAATGGTGAGGCTGCAGATGGGCACGAGAAGGCTGCATTGATGGGCA
This sequence comes from Rana muscosa, assembly GCA_029206835.1. NCBI lineage: Eukaryota > Metazoa > Chordata > Amphibia > Anura > Ranidae > Rana > Rana muscosa. The sequence goes on from CM055116.1 coordinate 736,819,702, forward strand.
CTGACCCTTATTTTGCTTCAAAGTTCTTTATTTAAAATGTAAGGTTTTTTCTCCCCTGAAACATCCCTCTTAAAACTAAGGTGCACGTTATACACCGATAAATACGGTATGTGCTCTACTTAAATATACATTTACATATACCCTACATATAGAACAGCTGCTGAATCAAAACAACAAGAGATATTAGATGCAGTTGTTCTAGTTTCCTTGGAAGCATAATTTAGGCAGTTTGTTTTTAAAGATTTTTAATAGGGGATATGTTTTATGCTATATAATCCCTTTCTTTCTGTGCTTTCCATGACTGGGCTTCTTGGAAGTGTATTGTCCATTGAATGTTGCAATACAAATCTTTCTTCTTTATATATCAGGTGTCAAATCCGGTGAGAGATTTCTGCTATTGGGGTGTATCTTGGAAACAGTGGAAGCATTAGCACTATATTTCACTGAGATTAGAAGTTTATTCACTACACAAGTGGGATATAGGGCTGCAACTAACGATTATTTTCATAATCGATTAGTTGGCTGATTATTGTTTCAATTAATCGGATAAGATCATAAAAAAAAAACACGTAATATGCATTTTTTTTGTTTATTTAAAGTAATAATGAAAATGATGGGGCACTATTCCTCCCGGGAACACCAATGATGGGGCAGCACTATTCCTCCTGGGAACACCAATGATGGGGCAGCACTATTCCTCCCGGGAACACCAATGCTGGGGTACTATTCCTCCCAGGAACATAAAATGATGGGGCAGAACTATTCCTCCCAGGAACACCAATGATGGGGTACTATTCCTCCCAGAAACATCAATGATGGGGCAGCGCTATTCCTCCTGGGAACACCAATGATGGGGTACTATACCTCCTGGGAAAACCAATGATGGGGCACTATTCCTCCCAGGAACACCAATGATGGGGCAGCACTATTTCTCCCGGGAACACCAATGATGGGGCAGCACTATAGCTCCCGGGAACACCAATGATGGGGCAGCACTATTCCTCCCGGGAACACCAATGATGGGGCAGCACTATTCCTCCCGGGAACACCAATGACGGGGCACTATTCCTCCCAGTAATACCAATGAAGGGGCAGCACTATTCTTCCCGGGAACACCAATGAAGAGGCAGCACTATTCCTCCCAGGAACACCAACCAGTGATGGGGCACTATCCCCCCCCAGAAATACTCACTTATGCCCTGTCAGGGCTTATTCTTTCTTTTGGATTCCAACACTGGGACAGAGGCCGGACTGGCAGGGAGGAAGGTGCGTGCCGTTAGACCAACTAATCGATAATGAAAATCATTGACAACGATTTTCATTATCGATTAATCGTTCCAGCCCAAGTGGGATGTTTTTAAAGGACACTACATAGTGGACGGACTTATAATAATATTGATCAGTGAATTATATCATGTTGGATTTGCACTATTAACAAACAATTATATATTTAACTCTTAACATTTTTTTAATGGAAGTACAGTATGTATAATGTCTAAGGGATTTGGGGAGTACAGGTTTATTATTACAATCATCAGGAGTTCAGAACTTAATGCCTCGTTCACACCATGGTGCAGAGACGTTCGTTTTTCTGCACGCGTTCTGCAAGGTCACAACAAAAACAATTGTTCTCTATGTGCCCCGTTTACACCACAACGTGCAGATTTTTTTCTGCACAGAAATCTGCAATGTGTATGCAGTTTTCTGCAAGGAAAAAACTGACACAACATCAACATTGGTGTGATTAGGGCACATAATTGACACGCATGAAAACTGATGGCAATGTGCATAAAAACTGATGTCTCTGCATCAGTTTTCATGCACGTATGACGTGAACGAGCCCTAAAGCGCAACTAAACCTTCCTATCGTTTTTAGCCAAGGAAGCTGCCATCTTTGCCTCTGTTGGATCTTCAACTGCCATGATGCTGCACTTGAGATTAGTTATGACACCAGCCGTTTGATGGTTTGACAGTTTGGTAGAGAGCAGAACCAATGTGACAGTTCCGTTCCTGGGAATGTAACGGTTTTGTGAAACTGTTAAATCGATGGGTTTAGTTCCACTTTAACTTATCTTCTTGAGTTCTTAAACCCCTTTGACTAAGGAACACACAGGATGATTAGAGTTTTCTAGTGGATATCTACTATTTATGAACCCACTGTAGTGTATTCAATATTTTACTATCATAAAAAAACAGTGCTATAATTTACTTACCTTGTAGTTATAGTCTAAAATAACCTATTTTCTATAGCCGCTTATTTTGAAAATAAAATTTTTAACATAGACAAAAGGGTTTAGAAACCAAACTTGTCTTTTCAAATTACAAAAGCATCCTGTAACCTAAGAAAAAAAAAAATCTATACTAGCATTCAAGACTATAACAGCTTTAAAAATATTGTCCAATCAATAACTCATGAATTACCATGTTAGATCTAATCTGAGTTTTATTGTTTTCATGCTAAGAAATCAACTGTACTCCTGTTTATGCAAACAGAATGATTGCATTTCAACAACAAAAAGTAAGCAGACAATTTTAGCAAAAATTATTTTTGAAAAAAAAAAAATCATGTTATAAATAAAAATTGGTAGAAAAACAGTGCAATGAAAACGTAAAAAAAAAAATGGGAAAGAAACGTAAGCTGTTGCTGCTGTTAGAGCCAATTACATCAGCACATTTTGCAATATGACTTGTACATCACCTTGACTGCCCCAGCCAATAACGCAATATGCAAATAAAAGGACAACATATGTATGGATGACAAGTACTACATGCAAAAGACTGACCACTGCAGAAGCCATTGAAACCACCAACCTGGCTGGCACCTTCTTGGCAATTATCTCCTGAAAGTTCATCTTTCTTTTGGCTCTAGGTCAATCAGTACAACACTATATTAGACAGGAGCACAGTCTTAGCAGTGTAAAAACCTCACTACTAAACATCCATACAGACAGTAGCAGTTACCTTTCAATAATGCAGAAACAGTTTATTTTTTTCCCCCTAAACACCCCAGCTTAATAATTACACTGGTTTCCTAATGATGCTGCATTGAAAGAAAATGCCAGAAAAAATAAATAAAATAAAAAAACACGTTATTGCCGTGTATCCTGCCACCATACTACAGGCAGCACTTATACCATCTGACTAGGGTGTCCCTAGTCTCTAGTCATTAAGTTTTACATGGTGAAAAATAACAGTGCAGTGATTTCAAAACAGTCTGGCTCCTCAGACTTTGCCATTATCATTTACTTTGTGCCTTAACTGAAGGTGTATAAAGGTCCCTCTCTGCAAACACTGCTTTATATGTTATGTATAATTAATTTTGAAATATGCAAAAGCAATTTTTACTTACCTGTATATTTCCTATCTAGGAGTACAGTACAAGACACAGGCAGATTATTCATACACCATGGGGTATAGGGGTGCACCTTCAGGTGATGAGACACTGGCTTAAAACCCCATACACATGGGCCGAATGCTGTCCCCCTGTCAGAACACAACATCTCAGCGGGGGAGATCGCTGTACTAAGGCTTAAGCTTTCGAGAACATGCCCCCTGAGCACCTTCCCTATAACTCTACCCCACTATGCAAAGTTAACCAAGGAATTGAAGAAAGGGTGGTCTCTGTCCTGTACTTCAAGATATGAAATTTACAGGTAATTAGAAAATTTCTCTTATCTTAAATCGTACAGTAAAGGACACAGAAAGATTATTTATACACCAAGGAACCCCAAGCAATGAATAAGAAGGGAAGGCAACAATGAGGCAAACATAACTGTGCCAACAGGCCCATATAACAAGGGTGGGAATACTCAGCTCAAAGTGCCACTGCAAGAAACTTGCAGCCTTAAGCTGCATCAGCAGAAGATTGGACATCGTACTTTTTCAAAGTTTTACCAAGTGGAACAGAAGACCAGGTCTTACACAACTTAGGGCCTTACACAACTGAGCTATGGAGGCTTGGTGATAAAATACCCAGGAAAAGTGAAGGAGGAGATTTGAGAATGCAGGTTTTTGCAACCAGATTCCATATCCATCGTGTGGTGGTGGACTTTGAAGCAGGGTATCTCTTGCAAGGTCCCAAGGACGTCTGATTTAATCAGTAGCTTCAAGGTATACTCTAATGTAATTACTCTAATCGAGATAGATTTCCTTTGGAAGCTTAGGAGCAGAGCATAAGCATCGTAGGAGAACATCCTCACGGAGGTGGAATACTGAAACTACCTTTGAAGGAAAAGATGGCCTTGTGCGTAAGACAATCTTGTCATTGTGAAGTTTGAGGAAAAGCCTTTACAGGAAAGGACCACCAGATCAGAAACATGTCTGACAGATGTGATTGTGAGCAAAAAGGCTACTTTGCAATAGATATCCTCTAAGGGACAATCCCTGATAGGTTCAAAGATGGTTTCTGCCCTGTTGAGAACCCAAGGAAGCACAGGGTGCTGCAAGGGGGGCTTAATATGAAATATACCTTAAAGCAGATCTTCATCTTCCCATGCCTTTTTTTTTAACCCCTGCTTACCTGGTGGTGGGTCCCTCACAGATCACATACTCACCCACCCAGCGATCCAGCATTGTCCCGAAGAGATCCTCTCCTCAGCAGCTGCCGCTCGGGGTTAGCAGCCATGTTTGTGTGTGACGTCACTGGGAAGCCCTCCAGCTCTTCCAGGTTCAGCCAACAAGCTTCCCGATTACATACTGCTAGGCCCGCCCTCCTCCTCTGTGAATGAAACTCTAACGCCTCCAAGTATAAGTGATGTACATATGCTAGGAGGCTCAGCGAGCACAGTATTGGAGGTGGGATCAAACATTTTTCTAGAAAAAAAAAAAAAATGTTAAGGAAAAAAATAAAATAAATAATAAACATATTTAGGAAGCAGAATGGAGGAAGGGTGGAAAGGAGAGACTTAATTTGAGGGTGAAGATTCACTTAAAAGAAAGGTTCTTTCAAGAGACAGTGATGTGAAAGGCCTTAGAATAAGAATGGATATGGCCTAGACTTTACCTTTGAGAGTGCTTAAGTCCAAGTTCTGCTCAAGACCTGCTTGTAGGAAGGCCAGAATACAAGGCACAGCAAGATCTCTAGGAAAGAAGTAGCTGTGTTCACACCAGGCAAAGAAGAGTTTCCAGGTGTGAATATATTTTTTTCTCCTTTAAATCCTGGCTTGAACAGCCATGTCATTAAAGCCAGAGTCTGAGAAGCAGGATGGAATAGGAGGGCCTTGAAATAGCAGATCTGCTCTGTTGGGAAAAGGCCAGAGATTGTCTGCCAGAAGTCAGTGTATATCTGTGTTCCAGGTTCATCTGGGGCAGTTTTGTGCAATTAGAATCACCATTTTTCTCTCTTGCATTATTTTCATTGAGGTAGGCTTTAAACTGGAGGGAAGATATAAATTAGCCTGAACTGAGACCAGAGGATTATCAATGCATCTGAAGCTGGTGCTAGAGGATTCCTGGTTCCGGCAACAAACACTGGTGGTTTGTTATTAAATCTGAAGGCTAGAATGTCCACACCTGGAGTCCCCCATTTTTTACATATCAGGTTGAAGATATCTAAAGGGCCCATTCCCTTTGATCCAGGTGATGGCAGCTAAGGTAATCAGCTTTCAGGTCGTCCACTATTACAGCCAGACTTCTGGTGCCCCTTTAATGGTTGATGTAGGACACATACATTGGATTGTCTGATTGCAGCCTAAATGGGTGTCCCTTTAGAAGGTGGGTCCATTGCTGCAGGGTCAAAAGAACCGCCCCTGAGCATCAACGTGTTTATGTGGAGCTTGGTTTGTTCCACTGACCATGTTCCTTGGACGGTCAGGGATTGGAACACCTCTCCACAGCATAAGAAACTTGCATCTGTTGTAATAACCTTCCAGTGATAGGGAAGAAAGGACTTCTCTCCACTGTTAGGGCTGCAGTGGTGATCTACCAAGACAGGCAATGCCTTGCTTGGCTGGGCAGGAGCAAGGGCAAATCAAGAAAAGGAGCCTGCTTTTTCAAGTTGGACAAGATGTTTAGCTGGAGAGTTTATGAATGGAAGTAGGTAAATGGTACTGCCTGGAAGGAGACCATTAGGCCTAGAATTCTCATAGAGAAACTCATTAAGGAATGTCTTTTTAATCTACATTTATGAGCATGTGCTATTATAGAGAACTTTATTTTCTGGGAGAAAGACTTGCTTGGGATGTGTCCAGGACCAGATACAAGTATCCAGGCTGGAGAGCAGATTTGTTGAAATTGATAACTCCGCCAAAAGCCTAATGCCTCGTACACACGACCGGTTTTCCCGGCAGGAAAACTGCCATGAGAGCTTTTGGTCGGGAATCCTGCCCGTATGTATGCTCCATCGCAGTTTTCCCGACAGGAAAACTGCGGAAAAAAAAGAGAGAACATGTTCTATTTTTTCCCGTCGGGATTCCCAGCGGACTTTTTCTCGCCGGGAAAACCGGTTGTGTGAATGCTTTTCCGAGGGGAAAAAAACTGTGCATGCTCAGAATCAAGTATGAGACGGGAGCGCTCGTTCTGGTAAAACTAGCGTTCGCAATGGAGATAGTACATTTGTCATGTTGTAACGGACTGAAAAGCACGAGGCTGAAAAGCGCGAATCGTCTCTCACCAAACTTTTACCAACATGAGGATCAGCCAAAGCAGCCCAAAGGGTGGCGCCGTTTGAATGGAACTTCCCCTTTATAGTACCGTTGTACGTGGTGTACATCACCGCGCTTAGGACGGGCGGTATTTGACGTTGTGTGTATGAGGCATAAAGCAACTTTATTGCCTTGTGGACATTTTCTGATAGCTATAACGGAGAGAGGTCCTTTGGAAGAAGGTTGTCTAGACAGCCAGCGCCTTGGAAGCCAAGTGCTCTTAGAAGGGCAATGAGAGGTGCGAAGACCTTTGTGAACACTCTGGGAGCAGAGTAAAGGCCAAAGGGCAGTAAACAAATTGATTGTCTGCCACCGTGAAGTCCAGAAAACATTAATGAGGTGAGTAAATGGGAACATGCAAATAGGCATTTTGGATGTCCATGGATGCCATATATCACCCCTGTCTCAGTGAAACAATTACTGACCTTTCAGATTCCATGCAAAATTTGGGAATTAGAAAGAATCTGTTGAAGGATTTTAGGTCCAGAAGAAGACTAATACCCCCACTGGGTTTTGGTACCATAACAAGCTTGAGTGCTTTTGAACATGTTTTGTGGTGGTACTGACAACTCCCTGGGACAAGAGATGGTTCAGGGCATTCTGCAAATCTAACGGTTCTTGAGCAGATTTTGGTTGATTTGACAGAAATTGGTGAAGGGGTTGAGAACCTTCCACTGTGTAAGTAAAACCTTCCCACCAGTGACCTCTTTGATGGACTGGTCAAGTGCCTCACCACAGATGTCTTCTTTGAAAGCGCATACCTGCAATGGGCTTTTTGAAGGCAGCTTTAGCTGTCCAAGCTTTAAGTCATAAGATTCAGTGCATGTCAATAAAGATTAGAGCCATTCTGGGGGTGACATGTTCCTAGGGCAGTGATGGCGAACCTTGGCACCCCAGATGTTTTGGAACTACATTTCCCATGATGCTCAACTACACTGCAGAGTGCATGAGCATCATGGTAAATGTAGCTCCAAAACATCTGGGGTGCCAAGGTTCGCCACCACTGTTCTAGGGTATCCACACAAAAAGTAGAGTGAAAGCAATTGCTCTATAACAGCCCAATCCTTAAATACAGGTTTAAAGGGGTTGTAATGGTTCGTCTTTTATTTTCTAAATAGGTTCCTTTAAGCTAGTGCATTGTTGGTTCACTTACCTTTTCCTTTGATTTACCTTCTAAATGTTTTTTTTCTTTGTCTGAATTTCTCACTTCCTGTTTCTCCTCACTAAACTTCACACCATCATCCGAGTGGTGTGGAGTCAGCCAGAACAGCTTACTGAGGAGGAACAGGAAGTGAGAAATTCAGACAAAGAAAACAAAGAAATAAAAAAAGTTTAGAAGGGAAATCTAAGGAAAAGGTAAGTGAACCAACAATGCACTAGCTTAAAGGAACCTATTTAGAAAATAAAAAATGAACCTTTACAACCCCTTTAAGTTGGTTGTTCAGTCCATTTAGCTGCAGTTTGACATACTGAAATTGCAGCGAAAGCTTGTTGCAGGGCTGGGCTTGTAAGAGTAAATAGTCTTTAGGAGCGCCTCAACCTTTCGTTCTACAGAATCTTTGAAAGAAGGAACCTTTTCAATATGCAAAGTGACAGGTTTGTTTAAGACAAAGACTGCAGGATCAACTACAGGAATAGCCCACTTCTTTGCAAACTCTTTTTCCAATGGATAGGGGGGGGGGGGACAAAAGTCCTTTTTGGAGTGATTCACTTCCCATTTACTGCAGATTCGATCTTTTAATGAACAGGGAATGTTCTGCAGATCTCCTTGTACCCACAAGGGTGTGGTGAGACAGAGGAGAGTGAGGCTGTACGATGCCAAGGCATTTGTAGACAGAGGCAATGACCTTTTCAACAGTCAAAATTAGTTTTGCATTGATGCCAGGTTTGTATCAGCAAGTATGAGTACTCATACTTTTGGTCAAGTACTCACTGATACCAAGTACTGATAGTTTGCGGTGCGATATGTGTCAATACAAAAAAAATTGGTGTCCAAATTGCATGCAATTTCCCCCACTCTTAATGTTTGTGTGCGTGCGTATTAAGAAAGGGAAAAGTGCCATCTATTGGTCATTTATACCAATGCTTGGTATGCGTGCATCCCTAGTAGAGTATCATGCAGCGTGAAGCTCTATCTTCAATATAAAGACAATCTTCCACAGCTTCCGCCAACACAGCCTCAATACCCTGTTTATTACCTTCTGTGTCTACATCCTTTAGGATCAGCATATCGGGATCCAACTCAGGTTATAAAGTGGGAGTAGAAGGGGCGTGGTGTTTTTGGGCCCTGGATGAAGATGGCTCTATTAAGGTCATAATCTGAGAAAATGTGACAGATGCAAAGAATTCGGTTTTAGTCAAATAGACAACTTGTTGCGTGGCTGAAAGTGAGCTAGAATAGGATCCAGAGACCGCAAACAATCACCTTGTAAATCAACCCATTTAGTTTAAAATAGAAATGAAAGGCAAAACATTTGTGTATAGAAATTGAAAAAAAAAAAAATATATATTTTTTTTTTTAAATATAAGTGATTACATTACCTCCGTTCTCAGCTGCAGAAGAGCTGGGAGAGGAGAAGCAGCATTACACGGAGCTTCCCAGTCAATGGCTGTGCAGGGGGTGTGTGTCAGGACAAGTCTGGTCATTGGAGGAGAGCACACCGAGTTCTCAGCATAGCTAGAGAACTGACCACTGTGTTTTCCTGCTTAGTGTGGTCAGTTTGTAAGTGGAAAAGAGGAGGTACTGGCAGGAACACCAGGGATTTCACACAAAGGAAGAAATACAAACAGAACACTTTTTCATACAAGTACATGGTACAGCAGGCACATATCAGGAATATGAAATGTTGGGTTTACAAACTAAGAGCCAGCACTTTCCAAACATAACCTGTCCACAATGCTAGACTGTATAAAAAGTCCAGACTTCTCTTGTATTAGTGGGCATACCCCCAAAGGGTCTTCAGGGACTGGGTTCCGTAGCAATAGACCACGGTCCTGGACCTGTATAGCACCCTGTGCTTAAATCAACATGTTACACCAAGTGCAAAGTTGAGCACCAACGCATGATCCAGCGCCCAAAGCAACATTACAGGTTGTTCCCCACAGTGTGGGGTCCAGGCAATGCTCCAAAGATTTTACAGAGGCTGCCCCAATCAGGATACACTACTCATATGTTGGTATGAGAAGACCATGCCGAGTTAATTGAAGAAGTTAAAGATAAAATAAAGAAAATAAATACATTTGTGAAGGAGAAAACGTCCATCACCTTCAGACACTAACACAAACCTGAGGACTCACGGAGTGGAGTAGGTTATAGAGGAAGAACCCAGGGTGCATGATCTCAAACGCTTTGCCAGTGTCTAATCACCTGAAGGTACACGCCTATAGCCCATGATGTATGAATAATCTGCATGTGTCTTGTTATACAAAATAGGATCATTTATTTTTATTTTTTACTTATGATGGAAAAAAGAGGGAGGAAATTTCTCTACCAAATCCAAGAAGGGTCCCTGGCAGTTCTACTGCTAATGCCAACTAGTTAGTTCCCCTTTTATTGTGTCATGTATAGATAGCCAAATAGCACAATATGTACAAATTGCTTCGAGGCTTCCTGGCTGTAACAACAGAGAAAGAATTGGGAATATTTTAAAATATATGGAGGCCTATGACATTTGCAATTAAAGTGAACCTGTGGGGAGAACAAATAGTTCATACAGACAGTGTCAATAAATAACAGGCACCCATGACCCAGGAAAATGGGAGTGCTTTCCTACTAATTATTAACCATCTTTGACCAACAGGAAGGTGTGTGGTGTAGCAGACAGCTGGCCAATAAAAGTGACCATGAAAGCTGGTTGGTATTTGTAGAGCAGATTGAGGGGTTTTTTTGGTAGCATTCTTGGGAGCTCTCTAGGACATAAGGACTAGCTTGCAGACACCTGGAATTGCTCAATATGTAATGTCAATGCTCTGTAATACTCTGCAGGCGCTTGAGGGAAAAAAAAAGCTAATGTATTTTTACTTTTTTTTTTCCAAAAGGTGAACTTGGGAAGGTTGCAGTGAAGAAATTGTCTGCTCCCGGCATGGACAGTGACTATTGATAGCGGCTATATCAGTCGCTAGCGATAATAGAAAGTGAATCCCACAGGCTGGTTATACCCAAGAAGATCGATCATCTTGGTATATTCAGCCTGCCCACAAACGGTTCAAATCTCGGTCGGGTCCTGCTGAATCAGCCAAGATTCGAACAGTCTATGGCCAGCCTTAGTTTTTAAGCAAATACATACGTTTCAATACTCCTATATTAACCAGACATATTACTTTTGCATCTTGTTTCCTGTCACAAAAGTGTAATCAGAAATCTGCTCAGCTGAGTGATTATGCAAATCTCATTTTATTTGTTCTGCTGGTAGCCAAGCTTGCCCATTTAACAAGTGTAGACAAAGCCATTACTATCGCTTCAGAAGTTGCCAATCACCATGTGTGAGGTAGAGCTATACAGCTCCAATGTCAGTGAAATCACTGTACTAGATCTACTATGCAGTCAGGAAAAGCAATTTCCTTGAGGATTCTGAGACATAGACCTAAAAGAATACACAATAGTATAACAATCACTTGCCTATTATTTCAGCATTATTTCAAGTTTTTAAAGATGGAAATTGATCTCAGTAATAAGCAAACATTTTTAGATTTTATGTTTGGTCCTCAGAATTATTAGTTTATAAAAAAAATGTCTTTGGCTACATTGTGATAAATACAAAAGTGGCAAAACCCATATATTTATTTTCTGATTCCTTTAGGTTCATTATGAAAAAATTATGCTCAATTTTGCATTATCCCTAGAATAAAGGCACACAATTGGTTGCATGGCCATTTATCTATATTTAAACACAAAGTACAAGCTCATGGCAATACTACACAAGTCATTTTAAAAACGTAATAAAACGACCTAATCCTGCAACAGCAGCAATATGCATGTGTCGTTTATGTTGCCCGTGAGCACATTTACAATGCAGTGGAGTATTTGTGTCTAAATGGCGCCATCTTGAGGAAGCTTAACAGGATTAAAATTGAAAAAAAAAAAAAAAAAAAACACAAACCATATAAAAGGAGATATCAACATTGATCAGCAGCTATAAACCCTGCTTGCCCAACACTCTTCACTGAAAGTACTGTGGTGGGTCCCAGCAGTGAAAAGGCATAGACATATCAGGTTGATACCTGCACACCTATGGCCAATTTTTTACCCCAAGTTCATGTTTACCCAGGCAGCAAAGGTGAGCACTTGGTTCTTGCCAACAGATGCGGAGTGCTCCACACTGGAAACTGATGTATAACAATTTCAACACGTCGTACTTAAACTTTTGGTTTGTTGGTAGGCATCGAAGGGTTTTCTATTTACAATGGTAAGATAGCTTGGTTGGATGTCTGGATTGCCAGGAGTTCATAGTGGATTTACAGGATTGAATTTTTCATGCACTGAGAGAGCATTTGTTTATCCTTACAACTGGTGAAGTGTAGCAGTATACTAAACTGGTCAGGTCTCCAGATGCTAACGATATACAAAAGAAGAGTTTGTATTTTTTTCCATATGCACTGCATTTGGAAAGCTGGAGCCTGTCATCACACCTCTCCAGTTTTCCCTAAATATTACACGTTCCATTCATAAAACATTTCTTCTTTACACATTGTAAACTTATTGTGTTACATGAATTTGTAAGTCCCCAGTCACACCGGTACAACTTGTCATGCAATTTGATAGTTTCATAGTTAGATAGCAATGGAAGCAGTCAAATAGGTGTGACTGGGGACTTACAAATGCAAGTAACAAAATAAGTCCACAACGTGTAAAGAAGAAATGTTTTATGAATGGAACGTGTAATATTTAGGTAAGCAGCTGCACCAATTTTTAAAGTAGTTCCTCCACTACTTTTTGCAAGTTCAGGTGCGACTTGCATAGACATCTGTGCATGAAGTCGCACGGACATGCGACTTTGAAATCGTGCGGCTTCAAAGTGAAGTCGCACAATTTCCAAGTTGGATTCAGTGTGACAGAAGACTAAAACATCCCTGAGGTTTGAACCTGCTTGTGAACATTTTGAATTTGATATGGGGGTATACACTGACCAAGTATGGATGAAATAATTTTCATCCATTTATTTAGTTGCTTACGGTATATTTAAAAGTTATGTTCACCTTTGTGAATTTTTTTCAATAAATGCACACATTTTTGGGAAGAAAAAATAATGTACGCTTATTCTTTTTCACAGGAGCCTGCACCCGCAATGCCAGCCTCCTGCACACACTGCCTGCACTACGAGGATGCTCATCAATGCCCTCAAAGTCCACTGAGAACTACAGTATAATCCTGCGGCGGCAGGTGGGATTTTAAGTCATTCATTCATGCATCGTTTTTAAAGCTGCAGATTCACACTATTCAAGACAGCTGGATAATGGTCTGGAGACTAAAAATACTTTTAAACAACTCAAAGTAATGATAAGAAAAGAATTGTGTGTAAATGCTAGTATATTAAAGTTACAAAAAGTGTAGCTGCTGGCTTTTAACCACTTCCCTACCCGCACATAGTCAAATGACGTCCACAGATGGGATCTCCCATCCTGGGTGGACGTCATATGACGTCCTGGGCTTTGTGGGGGGATATCTGAATGATGCCTGCATCTAGAGGCATCATCCAGATATCCTTCTATTCTGCTGGCGATTCTGTGCACAATAAGAACGATCGTTCTTATAGGCGGCGGGAGGGGACATCCCCCCCCTCCTGCCGCCATCGGGTGCTTCTCGGGGCTCTCCCGTGCCATCGGGGGCCCGGAGAATGAATCGTGCAGCGCCGGATAGGAAGCTTAGAGATGACTGGTGACCAGATGGTCACCAGTCATCTGTATGACCGTCGGAGGCCCGGGCGCGATGTGATGACGTCACGCCCGGGTTCTCAAAAGTAAACAAAGCCGCCATTGCGGCTAGTAAGCATGAGATCGTGACATTTTTTTGCACGATCTCATGCTTTCCAGCCTGGAGGAGAGATGTGGGGCCTTATTGACCCCGCATCTCTCCATAAAGAGGACCTGTCACACACCATTCCTATTACAAGGAATGTTTACATTCCTTGTAATAGGAATAAAAGTGATCAAAAAAAAAAAAAAAAATGTAAAAAAAGTGTAATAAAATGAAGTAAAATAAAAAAATAATTTTTTTTTTTTTTTAAACGCCCCTGTCCCCGGTAGCTCGCGATCAGAAGCGAACGCACACGCAAGTCCCGTCCACATATTTATAGCCATTCAAACCACATATGTGAGGTATCACCGCGTGCGAGCGTGTGCAACAATTCTGGCACTAGACCTCCTCTGTAACTCTAAACTGGTAACCTGTAAAAATTTTCAAGGCGTCGCCTATGGAGATTTTTAAGTACCGAAGTTTGGCGCCATTCCATGAGTGTGCGCAATTTTAAAGCGTGACATGTTAAGTATCTATTTACTTGGCGTAACATCATCTTTCATATTTTACAAAAAAAAATTGGGCTAACTTTACTGTTTTGTTATTTTTTAAATCATGAAACCATTTTTTTTCCCCAAAAAAAGGTGTTTGAAAAATGATTGCGCAAATACCGTGCAAGAAAAAAAGTTGCAATGACCGTCATTTTATTCCCTAGGGTGTCTGCTAAAAAAAACATATATAATGTTTGGGGGTTCTGAGTAATTTTCTAGCAAAAGAATGACGATTTGTACATGTAGGAGAGAAGTGCCATAATAACCCCGGTATTGAGGTGGTATAAAAAGCCCGGTGTTGAAGTGGTTAACATACACTTACCTGTTCCACTGTCCAGCGACGCTCCGCTCCTCCCCCCCCTTCTCCGCCGGCGCCTCCATTCATAGTGTGGGCACCCAGCCGTGACAGCTTTCGGCTTCACGGCTGGGCACTCACTGCGCATGCACGAACGGCGCAGCACTCTCCGAGTGGACAGGCGATCGCCTGGGACCTGTCACATCCCAGGTGATCGCCTACAGGATGGGGCCGCCAAAAGGCGATATGACAAATCGCCTAGGCGGCCCCAGGGCGGAAGGAGGAAGTGGGACAGGAAGTCCCACTCCTACTGAAGCCCCCACTCCCCCCCCCCCCAAAAAAAATGACATGCCAAATGTGGCATGTAAGGGGGCGAGGAGTGGATTAAGCGGAAGTTCCAAATTTGGGTGGAACTCCGCTTTAACCTTATAACTAGGAAACCAGACACTTTTCTATGCAAGGTCCAAGTGCTGTAGAAACATCAATATCCCTGCATCACTTATAGAGAATAAATGTAATATGCAAAATGATGCCACTGCAGGTCAGGTGGCTGCATTGTCCCCCCATTAGCGTGTAGAAAAACAAGTTGACATGCAGACATATCCACTATCTGCTCTAGGCAGCAACATCTTCTGTTAATTTGCAGTGGAGAAAGACATGATTCAGAGAAAAGCAGAAAGGCCACAGAGCCGTGCCTTCTTCAAATATGTGGGCTGTGCATGGCTCTCAACAAGAAAAGAAAAAATGATTAAAAGTGTTTTTAAAACAAAAACAGGTGGCATTTTACATTATAAAGATGGGGGCTATAAGCAGCATCATTTTGACTCAAGAGTTTAGTGTGGCTTTAATATACATTTTACAATGGAGGCTATTAAAATGCTGCAACAAATGTTACCATCCTAACCGATTTGGGTCATAAATTAAGAAATATTAAATATTATTGGAATCTTTGAAGGCTACTGTTATTAAATAAACAGCCAAGGTTTCTGAAGATTATGTGACTGAGACAGACCAAGTTTTAATTTGGCCACGATACCAGAGCTCTGAAAATGGAAAAGGATTTGAAGGGAAAGATAAAAAT
The DNA here is from genome assembly GCA_029206835.1 of Rana muscosa. NCBI lineage: Eukaryota > Metazoa > Chordata > Amphibia > Anura > Ranidae > Rana > Rana muscosa. Next base: position 736,835,222 of record CM055116.1, read on the forward strand.
GTAGGATAAAATTTAATATCTAGCTTTCTGAAAATGCTAGTTGCAAACTGCAGTACTTCACGAGCCAGTGACCAAGAACTAACATGGCGATTATAAATTCTGGCTACTCTGCCTGCATGCTTGCTCTGAGTCTGTGAGTTAAAGTTATAATAATACTCTGGCACATGTGATCAATTTGTCTCATCCCTTGTTTAACAGTTGGACTTATTAGCTAAAGCAGGGTTTGACAAATATCGTTTGAATCTAGGAGCCAGCTAAAAAAAGTTAGGAGGCAGTTTTTTTTTTTGGTATTAGGGTACTTTCACATTGAGGCGTCGCGAGCGTTGGCGGTTAAAGTGCCGCTTTACCGTAGTTTTTGCCGCAATTTTCGGCCGCTAGCGGGGCGCTTTTAACCCCCGCTAGCGGCCGAAAAAGGGTTAAGACTGCCCGCAAAGCATCACGGCCGCGCTGCCCGATTGATTTCAATGAGCAGGGGCGCTTTAGGAGCGGTGTATTCACCGCTCCTACAGCGCATCAAAGATGCGGCTGGCAGGACTTTTTTTTACCGTTCTGCCAGCGCACCCCTCCAATGTGAAAGCCCTCGGTTGTGTACGATGGACACAGCCGGTGACAGATGGTGCCGCTCCACAGCCTGCGAGCGGCACCTTCTGAGAGGACGGTCAATCTGTTAACGGCTGGCCAGGAAGGTGTTAAGAACCGTGGTTTGTCGCCATGCCACAGGTGTGCGCATATGTAAAGCATGGCATGTTAGGTATCTATTTACTTGGTGAAACATCTTTTCTATTTTACCAAACAATAGCATATTATATTGTATTGTGTGCAATAAATTCAATAAAGTGTAATTTTTCCCAAAAATTGTCGTTTAAAAAAAAAAAAAGGCGCTGTGCAAATGTTGTGCGACATAAAAAATTTCTCTCAGGACATTTGCTTTAAGAAAATATATAATGTTTAACATGTACAAAAAAAAATTGTGCTGAAAAAGCCCCCCTCGGCTTATGAGTCATGTACCCGATCTCCTGGCACTGTGACATGCAGTATTAACTGCAGTCGGTGGCCGTCCAGTGTAACAAAGCCCCGCCTCCTCAGCCACCGACTGCAGTTAAGACTGCACGACACAGCGGGAGATCAGGTATGTACATGAGGCACGCAAATGGGCACAGTGAGGCACGCAAATGGGCACAGTGAGGTGCCGTGAGGCTGCAAATGGACACAGTGAGGCACAGTGAGGCTGCAAATGGACACAGTGAGGCTGCAAATGGACACAGTGAGGCACAGTGATGCTGCAAATGGGCATTGTTGACCCTCTTTTCCACTTACAGTAGCTACTGCATTTCTCACCCTAGGCTTATACTTGAGTCAAAGTTTTCCCAGTTTTTTGTGGTAAAATTAGGTGCCTCGGCTTATACTCTAGTATATACAGTATTTGAACTGATTATTTCTGCAAGGCCATGTCCCTTTTTAAAAGGATTCTGGATGACGCTGTCCCTGCCGTTTATTTTCTTAACCTCTTCTAGTCCAGACACTTTCAATCCCTTCCTGCCAAGGCCATTTTTTTTAGCTCTATGCGCTGTCACACTTTGAATAACCAATTAGTCATTCAAAATTGTACCCAAGTGAAGTTATCTTTTTTTGACACAGAATTTTCTTTTGGTGGTATTTAATCCCCACTGTGTTTTTGTTTTCCTGCTATTTAAATGAAAAAAATACCGAAAATATAAAAAAAAAAAAAAAAAAAAAATTTTTGCATTGTTTCAGTTTTAAAATTTTGCAAATAAATATCCTTTCTTCGTAAATTTAAGTCAAAATGTATTCTGCTACTTTTTTTGGTAAAAAAAAAAACCCAAATCAGTGTAGATTACTTAAAGGGGTTGCTCCACCAGGAAAAATTTTTTTTAAAGCCAGCAGCTACAGCTACAGCAGCTGCTGGCTTTTAATATTTGGACACTTACCTGTCCTGGAGTCCAGCGACGTCCGCAGCAGAGGACGAGCGACCGCTCGTCGCTCTGCTGCTCCCTCCACCATCCTCGCTGAGGGAACCAGGAAGTGAAGCCCTGCGGCTTCATGCCCGGTTCCCTACGGCGCATGCGCGAGTCGCGCTGCGCCGTTCTGATTGGTGCTCCTGTGTTCTGGGAGCCGAGTGTCTCCCAGAACACCAAGGGAAGTCTGCGGGAAGTGACGTAACTCCCGCAGATTCCCGGAGACAGGACTCCCGGATGTGGGTGAAAATACCTGTCTTAGACAGGTATCTTCACCCCCCTCCCCCCTGAAAGGTGTCAATTGTGACACCGGAGGGGGGGAGGGTTCCAAATAGCAAAAGTTGCTATTTAGGGTGGAGCTCCACTTTAATCTGTGTGATAGTTATAGCGTCTACAATGGTACTATGGTATATATTTGAAAATTGATCAATCATGTACTGATTTTCATTTCTTGAGGCCCTAAAATGGCAGGACAGTACAAATACCCCTCAAGTGTTCCCTTTTGGAAAGTAGACAATACGGGGTATTTATTTAATAGGCATGGCAAGATTTTTAAGTTGATATAGAACTAAATTTTTAGAAAAAAGCAAAAAAAGTTTGTCCGATGGAGCGTACACACGGTCGGATTGTTGGTCTAACTTGCTCAAAATGAAGTTTGTTGGCCAAAAGTCAGACCGTGTAGGGGGCATTAGACAATATCTCTGCATCTGCTCCTGAAGAGTAGCGCTACAGCTACGAAACGCGTCGAGCTAATAGATGCCTTCCCTGCTGTTTCTTTTTATTCAAGATACCATGATTACGGTTCACTGGAATATACCTATATATTACTTACTGTGGGAATATGTTGCAACTAGTCTGGTGTGTCATCATTATGTCATTACTGTGGCTCTAGGCCAATATGCTATCAGTGTGTCATTATGCTATTCTGTTAATTTATTACTATGTATCATGTCATGGAATAAAGGGATTTTTATAACAGCTTACCTGTAAAATCCTTTTCTTGGAGTACATCACGGGACACAGAGCGACTTAGTCATTACTAATGGGTTATATAGATTACCTTCAGGTGTTGGCACTGGCCAATTCCAAACCGGAAGTACCCTCCCCTATATAAGCCCCTCCCACCCGGGAGCACCTCAGTTTTGTAGCCAAGCAATAAGTGTCCCAAAAAGAGGGGTGGGAGCTCTGTGTCCCGTGATGTACTCCAAGAAAAGGATTTTACAGGTAAGCTGTTATAAAAATCCCTTTTTCTTTTTCGTACATCACGGGACACAGAGCGACTTAGTCATTACTAATGGGACGTCCCAAAGCAATGCCAAATGAGGGGAGGGATACATAAGCTGGGCGCCATCAGGCATGAGGATCTTTTGCGGCCTGCAACACACTGCGCCCAAAGGCGACATCCTCCTGACTTCTAACGTCTACCTGGTAGAACCTAGTAAACGTGTGTACCGAAGACCATGTTGCGGCCTTACATACTTGAGCCAGGGAGGCCTGGTGATGCACTGCCCATGAAGTTCCAACTGCTCTTGTGGAGTGCGCCCTAACTTTGAACGGAGGCGGTCTCTTTCTCAAGCCATAGGCTTGTATTATGACCTGTCGAATCCACTTGGCTAAAGTAGATTTTGATGCTGCCTGACCCTTTCTGGGGCCTTCCGGCAGAACAAATAAAGAATCCGTTCTGCGAATCTGAGCAGTGGCTTTTAGATAAGCTTTAACTGCTCTTACTACATCCAAAGAATGTAATAACTTTTCCTCTACCGAGCTAGGTTTGGGGAAAAAAGAAGGAAGAACCACATCTTGGTTCAAATGAAACCTCGATACCACCTTAGGAAGAAAGGCTGGATGAGGACGTAATACTACTCTGTCCTTATGGACAACCAGATATGGCTCCTTACAGGACAAGGCGGCTAATTCCGATACTCTTTTAGCCGAACAAACGGCTTCTAAGAAAATCAATTTCCTGGTGAGAAGAACCAAGGAAATGTGTTGTAATGGTTCAAACGGTTGTTTCTGTAGAACCGACAGAACCAGGTTTAAGTCCCAAGGACATATGGGAATACTAACCGGAGGGCTAATACGCATCACTGCTTGTATAAAGGCTTTGACTAGTGAATGCGAAGCCAAGGGCCTTTGAAAAAATATTGACAAGGCCGAAATCTGACCCTTGATAGTACTCAAGGCAAGCTTCCTATCTACAGCCCACTGTAGGAAGTCCAAAATCCTCCCTATCACGTACTTACGTGGATGCCATTTCCTGGCCTCACACCACGTAATGTACGCTTTCCAGATCCTATAATAGATCTGCCTGGATACCGGTTTCCTGGCATTGATCATGGTAGATACCACAGAATTAGAGAGCCCTCTCTTTTTCAGAATGTGGGCTTCAATAGCCAGGCCGTCAAACCTAGGGCTGGTAAGGAAGGGTGGTATATCGGTCCCTGCGACAGCAGGTCCGGACGATGTGGGAGGGTCCAAGGACTCCTCACTGACATTTTTACAATCTCCGCGTACCATGCCCTTCGGGGCCACGCTGGAGCCACCAGAATCACTGGTTTCTTTTCTACCCTGATTCTGCGGAGTAATCGCGGTAACAATTGTGGCGGTGGGAATGCATATATCAGCTTGAACTGATCCCAAGGGAACACTAGGGCATCCGAGCCGCAAGCTAGGGGATCCCTTGTGCGAGACACAAATCTGTCCACTTTTGCGTTGAATCTGGATGCTAGCAGATCTACATCCGGTGTTCCCCACCGTTGGCATATTGCCTGGAAAACCTCGGGGTGAAGAGACCATTCCCCCGGGCATAATTGTTGGCGACTTAGAAAGTCCGCTCTCCAATTTTCCACTCCTGGGATGAAAACCGCGGATATGGCTGGGACATATTTTTCTGCCCACTCCAGGATGCAATTTGCTTCCCTCTGGGCTGCACGACTCTTGGTGCCACCCTGGTGATTGATATATGCCACTGCCGTGGCATTGTCTGATTGAATTCTGACAGGGGACCCTTGGAGTTTGGATGTCCATGCTACTAGGGCATACCGGGCTGCTCGTATCTCTAAGAGATTGATGGGCAGGGCCTTTTCTGCTTCTGACCACTTGCCCTGGAGAGACCATTGCTCCAGTACTGCCCCCCAGCCTATGAGGCTGGCATCTGTAGTGACCACCTTCCAAGAAACCGGACTGAAGGGTTTCCCTCTTTCCAGATTCTGGGGCACCAACCACCAATGGAGGCTCTTGCGAACGGAAGGGGACAGGGACATTGGTAAGTCTAAAGCCTGAACTTTTTTGTTCCAGGCTGACAGTATGGCCCTTTGCAAATTCCTTGAATGGAATTGACCGTAGGGTACCGCTTCGAATGAAGCCACCATCTTTCCCAGCAGCCTCATGCAGAGGCGTATGGATGGTTTTCTTTTTGTACCCACTAAGTGGGTCAAATCTTTTAAAGACGACACCTTCTCTGGAGGTAAGAAAATCTTTCTCTGATTTGAATCCAGCCTTAGCCCTAAGTATTCCAGACTTTTGACTGGTCTTAGAGCTGACTTGTCCCGGTTGATAATCCAACCGTGATAATACTCGATTGTCTTGTGAATAGCTACTTCCAGCTTTTCCACTGAGTGGTCTATTAGTAGCAGGTCGTCTAGATATGCCATTATCGTTACACCCTGTGTTCTTAGATTGGCCAATAATGGGGCCAGAATTTTTGTGAACACTCGTGGTGCTGTGGCCAGACCGAAAGGTAAGGCTCTGAACTGAAAATGGCGCCCTTCTACTGCAAAGCGTAGAAATTTCTGGTGGGCCGGAAAGATGGGAATATGCAGATAAGCATCCTTTATGTCGATCGAGGCTAGCCATTCCTGCCCTTGTAGGGCGGTGGCCACCGATCGGATCGACTCCATCCGAAAAGTCCTGATATTTAGGAACTTGTTTAGCCCTTTTAGATTTAATATGGGCCTCACGTCCCCATTTGGTTTGGGGACTGTGAAAAGGTTCGAGTAAAACCCGAATCCGCTTTCTTCCAGGGGAACCTTCATGATTACACCTTGGAGCAATAGTTGTTCTAGTGCCAGAAGGAGGGATCCTCTCTTTTGGGGATCTCTTGGCACGTTTGACCTCATAAATTGGGCAGGAGGAGTGCCTTTTAACTCCAGCTTGTATCCCAGACTTACTGCGGAGAGCACCCATCTGTCTCTGATGGTGGCCCGCCAGGTCTCTGTGAACAACTGAAGTCTTCCCCCCACCCGATTGAGTGGGGGCAACGCTTCATGCCTTGGGGGGAGGTTTTGTACCTCTCTTGATCCAGGGCTTCTTGTTACCCTGTGATTGTCCCTGATTTCTGCCCCCTGAAATTGACCGCGGAGGCCGTCGGAACTGCTTCACAGCCGATGTGCCCGGGACTGGAGAAGTAGGCCTCTTAAAAGAAGGACTTCTACCCTTGTTCTTAACCGGTAAGAGTGAACTTTTACCGGCAGAAATTTTCTGGATATATTTGTCCAGATCTTCTCCAAATAAGCGTTCTCCATGAAATGGGAAGCTAACCAGCAGTTTTTTACAGGGAGCTTCAGCAGACCAGTTTTTGAGCCACAGAAGCCTACGCATATGTACTATAGACAGCGTAAAGCGGGAGGCCTGTTGGATTGTATCCTTTATGGCGTCCACCGCAAAACACAAGGCTCTAGGCAGGTCAGCTAGGGCAAGAGCCTGCTGATCTGGTAAGTCCCTTAAGACTTGTTTCAACTGATCTTTCACTGCTTGGCAGACTCCAATCGCTGCTACCGCAGGTTGTGTCACCATACTTGCTGTAGAGAAAGCAGATTTTAGTAAAGACTCCAATTTTTTATCTATTGGGTCTTTGAACATTGGAACATTATCTACTGGACATGTCAGTGATTTGTTAACAGAAGAGATGGCTGCGTCCACTGTAGGGACCCTCCATTTTCTTATGAACTTATCCTCCATGGGATAGATCACCGGAAATCTCTTGGGGGGAGCAAATATTTTATCAGGATGCTCCCAATCCTGGTAAATAAGCCCTTCTAATAAAGGGTGGATTGGGAAGGAACAGACAGCCTGGGGAGCTTTTAGCGACCCCAGCGAGGAAACCGTAGTGGATGGTGGTTCCGCCAGAGGCATTTTAAATGCTGATCGGACCATATTAGTCAGAGACTGAACCCATAATCTTTCAGCCTGAGAAGCTGAGAAAGGTTCTTCCACTGTTGATTCCTCCATAACTGAATCAACCTCATCCTGATCCCCTTCAGGTAGGTCGATCTCTGTGTGGGGCTGTTCCTCCACTAACAGGCACTCTGAAGGAGGAGACGGAGATCGGACGCGCTTTTCCTGAGACAGGGAAGCAGCGATCAATGCTGTTAATCTCTCTTCCAATCCTCCCAGAGTTGAGGATAAAACCTCCTCTGTTATATATACAGGAGCAGGTGGACTGGGGACAGCCGCAGCACCAGGCATTCCTGCGGGGTTTCTACGGCTACTGACCTCTGAATTCTCAGGGGAGATTGGTGCAGTACAAGCATGCCCAATATCCTCAGAGCCCGATGGAGACCCCTTTGGCTTCCTGGAAGATCTATTTCCGGAGCGTCTGGACGACATATCCTTTAAGCACAAAGCTGAGGTATTCCCGTCGTCATACACCAATTTTGCTGGTAATAGTCTAACACAGGTGCTGCTATATACCAGCTGGTGTCCACTAAAGTGCCTTTCTATGGGGATGCCTGCATCAACCGCCTCTGTGTGCCACTGTTTGTTGCTAGCTCTGTTTGCATGCAGCTGACACTTGTACTGTGTCTTTTAACCATGCTGGGACGCCCGCACATGCGCAGAAGCGCCGCGGCGCGCATCGAGCGTCATCCACCCGCCCCGCCCCTTTTTTTCATAGGAGGCGCGTGCACGCGCCCGCGCGCGCGCCCGTGCGCCATTGGCGCCCTTTTCGAAATCAAACAGGGGACTAGGAGCCAGGGCCCTTTTTGCCGGAGGGCCTGTGCGGTGGATGAGCGCAGCAACAGGGCAGAGGAAGTGGATTCCCACAGAGAAACTTACCAGCTGCCTGGATCTTTTGACTTGAGAAAACCAAAGATCCACATGACAAGAAAAATGGACTACAGCGGCCTCTAGTGGTTTAACACAGGTACCGCGGTCCCTGTTTTTTTTTTTTTTTTTTTTTCTTGACTACTATTAAAATTTTACATTTTCAGTAGTTATAGGCAAACACAGATATTTAGCGGGAATACCGTTAGGTAACAGACAGAAAGACAAATTAGGCTTGGGGGTCCCCCAATAGAACCAAGTTCCTGGGGGCCCCCACTTACCTGATCCCCGCCGCAGGACTTTGTTTGGTCCACAGAAGTCCAAACTTCACCTATCACGGCAGGCATTGTAATTAAACCTTCAGGGACCGGGTTCCCAAGGATTCCACTCCCCTGGACCTGTATAGCACCCTGCACAGACAACATCTTGGTCGTGGGTATGACCAGAGCTCTGGATCCCAGGGTCCAGCCCTCCTAAGAGAAGCATTACAGGCAAAACCTTGCTCTTCTGCTGCAAGGCCCGGGTACCGACCGTTTAGCTATGAAGCTTTTTTGGTGGGATCCGGAACAGCTTACTAAGGCCCAAAAGAACCTGTACGCAAGCCCAGTGAAACACATGTTACTCTTTGGCCAACACCTTAGACACTGGCAAAAAACTGAGGTGCTCCCGGGTGGGAGGGGCTTATATAGGGGAGGGTACTTCCGGTTTGGAATTGGCCAGTGCCAACACCTGAAGGTAATCTATATAACCCATTAGTAATGACTAAGTCGCTCTGTGTCCCGTGATGTACGAAAAAGAAAAAAGTTTTTTACTTTACTATGATGGTTACTACATGTCTATGCATTTACTATATGGCACTATAGATGGCTCCACCACGAGACAGCATTATAGTACCATGCAATGCTATTTTCCTGGCTGCATGCTTCAATTCAAAGTCCCAAAAAAAAATTGGTTCTTCTATATCAACCTATCGGGGATGGAGGTACATCTAGCTGGCCTCACCTAAAAGTCCCAACCTCTTAGTTTCAATTCAAGATTTTTAAGTTATTTTTTGTCACAATTTTTTTGAAAATGAAGACCTCAAATAAAATATGTTCTTTTGGACACAAAGTTGCCATTTTTTACAAGTGGTTTCTCCACACAGCATATGCATACTTATGCCCCGTACACACGATTCGAATATCGTACGACAGATCGCATGACTTTTTTCGCTTAATATTCGCAAGTAAAATTAAATAGGTTATTAAAGTCTCGTACGACAGAAAAAAAAAATCGGAAGTGATGTCATGTGTTGTAATGTATTTGTATTGTATTTTCGGACGACAACTGTACTGACTAAACGAAAATCGTACGATTTGTTATCGTGCGAGGAAAATTTTCGTGCATGTCCGATAAAATAATATCGGATGAACTGTCATAATCGGCTCTCGAAGCTCTGTACTAACGATCCGATTATCGTACGATTCTTCCTCGGACAACATTTTTCGTACGATATTCAGATCGTGTGTAAGGGGCCTTAGAATTACATCCCAAGAACACATTCTGCTATGCCTCCCAGGTATAGGGATACCACATGCATAGAGGGCCCAAAATCCAAGGAGCACCTTTTAAGGGTCATAAATGACGCATCTAATTTCCAGACTACCTATCACATGTCGGACCGGCGGCAGTACACATGGGCTGAATGTCGGCCGGTTTCTACTGAACTGCCTAATGTCGCCTGACATTCGGCACATGTGTACTAGGCTTAAGGAAACTTTATATTCAATGATCCCGTTTTCATCCAGGTGGGCTCCTATTGTGCATTTTAAAATATCTTGCTTGCTGCAGTTTACATGCGTTGTCCAGGAATAACCCTTTACATATCGATCAATACTATTACATGCAAAATGTGCTAGGGGTTTTGATGCCGAGCTCTGCACAGAAAGTATTTTTCATATGAAAATTGCATAGCGAAATGCATGTTAAAACACACAAAAAAAAACGCACTGTAAAAGCATATAAAAAGTGCTTTAAAATGTAAAATTTTTAAGGGCAGAAGTGTGAACAGACCCTACCACAATCTTCATGTACTATAGGAGCAAAGCTCTTTGGAGAATTACCCTATTGCCCCATACACACGATCGTTTTTCTTGCCATTTTTTTCTTGCCGTTTTTTCACGTCATTTTTTTTTCATGTTTCCTCTCAAGCCTGTCTTGCGTACACACGATCATTTTAAAAAACGATCAAGCAAAGCGCAGTGACGTACAACACGTACGACGGCACTATAAAGGGGAAGTTCCGTTCGAATGGCGCCACCCTTCATGTTAGTAAAGTTTGTTGAGCGACGATTCGCGCTTTTCAGTCCGTTACTGTGTGATGAATGTGCTATCTCCATTACGAACGCTAGTTTTACCAGAACGAGCGCTCCCGTCTTATACTTGATTCTGAGCATGCGCGTTTTTTTCACGTCGTTAAAGCATACACACTATCGTTTTTCACATCGTAAAAAAAAAAACGACATGAAAAACGACGTGAAAAAAGAGAGCATGTTCGAAATTTTTAATTGCCGTTTTTCACGTCGTTAAAAATGCTCTGGAGCCTACACACGATCATTTTTAATGGCCATTTTTTTTAATGGCATTTTTAACGGCATGAAAAACGATCGTGTGTATGGGGCATAAGACCCCTTTCACACTGAGCCACCCATAGCGTCGGCGGTAAAACGCTGCCATTTTTACCGCCAACGCTATGGGCGGATTTGCAGCGCAATTCGGCCGCTAGCGGGCGGTTTTACCCCCCGCTAGCGGCCGAGAAAGAGTTAAAACGGCCCGTAATGCGCTGCTGAAGCAGCGCTTTGCGGGCAGTATAGCCGCGCTTTCCCATTGATTTCAATGGGCAGCAGCGGTGGAGGAGCGGTAAACACACCGCTCCTTCTCCGCTCCAAAGATGCAGCTACCAGGACTTTTTTTACCTTCCTGCTAGCGCAATGCTCCAATGTGAAAGCCCTCAGGCTTTCACACTGGAATGAATGGTGCAGCTTTTAAGGGCGGATTGCAGGCGCTATTTTTAACGCTATAGCACCTGCAATACGCTCCAGTGTGAAAGGGGTCTTAAAGTGATTGCAAAAGGAAAAAAAAGGTTATAAAAAAAAATAGGATTTTTTGTACTCACTGTAAAATCCTTTTCTCTGTCATCCATGGACGGACACAGCTCCTTAATTCTTGACAGATGGGTTATGTTCCTGTTCTATAGGAGAGGACTAGGCAGAACATGTTAGATATTTTAATACATGTTACTTTAACAGAGTTGAACAGCCCCGCCCAGGGGGCGGTCCCTCCGTACATAACCCTCCACCCTGCAGACAGCAGCCTCAGTTCGTAGAAAACCAGTACAAACTAAAAAAGGAGGGGTGGGTGCTGTGTCCGTCCATCCATGGACGACAGAGAAAAGGATTTTATGGCGAGTACAAAAAATCCTATTTTCTCTTTCTGTCGATGGACGGACACAGCTCCTTAATTCTTGACAGTTGGGACGTCCCAAAGCAGTGTCAAAAAAAGAGGGGTGGGCACAGCAATCAAAAAAACATTTTCACCCCAAACAAGCAGAGCTCCTCAACGGAGGAGTTCCAACCACAAAACACCCGCCTGCAAAGCTTGGAGGCTGAAGCTAGCATCCGATGATGCACTAACATCAACCTTGTAAAACTTTGAAAAGGTGTGAACGGACAACCAGGTCGCCGCCTTACACACTTGAGATACAGACGCTAGATGTCGGAAAGCCAAGGAGGCACCAATAGCCCTGGTCGAATGCGCCGTTACGGGAAAAGGAGGCGCCCGCCCTTTAAGGGCAAAGGCCTGAATGACAGTCTGCCTGATCCACCGAGAAATGGTGGCCGACGAGACCGCCAGGCCCCTCTGCGGACCAGACACTGACACAAACAGTGAGTCAAACCTCCGGAACGGAGCCATAGCAGACAGGTACACCCGCAGGGCACGTGCCACGTCTAAAGAATGCAACGCAACCTCCTTGGAATGCGATGGACGAGGACACAAGGATGGAAGCACAATGTCCTCATTCAGATAAAAAGGCCGAAACCACTTTCGGAAGAAAAGAAGGCTGCGGCGTAGCACCGCTTTGTCCTTATGGAGGACCAAAAACGGGGACTTGCAAGACAAGGCCGCCAATTCAGAAACCCTCCTGACGGATGTGATGGCTATCAGGAAGGCCACCTTCTGAGAGAGCGTCAAAAGAGGAATTTCCCTAATGTCCTCAAAAGGAGGTTTCTGAAGCGCCAAGAGCACCAGATTCAAATCCCATGGAGGAAGTGGTGGTCGCACCAGAGGAGCCACATGTCGGACCCCTTGCACAACGTACTTACCAGTGAATGAGCCGCCAGGGGTCGCAGAAAGAAAACAGCCAAAACTGAAAGCTGCCCCTGAATGGTGCTTAAGGCAAGTTTCTGATCTAAACCTCGCTGTAAAAACAGCAGGATTCTGGAAACCGAATAAGTCTGTGGAGGCAATTACATCTCCTCACACTTAGAGATGTAGGCTCCCCATGTGCGAAGGTAGATCTTCCTAGAAGAAGATTTCTGTGCCCTCAACATGGTTGAAATGACCGAATCCGACAGGCCTCGGTCCCTTTGTGCCTGGCTTTCAATAGCCATGCCTCTAAAGCCAGCGACCGTAAAGCAGGATGAAGAATGGGACCACGTGAGAGAAGGTCCTCCTGCATTAGCAGTCGCCAAGGCACATCCGCCACCAGCCGCACAAGGTCGGCGTACCAGGGACGCCTGGGCCAATCTGGGATGATTAGAATCACCGGAATTCCCTTGGTCTCTACTCTGTGGAGAAGACGAAGAAACAACTTCAGTGGTTGAAAGGCATAACTTAGCCGATACTGACCCCACGGGGCCACCAACGCATCTGACGCGTCTGCCCAGGGATCTGGACCTGGCCACGAACCTCAACACTATGCGCTTCAGACGAGAGACCAGGAGATCCACGTCTGGCGTGCCCCATCTCCGACAAAGGAGTTGAAAAACCCCCGGCTGTAACAACCTTTCCCCGTGGTCCAGCATCTGGCAACTCAATTAGCCCGCCCGCCAGTTTCCCACGCCGAAATGTAAACTGCCGACAGGGCCGGCACGTTCCTGTCCACTCACCGTACTCTGCAGTCGAGCTTCTTGTTCCTCCTTGATGGTTGACGATGCCACAGCCGTGGCATGGTCTGACTGGACGCTCTCTTAGTCCCTGAGACCACCTGGAAAGGCAAAGCCTGATCGCCCGGAGTTCCAGAACCTTGATCGGCAGTTGGGATTCGGTCGGAGTCCAGCGGCCCTGGGCCGCCTGATACCCCCAGACTCCCCCCCCCCCAACCAGTCAGACTGGCGTCCGTCGCGATCACAGTCCATTAAAAGGGAGGAACGACTTCCCGGACCGAAGAGCCGGGGATCTCAGCCACCAATTTAGAGAGGACCTGACAAGATGACTTATCTGAATCGGATGATCCAGAGACAACAGAGATCTGTTACATATTTAGAGAATCTCCGTCTGCAAGACCCGAGTGTGGAATTGGGCATATGGTACTGCCTCGAAGAGGCTACCATGAGGCCCAGGTCTCACATGCAAAACGGAGATGACCATTTGCGGGATGTCACAACCTCACCACAGATTGAAGAGTCTGCAACTTCTCCAAGAGAAGAAAGACTCTGGCCCCCGAGGAGTCTAGAATCAACTCCAGGTACTCTAGGCTCTGGGTCGGTACTAACACGACTTTTGGAGGTTCAGTATCCATCAAACTCCCGAAGGGTCTGACTGGCCATAGACACGTCCTCCTCTAATTCTGAGCTCGAAGCAGCTCTCAGAAAAAGGTCGTCCAAGTAGCCTATGATGACAATGCCGCGCTGTCTCAGCAAGCTAGAATCGGGGCGAGCACCTAGGTGAAAACTCTTGGTGTCGAGCTAGGCTAAAGGGAAGAGCCACAAATGGAAAGTGGTCTTCGCCTATCGCAAAGCACAGGAACCTCTGATGCCTGACGCAGATGAGGACATGCAAGTATGCGTCCCTGATATCCAAGGACGCAGGAAGTCCCCCGGATGGAGCGCAGCCCTCACCGAACGAATCGATTCCATCCGGAACTTTTTGAATCTAGATAAAGACATTGAGGGCCCTGAGGTCCAAGATTGGACGGACTCCATCCCTCTTTGGGACCACAAACAGATTTGAGTAGAAACCCTGAACCTGTCCTGTGGTGGTACGGGTATGATCACCCTGCACCTCAACAAGTCTTGCACTGCCCCCAGGAGGGCAGCCCGACGAGCCGGAAGGAGAGGCAGCTTGTGAGGGAAAAAATCTGTTTGGTGGACAAGAAAGGAACTCTACCTTGTACCCTGAAGTGACCACCTCGCAGACCCACTGGTTGGAGAGCAGGGAGGTCCACCGAGCTTCCAACCTGCAAAGCCATCCCCCCACCCTGGAGTCGGGCGGGGGCAAAACTTAATACAGTTGCAGGCTTGTTTGCTGGCTAGTAGGGCTAGCGCACCCAGGGACGCTCCTGTCCCCCAGCTGGACCTTTGTCCGCTTAGGAGGGTCTCCCCGACTGATGAAAACACCCCTTCAGTGTGGGAAAGGAGGGCCCCGGCTTACGACGCGGTTCCTTCCCTGTAGTGGACTGAGGGAGAAGTGTGCTCCTACCCCCAATGACACCCTTAATGATTGTTCCAGTGAGGCACCAAAAAAGCCTCCCACCTTTGAAATGCAAAACTGCCAAAGTTGTCCTAGAAGCTTGGTCAGTGGACCAGCATTTTTAACCATATTAGGCGGTGCCATACCACCACAGATATGGAGGTCCTGGAGATCAAGGGGACTGCATCCAGGGTTGCATCACAGACGTACATGAGTCCCTGTACCAACCTGCTCGGCGAGAGACAAGCAATCAGGAGGAAACTGATGCTCCTCCACAGTCCGGTGCAATATTTTTGCCCACTTGTGAGCGTCTGGGACACCAAGGTAGCAGCCACAATAGGCCGCAATGCTGGCCCCAGCATGGCGACATGGAGCGGCTCACCGCTTCAGACCTCCTATGAGTAGGGTCCTTAAAAAAACAGTGGTCCCCTCCCCCGGGATAGAGGTTACTTATTTTAACCGAGAGACCGGGGATCGCTGAGGGACCGCAAAGGGCCTCTGCGGCCGTTCCCATTCCTTATCTATGAACTTGTCAAAGAAATCAACATAAGGAAAAACCTTAACAGAGCGGGTCGGTTTGTGCAACCCAAAGGGGACAGACCCTGCTGTGGAAGACCCTTATGTATCATCCAGCTTGAGAGTGTCCCTCACAGCATTGATAAGTGCTGTCTTGAGCTGACCCGGACGAGGTGTCCTCCTCACAGGGAAGGTCCTGGTCCGCCTCTTCTTAAATATTAGAACCGGGGTCCTGAGCCGCAGCCAGGCCCGAGTCTGAGTCAGAACAATTTCCCAGGCAATGGCGGGGGCGCTTAGTACCCCCTTTACGCTCGCACGCCGCTTCCACCTTGGCAACAATGACTCCAGGACTCCTATAAAGCGTCCATAGGAACCCCAGGTGCAGGGGAACAAGTTGCTGCCTCTGGAATGTCTAGGGAAAAAACGCCAGCTTCTGGCTCCAGATTACCCACTGACAGCCCTTAGGGACCTAGTAAAGTTACACGACACATAATATTGTCCACCCTCCTTGCTGCACTGACCGAGGGGGGGGGGATACCCAGGGGACTCACCGCCAAGCCAGGGACTGTTTAGCGCCGCTGCCCACTCTCCATCCTCACACTGCATGCGACTGAGGAACTGTGTGAGGTGAATGGCGCCGTTCAGGAAGCCAGTCAGCACTAGAGGCGAATACCCACTCAAAAATGTCCGCCGGGTGCCTCAGAGAAAGTGCGCGGACCACAAGAAAATGGCCGCCCACCTGCATCATAGCGCGGCCACAGCAAAATGGCCACCAATGGGAATTTCAATGCAATGCACAGGCCCCAAAATAATGGCGCCAGTGCTTCAAAAAATGGCGCCCAGCAAGCGAGGTGGACGAGAAGGCCAGCAGTGGAGGCTTCCAAGAAATACCACCCCCCACACAGAGAGTGGGCCTGGACACCTCCACAGCCTCCCGCCAGGACCTGGAGCCCCCGTAAATGTTATTCCCTGGTCGCAGCGAGCCCCGCAAGGAGAGGAGGAAAAAGGGTGACAGAGGGAGAGAGGGCAGGAGAACCCCCTAACGACCCACAGAGGAATGCCCAGCTGTTCCATCCCACCGAAGTAGGAGGAACTGTACTTACCCGTCCTTGCGAGGACCCGCTGGTGCGTTCCTGACAGACTTACAACCGAGCAGTACGGTGTCGGCCCGGTCCACTGTGACTGAGACAGCAAGCAGCCCGGTCATATGTGAACCCTGGAGCATAGCTCACCAGCCACCCCTGGAGCCATGGGGTATGTCGTGGCCGACCCCACACGTAGCTAAGGTCTGCTCACACTCGCTGGCCGGACTGAGTGGACTACAAGGATCTATATAACCTGCCTGTCATGGCCAGCTGGCAGTTGATAGAAGTTAAAAAAAAAAAAAAAAAATTCTTCAAGACTCTGGGCCCAAAGGGAGCCAGGTCCTTCTCCTCTACTAGGCAGAAAAAAAACTGAGGCTACTGTCTGCAGGGTGGAGGGTTATGTACGGAGGGACCGCCCCCTGGGTGGGGCTGTTCAACTCTGTTAAAGTAACATATATTAAATATCTAACATGTTCTGCCTATACCTCTCCTATAGAACAGGAACATAACCCAACTGTCAAGAATTAAGAAGCTGTGTCCATCCATGGACGAAAAGAGAAAACAAACATGTCACACTTACCTGCTCTGTGCAGAGGTTTTGCGCAGAGCAGCCCGATCCTCCTTCTCGGGTCCCCCGGCGGCACTCTAGCCCCCCTTGCCAAGTGCTCCATAACAAGCTGTGGGGGCACTCTTGCATGCTTGCTCCCAAGCCGGCTCTCTGCATCCATAAGACACAAAGAGCCCGGCACAGCCCCGCCTTACTGGCTGTGATTGACAGCAGCGGGAGCCAATGGCTCCTGCATCTCAGCCAATGAAGAGGGTCTTGTGCACATCGCTGGATCGGGCTTAGGTAAGTATTGGGGGGGGGGGGGGAGCTGCACACTGAAGATTTTTTACCTTCATGCATAGAATGCATGAAGGTAAAAATCTTTAGCCTTTACAACCACTGAATAGCACATCCAAAGCAAAAACAAGACAGAGGTAAATAACTAGTCAAGTTACATAATTAGACTGTGTAACATTGCCTGGGACCCTGTTTTTAAAATGGTTCTAGGGCAAAATTTCTCTGTACAGAAATAAAATGTACCTATGAAACCTAGGAAATGGAGTATAAAATCATCCTGGATGGCTCATGCAGGATATCTGAGCAATCAACATGGAAAATAAAATAACCCCACAGAAAACAAAATGATAAAGGGACCCAAGGGTGCCAATATAAATGATAAACCTATTATACAGTAAAAATTAACATTCTATGGATGCAATCTAAAGCATGTAGTAGCTTGACAAATACCTTAGTAAGCATTTGATTATATAGCAAGAAACAGTTGGAAATGTTTTTTGACCAAATATCAAATTTTTGCATTTAATCCAATATTTGTATGATAATTGCTGTTAGGATTGTGTACAACTTAAAAATATGATTTTTATAACAGC
Organism: Rana muscosa; assembly: GCA_029206835.1. NCBI lineage: Eukaryota > Metazoa > Chordata > Amphibia > Anura > Ranidae > Rana > Rana muscosa. The sequence continues at coordinate 736,852,947 of CM055116.1, forward strand.
TTACCTGTAAAATCCTTTTCTTGGAGTACATCACGGGACACAGAGCGGCATAGTCATTACTATGTGGGTTATATAGTTTACCTTCAGGTGCTGGCACTGGCAACTTCCAAACCGGAAGTACCCTCCCCTATATAAGCCCCTCCCATCCGGGAGCACCTCAGTTTTGTAGCAAAGCAATAAGTGTCCCCAAAAGAGGGGTGGGAGCTCTGTGTCCCGTGATGTACTCCAAGAAAAGGATTTTACAGGTAAGCTGTTATAAAAATCCTATTTTCTTTCTCGTACATCACGGGACACAGAGCGGCATAGTCATTACTATGTGGGACGTCCCAAAGCAATGCCCAATGAGGGGGGGGGGGGGTACACCATACATAAGCTGAGCGCTATCAGACATGAGGATCTTTTGCGGCCTGCAACACACTGCGCCCAAAGGCGACATCCTCCTGACTTCTAACGTCCACCTGGTAGAACCTAGTAAACGTGTGTACTGAAGACCATGTTGCGGCCTTACAGATTTGAGCCAGGGAGGCCTGGTGATGCACTGCCCATGAAGTTCCAACTGCTCTCGTGGAGTGCGCCCTAACTTTGAACGGAGGCGGTCTCCTTCTCAAGCCATAGGCTTGCATTATGACCTGTCGAATCCACTTGGCTAAAGTAGATTTTGACGCTGCCTGACCCTTTCTGGGGCCTTCCGGCAGAATAAACAAAGTATCCGTTCTGCGAATCTGAGCAGTGGCTTTTAGATAAGCTTTAACTGCTCTTACTACATCCAAAGAATGTAATAACTTTTCCTCTACCGAACTAGGTTTGGGGAAAAAGGAAGGAAGAACCACATCTTGGTTCAAATGAAACCTCGATACCACCTTAGGAAGAAAGGCTGGATGAGGACGTAACACTACTCTGTCCTTATGGATAACCAGATATGGCTCTTTACAGGACATAGCGGCTAATTCCGACACTCTTTTAGCCGAACAAATGGCTACTAGAAAAATCAATTTCCTGGTGAGAAGAACCAAGGAAATGTGCTGTAATGGTTCAAATGGTTGCTTCTGTAGAACCGACGGAACCAGGTTTAAGTCCCATGGACATATGGGAATATTAACTGGAGGGCTAATACGCATCACTCCTTGTATAAAGGCTTTGACTAGTGAATGCGAAGCCAAGGGCCTTTGAAAAAATATTGACAAGGCCAAAATCTGACCCTTGATAGTACTCAAGGCAAGCTTCCTATCTACAGCCCACTGTAGGAAGTCCAGAATCCTACCTATTACGTACTTACGTGGATGCCATTTCTTGGCCTCACACCAGGCGATGTACGCCTTCCAGATTCTATAGTAGATCTGCCTGGATACCGGCTTCCTGGCATTGATCATGGTAGATACCACAGGATTAGAGAGACCTCTCTTTTTTAGAATGTGGGCTTCAATAGCCAGGCCGTCAAACCTAGGGCTGGTAAGGAAGGGTGGTATATCGGTCCTTGCGAAAGCAGGTCCGGACGATGTGGGAGGGTCCAAGGACTCCCCACAGACATTTTTACAATCTCCGCGTACCATGCTCTTCGGGGCCACGCTGGAGCCACCAGAATCACTGGTTTCTTTTCTACCCTGATTCTGCGGAGTAATCGAGGTAACAATTGTGGCAGTGGAAATGCATATATCAGCTTGAACTGATCCCAAGGGAACACTAGGGCATCCGAGCCGCAAGCTAGGGGATCCCTTGTCCGAGAGACAAACCTGTCCACCTTTGCGTTGAATCTGGATGCTAGCAGATCTACATCCGGTGTTCCCCACCGCTGACATATTGTCCGGAAAACCTCGGGGTGAAGGGACCATTCCCCTGGGCATAATTGTTGGTGACTTCCAATTCTCCACTCCTGGAATGAATACTGCGGATATGGCTGGGACATATCTTTCTGCCCATTTCAGGATGCAATTCACTTCCCTCTGGGCTGCACGACTCCTGGTGCCACCCTGATGATTGATATATGCCACTGCCGTGGCATTGTCTGATTGAATTCTGACAGGGGCCCCTTGGAGTTTGGATGTCCATGCTACTAGGGCATACCGGGCTGCTCGTATCTCTAAGAGATTGATGGGCAGGGCCTTTTCTGCATCCGACCACCTGCCCTGGAGAGACCATTGCTCCAGTACTGCTCCCCAGCCTATAAGGCTGGCATCTGTAGTGACCACCTTCCAAGAAATCGGACTGAAGGATTTCCCTTTTACCAGATTCTGGGGAACCAACCACCAACGGAGGCTCTTGCGCACGGAAGGGGACAAGGACATTGGTAAGTCTAGGGCCTGAACTTTTTTGTTCCAGGCTGACAGTATGGCCCTTTGCAAATTCCTTGAATGGAATTGACCGTAGGGTACTGCTTCGAATGATGCCACCATTTTTCCCAGCAGCCTCATGCACAGGCGTATGGACGGCTGTCTTTTTGTACCCACTAGGTGGATCAAATCTCTCAAAGACGACACCTTTTCTTGAGGCAAGAAAATTTTTCTCTGGTCTGAATCCAGCCTTAGCCCCAAGTATTCCAGACTTTTGACTGGTTTTAGGGCTGACTTGTCTCGGTTGATAATCCAACCGTGAGATTCCAGATACTCGATTGTCTCGTGAACAACCACTTCTTTTTCCACTGAGTGGTCTATCAGCAACAAGTCGTCTAGATATGCCATTATCGTTACACCTCGTGTTCTTAGATTGGCCAATAATGGGGCCAGAATTTTTGTGAACACTCGTGGTGCTGTGGCCAGACCGAAGGGTAAGGCTCTGAACTGAAAATGGCGCCCTTCTACTGCAAAGCGTAGAAATTTTTGGTGGACTGGAAAGATGGGAATGTGCAAATAAGCATCTTTGATGTCGATCGAGGCTAACCATTCCTCCCCTTGTAGGGCAGTGGCCACCGATCGGATCGACTCCACCCGGAAAGTCCTGATATGTAGGAATTTGTTTAGCCCTTTTAGATTTAATATGGGCCTCACGTCCCCGTTTGGCTTCAGGATTGTAAAGAGGTTTGAGTAAAACCCGAACCCCCATTCTTCCGGGGGAACCTCCATAATTACTCCTTGGAGCAATAGTTGTTCTAGTGCCAACAGGAGGGATCCTCTCTTCCGGGGATCCCTTGGCACGTTTGACCTTATAAAATGGGAAGGAGGGGAGTCTTTTAACTCCAATTTGTATCCCAGACTTACTGCGGAGAGCACCCATCTGTCTCTGATCGTGTCCCGCCAGGTCTCTGCGAACAACTGAAGTCTTCCCCCCACCCGATTGAGTGGGGGCAACCCTTCATGCATTTGACTTTGGGGGAGGTTTTGTACCTCTCCTGACCCAGGGTTTCTTGTTACCCTGCGATTGTCCCTGATTTTTACCCCCGGGATTTGACCGAGGAGGCCGTCGGAACTGTTTCACAGCCGATGTCCTAGGGACTGGAGAAGCAGGCCTCTTAAAAGAGGGACCTCTAACTCTATTTTTAACCGGCAAAAGTGTACTTTTACCGCTGGAAATTTTCTGGATATATTTGTCCAGGTCTTCCCCGAATAAGCGTTCACCATGAAATGGGAAGCTGACCAGCAATTTTTTACAGGGAGCTTCAGCAGACCAGTTTTTGAGCCATAGAAGCCTGCGCATATGTACTACAGACAGCGTAAGGCGGGAGGCCTGATGGATTGAATCCTTTATAGCGTCAACCGCAAAGCATAAGGCTCTAGGTAGATCAGCTAGGGCAAGAGCCTGCTGATCTGGCAAGTCCCTTAAGACCTGTTTCAACTGATCCTTCACTGCTTGGCAGACCCCAATAGCTGCCACTGCTGGTTGTGTCACCAATCCTGCTGTAGAGAAAGCAGATTTTAATAAGGACTCCAATTTATCTATTGGGTCCTTGAACATTTGGACATTATCTACTGGACATGTCAGTGATTTATTCACACAAGAGATGGCTGCGTCCACTGTAGGGACCCTCCATTTTTTGATGAACTTATCCTCCATGGGATAGACCACCGGAAATCTCTTGGGGGGAGTAAATATTTTATCAGGATGTTCCCAATCCTGGTAAATGAGCCCTTCCAGTAAAGGATGGATTGGAAAGGAACAAACAGTCTGGGGAGCTTTTAGCGACCCCAACGAGGAGACAGAAGTGGATGATGGCTCCGCAAGGGGCATTTTAAATGCTGATCGGACCATGTTAGTCAGGGACTGAACCCATAATCTTTCAGCATGTGATGCTGGGAATGGCTCTTCCACTGTTGATTCCTCTACAACAGAATCAACCTCATCCTGATCCCCTTCAGGTAGGTCGATCCCTGTATGGGACTGTTGCTCTGCTAACAGGTACTCTGAGGGAGGAGACAGAGATCGGGCGCGCTTTCCCTCTGACAGGGAAGCAGCGATCAATGTTGTCAATCTCTCTTCCAGTCCTCCCAGAGCTGAGGAAAAAACCTCCTCTGTTATATACACAGGAGCAGGTGAACTGAGGACAGCCACAGTAGCAGGTACTCCTGAGGGTGCTCTACGGTCACTAACCTCTGATTTTTCAGGGGAGATTGGTGCAGCCGAAGCATGCCCAAGATCCTCAGAGCCCGATGGAGACCCCCTATGCTTCCTGGGATTCTTAGTCCCGGAGACTTTAGACGGCATATTCCTAAGCCCAAAGCTGAGGTATTCCAGCCGAAATACACCACTTACTGACAATAGTCTAGCACAATTGCTGCTATATAAACAGTTGGTGTCTACTAATGTGCCTTTCTATGGGGATGCCTGCATCAACCGCCTGCTGTATGCCTTTCTAAATGTTGCCAGCGCTGTTTCTGCCTTTCATAACCAGCTGACAACACCTAATTGTGCTTTTTATCATGCTGGGACGCCCGCACATGCGCAGAAGCGCTGCGACGCGCACAGAGCGTCATCAACCAAGCCCCGCCCCTTTTTCCAGCTCACCTCTATAAATAGAGGCGCGTGCACGCGCGCGTGCGCCTTCGGCGCTCTTTTTTGAAAGGAACTAGGGACAGAAGCCAGGGCCCTGTTTGCCACAGGGCCAGGGGATGGACGAGCATTGCAACATGGCAGAGGAAACAGTTTCCCATCCAGAGAACTCACCATCTGCCTGGATTTTGACTTGGAAAGAAAAAATCCACATGACAAGAAAACAACGTTCCACAGCGGCCTCTAGTGGTTTAACACAGGTACCGCGGTTTAACCATTTTTTTTTTTTCTTGACCACTCTTAAAATTATTACATTTTTTAGTAGTTACAGGCATGCACAGATATTTAGCGGGAATACCGTTAGGTAACAGGCAGAAAGACATATTAGGCTTGGGGGTCCCCTCAATAGAACCAAGTTCCTGAGGGGCCCCCACTTACCTTTTCCCCGCCGTAGGACTCTGTTTGGTCCACAGAAGCCCAAACTTCACCTCTCACGGCAGGAATTGTAATTAAACCTTCAGGGACCGGGTTCCCAAGGATTCCACTCCCCTGGACCTGTATAGCACCCTGCACAGAAAACATCTTGGTCGTGGGTATGACCAGAGCTCTGGATCCCAGGGTCCAGCCCTCCTAAGAGAAGCATTACAGGCAAAACCTTGCTCTTCTCTGCAAGGCCCGGGTACCGACCGTTTAGCTATGAAGCTTTTTTGGTCGGATCCGGAATAGCTTACTGAGGCCCAAAAGAACCTGTACGCAAGCTCAGTGAAAAACACATGTTACTTCTTGGCCAACACCTTAGACACTGGTAAAAAACTGAGGTGCTCCCGGATGGGAGGGGCTTATATAGGGGAGGGTACTTCCGGTTTGGAAGTTGCCAGTGCCAGCACCTGAAGGTAAACTATATAACCCACATAGTAAGGACTATGCCGCTCTGTGTCCCGTGATGTACGAGAAAGAAAAATAACTTGTATCTGTAAGCTGAACCTACAAAATAATTCACATGTAGTTTAAAACCCAAGCCTAAGCGTAGCCTTTGCTACTTGCTGTGTGACCCGTAAACCACATAAGTCAGTAGTGGTTGAACCGATTTGTAAATGGGCTGAAAATAGGATTTTTATAACAGCTTACCTGTAAAATCCTTTTCTTGGAGTACATCACGGGACACAGAGCGACATAGTCATTACTAATGGGTTATATAGATACCGTCAGGTGCTGGCACTGGCAGCTTCCAAAACCGGAAGTACCCTCCCCTATATAAGCCCCTCCCATCCGGGAGCACCTCAGTTTTGTAGCAAAGCAATAAGTGTCCCCAAAGAGGGGCGGGAGCTCTGTGTCCCGTGATGTACTCCAAGAAAAGGATTTTACAGGTAAGCTGTTATAAAAATCCTATTTTCTTTCTCGTACATCACGGGACACAGAGCGACATAGTCATTACTAATGGGATGTCCTAAAGCAATGCCAAATGAGGGGGGGGATACACCATATATAAGCTGAGCGCTATCAGACATGAGGATCTTTTGCGGCCTGCAACACACTGCGCCCAAAGGCGACATCCTCCTGACTTCTAACGTCCACCTGGTAGAACCTAGTAAACGTGTGAACTGAAGACCATGTTGCGGCCTTACAGATTTGAGCCAGGGAGGCCTGGTGATGCACTGCCCATGAAGTTCCAACTGCTCTCGTGGAATGCGCTCTAACTTTGAACGGAGGCGGTCTCCTTCTCAAGCCATAGGCTTGTATTATGACCTGTCGAATCCACCTGGCTAAAGTAGATTTTGACGCTGCCTGACCCTTTCTGGGGCCTTCCGGCAGAATAAACAAAGTATCCGTTCTGCGAATCTGAGCAGTGGCTTTTAGATAAGCTTTAACTGCTCTTACTACATCCAAAGAATGCAATAACTTTTCCTCTACCGAAGTAGGTCTGGGGAAAAAAGAAGGACGAACCACATCTTGGTTCAAATGAAACCTCGATACCACCTTAGGAAGAAAGGCTGGCTGAGGACGTAATACTACTCTGTCCTTATGGATAACCAGATATGGCTCTTTACAGGACATAGCTGCTAATTCCGACACTCTTTTAGCCGAACAAATGGCTACTAGAAAAATCAATTTCCTGGTGAGAAGCACCAAGGAAATATGCTGTAATGGTTCAAATGGTTGTTTCTGTAAAACCGACAGAACCAAGTTTAGATCCCATGGACATATGGGAATATTAACCGGAGGACTAATACGCATCACTCCTTGTATAAAGGCTTTGACTAGTGAATGCGAAGCCAAGGGCCTTTGAAAAAATATTGACAAGGCCGAAATCTGACCCTTGATAGTACTCAAGGCAAGCTTCCTATCTACAGCCCATTGTAGGAAGTCCAGAATCCTACCTATTACGTATTTACGTGGATGCCATTTCTTGGCCTCACACCAGGCGATGTACGCCTTCCAGATTCTATAGTAGATCTGCCTGGATACCGGCTTCCTGGCATTGATCATGGTAGATACCACAGCATTAGAGAGCCCTCTCCTTTTTAGAATGTGGGCTTCAATAGCCAGGCCGTCAAACCTAGGGCTGGTAAGGAAGGGTGGTATATCGGTCCTTGCGAAAGCAGGTCCGGACGATGTGGGAGGGTCCAAGGACTCCCCACAGACATTTTTACAATCTCCGCGTACCATGCTCTTCGGGGCCACGCTGGAGCCACCAGAATCACTGGTTTCTTTTCTACCCTGATTCTGCGGAGTAATCGAGGTAACAATTGTGGCGGTGGGAATGCATATATCAGCTTGAACTGATCCCAAGGGAACACTAGGGCATCCGAGCCGCAAGCTAGGGGATCCCTTGTCCAAGAGACAAACCTGTCCACTTTTGTGTTGAATCTGGATGCTAGCAGATCTACATCCGGTGTTCCCCACCGCTGACATATTGTCCGGAAAACCTCGGGATGAAGGGACAATTCCCCTGGGCATAATTGTTGGCGACTTAGAAAGTCCGCCTTCCAATTCTCCACTCCTGGAATGAATACCGCAGATATGGCTGGGACATATCTTTCTGCCCATCTCAGGATGTAATTTACTTCCCTTTGGGCTGCACGACTCCTGGTGCCCCCCTGACGATTGATATATGCCACTGCTGTGGCATTGTCTGATTGAATTCTGACAGGGGACCCTTGGAGTTTGGATGTCCATGCTACTAGGGCATACCGGGCTGCTCGTATCTCTAAGAGATTGATGGGCAGGGCCTTTTCCGCATCCGACCATCTGCCCTGGAGAGACCATTGCTCCAGTACTGCTCCCCAGCCTATAAGGCTGGCATCTGTAGTGACCACCTTCCAGGAAATCGGACTGAAGGATTTCCCTCTTTCCAGATTCTGGGGAACCAACCACCAGCGGAGGCTCTTGCGAACGGAAGGGGACAAGGACATTGGTAAGTCCAGAGCCTGAACTTTTTTGTTCCAGGCTGACAGTATGGCCCTTTGCAACTTCCTTGAATGGAATTGACCGTAGGGTACTGCTTCGAATGATGCCACCATTTTTCCCAGCAGCCTCATGCACAGGCGTATGGATGGCTGTCTTTTTGAACCCACTAAGTGGATCAAATCTCTCAAAGACGACCCCTTTTCTTGAGGCAAGAAAATTTTTCTCTGGTCTGAATCCAGCCTTAGCCCCAAGTATTCCAGACTTTTGACTGGTTTTAGGGCTGACTTGTCTCGGTTGATAATCCAACCGTGAGATTCCAGATACTTGATTGTCTCGTGAACAACCACTTCTAGTTTTTCCACTGAGTGGTCTATCAGCAACAAGTCGTCTAGATATGCCATTATCGTTACACCTCGTGTTCTTAGATTGGCCAATAATGGGGCCAGAATTTTTGTGAACACTCTTGGTGCTGTGGCCAGACCGAAGGGTAAGGCTCTGAACTGAAAATGGCGCCCTTCTACCGCAAAGCGTAGAAATTTTTGGTGGGCTGGAAAGATGGGAATGTGCAAATAAGCATCTTTGATGTCGATCGAGGCTAACCATTCCTCCCCTTGTAGGGCAGTGGCTACCGATCGGATCGACTCCATCCGGAAAGTCCTGATATGTAGGAATTTGTTTAGCCCTTTTAGATTTAATATGGGCCTCACGTCCCCGTTTGGCTTCGGGACTGTAAAGAGGTTTGAGTAAAACCCGAACCCCCATTCTTCCAGGGGAACCTCTATAATTACTGCTTGGAGCAATAATTGTTCTAGTGCCAACAGGAGGGATCCTCTCTTCTGGGGATCCCTTGGCACGTTTGACCTTATAAAGCGGGAAGGAGGGGAGTTTTTTAACTCCAATTTGTATCCCAGATTTACTGCGGAGAGCACCCATCTGTCTCGGATCGTGTCCCGCCAGGTCTCTGTGAACAACTGAAGTCTTCCCCCCACCCGATTGGGTGGGGGCAACCCTTCATGCATTTGACTTTGGGGGAGGTTTTGTACCTCTCCTGCTCCAGGGCTTCTTGTTACCCTGCAATTGTCCCTGATTTTTACCTCCGGGATTTGACCGAGGAGGCCGTCGGAACTGTTTCACAGCCGATGTCCTAGGGACTGGAGAAGCAGGCCTCTTAAAAGAGGGACCTCTAACTCTATTTTTAACCGGCAAAAGTGTACTTTTACCGCTGGAAATTCTCTGGATATATTTGTCCAGGTCTTCCCCGAATAAGCGTTCACCATGAAATGGGAAGCTGACCAGCAATTTTTTACAGGGAGCTTCAGCAGACCAGTTTTTGAGCCATAGAAGCCTGCGCATATGTACTACAGACAGCGTAAGGCGGGAGGCCTGATGGATTGAATCCTTTATAGCGTCCACCGCAAAGCATAAGGCTCTAGGTAGATCAGCTAGGGCAAGAGCCTGCTGATCTGGCAAGTCCCTTAAGACCTGTTTCAACTGATCCTTCACTGCTTGGCAGACCCCAATAGCTGCCACTGCTGGTTGTGTCACCAATCCTGCTGTAGAAAAAGCAGATTTTAATAAGGACTCCAATTTTTTATCTATTGGGTCCTTGAACATTTGGACATTATCCACCGGACATGTCAGTGATTTATTCACACAAGAGATGGCTGCGTCCACTGTAGGGACCCTCCATTTTCTGATGAACTTATCCTCCATGGGATAAACCACCGGAAATCTCTTGGGGGGAGTAAATATTTTGTCAGGATGCTCCCAATCCTGGTAAATGAGCCCTTCCAGTAAAGGATGGATCGGAAATGAACAAACAGTCTGAGGAGCTTTTAGCGACCCCAACGAGGAGACAGAAGTGGATGATGGCTCCGCAAGTGGCATTTTAAATGCTGATCGGACCATATTAGTCAGGGACTGAACCCATAACCTTTCAGCATGTGATGCTGAGAACGGCTCTTCCACTGTTGATTCCTCTACAACCGAATCGACCTCATCCTGATCCCCTTCAGGTAGGTCGATCCCTGTATGGGACTGTTGCTCTGTTAACAGGCACTCTGAGGGAGGAGACGGAGATCGGGCGCTTTTCTCCTGTGACAGGGAAGCCGCGATCAATGCTGACAATCTCTCTTCCAGCCCTCCCAGAGCTGAGGAAAAAACCTCCTCTGTTACATACACAGGAGCAGGTGAACTGAGGACAGCCACAGTACCAGGTACTCCTGAGGGTGCTCTACGGTCACTAACCTCTGATTCTTCAGGGGAGACTGGTGCAGCCAAAGCATGCCCAAGATCCTCAGAGCCCGATGGAGACCCCCTATTCCTCCTGGAATTTCTAGTCCCGGAGTTTTTAGACGGCATATTCCTAAGCCACAAAGCTGAGGTATTCCAGCCGAAATACACCAGTTACTGACAATAGTCTAGCATAAATGCTGCTATAAGAAACAGTTGGTGTCTACTAATGTGCATTTCTAGGGGATGCCTGTATCAACCGCTTGCTGTATGCCTTCTTTAAATGTTGCCAGCTCTGTCTCTGTACTTCATAGCCAGCTCACCACACAAAATTGTGGTTTTTAACATGCTGGGACGCCCGCACATGCGCAGAAGCGCTGCGGCGCGCACAGAGCGTCATCCCCCAGGCTCCGCCCCCTTTTCCGGCTCACCTCTATATATAGAGGCGCGTGCACGCGCACGCGCGCGGCCACGTGCGCCTTCGGCGCTAATTTCGAAAATGGAAACCAGGGACAAGAGCCAGGGCCCCTTTGCCGCAGGCCGGGGGATGGACGAGCATTGCAACATGGCAGAGGAAGCAGTTTCCCATAAGAGAACTCACCATCTGCCTGGACTCGCTCTGATGAGAAGAAACTAGTCCACATGACAAGAAACGTTCCACAGCGGCCTCTAGTGGACAAACACAGGTACCGCAGTCTAATATATTAAATATATATATATATATAAAAAAATTTTTTTTTTTTTCTTGACCACCATTAAAAATTATTACATTTTTTTAGTAGTTACAGGCATGCACAGAATTTTGCGAGAATACCATTAGGTAACAGACAGAAAGACAAATTAGGCTTGGGGGTCCCCCAATAGAACCAAGTTCCTGGGGGCCCCCACTTACCTGTTCCCCGCCGCAGGACTTTGTTTGGTCCACAAAAGCCCAAACTTCACCTATCACGGCAGGCATTGTAATCAAACCTTCAGGGACCGGGTTCCCAAGGATTCCACTCCCCTGGACCTGTATAGCACCCTGCACAGAAAACATCTTGGTCGTGGGTATGACCAGAGCTCTGGATCCCAGGGTCCAGCTCTCCTAAGAGAAGCATTACAGGCAAAACCTTGCTCTTCTCTGCAAGGCCCGGGTACCGACCGTTTAGCTATGAAGCTTTTTTGGTCGGATCCGGAATAGCTTACTGAGGCCCAAAAGAACCTGTACGCAAGCTCAGTGAAAAACACATGTTTCTTCTTGGCCAACACCTTAGACACTGGCAAAAAACTGAGGTGCTCCCGGATGGGAGGGGCTTATATAGGGGAGGGTACTTCCGGTTTTGGAAGTTGCCAGTGCCAGCACCTGACGGTATCTATATAACCCATTAGTAATGACTATGTCGCTCTGTGTCCCGTGATGTACGAGAAAGAAATGGCACAGTAAGCTCTTGCAATGTTTTGTACCACGCTCTGACTATCACTTGCAGCATTGGCCCAGTGTCCAACCACACTTGTAGCATATCCATAGTCTCTGTTCAATTGCTGTACGATGTCCACAGTTTCCTACAGTCTTCTGTAGTATATACCGGTATATTTAAATAATAAAAATTATGTGTGGCCCTTTGGTGATGTCAGGGGCCACCGGTAGAGACAAGTTTGTTCAACCCTATATTGAGTCCACAAATCAAATTTCACCTATAAACTAGAAACTACTGCCAAATATGCTTATAGACAGTCACCAGAGTACCAGTTATTCCCTCATTGGGAGCAGTCACTGTGCCCCTCGCATTGAATAGAAAAGGTGAGACCAGACTGTCAATTACAAGCTGCAAGCAAAGACACATTTGTCCATCCTGTGACAGCGGTTAATTCCCACCACATACAACAGTGGTCAGAGGGAATAGTTCGATATGGAGATGGGGGTTAGCTCCAGACTTGGGAGAAAGCTGATGGTATCACTATGTTTACATGCTTAGGGAAAGGAAATGTTTATTTAAGAAAATTAATTCTTATATATATTTCTAAGAAAAAAAATGTCAATCAGCTCACTGGGTTCCAGTTGAGTGTTTTACTGAAGCTGTGCTCTTGTATGGAACTTCTGCAAAGCACAACTAGAACCCGGCATGCTGGCTCTCTTCTAAATTAAAAAAAAAAAATGGACAAGGGTTCCAACCCATCACCACTCTATCCAAAAGACAAAAACAAGTTTTGGCTTCAGATACACCTTAAGCTACCAATTCTGATCTCACACACTAAAACTTAAAATATGTAGTCTACTGTATATGATAAGTGATACGAGGCAACACTGCTGCACAAGACCATTTATTTTGACAATGCATACAACTAGCCTTGCCAAAGAAGGGCAACTTTACAATAAACCAAAACTACTGGAATTGCTGTGGAAAACCAAATCGTCAAATCATTGTAAACAGAGTAACATATGCCAATTAAAGGATAACCTCACCTCTTATTTAGAGTGTAACGCGTAACATGGTACTGATGCAGCAGCAGAACTCTCACCCATCCCTATTGTGACAGCAGGCCAGGGATCATCTCCCCCCCCTCGCTGTCACAATTAAAAAAAAAAAAAAACAAACACACGGCCGCACAGGGTTCTGCCCACCCAGCAACGTCATTCATTTATTCACAGAGTTCCTGAACGGGGGAACTACAACTATCATCAGCCATTGTGGCTGACAGCTTGCAGTTTTCAATGAACTGCCAGGGTGCTCATGAGATCTCTAGATAGTTCATTGATGCTTTCGGTCATTCATGAGCTGCCTGCTCGTACAAGGCAGTCTGGAGGACCCGGGGGTTGCACCCGTGATCTGCTGATCGCAGGTGCAATGCTTTACATGCTCCTAATAAAAAAAAAATATAGATTTTCTTATCTGCAAAAAGATGTGCATTTTTTTTTTATTTTTTTTTTTACAAAGGTGAACTTTTCCTTTAAGGATATGAATTAACCGGGGTATTTACTCAAAAGAAAAAAATATTTAATTCTACCACTTTACAAAAGGTCTGGTTTGGCCACATCCTGAGTATGCTGTAAAGTTCTGGTCAACAAGTCTCAGGAATGAGGTGCTTGAGCTGGAGAGTTCAGAAAAAGAACAAAGCCAATAGGGAGGCTGAAGTTATCAGGAATGACTACAGACGTTAAACTCCTTGGAGTAGAAGCACTTAAGAGGTCATAGCATCACAATTTACACATTTTTAACCCTTTCACTGCCAGGTCCCTACGTATATCGGACAAACCAATTTTGGATGTCAGATGGAAGCAATCTTGTGTCCCTGCAGCCGCCAGATTGCTTCCAAACCCCACTCCCCGCAATGTATCTTGAGCTGTGCGTGCTCATCGGCACACCCGGGACCGGAATGGTGGATGCCACCGGGAAGAGAGGAAGGAGCTAAGTGGCCCTGGGTCCACCCTCCTCCCCTTCGTCTTGCTGACTCGAAAGAGACATAAAAACATCACTTCCGAGTCCCACTTTCACTTTTCCTGGCCAGCCTGGCAGAGAAAGAATGTAATGCAGTGCGATCTGCACTGCATTAAGATTCATTGGAGCACAGGGGAGACATCAAGAGTGCAAAAAAAATCATCATAGAAGGGACTTTTTTCCCCCTATGTGATTAAGAGAAAAAAAAATAATTTTTTTTTTTAATGTAAAAAATACTTACACCTAAGGACATAAAATCTCCCCCCAATTTTTTTTTGGAGACCATTTCCACGTACGAACATAAAACGCATGTGATAGGGGCACCTACGCATTAAAAACGTTGGTTGCAATACATGTTACATATCGCTGTGCACCCCGGAGTGAGAGCAATATTTCTAATACCGTAACGCTAATCTGATGACCTTTTGTTTTTGCAGCATCGCCTATGGAAATAAAGGGTGCTGAAGTTAGTTAGCAAATTTAAGGTTTGACATGTTGGGTATCTGTTTGTGCAACCTCATCTTTTGTATTTTACCAAAAATTGGGTGTTCATTAGGTTTGTGTGCTCTAAAATTAACTTTAGTGTATATTTTACTGAAATTATGTAATCCCCAGACCTTTGTTTGCATTTTATTCTCTAGGGTGTCTACTTCCAGAAAATAAATAATATTTTGGGGGCTTTTATGCAATCTTCAAGCCTAAAATAATTTTTTAAACGTGTGCAAAATTATATATATAGATATATATATATATCTATATATATATAGATAGCAAAAACTGCTCTGGCAGCGAAAGGGTTAAATGGTGACTTTAGCCTTGGCAGTAAACCATTTAACCTAAGGAGACATGTGGCCACATCCACTATATGTTGGATGTGAAGCGTTTCAATCTTAAAAGAGGAAGTAAACCCTGCAAGGGAAAGGCATAATGAGCTAGTATGCATAGCATACTAGCTCATTATGTGGCACTTACCTGAGATCGGCGCCGCTCCTACACCATCCGGATCATCATCTCAGGGCAGTAGCGGAGGATCCACGCCAAGGGCATCCGCCATTAAAAGCCCACAGAAATCGGCCCAGAAAAGGTCCTCTGAGCACAAATATGCAGGTGAGCCAGGGGAACAAAATGTGTCACAGGGCAGCACTAGAGAATTTGTGGAGCAGATTAATTAATTCTCCACCACAGGGCAACCACTGATTGACACTGTGATGAGGACATGTTAATCACCCTCAGGGGATCCCTGCACAGGGACATAATGAACTGTATTACACAACTGAAAGCTGAAGTCTCATCCATGGGAGACAGGGTCAGTTATATTGAAAATAAAATGAAACAAAGATATTTGAAACGAACAAAAGCAATGTATTATGTACAAAGTAATAAAGCAGGCAAATTACTGGCTAATTATATATAAAGAAGGGACAACAAAGTACAAAATTGAATAGCATTAGAGACCCCCTCAACGGAAATATAAAACACCACCTATCATCGATAGCTAATGCTTTTATGAAATATTACAGAGACTTATACAATCTTAATTTAGATAATGAAACACCCCAACCATCGGCTCAGAATATTAACGTCTTTCTCAACTCAGTGACCTTGCCTACACTGACTGAAGAAAAACTTACCTCACTTAATGCCCCAATTTTTTGACAATTTTAGATACCATCCATGCCCTACCAGCATACAAGTCTCCAGGCACAGACGGTTTCTCAGCAGAATACTATAAAGTATTTTCCCAAACCTTATCCCCTCATTTGTGCGTACTGTTCAATAGAGTTGCCTCGTCTGCCACTTTCCCTGAAGAAATGTTACAAGCCACTATTATTACCCTGCCCTAGCCAGGGAAGTAGCTGGACACTCTACTTTCTACAAAATTTTAGACCTATCTCTGTTGAACACAGACCTAAAAATATACCCCAAAATTTTGGCCAACAGATTAGCTAAAATAACCCCCTCATTAGTGAAAGCGGACCAAGTGGGATTTGTCAAGGGTAGACAGGCCCCTGATGGAACAAGGAGACTATTCAATCTCCTGAAAATAGTAGAAACAAGAAAAACGGCCACAGTAATTTTGGCACTGGACGCTGAAAAAACTTTTGATGGGGTGCACTGGCGAGATCTCATTGCAACCCTACAAAAATTTGGTCTTCAGGGACCCATACTTTCAGCAATTTCTGGCTTATACACTAAACCCTCAACCACAGTTTATTTGTCCAATGCCATCTCTGAGGAAGGGTTGTCCCTTATTTATCATATGTACTCTCATATCTACTTTCCAGCCTTATTAGAAACTATAAAAAGCAACCTACCTAGACCATATCTCTTCTTATAAAATTTCCTGGTTGGGTAGAATAGCAGCCTTAAAGATGCTGCTCTTGCCTAAACTCATTTTTTACTTTAGAACAATACTCATATGTCCTTTTTTAACTTGACAAATAATCTTTTCAGATAGTTTATATGGAAAGGAGGAATGGCTAAAATATCATACTCAACAATCCAGAGACATAGACATAAAGGGGGAGCTAGCTTCCCAGTCATCTGTAACTATTATCTTGCAGCAATACTAGAACAAATGAAAGCATGGTTTGAACCAGAATCTGAGAAACTTTGGGTGCAAATTGAAAAGGCCACATTGAACAACAAGGACTTACCTTCTCTACTAATAGCTAAATTGACGAATAGACAACTACACTGCCCAAATTTTCCCTCTGTAGCAGTAACCTTATCAGCTTGGTAAAAAATGAAACATTCATATAAACCCTAAATATAAAAACACGTCGAGAGGAACTACCTCTTCGGGTTTATGAATACTTGATTCCAAACCTCAGAATCCACCCATGGTTGCAAGACAACATATTGACATACAAATAATTACTATTGAAACAACCGGTACCTCCCTCTTATGCCTTGATCCAAATGCAGCATTTTCATGCCACCCACTCAGATTTACATTATGAAATACATAAGGACTTATGGCAGTATCTGATGACCAACTATGATAAACCTGAAGGGTCATCTTGGTTCTACTCCCTTATTCAAAACAAAAATAACTTTGTCAAAACATCTAATACAACTAACTGGGAAAAAGAACTTGGGTCATTATACTCCCCTAAAAATTGGCAAGATGCTATTCAATCCTGCTACCGGTATTCCCACTGCACTAATCATTGGGACTTAATGCTAAAAATCCTTCATAGATCATATCTTACCCCAGCAAGAATATCTTTACTCTTCCCTTCGGAAAACAACTCCTGTTGGAGACAATGTGGTGTAAAAGGTAGCATTACACATATATTATGGGAATGTAAAAATATACGCAGCTTTTGGTACGCAGTCTTTAAGCTAATTTCCATCCACATTGTATAGTAGGGTGCACGTGCCCTCCAAACAAAAGAACTACACACAGGTGTTTTATTAGTAAATAAGCTATACTACTGTTGCTAATATTCCATGCAATGCTACTGTTGTAATTTACAATGTTAAAGTTTAATAAAAAAACAACTGAAAAGAAAAAGGATGATGTAGTTTCTATGAAGGTAACCTGTGTGTATGTATTTTCTTAATTGTGTGCTCAGGTTCAATTCTTTGTGACAGATTTACTTTGATTGTGTTTTCATATTCATTTAACCCCCCCACCTCCCTCTCTCCCCCAGCCAAAAAAAGGCTTTAAAGGCAAAAAAGATCAATGTGTTATTTTTTTTTTCTTTCTGGCCTATAAATTCTGATAGGACATAGGCAACACATACCTCATTCTGCTCTTCATGTTCCAGAATGGCCTGAAGAAATGCTCTCCTTTCATGGCTTGAGGATTTCTGATCAAACATCCCGGCCTGAATAACCTTTTGATCAACATTCAGCTTGTACTTGGCAGCTGCAAGAATCTTCTCCTCCACACTATTTACAGTGCACAGACGCAACACGCGCACTTCGTTCTGCTGACCAATCCTATGCGCTCTGTCCTGTGCTTGTAAGTCCTATGTATATAAATTAAAAGCAATGTGAACATCATCCAGAAATATCACAATCATTCACTGTGATTGAGCAATGATAAGACCATCTACAATTCACTGTAAACTTAACGACTTGGTTAAACCCTTACCTTTCAGAATACTCTACTATCCCCAATATCCCTTGAAATCCAGTATATACACCAGTTATTTACCAAGAGAACATCTAAACCTTTCCAGCAACTTTAGGAAGAGTATAGGGCTTTCCTAATTGCATTTCAATCATGCTACTAAAGCCCAGCTCAGCCTAACAAATATCAAATTTCTCCATTCTGAGCAGAAAAGGAAGACAACGCCAATGGGGTCTGAACTCAGCAATACTTTGTACCAAAAACCTCAGACATCCCAATTTCCAGAAAAGGTGGCAAAGTAAGATTCTACACAATGAACCAAATGACTGGCCTGATTATAAGGACATGTACATTAAATTGTATCAGCGATTTCCTCCAAGAACAGGGTATTTCATTCAATTTATTAGACCCCTGTATATAAATTAGGATTATGCCTCTATGCCTCATTTTTTTAAAGACCAAGTCCACCTTTTGTAAAAATTAATTAAATGCATTAACATAATAAAAAAAAAAAAAAAAAAAAGAAGAAGAGCATTTACTATAAATTTGCAATAATAACTACAGAGCAAGGCACTCATGACCAAAGCGTTGTGGGTGCTAGGCACAGGCTCTCCCAGTGTTTTCCCCCAGCCTCAGATCCATACAGAGGTACGAACCTAGCTGCAGGAAGTGCACCTGAACTACATAGCCATGAGGGAGGAGGAATCTTCTGCACATGTCCCAGCTATCATGGTGGTGGAGGGACTTGTACTTGAATGTTAAAAAATAAAATAAAAAATAATGTGTTTAACATGAAACATGGTATAAGACATGGACTTACAACTAATTATTTGATCCCCTTCAGACGTATCCCTCTTCTACATAAATTTAGTTTGAGATGAAATTTAAATCAGAGCTAAGGCAAGAGAAAACAGTCTGTCTAAAAGACAAAAAGATTCTTCTTACCAAAGGTGATTATCTCATCCCACCGCTGCCACCATCTGAACCACAGCAACAACATTTATAAACATACATCCAAAAGTACTTACCACTCTCACGATATTTGGACTGTAGACCACTTTGAGTAAGTTTGCCCGCTTACATAAAAATTAGGGGTCTAGAATTTTTTCATATGTGTATCTTAAATGATAGAGACAGAATATCAACCAAAAATGCAGAAAAAACACAATACAATGTTATAAATTGAGTTGCAGTTCAGTGAGTAAAATAAGTATTTGATCCCCAAGCAAAACAGGTCTTCGTACTTGGTGGAGAAACCGTGGCAAGCACAGAGGTAAGATGTTTCTTGTAGTTGGTTACCAGGTTTGCACACATCTCAAGAGGGATTTTGGTCCACTCTTCTTTACAGATCTTCTCTAAATCCTTAAAGGGGTGTTCCAGGCAACCTCGGGCAAAAAAATAAAAATGAAAAGCCAGCAGCTACACATACTGCAGCTGCTGGCTTATAATAAATGGAGACTTACCTGTCCTGGTGTCCCTCGATGTCGGCACCGCAGCTGATGTTTCACATCAGCTGTTGGGTGCTGCCGTCGCCATTGCGGAAAAAGGAACCGGGCAGTGTAGCCTTTCGGCTTCCCGCCGGGAACCCTACTGCGCATGCGCGAGGCCCCGCTCCTCTCTCCTATTAGCCCGGCGGCCAGGGGAGGAGGAGGAGCCCCGCGGTGACGTCACGGCCGCGGCCGGGCTCCAGGAAGTGGGAAAGGATACCTGTCCTCCCCTCCCCCCCGAAAGGTGCCAATTGTGGCACCGTAGGAGGGGGGGGGAGTTGGGAATCCGATGAGCGGAAGTCCCACTTTAGGGTGGAACTCCGCTTTAAGGTTTCTTGGCTGTTGCTTGGTAACTCGAAGTTTCAGCTCCCTCTATAAATTTTCTTGAGATCATTCACAAGCTCCTCCCGTGTAGTTCTGGGCTGATCCCTCACTTTTTTCATGATCATCCTTACCCCATGAGGCGAAATCTTGCATGGAGCTCCAGACAGAGGGCGATTGATGGTTATTTTGTATTTCTTCCATTTGCGAATAATCACTCCAAAAGTTGTCTCCTTCTCACCAAGCTTCTTGCTGATGGTCCTGTAGCCCATTCCAGCCTTGTGCAGGTATACCATCTTGTCCCTGACATCCTTAAACAGCATTTTGGTCCTGCCCATGATGGCGAGGTTTGAATGGAAGAAAGATTCTGTGGACAGGTGTCTTTTATACACATAACAAGTTTTTATTAAGAGCACCTTCTTAAACTGACAGGACTAATCTCTGTACCACAAAAGCACAAACTGTAGTCAGTCTGTGGGAGCCAGAATTATTGTTTGTTGGTAGGGGATCAAATACTTATTTTACTCACTGAACTGCAACCCAATTTATAATAATTGTATCATGTGTTTTTTCTGGATTTTTTGTTGATATTCTGTCTCTATCATTTCAAAATACACCTATAATAACAAATATAGTACCTTCATTTCTTTGTAAGTGTGCAAACTTACAAAATCTTAAGGGGATCAAATAGTTATTTTCGCCACTGTAGCTTTTGAGGGTTGATGATGAAGCTGACTTTTCAATGCAATTCTGGACGACCTCCCACTTACTATACATAAAAAAAAAATGGATCCACTTTTTCTTTATGCTAGGAATATTATTTTTCTCACATTCTAGGCATGCTTCCCATAACAGCAATCTACCCCTCTAGAAGGTGACATATGAAATATGAGGACATAAAAGCCAGTTTGCCAAGGTCTTGAAAACATGGTCATCCCCTATCAAATTAAATAAAAAAGGAGGAAAGTGGCGCTGCCTTCCAACCAACGTGAAAAAATCCCTGTCAGATTGGCAATATAGTGACAAATATAAATAGCAGTGGCATATACCCAAATCTCGTATGCCAAGCCTATAAGTGATAGTGGATTGGGGATATTTGTGAGGAAATTAATAAAATAGGCATATATATATATATATATATATATATATATATATATATATATATATAGGATGTTATACAGAAACCTCCTCTGGGTGAATCAATGCTACCTCTAATATATAATGCCCAAATTATATGTCATAAAAAATATTAATAAACCAAGTGCGTATAAAAAAGCATCAAATATAAGCAAACTCAATTCAGTCTGAAGTTGTGTAACAATAGTGAAGTGATCAACGTAAAAAATAAAAAGTCCAGATCTGCAACAAAAAAACTATTCACAGATAATGTCCATAATTAAAAATTCCCAAGGTGACTTGTGCAGGATACCAAAGGGACACTTTATCGCAGCTTCCGTGTCAGATAATAAAGAGACTTTTTCGTGCTCCCCTCTTGATTATGCACTTACCAGATCTCTGTACCCCTGCAGGGGTGAAAGGCATATAATCAAGATTAAGCTCTGGTCCTGATGTTCCATGATCAATGTGACTGCGTCGTCTGCAGTGTTGTTTATGCAAAGGGGTATCCACATGTAATTAAGTTTAAAAAACGGGCACTCAGTGTAAATCCGGTTAATCAAATTTATTTTTTAAAATGTATATAATCTTTAAAAAGCGGGGCTTCAATTGCCCAAGCTTACATAAAAGTAAAAACAAGTCCTTAGGTCTGGACGACGTGCATTCCACAGACCACAGCGCAAAAACCTGAAGTTACGTAAATGTGTACCAAGCTCCGACTTACACGTTTCGTCAGAGGACCGTACTTGGTTAATTAATATTTTTTTATTACATATAATTTGGGCATTATATATTGGAGGTAGCATTGATTCACCCAGAGGAGGTTTCTGTATAAAACAATAGGTATATATATATATATATATATATATATGCCTATTTTATTAACCACTTAACGACCGCCCACCGCCGATTTACGTCGGCAGAATGGCACCGACAGGCAGAATCACGTAGCTCTACGTGATCGCCTTTGTGCAGTTGGGGGGTCCATCCGGACCCCCCTTCACTGCAGTGAGCGGCCGTTAAGTGTTCGGGAGCGATCAGGCATGAGGGGGCGGCCGCTCGATTCCGCCCCCGCCCCTCGCGATCGCTCCCGACCAATGAAAATGCTTCCTCCGCCATGTGATGTAAACACAGGCTGGAGGAAGTGATGTCATCTCCCTCGCCGCGGTCTTTTCGTTCCCGGCGCCGAGGAGAGAAGACAGAGGTTAGTGCTCCAACAGTCCACTGACACGTAGGTACACATAGGCACACAAATCACCCCCCAGTCACCCCCAGATCACCCCCCAGGTCACCCCAAAGCCCCCAATCACAGTGTCACTGATTGCAGTGATCATTTATTTTACTGATCACTGCATTTAGTGTCATCTGTGATTGTAAAAAGTTGCAGGGCAGTTAGGATTAGGCCCCTTTAGGTCCAGGGTAGCCCCCTAACCCCCCCCTAATAAAGGTTTAACCCCTTGATCACCCCCCAGGTAACCCTTTCACCCCCTAACTTCAGCATCACTAAGCGATTGTTTTTCCGATCGCTGTATTCGTGTCGCTGGTGTTTTAGATAGGCAGTTATTTTTTTTTAGGTTCGCCGCAGGTTTTTATTAGTGTCAGGTACCCCCATATATTATTTTAACCCCCTGATTGCCCCTAGAGTTAACCCTTTCACCAGTGATCGCCGTATAAGCGTCACTGGTGTCACTGGTTAGCCAGTAAGTTATTTAGTTATTTAGGTTACCCGTCAGGTTTTTATATAGTGTCAGGTACCCCCATATTTAACCTAATAAAGGTTTTAACCCCCTGATTGCCCCTAGTTAACCCTTTCACCAGTGATCACCATATAAAGGTTACGGGTGACGCTGGTTGATTAGTTTGCTTTTTATAGCATCAGGGCACCCGCCGTATATAACCCAATAAAGGTTTAACCCCCCTGATCGCCCGGCGGGTGAGATCAATTAGGTTTTAGCGCCAGAGAGGGTCTGCGTCGCCCCAGGCAGTGTTAGGTTAGTGCCAGTAACGCTAACACCCACGTGCAAAGCATACACCCCCTTAGTGGTATAGTATCTGATCAGATCTATACTAGCATCCCCAGCGGTTTAGGGTTCCCAAAAACGCAGTGTTAGCGGGATCAGCCCAGATACCTGCTAGCGCCTGCGTTTAGCCCCTCCGCCCAGCCCAGCCCAGCCCACCCAAGTGCAGTATCGATCGATCACTGTCACTTACCAAACACAACACACATAACTGCAGCGTTCGCAGAGACAGGCCTGATCCCTGCGATCGCTAACAGTTTTTTTGTAGTGTTTGATATATTTGCTGACGACAGTCAGGTGCTTTTTTTCCTGTGAATCTTACTAGTGTACCCCTAAATTTAGAGCCCAAAATGGCAAGACGAAGGTACACTAGTAAAGAGGCCTACGAGATTCTGAGCATGACAGATAGTGAAGAGGAGGTCACGTATCTGTCAGATTCAGGCTCAGAATATCTTCCCGTAGAAGACAGTGACGTCAGCGGCCCCACGTCAGATAGCTCTGACGACGAAGTTGAGGTCCCTGCTAAGGTCAGGTGTACCCGATCCCGATCTTCTGAGGTTGTTGAGGAGCAAGAACCGCAGGTGTCTCGTATCATGGAGCAGAGTAGTACTAGCGCCGCTATTCCTTCTGGTGAACTGGCAAGCACCAGCGGCCTAGTACAGCCTGGACGTACATCCAGCACTGCAGTAACACTTGGTGACGTGGCGAGTCCCATAAGTGCAGTTCAAGCTGGCGAGGTGGCAAGCACAAGTAGTGTCCCGCTGCCACCAAGAAGACAAAGGCAGGCCCGTCGTGCCCATACTGCCCTTCCTGCAGAATTCGCCTATCCTGATTGGGTGCCCACCACTTCTGCAGAACCCGTACTTCCCCCATTCACTGCCCAACCCGGTATTCAGGTGGAAACAGCTGATTTTATTCCAATTGATTTTTATTCGCTGTTTTTCACGGAAGACCTCTATAGATCTATTGTGGACCAGAGTAATTTATATGCTGGTCAATTTATCGCCGCTAACCCCCAGTTGCCTAAAATTGCCAGAAATTGGAAACCAATTACGGTTTCCGAATTTAAGACCTTTCTGGGCCTTTCCCTCAACATGGGCACACATAAATTTCCGTCATTGCGTGCTTATTGGTCCACGCACCCAATTGACCACATGCCCGTGTTCTCTGCCTCCATGTCCAGGGCACGATACGAGCAGATTTTGCGGTTCATGCACTTCAACGACAATGAACTTTGTCGTCCACGTGGGGACCCTGAATACGACCGGCTCTATAAAATTCGGCCCCTCATAAACCACTTCAACGAACGTTTTGCAGCCTTGTTTACTCCCGATCAAGTTGTCTGCGTTGATGAGTCCCTGATTAAATTTTCTGGCCGCTTGTCTTTCAAGCAGTACCTTCCCAGCAAGCGTGCCAGATACGGGGTCAAGCTCTACAAGTTCTGTGACAGGGCAACAGGCTATGTAGTGAACTTTACGGTTTATGAGGGAAAAGATAGTCAGATTGAGTCGGTCAACTGCCCGGATTACATAGGGAGCGCTGGCAAGATAGTGTGGAACTTGGTGTCACCCTTATTCGGAAAGGGGTACCACTTGTATGTGGACAATTATTACACGAGCGTGCCACTGTTTAGTCACTTGTTTGATCATCAGATTGGAGCATGTGGCACCGTGCGACCTAATCGCCGGGGCTTTCCCCAGCGGCTTGTAGATGCCCGTCTTAGGCTGGGGGAGAGAGCCTGCTTGAAGTGTAATAACTTGCACGCTATGAAGTGGAGGGACAATAAGAATGTTTTCCTTCTTACCTCCCTTCATGCAGACACGACAGTCCAAATTCGTACGGCGACTGGTGTTGTGGAGAAACCCCTCTGTGTCCACGAATATAACCAAAATATTCCAATTGGCTTTGCTGAACGCTCATGTGCTATACAGAGCTTCAGGCGGGACGTTATCTCTTCTAAAATTCCAGAATGAGATAGTCACAGAACTCCTGTATCCAGGCGGTTCTGCACCTCACCATCCCCAACCAAATGCAGTAAGCCGGCTGCATGAGAGGCATTATTCGTATGTCCTCCCGAGTACCCCTACCCAAAGCCACCCCCAAAAAAAATGTCGTGTCTGTAGCAAGCGCGGATTTAGGCGTGACACCCGTAGTTTTTGTCCACTCTGTCCTGACAAGCCTGGTCTTTGCCAAGGTGAATGTTTTGAACGCTACCACTCAAAAGTGAAGTTTTAGCGTAGGGTACAGCATTTCACAGACAAGGACACACTTACACAGGGTCTCCCAAGATGCCATTACATTTTGAGAGACCCGAACCATTACAGTTGTAAAGTTACAAAAAAAAGTGTAAAAAAGAAAAAAAAAAACGTAAAAAACAAAACACAAAAAAAGTATAAAATAAAAAAACCAAAAATAGTTGTCGTTTTATTGTTCTCTCTCTCTCTCTATTTTCTCTCTATTGTTCTGCTCTTTTTTACTGTATTCTATTCTGCAATGTTTTATCATGCTTGCTTTTCAGGTATGTAATTTTTTGTTTTCAGGTGCGCCATTCAACTGCAGCGCGGAATTATTTATCTTGACAGCAACAGCGTTTGCTCCCACGATACATAAAGCCGTGACTCCAGTGCTGTAGGAGGTGATTTCACCACCACAGTTAAAAAAAAGAGCATATATGCCGAAGCATGGGGGCAGCAGGGGCGGAGGAGCGATTTTGCTCCTAATGCCGCGTACATACGGTCGAAATTCCGACGGAGGCCTGCCCGTGGAAAATTCCGACCGTGTGTACGCGGCATAACTTTTTTGCGGGAGGATGCCCCCATGCTTCGGCATATATATATTTTAGGCACAGGTTGCGTTAAAACATTTTTTTATTTTTTACTAGGTTTTGTTTTGGTATTTGCTTTGCAGGTATGGCATGGTAAGGTCTTACTGTTGTACTGTAATGTTACTTTGTTTTAATGTTAACCACCATTTGCTTAGCAGGTACGCCATTCAGTTGCAGCGCGGATCTATTTATCTTGACAGCAACAGCGTTTGCTCCCACGATACATAAAGCCGTGACTCCAACGCTGTAGGAGGTGATTTCACCACCACAGTTAAAAAAAAGAGCATATATGCCGAAGCATGGGGGCAGCAGGGGCGGAGGAGCGATTTTGCTCCTAATGCCGCGTATATACGGTCGAAATTCCAACGGAGGCTTGCCCGTGGAAAAGTCCGACCGTGTGTACGCGGCATAACCTTTTATGCCGCGTACATACGGTCGAAATTCCGACGAAGGCTTGACCGTGTGTACGCGGCATAACTTTTTTGCGGGAGGATGCCCCCATGCTTCGGCATATATGCCCATCATTAGAAGTGGGTGGATGAAGGGAGGTATTCTAATGGTGGGCATACCCACCAATCAATTTCTTTTTTTCGTTCAGCCAATAGGCTGTATGAAAAAAAAGATTACAATACATGTCCAACAAGGACCAGCAA
This sequence comes from Rana muscosa, assembly GCA_029206835.1. Lineage (NCBI taxonomy): Eukaryota > Metazoa > Chordata > Amphibia > Anura > Ranidae > Rana > Rana muscosa. Next base: position 736,879,423 of record CM055116.1, read on the forward strand.
CGTACTGGTATGTTGCTGGACTTTGAATGTTTATACCAGAATGATGCCTGCGGGTTTAGGTATCATCTTGGTATCATTCTTTTCAGCCAGCAGCCGGCTTTCATGTAAAAGCAATTCTAGCAGATAATTAGCCTCTAGACTGCTTTTACAAGCAGTGGGAGGGAATGTCCCCCCCCGGATATAAAAAGCGCCATTGGGAAATTGGGAAAGCATTTTATCACACCGATCTTGGTGTGGTCAGATGCTTTGAGGGCAGAGGAAAGATCTAGGGTCTAACCCCCCAATTTTTTTCAAAAAAAGAGTACCTGTCACTACTTATTGCTATCATAGGGGATATTTACATTCCCTGAGATAACGATAAAAATGGTAGAAAAATAAAATATGGAAGGCACAGTTTAAAAATAAAATAAAAAAAGCCAAATAAATAAAAAAAAAAAAAAAAAAAAGCACCGCTGTCCCCCCCTGCTCTTGCGCAAAGGCGAACGCAAGCGTCGGTCTAGCGTCATATGTAAACAGCAATTGCATCATGCATGTGAGGTATCACCGCAAAGGTCAGATCGAGGGCAGTCATTTTAGCAGTAGACCTCCTCTGTAAATCTAACGTGGTAACCTGTAAAGGCTTTTAAATGCTTTTAAAAATGAATGCGTTTGTGCGCAATTTTAAAGCATGTCGTGTTTGGTATCCATGTACTCGGCCTATGATCATCTTTTTTATTTCATCAAACATTTGGGCAATATAGTGTTTTTTAGTGCATTAAAAATAAAAAAAGTGTGTTTTTCCCCCAAAAAATGCGTTTGAAAAATCGCTGCGCAAATACTGTGTGGAAAAAAAAAATGCAACACCCACTATTTTAATCTGTAGGGCCTTTGCTTTAAAAAAATATATAATGTTTGGGGGTTCAACATAATTTTCTTGCAAAAAATTTTTTTTTTTCATGTAAACAAAAAGTGTCAGAAAGGGCTTTGTCTTCAAGTGGTTAGAAGAGTGGATGATGTGTGACATAAGCTTCCTAATGTTGTGCATAAAATGCCAGGACAGTTCAAAACCCCCCCAAATGACCCCATTTTGTAAAGTAGACACCTCAAGCTATTTGCTGAGAGGCATGTTGAGCCCATTGAATATTTTTTTTTTTTGTCCCAAGTGATTGAATAATGACCAAAAAAAAAATGTACAAAAAGTTGTCACTAAATTATATATTGCTCAAACATGCCATGGGCATATGTGGAATTACACCCCAAAATACATTCTGTTGCTTCTCCTGAGTACGGGGATACCACATGTGTGGGACTTTTTGGGAGCCTAGTCGCGTACGGGACCCCAAAAACCAAGCACCGCCTTCAAGGTTTCTATGGGTGTAAATTTTTGATTTCACTCCTCACTGCCTATCACAGTTTCGGAGGCCATGGAATGCCCAGATGGCACAAAACCCCCCCAAATGACCCCATTTTGGAAAGTAGACACCCCAAGCTATTTGCTGAGAGGTATGTTGAGTATTTTGCAGATCTCGCTTTTTGTCACAAAGTTTTGAAAATGTAAAAAAAGAAAAAAAAATGTCTTTCTTAATTTTCAAAAACAAATGAGAGCTGTAAAATACTCACCATGCCTCTCAGCAAATAGCTTGGGGTGTCTACTTTCCAAAATGGGGTCATTTGTGGGGGTTTTGGGCTATTTTGACATTTTATGGCCTTCAAAACTGTGATAGGTAGTGAGGAGTGAAATCAAAAATTTATGCCCTTAGAAACCTTGAAGGCGGTGCTTGGTTTTTGGGGTCCCGTACGCGGCTAGGCTCCCAAAAAGTCCCACACATGTGGTATCCCCGTACTCAGGAGAAGCAGCAGAATGTATTTTGGGGTGTAATTTCACATATAACCATGGCATGTGTGAGCAATATATCATTTAGTGACAACTTTTTGTACATTTTTTTTTTTTTTCTTTTTGTCATTATTCAATCATTTGGGACAAAAAAAAAAATATTCAATGGGCTCAACATGCCTCTCAGCAAATAGCTTGGGGTGTCTACTTTCCAAAATGGGGTCATTTGGGGGGGTTTTGTGCCATCTTGGCATTTTATGGCCTTCAAAACTGTGATAGGTAGTGAGGAGCGAAATCAAAAATTTATGCCCTTAGAAACCTTGAAGGCGGTGTTTGGTTTTTGGGGTCCCGTACGTGGCTAGGCTCCCAAAAAGTCCCACACATGTGGTATCCCCGTACTCAGGAGAAGCAGCAGAATGTATTTTGGGGTGTAATTTCACATATGCCCATGACATGTGTGAGCAATATATCATTTAGTGACAACTTTGTGCAAAAAAAAAAAAAAGTTTGTCATATTCCCGCAACCTGTGGCAAAATATAAAATATTCCATGGACTCAACATGCCTCTCAGCAAATAGCTTGGGGTGTCTACTTTCCAAAATGGGGTAATTTGGGGGGGTTTTGTGCTATTTTGGCATTTTATGGCCTTCGAAACTGTGATAGGTAGTGAGGAGTGAAATCAAAAATTTACGCCCTTAGAAATCCTGAAGGCGGTGCTTGGTTTTTGGGGCCCTGTACGCGGCTAGGCTCCCAAAAAGTCCCACACATGTGGTATCCCCGTACTCAGGAAAAGCAGCAGAATGTATTTTGGGGTGCAATTCCACATATAACCATGGCATGTGTGAGCAATATATCATTTAGTGACAACTTTTTGTAATTTTTATTTTTTTTTTGTCATTATTCAATCACTTGGGACAAAAAAATAAATATTCAATGGGCTCAACATGCCTCTCAGCAATTTCCTTGGGGTGTCTACTTTCCAAAATGGGGTCATTTGGGGGGGTTTTGTACTGCCCTGCCATTTTAGCACCTCAAGAAATGAGATAGGCAGTCATAAATTTAAAGCTGTGTAAATTTCAGAAAATGTACCCTAGTTTGTAAACGCTATAACTTTTGCGCAAACCAATAAATATACGCTTATTGACATTTTTTTTACTAAAGACATGTGGCTGAATACATTTTGGCCTAAATGTATGACTAAAATTGAGTTTATTCGATTTTTCTTATAACAAAAAGTAGAAAATATCATTTTTTTTCAAAATTTTCGTCCTTTTTCTGTTTATATCGCAAAAAATAAAAATCGCAGAGGCAATCAAATACCATTAAAAGAAAGCTCTATTTGTGGGAAGAAAAGGACGCAAATTTCATTTGGGTACAACATTGCATGTCCGCACAATTTACAGTTAAAGCAGCGCAGTGCCGAATCCCAAAAACAGGCCTGGTCCTAATGGCCCGAAATGGTCCGGGGCTTAAGTGGTTAATTTCCTCACAAATATCCCCAATCCACTATCACTTATAGGCTTCGCATAGGAGATTTGGGACACTCCACTACTGTTTTTATTTGTCACTATATTGGCAGTCTGACAGGGATTTTTTCAGGTTAGTTGGAAGGCAGCGCCACTTTCCTCTTTTTGTTTGATTTAATTAATTGACTTCACTTGTGGAGTTTCTTTTGGGGAGGCAGCAGCTCAGCACACACCTAAGCGTGGAACTTTAATTAAATAATAGTCATGCCCTATGAAAACCCTCCCACCATTGGAAACTGGTGATACATACCATAAAAGAAAGAAACCCTGCCACACTGAGATGATCTGGGAAGGGGGGAGGTTGCTGTGTCCACCACCACCACCCACATAGTGTAGCTGAGCTGATTTGATATAGTAGTATTAGTAGTAGTAGTATAATATTAAATATTATAGTACACCATTTCGTTCAGAATATTTTTTTTCTGATTTTCCTCCTCTAAAATCTAGGTGCGTCTTATGGTCAGGTGCGTCTTATGAAGAGAAAAATAATGATTTCAAATACAAGCGTTCTTTTCTATTCATACAGTAATATGGGCCCACTGAAATAAGTACACGCACGTGTTACGCAGAAATACTACACTGCAGCTATTGCAGTTTGTAAAAAAGAAGGCATCAATATCTATCAGTAGCTATAAGCAATATGTTCTTTTGACCAAACCCACAATATTATTCAAAGACATACCTATTGTATATCATGGCCTTTGAACAAGTTTTAATAAACAGGGCTAAAGGGTTTCTTAGAAGTGTTGGGTGTTTGGTTTGTCTGCGGTCAATGAGTATCTGTAAAGGCGGCCACAGACGGTGCGATTTTGTTTCCTGCAACCACAAGTTGCAAAAAATTAAATTGCTCCATTTCCCCATCAATACAGTCAGCATTGATGGGGGAATCCCTCCCACAGAGCTCTTGTATTCTCATGGCGGGGTAGCGCGAGGAGCTGTCCTGGTCGGGAGAGCATACAGTGATTATTGCTAGCGGCTATAGCCGCTGACAATGATCGCATGGAAAATCCGATCGATCATATATGGAGCGAATCTTCTTTGAACCGTCTATGGCCTGCTTAACTGAACATATGATCTTCACATTCAGAATAGGTGTACCCCCATTGAGGGCACAGAATGAAAATAAAGGGGAGAACAGACACGCAGGAGAATGTAACACTGTAGAGAGAAAATAAGGGGGAGATCAACACCAAAGAGGGAAGCAGAGAGACAGAGGTGCTTCACGAGTCATGCAAGAAGCTTTCAGTACCATGAAGAGATGACAGAAGGTGCTCTTCTGGAAAGAATAGTTGGGTAGGGGGGAGTGAAAACTAAAGGGAAGAGCGTAGAGAGAGATGGAAACATACTAATGTATTGGAAAAAAACAGAATGCGTGAAAAAGGCCTGCAGTGCCTTTTGTCTTTAAAACTGCATCAAGAAAAGATGGGTTTGCTGGGGGTGGAATCTTTCTAGACTAGAGCTGATTTTTCCCACATAAACCCCCAAAGTAGCGCTTACATTGAATACTATTTTTTTTTTAAATTATTAACAAAGTAATGAACAGCTGGAAGAAACATGAAAAGTAAAGAGAAGTACAAGACAATGAACATAAAAAATTTAGATAAAAACCTGATGAGGATTCCAGTCACTGTCAAAAATGACGACTGTATCTGCAGCCTGCAGGTTTAGTCCCAAACCTCCAGCCCTAGTACTCAGCAAGAAGATGAAGAACTTTGAACCTTCTTCATTAAATCTTTTCAGTAATGCAGCTCTGTCTTCTGACTTGGTAGTACCTTAGGAAACAGCAAAGTACCTATTAGCTAGAAATATATTATCAACTGTACACGAAGGTTAAAAAAAAAAAATAAAAAAAAATAAAGCCACTTTAACAAACCAACAATTGTTTTTTTAAATTCTGTTTGAGAGTTTCGAGAGCAATAATAAAAAAATAAATAAAAAAAAAGCCACAATCAGCCACGCAGGGCCGATGTAAAAATAACTAACTCCCCACCAACCCCTACTACCCCACCGCCTCGCTGAAAATTACCCCATATTAATTTGGACAAGTGATTATAGGAAGACCATAGTGCGTGTCCCGCAGACCTAGATCATAACCTATTCAACCATAATAGAGTCCATCCTCGTAACATCTTAGAATAAAGCATCTCAGTTTCAAGAAAAGTAGTATTCACACAACCTCTTGAGACAGAGATTCAGATAGATGGATTAAACAAACTTGATTAACACACAATAATGAATGGAGAACTATCCATTAGGCCCCTTTCACACTGGGCGGGAGGTGCGTCGGCGGTAAAGTGTTTTAGCGGCGATTTACCGTCAATTTTGCAGCACTATTCGGCCGCTTTTACCCCCGCTAGCGGCCGAGAAAGGGTTAAAACCACTGCAAAGCACCTCTGCAGAGGCACTTTGCCGGCGGTATAGCCGCGGTGCCCCATTCATTTCAATGGGCAGGAACGGTGGAGGAGCAGTATACACATCGCTCCTTCACCGCTCAAAAGATGTTGCTAGCAGGACTTTTTTTTACCCTCCTGCTAGCACACTGCTCCAGTGTGAAAGCCCTCATGGCTTTCACACTGAAGAGACAGCAGCGGCTGTTTCACGGCGCTTTGCAGGCGCTATTTTTAGCGTTATAGCGCCTGCAAAGCGCCTCAGTGTGAAAGGGGTCTTAGTATCAGCCATATCTGTCCAACTACCCCAGACCTTTTCAAAAAAAAATTTGACAGCCCTAATTCAAATATATAGCCTAATAGAATGGGGACGCAGAGTTCAATAATCCTTTCCAGAACTGCAGCGTTGAGGCATAGTTTTTTTTTTCTAAGCTTTTTGGCTACCATGCACAGCTGCACCAAATTCTGAGTGCTCCAGTTTTAGTAAATCTCCCCCCACTGAGTCACATGGGATGCCTAGCATTTCTAGCACAGCTAACTTAATTTTCACATGCTAGAAGGTATCATGCTCAGCTCATTCAGTCAGATATTTCTTATCAGTCAAAAAATATTTAAATTGTTGGAAAATATCTATACAAGTGGGTCTGATCCTTCATTCTTCTATTAATGTGGAACATCATTCTCTCAAACAACATTTACTATTTGTAATCCTTATGCTGCTAGCATTAGTACATAGATAAACAAAGTAAATATGATATACTTTCCTAATTTTTTTTTATTTTTTTTTACATTTTCAGTTACTTCCTGGTTTCTGGGCCTAGGCAAATTATGTCATACATCTCAGGAGTCTTCAGGAGGGGTTTTCTCAACTAAGCACACCCTCCTGTCTGCAAGCCTGAGCTAAGGGCAGATGGATTCCACAAAGTAAATGCTACATGAATCATCTGTCCTTACTCTAGACGAACATGGCCAGAAATGCTAGGGGGTGTTTTCCAAAGTGATTTATCAGCAAAATAAAGCATTGGGACATGGATGGATGTGTAAGTATGCTTCGAATAATAGAATTTAATTAATTAGCATTTTTGGTGCAATGTAGTTCCACTTAAGGAGGAGTCAGGGACCATATTGTGCATGGCCTACTGTTAGCATCAGCTGAGGCTCATGGCAGGTCCTAATGTTAAATAGACCCATGCAAGACCATGGATGTGAAAAATACTAAGGATGTTTAACTACTTCCCACCCGGCCACTGTACATATACAGCCGGGTGGGCACTCTCTCCAGAGTGGACGTTCAGGAACGTCCCTCAGAAGGAGGGGGATCGCACGTGCGCGTTCCCGCGCAGCGGCGCGATCCCGATGCACTCGTGTCACCCGGACACAGTGCATCTCGATTCGGCAGGAGGGCTCTGTGATTGGCCCTCCTGATCACATGACGGCCGTGTCCAATCACAGCCGTCATGTGATGTAAACAGAAAGCTGGTTGCTAGGCCATCAGCTCTCCTCTCCTCACACAGAAGTCGTCGGTGAGGAGAGGAGAGCGGATCGCTGCAGCTGGCTGGTGATCAGTGAGTATGAGCTGTTTTTTTCAGCTTTGTACTCACTGATCACCAGCCTAGTGTCACCCCACACAGTATAAACACTCAAAGTAAACAAACATGTCCCCAAAATACATGTCCTCACACACACATGTCCGCACACACACGTCCCCACATAGTAAAAACACCTGTCCCCCACATATATGACAGTAAAATCATATGTTCCAATGATCAGTTGCACACATATGTCCGTGATCACCTGCGCACATCTGTACATGATCATTTGCGTACATATGTCCGTGATCACACAAACCAATTATTTTACACCTAACAGGATTTTTTTTACCAAAAACATGTAGTAGAATACATTTTGGTTTAAATTTATGACAAAATTCTATTTGATTGGATTTTTTTAAAAATAGAAAGACGAAAATATTTATTTTTTTTCAAATTTCTGTTTGTTTTTTGCTTATATCGCAAAGAATAAAAAACGTAGTCGTGAATAAATACCACCAAAAGAAAGCTCTATTTGTGTGAACAAAATGATAATAATTTCATTTGGGTACAGCGTAGCATGACCGCGCAATTGTCATTGAAAATGCGAGAGCGCTGAAATCTGAAAATTGGTCTGGGAAGGAAGGGGGCTAAAGTGCCCAGTATTGATGTGGTTAAACATTAGGATGACTTAAAATTGTGCTCAACAAAAAGGGTAAACCGTTCTATTAAGACCTAAACCACATGTTTTTGTTTTTTTTATTATAATCATGCGACACTGATAAACCAATATACATGACGTAAAAAAAAAAAATGCTAGAAGAAAAACACTGACATGGGAAAACTTCAAAGACTATAATGGCACAGATTTCAGGTTGAATTTTTGGGGGTACCACCAATTACAGAAGAGAGTTCCACATCCTTATCGCATGGAGAGTAAAAAACACCCTACACAGCTTAAGGTTTCTCCTTCAGTCTCATTGTGTGGCCCTGTGTATTCTTACACTCCCTGAGACTGAATAGTTTCCTACCTACGCTGGGATCGCCATTGAGATATTTGTTTATCTCAATGGTGATCCCACCATTGAGATATACTACAAATGTATTAAAAGGTCTTATACACTGCAGTATTGCTCTAGGTAAAGAAGCAAACAAAATACAAACCATCAAGGCGAAGGTAAAGAAAGCCCCGAAAAGCAAAGTAATCTTCCATTATAGTCATGAGAGATGTCATCTGACAGAAAAGCAGAACACGATGATTTGTGACTCTGAGCTTTGGTAAAATTCGATCAAGCAACTCAAACTTTCCTGAAGTTCTGTACAAGTCAGGCCTGTGTATCATAAAAAGAAGATAATGGACAATAATCCAAAAACAAATAATCTGAAGGCAGATTATTGACAAAGGAAAATCCACACACGTTTACTGTAAATCTTCTATATCTCATATTAAAAGTTAAACTATAATTAAAGCAGTTAAAAATTCAAGATTTACATATTGCCTAGATCCACACTCCTTGAATAAAAAGCATGAATTAAAAAAAAAAAAACTTTTTGGATTACCTGGAAAAATCCTTTCTTTGAATACGTCACAGGACGCAAAGGAATTCATATACATTAATACTTGAGTTTTGCTGCCACCTTCAGGTGAATGGACACTTGACAAAAAGAAAAAAAACCACAGGTATCTCAACACTGCCATAACCTGCTACGCCTCCGTTTTGTAGCAAGAAATTAGGAGGAAAAAAAAAAAGCAAGTAGGGAACACTGGGGTTTATTTACTAAAGACAAAGCCACTGTGAACACTCTTTAAAGGGGAGCTCCAGACTTTTTTTAGGTTTATTAAAAGTCAGCAGCTACAAAAAGTGTAGCTGCTGACTTTTAATAAACAGACACTTACCTGCTCCACGGTCCAGCGATGCGGCCGTCCATAGCATCGCTCCCCCCCACCCCCTTCGCTTCATTCACTCTGTGGGCACCCAGCCGTGACAGCTTTCAGCTTCACGGCCAAGCACACACTGCACATGAGCGAGTGGCGCTGCGCTCCCTGAGTGGACAGGCGATCTCCTGGGACCTGTCACGTGTCCCAGGAAATCGCCTAGAGGGAGGGGCCGCCTAAGGCGAGAGGAGGAGTCGCCGAGGCGGTCCTTGGGCGGAATGAGGAAGTGGGACAGGAAGTCCCACTCCTACCGAAGCCCCCACTCACCCCCAAAAAAAATGACATGCCAAATGTGGTATGTAAGGGGGTGAGGAGTGCTTAAAGCGGAAGCTGCACTTTTGGGTGGAACTCCGCTTTAACAGCCTAAAAAACTGGCATCTGTTGTTATAACTTTCCATTGATAAGGAAGGAAAGGCTTCCCTTTGTTAAGAGCTTGAGATCCAGCATGCAATGGGAATTTCTTGCTTGGCTGGACAGGAGCATGGCGAGGTCAAAAGAAGTATCCATGTTCCAGGTAAAAAAAATGTTGTGCTGGAGAGGTCTCAAATGAAATTAGGCAAATAGTACACAAGAAAGAAAGAATCACGAGGCCCAGAACTCTCATGGAGAATCCTATTGTGGGATGTCTCTTCGGCATCAAATCTCGAGTGAGCTCTTAAAGTGAAAGAATTTTCTGCACTGGAAGGAAAAAATTTGCTTGCCTGTGTCCAGGACCAAACCCAAATATTCCAGGCAAAATTTTTTGGAGATTGAAGGCCTGGAGGATCTGAAAGTCTGGTTGACATTGCCAGATAGCTGTAAAAAGGTGAGTGCTTCAGAAGTTAGTCTAGATCATGGGTTGGACTCGGCAACCCGTCGACCGCGGGTAGGTGACAAGTAGATCGGGAACAGGTCTTTGCCGCCAACCCCTGCCTCCTACTGTTAGCTGCCGATTTTTGCAATCAGCCTCCTCCGCCGAGCCTTGCTTCCGGACCTCCACCCCCTTCCTCTCTTCCTCCCCCCCTGCCTCCTCTGCCGCTGACATCAGTGAACAGCAGAGAGCGAGAGGCAGCACAGGATGCAGGGGGGGACAGGACGTAGGAGCTGGAACTTTTCTAGTTAACCCGCAGGTGTTTGGTTGCTAGGTCCTAAGCAACCAATCACCTGCTTGTTAATATGAAAAGTCACTTGGTAAGCTCCTGCTCCCACCCCCTGTCCAGAACTGTGATGCTTCTTGGTCTCATGTGTTCACAGGTAAGATGCAATGGAACGCTGCACGCTGCAATGGGAGGGAAGGGGGCACTAGTGTGTGTGTGTGTGTGTGTGTGTGTGTGTGTGTGTAATGTGAAGGGGACAGCGGATACGGTTATGGGAGAGAAGGGGGGGGGACACCACTGTGTGTGTGGAGGGTGATGTGAAGAGGGCAGTGGACTGCGTTTACAATCTACATTTGGGGTTAAAACTGTATCATCACCTGCAGTTGATCACAAAGGCAGTGCGTTTTGAACATGGTGCAGAAAACACCAGATAATCGCATGGACAAACTCACTGTACTGTACAGTGATCTTCTACATCCCAGAAGTGGACAACTGGAAAGCAAACTACTTCAGCTGCCATTGACTAAATCAAAGGGAATGGGCCATTCACCCAGACATCTTCAATCTGGTATGTCAGAAATGGGGAGGACTCCAGATGTAGACATCCTAGCCTCCAGATACCTCGGTTTGTGGACAGGACCAAGTGTATGGAAAATTGGCCAACAGATTTTCTCAGCTGAATGGGTTCTTCACCTGGAGGCGTTTTAAGAGATCTGCCTGTGCTGTAGATTCCTCGGTCAATGGATCATTTACTGGATGTGATGAAACTCTTATTTAAGTAAAAATAGGATTTTTGTACTCACCGTAAAATCCTTTTCTCTATAGTCCATGGACGGATACAGCTCCTTATAGTTCTTGACTTGTGGGTTATGTTCCGTCTATTAGGAGAGGACTAGGCAGACATGTTAGACATTTAAAACATGTAACTTTAGCAAAGCTGAACAGCCCCGCCCAGGGAGCGGTACCTCTGGTCATAACCTCTCACACTGCACTGAGCAGCTCAGTTCGTCAAAAAGCAGTACAAACTTAAAAAGGAGGGGTGTGTGCTGTGTCCGTCCATGGACTTCAGAGAAAAGGATTTTACGATGAGTACAAAAATCCTATTTTCTCTTTCATAAATGGACGGACACAGCTCCTTAAAATTCATGACTTGTGGGACGTCCCCAAGCAGTGTCAAAAAACGAGGGGTGGGAACAGCAATTAAACAACTTCACCCCAAAAAAACAGAGCTCCTCAACGGAGGAGATGTAGCCTCAAACAATCGCTTGCAAAACCTTGCGGGCGAAGCAAGCATCCGAAGATGCATACACCTCAACCCTGTAAAACTTAGTGCAGGAATGAACAGGCGACCAGGTCGCCGCCTTACACGTCTGTGAAACATACACTTGAAGTCGGAAAGCCCAGGGAAACACCAATTGCCCTGGTCGAATGCGCCGAAACAGGAAAGGGAGGTGCCTGCCCTCTAAGGGCATAGGCCTGAATTATCGTCTGGCAGGTCCACCGAGAAATGGTGGCTGAAGAGACCCCCAGGCCCTTCTTAGGTGCAGTCATCAACAGAAACAGTGAGTCTGACCTCCGAAACAGAGCCATAGCAGACAGATACACCCGCAGAGCATGTACCACGTCTAAGAGATGTAACGCAACCTCTGAGAGATGCGACGGCCGAGGACACAAAGGATGGAAGCACAATGTCCTCATTCAGATGAAAGCCGAAACCAAGGTTGTGGTCTTAGCACCGCAGTATCCTTACGGAGGATCAAGCATGGGGACTTACAAGACAAGGTCGCCACTTAGAAACCCTTCTGACATATGTAATGGCCAACAGAAGGCAACTTTCTGAGAGAATGTCAAAAGAAGAATCTCTCTGATGTTCCCAAAGGGAGGTTTCTGAAGCACCGAAAGCACCAGGTTCAAATCCCACGGAAGAAGTAGTGGTCGAACCGGGGGGACCACATGTCGGACCCCCTGCACAAACGTACACACCGGTAATTGAAAGAAAACAGCCAAGGCTGAAATCTGCCCCTTAATGTTACTTAAGGCAAGTTCTTTATCCACTCCATGCTGTAAAAAACAGCAGGGTCATGGAAACTGAATATGCCCGTGGACACCACTCCATCTTCTCACATAAAGATCCAGGCCTTCCACGCGCAATGGCAAACCCTCCAAGATGATGACATCCGTGCTCTTAGCATATTGGAAATTACCGAAAACGACAGGCCTAGGTCCCTTAGTACCTGGCTTTCAATAGCCATGCCGTTAAAGCCAGCGACTGTAAAGCATGATGAAGTATGGGACCTTGCGACAGAAGGTCCTCCCACATCAGCAGTCGCCAAGGGACATCCGCCACCAGGCGCACTAGGTCGGCGTACCAGAGACACCGAGGCCAGTCTGGGGCAAATAGAATCACCGGGATCCCCTTGGCCTCTACTCTGCGGAACAGAGGAAGAAGTTTTATTGGGGGAAAGGCATAAAATTAGCCGATACTGACCTCACGGAGCCACTAAACGCAGCTGTCGCGTCTGCCCAGGGATCTCTGGACCTGGCCACAAACATCAATACCTTCGATTGAGTCGAGAAACCAGGAAATCCACGTCTGGCGTGCCCCAACTCAGGAAAGGTTGAAACACATCCGGGTGTAGCGACCATTTTTCTTGGTCCGGCATCTGGCGACTTAGGTAGTCCGCTTGCCAGTTTTCTATGCCTGGAGTGTATACGGCCGATAGAGCTGGCACGCTCCTTTCTGCCCACCGCAGGATGTGAGTGACCTCCGATGCTGCAGCAGAGCTACTTGTTCCCCCCTGATGGTTGACATATGCCACACCTTGGTGTTGTCCGACTGGATCCAGACTGGACGCCCCCATAGCCTCTGTGACCATATGGAGAGGCACTGCCCGATCGCCCGAAGTTCCAGTACATTGATCGGCAGGCGGGATTCTGTTGTCAAAAAAGGTAAAAAATGCGCTACCAAAAAACAATGTGCAAAAAACAAGAAACAGTTCAGATTGGTTACTGCCAATACTGTCCTAATGAACAAACAGCTAGGAGGTGACTTACTGCATTCAAGGAAAGATAAATAAACCAATGAAAAAAAGGGGGTGAAGGGGAGTAGAGATATCTTCCTCCAGACTTTTCAACCGGATAGATGAAACAAATTATTAAGAGTGGCCGCTTACCGAAACAGGTGGATCTCTGTCACGGAGATCATAGGGGCTCAGCACACCAGGGTTCACTTCATGGAAATCCTCGGCATCCCAGCATTAATCCCGCAGCGGATCCGTTCTCTCACCAGGATATCCAGGGACTGGAACAAAGCTTCCCCACAGCCAGGATTCACTCCCAATACAATGGCATGATAAGCAGGGATTTCATAGGGAAGACAAAAAGAGCCTCATGGTGCAGTGGGTTTAAAGTATCAAAAAGTCGTTTTATTCAAAAAAGGCAACAGAACTGACATCCAGAAACTCTTTCCATAAAACAAATTTCAAATTTCAGCGGGTAAAAAGAGACATCCAGCCGCGGCTCAGGCCACTGAGCTGGAGCGTGGTGACGTCAGATGTTATTCTTCCTGTGGCCAGTGACCTTGTGTGTACTGAACACCGTCTAGTGAAAGGGAAGGAACGACTTTCCGGACTGAAGGGCCGGAGATTTCAGCCACCAGACCAGGGAGGTCCTGACTAGTTGGCTCACCTGGATCTGACAATCCAGGGACAACGGAGACTTGTCCCATTTGGACAGGATCTCCTTATGCAAGACTCAAGCGTGGAATTGAACATACGTTACCGCCTCGAAGGAGGCTACCATGAGACCCAGGACTCGCATGCATAAGTGCAGCGACTACCACCTGTGGGATGTTAACAGCTTCACCGCCACCTGAAGAGTCTGCAATTTTTCCAAAAGGAGAAAAACACCCACCCCTGAGGAGTCCAGAATTAAGCACAGATACTTCAGGCGCTGAGTCGACACCAACACCAACTTCTGGAGGTTCAGTTCCCAATCGAACTCTTGAAGGGTCTGACTGGCATCGCCACATCCTCCTCTAAGTCTGAAGCAGCCCTCAGAAGGAAGTCGACAAGGTATCCCACGATAAGGATCGTAGCGAGCACCTTGGTGAAAACCCTTGATGCCGATGCCAGGCCAAAAGAGATAGCCACAAATTGTTAGTGACCGTCCCTGACTGCAAAACGCAGAATCTCTAATGCCCGACATATATGGGGACATGCAAATATGCGTCCTTGATGTCCAAGGACGCCAGAAAATCCCCCGGATGGAGTGCAGCGACCACAGAGCGAACTGATTCCATCCTGAAACTTTGTACGTTTACCAAGGAGTTGAGGGCCTTGAGGGCCAGGCTTGGACGAACCCCGTCCTTTTGGGACTACAAACAGATTGGAATAGAATCTCTGAAGCCTTTCCGGCAGTGGCACAGGAGCTATTACACCGCGAGAAAAAAAATTTAAAAATCTGTTTTGTGGACAAAAAAGAAATTCCATCTTGTACCCTGATGAAACCACCGCGCAAACCCACTGGTCGGAAAGCAGGGAAGTCCACCGAGCTGCAGACTCGTGAAGGCGACCCCTCCACCCGAGAGTCGGGCGGGGGCAACACTCTATGTAGTCGCAGACTCGTTCGCAGGCATGATTGGCTTGCCAACCCAGGGACGCTTTTGTCCCTCAGCTGGCCCCTTGTCGGCTTGGGAATGCTTACCTGCGGGCCCGGCGGAGGGAAAAAAAAAACACTTGTGAGCAGAAAAAAAATAGGGCCCCAGCCTACGGCATGGCTCCTTACCCTTTCTGAATTGTGGGAGCACTGTGCTCTCACCCCAAACGACATTTTTAAGAATGTCATCCAGCGAGGCTCCAAAGCCTCTAACCCTGGAAGAGCAAATCTGCCAGAGCTTTACGTCTGGTCCACAAACCTGCATGTCAGTCAAGTCATGCGGCGTAGCCCTACCGCAGATACTGAAGGTCCTGGACAGCCAGGGAGCTGCATCTAAGGCTGCATTGCAGACATACTTGAGGCCATGCACCAACTGGTCTGTTAACATGCAGACCAGGGAAGCCTGTTGCTATTTGAATCATGGTGCAGCAAGTCTTTGCCCATTAAGGAAGCGTCAGTGACACCAGGGTCATGGCCACAGTGGCCGCAATGCTGACCCTAATACCATGAACAAGGACCGGGCCACCGCCTCGGTCCTCCTGTCTGCAGGATCCTTAAAAACAGGGGTCCCTTCCCCTGGATCGCGGTAATTCCCAGGATACCGGGGGGCCCCATCGGAGGCGATATCCCTTTTAAGGAGTGTTTCCTGAAAAAGGGATAACGGAAAGGCGTGCGATTTTTTAGAACGCTGCAGTCGTTCCT
Organism: Rana muscosa; assembly: GCA_029206835.1. Taxonomy (NCBI): domain Eukaryota; kingdom Metazoa; phylum Chordata; class Amphibia; order Anura; family Ranidae; genus Rana; species Rana muscosa. The sequence continues at coordinate 736,895,048 of CM055116.1, forward strand.
ATTCTTAGTATGTAAACTTAATTAAGCTAGGTAAAGAAACATCTTAGCAGTGCGGGCCGGCTTGTGGGACCCAAAAGGGACAGACACCTTACGATATGCCCTCGCCGTAACCTCCATATTAGGGATCCCGCACGCGGTGATAAATGCTCCAACAAGCGCCTATCCTGCGCTGACCCGGAATCATTCTTCTGTCTGAAAGGTCTTGGTCCGCTTCCTCTGACACGTCAGAACAGGGGCCGTGAGTCGCAGCCAGGCCAGAGTCTGGATCAGAGCCTTCCCCAGAAGACGGTGGGGGGAGGGGCGTTTTTACCCCTCTTGCGCCCACACACCACTCCCACCCGGGCAACAAAAAGATGCCAGGACCGCCAACCAAGCGTCCATAGGCATAGCAGGTGCAGGGCACCGGTTGTCAATACAGGTATGTCTGGGGAAGAAAACGTCAGCTTCTGATGCCATGCTGGCCCCACTTGCCTGACACCCTAGGGACTAAGGCAAGGTACACAAGTCTACCCTCCTAGCTGCCACAGAAAACCAAGGGGCCCCCCAGAGGACTCACCACCCCGACCCAGGCACTGCACAGATGCCGCTGTCCGCTCTCTCCATGACCGAGGTGTTCCTATATCGCTGCCTGTGTCACTCTCTCTGAGGTGATTTTTGCAGTTCGCGCCGTTCTGAGAGCTGTTTTCACCGCCAGAGGCAAAAACCTAGTTGAAAACCAAGAGAAAATGGCCGCCAGTCGGCGCTGTAATCGCGGGCTACAAGAAAATGGCCACCATACGTGTCTGTGAAGAAAAAAATGCGCAGACTACAAGTAAATGCCGCCGCTGTATACCCAGAGAAATGGCTCCAGTCACAGCCAAAATGGCCGCCAGGCGAAGTCTGAGGTAAAAAATACACAGAAATGGCAGCGAACACCCAGGGCTTCCAACAGAGGCCCCCCAAACATGGCAGCACACCCCACACAGAGAGCGAACCCTCATCATGCAGCCCTCGGTCAGAACGCGGAGTGGCCCCCCGGCGGATCCCCCGGCCAGTCCACAGCAAGGCCCAGGCACCACAGCACATGGGGAGGAGGGAAAAGACAGGGAGAGAAGGAAGGGTGAGAGACCCCCTAGTCGACCTCCCCAGGAATGCCTAGCTGTTCCATCCTGCCAAAAAAGGAGGAACCAACCTTACCCGTCCGTGCGAACACTTGCTGGTGCGTTTCTGACAGACCTACTTCCGAGCAGTATGGAGTAGCTGTCGGCCCGGTTCACTGTGACTGAGACAGCAAGCAGCCCAGTCATATGTGAACACCGGAGCATATAGCTCACCGGCCACCCCTGGAGCCATGGGGAATGTCGTGGCCGACCCCACTATAGCCAAGGTCTGCTCACGCTCGATGGCCGGACAGGGGAGACTACAAGGATCTATAATACCCAGCCGGCAGTTGATGGTAGATTCACAAAAAATAAAAAAATTAAAAGTAAAAATTTTCCTCAGGGCCCTGGGCCCAAAAGGGAGCCAGGTCCTTCTCTACTAGGCAGAAAAACTGAGCTGCTCAGTGCCGTGTGAGGGGGTTATGACCAGAGGGACTGCCCCCTGGGCGAAGCCGTTCAGCTTTGCTAAAGTTACACGTTTTAAATGTCTAACATGTTTGCCTAGTCCTCTCCTAATAGACGGAACATAACCCACAAGTCAAGAATTATAAGGAGCTGTATCCGTCCATGGACGAAGGAGAAAAATTATTTTAAAAAAAACACAGTGCCTAAGTGGTTAGCACTTCCGCCTAGCAGCACTAGGGTCGCCGGTTCAAATCCCAACCGCGACACTACCTGTTTGCTCTCCCGGTGCCTTGTGGCTTTCCTCTGGTTCCTCTAGTTTCCACCCACTCTCTCAAGAAATGCTGGTAGGTTAATTGGCCCCATTATGTGTATTTATGAATGTGAAGAAAAAAGCTATAAAGCTATAGAGTAGTATAGGGTCTCAGTGGAGGTGCCCAGTGCCAGTGTCCAATCACCTGAAGATGCAAGTCTTTAACCTGGGGTCTGTCAATACTTTGCCTATGTCCTTACCAACCCATAACGAACATAAAAAAACAAAACAGTGGCAAAGAAACCCATTACCAAGACCCACTGAAGCATTTCTTGGAAAAGCTCAGATATAAGCATATAAAATAAAATTTTCCATGCTCATTTCCTGCTTAAACAAATCATTGACGAAACTAGTAATGTTACATTAATTTTTTTTATTTTTAGATTGGCGTTATTTAAGCAAAAATTTAGTGATCATTTCATAAAAAGAAATAAATAAAAATATAGCAGTCATTCACAGATGGAATTTTGTTTGTCATCTCAGAGAAAAGAAAAAAATGTATATTTAGTTATTCATGAAGCTTCATACTTAGAATTATGTAGATCTACCGGTAAATGCAAAATATTAAAAATGATTTACCCGTTGATGATACCATTAGCATATCCCAGATGTTCGGCAAAGGATTCCTACAAAAAAATAGAATTGGGGTATTCACAAATTGAAACAATTACACGCAAAATAAGAAAGAAACCATTCAACTAGATTTTACAAAATAGAGAGGGAGTTACATTCCAAGATGATAATATAAGATACAAATAATCATAGGAATAAAAAACATAAAATCATCCTTAACCACTTAAGGACCAGGCCTATATTTCAAACTTCGCAAGTTTAAAAACAGGTTTTTGTTGCTAGAAAATGACTTGGAACCCCTTAACAGCCTAGAGAATAAAATGGCGGTTGTTGCAATACTTTGTCACACCGTATTTGCGCAGCGATCCTACAAGCGCAATTTGTGAAAAAACACACTTTTTTAAACCCTGTTCCAAATTATTATGCCAATGATATTTTTCTCATTTACCTAAATAATTGACAGTCAGCACAATTCTCATGTTGTCAACTATTAAGAGTACCATTCAAATTTTATTGAACAAACCTATTGATAAGTTTTTTTTTTTAAAAAAAAAAAAACTTACAATGCGCTGTTCCAAATTATTACGCATAGTAAGTTTCAAAACACTTTATAGGTTGTAAAGAACTGAAAATTGCCATTTGTTGTGTTTGCAGCATATTTACTGAAATCAAAAGCTATTTCAATCAAACTTTGAACAACATTTTAACTTTTTAAACATTTTAACAGGTCAAGTTACATTTTAACATAGGACCCCTTATTTGATAGCAGCTTCACAAGTCGTGCATCCATTGAACTTGTGAGTTTTTGGACAGTTTCTGCTTGAATTTGTTTGCAAGATTCAGAATAGCCTCCCAGAGGTGCTGTTTGGATGTAAACTGCCTCCCACCCTCACAGATCTTTTGCTTGAGGATGCTCCAAAGGTTCTCAATAGAATTGAGGTCAGGGGAGGATGGAGGCCACACCATGACTTTCTCTCCTTTTATCCCCATAGAAGCCATTGACGCAGAGGTATTCTTTGCAGCGTGAGCTGGTGCATTGTCATGCATGAAGATGATTTTATTACAGAAAGCATAGTCCTTCCTTCTGTACCAGGGAAGGAAGTGTTCAGTCCGGAACTCCACATACTTTGCAGAGGTCATTTTTACACCTTCGGGGACCCTAAAGGGGCCGACCAGCTCTATTCCTAAGATTCCAGCCAAAAACGTGACTCCACCACCATCTTGCTGACGTCGCAGCCTTGTTGGAGCAGGGTGGCCGTCCACCAGCCATCCAGTACTCCATCCATCTGGACCATCCAGGGTTGCACGGCACTCATCAGTGAACAGGACTGTTTGAAAATTAGTCTTCATGTATTTTTCTGCCCAATGCAGCCGTTTCTGCTTGTGAGCATTGGTTAGTGGTGGCCGAATGGAAGGTTTATGCACAGTGGAAAGACTCTGGAGGACTCTACACCTTCATGTCCGTGGGACTCCAGAGGCACCAGCAGCTTCAAATATCTGTTTGCTGCTATGTAATGGTGTTTTAGCAGCTGCTCTCTTGATCCGATGCATGGATCTGGCAGAAATCTTCCTTAATGTGCCTTTATTTGAAACCCGTCTGTGCTCTGAATCAGCCACAAATCTCTTACGTTTTCGTGAAATACCTAATGTTTTCATACCTCGTCCAAGGCATTGAACTATTTCACTCTTTTCGGCAACAAAGAGATCCTTTTTCTTCCCCATATTGCTTGAAAATGGTGCTCTGCTTAATAATGTGGAACACCCTCCTTTAGGTTGGGTTCACACTGGGGCGACAAACGCTCTGACATTGGAAGCTCATGTCGCATGACGTGTGAAAATCAATGTTTCCCTATGGGAGCCGTCTTAACTGGTCCGACACAAGTCGGTCCAACTTTGAAAATGCTCCCTGTACGACTTTGGTCCGATTTTGATCCGACTTCAGCCCATTGACTATCATTGAAGTCGGATCAAAGTCGGACTGCAGTCTTGCATGATGCGACTTGTGCTCTGCTGATCTTGAGTGGAAACTCCACGCCAAATTTTAAATAAAAAAAAAAAACGGCATGGGTTCCCCTCCAGCAGCATACCAGGCCCTTCGGTCTGGTATGGATTTTGAGGGGAACCCCCTAAGCCGAAAAAACGGTGTGGGGGTCCCCCCAAAATCCAAACCAGACCCTTATCCGAACACGCAACCTGGCAGGCCGCAGGAGAAGAGGGGGGGGGACGAGAGCGCCCCCCCTCCCTCCTGAACCGTACCAGGCCGCATGCCCTCTACATGGGGGGTTTGGTGCTTTGGGGCAGGGGGGGCGACCTGCGGCCTCCCCACCCCAAAGCACCCTGCCCCCATGTTGATGAGGACAGGGCCTCTTCCCGACAACCCTGGCCGTTGGTTGTCGGGGTCTGCGGGCAGGGGCTTATCGGAATCCGGGAGCCCTCCTTTAATAAGGGGGCCCCCAGATCCCCACCCTATGTGAATGAGTATGGGGTACATCGTACCCCTACCCATTCACCTGGTGGAAAAAAAGGTCAATAAAAAAAACACACACAGGTTTTTAAAGTAATTTATTATACAGCTCCGGGGGTCTTCTTCCGACTTCGGGGGTCTCCGGTGTCGTCTCAGCGCTCTCCGGTTCTTTCTTCCTTCTGCCGGGCCTCCGCTATCTTCTTCCAGCTCTTTTGCTAGCGGGGCCCGGTCTTCTCCGTCTCCGTAGGCAAGTGGTTAAAAAAATAAGACAACAGTAAAGTTATCTCATTTTTTTTTATATTGTGAAAATGATCTTACGCCGAGTAAATTGATACCCAACATGTCACTCTTCAAAATTGCGCCCGCTCGTGGAATGGCGACAAACCTTTATCCTTAAAAATCTCCATAGGCGATTTTTAAAAAAATTCTACAGGTTGTATGTTTTGAGTTGGTCTAGGGGCTAGAATTATAGCTCTCGCTCTAATGATCGCGGTGATACCTCACGTGTGGTTTGAACACCATTTTCATATGCGGCCGCAACTCAGGTATGCGTTCGCTTCTGCACGTGCGCTCGCAGGACAGAGCGCGTTAAAAAAAAAAAAAATCCTATTATTTATTTTACTTTTTATTTTTACACTGCTCTTTAAAAAAAAAAAAAAAAAAAAAAAAACTTGTGTCGCTTTTATTCCTATTACAAGGAATGTAAACATCCCTTGTAAAAGAAAAAAAAGCATGACAGGACCTCCTAAATATGAGATCTCAAGTCAAAAAGTCCTCAGATCTCATATTTACACTAAAATACAAAAAAAAAAAAAAAAAGGCCCTTTAATGAGCTATGGGTGGAAGTGATGTCACTTCCACCCTGCAATGGCATGGAGCTGGGTGGGGGCAATCTTCCCCTCACTCAGCTCCATGCCAAGCAGTTGACAGGATCCGATCGCCTCCGCAGGCAGCTCCGGTAAGCGGCGGAGGGCACCGGAGCGCTGCGGGAGGGGGGGGGCCCTGTCCCGCCACCGATAAAAGTGATCTTATGGCAAATCTGCCTCTAAGACCACTTATTCTGAAAGCGGACCGCGCTCTAAAAAAGTAGATACTGGGGTTATGGCAGCTAGCTGCTGCCATAACAACGGTATTCCACTTCAAATTGCCGCCGTATAATGACAGCGGGCGACCTGTAAGTGGTTAAAACAAAAAAAAAAAGCCAGGAAACGCAGTCTTCTTTGATTTCTTCTGCTCTGGCAATTTAGTGCTCATGGTATAGCGCTTATTTCATATTTAATTTACGGGTTTATTGATTCACCTAAAACGTTGTCCTTTTTTAGAATACCAAAATAATATTTATATTCTTGTTTTGGGATGCGTAAGAGGGGTGTAATCAAGTGTTCCCTTCAATCTGATGTATTATCCTCGCAAGAGATTTTGGATAGTAATTTTATTTGATATACAGTACTGTGCAGATGTTTTAGGCAGCTGTGAAGAAATCCTCGAAAGAAGCTGCGCATGGGACGTACTTGGACACTCCAACATGACAATGATCCAAAACACAAGGCCAATTCGACCTGTCATTGGCTACAGCAGAATAAAGTGAAGGTTCTGGAGTGGCCATCTCAGTCTCCTGACCCCAATATCATTGAGCCACTCTGGGGAGATCTCAAACGTGCAGTTCAGCCCAAGAATTTACAGGAACTGTAGGCTTTTTGCCAAGAGGAATGGGCAGCTTTACCATCTGAGAAGATTAAGAGCCTCATCCACAAATACCACAAAGCTGTCATTAATGTTAAGGGGGGCAATACACGGTATTAATGACTGGGGTAGTTAAACTTTTAAACAGGATCATTTGGGTAGTTTCTGTTGTGATTATGATTTAAAAAGAGTTAACACAGTTAATCGATTGATAATAAAGAAATGTTTTTGTGTTATTCATATTAACCACTTAAGCCCCGGACCATTTGGTAGCTAAAGGACCAGAGGTGATTTCAGAATTTTGCACTGCGCTGCTTTAACTGGAAATTGTGCGGACATGCAATGTTGTACCCAAACAAAATTTGCGTCATTTTCTTCCCACAAATAGAGCTTTCTTTTAATGGTATTTGATTGCCTCTGCGATTTTTAATTTTTGCGATATAAACGGAAAAAGACCGAAAATTTTGAAAAAAAATGATATTTTCTACTTTTTGTTATAAGAAAAATCGAATAAACTCAATTTTAGTCATACATTTAGGCCAAAATGTATTCAGCCACATGTGTTTAGTAAAAAAAATGTCAATAAGCGTATATTTATTGGTTTGCGCAAAAGTTATAGCGTCTACAAACTAGGGTACATTTTCTGGAATTTACACAGCTTTTAATTTATGACTGCCTATCTCATTTCTTGAGGTGCTAAAATGGCAGGGCAGTACAAAACCCCCCCCAAATGACCCCATTTTGGAAAGTAGACATCCCAAGGAAATTGCTGAGAGGCATGATGAGCCCATTGAATATTTTTTTTTTGTCTCAAGTGATTGAATAATGACTGAAAAAAAACAAAAAAATTACAAAAAGTTGTCACTAAATGATATATTGCTTACACATGCCATGGTTATATGTGGAATTACACTCCAAAATACATTTTGCTGCTCCTCCTGAGTACGGGGATAACACATGTGTGGGACTTTTTAGGAGCCTAACCGCGTACGGGACCCCGAAAACCAAGCACCGCCTTCAGGATTTCTAGACACAAATTTTTGATTTCACTCCTCACTACCTATCACAGTTTCGAAGGCCATAAAATGCCAAAATAGCACAAAACCCCCCCAAATGACCGCATTTTGGAAAGTAGACACCCCAAGCTATTTGCTGAGAGGCATGGTGAGTATTTTACAGCTCTCATTTGTTTTTGAAAATGAAGAAAGAAAATATATATATTTTTTTTTAAAATTTTCAAAACTTTGTGACAAAAAGCGAGATCTGCAAAATACTCAATACCTCTCAGCAAATAGCTTGGGGTGTCTACTTTCCAAAATGGGGTCATTTGGGGGGGTTTTGTGCCATCTGGGCATTCCATGGCCTCCGAAACTGTGATAGGCAGTGAGAAGTGAAATCAAAAATTTACACCCTTAGAAAGCCTGAAGGCAGTGCTTGGTTTTTGGGGTCCCGTACGCGGGTAGGCTCCCAAAAAGTCTCACACATGTGGTATCTCCGTACTCAGGAGAAGCAACAGAATGTATTTTGGGGTGTAATTCCACATATGCCCATGGCATGTTTGAGCAATATATCATTTAGTGACAACTTTGTGCAAAAAAAAAAAAAAATTGTCTTTTTTCCGCAACTTGTGTCAACATATAAAATATTCCATGGACTCGACATGCCTCTCAGTATATAGCTTGGGGTGTCTACTTTCCAAAATGAGGTTATTTGGGGGGTTTTGAACTGTTCTGGCATTTTATACACAACATTACGAAGCTTACATCCACTCTTCTAACCACTTGAAGACAAAGCCCTTTTTGACACTTTTTGTTTGCATGAAAACATTTTTTTTTTACAAGAAAATTATGTTGAACCCCCAAACATTATATATATTTTTAAAGCAAAGGCCCTACAGATTAAAATGGTGGGTGTTGCATTTTTTTTTTCTACACAGTATTTGCGCAGCGATTTTTCAAACGCATTTTTTGGGGAAAAAATAGGATTTTTTACTCACCGTAAAATCCTTTTCTCTGAGTCCATGGACCGACACAGCTTCTCTATTGACAAAGTGGGTATTATCCGTTAATTAGGAGTGACTAGGCAGAAAAACTTGTAAAAAGTGTTGCATCACACCTTCTACAGTACCGCCCAGGGGGCGGACCCTCTGGGTATACCCTCTCAGTCTGCATCTTCGCAGATCAGTTCGTCAAAAAGCAGTACAAACTTAAAAGGAGGGGTGGGTGCTGTGTCGGTCCATGGACTCAGAGAAAAGGATTTTACGGTGAGTAAAAAATCCCATTTACTCTTTCGTCCATGGACCGACACAGCTTCTCTATTGACAAAGTGGGACGTCCCAAAGCAGTGTCAGAGAAAAAAACGAGGGGTGGTAACAGCATAAAAACAAACTTCACCCCAAAACACAAAAACAGCACTCCTCCAACGGAGGAGTTGCAACTCTAAACAGCCGCTTGCAAAACCTTGCGGCCGAAAGAGGCATCCGAAGATGCACCTACATCAACCTTGTAGAATTTTGTGAAAGTGTGAGCGGACGACCAAGTCGCCGCTTTACATAATTGGGAAACAGACGCTTGATGTCGGAAAGCCCAAGAGGCACCTATTTCCCTGGTCGAATGCGCCGTGACAGGAAAGGGGGGCGCCTGACCCTTTAAGGCGTAAGCCTGGATTACTATCTGTCGGATCCACCTAGAGATGGTGGCCGATGAGACTGCTTGGCCCTTCTTGGGACCAGCCACCGAAACAAACAGTGAGTCTGACTTCCGGAACAGGGAAGTAGCAGATAGGTATACTCTCAAAGCTCGGACAACGTCCAAGGAATGCAACGCCGACTCCTTAGGATTCGACCGCTGAGGACACAAGGATGGAAGTACAATGTCTTCGTTGAGATGAAAAGCCGAAACGACTTTCGGAAGAAAGGAAGGCTGCGGCCGCAGCACCACCTTATCCTTGTGGAAAATCAAATAGGGAGCCTTGCAGGACAAGGCTGCCAGCTCAGAGACTCGTCTAACTGACGTAACAGCCACCAAAAAGACCACTTTCTGAGAAAGTGTCAACAGGGGAATATCTCTAATATTCTCAAACGGTGCCTTCTGGAGCACCGAGAGGACCAGGTTCAAGTCCCACGGAGGTAACGGGGGATGGACCGGAGGGGCCACATGTCGGACCCCCTGCACAAATGTACTCACGAGAGAGTGAGTCGCCAGGGGTCGCTGAAAAAAGACAGCCAGGGCAGATATCTATCCCTTAATCGTACTTAGGGCAAGCCTTTGGTCCACCCCATGCTGTAAAAACAGCAGGATTCTGGAAACCAAATAGGTACGCGGATGCCATTTCATTTCCTCACACATGGAGATGTAGGCTCTCCAAGTGCGGTGATAGACCTTCCTAGAGGACGGTTTTTGAGCACTTCTCATAGTAGAGATTACCGAGTCTGACAGGCCCCGGTCTCTCAGTACCTGGTTCTCAACAGCCATGCCGTTAAAGCCAATGACTGTAAAGCAGGATGGAATATGGGACCTTGCGATAGCAGGTCCTTCCGTAGTGGTAGGCGCCAGGGGACGTCTGCTACCAGACGTACTAGATCGGCGTACCAAGGACGCTGAGGCCAATCAGGAGCGATTAGGATCATTGGAATTCCCTCTGCCTCCACTCTGCGGAGCAGAAGAGGAAGAAGCCTTAAGGGAGGGAAGGCATAGATTAGCCGATACTGACCCCACGATGCTACCAACGCGTCCGTTGCGTCTTCCCATGGGTCTCTTGACCGGGCCACAAATCTCAATACCTTCCGATTGAGTCGGGAAGCCAGAAGATCTACGTCTGGCGTGCCCCATCTTTGGCAGAGGAGTTGGAACACCTCCGGGTGTAAGGACCATTCTCCCTGGTCCAGCATCTGGCGGCTCAGGTAGTCCGCCTGCCAGTTTTCCACACCCGGAATGTTCACGGCCGACAGTGCCGGTACGCTCCTCTCTGCCCACTTCAGGATGCGAGCGATCTCCGATGCTGCAGCTGAGCTTCTTGTTCCTCCCTGATGATTGACATATGCCACTGCTGTGGCGTTGTCTGACTGGATCCTGACTGGACGCCCTTGCAGCCTCTGAGACCATTTGAAGAGGCACAGCTTGATCGCCCGGATCTCCAGGACATTGATCGGCAGGAGGGCTTCCTCTGGGGTCCAGCGACCTTGCGCCGACTGGACACCCTAGACTCCCCCCCAACCTGTAAGGCTTGCGTCCGTCGTGATCACTATCCAGTAAACCGGAAGAAATGACTTCCCGGCCATTAGAGCCGGTGCTGTCAGCCACCATACCAGGGATCTCCTGACTAGGTGGCTCACTCGGATTTGATAATCCAGAGATGAAGGGCATCTGTTCCATCTGGACAGAACTTCCTTCTGTAACACTCGAGTGTGGTATTGAGCATATGGGACCGCCTCGAAGGAGGCTACCATGAGGCCCAACACTCGCATGCAAAAACGGAGTGACGACCAATTCCTGGAAGTCAGCTGCCGTACTGCAGCCCGGAGGGTCTGCAACTTCCCCACAGGGAGGAATACCTTTGCCTCTGAGGAATCCAGAATCAACCCCAGGTACACTAGGCGTTGAGTGGGCACCAATACTGACTTTTGCGTGTTTAGTATCCAACCACAGTCTCGAAGAGTCTGACAGGTAATGGACACGCTTACCTCTAATTCTGAGCTTGAAGGGGCCTTCAGCAGAAGGTCGTATAAGTAACCTGTGATAGCGATACCCCGCTGTCTTAGAAGTGCCAGAATCGGAGCGAGCACCTTGGTGAACGTCCTGGGTGCTGAGGCAAGGCCAAACGGGAGGGCCACAAACTGGTAGTGGTTCTTCCCGATAGCAAATCGCAGAAACCTCTGGTGTCTGGAGTATATGGGGACATGCAGGTATGCGTCCTTGATGTCCAAGGAGGCCAGAAAGTTCCCCGGATGGAGAGCCGTGACTACAGATCGAACCGACTCCATCCGAAATCTTTGTACCTTCACAAAGCAATTGAGGGCTCTGAGATCCAAGATTGGACGAACCCCCTCCTTCTTCGGCACAATGAACAGATTTGAGTAAAAACCCTGACCCCGTTCCTGTTCTGGAACTGGAATAACTACCCCGCGTTCCAGTAGACCCTGGACCGCCCCATACAGGGCCTCCCGACGGGTCGGTAGTAGCTGGAGATTGGAGGTGATGAATCTGTCTGGTGGACAAGAGAGAAATTCTATCTTGTAGCCCGAGGAGATTACTTCGCAAACCCACCTGTCGGAGACTAGAGCAGTCCACTGAGTCGCGGATTTGCGAAGACGTCCCCCCACCCGAGAGCTGGGTGGGGGCGGACCTTCATGAGGACGCAGACTTGTCCGCAGGCTTGTTGGGTCTGCGGGACCAAGGACGCTTCTGTCCTTGGGCAGGCGCTTTATCGGCCTGGGGTCTTTTCCCTGTCGCCTTAAGGGGGTGAAAAAAACGCTTACGTGCAGTAAAGGAGGGCCCTTGCCCTTGGCGTGGTCCCTTACCCTTGCTAGTTTGGGGAAGCAAAGTGCTTTTACCTCCTGTGGCATCCTTGATGATGTCATCCAGAGAAGCCCCAAAAAGTCTGTCGCCCTTAAAAGGCAGATCCAACAGGGCTTTCTTGGAAGTCTGGTCCGCAGACCAGCCCTTTAGCCAGATCAGGCGGCGTATTGCTACTGCATAAACCGAAGCTCTTGACAGCAGGGGAATAGTATCCATGTCTGACTCGCAGACAAACTTAAGGCCCTGGACCAACTGGTCGGCCAAAGTTATCTCATTAGGAGGAGCATCTCGCTCCTTTAACCCCTGGAGTAGCAATTTTGCCCATTCAGTAAGTGTCTGAGACACTAGGGCCCCCGCCAATGCCGGGCGTACTGCCGAGCCTACCACTGAGTATAGGTAGCGAGCGAGCGCTTCAGCCTTCTTATCCACAGGGTCCTTGAAAACAGGAGCCCCTTCTACTGGAATAGTGGTGGCTCTATTAAGTCTGGACACCGAAGGGTCCACTATAGGGGGAGAGGTCCATATCTTCAGAAAACTCTCCTCAAAGGGGTACCGTACTGCAAACCTCTTTGGGGCTGTAAAGACCCTCAGTGGGTTCTCCCATTCCTTGTATAAGAGTTTGTCAAAATAAGACACACAAGGGAACACCTTAGCAGTGCGGGCAGGTTTACGAAACCCAAAGGGGACTGGAGTATCTACTACTTCTGCAGTCTTTTCCAACTTTAGCGTATCCCGCACTGCAGTAATAAGGTCAGATACCAAAGCCGTCTCGCGTACTGACCTGGACTTGGAGTCCTCCTCACTGTCCGATCGGTCACGGTCTGCAGTCTCTGATGCATCAGAATCTGGGCCATGAGCCGTAGCTGGACCTGGTTCTGCATCAGAAATATCCCCAGAAGATTGCAGGGGACGGGGGCGTTTATTACCCCCTGTATTCCCGTGTGCCGCTTCCACCCTGGCAGCAAATGCCTCTAGGATTGCCGACATAGCGTCCATAGACACCTCAGGGACACCAGCTGCTAAATCTGGTGTTTCAGGGGAGAAGACATCTGGCTCAGATGCCATGCTGACCACACGCTGACACCCACAGGGCTCCAGGCAAGATATCAATAGGCCACCCTCCTGTACTGCAGAGAGGCTGGGTCACCCAGAGGACTCACCACCCTGGATAGGTACTGCTATGCTGCGCCTGTGATGCTGTCCCCCTGCTGCTGTGTCAGTCTGCTTCTTTTATCAGCACTTCCTGTGTGAATTTTCGTGCCAGTGTAATGCACCCTAGAGGCCGGAGGCTCTCGCAAAATGGTTGCCAAAAACATCTGTATGGAAGATAATGTGGGCTCTAAGAAAATGGCCGCCGACAGAAGATAGAGGTCAAGCAGCCATAGCCCACAAAAAGATGGCCGCCGAACGACAATATCTGCATACAGGGTGGACAAACATGGCCGCCGATCAGCTGATAGGGGCCAGTGGGTGTGGCCGAACCACAGGAAGATGGCCGCCGGGCAGTCACAAGAGGCCAAACTTGGCATGGACCACCTCAAAATGGCTGCCGACAGCATGGAGGAGGAAGGACACAAACACAGGTAAGAAAAAATGACATTTCTTTTAAATGTTAGTTACAGCCAGCCCCGCTCCAGTGGGACCCCCTAGGTGACCCCCAGCACCCAGCAACCTTTAGCTAGAAGCCCAGGGAGGTGGGAAAGGCAGGGAGAGAGGGAAGAAAGGGGCCACAACCACTTACTTGATCTCTCCAGGAATGTCCAGCTAAATCACCCAGCCGAGGCAGGGGAGTTTTACTTACCTATCCTGCATGTATTCTGCTGGAAGACATTCCAAACAGATCATCGTCCGCGCACGGAAGGTGACTGTTGGCCAGGCATGCTGTGATTGGACCCAGAAGGGACGATCATATGTATGCCCTGGAGCATGACGCTCACCGGACAGGCTGCTGCGACTCGGCCGTAAGGTCAGCCGAAGCCGAGCGGTCCGATGCAAGCCATGGAGCGTAAGCTCACCGGTCAGGCTGCTGCGACTCGGCCGTAAGGTCAGCCGAAGCTGAGCGGTCCAATGCAGGCCCTGGAGCGTAAGCTCAACGGCCACCCGTGGAGCGACGGGCATGTCGTGGAAAACCCAGCGCGTAGCTAGGGTCGGCACACGCTCGATGGCCGAAACTGGGGAGACTACAAGGATCGAGGATCCAGCCTGTCACACAGTCGGCAGTTGATCGAAGATCGCAGGAAACAACAAATGTAGCAAGAAAAAAAAAAAAATATATATATATATATATATCTTTTTTCCCCGGACCAATGGGCCCGAAGGGAGCCATGTCCTACTCCTTGCTAGACAGAAAAAAACTGATCTGCGAAGATGCAGACTGAGAGGGTATACCCAGAGGGTCCGCCCCCTGGGCGGTACTGTAGAAGGTGTGATGCAACACTTTTTACAAGTTTTTCTGCCTAGTCACTCCTAATTAACGGATAATACCCACTTTGTCAATAGAGAAGCTGTGTCGGTCCATGGACGAAAGAGTAAATACACTTTTTTTAATTTTAATGCACTAAAACACACTATATTGCCCAAATGTTGGATGAAATAAAAAAGATGATCTTAGGCCGAGTACATAGATACCAAACACGACATGCTTTAAAATTTTGCACAAACGCGCATTGGCGACAAACTACATACATTTTTAAAAGCCTTTAAAGGTTACCCCGTTAGATTTACAGAGGAGGTCTACTGCTAAAATTACTGCCCTCGATCTGACCTTCGCGGTGATACCTCACATGCATGGTGCAATTGCTGTTTACATATGACGCCAGACCGACGCTTGCGTTCGCCATTGGGCAAGAGCAGGGCAGGACAGGGGTGCTTTTTTATTTTATTTTATTTTTTTATTATTAATTTTGCTTTTTTATTTTATTTTTAAATTGTTCCTTCCATATTTTTTTTAATTTTTGTTTAATAATTTTTATTGTTATCTCAGGGAATGTAAATATCCCCTATGATAGCAATAGGTAGTGACAGGTACTCTTTTTTTGAAAAAACTGGGGTCTTCTAGACCCTAGATCTTTCCTCTGCCCTCAAAGCATCTGACCACACCAAGATCGGTGTGATAAAATGCTTTCCCAATCTCCCAATGGCGCTTTTTATATCTGGGGGGGGGGGGACATTCCCTCCCACTGCTCGTAAAAGCAGTCCAGAGGCTAATTAGCCACTAGGATTGCTTTTACATGAAAGCCGGCCGCTGGCTGAAAAGAATGATACCAAGATGATACCTAAACCCGCAGGTATCATTCTGGTATAAACATTCAAAGTCCAGCAACATACCAGTACGTTGCTGGTCCTTGTTGGACATGTATTGTAATCTTTTTTTTTCATGCAGCCAGTTGGCTGAACGAAAAAAGAGATTGATCGGTGGGTATGCCCACCATTAGAATACCGCCCTTCATCCACCCACTTCTAATGATGGGCATACATGCACCATTTATATATGCCGAAGCATGGGGGCATCCTCCCGCAAAAAAGTTATGCCGCACACACATGGTCGGACTTTTCCACGGGCAAGCCTCCGTCGGAATTTCGACCGTATGTACGCGGCATTAGGAGCAAAATTGCTCCTCCGCCCCTGCTGCCCCAATGCTTCGGCATATATGCTTTTTCTTGTTCATACATCACGGGACACAGAGCAGCATAGTCATTACTATGTGGGTTATATAGAATTACCTTCAGGTGCTGGCACTGGCAACTTCCAAAACAGGAAGTACCCTCCCCTATATAAGCCCCTCCCATCCGGGAGTACCTCAGTTTTTTGCCAGTGTCTAAGGTGTTGGCCAAGGTTAACATGTATTCATCTGGGCTTGTGTACAGGTTCTCTGGGCCTTAGCAAGCTATTCCGGATCCGACCAAAAAAGCTTCATAGCTAAACGGTCGGTACCCGGGCCTTGCAGAGAAGAGCAGGGTTTTGCCTGTAATGCCTCTCTTAGGAGGGCTGGACCCTGGGATCCAGAGCTCTGGTCATACCCAAAACCAAGAGGCTATCTGTGCAGGGTGCTATACAGGTCCAGGGGAGTGGAATCCTTGGGAACCCGGTCCCTGAAGGTCTAGTACAATGCCTGCCGTGAGAGGTGAAGTTTGGGCTTCTGTGGACCAAACAAAGTCCTGCGGCGGGGAAAAGGTAAGTGGGGGCCCCTCAGGAACTTGGTTCTATTGAGGGGACCCCCAAGCCTAATATGTCTTTCTGCCTGTTACCTAAAGGGTATTCCCGCTAATAGCTGTATATGCCTAAGAAATCCTAGAAATGTTTTTTCATAAGGGAAGTTTTAAAAAAACTGTAAACCTGGAAATGTTTTTTCATAAAGGAGGTTTTAAAAAAAAAAAAAAAAAAGACAAAGGTGCGGTACCTGTGTTTGTCCACTAGAGGCCGCTGTGGAACGTCTTTTTTCTTGGGACTATTCCTTCCATGGTGAAAGTCCAGGCAGATGAGTGAGCTCTCTATCAGGGAAGCTGCATTCCTCTGTCATGCTGCCAAGTAGTTTCCTTCCATCCCCGAGTCCTGGTGAAACAGGGACCCTGGCTCCTCTCCCTACATGGCGCCAAGAGCGCACACGTGCACGCGCGCGCGCGCACACATGCTTTCCTTTTATAAGGTTTAGCTTCAAAAAAGGGGGCGGAGCCTGGCGGATGACGCGCTCTGTGCGCCCAGCGCTTCTGCGCATGTGCGGGCGTCCCAGCAAGATAAAAGGACTCAGTCCACGCTGCTTGCTATGGACACAGAGCATGAAAAGGAGCTGGTAGCATGGTATAGGGGCTTACAGCGGGCGGTTGATACAGGCATCCCCAGAAAGACGCATTAGTAGACACCCACTGATGTACATAGCAGCAAATTGCATTAGACTATTTCAGTAAGGGGTGTATTGCGGCTGGAATACCTCAGCTTTGAACTAAGGAATATGCCGCCTAAAAAACTCCGAGATATACCTCTCAGGAAGTGTAGGGGGTCTCCATCGGGCTCTGAGGATCTGGAGCAGTCATCTGCACCCTCCTCCCCTGAGAAATCAGAGGTTAATACCCATAAGGAACCCCCGGGAGTGCCAGGTACTGCGGCTGTCCTCAGTCCACCTGCTCCTGCATATATAACAGAGGAGGTTTTTTCCTCAACTCTGGAGGGATTGGAGCAGAGATTGGCTGCATTGATCGCTTCTTCTCTACAGGAAAGAAAGCGCGCCAGATCTCCATCACCTCCATTAGAGTGCCTGTTGGCAGAGCAACAGTCCCAGGAAGGGACCGACCTACCTGAAGGGGATCAGGAGGAGGTTAGCTCTGTTTTTGAGGAATCGACAGTAGATGAACCATTTTCAGCATCACAGACTGAAAGATTGTGGGTCCAGACCCTAACTGACATGGTTCGATCTGCATTTAAAATGCCTCTTGTTGAACCATCAACTACTGCTGTCTCCTCATTGGGGTCGCTAAAAGCTCCCCAGGTTAATTGCTCCTTTCCAATACATCCATTATTGGAAGGACTTATATACCAGGACTGGGAACATCCTGATAAACTATTTGTTCCGCCTAAAAGGTTTCCGGTGATCTATCCCATGGAGGAAAAGTTCACCCAGAGATGGAATGTTCCTACGGTGGATGCAGCCATCTCTTCTGTGAACAAATCACTGACATGTCCAGTAGATAATGTTCAAATGTTCAAAGATCCAGTGGATAAAAAATTGGAATCTTTATTAAAATCTGCTTTTTCCACAGCAGGGGCTGTTACACAGCCAGCAGTGGCAGCTATTGGGGTCTGCCAAGCTTTAAAGGATCAAATGAAAATGGTCCTGAGGGATTTGCCAGACCAGCAGGCCCAGGCTCTGGCTGATCTGCCTAGAGCATTATGCTTTGCGGTTGACGCCATCAAGGATTCTATCCATCAGGCCTCCCGCCTCACGCTGTCTTTGGTACATATGCGTAGGCTTCTGTGGCTCAAAAACTGGTCTGCTGAAGCTCCCTGTAAGAAGCTCTTAGTTAGCTTCCCATTTCATGGGGAACGCCTTTTTGGCGAAGACCTGGATAAGTATATCCAGAAGATTTCCAGTGGTAAAAGTACTCTCTTACCGAGTAAAAAGAGGTCTAGGGGTCCATCTTTTAAGAGGACTACCTCTCCTATCCCTGCGACGTCTGCTACTAAGCAGTTCCGACGGCCTCCTCGGTCAAACTCAGGAGGTAAAAATCAGGGACAGCCACAGGGTAATAAAAAGCCCTGGATCCGAAGAGGTACTAAACCAGCCTCCAAGTCAAGCCTATGAAGGGCTGCCCCCACTCAAACGGGTGGGGGGAAGACTTCAGTTGTTCGCAGAGACCTGGCGGGAGACGATCAAAGACAGATGGGTGCTCTCCGCAGTAACTCTGGGATACAAGTTGGAGTTAAAAGAGTCTCCTCCGTCCCATTTTATGTGGTCAGGCATGCCAAGAGACCCTCTGAAAAGACGGTCTCTCCTATTGGCGTTAGAACAACTATTGCTCCAAGGAGTAATTATGGAGGTTCCTATGGAAGAGTGGGGGTTGGGTTTCTACTCAAACCTTTTCACAGTCCCGAAGCCAAACGGGGACATAAGACCCATATTGGACCTAAAGAGTCTAAACAAATTTCTAAACGTCCGGTCTTTCCGGATGGAGTCGATCCGATCGGTCACCGCTGCCCTACAAGGGGAGGAATGGTTAGCCTCGATCGACATCAAAGATGCTTACTTGCATGTTCCCATCTTTCCAGGTCATCAAAAATTCCTACGCTTTGCAGTAGAAGGGCGCCATTTTCAGTTCAGAGCCTTACCATTCGGTCTGGCCACAGCACCACGAGTGTTCACAAAAATTCTGGCCCCACTGTTGGCCGATCTAAGAACACGGGGTGTAACGATAATGGCATACCTAGACGACCTGTTGTTGATGGACCACTCAGTTGCCAAGCTAGAAGTGGTAATTGTCGATACAATCAAGTATCTAGAGTCTCACGGTTGGGTCATCAACCTGGACAAGTCAGCCCTACAGCCAGTGAAAAACCTGGTATATCTAGGGCTACGGCTGGATTCAGACCAGAGGAAGATTTTCTTACCTCTAGACAAGGTATCCTCTTTGAGGGCCTTGGTCCGTCTGCTTTGTGCAAAAAGACAGCCGTCCATACGCCTGTGCATGAGGCTGCTAGGAAAGATGGTAGCATCATTCGAAGCTGTGCCATACGCCCAATTCCACTCAAGGAATTTACAAAGGGCCATATTGTCAGCCTGGAACGGAAAAGTTCAGGCTCTAGACTTCCCGATGGCTTTGTCCCCTTCCGTTCGGAAGAGTCTCTGCTGGTGGTTGATCCCCCAGAATCTCCAGAAGGGAAAACCCTTCAGCCCGATATCTTGGAAGGTGGTCACTACAGATGCCAGCCTTATAGGCTGGGGGGCAGTACTGGAGCAATGGTCTCTCCAGGGCAGATGGTCAAATGTAGTAAAAACCCTGCCCATCAATCTCTTAGAGATACGAGCAGCCCGGTACGCCCTAGTAGCCTGGACATCCAGACTCCAAGGGTCCCCTGTCAGAATTCAATCAGACAATGCCACAGCAGTGGCATATATCAATCATCAGGGAGGCACCAGGAGTCGTGCAGCCCAGAGGGAAGTAAGTCACATCCTGGAATGGGCAGAAAAGCATGTCCCATGTATATCAGCTGTCTTCATTCCAGGGGTGGAGAATTGGAAGGCGGACTTTCTGAGTCGCCAACAGTTATGCCCAGGGGAATGGTCCCTTCATCCCGAGGTCTTCCGAGCAATATGTCAGCGGTGGGGAACACCGGATGTAGATCTGCTAGCATCCAGATTCAACGCAAAGGTGGACAGATTTGTCTCCCGGACAAGGGATCCCCTCGCTTGCGGCTCGGATGCTCTGGTGTTCCCTTGGGATCAGTTCAGACTGATATATGCATTCCCTCTGCTACAATTGTTGCCTCGACTCCTTCGCAGAGTCAGGTTGGAGAAGAAGCCGGTGATCCTGGTGGCTCCAGCGTGGCCCCGAAGGGCCTGGTACGCGGAGATCATCAAAATGTCTGTGGGGAGTCCTTGGACCCTTCCACGTCGTCCGGACCTGCTTTCGCAAGGACCGATATACCACCCTTCCTTACTAACTCTAAGTTTAACGGCCTGGCTATTGAATCCCACATCCTAAAGAAGAGAGGTCTCTCTAACTCTGTGGTATCAACTATAATCAATGCCAGGAAGCCTGTATCCAGGCAGATCTACTATAGAGTTTGGAAGGCGTACATCACTTGGTGCGAGGCCAGAAAATGGCATCCACGTAAGTACGTTATAGGCAGAATTCTGGACTTCCTACAGTGGGCTGTAGACAGGAAGTTTGCCTTAAGTACTATCAAGGGCCAGGTTTCGGCCTTGTCAATACAATTTCAAAGGCCCCTGGCTATGCATTCACTTGTCAAATCCTTTATGCAAGGTGTGACTCGTATTATTCCACCGATTAAGGCTCCCATATGCCCATGGGATCTAAATTTGGTTCTGTCGGTTCTGCAGAAGCAGCCATTTGAACCTTTGTGGCACATTTCCTTGGTTCTACTCACCAGGAAATTGATATTTTTAGTAGCCATATGCTCGGCTAGAAGAGTGTCGGAATTAGCCGCCATGTCCTGTAAAGAGCCATATCTGGTTATCCATAAGGACAGAGTAGTATTACGTCCTCACCCAGCCTTTCTTCCTAAGGTGGTATCGAGGTTTCACTTGAACCAGGATGTGGTTCTTCCTTCTTTTTTCCCCAAACCAAGCTCGGTAGAGGAAAAGTTATTGCATTCTTTGGATGTAGTAAGAGCAGTTAAAGCTTATCTAAAAGCCACTGCTCAGATTCGTAGAACGGATTCTTTGTTTGTTCTGCCGGAAGGCCCCAGAAAGGGTCAGGCAGCATCAAAATCTACTTTAGCCAAGTGGATTCGACAGGTCATAATACAAGCCTATGGCTTGAGAAGTAGACCGCCTCCGTTCAAAGTTAGGGCGCACTCCACGAGAGCAGTTGGAACTTCATGGGCAGTGCATCACCAGGCCTCCCTGGCGCAAATTTGTAAGGCCGCAACATGGTCTTCAGTACACACGTTTACTAGGTTCTACCAGGTGGACGTTAGAAGTCAGGAGGATGTCGCCTTTGGGCGCAGTGTGTTGCAGGCCGCAAAAGATCCTCATGCCTGATGGCGCCCAGCTTATGTATGGTGTATCCCCCCCCTCATGTGGCATTGCTTTGGGACGTCCCACATAGTAATGACTATGCTGCTCTGTGTCCCGTGATGTATGAACAAGAAAGTAGGATTTTTAAAACAGCTTACCTGTAAAATCCTTTTCTTGGAGTACATCACGGGACACAGAGCTCCCACCCCTCTTTTGGGGACACGTATTGCTTTGCTACAAAACTGAGGTACTCCCGGATGGGAGGGGCTTATATAGGGGAGGGTACTTCCTGTTTTGGAAGTTGCCAGTGCCAGCACCTGAAGGTAATTCTATATAACCCACATAGTAATGACTATGCTGCTCTGTGTCCCGTGATGTACTCCAAGAAAAGGATTTTACAGGTAAGCTGTTTTAAAAATCCTACTTTTTTTTAACTGTGGTGGTGAAATCACCTCCTACAGCACTGGAGTCGCAGGGATCAGGCCTGTCTCTGTGAACGCTGCAGTTATGTGTGTTGTGTTTTGTAAGTGACAGTGATCGATCGATACTGCACTTGGGTGGCCTGGGCTGGACGGAGGGGCAAAACGCAGGTGCTAGCAGGTATCTGGGCTGATCCTGCTAACACTGCGTTTTTGGGAACCCTAAACTGCTGGGAACGCTAGTATAGATCTAATCTGATCAGATCAGATATTGATCTGTTCAGATACTATACCACTAAGGGAGGTGTAGGCTTCACGTGTGGGTGTTAGCGTTACTGGCACTAACCTGACGCTGCCTGGGGTGTGACGCAGACCCTCTCTGACGCTAAAACCTAATTGATATCACCCGCCGGGCGATCAGGGGGTTAAACCTTTATTGGGTTATATATACGGCGGGTGCCCTGACACTATAAAAAGCAAACTAACTAACCAGCGTCACCCGTAACACTTATATGGTGATCACTGGTGAAAGGGTTAACTAGGGGCAATTAGGGGGTTAAAACCTTTATTAGATAATATATGGGGGTACCTGACGCTATAAAAACATGCGGCGAACCTAAAAAAAATTACTGGCTACCGATCGGCATCACCGACACTAAGACAGCGATCAGAAAAACGATCGCTTAGCGACAGTGGTGATAGGGGGTGAAAGGGTTACCTGGGGGGCAATCAAGGGGGTTAAACTTTTATTAGATAATTTATGGGGGTACCTGACGCTATAAAAACCTCCGGCGAACCTAAAAAAAATTACTGGCTACCGATCTGCATCACCGACACTAAGACAGCGATCAGAAAAACGATTGCTTAGCGACAGTGGTGATAGGGGGTGAAAGGGTTACCTGGGGGGCGATCAAGGGGGTTAAACCTTTATTAGATAATTTATGGGGGTACCTGACGCTATAAAAACCTGCGGCGAACCTAAAAAAAATTACTGGCTACCGATCTGCATCACCGACGCTAAGACAGCGATCAGAAAAATGATCGCTTAGCGACAGTGGTGATAGGGGGTGAAAGGGTTATCTGGAGGGTGATCAGGGGTTTAAACCCTTATATGGGGAGGGTTAGGGGTTACACTGGACCTAAAACTAACTTTAGTGACACTTTTACAGTCACAAATGTCACTGATTGCAGTGATCAGTAAATAAATGGTCACTGCAATCAGTGACAGTGTGACTGGGGGGTGATCTGGGGGTGTCTGGGGGGCGATTTGTGTGCCTATGTGTCCTGGTGTCAGTGTAGTGTTTTGTGCACTGACCTGATGTCTTCTCTTGTACGGCGCTCGGTATATGTGAGCGCCGCATGAGAGATGACATCACTTTCTCCTGCTTCCTCTGCCTGTGTTTACATTACACGGACAGAGGAAGCATTTTCATTCGCCGGGAGCGATCGCGAGGGGGTGGCCGGAATTGAACGGCCGTCCCCTCATCTCGGATCGCTCCCCAACGAATACCGACCGCTCACTGTATAGGAGGGGGGTCCAATCGGACCCCCCAACTGTACAAAGGCAATCACGTACACTGTACGTGATTGTGCCTGTCGGTGCCATTCTGCCGACGTACATATACAGTGAGCAGTCGTTAAGTGGTTAATGTGGAAAAAGTGAAGCGCTGTCAATACTTTCCAGATGTACTGTATTTATGCTACCAAAATAAGTGTGTGCTGTGAACTGCCTTAAAGTGACACTACAGGTTAGTTTTTTATTTTGTTTTAAAAAACAAACATTTCATACTTGCCTCCACTGTGCAGCTCGTTTTGCACAGAGTGGCCCCAAACACTATTTTCTGGGCCCCTCCAGCGGCTCTCTCGGCTCCTCCCCGCATCAGATAACCCCCTCTGGGAAGCGCTCTCCCAAGGGGGTTACCTTGCAGGCGTGCTCCCGAGTCCTGCATTTGGCGTCCATAGCTGCCGAATGCAGGACTCGGCCCCGCCCCCCCCGGGTCATTGGATTTGATTGACAGCAGCGGGAGCCAATGGCTGCGCTGCTATCAATCTATCCAATGAAGAGCCGAGAATCCTGGGCAAAGATCCAGCGCATTCTCGAAGCACGGGACTTTCCAGAACTTAGGTAAGTAAAATGGGGGGGGGGGGGCTGGGGGGCCGGTAGAAGTCAGATGTTTTCTCACCTTAATGCATAGGATGCATTAAGGTTAAAAAACAGGAGTGTTTACAACCCCTTTAAGCATTGCTCCAGTTTCTTCTGGCTGGGTGCCACCATTTTGTTGAAGCCCAGAGCAGTCACTTTCTTATTGGACACTTTCCACCTCTTCTTGATCTCAAAAACTGTGTGTCATTTTCTTCTATTTAAATATGTACATTCCAGAAGAGTTTTCCCTGTCAGCTCTCTTTTATGTGCTCCTTACACACAGTGTCGTTCATGTTGATTTGTTCCCCCTTCAGCAGCAGTAAATATTCAGCTAATGGGCCTCTAGTGGCTCCACATTTAGGCACAGTGCTGAGAATAGAGAACTGATCATGTGCAGAGCAGGGTGAAACGGTATTGGCACTTATTTTTATTGTTTTATATAACTATACCTGCAAAATGGGCCAGCCTGAAGCGATCTATCAGAACTGAATTTTCTCACTAAAGTTCCACTTTATGTGCACATTTTTACTAAGCTGCATTTCGTTTTTTTAATAAGGGTGATAGCACAAAATTACATATTTATAAGTAATCTGTTACGACTGCTGACACAGATGCTTTCTACACACTGGGACCTTGACTGTTACACTGACCTCCTGTTCCATTAGCAGAGCACTCAACAGCATTGTAGGATGCAGAATCACACGTTTTTTTTCAACTTAACTTATAGTTAACTTAAAGGTAACTTTCACATTGTTAAAAAAATACTGTAAAAACACATGTGTTTTTGCTGGGTTTTTACCACTTTCGTGTCGCATTGCTGGTGTGTTTTGCACCTGTGAAAAAGAGATCGGTCACTCAAAAGTCGCATTAAAAATACAACCATGTGTGCATTTTTGATGCTTTTTGCATTCATTTCAATAGGGAGGTGTGTTTATTTTTTACCACACCAAACACACAGCAGGCAGGACTTTGGTCAGTTGCAGGGCTGTTGCATTTTTTAGTGCGAAGAGTTCCATAGTGCTTAATGGTCATGTGTTTTTCTTCCGCCTTTTTTTAACACAAAAATGGAAGAAAAGCTGATCAGTGTGAAAGCAGTTTAAAACTTGGTGTTTTACTTTGCAGAACCAAACGGAGTAAAAATACTTTCTAGAACAGCAGCAGCAGCATAAACTCCATTCTCTACCAAGAATTAATAAAAGTGTCTCTCTGGTAGTAGAAATGGCATTAGATTGGCTTGCCATTTAGGATTTATTGATTTACATATTCTAAATGTACAAGTCTTGTTGCATTGCATTCTATTGCAATGCCAAGTGACAATACACAAGTCCTTTAACTCACCTCGATGTGCTGGAATATGAAGGGGTGATTGCAGATCTTTCTTAACTGCATGATGGTATTCATAAGTGTTTTTGCGCCACCTTTACCCTAGAACAAAAATTGATCACACTGTCATTACCACGGATGTTTATCACTTATAGTCGGTTATAAATCTAATGCAACAGTGACACCCAAGATCAGTGTTGGGAGGGGAAAATCATAGGAGTGCTACACAGTTGTTGCTGGGGATTAGTTTAGATGAACCTCTTATCCCAACTACTGGAATTTAATTTCAGAGGATGAAGATAACAGTTAAAACAAAGGCCCTTTAAATCTTCCATTTCCTTGATAAACGTACAGAGTTATTTGCAACATTTACATTCCAGGCTGACTTATGCAGTATAACTGTATTTTACTATCCAAAAGCAGGTGTATTTTTTGTAGGAAAATTGCGTTTACCTTTGATTCCACTGGTCAAGAAAGGTCAGTGCCAACATTATACTCTAAATATATTGTATGCACATAAACCAATGCTATGTTACACATCTTTTTAAAGCGCATCTACAAATGGTAGAATATCTGGTAGAAACATCAGTTCATTTATTGAACATCAATGTACCTTCTTATCTTTTTCAGATCCATCGGTGAGGAGAATACCTTTTCCTTGCATGTGGCGGTAAAGGATCTTTTGGAGAGCCGACATGTCACATTTAATTACATATTCAACCTAAAAGAGATCGAGGATCTGGGTAAGATATGATGACATTCTTTAACAAATAGAAATAATGAGCATTGTTTCAAGTGGCACAATAAAAGGACACAGCAAAATTTAAAAAAAAAAGTGAAGTGAACCTGTGAATATTAAAGGAAACCTGTACAGAACATAAAAGCGGTCATGTCTTCAGAAAATGGTAGTTCCCTGGCCAACATGCTGATTTGATGCCATCAAAACCTAGGGTAAAGATAAATCAAAACGCATTTATTGAATGTTAAAATCAATCAAAAGTG
The DNA here is from genome assembly GCA_029206835.1 of Rana muscosa. Classification (NCBI taxonomy): domain Eukaryota; kingdom Metazoa; phylum Chordata; class Amphibia; order Anura; family Ranidae; genus Rana; species Rana muscosa. The sequence goes on from CM055116.1 coordinate 736,921,216, forward strand.
GGTACTCACAAGATGGCAACTCTCAATGAGCAATACAACCACACAATGATGAATGGTGTGGACACAAGGGGTAAGAGCCGACGTGTTTCGGCTCTTACATGGTGTCAGCTCTTACCCCTTGATGTGTCCTCACCATTCATCATTGTGTGGTTGTATGGCTCATTGAGATTTGCCATCTTGTGAGTACCCACTTTTTATTTATTTTACCATTCAATAAATGTTTTTGGTAATGCACTAGGTGTGCGTGCCTTCCATTTTGTTTTGCTTTAGTAGTATCTATTGGATTACCCCATCTGAGTAGGGCAGCACCCGTCTAGCCTAGGAATATTGATGTCCTTGTTGCTTTTTACCACAGAAGACCTTTTAGCGCTGGAAGTGACGTTTTTTTTCTTGTAAAGATAAATCAAAGAAAGAAAACCTCTAGAGGGTACAAGACCCTACACTAAGGTAGGGTACTTAACCTCCCTTTTAAGAATTACTAAATTAATACTATACAAAACGTGGGATTTTTAGATACCAAAGAAACAAAACTACCGTATTTATCGGCGTATAACACGCACTTTTTTCCCCTTAAAATCAGGGGAGAATTGTGGGTGCGTGTTATACGCCGATCCCCCGCTGAAACGAGCGAGAGGAGCAGAGATACACAAAGCCGAAGTACACTCGTCTAGTCTCGGCTCCTCTCGCAGTCCCGCCCCTGACTGTGAGCAGAGCCGAGTCTAGCCGAAGTACACTCGGCTTTCTGTATGTCAGCGGCGCAATCAGTGGAGATGGGCGGGACTGCGAGAGGAGCCGAGTCTAGCCTAAGTACACTTGGCTCCGCTCGCTCCTCTCCACAGCGGAAATCGACGAAAATTTTAAATATTGCAGAGACTGGCAAGGCTGCAAAGGCACTGGGCAAGGCTGCAGATGGACACTGGGCAAGGCTGCAATGATGGACAAGGCTGCATTTAAATGTAAGTTTTTTTTCCTTGAACTTCCCTCCTAAAAGATTTTTCCTTAAAATTCCCTCCTAAACTTGGGGTGCGTGTTATACGCCGGCGCATGTTATACGCCGATAAATACGGTAGTTAAAAAATGATATTTATCCTTTCTTAAAGAGATTTCTTATACAAGAAAATTTTGAGACTGGTGCAACAATTTAAGGGCCCTTTCACACCAAATGCAGTTGGATGCATTTTGAACTGCACTCCAACTGCATAGACAGCAAAAAATCCTATGAGCATAGTTTACATCATTGCAGTGCAGTTTAAAAAAAAGAAGTGCATGCTGCATTTTTCTGTACAGCAAATGCAGGGAACACGCTACAAATGTCCCCTTCACCACACCCCTTTAAGCCAATTAACCACTTGCCGACCGCTGCACGCCGATGTACGTCGGCAGAATGGCACATGGGCGTACCTGTACGTCCCTTTAAATTTGCCGCCCAGCGGCCTCGTGAGTGCGCTCGTGGGTCCCGGGAACTCGATGTTCCCGGGCGGCCCACGATTGCGTTCGGCAAAGCCAGAACAGGGGGATGCTTTTGTAAACAAGGCATTCCCCTATTCTGCCTAGTGACACTGTCACTGATGACTGTTCCCCGTGATCGGGAACGGTAATCAGTGACGGGTCACTCGTAGCCACGCCCCCCAACAGTAAGAATCACTCCCTAGTACGGACTTATCCCCTTCAGCACCACCTAGTGGTTAACCCCTTCACTACCAGTGTCATTTTCACAGTAATCAGTGCATTTTTATAGCACTGATTGCTGTAAAAATGACAATGGTCCCAAAAATGTGTCAAAAGTTTCCGATGTGTCCGCCATAAAGTCACAGTCACAATAAAAATCGCTGATCGCCGCCATTACTAGTAAAAAAATAATAAAAATAAAAATGCCATGAAACTACCCCCTATTTTGTAGATGGTATAACTTTTGCGCAAACCAATCAATCAATAAACGCTTATTGCGATTTTTTTTTGTAGAAGAATACGTATCAGTCTAAACGGAGGAAAAAATATGTTTTTTTATATATTTTTTGGGGATACTTATTATAGCAAAAAATATTGCATTTTTTTCAAAATTGTCGCTCTATTTTTGTTTATAGCGCAAAAAATAAAAACCGCAGAGGTGATCAAATACCACCAAAAGAAAGCTCCATTTGTGGGAAAAAAAACCCATCGATTTTGTTTTGGAGCCACGTCGCACGACCGCGCAATTGTCAATTAAAGCGACGCGGTGCCAAATCGCAAAAAGTGGCCTGGTCTTTGGCCAGCAAAATGGTCCGGGGCTGAAGTGGTTAAGCCAAGCCCAAAAATGTATAGCTAAACGCAGCGCAAAGCACATGCAAACACTTCAAATGCATGTAAAACGTGCAGTCAAAAATACGCAGTTATGTGCACTTCCTGGTGTGAACAGGCCCTAAGGCACATAACCAAAGTTATTGTTACATCCCCTCTATCCTTTTTCCCTTTTGCATATTTTCATGTACTTTAAAGGATAAGAACACCTTTTTGATTAAATACACTTTTTGCAGTTAAACAATTTGCATTTTTTTTTTTTTTTTTTTTTTTACTAGAAGCCTAAAAAGCAGTGCACCTGCAGACTTGACAGTGTATGTGTCGGCTTGTACCTCGTACAGGCAGGCAGTTGCACAATGACAGGTAGAGACAATTAATTACCTAGAGAGCTTAACTTCTCAACTTCATTGAGAACTACAAGCCGACAGCCGCAAAAGCTGTGGGTACATGTATTTTCCCATTCACAGAATAAATGACGCGACCGGGCAGGTCTTTTTAACACTGACAATACTATGTTTAACTCCTACATTAGAGTGTAGGTCCAAAAGGTGGATGCATTTGTTATGTATAAGCAGGAATCCACCAATGAATAGCAGCAGGGTGAAGAAAATGAATGGACAATGCAGACAGTTGACCATGATGGTGCTAATAGGTTTGGCCCGGACCACTGAGGTTTGGCATATCGCCATAGAGAACACCATCAGTTGTATGGCCAAGATTAACAGAGCAAAGTAGCAAGAGGGCAGCCAACCTCTTGTCCATTGGGTCTTTGAAGACTGGGATGTCTGCAACCGAAACAGTCAGGGATTTGTTGAGGCAAGAAATAGCCAGATACACCACTGGAACTTTCTACTTTTTGTGGTAAGCCTCCTCAACAGGGTAATTTGAGTAAACAAATTGCATCAAGTATTGGCAACACCACACCTGATGTGGGATACTGGCGTAACGCATAGAGCCGAGCCAAGTAATGTTATTTCCGGCCCGGAGCCGAAAACCGGTGTTCTCTATGCTGGTAATGAGTCTTCGACTCAAATATAGAATGTAAGGGCATTTTTACTGTGGTTTGAGTATTTTAAACCATTAAAGTGGTTGTAAACCCACTTTGTAAACAAACACCTACAGGTAAGCCTAGATTAAGGCTTATCTGTAGGTGCATGAAATATCTCCTTAACCTACACGGTTAAGGAAATATTTGCATTTAAAACCGGCGCCGCTGACGTCACGCGCATGCGCACTAGCGGGCCGGCTTAGTAGCCGGATTTCTGAATGGAGTTAGCCAGCCCGAGCGCGCATGTGTGTGACGTCATCGCCGCTCCGGGGCCAATCACAGCGCCGATACACGGAAGGCAGAGGGGAGCAAGATGGCGACGGAGGTGTCCGAGCACCGCTTCGGGGGCTTCGATCTCAGGTAAGTGATTCATAACGAGTTAGTATGCTATGCATACTAGCTCATTATGTCTTTATTTTGCAGGTTGTATAAAAAAAAAGGCCAGGGGGGGGGGGGTTTACAACCACTTTAAAAACAACAACCTAATTGGAGGCCTTCTTTTTACCATTGCAGGTTGCTTAGAAAATAAGTGGGGAGTCTGATGCTGTATTTAAAGGGGACCTGCCACTATTCAACAGTATTGCTCATACCATTGTTCTGGAGAACCTGGTAGATGGATGGAGTAATCAATGTCCAGTAAAAGTGTTTTGTTACCTGTATATTTATTTATATAGTTCCAGGATCAAGGTGAGCAGGCATTCCCATTGGTGGTGGAGCATTGTGATTTTTGGTACAGCACGTAATTAAAGATTGAATTTCACATGATGAAAATTATATATATATATATATATATATATATATATACATATATATACACATATATACACACAGTGGGGCAAAAAAGTATTTAGTCAGCCACCAATTGTGCAAGTTCTCCCACTTAAAAAGATGAGAGAGGCCTGTAATTGTCATCATAGGTATACCTCAACTTTGAGAGACAAAATGTGGAAACAAATCCAGACAGACAATCACATTGTCTGATTTTGAAAGAATTAATTTGCAAATTATGGTGGAAAATAAGTATTTGGTCAATATCAAAAGTTCATCTCAATACTTTGTTATATATCCTTTGTTGGCAATGACAGAGGTCAAACATTTTCTGTAAGTCTTCACAAGGTTGTCACACACTGTTGCTGGTATGTTGGCCCATTCCTCCATGCAGATATCCTCTAGGGCAGTGATGTTTTGGGGCTGTCGCTGGGCAACACAGACTTTTAACTCCCTCCAACGGTTTTCTATAGGGTTGAGATCTGGAGACTGGCTAGGCCACTCCAAGACCTTGAAATGCTTCTTACGAAGCCACTCCTTCGTTGCCCCGGCGGTGTGTTTGGGATCATTGTCATGCTGAAAGACCCAGCCACGTTTCATCTTCAATGCCCTTGCTGATGGAAGGAGGTTTGCACTCAAAATCTCACGATACATGGCCCCATTCATTCTTTCATGTACACGGATCAATAGTCCTGTCCCCTTTGCAGAGAAACAGCCCCAAAGCATGATGTTGCCACCCCCATGCTTCACAGTAGGTATGGTGTTCTTTGGTTGCAACTCAGCATTCTCTCTCCTCCAAACGCGACGAGTTGTGTTTCTACCAAACAGTTCTACTTTGGTTTCATCTGACCATATGACATTCTCCTAATCCTCTTCTGGATCATCCAAATGCTCTCTAGCAAACCTCAGACGGGCCCGGACATGTACTGGCTTAAGGAGGGGGACACGTCTGGCACCACAGGATCTGAGTCCCTGGCGGTGTAGTAGTGTGTTGCTGATGGTAGCCTTTGTTACGTTGGTCCCAGCTCTCTGCAGGTCATTCACTAGGTCCCCCTGTGTGGTTCTGGTTTTTTTTCTCACCGATCTTGTGATCATTTTGACACCACAGGGTGAGATCTTGCGTGGAGCCCCAGATCGAGGGAGATTATTAGTGGTCTTGTATGTCTTCCATTTTCTAATTATTGCTCCCACAGTTGCTTTCTTCACACCAAGCTGCTTGCCTACTGCAGATTCAGTCTTCCCAGCCTGGTGCAGGTCTACAATTTTGTTTCGAGTGTCCTTCGACAGCTCTTTGGTCTTCACCATAGTGGAGTTTGGAGTGTGACTGTTTGAGGTTGTGGACAGGTGTCTTTTATATTGATAACAAGTTCAAACAGGTGCCATTAATACAGGTAATGAGTGGAGGACAGAGGAGCCTCTTAAAGAAGAAGATACAGGTCTGTGAGAGGCAGAAATCTTGCTTGTTTGTAGGTGACCAAATACTTATTTTCCACCATAATTTGCAAATAAATTCTTTCAAAAATCATCTGAAAAAAGGTATTAAGCCCCATCCCCAAGTCGGGGCAAACCAAACTTGCAGGGTCATGCCAGGTAGCCTGCACTAACACCATTAATATGAGAATGTTAGTAATTAAACCCATACAGCCTCAGCACATACTGACAATACAGTCAGTATCAGAGTGACATACTGCATCAGTGCCACAGTATTTAATATAACAAAATATAGGTAGCCAGGGCTACCTCCAGCCAGGATCTTAACCCTCTATAGGTCCCCCTAAGTGAAGGGTAGAACAAGGAAGCACTTCAAATGCAGGCAGCATAAACATAATAGACATGTAGAGGTACCATAAGCTAATCAGGGACTCAACATTCTCTCTGCAGGATCCCCCTTTAAAAGGAATTGATCCAACCTTCACCCACTATGGCAGGCAACCTCAAAGCAGACCCTCAGGGACTCTATAACCCTTTCTCAGGGTCCACTACCTGTACAGCCCCCTACTGGAGGTAACTTCATAAAGTATTACTGCAGGGGTCCCGTGTATGCAGGGTCCAGCGTCGAAAATACATTACAGGCAATCCCCTCGTGTTCATCCACCTTCATTAAAGCGGGGCCTGGGTTCCATCTATCTTAGTGTTCTAGCTAAAGGAATGGATCCAGATAATACCAATCTCCAGATCCCTACTGGTTTGAAAAACTAGCAATAATTCGCAGAGAGCTGCACATAAAAGACCATCACCTTCAGACACTGGTGAAAAAAATGGAGGTACTTGATGTATGGAAGGGGTTATATAGGGGATGACTTCCTGTCTGTTTAGTTCCGTGTCCATTCACCTGTAGGTGGTGCATAATCCAGGTAGTCATAATTTATAGCCTGCTCTGTGAACCGTGATGTACGGAAAATAAATACTAGTTGCCTTGCTGTCTCTAGCTTTATTACGGAGACACTAACCTAGAATGGAGCATGCACATCAGGAATGTCAAAGCTCATATTTGGCATATCCAGGTTTGTGACTTATAGTACTGGAGCCCCTGGATCAGCATGACTGCCAGAGAACTAGTATTTTCAGAGGGGTATGAAGGGCAGCTCAACAATGGCAGCCTCCATACTTCCTCAGTATAGGTTTTCATTATGGGTTTACTTTAGTAGTTCGTGATTAAGAGCAAAAGTTAGCTTTAGAATCTGGTCAGTTTTGAAAGTTAGAAAAAGGGTTAAGTACTGAGGAGGAGGTCAAGATCCCAGGTTGGGCCCTTACTGGTTAAACACTTTTTAAGTTGGTGACAGATAGAAAAAAAAAATATTTTCTGCACTTGTCTTCAATGCTGAAAGCCCTGTGCTGTGCCAAAAACTACACATGGTGTACTGATCACGAAAATGTCATGTGTGATGGATGAACCCATTATTTTTTTGCCCACAACTTTTTTTCTCCTGTTCAGTTCAGTAACCAGCAGTACCATTGTTGCTACTCATATGAAATGCACTAGCATAACTATGTTTGAATGGTGTTTATAATGTAAATGTAAAGTGCAAAAAAAAAAAAAAAAAAAACGAAATGGCATATCAATTCTTTCGGCTCTAGCATCACAAACCTTTTCTGGCAGCTGTGACTCAACTTCTTTCTTCAATCGTCTCAGCAAAAATGGCCGCAACACTTTATGCAGACGTCGGATGATCAATATAGTTTCTTCTTCATTTAAATCCACCTTTAACAGTATTAAAGACCATTTAGTGAATTCTATATGATAGACACAGAAAATACACAACACAAATTCTTTTAAAATACCCCAATAAAAGATAAATTTGTAAACCTCTTCACACCAGTCTAGCAAGGCAAATATTTGTCATTAAGTGAGTTTGCCATCTTCCTGCTTCCCTATATGGTGGATATTAGCCGTAGGAATAAAATTCATTACTATAAATCAGTGACAGCATGCCAAGGTCTCTTTTGTTGTCTCCCAGCACAAATCTGCTTGGTCTGGTGTAAGGAGCTAAAAAGGACAATGTTACAATTTTCTCTCTGGGATTAATTCTTTCCTGCGGGTGCTCAGTATAATAAATCAGGAAACAGAACATACGCAGAACCAGATCCTGATTGGCCCAGGAAGAGATTATAACCCAAAAATAGGATTTTTATAACAGCTTACCTGTAAAATCCTTTTCTTGGAGTACACCACGGGACACAGAGCTAGTCATTACATAATGGGTTAAGGGTCACCAGCGGTGATTGGACACTGGCACAACCAATGGAAGACAGTTCCCCTCCATATAACCCCTCCCATCAGGGAAGTACCTCAGTTTTGTAGCAAAGCAGTAAGGTTCCCATAAGAAGGGGGGGACCTCTGTGTCCCGTGGTGTACTCCAAGAAAAGGATTTTACAGGTAAGCTGTTATAAAAATCCTATTTTCTTTATCGTACACCACGGGACACAGAGCTAGTCATTACATAATGGGACGTCCCAGAGCAATGCTCATATGAAGGGGGGGAGACACAGATCAAAACAGGCCGCTTGCGGACCAGAAGCCCTATACTGCTGCCTGCAGCACACTTCGCCCAAAGGCGGAATCCTCATGTCCTTTCACATCTATTTGATAGAATTTGGAAAATGTATGGACTGAAGACCAAGTTGCAGCTTTACAGATCTGAGCCATCGAAGCCTGGTGGTGCACTGCCCATGAAGCACTTATCGCCCTGGTAGAGTGCGCCTTAACAGGAAAAGGAGGAGTCCTGTTCTTTAAACCATAAGCTTGAACAATTACTTGTCTAATCCACCTGGAAATGGTGGATTTTGATACCGCTTGGCCCTTCTTGGGCCCATCTGGTAAAATAAACAAAACATCTGTTTTACGTATCTGAGCGGTTGCTTCCAGATACACCCTTACCGCTCTCACTAGATCTAGAGAGTGTAATAATTTTTCCCCCGCAGTCCGCGGGTTTGGAAAAAAGGAAGGCAGAACAATGTCTTGATTCAAGTGAAAAGCCGACACCACCTTAGGTAGAAAAGCCGGATGGGGTCGTAGTACGATTTTGTCCTTGTGACAAATTAGATAAGGCTCTTTACAAGAAAGAGCTGCTAGCTCTGATACTCTCCTAGCAGAAGCTATAGCAATCAGAAAGGCCAACTTCCTACTCAATATAATTAAAGGAATATGGCGAATAGGTTCAAAAGGTTGCTTTTGCAACACTGACAATACCAAATTCAAATCCCATGGACACAAGGGAGTCCTAACTGGAGGATTTATCCTCAGTACCCCCTTAATGAATGTCTGAACTAGGGAGTGAGATGCCAATGGTCTCTGAAAGAAGACTGATAGAGCCGATATTTGCCCTTTGATGGTGCTAAGGGCTAAATTCATATCCACTCCTAACTGGCAAAAAGCAAGAATCCTACTTATTTCATATTTCTGAGGATTCCAACATCTGGATTCACACCAGGAAACGTATGCTCTCCAGACTCTCTGATAGATGAGTCTGGAGGCTGGCTTTCTAGCATTAATGAGCGTAGAAAGAGCCGGACCAGAGACCCCTCTCTTTTTCAAAATGTGGGTCTCAGCAGCCAGGCCGTCAACTTTAGCCTTTGTAAGGAAGGGTGGAATACTGGACCCTGTGACAGCAGGTCGTGTCGAAGTGGAAACTTCCGGGGCCTTCCTATCGCCATTTTTACAATCTCGGCGTACCAAGGCCTCCTGGGCCAGTTTGGGGCCACTAGGATTACTGGTATTCCCTCCTCCTTGATCCTGCGAAGCAGTCTTTGTAGAAGAGGGATCGGAGGAAATGCATAGATCAGTGAGAACTGATTCCATGGAGTTATTAGAGCGTCTGTATTATTAGAGCGTCTGTCCCGTAGGCTAGAGGATCTCTCGTTCTGGACACAAAGTTGTCCAATTTCTTGTTGAACCTGGCAGCTAGCAGGTCTACATCTGGGTTTCCCCATCTCAGACATATGGCCTGAAAGATCTCGGGGTGAAGAGACCACTCTCCTGGTAGCAGCTGCTGACGACTCAGGTAGTCTGCTTGCCAATTTTCTATCCCTGGAATGAAGATTGCAGAAAGGCAAGGTACATGCTCTTCTGCCCATGCCAGGATCCGGTTCACCTCTCTTTGGGCTGCCCGACTGCGGGTGCCTCCTTGGTGATTGATGTAAGCTACTGCAGTAGCATTGTCGGATTGAACCCAAACTGGGTAGCCCTGTAACCTGTATGTCCAGGTTTTGAGGGCTAGATATACCGCCCGGATCTCTAGCACATTGATGGGCAGGATCCCCTGAGTCTTGGCCCAGGTTCCCTGGGTAGAAGCCTCCTCGAATACTGCACCCCCGCCCGATAGGCTGGCATCCCTAGATACCACCTTCCAGGCCACTGGGAGGAAGGACTTTCCCTTCCGTAAATTCCTGGCTTCTAGCCACCAATCGAAGCTGTGGCGTACTTGTGAGGACAGGCGCATGGGTATATCCAGAGCTTGGCTCTTCCTGTTCCAGGAAGCTAAAATATTGCCTTGAAGTAGTCTCGAATGAAACTGGGCGTAAGGGACCGCCTCGAAGGAGGCTACCATCTTTCCCAATAGTCTCATGCAAAGGCGAATAGACGGCCTCTTGTTTGCTTTGACCTTGTGGATCAGGTCTTTCAGAGACTGTATCTTCGGTTCTGGCAGGTATACCCCGTTTTGGGCTGTATCTATGATCATGCCCAGGTACACTATCCTTCTTTGGGCCTGGAGAGAGGATTTTTGTAAATTTCTAATCCATCCTAAATGCTCCAGGTATCCTACTGTAGTGTGTACAGCGTGACCCAATCCCTCCTTTGACTGATCTATTACTAGTAGATCGTCCAGATAGGCTGTTACCGCAATGCCCCGTGTTCTTAGGTTTGCTAACAGAGGAGCTAGCACCTTTGTGAATACTATGGGCGCGGTGGCTACACCAAACGGCAGAGCCACAAATTGAAAGTGGCGATCTTCTACCGCAAACCTTAGGAATCTTTGGTGAGCGGGGAGGATGGGTATGTGTAAATGTGCGTCCTTGATATCTATGGGCGCCATGAATTTTCCGCCCTTTAAAGTGGCGGCCACGGATCGGATCGTTTCCATTCGAAAATGGCGATCGTTCAGGAACCGATTTAGGGATTTTAGATCCAGGATGGGTCTGACATCTCCATTTGGCTTTGGAATCACAAAGAGGTTTGAGTAAAAACCTGCACCTCGCTCTTTTTGGGGTACGTCTGTAACTACCCCTTGAGCCATTAAGTGATTCAAACCTTTGAAGAAGGATTCTCTTTTTTGTGGATCCTTGGAGAGTCTTGAACCTCGGAATTGAGAAGGTGGGATCTCTCGAAATTCCAGTTTGTACCCTGAGGATATTGTGGATACTACCCAATTGTCCTGGATTTCTGACCCCCAAGTCGCTCAGAACTGATAAAGCCTTCCTCCCACTCGGCCGAGCGGGGGCGCCCCTTCACTGAGAGGCTTTGGGGGCTTGCTTATTAGCTCTTGCACCCCACGGCTTCTTGTTCTTGAGCTTGCCCCTTGGCTTTTGTGGGCGGCTAAAACAGGCCGCCGCCACTGGTTGGAGTCAGATTTCCCGGGAGCTGGGGAGAGAGAGCGTTTAAAACAAGATCTCTTGTTTTTCTTTCTCTCAGGTAAAAGTCGTTTTACCACTTGATATCTTCTGTATATATTTTTCTAAATCTTCCCCAAATAGGCGTTCGCCATGGTACGGGAACTTGCCAACAGCTTTTTGCATGGGGTTTCCGCTGACCAATGCTTAAGCCAAAGTACTCTGCGCATCTGTACCAGCTGGAGTGTAAGGCGTGATGCCCGTATGATAGAATCTCTCATGGCATCCACTGTGAAGCATAAGGCTTTAGGCAAATTTTCCCAATTTCTAGCCTGCTCTGAAGGCAGTTCCTTCAGCCCCTGCTTTACCTGTTGGCTGATGACCTGACACATACCGACTGCTGCTACTGCAGGTTGGGTAATTGAGCCGGCCAAAAGGAAGGAGGATTTCAACTTCCTCTCAGAAGGATCTTTTAAACCCTTGTACATTATCCACCGGACATGTCAGGTTTTTATTTACACAAGAAATAGCCGCAACTACCGCAGGCAGGCTCCATTTCTTTAAAAAAAATTCCCCCATAGGATAAAGAATGTTAAACCTTTTTGGAGGTGAGAAACGCTTATCTGGATGTTGCCAGTTTGCGTATATTAGATCCTCTAGTAACTGATGAACCGGGAAGGAGCATGCACCTTGCAGGGATCTTAATGACCCTAGGGAGGAGACAGGTAATTCCGTTACCTCCGCAGAGGTTAACTTAAATGCACTGCTATAGCATTGTACCTGTGACCTTAAAATCTGGCTCCTCATCCTCTGCTGATGTAGCCTCCTCCTCCTCATCCTCCTCCCTCAGGTACTTCTGAAGGGAGGTCCAATACTGGAAGAGACCTGCTTCGCTTATTGTCCTTTTTAGAGGACTTAGCGATTAAGGTAGCAATTTTTTCCTCCAGATTATTTAGGGCAGCTGATAAAGTGTCCTCAGTGACATATACAGGCCCAGGCTCCACTGGGGAAGCCGCCATACCTGACAGAGGTAATGGCTCATCCTGAACAGGTGCATTTAGCAACACAGGAGAGAAAGGTACCGAGTCAGCACAGTTAGAGCCTCCTCTCAGGCGGTGGTGCTTTCTTATCTCTTTTTGTCCGTATTACTTCCCCTGGAAGGCTTACTGTTTAGACAAAATACAAGGTACCTAAATGCATATACTACCGTGTTCAGTTTAGCAAATACATTAAGTATGCAACTTTTAACACATAACTATGCATAACATGGATGTCTTCTAGGAAGTACCCAATCCAACCACATGGAGTCTTACGTCCCTGTATAGCTGCTGTGTTTCTCTGCCAGGAACAAGAGAACTAACGAGCTTGCTTGCTGCTGCAGTGCTTCTCACACTGACAGTCTTTTAAATTTGGCGCCGTTTCTGTGCCTGCGCGCGCCACGTGCCCGCGCACGCCTTCGCCCCCCCCCCTCCGATAAAGCGCGCGGCCCTTAGCGCTATGGCGGTGGCCATAGTGAGAGAGGACTCTCATCAGCCCTTGTTCCCACTTACCTGCATCTGCAGGTGTCTGGTCGGCCACCGAAAGGAGGATCGGGGTGCCCCAGCAAGCTCAGCAGCGGAGGTGACGAGCAGTGTACTTCGCCGAAGCCGACACTGAACAGAGTGAGGTGAGTATATTCAGCTCTTTACTCCCCCCAGTGGTGGAAAAAAAGAAGACATCCATTTTTTGAAAAAGGTCCCAACCTAGTTATGGACCTTCTAATCTCACCTTATCCACGCCGCAGGTTTTTCTGCTGAAAGATTTCAGACAGATACCAAACTTCACCCTTCACGGTGGGCTATGTGTGCCAACCTTCAGGGATATGGGTTCCTATTTAAAGGATACCTCTCCCCTGGGCCTTGTACAAGACTCTTACCAGGACTTTATAGCGAAATAGCGAAAGTGCTGGATCTTAGAGCCCAGTCCTCCGAAGAGAGACATTACAGGCGACGCCTCATGGATGAGGCCCGGATCCCATCCAGATTCAGCTCATTTGTAGGCGTCTTGGATGGATCCGAAAGCATAGCTCTTTTACCCCCAGAGGGTCTCTTTGGTAGAGCTTTCCTTTAGCACCTCCTAACGCGTCCAACACCTTTCGACACTGGCGAAAAAACTGAGGTACTTCCCTGATGGGAGGGGTTATATGGAGGGGAACTGTCTTCCATTGGTTGTGCCAGTGTCCAATCACCGCTGGTGACCCTTAACCCATTATGTAATGACTAGCTCTGTGTCCCGTGGTGTACGATAAAGAAAATGCATTATTATTGTTTTTGCCAGTTTTTTATGTTTTGCTTCTTAAATACCATCACAACATCATTTCCAGCAGCAAAAAAAAGAAAAAGGAGTGCTGGTTTCCTTTATTTAGACTAACATGGCCACATTTTTGACGCAGAAAACCCATGCTTAAAAGTGTGGTATTTCACATCTTAACTCCTCCCTGACAAAAAAGGGCACATACAGCAACCATGTCTGATCGCCTCTTGACTTAAGCCTTGTACACACGGTACGATTGTTGGACAACCGAGCGTCTGATTTTTGTCAAAGGGGCGTGTGCCAGGATCTAGACTTGCATACCAACGTTATACAAATTGTCGTGCCACAAATACGAACGTAGTGATGTACTACGGGGAATTACAGCTCCGAAACGCCACCCTTAGGGCCCCTTCTGCTAATTTCGTGTTTGGTGAGCATTGATTCCGAGCATGCATGTTTGTACTTTCGACTTTTGTGTGACGGATTTGTGTACTGACCATCCGAAAATCTGATGTGGAGCCATCGTTTGACAAAAATTTACTAGCCAGTGATCCAACATTTGTTGGCCGAAAATTGGAAAACAATTGTTGAAAGGAGCGTACTACCGGTAAGAACTTCAAAAGACAAGATTTATATACCAAAAAGATTGACAAACTAAGGCACATGCAATCCCTAGAACTTATACAAAATGTCTTATTAGTACCATTATAGAAAAGGGCCCTTTTTTGCAACCACCATAAAAAGAAAAGTTTGGTCATTAAAACAGCTCACAATTTCCAGCACGACTTTGGGAGGCAACTTGGACACGACTTGAGTATGAATCACAGCGCGACATGAGGCAACTTAAAAGGAAACTTCAAGTTGCCTCCAGGACAGGAGGCTTTCCAGTGGCCAATCAAACAATAATCAGCTCTGTGGGAGGGAGGGGAGAGGGAGGGGTTTGCCTGAGAAATGTATGTTCTCTTCCTGTATTGTTGCTTCTGTTAAGACAGGGGATCCGACTTCTGAGGCGACTTCCATTGAAATCAACGGGTACAAGTTGCCTACAAGTCGGATTGAAGTACTGTATTTATTGGCGTATAACACTCACTTTTTTACCCTGAAAATAGAGGGTAAACTGTGCCTGCGTGTTATACGCAGGGGGCTGTGGAAAGTTTTTTCCTGAAACTTCGCTCTTAAAGTTAGGGTGCGTGTTATACGCCTGTGCGTGTTATACGCCGATAAATACGGTAGTACAGGAACCTTTTCTGAAGTCTGAGCGACTGCAGTAGTGTGCATCAAGACAGCTCCATTCACTTACATTGATTTTCTCACGCAGCGCGACTTGAGGTGGCTAGAGACGACTTGGGGCGACTTGAAGTCGGATCCAAAGTCATCCCTGTGTGAATGGGCTCTAACAGATTCAAGTAATTCTCATGTTACACTTCTTGCCCCTTCAGGAAGAAACACCCATGACAGTCCATAGGTTCTACATGTATTTCCAATTTAGAGTTAGAGTTAAAATATAACTGAAGGCAAAACTTTTTTGGGGTTTTGGATAGAGTGCAGGGGGATCAGGGGCATACCTAGAGCATTTGGCACCCGGGGCAGAGCGCTATATCTAGCACCCCCCCTAACTTTAAAATGTAAAAACACCCCACTGTGCCCCTGCATATCTCTGTCACTACTGTGTACCCCCTATCCACAACTGCACCTCTGGACCCCTTTACATTATACAGACCCTCGCAGCTCTGGACCCCTTTACACTACACAGCCCCCCATAGGTCTGGACCCCTGCACATTACACTGCCCCCCCCCACTATCTCTGGATCCCTGCACATTACACAGCCACCCCACCCCACCCCACCTCTGAACCCCTGCACATTACACAGCCCATCCACAGCTCTGAATCCCTGTACATTACACAGCCCCCACAGCTCTGAACCCCTTCACATTACACAGCCCCCCACCCCAGCTCTGGACCCCTTCACATTACACATTGCGCTTCCCCAGCTCTGGACCCCTGCACAATACACACAGCCCCCCCCCAGCTTTGGACGTCTGAACATTACACACAACCCCCCCAGCTCTGGACCCCCGCACATTGCTGCCCCCCCCCCCCAGCTCGGGACACCTGCACATTACACATGGCCCCTTCTTCTTACCTTACTGGGGCATGCATGCAAAGCTGGAGACACAGCAGTGCTGAACAGAAGACAGGAACTGCTTAATTTTTCATATTAACAAAGCTAATGATTGGTTGTTAGGACCACCTAGCAACCAATCACCTGCTGGTTAACTTGAAAAGTTAAGTCCAGCAGTTGCCGTCCTCTCTCCAGCTCCGCTCACTGTCTCTCTCCCCTGCTGTGAGCGGCGCAAAGAGAATCCAGGGGCCGGCCCTGGGTGTCAGTCACCCGGGTAAGGTCCGCACACGGGCACCCCAGCACCTTGTCACAGCTTGCCTCTCCCTGCCCTGACTGTCACAGCACCATTGCTGCTGCCTGTGCCTGGTGCCACACTTCACTCACGTAGGGCGCCGGGCTGACATCCCCCACCCCAATGTGTGGCACCCGGGGCGGACCGCCCCTCTCCCCGTTGGTATGCCAACGAGGGGGATTAGAACCCCTGTGAAGTTTTATTGTTGTCTGTGTTAAGGATTCATCCTCCATTTGTCCTGTTTACCATCATCATTGAAAGTAAAAGCAAATCCCAAATTTTGGATTATCCTCAGAAAAGGAATAGAGGGGAAATCTTCCAATAGGTACACTAGTTCTGGTGACGTAGGGTTCCTCAAGGAATATACTTAATTTGCAGGGATTTTCTCTCACTTCCGGCTATGGGACAGAAAGTAAAGGGAAATCTCTGCAATGGGACACAGAGGGCGAAATTCTAAAAAAATCTGACAGGTGTTATAATCTTTCCTTGCTCTATCCTAAATGAAAAAAAGAAAGTAAAACTATAGACAAAACTTTTTTTTAACGATTAAAGTGGACCATGCACTAGTAGATTTACGAATGAACGTTTGTATGAACATTCACTCGAAAATTCTCATCGATGTATCTGATGACTTGACGAATGAGGTTTGAAACTTAAAGCGGTTGTATACCCTCTGATACAACTTTCACCTACAGGTAAGCCTACATTAAGGCTTACATGTAGGTGCTTGCAATATCTCCTTAACCTACATGGTTAAGGATATATTTGCAGAAAAGCGGGCACCGATGTATACGGCGCAAGCGCGAATGGGCGGGAGTGACTTTATTGCCGCTCTGGCCAGTCACAGCGCCGGAGAGGCGATACTCGGAAGGAACGGCGGAGGAGAGGAACGAGGGTCGATTTGGGGGCTTCGATCTAAGGTAAGTAATTCATAATGAGCTAGTATGCTAGTCATACTAGCTCATTATGCCTTTGTCTTGCAGGTTTTTTTTTTTTTAAAGGTTGTTTTGGGTATACAACCACTTTAAAAAATGTGTTTTCTTTTTAGCATTTGATTTTGGAATGAATGTAATTTCCTTAACAAAACACCACACTTAGGCCCCATGTACACGGGACGCTGGTGCAAAGTCTTCTGAACGATGGTTGAAACCGGCGTTTAGAAACGCCCGTTTTGCCGCGTTTGCGTCTAAAAGCGTTTAGTTAAGAAATAGAAGGACCCTCCCTAAGCTCAAAAAACTGTATTAACCATTTCAGTCATTTTGTGAGACCAGAGTGAGTAGCAGCAGCTCAGAGAGCAGCAGTGTACTTGTATTTAAGCGTGTCACTTGCCACATCACCTGCCGCAAGCTGTGGATTGTCCACTTGCCACGTCACTTGCCACAAGTTGTGGATTGTCCACTTGCCACGTCACCTACCACAAATTGTGGATTGTCTACTTGCCACGTCACTTGGCCACATCACCTGCCACAAGTTGTGAATTGTCCACTTGTCACGTCACCTGCCACGTTACCTGGCCACGTCACCTGCCACAAGTTGTGAATTGTCCACTTGTCACGTCACCTGCCACGTTACCTGGCCACGTCACCTGCCACAAGTTGTTTATTGTCCACTTGTCACGTCACCTGCCACAAGCTGTGGATTGTCCACTTGCCACGTCACCTGGCCACAAGTTGTGGATTGTCCAAGCAAGCAATTAGTTTTTTTTTTTTTTTATAGTTTAATGGTTTTTCATCATTTGCCATCATTTTTGAGATTATTAATTTAAAAAAAATAGGTCACCTTTAAAAACACTTCTAAACTAAAACGCGGCTAAACACCGGTACATCGCTTAGCCGCGTTTGGAATCTGAAACATGGAAATCTTTGGCGTCTGAACCAATTATTTTTCTTTCAGAAAAATGTGGTTAAACGCAACTGCCTAAAAACAGCAATAAAAGAGACTGTGTACATGGACACACAGGATAACATTGAATGTGTTCAGGGGCAGTTGAAAAAAGTGTCCAACTGCCTCTGAACGTGCGTTTAACAGCGTCCAGTGTACATGGGGCCTTACTGTTAGAAATTAGAGAAATATTTTCCATCCTGCTCTTTCAAATATTTCCATCACTGCAGTCGGGAAAAAAAAAAAAAAAGTCACACCACCAACTTATCCTAATAAAGAACCCAGAAGGGTTCCTTGCAGGAAAGCACAGTCAACTCAAGACCCTGCAAGCCGAGGCAATGGCCACCAAGAAGTGAACAGGGAATCGCTTGAAGAGGGTCAAAAGGAAAAGATTGCAAAACAGACAAGACCAAATTAAGGTCCCAGTCCCACATAGACAAAGGGGGCTTCACAGGCGTAAGAGTCCGTGTGACACCCCACACCAGGGGTAGGCAACCTGGGGCCCTCCAGCTGTAGCAGAACTACAAGTCCCATAATGCCTCTGGGAGTAATTGTAACTGCCAGACTTGCAATGCCTCATGGGAAATGTAGTTCCACAACAGCTGGAGGGCCCTAAGTTGCCTACCCCTGTCCTACACAAAGGCTTTAACAAAAGAATAAGAAGCAATAAATCCCTGAAAGCCAAGGCCCAGATTTGTCCCTGCAAAAACCATGAAGTTATGCTGGAAACCAGATCCGGTATGCTTCTTTCTGCGCGGCTTCTTGTCCCTCCCTGCTGGTTGATGTATGCCACAGCTCTGGCATTGTCCAACTGTACCCCAACTAGTCAGGTCTAAAGGCAGGCAGTCAAGACAGAACAGTGTAGGAGAGCCAGCCGAATTATCTGAAATTCTGAGATGTTGATCAGCAACCTCCGCTCCACTGATGACCACATTCATCTAAAATCGGGAGGTTTTACAGAATACCTCCCCGGCTTGCAGGCTGGAATCCATAGTCAAGACCTTTCAATTCATCGGAAGGGAGGATTTGCTTATATCTAGCATCTGAGTGGATATCCACCATTCCACAGCAGACCTGGTCTTGGGAGTTCGATGTGCTGGCAGATGAAGGGACTCCTGGTGTTTGTCCCATACAGATGCTGGAAGTGCCCCTGATGAAAAAGTGAATTATCCATCCTGAATCCTGAACCTCGAGGCCCAGAACTGGTCCCACATCTACTAAAACAGGTGTGATGACCCCTTGGAACAGCAGTCTTTCCAGGACTGCAAACAAATCCATTTTGTTTTGGGAACCATGAACAGGTTTGGAATAGAAGCCGTGAGACCTCTCCTCTGCTAGCAGAGGTACAATGACCCCTTGAGACAGCAGTCTGTCCAGGGCCACAAACAAACTTTTTTTGTAGATCTGAAGATACTCTTGAGCACATAAAGTGGAGGGGAAAAGCAGCAAAACCCCAGTCTGTAGCCGCTGGACACTAAGATATAGACCCAGTCATCAGAGACTTCCTGAGTCTAGGTGGCTGCAAAAGTCAATAGATTTCCCCCCCAACTGCATAAGTTGGGGCACCCCTTCACTGTGAGGAGGATTTTTTAATTCAGAACTAGACGACTTTGGGGTCGACAGGAACTCTTCTTGGGTTCTGAAGGTGTCACTGGTTTCTGACCTATCACCTTCTTCTTAAGTGGTAACAGCATTCTCTTTCCCACAGTCACCATCTGGAGGAAAGCAATCAAGGATGGTCCAAATCAGCATTCGCCCTCAAAGGGAAGCCTCTCAATTTTCCCTTTTGCAGAGAAGTTCTGCTGACCAACACTTATGCCATGCGATTCTTCTCATGTGGATAGACATAGTGCCCACTCCATAAAAAAATTGCCTTCTAGAGTCTTCCAATGCATCCATGGAGAAACTTAAGGCTCTCAGAAAAATCTTCCAGCCACTAAAATTCAAAAACAGCGACTTTTAAAAAGGAAGAGGATTCTGGCAACAGTAACTTAAAAGATGTGTGGGATTTTCTTTTTAAGAATCATACTTTTCTAGGTGGTTGCAGCAACGGCAAGATGCTGCATATGTCCCACAGCACCTCTAACACTTGAGAACTAAGCAACCCAACATAGTGAGCTGATGAGCATCAGTCACCGGCTCTCTGACCCCACCCCGACGCGCTCACTGGAGCGCTGGGATGTGGAGGGGGTAGGAGCAGCCGACTCAGGCTCTCAGCGGCTCGCCAAGAGGCTGAGCTGGGTGCCGGTCCAGGCATGTGGGTGGATCCGGACTTCATTGTCACAATCTTGCCAGGGCCTGGACTGGCTCTGTGACTTCAGCCCGCTGTCTGCTGAAAATGGGTCACAGGAGTGCAGAACGAACGTTACTCCTGTGATCCATAGGAGAAGTACAGCCAAAGCAGCTTTGGCTGTACTTCTTTTAAGGTTGGACCCCACATAGTCTTTTGTGTGAGACACCAGATTCCTCCTCGGAGGACTTGTCGCATAGGATTCCTGATCCTTAACAGATTCATATTTTTTTCATCCGGGGGAATTTTTATGACACCTACCATCCTCCCGCAAAAGGAAAGAAGGGAAAGAAGAGCACCCCTGTTTGCACCCCTTTCTCTAAAAGTAATTGAGATTGTCAAAAAGCTGACCACGCAGCACAGATATGCCTGCTGAAAATTCCCACCTTGACAAAAATTAAGCGGAGGACTTTGACCCTTAAAGTAGAAATACCATGAAATTGCCACTGCAGCATGAACCAAAAGATGTCCCCCCACTCCTAGGAGTGGGGGGCATTCCTTCATTGTGAGGAGGGCTTTTGGGGAGGTATGATGGACATAGGCATCTAGGGTGTGTAAGGAATGGAGGTGTCAAGCCATGGTTTGGAAGTTGACACCTACAGGTACAGTGTATGCATATGAGTAACAGATTTAGGCTTTTTCTTTTGGGGTAGTAGTACTTTTCCCCCAGTGACTTCATTGATCAATTTTCTCAAGGCATTCCCCAAATAGGCTTCTTGTTCTCTGTTCATTTGTCCTATCCAGTAGGTAATAGTCGGCAAGTGTGCAAAAACAAGCAGTGTGCATTTTCGACCAACAAAAAGGATGGGAATGCATCATCTGGGAGGCTTGATGCAGTTATCTCAACTTCCTAAGTCCAGATAGAAGGAGAAAAAACACCAAATTTAAATTGCTTGTGTCAACAATAGATATAAAACGTCAGGAATTATTGCAATAGTAAACTTCTTCTAAATGCTTTGACTAGTAGCACAATCCACAGTGCGTAGCACACAATGATGTTTATGTGAAGCCAGGAACTGGTGCCAACATCAAAGGAAACCCTCTCTTACCTTATCTATGATGCTGGGCCTACTAAAAGTCCAGATTTCACCAGTCATGGCAGTGGACATACCCCAGAAGGGGTCTACAGGGTCCCATGAACTAAAGAAATAAAACGTTGGCCCTGGACCTGTGAAGCACCCTGTGGATAACTACATACAGTATGTTGCACTACGTACCAAGGTTGAGCACCTAATATAAGATTTAGTGCATGGTAAAGAAAAAAAAATACTACTCCAGAGGGGAACAGGTTCATCACTTAAGAACACTAGCAAATCACTGATGTTTCACTGAGCGGGAAGGGTTATTAGAGTATGCTCTAGGGGACCGTAGCAAGCTTTTTGCCAATGTCCAATCACCTGAAGATAGCCTGACTAGAACCCACGGTCTATGAAAACAAGTCACATGCCCTGTACTGTAAGAATAAGATAAAAACAAATTTGCCTGCAGTTATGCTTTTGACCTGCAATATGTTCACCAAAGATAGAGCTCGAACAGCAACAAAACTTTTGTGCAATGACAAATATTCTTCCATAATTAGATAAAAATAACTTATTTTTTTTTTTTCTGTGTTTTGTAAGTCTTGTTGAACTGTATCCAACTTCCAGATATATTTAAAAGGTCATTACCCTCTCTCCAGTCATGGCAAAAGGGGCATTAAACCACTGCTCAAAGGTGCTGCAGCTTTTGAAGATGGTAGGCAACAAGAAATTCAGAAGAGCCCAAAGCTCTGGTAATTTGTTTTGCAGTGGGGTGCCTGTTAGCAAGATTCGCCTTGGAGCCACATAATGCGTGTTTAACACCTGGGTTAACTTGCAGTGATGATTTTTCATCCGATGTCCTTCATCGACAATCATGTACTTCCATCGGATCTAAGAGAAAAAAAATGAAAAATTAAAAGCTGGAGAGCAAGGTACTATCCTTGAACAGGTCTACTGCTAAGCACTGTTTGTTCCTAAAATTATTACAGAACTCAAATTGTAGGTTACCAACATTTCATATTTCTGATATAGGTCTGTGCTACCATGTACTTGTATCAAAAAAGTATCCTGTTCTCTTTTCATTGCTTCCTTTGTGTGATCAGTTTTTCTTCTTTGCATTCTGCTTGTGAGCACAACCTGCATGTACGCCTATGGTAAGACTTCTGCTGACATGCCCGCCTATACAGTTAATCACCAGGATGAGCAGTGTACTGCCGCTTCTCTGGCTCCTGCTGACACCTTCCTGCAGTCTCCACCCTCACCTCTATAAGCTCCTTATGCAGCTGAAAACAAATAATTTGATCACTAACAAAAAAAAAAAGTATATGGAATGAGATGTATGTATATATATATATATATATATATATATACACACACACATACATATACACACACACAAACATATTATATATATATATATATATATATATATATATATATATATATATATATACACACACACACACACACACACACACACACACACATACATACACAAGTTTGTCTTGCATTTCTATTTTACACTGAATGGGTTGTTTTACAAAATAAGGGTTCACATACACTTTGATCCCACTGAATTTGTAAAACGTTTCAATTATATGTGCAGATAAAAGAAGCTTTTTTGTGTGAAAGTCAAAACGAAATACTATTACAGACATAATTTGTCATATACATATTTTGCAAATTTGCTGAAGCTGAATACCAACCTAATAGGAAACTATTTTATATATTTAGTGATTTCGTGAGATCCCGAACAAAGCAAATTCTGGATTTTGCAAGAATTCTCCCTTAAATCTAAATGTGGGTCATGACACACATTTTTCAAAACAAAGGCCTCATTCAAATATATGCATGTGTTAGAGATTGATGGGGGGGGGGGGGGGGGTTTGCAATTAAGCTGCAAAGCCTGTGATTGAAGTGTGAAAGTGTCACAGAGGCACATCTACCCAAGGGGCAATGTGTTGCATCACATGAGCATAAATATCTAGAGACAAATGTACCAACTGAAGTGTGAGAATTAGCTTATTAATTCAAATAATAAACACATTGTATCTGCAACTTCCATAAAGCATTAGCATAGAATATATTTGGTCAGCTATCCACTCCACCTTCCCAGGATGCAGTTGCTTTGCCAGACTTCCTGAGCCCTTGCCAACAACTTCAAATAAAATCATTTTAATGCACCAGCAAATCCTCCTGAACAAGGATTCATGCATCAATAGGATTATAACCCAGAGCAGTCTATCCAAAAAAGAAAAAGGTGGTACTGGCCAAACTGTACACAGCATCAGGAGAGAGAAAACAAGAATTGCACAATGATGTTGTCTTTTGCTACCCATTGTGAAACAAGGCAGGCAGTACAATGCTCCCCTGATTGCACATTAGAAGAGGCTAAGCTACAAAATTACCCATACAGGATGTATCACATCTGGCTACGTGAAAGCAAATTGCTGGCTGGAATTTTTTTTTTTCTATACTTTGGGATGTTTAAACTTTTTATGGTATGGATTAACTTCTTGGCTTAGAAAAAAACTATGCATTGCAGTCTGCATTCTACTGCAAGTCCTAGTGTCTTTATAGTTCTTCTCCCACAGTTGAAACAAAGAGGACGTGCTTTTATTGGTGGCGTATTAACCAGGCATAGCATGGTGTGGGAGGTGACACGGTGCTGAGATTTCAGTAATAACATGTACTCCTCGCATATGCTTCTAAGTCACTGATCCAAGGTTCATTTTGGATAATAAGTGAACGTTGTAATGGTACACTAGAGCCAGGTTGTCAGAGAACCTTAACTAATGGAAAGGTGTGTTGAAATATGCAATTTGGTGAACGTTCCTTTCCGTTATGTCCACTTTCAGTTTGTTTCCGGTTTTGTGCTACTGCCTGTTATACAGTCACTCCGCTTTTATGCTCCATATGTATCCTGGCGCAATAGCCGGTAATGTCTCCTAGACCAGCATAATGTTACGTTTACAGGTCAATGTGTGGTATGGACATCATTTAGCTGGTCCACTCTGCCCGCCCCTGGATTTCTGGGGGCTGGCTCGAACTCCGTACTGCGGACTAACCCTCTCGATGCCTCTGATTTTATGTTTGAATGTCCATGATGTGTCACCTACAGTTTTTGTACTTCTCGGTCTATGTATTTTCAATAAAACCTTTTGTACAGGAAAGGTGTGTTGGCAGAGTTGGAATTTCCTGCCTAAAAGCCCATTGTTTTGTTTCAGCACATAAGAGGAACAGTTTACAGTTCATGCAGGTTTATGGAACATAAACCTGCAAAAACTCACCTAGGTGGGTGCTGCTTCGATCTGATGCTGCATCGGTCCCCTGCCAGCCCTGCAGTGATAACTGAGCGATCAAAGACTACTGATTGCTCAATTCTCCCCCTCGGCTCTGAACAGAGAGCTGTAACTGTCAGTCACCAGCCCTCTGCTCTGCCCCTCCAGCGCCCACTGGAGCACTGGGCTGTAGAGGGGGTGGGAGGGGCTGGCTGGCGGATCACTGAGAGGCTGAGATAGGTACCGGTCCAGGGTGACTTTACAGTTGCGATCTTTCTCAAGCCTGTACCGGCTGAGTGACGTCGGCCAACAGCAGACTTTAGCCTGCTGTCAGCTGAAACGGGTCACAGGAGTGCAGAGCTAATTGCACTCGTGTGACCTACAAAAGTATAGCCAAAATAGATTTGGGCACTTCTCCTTTAAGCAAAATATAAAAAGAAAAAAAAAAAAAAAGATACCAACTAGCATCAGAGAAGTAACTATTTTCTAGGAATAATTTAAATCTACAGCAATCTAACAAAAATGTTTTACAAATATGTTTTGGTTACATAACAGGTTTTGGAGAAAACATGGAGAAAATCAAAGTACTTTAGCAAGAATGTGCTTGTCTTTTATGATGTATTCATAGGTGGTCAAAAGGACATTAAATTTTCCACTTCTAAGCTGTGGCACCAGACCCCGTCTCATAGCTGGCGTTCCCTGAAATAAACACAAAATATAGAAATTTACAACACCATTCATTAGCAGTTGACAGAATTATGCCAAAATTTGCAATAGCTTATATTAAACATTTTACAAACATATATAGCACAATAGTTTCATTTAAATTCCACTGCACTTTTCTGCTGGTATACAGGTTCTATGCAAAGAGAACACTAGGGTAACAGTTGGCAAAAGCAGGAGTTTTGGGTCTTAAAAACCTGCAGTAATTTTCACTGTTTTTATTACAGACTTTCAGTAAAACACTTTAATAGTAAATTTCAGACAAACTCTGAAACCGACAGCTAAAATTATACCACTCACATTAAATATACTGTATTGTGACAGACCAACATTTTCTAGTAATGTAATTATGCAGTACAGATGTCCTAACTCCACCCGAAGGCTGAGTTTTGGACTCTCATGCCGCGTACACACGATCATTTTTCCCGTCGGGAAAAATTACTTTTTTTTTTTTCGCCGAGAAAAACGATCGTCTGTGGGCTTTATGCCGTTTTTCTCGTTGAGAAAAACGGCAGGAAAAACGACGAGAAAAATTAGAACATGTTCTAAATTTTCTCATCGTTTTTTCCATCATTTTTTTCCGCGGCAGTTTTCCCATAGGGAGACACTGCCGCGGAGCCCACAGACGGTCGTTTTTCTCGGCAAAGAAAAAAATGACGGGAAAAACGGTCGTGTGTGGGGGAAAATGCCGTTCCCTCGTTTTTCATTTTTTTTCATGTCGTGATTCACGGCGGTGTTTTCACCGCCGTGAATCACGATCGTGTGTACGCGGCATCAGAGATGGCAACATCCAATACATCACTGTTTAGTTTAGATGCGGTCAGTCATTATTCCAGCAACAAGGAAAAATACCTCATTTGAAAAAAGCCACACCCACCCTTTATCCCACCTATCTCATATCTTTCATTGCGGTTTTTAGCCATCAGTAAGGAAAATAATAAAAGGTCAGTTAGACCAAGGCTGGCCATAGATAGTTCGAATCTTCGCCGCTTCAGTAGGAAGCGGACAAAATTCAAACCATGTATGGGCAGGCTAAATGTACCCAAGTTGATTGACAACCAGCCTGACAGAATTTACATGCAATTATCGCCACTAGCAACAATTACCGTATATACTTGAGTATAAGCTGACCCAAGTATAAGCCAAGGCACCTAATTTTACCACAAAAAAATGGGAAAACGTATTGACTCGAGTATAAGCCTAGGGTGAGACTGCAGCAGCTACTGTAAGCGGAAAAGAGGGTCAACAATGCCCATTTGCACGCCTCACTGTGCCCATCCTCACTGTGCCTGTTGTCAGTGTTCCTGAAATTGAGAGGCTGTGGGCGTCCATTCATTGTTTAAAACTTGCGGTCTCCTTCTGGTCCCTTCCGTGATAGGTGTTTCTCAGCAGACACAATTCCGCCTATCACGAACGTTCTCTCATCCTCGGACTCAGTTTCCCAGCAGACACTGTGTTCAGTGTTCCGCCAATCATGGACGTCCTCTTGTCCGAGGATGAAAAGGCACCCGTGATTGGCGGAACACTGAACAGTGTCTGCTGGGATGGGTGAGGATGAGAGAACGTTCATGATAGGCGTTTCTCAGCAGACACAGTTCCGCCCATCACGGAAGGGACCAGGAGGAGACCACGAGTTTTAAATGATAGACGTCCGCAGCCTCTCAATATTTTCAGGTACACTGACCCGAGTATAAGCCAAGGGGGGCATTTTCAGCCCAGAAAAAAAAAGGGCTGAAAATCTCGGCTTATACTCGCGTATATACGGTACTGAGTTCTCCCGGCAGGGACGGCTTCCCCCGCTGGGAGAACACAATGGCTCGGCGGGAGGGATTCCCGTCAACACTGCCCATGGTTGCAGGAAAGAAATTTGTATGGCATGCATAGGACAATGCCCCATCTATTTTGTGGATACACCTATACAGATAATATAGGTGCATCTGATCATTTAATTTGAAATCTACAAATACGGTAATTAGGGATTCCTTGATTAAATCTCAATTTTGTTTTAATTTCAGTGTTGCAGTTGGGCTTAAAAGCAACTTTTTTTTCATTCCGAAACATAAAAGAACTACATTTTTTTTTTTTTTTTTTCTTATAAATTGCGTTTGGCATGCCTAAAGACTCCTGTCCATGCAGGGTGGATATACAGTAAACACACTATAATACTTTTTAGTGCATTTGTATTTGAAATAAAATGAGACAGAAAAAGAGTGCCACTCTAGAAATGTCACAAA
Organism: Rana muscosa; assembly: GCA_029206835.1. Taxonomy (NCBI): domain Eukaryota; kingdom Metazoa; phylum Chordata; class Amphibia; order Anura; family Ranidae; genus Rana; species Rana muscosa. The sequence continues at coordinate 736,948,491 of CM055116.1, forward strand.
AGCTTCTAATCAGGCAAAAAGGTGGAAATCACAGCAGATAGCTATAACTGTCATCACCAAAGCCGAGTGTGACAAGTGAGCAATGTGCGACATTTCTGTGAAGCAGGTGGGCATCCTCAAGCATAGATCCAATCAAGCAAACATGCAAAATGACACGCAGCAGATATAATATTGCACTCATCAAAGTATATTGGATATGATGATGAACAATTTTGTGCAGCTTCTTTCCATCTGAAAGTAATTAGTCTTTATTGCAGCACTCTTTAGAATGATTAGCTTGGGTTTCAGTTATTGTGGTAATGTTCTGCAGCATCTTAAGTGAAGAAAATCCATGGGAAGGAGTTACACAGTCAAGATTTCTAATCTTTGATGCTCTAAGCAAATATATGATACCTTGTATGCGATTTTAACCACAGAAGGAGCCCATTTATCAAACTCATATTGCCAGTTGGATAATGTCCTATGGAAGAATAACACAAAAAATTAAGATTACAACTTTCTATAGGGCTCCATTTAAACTAACATTGTGAACTGCATTCTGGGACATCAAATGACAATCCTGAGGATATGTGACATTGCATGGAAATGCATCCTAACGGCTACAGTTCTTTTCTGCGATATGCAAAGTTCCACAGAAAATAAAGTAGTAGCTTTCTGAAAGTTCCTAAGTGGTTAACCAAGGACTAAAGGAGATGAAATAAAAGGAGGGGTGATGAGATGCCATGTAAAAATACCATTACGCTACGTTTCCACTCCACTATGCCTAGTCAGCACCCCCAGTTAGTCTACAGGAACGCAAAATGACCAGCAGAGGGAGCTGGAGAATGATAAAAGTCAGGTTTCAACAGCCTGAGACTTTAGAATAGTGAATGGTCAGCTCATGCGCAAATTTTACACACCAAGTTTACCCTATACTCATCTTATGCTATGAATTTTAAAGACTACACAGCAGAGTTACTATTTAATTAAAAAAAGAACCTGGTCTCTATAATCTAAAATTTCACTGATATAAAGGTGCTCTTTGTCTGGGAACAAGAGTGAGCGACAGGTAGGCAAACATATAGGAGGGGAAAAAAAATAATGAGCTAGAATACCCTCAAGGTGATATATTTGGTTCTGCTGGACAATATATATGAAGCCCAACTTTAATAAAAGTTCCAGTCTCCTGAATGTAAATACCAAAGCGACGTCGCGACCATTTCTTAGATGTGATGGCTGCATTTTTTTTTTATGCTCTTTTTTTTTCTATTTTCATCTGGCGATTTGACTCCTCCATTCAAACATTCAATATGGATGGGGGAATCCTCCCCACTGCGTCTTTGAATTCTGATAGCAGGGAGATTTCCTCACCGCCAGAATACATTGATCAGCGCTGATCTGGCGGAAATTTTCCAGCAGGTAGATTGACCTCTGTACAAACACCCTGCCAATACATGGATCCAAATTCGGATCCTTGTATGCTCAGCTTAAAATCTTTTTTTTCAAAAGCACAAGCTCTCCATCAGAATCAGTTACAGAGATGAGACAAGCCATCTAACACTAGAAGGGGTGCTTAAAAGTAACTTTTATTTATGCAAAACTTGAAAAGGAAAACACGCTATTTGCTGCAACTGCAGTTGGAGTTTGGCTTTAATTTATTAGTGTATTTAACTCTGCTAGTTTATCTAACACGCTTCTCCCCCAGACTGGCAATGCTGCATTCTGACACTGCCCCCTGTACCCATTAATCCAAATATGGGGCACTCTAAGTGTTACTGGCCAGATCACCAGGTCAAAACAGAGGGAAAAAGCCTAAAAAAAAAAAAAGAAAACTGAAGCAGGTTACATATTGCATTTTTGGTTTTGGGAGAATACCACTTTAATCACTTCAGCCCTGGAAGGTTTTATCCCCTTAATGACCAGGCCATTTTTTGCGATACGGCACTGTGTTACGTTAACGGACAATTGCGCATTGTTGTACCCAAATAAAATTGATGTCCCTTTTTTTCCACAAAAGAGCTGTCTTCATCAATTTAGGCCAATATGTATTCTGCTACATATTTTTGGATAACAAAAAATGCCAATAAGTGTATATCGATTGGTTTGTACAACCGCGTCTACAAACTAAGGGATATTTTTATGGCATTTTTATTTATTTATTTTTTACTAGTAATGGTGGCAATCAGCGATTTTTCGCTGGACTGTGACATTGCGGCAGACAAATCGGAAACCTGACACTTTTTTGGGGACCATTACAGTGATCAGTGGCAAAAGAAAATGCACCGTTACTGTACTAATGATACTGGCAGGGAAGGGGTTAACATCAGGGGCGATCAAAGGGTATCCCTAAGGGGTGCTTTCCTAATGTGTGGTGATTGCTCCGACTGGGTGAAGACAGAGATCAGTGTTCCTGCTAAGCTCTATTTTCTCCCGTCAGAATGGTGATCTGCCTTGTTTACATAGGCAGATTGCCATTCTGCCTCTCTCGGGAACGATCGTGGGTGGCCGGCGAACATCGGGTCCACCGGACCCACTGATTAGCTCCCCCTCTATCCAATCACCCAGTGGCTATTGCACGAAATTATGTACAGGTACGCGATTTCGCGCAATAGAGCCGACCTGCCGCAGTTCATGTAGGTTAGGTGGTTGGCAAGTGGTTAAAGAAACTCCAGGAAGCACTGCTTAAACTAAGCAGTGTGGCAGAGGTCTCAAAGGCCCCTTTCACACTGCCGTGACCTAAAAGTCACATGATTTTGTTCCGATTTCAGGGAATGCCTGAGTAAACTTGAGGTCTATGGCTCTCAACTCGCATCAAAGTCGGACCAAAGTAGTACAGGGACTACTTTGAAGTGGGTGTGATTTGAAGTTGCACAGATATAAAAGGTCATCATTGAGACTCATGGGGTATGACTTATGTGACTCTGATGTCCAAAGTCGCAGTTAAAGTCGCACATGTGTGAAAGGGGCCTAAATCATAACACTGGCTTTACAAATGTACAGATCATTTGAAGGTTAAACAGCCAACATGTCTGCATGTCTACCTTGAAATCCGCTTTAGGCTCCATTCACACATGATTGTGGGTGGAATTGCAGTGATTCCACATGTGATTTTGAATCGCTGCGAGGCACCTTTGCGATGCCATAACTTCTTAATGGCACCCCAATTGCACCACAAATTTTGCGCGGTAAAATAAGGCTGCAATTGCAATGCTTGTCGATCAAAAAGGAACATGATCTTGCATGCGTCAAGCACAAAAAAAAAAAAAAATCACGGCTTGTTTAGGGTGCCATGGAAAGTAATGGCATCGCAAACGTGTCCTGCGTTTTGAAATCATGGGTGGACGCGTTCATGTGTGAATGGAGCCTTAAAGTAATTGTGGATGTCACCGTCACATATTTACATGTTCACTTTCCCACTTTCTATAATTGTGTTAAAGCAGAACTTAAAAAGGCAAAACTTTTTCCCCTCCCATTTTTGAATAGTATACAGGAGGGTTATAACCCCTGTCAATTTTTGTTTGTCACTTACGTCCCATTGGAAAGATTTCCCTTTACTTTCTGTCCCCTAGCCAAAACAAAGAGAAAATTCCTCCAAAATGAGAGACGCCCAGGTTGTCACCAAATCACTAGAACTATTGTCCTTATTGGAAGATCTGCCCTCTTAATTTTTTGGGGGGCAACCCATAATTTAGGATTTTCTTTTACTTTCCGGGATAATGGTATACAGGACAAATAGAGAGGGTGAATCTCCCTAATGGGACCCACAGACAATAAAAGCCTGACATATGTTTGAATTCCTCTCAAACCTATCAAAAAAAGTTTTGCCTTTAGTTATACTTTAAACATACAGTATCTCACAAAAGTGAGTACACCCTCACATTTTTGTAAATATTCTAGTATGTCTTTTCATGTGACAACACTGAAGAAATGACACTTTGCTACAATGTAAATTAGTGAGTGTACAGCTTGTATAACAGTGTAAATTTGCTGTCCCCTCAAAATAACTCAACATACAGCCATTAATGTCTAAACCGCTGGCAACAAAAATAGGATTTTTGTACTCACCGTAAAATCCGTTTCTCTGGCATCCATGGACTGACACAGCGTGTCTTTTACACCTTTACATGTGGGTTATGTCCCTGCTTGCAGGAGAAGACCTAGGCAGAATGTGAGATGTTATACATACATTCTAAACAGCCAGAGCTGAACAGCCCCGCCCAGGGGGGCGGTCCCTCCGGACATAACCCTACCACTGCAGTCCGCAGACCTCAGTTCGTAACAAAGCAGTACAAACTTAAAAAGAAGGGTGGGTGCTGTGTCAGTCCATGGATGCCAGAGAATTGGATTTTACGGTGAGTACAAAAATCCTATTTTCTCTTGTCATCCATGGACTGACACAGCGTGTCTTTTACACCTTTACACGTGGGATGTCCCAAAGCAGTGTCAAGAGGGATGGGAGCAGTATAAATGGAAAACCAAAAACTTCACTCCAAACAAGGCAGAGCTCCTCAACGGAGGAGTTGCAACATCAAACAGCGGCCTGCAAAACCTTGCGGCCAAAGGAAGCATCTGAAGATGCAGCCACATCAACCTTATAAAACTTAGAAAAGGTACGAACAGACGACCAGGTCGCCGCCTTGCACACTTGTGCAACCGACGCTTGATGTCGGAAAGCCCAGGAAGCACCAATTGGCCTGGTGGAATGTGCCGTAACCGGAAAGGGAGGCGCCCGCCCCTTGAGAGCATAAGCTTGAATGACGGTTTGTCTGATCCACCTAGAAATGGTGGCAGACGAAACCGCTTGGCCCTGTTTTGGACCAGAGACAGCCACAAATAGTAAGTCAGACTTCCGAATAGAAGCAGTAGCAGACAGGTACACCCGCAAGGCTCGTACCACATCCAAAGTGTGAAGCGCAAACTCTCTGGGATGCGATGGGTGAGGACACAAGGACGGGAGGACAATGTCCTCATTTAAGTGGAAGGCCGAGACCACCTTTGCCAGAAAAGAAGGTCGCGGACGTAACACCGCCTTAGCCTTATGGATGACCAAAAAGGGCGACTTGCAGGACAAGGCCGCCAATTCAGACACTCGTCTAATGGAAGAAATGGCCACCAAGAAGGCCACCTTCTGAGACAAAGTCAAGAGGGGAATATCTCTAATATTTTCAAAGGGAGGTTCCTGGAGAACCGAGAGCACCAAATTCAGATCCCATGGGGGGAGAGGAGGCTTGACAGGGGAGAGCACATGGCGAACCCCCTGCACAAAGGTGCTAACCAAGGGATGACCCGCCAGCGGTCGCTGAAAGAAGATGGCCAAGGCCGAAATCTGACCCTTAATGGTACTCAAAGCGAGCTTTTGGGTCACGCCGCGCTGCAGAAAATGCAGGATTCTGGGAACGGAATACGTTCGTGGGCGCCAGTCCAGCTCTTCGCACATGGCGATGTAAGCTCTCCAAGTACGGTGATAGATCTTTTTGGAGGAAGACTTCCGTGCCCTTAACATGGTCGAAATGACCGAATCCAAGAGACCTTGGTCTCTCAGCACCTGGCTTTCAATAACCATGCCGTTAAAGCCAGAGACTGTAAAGCAGGATGAAATATAGGACCTTGAGACAGAAGGTCCCCCCGTATTGGTAACCGCCAGGGAACGTCCGCGACGAGACGTACCAGATCGGCGTACCAGTGACGCCTAGGCCAATCCGGAGCAATGAGGATCACCGGAATTCCCTCGGTCGCTACCCTGCGGAGCAGGCGAGGGAGCAACTGCAGCGGAGGATAAACGTATATCAGGTGATACTGACCCCATGGGGCCACCAACGCATCCGAGGCATCTGCCCAGGGATCCCTGGATCTGGCCACAAACCTCGACACCTTGCGATTGAGTCGAGAGGCCATCAGGTCCACATCCGGCGTGCCCCACCGTCTGGAGAGGAGTTGAAAGACCTCCGGGTGCAAGGACCACTCTCCCTGGTCCAGCGTCTGGCGACTTAGATAGTCCGCCTGCCAATTGTCTACGCCCGGAATGTAGACGGCCGACAGAGCCGGCACGCTTCTTTCGGCCCACCTCAGGATGCGGGCGACCTCGGAAGCCGCAGCTGAGCTCCGAGTCCCCCCTTGATGGTTGACATATGCCACCGCTGTGGCGTTGTCCGATTGGATCCTGATGGAGTGACCCTGTAATTTCTCCGACCATGAAGAGAGGCACAGTCTGATTGCCCGTATCTCCAGCACATTGATCGGTAAGAGGGCTTCGTCCGGAGTCCAAAGCCCTTGGGCCGACAGGACTCCCCAGACTCCCCCCCCCCAGCCCGTCAGGCTGGCGTCCGTCGTGATCACCGTCCATTGGATGGGGAGGAACGACTTCCCGGACCGAAGAGCCGGGGACCTCAACCATTACGTCAGGGACGCCCTGACCAGGTGACTCACCTGGATCTGAAGATCCAAGGACAACGGGGATTTGTCCCAAGTGGACAAGATCTCTTTCTGTAAAGCCCTGGTGTGCGCTTGGGCATAAGGAACGGCCTCGAAGGAGGCCACCATGAGTCCCAGGACTCTCATGCAAAAGCGGATTGACGACCATTTTCGGGACGTCAGCACCCGTACTGCAGACTGAAGTGTCAGTAGTTTGTCTGAAGGTAGGAAGACTCTTGCCTCCAAGGAGTCCAGAATCAGACCTAGATACTCCAGACGCTGAGTCGGGACTAGAACCGACTTCTGAACGTTCAGGAGCCACCCAAACTCCCTGAGGGTCTGACTGACGATAGTCACACTTTCTTCCAATTCTGAGCCACTGTCTGCTCTTAGAAGAAAATCGTCCAGATAGCCCACGATAGCAATGCCTCGCTGTCTCAGCAAAGCTAGGACCGGAGCAAGCACCTTGGTGAACACCCTTGGTGCCGAGGCTAGGCCGAAGGGAAGGGCCACAAATTGATAGTGGACTTCGCCGACCGCAAAGCGCAGAAACTTCTGGTGGCTTGCGCAGATCGGAACATGCAAGTAGGCGTCCTTGATGTCCAAGGATGCCAGAAAATCCCCTTGATGGATGGAGTGTAGCGATCACCGTGCGAATGGATTCCATGCAGAATTTTTGCACCTTCACGAAGGCATTCAGGGCCTTGAGGTCCAAGATTGGCCGAACCCCGTCCTTTTTCGGGACAACAAACAGATTCAAGTAGAACCCCTGAAACCTCTCCTGGGACGGAACCGGCACAATTACCCTGGACCCGATCAAATCCTGTACAGCCCCCAAGAGGGCTGCCCGACGGGCAGGAAGGAGAGGGAGATTTGAGGAAAAGAATCTGTCTGGGGGCCAGGAGCGGAACTCTATTCTGTATCCTGAGGTGACCACCTCGCACACCCACCGGTCGGAGATCCGGGAGGTCCACCGATCCGTGAACCTGCGAAGTCGTCCCCCCACCCCAGAGACGGGCTGGGGCAAGACTTCACGCGGAGGCGGGCTTGGGAGCCGGCTTGTTCGGCTTACGCACCCAGGGGCGCTTGTGCCCACCAGCTGCACTGTTGTCCGTCTGGGATGGCTTACCCGTGGACTCTGACGGACGAAAAAAAAACTTTTTTGCTGGAAAGGAAGGACCCGGTTTACGTCGGGCCTCCTTACCCTTGATAGTTTGAGGAAGGAGAGTGCTTTTACCTCCCGTGACATCCTTGATGATGTCATCCAGAGCAGCACCAAAAAGTCTACCACCCTTAAAAGGTAGATCCGTCAAGAGCTTCTTAGAGGCTAGGTCAGCAGACCAGCATTTCAACCAGATAAGACGACGCAATACCACCGCCGAGACAGAGGCCCTGGATATTAAAGGGGCCGCGTCCAACGTGGCGTCGCACACATATATCAGACCCTGCACCATCTGGTGGGCCAGAGCAATAGTGTCTGGAGGAAGGTTATGCTCCTGCACAGTTTGGTGCAAAATTTTTGCCCATTCCGTGAGTGTCTGAGACACAAGGGTCGCCGCTACTACGGGCCGTAGGGCGGATCCCAACAAGGCGAACATGGCTCTACTCACCACTTCTGACCTCCTGTCAGTGGGGTCCTTAAACGCAGGAGTCCCCTCCATCGGGAGAGTGGTGGCCTTGTTTAAACGGGCGACTGGAGGGTCGACCACCGGGGGAGAAGCCCACTTTTTAAGCAGGGCGTCTTCAAAGGGGTATCTAATAGACAAACGCCGCGGGACCATGAAAGTCTTCTGCGGCTTTTCCCAGACCTGGTCAATGAGCTGGTCAAAGAAGGGTACATATGGAAAAACCTTTTTAGAAGGCTTGGTCTTAAAAGAACCAAAGGAGACTGTATCCGCCTGAGGTTCTGCGGTCGCAGCATTTAGCTTGAGAGTGTCCCTCACAGCATCAATGAGTTCACTAACAAGCGCCCTGTCATTTACTGACTCAGAACTGGAGTCTTCCTCACAAGGAATGTCCTGTTCAAAACCATCCAAATATTCAGAGCTAGGGTCCTGAGCAGCAATAGCTAGGCCCATATCTGAATCAGAGCACTCCCCTTGTGGAGATAAAGTGGGGAGAGGGCGCTTTTTTGCTCCCTTGTGCTCACACACAGCTTCCATCCTGGTCAGAAATGATTCCAGGACTGCCGACAACTGGTTCATAGGGACCGCAGGTGCTGGAGCACTGGCTGCTGCCTCTGGCATGTGAGGGGAAGCTGGTGACTCTGACTCCATAATGTCCCTCTCTGAGACCACCCACAGGCTGTGCTGACTGAAGTAGGGGAATGCCCAGGGAACCCACCAACCTGACCAGGACCGCTCGGTTACGCTGCCCTGTCTCTCTGCGCCGCGCTGCTCAGCGTGAGTGAGCTGAGAGGAGAGAGTGTGAGGAGATTCGCGCCGTTCCCAGCGGCGCTAGAGGCCAAACTAGTGCTAGAAAAACGTGCGGCTACAAGAAAATGGCCGCCGCAATGTGCTCCGGCGGACCACGACAAGATGGCCGCCAATGTAAAAAAAACAGCACACACCAAACATGGCGCCGAACGGTGCCCAGGCCCCTCACATCCAAAAACAAACAGCCCCAGCGAAATGCAGAGCAGCATGAGCCCCCCCCCCCAGGACAGTATGGCCCCCAGGCACCCCACACAGTACAGCGCCAGCACTAGTGAACAGAGAGTGACATTAAAAAACACAGGGGGAGACAGGGAAATCCCCCACACAAGAAACACACAGCATGTACTCGCCTGCAGCCAGGAGAGACTACTTACCCGTCCCCTGAGGGACCCACTGGTGTGTTTCTGACAGAACTATCACAGTGCGGTACTGAGTAGCTGTCGGCCCGGTCCACCGCGAAAGATACAGCCGGACTGTTCAATCTTGAGGACCGTGGAGCTGGAAGCCCACCGGCCACCCCTGGAGTCGTGGGGCATGTCGTGAACTGAGTCTCACGCACACAAGGCGAGGATCAGCACGCTCGATGGTCGGACAGGGAAGACTACGAGGATATCTTGTACCCAACCTGTTGCCCAGCCGACAGTTGACAGAAGATCTCAAAAGAATTAAATAAGAAAAAAATTCCAAAAAGGAATAAAAATAGGTCAGGAGACTGGCTCCTGAGAGAGCCACGTCTTCTTCTGCTAGGCAGAAAAAAACTGAGGTCTGCTGACTGCAGTGGGAGGGTTATGTCCGGAGGGACTGCCCCCCTGGGCGGGGCTGTTCAGCTCTGGCTGTTTAGAATGTATGTATAACATCTCACATTCTGCCTAGGTCTTCTCCTGCAAGCAGGGACATAACCCACGTGTAAAAGACACGCTGTGTCAGTCCATGGATGACAAGAGAAAGTGAGTCTACCCCTAAGTGAAAATTTCCAAATTGGGCCCAATTAGGCATTTTCCCTCCCCAGTGTCATGGAACTTGTTAGCATTACAAGGTTTTAGGTGGTAATGGAGAGCAGGTGTTAAATTTGCTGTTATCGCTCTCACTCTCTCATACTAGTCACTGGAAGTTCAACATGGCACCTCATGGCAAAGAACTCTCTGAGGATCTGAAACAAAGAATTGTTGCTCTATATCAGGCATTTGCAATTAGCGGACCTCCAGCTGTTGCAAAACTACAAGTTCCATCATGCCTTTGCCTCTGGGTGTCATGTTTGTGGCTGTCAGAGTCTTGCTATGCCTCATGGGAATTGTAGTTCTGCAACAGCTGGAGGTCCGCTAATTGCATATCCCTGCTCTATATAAAGATGGCCAACTGAGCTGCAGCATGGTGGCCAAGACTATACAGCGGTGTAACAGGACAGGTTCCACTCAGAACAGGCCTCGCCATGGTCGACCAAAGAAGTTAAGTGCATGTGCTCAGCGTCATATACAGAGGTTGTCATTGGGAAATAGATGCATCAGTGCTGCCAGCATTGCTGCAGAAGTTAAAGGGGTGGGGGGTCAGCCTGTCAGTGCTCAGACTGAAGGAAGCCTCTTCTAAAGATGATGCACTAGAAAGCCTGCAAACAGTTTGCTGAAGAAAAGCAGACTACGGACATGGATTACTGGAACCATGTCCTGTGGTCTGTTGAGACCTAGATAAACGTATTTGGTTCAGATGGTGTCAAGCGTGTGTGTGTGGCGGCAACCAGGTGAGGAGCACAAAGACAAGTGTGTCTGGTCTACAGTCAAGCATAGTGGTGGGAGTGTCATGGTCTGGGGCTGCATGAGTAGTACTGGGAAGCTACAGTTTATTGAGATAAACATGAATGCCAACATGTATTGTGACATACTGAAGCAGAGGATGATCCCCTTCCTTAGGAGACTGGGCCGCAGGGCAGTATTCCAACATAACAACCCCAAACACACCTCCAAGGCAACCACAACCTTGCTTAAGAAGCTGAGGGTAAAGGTGATGGACTGGCCAAGCATGTCTCCAGACCTAAACCCTTTTGAGCATCTGTGGGGAATCCTCAAACAGAAGGAGGAGGAGCGCAAGGTCTCTAACATCCACCAGCTCTGTGATGTTGTCATGGAGAAGTGGAAGAGGACTCCACTGGCAACCTGTAAAGCTCTGGTGAACTCCATGCCCAAGAGGGTTAAGGCAGTGCTGGAAAATAATAGTGGCCACACAAAATACAATTTGGACCCAATTTGGATGTTTTCACTTTTGTTGCCAGCGGTTTAGACATGAATGGCTGTGTGTTGCGTTATTTTGAGGGGACAGCAAATTTACACTGTTATACAAGCTGTACACTCACTAATTTACATTGTAGCAAAGTGTACTTTCTTCAGTGTTGTCACATTAAAGAAGATATAATAAAATAATTAACAAAAATGGTGAGATACGGTTTATATTAATATACAGCCTGTTTGGTTACTATGGGAATAGCAGCTACACATGGAATGCACAGTTTTTAGAGAGTTGGTGGACTCAGTATTGCACAACCATGGTGTAGCACTGCAAGGCAGGCAGTAAATCCTGTGCGTTTAATAAGCAGAAATGGCCACCACTATGCCAATAAAATTTTTACAAAATAGACCGTAAATACTAGGCTTTTAAAACATAGGATTTTATACATCAAGCTGATCCAATTTATCTATATATCTAAAATGTGTTAAACAAAACAGCAACTCTGCAGTGAAAAACTAATTGAATACCTACATAATTGTACATCTGTGTGTGCTAGCATCATCAAAACAGCAAACAGTATTGTATAAAACCTCATAAAACCTACATAAAGCCAGCTATCTTCGTTATGGTTTTATTTTTGTTTTTCATAGCATGAAGAAATCTAAACACATGTCTTCCAAGAAAATTGTTCATCATTTAAATGTAATAAAATAGATTCTACTTAACGTTCCCCCACCCCCCTCTTCCCATAGACTTTCACTATGGAGTAAAACTGTTATAGGAGAACAGACTTAAGGGCATTCAAAACTTAAACTATGCAGCAACGAGAAATCTACCAAAGGAAACAAATGTTCTACTTACGAGAGTGGAACAATAATGAGATAGGGACCATTAAGCCTCTTGTGCTCCATCAGATATGTTATGAGCGCAATAGTCTGAATTGTCTTTCCAAGCCCCATTTCATCAGCTAGAATTCCATTTAAATTGTTGTTATATAGAGAAACCATCCATTCCAAACCCTGAACCTGAAATTGCAGAGCAAAAAAACGGACAACTCTGTAAAAGCACATCTGACAGAAATAACTTACAGCTGAATGAGAAGTCAAGTCTACTCAAGGAAAAGTTATGATTTAGAGTTTTAATAGTTTACAAGATTACCTTTTGTGATACAGGGTAGAATCTTAAAACTAACAGTATGCACAAGGATAGTAACATTATGTTTAGGGATTTGATTAGACTATCTTTTTAAAGTCAGGAGGGATTTCACCCCCCCCCCCCCAAAAAAAAAAAAATTGGCCACAGTTGTATGGCCTTCTTCTGAACCAATACTGCTCATTTTAGTAAGAGATTTAATCATGGACTTTTTTGCTAGTTCGATATGCAGCTAGGTTTTAAATTCACACAGCACAGTGGAACATATATTTTATTGTGGCTCCTTATTATTGTAGTAAGGAAAGACACTATAAACTAGATCTACATCATACCAAACAGACTTTTTTTTTTGCCATTCTTATTTTGACTCATGGATTAATGTAGGGTTATAGGGGGAGACCCAGAAGCATGTCCTCAAAAGCTTTGCCAGTGTCCAAACACCTGAAGGTATTAGCCTATAAACCGGGGTCTATGAATATCCAGCCTGTGTCCTGTACTATATGATTAAGATAATTATGTTAAAGTAGAACTATAGGAAAAACTTTTTTTCCCCATTTTGGAAAAAGCAAGGGAGGGTTATAACCCCTCTCATTCTTTTTTGCCATCTGTGTCCCATTCCAGAGATTTCCCTTCAATTCCTGTCCCATAGCCAAACAAGAAGTGAGAGGAAATCCCTGCATATTAGGGGAATTCCTTGAAGGACCTCCATGTCACCAGAAATAATGTCCCCATTGGAAGATTTCCCCTCTTACTTTTCTGGGGGCAACCCAATTTGTGATTTTCCTTTTTATTTCCACTTTCAATAATAATGGTAAACAGGACAAATAGAGAGGGTGACAGGCCGCAATAATAATAATAAAAAAAAATTGCCTTTAGTTATACTTTAAGGTTTAATAGAACGCAATTTTTAACATGATTTTTCCATTTATTTCATGTTATTCATTATATACCAGTGACAAATTTACAGAAGCCTACAAAGAAATCTCAACCATCCACATAAGTTCCTGCCTAATAGAAGCTTGCAGTCCGTGGCACACACTAAAACTGAGCCTGGTGCAACACTAATGGCACCTACTGCTGACTGGTCTTTAAATTCAAATAAACAAGCTACAGGGCTGTCATCCTCATGCCTCCTACTTTGTTACAGTCCTTGAACAAGGATCAAACTTTCTGACTTCACTGACTGAATACTGTACTTGTACCAGCAAGTATGAACTTGGCAGCCATGGAAATAAACAGTAACTGGTGCAAATACAGCAGAGCATACAATTTATGCATGTCACATCTTTGCGGGAATAAAATCCATGACTTTGGTTCTGCGAAATAAGAGTGCCAACCACTCAGCCAAGCTATTAACTTTTCCATAATCATGTTTCATCAATGGCTTTGTAGGCTCCCTCTAATAGGTATCTGAATAGTGAAATCAGAATCGTTAACCACCTAGAAAGTATTTTCATTTTACTTTTACTGCAGTCTCTCTTTACAGGTAGAAGCAGTGTTTTTTTAAACTACTACTAGCAAGAAGCACACTTTATTTTTACACCTGTGACTTTCCAAAGAGACCTGAAAAAACAAAACAAAAAAAATATAGAAGTGGAGTTAATTCCAGTTAAGATTTCTGGCTTCATATTACCAAGGAATAATGAAAAATAAAAATAAAAATCCTTTACTGTTGGCAGTCATTTAAGACTAGAGCTGAGTAACAGACTGTCAGGCCTCTAGCTATAATCTTGTAGTGGGAAACAAGGAGCACTAAAGTGCAATCCATACACTGTACAACTACATCATTTATTTAAAAAAAAAAAAATTATCAGAAAAATTGTGACATATGGAAAAAAATGTAACTCCTATCAACAAATATAATGCAAAAACAAACTGAAACAAGCTTTTTTCCATGTTATAATGTATAGTCTTTTAAACTGTAAAAACAAGCAGGTATGGAAAATGACACTTTAAGTACCTGGTAATGCTTAAGAGAACCATTGATAAGGAGGGAGGATTGTTTTTCCACCCTCTCTATAACGGCATGGGCCACTCCATAGTAAGATTGAGACTGTTGTTCATCTGTCTGCATACTATATTCATCGTCCACATCCTGCTTTGCAGTCCTAAGGCATAACAGAAAAAATCATTACCATTTCACTTTAGTAGTAGGAATTTGATTAACGAATTCCAGTCCAACACGAAGTTCACCAAAAACTAAATTTACCTTCCCTTACTTTTGAGTGTGTGGAATATGTATTCAGGGCCAGTTCCCACTGCTTAAATTTCAGACATTGCATCTGATTCGCACCGTACTGCTGTACAAATCACATGCAATGTCTGTGCAATGCGAAAACAGCCATACGGATAGTATGGCTGAATTTGCATTGCATTCGGACCAATCTCGTGCAGGACCCTCTTTTTGATCCGCACCAGAATCAGAATACATGGGTGTTCACACAGAGGCAATCTGATTCCTGTCCGAATTGACAGTTCACACTGTGATATGCAAACCAATCTGGGGGGTGTTATTAACTTTGTATTTACACTCCCAGCGGTTCGCATAGAGCAGTGTGAACTGCCTGTGAGACAGGTGCGATGCAGGGACCCTCAGTGGATTCGCAGGGTTCCCGCATTGCACCAATTTGAACCGAGCCTCAAGGACAAACATATTTGTCCGTGCCCACCTTTTCCATCACATCATACTGATTTTCAACAGTGTATACATACAGTACATACTAAACTGTACAAGCTTGCAGTACATCAGGAGAGCCGATTTTCCAATCTTACATAGTTAGCATAGGCATGCTCAATAAGGATGAGCTCCGGCGTGTTCGCACACCCCACGTGCAGAGCCCGCCAGGAAGTCGGCACCGCGCTGCGCTAATCACAGGCAGTGAGACATTTTCCGATCTCTGCAGCCACGCATCGGGACAATGTCTCTCTGCCTGTGATTAGCGCAGCGCCGACTTTCTGGCGGGCTCTGCACGTGGGGTGTGCGAACATGATGGAGCTCATCCTTAATGCTCAAGAGGACTGGTTTGGAAAAACAGTGAAATAAGGATTCAAGGTTTCCATGTTTTTAAAAAAACCTTCATTTGAAGCTGAAATTTACCCCCAACAGCTAAATAGCAGATAAAAACCATGCAACTGGGCTCGGTTACCTGCCAAATCATTTTCATTTCTGTTCATCTATCTATTCTAACATTTACAAGTCCCTGCCAGACAACAGATCCAGGAGGATGACATAACGTTCAGTTATAGACTATAGTATGAATATAATGGTGTCCTCTCTTTACCCGCAGCTTGCTCACTGGACAATGAAAGAAGAGTTATGGACTAATGTGGTAATTTCTCTGTTCATTCTTCAAAAGCCTGGTACACACTAGTAGTTTTTTTCCGTTCAACTACCGTAAGTGGGCTGAACGAAAACAAAACTGACAGGCAAGGTCAGAGCCGCTGTACTAACAATCCAATGTTAGTAAAGCAATCTCCCCTGCTGTTCCACTGTGTCCTGCTAGGGGGAACCCCCCCCCCCCCCACCAAATCACTCCGGTTAGCGCTCTCAGCCATTGGCAGACTTTTTTTTTGGTCACTCCCCTTTGACAGAAACCGACCATACCAATTGCAGTACAGACGGCTGAATGTCGGCCAGTTTCTACTGAACCAGCCGATGCTGCCCAACATTCAGCCCATGTGTATGGGGCTTAACTCCTATCAATATGTTCCTTGTCAGTACATTTGCATGTAGTACACCCGACTCTCCGTAATGCCCCTCTTTTTCCCAATTTGAATTTTGCTGTGTAGAGGTTTGCAAGAAGCTGATAGAAAATCAGGCATTTACACAAGCCAATTTAAAAAATGCTTTAAAAATGAATACAGAGCTGCATTAACGTGTCTTTTATATAACTTCCTGGAGTTCAGCTTTAATTTATTTCAGAGAGCCAGTACACACTATTATCACTATATATACACAAAATAAAACTATTAAATCAGTCAATAGTCAAATATTTGTTACATGAGACAAAAAAAAAAAAAAAAGAAGAAAAACCCCTAATAGATCAGCATTAAAGACAGAGCCTAAAAGTTTGGACTAAGAATGAATCTATCTGGAGCATGCTTATTTTACAATAATTTTTAGATTTTAGTTAGTACGCTGCAGGAAGGAACAGCTGGCATAGACAGCATGAAAAGGGACTCCCAAAGGATAATCCGGGACATACTCAATGATGTGCTTAGCACTGTGTTCTGCAAGGCTCTGGATCAGTTCAGCACTCCTCTTTTCATCCAATTCCAATCTGCTAGACTCTTCATCTTCATCCTATGTGTTAAAAAAATGCTAATATTAGAGACATGCTTAGGCCATATACAAGCACAGCATCATTTGCACACTTATTGATTTGAATAATGCATGATTAGTCACCCCCATACACAGTTTCTATATGTTCTGATTAGCTGCAGCTGTACTTGTGTATCTGACATGAAAACTGTTTAACAGGGTATGTGGTTTCAAAAAGCACAGAGCAGCTGTTAGAAAATACAGCATTTCATAATGACGCAAGTCATGTGCAAATGACTAGATTAAAAACAATGCAGCTGCAATGAATAAATAAAAATCAAAGTCAGCATGCGTAACTTCTAATATTTGGCATCTTCTCAGCGCTGAACAGTAATGCTCAGTCCACTCATGAGCAGATTAGCATGTTCCTTTCTGCCGACTGTGTGATCTCAGTGCCAAAAGGTCTGTGGCATCAACGTAACATGGCGTTGCTTTTACAGCAATTGTGGGGTACAGGTGGGGAGGTATCAAAAAAAGAAAAAGATTAACAGCACACATTATATGAGTGTAAAAGGTAGATGGCGAAAGGGAACACCTTGTATTCACAGCAAATTGTTTTTTTAATTACAGTCATGGCCCAAAATATTGCCACCCTGCATTTCAATCAGAGAATGCACTACTTCGCCCAGAAAATTGTTGCAATTAAAAATGTTTAGGCATTCTCAAGTGTATTTCTTTTGTTTGGGTATTGGTATGACAAAAACGTGAAAAAAAAAGCCAAATCTGACACATTCTATGCAAAACTGGAAAAATAGACTGGATAAAATTATTGTTTGTGATGCTCCTGTAATTTGTAATTAAACTCACCTGTATCAATTAACAGGTGCTGATAATATCGAAATCACACAGGCAACCAGTTAAAATGGTGAAAATTTGACTCAACCTTTATGTTGTGCGTCTCTGTGTGCCACACAGACAATTACTTTCTGCTTTTTCTTTCCTCCATGCCCCGAGGATTTGATAACAAAAATTGTGGAAAATTATGGACAATCTCAAGGTTACAAGTCCATCTCCAGAGATTTTAATGTTTCTGTGTCCACTGTACGCAACATTGTCAAGAAGTTTACATCCCATGGCACTGTAGCTAATCGACATGGACGAAAGATTGCAACAAAGCATTGTTCGAATGGTGGATAAAGAACCTCGATCAACTTCCAGACAAATTCAAGTTTCCTTCAGGCACAAGGTACAACTGTGTCAGGTTACACTATATGTCGCCATATGAATGCAAAAGGACACTATGGTAGGAGACCCAGGAGGACCCGACTGCTGACACAAACATAAAAAAGCCAGATTGGAGTTTGCCAAAAACAACGTACCTGAGTAAGCCAAAATCCTTTTGGGAAAATGTGCTGTGGACAGACTAATCAAAATTACAACTTTTTGGTAAAGCCCATCATTCTACTTAAAAAAAAAAAAGAATACAGTCCCTACAGTCAAACATGGTGGAGGGTCACTGATGTTTTGGGGCGGCTTCAGGCACTGAATGTCTTGACTGTGTGCATGGCATCATGAAATCTGCAGACATTCTAAAGAATTCCAGAGTTCGATGTAAGGGCTCAGTGTTAGAAAGTTGGGTCTCTGTCAGAGGTCATGGGTCTTACAGCAGAACAATGACCCAAAAGCACACATCAATTAGCACCCCAAAATGGTTTAAGCCAAAACACTGGAGAATACTGAACTAGCCAGCAATAAGCCCAGATCTAAATCCCGCAGAGCACCTGTGGAGAGATTTCAAAACAGCAGTTGGGAAAAGGAACTCTTCCAATCTGGAGCAGTTGGCAAAAGAGTGGTTTAAAATTCCAGAAGAGAGGTGTAAGACACTTATTGATGGTTACAGGAAGAGATAGATTTCAGTTATTTTTTCCAAGGGGTGTGCTACCAATTATTAAATTGAGGGTGCCGATAATTTTGTCCAGTCCATTTTTCTAATTTTGTGTGGAATGTGTCAGATTTGGCTTTTTGTTTCTCCACTTTTTTGCTTTATACCAATACAAACAAAAGAAATAAACATGAGAATGCCTAAACATTTGCAATTGCAACAATTTTCTGGGCGAAGAGGTGCATTATCTGACAGAAATGCAGGGGTGCCAATATTTTTGGCCATGACTGTACATCGGTCATGGGAAATATGGGGTTGCCATTGCTGACTTGCTATTGAAAAATCCCAGTTGCCTGGCTGTTATGTGAATGCGCTGCCTTTTATACTTTGAATCACTGAACCAGAACAACTACGGTATATAACTCTGGAAACCTAAAGTAAAGTCAGTAGTCCTCATCTGCAACCTTGTTCTTGCAAAAGTGGCGCAAAACACTGTAACAAATGGATCAGCATGAGGGCCAGAAAACAAGGATAGTATGACAATGTTCAGCAATGGAAGCCTTTAGGTTTAGTTTAAGGTCTTGTTCACATCAGAACGTAGCAGGAAACCTTCCGTGTGCATTTCCAGCACCGTGTTTAAAAAGCACTGGTGTTCATCTGGAGGCCGAGGGCTTCTATATGCATACAGTGGGGGAAATTATTATTTGATCCCTTGCAGATTTTGTAAGTTTGCCCACTTACAAAGAACAAAGGGTCTATTTTTTATCATAGGTGTATTTTTAATGATATAGAAGATCAACCAAAGATCCAGAAAAAAAACACATAAAACAATTGCTATAAATTAAATTGCAGTGCAGTGAGTAAAATAAGTATTTGGTCCCAAAGCAAAACATGATTTGGTACTTGGTGGAGAGACCCTTGTTGGCAAGCACAGAGGTAAAGCCCAGTACACACGGTCGGACTTTTGCCCAACAAACTTCGTTTTAAGCAAATTGAAAATAATACCTGTCACCTGTATCTCATAGGCAACACATCCCTTCATTAAGAAGCTATATAGGAATATGAAGGTATTGGGACTTTTAAGGTGCAACAACTACACAATATTCAATATAAAAAATATAATTTTATTACAAAAAAATATATGAAAATTCATATGTACAAATATACATGAACCATCAAAATAAACATAATAGAGTTTCCAAAGTGCATACAGACAAAATTCTCTACATGTTTCGCCATTTTGTAGGCTTCCTCAGGAGTTTGTCATGCAAATACTGGAAACAAAGAAAGAAAAATAATAAATACATAATAATATTTACTCAAATTTCAAACTCAAAATTACAAAACAGAATATTATTAAGAAAAAAAGGATAACTGAAAACCATAACCAGCCCAATGGTTGCTCAAAAGATCATCTCAAAATTAGATCTATTTATTCAAGGTACCTTGAATAAATAGATCTAATTTTGAGATGAACTTTTGAGCAACCATTGGGCTGGTTATGGTTTTCAGTTATCCTTTTTTTCTTAATAATATTCTGTTTTGTAATTTTGAGTTTGAAATTTGAGTAAATATTATTATGTATTTATTATTTTTCTTTCTTTGTTTCCAGTATTTGCATGACAAACTCCTGAGGAAGCCTACAAAATGGCGAAACATGTAGAGAATTTTGTCTGTATGCACTTTGGAAACTCTATTATGTTTATTTTGATGGTTCATGTATATTTGTACATATGAATTTTCATATATTTTTTTGTAATAAAATTATATTTTTTATATTGAATATTGTGTAGTTGTTGCACCTTAAAAGTCCCAATACCTTCATATTCCTATATAGCTTCGTTTTAAGCAAGTTGGACCAACAATCCGACCGTGTGTACGCTCCATCGGACAAACTTTTTTTCGTTTGGTTTTGTTTTCATCAGACAAAAGTTGGGTCTGCAAACGGACAAACTTTTGCCCAACAAAAGTCTGATGGAGCAAAGTCCTACCGTGTGTACAGAAAACCATCGGACTTTAGTCCGATGGACAAAACAACTAATGTTAAAATCAACCAACAATATCAGAAGTTGACCAAAGGGTGGCGGTAAAGAGCAGAAAAACCATGTGATGTTGCAAAAAGTTTTGGGAAAGTTTGCAGAAAAGTCCTGTTGTGTGTATGCTATGGGTGTTCCCGACTGAACACCGTTCGGACAAAAAACCACAGAAAAGTCAGATGGAAGTCTGACCGTGTGTACGAGGCTTTAGACGTTTCTTGTAGTTGGTGACCAGGTTTGCACACATCTCAGGAGGGATTTTGGTCCACTCTTTTTTATAGCTCTCTAAATCCTTAAGGTTTCTTGGCTGTCTCTTGGCAACTCAAAGATTCAGCTCCCTCCATAAATGTTCTATAGGATTAAGGTCTGGAGACTGACTAGGCCACTCCATGACCTTAAAGTGGTTGTAAACCCTTATAAAAAAATTTTTTTTTCAAACTACCTGTAAGAGAAAGGCATAATGAGCTAATATGACTAGCATAATAGCTCATTATGCATCACTTACCTTAGATCGGGGCCCCCGAAGCTGTCCTTGTCTCCCTCTTCAGCCGCAGCCATCTCTGCGGCGATAGCCGGAAGGTTACTTCCGGGTATCGCCGCTCCAGCCAATCACAGCGCCGCTCCGGCGCTGTGATTGGCCGGAGCGGCGGAGACGTCACTCTGCGCATGCGCGCGGGAGCCGTCACATTCGGCTACGCCCAGCGATTGCTGGGAAGTAGCCAAATTTGTGAATGGGATTAACCCCATGAATGCGCCGTAGACAGCGGCGCCTGTCATTTAACTAAATATCTCCTAAACCGTGTAGGTTTAGGAGATATTTCTTGCACCTACAGGTAAGCCTTAACCTAGGCTTACCTGTAGGTGCAAGTTGAAAAAATAGGATTTTTTGTACTCACCGTAAAATCCTTTTCTCTGACATCCATGGACTGACACGGTGTCTCTTTACACTTTACACGTGGGTTATGTCCCTGCTTGCAGGAGAAGACCTAGGCAGAATGTGAGATGTTATACATACATTCTAAAAGCCAGAGCTGAACAGCCCTACCCAGGGGGCGGTCCCTCCAGACATAACCCTCCCACTACAGTCAGCAGACTTCAGTTCGTAACAAAGCAGTACAAACTTAAAAGGAAGGGTGGGTGCCGTGTCAGTCCATGGATGTCAGAGAAAAGGATTTTACGGTGAGTACAAAAAATCCTATTTTCTCTTATCATCCATGGACTGACACGGTGTCTCTTTACACTTTACACGTGGGATGTCCCAAAGCAGTGTCAAGAGGGATGGGAGCAGTATAAATGGAAAAACCAAACTTTCACTCCAAGAAGGCAGAGCTCCTCAATGGAGGAGTCGCAACTTTAAACAGCGGCCTGCAGCACCCTGCGGCCGAAGGAAGCATCCGAAGATGCAGCCACATCAACCTTATAAAAAACTTAAAAGGCATGAACAGACGACCAGGTCGCCGCCTTGCACACTTGTGCAACCGACGCTTGATGTCGGAAAACCCAGGAAGCACCAATTGCCCTGGTGGAATGTGCCGTAACCGGAAAGGGAGGTGCCCGCCCTTTGAGAGCATAGGCTTGAATGACGGTTTGTCTGATTCCCCTAGAAATGATGGCAGACGAAACCGCTTGGCCCTGTTATGGACCAGGGACAGTCACAAACAGTGAGTCGGACTTCCGAATAGAAGCAGTAGCAGACAGGTACACCCGTAAGGCTCGTACCACATCCAATATGTGCAGCGCAAACTCTCTGGGATGCGATGGGTGAGGACACAAGGACGGGAGGACAATGTCCTCATGTAGGTGAAAGGTAGACACCACCTTTGGCAAAAAGGAAGGTCGCGGATGCAACACTGCCTTATCCTTATGGATGACTAAATATGGTGACTTGCAGGACAAAGCCGCCAACTCAGACACTCGTCAAACAGAAGTGATTGCCACTAAAAGGCCACCTTCTGAGACAAGACAAGACAAGAAAGGAATATCCCGGATATTCCCAAAAAGGAGGTTCCTGGAGGACCGAGAGCACCAAATTCATATCCCACGGTGGAAGAGAAGGCTTGACAGGAGGGAGCACATGGCGAACCCCCAACACAAGGTGCTAACCAAGAAATGACCCGCCAGAGGTCGCTGAAAGAAGACGGCCAAGGCCGAAATCTGATCCTTGATGGTACTCAAAGCAAGCTTTTGGGTCACTCCACACTGCAGAGGACGCAGGATTCTGGGGACGGAATACGTCCGAGGACGCCAGTCCAGCGCTTTGCATATGGCGATATAAGCTTTCCAGGCACGGTGATAGATCTGCCTGGAGGAAGACTTCCGTGTCCTTAACATGGTCAAAATGACCGAGTCCGAGAGACCTGGGTCCCTCAACACCTGGCTTTTAACAGCCCTGCCGTTAAAGCCAGAGACTGTAAGCCGGATGAAACATAGGACCTTGAGACTGAAGGTCCTCCCTCATCGGCAACCGCCAGGGAACGTCCGCAACGAGACGTACCAGATCAGCGAACCAGTGACGCTGAGGCCAATCCGGAACAATTAGGACCACCGGAGTTTATATCAGGCGATAAGGACCCTATGGGGCCACCAACGCATCCGAGGCATCGCCCAAGAATCCCTGGATCTGGCCACAACCTCGACCCTTGCGACTGAGTCGAGAGGCCATCAGGTCCACAGGTGATTGGCGACTCAGATAGTCCGCCCCTACAGAGCCGGCACGTTTCTTCCGGCCCACTTCAGGATACGGACTACCTCGGAAGCCGCAGCTGAGCTCCGAGTCCCCCCGTGATGGTTTACATACGCCACCGCCGTGGCGTTGTCCGACTGGCTCCTGATGGAGCGACCCCGTACTCTCTCCGACCTGAGGAGAGACACAGTCTGATGGCCCGTATTTCCAGAACAGTGATTGGTAAACGGGCTCGTCCGGAGTCCAAGGCCTTGAGCCGACAGGACTCCCCAGACTCCACCCCAGCCCGTCAGGCTGGTGTCCGTCGTGAGTACCGTCCATTGGATGGGAGGGGAACGACTTTCCGGACCGAAGAGCCGAGGGTCTCAACCACCATGTCAGGGACGCCCTGACCAGGTGAATCACCTGGATCCGAAGATCCAAGGACAACGGGGATTTGTCCCAGGTGGACAAGATCTCCTTCTGCAATGCCCTGGTGTGTGATTGGGCATACGGAATGGCCGCGAAGGAGGCCACCAGGAGTCCCGGGACTCTCATGCAAACAACGGATTGACAACCATTTTCGGGATGTCAGCACCCGCACTGCAGACTGAAGTGTCAGCAACTTCTCCAGAGGTAGGATACCTTTGCCTCCAAGGAGTCCAGAACCAGAACTAGATACTCCAGACACTGAGTCGGGACCAGGACTGACTCCTGAATGTTCAGGAACCACCCGAAGTCCCTGAGGGTCTAATTGACGATAGTCACCTTTCCTCTAAGTCTGAGCCACTTTTTGCTCATAGCAGAAAACCGTCCAGATAGCCCACGACAGCAATACCTCGCTGTAACAGAAGGCTAGAACCGGAGCAAGCACCTTGGTGAACACCCTTGGTGCCGAGGCAAGGCCGAAAGGAAGAGCCACAATCGATAGTGGACTTCGCTGATCGCAAGGCGCAGAAACTTCTGGTGACTTGCGCAGATCGGAACATGCAAGTAGGCGTCCTTGAAGTCCAAGGACGCCAGAAGAAAATCCCTTTGGTGGAGTGTAGCGATCACCGTGCGAATGGATTCCATGCGGAATTTCTGCACCTTCTCGAAGGCATTCAGGGCCTTGAGGTCCAGGATAGGTTGAACCACGTCCTATTTTTGGGACGACAAACAGATTAGAGTAGAATCCCTGAAAACTCTCCTGTGACGGAACCGGCACAATCACTCCGGACCTGATCAAATCCTGTACAGCCCCCAAGAGGGCTGCCCGACAGGTAGGAAGGAGAGGAAGATTCAAGGGAAAGAATCTGTGTGGGGGCCAGGATCGGAATACTATCCTATATCCTGAGGTGACCACCTCGCACACCCACCAGTCGGAGATTCGGGAGGTCCACCGATCCGTGAACCTGCGAAGTCGTCCCCCCATCCCAAAGTCGGGCGGAGGCAAGACTTCACGCGGAGGCGGGCTTGGGAGCCGCTTGTTTGGCTTACGCACCCAGGGGCACTTGTGCCCACTAGCCGCACTGCCGTCAGTCTGAGAGGGCCTACCTGTGGACTCTGACTGACGAAAAAACCCTGTTTTGCTGGAAAGGAAAGCCCCTGTTTGCGGCGGGCCTCCTCACCCTTGCTAGTCTAAGGAAGAAGAGTGCGTCAGGAGCTTCCTAAGGCTAGGTCAGCAGACCAGCATTTCAACCAGATAAGACGACACAATACCACCGCCGAGACAGAGGCCCTGGATATTAAAGGGGCCGCGTTCAGCGTGGCGTCGCACACAGAAACCAGGCCCTGAACCAGTTGGTGGGCCAGAGCAACTGTGTCTGGAGGAAGAATATGCTCCTGTACAGCTAGGTGCAACATTTTTGCCCAACCTGTAAGTGTTTTAGACACAAGGGTCGCCGCTACCACAGGTCGTAGGGCGGATCTCAACAAGGCAAACATGGTTCTGCTCACCACTTCTGACCTCCTGTCAGTGGGGTCCTCAAATGCAGGAGTCCCCTCCATCGGGAGAGTGATGGCCTTGTTCAACCAGGGCGACTGGAGGGTCGACCACTGGGGGAGAAGCCCACTTTTTAAGTAGGGCATCTTCAAGGGGTATCTGATAGACAAACGCCGCGGGACCATAAAAAAATTCTTCTGCAGCTTTTCCCAGACCTTATCAATGAGCTGGTCAAAGAAAGTACATATGGAAAAACCTCTTTACAAGGCCTGGCCTTAAAAGAACCAAAGGAGACTGTATCCGCCTGAGGTTCTGCATCCGCAGCATTTTAGCTTGAGAGTGTCCCTCACCGCAGTCATGAGTACACTAACAAGCGCCCTGTCATTTACTGACTCAGAACTGGAGTTTTCCACATAAGGAATGTCCTGTTCAAAACCATCCAATACATTCAGAACTAGGGTCCTGAGCGGTAGTGGCTAGGCCCATATCTGAATCAGCGCACTGCCCTCATGAAGTAAAGTGGGGAGAGGGCGCTTTTTTGCTCCCTTGCGCTTGCACACAGCTCCCATCCTGGTCAGAAATGATTCCAGGACTGCCCACAACTGGTCCCTAGGGACCGCAGGTGCTGAAGCACTGCCTGTTGTCCACTGACATTTAGGGGAAGCTGGTGACCGAGACTCCACATTGCCCCCCTCTGAGACTCCTCAGATAAAAAGTCCACCCACAGGCTGTGCTGACTGAGGAGGGGGCGCCCAGGGGACTCACCAAACCGGACCAGGGACCGCTCAGTTCCGCTGTCTGTACCGCGCTGTGTCAGCGCTGGTGAGCTGTGAGGAGATTGTGAGGAGATTATGAGGAGATTCGCGCTGTTACAGCAGCGCTAGAGGCCAAAACTAGTGCTGAAGAGCGCGCAGGCTACAAGAAAATGGCCGCCGCACTTCACTGAGGCGATCCGCGGCAAGATGGCCGCCATGACGCAGCTAAAGTGAAACAACAGCACACACACAGCGCCACTCGGCGCTCAGGCCCCAAAACTCACAAAAAAAAGGCCCCAAGCATATCTGCAGACCAGCATGAGCCCCTCCAAGAACAGTGTGACCCCCAGGCACCCCACACAGCACAGCGCCAGCAATGGTGACAGAGAGTGACAATGAAATACAGGGGGAGACAGGGAAAATCCCCCACAGAGAAACACACAGCTTTTTGTACTCACCTGCAGGCAGGAGAGACTACTTACCCGTCCCCTGAGGGACCCACTGGTGTGTTTCTGACAGGACTATCACAGAGCAGTACTGAGTAGCTGTCGGCCCGGTCCACCGTGAAAGATACAGTCAGTCAGGAACTTTTCAGTCTTGAGAGGACCGTGGGAGCATGAAAGCAAACCCGGCCACCCCTGGAGTCATGGGGCCTGTCGTGAACTGAGTCTCACGCACACAAGGCGAGGATCAGCACGCTCGATGGTCGGACAGGGAAGACTACAAGGATATCTTGTACCCAACCTGTTGCCCAGCCGACAGTTGATAGAAGATTCTCAAATATAAAATAAAAAAGAATTCCAGAAAATCAATAAAAAATAGGTCAGGAGACTGGCTCCTGAGAGAGCCACGTCTTCTCCTTCTGCTAGGCAGAAAAAAACTGAAGTCTGCTGACTGTAGTGGGAGGGTTATGTCCGGAGGGACCGCCCCCTGGGTAGGGCTGTTCAGCTCTGGCTTTTAGAATGTATGTATAACATCTCACATTCTGCCTAGGTCTTCTCCTGCAAGCAGGGACATAACCCACGTGTAAAGTGTAAAGAGACACCGTGTCAGTCCATGGATGATAAGAGAAAGTGGGTTTACAACCACTTTAATGTGCTTCTTAAGCCGCTCCTTTGTTGCCTTGGCGGTATTGTCATGCTGGAAGACCCATCCACGACCCATCTTGTGTTCTGGCTAAGTGAAGACGGTTCTCATCCAAGATTTTACAATAAATGGCCCTATCCAATGCGGCAAAGTCGGCCTGTACCTTTAGCAGGGAAACAGCCCCAAAGCATAATGTTTCCACCTCCGTTCTGGACTGTAGGGACGCTGTTCTTGGGGTCATAGTCAGCATTTTTCTTTCTCCAAACATGGCGAGTCGAGTTAATGCCAAAGAGCTCAATTTTGGTCTCATCTGACTACAGCACTTTCTCCCAATCCTTTCCTGAATTATTTAGATGTTCATTGGCATGACTGCACACGTGCCTTCTTGAGGAGGGGGACTCGCCGTATTTGGAGGGAAAAAATGCTGATTATAAACCCCATGAACCCCAACCCTATATTTAATTACAGAGGTGGAAACATGCTTTGGGGCGTTTTTTTCTGCTAAAACGTACAAGACTTTGCCGCATTGACGGCACAATGGACTGGGCCGTGTATTGTAAAATCTAGGATGAGAAACTTCCTCCCCTAGCCAGAACACTGAAGATGGATCATGGATGGGTCTTTCAGCAAGACAAAAACCCAAAACATACTGCCTAGGCAACAAAGGAGTGGCTCAAGAAGCACATTAAGGTCATGGAGTGGCCTAGCCAGTCTCCAGAACTTAGGCTTCATGTTCAACCTCTCCTGAAGGATTTAACTTGACAGCTAGAAACCGGTGTCTAAAAACAGCCATGTTTGCGTCTAGAAGCGGTTTTTTGGTTAAAATGAAAAAACGTCTGTATACAAAAACGCTTCTAAACACGAGTTACCGCCATTAGCACTTGAAATACCTCTAAACACAGCTTCTGAACGCATTTTTATGGGTTCCAGAAAAAGCCTCTAAACTCAACTGTCTAGAAACTACTATAAACTACCCTATGTACATGTACTGATAAGATAACAGAGAAGAGTTCAGGAGCAGTTGAAAAAAATGCCCAACTGTTTCTAAACGTCCGTTTACCAGCAGCAGTGTATATGAGGCCTTAATTCTATAGCAAATTTATAGAGGGAGCTGAAACTTCAAGTTGCCAAGAAACCTTAAGGAATTAGAGAAGATCGGTAAAAAAAAAAGAGTGGACCAAAATCCCACCTGAGATGTGTGAAAACCTGGTCAACAACTACTTCTGTGCTTGCCAACAAGGGTTTCTCCACCAAGTAATATTATTGTTTTGCTTTGTAATCATATACTTTCTTTTACTCACTGAACTGTGAATCAATTTATAACATTTGTATCATGTGTTTTTTCTTGCTTTTTGGTTGATATACAGTCTTGATCATTTAAAATACACCTATAATAAAAGGTTATAGACCCTTAATTTCATTGTAAGTGGACAAACTAACAAAATCTGCAGGGGATTAAATAATTAATTTTCCCGCTGTATTTGGTGTGGTTGTAGGCTCCTCTCCCCATTCTGGCAGAGCATATTTACTTCTTATAATTCTATGCGTATTTCCAACATCCAGGCAACTCCTAAAGTTGCCCTGCTGTCGATGATCCCTGGGTCCATTTCCAAAATAAAAAAGGACATCCTCAGGCATTGCTTATTAGCAGCTAGGGTAGCCATATCCCGCCATTGGAAATATACTTCACCCCTCACCTTTTGGAGCGGGCCTAGATTCTTAACGACATCATGACCATGGAAACGCTGGTAGCAGAGGATGGTTTGGACCCCGAAAAAATACGTACTATGTGTATGTGCTGATGGGCTTAGAGCTATTCAGCCACTTTTCGAGCTCTAGTAGCGGGATATTGTGTTTACCCTTCCTACGGTTTCACTGAAGCATGTACTGCCCCCCCCCACCCCTTTTGCGGTAGCTTTCGAATGCTTCTCAGGTTTTTCTACCTTCCTTCTCTTTCCCTTCATTGTCCTGTTCTTCACTGCAGAATGATTTAAATGGGTCTGTCATCTTTCTCCCTATTCCAGTTTATTATTTTGTATACTGTATATGTTATCTTTTCATTGCACAGCTTGGATCTCTTTTTAATGTATGATCCTCATTGATTGTACAACATATGATGGAAGATCTCTCACATTTATGTCCGCATGTGACAACCCAAACACATAGTACCGCAGTACCATTCGAACTGCTGCAGTGCATTTTTGAAAAGTAGTGCAATTCAGTGAGATTTCAGTTTATTCAAATGAATGTACTGAAAATTGCACCATACAGGAACACAGGAGTTGATTTACTAAAACTGGAGAGTGGAAAATCTGGTGCAGCTCTGCATAAAAACCAATCAGCTTCCAGGTTTTTTTTTGTCAAAGCTTAATCGAACAAGCTGAAGTTAGAAGCTGATTGGCTACCATGCACAGCTGTACCAGATTTTGCACTCTACCATTTCAGTAAATCAACCCCACATATTAGAAGGAAAAAAAAAAAAAAAAACTTGCAGTACATCGCTACAATATTTGCACGTTTTTCTATGTTGAATCTATTTAAGGCCCCTTTCACAAAGGCCGTGACTTGAAAGTCGTGCGATTTTAGCGCCATTTCGCAGATGCCACTTTGACGCGATTTAAGGGAATGCCTGTGTAAACTTGAAGTCTATGGACCTCAACTCGCATCAAAGTCGGACCAAAGTAGTACAGGGACTACTTTGAAGTCGGTGTGACTTGAAGTCGCACAGATATGAACGGTACTCATTGGAAATCATGGGGTATGACTTGTCATGCAACTTTGCAGTCCCAAGTCGCAGGACAAGTCACACAAGTGTGAAAGGGGCCTAAATGTCCTGCAAAAAGAGAAAAAATACCTGTTGATCTGCCAGAAATGGACTTCTAAGTACTGTTGCGGACTGGCAACACACAGACCAAATAGTGTCAGATCTGCCCAGTTTTCTGCCCAGCTAAACTACTAAATTACTGCCACTCTCATCACTTCTACAAAACAGACACTATATATTCTGCAGTACAAGAAAATAACTATGAGGGCTAATTAGACATTGTGGGATAACACACAGTCCCTGGAATTCATAAAGGCTGGTGCAGACAGATTCTGCAAACATATATCCCATGCATTCCTTAAAGTGGTGCAGAATGTGTCAAACTCATGTCTAGAACTTGTAGCTGAATTTGACGCATGCTTCACCACTTTTAGAATCTACGTTAGACACTTTTGCATAATCTGTATGCTTCAGTTTTTCTCTCTGTACGCCCAAAGAGAGTTGGTTTTAATTAGCTCCAATTTATTAAGGAACTGTCTGTATTTTATTTTGAATTTGGCACATTCATCACACCACAATGTAAAAGTTGCCCATTTTAGAACTACCTGAATTGAGTCGCTGTCAGAATCAAGTGTCAAAATGCTTCATGAATTTGGTGCAATACATTAACAAGAGGGATTAATGCCAGAAAAGTGGAGCCCCATCTTTATTGAATTCCTCCCAGTATGTACAAGACAGCTATGAATTTACAACATAATCAACAGGTATTTTTTTCTTAACAGATAAATCGCTTTTAAATGGTATATTTACAAGACCAAAAAGGTATCAAATAGGAAAATGCATCATTAGGGTTTACATGAACTTTAACCACTACATTACCGAGTCTATTTCTGAGATTTGGTGTTTACAAGTTAAAAACATTTTTTTTTGCTAGAAAATTACTTAGAACCCCCAAACATTATATATATTTTTTTCTAACACCCTAGAGAATAAAATGGCGGTTGTTGCAAGACTTTGTCACACCGTATTTGCGCAGCGGTCTACAAGCGCACTTTTTTGGGGAAAAAATACACTTTTTTGAATTAAAAAATAAAACAACAGTAAAGTTAGCCCTTTTTTTTTTTTATTGTGAAAGATAATGTTCTGCCGAGTAAACTGATACCCAACATGTCGCGCTTCAAAATTGCGCCCGCTCGTGGAATGGCGACAAACTTTTACCCTTTAAAATCTCCATAGGCGACGTTTAAAAAATTCTACAGGTTGCATGTTTGGAGATACAGAGGAGGTCTAGGGCTAGCAATATTGCTATCGCTCGAACGATCGTGGCGATACCTCACATGTGCGGTTTGAACACCTTTTTCATATGCGGGCGCTACGCACGTATGCGTTCGCTTCTGCAGGCGAGCTCGGCGGAACGGGGCGTGGTTAAAAATTTTTTTGTTTTTCTTATTTATTTTTACCTTTTATTTTTTCACTGTTCTTTAAAAAAAAAAAAAATAATAATTTTAATTCCTATTACAAGGAATGTAAACATCCCTTGTAATAGAAAAAAGCATGACAGGTCCTCTTAAATATGAGATCTAGGGTCCAAAAGACCTCTGATCTCATATTTACACTAAAATGCAATAAAAACTAAAAATAAAATTGTAATTTGAAAAAAAAAAATATATATATATAAAATGTCCCTTTAAGAGCTATGGGCGGAAGTGACGTTTTGACGTCGCTTCCCCCCTGCAATGACTTGGAGATGGACAGAGGCCATCTTCCCCTCACTCGTCTCAATGTCAGGCTAGGGACAGGTCCGGATCGCCTCTGCCGTTACCGATGGCCACGGTAAGCGGTGAAGGGAGGGGGGGGCCCTCTCCCGCCGCCGATAAAAGTGATCTTGTGGCGAATCTGCAGCAGAGACCACTTTTATCTGAAAGAGAACTGCCGACTCTTGAAGAGGATACCGGGGTTATGGTAGCTAGCTGCTACCATAACAACTGTATTCCTCTTCAAAGACAGGACGTTTATAGTCGTCCTGCGGGATTAAGTGGTTAATATACAGCAAAGCTTGCTCAAAACTTTCAAAGACCAACACTCTATAGAAGTCATGTGGTTTAATAATAACAAGTCCCCTTTTCTCCAAGCGGATATACCCAACTAGACTGCCATTTCAATGAAAAAGTGTATTTTGACCAATAAAAATATTTACTAACACAGTAGAAACACAGTAGAAATTAAGGATTAATTTAAAGGGCAACTTTTATGCTTTTTGGAATTAGCTTAGGGACTGCCTGCCAACGGCTACCCCCTCCTTTCTCCATCATCCTAAAAAGAACTGATGTAACTAGAGTGCTCCCATTTTGGAGAAACCTGTACTAGGAGACAATAGGAGGCTCCATTCTCACTAGTGTGACTAGAAAGTTGTCTGACTCTTACACTCTCTGGCACTCAAGTTGCAAGAAAATTGCATTAAGGTGGTACAGGAACCATTTTCAAAGTAGCATAGATTGGAATGGGTGACATAAAATCAATGCGTGTCATACGACTTTGTGTGTCCAAAGTCGCAATAGTGGGAACGGAGCCTGAGGCATGCAAGTCAACCATTTACGAATATTTATAGTCAAGGCCACCAGAAAGGCATACGTTTAGTTAATCCTTACCTATAATGATTGCATGTCCATTGGATGTGTACTTATGAAATATATGTAGAGAATAAAATTAGACCCAACGTGGGCTGACAACGTTGAAAGGGAAGCTTTAACACTGCAGAGCGCAGTCTGAACTTACACAATAAGAAATGTCTTGCAATACTGACACCCACTGGGTTCCTTGTTACAGGACCTAGAAAACCAGAAGGTTAATATACATGACAAACTTACCTCTTCTTCATATTCTGAGCTGCTTCCTTCACTATCAGATCTAGGAGCAACTTCATAGCTGTATCACATACAGAGAGGGAGAAAAAAAATACTAAGTTTGCATTATGGCAATAAGACTGGATGAAAAATAAATAGATCAAGGCCCCGTTTACACGGGTGGACCGATCAGGTCCGTCTATCAGTTTTTTTTAGGCAGACCCGATAGGAACATCCATTGCCCTCTATGGAGTGGCGGGTGTCAACCGGCATCCGTTAACACCTGCCGACGTCCAATTGAATCCGATTTGCCAGAAAAAGACGGAGGGGGGATCCATTCCCGTCCGTGTGGATCAGATCCGATTGTCGTCAGGTGTAAAACAGACCGTCGGTCCATTTACATCCAACTGTCCATAGAGGACAACGGGATGTGTCTTTGTCCGCTCTGCACAAGCATAGCGGACACTGACAAGCGAACAAGCCTAAGCGAACCTGCTGCTTTTTCATTTACCAATAAAATAGTAAAATAATATGCCTTAGAAAAGAAAAGTATGAGGGAATAGAATAGGAGAGATAAAGATTTTCAAAATAGGAAAGGTGGAAATGACCATTAGAACAGAATGGGCATTCATCTACTCACCCTGGGTTCATCTCCAACCATGTCTCAAGCTGACTGGCTTTAGGTGCATCAGGAGCATGAAGCACTTTCCCTGTTTCTGTGTGAATAACCTTTACGGGCAGGTCGCTCATCTGACTGCTTTCATCTATAAGCTAAGTGAAGGAAACACAAATTAAAATGAAAGAAGTTTGATTTATAAAAAAAAATCTTTGCAATTAAAAGAAAAAACTATTTTAATGCTCAATTCAATATGCAGACTTGTCTAAGCAAAAGGTTGTTTTAAAGAGATGCGCGTGTATGCAATACAATATTTTAATATAATGTACACTTAGTTTGTCTATATTATTGCAGGGACAGAAGGTTATTGATTAAATAATTCTGGGTATGCTTTCTATTGCTTTAGACCAGGGATCCTCAAACTACGGCCCTCCAGCTGTTGATGTCACTACAGATATATAGGAGGTACGAAGGAGAATGGAAGAACGTTATATTTGGAGACCTGCTAATTTGCTTGGTAATATGTATTAATTTTATGAGTCTTGCTGCTTCTTGGTTGTCCAACCAGCAAGCTGGAGGGGGAGGGGGCATATTCACTCAGCCTTCCTGGCCAAGCCGTGCTAACTGTTGCAGTGGAGATCATGGATCTAGCATGAATCTGTCTTTTCAGAGGTGTCTTGGGCTGATTGGCTGAACAAAATTACAAATCCTTTGGCAGGTAAAACAAAGCCCATATATGCATTTCAATTAGAAAAAATGAAGCAAAAATACAGCCATATAGGCGTCAGAGTGCAACGAAGGGGGGGGGGGGGGGAAGTTGGGACTTTACACGAGGCTCTTGGTAACAAATTGATAGAGTGGTGGGTGATAAAGCATTTATTAGTACAAGGATGCATGTTAGAATACATTGATTACATATACATAAAACGCACATTCGATGCATTTCAATGGTGCATTAGTGGGCCTGCCTGAAAAGCCATCAAAACATACCCTCCGTATGCAAATTCTAACATTTCTGCAGTTCTGAGCTTAGGAATATCCCAAATACATTCTTGTGAAAACAATGAACACTTCCCACTCACATTTTTATTGCCAATGTCATCTGAAGTAGATAATGTTAGCACACTTCAGGGAGTACTGGGTTGACATTGTCATTTTTGTTTATTTTTAACTTCTTGTTATTTCATTGGTTTGTAGTGATGCTTGATCAGGTAAAGCCCTGTACACACGATCGGATTTCCGATGCAATAAAATCTGATGGAGCGGACGTCCATCATTCTTGCCTACACACCATCAGTCAAAAATCCGACTGTCCCAAACGCCGTGAAGTAAAACACTCAGACGAGCCGAGAAAAATTAAGTTCAATGCTTCTGAGCATGCGGCGACTTGATTCTGAGCATGCGTGGGTTTTTTTCTCCGATGGAGTTCCACACAGACGATCGGAAATTGCTATCGTTTTTTTTTTCCATCGGATAAATTTAAAACATGTTCTATTTTTAATCACCGATGGAAAAAAGACCGAAGGGGACCATACACGATCGATTTGTCCGATGAAAAAAGTCCATCGTACTGTTTTCATTGGTAAAAACCGATCGTGTGTACAGGGCTTTAGAGAGGAAATGCTGTCAGAAAAACAAAATAGAAAAGGATAAACACACCCTACTGAGTTACCACTACAAATAAACTTTTGTAGAGGTAACTTACCGTAATAGGGTGCATTTATCCTTACTTTTTAATTTTTTTATGACATTTGATTACACCTCCCTCATATTTAGACAGGGGAGTACCTCTCTCTCTCCTTTTTTGTTTAATGGTGCAGAGTTCCCAGGACCACTTTTTTTTCTTTTATGCTAGAGAGGAAATGCTCCTGCTCCCTCCCCTTTTGGTGAACTAGAGCTGGACAGAGGGAGAAAAAAACTACCGTGCAGCCGGAAAGTATTCACAGCGCTTCACTTTTTCTTCATTTTGTTAGGTTACCTTATTATTAGCCTTATTCCAAAATGGATTCAATTCTTTTTTATCCTCAAAATTCTCCAAACGATACTCCATAATGACAACGTGAAATGTGTTTGAAATTTATTTTAAAAAAAAACAAACAAAAAACACATATACATAAGCATTCACAGCCTTTGCTCAATACTTTGTTGTAGCACCTTTGGTACCAATTACAGCCTCAAGTCTTTTTGAGTACGATTCTACAAGCTTGGCCATTGGCACACCCATTTTTGAGCAGTTTCTCCCATTTTTCTTTGCAGGATCACTCAGGCTCCATCAAATTGGATGGGGAGCATCGGTGCACAGCCATTTGTAGGGCTCTCCAGAGATGTTCAATCGGGTTTAAGTCTGAGCTCTGGCTGGGCCACTCAAGGACATTCACAGAGTTGTCCGGTAGCCACTCCTTTGTTATCTTGGCTGTGTATTTAGGGACGTTGTCCTGTTGGAAGATGAACCTTTGCCCCAGTTTGAGGTCCAGAGCGCTCTGGAGCAGGTTTTCATCAAGGATGTCCCTGTACATTGCTGCATTCATCTTTCCCTTGACCCTGACTAGTCTCCCAGTTCCTGTCGCTGAAAAAAATCCCCACAGCATGATGCTGCCACCACCATGCTTCACTGTAGGGATGGTATTGGCCAGGTGATGAGCAATGCCTGGTTTCCTCCAAACATGACGCTTGCCATTCAGGCCAAAAGAGTTCAATCTTTGTTTCATCAGACTAGAGAATTTTGTTTTTAAGAGTCCTTTAGGTGCATTTTGGAAAACTCCAGGCTGTCATGTGCCTTTTACTGAGGAGCAATGAGAATATATAAGATCTGCAGTCACCAGTGATACACCTCCATCCCTATATACACAAAAGGGGGTCACCCTGGGACTTTATATTAGGTGGTCACAGTTAGCCACTGAGTAACAAGAGTAGTAGCAGCAGTCTAAATATTTATTAAAATAGATGTACATACATAAATATTGCAACATAATAGCTCAGCCAATGGATCAGCACATGAAGAAGATAAAATAAATAAAATTCATACAGACGTAATACATGAAGTATATACATATACAGGCATCAGAATAACCCGTTGCGCGTTTCGCGAGATCAACGCTCACTCATCAGGGGTGTATGCAATTGAGATCTATCAATGAATAAAACCCAGAGTGTCCATCGCTGAACCCCCAATGGACGGTAGCAGCAAAAGTCTGGCATGGGAGCTGGGGGGGGGAGAAGATGAACACGGGTGTCCCTGGGGGAAGGGCCAGGAGGCAGACATGGCATGGGTGAGGTGTATGGTTTTAATTGTCTCAGTATTAAACTTGATTGATAACAGCTGTAAACATAGATGTATATGTCTCAATGATTTGCCAGAGATAGTAAGATGAACAACAAGTAGTATAATGTATTTATATATGAGAGCATATATACTCTGACATAAGTATGTGTATCAGGTGTTCATAAATAAGCAAAGTAGACAAAGATTATTATAAAGTTATTAGTAACAGTGTATTTTATCTAGGAAATCAACCCCTATAATAAAACAAGGAAAAGGGTTTTGTAAAATAGGTGTTGTGAATAAAGCAAGGGAGTGTGGGATAAACAAATAAAGCACCAAGTGAATGCTGGAGTGGGGAAGGTGGGGGGGGCCACCTGCATATCGGCGCCATGCTCCTACACCCAGTGGATGGCAATCGCGGCTGCGGTGTCACCCACTGATAGTGCAGCATGTCACCTTGGATGGACGGGAGTTCACTGCACATGCGCACTACCTTTGGCGGCTGACGCTTCTGTGTCGGCTCACTATTCCATCCTCGCATGGCGTTGGGGGCGGAGCGGACCGACCCCCTTCAGGGATAAATGTCAGGGGCAGACATGGCTGTGATTACTTCCTTCATGCACACCACTGAGATCCTCATTTTCGTTTAGCTGATTTATATCAAGGTAAATTAACCTTCCCCACTCCACCACTCACTTGGTTCTTTAATTGTTTATCCCACACTCCCTTGCCTTATTCACAACACCTATTTTACAAAACCCTTTTCCTTGGTTTTATTATAGGGGTTTATTTCCTAGATAAAATGCACTGTTTCAGGATTCACATATCCACCCATGGTCTCTTTGTCTGCTCCAATATTGGGTCAGGTCCGTCTATACAATGCTCCATACTAATAACTTTATAATAATCCTGTCTACTTTGCTTATTTATGAACACCTGATACACATACTTATGTCAGAGTATATATGCGCTCATTATACTACTTGTTGTTCATCTTACGATCTCTGGCAAATCATTGAGACATATACATCTATGTTTACAGCTGTTATCAATCAAGTTTAATACTGAGACAATTAGGACCATACACCTCACCCATGCCATGTCTGCCGCTCCCCCCGGGGACACCTGTGTTCATCTTCTCCCCCTCAGCTCCCATGCCAGATTTTGCTGCTACCGTCCATTGGGGGTTTAGCGATGGACACTCTGGTTTTATTCATTGACACATCTCAGTCGCATCCACCCGATGAGCGAGCGTTGATCTCGCGAAACGCTTCCGGTTATTCTGATGCCTGCATATGTATATACTTCATGTATTACGTCTGTATCAATTTTATTTATTTTATCTTCTTCATGTGCTGATCCATTGGCTGAGCTATTATGTTACAATATTTATGTATGTACACCTATTTTAATAAATATTTATACTGCTGCTACTACTCCTCTTGTTACTCAGTGGCTAACTGTGACCACCTCATATAAAGTCCCAGGGCGACCCTCTTTTGTGTACTTTTACTGAGGAGTGGCTTCTGCCTGGCCACTCTACCATACAGGCCTAATTGGTGAAGTGCTGCAGAGATGGTTGTTCTTCTGGAAGGTTCTCCTCTCTCCACCGAGAAAGGCTGGAGCTCTGTCATCGGGTTCTTGGTCATCTCCCTAAGGCCCTTTTCCCCTGATCGCTCAGTTTAGCAGATGGCCCGCTCTAGGAAGAGTCCTGGTGGTTCCAAACTTCTTCCATTTATGGATGACAGAGGCCACTGTGCTCAATGGGAGAATGCTGCAGAAAGTTTTCTATACCCTTCCCTAGATCTGTGCCTCTAGTCTAGTCTATGCAATCCAGTCTCTCAGGCCTACAGACAATTCCTTGGACTTCATGGCTTGAGTTGTGCTCTCACATGCACTGTTAACTGTGGGACCTGATATAGACAGGTGTGTGGCTTAACAAATCATGTCCAATCAACAATTTGCCACAGGTGGATTCAAATCAAGTTGTAGAAATATCTCAAGGGTGATCAGTGAAAACAGGATGCACCTGAGCATAATTCTGAGTGTCATGGCAAAGGCTGTGAATACTTATGTACATGGGATTTGTTTATTTTTTTATAGATTTGCAAAGATTTCAAACAAACTTCTTTCACGTTGTCATTATGGGGTATGGTTTGTAAATTTTTTAGGAAAATAATGAATTTAATCCATTTTGGAATAAAGTTGTAACATAACAAAATGTGGAAAAAGTAAAGAGCTGTGAATACTTTCCAAATGCACTGTACCTTGGGCAATAATTATGTCCCAAGCCTCAACATTCCCCCTTATTCCTATGCACAGGTCAATGGATGAGGGAAGTCATTGGTGAATGGAAGAGGGTAGCTACAGAGGAGATCCCCTGTATAAGGGACAAGAAATAAGAGATAGACCCCAAGCAAAGTAGACTTCTTAGCTTTGAGCATCAAAGGATTCAGAGAATCAGTATTTCCCTGTCCCTCAGAACCTAGGCTTCAATAGTCATGACAGTAAAAGGTGGCAACCAAACAGCAGGATGACAAATCAGACCGTGAGACAGAAAATCCTGTCAAGCTGGCAGTACCCACGAGCTTCTGCTAGCAGTCTTACTACGTCAGTGTACCATATTTACCTGGGTCAGTATGGAGCAATGAGATGTCCTCGATCCTGTGAAGCAGGCAAGGAAGAAGTTTCAGGGAGGGAATGCATTGATCCATGTACTCAGCCAACCAATTCCGCTAGAGGATCCCTGCACCCAGATAAAAACCTGCCCAGGATATTTTTGAACCTAAAAACCATAAAGTCCATAATTGGAGCCCCCTCACCTGCGAAACATGTCCTGGAACACATCTGGGAGTGGGGGCCACTGCCTCAGGTCAAGGGGTTACCAGCTGAGAAACTGCATGCCAAATGTCCTGAATGTACACAGCTGACAAGACTGAAACAAACTTCTGCCTAGGAGAGGATCCAATATACATTTCTTGCCATGGCAGAACTTCTGGCTTCTACCTGATGGTTGTAGTACACCACTGCCATGGAGTTGTCAAACTGAATTGATGAGCCCCCCAGTAGGATGGTCCAACACTGTAGAAATAGTTAAATTGCTGGAAGCTACTGGATGTTTAACGGGAGATGAGATGCCTCTAGGGCCGAAACAACCAATTGATTAATCGACAACTAATCGATTATGAAATTAATCGATTACAATTTTCATAATCGATTAATCAGCCAGTAACATAATGAGGTTAAAAAAAACTAAAATTAACCATTTATAGTACAAAAAGAGCAAATTGGTACTGTAAATATTACTTTCACTGTCCCACAGTAAAAAATTAACCCCTTACAGTAGCGATTATTTGCTCTTTTTGTACTCATTTTAGTTTTTTTACCCCCATGTTACTAAACATCTCAGGCCTAGGTCACACCTCCGTGTTTTTTGGTGCTTTTTGCAGAAACACACTACAGTTCATTTACATGGTTTTCTATGGGACACGTTCACATCCATGATTTTTTCAGCTGCTGCGTATTTGGAAAGGGCAAGGACTTTTGTAACTGCTATTTTAGTTTTTTGGTTTAATATACTTCAATGGAGAAGCTGCAGAAAAGAATGTGCAGAAAAAAGTGTTTTTGCGGCAATTTGTGTTTTGTAATCTGCCCAACAACAAATTGGCCAAAAAAAAATATGTAAAAATGCAAATCGCAGCAAAATTACCTTTTTTTTTTAGGTCATTAACCGATTAGTCGATTAATCGAAAAAATAATCGGCCAACTAATCGATTATGAAAATAATCGTTAGTTGCAGCCCTAGATGCCTCCAACAACTAAGTCCCCTAAAGATGCCCAGGATTCCTCCACAGCCCAAAGGGCAGCCATGTGATCATTTTCAAAAGACCTGAAGAAAGGACTTAAAACACTAAAGCTGGATTCCTGAGTCATCAAGCCAGGGACAAGAGACCAGACCGACTTGTCCCACGATGACACAATGTTGCTCTGCAGATATTAAATGGCTTCTGGACTGAATTCAAACTCAGGACCAGAGTCTGAAGTTTCCCAATGGGAGGAGCACCCTGGGCTAAACGGGCACAGAGCTCTAGAGAGGATCTCCAGTCATTTATTGCTTGGTTTTCTAAAGACAGATGCATGCTCTCCTGCAATTGTAAGTGCCTTGTTAATGCAGGACATATCAAGATCCACAATGGAAATAAACTACCACTGCAGAAAATTCGCACAGAATAGATACAAGGCTAATGGGCACTTCTTGGAAGAAAAATAAGTTATCAGGATAATTCCAATCTTCATGTGAAATAGTTGCTGAGGGAAAGTCTTTGCATCTTTAGGAGTGTTAAATAATCCACAGCTGGAAATAGCACTGGTAGAAGCAAAAGGCTGATCCTTTCATTTTAGAGTTGTGTGCACTGCATTAATAAGAGCTAGAACAGTCTCCTTTATTTTGGGACACACAGCAATAAACTACAACTCCTCAGGGGTAAGCTCATCAGTCAGGAAAAATATTGACCCAGATTCGAGGAGTTTCTGCAGCTGATGACTCTGAAGCTGCTAGGGCCACAGGAATTTTGATAAAGAATCTGCTGGAGAGGGTGTGCATGCAGCGCCTCTGATCAAAACCAGCAAATAACTGGATGATTTGGGCCATAAAGTCTTGCAAAGTACATCAGCCGAAACTGCAGAGAATGCTTCTACAACCAAATAGAATGAAAGAGAACTTCAAGGACAGAATAGACTCCAAGAGCAGAGAACATCATAACTTCAGGCTGCAGACATTGGAACACTTAGTAGGGGTGCTGCAAGCTGCCCTAGAGATGTTGGTAGAAAGTGAGCTGGTAGTACCAGGTACAGTTGGAATGTCCCCTCTGTGTCTAGAATCACACGGATTGCGTCTGAAGGCAATCTATAAGCTCAGGGTAAGAGGCAAAGCCCAAATTAAAGGACAAGTTCACCTTTTGTAACAGGGTACACCAGTATTCAGGGTGCAACATGTAACAGGTTACTGCTGCAGCAGCCCCCAACTCTGCCCACATCATTCATTCACAGTCAGCCTTTTACGGCTGACAGCTTGTAGTTCTCAATGAACTACCAGGATGCTGTTGAGGGCTCTAGGTAGTTCATTGATGCTTTCTGTCATTATGTCCCTGCCTGCCCGTATGAGGTAGGAGCAGACAGATACAATAACAGTCTGCAAGAGCCTGCGATTGCATTTGTTGATCGTTGGTGCAATGCTTTGCAGGCTCATAGTAAAAAAAATAAAAATAAACGCACATTTTTTTTTTACCATATAAATATTTTTGCGCTGAACCCCTGGATGCTGCACACTGACAGTTGGAACACATAAGCGTAAAGCAATACCGATATACACACACAGGTATTATAGTTTGAGTATTTTAACTGCTTCACATTTTTGTACATTTCTTTTTATTGTTTATTCACAATTGGTTATTGTGATCACTATTCACAGTTATTTATTTATATGACATTTGAAAGAAGGGCACCTGTGATACATTTTTTTTTACCTGCAAAAAGATGTGCATTTTTTTCTTTTATGGCAATAACCATCAGGAATAAATGCACCCAAGCAGCCTATGTAAACAAGGTAGCTCCTGGTGCCTGGCCCAATCGGCTTAAGTGAGTCTTTGGTCACAGGGAAAATGCTGAGGTAATGCCAGCAGCTCTGGACTTGGAAATCATGCTATAGCCAATTTTTACCAGAACAGAGTATGGAAAGTGTCCCGCACAGAATGCCCAGAGACCAATTCCAGGCTACTCTTGCAAGGTCCACTCCAGCTGAGTCCGGCTACAGTACTCCAAAAGCTAGGCTGAGGACAACCACACCGGACAGCTGCATTTAGAAAGTGAAAATGCCAACATTCATGTAGAGCAAGAGTCTTAATTGAAGTAAAAAAAAAGTTTAGCAAAAAAAATAATAGGATAGTTTTTAACACTGCAGAGCAGAGTTACAAATGTCCATCCTCCTAGGCCACTAGCAAAAACACGAGGCATGCTCACAGAAGTAGGGGTTAATATGGCTGGCTTACAGTTCTTTTGTTTGCCAGAGTCCAATCCTCTCTAGCAAGACTTCAGTCAAGAATATATAAGTACTGTACTGGAGGAAAGCTGGGTGGAGTTGTTTTTTGCTAAAGCCTCCTTTAGGGTGGCTGCAAGACCTCTGGAAAGACATCAAGCGATGTGGGGTCACTCTTGAAACATTCAGCGATATTCAAGGACAGGACTGAATAATTTACTATGGTTCTATCCAATAAATGTAATGTTTTTAGGTTACATTGTGCTCCCTTCAACTAGAGGTGTGTGTTCAGATCTGTATTAGGTAACCTACAAAATTAAAGGGACCTTTCTCGAAGCTGACGGCTTTTACACAGAACCATACATTGTAGTTTACGCAGGAACAAAAAATGGTAAATATTTAAGTTATATGTAATGTATTTTGTATAGCTTTAGCAATGTTGATTGGCAACATGCCAGTAGGGAACCACCAATAATAGGGAACAAAAGAAAAAAAAAAGTGCAATGCCCAATAGAAAATACACACATACACCTACAAGACTGGAGAAAAAACGTTGCTAAGTAGGCACCAGGTGCTTCTAAATCAGTAGTCTTTTTTTCTATAATACAAGATATAACAGCAAACAGGATTGCAATTTAGGTTATTTGAATGGAATAAATGTTTACAACTGTAATACACTTTCAAAAGCAAAATTAAAGTATACCTCTCCATCAGGGCCAAGGCCAGATACAATCCCTTCAGCGATCTCTTCAATCTTCTGTAATAAACATTACAATTAATACATTTATGTGAAATCAACGTGTGCGTTTCGAATTTTGTAAATCCCACCATTAGAAGGTAGGACACTAACAAGTGAGTATTAACAATTCTACTATAACACTTCACAGCTCACATTTATAACTCCGTTTAGCACCACACAAGCCAGGAATACTGTGTGTAACAAAAATAATTCCATCTTGGAGGGGAGCTTTCTGTCCTATTTGCCTCAATAAAGCTGCTTCATTTTACTTTCTTAGACCAGGATGACAGACAGTGGAAACATCCCAAACTCAAGAAAATGGAAGGTGAAGTCTACTCCACTTGGGCAGACTTTGGTGAGAGGACTATGACCACGATTGGACACAGTGCTACGACTGCTAATATGTCGGATGACAGCCTGCTCCTTACCCATAGCTCCTGAAGAAGCGATTTGGTGTGAAACATGTAGAGCTCCAATTTGCTACATCAACATACCCCAAACCCATCCAGACATTGACAGCTGCAATTGGCGCATTGATTATGGTTATGATGGGGCTGTATTGGTGGTTTGGTTTATGGTTGTGCCTTACTTGGGGTAGTATGTTATTCTGCAAATTTTAATCTACACAACTATGTTTTATTTAATTGGTAATAAAATTTATACTTTAAGATTTTTGTGTACTTTGGTGCCTATAAAATCTATAAGGGTTCACTAACAAAAAATTTCTACATAAAGTTTATACTGTACATTGGCCCAAACGAACTATGTAAAGTATATCAAAAGATGGAGGTCAGCTTTAACACAAACTTCAGTGTCTTGCTAACCACTACCAGAAACTGCTACATTCTGCAGGAAAGCCAAGGTGTACCAATATTCAAGACATGTTGTTGTGGAATTGTGAACTGCCACCAGATAAAGATAGCTCAAAAATACCATATATGCTGGAATATCCGTTGAACTGCATCATCCGCTGGCAATTCTGCAGTCATCCAAACAAATGTTCCCATTGAAAAACAGTTCACCTCTATTCTGGTTACATTGACATCATTTTAGATTGCTCCACTGACTACAATCACAAGGGCAAATAGAGAGGGTGAATCTCCAAAAGGGACACAGACAGTAATACAAGCTGGACAGAGGTTCTAATGATTCCCCATTTTATCAAATAAAACAATTCTTTTTAAAACACACTAAGGAATGGCAGAGTCTCTTTAAATTTTAGGCGCAACAAAAATCTAAAGACATACGTATATCTAAAGTTTGTTCTTGACAATTATTTGGCCTCCGTTTCTTGCAGATAAACCTGAGGATTTGCAATAACTTTCTTACAAGGCCACAGGGCAGTAGTAGCAGGATATGCAGTGTCTGTCTTGTTAACAATCCTGTGAACCCGCTATAGCATCAAGTCAACAGGGCCCCAAAGAATTAGGCGATACAGATAAAGCTCTAATATACAGTGGATATAAGAAGTCTACACACCCCTGTTAAAATGTCAGGTTTCTGGGATGTAAAAAAAAAAAAAATGAGACAAGAATAAATCATTTCTGAACTTTTTGCTCCATTAATGTGACCTATAAACTGTACAACTCAGCTTAACAACAAACTGAAATCTTTAAGGTAGGGGCATGCACAAAGCTGTCTGAGCAAGACAGGCTTTCTTAGAGCTCCGCACCTACCAAGACCTGATAGCCACGCATTAGCGAGTCTCACAACTATACAACCCCACATGCTGACTCAGCTCATAGCTGCGACACACTGGAGCAACCCGCGATGAAGTACGTCGGCTCAGAGCCTAAACTGAGGCCAAAATCAATCCGGGACGTGCTGGTGAGGGCCTCTTCCAGGATGGCGGTGGCGCCATCTTCCCAACCTGATACACCGCTCACACCACACATATCAAAGCTG
This sequence comes from Rana muscosa, assembly GCA_029206835.1. NCBI lineage: Eukaryota > Metazoa > Chordata > Amphibia > Anura > Ranidae > Rana > Rana muscosa. The sequence continues at coordinate 736,993,454 of CM055116.1, forward strand.
CATTGGCATCCAGCAGCCACAACGGAAAGCGAGTCAGACTCCCAATTCTGGGTGACCCCCATAGCCCTGCAAGATGACACCTTCCAGTCTGACCTACTCCGTCAATTCGAGCGGATGCTCACCAAGGCCCTGAAGAGCACCTCAGACCCCATTACAGACAAGCTAACATGGGAGATCCAAAATGTGGGTCGCCGTACCTCCTTCTTAGAACAGCGGGTAGATGACCAACTAAATCCGCATCACTAAATATCGTGGCCCTTAAAACCAACTATAAGGTGCTGACCAGGTGGTACCTGGTCCCTGCCAGAATCTCTAAATTCCTCCCCCCAATACCCTTCACACTGCTTTCCAGGCTGTGGCACACCAGGCGAAACGATGTTACCTTGCGTCGCTTCGCCTTTTGGCCACTAGGGGACGCACGCGCGTGTCCGCGGCTCACTGCCGGGGAGCCGATGCGAGTGCCCAGCGGGCGCGATGACCACCGGGCACTTGTGATCGCTCATGACAGAGCAAGAACTGGGATCTGTGTGTGTGTGTGTAAACGCACAGATCCTGGTTCTCTCAGGGGAGAGGAGACTGATCGTGTGTTCATACGAAGTATGAACACTGATCTGTCATCTCTCCTAGTCAGTCCCATCCCCCCCACAGTTAGAACACACACTAGGGAACACAGTTAACCTCTTGATCGCCCCCTAGTGTTAACCCCTGCAATACCAGTGGCATTTATACAGTAATCAGTGCATTTTTATAGCACTGATCGCTGTATACTTGTCAATGGTCCCAAAAATGTGTCAAAAGTGTCCGATCTGTCCACCACAATATCGCAGTCCCGATAAAAATCGCTGATCACCGCCAATATTAGTAAAAAAAAAAAAGCCCTAAATCTATCCCCTATTTTGTAGACGCTAAAACTTTTGCCCAAACCAATCTATATACGCTTATTGCAATTTTTTTTTTAACCAAATATGTGTAGAATGCATAAATCGGCCTAAACTGAGGAAAAAAGTTTTTTTTAAAAAAAAATTGGGATATTTCTTATAGCAAAAAGTAAGAGATGGTGTTTTTTTTTTTTCAAAATTGACACTCTTCTTTTGTTTATAGCGCAAAAAATTAAAACCGCAGAGGTGATCAAATACCACCAAAAGAAAGCTCCATTTGTGGAGAAAAAAAAAGGATGTCAATGTCAATGCAATTGTCAGTTAAAACGACGCAGTGCCGAATCGCAAAAAATGGCCTGGTCATTGAGCAGCCAAATCTCCTGGGGCTGAAGTGGTTAAAGGGGGTAAATCCTTCCGGGGCTGAAGTGGTTAATTTTTTATTTTTACACTTTTTCTTAAAAAAAATAATAATAATTATTTGATTACTTTTATTCCTATTACAAGGAATGTAAACATCACTTGTAATAGGAATGGCGCGTGACAGGTCCTCTTTATGGAGAGATCTGGGGTCCCCTCCCACCGTCTGTAAGAACGATCAAGCGGCTGAACTGACGCTATGATTGTTCCATTCTTACGGTGCACAGAATCGCCGGATGCAAAACATATCTGAATGATGCCTGCATCTGCAGGCATCATTCAGATATCCCCGCTCAAAGTCAAAGACGGCTGGAAGTGTTTAAAGGGGACTAAACCTTCCTATTCTTTACAGTCAAAAAGCTGCCATCTTAACCTCTTAATTCTGCAGTTGCCGTAGTTCTCTATAAGTCTGATCAGCTTGGACACCAGTTACCTGATGGCTTGACAGTTCAGTTGAGAGCCAACATACACACACACTAAGGCCCCTTTCACACTGGGGCGGTAGCGGTAAAGCGCCGCTATTTTTAGCGGCGCTTTACCGCTAATTTTGCGGCGGTATTCGGCCGTTAGCGGGGCGGTTTTACCCCCGCTAGCGGCCGAAAACGGGTTAAAAACCACTGCAAAGCGCCTCTTTCAATGGGAAGGAGCGGTGGAGAAGTGGTAAACACACCGATCCTTCACCGCTCCAAAGATGCGGCTAACAGGACTTTTTTTACCCGTCCTGCTAGTGCACCGCTCCAGTGTGAAAGCCCTCGGGCTTTCACACTGGAGAAACAGCAGCCGCTGTTTAGGGTCGGTTTGCAGGCGCTATTTTTAGCGCAATAGCGCCTGCAAACTGCCCCAGTGTGAAAGGGGTCTTAAAACCAACAGTTATTCCTTGAATGCAACTATTTTGGGTAAACTGTCAGGCCCCCTGTCACACTGGGGCGGTAGCAACGGTGGCGGTAAAGTGGCGCTATTTTTAGCGGCGCTTTACCGCTAATTTCGCAGCGGTATTCGGCCGCTAGCGGGGCAGTTTTACCCCCCGCTAGCGGCCGAAAAAGGCCGGCGGTATAGTCGCGGTTTCCCATTGCTTTCAATGGGAAGAAGCGGTGGAGGAGCGGTAAACACACCGCTCCTTCACTGCTCCAAAGATGCGGCTAGCAGGACTTTTTTTTTTTCCCCCCAAATATGATTTTATTTAAAAAAATCAGGAATGAATTGCATATACATACTATAACAGTGTTTACAGAATGGGAGATCATAGTCTCCTAAAATAGTAAGCATATATTACAAAAGAAAAACTTAACATATATTACATTTATACATACTAGAACTCAAAAATCTAAGTATCCCCCTATCTCACTGCTACAGTAATCCAAGTTCCTGCTTCTTATCACCTTATGTGACGTGACAAAGCACCTGATTCATTCCGTATACTTTAACTTAAAAAACAAATCTAAATAGAGAACAAGAGGAGATATAACATTAAAAAAAAGGGAGAGGAAGGGGAGGGAAGTTTTGGAGGGAAGGGGAGAGAAAAATAAATAGGGGAAGGATTCCGAAAATGGCGCTTGGTAACGCATCTCATGTCTCTATGATCGCACATCCATCATATCTCTTAACTCAGACTCATATCCGGGTTTCACAGCCCTAAGAGAGAGCTACCCTCTTCTGAATTAATAAACAAATTCCAAGAGGTCCATGTCTTTTTATATATCTCCTGTCTATCTGTTGCTGTCAATATCAGGTCCTCCATCTTTCTAATGTCTTCCACCTTCCTCAGCCATAGTGCTGTGGTCGGTGGATTCTGCTGTTTCCACATCAAAAGGTATACAGGATTTAGCTGCATTTAGTAAATGACATAGGACAGATTTTTTTATATGTTTTCGTTGGGATAGTTGTAATATGTATTAAAAAAAATGCCGGGTTATTCGGGATTTGAAAATTTGTAAATTTCTGTGCAATCGTTTGAACCATTGCCCAGAAAGAAATCAACTTAGGGCACGTCCAAAATATATGCAGAATCGTCCCTTTATCTGTACCACATCGCCAGCAATGCTCTGACGCATCTGGAAAGATAGCATGAAGTCAACTAGGTGTCATATACCATCTTGTAAATATCTTATAATTAGTGTCCTGTATTTTGGCACAGATTGAAGATTTATAGGAAAGCTCAATCATATTTTGAATTTGTAAATCAGTAAATGTGCGATGCAAATCTGTACTCCATTTTAACACACAGGCCAGTTCTGGTTGCTCCCTAGGGGAGTTAAGTAACTTATACATCTCTGAGAGGACGTGAGACAATGGTTCTGTTCCCGAGCAATGCTCCTCAAATTTAGTCAATTGTCTAGTATATGCCTGCGGGTCTGGTATAGTCTGAAGAAAATAATATAATTGAGCTGCATTCCAGAACGCAAGTTGGTAGGGGCCCCCGGGGTTAGTCAGCTCCTCCATAGTAGGCCATCTATCTCCCGTCACAAACTGTGATGCAATAGTTCGCTCAGTCTCCCATAGAGTCAAAATTTTGTGCTTGAAAGGCCTGGTATAAATTTGGGGTTCCCAATTATCGGGGTCAGTGGAGATGTCCTTGTCGTTTGTTCTGCGTATGTAATCGCGTGTAGGCATTGTTTCATAGTATTCCCTATCAAGAGATGAGATCTTAGATCTGACGGCACAAAATCCCAGCACCCTCCTCAGAGGTATTGGGGATTGGCACTGTTCTACTTGCACCCACAACTTCAGGTCACTATGGCGTTGCCAATCGATTACTCTACCAAGTTGAACTGCTTGGTAATATCTCCTGACATCTGGCAACGCCAAGCCACCATATTGTTTTGGTAGGGTTAATAAGGTGCGTGAAAGACGTGGTTTCTTATGCGCCCAGACAAACCTTGTAAACAATGCCTGCACCTGCTTAAAACAAGAAAGCGGTATCTGTATCGGTAGGGCCTGAAATAAGTATAAAAATTTGGGCAAAATGCACATCTTTATTAAATTACATCTACCGATCCAAGGATGTAAATTAGTGTGCCACTTATCTAATAGCAGTCTGGACTCTGTAAGTAATGGTGGAAAATTAAGCTCATAAGTACGGGTTAAATCTGCTGGCATTTTTGTGCCTAAATAATTCAGGGCAAGTGTAGTCCATTTAAAGTCGAAGCCTCCTCGGACTTGTAAAAGAGTTCGTACTGGCAGTGCAACCCCCATCGCCTCGGATTTAGAAAAATAGATTTTCAAGTTTGATAAGGCACCATATAAATCAAATTGTTTAAGGAGATTTGGTAGAGATACTGCTGGATTAGTTAAAGAAAAATAAAAGGTCATTAGCATAGGCCGAGACCTTATGTTGTGTATTACCCACTGTTACTCCTTGTTTTACCTGATTTAGCCTGATTGTGGAGAGAAAAGGTTCCAAATAAGGGCATATAAAAGAGGAGACAGTGGGCATCCCTGCCTGGTACCATTCCTAATTATAAAAGACTCTGAGAGCACCCCATTCACCCTAACCTGTGCGGTCGGATTTAGATATATCTTGGCTATCCGGCTCATCATCACATCCCCAAGTCCAATATGTCTGAGTACGGAGAGCATAAATGGCCAACTTACTCGGTCAAAAGCAGGACTTTTTTTCCCGTCCTGCTAGCGCACCTCGGGCTTTCACACTGGAGAAACAGCAGTCGCTGTTTAGGGTCGGTTTGCAGGCGCTATTTTTAGCGCAATAGCGCCTGCAAACCGCCCCAGTGTGAAAGGGGTCTTAAAGCGTTTGGAATTCTCAGACATGAAATATGAACAAAGCACATGCTTCTATATTGTGTACTTGTTTGTTTCCTCTCTGCTGCCTCCTTACTCTGGTTTTTGAAGAGAGAAAATTACCGCTCCAGGTGAGTGAGTTCTGTTAATCCTTCAACATAGCTAATGAGTAAGCACTAACATTTGTAGTGTGAACCCCGTCAGGTGATCCCTGCCTTGCTGTGACCCGTGGTGCATGTGTTTTACAATAAAAGCAACCTTTAAGTTTTTTTTTGGAGTGCGGCTGTCCATCCCTTCCTTTCTGCTGTTCCTCTGGTTTTTGCATGGGTCACTTCTGACAGCTTTTCCAGACTCCAAGAGATAATTGGTGACCTGGGAGGAGAGCTCCGGTACACAGCCTGTGACTGACAGCTACAGCTGTGCTTTGTTCCCCTGTACTGTGAGGGGTTGTGTGTCCCTTCCCTCCAATCGGGGGTCAGAGCTTTTTTTACTTTTTACTGAGCTCAGCAAAGATCCCTGCCCCCTGCTTTTCAGAGCTGAGAGATGCTGTGTAAAATGTGTTTTGGAAGACTGTATAGAAAGGAGGGCTGCAGACAAACAGGAATAACTTTCATAGGATGATTCCCTGTGTATTACCTGATTCTAGTCACTTCACTGAGTAGGTGTAAAGGTTTACCGCCACTTTAAGGTAGGCTATAGCTGATGCAATTCTCTTTCCTGCAACCATGGGTTGCAGTAAAGAAATTTGCTCTATTCCCTCATCAACACAATCCATTCTGCTACTCCTGCTGAGTTCCTGGTGGGAGTTGGGGGGGTTGTCGCAGGGAGCCATCAGCGATTAATGCTGGCGGCTATAGCTGCTGACAATTATTGCATGCTAGAAATGCGATATGCTAGCTGTACCTAAGTCAATCGATGCATCAGCTTGGGTACAATCAGCCTGCCTATAGATGGTTCGAAGCTCAGCCGGTCCCTGCTGAATCGTCGAAGAACTAAACCATCTATGGCCACCTTAAATCAGTGGGTTTAGTTCCACTTTAACATCCATAACACCAGGGGGACATGAGGGAGTACTATAAAAATAAACTGCCATTGTATACTAGCTTTTATTGCAAGCAATACATGTTTTATTGTAATGTCCAGTCTGCATCTGTGCTTACCTTCTTTCTTCTCCTCTTCTTTTTCTCCTTGGCAGCTTGTGCTTTTTTGTGCTCCCACACCAAGCTGGTGAGGTTTGCTACATACTCATCAGTTTGTTGGAGCAGATAGGCCAGACGGCGATCTTTTTTCTGATCAATCAGTTTTCGGTATCCTTCTTCATCTTCAGCCTGTTAAAGAAAAAAAAAAATATGACATTCATCTTGTATATGAATAACTAAAAAGAATGCATTAATTCTGAAACATTTCAGACAACAGCCATAAACACCGGTACATTACTACATGTCAGAGATAAGAGCATCTTCAAAAGCTTTAAAGATGCGGAATAAAGGAGTAATTTTCAACAGTGTTTATGACTACAGAAAAAAATAAAATCATTTTAACTTTTTTGTAAAATGGTTCTGTGTAAGATCAAACATAATATATCTGGAAAGTGTCAATATGAAGCTCTAGCCCAGTATATAAATACAGCAGTCTGCATAAGCCCCCCACCTCCCCCTCACTTAGCATTCCATTTCTGTTAAAATGTTTGCACTTAACTATCAAGAACAACACTCTCCGGATTGGCAATCGTGGCAGGTGTCGGCACTCTTAAACCTCATGCACAAAAAAATGCTGCATTTAAATCTGTACGGCTTCTCTTTTTTTTGTAAAAACTAAAAATTTGCGCGTGGCTTTATTATAGCCAATAAATCCATGTGCATAGTAGCTTTTAGATCCCAATTTTAAAGCAGTGTTTAGAAGAGCCATAATATGCATAAATGCCATGTTCAATGCAAATGCACTCTACTGGCACCACCTGCCTCCTAGCATAGAAAGACTATAGGTGGCAGGAGCTAGGAGGCCAGCAGAAATAGCTGCCTATTGTCCTTTGTTGCTAGGAGGCAGATGGCACTATTGGTAGCAGTTGCTGCTCAGGGTTTACATGTCAATAATAGGATGCAATCAGTGGGTGGCCACTGCTGGTTACTTATTGATGTAAACATGTCAGCCCATGTCAGTTAACATGTCAGCCCCTTAATAAGGGAGTCACTGGGTGAAGAATGACAAGCCTTTAGTCATTCATGAATTCCTAAATAGCTGAAGTCCAGTCATTCTGTACATGCATGGCTAGTGATCAATGTCATAGCGGACATGTGTTCATGGTTGCTAGGATGCAGGTCCTTAATTTCTAGGATGCAGGCAGCTCAAGCCACTTGGAATCCTAGTAACCAATGGTGTGTTGTACACTTGCACATACAAGCATACAGCATAAGGACAGTATTTGATGCAGGATCTTGTTGTCAGCATTGATAGATGTGTTTTAGTTACAAAAATCCATGTGCATGTGCCTATATCAACAGACACTGTTTTATTGACCTAAAGCCGAAGTAAAGTCTGCAAAATACTCTACTCTGTCCCAGTGATGCAACTGTCAGATCCCTCGCCGGCTGCTGACATCTCCCTGGGCTCCATCCATGTGTCAGGTTTTCAGCCTCTTGATTGGCTAGCAGACATGATATGACTCTTGCACATGCGATTCATTTATCCCGGCACACAAGTACTACGCCAAGAATGTATGTTGAGCTGCGCATGTACTAGTAAGCACAATGTAAAAAAAAAAAAAAAAAACTGCAGAAAGCACTGGTTGGTTTTATTAGGGTTTTATTTACATGGGCACTTAGCTCTGTGCAACAGTAAGCCATTTGTTTCCTGCACACAGTTCAGCAGTAGTATTAAAAAGGAAACAAATATCTCTGGCCACTGCATGGGGCTGAGTGCCCCTGCGAATGAGCCCTAAGAATATACTTTACAACATTTATTGAACACTAACTTGAGCTTTCTTTTGGGAAACCATTAAACTGGCCAGTTTATCTCTGTTAGGAGCAATTAATAGATCATTTTATTAGATGACTTTGCTCCATAATTCCATATGGCAGTCATTATTCCAAGTAGCACTTAAAACTAAAAGCTGCATAGTACAACTGTATAATAATAGTTTTCAGTTAAAAAAGACATGCACTTACCATAAGTCTTCTCATTCTTTCCTTCTCAATTCGCTCAGTCTCCTTCTTCTGTTCTCTTTCAGTATTCGCATGCCATGTAGCGACAGCTTTGGAAAGTTTTTGTATTTTGCCAGTGACGGATCTGTGGTACTCCTTAAAATCTTTTGCATGTTGCAATATACTGTTGAGATATTCCTACAATAAAAATTTTTTTTATATATATATATATATTTCTTGACAAAGAAAAAATAATGAAGGCTACTTACTTTGTATAATAACATTTCAAAACACACATGCACATCCTACAGCTATCAAGAGCTACTAAAACGATTAAAAAGAAATTCTAGATATGGATATTATATACATTGCCACATTGGTCCAGCTTGGATACATATACCATACCTGGCAGATTCCCCTGGAAGCTGGAAATCACTGAAGTAGACACCACTACCCCAGGAGATATCCATGTGCTTCCAGGTCCCGCTGTATTTTAAAAAAACACAGGTCAACTGGCTGCTTGGCAAGGGTGCCAGTCAGAGAATGTTTTCATCTTCTCAATGAATGCAACGTGTTTTCTGTTTGAACAAGGTGGGAGAGTGTAAAATTGGTTCCCAGCCTCTCCACTTTGTCCAATCAGAGAACACTACGCATTCATTCCAAAAATGCATTATTTTGCCAAGTGGACAAACTCCTGTGTTCAGAATGCAGCAGGGCGGCTGTTCAGTGAATGACCCGGAAGCTAGTGTAGATCACTCGAGTAGCAGCGGTGTCTACTTTAGTGATTTCCAGCTTTAAGAGAGAACAGCCAGGTATGGCAAATGCATAGTTACATTGGTCCAAGCTGGATCAATGCAACTATGTAGAATATCTATAGTTGGAATTTTCTTAAAAGTACTGATACTTGGGGGGTCTCTTTATCAAAGTTTTTACCAAAGAGTCGCACACTTTTCCAATTGAATCATAAGTGAAAGCAATTTATATCGTAGGTGAAAATATTGATAAACAGACACCTAGAAGTTCCTTGTACATACCTGCAGAAGCTTTTAATGTCGGTACTCTTGACTACTGGGCCAAGTTTCAACACTACTTAATAGAAATTTAGCTTCCCCACTTCCTCCCAGACCCCATACATTCCTATTAGTTCCTCACAATGATGGGATCCCTCTATCAGGGGAAGCAACAGAAACTGGGCAGACAGCACGGTCCAAACGTTGCAAAGAAAGGAAAGCATTCGTTCAGTAAATATGCTGTTTGATCATTCCAAATGCCTGTCTAGCAAGAGTTAGACCAAGTTCTCACTTGCTAAAGATACGAACGCTGACAGTAATGTGAACCAATGCCCCATTAGTGTGTTTTTGACACGTTAAAAAAACGCTCCCAGATGCCTTCTGGTGATTTTTTGTTTGCACCTCACCAATATTCCACCTCACTGATATTTGATTAACGCTTGTCAAATGCGTTGTAAATGTGCTACAGGCATGTTTACGGCACATCACCATAGGATTTGAATAGAAAGAGTCGACAAGCTTCAACTTCTCCCAGACTCAACATGTAGCTTCATTTTTGCCACACAGTGGCGTGACGGGATGACAACACTACATGTTTTTCAAATGTAAACAGTTCTGTCGCTGTCCATTTCATTCATTGCAGGCTGCTTCACAAGGTGTTCAAGGAATAGCAAAAACATGTCTCAAATTCGCGTTTTTAATGCCAGTATGAACAGGGTCTTACAAATTTATATGGCAGTTTGTAGCTGGCTACAGACTACTGCAGCTGGTTACAATACAATCTTTCTGCAGCTGGAAACCACTGATGTGCCATGACAATCAGCAGCTGCATTGTGTTGAAAGCTTGTGATTTTGCAGATATAGCTCCAACTGCCTCAAAAAAGTCAGTTGCTCGGTGGCTGAGCTCCAAATCACTGGAATCCCATCACCACAGATTTGTCATTGGCTGCAAATAATTTCATAATGCACAAAAAAAAAAAAAAACACACAAAAAAATAAAAAAAATAAAGACTAAGCAAAACGCATCTGAATCTGCAATAGAATTGCTATTGTGACATGGCACCTACAATAAATGATGATCGGATATAAAAGTCTTGGTGCTAAATACTCAAAGTAGCAACTATGTGGATAGTTCTGCTCTGGCTCAGTGATTAAACTTACCATATAAATTGTTTCTCCTATTTGAAGTACACTTTACATACGAGATATACATCAGCATTAGGCGGTGGGGCTTGATGAACCAGGGAATCGATTTTTATACAATATGTGATGCGGTGTGCTCAGACTCAGAGATTATGGTCACTGATGGATAAATAGGTGCTTGCACAATTGCAAACATCTAGCAAAAGAACAAAAAAAATTAAAAAAAAATTACCTGGTGCTTTTGTCTGCGCTTCCTTTCTTGTTCGATCTTTTGCTGCTTCTCCAACTTTTCAGTCATTCGAGCCTCACGTAGTGTTTGACGCTTGCTTCTCTTGTAAGCTTTAGAGTTCAGAGCAGTCTCAAGAGTGGTATCCCTTCGCATGCATGCCACAACTTCTTGTCTCAACTGAGCAACAGAAACATGGAAGCAAGGTGGTGTTAAATGAAGAAAAACACAAATTTAAACTATAAATAATTAAATAAGGAACTTTTAAAAAAGTGTTTTTTTTTTGTAAATGTTCAAAACTTGTTCAAAATCTCCTTTTACAATGTGTATAAAATTAGGTGAGACAGTAAATAAAATTATCATATGAATGCTAATTCTGAATCAAGAGCAGTGAACCCAGAGTAATTGTCAAGATAGACCTTAAATCCAATTTAAGTTTGGAACACAATGAGGTTGATTTACTAAAAGCAAATATACTGTGTACTAGAAGTGCACTGCAAGTGCAGTTGCTCCAGATCTTAGGGGAAGCTCTGCTGATTTCTATTATCCAATCATGTGCAAGCATAAATGCAGTTTTTGTTTTTTCCCTTGCGTGTTCCCCTCAGATCTAGAGCAACTGTAGTGCACTTGAGGGTGCAATTGCAGTGCACAGACTATTTACCTTTAGTAAATCAACCCCAGTCTCTATGTCTTTCACTCACTGCTGCCCTTTCAAGTTTTACATTTTAGTGGAGCACCCCACTGAGCAGAAAGTATAATGGCTTTTGCTCAATTTAGTCTTAAAGATTATAAACTGATGTTAAACATAATTAAAAACATTCAACAGCGCAAATCTTTATTTTTTTAACAACATTTTATTACACCATGCATCCATAAAACTTAAAGCTCATAACCTGCATGGTTGTTGGTACTTTAAAGGCAAAGTTCTCCTTTCAGGAAAAAATAAATACAAAATTTGCAGGAAAAAAAAATTACGCATTTAATTTTTTTCTCCAAGGATCCATCCTGCAAACATTGCAGAAGCAATCAGTGGATTGTGGATGCAATGTCAGGCTCCTGCAAAAAAGTCCTACAGCTTTCTGCTTGCATCTCTCTACAAGCTGTCAGTTTGAAAGCTGCACTGCTTATGAATGAACTATGAAGGAGTCATCTCTTCCTTCAGAGACTGTGATGAATGAATGACACAGCTGGGCTGATTTTGAAATGTGACAGCGGGTGCCACCCGCTGTCACAGGGAGGGGGTGGAAGGAGGTTGGGGGAAATAGGTGCACGTCCACATTACAAATGAAGTGTCCCCTTTCGCTAAGTGCTTCCACTGTGTGTAATCTGATCTCTACTGCTCTTCAGGTCTATTTTACAGAAGCAGTTTTCTGCTAGTGTTTTCTTAACATTCGGCAGCTGCTGGCTGTAAATGGTAAATATAAAATATTTAAATTACCACAATTTAAATATTTCCTAATCCCGAACACAAAAAAAAAAAACTTGTAATATCCATGTTAAGACCAATTAATGCATCTCAAAATAACAAAAAAATAACATCATTTAAAATTCATATCTACTAATATTCTATCTGGCAGCTGTTTAAACATGGTTGTATTACTTGTACCTGGCGCTGGAAGTTTAAAAGTCTAAGGGCCTTTAACTCCACTGTGGCTTTGGTCCGCAGATCAGGCGGTAGTGAGCCAGGTAAATTTTCCAGTTCCTGGATCCTATGGGCAATACGAGCCTGAAGTCTGAAACACAGATACTCAAGTTACTGTAGTATAAAACATTTACAAATAAAAAATCAATATTTTTTTTTTTGCCCTCCTGAGAAAAAACAAACAAAAATGAACCTCTGTATAACTGACTAAGCCAGACAGCCCACTCTCTGCTAGAAGAGATTCAAAGGGTGTGTGACTCACTGCAATCTGTGCCATCTCCCTGTTATCAGGTCTATAGGGGGCCAAAAGAAGTAAATATTAAGTATTTAAATGTACTTATGGTATTTTATATTTACCTGAACATGAGAAAGAAAATATAAATACTTTGAAATGTAGGTTCCCACCACAACTCTCATACAACAAACACACTTTACTAATTTTATTGCGGACTACAAATCTATTGTATTCTATTCTACCTTGCCATACAGTCGCTATTTTCCTTGTACTGTTGCCAGGTGTATTTGGTAAGCCTTCTGTACTATAGTGAATGTCACTATGCAAGGCATTGTATTTTTTTTAAAGTTCCATAAAAATATAAGTATAGAAGAAAATATAAATAACATTTAAACAAAATTTAAAAGAACATAAAATCCAACCACAAATATTATTACAGGTACTTGTATAGCTCCATCAGTTTATACGTTGTTTTACATATACATCAGTCCCTGCCCTCAAGGAGCTTACAATCTAAGGTATATACCTATAGAACTCCTATCTATTCCACTAAATAAGAACTGATCAGACAATGTCAGCCAATGACTCTTTGGCAATTTTTTTTTTTTGTATATTGCCCATTTAATCACATTAGTAAAAAATAAATGGCAAGGTCACTGTTCTTGCAAGATAGGAAGCCGTACCTGAAGATCTGCAGTACCCTGCTCTTCCTGCATCTGCTTCATTCACCGATTTGGTAGATCTATAGTTCTGTGCTTCCTTCACCTCTCCTGTTGCTTTTTGATTACTATCCCACCAGTCATTAGACTATCAGTCTTTAATGGGGCAGTTGTGACATAAGTTAAAGAGGAGCTCCAGGCTACACCAGAAAAAATTAAAAGTTTTTAGGTCACTTGCCTGTCCACGAATCCAGCAGTGTCTTCACCCCAGCGGATTTCCCTACTGCGTCACAGCCAGTTCCCTACCGCGCATGCGCAAAAAACGCTAATAAAAAGTGTCTAAAGCTGACCACAGATGGATTGAAAAATTGGCAGGTTAAGCAAGGACTGGCAGAATTGCAATCCATCTATTCCTGCTCTAATGACTGCCTTCTCTCAAAATGGGAATGTTGGAAAACTTTGGCAGCGCTGATCAGTAGGTGTCCCCGCTGTCAGAATACATTAGCACAGCGAGTAGGATTTCGCCATCCACATCACTTGTGTGAATGGGGGAATCCATTTTTTTATCAGCCAGCTGACAGATTGAGAAAAAAAAAAACTAGCCATCTATGGCCAGCTTAAGACATACTTTTTCTCAACTTTGTCTCAGCTGGAAATCAGGTCCAAACAAATCAGCTTTTACAATTTTCATTTTCGAAGCTGTGTGGAAAAAAAATGGAAACTAAAAGCTGATTGATTGCCATCGACAACGGCACCAGCTGAGACAGAACTTGTCTCAGACGCTTTTTATTAATTTCCATCCTCATGCCATTTATGCTTACTTTCAGCACATAACTGCAAAAGAGGCTAGCTAGTATAGCCTCAAGCTCACCCAGACTTTGTAGAACTGAATGGGGAAATAAAGTGGTTGTAACCCCACTTGGTAATTCTCAGGCAATCTCCTGTGTTCGATAATGCTGTGTCCCTGTGTGTGTGTGTGCTTTATTTTAACCACTTAAGGACCGAGCCTCTTTCTGAGATTTGGTTTTTACAAGTTAAAAACATTTTTTTTGGCTAGAAAATTACTTAGAACCCCCAAACATTACATATATTTTTTTTCTAACACCCTAGAGAATAAAATGGCGGTCATTGCAATACTTTTTATCACACCGTATTTGCGCAGCGGTCTTACAAGCGCACTTTTTTGGGGAAAAAAAACACTTTTTTAAATCAAAAAATAAGACAACAGTAAAGTCAGCCCAATTTTTTTTATATTGTGAAAGACAATGTTACGCCGAGAAAATTGATACCCAACATGTCACGCTTCAAAGCTACGCCCGCTCGTGGAATGGCGACAAACTTTTACCCATAAAAATCTCCATAGGCGACGTTTAAAAAAGTTGCATGTTTTGAGTTACAGAGGAGGTCCAGGGCTAAAATTATTGCTCTCGCTCTAACGATCACACCTCACGTGTGGTTTGAACACCGCTTTCATATGCGGGTTCGCTTCTGTGTGCGTTGCGACGGGGCGCTTTTAAAAAAAAGGGTCTTATTTATTTTACTTTATTTTGACACTGTTTTTAACAAAAAAAAAAAATTTGGGGTCACTTTTATTCCTACTACAAGGAATGTAAACATCCCCTGTAATCAAAAAAACATGACAGGTCCTCTTAAATATGAGATCTGGGGTAAAAAAGACCTCAGATCCTATATTTGGACTAAAATGCAATAAAAAATAAAAAAATATGTCATTCTAAAATAAAAAATTTTTACCTTTAAGAGCTATGGGCGGAAGTGACGTTTTGACGTTGCATCCACCCTGCAGTGATATGGAGACGGGTGGGAGTTATTCCCCTTACTTGTCTTACACAGCAAGGAGACAGACGCAATTGCCTCAGCCGACAGCTCCGGTAAGCACCGGAGAGCGGCAGGAGGGGGGGGGGGGCTCTACTGTCGCCGATAAAAGTGATCTCTCAGCGAATCCACCACAGAGACCACTTTTATCTTGTAGCAGACCGCCAGAAGAAGAGGATACCGGGGTTATGGTAGCTAGCTGCTACCATAACAAGGGTATTCCTCTTCAAACAGCCGATGTATTCCTGCGGCGGGTGGTCCATAAGTGGTTACATTTTTTTCGCTATATACCCTATTTCAGATGGCTGATTGCCACTCATGTGACCGCATGCCCTTCCCTCTCCCGATCTGACAGCTACAGCAAGAGGGGCTGAGAATCCCCCGCTGACGTCAGTTGGGAGGAGGGGAGGAGAGAGTTGGGCAGTCACGTGAGCGCCTCTCTGAAATAGGGAATAGAACATCATTTTTTTTTTTAAATAAAGCACACACACATATTACCTAAAAATGTCAGTTATTTCAGCAGCAGGAGGGGAGGGCCGGGCCCTGAAACAGATCTGACAGGAAGGGAGGGGGAGGGGGGAGAAGATAGGGGAGGGGACAGAGAAGAGCTGCGGATGACGGAGGCACGTAAACTGACCACGGTTTCAGGGCTCAGCAGCCATGATAAACCATGGTCAGTTTACGGAGGGGGGAGCAGAACGAGGCAGGATTAGCCAGGTATTTTTATATGATAGTAAGGGCCAAATTACACAGCACAAGCACAGAATAATAAATTGACTTTATCCTTTATCCCCAACCAATTAATGTACACTGCAATATCTGAGCCAAAAGACAAAGACAAAAATTCCAAACCAGCAAGTATAAAAAAAACAACTTGCGAATTCAGCACTTTGTAGTTGGTGATTACAGCCATATTTACTGCTGAAGAGTCTTGGCACACTGTATGAATAATTAAAAAATACTTGTTTACAGAATGTATACAAAGCAACACAGCATATTAATGTATAAGTAATATCGCATGTTACAATGTGCCAGCTTCTTCTGCCTACAGATTCACTTCTCCTGTAGGATTCATAAACCTCTTCCAAGGACCTGAACAAATATCTCCTGGCTGTAATATAAGTCTGTTTCTTGCCAGAATAGTAACCTGTCTTGATTTACAGTTCAATCTCTATGAAAAACCTGACTGACCTAATTCTAATTCAATTTTTTGTACTCCAGAGGAGAGGAAATGAGTCTCCTGCAGTGATGCAGAATTACATCCTTGTGGTTTGGGGTGTTTTAAAGCCTCAAATCTCCTTAGGAGACAATCTGTCGATCTTTTTTTTTGTTCTGTATTTATAGTGCAAAAGGTAAAAAAGGTGATCACAGAAGACAGCCTGTAAAGTCACGACCCCTACACAGCAGTGCATATACCTAAAAACAATGCAGCTTTATGTAATGCAAAAATCAGACTCACTAAGGTCCATACAGCCATTTCATCCAAAATACAAACATGAGGTATAGAGAAATTAGAAAATGTTGTCATTATTTGACCACCACAAACCAATAAAATATACCAAAATACACCTGTGACACGTAGAAACACTCTTCTGCCTTGAATTAATCTTTGGGGAAATTATTACATTTTAATTTTTCATCATTCTGCTTTACTATTTTGCTAAATGTTCTGTTACATATTATAAACAGGTTCTTCGGGGGTACCATTGTCTGTAGAGTTGAGATAAGGAGATGAGTTACAGATTTACCTAAACAACAATTTCGATTTTGTCGCCTCCATGCAGCTTTAAAGTGACACTTAAATTCACTTTATAGAAAATAAATGCAATATGTTTAAATGCAAGCCTTTTCTCTGCTATTTTCAGATTTCCTGTTCTTGAGTGAATACATTTGTTCTCCATGTCCCCCTTGTGTGTGTGAACGAAGCCCCTCTCTCCTGCTTGACCCAAACATGGACTACAGTACACAGACGGGAATAGCAGTCCGCATACATGGAAGCATGTGACCAGAAATAATGGCGCTGCTTGCTCTACACCAGCAGCTCTGAGGACAAAAAAGAAGCCTGAAAACAATGGTAATAGCAAATAAGCACTGTTGAATCAGCTCAGTACCAACATGTTTCATTCTCTTAATCATCAGCCCATTTTTCAGTACTTTGACAATTATGCCCCATACACACTATTAGATTTTCTGCAGATTTTTGTCTTCAGATTTACCAAAACCATGCAGTGCAAGGACCTGCCTGATTGCAAACAAATTGAATCTCTTAAGGTTTGACCTCATATTATATGGTTTTGATAAAACTGAAGACAAAAATCTGCAGAAAATCTAATAGTGTGTATGGGGACTTAGTCGGTCATGCAACACTGTAACCAAATGGTTTTTATATCTTCTTTTAAGACAGATAGAGCTCTCTTTCGGTGGTATTAAACAACTTTTTTTTCCCCTCATCTTTCATTTTTTACTATATAAGGATTTAAAAAAAAAAAATCAACAAACTACATAGTTATATTAAAGACCCACCAGGGGTATTAACCCTTAAACCCTACTCCATGACCCTTTTATTTTTATTTTTTTAAGCAAGCAATGCAGAATGACACAGGAACAGAGGGGAAGGGTGGCCTGTGTCCTGTGTTCCAAGATATGGAATTTACAAACAAATAAAAATATATTTTTACCTTAAAAGGCCAAGTTTACTGTACCGCTTCTAGAAAATAGCCAATGCAGTCAAGGGGCCCATTAGATATTAACCACTTAACGACTGCTCACTGTATATATACACGTCGGAAGAATGGCACGGACAGGCACAATCACGTACCTGTACGTGCCTGCCTTCGTATAGTTGGGGGGTCCCATCGGACTCCCCTTCTATACAGTGAGCGGTGGTTATCGTTCCGGGAGCGATGCGTGATGAGGGGACGGCCATTCGTTTCCGGCCACCCCCTCGCGATCGCTCCCGGCGAATGAGAATCTTCCTCTGCCTGTGTAATGTAAACACAGGCAGAGGAAGTGATGTCATCTCTCCTCGTAGCGGTCTTTTCGATCCGGCGCGAGGAGAGAAGACATCTCACAGTAAGTGCACCAACACTACACTGACACCAGTACACGTAGGCACACTTGCACCCCCCAGTCAACCCCAGATCACCCGCAGTACCCCCAGTCACAGTGCACCGTTTGCAGTGGTAATTTTTTTACTGATCACTGCAATCAGTGTCATTTGTGACAGTAAAAAGTTGCAGGGCAGTTAGGTTTAGGCCCCTTTAGGTCCAGGGTAGCCCCCTAACCCCCCCTAATAAATGTTTAACCCCTTGACCGCCCCCCAGGTAACCCTTTCACCCCCTAACGCCAGCGTCACTAAGCGATCGTATTTCCGATTGCTGTATTTAGTGCCGGTGGTGCCCTAGATAGCCAGTTATTTATTTTTAGGTTTGCCGCGTTTTATTAGCGTCAGGTACCCCATATATTATTTTAACCCCCTGATTGCCCCTAGAGTTAACCCTTTCACCAGTGATCACCGTATAAGTGTCACTGGTGACACTGGTTAGCCAGTTAGTTATTTAGGTTACCCGTCAGGTTTTTATATAGCGTCAGGTACCCCCATATATAACCTAATAAAGGTTTTAACCCCCTGATTGCCCATAGTTAACCCTTTCACCAGTGATCACCATATAAGTTTTACGGGTGACGCTGGTTGTTAGTTTGCTTTTTATAGCATCAGGGCACCCGCCGTATATAACCCAATAAAGGTTTAACCCCCTGATCGCCCGGCGGCTGGTATCAATTAGGTTTTAGCACCAGAGAGGATCTGCGTCGCCCCAGGAAGCGTTAGGTTAGTGGCAGTAATGCTAACACCCACGTGCAAAGCATACACCTCCCTTAGTGGTATAGTATCTGAACAGATCAATATCTGATGAGATCAGATCTATACTAGCGTCCCCAGCGGTTTAGGGTTCCCAAAAGCGCAGTGTTAGCGGGATCAGCCCAGATACCTGCAAGCACCTGCGTTTAGCCCCTCTGCCCAGCCCAGCCCACCCAAGTGCAGTATCGATCGATCACTGTAACTTACCAAAACACAACACACATAACTGCAGCGTTCGCAGAGACAGTCCTGATCCCTGCGATTGCTAACAGTGTTTTTTTTGAAGCGTTTGATACATTTGCTGTTAGTCGGGTGCTTTTTTACCTGTGAATCTTACTAGTGTACCCCTAAAATTTAGAGCCCAAAATGGCAAATCAAAAGGTACACTAGTAAAGAGGCCTACGAGATTCTGAGCATGAGAGATAGTGAAGAGGAGGTCACGCATCTGTCAGATTCAGGCTCAGGATATCTTCCCGTAGAAGACAGTGAAGTCAGCGGCTCCATGTCAGATAGCTCTGACGACGAAGATGAGGTCCCTGCTAAGGTCAGGCGTACCCGATCCCGATCTTCTGAGGTTGTTGAGGAGCAAGAACCGCAGGGCTCTCGTATCATGGAGCAGAGTAGTACTAGCGCCGCTATTCCTTCTGGTGAATTGGCAAGCACCAGCGGCCTAGTACAGCCTGGGCGTACATCCAGCACTGCAGTATCACGTGGTGACATGGCGAGTCCCATAAGTGCAGTTCAAGCTGGCGAGGTGGCAAGCACAAGTAGTGTCCCGCTGCCACCAAGAAGAAGACAAAGGCAGGCCTGTCATGCCCATAGTGCCCTTCCTATAGAATTCGCCTATCCTGATTGGGTCCCCACCACTTCTGCAGAACCCGTTCTTCCCCCATTCACTGCCCAACCCGGTATTCAGGTGGAAACAGCTGATTTTATGCCAATTGATTTTTATTCGCTGTTTTTCACGGAAGATCTCTATAGATCTATTGTGGACCAGAGTAATTTATATGCTGGTCAATTCATCGCCGCTAATCCCCAGTTGCCTTCCATTGCCAAAGATTGGAAACCAATTACGGTTTCCGAATTTAAGACCTTTCTGGGCTTTTCCCTCAACATGGGCACACATAAATTCCCGTCATTGCGTGCTTATTGGTCCACGCACCCAATTGACCACATGCCCGTGTTCTCTGCCTCCATGCCCAGGAAACTATACAAGCAGATTTTGCGGTTCATGCACTTCAACGACAATGAACTTTGTCGTCCACGTGGGGACCCTGAATACGACCGGCTCAATAAAATTCGGCCCCTCATAAACCACTTCAACAAATGTTTTGCAGCCTTGTTTATTCCTGATCAAGTTGTCTGCGTTGATGAGTCCCTGATTAAATTTTCTGGCCGCTTGTCTTTCAAGCAGTACCTTCCCAGCAAGCGTGCCAGATACGGGGTCAGGCTCTATAAGTTCTGTGACAGGGCAACAGGCTATGTATGGAGCTTTACGGTTTATGAGGGAAAAGATAGTCAGGTTGAGCCGGTCAACTGCCCAGATTACATAGGGAGCGCTGGCAAGATATTGTGGAACTTGGTGTCACCTTTATTCGGAAAGGGGTACCACTTGTATGTGGACAATTATTACACGAGCGTGCCACTGTTTAGTCACTTGTTAGATCATCAGATTGGAGCATGTGGCACCATGCGACCTAATCACCGGGGCTTTCCCCAGAGGCTTGTAGATTCCCGTCTTAGGCTGGGGGAGAGAGCCTGCTTGAAGTGTAATAACTTGCTCGCTGTGAAGTGGAGGGATAATAAGAATGTTTTCCTTCTTACCTCCCTTCATGCAGACACGACAGTCCAAATTCGTACGGCGACTGGTGTTGTGGAGAAACCCCTCTGTGTCCACGAATATAACCAAAATATGGGAGGGGTGGACCTCAACGACCAGTTGTTGGCGCCGTATCTAATTGACCGTAAGGCGAGACGCTGGTACAAAAAAGTGTCCCTATCCTTATTCCAATTGGCTTTGCTGAACGCTCATGTGCTATACAGAGCTTCAGGCGGGACGTTATCTCTCCTAAAATTCCAGGATGAGATAGATAGTCACAGAACTCCTGTATCCAGGCGGTTCTGCACCTCACCATCCCCAACCAAATGCAGTAAGCCGGCTGCATGAGAGGCATTATCCGTATGTCCTCAAGAGTACCCCTACCCAACGAGATCCCAAAAAAAGATGTCGTGTCTGTAGCAAGCGCGGATTAGGCGTGACAACCGTTATTTTTGTCCACGCTGTCCTGACAATCCTGGTCTTTGCATTGGTAAATGTTTTGAACGCTTCCACTCAAAAGTGAAGTTTTAGCGTAGGGTACAGCATTGCACAGAACAGGACACACTTACACAGGGTCTCCCAAGATGCCATCGCATTTGAGACCCGAACCATTACAGTTGTTAAAGTTACAAAAAAAAGTGTAAAAAAAAAAAAAAAAAAAACGTAAAAACAAAAAATACAAAAAATATATAAAATAAAAAATAAAAAAATAGTTGTCGTTTTATTGTTCTCTCTCTCTCTCTCTATTTTCTCTCTATTGTTCTGCTCTTTTTTACTGTATTCTGTTCTGCAATGTTTTATCATGCTTGCTTTTCAGGTATGTAATTTTTTGTTTTCGGAGCTGTTTGTGCGGAGTTATTTATCTTCACAGCAACAGCGTTTGCTCCCACGATACATAAAGCCGTGACTCCAGTGCTGTAGGAGGTGATTTCACCACCACAGTTAAAAAAAAGAGCATATATGCCGAAGCATAGGGGCGGAGGAGCGATTTTGCTCCTAATGCCGTGTACATGCGGTCGAAATTCCGACGGAGGCTTGCCCGTGGAAAAGTCAGACCGCGTGTACGCGGCATTACTTTTTTGCGGGAGGATGCCCCCATGCTTCGGCATATATATATTTTAGGCACAGGTTGCGTTAAAAAAATGTTTTATTTTTTACTAGGTTTTGTTTTGGTATTTGCTTTGCAGGTATGGTATGGTAAGGTCTTACTGTTGTACTGTAATGTTACTTTGTTTTAATGTTAACCATCATTTGCTTAGCAGGTACGCCATTCAGTTGCAGCGCGGATCTATTTATCTTGACAGCAACAGCGTTTTCTCCCACGATACATAAAGCCGTGACTCCAACGCTGAAGGAGGTGATTTCACCACCACAGTTAAAAAAAAGAGCATATATGCCGAAGCATGGGGGCAGCAGGGGCGGAGGAGCGATTTTGCTCCTAATGCCGCGTACATACGGTGGAAATTCCGACGGAGGCTTGCCCGTGGAAAAGTCTAACCGTGTGTACGCAGCATAACCTTTTATGCCACGTACATACGGTCGAAATTCCGACGGAGGCTTGCCCGTGAAAATGTCCGACCGTGTGTACGCGGCATAACTTTTTTGCGGGAGGATGCCCCCATGCTTCGGCATATATAAATGGTGCATGTATGCCCATCATTAGAAGTGGGTGGATGAAGGGAGGTATTCTAATGGTGGGCATACCCACCGATCGAGCTCTTTTTTTCGTTCAGCCAACAGGCTGCATGAAAACAAAGATTACAATACATGTCCAACAAGGACCAGCAACGTACTGGTATGTTGCTGGACTTTGAATGTTTATACCAGAATGATGCCTGCGGGTTTAGGTATCATCTTGGTATCATTCTTTTCAGCCAGCGGCCGGCTTTCATGTAAAAGCAATCTTAGCAGATAATTAGCCTCTAGACTGCTTTTACAAGCAGTGGGAGGGAATGCCCCCCCCACCCCGGTTATAAACAGCGCCATTGGGAAAGCATTTTATCACACCGATCTTGGTGTGGTCAGATGCTTTGAGGGCAGAGGAAAGATCTAGGGTCTAACCCCCCAATTTTTTTCAAAAAAAGAGTACCTGTCACTACCTATTGCTATCATAGGGGATATTTACATTCCCTAAGATAACAATAAAAATGGTAAAAAAAAAAAAAAAAAATATGGAAGGAACAGTTTAAAAAAAATAATAATAAAAGCAAAATAAATATTAAAAAAAAAAAAAAAAAAAAAAAAAAGCACCCCTGCCCCCCCCCTGCTCTTGCGCAAAGGCAAACGCAAGCGTCGGTCTAGCGTCATATGTAAACAGCAATTGCACCATGCATGTGAGGTATCACCGCGAAAGGCAGTCATTTTAGCAGTAGACCTCCTCTGTAAATCTAATGTGGTAACCTGTAAAGGCTTTTAAAAATGTATGTAGTTTGTCGCCACTGCGCGTTTGTGCGCAATTTTAAAGCATGTCGTGTTTGGTATCCATGTACTCGGCCTAAGATCATCTTTTTTATTTCATCAAACATTTGGGCAATATAGTGTGTTTTAGTGTATTAAAAATAAAAAAATTGTGTTTTTTCCCAAAAAAATGCGTTTGAAAAACCGCTGCGCAAATACTGTGTGGAAAAAACAAATGCAACACCCACTATTTTAATCTGTAGGGCCTTTGCTTTAAAAAAAAATATAATGTTTGGGGGTTCAACTTAATTTTCTTGCAAAAAAAAAAAAATGTTTACATGTAAACAAAAAGTGTCAGACAGGGCTTTGTCTTCAAGTGGTTAGAAGAGTGGATGATGTGTGACATAAGCTTCCTAATGTTGTGCATAAAATGCAAGGACAGTTCAAACCCCCCCCCCCAAATGACCCCATTTTGGAATGTAGACACCCCAAGCTACTTGCTGAGAGGCATGTTGAGCCCATTGAATATTTTTTGTTTTTGTCCCAAGTGATTGAACAATGACAAAAAGAAAAGAAAAAAAAATGTACAAAAAGTTGTCACTAAATGATATATTGCTCAAACATGCCATGGTTATATGTGGAATTGCACCCCAAAATACATTCTGTTGCTTCTCCTGAGTACGGGGATACCACATGTGAGACATTTTGGGACCCTAGCCGCGTACAGGACCCCGAAAACCAAGCCCCGCCTTCAGGATTTCTAAGGGTGTAAATTTTTGATTTCACTCCTCACTGCCTATCACAGTTTCAGAGGCCATGGAATGCCCAGATGGCACAAACCCCCCCAAATGACCCCATTTTGTAAAGTAGACACCCCAAGCTATTTGCTGAGAGGTATGTTGAGTATTTTGCAGATCTCACTTTTTGTCACAAAGTTTTGAAAATTGAAAAAAAAAAAATCCTTTCCTAATTTTCAAAAACAAATGAGAGCTGTAAAATACTCACCATGCCTCTCAGAAAATAGCTTGGGGTGTCTACTTTCCAAAATGGGGTCATTTGTGGGGGTTTTGTGCTATCTTGGCATTTTATGGCCTTCAAAACTGTGATAGGTAGTGAGGAGTGAAATCAAAAATTTGCGCCCTTAGAAATCCTGAAGGCCGCCGGTGCTTGGTTTTCGGGGGCCCGTACGCGGCTAGGCTCCTAAAAAGTCCCACACATGTGGTATCCCCGTACTCAGGAGAAGCAGCAAAATTTATTTTGGGGTGCAATTCCACATATAACCATGGCATGTGTGAGCAATATATCATTTAGTGACAACTTTTTGTAATTTTTTATTTTTTTTAGTCATTATTCAATCACTTGGGACAAAAAAAAAATATTCAATGGGCTCAACATGCCTCTCAGCAATTACCTTGGGATGTCTACTTTCCAAAATGGGGTCATTTGGGGGGGTTTTGTACTGCCCTGCCATTTTAGCACCTCAAGAAATGAGATAGGCAGTCATAAATTAAAAGCTGTATAACTTCCAGAAAATGTACCCTAGTTTGTAGACGCTATAACTTTTGCACAAACCAATAAATATACGCTTATTGTAATTTTTTTTTACTAAAGACATGTGGCTGAATACATTTTGGCCTAAATGTATGACTAAAATTGAGTTTATTTGATTTTTCTTATAACAAAAAGTAGAAAATATCATTTTTTTTCAAAATTTTCAGTATTTTTCCGTTTATATCGCAAAAAAAAAAAAAAATTGCAGAGGCAATCAAATACCATTAAAAGAAAGCTCTATTTGTGGGAAGAAAAGGACGCAAATTTAGTTTGGGTACAACATTGCATGTCCGCACAATTTCCAGTTAAAGCAGCGCAGTGCCATATTCTGAAAACACCTCTGGTCTTTAAGCTGCATAATGGTCCGGGGCTTAAGTGGTTAAAAGTCTGTGCAGCTCTGTAAAATGTTTTCCACTGCACATAGTGCAAGACGCTAAGCAACATTATAGGCCTTCCAAGGAAGTAAAGTGCGGATTGATGAATTAATAGAATAATTCAAAGTAAACAAGAACTGGTTAAGCACAGAAACCTCTTCAACACCTCCAAGAGGTCCAACACCTACAGGACACTAGCCAAAAACTAAGTGGAGTAGGCTTATAAGGGTATGCCTAAGGAAGGAATGCCTGATCACCTGAAGGTAGCAGTCTGTAGTCCAGGGTCTATGAATAACTAGTCAACGTCCTGTACTGTACCCATTAAATTACCCATTTTTTGTAAAGTAGAAACCTAAAGGAGATCTGATTTTTTTTGTCACAAATTTTTGAAGGGCAGTAAACTGGCCCTTTGTTGCGAAAGTTTTGCAACCCCTGCTTAAGAGGGATGTATTTAAATGAAGGTTTTTTTTTGGCCCAGATTCAACCAATGTAACTTATGCATATACCATACCTGTAGGTTCCCTCTTGAAGCAGGAAATCACTGTCACTACTCCAGTGATCTCCATTAGCTTCCAGATCTCATAATGCTCGGCAAAGGCAGTGCTTTTAATGAATGCAAAGTGTTCTGATTGGACAAGGTGCTCAGTGCAACGTCCTGCCTTGCCTTTCTACACCTCCAATCAGAGAATGCTTTGATAAAATGCAAAAGTGATCTCTGGCTGGCACCTGTGCTGTGCGGCCGAACTCCTGTGTTCACTATGTAGCAGGGCAGCTGCTCGGCATGAGACTAGGATCCTAATGGAGATTGCTGAAGTAGTGGTGCTACTTACTACAGTGATTTCCAGCTTTTAGAGGAATCCCACAGGTATGGTATATGCATAGTTACATTGGTCCAACCTGTAGTAGAACTATTGCCATGCCTGGAATATTTCTTTAAGATTTAAACAATATTTTTTCCAGAATGTCTCAATATTTGGCCAACACTTTTCTCTCTTCAGTGTAGTCATGTGTCCTATTTTGTCCAACATCTAACAAAACATACAGTGCCTTGGAGAAGTATTCATACCCCTTGAAATTTTCCACATTTTGTCATGTTACAACCAAAAATGTAAATGTATTTTATTGGGATTTTATGTGATAGACCAACACAAAATGGCACATAATTGTGAAGTGGAAGGAAAATGATAAATGGTTTTCAACATTTTTTACAAATAAATATCTGAAAAGTGTCACATGCATTTGTATTCAGCCCCCTTTACTCTGATGCCCCCAACTAAGATCTAGTGGAGCCACTTGCCTTCAGAAGTCACCTAATTAGTAAATAGAGTCCACCTGTGTGTGGTTTTAGCTCAGTATAAATACAGCTGTTCTGTAAAGCCCTCAGAAGTTTGTAAGAGAACCTTAGTGAACATACAGCATCATGAACCAAGAACTACACCAGACGGGTCAGCGATAAAGTTGTGGAGAAGTTAAAGCAGGGTTAGATTATAAAAAAAAATATCCCAAGATTTGAACATCTCGCGGAACACTGTTCAACCCATCATCCAAAAATGGAAAGAGTATGGCACAACTGCAAACCTACCAAGACATGGCTGCCCACCTAAACTGACAGACCGGGCAAGGAGAGCATTTATCAGACAAGCAGCCAAGAGGCCCATATAAACTCTGGAGGAGCTGCAGAGATCCACAGCTCAGATGGGAGAATCTGTCCACAGGACAACTATTAGTTGTGCACTCCACAAATCTGGCCTTTATGGAAGAGTGGCAAGAAAAAAAGCCATTGTTGAAAGAAAGCCATAAGTCCTGTTTACAGTTTGTGAGAAGCCATGTGGGAGACACAGCAAACATGTGGAAGGAGGTGCTCTGGTCAGATGAAACCAAAATTTAAACTTTTTGGCCTAAAAGCAAGGCGCTATGTGTGGTGGAAAACTAACACTGCACATCACCCTGAACACACCATCCCCACCGTGAAACATGGTGGTGGCAGCATCATGTTGTGGGGATGCTTTTCTTCAGCAGGGACAGGGAAGCCGATTACATTTAATGAGAAGATGGATGGAGCCAAATACAGGGCTATCTTAGAAGAAAACATGTTAGAGTCTGCAAAAGACTTGAGACTGGGGCAAAGGTTCACCTTCCAGCAGGACAACGGTCCAAAGCAAACAGCCAGAGGTATAATGGAATGGTTTAGATTAAAGCATATTCATGTGTTAGAATGGCCCAGTCAAAGTCCAGACATAAATTGAGAATCTGGCAAGATTTGAAAATTTCTGTTTAGACGCTCTCCATCCATTCTGACAGAGCTTGGGGAAAAATGTCACTCTAGATTTGCAAAGCTGGTAGAGACATCCCCAAAAAGACTTTGTTTATTGCAGTGAAAGGTGGTTCTACAAAACGTATCGACTCAGGGGGGCTGAATACAAATGCACGCCACACTTTTCAGATTTCTTTTGTAAAAGAAAAATTGCAAACCATTTATCATTTTTCTTCCACTTCACAATTATGTGCCACTTTGTGTTGGTCTATCACATAAAATCCTAAAAAATACATTTACGTTTTTGGACGTAACATGACAAAATGTGGAAAATTGCAAGGGGTATGAACACTTTTTCAAGGCACTGTAAGTGGAAAAGTGCAAGACTACAAGCCATATAACCATACAGCAACATCCACTTTATTGCCCACATATACAAAGTTCCTTAAGCACTACAAACTGTCAGCCGTCTGCATAGATGTACAAAACCTGGAAAATATAAAATAAACCAATACCCAGTGCAGCTGCCAACCACTGGAAAAATGGATAACAGAATACAAAAAACAAAAAGCAGCGCTCGATGGGTAAAGCATGAATTACTTATAAGTCTGTGGATAAGTAAAAAAAGTTGATTTATTGCACTTGGAGGAGAATAAACAACAACTGTCAATAATGATACTTTCAAAAAGTTGCAGAAACAGTCATGAAAGCATATAGCTAGATTAGATAGTGGTATAAAAAGTAATCAACGGTACAACTAGCTTGACCACCTGCTAGAGGAAAGGGTTGAGATATAATTCTCCCCTTTCATATACCGGGCTCTCATCATCCCTCACGTGGATTTTGACATCTCTTCCCATGTCCCACCTGCACGCTGACTGGTTGGTGTTAATCCTTTACCCGGGCACCCGTTGATTACTTTTTTACCAGTATCTAATCTAGCTACAGTATATGCTTTTATGACTGTTTCTGCAACTTTTTGAAAGCATCATTGACAGTTGTTGCATATTCATATTAATTGTTGTTTATGCTCCTCCAAGTGCAATAAATCAACTTTTTTACTTATCCACAGACTTATAAGTAATTCATGCTTTATCCATCGAGCGCTGCTTTTTGTACTTTATTGCCCACACCAGTTTTGGGCCATCCCCTTATTCTTTTAACGGTGTTGGCCATCATGGTTGTCACTGATGATTCACAAGCCTGTAGCTTGTACTGCCGTTTCTGTTATTCTATTTTACAAAGTGGGTCACTGGATGCTACAGGTTGCAGCTCTTTTATTATCAAGTTTTTAATACAACAGTCACATTATTGGTTAAATCGGAAGAAAAATAGCATAAGCCACTACAGCTTATTATATCTATCACATTGGTCAAGATGACAGCACCACACCAGAACACATCTTTGAATAAATGGCAATGACATTTATCAAAAGGTCAAAATAGATGTACCGACATCTAAATAGCTGTGAGTCAAACTCAAGTTTTTGCTCTATTTCTCTATGCAGGGAAATAGAATATATAAAAAGTACAGACTAATTAGCATTGCATTTGGCCCTGTGAACTGCAGCAGTGTGAAAGCTCATCATTACTGCTAGCCTAATGAACGCTGTACACATATACATTCTGGGGGATGCAGACTGCAGACTCGCCATCTGCTGACACAAATGCTAGAAAGAGGTGCCAGGAAACCATAGCAAAACTAGCATAAAGTGGGGAATCAAAAGCTTTCACCCCACATGGAGTCTGCAGTTCTGCAATATTACCAATTTTTGAAGCATGACAATAGCAATTCAGAAGCTGGCATGTAAATACATGAATACGTCCTATTTTGTTTTGTATTTGCAGAGTCCAATTTTATTCAGACAACAAACTCTACAAAGATAATCCTCTAGTGACTTCATTCACTTTGCTTGCATTAATAGTAGTTAGCATTTTTCAGTGCATACAAATATTACAGCGTCAGTTTAAAGACGCAGCAGGGGCTGTTCATTGTAATCTTTTTAAACGAGGCAAGCTTCTTTTCCTTTTTTTTTCCCCTTTCTCCAAGGAAGGCAGGAGGGGGTATTCTTTCTCTCAGATTAAATGCAATAATAGTAAAAGATCGAAGAACTATCCCCTTGGGTGCTGGTGAGATTGGTGAAGAACATCAAGGGAAAGATCACTTTGTACAAATAGGCAAAGTAAATGGATGCCTGTGTTCATTCTGTGCAGGGGAGCTGATCAAAGCAATTATTTGCATGTTGATGTTATGTGGGCTTGTGCCCCTTAAAGATCATTACACATAATTACTCCCTGGGAGGTCGCTACTGTGTCCAGACCTACTGCCGATACAAAAGACAGTGATACACGTCTCACACAGCAGGGAAGAAATCACTGGTTATTATCCAACTTTCCTATTGTCCACTCCCACACATTTGAGTCAGTTCCTACTTCTCTGCCTGTCAGATGCTTGATGCAAAGTCTGCTAACAACGACTACTCCTCTGATGTGTCGCTAATGCAACTACCGCACATTACACACATACACACAGAAATACATACATTTCAATCAACAGAACTGTAGGCTACATCATAAGCAGGTTAAAGTGGAACTTCACACTCTCAACATTGACTATTTGTAATCCTTATGCTAATAGCATTAGTAAATAGATAGGAAAGTATATCATATTTACTTGTTTAAACTGTTTTTTTACATTTCTTTAGTTACTTCCTAGTTTCCATGCCTAGGCAAATGATGTCACACATCAGTCTTCAGGAGAGGAGGAGGGGTTTCCTCAGCTAAGCACACCCTCCTGCCTGAGCTAACAGGTGACTTCCAGGAACTAAATGCTACATGAATCATTTGCCCTTACACATGATGGCCACGGACAGAAATGCTAGGGGTGATTTCTCAGACAAATAAAAGCATGGAGACATATATAGATGGATGGAGAAGTTTGTGTTGAATATTAAAGACAAATTAAAGCAGAGGTTCTCCCAAAAAAAAATTAAAAAATTAAAAGCCAGCAGCTACACATACTGCAGCCGCTGGCTTTTAATATTAGGACACATACCTGTCCTGGAGTCCAGTCCATAAGCTGTCTGGTGCTGCCGCCGCCATTGCGGGTAAGGGAACCTGGCAGTGTAGCCTTACGGCTTCACGCCAGGAACCCTATTACGAATGCGCGAGGCCCCGCTCCTCTCTCCTACTGGCCCGGCGACAGGGGGAAGAGGAGGGAGCCCCGCGGTGACGTCATGGGCCGCGGTGCAGGCTCCCGGAAGTGGGAACAGAATACTTGTCAAATTGTGGCACCGGAGGGGGAGAGGAGACAAATGAGCGGAAGTTCCACTTTTGGGTGGAACTCCGCTTTAAATGGTGTTTTTGGTTTGTGGTGCTCAAATGCAGTGTAGGTCCACTTTAATTTCTATTTCCCCTGGAAAGAAATACACAGATCTTATGAAAAGATAACAGACAGACACACACACACACACACACACACACACACACGATATTGCACACATATTACACACATGCACACACACCTCAACGGTGTATAGAGTAGATTTGAAATTTGGACTTGAGGTACCTAGATACATAGAAGAAAGTTTGCTGGTCACTGCTAGACTGGAGGTACTTTTAAGCCTTGTATACACAATAAGAATAATCACACAAAAGATTGTCTGTTTTTTTGCAATCCAGTCTCATATAGAAAGCCAATAGGTTATTCAAGCTCCAAAAATTCTCGTAGGACAGAATACAACTTTGGAAGCGATGTAATGTATTGTCTCGTATTCTTTAGTTTCCAAGCATTCGTGGTCTTGAGCATTCAGTTTTTTTTGCACAAACACTATACTAATTACACGAAAATCATTTGTTCTGTTAATGTACGAGGAACATTTTTGTGCTTGTCTCTGGTTATTTTCGCATGAACTGTGATCGACGCTCGAAAGCGGTGTACTAACAAAATAGATTATCGGGATGATTTCCCCATCCGATTTCATCATTGTGTGTACTAGACATTAAAGCAGGCCTTCAGTCATTTTTTTAAACTAACTTTTCATCTATTAAATCTTCTACCCTTGTTGTTTTAACTTCGGATAGTAAAACATTTTTTTCTGCCAGTAAATACCTTATACAGCCCACTTCCTGTTTTTCTGGTAAAAAGCTTAGCTTATGACATCATGCACAGCTTTCTCTCTCACTCTCATGAGAGTTTGCCAGGAAGGGAGGGGGGGATGAGTCATAAGAGGGCCAATGGGGACTGCAAAGCTAGAGGTGTGTTTCTATGTAAATCCAGGAAGTGAACAGGCAGCAGCTTCAGCTGCCCACAATTAAAATGGATGCAGCCAGACTGGAGGGAGATTTTGGCAGCATATTTGGCAAATACAGAATCGCAGTATATATATAAAATAATATGTAAAGTGGTTGTAGGGAAGCTTCAGAATTACAAATTATGTGAGCATACTGCAATTCCTCTTTAAAGTCAGCGGAGCAGTATACATTTGTCTACTTATCTAGCTACCAAGCCTGCATAAAGCAGTATTCTGTGCCAGTTTATCTCAGGGGGAATATGCTCAGATGTTTCCTTTGTCTTTAAATGCAGAAGGAGAATATGCAAGTTTCAATAATGACTGGTCGATGGACAGTCAGCAGCTTGCCATCAAATGTATGCAGGTAGGGTTTATTATTTTATATGCTCCTGTAACTTGAAGTACTATTCTTACAGTGGATTTCCAGGCACATAAAAAAAATAATCTATTAAATAATCTTATTATATAGAACTTGCATAAGTACTTGGATCTGACCTTATATAGGCCTTCTATCATCCTCTGATTAATTTACAGACTGGGAAAGGGTGGGTCTGCACACGAAGGCTGCCCATATATTATACAATTTGGATTTACCATAAGCATATAATATGAGGTCAAACCTAAATACTTTCATTTTGTATGCAATCAGGGAAGCCCTTGCATTACAAAGTTGAAGGTAAATATTTGGGAAATTGAATAAGAAAATTGTATAAAGCATGGGCAGCTTAAGGCCTCATTCACACAGGGGGTTTGATTTGCCTCTCTGAAGACTGAAACTCCTGGCATGAGAAAAGCTAGTTAAAAATACATGCTTACAGCCGTGTATTGCAGATGCGTTTGGGAGCATCAAGTGTTTGAGCATTAATGGGTTCCATTGGGCAGAACATTAACTTGTCCTGGCCATTGGAATGCATTAACATTTAAACTTACCTAGCGCTTAGACGCATTCAGAGTTTTTTTACCGCTCTTCATCTCTCCTGAGCGCTCATTTGATGTTTTTTTAGCTTGTGAATGCCACTCTTCTAATAAAACACCAATGTGTGCATGAACACATAAGCTAACACAGAGGTGCTTTTAGAGACTTAAAAAAAATAACAAAAAAATAAATAAAAGCGCACTTATTTTTTATAAGCCCAATGTGCATGTGGCCATAACCAATCAAATCTCTCTCATTTTGTACATTTCTGTCAATCTGAAATGGGGAACATGCTTACAAGAGGGGAAAACACAAAAATAGTACAGCAATGTTCTGCTGCTCCATCATTTTCTAGACATAGGCTGGGGTGGGTCCTGAACCAGGCTGTATTTGTTCAACCTCAGTATAGTCTGCAGAGAGGGGTTTCTAAATCACAAGACTGGCAAAGTGGAGTTTTCATAACCTTTTGAAAGCAAAGCTATACATACTGTATATCAATATTATAATTAGTGGATTGCCTGGAATACAGCCAATATTTAAATTTTGCATTTGATTGAACCCTGATTTCTCACATAATGTAAAACGTGACTAGCTCTAGTTTGTTTGCATCTCAAATCTTTATTGCTAAATCATGGCAGTAACAAATCTATGCCTAAAGCCTCGTACACACGACCGGTTTTCTCGGCAAGAAACTACAAGAAAACTGTTGGGAGAGCTTTCTTGCCGAGAAAACTGTTCGTGTGTATGGTTTCTTGTCGAAAAAACTGCCGGGAATCTCGACGAGAAAAATAGAGAACCTGCTCTCTATTTTCTCGTCAGGATTCTCGTCGGCCTGTTTCCCGATGAGAAAACCGGTCGTGTGTATGCTTTTCCGAGTCTTAAAAAAACGTGCATGCTCAGAATCAAGTACGAGACGGGAGCGCTCCTGGTAAAACTAGCGTTCGTAATGGAGATAGCACATTCGTCACGCTGTAACGAACTGAAAGCACGAAGACTGAAAAGCGCGAATCGTCTCTCCCCAAACTTTTACTAACACGCAGTAACACGAGATCAGCAAAAGCAGCCCAAGGGAATTGAACTTCCCCTTTATACTGCCGTCGTACGTGTTGTACGTCACCGCGCTTTACAACGACAAGATTATTGATTGACAGTGTGTATGGAAGGAAAGTTTGACAAGAATCTCGTCGAGAAAAACAACGGGTTTTTTTACGACGAGATTCTCGGTCGTGTGTACTATGCTTTAGTCAATGTTTTTGGGTTCCTTATTTAAAGGTAAAAAGTAAGGCTAGCCATACAAATTAATATTTCTCTTGTTCAACCTCGCAAGCTGAACAAAAGAAATCAACAGATTTCCCCATTCAGGCTAAGAGCATGCATTGAGCAAGCTCCTCAAATGATTGCAGTCACTGTTCGCACTGTTAGGCCGAGAGTTTTCCACCCCGCCACTTACATTTTCAGATCGAAGTGTGTCAAACTGAGTGGAGCCAACAGGGCCAATCTATGGCTTGAATTTCACATGATTCATCAGGAATAAATTCAAACCATGTATGACTAGCATAACAGATGAATTCTGCACTCTCCTGCATTGACTGAGAACATCATATCAGATGGAATTGCCCTATTACTATTTACAGCAATGGGCTGCCTGGCACCACTTTCAAACACCATTAAAAGACCCAACAGAAAATGTGTTCATTCACTGATGACAATGGAGAGAACAGCATAAAACATGCAATCATTATTGGTGCACAAGCGATTAACCCAAGATGTGACTGAAAATTGGTGTGCGAGGACAATGTTTTTTGATAAGAAAAAAAAAAAACATCTAAATAACAGCCTTATGAAGAAGAAAAATATGACTTGACCTTTGACATGACAAGAGCTTACCATCAGAACTTTAGCCCGATCTTGCAAAAACAAATCCTTGCCTTTAAATTACTACCTTGCTATGCCAATAACAGGCCCATCCAAGTATGCTGTATGATTATATGCCTCTTAAAGCATATTTCCACTGTTGCAGTCAAACTGGGATAACAACAACTTTATATATTTGTTACATGTTCCCATTGACATAGCATAACTTAAAAAATATTTAAATAATGTTAAATTATTATAAGCACCTTCTAAGTGCTTCTTACTTAAAAATCCTTACACCCCATCCCTACTTTGGGATATTTAGGAGGGCGCTCTGGAGTAATATTTAACATAGATTAACCTGGTCTTAAGCCGGCCATAGATGGCTCAAATCTTAAAGCAGAGTTCCGGCCAAAATAGGACTCTTAGACCCCTTTCACACTGAGGCGCTTTGCAGGCACTATAACGCTAAAAATAGCGCCTGCAAAGTGCCCTGAAAGAGCCGCTCCTTTCACTCCAGTGTGAAAGCACGAGGGAAAAAAAGTCCTGCTAGCCGCATCTTTGAGGCGCTGTAGGAGTGGTGAATACACGGCTCCTAAAGCGCCCCTGCCCATTGAAATCAATGGGCAGCGCTGGCAAAGCGCCGCTGCAGCGGCACTTTGCAAGCGGGTTTAACCCTTTTCAGCACCTAGGCGGGAGTTAAAAGTGCCCCGCTAGCGGCCAAATAGCGCCATGAAAACGACGGTAAAGCGCCGCTAAAAAAAGCAAAGCTAGGTGTAATTCTAAGTTTAGACAGCTAAAGGACTAATATTTCTAGATATGGCAATTCATGAATCCTGCAAATTACTAAAACAAGCTCCTCTGCTTATCCTTTTTGTCCCATCTAAATACCCATTTATCGGTTGAATTGAATGACCAAAAAGAGACCTGCAAAGTCCCCTCCTAACGTCTACTAACACTTCAATTAGGCTGTGCTAATAGTTTCCTCACCAATACATTGTTCGCAGTATCCTGAACTCAGATACCTTTTTTTTTGCTTGGGCAACATTGACACGAAAAAAAATATGTTTTATTTAGAGATAGAAACTATAGAGCAGCAAAACAAATGCAGTTAGTCTAAGACACTGGAGCCCAGGCACAAACATATTCAGTATCAATTGTGTATGATTAACCTCAGCAGTTTCAAGTTGTATGAAAGGCTATGACTATTCTCTAGTTCTGTGAATAAGAAGAAACGCCGGTGATCGGCTTTTTTTTCTCCTCACGCAGTCAGCGTGAGGAGGAAAAAAAAAAAAACGATTACCGATCTTCTGTTTACATCACGTGATCAGCTGTCATTTGTCGACAGCTGATCACGTGGTAAGGAATCGGGATCCAATCTGTGATCACCCGAGTCTCATTGACTCGGTGATCACAGCGCGCGCACTGCAGGGGGCGCGCAAAGGGGAGGATGTCTATTGACAGCCTCCTGGCAAAGTAGGTCTGTGCTGTATCCGCCATTCGGCTATAGCGCGGATCTGAAGGGGTTAAGATAAAAATACCCCTAGAATACTCATGCCAGTTGCAATGTAACACAGGTATGCTGTAAACTATGCCCAGTTTTCTGGTTGTGTAGCATTGTTCTCTTACTTTGTGAAATTCCTGCACAGCGCCGCCATCTCCAAGGAGGGCATCTGAAGCCACAGTGTCCCCCTTCCTGGAATCTGTGCTTGCTGGCTACCCAGCATGCACCTGCTGATCTCGAGTATGTGTAGTACGGTGCAATCCTGGTCAACTCGCCATGCCAAGCTGACCAAGATTTTCCATAGACACTAATGTTAAAATGTTATTGGAGCCGTGCCATGCCAAGCTGACCAAGAATTTATATAGTCGCCAATGTTAAATGTTACGGGAGCAGTGTCATGCCAGGCTGACCAAGATCTCCCAGGAGCCAATGCAAAACCGGAAATGACGTCCGCGGCCACTAAAGGAGGAAGTGAAATTAGATATAGGCTTAAATCAGGTAAGTGAACAGAAAAAAAAACATTTTCCAATTCATTTTAAGGATGCACATTAGTGCTGCATGATGAGGAGTGAAAAATGTGGGAGGAACTCCGCTTTAAATCTCAGTAGGGAGGCGAGATTCAAACCATTTATGAGCAGGCTGATTGACTTGGGTACAACCAGTATGTCAGATTTTTACAAGCAATTATTGCCAGCAGCTATAGCTGCTAGCAATAAATCACTGTGTTCTCCCGGCAGGGACAGCTCCCGGCAGGGACAGCTCCCCGCAGCGCCCCCTCCAGCCGGGAGAACACGATAAGCTCCGGCAGGAGGGATTCCCTCATCAATACTGATTGTGTTGATCGGGGAATCTAGCCATTTTCTTTCCTACAACCTGTGCTAGCAGAAAAAAATGTTAAATAAATCGCACCCTAAAGTCTGCCCTAGTCTGTGTGGGGACAGAACCACCATGAGACTCTCCAGAAATACCCTAGAATCAGTCTTGTCACCTTCTCCTTAGAAACATTTAAACAAAAATAAAAAGGAGGTGGTGTTCTTTTGGGGTTTGCATTTTTTTCTGCAGTATGCGGTGTGAATGGGGGCACAAACATATAGTGTGTTTTTCTCAAATTTGGTGGCAAAAGTGGAAATATGCTTTAAAATTCCATCTACAAAACACTAAATAGCCATTTGGATGTATCATGGAAATAAATATATATATATATATATATATATATTTATTTATTTTTTTTACACATACACACACAGTATATAGCTTAGATTTTACATGTTGTCAGGAGTTGCCCTTTAGTAAGCAAACCTTTAAAATTGTGTTTTCTCTTACTTATTTTCAGACCCCTTACTGTAGGAATGACAAGGCAACTGACTAACTCTACCACAGGGGGTAAGCACAACAATTATACACAGAAAACACTCTTCCACCTCATCTGAACCAGATTTTTTTTTAATCACTATTCATTGACAAGTTTAGAGATGCAGAAAGATCAATTAAAGGGGGTTCTGGTCTAAAAATTAATCTTGCACATCATATAGGCCAGCCTTTCTCAACCAGTGTGCCGCAGGATCAGGGGAAAGAAGGGCTGTCAGATGAGCCCGATCTCCCAATCCCCTGCCAAACTGTACATTAGCACTGTGAGAAGCTTTGTCAGCCTCAAACGTGAAAGTAAAGTGCAGGGGAGTGTGCTGTGCTCTCTGCTTCCCCCTACAGTGCAGTACCCAGCTGAATGAGGAAACTGGAAAGGTACTGTGCTAGAAGCTAGATTTGTTTTAAAAGGGCTTTATACACATGTCTGTCTGTGTGTGTGCGTGTGCCTGTGTGTGCATGTGCCTGTGCGTGCGTGTGCATGCGCGTGCCTTTTGATCCTGACCCCCCCCAATTCCTGTACCATCAGAACTGCTTTTGTAGGGCTTGTTTGTTATAACAGCAAGGACTGCTACTCCGCTGAAAAGCAATCCATGCACAGATTGCATTTCAGAGGCATTTGCCAAGCAGTAAAGAGGCATTATGTTGCCTCCTTACCACCTGTTTTAAGCCCATAAATGCAGAATCACTACACCGCAACCGTGCAATGCACACAGTTGCGGGGTAGTTGCAGTGCAGCCCCATTCACCCTGTGTATACCTCCAGCTGCAGCCACAGCATGTGTACACCCCCAGCTGTTGCCTCTGCAGCTAAAGTGGGAGAAGTTGGGGGTGGTAAAAACAGCTCAACCATGTGGTTTTACTACCCCTCCAACCTGACATGTGAACAAGCCCTTGGTTCACATCTGTGTGGCTGCGTGTAGGGCAGCTTATTCATTTCAATGGGCTTCCCTACCCACAAAAATGCAAAGAAGTCCCCGACCTTTTTTTTTTTAAATAGCACTGCACCTAAAGCACCCCACATTTTCCAATGTGTGGGGTACCATTAAAAATTAATGGCACCCCTAAAGATCAGAGCATTTGTCTGTGTGTCAGGAATGAGCACGATTTTGCGCGTGAGACGCACAGTAACGTGAACCAAGCCTTGGACTGGGGTGCCTCAAGACTGAAAATACTTTTTAAGGGCGCCCCGACTGGAAAAAAGGTTGAGAAACACGGATATAGGCCAGTACAGGGTGCATTTGGCTGCAGTTGTTGATCCACTTCCTACCTACACAACCTTGCCAGATAAGATTCTCTTTAGAGAAAGTAAGTCATGAGATTTACAGATACAGTACCTGTATTCTCTTTCTTGCAGTATTTCAACAGGATCCAGTCCCTGAGGCTTCTGAATGGGGCTGATGCGGTTCTGTTTCTGCTGGAGCTGTACAATAGGAGCTGGCTGCCCAGGAGTCGGCTGGGGAACTGATGGACCTGGCAGAGCAACAGTGGGAGCAGCTGTAGGTGGTGCTGGTGATGGCCTTCCACTAGGGGGTGGCACAGCAAGTTTCTGAGGAGTGCTTGATACACCAAGATCAGTAGTTTGCCCTGATAAAAATAAATAAAAAAAAGCTCAAAAGGCCACTAGACAATCACACTAAAATATTTAAAGTAATTTTAATATCTATGTACAGTTTGAGTCTGTTGGATGTAAAAAGACAGAGGATCCAATTAAATAAATTATATAAAAAACAATGTTTGATATAATGACAACTAACAAAGGAGATATTCTTTTAGACATAGAATACAAATATAACATTTTACATAAAAAGCAATGTTAGTCTTTCTTGTGACAACACTACTTCTAAGCACTGTTTGACATACAAGGTGTGAACCATATCTGAGATTTACCTTCTGCCCATGGTTTAGGAGCCATGCTAGCTGCATGCCCAGCCATTCCTGGAGCTGGTCCTGTCCCGGAAGGGGGAACTCCCATTGTATGCATTCCCATACCTTCATAAAAGGAAAATTAATGAAAACTGCAGAAAGGTATGACTAAACACATGCTAAACAATGTACTTAGCAAGCACATAATAAAGAAACCCATCAATCACTGAAGCAGTGTGAAGTCCCCCCCCCCCCCCCCCTTTCAAGCATTTCACAATCATTCTTGGTCTTAAGTGGACCTTCATCCTCATTAACATTCAGCTGCCTTGCCTCCTTCCCCACTCATTCTCTTAGCAAGGGCCATTTTCTTCTTCTTTACAACATACTTTGTGCAGCAAAGATCCACTTTTGCTTTCCTCGCCTAGGGGAGACGTTCTTCCCGCCCTCTGCAGGTGCATAGATGTGCCCCTTGCTGAACCCCCTGCAGTTTGCCTTTAAAGCAAACCGGTCAGTGGAGGGTGACAGCAACATGGGTCTGAACTACATCTTACAACATTTTGACTCCCCATGAATGTATGCACCAATCCAGTTTGTGTATTTGAGCTTGGCATTCCACAATATTACCCGAGAAATCCTCCACTCCAAACTCACCCACCTCACTGTGCCCACCTCTACCTGCCAGTGAATTACCAAACTTCTTGACAGACCGGAAACAGCAGGTGAGACCAGGGAAAAATCATATCCAACCACTGGACAATCAGTACTGGTGCTCCCCAAGGATGTGACGTGGAAGGCAAAACCGTCATCCATCTAATCCGAGATGGCGACAAGTCAGCATACAGGCATGAAACAGAACTGCTGCCCCTGTGGTGCAGTCCTAACAACCTGGAGTTTAACCACTTCCATACTGGGCACTTATACAGCTTTCTGCCCAGACCAATTTTCAGCTTTCTGCGCTGTTGCACTTTGAATGACAATTGCGCGGTTGTGCTACACTGTACCCAAACTAAATTTTTATAATTTTGTTCCCACAAATAGAGCTTTCTTTTGGTGGTATTTGATCACCTCTGCGATTTTTTTTTCTGCTAATTTTTTTTTAAAAAGACCGAAAATTTTGAAAAAAAAAAATAAATTTTTTTTTTTTAGTTACAAAACTTTGTAAATAAGTACGTTTTCTCCTTCACTGAAGGGCACTGATGGGGCTGCACTGACGGGCACTGATAAGGTGGCACGGATGGGCACCGATAGGCGGCACGGATGGGCACCGATAGGCGGCACTGTACTGTAATGTGTTACTAATGGATGCCAATCAGTGCCAAACAATAATGCCTGCCAATCAGTGATGCCCATTGTGGGCACTGATTGGCATCCATTGTGGGCACTGATTGGCATCCATTAGGGGCACAGAATGGCATCCCTGGTGGTCTAGGGAGGCATACCTGGTGGTGGGCATCCCTGGTGGTCCAGTGGCATCCTGGGGGGGGGGCTGCGCTGATAATCGATCAGCACAAACCCCCTCTGTCAGAGGAGCAGCCGATCGGCTCGCGTCTGACAGACGCGAGTGAGGAAAAGCCGATGACCGGCTTTTCCTGTTTACATCGTGATCAGCCGTGATTGGACACGGCTGATCACGTGTTACAGAGTCTCTGTCGGAGATTCTTTACCTAGATCGGTGTTGCGGGGTGTCAGACTGACACCCTGCAACAACGATCGCCGCGATGCGCGCCCCGGGGGCGCGCAGCGGCTCAAAATCCTGAGGACGTCATATGACATCCAGTCAGGATTTTGAAACCACTTTGCCGCCGTCAATCCGCTATAGGGCGGGCGGCAAGTGGTTAAACACACTCAAGAAGTTAATAGTGGTGTAAAGCGCTGCGCAAACTGTTGGCGCTATATAAATCCTGTATAATAATAATAATAATAATAATAATAATAATAATAATAGTGGGTTGCAGGAGAAGACCCTCTCACACCATATTTAACAGTACTGTGTCAACTGCAGACTTTCAGATTTATAGATCTATATATTTCC
Source organism: Rana muscosa (assembly GCA_029206835.1). NCBI lineage: Eukaryota > Metazoa > Chordata > Amphibia > Anura > Ranidae > Rana > Rana muscosa. The sequence continues at coordinate 737,034,450 of CM055116.1, forward strand.
CAGGACCTGAAGTGGACATCCAATATCAACACAATCCTCAAAACCCCCCAGCAAGAGATGCATTTCCTGCGCCTGCTCAGAAGTTCAAGATCTGCTGATAGAATTGTATACAGTACTGCAGTAATCAAGTGTGTTCCATGCACGACCATCACTGTTTGGTTCAGTCTCCAAACAGTATAGGAACAGACTACAGCAGACAGTCAGGTTGGTAAAAAATAAATAATTGGTGCTGATCTGCCTACAATCCAGGATTTCTACAGCTCCCAAAACAGGAAACAGGCAGAGAAGATCACCAAAGACTCCACACATCCTGGACATTATCTGACTTAACTGCTCCCCCCTCTGGTAAGAGTGTACACCCACACAATCTGACTTACAGGTTTCTTCTCCCAAGCCACTAAAGTTAAACTATCAAAGATCTGAATTACCATTTGTACTCCCTACTACTTCAGTTATTAGATGTTTAGGCTTCATGTACACAGGGTGCTTTTACAATCTCTCCTGAATGATTTAACTTGACAGATAGTTACCGACGTCTAAACCGTCTGTTTTGCTGCGTTACCGCGTTTGGCGCTTGAAATGCTTGTAAACGCAGCTTCTGAACAAATTTTTTTGTGTTCCAAAAAATGCCTCTAAACTCAACTGCCTAGAAACGACTGTAAACGACCCTGTGTACACGTACTGATAAGATAACATGGAGGAGAGTTCAGGAGCAGTTGAAAAAAAAAACTCCCAACTGCTCCTAAACGTCCGTTTACCAGCAGCAGTGTACACGAGGCCTTACAGGTTTTGTAGGGAGACACTTTTTTGTATAATATGTAGCACCACCCCCGAAGGAGCCACTGGTTAAATTTTGGGTTCTCTGTTCTGCGCCTCGACTCCAAGAACAACCTTAGCCCCCCCCCCCCCCGGTACACCTGGTTGAATAAAATTAGTACAAGCACAATTTACAGCACAAGTGAGAAATACCTTTCGCCTGGCTGTGGGATATGGCAATAAACACACACACACACACACCTGTTTAGTGATAAATACGCTTAATCTATTGATTGACTATTATAGTGTAAGTAACATTTAAACCGGATTAAACACTCAGCAGGCAGGTTAGCAATAAACAATGCATATAAACTTTACATGCAACAAGGGTATTTATAAATCCACACTAGGTTTTGAGTGCACTCAAACGAAAAGACAGAGGTATAGTACCCCTTTAAACAGGCCAGCAGATAGAGCTTCAAGGTAGTTACAACTAGGGGCAGTCCTTAGTCCTAAGTTTCGTTGGAGCTCGTTGGCGCACGTTGCGGCCATCAGTAAGGACTTCAGGCAGTATTAGAGCTATGGGGTCACTGGTTAAGTAGCTCCTAGTGACTTTATTCCCTAGCAGTGGTAGCAATATTTTGGCCGCAATGCCCGCTTACCAGTCCCAGCAACACTGATTTAGTCGCCTCTTCGATCAGGCATCAACTCGCTTAGGTTGACTCTGGCAGGCAGCACAGCAAACACAGCATCCTGGGAGTGGCTTCGGCTCTCCACGATCTGGTCCCAGAACTGCTTCCCCACACTGTAGTAGCTTCGTCCTCTCTCCACACTGTCCCCGATAACTCGCTGCAGACTTGGGAAATTCCCAAAATGGCTGTGGATTTTTGCCAACTCAGGCTCGGTCTCTTTCTCTGGCTGACAATCTTGGGCACAGTTGTTCTCTCCTCACTGTCTCTGCACTGTCATGTCAGAGCCTTTTCTTTTCCACTCCTGGGCTACTAGACTCTCTCTCTCTCCCTCTTCCTCTGAAAAACACCTCAGCCTCCTCGGTCTTTTATATGTCTCTCTCCGATGCTGTACCTCAGACAGCTCTCCTCAGATGTTTTTACCTCAGACAGCTCTCCTTACTGTTAAGTGTCACTGTGTCCCAGCAAAGGACTTTTTGAGCATTGGTATCTCCCTCTCTTTTAAGCAATCTTCTCTCCTCAGTGTCCTGTCAGCCCTCTCTCTTTCTTTTCTCCCCAGTCATTCCCCTCCTCCTCTGTCCAGCCCTTCCTGACACTCCCCTTTTTTTTTCTCAGTCAGCTTTTTGTTTGAGTTTTCTGGAAGAACAAGTCAGCATCTCTCTGTCTCCATCTTGTGGCCAAAAGGAGAAATTGCATTACAAAAATGCCTGCTACAATTAGAATGTGCATCTAGTAACTGTAAAACATGACTAGATTTGTATTTGTACCGTTTCAATTATGGTGTTTGTGTGTAAAGGTCTTGTATGTGGTACACACAGTGCCTTGAAAAAGTATTCATACTCCTTGAAATTTTCCACATTTTGTCATGTTACAACTAAAAATTTAAATGCATTTCATTGGGATTTTATGTGATAGACCAACACAAAGTGACACATAATTGTGAAGTGGAAGTAAAACGATGAATGGTTTCTAAATTTTTTACAAATAAATATGTGAAAAGTATGGCCTACATTTGTATTTAGCCCCCTTTACTCTGATGCCCCTAACTAAAATCTAGTGGAACCAATTGCCTTCAGAAGTCACCTAATTAGTAAATAGAGTCCACCTGTGTGTAATTGTGTAATTTAATCTCAGTATAAATACAGCTGTTGTGTGAGGCCCTCAGGAGTTTATTTGAGAACCTTAGTAAACAAACAGCATCATGAAGACCAAGGAACACACCAGACAGGTCAGCGATAAAGATGTGGAGAAGTTTAAAGCAGGGTTAGGTTATAAAAAAATACCCCAAGCTTTGAATGCCTCAAGGAGCACTGTTCAATCCATCATCCAAAAATGGAAAGAGTATGGCGCAACTACAAACCTACCATGACATGGCCGTCCATCTAAACTGACAGGCCAGGCAAAGAGAGCATTAATCAAAGCAGCCAAGAGGCCCATGATAACTCTGGAAGAGCTTCAGAGATGCACAGCTCAGGAGGGAGAATCTGTCCACAGGACAACTATTAGTCCTGCACTCCACAAATCTGGTCTCTATGCAAGAGTGGCAAGAAGGAAGCCACGGTTGAAAGAAAGTCCCGTTTGCAGTTTGTGAGAAGCCATGTGGGGGACACACCTCAAACATGTGGAAGAAGATGAACTGGTCAGATGAGACCAAAATGTACCTTTTAAGCCTGAAAGCAAAACGCTATGTGTGGCAGAAAACTATTTTGCAAAGAAGAATAGGCAAAAATTTCACTCTCTAGATGGGTAGAGCTGGTAGAGACATTCCCAAAAAGACTTGCAGCTGTAATTGCAGCGAAAGGTGGTTCTACAAAAGTATTGACTCAGGGGGGCTGAATACAAATGCACGCCACACTTTTCACATATTTGTACAAAAAAAAATTCAAAACCATTTATCATTTTGCTTCCACTTTAAAACTATGTGCCATTTTGTGTTGGTCTATCACATAAATTCCCAATAAAATACATTTACATTTTTGGTTGTAACATGACAAAATGTGGAAAATTTCAAGGGGTACGAATACCTTTTCAAGGCACTGTACTTTGCCAATAAAGCAGATTCTGATTTGGACTTCCTATAATATATATATATATATATATATATATATATATATATATATATATATATATATATATATACACACATACACACACAGTGCCTTGCGAAAGTATTCGGCCCCCTTGAACTTTTCATCCTTTTGCCACATTTCAGGCTTCAAACATAAAGATATAAAATTTTAATTTTTTGTGAAGAATCACCAACAAGTGGGACACAATTGTGAAGTGGAACGAAATCTATTGTTTTTTTGAAACTTTTTTAACTAAGAAAAAAATGAAAAGTGGGGCGTGCAAAATTATTTCGGCCCCCTTGCGTTAATACTTTGTAGAGCCACCTTTTGCTGCGATTACAGCTGCAAGTCACTTGGGGTATGTCTCTATCAGTTTTGCACATCGAGAGACTGAAATTATTGCCCATTCTTCCTTGCAAAACAGCTCGAGCTCAGTGAGGTTGGATGGAGAGCGTTTGTGAACAGCAGTTTTCAGCTCTTTCCACAGATTCTCGATTGGATTCAGGTCTGGACTTTGACTTGGCCATTCTAACACCTGGATACGTTTATTTGTGAACCATTCCTTTGTAGATTTTGCTGTATGTTTGGGATCATTGTCTTGTTGGAAGATAAATCTCTGTCCCAGTCTCAGGTCTTTTGCAGACTCCAACAGGTTTTCATCCAGAATGGTCCTGTATTTGGCTGCATCCATCTTCCCCTCAATTTTAACCATCTTCCCTGTCCCTGCTGAAGAAAAGCAGGCCCAAATCATGATGCTGCCACCACCATGTTTGACAGTGGGGATGGTGTGTTGAGGGTGATGAGCTGTGTTGCTTTTACGCCAAACATATCGTTTTGCATTGTGGCCAAAAAGTTCGATTTTGGTTTCATCGGACCAGAGCACCTTCTTCCACATGTTTGGTGTGTCTCCCAGGTGGCTTGTGGCAAACTTTAGACGAGACTTTTTATGGATATCTTTGAGAAATGGCTTTCTTCTTGCCACTCTTCCATAAAGGCCAGATTTGTGCAGTGTACGACTGATTGTTGTCCTGTGGACAGACTCTCCCACCTCAGCTGTAGTTCTCTGCAGTTCATCCAGAGTGATGATGGGCCTCTTGGCTGCATCTCTGATCAGTCTTCTCCTTGTCTGAGCTGAAAGTTTAGAGGGACAGCCAGGTCTTGGTAGATTTGCAGTGGTCTGATACTCCTTCCATTTCAAAATGATCGCTTGCACAGTGCTCCTTGGGATGTTTAATGCTTGAGAAATCTTTTTGTATCCAAATCCAGCTTTAAACTTCTCCACAACAGTATTACGGACCTGCCTGGTGTGTTCCTTGGTCTTCATGATGTTCTCTGCGCTTTCAACAGAACCCTGAGACTATCACAGAGCAGGTGCATTTATACAGAGACTTGATTACACACAGGTGGATTCTATTTATCACCATCAGTCATTTAGGCCTGGTTCACACTGGGGCGACAAACGCTCCGACATTAGGAGCTCATGTCGCATGACGTGTGAAAATCAATGAATCCCTATGAGAGCCGTCTTAACTGGTCCGACACAAGTCGGTCCGACATTAAAAATGCTCCCTGTACTACTTCTGTCCGACTTTGATCCTACTTCAGCCCATTGAATATCATTGAAGTCGGATCAAAGTAGGATCCTTGTCCTAACCATCCGACATTTGACATCCGACATGGTGATTACAGCAGCAGTAAAAGGAATTTATCTCACCCTGGGATTGTTTTGATTGGTCAAAGGACAAGTCAGACTAGCACAATGTCGGATCAAAGTAGTATCCTGTTCATGAATGTCGGATGGATGTCGGACCAATGTCGGACCAATGTAGGACAGATGTCGCAGAGCAAAGTAGGATGAAAGTCGTGTCGTATAGTGTGAACCCAGCCTTAGGACAACATTGGATCATTAAGAGATCCTCGCTGAACTTCTGGAGTGAGTTTGCTGCACTGAAAGTAAAGGGGCCGAATAATTTTGCACGCACCACTTTTCAGTTTTTTATTTGCTAAAAAAGTTTAAAATATCCAATAGATTTCGTTCCACTTCACAATTATGTCCCACTTGTTGGTGATTCTTCACAAAAAATTAAAATTTTATATCTTTATGTTTGAAGCCTGAAATGTGGCAAAATGATGAAAAGTTCAAGGGGGCCGAATACTTGCAAAAGGGGGCCGAATACTCGCAAGGCACTGTGTGTGTGTGTGTATGTATATATATATATATATATATAAATATATATATATATATATATACACACATACATACATACATACATATATATATATATATACACACACACACACACACACACACATATATATATATATATATATATATATATATATATATATATATATATATATAAAGCAGATTCTGATTTGGACTTACTATAATAAAATAGGTACATATATATATATATATATATACACACACACACACACACATACACATATATATATATATATATACACACATATATATATATATATATATATATATATATACATATATACATACATACATACGTTATTTTTAATTTATTTTTAAGACGTCAGCTAAAATTGAAATAAAAAAACAAAATCTAAATCAGCATGCAGATCTAATTGTCAAATGACAGTTCTGTATCACACATACAAGGGAATGCAGACACCCCAAATGCCATCGTTATCTCTCCACAACATTAACAAAAAGAAGCAGGGAAAAATTTGCCCCTCAAAAGTATTTGGCCGGGAGTGTTTGCAGAGGCATTGGATTAACATAACCATTTTGCATAGTCAAATAGGATCATTATCAATCAGGTAAGCAGATGATCAACTGCTCATATTTAGACACCGTAAAGTGGAATTCCAAGCGTCAAGTCTAAAACTGCTCCCATTCCACTCCTAACTCCTGTACTAATTACCCTGTAAAAGGAAGATGCTTATACTTATCAATTCCCAAGGTGCTCCAGCAGGGCTGGACTGAAAAAAAATTTGACCCTGGACTTCATCCAGACCGGCCCACTTTAATTCAATAAAATGCTGCCCCCCACACACCAAAAAAATCACGCCCACCAAAAAGCCCCTACATCCATTATTGTATATCATGAGAGGGTGAGAGAGAGGGGAATGAGAGAGAGGGAGGATTGAGGGAAAGGGGGTTAGAGGGGGTGGGTGAGAGAAGGAGGATGAGTGTAAGAGACAGGGGGTGAGTGTAAAAGAGAGGGGGTGAGTGTAGGACCCCTTTCACACTGAGGCGTTTTTCAGGCGCTTTTGGGCTAAAAATAGCACCTGTAAAGCGCCTGAAAAACGCCTCCGCTGCAGTCCCAGTGTGAAAGCCTGAGTGCTTTCACACTGGGGCGCTGCCAGGGCGTTAAAAAAACGTCCTCCAAGCAGCATCTTTGGGGGCGGTGGAGGAGCGGTGTACACACCGCTCCTGCCCATTGAAATGAATGGCCACCGCTGCTGAAGCGCCTGCAAAGCACTTCGGCAGCAGCTCTACACGAGCGCATTTAACCTTTAATTCGGCTGCTAGCGGGGGTTAAAAGCGCCTGCTAGAAGCCGAATAGCGTAGCTAAAACGACAGTAAAGTGCTGCTAAAACTAGCTGCGTTTTACCGTCAATGCCCGCCCCAGTGTGAAAGCAGCCTAAGAGTCAGGGAGTGAATGAGACAGAGGGGGGGGGGTGCTGAGAGACAGAGGGGGGGGTGCTGAGAGAGAGAGGGGGGGTGCTGAGAGACAGAGGAGGGGGCTTAAAGAGGGGGGGGGACTGAGAGACAGAGGTGGGGGGACTGAGAGACAGAGGTGGGGGGACTGAGAGACAGAGGTGGGGGGACTGAGAGACAGAGGTGGGGGGACTGAAAGACAGAGGGGGGGACTGAAAGACAGAGGGGGGGACTGAGAGACAGTCCCTCCTTTGCTCACCCACTGCTTTCTCAGTGTTCTGGCATGTTTGTGTAGGATGCCGGGTACCTGATGGCCAGCAGCGCCGAGTCTCCCTCTTGATCCGGGGCGTGCTCTCGCTGCTCTGCTCCTTACAGCGGCGCATGTTCTCTTCCTCCGAGCTCCCAGTCAGCCTGCCCTCTGGTCCAGGCCGCATAGTTCCTGGACCAGAGAGGAGGTGGAGGAATCAAGGTTCTGGGAGCGCTGGGGTGGCCGCGCTCGCTCCTGTTCGCCTCTTCGGTGGTCAGGGAGGGGGTGGAGCTCTTCTCCCTCCTCGGCTTTTACATCCAACTTCTCTCCTCGCTGGCCACCTTCCCCGAATCCCCGCCGCTGCCGCCGAACTCTGCATAAAAAAACGTCCCACAAAAAAAAAAAACTCCCGGTAGTCCCAATGGCCAGTCCACCCCTGTGCTCCAGTCCAGTCACGTGCTCTCCCCAGCAGCCAGTTTCAGGGAGGAGAGAGCGCCAACAGCTGCATAGCCTTGGGCAGCAAAGCCACTCATAGACTTACTATGTCGGCTGTCCTTTCCTCTGCTGAAGTTGCCGCTGTGAGCCAATCACATGACTGGATTGGAGCACCTGGCCATAGGCAAATTTAAGCATCTTCCTTCTACATGGTAGTTGGCATAGGAATTAGAAGGAAGGGAGGGGGTGGGATGACAGAAAAGGAGACATGGGATAAAATTGCCTTCATGCTATATTTTAAGGAAAGAGTAAACTTGAAGCAAGCCTGATCACTTACCCGGAGGTTTGTAATTACCAAGGGGTTGCTGTGGTGGTGGCTGCTGTTGTGCTTGAGGCGGTTGCTGTGGTGGTGGTTGTTGCTGAATTGCGGGCAATGTCCTCTTTCCCTGTACAGCTAGTTGCAGATTTTCAGACAATGGCTGTCCTCTGGCTAACATCTTATAAGCCAATATTTGTGCACGAAGCTGGTGAAGTTGCACCTGGCTAAATGCTGAGGGACCACGACTTGGCTGGCTTATCACTTGCTGCTCCCCTTGTATCATGAGTCCAGGCTGAGCTGGTGGTATTTGTGGGGGTGTTGGGCCTCCACCTGACATTGGACTTGACACATGTTCTGGAGCCCCCAAGGGGGATGGATGAGGAGACATGTACCCTAAAAAGGGAAACAAAAAAAAAAAACACATCAAAATATATAATGTCAAGACACTCTATTAACTGTTAAATGACACTAAGCATTTGCCTATAAATGCATGTCAGCCTGTGTCAACCTGTCAAAATGACCACAATGTATACATTTTAAGTGTGTTTTAACCAGGTACCTTGGGGGTTATGCCATAGGGCCTTTCTTCCCCCCCTGCTGCCACTCCTCTTGGAAATTCCACACTATAAAAACCGCTGGGACTGAGAAGTAGCTGCAAATTTTTTTACTATACAGTTGTGTGGCTCCTTCTGTGTGTGATGAACTGTGTGTTCATTCGAAAAAGGTAGGCGTCGGGTTTAGCGGCTCCTACCTCCGCTCTCCATCCTGACAGAGGGGAGAGGAGGAGGAGGATATGGAGGGTGACACAGAGCGCAGAGGGGGACATGGAGGGTGACACGGAGCAAGGACAGAATAACGGAGGAGGACAACAGCAGCACGGAGGGGGGACAGGGAGCGCGGGGGGGGAGCAGAATAATAGAGGAGGACAGCAGCAGCACGGAGGGGGGACACGGAGCACGGGGGAGAGCAGAATAAAAGGAGGAGGACAGCAGCAGCACGGAAGGGGGACACGGAGCGCTTGTAACTCCCCCCGCCGCACAGATCATCCCTGACTGCCCAAGTATCGGGTGAAGCATCGGAGCATTTTCCCCGAGTACAAGTACTCGGGGAAATGCTTGGTATCGGTAGCGATACCGATACTAGCATCGGTACAACCCTAATTATATATATATATATATATATGATGCCCAGTAAAATTAGTCACACTCCAGTATATATACACTCCAGTCTCCACTCCAGCACAACTCTTGCTGCAGACTATCGCTCCTCAGCTCCTACAGCACTTCAATTACTTGAACTTCCAAAAGTCCTATAGCAAAAAGTAAAAGATAGTGTTTTTTTCAAAATTGTCACTCTTTTTTTGCTTATAGCGTAAGACGTGATTAAGAGGTGATTAAATATCACCAAAAGAAAGCTTAATTTGTGGGGAAAAAAAAGGACATCAATATTGTTTGGGTACAACATCGCACGACCGCGCAATTGTCAGTTAAAGCAACGCAGTGCCGTATCGCAAAAAATGGCCCCATCATTGAGCAGCCAAATCTTCCGGGGCTAAAGTGGTTAATAGCCATTTAAATCCCTTTGTGTCAACTTGTGTGCATGTTATCAGGCCAAAATCACCAGGGTATGTAATCTTTAATCAGGGTGATTTGGATAGTTTCTGTTGTGATTAGGATTTAAAAAGAGTAAACACATTTGATTGATAATAAATGGCTTCAGCCAAACACTAACCAGAAGTGAAAGAAAAGTTTTTGTGTTATCATTCATATTCTCTGAAAAATGACCAAGAAATCATAAATTTTGCAAGGGTATGTAAACTTATGAGCACAACTATTACATAATTATTTATCCATTAAAGGATATGTTCACCTTTGGAACATGTTACACCTCTATTTAGGGTGCAAACATGTCTCAGCAGTGCCCCCAAACCCCACCCTTTCCCTGTTACAGCAAGTGGAGGCTCTGCAGTTGGGGTCTCATTTTAAAATCAACTCTGCCCACACAGCCACATCATTAGTTCAAAGGGATCTGTGAGTGAAGAAACTGCAAGTTCTGCCTGCCACCGCAGCAGATGTACTTCAAGATTTAATGGACCATTGAATCTTCCTACAGCCTCCAAACTGAAAGCCCATACAGAAGTATGGACATGAAAGTTGGAGGGAAGGAGAGTGTGCAAGAGCCTGCCATTGTACCTGCAATATATTGTTCGTGGATCCCTCTTCAGCTCTCCTGGCTCCTCCCTCTAGACGAGTGCCCCCACAGCAAGCAGCTTGCTATGGGGGCACCCGAGTCAAGCCGCAGCGCAGTGTGTCCATTCAGAGACGGAGTCCTGGCTAGGCTACACCCTCTCTCTCTCCTCATTGACTCACTGACTTTGATTGACATCTTCAGGAGCCAGATCTTGAATTACTTATATTTTTTGCATATATCGATTTGTATCATATAATTCATACATTGTCAGCCCCCTCAGCCCCCCCTAATACTTACATAAGCCCCATCTCGATCCACTGATATGCTGGAGAGACTTGGCTGCCCGAGACTCTCACTCCTGATTGGCTGAGACAGCAGCAGGGTGCCATTGGCTCAGGCTGCTATCAAAGTCAGTGAGCCAAGGAGGAGAAAAAGAGGGGTAAGGGCCGAACAGTGGCTTTGTGTCTAAATGGACACACAAAGCAGCAGCTCAGGTGCTTCCATAGCAAGCTGCTTGCTGTAGGGGCACTCAGCAGGAGAGAGGGGCTAGGGGAACCGGGGAGTGACCCGAGAAGAGGAGGACCTGGGCTGCTCTGTGCAAATCCACTACACAGAGCAGGTAAGTACTGTATAACGTTTGTTATTTTTAAATAAAAAAAAATGAGACACTGACAGGATTTATATATTAACGTGTGAATTTTTATGTATATCATAATTTATTTGGCACATGAATTAGATTTAGTTTTTATGCACTTTATGGGAGGCAGAAAGGTTTTATTCAATATTTATTTTTGATTACTGGTATAAATTGGTAGTTTTTAGGTTTAGTATTGTTGTCACGTGGCGTACAGGTCTATTGTACAATAATATAAAAAAAAAAATCGGTGCCTCGCCAAAAATCATTCTGCTTGTTTCAGCTATTTGCATGACAAAATTTAAACCTTGCATGGCGATTTGATATTAAGCTCTGGGCAGACTTATTTGCAAAGTAATTCTTTAAAAGGACTTTTTAGAAAAAATTAGTATTTCTTTAAATTGCCTTACCTTTCTGCTATTTCTTTATCTCTTTTTTTTTTTTTTTGTAAAGTATGGGACCCAATATATTAAATAAAAGGGTGAATGGTTGATTAAAGAAGACTCTCATGTTCATATTTATGTAGCCATAGTATAGCAATAACTAAATACAATTTCAGGGGTGATTTTAAGACAAGGAATGAAGGAAAATGAAGGAAGAAAGAAAAAAAAAAAACACTTCCGACGTAGATAAGAAGTAATCATGGTGTGTCTTTCATCTGCTGCATTAAAGAGGTTGTAAACCTCCCTTTGCAAGTTGAACCTATAGGTAAGCCCAGAAGAAGGCGTAATCATAATTCTGACTATAGTTCATTTGTGCACCACAAACTTGCAACTACCTGTACTAGCTTTAGATAATAGTCCCATGCTATATTTTCAGCCTTGACTTCTGCCCAAATTGAGATTAACACACCATAAAATAAATATGGCCAAACTTCTCTTCTGGATTACAGGAGTGCACTTACTTTTGCTCTCATGTGATCCAGAGTCAGCTGATAGCTAAAGCCCGCTGTCAGTTGAGGTTGCAGCGCCACACCAGGCTATAAAAAGGATCCCCGGCCATATTGTCAGGATCCACCCAGCTGCCTGATTGACCAATTGATGCGACTGCGCCTATGACCGTCGGAGGCCCGGGCGCGACTTTATGACGTCACGCCGGGTTCCCGTATGTAAACAAAGCCGTGATCTCGGCTGTCAGCATGAGATCAGAATTTTTTTTTTTTACCGATCTCATGCTTTCCAGCCTGGAGGAGAGATGTGGGGTCTTATTGACCCTGCATCTCTCCATAAAGGGGACCTGTCACAATAGATTATTACAAGGGATGTTTACATTCCTTGTAATAGGAAAAAAAGTGATCAAAAAAACAAAAAAGTAAAAAACAAAAAAAATAATAATAAAAAAAAAATTTAAACGCCCCTGTCCCCGGTAGCTCGCGATCAGAAGCAAACACACACGCAAGTCCCGCCCACATATGTAAACGCCGTTAAAACCACACGTGAGGTATTGCTGCGTGCGTTCGAATGAGTGCAACAATTCTAGCATTAGACCTTCTCTGTAATGCGAAAATGGTAACGTGTAAAAAAAATTAAAGCATCGCCTAGGGAGATTTTTAAAGTACTGAAGTTTGGTGTCATTCCATGACTGTGCGCAATTTTAAAGCGTGACATGTTAGGTATCTATTTACTCAGCATAACAACATCTTTCACATTATACAAAAAGATTGGGCTAACTTTACTGTTTTGTAGTTTTTTTAATTCATGAAACCATTTTTTTTCCAAAAAAAAAAAGCATTTGAAAATTTATTGCGCAAATACAGAGCGAGATATGACTGCCATTTTATTCCCCAGGGTGTCTGCTAAAAAAACATATATAATGTTTGGGGGTCCTAAGTAATTTTATAGCCATAAAATTATGATTTTTACATGAAGGAGAGAAGTGTCAGAATAGGCCCAGTGCTGAAGTGGTTAATATTAGGACACTTACCTGTCCTGGAGTCCAGCGACGTCGGCAACAGAAGACGAGCAATCGCTCGACACTCTGCTGCCCCCACCGCCATCCTCGGTGAGGGAACCAGGAAGTGAAGCTTTGCGGCTTCACTGCCCGGTCCCCTACGGCGCATGCGCTAATCACGCTGCGCCGAGTTCACTGGTCCCCGCTGTATTCTGGGAGCCATGTGTTTCCCTGAACACAACGGGGGGGTTGGGGCGGGAAGTGACGCACTACCCGCAGAGTGGACTCCCGGAAGTGGGTGCAAATACCTGTTTTAGACAGGTATCTGCACCCCCTCCCCCCTGAAGGGTGCCAAATGTGACACCGGAGGGGGGGGTGGGTTCCGATAAGCGGAAGTTCCACTTTAGGGTGGAGCTCTGCTTTAACTCTGAGAACTGAGCAATCACTGGTCATGTGATGGCTCAGTCCTGCAGCATAAATCTAAGTAGAGGTGTTTGTTTTTCTAAATACCCCAAACTTCTTTGACACTGGTATTTAACTGTCAAATGCCAGAGCGTCTACTTACCATTAAAGTTCTGGCCTTTGACAGTCAAATGACAGGGTGGGGCCTAATATTTTCCTAGGCATAGGCAAGTAGGTACAGTGCCTTGAAAAATTATTCATACCCCTTGAAATTTTGTCAGGTTACAACCAAAAACATAAATGTACTTTATTGGAATTTTATGTGATAGACCAAACACAAAGTGGCATATAAATTGTGAAATGGAAAGAAAAAGAAAAATGGTTTTCAATTTTTTTTACAAGTAAATATGTGAAAAGCTATGCTTGCATTTGTATTCAGCCCCCTTTACTCTGATAACCCTAAATAAAATCTAGTGGAACCAATTGCCTTCAGAGTCCACCTGTGTGTAATTTAGTCTCAGTATAACTACAGCTGTTCTGTGAAGCCCTCAGAGGTTTGTTAGAGAACCTTAGTGACCAAACAGCATCATGAAGGCCAAGGAACACACCAGACAGGTCAGCGATAAAGTTGTGGAGAAGTTTTAAACAGGGTTAGGTCATCAAAAAATATCCCAAGCTTTGAACATCTCATGGAGCACTGTTCAATCCATCATCTGAAAATGGAAAGGGTATGGCACAACTGCAAACCTACCAAGACATGGCCGTCCACCTAAAAACTGACAGGCCGGGCAAGGAGAGCATTTATCAGAGAATCTGTCCGCAGGACAACTATTAGTTGTGCACTCCACAAATATGGTCTTTATGGAGGAGTGGCAAGAAGAAAGCCATTGTTGAAAGAAAGCCATAAGAAGTCCCATTTGCAGTTTGTGAGAAGCCATGTGGGGACACAGAAAACTGGTGGAAGAAGGTGCTCGTCAGATGAGACCAAAATGGAACTTTTTGGCCTAAAAGCAAAACGCTATGTGTGGCAGAAAACAAACACTGCACATCATCCTGAACACACCATCCCCACTGTGAAACATGGTGGTGGCAGCATCATGTTGTGGGGAAGCTTTTCTTGGAGCAGGGACAGGGAAGCTGGTCAGAATTGAGAAGATGGATGGAGCCAAATACCGGCAATCTTAGAGGAAAACCTGTTAGTCTGCAAAAGGCTTGAGACTGGGGCCGGGGTTCACCTTCCAGCAGGACAACGACCCTAAACATACAGCCAGAGCCACAATGGAATGGTTTAGATCAAAGCATATTCATGTGTAAAGGCCCGTACACATGGTCGGACTTTTTGATAACAAACTTCAAAATGAGCAAGTTTTCCAAAAAATCTGACCGTGTTTACGCTCCATCGGACAAACTTTTTCGGTTTTCATCGGACAAAAGTTCGCTCTGCAAACGGACAAACTTTTCGGCAACAAAAGTCCGATGGTGCAAAGTCCTATCGTGTGTACAGAAATCCATCTGACTTTTGTCCGAAGTACAAATAAGCATGCCCAGAACAAATGTTAAAATCAACCAACAATAGCAGGAGTTGACCAAAGGGTGGCGGTAAAGAGCAGAAAAACCACGTGATGTTGGGAAAGTTTGCAGAAAAGTCCTGCCGTGTGTGTGTTATGGGTGTGCCCGGCCAACTCCCTTTGGAACAAAAATCCACGGAAAAGTTTGTTTGAAGTCCGACCGTGTGTACGAGGCTTTAGAATGGCCCAGTCCAGGTTCAGACCTAAATCCAATTGAGAATCTGTGGCAAGACTTGAAAATTGCTGTTCACAGACGCTCTCCATCCAATCTGACAGAGCTTGCGCTAATTTGCAAAGGAGGAATGGGCAGTTTCAGATGTGCAAAGCTGGTAGAGACATCCCAAGACTTGTAGATGTAATTGCAGTGAAAGGTGGTTCTACAAAGTATTGACTCAGGGGGCCTGACTACAAATGCACGCCACACTTTTCAGATATTTGTATAAAAAAATTGAAAACCATTTATCATTTTACTTCCACCCACACTTGTGTCACTTTGTGTTGGTCCTTTCACATAAAATCCCAATATAATACATTTATGTTTTTGGTTGGAACATAATAAAATGTGAACAATTTCAAGGGTTATGAATACTTTTTCAAGGCACTATTAGGTATAGTTTACTATACAGCCTGGGCGTAGAATACTTTACAAACATTGATTTGAATACTAACAAAGGTACATGCAGATTACATGACAAACCTCACTAAAACAGAAATTAAGCAGAACATCCTTCATGGTAATGTTTACCAGAGGGCCTCTATTTTTGGGCAGGAAGGGGGGAGATTGAGAATCAAGCTTGCTGTGAACATATACATTTTTTATTTCGTTCCATCGCAAAACATGAGATTTACAGTCCCCTATTCCATATACAAATATTAGGTGTGCATGACCTTATTCTTCTTGAGGTGAGAGGGATTGCATGAATGCCACAAGTGAGATAGAAAGTATGTTACAAGTACCTTGACTGTGCTGATCCATTGGGCTCTGGGGAGGACCCATACCAGCATGTGGAGGCCTCATGTTTGAGCTTTTCATAGTAGCACAGTGAATTTCATCAGACATTCCTTTGTCATGTATGCTCTCCATGGGGGGCTGGAAAAAAAAAAAGTTGTGTCATAAAGCCATCTGTAAAGCATCAGATCACAAGTAACTGCCTTTTCTCAAAATACCCTAAAACCTTTTTTTTCCCTTTTTACATTAACCTGCATTGTTCAAACGTAGAGCAGGGAAGAACAAAGCACCATCTAACACTGATTTCCACACTTTAAAGTGGAGCTACACTGCATCTGAGCACCACAAACCAAAAACGCCATTTAATTAATTTTAATATTCAAAGCAAGCTCCCCCATCCCTGCATGCTTTATTTTGTTGAGACATTACTTTAAAAAACAAGCCCCTAGCATTTTTGGCTGTGACCATCTTGAGTAAGGGCAGATGATTCATGTAGCATTTTTTTTACTTGGAATCCATCTACCCTTAGCTCAGGCATGCAGGCAGGAGGGTGTGATTAGCTAGGAAAACCCCTCCTGAGATATGTGGCATCATTTGCGTAGGCCTGGAAGCCAAGAAGTAACTGAAGAAAGATACAAAAAATATATAAAAACTCTTAAAACATAATATACCTTCCTATTTATTTACTAATGTTGGTGAGCACGAGG
The DNA here is from genome assembly GCA_029206835.1 of Rana muscosa. NCBI lineage: Eukaryota > Metazoa > Chordata > Amphibia > Anura > Ranidae > Rana > Rana muscosa. The sequence goes on from CM055116.1 coordinate 737,050,945, forward strand.
TTGAATGTTCCTGTATGTATGTGTGTGTGACTGGCTCTTATGTTTGTTTTTTGGGGTACTTTTGTTATTGCAGTCTGTCTATGCACTCATTTAAATGTTGTGGACGATTCCATCTACAAGCTCAATTGTCAGACTGTACTGTTTTTGATTTATTTTGTATTGTTTTTTTTGAAAATCTGAAAATAAACACCTTTAAAAAAAAAAAAAAAAAATGTTGGCAAGCACAGAGTCTAAAAGGAGTTGCCATTGCGAAATAGATTTTAAAATTAACCTATGCCGACAGAGATATAAAGACAGCAATTGCCAACATCCTAACTTTCTTCTAAAAATCCTTAGGCCCCTTTCACACTGGGGCGTTTTTCATGCGGTTTAGCGCTAATATTAGCGCTATTATACCGCATGAAAAAATCATGCCCTTTAGCCTTCAATGTGAAAGCCCGAAGGCTTTCACACTGAAGCGGTGCGCTAGCAGGACCGCTCCAAAAGTCCTGCTAGCCGCTTCTTTACAGCGGTGAAGGAGCGGTGTGTTCACCGCTCCTTTACCGCGGTCTCCCATTGAAATCAATGGGACAGCGCGGTAATACTGCCCGCAAACCGCGGCAATAGCCGCGGTTTGCGGGCGGTATTAACCCTTTTTCGGCCGCTAGCGGGGATTAATATCACCCCCCTAGCGACCGCATACCGCGGTAAGAACGACGGTATAGCAGCGCTGAAAATCGCGCTGCTATACCGCCACCGCTCCTGCCCGCCCCAGTGTGAAAGGGGCCTTATTGTCAAAACAAAGTAAGAACTTTAAGACAAGGTTCACACTGGCATTGAAAGCAGACATCTGAGGGGCGTTTTTAACACTCTTCAAACACTTATGCATTTAATATGGACAGCACACAGTGCTGCGCACATTATCAAAACATGAAGCGTTTGCGTCGGTTCACTTCAAAACTTCATGTCGAATTTGAAAGGAGTTGAAGCATTTCAACCCTTTCCATTCAAGTCTATGGTAACACGCCATAAACACACCTGCATGCATTTGCAGCATGCTAGTACATCACTGGTAATAGACGCCAGTGCTAATTTTGTCAACTAAAACATTTTAGTCGACTAAATGAATACTATTTTAGTTGACTAAAATATGACTAAAACAATTGAGATGACTAAAATACGACTAAAACTAAAATGGCATTTTAGTCAAAAGACTTATGCCCTATACACACGATCGGAATTTCCGATGGACTTGTTTCATCGGAAATTTGGTTCGGGTGTGGGCCCCATCTGACTTTTTTCCCCCATCGGTGTAAAAAAATAGAACAGAACAGGTTTTAAATTTTTCCAATGGAAAAAAAAAACGATCGGAAATTCCGATCGTCTCTGTGGAACTCCATCGGAGAAAAATCCACGCATGCTCAGACTAAATTAGGAGACGGGAGCACTAGTTCTGGTAAAACTAGCGTTCGTAATGGAGATAGCACATTCGTCATGCTGCAAATTATTGCCTCGTTAAATGTAGCGCAATCTTTTCTTCTTTCTAATGCTAGAACAAATTTAATTTTTTACTGCAGATATTCACACCGAGCTCTGACAAAAACGTATTTCTTTGTTTCTTGTGATCTCATGAATCTTCGTATTTTATTTTAAAGCCAGGTCTCCAAATTATCTTAATATTTATTTTAAGCCCGAATCGGCTAACACCAAACTTTTACTAACACGCGGTAACACGAAATCAGCAAAAGCAGCCCAAAGGGTGGCGCCGTTCGATTTGAACTTCCCCTTTATAGTGACGTTGTACGTCACCGCGTTTTGGACGGTCAGAATTTGGTCTGATATTGTGTATGCAAGACAGCTTTGAACGGAATTCCGACGAAAAATTCCATCGGATTTTAGCCCATCGGAATTCCGATCGTGTGTACAGGGCACAGGACTAAAATTTTATTGAAATTTGACTTCAAAATTAACACTGGTCTGTAGTGCATGTTCATACCTCAATAACATAAATAATAACATATTAGATTTTTCATTCCAGCAGTATATGAGTTTGGAAATTGTAAAGTAATGTTGACTAATGCATTACAATGTAATTACACCCATTAGATTTTAGTCTACTAAAATGTCCTGGAGATTTAGTCGACTAAATACGACTAAAACAAACAATTGCAGAAGACTAAAATGGGACTAAAACGCCATTTTAGTCCTAAGACTAAATCGAAATTTGCTGCCAAAATTAACACCGATAGGGGCTTGTGGTGCAGTTTTACTGTGCAAAAAACGTGTGTCAACCATGAGCAAACACGCATGGGGCGCATTTTATAACGCTCATAAAACGCACCCATTTATGTGTATTAATGCTATATGCGCATTTGATGTGCGTCAGTATCTTAAACAAGTGTGAACAACCCTTTAAAAGCAGAGCTCCATCCAAAAGCGGAAGTTCCGCTTTAAGTACTCCTCCAAACCTCCCCTGCCACTTTTGGCATGCAATTGTTTTTTGGGCGAGCAGGTACCTAGTTGACAGGTACCCGCTCCCACTTCCGCTCGGATCGCCTAGGCAATCTGAGTGGAAGTTCTCCTTTCTTTTTCGTACATCACGGGACACAGAGCGACTTAGTCATTACTAATGGGTTATATAGTTTACCTTCAGGTGTTGGCACTGGCCAATTCCAAACCGGAAGTACCCTCCCCTATATAAGCCCCTCCCACCCGGGAGCACCTCAGTTTTTTGCCAGTGTCTAAGGTGTTGGCCAAAGAGTAACATGTGTTTTCACTGGGCTTGCGTACAGGTTCTTTTGGGCCTTAGTAAGCTGTTCCGGATCCCACCAAAAAAGCTTCATAGCTAAACGGTCGGTACCCGGGCCTTGCAGCAGAAGAGCAAGGTTTTGCCTGTAATGCTTCTCTTAGGAGGGCTGGACCCTGGGATCCAGAGCTCTGGTCATACCCACGACCAAGACGCTGTCTGTGCAGGGTGCTATACAGGTCCAGGGGAGTGGAATCCTTGGGAACCCGGTCCCTGAAGGTTTAATTACAATGCCTGCCGTGATAGGTGAAGTTTGGACTTTTGTGGACCAAACAAAGTCCTGCGGCGGGGATCAGGTAAGTGGGGGCCCCCAGGAACTTGGTTCTATTGGGGGACCCCCAAGCCTAATTTGTCTTTCTGTCTGTTACCTAACGGTATTCCCGCTAAATATCTGTGTTTGCCTATAACTACTGAAAATGTAAAATTTTAATAGTAGTCAAGAAAAAAAAAAAAAAAAAACAGGGACCGCGGTACCTGTGTTAAACCACTAGAGGCCGCTGTAGTCCATTTTTCTTGTAATGTGGATCTTTGGTTTTCTCAACTCAAAAGGTCCAGGCAGCTGGTAAGTTTCTCTGTGGGAATCCACTTCCTCTGCCCTGTTGCTGCGTTCATCCACCGCACAGGCCCTCCGGCAAAAAGGGCCCTGGCTCCTAGTCCTCTGTTGGTTTTCGAAAAGGGCGCCGTTGGCGCACGGGCGCGCGCGCGGGCGCGTGCACGCGCCTCCTATGAAAAAAAAAGGGGCGGGGCGGGTGGATGACGCTCGATGCGCGCCGCGGCGCTTCTGCGCATGTGCGGGCGTCCCAGCATGGTTAAAAGACACAGTACAAGTGTCAGCTGCATGCAAACAGAGCTAGCAACAAACAGTGGCACACAGAGGCGGTTGATGCAGGCATCCCCATAGAAAGGCACTTTAGTGGACACCAGCTGGTATATAGCAGCACCTGTGTTAGACTATTACCAGCAAAAATTGGTGTATGACGACGGGAATACCTCAGCTTTGTGCTTAAAGGATATGTCGTCCAGACGCTCCGGAAATAAATCTTCCAGGAAGCCAAAGGGGTCTCCATCGGGCTCTGAGGATATTGGGCATGCTTGCACTGCACCAATCTCCCCTGAGAATGCAGAGGTCAGTAGCCGTAGAAACCCCGCAGGAATGCCTGGTGCTGCGGCTGTCCCCAGTCCACCTGCTCCTGTATATATAACAGAGGAGGTTTTATCCTCAACTCTGGGAGGATTAGAAGAGAGATTAACAGCATTGATCGCTGCTTCCCTATCTCAGGGAAAGCGCGTCCGATCTCCGTCTCCTCCTTCAGAGTGCCTGTTAGTGGAGGAACAGCCCCACACAGAGATCGACCTACCTGAAGGGGATCAGGATGAGGTTGATTCACTTATAGAGGAATCAACAGTGGAAGAACCTTTCTCAGCTTCTCAGGCTGAAAGATTATGGGTTCAGTCTCTGACTAACATGGTCCGATCAGCATTTAAAATGCCTCTGGCGGAACCACCATCCACTACGGTTTCCTCGCTGGGGTCGCTAAAAGCTCCCCAGGCGGTCTGTTCCTTCCCAATCCACCCTTTATTAGAAGGGCTTATTTACCAGGATTGGGAGCATCCTGATAAAATATTTGCTCCCCCCAAGAGATTTCCGGTGATCTATCCCATGGAGGATAAGTTCATAAGAAAATGGAGGGTCCCTATAGTGGACGCAGCCATCTCTTCTGTTAACAAATCACTGACATGTCCAGTAGATAATGTTCCAATGTTCAAAGACCCAATAGATAAAAAATTGGAGTCTTTACTAAAATCTGCTTTCTCTACAGCAAGTATGGTGACACAACCTGCGGTAGCAGCGATTGGAGTCTGCCAAGCAGTGAAAGATCAGTTGAAACAAGTCTTAAGGGACTTACCAGATCAGCAGGCTCATGCCCTAGCTGACCTGCCTAGAGCCTTGTGTTTTGCGGTGGACGCCATAAAGGATACAATCCAACAGGCCTCCCGCTTTACGCTGTCTATAGTACATATGCGTAGGCTTCTGTGGCTCAAAAACTGGTCTGCTGAAGCTCCCTGTAAAAAACTGCTGGTTAGCTTCCCATTTCATGGAGAACGCTTATTTGGAGAAGATCTGGACAAATATATCCAGAAAATTTCTGCCGGTAAAAGTTCACTCTTACCGGTTAAGAACAAGGGTAGAAGTCCTTCTTTTAAGAGGCCTACCTCTCCAGTCCCGGGCACATCGGCTGTGAAGCAGTTCCGACGGCCTCCGCGGTCAAATTCAGGGGGCAGAAATCAGGGACAATCACAGGGTAACAAGAAGCCCTGGATCAAAAGAGGTACAAAACCTCCCCCTAAGGCATGAAGTATTGCCCCCGCTCAATCGGGTGGGGGGAAGACTTCAGTTGTTCACAGAGACCTGGCGGGACACCATCAGAGACAGATGGGTGCTCTCCGCAGTAAGTCTGGGATACAAGCTGGAGTTAAAAGGCACTCCTCCTGCCCAATTTATGAGGTCAAACGTGCCAAGAGATCCCCAAAAGAGAGGATCCCTCCTTCTGGCACTAGAACAACTATTGCTCCAAGGGGTAATCATGAAGGTTCCCCTGGAAGAAAGCGGATTCGGGTTTTACTCGAACCTTTTCACAGTCCCCAAACCAAATGGGGACGTGAGGCCCATATTAAATCTAAAAGGGCTAAACAAGTTCCTAAATATCAGGACTTTTCGGATGGAGTCGATCCGATCAGTGGCCACCGCCCTACAAGGGCAGGAATGGCTAGCCTCGATCGACATAAGGGATGCTTATCTGCATATTCCCATCTTTCCGGCCCATCAGAAATTTCTACGCTTTGCAGTAGAAGGGCGCCATTTTCAGTTCAGAGCCTTACCTTTCGGTCTGGCCACAGCACCACGAGTGTTCACAAAAATTCTGGCCCCATTATTGGCCAATCTAAGAACACAGGGTGTAACGATAATGGCATATCTAGACGACCTGCTACTAATAGACCACTCAGTGGAAAAGCTGGAAGTAGCTATTCACAAGACAATCGAGTATCTGGAATATCACGGTTGGATTATCAACCGGGACAAGTCAGCTCTAAGACCAGTCAAAAGTCTGGAATACTTAGGGCTAAGGCTGGATTCAAATCAGAGAAAGATTTTCTTACCTCCAGAGAAGGTGTCGTCTTTAAGAAATTTGACCCACTTAGTGGGTACAAAAAGAAAACCATCCATACGTCTCTGCATGAGGCTGCTGGGAAAGATGGTGGCTTCATTCGAAGCGGTACCCTACGGTCAATTCCATTCAAGGAATTTGCAAAGGGCCATACTGTCAGCCTGGAACAAAAAAGTTCAGGCTTTAGACTTACCAATGTCCCTGTCCCCTTCCGTTCGCAAGAGCCTCCATTGGTGGTTGGTGCCCCAGAATCTGGAAAGAGGGAAACCCTTCAGTCCGGTTTCTTGGAAGGTGGTCACTACAGATGCCAGCCTCATCGGCTGGGGGGCAGTGCTGGAGCAATGGTCTCTCCAGGGCAGGTGGTCAGAAGCAGAAAAGGCCCTGCCCATCAATCTCTTAGAGATACGAGCAGCCCGGTATGCCCTAGTAGCATGGACATCCAAACTCCAGGGGTCCCCTGTCAGAATTCAATCAGACAATGCCACGGCAGTGGCATATATCAATCATCAGGGTGGCACCAAAAGTCGTGCAGCCCAGAAGGAAGCAAATTGCATCCTGGAATGGGCAGAAAGATATGTTCCAGCCATATCCGCGGTTTTCATCCCAGGAGTGGAAAATTGGAGAGCGGACTTTCTAAGTCGCCAACAATTATGCCCGGGGGAATGGTCTCTTCACCCCGAGGTTTTCCAGGCAATATGCCAGCGGTGGGGAACACCGGATGTAGATCTGCTAGCATCCAGATTCAACGCAAAGGTGGACAGGTTTGTGTCTCGCACAAGGGATCCCCTAGCTTGCGGCTCGGATGCCCTAGTGTTCCCTTGGGATCGGTTCAAGCTGATATATGCATTCCCACCGCCACAATTGTTACCGCGATTACTCCGCAGAATCAGGGTAGAAAAGAAACCAGTGATTCTGGTGGCTCCAGCGTGGCCCCGAAGGGCATGGTACGCGGAGATTGTAAAAATGTCAGTGAGGAGTCCGTGGACCCTCCCACTTCGTCCGGACCTGCTGTCGCAAGGACCGATATACCACCCTTCCTTACCAGCCCTAGGTTTGACGGCCTGGCTATTGAAGCCCACATTCTGAAAAAGAGAGGGCTCTCTAATTCTGTGGTATCTACCATGATCAATGCCAGGAAACCGGTATCCAGGCAGATCTATTATAGGATCTGGAAAGCGTACATTACGTGGTGTGAGACCAAGAAATGGCATCCACGTAAGTACATGATAGGGAGGATTCTGGACTTCCTACAGTGGGCTGTAGATAGGAAGCTGGCCTTGAGTACTATCAAGGGTCAGATTTCGGCCTTGTCAATATTTTTTCAAAGGCCCTTGGCTTCGCATTCACTAGTCAAAGCCTTTATACAAGGAGTGATGCGTATTAGCCCTCCGGTTAGTATTCCCATATGTCCTTGGGACTTAAACCTGGTTCTGTCGGTTCTACAGAAACAACCGTTTGAACCATTACAACACATTTCCTTGGTTCTTCTCACCAGGAAATTGGTTTTCTTAGTAGCCATTTGTTCGGCTAAAAGAGTGTCGGAATTAGCAGCTATGTCCTGTAAGGAGCCATATCTGGTTATCCATAAGGACAGAGTAGTATTACGTCCTCATCCAGCCTTTCTTCCTAAGGTGGTATCGAGGTTTCATTTGAACCAAGATGTGGTTCTTCCTTCTTTTTTCCCCAAACCTAGCTCAGTAGAGGAAAAGTTATTACATTCTTTGAATGTGGTAAGAGCAGTTAAAGCTTATCTAAAAGCCACTGCTCAGATTCGCAGAACGGATTCTTTGTTTGTTCTGCCGGAAGGCCCCAGAAGGGGTCAGGCAGCATCAAAATCTACTTTAGCCAAGTGGATTCGACAGGTCATAATACAAGCCTATGGCTTGAGAAAGAGACCGCCTCCGTTCAAAGTTAGGGCGCACTCCACAAGAGCGGTTGGAACTTCATGGGCAGTGCATCACCAGGCCTCCCTGGCTCAAGTATGTAAGGCCGCAACATGGTCTTCGGTACACACGTTTACTAGATTCTATCAGGTAGACGTTAGAAGTCAGGAGGATGTCGCCTTTGGGCGCAGTGTGTTGCAGGCCGCAAAAGATCCTCATGCCTGATGGCGCCCAGCTTATGTACCCCCCCCCCTCATTTGGCATTGCTTTGGGACGTCCCATTAGTAATGACTAAGTCGCTCTGTGTCCCGTGATGTACGAAAAAGAAAAAGGGATTTTTATAACAGCTTACCTGTAAAATCCTTTTCTTGGAGTACATCACGGGACACAGAGCTCCCACCCCTCTTTTTGGGACACTTATTGCTTGGCTACAAAACTGAGGTGCTCCCGGGTGGGAGGGGCTTATATAGGGGAGGGTACTTCCGGTTTGGAATTGGCCAGTGCCAACACCTGAAGGTAAACTATATAACCCATTAGTAATGACTAAGTCGCTCTGTGTCCCGTGATGTACTCCAAGAAAAGGATTTTACAGGTAAGCTGTTATAAAAATCCCTTTTTCCCTCTCTGCAGTCATCCGGGACACGTCACAGGTCCCAGATGACTGATGGACCATTCAGGACATGCAGAGCGAGACACACATGCGCAGCTGTCACAGTCGGATGCCCACACTTGAAATGCCAGCGAGAGAAGAGGGAAACAAGCGATGGCTCAGGCACATCGCTGGGTCGTGGGACAGGTGAGGGTCTGTTTATTAAAAATATTAAAAATTAGCCGTTGTCCTTTAATAAAACATAGAAACATAGAAACGACTGGAGCCCCACTTTAATGTGCATTTTTGTTCTGGGACAATGCTGCAGAAAATACTCCATATGAATAGTCCAATGAATAAGTATGTATCAGTCATGAAACTAACATTTGGCTTCTGAAGATAGGGTTAGCAGTTGCAGTCTCTAAATTTTCCTATTACAGGTTGTAAAATTGAAGGCAAATCATCCTTGATTCTGGCTTCACCACAAAGCAAACCAACTCAAACAAATACTTCATTGGGGCTTTTAATATGCCATTAAAAAATAAAACCAATGTATAGGATTATTGTACCAACATTTTAAAAACACATTAACACATACTTTATATACAATCTGTACATATCCAAATGCCCAAACAAGGGTTCCAAAATGTTGCTATTAACTAGATCACCCACAGGGATAGGGCATTTTCTCAACTTGTTTCACAGAAAAGAGGAGGCATAAAGGATTTTATAATAAATAGCATCTTTATAGGTTTTTAGCTACATACAAAAACCAGAAGCCAACATTTTTTTGTTATGGTCCTCGTTTAACAACGGTTATGAATATATAAGCCACGCAGGGATTGCACTGTGGCAGTCTATGAATAAATCCTTGTGTTACCACGTTAAGCATTTAATAAAAGCCATTTATTGGCAGCCATGAAAAGGCCATAATAGAAGCTCTCTCGAATTCAAATGTTTACGTGTTTAACAACTTCAATACCGGGCACTTTCACCCCCTTCCTGCCCAGGCCAATTTTCTGCTTTCAGCGCTGTCGCACTTTGACAATTACGCGGTCATGCAACTAAATTAAATGATCATCATTTTTTTGCGACAGAGAGCTCTCTTTTACTGGTATTTAAATCAGCACTGTTTTTTTTTATTTGCTAAAAAAAAACAAAAGACTGAAATGTTTTGAAAAAAAAAAAAGTTTAGGCAGCCCTATATCGTTTTTTTTTTACCACGGACACACGATTTTCCCCTGATTTTAAGGGGGAAAAAGTGCAAGTTATACGCTGATAAATACGGTAGGTAATTTTTCTCATTCACTGATGTGCCCTGATGGGCACTGATGAGGCGGCATTGATATGCATCACTTATGGGCACTGATCGGCATTGCTGCTGGGCACTAACTGGCATCGCTGCACTGATAATCATTGCCCCGATTAGCTGTGCAGGTCTCTCCTGTGAGGAAATGCGGCTGATCGGCTCTAAGGAGAGGAAAGCCGGTAACTGGCATTTCCTTGTTTACGTGTGATCAGCTGTGAATGGACATAGATAAATCACATGGGTAAAGGGCCACGTCCCAGGAACACAGCGCGCAGCCGATTGCCCCCACAGTGCGCAAGCTCGGCGAGAGTGGGACAACGTCATATGATGTCGTTCCAGAACAAGAGAGCCACCCGTCATTTTACTATATGGCAGGCAGTGGTTAAAAAAGATATAGTGTATGGAGTGTGAAGGATCATTAACTATGTTCTGGTTTCATCTGTTGGTCCCTGCTGTATGCCAAAAGAAGGGAGTCAATGTCGTGAGAGAATATGGCATATTTTAGATTAAAATAGCAGGTTACGTCAATAAGGTGATCACCTACAATACTGAAATTATATATACCGTATTTTTAAGAGTGAAGTTTCAGGAAAAAAACTTTCCACAGCCCCCTGCGTACAGTTTACCCTCTATTTTCAGGGTAAAAAAGTGAGTGTTATACGCCTATATATATATATATATATATATATATATATATATATATATCTCCATATCCTACACCCACCTAACAACTGTCCCCGAGCCACCCTCATCAAATCATTCTCTGCAGCCATTACCTTTTGTACCACCACCCCCTCCCTTTAGAATGCAAGCTCTACGAGCAGGGCCCTCCTGTACCTTTTGTATTGAACTGTACTGTAATTGTGTTGTCCCCCCTATACATTGTAAAGCGCTGCGTAAACTGTCAATACAACATTTTTACGATTGCTAAAAAACTAAAATTTCTGCTGATAAATTTCACTGTACACTTACAACTATACAGTATATATACTCTTATTTCAATATTATTACCTTTGATACCAATTCATCTTACCTTGTGCATTTGATGCATGCCCTCTGGTGGATAATCTGTGCCCATGCTTGAGAGTGGGTGAGAGACACTAGGAGGTCCGGGGCTAGGACCCATCATACTGTGTACAGATCCTGGAGAAGGTCCTGGTCCTGGACTAGGTCCTAGGATGGGGCCTGGTGAAGGCCCAGGCCCAGGAGAAGGCCCCGGGTGAGGCATGGCACCCGGGTCTGTTGGTGTAGACATTGGATGTTATGTGCCTGAGAAAGAGAAAAGGATAATTAAGAAATGAGGGGCACATCTTTAAATGTACACATTCGTAAAATAAATACACGATTTTGAAAGAACATGTCACTAAAACTAAGCTCTGGCACACACAACACCTAGTGCTCTATAAATGCAGTATGCATTCTGAAGTCTCTTCCCGTTTGTGTCCAAGGATACGATCCAAAACAACGGACAGTGATATCACTACCCCAATACCAGTCTCCCTCTGAAACTGGCCACTGTAAAATAAAGCTCACCATGACTCCAAAAGTTCACACACACACCAAAGTAAGCCCAAGCATACCACAACGGGTCCCAAGCTCTCCACATTACAAATATCAAAAGAAGCAATACTATGCCCTAGATACTCCTAGATGCATTTACTGTATGGTTGATTTCATTGAATTTTACTGAAGCAGAAATAACTATTAAAGTATTTTATTAAAGAATAGTCTATGTCACATGCAACAAAAAAAAAGTCAGATTATTTCAGGGAATAAAGGAGGTTTACGCTGCGATTTTTGGCCCAAAATAAAACTAGTGTGAACAGCAGGATGGATTTGATTTAAATCAAGTCGATTCGAATCACGATTTAAAATCACTAGTAAAAAAGGATTGATTTAAATCAACTCATAATAAATCATAATTTTTAAAGAGCAATTGTACTCTCTGTCCCGCAGCAGCTTATCCTCTGACCCGCTGTTGACTCACCGACAGTCCCATTCACTTTAATGGGATGGCTGGTGATGCGGCAGTGACACAACAAGGTGAGGGACATGGCAGCAGCAGGTGAGTGGATACCCGCTAACAGGTGCGGCCATGATGGATCTGAAATGACAGGTGCGCTTTAACCACTTGCCACCCAGGCCAATTCTGACATTTCTCTCCTACATGTAAAAATCATAATTTTTTTGCTAGAAAATTACATAGAAACCCCAAACATTATGTATGTTTTTTTTTTTTTAGCAAAGACCCTAGAGAATACAATGGCGGTTGTTGCAACTTTTTATCTTGCACGGTATTTGCGCAGCAATTTTTCGAACGCTTTTTTTTGGGAAAAAATAGGATTTTTGTACTCACCGTAAAATCCTTTTCTCTTTCGTTCATCGACGGACACAGCACGAGTCTTGACCTTAGGGTTATATGCCTTCCATCAGGAGAGGACTAGGCAGAATCATGTTAAAAACATCAAAACTTTCACAGCACCGCCCAGGGGGCGGTCCTACTGGCTATAACCCCTCACACTGCATCCAGCAGCTCAGTTCGTCAAAAAGCAGTACAAACATAAAAAAGAGGGGAGGGTGCTGTGTCCGTCAATGAACTTCAGAGAAAAGGGATTTTACGGTGAGTACAAAAATCCTATTTTCTCTTTTGTTCATTGACGGACACAGCACGAGTCTTGACCTTAGGGACATCCCCAAGCAGTGTCAAAAAAACAAGGGGTGGTAACAGCAAGCAAATAAACTTCCACCCAAAAAAAAAAAACAGAGCTCCTCAACGGAGGAGTTGCAACCTTAAACAGCCGCCTGCAGAACTTTGCGGCCGAAGCAAGCATTTGCAGATGCATTCACATCAACCTTGTAAAACTTAGTGAAAGTGTGAACGGACGACCAAGTCGCCGCCTTACACACCTGGGAAACAGACGCTTGATGTCGGCAAGCCCAAGAGGCACCTATTGCCCTGGTTGAATGCGCCGTGACAGGAAAGGGAGGCGCTCGCCCCTTCAAGGCATAAGCCTGAATCACGATCTGTCTGATCCACCGAGAAATGGTGGCCGACGAGACCGCCAGGCCCTTCTTTGGACCAACCACCGACACAAACAGTGAGTCTGACCTCCAAAACGGAGCCGTAGCAGACAGATAAACCCGCAGAGCTCGGACCACGTCCAAGGAATGCAAAGCAACCTCTTTGAGGTGCGCCGGCCTAGAAAACAAGGATGGAAGCACAATGTCCTCATTGAGATGAAAAGCCAAAAACAACCGTAGGAAGAAACGAAGGCTGCGGGTGTAGTACCGCCTTATCCTTGTGGAGGATCAAGTAGGGAGACTTGCAAGACAAGTCCGCCAATTCAGAAACCCTCCTGACTGATGTAATAGCCACCAGAAAGGCTGCTTTCTGAGAGAGTGTCAATAGGGGAATCTCTCTAATGTTCTCAAACTGTGGTTTCTGAAGTACTGAGAGCACCAGATTCAAATCCCACGGAGGCAGTGGTGGTCGAACCGGAGCGGCCACATGTCGAACCCCTTGCACATACTCACCAGTGGATGAGCCGCCTAGGGTCGTTGAAAGAAGACATCTGCCCCTTAATGGTGCTTAAGGCAAGTTTTTGATCCACCCCACGCTGTAAAAACAGCAGGATCCTGGAAACCGAATATGTACGTGGACGCCACCCCATCTCTTCACACAAAGCTGTAGCCCTTCCACGTGCGATGATAAATCTTCCACAAAGATGACTTTCGTACCCTCAGCATGGTGGAAATTACCGAATCCGACAGGCCTGGGTTCCTTAGTACCTGACTTTCAACAGCCATGCCGTTAATGCCAGCGACTGGAACGCGGGATGAAGTATAGGACCTTGCGACAGAAGGTCCTCTCGCATCGGCAGTCGCCAAGGAACATCCGCCACCAGTCGTACTAAGTCGGCGTACCAGGGACGCCGAGGCCAATCTGGGGCGATCGGAATCCCCTCGGTCTCTACTCTGCGAAGCAGACGAGGAAGAAGTTTTAGAGAGGGGGGGGCATAAATTAACCGATATTGTCCCCACTGAGCCACCAACGCGTCTGTCACGTCCGCCCAGGGATCTTTGGACCTGGCCACAAACCTCAATACCTTCCGATTAAGTCGAGAAGCCAGGAGATCCACGTCTGGCGTGCCCCATCTCAGGTAAAGGAGTCAAAACACATCCGGGTATAGCGACCATTCTCTTTGGTCCAGCATCTGACGACTTAGGTAGTCCGCTTGCCAGTTTTCTACGCCCGGAATGTACACGGCCGATAGAGCCGACACGCTCCGCTCTGCCCACCGCAAGATGTGAGCGACCCCCAATGCTGCAGCCGAGCTTCTTGTTCCTCCTTAATGGTTGACATAGGCCACCGCCGTGGCGTTGTCCGACTGGATCCTGACTGGGCGTCCCTGCAGCCTCTGTGACCATGTGGAGAGGCACCGCCTGATCGCCCGAAGTTCCAGCACAGTGGTGACCTTGTTCAACCGGGCACCTGGAGGGTCGACCACTGGGGGAGAAGCCCACGTTTTAAGTAGGACATTTTCAAAGGGGTATCTGATAGGCAAACGCCGCGGGACCTAGGGCTTGGGGGGAAAAAAAAAAATATTGATTTTAATCTTGAATCGAGTTTTGAGTTCAAATCGATTCAGATTTGAAGAAAATCGATTTTTTTAGATTTTTTTTATTTAAAAAAAAAATTATTATTTTTTTTCCTTCAAAGTTTCCGTAGCAGGGCTGCAGGGGGCGTATCCGGAATGGCACTGGGCGGCGTTACCCCAATTACATCTACTCGCCGCAGCGAGTACATGTAATGTAACACTAACTAACTGCAAGCCGCCGTCTGCCTACCTGATCAGCGTGTCATGCAGACAGACGGCGGCCATTGCAGTGTTCAAAAGCCGCGCCTCCCGAGTCCTCGTCGTCTGTGATAGGCGGAACACTCAATTTCACAGCAGGCAGTGTTCAGCCTATCACGGACATCCTCTCATCCTCGTCTGTGTTATGAGGATGAGCGGATGTCCATGATAGGCGGAACACTGAATGCTGGGAAATTGAGTGTTATGCCTATCACAGACGAGGAGGAGGCGCGGCTTTTGAATTACTGGAATGGCCGCCGGTGTAGCAGTAAAATCCGTATCCCATGAAAATCTGCATCAGGTATGGGCACAGTGATTGAAGAACGGGCAGTGAGGCACGGGCACAGTGAGGCACGGGCACAGTTCAATTCAACTAAGAGTAACCTCAAGATTTTTTGTTGTTTTATTAGCTAAATCCAAATACAGTATTAATAATTTGGATGTTTAACAATCTTTGTTGCACACTGCACACTGACTTTGCAGTTAGAGAAAGGGTTTGCCTTTGCAATTTTGTTTGTTGATGCACTTCAATTAATATAATTAAAAAAAAAAAAAAAAAAATCGCAGATTTTTTTGGGGGGGAAAATCGCCCAGCCCTAGCGGGACCATAAAAGTCTTCTGCGGCTTTTTCCCCAGACCTCATCAATGAGATGGTCAAAGAAAGGTACATATGGAAAAAAACTTTTTTTAGAAGGCCCAGCCCTAAGGAACCAGAGGAGACTATCCGCCTGAGGTTCTGCATCCGCAGCATTTAGCTTGCGAGTGTCCCTCACCGCAGCAATGAGTTCACTAACAAGCGCCCTGTCATTTACGGACTCAGAACTGGAGTTTTCCTTGCAAGGAATGTCCTGTTCAAGACCATCAAATATATTCAGAGCTAGGGTCCTGAGCGGTAGTGGCTAGGCCCATATCTGAATCAGCGCACACCCCCTTTTTTTTTTGGAAATAAAGTGGGGAGAGGGGCTTCTTTGCTCCCTTGCGCTCACACACTGCTTCCCTCCTGGTCAGAATGATTCCAGGACTGCCGACAACTGATCCATAAGGACCGCAGGTGCAGGAGCACTGCCAGTTGTTTCTAACAAGTGTGAAGAAACAGGTGAACCAGACTCCATGTTGCCACCCTCTGAGACCTTATTCACCATTACAGTGAATAATACAGCCCACCCACTGGCTGTGCTGGGGCTGAGGAGGGGATACCCGGAGTACTCACCACCCCTAGGCACCACTCGGTACCGCTGTATGAGCCGCGCTGTAGCGCGAGCCTGAGGAGAGTGAAGAATCTGTGAGGAGATGTGGAGTTCGCGCCGTTCAGCAGTATAACTGATTTGAGCCGCGGCAAAATGGCCGCCGATGGCGCACTTTTTACATTTAAAACACCGCACCAATGGCGCACGTAAAAAAAAAAACACACATTCCCCCAGAACACTTCCCAAGTGACTAACAGCCATGGAGCGGCCCCCCCCCCCCAGGGCAAAGTGTCCCCCCAAGCATCCCCACACAGCACAGCAGCAGAACAGGGTGCAGAGAGCAGCATAACAGGGGGGAGACGGGGAGAACCCCCCACACACAGAAACACAGCCAGCATGTACTCACCTTGCAGCATGAGAGACTACTTACCCGTCCCGCAAGCACCTTGGAGAACACCCTCGGTGCCAATAGAGGGACTCACTGGCTTGTTTCAGACAGACCTATTACAGAGTCGTACTGCGTAGCTGTCGGCCCGGTCAACCGCGAAAGATACAGTAGGTACTGTTCAAACTTGAGAGGACCGCGGGAGCATGAAAGCAACCCGGCCACCCCTGGAGCCATGGGGTATGTCGTGAACTGAGTCTCACGCACACAAGGCGAGGATCAGCACGCTCGATGGTCGGACAGGGAAGACTACGAGGATACTAGTGTACCCAACCTGTTGCCCAGCCGACAGTTGATTGAAGGTCCCAAAAATAAAATAAAATTCCCAAAGGAATAAAATTTAAAAGTAAAATCTTCCAGGAGACTGGCTCCTGAGAGAGCCACGTCTTCTCCTTCTGCTAGGCAGAAAAAAACTGAGGTCTGCTAGCTGCAGGTGGGAGGGTAATGTCCGGAGGGACCGCCCCCCTGGGCGGGGCTGTTCAGCTCTGGTTTGTTCTAGAATGTTTTAACATTTAACATTCTGCCTAGGTCTTCTCCTGCAAGCAGGGACATATACCCACACATTCAGTGATTAAGAGCCGCCGTGTCGGTCCATGGAGAAGAGAAATCAGTTTGGTGGACAAGAAAGAAACTATCTTGTACCCTGATCAAACTACTTCGCCAACCCACTGGTCGGAAAGCAGGGAGGTCCACCAAGCTGCAAACTCGCGGGGGCAAACCTTCATGCTGTTGCAGATTTGTTCGCAGGCTTGTTTGGCTTGCGAAACCAGGGGCGCTTTTGTCCCTCAGCGGGCACCTTGTCGGCCTGGGAACGCTTACCTGCGGGCCCGGGCGGACGAAAAAAACGCTTCTGAGCGGAAAAGGAGTGCCCTGGCCTACGGCGTGGCTCCTTACCTTTTCGGGATTGTGGGAGCAGCGTGCTCTTACCCCCAGTGACATTTTTAATAATATCATTCAGCGAGGCTCTAAATAGCCTCTCTCCCTGGAAGGGTAAATCCACCAGAGCCTTCTTCGATGTCTGGTCCACGGAACCAGCATTTTAGCCAAATCAGGCGAAGTAGCACCACAGCAGATACGGAGGCTCTGGAAAGCAAGGGAGCTGTATCTAAGGCCACATCACAGACATACTTAAGGCCATGCATCAACTGGTCGGCCAGTTCCGCGCAGACCGGGGAAGCCTGTTGCTTTTCCAACTCGTGGTACAACAATTTTGCCCATTCGGTAAGTGTTTGACACCAGGGCCATGGCCAACACTGGCCGCAATGCTGACCCCACTACCGTGAACATGGACCGGGCCACCACCTCGGCCCTCCTGTCTGCAGGGTCCTTAAAAGCAGGGGTCCCCTCCACCGGAATCGTGGTTACCTTGTTTAACCTGGATACCGGGGGGGGGGGGGGCCACAATCAGGGGAGATGTCCATTTTTTCAGGAAACTCTCCTCAAAGGGGTAACGGACCGCCATGCATTTTGGGACCGAAAAGGCCCACTTGCGGCCGTTCCCATTCTTTGTATATAAACTTATTAAAATAAGTTAAGTAGGGAAACACCTTAGCAGTGCAGGCCGGCTTGTGGGACCCAAAAAGGGACAGACACCTCAGTAGATGCCCCCGCCGTATCCTCCAGTTTTAGGGTCTCCCGCACTGCGGTGATAAGTGCTCCAACAAGCGCCCTTTCCTGCGCTGACCCGGAAACAGAGTCATCCTCACTGTCCGAATGGTCCTGGTCCGCAACCTCTGACACGTCAGAACAGGGGCTGTGTGCCACGGCAAGGCCCGAGTCTGAATCAGCTTTCCCCAGAAGATGCTGGGGGAGGGGGCATTTTTTACCCCCCCTTGTGCCCGCACACCACTTCCACCGTGGCAACAAAGGACTCCAGGACCGCCGACAAAGCATCCATAGGCACCGCAGGTGCAGGGGCACCGGTAGCCACCACAGGGCTGTCTGGGGAAGAAGCACCAGCTTCTGACGCCATGCTGACCCACACTCGCATGACACCCGTTAGGGACCAAAGGCAAGGTACACAAAAGGTCCACCCTCCTAGCTGCCACAGACTGAGGGCCCCCCAGAGGACTCACCACCCTGACCCAGGTACTGCACAGCACTGCCGTCCGCTCTCTCCTGTGTCTGGAGGTTTGCCTGCGTCTGAGGTGTTCTATGCTGTTCGCGCTGTTCAGAAAGAATATTACCAGCGCTAGAGGCCAAAACCAAGCTGGGGCTACAAGAAAATGGCCGCCGGCCGCCTCAGCACAACGAGCGCGGGCTACAAGAAAATGGCCAACGGCCACCTCCGCAAAAAACAAGTGCGGGCTACAAGAACATGGCCGTTGGGCTCCGCCAAAATGGCCACCGGCCGTCCCGAAGTAAAGAAAATGGCCGCGAATACGCTGATCCACCGCGCGGAGGCATCCCACATGGACAGACCAAGAACACCTTCACTGTGGAGAGCGGACCCCGAACACCCAGTGCAGCCCCCAGCCAGGAGTCTGAGCCCGACCCCCCGGTCAGGTACACAGCAGGCCCAGTCACCACAGATGCATGGGGAGGAGGGAAAGGACAGGGAGAGAAGAAAGGGAGAGTGAGAGACCCCCTAGTCGACCTCCCCAGGAATGCCCAGCTGTTCCATCCTGCCGAAACAGGTGGAACCCTACTTACCCGTCCTGCGGGAACTGCTGGACACATTCCGGACAGACCCATCACCGAGCGGTTCGGGGTGGCTGTCGGCACACTGTGACTCGGACAGCAGTAGCCCGGTCATATGTGTGCCCTGGAGCATATAGCTCACCGGCCACCCCTGGAGCAAACAGGGCATGTCGTGACCGACCCAGCGCGTAGCTAAAGGTCTGCTCACGCTCGATGGCCGGGCTGGGGAGACAAATAGGATCTATATTATCCAGCCTGTCATGCAGCCGGCTGTTGATAGTAGGTCTCAGGATCCAAAAAGTAGAAAAAAAAAAATCTAAAAATCTCCAGGACCAATGGTCCCAACCGGGACCCAGGTCCTTCTCCTATGCTAGGCAGAAAAAAACTGAGCTGCTGGATGCAGTGTTAGGGGTTATAGCCAGTAGGACCACCCCCTGGGCGGTACTGTGCAAGTTTGAAGTTTTTAACATGATTCTGCCTAGTCCTCTCCTGATAGAAGGCATATAACTCTAAGGTCAAGACTCGTGCTGTGTCTGTCAATGAACGAAAGAGAAAAAGTTTTGTGCTTTAAAAAAAAAAAAAAACAGTAAAGTTAGCCCAAAGTTTTTGCATATTGCGAAAGATGAAGTTACGCCGAGTAAAAATTAGAGATGCACCGAAATTTCGGCAATGATGTTATCTGCCTTTTGCCAATAAGAGAAAGGTGCCGATAATGGCGCTGAAAACGCACGCGATTTTGCTGTGC
Organism: Rana muscosa; assembly: GCA_029206835.1. Taxonomy (NCBI): domain Eukaryota; kingdom Metazoa; phylum Chordata; class Amphibia; order Anura; family Ranidae; genus Rana; species Rana muscosa. Next base: position 737,070,551 of record CM055116.1, read on the forward strand.
TTATGGTGTGTTTTTCATAGGTCACGTGACTCAAAAACTGCATAAAAAATTTAACGGGTGCATTATTGATGTGTTCTTGCTGTGTTTTCAATGCATTTCAAAGGGGAGGTACGTTTATTTTAACTGAGCAAAAATGCAGCAAGCAGGATTTTTAACACCACAATGGAAGAGCAACGGTCCAGTGTGAAGACTTCCATAGAACTTAAAGGGATGCATTTTTCTTGAACTTTTCTTGCTCTAAAGTTGCCAAAAATGGCGGACAATAAATTCATATTCATTTAAATTCATTATATTAATTAAAATGTCAAATATAATACAAAATTACAGGCGGTCCCCGGGTTACATACAAGATAGGGTCTGTAGGTTTGTTCTTAAAGTGGAACTTTAGTCATTATTTCATCTTTCCTTTTATTAAATCTTCTGCCCTTGTTGTTTTAACTTTGGATAGTAAAACATTTTATTTTTGCCAGTAAATACCTTATACAGCCCACTTCCTGTTTCTTGTCTGGTAAAAAGCCTAGGCTTATGACATCATGCACATCTCCATCCATCTCTCTCTCTCTCTCTCTCGGACAGTTTGCCAGAAAGGGATGGGGATGAGTCGTAAGAGGGCCAATGAGAGCTGCAGAGCTAAAGGTGTGTCTGTGTAAATCCAGGAAGTGAACAGACAGCAGCTTCAGCTGCCCAGTTAAAATGGTTGCAGCCAGACTTACTGAAGGTTGATTTCTGCCGCATATTTGGCAAGTACAGAATCTCAGTATATATAAAATAATATGCAAAGTGGTTGGAGGGAAACTTCAGAATCGCAAAGATGTTTTTATTACAAATTATGTGAGCAGACTGCAGTTCCTTTTTAAGTTGAATTTGTTTGTAAGTCGGAACAGGTACATTTTGTATGTGTAGCCCCAGCCCAAAGAATAACTTTTAAGTTTTTTGGATAGCATAGGAAAGGGTTAAAACCCCTGTAACATTTGTTTTGTGGTTTGTGCCCCTGTTCAGAAGATTTCACCTCACTTTCTGTCCCTATGACAACTGGATTTTGAAAAATTATGGGTTGTTCTGGAAACAAGGATTGATAAAGCTTCAGTGGAGATACCTTTATCCCACGAGAACGCTTACAGTAGTGAATTTCCCTTCCTAGGGATAAATTTCCTCTTGCTTCCTGTTGTCTCCCTCCGTTTGTAAGTCGGATGTTTGTAACCCGGGGTCCGTATGTATGTATGTATGTATGTATGTATGTATGTATGTATGTATGTATATATATATATATATATATATATATATATATATATATATATGTGTATGTATATACACACACACACACACACACACACAATATAATATAATATTAATATATAATATAAACTGTCATTTTTAACATCATTCATCCTGAATTTTCAGTACCAAATATTCCATTCGGTGCACCTCTAGTAAAAAATACATCAATTGTTTGACGTTAAAGTGTTACTGAAACCAGGACTCTGTATTCACTATATCTGATCTCCCACAGTACACAGAACATGGAAATGCAAATATTTTTTTGTAAATATAACCTGCTAAATAACTTCTCATCAGCAGTATATAGCAGTCGTGTCACTTCTATGAGTGTGTGATTAAAACTTGTAGGAGGAGTTTTCATTCTGCTCTGACTGTCCTATCAGGATGCAGGACCCCTGACCCTCTATCTGGACAATGCGGATTGGCCCTGTGCTAATCACATGCACCCTCCCAAGAAAAAAAAAATAGCAATAGACACTAAACTGAGCATGTGCAGCCTGTCCCCTGGCTATGTATTACCAGGAAAAATATTGGGGACAGTGGAAGGAGGAGAGGTTTAGAGCAGACAGGATCAAACAGCCTTTTTACACAATGCAGAGGATTAACCTCTTAGGTTCCACAGCGAGTATAACAAACATGATTTACCGTTTTATCTGTTCTGCTAAAAACAGAGGTAGACGGGTGTAAATGGACACAAGTGTATTTACACCCGCAGGTCTATAGGGCCGAACAGACTGATCACCCCCACCTAAAAAAAAAAAAAAAAAAGTCTGGACAGCTTTATAGACATTAATAAAAGACAGGCATACAAAAACATATGTACATGGTTTGTATTGTTTTGTCAGCATCTTCAACAAAATACAGAAGCCGTAAACGTATTGCGTACAAGACTGCTTCTGCAAAGGACATGAAAACTCAGACACAGGCTGGAAGAACTCTTGGAACGAATCACAGCACAGAGGTCCTTCTCACTTACGTCAACCTGCTAATGTTAAAGGAGTTGTAAAGGTTCGTTTTTTATTTTCTAAATAGGTTCCTTTAAGCTAGTGCATTGTTGGTTCACTTACCTTTTCCTTAGATTTCCCTTCTAAATATTTTTTTTCTTGGTTTTCTTTGTCTGAATTTCTCACTTCCTGTTTATCCTCAGTAAGCTGTTCAGTAAGCTGTTCTGGATGACTCCACACCACTCGGATGATGGTGTGGAGTTCAGTGAGGAGAAACAGGAAGTGAGAAATTCAGACAAAGAAAACAAACCTTTAGAAGGTAAATCAAAGGAAAATGTAAGTGAAGCAACAATGCACTAGCTTAAGACCCCTTTCACACTGGGGCGGGCAGGTGCGGTGGCGGTATAGCAGCGCGATTTTCAGCGGTTTGCGGGCGGTATTACCGCGCTGTCCCATTGATTTCAATGGGAGACCGCGGTAAAGGAGCGGTGAACACACCGCTCCTTTACCGCTGTAAAGAAGCGGCTAGCAGGACTTTTGGAGCGGTCCTGCTAGCGCACCGCTTCAGTGTGAAAGCCTTCGGGCTTTCACATTGAAGACACAGGGCAGGATTTTTTCATGCGGTATAACAGCGCTATTATTAGCGCTAAACCGCATGAAAAACGCCCCAGTGTGAAAGGGGCCTAAAGGAACCTATTTAGAAAATAAAAAATGTACCTTTACAACTCCTTTAACTCCACAATGAATTGAAGCAGCACATTGCATTAAGCTGCTGTATAAAAGCTTTCCTTCCTATATAATATGAAAGGTGTGCAAGAGGTCTTCTAAAAACCAAATGTGATATATAAAAATAGGTTTAAATACATTTTCAAGGGTCTGTCAGACAGCATTTGGTAAAGTTTTGCTACCCATAGCCAGACTTCTATGCAGTAACCTTATAACATAAATATTCCCCTTCACAATCATTAAAGTGGATGTAAACCCTCACATACAACCAGTGAAGTGAACAGCCTCAGCTGATACACAGGAAGGAAACAAAATCTCCCTACATAGGCTTAACATGTATATCTGCAGTCTTCAGCTTTATATATTCTTGAGAAAGTGCAGATCGTGTTAGGAGATTTTCTCTTCCTGGTTAGCACTGGAGTGAAGCCTGGGTATACAGCCAAGACAGCTGATTGGAGGAAAGGCACACACCCCTCTCTAATCCAGACATTCAGGAATTCTCCTGTGCTTCAACAACAGCATGCCTGTGCAGCTGAGCGTGGATATGCTCACATGCACTTCCAGGTACCGTTGTCGGTGTCTGAGCAAGTGACACAGCACAGCTACCAACCCTTTCCTGCCCCCCAACACATACAGACCCACCTGACCCTATCCCCAACCCATCTATGATGTAATATATTTTCTCAACAGCCCGCCAGCTGCCCTAGCTGTTTGAACAGGGGTGCATACCAATCATGTGACTGCAATGTATTAGAGAAAAAAAAAAGAAAAAAGGTACAACACCACAGATATAAAATAAAGTGTACACAGAACGAAGGACTTACATTGTTTAACTAATAGTGGGGAGTCAATTGAACCCAAGCCTTTCCTTTAAGGAGATGGCAAGATACATTTCACAATGTGTAGAAAGGTAAATGCAATGTTCTTCCTGTGATTAATAGTGAAATAACTCCCTAGTAGTAGTCAAAAATCCATAGAACAGGTTGAAGATGAGGACATTGCACTCTGCATAAAAGAAGTGGTCTTTACGCAGCTGTCCAGCGAGCCCCCCCCCCCCTCCAATCAAGTCACAGCTAGAGCTCCCCAATCAGCAGTGAGTGTTCTCTTTTGTTGCAGCAAGTGTCCTCTTATGTTGAATCAAAGAAAAGACTGGACGGCCGCACTCTGTTGACACCTTTATTAACCACTTCCCGCCCGGTCAATAGGAGATTGACGTCCGGGAAGTGGTTGTGTTATCCTGACTGGACGTCTATTGATGTCCTGCAGGATAACAGCCGCTGCGCGCCCGGGGGGGGGCGCGCATCGCGGCGATCGGTGGAGCGGTGTGTCAGTCTGACACACCGCTACACTGATCTCGGAAAAGAGCCTCCGGCGGAGGCTTTTTACCACGTGATCAGCCGTGTACAATCACGGCTGATCACAATGTAAACAGAAAGAGCCGTTGATCGGCTCTTCCTCACTCACGTCTGACAGACGCGAGTAGAGGAGAGCCGATCGGCAGCTCTCCTGACAGAAGAGGTTCGCGCTGATTGTTTATCAGCGCAGCCCCCCCCCCTCGGATGCCCACACTGGACCACCAGGATGCCGCCCAGGTCCACCAGGGAAGCACCTAACATGTGGATGGCCAGGTAAGTCCCCCATGGCCATCCACATGTTTAAATATATGCCTAACTTATGCCAATCAGTGCCCACAAATGGGCACTGAGTGGCACCATCTTGGCACAATTTTTTTGTGATGCCCAGCAATGCCACCCACCAGTGTCATCAGTGGCACCCACCAGTGCCCATCCGTGCCACCCATCAGTGCTGCATATGAGTGCCCATCAGTGCAGCATATGAATGCCCATCAGTGCCGCCTATGAGTGCCCATCAGTGCCGCCTATGAGTGCCCATCAGTGCCGCCTATGGGTGCCCATCAGTGCCGCCTATGGGTGCCCATCAGTGCCGCCTATGGGTGCCCATCAGTGCCGCTTATGAGTACACAGCAGTGCCACCTATGAGTGCCCATCAGTGCCGCATACCAGTGCCACCTATCAGTGCCCATCAGTGCCGCCTATCAGTGCCCATCAGTAGTGCCCATCAGTGCCACCTCATTGGTGCCACCTCATCGGTGCCCATCAGTGCCGCCTTATCAGTGCCCATCAGTTTAGCCATATCAGTGCCAGTCAGTTCAGCCATATCAGTGCCCGTCATTGAAGAAGAAAACATACTTAATTTACCAAAAAAAATGTACAGAAACAAAGAAAAACATATTTTTTTTCAAAATTTTCGCTCTTTTTTTATTTGTTGTGCAAAAAAAAAAAAAAAAAAAATTGCAGAAGCGATCAAATACCACTGAAAGAAAGCTCTATTTGTGGGAAAAAATGATAAAAAATTTGTTTTGGTACAGTGTAGCATGACCGCGCAATTGTCATTCAAATTAGGACAGAGCTGAAAGCTGAAAATTGGCTTTGGCAGGAAGGTGTATAAGTGCCTGGTATTGAAGTGGTTAAAGTGGAGCTCCGCCAGAAAAAAATAATATTAAAAGCCAGCAGCTACAGCTACAGCAGCTGCTGGCGTTTAATATTTGGACACTTACCTGTCCTGGAGTCCAGCAACGTCCGCAGCAGAGGACGAGCGATCACTCGTCACTCTGCTGCTCCTTCCGCCATCCTCGCTGAGGGAACCAGGAAGTGATTTTATGCCCGGTTCCCTACGGCGCATGCGCGAGTCCCGCTGCGCCGTTCTGATTCGCTCTCCTGTGTTCTGGGAGCCGAGTGTCTCCCAGAACACTACGGGAAGTCTGGGGGAAGTGACGTCACTCCCGCAGATTCCCGGAGAGAGGACTCCCGGATGTGGGTGAAAATACCTGTCTTAGACAGGTATCTTCACCCCCCTCCCCCCTGAAAGGTGTCAATTGTGACACCGGAGGGGGGGGGGGGGTTCCAAATAGCAAAAGTTGATATTTAGGGTGGAGCTCCACTTTAAAGACTGTTTAAAAACGTCTGGTACAAAGACATCAGAGACACAGGATCAATGAAAAGCCGACATGTTTCACACCAATATGGGGTGCTTAGTCAAAGCTGTTGGAAAATGGAATGACCATCCATATATATGGGGATGAGAAAAAGGTTGATCAAAACAGGAAATCCTTCTGATATGTCAGTCCCAATTCCTGGACACATATGAAAAACCTGAAGTCATGCAGGTGCTTGGTATATTTTAAATCAATGAACTTAAAAACGACATCCCAAAATAACCTGATAGACATACCTGATGTATTGTGCAACACAAAAATGCATGATGAACAAACATAATATGTAATTATTCATACTTAAAATTGGAATAAATTTATCAATGCACAAAAGATGAAGAAGGTGATAAAAATGAAAAAGAAAATAAATGAATAATGAAAGAATGAATACACGAATGAAAAAGTAAATAGCTGAAAAGCCAAAAAGTACCATTGTGTGTATATATAAATATATATATATATATATATATATACATACATACATACATATATATATATACACACATACACACACACACACATATATATATATATATGAAAAAAAGGTGTATAATATGGCCTGCAATACACCTACTCAGCGCCAAATCAATCCCACAGCTCTCTTAGCAATGAACACAAAGATAAAAACCCTTTAAAATATGATAATACAAAATATTAAAAAGGTACTAAGCAGCTGTTTAAAAGAAGATTAAAAAATCAAGCAGTAGTATATGAATAAAACAGCCCAATCCCTGGATCATTAAGGCCCCTTTCACACTGGGGCGTGCGCTGGTGGTATAGCGGTGCTATTTTTTGCGGCGCTATGCCGTAGTTTTTGCCTCGGAATTGTGGCGGTATTCGGCCGCTAGCGGTGCGATTTTAACCCCCGCTAGCGGCCGAAAAAGGATAAAAACTAGAGGTCGACTGATATTTGCAGTTTTTTCATTAATCGGCATCGGCCGATTGTTAAAAAAAAAACAAAGCCGATTTAAACTTCAGCGCAACTTGCAAATAGCTTCTGTAATAGAAGTCAATACAAGTTGCCTGAGAAGTTTCCTGTGGAAGCGATTTCTCCCTCCTGGGCAGCCTGCCAAGTGTGAGGTGAGATAAGATACAATGTTTAAACTTCAAAGGACTGAACTCCATGTGTAGAAGTTCTCAGTTTAACCATTTAAAGACTAAATCTTTTTTGACACTTGTTGCTTACAACAAGTAAAAATCCTGTATTTTCTGCTAGAAAATCACTTAGAACCCCCAATCATTATATATCTTTTTTTTAACAGAGACCCTAGGAAATAAAATAGCGATTGTTGCAATATTTTATGTCGCACGGTATTTGCGCAGCGGTCTTTCAAACGATTTTTGGGGGAAAAAAATACACTTTAACGAATAAAAAAAAAAAAAACTAAACAGTAAAGTTAGCCCATATTTTTTTTTTGTCCAAAAGTTTTGATTACCTGTTTTTGTGTATTTAAGAGATAGATATATCTCTCTATCTATATATATTATATTTTTTAATCTAAATTATACATACAAGTGCACTGATTGTAGGCTTGTTGTGTTTAAAATAAATGTTTACATTTTAAGAAATTTTCTATATCACTTATTACTTAGCAGAGTAATAATGGAACTTCCGCTTTTTGGAATCCTCCCCCTCCGGTATCACATTTGGCACCTTTCAGGGGGAGGAGGGAGCAGATACTTGCGTAATCCAGGTATTTGCTCCCTCTTCCGGGCATAGATCACCGCGGTGACCTACGCCACATCTGGCGCCTACTCCGCCCCCCCCTCGCTGTCTTCTGGGAGACACACAGGTCCCAGAAGACAGCAGGGACCAGTGGGATCGCGCAGCGCGACTCGCGCATGCACAGTAGGGAACCAGGAAGTGAAGCTGCAAGGCTTCACTTCCTGATTCCCTTACCGAAGATGGCGGCACAGGAACCCGAGGGAGAGATCGGCTTCGGGTGCCGACATCGTGAGCACCCTGGACAGGTAAGTGTCCATATATTAAAAGTTATATATTAAAGCAGTATTTGTAGCTGCTGACTTTTAATTATTATTTTTTTCCGCGGAACTCCGCTGCGTTTTAACACAGGGCCGTCATTCTAGCGGTGCTATTTGGCTGCTAGCGGGGAAGCTTATATCCCAGCTAGTGGCCGATGAATGGGTTAAATGCTCCCGTGTAGCGCCACCGCAGAAGTACTTTGCAGACGGTTCGGCAGCGGTGCCAGTTCATTTAAATGGGCAGGAGTGGTGGAGGAGCGGTATACACCGCTCCAAAGATGCTGCTTGCAGGACTTTTTTTTTACATCCTGCCAGCGCACTGCCTCAGTGTGAAAGCCCTCTGGCTTTCACACTGAGACTGCAGGGGAGCCGTTTTGCAGGCACTTTACAGGCGCCATTTTTAGCCCAAAAGAGCCTGAAAAACGCCCCATTGTGAAATGGGTCTAACTGTTAGATTTTAGGAGATGAAGAGGGGGAAAAAATAAAAAAATCGGCCTAACATATCGGGCCAAAAAAAAAAAAAAAATCGGCATCATATAATCGGCCATCGGCCGCCGCGATTTCTAAATATCGGCATCGGCCAGAGAAAAACCCATATCGGTCGACCTCTAGTAAAAACCGCCCACAAACCGCTGCTACAGCAGTGGTTTGCGGGCGGTATAGCCGCGCAGTCCCATCGATTTCAATGGGCAGCAGCGGTAAATGAGCGGTATACACACTGCTCCTTCACTGCCTCAAAGATGCGGCTAGCAGGACTTTTTTTCTCGTCCTGCCAGCGCATCACCTCAGTGTGAAAGCACTCTGGCTTTCACATTGAGACTGCAGGGCAGGATTTTTTCAGGCGCTATTTTTAGCGCTAAGAAGCCTGAAAAACTCCTCAGTGTGAAAGGGGCCTAAGATACTAAAACAGCACTAAAAATTAAACAATAAGCATATGGCCAGCACCATAGTTAAAAGTCATATGAGTAGTAGATGATAGTGTGGAACAGTTCAAAAAACATCAAGTGTCAAGTTATCGGTTGTCCTAGTCTGCACCTTTCACCAGAAAACAATATCCGTATTCCACCTCGTGATGCACACTCCCCCCAAGGGGTCAAATTCACCAGAACTTCTAATGAGAAAGGCCTTTAAGTTAGGTGTTCATCAGCCAATTTGATCTGGATCCTCACCATCAATAAACTGGTACAGGGGCTCTAACACGTCATAAAACACAAGAATGGTTGCACATAGGGTAATCATGTTTACTATGACAAAACTCCCCATACATCAGAAGACCCCTTAAAACTAACTACGTACATAAAACATAAATCAACAAGCATGAAAATGTGACCCAAGAGGGCGCTATCATGTGATCAGCCGTCCAGGAGGAAGCGTGTGTCTCCTTGCAGACACCGCGGTCACTTCCGGGTAACCAACGGTTGATGGTGGAGCGCAAGCGTCACTTCCGGGATGACGTGCGGGTCACGGGCTGACGCGTTTCATCACTTTCGACTTCAACAGAGGGCGTCAAATATATATATACACATACACACACACACGCACACGCACACACACACACACGCACACATGGAAATAAAATAAAACACATTGACTTGGTTTTTCTGTGTTTGTCCAGGTTTGTTCTATATAGCATAGAGTAACCAGAATAAAAGAAATGAAATATAATAAATATATATATCAGTGATATTGTAATGCAAAATATGTCACCGATTCCGGTACTACTATGTACATATAACTGATAAACACAGTATAGGAGGAAATACATGGCTTTAGTCGGTCAATAATCTTATTTAAAGTGGTTGTATACCCAAATTTTGTACAAGCACCTACAGGTAAGCCTACATTAAGGCTTACCTGTAGGTGCTTGTAATATCTCCGAGACCTACACAGTCTCGGAGATATTTGCAAAAAAAACTGTACCGCTATCTACGGCGCATGCGCGCCGTAGATAACGGCGCAGGCGCACTGAGCGCGGCGGCTCTTGAATGGGAGCCTGCCGTACACTGCCGGTAGTTCGCGCATGCGCGGGGATCGTGCCGTTCCCCGCGCATGTGCGGGAGTGACGTCATCGCCGCTCCGGCCAATCACAGCGCCGGAGCGGCAATACCCGGAAGTCACTCCGGGTATCATGGATTCGATGGAGGACGCGTCCGAGGACCGCTGCGGGGGCTTCGATCTAAGGTAAGTGATTGATAATGAGCTAGTATGCTAGTCATACTAGCTCATTATACCTTTGCCTTGCAGGTTAACCCAAAAAAAAAAAAAAGTTTTGCGGTATACAACCGCTTTAATGGAAAAAATCCTTTAAATCTCAGATAAAGAGAGGATTCCATGGGGAAACACAAACAGGAAAAGTATAAAAACAAGCTGACGGGGACATGCAGACTAAAACTGCACCGATATGTGAAAAAAAAGAAAAGAAAACAGAATACAGGCAGGGGTTATAAATGGAATTGTAATAGCGTTCCTACATGAATGTCTACAAAAATCTACATGTATGGCTACAAATATAAAAATATATACATATAGTGTAAAGGTTCCAAATAAATTGTGCGGAAACACACACATAACTAGAGAACCACTAGAGGTGTCATAGGAATGTGAAATGGTATCAGCTTCTCACCAAGGGATGAACACTACCCACATACACACATTTTGTATGTGTAATTAATTATATATATATATATATACACACACACACACACACACACACACACATAATTTTTATATATTTATTACACACACGAGGCAGAAAAATATTTTTATATAGAGAGATATATATAAAATGTATTTCAAACGGTCAAATTACTATATGGTTAATTGGCGTATCTCGTATCCATTTAAAGTTACCAAATGCATCCGATGCAACAAATATAGAAGAAGTTGATCGATAAAATATCGCATCCACCCTGAAACATCCAATATATGCACAATGCATTATGATCAATCAATAAACAAACATCATTCCCTACATATGTCCATATTTAACTTTTGATCTTTAAACAAGAATATTTTTGAAAGATGTATGTGTCTATATCCATGCATTATATGTACCGTATATTTATACTTATATTTAAATGTAACCCCTGTCATGCCAATTGGGCACTAATGGCATAGACAATTATTTAAAAATATCTATTCTGAAACGAATACATATGTAAGAATCCAGTCCTCTTATGTTGTATTGACCTTGTGTATCGTGGAGATGCACAGTTAGTTTATCTATACTCATGAGGTGGCAGAGCTCTTGAACCCAGACCTTGATAGAGTTGAGGAAGATCCCTAGTGTCTTAGTAAAATAGTACACATCACAGAGGAAGAAGTGGAGGAGGTTCTTTTCAATGTAAGAACTGGACAGAAAAAAAATAATTAATTCAATGTAATAAAATTGGGACAGGTAGTATAGAAATCTTTTCCCTCCCCAATAAGAAAAAAAATGTATTACATTGTATTACATTAATTTATTTATTTTTACGTCCAGTTCATACATAACTGTACACCATATAATTCATAAAAAAACTCCACGCCTTTGGTCTCCGTGACTGTACTCTTCACTGGTTCTCATCCTACTATCCAACCGCACCTTTAGCGTTACTATAGCCCTGTACACACGATCGGATATCCTATGGATTCTAATCCGGTGTTTTTTTTTCCAACGGAAATCCGATGAAACCGTCTTCCATCAGTCTTGCCCACACACCATCAGTCAAAAAACTGACCGTTTCAAACGCCGTGACGTAAAACACTCCGATGAGCTGAGAAAAATGATGTTCAATGCTTCTGAGCATGCGTCGACTTGATTCTGAGCATGCGTGGGTTTTTCATCCGATGGAGTTCCCCACAGACGATAGTAAATTGCTATCGTTTTTTTTTTAACCATCGGATAAATTTAAAACATGTTCTATTTTTAAACACCGATGGAAAAAAGACCGATGGGGCCCATACACGATCGGTTTATCCGATGAAAACAGTCCATCGGACTGTTTTCATCGGTAAAACCTATCGTGTGTACACGGCTTTACAACTCTACTTCCTCCTCTCCTCTTCCATTGTCTATTGGGGTCCCCCAAGGCTCTGTTCTTGGACCTCTCCTATTTTCAATCTACGCCCCCTCCCTGGGTCAGCTGATAGCCTCCCACGGCTTCCAATACCATCTCTACGCTGATCTATTTCTCTACCCCTCAGCTCACTCCATCATTCTCCTCACGTATCACTAATTTACTATCAGATATATCAGTTTGGATGTCACGCCACTTCCTCAAACTTAATCTATCCAAAACTGAACTTTTCATTTTTCCTCCCCCACGTGCCTCCTCCCCTGATCTCTCTGTCAAAATCGATGGCACAACTATCAGCCCATCCCCACATGCCAAGGTCCTAGGAGTAGTCCTGGACTGTGAACTCTCTTTTAAGCCTCATGTCCAATCACTGTCCAAATCTTGCCGCCTCAACCTAAGCAACATCTCCAAAATACGCCCCTTTCTAACCAATGACAGAAACAAAGCTCCCAATTTACTCCCTGGTCATCTCTCGCCTCGATTACTGCAACTCCCTCCTCATTGGCTTACCTTGGCATACTCTATCCCCCCTTCAGTCCATCATGAATGCTGCTGCCAGACTCATCCACCTTTCCAACCGCTCTGTCTCTGCTACTCCTCTCTGTCAATCCCTCCACTGTCTTCCGCTCACACAACAAATCAAAATACTAACAACTACCTACAAAGCCATTCACAACTCTGCCCCCAGCTACATGAATGACCTAGTCTCTAAATGCCAACCTAATCATTCTCTTCATTCTTCTCAAGACCTCCTGCTCTCTAGCTCACTCATCACCTGCTCCCATGCTCGTCTCCAAGCCTATGGAACTCCTTACCCCAATCTGTCCGTCTATCTACTTCTCTATTAGCTTTTAGAGGATCCCTGAAAACCCTCCTCTTCAGAGAAGCCTATCCTACCCACACCTAACAACTGTATTTTCATTTTTGTCCATCTGATCATCCCCCACAGCTACTACCTTTTGTTCTACGTGACCCTCCCTTCTAGACTGTAAGCTCTAACGAGCAGGGCCCTCTGATCCCTCCTGTATTGAATTTTATTGTGACTGTACTGTCTTCCCTGATATAAAGCGCTGCGCAAACTGTTGGCGCTATATAAATCCTGTATAATAATAATAATAATAATAATAATACTACATTGAAAAGAACCTCCTCCACTTCTTCCTCTCAGTGACGCGTACTATTTTACTAGAGCTTTCTTTTGGTGGTATTTAAATCGCAGCTGGGCTTTTTATTTTTTGCTAAAAAAAACTAAAAATAAACAGAGAACTTTTAAAAAAAAAAGTTTTTGTTTCTGCCAGAAAATTTTGAAAATTAAGCGGAGTTCCACCCAAAAATGGAACTTCCGCTTTTCGGAACCCTCCCCCCCCTGGTGTCACATTTGGCACCTTTCAGGGGGAGGGGGGGGGAGCAGATACCTGTGTAATACAGGTATTTTGCTCCAACTTCCGGGCATAGATACCAGAGCCACCTGTGGGTATCTACACCACTTCCGGCGCCTTCTCTGTCCCCGTCCCCCACGCTGTCTTCTGGGAGACACACAAATCCCAGAAGACAGTAGGGACCAGTGGGATAGCACATTGTGAGTCACGCATGCGCAGTAGGGAACCAGGAAATGAAGCCGCAAGGCTTCACTTCCTGATGCCCTTACCAAAGATGGCGGCGCCTCCACCCGAGAGCTAGATTGGCTTCAGGTGCTGACATCGCGGGCGCCCTGGACAGGTAAGTGTGCTCATTTCAAAAGTCAGCAGCTGCAGTATTTGTAGCTGCTGACTTAAAAAGAAAATTGGCGGACCTCTGCTATAAGTAATTTTTCTCCGTCACTGATGTGCTCGGATGATCGGCTCTCCTCACCAGTGAGGCGAGGAGAGCTGTTAACCGGCATTTCCTTGTTTACATGTGATCAGCTGTGATTGGACACAGCTGATCACATGGGTAAAGAACTGCGTCATTGGCTCTTTACCGAGATCGGTAATAATAATCCCAATAAGCGTATATTGATTGGTTTGCGCAAACGTTATAGCATCTACAAACTTTGGTAAATATACTGGAATTTTTTTTTTTTTTATATTAGTAATGTTTGCGATCAGAGCCGAGCGGGACTGGGATAGTATGGTGGGCAATCTGACACTGACACTTTGTGGGAACCAGCGACACTAATACTAAAGCTAAAAATATGCACCGTCACTGTATTAATGACACTGGCTGGGAAGGGGTTGGAAATCTAGGGCGATCAAAGGGTTAACCGTGTGCCCAACCAGTGTTTATGCATTTACGGTGAGGTGTATTCACCAAGTGGTGTGCTGGTTTTTAAAGCCAGAACATCCCTGCTGACAGACAGAGCTCTGTCCTGTCTTTCTCCTTGTCGATCAACCCGCTGATTGTCTTGCGCTGTAAATGATCACAGCACAGCCGGGTTGGGAGCACCTCCTACCAGAAAGAGCAGAAATCACATACACACACACACACACACACACACACACACACATACATACATACATATATATATACATACATACACACACACATATATACATACATACATATATACACACACACACACACACACATATATATATATATATACATACATACACACACACACACACACACACACACACACACATATACATACACACACACACACACGCGAATATTGCTTTTTGATCACTTTTAACGTCAAATTTTTATTTAGTTTTAGTAAAAAAAATTACATTTTAAATTTAGTTGTATTTTAGTCATTTGAATTGATAATGAATTTTTTTTTCCATTTAGTTTTCGTCACTAAAAACATGCAGCTGACAAAAACTTTGAAGAAAATATTTTTGCCAATTAAATTAACACAGATTCAGGTAGCAGCAGACAATGCGGTTACCTAAACACACAATGGTGCTGCCCAAAAATGAACTGCACCTTGTAAAATGCAATCACTGCTCTAGGTTTATGCTATATAAATTTACAATCCCAGGACATCTGTATTACAGGCAATCCCTGAGTTACATACATCCAATTTAAAGAAGACTCATATGTGCAAATGGATGGAGACAACAGGAAGTGAGAGGAAATCTACCCCTAGGAAGGGAAATTCACTCCTATAAGAGTTGTCATTGGAAAAAGGTGTCGCCACTGAAGCTTCATCATCAATCCTGGTTTCCACGACAACTCAAAATTTTCTAAATCCAATTGTCACAGACAGAAAGTGAGGTGAAATCTTCTGACCAGGGGCACAGGACAGCAACACAAATGTTACAGGGCTGTTAACCCTTCCTTGTGCTATCTATCCAAAACTTAATTTTTTATCGGCTGGAGTTACACTTAAAAAAAATTGCTATTCCAAATTACATACAAATTCAACCTAAGACTAAACTATGATATATTATTGATTTTCTACTTGTTTGCCCATGAAGTCCCATTGTACCGGGGGTACTTGTGCCCTTTTTTAGGGCCTTTCCAAACCTACAGAACCTGTAATCTGAAATCTGGTTTGTAACCCAGGGACTGTCTGTATTTAACACTTTTTACACACGGACCAGGGCCTGACAGCTTTCAAAGCACAAGGAAAGATATCTGCAAAGGTGTCTGGGGTCTCTGGATAGATGAAAGGGGCTCTGGCACTTTACCTATTTAGCACAAAGTGACTGGTTCTCTACTGAAAGCATTTACACACACACACACACACACACACACACACACACACACAGAGATGCTTTTTGTCCCCGCACTTCCACCATCAGCGCTGGGAGTTCAAACCCTGTGTTAGACCTTTACACAGTGCCAACGATCTCCTCTACCATACCCAGAAGGGCTGGATATTTGAGTGCGTCAATGGTGCATTAGAGTGGCAAGGATGAACAAAGTGACAAAGAGAGCAAGGAAAAGGACCTGGGTATCACGATAAGTGAAAATCAATGGGAGAAGGCTTGCATTCTTACCCATAAATGCTCCCTGAGCTCTAAATACCAGGAAGTCTCCTATAAGATACTGACTCAGTGGTATATTACGCCACAGAAGGCCAGGAAGTGGTTCCACACTGAATCAAACCTATGCTGGAGATGTGGCTCGGAAAAAGGATCTTTCCTACATATTTGGTGGGAGTGCCCCCCGATCCAGAGATACTGGGAGACCATTATCAAATGGATCAAGTTCATCACGGAAACAACAATTGACCTAGACGCAGCAGCCTGCTTGATTCACATCAATCTCCTCACGCTAAGCAAATATAAGAAAACACTTACCAAACATCTTCTGATAGCTGCCAAAACACTCATCCCCTTGCATTGGAAATCAACACAGACCCCAATGATCAGAGACTGGTTAGACAGGGTTCAGTATCTTTACAAAATGGAGGAAATCATTGCAATGAAAAGGGAGAATAGCACTAACTTTAACGAGGTGTGGCAACCTTGGCTGCTGTTCACCTTCTCAGATGACTACCGTTCCCCTCACGGCAAGAAATGGATCAGTACACCACCCCAGAACTTATCCTATACTGGCCTATTGACAAATAAATAAAAAACTAATTGTGTGTTATGACTAAACTGTATATCTCTAAAGTAAATGCTTCAACCCCCAATTCCTCCACCCCAAACTCTTAGTGTGTTTACACCCCACCTTTTTTTTCCCAACCCCCACCTGTCCCCTCTCTCTTCCTTTCTATAATTACACTATGGACAATAACTATAGAATTTACAATTTTTATTTGTTAAGCCCTATATGTTAAAACTACTAATGTATGTATATTACTTAATGTCAATTGTAATCCTGAATTTTTCAATAAAAACCTTGATTGAGATAAAAAAAAAAAAAAGAAAAGTGATAGAACCTCTTTAGCAGATGTGCTTTAAAAACAGTTACCTTCCAATAAGAAACCATGGGGAAAGTAAAGTGTGAGGCTTTTCTGCGCAAGCTTTACCTGTTAACCGTGCATTCTTCTATGCTTCTGATTTCCCATACACGAATATGAGCCAGATATTTAGCAAAGTCATAAAAAAGGTGAACGCTACTATGCGCCAATAATGTGCATACTGGATATAAACATCGTCACGAGATTATAAAATTTAATGACATAGCACTAGTACCAGACAAACTAGTTCAATCTTCAGAAACCTTCTATGGACAAAATACTGGACAACCGTTTTAAATGTTAAAGGGGTTGTAAAGGTTCGTTTTTTATTTTCTAAATAGGTTCCTTTAAGCTAGTGCATTGTTGGTTCACTTACCTTTTCCTTTGATTTCCCTTCTAAATGTTTTTTTTCTTTGTCTGAATTTCTCACTTCCTGTTTCTCCTCAGTAAACGTCACACCATCATCCGAGTGGTGTTTAGTCAGCCAGAACAGCTTACGGAACAGCTTACTGAGGAGGAATAGGAAGTGAGAAATTCAGACAAAGAAAATAAATATTTAGAAGGGAAATCTAAGGAAAAGGTAAGTGAACCAACAATGCACTAGCTTAAAGGAACCTATTTAGAAAATAAAAAACGAACCTTTACAACCCCTTTAAAGCCTAGTACACACAATGAGATTATCCGATGATTGATCTCCCTTTCTTTCTTTCTTTTTTTGCATTTTGCATGCTAGTCTTTATAAATCGAGAACGAAGCGGTTCCGAAAGTTACGAAAAAAGGGATTTTTATAACAGCTTACCTGTAAAATCCTTTTCTTGAAGTACATCACGGGACACAGATCGACTTAGTCATTACTAATGGGTTATATAGTTTACCTTCAGGGGCTGGCACTGGCAACTTCCAAACCGGAAGTACCCTCCCCTATATAAGCCCCTCCCATCCGGGAGCACCTCAGTTTTGTAGCAAAGCAATAAGTGTCCCAAAAAGAGGGGTGGGAGCTCTGTGTCCCGTGATGTACCCCAAGAAAAGGATTTTACAGGTAAGCTGTTATAAAAATCCCTTTTTCTTTTTCGTACATCACGGGACACAGAGCGACTTAGTCATTACTAATGGGACGTCCCAAAGCAATGCCCAATGAGGGGAGGGATACACTATACATAAGCTGGGCGCCATCAGGCATGAGGCTCTTTTGCGGCCTGCAACACACTGCGCCCAAAGGCGACATCCTCCTGACTTCTGACGTCTACCTGGTAGAATCTAGTAAACGTGTGTACTAAGGACCATGTTGTGGCCTTACAGACTTGAGCCAGGGAGGCTTGGTGATGCACTGCCCATGAAGTTCCAACTGCTCTTGTGGAGTGCGCCCTAACTTTGAACGGAGGCGGTCTCCTTTTCAAGCCATAGGCTTGTATTATGACCTGTCGAATCCACTTGGCTAAAGTAGATTTTTGATGCTGCCTGACCCTTTCTGGGGCCTTCCGGCAGAACAAACAAAGTATCCGTTCTGCGAATCTGAGCAGTGGCTTTAAGATAAGCTTTAACTGCTCTTACTACATCCAAAGAATGCAATAACTTTTCCTCTACCGAACTAGGTTTGGGGAAAAAGGAAGGAAGAACCACATCTTGGTTCAAATGGAACCTCGATACCACCTTAGGAAGAAGGCTGGATGAGGACGTAATACTACTCTGTCCTTATGGACAACCAGATATGGCTCCTTACAGGACAAGGCGGCTAATTCCGATACTCTTTTAGCCGAACAAATGGCTACTAAGAAAATCAATTTCCTGGTGAAAAGAACCAAGGAAATGTGCCGCAATAGTTTAAATGGTTGTTTCTGTAGAACCGACAGAACCAGGTTTAAGTCCCATGGACATATGGGAATACTAACCGGAGGGCTAATACGCATCACTCCTTGTATGAAAGCTTTGACTAATGAATGCAAAGCCAAGGGCCTTTGAAAAAATATTGACAAGGCCGTCTGACCCTTGATAGTACTCAAGGCAAGCTTCCTATGTACAGCCCACTGTAGGAAGTCCAGAATCCTACCTATTACGTACTTACGTGGATGCCATTTCTTGGCCTCACACCACGTGATGTACGCCTTCTAGATCCTATAATAGATCTGCCTGGATACCGGCTTCCTGGCATTGATCATGGTAGATACCACAGGATTAGAGAGCCCTCTCTTTTTTAGAATGTGGGCTTCAATAGCCAGGCCGTCAAACCTAGGGCTGGTAAGGAAGGGTAGTATATCGGTCCTTGCGAAAGCAGGTTCGGACGATGTGGGAGGGTCCAAGGACTTCCCACTGACATTTTTACAATCTCCGCGTACCATGCCCTTCGGGGCCACGCTGGAGCCACCAGAATCACTGGTTTCTTTCCTACCCTGATTCTGCGGATTAATCGCGTGGGAATGCATATATCAGCTTGAACTGATCCCAAGGGAACACTAGGGCATCCGAACCGCAAGCTAGGGGATCCTTTGTGCGAGACACAAATCTGTCCACCTTTGCGTTGAATCTGGATGCTAGCAGATCTACATCCGGTGTTCCCCACCGCTGGCATATTGCCTGGAAAACCTCGGGGTGAAGAGACCATTCCCCCGGGCATAATTGCTGGCGACTTAGAAAGTCCGCTCTCCAATTTTCCACTCCTGGGATGAAAACCACGGATATGGCTGTGACATATCTTTCTGCCCATTCCAGGATGCAATTCGCTTCCCTCTGGGCTGCACGACTCCTGGTGCCACCCTGGTGATTGATATATGCCACTGCTGTGGCATTGTCTGATTGAATTCTGACAGGTGACCCTTGGAGTTTGGCTGTCCATGCTACTAGGGCATACCGGGCTGCTCGTATCTCTAAGAGATTGGTGGGCAGGGCCTTCTCTGCTTCTGACCACTTGCCCTGGAGAGACCATTGCTCCAGTACTGCCCCCCAGCCTATGAGGCTGGCATCTGTAGTGACCACCTTCCAAGAAACCGGACTGATGGGTTTCCCTTTTTCCAGATTCTGGGGCACCAACCACCAATGGACTTTTGACTGGTTTTAGGGCTGACTTGTCTCGGTTGATAATGCAACCGTGAGATTCCAGATACTTGATTATCTTGTGAACGACCACTTCTAGTTTTTTTCACTGAGTGGTCTATCAGCAACAAGTCGTCTAGACATGCTATTATCGTTACACCTTGTGTTCCTAGTTTGGCCAATCGTAGGGCCAGAATTTTTGTGAACACTCGTGGTGCTGTGGCCAGACCGAAAGGTAAGGCTCTGAACTGAAAATGGCGCCCTTCTACTGCAAAGCGTAGAAATTTCTGGTGGGCCGGACAGATGGGAATATGCAAATAAGCATCCCTTATGTCGATCGAGGCTAACCATTCCTGCCCTTGTAGGGCGGTGGCCACCGATCGGATCGACTCCATCCGAAAAAGTCCTGATATGTAGGAACTTGTTTAGCCCTTTTATATTTAATATGGGCCTCACGTCCCCATTTGGTTTGGGGACTGTGACAAGGTTCGAGTAAAACCCGAACCCGCTTTCTTCCAAGGGAACCTTCATGATTACCCTTGGAGCAATAGTTGTTCTAGTGCCAGAAGGAGGGATCCACTCTTCTGGGGATCGCTTGGCACGTTTGACCTTATAAAATGGGCAGGAGGAATGTCTTTTAACTCCAGCCTGTATCCCAGACTTACTGCGGAGATCACCCATCTGTCTCTGATGGTGTCCCGCCAGGTCTCTGTGAACAACTGAAGTCTTCCCCTCACCCGATTGAGTGGGGGCAACCCTTCATGACTTGGGGGGAGGTTTTGTACCTCTCTTGACCCAGGGTTTCTTGTTACCCTGTGATTGTCCCTGATTTCTGCCCCCTGGATTTGACCGCGGAGGCCGTCGGAACTGTTTCACAGCCGATGTGCCAGGGACTGGAGAAGTAGGCCTCTTAAAAGAAGGACTTCTACCCTTGTTCTTAACCGGCAAGAGTGTACTTTTACCGGCAGAAGTTTTCTGGATATATTTGTCCAGATCATCTCCAGATAAGCGTTCTCCATGAAATGGGAAGCTAATCAGCAATTTCTTACAGGGAGCTTCAGCAGACCAGTTTTTGAGCCATAGAAGCCTACGCATATGTCTACAGACAGCATAAAGCGGGATGCCTGTTGGATTGTATCCTTTATGGCGTCCACCGCAACACAAGGCTCTAGGTAGGTCAGCTAGGGCAAGAGCCTGCTGATCTGGTAAGTCCCTTAAGACTTGTTTCAACTGATCTTTCATTGCTTGGCAGACTCCAATCGCTGCTACTGCAGGTTGTGTCACCATGCTTGCTGTAGAAAAAGCAGATTTTAGTAAAGACTCCAATTTTTTATCTATTGGGTCTTTGAACATTGGAACATTATCTACTGGACATGTCAGTGATTTATTTACACAAGAGATGGCTGTGTCCACTGTAGGGACCCTTCATTTTTTTTCATGAACTTATCCTCCATGGGATAGATCACTGGAAATCTCTTGGGGGGAGTAAATATTTTCTCAGGATGCTCCCAATCCTGGTAAATAAGCCCTTCCAATAAAGGGTGGATTGGGAAGGAACAAACAGCCTGGGGAGCTTTCAGCGACCCCAGCGAGGAAACCGTAGTGGTTGATGGTTCCGCCAGAGGCATTTTAAATGCTGATCGGACCATGTTAGTCAGAGACTGAACCCATAATCTTTCAGCCTGAGATGCTGAGAAAGGTTCTTCCACTGTTGATTCCTCTCTAACTGAATCAACCTCATCCTGATCCCCTTCAGGTAGGTCGATCTCTGTGTGGGGCTGTTCCTCCACTAACAGGCACTCTGAAGGAGGAGACGGAGATCGGACGCGCTTTCCCTGTGACAGGGAAGCAGCGATCAATACTGTTAATCTCTCTTCCAATCCTCCCAGAGTTGAGGATAAAACCTCCTCTGTTATATATACAGGAGCAGGTGGACTGGGGACAGCCGCAGCACCAGGCACTCCTGCGGGGTTCCTACGGCTACTGACCTCTGAATTTTCAGGGGAGATTGGTGCAGTACAAGCATGCCCAATATCCTCAGAGCCCGATGGAGACCCCTTTGGCTTCCTGGAAGACTTATTTCCGGAGCGTCTGGACGACATATCCTTTAAGCACAAAGCTGAGGTATTCCCGTCGTCATACACCAATTTTGCTGGTAATAGTCTAACACAGTTGCTGCTATATACCAGCTGGTGTCCACTAAAGTGCCTTTCTATGGGGATGCCTGCATCAACCGCCTCTGTGTGCCACCGTTTTGTTGCTAGCTCTGTTTGCATCCAGCTGACACTTGTACTGTGTCTTTTATACATGCTGGGACGCCTGCACATGCGCAGAAGCGCCGCGGCGCGCATCGAGCGTCATCCACCCGCCCCTTTCTTTTCATAGGAGGCGCGTGCACGCGCCCGCGCGCGCGCCCGTGCGCCATTGGCGCCCTTTTTTGAAACCAAGCAGGGACTAGGAGCCAGGGCCCTTTTTGCCGGAGGGCCTGTGCGGTGGATGAGCGCAGCAACAGGGCAGAGGAACTGGATTCCCACAGAGAAACTTACCAACTGCCTGGATCTTTTGACTTGAGAAAACCAAAGATCCACATGACAAGAAAAATGGACCACAGTGGCCTCTAGTGGTTTAACACAGGTACCGTGGTCCTCTTTTTTTTTTTTTCTTGACTACTATTAAAATTTTACATTTTCCAGTAGTTATAGGCATACACAGATATTAGCGGGAATACCGTTAGGTAACAGACAGAAAGACAAATTAGGCTTGGGGGTCCCCCAATAGAACCAAGTTCCTGGGGGCCCCCACTTACCTGTTCCCCGCCGCAGGACTCTGTTTGGTCCACAGAAGCCCAAACTTCACCTATCACAGCAGGCATTGTAATTAAACCTTCAGGGACCGGGTTCCCAAGGATTCCACTCCCCTGGACCTGTATAGCACCCTGCACAGAAAACATCTTGGTCGTGGGTATGACCAGAGCTCTGGATCCCAGGGTCCAGCCCTCCTAAGAGAGGCATTACAGGCAAAACCTTGCTCTTCTGTTGCAAGGCCCGGGTACCGACCGTTTAGCTATGAAGCTTTTTTGGTGGGATCCGGAACAGCTTACTAAGGCCCGTAAAAGAACCTGTACGCAAGCCCAGGAAAACACATGTTACTCTTTGGCCAACACCTTAGACACTGGCAAAAAACTGGAGGTGATCCCGGATGGGAGGGGCTTATATAGGGGAGGGTACTTCCGGTTTGGAAGTTGCCAGTGCCAGCACCTGAAGGTAAACTATATAACCCATTAGTAATGACTAAGTCGCTCTGTGTCCCGTGATGTACGAAAAAGAAATTCTTTTACGACAGAATAAAAATTCTGATGTAATGTGTTTTTATTGTATTTTCGGGCAAAAACTGAACTGATTATACGAAAATCGTATGATGTGGTATCATACAAGAAAAGTTTTCGTGTTTGCCCCTTAGGATTATTTTGGACGAAAGCGGTGTACGAATGATCAGATCATCGTACAATCGATTTGAAAGCTTTAGATTTTCTCCAATTTTCTGATCGCGTATATGTGGCAATAGTCATTGGCCCTTCACATACACTTCCCTTAAATACTTATTTGATGGGCTTGAAGAAAAGCACTAATTGAGTGAGCTCACTGGCTCCAGCTTGGCTGCTCACATAAAACAAGGATCCCATCCAATGGGTAATAGGGAAACAGTTCAAAGCTCAAAGCTCAAAAATACAACAGAAGAGCCGAGATAAAAGGTAAAAGGTTCAAAGATTTCATAGACCTTTCGTTAAAAACAAAACAAAAAAAACTAAGAAGACATCCATTACGTTTTATGGGGTCACGAACTGCCCCTTCATCAGGGCTACAGGAAGAATACAATGATATAATAATATATATATAAAAATGCATGGGTTTAAAGCAGTGTATGAATGGTGGATATAGAGCAGTCAGGTATCATGAAGTATAGAGAAATTCCCAATTCACAGTGTGTCACACAGAGTTAGAAAATAGTGAATATATATGGTGTATGAAGATAAAACACAAGTAGATAAGCAATAAGCACAGTTAAGGCATCAAAGATATCCACGCAAGAATGATAAACTGTAAAATTCATATTGGTAGCGACATACCACATGTATGCTGAGGGGGATTGCATAGTATACTGTATTTCAGTGATGCCTTGTTACATGGGTGTAATAGGATCATAGGGGAGGGGGGGTTTCAGGGAAAGTGAAGAAGGAGCGGGAATAACTGAAATGCAAGAAGTTAGAACAGAGTAAAAAGAAGGGTACACTCCGTCACAGAGGTGTGGATGAAGAGTCCGTGTCGCTTGCGGCTAGGGTTGTCCCGATACCACTTTTTTAAGACCGAGTACAAGTACCGATACTTTTTTTCAAGTACTCGCCGATACCGATTACCGATACTTTTTTTTCAATGTCACGTGACAGTGGCACATGTGTCAGTATTTTTTTTTTTTTACATTTTTTTTTTACATTTTTTTTTTTTACGATTTTTTGTTATGTTTTTTTACAGTGCTTTCTTCTTTTTTTTTTGGTGGGGGGGGTTGGATTGTGTGAGTGTGTTTTTTTATTCACATTTTTATTATTTTTTTCAATTCATTTTTTTATTTTATTTTTTTACACCTGTTGGGGGGGCTTTGGTGAGATTTCAGGGGTCTTAACAGACCCCTGACATCTCCCCTTTGAGACAGAAAGGGACTAGGGACACAGATCCCCCAGTCCCTTTCTCTGCAGCCTCAGATAAAATGAATGGACAGGAGGCTCCTCTCCATTCATAAACTGAAGCATCGTAAACACAGGTTACGATGTTTCAGTTATATGAATGGACAGAGTCAGTGATGACTCTGTTCATTCAGAAAAGGTAGGAGCCAGGTTTAGCGGCTCCTACCTCCGCTCTCCATCCTGACAGATCGAGGACAGAGGGAGTGGAGGAGGACATGGAGGGGACACGGAGCACGGAGGGGGAGAGCAGCAGGAGTGGGACACGGAGCGCGGACAGCAGCACGGAGGGGACAACAAACCCGGAGGGGGAGAGCAGCATGGAGGGGGACACAGAATGCGAAGGGGGAGAGCAGCATCACGGAGGAGGACACGGGACACAGATCATGAAGAAGGACAGCAGCAACAGCACGGAGGGGGTTACAGGGACAGTCAGCGGTGATCTGTGCGGCTTTGGGGGGAGTTTAGAAGCACCGATCGCCGCTGTATATATTTCGCTAAAGCAGCTGAAAGGGGGGGGGCTCCGGGGGGAGAAGCTGTCAGTTGTATTGAAATGTATACAGGGAGACCAGTGCTTGAAACTTCCCCCGCCGCACCGATCATCCCTGACTGCCCAGGTATCGGGTGAAGCATCGGAGCATTTCCCCCGAGTACAAGTACTTGGGGAAATGCTCAGTATCGGTACCGATACCGATACTAGTATCGGTATCGGGACAACCCTACTTGCGGCCCATGTTAGAAAATCAGAAGAGTATCGGAACATGAACCAAGAGGTCCAGGTGAGAGAGAACTGGTCTTCCTGACCTTACTCCTGCGCCAACAGTCGTTGAGGTCTCTTATAGAATCCAGTTTGATGGCCCCCAGTGTAGGTACATCTGTTGACTTCCAGTGATGTGGGATAACCATCCTGGCTGCGGTCAGAAAATGCTGCAAGACATCTCTTAACAGATTTCAAGGGTCCAGGTATCATGGATAATAGAGCTATTTCGGGGGGGGGGGGTTAATAGAGGTCACCATCAGGGTACAATACAAACCAAAAATAAGTTGCCCAAATTTCTCGATGGACGCATTCCCACCAGATGTGAATCATACTGCCCTTAGAGGCATGAGAATGCCATCATGTATCCGGTAGTGACGGGTTGAAACGATGGAGAAAACTATGGGCATCTATACTATCTGGTTAGAAGTTTGGTGTTGGTGTTTAGTGGCTAGAGATGTTTTGTGGGTCATGATGAAGCACTTTTGCCAGTCAGAGAAAGAAATAGTGTGTTGAAGCGCTGATTCCCAGACCCGCGTGATGTTGAAGGGAAAGAGCGAATATAGGACACGATTTGTTGCTTCTATAACCACTGAGATTGGTAAGGTGAAGGTATCAAAAAAGAATTGGTTGTTGTTAAAGATGGATCTGCTTGGAGAACTTGGGCGAGTCTCCTGTGGTCCTGTTTGAGCCAAATTCCAAAGCCTGTTGCATGCAAGGCCTAGGGTTAAGCCAGAGACCCAAAGAATGGGGTTATGAGTCCCATAGGTTTAGAGAGGCCCAGGGATGAGACTCTATCCCACATGAGGATTGTCTGGCGATTAAGGTCACTGGGAATAGAGGTACCCTTGCGGTATGTGAAAGGGATCCAGGGCAGAGCACGATAGGGTTCATAAGGACCTCCAGTTGAACCTAGGGCTGGGAAAAAAATCGATTTTAATCTTGAATCGAGTTTTGAGCTCAAATCGATTCAGTTTTGAAGAAAATCGATTTTTTTAGATTTTTTTTTTTTTTTCCTTCCCTTCAAAGTTTCCGTAGCAGGACTGCAGGGGGCGTATCCGGAATGGCACTGGGCAGCGTTACCCCAATTACATCTACTCGCTGCAGCCGCCGTCTGCCTACCTGATCAGCGTGTCATGCAGACAGACGGCGGCCATTGCAGTGTTCAAAAGCCGCGCCTCCCGAGTCCTCGTCGTCTGTGATAGGCGGAACACTCAATTTCACAGCAGGCAGTATTCAGCCTATCACGGACATCCTCTCATCCTCGTCTGTGTTATGAGGATGACCATGATAGGCGGAACACTGAATGCTGGGAAATTGAGTGTTCCGCCTATCACAGACGAGAAGGAGGCGCGGCTTTTGAATACTGGAATGGCCACCGGTGTAGCAGTAAAATCCGTATACCATGAAAATCTGCATCAGGTACGGGCACAGTGATTGAAGCATGGGCACAGTGAGGCACGGGCACAGTGAGACACGGGCACAGTGAGACACGGGCACAGTGAGACACGGGCACAGTTCAATTCAACTAAGAGTAACCTCAGGATTTTTTGTTGTTTTATTAGCTAAATCCAAATACAGTATTAATAATTTGGATGTTTAACAATCTTTGTTGCACACTGCAAAAAACAACAAAAGGTCACAAGCGCTAAATTGGTGGATAAAGAAAAAAATATAATGGACGATAATAATAATAATAATAATAATAATAATAAGAAAAAAATCCCAAATATTTTGGGAAGTACAAAGTATCCAAAAGGGGGAAAAAACAGGATCCAGCGCAGCAAGAAAAAATCCGTACCCAGAAGTACAAAATACACAACATGCACACAATATAATCCAGCGCTCATGGAACCATACATTATTAACTATTGAAAACTCTTGAAGAATTGATAAAAAAGCTTAGTCCATTTATCACAATAAAGAGAGGGATCCAATCCCAAATGTGCAGAGGGCAAATGAATCTTAACTCTCCAGTTGCCAGTGGTGACAAACTTGTTAAACTTGCAGTGACATCCGTGGAGCAAGGAGGGGTTAAAAAAGTCAAAACAAAGCCTGTGGCATGATCTCCGTGTGAGCACAGTACCTTGAATGATGGACAACAGGCAGACCAGCGTGTGGAGGGCCCTCCAACCCAAAAGGATGCAGAGCCAGGATCGCAGCAAGGCTGGGACAGAAGGAATCACACACAGAGTTTCAAGAGTTTTCAATAGTTAATAATGTATGTTCCATGAGCGCTGGAATATATTGTGTGTTTGTTGCACACTGACTTTGCAGTTAGAGAAAGGGTTTGCCTTTGCAATTTTGTTTGTTGATGCACTTTAATTAATATAATAATAAAAAAAAATCGAATCGAATCGTAAATCGAGTTTTTTATAAAAAAAAAATAAATAAAAAAAAAATCGCAGATTTTTTTGGGGGGGAAAATCGCCCAGCCCTAGTTGAACCCACAGCTTAGAAGGAGGATGGTGGATAATAGCCTTCTTTGGGGCTCAAAATTTCAAGTCCTGAGCTACTAGCCAGGCCTTAAGGGTTACTCGCCACCAGTTAACCCAACCGATCCATACCCTGCACCGCCCCCAAGCACGCCCTCATAAATTATCTCATGAAATGACACTTAAATGTTTTATGCAGAATTAAGTTACAAAAATTAATATTAACAACTTTATCAGTGAAGCCACCAGTGCCCACCATTGCAGCCTCAGCTTACCAGTGCCCACCATTGCAGCCTCAGCTTACCCGTGCCCACCATTGCAGCCTCAGCTTACCCGTGCCCACCATTGCAGCCTCAGCTTACCCGTGCCCACCATTGCAGCCTCAGCTTACCCGTGCCCACCATTGCAGCCTCAGCTCACCCGTGCCCACCATTGCAGCCTCAGCTCACCCGTGCCCACCATTGCAGCCTCAGCTCACCCGTGCCCACCATTGCAGCCTCAGCTCACCCGTGCCCACCATTGCAGCCTCTGCTCACCCGTGCCCACCATTGCAGCCTCTGCTCACCCGTGCCCACCATTGCAGCCTCTGCTCACCCGTGCCCACCATTGCAGCCTCTGCTCACCCGTGCCCACCATTGCAGCCTCTGCTCACCCGTGCCCACCATTGCAGCCTCTGCTCACTGTGCCCACCATTGCAGCCTCTGCTCACTGTGCCCACCATTGCAGCCTCTGCTCACTGTGCCCACCATTGCAGCCTCTGCTCACTGTGCCCACCATTGCAGCCTCTGCTCCCACCATTGCAGCCTCTGCTCACTGTGCCCACCATTGCAGCCTCTGCTCACTGTGCCCACCATTGCAGCCTCTGCTCACTGTGCCCACCATTGCAGCCTCTGCTCACTGTGCCCACCATTGCAGCCTCTGCTCACTGTGCCCACCATTGCAGCCTCTGCTCACTGTGCCCACCATTGCAGCCTCTGCTCACTGTGCCCACCATTGCAGCCTCTGCTCACTGTGCCCACTATTGCAGCCTCTGCTCACTGTGCCCACCATTGCAGCCTCTGCTCACTGTGCCCACCATTGCAGCCTCTGCTCACTGTGCCCACCATTGCAGCCTCTGCTCACTGTGCCCACCTATGTAACCTCTGCTCACCTGTGCCCACCTATGCAACCTCTGCTCACCTGTGCCCACCTATGCAACCTCTGCTCACCTGTGCCCACCTATGTAACCTCTGCTCACCTGTGCCCACCTATGTAACCTCTGCTCACCTGTGCCCACCTATGTAACCTCTGCTCACCTGTGCCCACCTGTGTAACCTCTGCTCACCTGTGCCCACCTGTGTAACCTCTGCTCACCTGTGCCCACCTGTGTAACCTCTGCTCACCTGTGCCCACCTGTGTAACCTCTGCTCACCTGTGCCCACCTATGTAACCTCTGCTCACCTGTGCAGAGGATCACCCCAGGGAAGAGAGCATGGAGTAAGAGAAAAGTAGTGGAATTACAGAGCGGATAGCGAGCTGTTACAGCTGAGTTTACATTACAATTGC
The DNA here is from genome assembly GCA_029206835.1 of Rana muscosa. NCBI lineage: Eukaryota > Metazoa > Chordata > Amphibia > Anura > Ranidae > Rana > Rana muscosa. The sequence continues at coordinate 737,099,892 of CM055116.1, forward strand.
CTCCGCTCCGCTTGTGGTTACACACAGCCCCGCCTCCTGACCCCGCGCCTGTATCAGATAGACAGAATGCCAGTCCAATGCTGGGACGTGTTCTGTCTATCTGATACAGGCGCGGGGTCAGGAGGCGGGGCTGTGTGTAACCACAAGCGAAGCGGAGGCAATTATAATGTAAACTAAGCTAGCGCGCTATCCGCTCTGTAATCCCGCGGCTTCTCTCTTCCTCTATGCTCTCTTGCCTGGGGCGATCGGTGGGAGAACGGCTCCCGATCAACCCCGCATGCCGGGGGTAACCGTGCTCCCCGGCAGCCCAGCTCCTCGCCAGAAACAATTTTCCACTCACAAAATGCGAGTAGAAAATTTGAGGGCTGGCCTTCTTGATCCCCTTCAGCCTGGATTTCGCCCTCAACGCTCCACAGAAACTGCTCTCCTAAAACGAACAAAAACCAAAACCAATGGTCACTATTCTGTACTCCTACACCTCTCTGCTGCCTTTGATACGGTTGACCATCCCCTCCTCCTCAAAAAACTCCACGCCTTTGGTCTACGTGACTGTACTCTTCGCTGGTTTTCTTCCTACTTATCCAACCGCACCTTTAGCGTTACTTAAAATTCTACTTCCGCCTCTCCTCTTCCTTTCTCTGTTGGAGTCCCCCAAGGTTCTGTTCTTGGACCTCTCCTATTTTCAATCTACACCTCCTCCCTGGGTCAGCGTACCACCACTACGCTGACGACACACAAATCTATTTCTCTACCTTTCAGCTCACTCCTTCAGTCCCCTCGCGTATCACTAATTTACTATCAAATATATAAGTCTGGATGTCGCACCACTTCCTCAAACGTAATCTATCCAAAACCAAACTTCTAATTTTTCCTCCCTCACGTGCCTCTTCCCCTGGTCTCCCTGTCAAAATCGATGGCACAACTATTAAGCCACGCATGTCAAGGTCCTAGGTGTAGTCCTGGACTCTGAACTCTCCTTGAAGCCCAACGTCCAATCATTGTCCAAATCTTGCCGCCTCAACCTAAGCAACATCTCCAAAATACACTCCTTTCTAACCAATGACACAACAAAGCTCTTAAAGTGGTTGTAAACCCACTCTACTAAAAAAAAAAAAAAAAAAAAAAAAGTTGAAGCTGTTATAGCTGCAAAGGGTGGGTCAACTCAATATTAAACCCTACGGACTAAGACTGGGATGCCATTAAAGTTCATATGTGTGTAAAGGCAGACCTCCCAATAGTTTTAGCAATATAGTGTATTTACAAGTGGGAACTTATTATTTACCGTATTTATCGGCGTATAACCCGCGCCGGCGTATAACACGCACCCCAAGTTTAGGAGGGAAGTTTAAGGAAAAAAATGTACATTTAAATGCAGCGTTGTCCATCATTGCAGCCTTGCCCAGTGCCTTTGCATTTTTAAAATTGGTGCCGATTTGAGCGGAGAGGAGCGAGCGGAGCCGAGTGTACTTCAGCTAGACTCGGCTCTGTTCACAGTCCCCTCCATCTCCACTGATTGCGCCGCTGACATACAGAAAGCCGAGTGTACTTCGGCTAGACTCGGCTCTGCTCACAGTCAGGGGCGGGACTGCGAGAGGAGCCGAGTCTAGCCGAAATACACTCGGCTTTCTGTATGTCAGCGGCGCAATCAGTGGAGATAGGCGGGACTGCGAGAGGAGCCGAGTAAAGTCGAGTGTACTTCGGTTTTGTATATCTCAGCTCCGCTCGCTCGTTTCAGCGGGGGATCGGCGTATAACACGCACCCACGATTTTCCCCTGATTTTAAGGGGGAAAAGGTGCGTGTTCCTTTTTTCTGTCACGGACAAAAATATTGGCACCCGTGCATGTCTGTCAGATAATGCATTGCTTTGCCAAGAAAATTGTTTAGGCATTCTCGCGTTTCATATTTCTTTTGTTTGTCCATCTTTTTGTGTCATAACAATACAAACAAAAACCAAAATCTGGGACATTCTACGTAAAAGTTCAAAAGTAGACTGGACAAAATGATTGGCACCTTCTCAAAATTGTAAGAAATAATTGCATTCCAAGTTTGTGATGCTCCTGTAATTTTTAATTAAACTGAAAATGTATCAATTAACAGGTGCTGACAATATAGAAATCACACCAGCAACCAGTTAAAATCGTGAAAATTTTACTCAACCTTTGTGTTGTGTGTTTCTGTGTGCCGCCACGTGGAGCTAAGAAAGAGCAGCAAAGAATTGTGAGTACCGGTATTTGAGAACAAAAATTGTGGAAAAGCATGGACAATCTCAAGGTTACAAGTCCATCTCCAGAGATCTTAAAGTAGAAGTCCAGCCTAAAACGAAAATCTACTTGCAGGCACAATCTAAAGCTGGATACACACTATAACATTTTCTGTAGATTTTTGCCTTCAACACATAAAATGAGGTCAAACCTAAAGACATTCAATTTGTAGGCGATCAAGCAGGTCTTTGCGCTACATAGTTGAAGGCAAATCTAAAAGGAAATCGAACAACAAAAGTTGTATAGTGTGTATCCAGCTTTAGACTATCTAACCCTGTAAAGTAAAACTCGCTATACGTACCTTTTTTCTGAAGCCGAACCAGTCCAGTCACCAGCGGCAGAAGCTCTGTGCAGGACACAGCTGAAATCGGCTGTGAAATGCCAGGGAAGCAACATCACCCATAGACTTACTATGGGGCTTCCGTTGTCACTGCCTCTTCTGCATCAGCCTACACAGAGAAGCAGCTACTGACAGCTCAGCGTGAGATCGGATTGGCTTCAGCAAAGGTATGTATAGCTAGTTTTGCTTGGCATGGCTAGAAAGGTTAGTCTTAGACTGTGCCTGCAAGTAGATTTAGAGATTTTAGCTTTAGACTGGACTTCCACTTTAATGCTCCTTTGTCACTGTGCGCAACATTGTCAAGAAGTTTACAGCCCATGGCACTAGGGGTGCACGGTTCGAATCGTTCCTCGGATCAGAGTCACGGATCGGATCAGCAAAAAAGACAAGACAAAGTCCCCACTGTAATGTCCACATCTCCCCCACTTAGGGTTGCCACCTTTTCTTCAAGCCAAACCCGAACACTTTAGCGGCACAATTTTCTTTCTTATGGAGTATACACTATAGCATTGTAAAAAACCTAGGACACCTTTGAGAGCCTTAAAAGGGATTGTAAAGAAAAAATGTTTAAAAAAAACAAAAACAACAAACATGTTATACTTACCTCCACTGTGCAGCTCGTTTTGCACAGAGTGGCCCCGATCCACGTCTTCTGGGGTCCCACGGCGGCTGTCTCGGCTACTCCCTGCAATCACTCACCACCTATATACAAGCGAGCTTGCATGGTGGTGAGTGATTGCGGGCACGCTCCAGTGATACAGCCAGTGGCTATTGCCGCTCACTGTATCACTGGGCCCGGCGCTCCACATCATTGGATGTGATTGACAGCAGCGCCAGCCAATGGCTGCGCTGCTTTCAATCCATCCACTGTAGCCAATCAACGGCCAGGCTGAACGGCGAGGAGGATGACGGGGGTCGAGCGCTGGACTTTCGAGGGGTCAGGTAAGTAAGACGGGGGCTCGGGGGGGGGGGGGGCGGTATTGTCGGATGTTTTTTCACCTTAATGGTGAAAATAGGGTTTTGTACACGCCGTAAAATCCCTTTCTCGGTCGTCCATGGACGGACACAGCTCCTTAAATCTTGACATGTGGGTTATGTTCCTGTTCATAGGAGAGGACTAGGCAGTAGGGCCGAAACAACGAATCAATTATGAAATTAATCGATTACTATTTTCATAAATCGATTAATCGGCCAGTAACATAATGGGCTAAAAAAAAAAAAAAATTAGCCCTTTATAGAACAAAAAGAGCAAATAATCACTACTGTTAATATTATATATTAATACGAAAAATCTTTGTACATTCGCTGAAGGAAAGAATGTTGTTTGAAATTTTCACTTGCTTTTAACATTCAGTTTTAAAATGAATGTAATTTCTGAACGAAAACCACATACCGTATATACTCGAGTATCAGCCGTCCCGAGTATAAGCCGAGGTACCTATTGTTACCACAAAAACCTGGGAAAACTTACTGACTCGAGTATAAGCCGAGGGTCAACAATGCCCACCCATTGCAACTTCACTAAGCCCATTGCCACCTTACTGTTCCCATCCTCACGTGTGCCCATCCTCACCGTTTCCCTAGAATTATAATTGAACATTGTAAAATTGTACCTGAAGGCTGCGGCGTCCATCGTTTAAAACTCGCGCTCTCTTCCTGGTCTCTTCCGTGATAGGCGGAACTGCCTGCTGAGAATCGCCTATCACGAACGTTCTCACATCTTCACCCATCCCAGCAGACACTGTGTTCAGTTTCCGCCAATCACGGACGTCTGCTGGGAAACTGAGGATGAGAGAACGTTCGTGATAGGCGATTCTCAGCAGACACAGTTCCGCCTATCACGGAAGGGACCAGGAAGAGCCCGCGAGTTTTAAATGATGGACGCCGCAGCCTTCAGGTACAACTTACAATATTCAATTTCGCTGACTCGAGTATAAGCCGAGGGGGGGACTTTCAGCCCAAAAAAAAAAGGACTGAAAATCTTGACTTATACTCGAGTATATATACGGTACATGGTCTGAAAATTCCTTTGACCAATAAGTTTTCTATTATCTCTAAATTTCCCCGTCACTGTGGTTGAAAACAAACGTGGATTTGACCCCACTGACGATTAGAAAATCGAACGAACGTTTAAAAAAAATGTATTTATTTTTTTGAAGGAAGACGTTGTATGGCCACACTTTTTTTTAAGGTTATTAACTGATTAATCGAAACAATAAAATCGGCCACCTAATCGATTATGAAAATAATCAATAGTTACAGCCCTACTAGGCAGAACATGTTAGTTATCTTAAAACATGTAACTTTAACAGAGTTGAACAGCCCTGCCCAGGGGGGCGGTCCCTCCGGACATAACCCTCCACCCTGCAGTCAGCAGCCTCAGTTCGGGGAAAAAGCAGTACAAACTAAAAAAAAAAAAAAAAAAAGAAGAAGGAGGAGGGGTGGGTGCTGGTGTGTCCATGGACGACAGAGAAAAGGATTTTACGGTGAGTACAAAAAAAATCCTAATTTTCTCTTTTCGTCCATGTACGGACACAGCTCCTTAAATCTTGACATGTGGGACGTCCCCAAGCAGTGTCAGAAAAAACGAGGGGTGGGAACAGCAATCAAAAGAAGACTTAACTTCACCCCAAACAAACAGAGCTCCTCAACGGAGGAGTTGCAACCTCAAACAGCCGCCTGCAAAACCTTGCGGCCAAGGGAAACATCCGAAGATGCACTCACATCAACCTTGTAAAACTTTCAGAAAGTGTGAACAGACAACCAGGTCGCCGACTTACACACCTGTGAGACAGATGCTTGATGTCGGAAAGCCCAGGAGGCACCAATTGCCCTGGTTGAATGCGCCGTGACAGGAAAGGGAGGCGCCTGCCCCTTAAGGGCATAGGCCTGGATTACGGTCTGCCTGATCCACCTAGAGATGGTGGCCGACGAGACCTCCAGGCCCTTCTGTGGACCAGACACGTCACGAACAGTGAGTCAGATCTCCGGAACGGAGCCATAGCAGACAGGTACCCCGTAGGGCACGTACAACGTCTAAAGAATGTAGCGCAACCTCCTTGGGATGCGACGGCCGAGGACACAAAGGATGGAAGTACAATGTCCTAGTTTAGGTGAAAGGCCGAAACTACCTTAGGAAGGAATGAAGGCTGCGGGCGTAGTACCGCTTTATCCTTATGGAGGACCAAGTAAGGTGACTTGCAAGACAAGGCCGCCAATTCAGAAACCCTTGTGACCGATGTAATGGCAACCAGAAAAAGGCAACTTTCTGACCCCGACACTAGACCGCCCAGCACAAGCTGACCCCGGACCGGGCGAACCATTACACACTAGACTATACCGTACACTGACGGAGTTTGCCCTTATTGACATCTGGAGACATAATAACCCCACGACCAGAGCATACACTTGTCATTCATCAAGCCACAACACCATGTCCAAGATTGACTTTATTCTTGTCTCCAGGGCCCTTTTGCCTAAGGTTACGGGTTTAATTCCAGGATCCTCTCAGATCACTCCCCATGCTGGCTGACTGTGTCTCTTCAAGCTGCCTCCCCAGCACGACTGTGGAGACTTAATTCCCATTGGTTGTCGATCCTCACAGATCATGATTCCATAGCAAGGGAAATGCTCTTCTTTTTTGATAGACTGCAGGGGCCCTCAACTCACACTGGGATAACTTTAAAGCGCATGCCCGCAAGCTATTATCCACTAGAATAAATAGGCGTAAACGTGACTCTACCGCTATACTCCAATTAACCTCTGACAAACTTCGAGACCTAGAAGCCATATATAATGCTAGCCTGACCCCTGAAAACCTTAACAGAGTTAAACTCCAGTCCCGTATGGTTACGCAAATGCTCACAGAGAAAGCTAAACAGTGGGTATTCTTCAGCAGGCAGAGGGTATATGAGCAGGGGGAGAGAGCGGGGAGACTGCTGGCCTATCTGGCTCATTTGCATGATAAGCCTCCGGTTGTGGTCTCACTTAATGACCCTGATGGACATAGTATCACTGACCCGAACCAAGTTGCAGCAAAATTTCAACAATTCTATAGTACCCTCTATAAATCCCAGGGCACGTACACGCTTAGGGAACTGCAGTCCTATTTGGCCACCATTTAGTTTCCTCGGCTTAACCAAGAGCAGGTTAAACTACTAGATGCGCCTATTACGGCACATGACATTGCTGAGGCGATTGCTCAGTGGGCCAAATCTAAAGCACCAGGACTGGATGGACTCCCTTTGGAATTTTATGCTACCTACTCCGATTTACGTGTTCCCAAACTAAAGGCCCTGTATCAATCTATATTTGATACGAACGTACTCCCTGAGTCTATGCAGGAAGCCCAAATTATAGTACTCCCCAAACCTGGTAAGGACCCCCACTACCCTGAATCTTATTGGCCTATTTCTCTACTGCAGGTAGATATTAAAATCTTAGCCAAAATATTAGCATCTCGGTTGAATGCTGTCATATTGTCACTAATTCACATGGACCAAACAGGGTTCATGCCGGGGAAGAACACTGCTATGAACATTAGACGGCTTTACATGAACATCCAGGCGTGGCATGATAACTCAGGAACCAGGGTGGTGGCGGCGCTTGACACGGCCAAAGCCTTTGATTCAGTGGAGTGGCCCTACCTGTGGGAATGTCTACACAATTATGGCTTTGTACCGCATTTCATAAAATTGGTGCAAATCCTGTATCAGACTTTCAAGGTGCGGATTTTTGTCGATGGATGGCTGCCGGAGCGGTTTCCTCTGGAGAGGGGTATTTGTCAGGGGTGTCCCCTCTCCCCATCGCTATATGCCTTGGCCGATGAGCCTCTGGCTATCGCCATCAGAGCACACCCTGATATTCAGGGTTTGCGTAGAGGTCACTCAGTAGATAAGATAGGCCTGTACGCAGATGACACTATCCTATACCTAGCGGACCAGGGACCGTCACTGCAAACAGCGTTACGAATCATTGAGCAGATGGGTGGCTATTCGGGACTGCGCATTAATTGGGACAAGTCCCAAATTCTCCCCATTTTCCAGAGTATCCAGGATTAGATACCTGGGAGTTGAGGTTACCAGGAATCTGACAGACTAAACACCCCTGAATGTGGCTCCGCTGTTTGACATGATCAAACTCAAAACACAGACGTGGGCTAGATTACCATTAGGGGTGATGGGGTGCATTAATATTATAAAAATGATTATAATTGCCCAAACTTCTGTATATGGTATGGCATGCCCCTTTATACATTCCCTTAAAAATATTTAAACAAATGAAAGCTATTCTGAATTCATTTGTTTGGGGGGACTGGCAGACACAAACTATCTTGGCACATTTTAAAGAACCCAAACGGACATGGGCGGTGCTTCCCTCCCAGACCTTCATGACTACTACTTGGCCTCACAGCTCTCTAACTTATATCACTTCAATACCTCGGAACTACAACGCTATAGGGTCTTTAGTTTGCGATAAACCCGGGCACTCGATGCACACGCCCCTACAGGCTATTCTCCGCGGGAAACAACCAAATAAGCAGGCCTTAGGGCACAACGCAGGGATGTTACTACATCACCAACGGATATGGAAAATATCCCTTAAAAAACAAAATGTCAGGAAATTTTATTCTCATACCCCATTGTGGCTTAACAGCCATATGCCGGAGCTAGCGGAGATTCCCGACTCGGTGGTCTGGGCTAGGTACGGCAAATTATACTTACACCAAGTCTTGTCAAATCCTGGGTTCAAACAGTTTCAGGCACTTAGAGAGGAATTTTCGCTCCCACAGCACTTGGCTTTTAAATATTTGCAGCTCCGTCATGCACTCAGAACCCAGCTGCCATCTTTGGATGTAGAGATGGAACACCCACTGGTGCTAGGTATTGTTTTGGGGAGTGACCCCTCCAAGCTTATTTCGCACCTGTACTACACCCTCAGACGCCGGGGTACAGTAGCTGTTTCTCAGAAGGCCAAGACTGCATGGTAACAGGACGTAGGCCCAATAGAAGACGCAGACTGGGACGAAATACTTGAGGGAACCAAGACTATGTCCCCTAAGCTGTCGGATAGACTGACGCAAACTTACATTGTTCACAGAGCCTACCTAACGCCACTGAGATTGTCCAAATTTCAACACACATCCAATCCGACCTGTCGTCTGTGCCAGTCCACGCTTGGCACGTTTTACCATCTCATTTGGAGCCGTCCAAATATTCAGACGTACTGGACGCAGGTTGTCCGCTTTCTGCATGACAATATGGGATCCCCTGTGGTACTTATTCTGGGGCTATTGCCTGACGTAGAGGTAGATAAATATCACACAATTTTCCTTTTTGAAACATTATTTTTAGCACGGAAGGTGATCGCTCAGAGATGCAGGATTTGCCCCCCACACTACAGATGTGGAAAAAGGCTGTTAATGACACTTTGCCATTTAGAAAGATGATTTATACACACAGGGGTTCCACACAAAAGTATTCCAAAGTATGAGACAGATGGAGAAACATGTGTCTGACTTTGCCTCACCCGGAGGGTGTTCTACATTAACCACATCAATACTGGGCACATAAACCCCCTTCCTTCCCAGACCAATTTTCAGCTTTTAGTGCTCTCGCACTTTGAATGACAATTATTCAGTCATGCTACACTGTACCCAAATGAAATTTTTATCATTTTGTTCACACAAATAGAGCTTTCTTTTGGTGGTATTTGTTCACAATTTCATTTTCAATTTTTTGCGATAAAAGCGAAAAAAGAGCGAATATTTTGAAAAAAAACAACATTTTCTACATTCCGTTTTAAAAGAAATCCAAACAAATCAAATTTCGGCAAAAATTTAGGCCAAAATGTATTCTGCTACATGTCTTTGGTAAAAAAAAATCCTGATAAGTGTATGATAATTGGTTTGTGTGAAAGTTATAGAGTCTACAAACTAAGCTACGCATTATTGCAAATTGATCAATCCTAATGCACTGATGGCCTATCTCATTTCTTGAGGCCCTAAAATGTCAGGACAGTACAAATACCCCCCAAATGACCACTTTTTGGAAAGAAGACAGTCGGAGGTATTTAGTAAGAGGCATCGTGAATTTTTTGAAGTTGCAATTTTTTTCCCACAAAGCCTTGGAAAATTAAGAAATATATATATATATATATTTTTTTCTTCACAAAGTTGTCAATTTAGAAGATCTTTCTAACACATAGTATGTACATAGCAAAAATAACACCCCAAAATACATTCTGCTACTCATCCTGAGTATGGCGATACCCAGTGTGTGAGACTTTTCCACATCCTGGCCACATACAGAGGCCAAACATCCAAGTAGCACCATCAGGCGCTCTAAAGGCATAAATTACACATTTCATTTCCTGAGTACCTATCACATTTTTGAAGGCCCTGGAGAACAAGGACAATGGAATTACCCACAAAATGACCCCATTTTGGAAAGAAAACAACCCAATGTATCTTCTATGAGGCATAATAAGTCTTTTGAACATGTCATTTCTTTCCAAAAGTTTTGGGAAAATGTGGAAAAAAAATTAAAACATTTTTTTTTTCACAAAGTTGTCAATTTAGAAGATCTTTCTAACACATAGTATGTACATAGCAAAAATAACACCCCAAAATACATTCTGCTACTCGTCCTGAGTACAGTGATACCCCATGTGTGAGACTTTTCCACAGCCTGGCCACATACAGAGGCCCAACATGCAAGTAGCACCTTCAGGCTTCTAACACATAGCATGTACACACCAAGAATTACACCCCAAAATACATTCTGCTGAGCAAAAGGTAATAAAAAAAAGGCTCACCTATGGTTTTAGCAGGCAGGAATACCGTTCCAGAGCAGTCAAAGCATTGGTCCAGACAGCCATAGGAAATGTCCAGGAATTGTCCAGCAGGGAAACAGAGATATGGAAACCTATGAACATGGTCCATGGTTTAGCAGGCAGTTCAGGTGGCAGGCAGAGGCATGGCCAGTTCAGGTGGCAGGCAGAGGCATGGCCAGTTCAGGTGGCAGGCAGAGGCATGGCCAGTTCAGGTGGCAGGCAGAGGCATGGCCAGTTCAGGTGGCAGGCAGAGGCATGGCCAGTTCAGGTGGCAGGCAGAGGCATGGCCAGTTCAGGTGGCAGGCAGAGGCATGGCCAGTTCAGGTGGCAGGCAGAGGCACGGCCAGTTCAGGTGGCAGCACTATAACATTTAGGCCTTGGTCAGGAAAGACCTAAGAACAGGGGTAGAGGCTTCTTCCCACCCAAATCTCTACGAAGCCTCCGAGTCTCCAGACCCTAATCCGAGAAAAACAAAACCTGGAGAAAAACATTTTCTCCACTCGGAAACTCTTTTCTGGAGCCCCTCAAATATGTGAGACCCCTGTGCTGTACTCAAATGATCAGTTTAGGAGGCAGGCAAAAAGCATGGTCATTTAACAGGCCGAGGTCAATTCACGTTGAAGGCAGAAACATGGTTGGCAGAGGCATAGTCGAAAACAGTCCGGGTCATTCACAGAAATGGCAGATGGTGGAAACTGGAAAAAAAATCATCTTCACTTTACTAATAGTTTAGTAAAGTATGATAGCTCTGAAAGCACTTTCCAATACAAAGGCCTGGCTGGGAGGGACATTGGGGACAGTAGTATCGGGTTTCACGACGAATTCCTCTACTTGAACACACACGACATTTTTTTGGGGGTTTGCGACCTGTTTCGGTAAGAGGGAGGATTTCGGAGAAGTGCCTTTCGTGGAGTCTGGCTACTGCATCGGAGCGAATTAGTTGAGGGGCTTGGCCATGGGGATAGAGAAGGGCTTCGACCACGTCTTCTTGGAATTTTAGATAGGTTAGGGAACTTTGGGTGCACTTAGAAAAAATGATATAAGAATTGAAAAGGGCTAGTTGCATCAAATAAATGGCAACTTTTTTGTACCAAAAAACAGTGATTTCCTGGTGGCCAAGTAGGGCTGCATCATCTGGTCGTTCATATCCACCCCCCCCCCCCCCCCCATGTAAAGATTATAGTCATGCACACATTTTGGCTTCTGGACGGGGCCTCTTCTTCTCTGCAGTTCCACCAAGGTGTCATCATGCATTGTGGAAAGGATGTAGACATCTCTTTTTTTATCTCTCCACTTCAATGCTAGGACCTCTTCAGTCCGCATACTGGCCATTTCCCCGTTTCAGTTTCTTGGCAACCAATCTCTGTGGGAAGCCTTTACGGTTTGTCCGTGCTGTCCCACAGGCCACAGTTTTCTTTTGGTACAGATGGCGAAAAAGTGGGAGACTTGTATAGAAATTGTCTAAGTATAGGTGGTAACCTTTCCCAAGCAATGGTTCAATCAGCTGCCAGACAATTTTGCCACTTGTTCCCATGTAGGTAGGGCATCCAGGGGGGTTTAGCTGTCTGTCTTTTCCCTCATAAATTATAAAATCATATGTGTAACCCGTGGCCCTGTCACATGCCTTATAAAATTTTACCCCACGTCTGGCTCTTTTACTGGGGAGGTATTGCTTTATTCCAAGTCTTCCTGTGAAGTGTACTAATGATTCATCTACACATATATTTACATCAGGGGTAAACATCTGCTTGAAGCTGGCGCAAAAAAAATTGATTAGGGGCCGAATTTTAAATAATTTATCATAATTGGGATGATTTCGAGGGAGGCATTGGGCATTGTCGTTGAAGTGTAGAAACCTCATTATCATCTCGTAACGGGTTATTTTCATAAAAGATGAATAGATTGGCATGTGGTAGATAGGTCGGGTAGACCAGTAGGAATGGAGTTCATTTTTTTTTGTCAGCCCCATGTTGAGGGTTAGGCCAAGGAAAATTTTAAATTCTTCCACGGTGAGGGGTTTCCAAACAAAAGGACGGGCATAGGAAGAATTTGGATTGTTGGCTATATATTGACTGGCGTATAGGTTACACTGCTCCACAATGTAGGTTAGGATATCATCAGTAAAAAATAATTCAAAATAATAAATCGGGGTAGCATTTTCCGACTGTATCTGAGGGCCTGGCTGGGCTGTAAAAGGGGGAATGATAGGTTCTACTGACGTATCGGGCAGCCATGTTGGATACAGTAGAAGATCGGGGAGGCTAGTATGGGCCCTGCCTCGTTGTTGATGGGACGCCCCATTGCTAGCATTTGGCCTATCCTCTAGAAAAGTTGCAGAACTGCTGGCGGATGCCTGCCTATCCTGGCGTGATGCGCTGCTGGCGGATGCCTGCCTATCCTGGCGTGATGCGCTGCTGGCGGATGCCTGCATATCATCATGGAGTCCTGCGCTGCTGGTGGATGCCTGCTGGTGGATGTCCTGGAGTGCTGCGCTGCTGGTGGATGTCTGCGGCGCCTGCTCATAACTCCTGATCTCGCTTGTTACGATTCTATCCTCAGTTTCTATTTCAGAGCCACTACTTTCCTCTGGATAATATTCACTATCCGATTCTGACAGAGAGAGTTCCTCGCTACTCTCGTCCGACATACCCTGGAGTATCTGGAGAGCCTCCTCGCTGCTGTAGAATCGTTTAGCCATGTGGGCAGATGTGCCAGATGTTGGCGGTCAAATGAGCCAGATGTTGGCAGGGCAGATGTTGGCGGGCAGCTGTTGGCGGTCAGATGTTGGCGGCCAGATGTGTCAGATGTTGGCGGGCAGATGTGCCAGATGTTGGCAGGGCAGCTGTTGGCGGTCAGATGTTGGCGGTCAGATGCCAGATGTTGGCGGGCAGATGTGGCAGCTGTTGGCGGGCAGATGTGGCAGCTGTTGGCGGGCAGATGTTTACTGCCAGATGTTGGGAGTCAGATGTGCCAGATGTTGGCAGGGCAGATGTTGGCGGGCAGATGTGCCAGCTGTTGGCAGGAAGCTGTTGGTGGTCAGATGCTGGCGATCAGATGTTGGCAGGCAGCTGTGCCAGATGTTGGCGGGCAGCTGGTGGGCAGATGTGGCAGCTGTTGGCGGGCAGATGTGGCAGCTGTTGGCGGGCAGATGTGGCAGCTGTTGGCGGGCAGATGTGGCAGCTGTTGGCGGGCAGATGTGGCAGCTGTTGGCGGGCAGATGTTTACTGCCAGATGTTGGGAGTCAGATGTGCCAGATGTTGGCAGGGCAGATGTTGGCGGGCAGATGTGCCAGCTGTTGGCGGGCAGCTGTTGGCGGTCAGATGCTGGCGATCAGATGTTGGCGATCAGATGTGCCAGATGTTGGTGGGCAGCTGTTGGCGGCCAGATGTTGGCGGGCAGCTGTGCCAGATGTTGGCGGGCAGATGCGCAAGATGTTGGCGGGCAGCTGTTGGTGGGCAGCTGTGCCAGATGTTGGCGGGCAGATGCGCAAGATGTTGGCGGGCAGAGGCGCAAGATGTTGGCGGGCAGATGTTTTCACTGTTTTATGGACACTGTGTTTTGGGGACACTGTGTTTTGGGGACACTAGCTGGGTGATCAGTGGGTAAACAGCAGACAAACAGCTAAAAACTCACTGATCTCCCGGCTGCAGCACAGATTGTCTCTTCCTCTCCTCACTGACAGGCTCTGTGTGAGGAGAGGAAGAGATCAGAGCAGTTACAACTGCTCTGTGTTTACATTACATGACGGCTGTCATTGGACAGCCGTCATGTCATCAGGAGGGCCAATCACATGGCCCTCCTGTTTGCACGCATCTTCTATCTCTGGGGGGTACAGGCAGATCGGGATCGCGCCGCTGCGCGTGCACGTGGCGGCGCGATCCCCTCACAAGTGCCAGCCCCCCCTCTCTGTGTTTACATCACGATGGCTGTGATTACACACATCCATCGTGCCGATCAGGAGGGCAAATCACAGTGCCCTCCTGCTGTTCCGAGATGCGGCGTGTCCACGGGACACGCGCGCGATCACGCTCCTTCTGAAGGACGTTCAGGAACGTCCACTCAGGAGAGAGCACCCACCCGGCCGTATATATACAGTGGCCGGGTGGGAAGTGGTTAAAATGCTCCAGTACCCTTGTGAACATGTGAATGTATGTCTAGCGGTATCTAGGTAAACAAAATGATCATGCCTTTCACCATATGAAACTGTATTTTTATTGACGAATGTGATGTCATGTAATCTGTGCTTTATATTAATAAAGTTGTTATTTTCAAGTAAAAAAAAAAAAAAAGGCAACTTTCTGAGAAAGCGTTAAGAGAGGAATCTCCCCGATGTTCTTAAAGGGAGGTTCCTGAAGTACCGAGAGCGCCAGATTCAAGTCCCACGGAGGAAGCGGTGGTCGAATCGGGGGAACCACGTGTCGGACCCCCTGTACAAACGTTCTTACCAGTGAGTGAGCCGCCAAGAATCGTTGGAAGAAGACAGCCAGGGCTGAAATCTGCCCCTTAATAGTGCTTAAGGCAAGTTTCAGATCCACTCCGCGCTGTAAGAACAGCAGGATCCGAGAAACCGAATATGCCCGTGGGTGCCAAGCCATCTCTTCACACAGAGATGTAGGCCTTCCAAGTGCGATGGTAGATCGTCTGGGAAGATATCTGGGCCCTCAACATGGTGGAGATTACCGAACCTGACAGACCACGGTCCCTTAGTACCTGGCTTTCAATAGCCACACCATTATAGAGGTCCTCCCGCATTGGCAGCCGCCAGGAAGTGTCTGCTACCAGTCTCACGAGGTCGGCATACCAGGGACGCTGGGGCCAGTCTGGGGCGATTAGAATCACCAGAATCCCCTCAGCCTCCACTCTGCGGAGCAGACGAGGGAGCAATTTCATTGGGGCAAAGGCATAAATTAGCCAATACTGACCCCATGGAGTCACCACGCGTCTGCCCAGGGATCCCTGGGCCTGGCCACAAACCTCGACACCTTGCGATTGAGTCGAGAGGCCAGGAGATCCCAACTGGCATGCCCCATTTCTGACAAAGTAATTGAAACACCTTCGGGTGTAACGACCATTCCCCCTGGTCCAGCATCTGGCGATTCAGATAGTCCGCCTGCCAGTTTTCCACGCCCGGAATGTAAAAAACCGATAGAGCCGGCACGCACCTTTCGGCCCATCTTAGGATGTGAGCAACTTCTGACGCTGCGGCCGAGCTCCTTGTTCCTCCCTGATGGTTGACAGAAGCCACCGCCGTGGCGTTGTCTGAATGGATCCTGTGGAAAGGAAGGAACGACCCCCCGGACTGAAGAGTCGGGGATCTCAGGCACCAACTCAGAGAAGCCATGACCAGGTGACTTGCCTGAATCCAGAGACAATGGAGATCTGTGCCATTTGGACAGGATCTCCTCCTGCAATACTCAAGTGTGAAATTGGACATACGGTACTGCCTCGAAGGAGGCCACCATGAGGCCCAGGACTCGCATGCAAAAAATGGGACGACCATTTGCGGGATGCTAACAATTTCACCGCCGACTGGAGCGTCTGCAACTGCTCCAAAGGAAGGAAGACCTTCGCCTCCGAGGAGTCCAGGATCAAGCCTAGGTACTCCAGACGCTGAGTCGATACCAACACCAACTTCAGTATGTTCAGTACCCAAACAATTTCCCAGAGGGTCTGACTGGCTATAGACATGTCCTCCTCTAATTCTGAGCCAGAAGCAGCTCTCAGAAGAAGATCGTCCAAATAGCCGACGATAGCAATGCCTTCGCTGTCTCAGCAAAGCCAGATTGGGGCGAGCACCTTGTTAAAAACTCTTGGTGCTGACGCTATGCCATATCACAGAAAACTCAGATGGCTGTTGCAGATGGGGACATGCAAGTATGCGTTCTTGATTCAGAAAATCCCCCGGGTGGAGCGCAGCAACCACCGAATGAATGGATTCCATCCTGAAGTTTCGCACCCTCACAAAAGGTATTGAGGGCCCTGAGGTCCAAGATTGGACGGACACCGTGCTTCTTTGGGATTACCAACAGATTTAAATAGAATCCCTGAAACCTTTCCTCCAGGGGCACAGGTAAAATTACTCCGCACCTGAGCAAGTCTTGTACTGCTCCCATCAAAGCAGACCGACGAGCCGGAAGGAGAGGAAGTTTATGGGAAAGATCTGTTTGGTGGACAAGAAAGAAACTCTATCTCGTACCCTGAAATGACCCCCTCACAGACCCACTGGTCGGAGAGCAGGGAGGTCCACCGAGCTGCAAACTCGCTAAGCCGTCCCCCCACCCTTGAGTCGGGCGGGGGCAAAACTTCATGCGGTAGCAGGCTGTTACCTTACGCACCCAGGGACGCTTTTGTCCCCCAGCTGGAGCCTTGTCAGTCTGGGAGGATCTGCCGGCTGACCTTGACTGACGAAAATACCGCTTCTGCGCGGAATAGGAGGGCCCCGGCCAACGGCGCGGCTCCTTCCCTTTAGAGGACTGCGGAAGAAGTTTGCTCTTACCTCCAGCAGAGCTGCACGATTAATCGTATGAGAATCGCGATCTCGGTTCACCCCCCCCCGCGCGCGATCTCGATCCTGGACTACCGTGATTTTTAGTATTAGGCAGATAAGCAGGGACGGATCGGCACACACGTGATCCGCGGCGCGCCGCGGGATGGCAGAGCGGTAAAACACACATTGAAACTGTCTCCGCTGTGCTCGCACACAGCCCCGCCTCCTCCTAACCCCACGCTGTGATAGACAGAATGCGGCTCCAATGCTGGGATGTGTTCTGTCTGTCACAGCGCGGGGTTAGGAGGCGGCGGGGCTGTGTGCGAGCAGAGCAGAGACAGTTTCAACATACGGGCGGTGAGTTGCTTTCTAGCAGAAAATGCCTGCTGCCGTCCGTCCTCCCCTCCCCCCATATACCACACTTGGCTGGCTCTGTCTTCGGGACTCCACCCCCCCCCCCCCGGCCGTTGAGTCTGTCTTCTTGTCCCTGCCGCCTATGTACACAGTGAGAGGGGAGACCTGTGCTCTTCCCATCTCAGCTGTGACAGGAGTTCTAGCACAGTGCTAATGCTAGAACTCCTGTTTTAAAGGTGACAGTCAATAAAGAGAACCTGTCTCCTCCAATTGCTATCACACAGTGAATGGTTTTCTCCTGTGTGATAACTTTATTGCTAAGTGAAAAAAAATAGATAAAAAAATAAATAAAAAAAATAATAATAATTAAATTAATAAAATAAAAAAAGTAATTAAAAAGTAAAGAATAAGAAAAATAAGAAAATTATGCAAAAATAAAAAAAAGTCAACGACAAGCTACGCCCTGGGAGTGGACTTAAAATACCGGCAACCACTGTCCCTTATAATATATTATGAATATTATCACAGTCAGCTACCCCAGACTCTGGGGTAGCTGACTGTGGTAATATTCTTAATATGGGTAGCTGACAGACTGTGGTAATATTCATAATATATTATAAGGGACAGTGGTTGCCGGTATTTTAAGTCCACTCGTCTACAGCTGAATTTTTTTTTTTTTTAAATTGACCTTTTTAAAGAATCCTGAGAGAATCGTGATCTTTGTTCTAAGCAAAAGAATCGCGATTCTCATTTTTCCCAGAATTGTGCAGCTCTAACCTCCAGTGACATCCTTAATAATGTCGTCCAGCGAGGTACCAAAAAACCTCTGAAAGGCAATCTGCCAAAGCTCTTTTGGATGCTTGGTCAGCGCACCAGCATTTCAGCCAAATCAGGCGACGCAGTACCACCGCAGATACAGAGGCTCTGGAAATCAAGGGGGCCGCATTCAGAGTGGCATCACAGGCATACACAAAGCCCTGTACCATAGGTCCCAGTCTTACGCACTCTGGAGGATGTTGCAAATCTGGAGCGGGTCACCGTTTCGGACCTCCTATCAGTAGGGTCCTTAAAGGCAGGGGTTCCCTCTACTGGGAGAGTGGTTACCTTATGTAGCCGAGAGACCAGGGTGTCCACGACCAGAGGAGAGGCCCATTTTTTTTATATAAAAGGCTCTCCCCAAAAGGGATAACGGACTGCGCTGAGGGACCAAAAAGGACCTCTGCGGCCGTTCCCATTCCTTATCTATGAACTTACCAAAGAAAGTAACATGAGGAAAAACTTTCACAAAGCGGTTAGATTT
The DNA here is from genome assembly GCA_029206835.1 of Rana muscosa. NCBI lineage: Eukaryota > Metazoa > Chordata > Amphibia > Anura > Ranidae > Rana > Rana muscosa. Next base: position 737,118,468 of record CM055116.1, read on the forward strand.
GTGTGACTGCGGAAGTCCCAGCTGCATCTACCAGCTTGAGAGTGTCCCTCACAGCATAAAGAAGTGCACTTACAAGTGCCCAGTCTTGTACTCCCCAGAAGATGGCGGGGGGAGGGGACGCTTTTTACACCCCTTGCACCCGCACGCCGCTTCTACCCTGGCAACAACTGATTCCAGGACTGCCGACAGCGTATCCATGGAAACTGCAGGTGCAGGGGCACCATTAGCTCATTTAGGGGAAGAAAGGCCAGATACTGACTCCATTAACACCCACTGACAGCCCTCATAGTCCACCCACCTTGCTGCACCGACCGGGGGGGGGGGTAACCCAGGAGACTCACCACCCAGAGGAAGACCGCCTTCCTTGTATACACAGCGTGTGTGTGTGAGGAGAAAAAAAAAAAAGAAGAAAACTGAGGAGAATGATCTGTGCGCCGTTCAGAAAGCCAGTGCTAGAGGCCAAAACCCACTTCAAAATGGCCGCCAGACGACTCAGATAAAAAGGGTGCGGACCACAAAAAAATGGCCGCCCGCAATACCGACCTGCGTCACAGCGCGGCCACGACAAAATGGCCGCCAATGGAGATTTCGATAGAGAAAACAGACACGCTAAAAATGGCGGCGGCGCAGCAAAAAAAGGCGCCCGAGCCCCGGGATGTGGACGAGAAGGCCGCGCAGAGACTTCCCAGGAGACAGACCCCCCTTACAGAAAGTGGACCCCTGAGCCCGCCCACAGGTACACCCCGGTCGCGGCGGGCAGGAGGGGAAAGGGCAACAGAGAGCAGGGAAAGGGAGGACAGGAGAACCCCTTAATCCCAGGAATGCCCAGCTGTTCCATCCTGCCGAGGCAGGAGGAACCGTACTTACCCGTCCTTAAGAGGACATGCTGGCGCGTCCCTGACAGACCCACAACCGATGGTATGGAGTAGCTGTCGGCCCGGTCCACTGAGTGAGACAGCAAGTAGCCCAGTCATATGTGGACCCCAGGGCATGTGCTCACCGGCCACCCCTGGAGCCATGGGGTACGTCGTGGCAGAGCCAGCGCGTAGCTAAGGACTGGCACGCTCGATGGCCGGAACTGTGAAGACTACAAGGATCTATAATATCCAGCCTGTTGCCCAGCCGGCAGTTGATAAAAGATATCACAAAAAAATACAAATAAAATAAAAAATTATTCAGGACTCTTGGCCCAAAAGGGAGCCACGTCCTTCTCTGCTAGGCAGAAAAAAAACTGAGGCTGCGGACTGCAGGGTGGAGGGTTATGTCCGGAGGGACCGCCCCCTGGGCGGGGGTGTTCAACTCTGTTAAAGTTACATGTTTTAAGATAACTAACATGTTCTGCCTAGTCCTCTCCTATGAACAGGAACATAACCCACATGTCAAGGATTTAAGGAGCTGTGTCCGTCCATGGAAGAAAAGAGAAAAAACATTTACCTTTACTACCCCTTTAAGGAGAGAAGTGGACGGTGTCAGTGGGGCAGTGGACGGTGTCAGTGGGGCAGTGGACGGTGTCAGTGGGGCAGTGGACGGTGTCAGTGGGGCAGTGGACGGTGTCAGTAGTTAATTTATACATTTCTTTACAAATTTATTTTTAAATTTTTTAACAGTCTTGTTGGGGGGGCTTTGGTGAAATAGCAGGAGTCTAAACAGACCCCTGATAGCTCACTTTTGAGACAGAGAAAGGGACTGAGGGCGGATTATCCAGTTCCTTTCTGTGCAGCTTTCTCTGAAGCGTAATAAACATAGTAAATTGGAAGAAATTTACTGTGTGTATCCAACTTTACCCGATTCCGTCAATCTGTGACTGGTCCCCTGCCGCTTCTGTGAAAGTTGTGACAGGCTGTGGTCAAACTCCAGCATCTTCATTGTACCATACAGGGTTAATGTCCCTGTATGGTATGCAATGATGCTGAGGCTTTGGGTGGAGGAGAGCACTGCAGCTGGCTGGAGCATGGAAACATATAAGTGAAAGTGGTAATTTTCCTCCAGCACTGCAAGGGTGGACTTTTTCACTTTCCTTGGGCTGTATTCTAGCACCATGTCCCTTGCTGTTTATGCTCAAATGTTTGACTATGTCGGGAATATACTGGGACTTTTCAGGTTCTACATAGAAGTATTCCACATTATCAAAAATAATAATTAAAAAAAATATATAGTGTGTATGTGGAATACATCCATGTGGAGCCTGAAAAGTTCCTGGCATAGTCAAGATTTTTACTTTCTCTTTCAGTAAACCTGCACTGCAAGGTGCACAACAGGTTTACAGCACAGAATTATAGTTTGCAAGGCAGAACACGGGGACTCACAGGAGGAGAAGCAGTCTGGCATCCGTCCCTTTTATCTTCATTCTGCTCTGGAGTCCTGATGTCTGCTGGGCAGGAGGAAGCAGTGATCGGGCTGCAGTCAGTGTAGGATTGTCTCGCTTGCTCAGCCCACCTGTAGAGGAGTTCTGTTACATCCCCGATCCAGCCTGAGAGGAGCCTGTGCCCGGGAGAAAGTGTGTTTCTCCTGTATGGAAACGGGTGTGCTGTTGCCATAGAAAAGAAGCCGTCTAGGAATAGATATGGGCGCATCCTCCTCACTTCTTTTGGGCAGGCTTTATTACCAGAGACTGAGGCACAGCGTGATAATGCAGTCTCTTGTACACAGATTCTTCAGCCGCCTCCCCCTTGTCCGGACTCGCCTGTGGCTCCCTCCTGCATAAAATCAGTGGCAGGCAGTGTGGGCGCACTGTACTGAGAAGCCAAGCTAGGCTGAGCCCCAGGCCGAAGTCAGGAACCCCCAGCACTCAGCACTAGGCCAAAGCCGAGTGTACCAAGATGGCCGCCGCTCCGGAGCTAGGCCGAAGCCGCGGCCTTTCCTATGGCCGAGGCAGCGGAGCTCAATCCGCGGATTGCGTGGTGTGCCGATCCAAACATGTTGACCTGTTCGGATCACGGATCAATGACGATCCAATGCACCACTACATGGCACTGTAGCTAATCTCCCTGGACATGGACGAAAGAGAAAAACTGATCAAAGATTGCAACAAAGGATTGTTGTTCGAATGGTGGATAAAGAACCCTTGATCAACTTTCAGATGAATTCAAGCTGACCTTCAGGCACAAGGTACAACTGTGTCAGCTCGCACTATACGTTGTCATCTGAATGAAAAGAGACGCTATGGTAGGAGACCCAGGAGCTCCCCACTGCTGACACAGAAACATAAAAGCGCCTGATTGGAGTTTGCCAAAACCTACCTGAGGAACCTACCTGAGGAAGCCAAAATCCTTTTGGGAAAATGTGCTGTGGACAGACGAAAGAAAATTACAGCTTTTTGGTAAAGCCCATCATTCTACTGATTTCAGAAAAAGAAATTGGGCTTTTAAAGAAAAGAATGAAGTCCCTACAGTCAAACATTGTGGAGATTCGCTGATGTTTTAGGGTTGCTTTGCTGCTTCAGGCACTGAATGTCTTGCTGTGTGCATGGCAATGTGAAATCTGAGGACTACCAAAGAATTCTGGGGTGCAATGTAGGGCCCAGTGTCAGAAAGTTGGGTCTCTGTCAGAGGTCATGGGTCTTACAGCAGGACAATGACCTAAAGCACACATCAAAAAGCACCCAGAAATGGTTTAAGACAAAGTGCTGGAGAGTACTGAAATGGCCAGAAATGAGTCCAGATCTAAATCCCATAGAGATCTCAAAACAGCAATTGGAAAAAAGGAACCCTTCTAACCTGAAAGACCTGGAGCAGTTGGCAAAAGAAGAGAGTGGTCCAAAAAAAAAACTCATTGATGGTTACAGGAAGCGATTGATTTTAGTTATTTTTTCAAAGGGGTGAGCTACCAAATATTAAAATTGAGGGTGCCAATAATTTTGTCTAGTCCGTTTTTGTAGATTTGGCTTTTTGTTTCTCCATCTCTGACATACCAATACAAAACAAAAGAAATAAACATGAGAATGCCTAAACATTTGTAATTGCAACAATTTCCAGTCTAGGGGTGCATGATCTGACATATATTATATATATATATATATATATATATATATATATATATATATATATATATATATATATATGTATGTATATATATATATACATACATACATACATACATACATACACACACACACACATATATATATATACATATATATATATACATACACACACACACACACACACACAAGTTTACATACCCTGGCAGAATTTATGATTTCTTGGCCATTTTTCAGAGAATATAAATGATAACACAAAAACGTTTTTCACTCATAGTTAGTGTTTGGCTGAAGCCATTAATCAACTGTGTTTACTCTTTAAATCATAATGGCAACAGAAACTACCCAAATGACCCTGATCAAAAGTTTACATACCCCAGTTCTTAATACCGTGTATTGCCCCCTTTAACATCATCAATTTCAGCTTGAAGTCTTTTGTGGCATTTGTGGATGAGGCTCTTTATCTTCTCAGATGGTAAAGCTGCCCATTCCTCTTGGCAAAAAGTTCCTGTAAATTCTTGGGCTGTCTTGCATGAACTGCACGTTTGAGATCTCCCCAGAGTGGCTCAATGATATTGGGGTCAGGAGACGGAGATGGCCACTCCAGAACCTTCACTTTATTCTACTGTAGCCAATGACTTGGCCTTGTGTTTTGGATCATTGTCATGTTGGAATGTCTAAGTACGTCCCATGCGCAGCTTCCTGGCTGATGAATGCAAATGTTCCTCCAGTATTTTTTGATAACATACTGCATTCATCTTGCCATCAATTTTTACCAAATTTCCTGTGCCTTTGTAGCTCACACATCCCCAAAACATCAGCGATCCACCTCCGTGTTTCACAGTAGGAACGGTGTACCTTTCATCATAGGCCTTGTTGACTCCTCTCCAAATGTAGCGTTTATGGTTGTGGCCAAAAAGCTCAATTTTGGTCTCATCACTACAAATGACTTTGTGCCAGAATGTTTGAGGCTTGTCTCTGTGCTGTTTGGCTTATTGTAAGCGGGATACTTCGTGGCATTTGCGTAGTAATGGCTTTCTTCTGGCGACTCGACCATGCAGCCCATCTTTCTTCAAGTGCCTCCTTATTGTGCATCTTGAAACAGCCACACCACACGTTTTCAGAGAGTCCTGTATTTCACCTGAAGTTATTTGTGGGTTTTTCTTTGCATCCCAAACAATCGTCCTGGCAGTTGTGGCTGAAATTTTAGTTGGTCTACCTGACCGTGGTTTGGTTTCAACAGAACCCCTCATTTTCCACTTCCTGATTAAAGTTCGAACACTGCTGATTGGCATTCTCAATTCCTTGGATATCTTTTTATATCCCTTTCATGTATTATACAGTTCAACTACCTTTTCCCGCAGATCCTTTGACAATTCTTTCGCTTTCCCCATGACTCAGAATCCAGAAACGTCAGTGCAGCACTGGATGAAAGATGCAAGGGTCTGTCAGGAGTCCAGAAACTCATTGACCTTTTATACACACACACACACACACACACACACACACTAATTACAAGCAAACAGATCACAAGTTAGGATGGTTACCTTTAATAGCCATTCAAACCCCTTTGTGTCAACTTGTGTGCATGTTATCGGGCCAAAAAGACCAGGGTGTGTAAACTTTTGATCAGGGTCATTTGGGTAGTTTCTGTTGGCATTAGGATTTAAAAAAAAGAGTAAACACAGTTGATTGATTACAAATGGCTTCAGCCAAACACTAACCATGAGTGAAAGAAATGCTTTTGTGTTATCACTCATATTCTCTGAAAAATGGCCAAGAAATCATAAATTCTGCGAGGGTATGTAAACTTATGAGCACAACTAATATATATATTTTACACACACTCATGGACTGTAAGGCCCCTTTCACACGGGACGGCTCCGTTGATCCCTGCTGAGCCGGCGGATGACAGGGCAGTCCCCGCACACTGTGCAGGAAACGCCCTGTCAGATCTCCGCTCTCCCCTATGGGGGGGGGGGGGATCAGATGAACACGGACCGTCTGCCCGTGTTTATCCGATCTGCAGACGGATAGAAAAATAAGATTTTCCTCCGTCTGCAGAATCGGGGGATTGTGGACACGGAGGAGATCGGGTGTCAGCGGATGTTTTTTTTGGGGGGGGTATGGGTTCGATTTGTGTCTATGGTGTCCGTTTATCACACAGAGAAGAGCCGAGATCCTGATGATCACGGCAGATCTCTCAGGTGTACCAGTTTATGAAGTTGAGATGAGGAGTGGAGAACATGTTTTTCACTTCTCATATCAGGACACACCCTTCTGTCATTCACTTTTACACAGATGACCAGTTTATGAAGGTGAGATTTGAAGATCTCACTGGCCATCTCTGTAAAATATCTCCTCCCAGATTCTCCAGCTCAGGGGTGGAGAATCTGGGTGAGAAGCTGATGTGATGTGAGGAAGGAGGCTTCTTTCTTCCCAATATCAGCAACAGCAAGCTTAAAGATTGATATAAATATATATATTTCATTTCTTTTAGGACCCATTGTGCAGAATTGTTGGCAGAATTGCGCAATTCTTGCCACGATTCCAAATTGCTGTAAAATTTTGACAAAATACGCAATGCGTTTTTGGGTACCATTCATTGTTAATGGCACCCCAAATTCAGTTAGCAGACAGCAGACATGCATTTTGCCGCACATTTTTTCCCATTTGACAAATACACTACCAACTTGCCAAAATGTGCATTGAAAAAAAATCACAATGCTCCATGGCCAAAAAAAATTCAATTTGGCTTTTTGGGCCTTTTTTATGTGCATTTTGGTATGGTTTTCCATGCGCTTATTGCTGCTTTTTTCCAAAAACATTTTGGCTTGTTTTTTAAAACGCATTTTAGCACATTTTTATGTGCATTTTGGTGCTTTTTTACCTGCGTTTTGGTGTGCATTCCAGAAACACATGCAAAATGCATGATATGCTTGTGGTGCCATTAATTAATGGCATCCCAAAAGTGGCTAGCAAACATGGCGTTTGTTAAAATACGCATAAAAAAATAAAAAATTACGTTAAAGTGTCAAACTATATGCTAAAAAAAGCGCCAAAGTGTGCATTACAAACTACACCAAAATGCGTCTTAAAATAACCTGTGCCAAAATGTGCCCTAAAGGGCCAAAATATGTGTTTAAAAAAGCGCCAAAATGCACAATAAAAAAAAACATGACCAGATGCGCGTTAAAAAAAAATATGGCAAAATGTGAATAAATAATGCCAAATTTAGCAATTAAAAAAGGGCCAAAAACACACATTTAAAGAATGTGCCAAAATATATGTAAAAAAAACGAGTTAAAAAAAAAGCTTATCGTGTAATAACGGGGTTCCAGCCGCGATTTTTTTTTTTTTTAAAGTCAGCAGCTACAAACACTGTAGCTGCTGACTTTTAATAAGGACACTTACTTGTCCTAGGCGCCCGCGATGTCGGCCCCCCGAGGCCGATCCTGGCAGGTCCCGGCGCCACCATCCTCACTAAGGGAAACAGGCAGTGGAGCCTTGCGGCTTCACTGCCCGTTTCCTACTGCACATGCGCGAGTCTCGCGGCACTTTGTGAATGGGCGGCTGCTTTCTGGGATACACACAGTTCCCAGAAGGTAGCGCGCCCCATTCTCCAGAAGACACCGCGAGGAGGACGAGGAAGAAGACCTGTCGCGGTATAGGAAGAGGCAGATTAGGAAGATCAGCATAGCAACCGACATTTCTGGTGAGTAAAATTTTTTTTTTGTTTCTTCTATTTTTTTGGGTGGACCTCCACTTTAACTTTGGTTTCACTTTAAAACTCAGCTGCTCTGTAATCGCACAGGTGTCTCAGGATATCACAGGCACCCCTCCCTCTTCTACTCAGATCTCAGGTGTTCTCAGAGGAAACATTTCTCCTCTCATCTCCTTCTGAGAACAAATGTTCTCTGCTTCATAAACAGGGTGCCAGAGGAGAAGACTTTTCTCTGAGAACTGAAATGAGATAAATTATCTCTGTTTGATAAACGTACACCTATGTGGAACTTCATAGAAATTAGAGCCCATTCACACAGGGGCAACACGACTTCCAGCACGATTTTATGAGGCAACTCAGACACGACCTGAGTATGAATCACAGCGCGACCTGGAGCTATTTACAAGGCAACTCCAAGTTGCCTGCAGGATAGGAGCCATTCCAGTGGCCAATCAAACAAGAATCAGCTCTGTGGGAGGGAGGGAGAGTTTTGCCTGATAAATGTATGTTTTCTTCCTGAAGAGTTGCTCCTATTAAGACAGTGAGAGGCGACTCCCATTGAAATGAATGGTTACAGGTCGCCTAGGAGTCGGATTGTACCTTTTTTGAAGTCGGAGTGACTGCAGTAGTGTGCATAAGGACGGCTCCATTAACTTACATTGATTTCTTCAGCCAGCGCGACCTGGGGCGATTTGGAGTCGGATCCAAAGACGCCCCTGTGTGAATGGGCTCTTAGAAGATGGTGTATAAGTAGTTTTGCATTTGGTTTTATATGTATCGTGTCTGATAAAACGAATAAAGAGAATAAACAAAGTTTGCCATCATGCACAATACATACAGTACATCAATATTCATGTAGGAGTTGGTCTGTGAGAAAACACGACTTATTGCAAACAACTGAGAAGTGCCCAGGTAAAGTCTTTGCACCTGATAAGCTTACACATGCACACGGTTTACTTATCCAAGTGGGGCATGTTAGTAATCATGTCTAAATCTGCCCTACCTGACCTGGAAGCATAGAAACAGAAATGACCAATCAAAGCCCTGCTGCATGTCACACGCCACTGAGCCTCATGATCTTACACGTGCTAGCATCAACACAGCCTCTTCCTAACCGACTGCAAGCTCCTGTGATAAAGCACTTCTATCACCCAGCACCATATGCCTGGAGACTGATGTGCCTTATAAGCAGCAAGCCCATGAATAGAAAACGGCTTGTTCACCTGCATTAGTTGTACTTCTTCCCAACAAAAAGAAGTATTATGAAAAATTAACAAAACAAAAGATTCTACTATGCTAAAGTAACATTCCAAACAGGGCAGCTGTGACAATGCAGTGGAAGGTCTACATACACTTCTAGCTGCATTGCCACAACGAGAGCCAGAGACCTGTACTGACAGACACGCAGGGGCTGCCATTGCTCAAATCCCCCTCAGAATATTTACTGCCAGCTCCCTGTCCACATTACTTCCATTTTTATACCAACTTGGAATGAGCATGCAGATTAGAAAGTCATAGCAAAGTCCACATTCCTGATCGGTTACATCCAGGTCAGTACCTCAAAATGTATTGAAGCTAATGAATGAGCAGCTAACATTTTATGAGGCAGAAGCCAGGGTTGGCGGCCCTCATAATTTCTCAATGTCAGAGTGCAAGCTCTTCCATGTAACAGTGAAAAACAAACTGTTGTGGAAGTACAGGGTACACATGCTGGGACTTGCAGTACCACAGTGAGAACATGGTGGCTATACAAAGAGTACATGCTAAAGAACAATGCTCCGTGACAGAAAAACCCTCCTAAAACTACAATTATCGGTTCTGGTAGCATTAAAATACAGCAGACCTGGCCAGCCTGGGACCTACAGTGCCACAATGAGTCAGTCAGAGTAATGCTATGTCATATACTGGACATGCACTCTAACACTCGTATGGCTTTTCTGAGGTGAAATACAGCCCACCTAGACCCCCATGGCAGGCAGACATTGTGAAGTACAGGGTACACACGCTGGGAACCTGTAGTGCCACAAAGAGAACCGCTGGTTGCTAAACCTCACACAGTGTGCCAGGTCACACAGAAAAAAAACAATTTTTTAGCTTTGAATGTCTTATACTAGGAAAATGTTTTCTCTCTGTGTGACATGGAATTTTTCTAAAGAGCTTGCACGCTGAGGTTTAGCAAGCAGTGGCACTACAGGTTCCCAGCATGTGTACCCTGTACTTCACATCTGTGGGTTGGTACGCCTTTATTCCTTTATTACATGGAGGAGCAATTTTAGGTCTTTAGCCTCGTACACACGAACGAGTTTCTCGGCAAGAAACGACAAGAAAACTGCCGAGATAGCTTTCTTGCCGAGAAAATCGTTTGTGTGTATGGTTTCTCGTCAAGAAAACCGACAAGAATCTCGACGAGAAATATAGAAAACCTGCTCTCTATTTTCTCGTTGAGATTCTCGTCAGCCTGTTTCTCGACGAGAAAATTGTGTGTGTGTACACTTACCTGTCCTCCGGGAAGCCCGCGCATGCTAGAAATTACTTCGACGCATGTGCGGTAGCTTCCTAGGCATAGATAGGGTGTAGCAAGATGGCGGCGACGGCATTGAATGTGACGAGCGCACGCTCGTCGTAGTCAATGACGTCACCGCGTTCGCTCCATTCAAAGAACCGCGGGTTCTTTGAATGGAGCGTCTGTACACTCGGCCGGGACAAGTTTCTTGTCCAAGAATCTCGTCAAGAAAAACAACGTGTTTTTTCTTGACGAGATTTTCAGCCGTGTGTACGAGGCTTTAGATTTAAGCCTTGTACACACTAATAGTTTTTTTTTTTTTTTCATTCAACCCAGCAGGGCAGAATGAAAAAAAACCTGACAGCTCAGGAGGAGCCGATGTACTAACTATCCGATGTTAGTACAGTGATCTCCCCTGTTGTGGTATTGTGTTCTGACAGAAGGAAAGTTACTCCCCTCCCGCCAGAATACTCTGGTCAGAGCTCTCAGCCTTTGGCTGACAGCGCTGATCGGGAGCCAATCAGCACACCTTTTTAAGTCATGCCCCTTCAACAGAAGCTGGCTTCTGTCAGACCGACTGCCGAATGTTGGCTGGTGGCTATTGAACCGGCTGATGCCACTCGACATTCGGCCCGTGTGTACTAGGCTTTAGTATACCAGAATGTGTGCATGTAATGTTGGAATACAGCCCATCTAGCCCCCTGTGACAGGCAGAAGTTGTGAAGTACAAGGTACACAAGCTGAGACCTGTAGTGTCACAATGGGAACCACTGCTGCTTGCTATATCTCACAGAGTGCAAGCGCCTCGGGCTGATGCCACATCATACGGAAAATCAACATTCTACATTGTCCAAATACCAGGAAATAAAATCATAACTACCCAGACGTGACTTACAAGTATACACACTGGTTTCTGTAGTGCCACAACGCCACCTCTGGCTGAACCTCAAAATTCATTGTCATCACCTTGAGACCCATTGGTAACAGGTCGTGTTCGCCGTCACTGCAGGCTTCCTATATAATGCCAAACTACACAATACATACGGATAGATTGTTGTGCATTCTCCACAGAATGGATTCGGCATCATCTACACTGAAAAGAACAAATACCGAGGCTACCTAAATCATGATGATCCATATCATCTTATGATAATCCATAGATGTCAACGGACCCCATAGAGGAGTCAATAGTGTCCTAGCAAAGCATTCCCACGTGTGACTTTACTAGGGCTGCCATGTGTGATCAGCTCTCAGACAGTGTACAACCAGGCCTCTGAGAACCAGTGCTTCTGGATGAGCAGCTGCTGTCAATTACAATCTTCTAGAAAGCACAGGAACGTAGATGAATGCCATGCCAGCACTCGAGGAGTTAAACAACCCCTCTTTCCTAATCTTGTACTAAACCCATTAATGTATACAACACAGATCTCCTCAGTAATGTATACAACACAGGAGGATCACACAGATCTCCCCAGTAATGTATACCACACAGGAGGATCACACAGATCTCCCCAGTAATGTATACAACACAGGAGGATCACACAGATCTCCCCAGTAATGTATACCACACAGGAGGATCACACAGATCTCCCCAGTAATGTATACCACACAGGAGGATCACACAGATCTCCCCAGTAATGTATACAACACAGGAGGATCACACAGATCTCCCCAGTAATGTATACCACACAGGAGGATCACACAGATCTCCCCAGTAATGTATACAACACAGGAGGATCACACAGATCTCCCCAGTAATGTATACAACACAGGAGGATCACACAGGTCTCCCCAGTAATGTATACAACACAGGAGGATCACACAGGTCTCCCCAGTAACGTATACAACACAGAAGGATCACACAGGTCTCCCTAGTAACGTATACAACACAGAAGGATCACACAGATCTCCCCAGTAATGTATACAACACAGGAGGATCACACAGATCTCCCCAGTAATGTATACAACACAGGAGGATCACACAGATCTCCCCAGTAATGTATACAACACAGATCTCCCCAGTAACGTATACAACACAGAAGGATCACACAGATCTCCCCAGTAATGTATACAACACAGAAGGATCACACAGATCTCCCCAGTAATGTATACAACACAGGAGGATCACACAGATCTCCCCAGTAATGTATACAACACAGGAGGATCACACAGATCTCCCCAGTAATGTATACAACACAGATCTCCCCAGTAATGTATACAACACAGGAGGATCACACAGCTCTCCCCAGTAAGGTATACAACACAGGAGGATCACACAGATCTCCCCAGTAATGTATACAACACAGGAGGATCACACAGATCTCCCCAGTAAGGTATACAACACAGGAGAATCACACAGATCTCCCAAGTAATGTATACAACACAGGAGGATCACACAGGTCTCCCCAGTATTGTATACAACACAGGAGGATCACACAGGTCTCCCCAGTAATATATACAACACAAGAGGATCACACAGGTCTCCCCAGTAAGGTATACAACACAGGAGGATCACACAGGTCTCCCCAGTAATGTATACAACACAGGAGGATCACACAGGTCTCCCCAGTAATATATACAACACAAGAGGATCACACAGGTCTCCCCAGTAACGTATACAACACAGAAGGATCACACAGATCTCCCCAGTAATGTATACAACACAGAAGGATCACACAGATCTCCCCAGTAATGTATACAACACAGGAGGATCACACAGATCTCCCCAGTAATGTATACAACACAGGAGGATCACACAGATCTCCCCAGTAATGTATACAACACAGATCTCCCCAGTAATGTATACAACACAGGAGGATCACACAGCTCTCCCCAGTAAGGTATACAACACAGGAGGATCACACAGATCTCCCCAGTAATGTATACAACACAGATCTCCCCAGTAATGTATACAACACAGGAGGATCACACAGCTCTCCCCATTAAGGTATACAACACAGGAGGATCACACAGATCTCCCCAGTAATGTATACAACACAGGAGGATCACACAGATCTCCCCAGTAATGTATACAACACAGGAGGATCACACAGATCTCCCCAGTAAGGTATACAACACATGAGGATCACACAGGTCTCCCCAGTAAGGTATACAACACAGGAGGATCACACAGGTCTCCCCAGTAAGGTATACAACACAGGAGGATCACACAGGTCTCCCCAGTAAGGTGGTATACAACACAGGAGGATCACACAGGTCTCCCCAGTAATGTATACAACACAGGAGGATCACACAGATCTCTCCAGTAATGTATACAACACAGGAGGATCACACAGATCTCCCAAGTAATGTATACAACACAGGAGGATCACACAGGTCTCCCCAGTATTGTATACAACACAGGAGGATCACACAGGTCTCCCCAGTAATGTATACAACACAGGAGGATCACACAGGTCTCCCCAGTAATGTATACAACACAAGAGGATCACACAGGTCTCCCCAGTAACGTATACAACACAGAAGGATCACACAGGTCTCCCTAGTAACGTATACAACACAGAAGGATCACACAGATCTCCCCAGTAATGTATACAACACAGGAGGATCACACAGATCTCCCCAGTAATGTATACAACACAGGAGGATCACACAGATCTCCCCAGTAATGTATACAACACAGATCTCCCCAGTAATGTATACAACACAGGAGGATCACACAGCTCTCCCCAGTAAGGTATACAACACAGGAGGATCACACAGATCTCCCCAGTAATGTATACAACACAGGAGGATCACACAGATCTCCCCAGTAATGTATACAACACAGGAGGATCACACAGATCTCCCCAGTAATGTATACAACACAGGAGGATCACACAGATCTCCCCAGTAATGTATACAACACAGGAGGATCACACAGATCTCCCCAGTAATGTATACAACACAGGAGGATCACACAGATCTCCCCAGTAATGTATACAACACAGGAGGATCACACAGATCTCCCCAGTAATGTATACAACACAGGAGGATCACACAGATCTCCCCAGTAATTTATACAACACAGGAGGATCACACAGATCTCCCCAGTAATGTATACAACACAGGAGGATCACACAGGTCTCCCCAGTAAGGTGGTATACAACACAGGAGGATCACACAGGTCTCCCCAGTAATGTATACAACACAGGAGGATCACACAGATCTCCCCAGTAATGTATACAACACAGGAGGATCACACAGATCTCCCAAGTAATGTATACAACACAGGAGGATCACACAGGTCTCCCCAGTAATGTATACAACACAGGAGGATCACACAGATCTCCCAAGTAATGTATACAACACAGGAGGATCACACAGGTCTCCCCAGTATTGTATACAAGACAAGAGGATCACACAGGTCTCCCCAGTAATGTATACAACACAGGAGGATCACACAGATCTCCCCAGTAATGTATACAACACAGGAGGATCACACAGGTCTCCCCAGTAATGTATACAACACAGGAGGATCACACAGGTCTCCCCAGTAATATATACAACACAAGAGGATCACACAGGTCTCCCCAGTAACGTATACAACACAGAAGGATCACACAGATCTCCCCAGTAATGTATACAACACAGGAGGATCACACAGATCTCCCCAGTAATGTATACAACACAGGAGGATCACACAGATCTCCCCAGTAATGTATACAACACAGATCTCCCCAGTAATGTATACAACACAGGAGGATCACACAGCTCTCCCCAGTAAGGTATACAACACAGGAGGATCACACAGATCTCCCCAGTAAGGTATACAACACAGGAGGATCACACAGATCTCCCCAGTAATGTATACAACACAGGAGGATCACACAGATCTCCCCAGTAATGTATACAACACAGGAGGATCACACAGATCTCCCCAGTAAGGTATACAACACATGAGGATCACACAGGTCTCCCCAGTAAGGTATACAACACAGGAGGATCACACAGGTCTCCCCAGTAATGTATACAACACAGGAGGATCACACAGGTCTCCCCAGTAATGTATACAACACAGGAGGATCACACAGGTCTCCCCAGTAATGTATACAACACAGGAGGATCACACAGGTCTCCCCAGTAATGTATACAACACAGGAGGATCACACAGGTCTCCCCAGTAATGTATACAACACAGGAGGATCACACAGGTCTCCCCAGTAAGGTATACAACACAGGAGGATCACACAGGTCTCCCCAGTAAGGTGGTATACAACACAGGAGGATCACACAGGTCTCCCCAGTAATGTATACAACACAGGAGGATCACACAGATCTCCCCAGTAATGTATACAACACAGGAGGATCACACAGATCTCCCAAGTAATGTATACAACACAGGAGGATCACACAGGTCTCCCCAGTAATGTATACAACACAGGAGGATCACACAGGTCTCCCCAGTAATGTATACAACACAGGAGGATCACACAGGTCTCCCCAGTAATGTATACAACACAAGAGGATCACACAGGTCTCCCCAGTAATGTATACAACACAGGAGGATCACACAGGTCTCCCCAGTAATGTATACAACACAGGAGGATCACACAGATCTCCCCAGTAATGTATACAACACAGGAGGATCACACAGATCTCCCCAGTAATGTATACAACACAGGAGGATCACACAGATCTCCCCAGTAAGGTATACAACACAGGAGGATCACACAGATCCCCCC
Source organism: Rana muscosa (assembly GCA_029206835.1). Taxonomy (NCBI): domain Eukaryota; kingdom Metazoa; phylum Chordata; class Amphibia; order Anura; family Ranidae; genus Rana; species Rana muscosa. The sequence goes on from CM055116.1 coordinate 737,134,358, forward strand.
AGGAATGTATACAACACAGGAGGATCACACAGATCTCCCCAGTAAGGTATACAACACATGAGGATCACACAGGTCTCCCCAGTAAGGTATACAACACAGGAGGATCACACAGGTCTCCACAGTAATGTATACAACACAGGAGGATCACACAGATCTCCCCAGTAATGTATACAACACAGGAGGATCACACAGGTCTCCCCAGTAATGTATACAACACAGGAGGATCACACAGATCTCCCCAGTAATGTATACAACACATGAGGATCACACAGGTCTCCCCAGTAAGGTATACAACACAGGAGGATCACACAGGTCTCCCCAGTAATGTATACAACACAGGAGGATCACACAGATCTCCCAAGTAATGTATACAACACAGGAGGATCACACAGATCTCCCCAGTAAGGTATACAACACAGGAGGATCACACAGGTCTCCCCAGTAAGGTATACAAAACAGGAGGATCACACAGGTCTCCCAAGTAATGTATACAACACAGGAGGATCACACAGATCTCCCCAGTAATGTATACAACACAGGAGGATCACACAGATCTCCCCAGTAAGGTATACAACACAGGAGGATCACACAGGTCTCCCCAGTAATGTATACAACACAAGAGGATCACACAGGTCTCCCCAGTAATGTATACAACACAGGAGGATCACACAGGTCTCCCCAGTAATGTATACAACACAGGAGGATCACACAGATCTCCCCAGTAATGTATACAACACAGGAGGATCACACAGATCTCCCCAGTAAGGTATACAACACAGGAGGATCACACAGGTCTCCCCAGTAAGGTATACAACACAGGAGGATCACACAGGTCTCCACAGTAATGTATACAACACAGGAGGATCACACAGATCTCCCCAGTAAGGTATACAACACAGGAGGATCACACAGGTCTCCCAAGTAATGTATACAACACAGGAGGATCACACAGATCTCCCCAGTAAGGTATACAACACAGGAGGATCACACAGATCTCCCAAGTAATGTATACAACACAGGAGGATCACACAGATCTCCCCAGTAAGGTATACAACACAGGAGGATCACACAGGTCTCCCCAGTAATGTATACAACACAGGAGGATCACACAGATCTCCCCAGTAATGTATACAACACAGGAGGATCACACAGATCTCCCAAGTAATGTATACAACACAGGAGGATCACACAGATCTCCCCAGTAAGGTATACAACACAGGAGGATCACACAGGTCTCCCCAGTAATGTATACAACACATGAGGATCACACAGGTCTCCCCAGTAAGGTATACAAAACAGGAGGATCACACAGGTCTCCCAAGTAATGTATACAACACAGGAGGATCACACAGATCTCCCCAGTAATGTATACAACACAGGAGGATCACACAGATCTCCCCAGTAAGGTATACAACACATGAGGATCACACAGGTCTCCCCAGTAAGGTATACAAAACAGGAGGATCACACAGGTCTCCCAAGTAATGTATACAACACAGGAGGATCACACAGATCTCCCCAGTAATGTATACAACACAGGAGGATCACACAGATCTCCCCAGTAAGGTATACAACACATGAGGATCACACAGGTCTCCCCAGTAAGGTATACAACACAGGAGGATCACACAGGTCTCCCCAGTAATGTATACAACACAGGAGGATCACACAGGTCTCCCCAGTAATGTATACAACACAGGAGGATCACACAGGTCTCCCCAGTAATGTATACAACACAGGAGGATCACACAGATCTCCCCAGTAAGGTATACAACACATGAGGATCACACAGGTCTCCCCAGTAAGGTATACAACACATGAGGATCACACAGGTCTCCCCAGTAAGGTATACAACACAGGAGGATCACACAGGTCTCCCCAGTAATGTATACAACACAGGAGGATCACACAGGTCTCCCCAGTAATGTATACAACACAGGAGGATCACACAGGTCTCCCCAGTAATGTATACAACACAGGAGGATCACACAGGTCTCCCCAGTAATGTATACAACACAGGAGGATCACACAGGTCTCCCCAGTAATGTATACAACACAGGAGGATCACACAGATCTCCCCAGTAATGTATACAACACAGGAGGATCACACAGATCTCCCCAGTAATGTATACAACACAGGAGGATCACACAGATCTCCCCAGTAAGGTATACAACACAGGAGGATCACACAGATCTCCCCAGTAATGTATACAACACAGGAGGATCACACAGATCTCCCCAGTAATGTATACAACACAGGAAGGGTCACACAGATCTCCCCAGTAATGTATACAACACAGGAAGGGTCACACAGATCTCCCCAGTAATGTATACAACACAGATCTCCCCAGTAATGTATACAACACATGAGGATCACATGGATCTCCCAAACAGTGTATACAACACAGGAGGGTCCCCCCAGTAGTGTATACAACACAGGAGGATCACATAGATGCCCCTAGTAGTGTATATAACTTTAGAGGGTCACAGAGATCTCCCCTATAGTGTACACAGTAGGATCACACAGATCTCCCTAGTAATATATACAACACATGAGGGTCACACAGATCTCCCCAATAGTGTATACAACACAGGAGACTCCCCCATGAGTGTAGATGTCACAGGGGTCTCGCAAAGCTCCCCCTAGTAGTGTATACAACATCAGAGGGTCACGCAGATCTCCCCCTATACCTATAGTGTACACAGTAGGGTCACGCAGATCTCCCCTATACCTATAGTGTACACAGTAGGGTCACGCAGATCTCCCCCTACAGTGTACACAGTAGGGTCACGCAGATCTCCCCCTACAGTGTACACAGTAGGGTCACGCAGATCTCCCCCTACAGTGTACACAGTAGGGTCACGCAGATCTCCCCCTACAGTGTACACAGTAGGGTCACGCAGATCTCCCCCTACAGTGTACACAGTAGGGTCACGCAGATCTCCCCCTACAGTGTACACAGTAGGGTCACGCAGATCTCCCCCTACAGTGTACACAGTAGGGTCACGCAGATCTCCCCCTATACCTATAGTGTACACAGTAGGGTCACACAGATCTCCCCCTATAGTGTACACAGTAGGGTCACGCAGATCTCCCCCTATAGTGTACACAGTAGGGTCACGCAGATCTCCCCCTATAGTGTACACAGTAGGGTCACGCAGATCTCCCCCTATAGTGTACACAGCAGGGTCACACAGATCTCCCCCTATAGTGTACACAGATCTCCCCCTATAGTGTACACAGATCTCCCCCTATAGTGTACACAGATCTCCCCCTATAGTGTACACAGTAGGGTCACACAGATCTCCCCCTATAGTGTACACAGTAGGGTCACGCAGATCTCCCCCTATAGTGTACACAGTAGGGTCACACAGATCTCCCCCTATAGTGTACACAGTAGGGTCACACAGATCTCCCCCTATAGTGTACACAGTAGGGTCACGCAGATCTCCCCCTATAGTGTACACAGTAGGGTCACGCAGATCTCCCCCTATAGTGTACACAGTAGGGTCACGCAGATCTCCCCCTATACCTATAGTGTACACAGTAGGGTCACGCAGATCTCCCCCTATACCTATAGTGTACACAGTAGGGTCACGCAGATCTCCCCCTATACCTATAGTGTACACAGTAGGGTCACGCAGATCTCCCCCTATAGTGTACACAGTAGGGTCACGCAGATCTCCCCTTATAGTGTACACAGTAGGGTCACGCAGATCTCCCCCTATAGTGTACACAGTAGGGTCACGCAGATCTCCCCCTATAGTGTACACAGTAGGGTCACGCAGATCTCCCCCTATAGTGTACACAGTAGGGTCACGCAGATCTCCCCCTATAGTGTACACAGCAGGGTCACACAGATCTCCCCCTATAGTCTACACAGATCTCCCCCTATAGTGTACACAGATCTCCCCCTATAGTGTACACAGTAGGGTCACACAGATCTCCCCCTATAGTGTACACAGTAGGGTCACGCAGATCTCCCCCTATAGTGTACACAGTAGGGTCACGCAGATCTCCCCCTATAGTGTACACAGTAGGGTCACACAGATCTCCCCCTATAGTGTACACAGTAGGGTCACGCAGATCTCCCCCTATAGTGTACACAGTAGGGTCACGCAGATCTCCCCCTATAGTGTACACAGTAGGGTCACGCAGATCTCCCCCTATAGTGTACACAGTAGGGTCACACAGATCTCCCCCTATAGTGTACACAGTAGGGTCACACAGATCTCCCCCTATAGTGTACACAGTAGGGTCACGCAGATCTCCCCCTATAGTGTACACAGTAGGGTCACGCAGATCTCCCCCTATAGTGTACACAGTAGGGTCACGCAGATCTCCCCCTATAGTGTACACAGTAGGGTCACACAGATCTCCTTAGCAGTGTATAGAACACAGGAGGCTCCCCCAGTAGTGTAGATAACATAGGGTCTCACAAAGCTCTCCCTAGTAAAAGGCTGAGCCACCTCTCCCCATTAATGTAGAGAGAAGGATCATCCAGCTCTGTCCCCGGCCTCCCCTAATCCAGACCATGTTAGGCAGGCAGGCAATAGCTGTGATGAGCCCCATCTGTACAGTGTGCCGAGCGGCCCCTCTACACACACAGACGGGAAGATTTGGGAAAAGCAATCACAGAAGCCATGTTTATTCCCTCCCCTTCTCTCTGGAAAGTTTGTCCAGCCGATCGATGGCAGCTCTGCCTGGGACTCGACCCCGGACTCTACAAGGCTGGGCCAGGAAGACCGAGCACAACACACCGCTTACCTGATCAGCAGCGCCGGCCGGGTGTAGATGAGGGGGGGGGGAATCGGCGGTGTGGGTGTTGTAGTGCGAGGTAAAAGATTCAGGCCCTGTTCCTGTTCTTCCTCCTCCCCTCCGTCATGTCATCGTGATCAAACATGTCTGTGTGTTTTCCCTCTGACTTCCTGATTCTGCTCTGCTTCACAAACTCAGCCTGTGTGAGACTGAGTGTGTGTGTGTGTGAGAGAGAGAGCACGGCCTCCCCCCACTCTACACACAATCCATACAGCGGCCTGTCTGCCTGTACTATGGAGGAAGGGACAAGACTTTCTAACTAGTGTACACAGTACACTTCCCTCACAAGCCCTGGAACTTTCTGTCTGCTTCCATGGACTCACACATATCTTCTTTCCTGCATTCAATAGCCGCTGCGACACTTTTCTGCCCTAAATCCCCCCTCTTATTAAGGTATTGTGCCAAATTCATGAAACACACGCCACACTGAATGCCAAAATCATTTGTTTTGTATTTAATGCGACAAATTCAAAATAAAATACTGACCGTTCCAATCTTACGAAAATGGAACCAATTAGGACCAACTCTCTTTTGGCGTACAGAGATAAACTGGCGCAGACAGATTTTGCCAAAGTGTGTGTGTTGTAAAAGTGGCGCAGCATGCGCCAAATTCAAGTACAAGTTTCAGACTGACATATGAATTTGGCGCACGCTGTTCCACTTTTACAACACAACAGAGACACTTTTGCAATATCTGTCTGCGCCACTCTTTATGAATTCCAAAGATTCTGTTCATTAACGTTCTGTCATTGTAGGCTCCATTCAGACTTGTGTGCTGTGGTAACGCACACTGGTACACACTAGGAGTTTTTCTCTTATCGTCCATGAACTGACACAGCCTCTAATACTGAAACACATGGGTATATGTCCCTGCTTGCAGGAGAAGATCTAGGCAGAATGTTAGATGTTAAGCCCCGTACACACGGTCGGACTTTTGCCCAACAAACTTCGTTTTAAGCAAGTTGGACCAACAATCCGACCGTGTGTACGCTCCATCGGACAAACTTTTTTCGTTTGGTTTTGGATTTCATCGGACAAAAGTTGGGTCTGCAAACAGACAAACTTTTGCCCAACAAAAGTCTGATGGAGCAAAGTCCGACCGTGTGTACAGATAACCATCGGACTTTAGTCCGATGGACAAAACAACTAATGTTAAAATCAACCAACAATAGCAGAAGTTGACCAAAGGATGGCGGTAAAGAGCAGAAAAGAGCAGAAAAAACAAGCGATGTTGTAAGAAGTTTTAAGAAAGTTTGCAGAAAAGTCAGAGCGTGTGTATGCTATGAGTGTTCCCAACTCCGTTCGGACAAAAAACCACGGAAAAGTCAGATGGAAGTCCGACCGTGTGTACGAGGCTTTAGAAACATACATTCTCGAACAAACCAGAGCTGAACAGCCCCGCTGTCCCCGCTGTCCCTCCGGACAATACCCTCCCACCTGCAGTCAGCAGCCTCAGTTTTTTTCTGCCTAGCAGAAGGAGAAGACGTGGCTCTCTCAGGAGCCAGTCTCCTGGAAGATTTTTATTCCTTTGAGAATTTTATTGTTTTATTTTTGAGATCTTCAATCAACTGTCGGCTGGGCAACAGGTTGGATACAAGGTATCCTCGTAGTCTTCCCTGGCCGACCATCGAGCGTGCTGATCCTCGCCTTGTGCGCGTGAGACTCAGTTCACAACTTGCCCCACGACTCCAGGGGTGGCTGGTGGGCTTTCATGCTCCGCGGTCCTCACAAGATTGAACAGTGCCTGTCTGTATCTTTCGCGGTGGACCGGGCCAACAGCTACTCAGTACTGCACTGTGATAGGTCTGTCAGAAACACACCAGTGGGTCCCTCTGGGAGGGGTAAGTAGTCTCTCCTGCTTGCAGGTGAGTACATGCTGTGTGTTTCTCTGTATGGGGGATTTTCCCTGTCTCCCCCTTGTTATGCTGCTCTCTGCACCCTAATCTGGCTCTGTGCTGTGTGGGGGTGCCTGGGGGTCACTCTGGCCTGGCGGGGGGGGGCTCATGACTGTTTGCATGGAGCTGGGGGACTTTTTGTGTGTGTTGGGCCTGGGCGCCAATTGGCGCCTTGTCTGTAGTGTTTTACTGTGCGCACGGTGGCCATCTTGCCGTGGATCGATGGCGGCCATTTTCTTGAAGCCGCGCGCGCGCCTTTCACTTTACTTTTGGCCTCTATCGCTGCTGCAGCGGCGCAAATCTCCTCACACTCTCCTTACGGCTCACTCGCGCTGGTTCAATGCGGTACAGGCAGCGGAACTGAGCGGTCCTGTCTGGGTTGGTGAGTCCTCTGGGCATCCCCTCCTCAGTCAGCGCAGCCAGTGGGTGGACTTTTATTCACTTTGTGCATTAAGGTCTCAGAGGGTGGCAAGTTATGGAGTCTGGTTCACCTGCTTCCCCACTCTTGTCAGAGGCAACGGGCAGTGCTCCAGCACCTGCGGTCCCTATGGACTAGTTGTCGGCAGTCCTGGAAACATTTCTTGTCAGGATGGAAGCGGTGTGCGAGCGTAAGGGAGCTATAAAGCGCCCTCTCCCCACACAATCTCCACATGGGGAGTGCTCTGATTCAGATATGGGCCTAGCTGCTGCTGCTCAGGACCCTAGCTCTGAATATTTTAATGTTTTTGAACAGGACATTCCTTGTGAGGAAGACTCCAGTTCTGAGTCAGTAAATTACAGGGTGCTTGTAAGTGAACTCATTGATGCTGTGAGGGACACTCAAGCTGGATGCTGCGGCTGCGGAACCTCAGGTGGAGGAAGTCTCCTTTGGTTCCTTTAAGGCCATGCCTTCTAAAAAGCTTTTTCCATATACGCCTTTCTTTGATAGACTCATTAATCAGGTTTGGGAAAAGCCGCAGAAGACTTTGACGGTCCCGTGGCGTCTATCTATTAGGTACCCCTTTGAGGAGGCCCTGGTTAAAAAGTGGGCTTTCCCCCCAGTGGTCGACCCTCCGGTCACCCGTTTGAATAAGGCTACCACTCTCCCGATGGAGGGGACTCCTGCATTTAAGGACCCCGCTGACAGGAGGTCAGAAGTGGTGAGCAGAACTATGTTTGCCTTGTTGGGATCCGCCTTACGTCCTATCGTAGAGGCGACCCTTGTGTCTCAGACACTCACGGAATGGGCAAAGATTTTGCACCAGACTGTGCAGGAGCATAATCTCCCTCCAGATACCATTGCCCTGGCCCACCAACTTGTACAGGGTCTGGTGTATGTGTGCGATGCCACTTTGAACGCGGCCCCTTTAATATCTGGGGCCTCTATCTCTGCGGTGGTGTTGCGTCTTATCTGGTTGAAATGCTGGTCGGCTGACCTAGCCTCCAAGAAGCTCCTGGCTGATTTGCCCTTTAAGGGCGGTAGACTGTTTGGGGCTGCCCTGGATGACATCATTAAGGATGTCACAGGGGGTAAGAGCACCCTCCTTCCTCAGTCTACTAAGGGAAAGGAGCCCCGCCGTAAGCCGGGCCCCTCCTTTCCAGCAAGAATGGTTTTTTTTTTCGTCAGTCAGAATCCGCGGGTAAGCCCTCCCAGACTGACAACAGTGCGGCTGGTAGACAGAAGCGTCCCTGGGTGCGTAAGCCGCAGAAGCCGGCTCCCAAGCCCGCCACCGCATGAAGTCTTGCCCCCGCCCGACTCTGGGGTGGGGGGACGACTTCGCAGGTTCACGGTTCGGTGGATCTCCCGGCTCTCCGACCGGTGGGTGTGCGAGGTGGTCACCTCAGGGTACAGGATAGAGTTCCGTTCATGGCCCCCAAACAGATTCTTCCCCTCAAATCTCCCTCTCCTTCCTACCCGTCGGGCGGCCCTCTTGGGGGCTGTACAGGATTTTCTCAGGTGCGGAGTAATTGTGCCGGTACCGTCACAGGAGAGGTTTCGGGGGTTCTACTCGAATCTGTTTGTTGTCCCGAAGAAGGACGAGGTCCGGCCAATCCTGGACCTCAAGGCCTTGAATGCCTTTGTGAAGGTGCAAAAGTTCCGTATGGAATCCATTCGCACGGTGATCGCAGCACTCCTTCCGGGGGACTTTCTGGCGTCCTTGGATATCAAGGACGCCTATTTGCATGTTCCGATCTGCGCAAGTCACCAGAAGTTTCTGCGCTTTGCGATAGGCGAAGTCCACTATCAATTTGTGGCACTTCCCTTCGGCCTAGCGTCGGCACCACAGGTTTTCACCAAGGTGTTTGCCCCGGTTCTAGCTTTGCTGAGACAGCGAGGCATTGTTATCGTGGGCTATCTGGACGATCTTCTTCTAAGAGCAGGAAATGGCTCCGAGTTGGAAGAAAATGTGCAAATAGTCAGTCAGACCCTCCGGTACTTCGGGTGGCTCCTGAACATTCAGAAGTCGGTCCTGGTCCAGACTCAGCGTTTGGAGTATCTGGGTTTGATCCTGGACTCCTCGGAAGCGAAAGTATTCCTGCCCTCGGAGAAGTTGCGGACGCTTCAGTCGGCAGTACGGGTCCTGACGTCCCGAAAACGGTAGTCAATCCATTTCTGCATGAGAGTACTGGGACTCATGGTGGCCTCCTTCGAGGCCGTTCCGTATGCCCAATCACACACTCGGGCATTGCAGAAGGAGATCCTGTCCACTTGGGACAAGTCCCCGTTGTCATTGGATCTTCAGATCTAGGTGAGTCACCCTGTAAGGGCGTCCCTGATGTGGTGGCTGAGGTCCCCGGCTCTTCGGTCCGGAAGGTCGTTCCTCCCCATCCAGTAGACGGTGATCACGACGGACACCAGCCTGATGGGCTGGGGCAGAGTTTGGGGAGTCCTGTCAGCTCAGGGGCTCTGGACCCTGGATGAATCCCGTTTACCGATCAATGTCCTGGAATTGCGAGCAATCAGACTGCCTCTCCTCGTGGTCGGAGAAGCTACAGGGCCACTCGATCAGAATCCAGTCGGACAACGCCACGGCCGTGGCGTATGTCAACCATCAGGGGGAAACTCGGAGCTCAGCTGCGGCATCTGAGGTCGCCCACATCCTAAGGTGGGCGGAAAGAAGCGTGCCGGCTCTGTCGGATGTCTACATTCCGGGCGTAGAAAACTGGCAGGCGGACTGAGTCGCCAGACGCTGGACCAAGGGGAGTGGTCCTTGCACCCGGAGGTTTTTCAACTTCTTTTCCGGCGATGGGGCACGCTGGATGTGGACCTGATGGCCTCTCGACTCAAACGCAAGGTGTCGAGGTTTGTGGCCAGGTCCAGGGACCCCTGGGTGGATGCCTCGGACGCGTTGGTTGCCCGTGGGGTCAGTATCGCCTGATATATGTTTACCCTCCACTGCAGTTGCTTCCTCGTCTTCTGCGCAGGGTAGTGGCTGAGGGAGTTCCGGTGATCCTCATTGCTCCGGATTGGCCTCAGCGTCATTGGTACGCCGATCTGGTACATCTCGTCGTGGACGTTCCTTGGTGACTGCCAATGAGGGAGAACCTTCTGTCTCAAGGTCCTATATTTCATCCTGCTTTACAGTCTCTGACTTTAACGGCATGGCTATTGAGAGCCAGGTGCTGAAGGACCGAGGTCTCTGGGATTCGGTCATTTCGACCATACTGAGGGCACGGATGTCTTCCTCCAGAAAGATTATCACCGTACCTGGAAGGCTTACATCGCTATGTGCGAAGAGCTAGACTGGCGTCCAAGGATGTATTCCGCAGGATTCTGGGGACGGTTCTTGCAACGTGGTGTGACCCAAAAGCTGGCTTTGAGCACAATTAAGGGTCAGATTTCGGCCTTGACCGTTTTCTTTCAACGACCGGTAGCAGGCCATTCCTTGGTTAGCACTTTTTGTGCAGGGGGTTCGCCATGTGATTCCCCGTCAAGCCTCCTCTCCCTCCTTGGGATCTGAATTTGGTGCTCTCGGTTCTCCAAGAACATCCCTTTGAAAATATCAGAGAGATTCCTCTCTTGACCTTGTCCCAGAAGGTGGCTTTCTTAGTGGCCATTACTTCTGTTAGACGGGTGTCTGAGTTGGCGGCCTTGTCCTGCAAGTCGCCTTACTTGGTCCTACATAAGGATAAGGCGGTGTTGCGCCCGCGACCGTCTTTCCTTCCAAAGGTGGTCTCGGCCTTTCACCTTAATGAGGACATTGTTCTTCTGTCCTCACCCAATGCAACCCAGAGAGTTTGTGCTTCACACATTAGATGTGGTACGAGCCTTACGGGCGTACCTGTCTGCTACTGCTTCCATTCGGAAGTCTGACTCACTGTTTGTGTCTGTCTCTGGTCCAAAACAGGGCCAAGCGGTGTCGTCTGCCACCATTTCTAGGTGGATCAGACAGACCGTCATACAGGCCTATGCCCTTAAGGGGCGGGCACCTCCCTTTCCGGTTACGGCGCATTCCACCAGGGCAATTGGTGCTTCCTGGGCTTTCCGACACCAAGCGTCTGTTGCACAAGTGTGCAAGGCGGCGACCTGGTCGTCCGTTCATACCTTTTCTAAGTTCTATAAGGTTGATGTGGCTACATCTTCGGATGCTTCATTCGGCTACAAGGTGTTGCAGGCCGCTGTTTAAAGTTGCAACTCCTCCGTTGAGGAGCTCTGTTGGTTTGGAGTGAAGTTTGGTTTTTCTTTTACTACTGCTCCCACCCTCTTCTTTATACTGCTTTGGGACGTCCCACGTGTTTCAGTATGAAGAGGCTGTGTCAGTCCATGGCCGATAAGAGAAAATAGGATTTTTGTACTCACCATAAAATCCGTTTCTCTGATGTCCATGGACTGACACAGCAGCCACCCTTCCTTTTAAAGGTTTGTACTGCTTTGTTACGAACTGAGGCTGCTAGCTGCAGATGGGAGGGTAATGTCCGGAGGGACCGCCCCCCTGGGCGGGGCTGTTCAGCTCTGGTTTGTTCTAGAATGTTTTAACATCTAACATTCTGCCTAGATCTTCTCCTGCAAGTTTCATACTGAAACCCAGTATGAAGAGGCTGTGTCAGTCCATGGACGTCAGAGAAACGGATTTTACGGTGAGTACAAAATCCTATTTCTCTTATCGTCCATGGACTGACACAGCTGTCATACTGATTACGTGTGGTATATGTCCCTGCTCGCAGGAGAAGACCTAGGCAGAATGTTAGATGTTAAAACATTCTAGAACAAACCAGAGCTGAACAGCCCCGCCCAGGGGGGCGGTCCCTCCGGACATTACCCTCCCATCTGCAGCTAGCAGCCTCAGTTTTTTTCTGCCTAGCAGAAGGAGAAGACGTGGCTCTCTCAGGAGCCAGTCTCCTGGAAGATTTTACTTTAAAAAAAATTTCCTTTGGGAATTTTATTATTTTATTTTTAAGACCTTCAATCAACTGTCGGCTGGGCAACAGGTTGGGTACACTGGTATCCTCATAGTCTTCCCTGTCCGACCATCGAGCATGCGGATCCTCCCCTTGTGTGCGTGAGACTCCATTCATGACATATCCCATGACTCCAGGGGTGGGCAGGTTGCTTTTAGCTCCCCCGGTCCTCTCAAGATTGAACAGTACCTGACTGACTGTATCTCTCGCAGTGGAACGGGCCGATAGCTACGCAGTACTACTCTGTGATGGGTCTGTCTGAAACAAGCCAGTGGGTCCCTTAACGGGACGGGTAAGTAGTCTCTCCTACTGCAGGTGAGTACATGCTGGCTGTGTTTCTTTATATGGGGGGTTTCTCCCTGTCCCCCCCTGTTATGCTGCTCTCTGCACCCTGTACTGGTGCTGTGCTGTGCGGGGGTGCTTGGGGGTCACTCTGGCCTGACTGGGGGCACTCATGTCTGTTTTAATGGCCCTGGGAGAGGTGCAGTGTTCTGGTGTGAGGTTGTACATACTGTTGGGAGTAGTGGTTACATGCATGCTTAGCAAGCTAAGCTTCACAGGTTCGGTTCCTGAGGGGGGCTGTTTGTGTTCAAACAAGCCGCCCCAGCACTTGCCGTGCCACAGCCAGTGAGGGCAGGAGCTCCTGCCTTGTGGTTAGTGAACCGGACAACCGCAAAACGTGTGCGCCATTAGCGCTGTGAATTTTTAAATAAACCACGCTCGGCGGCCATTTTGCCGTGGATCGATGGCGCAGTAATGTATGCGGCCGGCGGTCATTTTCTTGTAGCCGCGTCATTTTTGCTTTCAGTTTCGGCCTCTATCGGCCGCTGCTGCGGCGCAAACCTCACAATCTCCTCACAGTCAAGTCTCCTCACTCTCCCCAGGCTTCACCCGCGCGGCAGCGCGGTTTCATACAGCAGAATGAGTGGTCCTTACAGGGGTTGGTGAGTACTCTGGGTATCCCCTCCTCAGCTTCAGCATAGCCAGTGGGTGGACTGTTACTCACTATGATAGTGTTTTAAAAGTCTCAGAGGGTGGCAGTATGGAGTCTAGTTCACCTGCTTCTCCACACTTGTCTGAGGCAACTGGCAGTGCTCCTGCACCTGCGGTCCCTAGCGACTAGTTGTCGGCAGTCCTGGAATCATCCTTGTCAGGATGGAAGCGGTGTGCGAGCGCAAGGGAGCTAGCTGTAAAGCGCCCCCCTCCCCACACATTCTCCTGTAGGGGAGTGCTCTGTCTCAGATATGGGCCTAGCTATTGCTGCTCAGGACCCTAGCTCTGAAGATTTTCATGTTTTTTAAACAGGATATTCCCTATGAGGAAGACCCCAGTTCTGAAAAATTGACAGGGTGCTTGTAAGTGAACTCATTGATGCTGTGAGGAACACTCCCAAGCTGAATGTTGAGGCTGAGGAACCTCAGGTAGAAGCTGTCTCCTTTGGTTCCTTTAAAGCCGTTTATTCAAAAAAGTTTTTTTCCATATGTGCCTTTTTTTTATACATTGATTGACTAAGTCTGGGATAAGCCGCAGGAGACTTTGACGGTCCCGCGGCGCCTAGCCATGAGGTGCCTCTTTAAGGAGGACCTGGTTAAGAAGGGGCTCTCCCCCCAGTGGTCGACCCCCCCCCCGGTCGCCCGTTTGAATAAGGCTACCACGCTCCCAATGGAAGGGACTCCTGCATTTAAGGATCCCACTGACAGGAGGTCAGAAGTGGTGAGTAGAACTATGTTTACCCTATTGGGGTCTGCCTTACGCCCTATAGGGGCGGCGACACTTGTGTCTCAAGACACTCACAGGATGGGCAAAGATTTTGCACCAAGACGGTTTAAGAGCATAATCTCCCTCCTGAGACCATTACCCTGGCTCACCAACTGGCGCAGGGTTTAGTCTCTGTGTGCGATGCCACTTTGGATGTGGCCCCTTTAATTTCTGGGGCCTCTATCTGCTGTGGTGCTGCGTCGCCTTGTCTGGCTGAAATGCTGGTCGGCCGACCTAGCTTTCAAATAGCTCCTGGCTGACTTGCCCTTTAAGGGCAGTGGACTGTTTGGGGCTGCCCTGCATGCCATTATTATGGATGTCACATTGGGTAAGAGCACCTTCCTTCCTTAGTCTGTTACGGACAAAGGAGCCCCACCGTAGGCTGGGCCCTTCCTTTCCGGCAAAGGAGAATGAGTTTCTTCTCGTCAGTCAGAATCCACGGATAAGCCCTCCCAGACTGGGAAAAGTGCGGCTGGGGGACATAAGCGTCCCTGGGTGCGTAAGGCTCCCAAGCCCACCGCCACATGGAGTCTTGTCCCTGCCCGACTCTGGGGTGGGGGGACGTCCTTGCAGGTTCACGGTTCGGTCCGTTCCTGGCCCCCAGACAGATTCTTTCCCTCAATTCTCCCTCTCCTTCCTGCCTGTCGGGTGGCCCTCTTAAGGGCCGTACAGGATTGATCAGGTCCGGAGGATTGTGCCGGTTCCGTCACAAGAGAGGTTGTTCAGGGTTTCTACTCAAATCTGTTTGTAGTCCCAAAAGGTGGACGGGGGTTCGGCCAACCCTGGGCCTCAAGGCCTGGATGCTTTTGTGATGGTGTAAAGTTCCCGCATGGAATCCATTTGCGCAGTGTTCGCTACACTCCATCAAGGGGATTTTCTGGCATCCTTGGACATCAAGGCCGTCTACTTGCATGTTCCGATCTGTGCACGTCAACAGTAGTTTCTGCGCTTGCGATTGGCGAAGACCACTATCAATTGTGGCTCTTCCCTTGGGCCTAGCCTCAGCACCAAAGGTTTTTTACCAAGGTGCTTATTCCGATTCTAGCCTTGCTGAGACAGCGAGGCATTGCTATTATGGGCTATCTGGACGATCTTCTTCTAAGAGCAGACAATGGCTCAGAATTAGAAGAAGTGTGACTATGTCAGTCAGACCCTTAGGGACTTCGGGTGGCGCCCGAACATTCAGAAGTCGGTCCTGGCTCAACATTTGGAGTATCTCGGTCTGATCCTGGACTCCATGGAGGCGTAGGTATTCCTAACCCTGGAGAAGTTACTGACTTTTCAGTCTGTAGTGCGGGTCCTGACGTCTCGGAAATGGTCGTCAACCTGTTTTTTGCATGAGAGTCCTGGGACTCATGAGGGCCTCGTTCGAGGCTGTTCCGTATGCCCAATCACACACACGGGCATTACAGTAAGAGATCCTGTCACTTGGGACAAATCCCCGTTGTCTTTGAATCTTCAGATCCAGATGAGTCACCCACTCAGGGCATCCCTGGCATAGTGGTTGGGGTCCCCGGCTCTTCTGTCCGGGAAGTTGTCCCTCCCCATCCAGTGGACGGTGTTCATGATGGGCACCAGCCTGACGGGCGGGGTTGGAGTCGGGAGTCCTGTCAGCCCCAGGGCTTTGGACTCCAGACAAAGCCCGTTTACCAATCAATGTTCTGGAAATACGGGCAATCAGAATATGCCTCCCCACGTGGTCTCTATCAGCGGTCTACGTTCAAGCGTAGACAATTGGCAGGCGGACTATCGGAGCCGCCAGACGCTGGACCAGGAGAGTGGTCCTTACACCTGGACATACCGGATGTGGGCCTGAGGGCCTCTCGACTCAATCATAAGGTCCAGGGATCCTTGGGCGGATGCCTCGGATCCGTTGGTGGGCCCCATGGGGTCATTATCACCTGATATCTGTTATCCTCCGCTGCAGCTGCTTCCTCGCCTGCTGCGCAGGGTTGTGGCTGAAGGGATTCCGGTGATCCTCTTGCGCCGGATGGGTCTCGGCGTCATTGGTACGCTGATCTGGTACGTCTCATCGCGGACGTTCCTTGGTGGTTGCCAATAAGGGAGGACCTTCTGTTTTCAAGGTCCTATTTTTCATCCTGTTTTACAGTCTCTGACTTAACGGCATAGCTATTGGAAGCCAGGTGCTGAGAGTTCGAGGTCTCTCGGATTCGGTCATTTCGGCCATGTTCAGGGCACGGAAGTCTTCCGCTTGAAAGATATATCACTGTACCTGGGAAGCTTACATCGCTATGTGCAATGAGCTGGACTAGTGTCTACGGACGTATTCCGTCCCCAGTATCCTGCGGTCCTTGCAGCGTGGTGTGACCCAAATGCTTGCTTTGGGTACCATTAGGGGTCAGTTTTCGGCCTTGGCCGTCTTCCTTCAGCAACCGCTAGCGGGTCATTCCTTGGTAGCACCTTTGTGCAGGGGGTTCGCCATGTGCTCCCCCCTGTTGAAACCTCCTCTCCCTCCTCGGGATTTGAATTTGGTGCTCTCGGTTCTTCAGGAACCTCACTTTGAAAATATCAGAGATATTCCCCTCTTGACCTTGTCTCAGGAGGTGGCCTTCTTAGTGGCCATTATTTCTGTCAGACGGGTGTCTGAATTGGCGGCCTTGTCCTGCAAGTCGCCCTATTTGGTCATCCATAAGGATAAGGCGGTGTTGCGTCTGCGACCTTCCTTTTGCATAAGGTGGTCTCGGTTTTCCACCTACATGTGGACATTGTCCTCCCATCCTTGTGTCCTCACACATCGCATTCCAGAGGTTTTGCGCTTCACATATTTTATGTGGTACGTGATATGACTCACAAGTTGGGTCTTTCTCGGGTCCGAACAGGGCCGAGCGGTGTCGTCTGCCATTTTTTCTAGATGGTTTAGACAGACTGTTATACAGGCCTATGCCATTAAGGGGGTGGCCCCTCCCTTTCCGGTTACGGCGCATGCCACCAGGGCAATTGATGCTTCCTGGGCTTTCCGACATCAAGCGTCGGTTGCACAAGTGTGCAAGGCGGCGACCTGGTCGTCCGTTCATGCCTTTTCAAAATTCTATAAGGTTGATGTGGCTGCATCTTCGGATGCTTCCTTCGGCCGCAAAGTGTTGCAGGCCGCTGTTTAATGTTGCAACTCCTCCGTTGAGGAGCTCTGCTGGTTTGGAGTGAAGTTTTGGTTGTTCCTTTACTATTTTGCTCCCACCCTTTCTTATACTGCTTTGGGACGTCCTACACGTAATCAGTATGACAGCTGTGTCAGTCCATGGACGATAAGGGAAAATAGGATTTTTGTACTCACCGTAAAATCAGTTTCTCTGACGTCCATGGACTCACACAGCACCCACCCTTCCTTTTAAGGTTTGTACTGCTTTATTACGAACTGAGGCTGCTAGCTGCAGATGGGAGGGTAATGTCCGAAGGGACCGCCCCCCTGGGCGGGGCTGTTCAGCTCTGGTTTGTTCTAGAATGTTTTAACATCTAACATTCTGCCTAGGTCTTCTCCTGCGAGCAGGGACATATACCACACATAATCAGTAATACAGCTGTGTCAGTCCATGGACGTCAGAGAAACGGATATTACGGTGAGTACAAAAATCCTATTTTTTTTTCTGTTCAACCCAGCAGGTTGAATGAAAAAAAAAAAAAAAACTGTCAGCTCCGGTCAGAGCTGCTGTACTAACAATCCGACGTTAGTAAAGTGATAAAGTGATCTCCCTCACTGAGCTGTTGTGTTCTGACAGGGGGCGAGCCACGCCCGCCAGTACACTCCAATCAGCGCTGCTGGTCTTTCAGCATGCACATGGACAGAAGCCAGCCAAATAGATGGCTTCTTTCGGACCGGTGGCCATACACATGGGCCAAAAGTCAGCCGGTTTTTATTGAATCGGCTCATGTCGCCCGGCATTTAAAACACACACATTAAGGTTGCATTCATGCCTGAGAGTTTTCTAGCTCAAAGCTACAAACACTCCAGAATAAAAAATAAATAAATGATTCTCTATTGTGCTTGTTCCCACCTGTACACTCAAATGCCCATACAGTGGGTATAGAAAAAAAAATCACCCCCCTTTTAAAATAATCACATTTTGTTGTTTTGCAGCCTGAAATGAAGACAGACACAGTTTTTGTTTTATCCAGCTGTATTTACTCAGTGCAACTTATAACATCCATGTGAAAGATATAACACCAACGTGTTAGATAAAAAATCAAAAACAGAATCACTGAGTTGGAAAAAGGATCATCCTCCCTTATGTCAGTATTTTGTTGGACCACCTTTTGCTTTAATTACAGCCTTTAGTCTGTTGGGATATGTATCTGCTAACTTTGCATATCTAGACTTATGCCCTCTGCCAGAAAGTTGAAGGAGGAAAATTGTATCAAATACTTACCGTAATTTTCCTTACCTGACGCCAAGACATGGCAGCATACATATGATATAGCTCCGCCCCTATATCCACCTACAGGACTCGTTTAACTCTCTATAAAAGTCTGACTGAGAGCTACCTCCCCTATTCTCCGTATAAAGCAAAAAGATCAGAGAGAGGGTTTGTATGCTGCCATGTCTTGGCGTCAGGAAAGGAAAATTACAGTAAGTATTTGTTACAATTTTCGATTTTCCTGACGCCAGACATGGCAGCATACATATGATACATAATGAGCTTTTGAGAGGGAGGGTTTATTACTACAAACTTAGTCTTTATTTGACAATAGACATAGAAGCTTGTATAGTCTTCCTCCCAAACTCTACTGTATTAAGACCTGCTGGATCCACCCTGTAGTGTTTTAAGAATGTATGATGTGATGTCCAGCTAGCCTCTTTGCAGACTGTCTCCAGAGACAATCCTGCCTGTGCCGTCCAAGAACATGACGTCACCCTGGTTGAGTGATGAGCTCTAACCACCTCTGGAAGATCCTTCCCGGCTCTACCTGCCCGGTGAATATTTTAACTATCCAAGCCGAGATGGTTCTGGCCGAAGCCACTTACTCTTTAAATCTTCATGAAATTCTGTCAGAGCTTCTGAATGTAGAAGTAGCCTGGAGATAGGTTTTGAGGACTTTTGGAATGTCCAACTTGTGCAGATCAGCATCTGATTCCGCTGGGAAGGCTGGAAACACCTATTCACTGGAAAGATGAAATATCAATGCCACTCTTTGAACAAAATGATCCAATGGTCTCAGCACAACGCTGTCTGGGAAGAACATGGAATAAGGTTCTGCCGCCCCAAATTCTTGGAGTCGACACTCTTCCCCCTGAAATTATGGCTAATAGTAAAGCCGATTTTAAGGAGATCTCCCATAAAGAACAGTCTTCTGTCAGCGTACGATGAGAGTTTTGCTAGAAAATTGAGGACTACTGCCAGGTCCCATTGAGGGAACCTATTTCTCTGGGGAGGGCGTAGTCTAAGTACCGCTCCCATGAAGTGCTCCACCAGCAGGTTTGTTGTTTTTTTTTGTCCATTTCTTTTGGGTAAAAGTCAAGATGGCTGAAAAATTGCACCTTAAGCGAACTGAGCCCCAGTTCCAATCTGGATTACACGAAAGACAGGATTTGAGATACATTTGGGTCACTAGGGTCAACTGAAGTCCAGCTGCAAAGCTCGTGAACTTACTCCATATTCTGGAGTAGATGGCATTGGTTGGACCCTTTTATTGAACTCTGTAAAGTTCTAATACCCTCTGGAAAACATCCTAACTCTTGTAACCTCTGCCTTACAATTTCCAGGCCGCTAAGGTTAGTTGTGATGGTTGCAGATGTAGGGTATCTCCCTCAGACAAGAGAAGATGAGGAGTCACCGGCAGAGTGAGCGGTGTGCACACGCTGATATCCATTGCCAGAGAGACCCATGGTCTGAGGCCATTAGGGAAAAAACTGATGATGGTCAAAAATCTCCTCAGGAATTTCAGGATTAAAGAAATTGGAGGGAAGGTATAGGCCAGTTGCCCAACCCAAGGATGGGTAAAGGCATCTGTCCCCTCCGCTAATAGATGAGGGTAGCGTGATAGGAACCGGTTCACCTTGTAGTTGGCTGATGAGGCAAACAGATCCAGTTGCGGGTATCCCCACTTGTGGATAATCCGTTGGAACACTTCGGGGTGAGGGGACCATGTCTGGATAGACGCTCCGTTTCCAAAATCTGATAGCCTGGAAGATCTATGGCCCTCAAATCTGGGAGATATTGCTGGGCCAAAGTCATGATTGGTTCCACCTCTCTCAAGAGGGATTGGCTGTGTGTGTCACCTTGTCGCTGTATATATGACACTGCCGCCGTGTTGTCCAGACGGAGTAGGACTGGAAGACCCTGTATGTGTGGCAGTAAAGTGTTCAATGTCATGAATGCTGGTAGGAGTTCCCGAATATTGGAAACTAGGCCCTGAGTAGGAAATTCCCATCTGTCCTGGATTTCGAGATGCTCGCAGGTGGCACCCCACCCTGCTGTGCTGGCATCTGTGGTAACAATGATCCATGGCTGCGGCCCTAATGGACCAAGCCATTTAGCGTTTTTATTTTATATATGCCACCAGAGACTCTGGTGCCTCGGGCTGGTGATCCTGATTGGCTGGGCTAGACAAACTCTGCTATTGCATGAGGAAGTCTTGTTGGAAAACTGGAGTTTCCAGTGCGCCCAGAGGATCATCGGAATACATGAAGCCATTGTCCCGAGAGGACTCATGCACTGGGATGCTGACATCACTGGTGCAGCCAATGCCCGTTGGAACGTCTCCCTGATTTTGGGAAGTTTGAGGTGGCAAAGAAACTGAAGCCATCTGAGTATTGAATTGGGCCCCTAGGCAGACTATATTTTGTGTAGGCTCCAGCTGGTTCTGGTAATGCCTGCCCCTTAATGCAAAACTGAGGAACTGCTGGTATGACTGAAGGATCAGGACATGCTTTATATATTACAAGTCCACTGAAATCCTCCAGTATCCTGGTTGAATGACCTGGATTATGGTATGGAGAGACTCCATATTAAGTCTATCCGTATAAATTGATTTAGCCTCTTGAGGTAGTTGTGGAGGCTGCAGTTTGAACAGCCAATAATGGCCTTGCGCCACTGTGGACTGAATCTGCCATTTTTCGGCAGTGGTCTTGCTGGGACTGGGTTACTTTGAGCCACCTGGCTCCAACTGCCTCCTGGGCAGGCCTGATGTTAAAAGGGCTTCTGGGTATCTTGGGGAGCCGTAAGGGTCTTAGCTCTCTGCCATCTTATGAAGACTGACTGTGTACCCCTCCAACGCCTTCTGAAGTCCTTGGATAGGCGAAAGCCTCCGAAATCCCAGTACCTGTTTGGCGCTCCTGTGAATGGTTGCCCCCTCTGGCGTCTGGACCTTCGATCTTGGGGCAGAAGACCTGATTTTCCTCCTGTAACCCTGGAGATGGTAGTCTCCAGTTTTTTTGGACAAACAGCGCCTTCCCCCTCAAAAGGCAGTTTACAGCAATTCTGCTTTGAGGATGGGTCAGCCGTCAGGGTTTTTAACCACAGCGCTCTTTTGGCTGTGACTGAGCTGAGCATGGCTCTGGATGACGATTGAATGATGTCTATAGCTGCCTCACCTGTGAAGTCCGCCGAGTGTTTTAGCTCATCAAGAGCCTTGATGACTTTTCTCTTTTGGCGGCTGGTTTTTATCGCATACTCCAAGTTCGGCGCACACACTCGCATAGCACTTGCTACGGATGGTAAAGCAATGGTGCGTTTACAAGCACCACCTGTCGGGAGGTAAAACTTTAAGTCCATGTCAATGTGTCAATCCAGGATATCGTGAAAAGAGGAAGAGTCTTCCATCGGAAGTGTGACATTCTTGGCCAGTCTGGAGACTGCCGCATCCACTGTTGGTGGGTTAGATAAAGGAGTTGCATCCTCCTCCGTTAGTGGATACAACTTCTGCAACCTATTGGTTGAGGATTTTCTCTCCCCCTGTTCCCATTCCTCCTGAAACAGGCCTCTTATTTCTGTCATAAGAGGAAAGGTAGCTACCTGTTTCTTTAGGTTCCTCCTATGGAACCCAAAGGCTTGTTCACACTTGCAGCAGGATCTGCTATTGCACTGAAAAGCAATCTGTGCTTAGGTCACTTTTCAGAGGCATTTGATATCACGTAGAGGGGACAAGTGTTCCTGCTATGTGATTTCAAAGAGCAAAGTGTACACAATGTTGCAACTTGCATGGGGGCGGCCCATTCACTTGGCTGCCCTACATGTGCAAAAAGAAGCCCCTATTTTAGGGGTGACCAGCTTCGCATTATGTTTTTAAAGGCGCGTTCTCCCACGTGACTATCACAGCAGAAATCGCATGGCATTTGGAGTGCCCTGAAAGGAAAACGGCACCTAATGCATTTTGTGCAGCGATTGTCACACAATTTAAAATCAGATTGTATGGTGTGTGATAATAGGTTTTCTCCTTCTTTGGAGGAGGTTCCGGATCCTCCCATTCCAGTGCAGCTTTTACTGCCATAATAAATGGTGGTATTAGCGCAAAATCAAAGCCTGAGGTGATATCTTCTCCCTCCGCCTAAAAGGTTGTCTAAAAAAATTTGGCTCTGGGGAATCAGCCTGCTTAATCTGCTGGGCTGGAGTCACCCCTGAAGTGCCTGGTACCCCTCTAGTTAGAGAGGGTTGAATGGCTTGTTTTAGACCTGGTGCAGGGCCCACACTGTTCATCAACCTTTGTCCCTGGTTGCCCGAGATGACCAGAAAATTCTGCCAGGGAGTCATGGACTACTTTCTTGAGCAAGGTTGACACCTGATGACTCTCATACTCCAGGTCTCTGACAAGCTGCCTGAAGCAGTTGCTGCAAAGTAGCTTTCCAGGCATAGGATCATCTCCACATGACTAACATTTGCCTTTCGGGCACTGAGCCCTCAGAGGAGAAGTTGTGTGCGTTCTCTTAAGCGTACATTTGCGCCCTTTGTACTGGGGTCTGCCAGGACTGGAGGAGTCACTTTCTGCCTTGGAAAAATCCTGGCAATTTAGAGGGCCTCTGGACCTCCTAGAGCAGGTGTGTGAGCGGTCGGGACTGCAATAGACAGGAAGACACGCTCATCAGGACAGAACGCACGCTTTTTCCTGCATCTTCTTACTTGCCAAAAGTCGGCCATTACCTGGTATTGCGGTGGTCTTGATTATGTGGTGTTAGGCTCATGCTGTAGGAAGAACCGAAAGGTGCAAGGGGGACTGCATGGCAACAATGGCAACAGAGAGAAATAAGGGAAGCGAGAGAAAAATATACATATATACCCCCTTTTTTTTTGGGCAAATAGTAACAAATAGTAACAAATTTACTCAAAATAAATCTGGGCAAACCCTCCAACCCCTATAGCAAGACTTACCTGTCATTGACTGTTCCTCCGAATGAGATGCTGCCTCTCTGGATGCCTGAATAGCAAAGGCATCCATTACCTGCCCATTTGGGCTCTGTAATTAGAGCACCTGCGAGAGAGACTCAGCCCTCTCTCACCTCTGTTATAATAATAAAAAAAAAAGGACTAGTACAATTAGGAGGGCCAACGCCCATCCACACAAAAGGACACTTTTAAGCTGGCTACACATCATACAATCCTCTGCAGATTTTTTCCCTCAGATTTACCAAAACCACACAATATGAGGTCAAACCTTAGAAGCCTCAATCTGTATGCAATCAGCAAGGCCCTTGCACCACATGGTCCTGGCAAATCCAAAGGAAATCAGACAAGAAAAGTTACACAGTGTGTATGGGGTCTTTAGAGACGTGAGAGCAAGAAAAAGGAAAAACGTTTTATAGAAAATTGACAGACCTGGAAAGAATTCCATAGGAGAGAAGACATCATGCAGTCCCAGCTGCTGGATCCGGACTCCAAAGCAGGCATGCCACGAGAGGATTGTCGTCTCTGATTAGAGAACACCTCGACTCCAAAAGACCACCAGAAGGGGTTCCCCACCTTGTTGGTGCGTTTAGTGTGCCTAAGATGTGGGACTTCGCACTGGGAGAGGCTTGAACCCAGACGGAACTTTGACATAGTCGGCAGGTAAGAGCATATCCTGAGTGTAACGGTCTGTAGGTGTTGATCTTTTGAGGACAAAAAAGGAGAATGGAGGAGGTAGCTCTCCAGTCAGACTTTTATAGAGAGTTAAACGAGTCCTGTGGCTGGATATAGGGGCGGAGCTATATCATATGTATGCTGCCATGTCTGGCGTCAGGAAAGGTGAATTTCCTTGCATGGCCTAGTCAGAGCCCAGACTTAAACCATATTGAAAAATCTGTGGAATGACTTGAAGACTGCAGTCCACAAACGGTCACCATCAAATTTAACTGAACTTGAGCAGTTCTACAAAGAAGAGTGGGCAAATATTGCAAAGTCTAGATGTGCAAAGTTAGTGAAGAAAAATCCCAACAGACTAAAGGCTGTAATTAAAGCATGGTGTGGTCCAACAAAATACTGACATACAATGCCTTGAAAAAGTATTCATACTTTTCCACATTTTGTTATGTTACAACCAAAAACTTATTCAGCCCCCTTTACTCTGATAGCCCCTAACTAAAATCTAGTGGAACCAATAGCCTTCCGAAATCACCTAATTAGTAAATGGAGTCCACCTGTGTGTAATTTAATCTCAGTATAAATACAGCGGTTCTCTGAAGGCTTCAGAGGTTGGTTAGAGCAGTGGTCATCCACCCTGTCCTCAGGGCCCACTAAGGCCCCTTTCACACTGGGGCATTTTTCATGCGGTTTAGCGCTAATAATAGCGCTATTATACCGCATGAAAAATTCCTGCCCTGTAGCCTTCAATGTGAAAGCCCGAAGGCTTTCACACTGAAGCGGTGCGCTAGCAGGACCGCTCCAAAAGTCCTGCTAGCCGCTTCTTTACAGCGGTAAAGGAGCGGTGTGTTCACCGCTCCTTTACCGCGGGTGCCCATTGAAATCAATGGGACACCGCGGTAATACCGCCCGCAAACCGCGGCAATAGCCGCGGTTTGTGGGCAGTATTAACCCTTTTTCGGCCACTAGCGGGGGTTAAATTCACCCCCCTAGCGACCGCATACCGCGGTAAGAACAACGGTATAGCAGCGCTGCAAATTGCGCTGCTATACCGCCACCGCTCCTGCCCGCCCCAGTGTGAAAGGGGCCTAACAGGCCAGGTTTGCAAGATAACTGATATACATCACAGGTGATATAATTTGCTGCTCAGTGATTGCAGTGTTCTAGTCTGCATTTCACCAAGGTAATACATAAAACCTGGCCTGTTAGTGGGCCCTGAGGACAGGGCTGATGACCACTGGGTTAGAGAACCTTAGTGAACGAACAGCATCATGAAGGCCAAGGAACACACACACACACACACAGACAGGGCAGGGATAAAGTTGTGGAGAAGTTTAAAGCAGGGTTAGGTTATCAAAAAATATCCTAAACTTTAAACATCTTATGGAGCACTGTTCAATCCATCATCCGAAAATGGAAAGAGTATGGCCCAACTGCAAACCTACCAAGACATGGCCGTCCACCTAAACTGACAGACCAGGCAAGGAGAGCATTCATCAGAGAAGCAGCCAAGAGGCCCATTATAACTCTGGAGGAGCTGCAGAGATCCAGAGTTTAGGTGGGAGAATCTGTCCACAGGACAACTATTAGTTGTGCACTCCACAAATCTGACCTTTATGGAAGAGTGGGAAGAAGAAAGCCATTGTTGAAAGAATACCATAAGAAGTCCCATTTGCAGTTTTCAAGAATCCACATGAGAGACACAGCAAACATGTGGAAGAAGGTGCTCTGGTCAGATGAAACCAAAAACGTTTTGGCCTAAAAGTAAAAAACGCTATGTGTGGTGGAAAACTAACACAGCACATCACCCTGAACACACCATCCCCACCGTGAAACATGGTGGTGACAGCATCATGTTGTGGGGATACTTTTCTTCAGCAGGCACAGGGAAGTTGGTCAGAGTTAATGGGAAGATGTATGGAGCCAAACACAGGGCACTCTTAGAAGAAAACCTGTTAGAGTCTGTAAAAGACTAGAGACTGGGGGAGAAGTTCACCTTCCAGCAGGACAATGACCCTAAACATACAGCCAGAGCTACAATGGAATGGTTTAGATCAAAGCATATTCATGTGTTAGAATAGCCCAGTCAAAGTCCAGTCCTAAATCCAATTGAGAATCTGTGGCAAGACTTGAAAATTGCTGTTCACAGACGCTGTCTCCATCCAATCTGACAGAGCTTGAGCTATTTTGCAAAGAACAATTGTCAAAAATGTCACTATCTAAATGTGCAAAGCTAGTAAAGACATACCCAAAAAGATTTGCAGCTGTAATTGCAGTGAAAGGTGGTTCTACAAAGTATTGACCCAGGGGGGCTGATTACAAATGCAGGCCACACTTTTCACATATTTTTTTTTGTAATTTTATTTTATCATTTTCCTTCCACTTCACAATTATGTGCCTCTTTGCGTTGGTCTATCACATAAAATCTCAATAAAATACATTTACGTTTTTGGTTTTAACATGACAGAATGTGGAAAGTGATCCTTTTTCCAACTCAGTGATTCTCTTTTTGAATTAATTTTTCTGACATGTTGGTGTTAGATCTTTCACCTGGATGTTATAAGTTGCACTAGTAAATACAGCTGCATAAAACAAAAACTGTGTCTATCTTCATTCAAGGCTGTAAAGCAACAAAGTGTTATTATTTTAAAGAGGGTGATACTTTTCTATACTCACGGTAGCTCAAAAAAGTTCCGGAGCTTCTTTCGTAGCTCATATCGGGCAGAGTGCAGTGGCTTTTCACGTTTTGAGTCCCAATATCCACATTTTAACCCTGATATGTAAAGAAGGAAATTAAAATTTTATACAGGAAATCACCAAATAGCCATTTTGTACACCAATTCCTGGCAAGATGGAGAAATCAAATTACTTCAGTACTTTTACCTCCTTCCTGCCCAGGCCAATTTTCAGCTTTCAGCACTGTCACACATTGCATGACAATTGTGCGGTCATGCAACACTGTACCCCAATGAAGTTTTTATCATTTTTTTTTACACAAAGAGGAGAGGGGAGTGATCTTCATTGACTAGTGAAGAGACAGTGTTGGGGGTGTGCAGGGTGTGGGATTTCAGCCATTTGCAATGTTTGTGTATCCTGGGACACACACCTGTGTGAAGGTGAAGTGTCTCCAGAGAAGAAGTGGGAGGGGGATAGAGTAAGGGAAAATAAACTGGAGGGACTAATTGTTTGGAAAGTGTCAGCAAGAGAATTCCAGCAAGCCAGGTAGAAGAGGCTGTAAATTACCAGAGCTGCTAGATGTCGGCAAACCATCTGGGAGAAGGGAGCGAGGGATAGCAATGGTCTGGGAGAAGGGAGAGAGGGGTAGCACTGGTCTGGGAGAAGAGAGAGAGGGATAATAAAGGTCTGGGAGACGGGAGAGAGGGAGAACAATGGTCTGGGAGATGGGAGAGAGGGATAACAACTGTCTGGGAGATGGGAGAGAGGGATAATAATGGTCTGGGATACGGGAGAGAGGGATAGCACTAAGGGGTCATATTTGGCCCAGACAGGCAGGCGGATCAATGCGTTGTGTCTCCAGCAGCTGTGAAAAAAAAACAGGATGGAGAGAGAGAGAAACCGGCTTTCAGCTGCTGGAGGGAGACACACAGGGCATTGTTTCTGTAATTGCCACACAGCATCAATCCGCCTCCCTGTGCGGGCACCCATGTGTGCTCAGGCCCCCTACAGGAGGACCAGTGGTCCCCCCATCAGCAGCCCTGCCCTCACACATTGTACAGTAGAGCGCAACACACATAGCATGCATAGCATTGTGGTTCACTGCATTTTGAAAGAAGGCTTATGCATGTTTTTTCACCCATTGTAGCGCGCTGGCAGCCCATTCGAAATAACCTGCGTACTAAGGGCCTTCAAAATTAGATGCAAGCTACAGGAGCATTTTTTTTTCTCCTTAGAAGAGTCTGTAATTGATCACAGTCGCTAAGGGACCTTTCACTCTATGTGCAGTTATCTGCATTTTTCCTCATGTATAAACACAGGTAACTGCTTTGACACACAGAAAAACTGTTTTCTGTGTGTCATGTTTACACCACAATGCGGTGCTGTGCTTCTCTGTGTTCCGGAGCTATGCAATATTATGCAACATGTTTGCATAAAATCGCAGCTCCCTAGACAGCCCTGCAGGTCACTGCGCTGCAGTGCAGTGACCTGAATGAAGTGTCACTAATTTTGTGCACTTCAAATAAAGGTCAAACAAAAAACTTTGGTTACCTCCCACACTCCAAAGACATGCTGGGAGGTTAACTTGGCCTAGTATGTATTTTTGGGTGACATCGGCCATTTCAATTAAAACCGGCCAACATTCAGTCTATGTGTAAGGCACTGGGTCCAGCAGAAGCCGGCCATTTGGCCGGCTCATGTCGGACGAGCATGCTGAAAAACCAGACAATGGCGGAGAGCGCTGATTGGTGTGTTCTGGTGTGGGGGCCATGCCCCTGTCAGAACATAAAAGCTCAGCAGGGGAGATCGCTGTACTAACGCCGGATCGTTAGTACAGCGGCTTTGACCGGAGCTGTCAGTTTTTTTGGGTTGAACGAAAAAAAAAATAGTAGTGTGTACCAGGCATTAGACTGTAAGCTCCATGAGCACAGGGACTGATGTGAATGTACAATATATGTGTAAAGCACTACTTAAATTAAGGGCGCTACACAATTACCTGTAATAAACAAATAAATAAGCAGCGGCAGTGTGAACAGGTCCTAAAGCCTCCACCAGAACTGGTCACTCTTGGGACCATGTCACAGAGTTTTGTAGCTAATGCCAGTGACTTGCAGCAATTTTTGGCTAGAAATGTAATCACTGGGGGGCGTGGCCAAGACAGGCATGTGAGAGGACGCATCTCCCACAGCTCCTAGCAGTGATCCGGTACTGATCCTCCCCCAGCCGCCTAATCGGTCCGACGGTCACCCATGCTTGCAGCCTGCGATCCGGGGACCACTGAGGTACCACCACCGGCTCTCGGTACCAGGGGGATGACCCGCAAAGGACAGGCGGAAATCGCGGGGCCGGAGCTCCAAGATGGCGCCACCGCATCTGTAGTGAAGGGGATGCCGCGCGGCCAGGACAAGCTAGGCCCCAAGGCAAGTAAGCTGCCCAAAACCCCCAAAGAATCCCCTAAGGACATGCTGTATTATGCCCAGAAGATGTCTGGGACTATGGGGACCGAGATGCCCGTCCGATCAGGGGACCCCACACATATGATGCCTGATATACAAGCAGATGCTGTCCCAGATCAGTGGGGAGAGGAGGAGGGGGGCCAGTCAGGCTCTGTGATGCAGGACACTTCAGCCCCAGATTCACAGGATGCAGTGTAACCCACTCTGGCTGATATCCTTAGGGCTGTGAACAAATGCAAAGCCTCTGTTGATACTTTAAAGGAGCAGTTTGGCTTGCTGAGGCAAGACATGCAGAAGATCCGTGAACGTACCACGGCTGTGGAGAGCAGAGTTAGTGAGGTGGAGGACCAAATGCAGCCCATAGCCCAGGACACAAGGAGCCCTGCAGATGGCTAGAGATGCATACGATTGTGCTGAAGATTTGGAGAACCGCCTCAGAAGGAACAACGTTCGTATAGTGGGTCTCCCGGAGAGGGTGGAGGGCAGGGATCCTACTACATATGTGGAGAACTGGTTGATTGAACTTTTTGGCAAAAATTCATTTTCACCATTTTTTGCGGTGGAACGTGCGCACAGAGTGCCCTCTCGCCCGCCTCAACAGGGGGGTCCTCCTAGATCCATCCTTGCGAAACTACTGCATTACCGGGACAGGAAGGCGGTGTTACGCCAAGCTCGGGAGCGAGCGAATGTACAGCACAATGGCACCAGAGTGTCCTTCTATCCGGACTTTTCGGCAGAGGTCCAGAGACGCAGGGCCAAATTTAATGATGTGAAACGCCGCCTGCGACTCCTGCAACTTCCATACGCTATGCTTTATCCTGCAAAGCTCCGCATAGTGGTGCGGGGCCAGGCACAATTCTTTGAGTCTGCCAAGGAGGCCCTAACCTGGCTGGATCGGAACGAACAATCACTTCAGCGACGAGAGCAGGAGGAGGGAGAATAAGGTCTAAATTCTGATTGTGCCTGATGGCACGAATTGTATGCTGCTCAAAGACACCTTGCGTTTAATTTACTCAGGGGGGATCCCCTATTATTGTTTGCGGCTACTGTTTTATGGCTGGGGGACATTATATGGCTATACAATGCAAGGAGAGTGATTTACACCACGTTGTCCAATAAGAGGATGTTACAATTGACTGAACCACGGCGACGTTCGGTCGTGAAAGGAGTTGCTGCTGCCCTGTTGGTGGATTATGTAGCTCCAGGACCCGTTAGGTCCACTGTTCCTACTAACTTTTCCTTTTTCAGCAGTTACAACTTCAAAGAGGTACATTGCAGCAGACGTGAATTAATACTCCTAGAGCGCCGTGCAGCGGGGTTCAGGAATGGTACGAGAGGGGTGATGTCACCCCTGCCCCGGGGACTATATTGTTGTCTCTACCCACGATTATCCGACCATTTATCTTTAATTGCGTATGCTCATAGCTAAGGTTTCTATTGTTTCTTGGAATGTGAGGGGTATGCACTCCCCTTTGAAACGTACAATGCTTAATATGTGTTTGAAGAAATTCCTTCCTGGGGTAATCTGTTTCCAAGAGACTCACTTAACGGCAGAGACAGTATGCTGTTTACGGTATGCATGGGTGGGGAGAGCTTATCACTCTACACACACCTCCTTTTCTAGGGGGGTGAGTGTACTGGTGCATGCAGCCTTGGATTTCCAGGAGTTTGACAGTGTCATAGACCAGGAGGGGCGATATGTATTTCTTCACTGCAGGTTTGGTACATTGATATGTGTGCTGGCATGCATATATATCCCACCACCGTTCACGGCGGCGGTACTCTGGCTCCTCCTTGCGTTTTTGGATGGTAGGCCGGATGTGCCGCTGCTAGTGATCGGTGACTTCAACTGCTGTTCGGACCAGGTGGCGGATAGACACCCGAGCCCTAGGCCCTCTGCCCTCGCCAGGAGTACTCCCCTGGCGCGGTTGTTGCAAGAGGTGGGCTGGGTGGATATCTGGCGACATCGCAATCCGGGCGACAGACAATTTACCTGCTTTTCAAAGTCCCATGGTTGCCTGTCTAGGATAGATCTGGGGGTGGGGAACCTGAGCATACTCCCGTTTGTAGCTGACATTACACATAGACCCCGTAGTATATCAGACCATTCTGCTCTAGTGGTACAGTTGCTGGTGGCTCCACCGGCAAAATTAACTAGGGCGCCCTGGAAGTTTAATGCATTTTGGTTGAAATTGTTTCGTTCCCATGAGGAGATAATGGGTGATATACGGAGATTCTTTGATGACGGGGATGGAGTAGAATTTAATGTGTGGCACTGGGATGCCTTTAAGGCGTATCTCCGGGGCCTCCTGATAGGAGAAATGAATAAGGTTAAAAGATCCTCCTCTGAGCTCCTGATAGAAGTGGAGGCTAGGGTTCAGGAATTAGAGAGGGTATATGTGACGGATCCCTCTGATCTGACCAGAGAAGCATGGGTGGCCGCTCAGTCGGCCTATCAACAACTACTTTCCTCCTCGGCTGAGAAGAAAAGGTTCTTTACGAAACAGGCGTTCTTTGAGGAGGGTGAGAAGACCGGCCGACTTTTGGCACAGATTGCAAACTCCCATCAACGCTCGCCTGCTATAGGAGCCATTAGGTCCAAGACAGGGAGTGTAGTCTCCCAACCAGAGTTGATTATGGAGGAATTGGCGGGTTTCTATGAGACCCTGTACAGTCCTGGAGCGCCATACGCCCAGGAGGATCTGGAGTTATACCTGGCCCGATTGGTCTTCCCTGCGCTGTCCGAGGGTCAGCGGGCACAGTTGGAGGCGCCGCTTACTGTTGGGGAGATCCGGGGGGCTGTGGGTGCATTCCCTAATTGTAAGGCCCCGGGGGAGGATGGGTTGCCTATGGAGGTGTATAAGCAATACTCAGAGGAAATACTGCCCCAACTACTGAGAGTGTTTAACAATGCCAGGGAGAGAGGGACCCTTCCACCCTCAATGTCTAAGGCAAACATAGTACTACTGCTCAAACCGGGTAAGGATCCTGTAGACCCAGGGGCGTACCGCCCCATCTCCTTGCTGCAAAGCGGCATCAAGATATTAGCCAAGGTACTGGCCATTCGGCTGAATGGGGTGATTACTTCAATTGTGCATGGGGACCAGGCTGGTTTCATGCCAAATAAATCTACAGCGGTTAATTTACGGAGGTTGTTCCTGAATGTACAAGCAAGGGCAGATAACATGGGAGGCAGGGCACTCTTGTCCTTGGACGCCACAAAGGCGTTTGATAGCATAGATTGGAATTATCTTTGGTCGGTGCTGCGGAGGTTTGGGTTTGGTCCAATTTATATATCCTGGGTGAAGTTGCTATATAGTCAGCCGCAGGCCGCCATAAGGACCTTTGGTTCATTGTCTGGGAGCTTTGCATTGAGGAGGGGGACTCGGCAGGGGTGTCCCCTGTCGCCCCTCCTCTTTGCTTTGGCTATTGAGCCACTGGCCATGGATATTCGGGCAAATTCTGGCATTACTGGTTTCTGCTATGGTGACTTGCAGGAAAAAGTTATGCTGTATGCCGATGACACTCTGCTTCTTCTTGGGGACACGGACTCCTCCCTTAGGGAAGCTATGTCGACCATATCCAAATTTGGAGGGTTTTCCGGTTTGCATATAAACTGGTCAAAATCGGCGTTGCTCCTGTTGGATGGGGACGACACACAGGTGATTAACTCTTCCTGCCCCATTCCCATTACCACTGCTTTTAAGTACTTGGGGGTTCAGATCAGAGCTAGGCCACGGGATTTTATCCATCTTAATATCTCCCCCCTGTTACTAAGGTTTAGGGATAAAGTCAAAACCTGGAAGGCTCTTCTCCTATCTGTGGCTGGCAGGGTGAATCTTATAAAGATGATACTCATGCCACAGCTACTGTATTTCCTTCATAATACTCCTATGGTTATCCCCCTCAAGACATTTCGTATGGTAAATAGTATCTTTCGCAGCCTCATATGGAGGATAAGCTCCCTAGGATCAGATTGGAACATTTGCAGCGGCCCAAAGACTGCGGGGGCTTGGCGTTACCAAACCCTTGGCTGTATTACTTAGCTTCCCAGCTACAGCACCTTATAGGCATGTTTCCATTAGAGGCAGAGGGGGCGCCCACCTTGCAAACCTCGGCTCATAAACTGCTGCTGTTTACTGTGTGCAGAGATCCGGTTCCTGTGGCGTTGGAGGCTCAGGCCTTCGCTAAACCACATAAAAAGTTTCCAACTTATAGCTTAATTCAGAAGGTATGGAACAAGGTTAAATACATTCAGAATGCAGATGGCTATACAGAATATAGCCCTATATGGCAAAATGATACGTATACTGAATTGGCCAAACTGCAGTCTGGGGCCAGATGGAAGCAGTATGGGATTACGCATCTTAGGCACATATTCTGTAATGGAGTATTGCGCCCTTTTAGTGACCTAAGGGAATCTTACGGTCTCCCGCAATCAATGTACCTTTGTTATTTACAATTGCTCCATGCGGTGGCGGCACAGGGTCGCTCCTCGGAGTGGCACTTGTCGCCAACCCCGGTGTTTAGGCTTCTTGGGGATGCTGGGTCATCAAAGGGCTTTATCTCACAATGCTATGCCATACTGTTACAGTCCGTGATGAGGCAGCATCCTCTGAAGATAAGGGAGAAGTGGGAGGCAGATGTTGGACAGCTGGATGGTGGGCAGTGGGAGGAAATTTTCCAGGCTGTGGGTAGGTGTTCACTGAATATATCCCATAGGCTTACCCAGTTGTACATATTGTTACGCACTTATTTCACACCTCACAGATTACATTTGATGAATCCACAGCTTGACCCCATATGTACACGATGCAAAAGGGACCACGGAGATCTAGTCCATATGTTGTGGAGATGTCCCAAACTCCACATGTACTGGGCGGGGGTGGTGTCTACCATTAATTCAGTGTTTGGCGTGTCTCTTCCACAGGACCCGAGAGCTTGTCTCTTGGGTGCTTTGGAGGAATACGAATGGGACGAGGACTGTAGAGAAGCCGTTCATAGGACTCTGTTTCAGGCGAGGAAGCTCATCATGATACACTGGAAAGCGGAGGACCCGCCGACCTTGAAGGAATGGGTTAATAATATTGGGACAGTGTTGAGGATGGGGAAGATGACTTATCAGCATAGGGGTAGTGCTCAAAAATTCGAGAAGCTATGGGCAAAATGGCTAGATGTACCGGGCTTGGCCCCGGTGGATCTGGTGGCTGATAGATTGCTAGGCATCAATATAGGTTGAGAGATGTTTTAACAATTGGGAGAGTGGGTATGTTGATTGGAGGACCGGCTGGCTCCTAGTTTGGATTTGTTTTAAAATGCATGTTTGTAATGACTTCTTACCCCGCTATGTTGAGGGGTGTCTGTATGCTCTGTACCTCTGCAAATTAATAATAAAACTTTGTTGGATAAAAAAAAAAAGAAATGTAATCACTGTTGTCACTAGTGATATGGTACTAAGGAGTTATTTGTCCCTGCTGCAGGTCTGTAAAGTGTCTGTGCCCAGAGACACTGGAAAATAAACATGATACCCCAGGGAAGAAAATGTCCCAGGGTCTGTGGGAGTAAGAAAAATTTCCCAGGGTCTGTGGAAGTAAGGAAAATGCCCCAGGGTCCATAAAAGTAAAAAAATATCCTATGGTCTATGGGAGTAAGGACAATGCTACAGGGCGTATGCAAGTAAAAAGAAAAATGTCCCAGGGTCCGTGGATGTGAGGAAAATGCTACAGGGTCTGTGGAAGTTAAAACTAATTCAAAGACTCAATGCGAGTAAAGAAAATGCCCCAGGGTCTGTGAAAGTAAAGAAAATATAAAATGCCCAAGGGTATGTGAAAGTAAAGAGAATGCCCCAGGGTTTTTGGAAGTAAAAAAAATGCCACAGGGTTTTGGGAAGTAACGAAAATGCCCCAACATCTATGGAAGTAAAAGAAAATGCCCCAGAGTTCTTGGAAGGAAAAAAAATGTTACAGGGTCTTGGAAAGTAAAGAAAATGTTGCAGGGTCTATGGAAGTAAAAAGTATGCCCCGGGGTCCATAGAAGAAAATAAAAATGTCCAGGGTCTGTGTAAATAAAGAAAATAGAAAATTCCCAAGGGTCTGTGGAAGGAAATGCAATGCCCCATGGCTTGTGGAAGTAAAAAAAAATGCCCCAATACTTATGGAAGTAAAAAAAATGTCCCAGGGTTCTTGGGGGAAAAAAAATGTCCCAGGGTCTGGGAAAGAAAAGAAAATGTCCCAGGGTCTGTGGAAATAAAATGAATGCCCTAGGGCCTATGGAAGTAAAATAAAAAGTCCAAGGGCCTGTGAAAGTAAAGAGTATGCCCTGGGGTCTGTGAAAGTAAAGAAAATCCCCTAGGGTCTGTGAAAGTAAAGAAAACAGAACATACCCAAGGGTCTGTGAAAGTAATGAAAATGCCCCAGGGTTTTTGGAAGTAAAAAAAAAAAAATGCCCCAAGGTCTATGGAAGTAAAGTAAATGCCCCAGGGTTCTTGGACGTAAAAATGCCCCAACGTCTATGGAAGTAAAGAAAGTAAAGTAAATGTCCCATGGTTTTTGGAAGTAAAAAGATGTTACAGGGTCTTGGAACGTAAAGAAAATGCCCCAGGGTGTGTGGAAGTTAAGAAAATACCCCAGGGTCTGTGGAAGTGAAAAAAAGTGTCCCATGGCCTGTGGAAGTAAAATAAATGCACCACGGTTGTCAATTTTCCCAGCAGAAGATGGCAGCGTGCACAGGCAGCAAAAAAGATAGGTGTTCAGTCTCAATCATCCTTTAGGCTGGTCCACATGAGAGATGGCTCCTCTCATCTGAAAAAACACAAGTCTGAGAGAGTTTAAAAGGGCTTCCTTGAGCCAATAGATTCAGTTATTTTGCTTCCTGCCTCTTGCAAACACATTATAACCTCTTGGCTTATTTTTTTTCTCCCCCAGAGGGCAGCAGCAGATGTCAGAGGCCTCACCCTTGCCAAATAAAGAAAAGCAAGCAAGCCAGTAGGTCTAGCAGTTCTATGGCAGAGGGGCTCACAGAAAGGGTATCTGGCACTGGGGCACGTTTGGCTTTCCTCTTCCCTTCCTTACAATGACCTGCGTTGTGCCCTCTATATTACCTGATGCTACTGTATTTGCATTGGGGTTCTGGTTCCCAACCTGCCTGCACTTACCCTTGGTCTGTCTCCCGCCATTTGTGCTATATTCTTAATGTGTGTCCTGTGGGCTGAGGTTGGTGTCAGCTACCCAGGTGTAGAATGGCATGCTGGCAGTAAATGATCTCACACCAATGTGTCTGCTGTGAAGGCTACACCCAGGGAGATCCCTCATTGTTGTATTATGTTGCAATAGAGAGTTCATGAAGTGCACAGACGAGGAGCCCAGAAGTGATGTTCTCTGAAACCTTCTAGGTGGCTTTTCCTAAAAGGACATTGTTTCTTTAGTCTCCCAAGTACAGCTTGACTGTATGGATCGGAGGCTTACTCCAGGGGTCTTCAAACTATGACCCTCCAGTTGTTCAGGACCTACAATTCCCATCATACCTAGTCATGTCTGTGAATGTCAGAGTTTTACAATGTCTCATGGGATGTGCAGTTCCGCAACAGCTTGAGGACCATAGTTTGAGGATCCCTGGCTTACTCCATTCCCCTCCGAGTCTATCATAAGCTGCCTACTGTAGATGACAAGGGCAGCATCAGTGTAGCTGGGAACCAGTATGGCTGGGATCAGAGAGGAAGCAGAAGTCTTGCCAAGGCTAGAGATGTAAATTTGAACCTGCCCTGGGAATAATTTTATCTTGTCTTGTCTGTGCTATTTACCAGATGTAGACAACATATAAATAAACAGACTTCCTCAGTCAGCAGGGCCTAGACCCTGGTAGCGTTCCCTACACCTGAAGGTGTCCCAGGGCCTGCGTGTCAGATGGAAAACACCGCATGTGGAGCTCCTGGCCTCTAGGTTCAACAATCTAGGCAGGTTTGTCTCCAGGTACAGGGATCCTCTATTGGATACAGTGGGTCAGTGCGAGGCTATGCATTGTGAAAAAGGTCAAAGTGCACCCAAACTGACACTCACCCATAACCCTCTCCAACCTGGCCCGCCCCATGAGCTTTGAACTACTTCTGTAGCATAGGTTGTGCAGCCCGTTTTATGCTCCTGCTCTCATGCAAAAGCACCCAAAGAATTGACACCCAAGAGTGGATGCTATAGTGGCTCTATGGGACCACCCTGACCTACAGTATGGTAAGTCCTAATCCAAGCATTTTCTGCCCAGAAACATCTTTGTCATGTGCTCAGTGGCAAGAAAGTGCCACTCAGCATACAGATATCAGTGTTGTATATAAGGAATAGCACTCAGTATACAGATATCAGTCTTGTATATAAGGAATAGAACTCAGTATACAGATATAAGTGTGCACTCAGTATACAAATTACAGTGTTGTATATACTGTAAGGAATAGCACTCAGTATACAGATATCAGTGTTGTATATAAGGAATAGCACTCAGTATACAGATATAAGTGTCCGTTTCTCTGACGTCCATGGACTGACACCGCCTCTCCTACACTTTACCCGTAGGTTATGTCCCTGCTTGCAGGAGAAGACCTAGGCAGAATGTGAAATGTTATACATACATTCTAAAAAGCCAGAGCTGAACAGCCCCGCCCAGGGGGGCGGTCCCTCCAGACATAACCCTCCCACTGCAGTCAGCAGACCTCAGTTTGTAACAAAGCAGTACAAACCTTGAAAAGAAAGGTGGGTGCTGTGTCAGTCCATGTACGTCAGAGAAACTGATTTTACGGTGAGTCCAAAAATCCTATTTTCTCTTATCGTCCATGGACTGACACAGCCTCTCTTACACTTTACCCGTGGGATGTCCCAAAGCAGTGTCAAGAGGGATGGGAGCAGTATAAATGAAAAACAAAAAACGTCACTCCAAACAAGGCAGAGCTCCTCAACGGAGGAGTTGCAACATCAAACAGCGGCCTGCAACACCTTGCGGCCGAAGGAAGCATCTGAAGATGCAGCCACATCAACCTTATAAAACGTAGAAAAGGTATGAACGGACGACCAGGTCGTCGCCTTGCACACTTGTGCAACCGACACTTGATGTCGGAAAGCCCAGGAAGCACCAATTGCCCTGGTGGAATGCGCCGTAACCGGAAAGGGAGGCGTCCGCCCCTTGAGAGCATAGGCCTGAATGACGGTCTGTCTGATCCACCTAAAAATGGTCGCAGACGAAACCGCTTGGCCCTGTTTTGGACCAGAGACAGTCACAAATAGGGATGAGCTCGGTGTTCGAGTCGAACATAAGTTCGACTCGAACATCGGCTGTTCGACCGTTCGCCGAACATCGAACGATTTGGGCCGTTCGTGCCAAATTCGAGTGACGCGAACGGCCCACAATACACTGCGCCATCGCAGTGCAATCCCGGCGCTGTGATTGGCCAAGCATGCACTGTGACCCCGCATGCTTGGCCAATCACAGCGCCGGCAGCTAGGAGAGCCATAATTGGCCACAGGCAGGTTGCCTGTGGCCAATTATAGCTCAGGGGGTTTAGCACACGCCCCACACTATAAAAGGCCGCCAGCGCGGCGGCCTTGTGTAGTGTGTTCCGGCGCAGGGAGAGAGAAGGATAGGCAGGGGACAGTGTCAGTGTCACATTCAGTGCTAAACCTTGTGTGCAGGGAGAGAGAAGGATAGGCAGGGAGAGTGTCAGTGTCATATTCTTTGATAAACCTTGTGTGCAGGGAGAGAGAAGGATAGGCAGGGGACAGTGTCAGTGTCATTGTTGCTAAGCCTCCTGCACATTATACACCTGAAGTTAGCCCGTATTGCTGTGTTTTCCTGGTGTGTTACACCAACAGGCATTTGCAGCACTTACAGCGGGTGGAGTGTGCCTCCTGATCATATTACACCTGAAGTTAGCCCCTATTGCTGTGTTTTCCTGGTGTGTTACACCAACAGGCATTTGCAGCACTTACAGCGGGCGGAGTGTGCCTCCTGCACATTATACACCTGAAGTTAGCCCGTATTGCTGTGTTTTCCTGGTGTGTTACACCAACAGGCATTTGCAGCACTTACAGCGGGCGGAGGGTGCCTCCTGCACATTATACACCTGAAGTTAGCCCGTATTTCTGTGTTTTCCTGGTGTGTTACACCAACAGGCATTTGCAGCACTTACAGCGGGCGGAGTGTGCCATCTGATCATATTACACCTGAAGTTAGCCCGTATTGCTGTGTGTTCCTGGTGTGTTACACCAACAGGCATTTGCAGCACTTACAGCGGGCGGAGTGTGACTCCTGCACATTATACACCTGAAGTTAGCCCGTATTGCTGTGTTTTCCTGGTGTGTTACACCAACAGGCATTTGCAGCACTTACAGCGGGCGGAGTGTGCCTCCTGCACATTATACACCTGAAGTTAGCCCGTATTGCTGTGTTTTCCTGGTGTGTTACACCAACAGGCATTTGCAGCACTTACAGCGGGCGGAGTGTGCCTCCTGCACATTATACACCTGAAGTTAGCCTGTATTGCTGTGTTTTCCTGGTGTGTTACACCAACAGGCATTTGCAGCACTTACAGCGGGCGGAGTGTGCCTCCTGATCATATTACATCTGAAGTTAGCCCGTATTGCTGTGTTTTCCTGGTGTGTTACACCAACAGGCATTTGCAGCACTTACAGCGGGCGGAGTGTGCCTCCTGCACATTATACACCTGAAGTTAGCCCGTATTGCTGTGTTTTCCTGGTGTGTTACACCAACAGGCATTTGCAGCACTTACAGCGGGCGGAGTGTGCCTCCTGCACATTATACACCTGAAGTTAGCCCGTATTGCTGTGTTTTCCTGGTGTGTTACACCAACAGGCATTTGCAGCACTTACAGCGGGCGGAGGGTGCCTCCTGCACATTATACACCTGAAGTTAGCCCGTATTTCTGTGTTTTCCTGGTGTGTTACACCAACAGGCATTTGCAGCACTTACAGCGGGCGGAGTGTGCCATCTGATCATATTACACCTGAAGTTAGCCCGTATTGCTGTGTGTTCCTGGTGTGTTACACCAACAGGCATTTGCAGCACTTACAGCGGGCGGAGTGTGACTCCTGCACATTATACACCTGAAGTTAGCCCGTATTGCTGTGTTTTCCTGGTGTGTTACACCAACAGGCATTTGCAGCACTTACAGCGGGCGGAGTGTGCCTCCTGCACATTATACACCTGAAGTTAGCCCGTATTGCTGTGTTTTCCTGGTGTGTTACACCAACAGGCATTTGCAGCACTTACAGCGGGCGGAGTGTGCCTCCTGCACATTATACACCTGAAGTTAGCCTGTATTGCTGTGTTTTCCTGGTGTGTTACACCAACAGGCATTTGCAGCACTTACAGCGGGCGGAGTGTGCCTCCTGATCATATTACATCTGAAGTTAGCCCGTATTGCTGTGTTTTCCTGGTGTGTTACACCAACAGGCATTTGCAGCACTTACAGCGGGCGGAGTGTGCCTCCTGCACATTATACACCTGAAGTTAGCCCGTATTGCTGTGTTTTCCTGGTGTGTTACACCAACAGGCATTTGCAGCACTTACAGCGGGCGGAGTGTGCCTCCTGCACATTATACACCTGAAGTTAACCCGTATTGCTGTGTTTTCCTGGTGTGTTACACCAACAGGCATTTGCAGCACTTACAGCAGGCGAGTGTGATTCCTGCAAAATATACTCCTGAAGCTAGGCCTTATTGCTGGTTTTCCCATCTCCCTGCAGGCCATTAGAATGTCTGGAAGGCAAACAAGGAGAGGCAGACAGTCAGGAGCCAATAAAAGAGGGCAAGCAGGCTCTGTGTCTAGAGACAACAGTGCTGGTCGTGGACGCGGTGCATCGCCATCAGCACGTGGCCATGGGACACGCTTGTTCTTCTTTTCGGCAGCTGGACGTGTTGAGCCACATCATGCCGAAGACTTGGTAGAGTGGATGACCAAGCCCTCCTCATCCTCCTCATCCTCTATCACCCAGGCTCAGGGTACTGGCAAAGCAGCTGCCAAAGCGTTCTCTTCCCTGGTATCAATGTCATCATCAGTCACTCCTTCCCTAGACCAACCATGTCCTCCTGAGGAGTCCCCCGAACTGTTTTAGTACAGTGTTGGGTACATGCTCCAGGAGGATGCCCAGCGTTTCGAAGGGTCTGATGATGATACCCAGCTAGAGGAAGGCAGTAGCGTGAGAGCAGAGAGAGGGGATGCTCAAGAAGGACACCAATCTGGCAGTCATGTTCCAGCAGCTGCAGCATACTGCCAGATTGGCTCCAGTGATGAGGAGGGAGGGGATGATGAGGTCACTGACTCCACGTGGGTGCCTAATAGGAGAGAGGAGGAGGAGGAGGAGGATGAGGAGGAGACACATCTCCAACGAGGCAGGATGCCCTCGGGGGGCCAGCGTAAGGGCAGCACACCGACGGAATCACACCGCAGAGCTCCGCTTGTGCAGGGCGCTGCCTCTGCCCGTTATTCAAAAAGTTCTTTGGTGTGAGCCTTTTTTGAGTCGAGTGCATCAGATCGCACAGCTGCTGTTTGCAACATATGTCTCTAACATATATCGCGTGGCCAAAACATCACCCGCTTGGGCACCACATGCTTGACCAGACATATGTTGACCTGCCATGCAGCTCGTTGGCAAGCCTACCTTAAAGACCCACACCAAAGAACAAAGCGGACCTCTCCTTGCACCGCATCAGCTGGGATCTCCAACCCCACTATACCTTCAGTCCTCTCTGAAACCTGCACTGAGAGGAATGAAGGTGTAGAATTAGGTGTGTCACAGCCAAGTACTTGCGGGCACTCTGCTAGCAGTACACCGATGTCCGATTCTAGCAGGCAAATTTCCCTGCCCCAGCTGCTGGACCGTCGAAAGAAGTTCACTCCCAGCCATCCACATGCCCAGCGGTTGAATGCTAGCTTGGCTAAATTGCTAGCGCTTCAACTGCTGCCTTTTCAGTTGGTAGACTCGGCCCCCTTCCGTGAGTTTGTGCAATGTGCGGTTCCTCAGTGGCAGGTTCCCAAACGCCACTTTTTCTCACGGAAGGCGATTCCGGCTCTCTACCGGCATGTGGAAGGCAATGTCTTGGCCTCGCTGGACAGGGCGGTCAGCGGTAAGGTGCATATTACCACTGACTCATGGTCCAGCAGGCATGGACAGGGACGTTACCTTTCTTTCATGGCCCATTGGGTCACTCTTTTGGCAGCTGGGAAGGATGCAGGACAAGGTGCAGTAGTGTTTGAGGTTGTTCCACCGCCACGCCTCCAAAATGCTACTACTGGTTGTGACACACCTCTCTCCTCCACCCCCTCCTCTTCTTCTTCCTCCATGGCCTTATCCTGTGCTTTGTCCTCGGAACCAGCGGTGCTCCGTAGGCGTTCAAGGGGCTACGCAAGTACGCAGGCAAAAAGATGCCATGCCATGCTTGCACTGGTGTGTTTGGGGGACAGGAGCCACACTGGGGCAGAGGTTCTGTCTGCTCTGCAGGGGCAGGCCGAGAGGTGGTTGACGCCACGCCAGCTTAAGCCAGGAATGGTGGTTTGCGACAATGGCACCAACCTCCTCTCCGCCCTCCAACAGGGACAACTGACCCATGTGCCCTGTGTGGCTCACGTCCTTAACCTGGTGGTGCAGCAGTTCTTGGGCAGGTACCCGGGCTTACAGGATGTCCTGAGGCAGGCCAGGAAAGTCTGTGTGCATTTCCGCAGGTCTTATAATGCCAGTGCTCGCCTGGCTGAGCTGCAAAAGGAGTTGAACCTGCCCAAGAACCGCCTTATATGTGACATGCCCACCAGGTGGAACTCAACGTTGGCCATGCTGCAGCGGCTGCACACGCAGCAGAGGGCCATCAATGAGTACCTGTGCGACTACGGCACCAGGACAGGGTCAGGGGAGCTCAGGTTTTTTTCACCACGCCAGTGGGGCATGATCAGGGATGCATGCACTGTCCTGGCAGCATTTGAGGAGGCCACGAGGATGGTGAGCAGTGACAGTGCATGCATCAGTGACACTGTACCTCTTGTCCACCTGTTGGAACATACGCTGCGTGGAATAATGGACAGGGCACTTGAGGCAGAACAGAGGCAGGAAGAGGAGGACTTCCTTGCCTCTCAAGGCCCCCTTTACCCAGACAGTGTTCCTTCTGTCCCACCCATCGCACAGGAAGAGGAGGAGGAGGAGGAGGATTGTGTCAGCATGGAGGTGGAGCCTGGCACTCAGCATCATCAGCAGCAGTCTTTTAGGGATGATTTACAGTCCCAAGAAACCAGTGGACTTGTACGTGGCTGGGAGGAGGTGGCTGCGGATCATGTCGTCCTTAGTGACCCAGAGAACTCCGGACCGAATGCCTCAGCTAACCTACGCTGCATGGCCTCCCTGATCCTGCAAAGTCTGCGGAAGGATCCTCGTATTCTTCGGATCAAGGAGAGGGACCATTACTGGCTGGCCACTCTCCTTGATCCACGGTACAAGGCTAAGGTTGCAGACCTTATCTTACCGTCGCAGAGGGAGCAGAGGATGAGACAACTCCGGGAGGCCTTGCAGAAAGGTCTGTGCAACGCGTTCCCAGAGACTGGGAGGTTACAAACTCCTGGTCCTGGACAACGAGTTGCTGAGGCTTCGGTCAGTCAAAGAAGGAGCGGTGGGGAAGGTGGCCGTCTGACCGATGCGTTCAGACAATTCTTTAGTCCGCAGCCCCAAGGTATGATCGGTTCCAGCAACCATCGCCAGCGTCTGATATACATGGTGCAGGAATACCTAGGGGCAAGGTCAGACTTGGACACATTCCCCACCGAAAATCCTCTGGCTTACTGGGTCTTGAGAAAGGATCACTGGCCAGAGCTTGCACAGTATGCAATTGAGCTACTGGCCTGTCCTGCATCCAGCGTTCTTTCAGAACGCACATTCAGTGCTGCTGGAGGATTTGTCACGGATCACAGGGTGCGCCTGTCCACCGACTCGGTTGATCGACTGACCTTCATAAAGATGAACTAGTCTTGGATCACCACCAGCTACCAAACACCTGAAGCTGATATAACAGACTAATTTATTTTCAAATGTCACATCCCTTCAAGACTGATGCTGATGCTGAGAGACTGTCCTGTTATGTTGACTGACTATCCTCCTCCTCCTCAATGATCCGATTAATGATGATAGCTTGGAAGAACATTTTTGTTTCTGGGTGCCGCCACCAGTGGCTAAGGCCCAATTTTTCAGCCCCTGTTTAACAGGGGCATGTAATTACAATTTTTTATGCAATGCTTTGCAGCAGGGCTCATTCCTGCACTCCAACTAGAGTATCTGGGAGAGGTTGCAGTGTCGTGGCAGCAGCACCAGTGGCTAAGGCCCAATTTTTCAGCCCCTGTTTAACAGGGGCGTGTTATTACAATTTTTTATGCAATGCTTTGCAGCAGGGCTCATTCCTGCACTCCAACTAGAGTATCTGGGAGAGGTTGCAGTGTCGTGGCACCAGCACCAGTGGCTAAGGCCCAATTTTTCAGCCCCTGTTTAACAGGGGCGTGTAATTACAATTTTTGATGCAATACTTTGCAA
The DNA here is from genome assembly GCA_029206835.1 of Rana muscosa. Taxonomy (NCBI): domain Eukaryota; kingdom Metazoa; phylum Chordata; class Amphibia; order Anura; family Ranidae; genus Rana; species Rana muscosa. Next base: position 737,178,904 of record CM055116.1, read on the forward strand.
CAGGGCTCATTGCTGTGCTCCAAGTACAGTATCTGTGAGGGGTTGCAGTGTTGTGGCACCAGTGCCTAAGGCCCAATTTTTCTGCCCCTGTTTAACAGGGGCATGTAATTACAATTCTTGATCTAATAATTCACAGCAGGGCCCATTCCTGCGCCCACCAAGAGTAACTGTGAGGCCTTACAGTGTTGTGTCAACACCACCACCACCACCACCAAAGGCCCAATTTTTCAGCCCCTGTTCAACAGGGGCATGCAATTACAATTCTTGATCTAATAATTCACAGCAGGGCCCATTCATGCGCCCACCAAGAGTAACTGTGAGGGCTCACAGTGTTGTGGCAACACTAACATGTAAGGGGCAAATTTCAGCTGAGTATATATGGCAGGCCCTTACTTTCAAACATCCAACTTACAAACGACTCCTCCTTGCAAATGGAAGGATACAACAGGAAGTGAGAGGAAATCTACCCCTAGGAAGGCAAATTCTCTCCTGTAAGGCCTCGTACACACGGCCGAGATTCTCGTTGAAAAAAACATGTCTTTTTTTCGACGAGATTCTTGGACAAGAAACTTGTCCCGGCCGAGTGTACACACGCTCGTTTCAAAGAACCCACGGTTCTTTGAAAGGAGCGTACGCGGTGACGTCATCGACTACGTCGAGCATGCGCTCGTCACATTCGATGCCGTCGCCGCCATCTTGGTATACCCTACGTATGCCTAGGAAGCTACCGCGCATGCGTCAAATTCATTTCGAACATGCGCGGGCTTCCGGGAGGACAGGTAAGTGTACACACACTCACTTTTCTCGTCGAGAAACATGCCGAGGAGAATCTCGACGAGAAAATAGAGAGCAGGTTCTCTATTTTCTCGTCGAGGTTTCTTGTCGGTTTTCTCGACGAGAAACCCGATAGCAGCGTACACACGACCGATTTACTCGGCAAGACCTCTCTGCCAGCAAGTTTCTTGCTGGTTCTTGCCGAGAAAATCGGTCGTGTGTACAAGGCCTTATGCCCCATACACACGATCGTTTTTCTTGCCATTTTTTTTCTTGCCGTTTTTCACGTCGTTTTTTTTCATGTTTCCTCTCAAGCCTGTCTTGCGTACACACGATCATTTAAAAAAACGATCAAGCAAAGCGCAGTGACGTACAACACGTACGACGGCACTATAAAGGGGAAGTTCCGTTCGAATGGCGCCACCCTTCATGTTAGTAAAGTTTGTTGAGCGACGATTCGCTCTTTTCAGTCTTGTGCTTTTCAGTCCGTGACTGCGTGACGAATGTGCTATCTCCATACTTGATTCTGAGCATGCACGTTTTTTTTCACGTCGTTAAAGCATACACACTATCATTTTTCACGTCGTTAAAAAAAACGACATGAAAAACGACGTGAAAAAAGAGAGCATGTTTGAAATTTTTAATGCCCGTTTTTCACGTCGTTAAAAATGCTCTGGAGCCTACACACGATCATTTTTAATGGCCATTTTTTTTAATGGCATTTTTAACGGCATGAAAAAGGATCGTGTGTATGGGGCATAAGAGTTAATATGGGAAAAAAGTGTCTCCTCTCCACTGATGCTTTATCACCAATTCTTGTTTCAATAAAAACCGCAAATTTTCAAAAAACATTTGTCATTAGGACGGAAAGTGAGGTGAACTGTTCTGAACAGGTGCACACTGCACAGACAGCAAAACAAATGTTACAGGGGTGATAACCCTTCCCTATGTTTTCCAAAAAGCTTAAAAATAGATTTTTTGGCTGGAGCTACACTTAAACAATGTACCTGTACACTTAAACAATGTACCTGTTCAAAATTACAAACAGATTCTACATAAGAACAAACCTACAGTCCCTGTTTTGTATGCACCGCCTGTATACGGCTGTTCAGAGTATATAGGGCCTTTTTTATTTTGTGTGCGAGGTTCCCCTTAATATCCATACAAGACCCAAAGGGGCTGGTAATGGGCTGGGGTAGAGGGGGGGGGTGTGATGGGGTAGCTATGCCATTTTTCTTAAAGATTTTCATCCATATTACCGGGATCAGACATTACATTAAAGCCGCAAGCAGTTTTAAATGGCTTTTTTTCCTTTAGAAATGTAATTTTGTGCAGGGACAGTTCTAAACACGGGAAACACGTGGCACTTCACAGGCATACTTTAGACACCCCCCAGGTACGATATTTAAAGGAATATTTTACTTTTTTTTTTCACTTTATGCATCATTAAAATGACTGCTCCCGAAAAACGGACGTTTTTAAAACTTATTTTTGCATTGATACATGTCCCCTGGTGCAGAACTCGGGTTCCCAAACCCTTTTTAGGACAATAACATGCATAATAGTCGTTATAATTAGCACTTTAGATTTCGAACGTTCGCATCCATTGTATTTAATAGGGTTCTAAAGTTCGTGCGAACTTTCGGTCCGTTCGCGGGTTCTGGTGCGAACCGAACCCGGGGGTGTTCGGCTCATCACTAGTCACAAACAGTGAGTCAGACTTCCGAATAGAAGCAGTAGCGGACAGGTACACCCGCAATGCTCGTACCACATCCAATGTGTGAAGCGCAAACTCTCTGGGATGCGATGGGTGAGGACACAAGGACGGGAGGACAATGTCCTCATTAAGGTGAAAGGCCGAGACCACCTTTGGCAAAAAAGAAGGTCGCGGACGCACCACAGCCTTATCCTTATGGATGACCAAATAGGGCGACTTGCAGGACAAGGCTGCCAACTCAGACACCCGTCTAACCAAAGTAATGGCCACTAAGAAGGCTACCTTCTGAGACAAGGTCAAGAGGGGAATATCTCTGATATTTTCAAATGGAGGTTCCTGGAGAACCGAGAGCACCAAATTCAGATCCCAAGGAGGGAGAGGAGGCTTGACAGGAGGGAGCACATGGCGAACCCCCTGCACAAAGGTGCTAACCAAGGAATGACCCGCCAGCGGTCGCTGAAAGAAGACGGCCAAGGCCGAAATCTGACCCTTAATGGTACTCAAAGCAAGCTTTTGGGTCACGCCACGGTGCAAGAACCGCAGGATTCTGGGGACGGAATACGTCCATGGACGCCAGTCTAGCTCTTCGCACATGGCGATGTAAGCTTTCCAGGTACGGTGATAGATCTTTCTGGAGGAAGACTTCCGTGCCCTTAACATGGTCAAAATTACCGAATCCGAGAGACCTCGGTCTCTCAGCATCTGGCTTTCAATAGCCATGCCGTTAAAGCCAGAGACTGTAAAGCAGGATGAAATATAGGACCTGAGACAGAAGGTCCTCCCTTATTGGCAACCGCCAAGGAACGTCCGCAACGAGACGTACCAGATCGGCGTACCAATGACGCCGAGGCCAATCCGGAGCAATGAGGATCACCGGAATCCCCTCGGACGCCACCCTGCGCAGCAGGTGAGGGAGCAGCTGCAGAGGAGGATAAACATATATCAGGTGATAATGACCCCATGGAGCCACCAACGCATTTGAGGCATCCGACCAAGGATCCCTGGACCTGGCCACAAACCTTGACACCTTGCGATTGAGTCGAAAGGCCATCAGGTCCACATCCGGCGTTCCCCACTGTCGTCAAAGGAGTTGAAAGACCTCCGGGTGCAAGGACCACTCTCCCTGGTTCAGTGTCTGGCGACTCAGATAGTCCGCCTGCCAATTGTCTACGCCCGGAATGTAGACGGCCGACAGAGCCGGCACGCTTCTTCTGGTTCTGGCCCACCTTAGGATGCAGGCGACCTCGGAAGCCGCAGATGAGCTCCGAGTCCCCCCTTGATGGTTGACATACACCACCGCCATGGCGTTGTCCGACTGGATCCTGAGGGAGCGACCCTGTAATCTCTCCGACCACGAGGAGAGGCACAGTCTGATTGCCCGTATTTCCAGAACATTGATCAGTAAACAGATTTCGTCCGGAGTCCAAAGCCCTTGGGCTGACAGGACTCCCCAGACTCCACCCCGTCGTGATCACCGTCCATTGGACGTGGAGGAACGACTTCCCGGACCAAAGAGCCGGGGACCTCGACCACCACGCCAGGGACGCCCTGACCGGGTGACTCACCTGGATCTGAAGATCCAAGGACAACGGGGATTTGTCCCAAGTGAACAGGATCTCTTTCTGTAATGCCCGGGTGTGTGATTGGGCATATGGAATGGCCTCGAAGGAGGCCACCATGAGTCCCAGGACTCTCATGCAAAAACGTATTGACGACCATTTTCGGGACGTCAGGACCCGCACTGCAGACTGAAGTGTCAGTAACTTCTCCGGGGGTAGGAATACCTTCGCCTCCAAGGAGTCCAGGATCAGACCTAGATACTCCAGATGCTGAGTCAGGACCAGGACGACTTCTGAATGTTCAGGAGCCACCCGAAGTCCCTGAGGGTCTGACTGAGCCATTGTCTGCTCTTAGAAGAAGATCGTCCAGCTAGCCCACGATAGCAATGCCTCGCTGTCTCAGCAAGGCTAGAACCGGAGTAAGCACCTTGGTGAACACCCTTGGTGCCGAGGCTAGGCCGAAGGGAAGAGCCACAAATTGATAGTGGACTTCGCGCAGAAACTTCTGATGACTTGCGCAGATCGGAACATGCAAGTAGGCGTCCTTGATGTCCAAGGACACCAGAAAATCCCCTTGATGGAGTGTAGCGATCACCGTGCAAATGGATTCCATGCGGAATTTTTGCACCTTCACGAAGGCATTCAGGACCTTGAGGTCCAGGATTGGCCGAACCCCGTCCTTTTTCGGGACAACAAACAGATTCGAGTAGAACCCCTGAAACCTCTCCTGGGACGGAACGGCACAATCACTCCGGACCTGATCAAATCCTGTACAGCCCCTAAGAGGGCTGCCCGACGGGCAGGAAGGAGAAGGAAATTTGAGGGAAAGAATCTGTCTGGGGGCCAGGAACGGAACTCTATTCTGTATCCTGAGGTGACCACCTCGCACACCCACCGGTCAGAGATCCGGGAGGTCCACTGATCCGTGAACCTGCGAAGTCGTCCCCCCACCCCAGCGTCGGGCGGGGGCAAGACTTCACGCGGAGGCGGGCTAGGGAGCTGCTTTATTCGGCTTACGCACCCAAGGGCGCTTGTGTCCACCAGCCGCACTGTTGTCAGTCTGGTAGGGCTTACCCGTGGACTCTGACTGACGAAAAAAACCTTTTTTGCTGGAAAGGAAGGACCCGGTTTACAGCGGGCCTCCTTACCCTTGATAGTCTGAGGAAGAAGAGTGCTTTTACCTCCCGTGACATCCTTGATGATGTCATCCAGAGCAGCACCGAAAATTCTACCACCTTTAAAGGGTAGATCCGTCAGGAGCTTCTTAGAGGCTAGGTCAGCAGACCAGCATTTCAACCAGATAAGACGACGCAATACCACCGCAGAAACAGAGGCCCTGGATATTAAAGGGGCCGCGTCTAAAGTGGCGTCGCACACATATATAAGGTCCTGCACCATCTGGTGGGCCAGAGCAATAGTGTCTGGAGGAAGATTATACTCCTGTACAGTCTGTTGCAAAAATTTTGCCCATTCCGTGAGTGTCTGAGACACAAGGGTCGCCGCTACAATAGGCCGTAAGGCGGATCCCAACAAGGCAAACATGGCTCTGCTCACCACTTCTGACCTCCTGTCAGTGGGGTCCTTAACTGCAGGAGTCCCCTCCATCGGGAGAGTGGTGGCCTTGTTTAAACGGGCGACCGGAGGGTCAACCACTGGGTGAGAAGCCCACTTTTTAAGTAGGGCTTCTTCAAAGGGGTATCTGATAGACAAATGCCGCGGGACCATAAAAGTCTTCTGCCGCTTTTCCCAAACCTGGTCAATGAACTGGTCAAAGAAAGGTGCATATGGAAAAACCTTTTTAGAAGGCCTTAAAAGAACCAAATGAGACTGCCTCCGCCTGAGGTTCCGCAGCCACAGCATTAAGCTTGAGAGTGTCCCTCACAGCATCAATGAGTTCACTAATAAGCGCCCTGTCATTTACTGACTCAGAACTGGAGTCTTCCTCACAAGGAATGTCCTGTTCAAAACCATCAAAATATTCAGAGCTAGGGTCCTGAGCCGCAGCAGCTAGGCCCATATCTGAACCAGCGCACTCCCCTTGTGGAGATAAAGTGGGGAGAGAGCGCTTTTTTGCTCCCTTGCGCTCACACACCGCTTCTATCCTGGTCAGAAATGATTCCAGGACTGCCGACAACTGGTCCATAGGGACCGCAGGTGCTGGAGCACTGCCTGTTGCCTCTGACATGTAAGGGGAAGCTGGTGACACTGACTCCATATTGTCCGTCTCTGAGACTCCTTAGAAAAAAAGCTGTGCTGACTGAGTAGGGGAATGCCCAGGGGACTCACCAACCTGGACAAGGACCGCTCGGTTCCGCTGCCTTGTCCCTCTCTGCGCCGCGCTGTATCAGCGTGAGTGAGCTGAGAGGAGAGTGTGAGGAGATTCGCGCCGTTCCCAGCAGCGATAGAGGCCAAACAAGTTTTTAAAAAGCGCGCGGCTTCAAGAAAATGGCCACCGCAATGTGCTCAGGCGATCCACGGCAAGATGGCCACCAATGCAAAGTAAATGCACCAACACAAACATGGCGCCGTACGGCTCCCAGGCCCCCAAAACACTCAAAAAACAGCCCCAACGATATGGAGACCACCATGAGCTCCCCCCAGGACAGTATGACCCCCAGGCACCCCACACAGCACAGCGCCAGCAATGGTGACAGAGAGTGACAATAAAAAGGCAGGGGGAGACAGGGAAAATCCCCCACACAGAGAAACACACAGCATGTACTCACCTGCAGGCAGGAGAGACTACTTACCCGTCCCCTGAGGGACCCACTGGTGTGTTTCTGACAGGACTATCACAGTGCGGTACTGAGTAGCTGTCGGCCCAGTCCACCGCGAAAGATACAGCAGGACTGTTCAATCTTGAGAGGACCGCAGAGCATGAAAGCCCACCGGCCACCCCTGGAGTCATGGGGCATGTCGTGAACTGAGTCTCACGCACACAAGACGAGGATCAGCACGCTCAATGGTCGGACAGGGAAGACTACAAGGATATCTTGTACCCAACCTGTTGCCCAGCCGACAGTTGAGAGAAGGTATCAAAAAATAAAATAAGAAAAAATTCCAAAAAGGAATAAAATTAGGTCAGGAGACTGGCTCCTGAGAGAGCCATGTCTTCTACTTCTGCTAGGCAGAAAAAAACTGAGGACTGCTTACTGCAGTGGGAGGGTTATGTCTGGAGGGACCGCCCCCCTGGGCGGGCTGTTCAGCTCTGGCTTTTTAGAATGTATGTATAACATTTCACATTCTGCCTAGATCTTCTCCTGCAAGCAGGGACATAACCCACGGGTAAAGTGTAAGAGAGGCTGTGTCAGTCCATGGACAATAAGAGAAAAGCACTCAGTGTATAGATGTCAGTTATATATAGTTAGTAGCACTTAGTGATATTCCCCATGTGTTACACTGACATCTATACACTGATGCCGCGTACACACGATCGTTTTTAATGTCATTGAAAAAAAATGCATTTTTCTTGACGTGATTTTTCGTGTTTCCTCTCAAGCCTGCCTTGCCTACACACTATCGTGGAAAAAAATGTTCGAGTAAAGCGCAGTGACGTACAACACGTACGACGGCACTATAAAGGGGAAGTTCCATTTAAATGGCGCAACCCTTCATGTTAGTAAAGTTTGTTAAGAGACGATTTGCGCTTTTCAGGCTTGTGCTCTTCAGTCCATTACAGCGTGACGAATGTGCTATCTCCATTACGAACGCTAGTTTTACCAGAACGAGCGCTCCCGTCTCATACTTGATTCTGAGCATGCGCATTTTTTTTCACGTCGTTAAAGCCCACACATGGCCGTTTTTCATGACGAGAAAAACGACGATAAAAAAAGCGATGTGAAAAATTAGAGCATGTTCCAATTTTTCTCGTCGTGATTCTCAACGTTTTTCTCGTCGGGAAAAATGCTGGAAAGCCCACACACGATCATTTTTAATGACCATTTTAATTTTTTTAATTCTTCTCGTCATTAAAAACGATCGTGTGTACGCGGCATTAGTGCTTTTCCCTAACACTGATATCTGTATACTGAGTGCTATTCCTTATATACAACACTGATATCTGTACACTTCAGCGGAAGGAACGCCCCTACATTGGTGGTCAGTGAGAATAATGTCCCTTACATTGGTGGTCAGAGAGAATAATGTTCCCTACATTGGTGGTCAGCGGAAAGACTGTCCCTTACATTGGTGGTCGGTGAGAATAATGTCCCTTACAGTGGTGGTCAGAGAGAATAATGTTCCTTACATTAGTGGTCAGCAGAAAGAATGTCCTTTACATTGGTTGTCAGCGGAAAGAATGTCCCTTAGATTGGTGGTCAGCGGAAAGAATGTCCCTTACATTGGTGGTCAGAGGGAAGAAGGCCCCTTGCATTGGTGATCAGTGAGAATAATGTTTCTTACATTGGAGGTCGGTGGGAAGAATGCCCCTTACATTGGTCGTCACCCTGAAGAATGTCCCCTACATTGGTGGTCAGCAGAAAGAATATCCCTTACATTGGTGGTCAGAGGGAAGAATGCCCCTTACATTGGTGGTCAATGGGAAGAATGTCCCTTACATTGGTGGTCAGCAGAAAGAATATCCCTTACATTGGTGGTTAGAGGGAAGAATGCCCCTTACATTGGTGATCAGTGGGAAGAATGTCTCTTACATTTATTGGTCAGTGAGAATAAAGTCTCTTACAATGGTGGTCGTGGGAAGAATATTCCTTACATTAATGGTCAGCGGGAATAATGTTCCTTACATTAGTGGTCAGCAGAAAGAATGTCCTTTACATTGGTTCTCAGCGGAAAGAATGTCCCTTAGATTGGTGGTCAGCGGAAAGAATGTCCCTTACATTGGTGGTCAGAGGGAAGAAGGCCACTTGCATTGGTGATCAGTGAGAATAATGTTTCTTACATTGGAGGTCGGTGGGAAGAATGCCCCTTACATTGGTGGTCACCCGGAAGAATGTCCCCTACATTGGTGGTCGGCAGAAAGAATATCCCTTACATTGGTGGTCAGAGGGAAGAATGCCCCATACATTGGTGGTCAACGGGAAGAATGTCCCTTACATTGGTGGTCAGAGGGAAGAATGCCCCATACATTGGTGGTCAACGGGAAGAATGTCCCTTACATTGGTGGTCAGCAGAAAGAATATCCCTTACATTGGTGGTTAGAGGGAAGAATGCCCCTTACATTGGTGATCAGTGGGAAGAATGTCTCTTACATTTATTGGTCAGTGAGAATAAAGTCTCTTACAATGGTGGTCGGTGGGAAGAATATTCCTTACATTGGTGGTCAGCGGGAAGAATGTTCCTTACATTGGTGGTCAGCGGGAAGAATTTTCCTTACATTGGTGGTCAGCAGGAAGAATGTTTCTTGCATTGGTGGTCAGTGAAAATTATATAAAGTAAATTAACATTATTTAAAAAAAATGTAAAGCACACTCATGACCCCCGCACACACTCTATATAAAAGGCTTTAAGTAGGAAAAGCACATGTATGTAAACCAGGGGCGTACCTAGAGCATTTGGCACCCGGGGCGGATCCTATATCTGGCACCCCCCCCACATTAAAATGTAAAAACACCCCACTGTGCCCCCGGCATACCTCTGCATCCTTCAATATTTCTGTGTCACTACTGTGTACCCCCTCTCCACAACTGCACCTCTGGACCCCTTTACATTACACAGCACCCTGCACCTCTGGCCCCCTTTACATTACACAGCACCCTGCACCTCTGGGCCCCTTTACATGACACAGCCCCCTGCACCTCTGGGCCCCTTCACATAACACAGCACCCTGCACCGCTGGACCCCTTTACATTACACAGTACCCTGCACCTCTGGGCCCGTTTACATTACACAGCACCCTGCACCTCTGGCCCCTTTACATTACACAGCCCCCTGCACCTCTGGGCCCCTTTACATGACACAGCCCCCTGCACCTCTGGGCCCCTTTACATAACACAGCCCCCTGCACCTCTGGCCCCCTTTACATTACACAGTACCCTGCACCTCTGGGCCCCTTTACATTACACAACACCCTGCACCTCTGGCCCCCTTTACATTACACATCCCCCTGCGCCTCTGGGCCCCTTTACATTACACAGCACCTCTGGGCCCCTTTACATTACACAGCACCCTGCACCTCTGGGCCCCTTTACATTACACAGCCCCTGCATCTCTGGATCTCTTTACATTACACAGCACCCTGCCCTTCTGGACCCCTTTACATTACACAGCACCCTGCACCTCTGGACCCCTTTACATTACACAGCCCCCTGCACCCCTTTACATTACACAGCACCCTGCACCTCTGGGCCCCTTTACATTACACAGCCCCTGCATCTCTGGATCTCTTTACATTACACAGCACCCTGCCCTTCTGGACCCCTTTACATTACACAGCACCCGGCACCTCTGGGCCCCTTTACATTACACAGCCCTGCATCTCTGGATCTCTTTACATTACACAGCACCCTGCCCTTCTGGACCCCTTTACATTACACAGCACCCTGCACCTCTGGACCCCTTTACATTACACAGCCCCCTGCACCCCTTTACATTACACAGCACCCTGCACCTCTGGGCCCCTTTACATTACACAGCCCCCTGCACCTCTGGGCCCTTTTAAATTACACAGTCCCCTGCACCTCTGGGCCCCTTTACATTACACAGCCCCCTGCCCTTCTGGACCCCTTTACATTACACAGCACCCTGCATCTCTGGACCCCTTTACATTACACAGCCCCCTGCACCTCTGGGCCCCTTTACATTACACAGTCCCCTGCAGCTCTGGGCCCCTTTACATTACACAGTCCCCTGCAATTCTGGGCCCCTTTACATTACACAGTCCCCTGCACCTCTGGGCCCCTTTACATTACACATTCCCCTGCACCTCTGGGCCCCTTTACATTACACAGTCCCCTGCAACTCTGGACCCCCTTAATGTTACACAGCCCCCCCTTCAGCGCAGGCCCCCCTTCAGTGTATCCACCCCTTCAATGCAGACCCCCCATTCAGTGCAGACGCCCCCCCGTTCAGTGCAGCCCCCCCTCGTTCAGTGCAGATGCCCCTCGTTCAGTGCAGACGCCCCCTTGTTCAGTGTAGCCCCTCCCCCGCTCAGTGTAGCCCCCCCCTCATTCAGTGCAGATGCCCCCTTGTTCAGTGTAGCCCCCCCGCTCAGTGTAGCCCCCCTCGTTCAGTGTAGCCCCCTCGTTCAGTGTAGCCCCCCCACTCAGTGTAGCCCCCCCTCGTTCAGTGCAGGCGCCCCCTCGTTCAGTGTAGCCCCCCCGCTCAGTGTAGCCCCTCTCGTTCAGTGCAGGCGCCCCCTCGCTCAGTGTAGCCCCCCCGCTCAGTGTAGCCCCCTCGTTCAGTGTAGCCCCCCCGCTCAGTGTAGCCCCCTTCGTTCAGTGTAGCCCCCCACTCAGTGTAGCCCCCCTCATTCAGTGTAGCCCCCCCGCTCAGTGTAGCCCCCCTCGTTCAGTGTAGCCCCCCGCTCAGTGTAGCCCCCCCCCTCGTTCAGTGCAGGCGCCCCCTCGTTCAGTGTAGCCCCCCGCTCAGTGTAGCCCCTCTCGCTCAGTGTAGCCCCCCCTCGTTCAGTGCAGGCGCCCCCTCGTTCAGTGCAGCCCCCCCTCGTTCAGTGCAGGCGCCCCCCTGCTCAGTGTAGCCCCCCCGCTCAGTGTAGCCCCTCTCGATCAGTGCAGCCCCCCTCGTTCAGTGCAGGTGCTCCCCGCTCAGTGTAGCCCCTCTCGTTCAGTGCAGCCCCCCCTCGTTCAGTGCAGGAGCCCCCCCGCTCAGTGTAGTCCCCCCGCTCAGTGTAGCCCCCCTCGTTGTGTGCCCCCCGCTCAGTGAAGCCCCCCTCGTTCAGTGTAGCCCCCCTCGTTCAGTGTAGCCCCCCCTCGTTCAGTGCAGGCGCCCCCCCGCTCAGTGTAGCCCCTCTCGTTCAGTGCAGCCCCCCCTCGTTCAGTGCAGGCGCCCCCCCGCTCAGTGTAGCCTCCCCGCTCAGTGTAGCCCCCCTCGTTCAGTGTAGCCCCCCCACTCAGTGTAGCCCCCCCGCTCAGTGTAGCCCCCCCTCGTTCAGTGCAGGCACCCCCTCGCTCAGTGTAGCCCCCCCGCTCAGTGTAGCCCCTCGTTCAGTGTACCCCCCTCGTTCAGTGTACCCCCCCTCGTTCAGTGTACCCCCCCTCGTTCAGTGAAGCCCCCCCCTTCAGTACCTCAGATCAGCGCAGCGCAGTGGCACATGCACGCAGGTCCCCTCCCCCTGTTTACACATAAACAGAGAGGAGGGGGAGGCGGCTTCACTCTGCTGCTCTGTGCCTGTGTGACATCCGGGATCACACAGACAGGCAGCCCGCGGCCGCGAGAGGAGAGGAGGGGATAGTAGGTGCAGGGGTGTCACTCTGCACCCCCCGCACACCCCCTCGCCACTGTAGCTAGCTCGCCGCGGCCTCTCTCCCTGCCTGTCAGTGTGCCGCTGCGGCGCTGCCACCGCGGGTGTAGTAATCGCGGAGGGGGGGTGCCGGTCTGACACCCCCCCAGTGTGTGGTACCCGGGGCACCCCGACCCCCTCGCCCCCCCCTTAGTACGCCTCTGATGTAAACAATAATGGTGCCACATATGTATGGTATCGTCGGGAACGTTGGAGTAAGAGCAATTCTAGGACCATAATTTTGTAACATGCTTTTTATTTTTTTTATTTTATTGTATACTTTTTGGGGCCGAAACAACTAATCGATTAATCGACAACTAATCGATTATGAAATTAATCGATTACCATTTTCATAATCGATTAATCGGCCAGTAACATAATGGGGTTAAAAAAAAACTAAAGTTAGCCCTTTATAGTACAAAAAGAGAAAATCGCTACTGTAAATATTACTTTCACTGCCCCACAGTAAAAAATGAACCCCTTACAGTAGCGATTATTTGCTCTTTTTGTACTAATTTTAGTTTTTTTAACCCCATTATGTTACTAAACTCAGGCCTGGGTCACACCTCTGTGTTTTTTGGTGCTTTGGTGCTTTTTGCAGAAACACACTACAGGTCATTTACATGGTTTCCTATGGGACACGTTCGCATCCATGATTTTTTTTTTATTTGGAAAGGGCAAGGACTTTTTTTTTAACGCAAAACGGTGCTACTTTGATTTTTGGTTCAATATACTTCAATGGAGAAGCTGCAGAAAAGCATGTTTGTGTTTTTTAATCTGCCCAACAACAAATTGTCCCCAAAAAATGTAAAAAGCAAATCACAGCTTGATTACCTTCCTCCTTTTTTTTTTTAAATGTTATTAACCGATTAATCGAAACAATAATCGGCCAACTAATCGATTATGAAAATAATACTTTTTATTAACCACTTGTCCCCCGCCCACTGTCAATTGACGGCGGGCGGAGGATACTCTCGTTCTGGGAGGACGTCATATGACGTCCTCCCTTTAAAACGAGCTAGGAGGCGCGCGCGCCCGCCGCGTTCACAAGGCCCCGGTGCGCGTGCCGGTGGTTAACCCCTTCCCTGCCAATCACATTTATACAGTAATCAATGCATTTTTATAGCAGGGATCGCTGTATAAATGTGAATTGTCCCAAAAATGTGTCAAAAGTGTCCGATGTGTCCGCCGCAATATCGCAGTCACAATAAAAAATCGCAGATCGCCGCCATTACTAATAAAAAAATAAAAAAATAAAAATGCTATAAATCTATCCCCTATTTTGTAGACGCTATAACTTTTGCGCAAACCAATCAATACACGCTTATTGCGATTTTTTTTTTTTTACCAAAAATATGTAGAAGAATACGTATCGGCCTAAACTGAGGAAAATTTTATTTAAAAAAAAAAAAAAGGGGATTTATTATAGCAAAAAGTAAAAAATAGTGTTTTTTTTCCAAACTGGACGCTCTTCTTTTGTTTATAGCGCAAAAAATAAAAACCGCAGATGTGATCAAATACCACCAAAAGAAAGCTCTATTTGTGGGAAAAAAAGGACACAAATTTCGTTTGGGAGCCACGTCGCAGGACCGCGCAATTGTCATTCAAAGTGTGACAGCGCTGAAAGCTGAAAAATGGCTTGGGCAGGAAGGGGGTTTTCGTGCACAGTAGAGAAGTGGTTAAACTGTTCAGCTACATTTGTTGCACCTGTTATATTGTGTTAATTTATGAAATCCTTAATTTTTTTTCCTTAACCACTTAACGACCGCTCACTGTATATATACGTCGGCAGAATGGCACCGACAGGCACAATCACGTAGAGCATACGTGATTGCCTTTGTATAGTTGGGGGGTCCAATTAGGACCCCCCTCCTATACAATGAGCGGTGGCTAAGTGTCCGGGAGCGTTCCGGGATGAGGGGGCAGCCATTCGTTTCCGGCCCCCTCATCAGGCCTGTGTCAGGCAGAGGAAGCAGGAGGAAGTGATGTCATCTCTGGTGCGGTGCTCACATATACCGAGCGCCGTACAAGAGAAGACATCAGGTCAGTGCACACAACAATACACTGACACCAGGACATAAATCGCCCCCCCAGGCCCCCCCAGACACCCCCAGATCACCCCCCAGATCACCCCCCCAGCCCCCAGTCACAGTGTCACTGATTGCAGTGACCATTTATTTACTGATCACTGCAATCAGTGACATTTGTGACTGTAAAAGTGTCAGTACATTCAGTTTTAGGTCCAGTGCAGCCCCCTAACCCCCCCTAATAAAGGTTTAACCCCCTGATCACCCCCCAGATAACCCTTTCACCCCCTATCACCACTGTCGCTAAGCGATCATTTTTTTGATCGCTGTCTTAGCGTCAGTGATGCCGATCGGCAGCCAGTAATTTTTTTTAGGTTCGCCGCATGTTTTTATAGCGTCAGGTACCCCAATATATTATCTAATAAAGGTTTAACCCCCTTGATCGCCCCCCAGGTAACCCTTTCACCCCCTATCACCACTGTCGCTAAGCGATCGTTTTTCTAAACGCTGTCTTAGTGTCGGTGATGCAGATCGGTAGCCGGTAATTTTTTTTAGGTTCGCCGCAGGTTTTTATAGCGTCAGGTACCCCAATATATTATCTAATAAAGGTTTAACCCCCTTGATCACCCCCCAGGTAACCCATTCACCCCCTATCACCACTGTCGCTAAGCGATCGTTTTTCTAAACGCTGTCTTAGTGTCGGTGATGCAGATCGGTAGCCAGTAATTTTTTTTAGGTTCGCCGCATGTTTTTATAGCGTCAGGTACCCCAATATATTATCTAATAAAGGTTTAACCCCCTTGATCGCCCCCCAGGTAACCCTTTCACCCCCTATCACCACTGTCGCTAAGCGATCGTTTTTCTAAACGCTGTCTTAGTGTCGGTGATGCAGATCGGTAGCCAGTAATTTTTTTTAGGTTCGCCGCAGGTTTTTTATAGCGTCAGGTACCCCAATATATTATCTAGTAAAGGTTTAACCCCCTTGATCGCCCCCCAGGTAACCCTTTCACCCCCTATCACCACTGTCGCTAAGCGATCGTTTTTCTGATCGCTGTCTTAGTGTCGGTGATGCAGATCGGTAGCCAGTAATTTTTTTTAGGTTCGCCGCAGGTTTTTATAGCGTCAGGTACCCCCATATATTATCTAATAAAGGTTTTAACCCCCTGATTGCCCCTAGTTAACCCTTTCACCAGTGATCACCATATAAGTGTTACGGGTGACGCTGGTTAGTTAGTTTGCTTTTTATAGTGTCAGGGCACCCGCCGTATATAACCCAATAAAGGTTTAACCCCCTGATCGCCCGGCGGGTGATATCAATTAGGTTTTAGCGTCAGAGAGGGTCTGCGTCACACCCCAGGCAGCGTCAGGTTAGTGCCAGTAACGCTAACACCCACGCGTGAAGCATACACCCCCCTTAGTGGTATAGTATCTGAACAGATCAATATCTGATCTGATCAGATCTATACTAGCGTCCCCAGCAGGTTAGGGTTCCCAAAAACGCAGTGTTAGCGGGATCAGCCCAGATACCTGCTGGCACCTGCGTTTTGCCCCTCCGTCCAGCCCAGGCCACCCAAGTGCAGTATCGATCGATCACTGTCACTTACAAAACAAAAACACACATAACTGCAGCGTTCGCAGAGACAGGCCTGATCCCTGCGACTCCAGTGCTGTAGGAGGTGATTTCACCACCACAGTTAAATAAAAAAAGCATATATGCCGAAGCATTGGGGCAGCAGGAGCGGAGGAGCGATTTTGCTCCTAATGCCGCGTACATACGGTCGAAATTCCGACGGAGGCTTGCCCGTGGAAAAGTCCGACCATGTGTGTGCGGCATAACTTTTTTGCGGGAGGATGCCCCCATGCTTCGGCATATATAAATGGTGCGTGTATGCCCATCATTGGAAGTGGGTGGATGAAGGGCGGTATTCTAATGGTGGGCATACCCACCGATCAATCTCTTTTTTCGTTCAGCTAACTGGCTGCATGAAAAAAAAAGATTACAATACATGTCCAACAAGGACCAGCAACGTACTGGTATGTTGCTGGACTTTGAATGTTTATACCAGAATGATGCCTGCGGGTTTAGGTATCATCTTGGTATCATTCTTTTCAGCCTGCGGCCGGCTTTCATGTAAAAGCAATCCTAGCGGCTAATTAGCCTCTGGACTGCTTTTACAAGCAGTGGGAGGGAATGCCCCCCCCGGATATAAAAAGCGCCATTGGGAAATTGGGAAAGCATTTTATCACACCGATCTTGGTGTGGTCAGATGCTTTGAGGGCAGAGGAAAAATCTAGGGTCTAGATGACCCCAGTTTTTTCAAAAAAAGAGTACCTGTCACTACCTATTGCTATCATAGGGGATATTTACATTCCCTGAGATAACAATAAAAATGATAAAAAAAAAAAAATACTTGGAAGGAACAATTTAAAAATAAAATAAAAAAGCAAAATTAATAATAAAAAAAAAAAAAAAAAAAAAAAGCACCCCTGTCCTGCCCTGCTCTTGCCCAAAGGCGAACGCAAGCGTCGGTCTGGCGTCATATGTAAACAGCAATTGCACCATGCATGTGAGGTATCACCGCGAAGGTCAGATCGAGGGCAGTAATTTTAGCAGTAGACCTCCTCTGTAAATCTACTGGGGTAACCTGTAAAGGCTTTTAAAGGCTTTTAAAAATGTATGTAGTTTGTTGCCAATGCGCGTTTGTGCGAAATTTTAAAGCATGTCGTGTTTGGTATCTATGTACTCGGCCTAAGATCATCTTTTTTATTTCATCAAACATTTGGGCAATATAGTGTGTTTTAGTGCATTAAAATTAAAAAAGTGTATTTTTTAACCCAAAAAATGCGTTTGAAAAATCGCTGCGCAAATACTGTGTAGAAAAAAAAATGCAACACCCACCATTTTAATCTGTAGGGCCTTTGCTTTAAAAATATATATAATGTTTGGGGGTTCAACATAATTTTCTTGCAAAAAAAAAAATGTTTTCATGTAAACAAAAAGTGTCAAAAATAGGATTTTTTACTCACCGTAAAATCCTTTTCTCTGAGTCCATGGACCGACACAGCTTCTCTATTGACAAAGTGGGTATTATCCGTTAATTAGGAGTGACTAGGCAGAAAAACTTGTAAAAAGTGTTGCATCACACCTTCTACAGTACCGCCCAGGGGGCGGACCCTCTGGGTATACCCTCTCAGTCTGCATCTTCGCAGATCAGTTCGTCAAAAAGCAGTACAAACTTAAAAGGAGGGGTGGGTGCTGTGTCGGTCCATGGACTCAGAGAAAAGGATTTTACGGTGTGTAAAAAATCCTATTTACTCTTTCGTCCATGGACCGACACAGCTTCTCTATTGACAAAGTGGGACGTCCCAAAGCAGTGTCAGAGAAAAAACGAGGGGTGGTAACAGCATAAAAATAAACTTCACCCCAAACACAAAACAGCACTCCTCCAACGGAGGAGTTGCAACTCTAAACAGCCGCTTGCAAAACCTTGCGGCCAAAAGAGGCATCCGAAGATGCACCTACATCAATTTTGTAGAATTTTGTAAAAAATTTTAGCGGACGACCAAGTCGCCGCTTTACATAATTGGGAAACAGACGCTTGCTGTCGGAAAGCCCAAGAGGCACCTATTGCCCTGTCAAATGCGCCGTGACAGGAAAGGGGGGCGCCTGACCCTTTAAGGCGTAAGCCTGGATTACTGTCGGATCCACCTAGAGATGGTGGCCGATGAGACTGCTTGGCCCTTCTTGGGACCAGCCACCGAAACAAACAGTGAGTCTGACTTCCGGAACAGGGAAGTAGCAGATAGGTATACTCTCAAAGCTCGAACAACGTCCAAGGAATGCAACGCCGACTCCTTAGGATTCGACGGCTGAGGACACAAGGATGGAAGTACAATGTCTTCGTTGAGATGAAAAGCCGAAACGACTTTCGGAAGAAAGGAAGGCTGCGGCCGCAGCACCACCTTATCCTTGTGGAAAATCAAATAGGGAGCCTTGCAGGACAAGGCTGCCAAGCTCAGAGACTCGTCTAACTGACGTAACAGCCATCAAAAAGACCACTTTCTGAGAAAGTGTCAACAGGGGAATATCTCTAATATTCTCAAACGGTGCCTTCTGAAGCACCGAGAGGACCAGGTTTAAGTCCCACGGAGGTAACGGGGGACGGACCGGAGGGGCCACATGTCGGACCCCCTGCACAAATGTACTCACGAGAGAGTGAGTCGCCAGGGGTCGCTGAAAAATGACAGCCAGGGCAGATATCTGTCCCTTAAATCGTACTTAGGGCAAGCCCTTGGTCCACCCCATGCTGCAAAAACAGCAGGATTCTGGAAACCAAATAGGTACGCGGATGCCATTTCATTTCCTCACACATGGAGATGTAGGCCCTCCAAGTGCGGTGATAGACCTTCCTAGAGGACGGTTTTCGAGCACTTCTCATCGTAGAGATTACTGAGTCTGACAGGCCCCGGTCTCTCAGTACCTGGTTCTCAACAGCCATGCCGTTAAAGCCAATGACTGTAAAGCAGGATGGAATATGGGACCTTGCGATAGCAGGTCCTTCCGTAGTGGTAGGCGCCAGGGGACGTCTGCTACCAGACGTACTAGATCGGCGTACCAAGGACGCTGAGGCCAATCTGGAGCGATTAGGATCATTAGAATTCCCTCTGCCTCCACTCTGCAGAGCAGAAAAGGAAGAAGCCTGAAGGGAGGGAAGGCATAGATTAGCCGATACTGACCCCACGATGCTACCAACGCGTCCGTTGCGTCTGCCCATGGGTCTCTTGACCGGGCCACAAATCTCAATACCTTCCGATTGAGTCGGGAAGCCAGAAGATCTACGTCTGGTGTGCCCCATCTTTGGCAGAGGAGTTGGAACACCTCCGGGTGTAAGGACCATTCTCCCTGGTCCAGCATCTGGCGGCTCAGGTAGTCCGCCTGCCAGTTTTCCACACCCGGAATGTACACGGCCGACAGTGCCGGTACGCTCCTCTCTGCCCACTTCAGGATGCGAGCGATCTCCGATGCTGCAGCTGAGCTTCTTGTTCCTCCTTGATGATTGACATATGCCACTGCTGTGGCGTTGTCTGACTGGATCCTGACTGGACGCCCTTGCAGCCTCTGAGACCATTTGAAGAGGCACAGCCTGATCGCCCGGATTACCAGGACATTGATCGGCAGGAGGGCTTCCTCTGGGGTCCAGCGACCTTGCGCCGACTGAACACCCCAGACTCCCCCCCCAACCTGTAAGGCTGGCGTCCGTCGTGATCACTATCCAGTAAACCGGAAGAAATGACTTCCCGGCCATTTGAGCCGGTGCTGTCAGCCACCATACCAGGGATCTCCTGACTAAGTGGCTCCCTCGGATTTGATAATCCAGAGATGATGGACATCTGTTCCATCTGGACAGAACTTCCTTCTGTAACACTCGAGTGTGGTATTGAGCATATGGAACCGCCTCGAAGGAGGCTACCCTGAGGCCCAACACTCGCATGCAAAAATCGGAGTGACGACCAATTCCTGGAAGTCAGCTGCCGTACTGCAGCCCGGAGGGTCTGCAACTTCTCCACAGGGAGGAATACCTTTGCCTCTGAAGAATCCAGAATCAACCCCAGGTACCCTAGGCATTGAGTGGGCACCAATACTGACTTTTGCGTGTTTAGTATCCAACCACAGTCTCGAAGAGTCTGACAGGTAATGGACACGCTTACCTCTAATTCTGAGCTTGAAGGGGCCTTCAGCAGAAGGTCGTATAAGTAGCCTGTGATAGCGATACCCCGCTGTCTTAGAAGTGCCAGAATCGGAGCGAGCACCTTGGTGAACGTCCTGGGTGCTGAGGCAAGGCCCAACGGGAGGGCCACAAACTGGTAGTGGTCCTTCCCGATAGCAAATCGCAGAAACCTCTGGTGTCTGGAGTATATGGGGACATGCAGGTATGCGTCCTTGATGTCCAAGGAGGCCAGAAAGTCCCCCGGATGGAGAGCCGTGACTACAGATCGAACCGACTCCATCCGAAAACTTTGTACCTTCACAAAGCAATTGAGGGCTCTGAGATCCAAGCTTGGACGAACCCCCTCCTTCTTCGGCACAATGCACAGATTTGAGTAAAAACTAGGCTTGTGCACAACGGAAAAATTCGTTCCGTTTCGGTTCGTTTCTTTCCGGTCCTGTTGATTCGTAATCATTCGTAATTTTGCTAGACGGGATTTTTCGTGTTCGGACTCATTCGTATTTTTGCAAGCGACATTTTTCGTTGATTTTTTTGTTGCTTTATAATTCGTACTTTCGGTAGAGTACGTTGTTTTTCGTTGATTCTGGACACAACTTCTACTTTCGTAACTTTTTTTGGGTTCGTTGATTCGTAATTTTCTGTGTCTCTCTCACGACGACGCTGACTATTATGCCTAATGTGCTTCGAATGGATTTGTACTTTTCGAAATACATAGCGGTTATTTGTAACGATTCGAAATCTCGTATTTTACTTTCGTTTTTTACATGCGGCTATAGCCTCCGCCCCTGTACACCATTTTGAGAGGGTTCAGCACGGTGAGGGAGAAGCAGAGAGCAGAGCAGAGTGTTATTGTGCTTCGAATGGATTAGAAATCTCGTATTTTACTTTCGTTTTTTACATGCGGCTATAGCCTCCGCCCCTGTACACCATTTTGAGAGGGAGTTCAGCACGGTGAAGGAGAAGCAGAGAGCAGAGCAGAGTGAGTGTTATTGTGTTTCCAATGGATTTGTACATTCGTAAGTTTTTTCATAACGAATTATGCCGAAGACATTCGGGCATTCGCTATTTTGCGGTATAATTTATTTCGGATTCGGTTTTATTCGTAATTGCTTTGTTCGGAAATTCGAATGCTTCCGAATGTCCGAAAGTTGCTAAATTCGGACGAATTTCGATTCGTTACGAAACGAATTGCACAAGCCTAGTAAAAACCCCGTTCCAGTTCTGGAACTGGAATAACTACCCCGCGTTTCAGTAGACCCTGGACCGCCCCCTACAGGGCCTCCCAACGGGTCGGTAGTAGCTGGAGATTGGAGGTGTTGAATCTGTCTGGTGGACAAGAGAGAAAGTCTATCTTGTAGCCTGAGGAGATTACTTCGCAAACCCACCTGTCGGAGATTAGTGCTGTCCACTGAGTCGCGAATTTGCGAAGACGTCTCCCCACCCGAGAGCTGGGTGGGGGTGGACCTTCATGCGGACGCAAATTTGTCCGCAGGTTTATTGGGCATGCGGGACCAGGGACGCTTTTGTCCTTGGGCAGGCGCTTTATCGGCCTGGGGTCTTTTCCCTGTCGCCCTAGGGGGACGAAAAAACCACTTGCGTGCAGTAAAGGAGGGCCCTTGCCCTTGGCGTGGCCCCTTACCCTTGCTAATTTGGGGAAGCAAAGTGCTTTTACTTCCTGTGGCATCCTTGATGATGTCATCCAGAGAAGCCCCAAAAAGTCTGTCGCCCTTAAAAGGCAGATCCAACAGGGCTTTCTTGGAAGTCTGGTCCGCAGACCAGCCTTTTAGCCAGATCAGGCGGCGTATTGCTACTGCATAAACCAAAGTTTTAGACAGCAGGGGAATAGTATTCATGTCTGACTCGCAGACAAACCTAAGGCCCTGGACCAACAGGTCGGCCAATGTTATCTCATCAGGAGGAGCATCTCGCTCCTTAACCCCTGGAGTAGCAATCTTGCCCATTCAGTAAGTGTGTGAGACACTAGGGCCCCCGCCAATGCCGGGCGTACTGCCGAGCCTACCACTGAGTATAGGTAGCAAGCGAGTGCTTCAGCCTTCTTATCCACAGGGTCCTTGAAAACAGGAGCCCCTTCTACAGGAATTGTGGTGGCTCTATTAAGTCTGGACACCGGAGGGTCCACTATAGGGGGGAGAGGTCCATTTCTTCAGAAAACGCTCCTCAAAAGGGGTACCGTACCGCAAACCTCTTTGGGGCTGTAAAGACCCTCAGTGGGTTCTCCCATTCCTTGTATAAGAGTTTATCAAAAGACACACAAGGGAACACCTTAGCAGTGCGGGCAGGTCTATGAAACCCAAGTGGACCGGAGTCTCTGCTGCTTCTGCAGTATTTTCCAATTTTAGCATATCCCGAACTGCAGTAATAAGGTCAGATACCAAAGCCGTCTCGCGTACTGACCTGGACTTTGAGTCATTCTCACTGTCCGGTCACGGTCTGCAGTCTCTGATGCGTCAGAATCTGGGCCCCGAGCCGTAGCTGGACCTGGTTCTGCACCAGAATTATCCCCAGAAGCTTGCAGGGGATGGGGCGTTTACTACCCCCTGTATTCCCGTGTGCTGCTTCCACCCTGGCAGCAAACGCCTCTAGGATTGCAGTCATAGCGTTCATAGACACCTCAGGGGCACCAGCTGCTAAATCTGGTGTTTCAGGGGAGAAGACATCTGGCTCAGATGCCATGCTAACCACACGCTGACACTCACAGGGCTCCAGGCAAGATATCAATAGGCCACCCTCCTGTGCTGCAGAGAGGCCGGGTCACCCAGAGGACTCACCACCCTGGATAGGTACTGCTATG
Source organism: Rana muscosa (assembly GCA_029206835.1). Classification (NCBI taxonomy): domain Eukaryota; kingdom Metazoa; phylum Chordata; class Amphibia; order Anura; family Ranidae; genus Rana; species Rana muscosa. The sequence goes on from CM055116.1 coordinate 737,201,935, forward strand.
CTGCGCCTGTGATGCTGTCCCCCTGCTGCTGTGTCAGTCTGCTTCTTTTATCAGCACTTCCTGTGTGAATTTTCGCGCCAGTGTAATGCACCCTAGAGGCTGGAGGCTCTCGAAAAATGGTTGCCAAAAACGTCTGTATGGAAGATAATGTGGGCTCTAAGAAAATGGCCGCCGACAGAAGATAGAGGTCAAGCAGCCATAGCCCACAAAAAGATGGCCGCCGAACGGCAATATCTGCATACAGGGTGGACAAACATGGCCGCCGATCAGCTGATAGGGGCCAGTGGGTGTGGCCTAACCACAGGAAGATGGCCGCCGGGCAGTCACAAGAGGCCAAACTTGGCATGGACCACCTCAAAATGGCCGCCGACAGCATGGAGGAGGAAGGACACAAACACAGGTAAGAAAAAATGACATTTCTTTTAAATGTTAGTTACAGCCAGCCCCGCTCCAGCGGGACCCCCTAGGTGACCCCCAGCACCCAGCAACCTTTAGCTAGAAGCCCAGGGAGGAGGGAAAGGCAGGGAGAGAGGGAAGAAAGGGGCCACAACCACTTACTTGATCTCTCCAGGAATGTCCAGCTAAATCACCCAGCCGAGGCAGGGGAGTTTTACTTACCTATCCTGCATGTATTCTGCTGGAAGACATTCCAAACAGATCATCGTCCGCACACGGAAGGTGACTGTTGGCCAGGCATGCTGTGATTGGACCCAGAAGGGACGATCATATGTATGCCCTGGAGCATGACGCTCACCGGACAGGCTGCTGCGACTCGGCCGTAAGGTCAGCCGAAGCTGAGCGGTCCGATGCAAGCCTTGGAGCGTAAGCTCACCGGTCAGGCTGCTGCGACTCGGCCGTAAGGTCAGCCGAAGCTGAGCGGTCCGATGCAGGCCCTGGAGCTTAAGCTCACCGGCCACCCGTGGAGCGACGGGCATGTCGTGGAAAACCCAGCACGTAGCTAGGGTCGGCACACGCTCGATGGCCGAAACTGGGGAGACTACAAGGATCGAGGATCCAGCCTGTCACCCAGTCGGCAGTTGATCGAAGATCGCAGGAAACAACAAATGTAGCAAAAAAAATAAAATATATATATATATATATCTTTTTTCCCCGGACCAATGGGCCCGAAGGGAGCCATGTCCTACTCCTTGCTAGACAGAAAAAAACTGATCTGCGAAGATGCAGACTGAGAGGGTATACCCAGAGGGTCCGCCCCCTGGGCGGTACTGTAGAAGGTGTGATGCAACACTTTTTACAAGTTTTTCTGCCTAGTCACTCCTAATTAACGGATAATACCCACTTTGTCAATAGAGAAGCTGTGTCGGTCCATGGACGAAAGAGTAAAGGGCTTTGTCTTCAAGTGGTTAGAAGAGTGGATGTAAGCTTCCTAATGTTGTGTATAAAATGCCAGAACAGTTCAAAACCCCCCCAAATGACCCCATTTTGGAAAGTAGACACCCCAAGCTATATACTGAGAGGCATGTCGAGTCCATGGAATATTTTATATGTTGACACAAGTTGCGGAAATACGACATTTTTTTTTTTTTTTTTTGCACAAAGTTGTCACTAAATGATATATTGCTCAAACATGCCATGGGCATATTTGGAATTACACCCCAAAATACATTCTGTTGCTTCTCCTGAGTACGAGGATACCACATGTGTGAGACTTTTTGGGAGCCTAGCCGCGTACGGGACCCCAAAAACCAAGCACCGCCTTCAGGCTTTCTAAGGGTGTAAATTTTTGATTTCACTTCTCACTGCCTATCACAGTTTCGGAGGCCATGGAATGTACTACTTTAATGTGACTTCAATGCCATAGACTGCAATGTAAACTCTCAAAAGTTGGAGCTTAACCACTTGAGACCCGCGCTATAGCCGAAAGACGGCTGCAGCGCGGCTCTTAAGTGCCGGGTGGACGTCCCCAGGATGTCCTGGTTTGTTTACATCCTGCCGCGCTGCCGAGGGCGCGCAGCAGGGAACAGCTGTGCGCGCCGCATCACGTGATGCCGATGCGCATGCCTGGCAGCTGCGATGTCCGCCAGGTACATGTGATCGGCTTTTACAGGGGCAGGACGTGGATCTCTGTCCTGTCAGGGAGAGAGGAGACCGATGCTGTGTCCCTTGTACATAGGGACACAGATCAGTCACCTCCCCCAGTCAGTCCCCTCCCCCACACAGTAAGAAACACTAATAGGGAACATATTTAACCCCTTGATCGCCCTCTAGTGTTAACCCCTTCCCTGCCAGTCACATTTATACAGTAATCAGTGCATTTTTATAGCACTGTTCGTTGTATAAATGTGAATGGTCCCAAAATGGTGTCAAAAGTGTCCGATCTGTCCGCCGCAATATCGCAGGCCTGACAAAAATTGCAGATCGCCGCCATTACTAGTAAAAAATAAAAAATAATAAAAATGTCATAATTCTATCCCCTATTTGTAGGCGCTATAACTTTTGCGCAAACCAATCACTATACACTTATTTACCAAAAATAAATAGAAGAAAACGTATCGGCCTAAACTGAGAAAAAAAAAAATTTAAAAATTGGGATATTATTATAACAAAAAGTAAAAAAATATTGAGTTTTTTTTCAAAATTTTCTGTCTTTTTTTGTTTATAGCGCAAAAAATAAAAACCGCAGAGGTGATCAAATACCACCAAAACAAAGCTCTATTTGTGGGAAAAAAAATTATAAAAGTATTATTAGTATTATTTGGGCACAGTGTTGTATGACCGCGCAATTGTCATTCAAAGTGCATCAGCGCTGAAAGCTGAAAATTGGTCTGGGTACGAAGGGGGTTTAAGTGCCCAGTAAGGAAGTGGTTAATGTTATCAATGAGACAGTTGTGCAACAGTCAAAGACTTTGGAGTCGCACAAATATGAATGGAGCCCTAAATAAGAATGAGGTTTGGGTTCACCGCTACCATGGGCAAATCTTGCGTGTTTGAGGTTCATGGTCCCAGCAAACCACTGTGGAAATTCATTGGGCAAAATTCTATGTAGTCATAATGCACTGCATGGCATTTTAACTAAGGTCAGCTGGCTTAGAAGGACCAATAATGATAATAATAATATATATGTACCGTATATACTCGAGTATAAGCCGACCCAAGTATAAGCAGAGGACCTAATTTTACCACAAAAAATGGGAAAACATATTGACTCGAGTATAAGCCTAGGGTGAGAATGCAGCAGCTACTGTAAGCGGAAAAGAGGGTCAACAATGCCCATTTGCACGCCTCACTGTGCCAATTTGCAACCTCACTGTGCCATACCTCACTGTGCCCATTGCAGTCTCACTGTGCCCATTGCAGTCTCACTGTGCCCATTGCAACCTCACTGTGCCATACCTCACTCTGTGCCATACCTCACTCTGTGCCCATTGCAGTCTCACTGTGCCCGAGTACCTGAATTCTTGACAGGCATCCATTTTTTAAAAGTCGCGGCTTCCTCCTGGCGTTCCGTTCCGTGATAGGCATTTGACACTGTGTTCCGCCTATCACGGAGGTCCTCTCATCCTCGGACTCAGTTTCCCAGCAGACACTGTGTTCAGTGTTCCGCCAATCACGGACATTCTTTCATCCTCGGACAAGAGGACGTCCGTGATTGGCGGAACTCTGAACACAGTGTCTGCTGGGAAACTGTCCGAGGATGAGAGGACCTCCGTGATAGGCACAGTGTCAAATGCCTATCATGGAACGGAACGCCAGGAGGAAGCCGCGACTTTAAAAAAAATGGACGCCTGTGAAGAATTCAGGTACACTGACTCGAGTATAAGCCGAGGGGGGTATTTTCAGCCCTATAAAAAGGCCTGAAAAACTTGGCTTATACCGAGTATATACGGTATATATATATATTGTGACAGCAGGAAGGTAAAGTCACCTGGTTGCATCCAGGGGGGTAGATATATTTCTCCCAGATTCAGGCTTTATGCCGACTTATACAACTAGGGAGTTGATGAAGCCCAGCTGAGTCTAGTGGGCTCATGAATGACTCATACCTCTAGGGAGAGTGCTGGGCGTCGTGAGACAGGGAGTTGATGAGACCAGCTGAAGCTTGTCAGCTCATTTAGGCCTCTATAAGAACTCCCAGCTTCATTAGATGTTAGCTCATGCCTGGAACCAGACCTGTGTGGACTGTCTAGGGAGAGTGAACCCCTGTGCGGTGAGGCAAAGCCTGTGTGGCTATTTGTTTGGACTTTTACTAAACCAGGGACTTAGGGACTAGGACAGCACCAGGCTGATCCCAGTTGTTAGTTTAGGAAACCTGCATGTTTAGTCAGAGGTCAAACTGACCAGGATTTATTTTGTTTGTTTCTTTTTGGCTTTGCTGTGTTTTTGTCACTGTACATAGAGAAATAAACCGCACCTTTTGATTTTGAAAACCACAACCTCCGTCTGCTGGCCCTGTTTTTGTGTGGGGAGCCCAACCAGGGGGTCACACACACCCGCTACCGAGTTAACCCCCTCACAGTTGGTGGAGAATGCGGGCAGTTTTTTTTAAGCCAGCATGGAGGAGATACTGAAACAGCTGGCTCTAGCAAATGCCAATCAACAGCAGACAAATGCAGGTTTGCAAAGGAGCCTTGCAGCCCAGCAGCAAGCTCATCAACAATCCCAGCAGCAATCTGAGGCCCGCTTCATAGACCTGTTACAGAAGCAAGAGCAGAGACTACAACAAATGGAAGCAGTAATGCAGCAACGTCCGCAGACCAGTGAGGAAAGCCGTCCCACTAATACCGCGTCCTTTGGGGTGAGTCGTTTATTGACAAAAATGACTGGAGAGGATGATCCAGAGGTATTTTTGACCACATTTGAAAGGACTGCTGAAAGAGAAAAGTGGCCTGAGGAGCAGTGGGCTGGACTGGTGGCTCCTCTGTTAACTGGTGAATCGCAGAAGGCTTACTATGACCTAGAGCCTGACCAAGCAAAAGACTATGTGATGCTAAAAGCTGAAATATTGGCAAGGCTGGGTGTCACCCTGGCTGTCCGGGCTCAGCGTGTGCATAACTGGACTTTCCAGCTTGGAAAACCCCCCAGGTCTCAAATGTATGATCTCATTCACCTGAGCAGGAAGTGGCTACAGCCAGAGACTTTGTCCGCACCAGAGATTGTGGAACGTGTTGTAATGGATCGGTTTTTGAGAGCTCTTCCTACTGCCATCCAAAAGTGGGTAAGCCATGGAGACCCAGAGACGGCCGGTGGTCTTGTGGATCGTGTAGAGAAATACTTGGCTACAGAGAACCTGACGGCCTCTTCCAGAGACACTCGGACTTTCCACCCTAAGACCAGACCATCCCCAGGGGCGGATAAGAGGATTCCAAGGGGTGAGGGTGGAGAGAGTGAGAGGGTGGGAGCTCTACCCCAAGTTTGGCGAGAACAGCCTGGGAAATCAGCGGCTCAAGAGGCCGCAAGAAGGATCGTTTGCTACCGCTGCCGGCAAGCGGGACATATTGCAGCCAATTGCCCGGTTGTGGAGGAACCCATGCAGTGTGACTTTCTGACGGGCAGACGTCAGTCGCTGTGTGCGACAGTCGCATGCACTGCCATTCGAGGAACTGAGAAACATTTATGCAAAATGTGTATTAATGGTAGAAATGTTGTGGTATTACTGGATTCAGGTAGCCTTGTGACCCTGATAAAGGCTGAATTAGTTAAAACAGAGGTCTCTGGGAATAGCAAGGTAGCTGTTATTTGTGTGCATGGGGACACCCGAGAGTATCCAGTGACTACAGTGTGTTTCGAGACCCCCAAAGGTACCCTCTCTCATCCAGTGGGCTTAGTATCTCAGTTACCGCATGACGCCATTGTGGGAAGGGATTTTCCGAAGTTCTGGGAACTGTGGGATGATCCTGAGCCCCCCACTGGTGCCCCTATGTACCAGGAATGTGATAGCCAGAACTCCTCTGAGAGTGGTGAGGACTCTCCAGAATTTCCCTTGTCAGTATTTGCAGGGGAGACTCAAGAAACTGGAGAGGAGCCCACCTCCTCAGACGAAAACCTACCGTCTGTGGAGTTTTCTGATCTGGAGGTTCACAGGGAAAATTTTGCCACAGAACAGTTAAAAGACCCCGCCCTAATAAAGGCACGGGAAAACGTAGTGGAAATAGATGGCGAGTTAGTGAACCCAGATAATACCTGCACTTACCCATACTTCAGCGTAGAGAAGGACCTACTGTATCGGGTGGCAAAAAGGGCAGAAGAAACCGTTGAGCAGCTGGTGGTGCCCAAACCTTACAGGAAGTTGGTGTTGGAGTTGGCCCATGGGCACATTCTTGGAGGTCATCTGGGGACAGAGAAAACCAGAGAGAGGGTATTACAGAGATTCTATTGGCCTGGGGTGATGAAGGACATAGAAAATTATTGTTCCTCCTGCCCTGTGTGTCAGAGGTCGGCCCCGATGCCACATTTCCGTAGCCCGCTGGTCCCTCTACCCATCATTGAGGTCCCGTTTGAGAGAATCGCAATGGATTTGGTAGGTCCTATAATCAAGTCCGCTAGGGGGCACCAGTACATATTGGTTATAATGGACTATGCCACCCGTTATCCAGAAGCGATCCCTCTCAGAAATACCTCGGCCAAAACCATAGCCAAAGAGCTATCTCTTGTTTTTAGCCGGGTGGGTATTTGTAAAGAACTGCTTACGGACCAAGGTACACCCTTTATGTCCCGGGTTATGAAAGAGCTGTGTAAATTGCTCAAAGTGACGCAATTGCGTACATCTGTGTATCACCCCCAAACCGATGGGCTGGTGTCATGGATATGCATTAATGTCTGTCTGCCATCTTACCTTCCTCCTCATGTGTTCATCTAGAGACCAGACCTCCTTCACCTGGCTTCCTTTATAATCTCCTCCCAGCCTGACTCCACCCCAGGCCCTATCACTGAACACTATATTAACCTGTGCACTGCAAGCCTGCTTTGCTGATCAACGTGTTTGTTAGGCATTGTGTGTTTGGGTTCCTGCCTGCCGTGTGCTACGTCTGTCTCTCTGTTACGTTATTGGCTTGTCCCCGACCATCCCTGTCTGCTCGTGACCCTTGACCTTCGGCTCGTTCTTCGTTATCCTTGTCTGCTTGTGGCCCCTGACCTTCGGCTTGTTATTCGGTTCTCTCTATCGTGTGCTGCTGCTTCCCCTTATCCTACGGGGCGTGAGCTAGGAAACTCCAGGGGCCGCGACCTGGTCCCAGCCTGCAGCGTAACATCCTCACCACTAGAGGCCCTGGAGAAGACCAGCTGGGTCTTAGACTCCGCGCCCTGGGGAATCTTGGCTCTCGCTTCCGTTGGGATCCCGGTTGTGCTCCTCTGGTCCCGCTTTCCACAACCACCCAGTTTCCTATCCACAGAAGCCAGCCATAGGGTTCACTACCTCGCGGTGCACTCCTGTCCCCCTACGGTGTGCATCTGTCACCTGGCCACAGGTGACCCTGACAGTTTGATCAGCCATGAACCCGGCTGACATCCCGCTTCCCGCGGATGATCCATTGCAGGGCATAGTTCGCAGACTTGAGACCCAGGAATCAAATCAGACCCAGGTGATGCGATTCCTCCAGGATCTGGCTTCTCGATTCGAGCAGCTTCAGGTCTCCTTGGGAACCCCGAATCCGCAACCCCAAGTACAACCAGCGGCTGTACCTATCGCACCAGTCGCAGCCTCACACTCACTAAGATTGCCAGCTCCGTTCCGTTTCTCTGGGGACTCCAAGGCCTGCAGGGGGTTTCTCAGCCAATGCACTATTCATTTTGAGCTTCAGCCTCAAAGCTTCCTATCTGACCGGGCTAAGGTAGCCTATATCATTTCCCTCCTCTCCGGTGAAGCTTTGGCCTGGGCTGCCCCCCTGTGGGAGAGGAACGATCCGGTGGTTTCCAGTCTGTCCGAATTCTTGAAGCTCTTTCGTAATATCTTCGAAGAGCCGGCTCGGGCTTCTTCAGCGGCTAGTGCTGTCTTACGTCTTCGCCAAGAATCTAGTTCAGTGGGGCAATATGCTCTTCAGTTCCGTATCCACACAGCTGAATTGAGCTGGAATAATGAGGCCCTGGTCGCTACCTTTTTACATGGCCTCTCTGACCGAGTGAAAGACGAATTAGCGGGAAGAGCCATTCCCGTCAGTCTGGACGATGTAATTTCATTATGCAACCAGATCGACATTCGTTTTCAAGAGAGGTCCTTAGAAAAAAGACGCCAGCACTCTCTGGGTCCTAGCCAGTCTGAGCTCCCCTCCCTTCATTCCGTGGAGCATCCTCTACCTGCTGAAGAACCTATGCAGCTGGGCCGGACCAGACTAACCCCCGAAGAACGTGCTAGGCGCAGAACTCTGGGCTTGTGCCTCTATTGTGGGGGCAAGGGTCATTTTCGTGACTCCTGCTCGCTTCGTCCGGGAAACGCTCGGGTCTAATACATTTGGAAGGTGGAGTATTGGACCCAGAAACATCACCTTCTCGCCTGCTCTTGCCGGTGTCCCTTCATGTAGGCACTTCTCCTCAGTCAACCCTTGCATACCTGGATTCCGGGGCTGCCGGCAATTTCATGGATTGGAGAACTGCTTCTTCTATGAAGCTTACCCTTTCACCTCTCACTACCCCATTGGTAGTCTCGGCAATTGATGGCACTGTTCTCCCAGGGGGCCCTATTCGCTTCCAGACGCTACCCATTAGGATGTCGGTAGGGATTCTCCACCAGGAGTGGATATCCTTTCTTATTCTACCCAAGGCCTCTACCCCAGTTGTATTGGGCCTCCCTTGGCTACAGCTCCACTCTCCACATGTGGACTGGGTCTCTGGGCAGATCCTGGCCTGGGGTTCCTCATGTTTCTCGTCGTGTCTTCTCAAGGTGACCCCCAAGGAGAGTCTTCCGGTTGCTGCCACTTCTGTTTCTTCTGATCTTCCCGCCGCATACAGCGATTACCGGGATGTGTTCTGTAAAAAATCAGCTGAGGTGCTTCCTCCCCACAGGTCTTTTGACTGTGCTATTGATCTTGTCCCCGGAGCAACTCTACCCAGGGGTCGTACCTACCCTCTGTCCATCCCAGAGACCCAGGCCATGTCGGAGTATGTAGCAGAGAATCTGGAGAGAGGGTTCATCCGGAAATCCTCATCGCCTGCAGGGGCAGGGTTCTTTTTTGTTGCCAAAAAGGATGGTACCTTAAGACCCTGCATCGATTATCGGGGTTTAAATGCGGTTACTATTAAAAATCGATACCCCTTACCCTTAATATCTGAGCTATTCGATAGGTTGAAGGGTGCCTCCATTTTCACCAAGTTGGATCTCAGAGGCGCGTACAATCTCATTCGAATACGGGAGGGTGACGAATGGAAGACTGCATTTAACACTAGAGACGGGCATTACGAATATCTGGTGATGCCTTTTGGTCTGTGTAATGCTCCAGCCGTGTTTCAAAACTTTGTCAATGAAATCTTCAGAGATCTGCTGTACCAGTTTGTTGTCATCTATCTGGATGACATTCTGATCTTTTCTGAAAATCTGCTCGTCCACAGAAACCATGTCCGCACTGTACTTCAACGTCTTAGAGAGAACAATCTCTATGCCAAGCTGGAGAAATGTTCCTTTGAATGTTCTGAGGTCCTGTTTTTGGGGTGCTTTGTCTCATGTTCGGGGCTTCGTATGGACCCTGGGAAGGTCTTGGCTATCACCAACTGGCCTCTTCCTGCTAGCCTCAAGGCCACACAGCGCTTTCTTGGCTTCACTAATTATTATAGGCAGTTCATAAGGAATTACTCTTCCATTGCCGCGCCTATTATCGCTTTGACCAAGAAGGGTGTGAATGCCAGAGACTGGCCTCCCGAAGCTGTCTCTGCATTTCACAACCTGAAACAGGCCTTTGTTTCTGGCCCCCTCTTGAGGAGACCAAATCCTGGGAATGCATTTTTTATTGAAGTGGACGCTTCCTCAATGGGGGTGGGAGCTGTGCTTCTTCAAATCTTTGAGAAGAGACGCCAACCATGTGCGTTCTTCTCCAAAAAAAATTCTCAGGCAGAGAGGAATTATGCCATCGGTGATCGGGAACTTCTCGCAATTAAATTGGCGTTAGAGGAGTGGCGTCATCTCTTGGAGGGTTCCCCTCACTCCATAACGATCTTTACCGATCACAAGAATTTACAGTATCTACAGAATGCTAAACGTCTGAATCCTAGACAGGCCAGGTGGAGTCTCTTCTTTGCCCGTTTTAATTTCACGATTACCTACAAACCTGGTTCCTGCAACGGTCGGGCTGATGCGCTCTCTAGGTCATTTGACACTTTGGACGAGGAGTCCGCCCCTGAACCTGAGCCGATCATTCCCACCTCATGCATTGTTGCCCACTCTACCACCCTGAAGTCTAAAATTCCGCCTGGTAAGACCTTTGTCCCCACTGAGCTAAGAGCTAAGATCCTTCGTTGGGGACATGATTCCAAGGTGGCAGGGCATTCTGGATTCCTCCGGTCCTTCCTACTCATCAGTCGTCACTACTGGTGGCCTAATCTCCGCTCAGACGTCAAAGACTACGTTAAAGCTTGTCATGTCTGTGCTCAGTCCAAATCCTCCACACAAGCTCCTGCTGGTCTCCTCATGCCCTTGCCTATTCCTAAGGAACCCTGGGCCCATATTGCCATGGATTTTATCACCGATCTCCCACTGTCTGAGAATAATACAGTCATTTGGGTGGTAATCGATCGATTCTCCAAGATGGCTCATTTTGTTCCTCTTCCTGGTCTTCCTTCTGCCCCTGCCTTGGTTCCCATTTTCATTCGAGAAATTCTCCGCCTACATGGGGTCCCTTCTCATATTGTTTCCGACAGGGGAGTCCAATTCACGTCTCGTTTTTGGAGAGCCTTTTGCAAATCCCTCAATATTGTCTTGGATTTTTCTTCTTCTTACCATCCCCAATCCAATGGACAGACTGAGAGGGTTAATCAGGAGTTAGAGGTCTTTCTTCGCACCTTTGTGTCTTCTCACCATGACGATTGGTCCTCTCTACTCCCGTGGGCAGAATTCTCCCATAACAATCATGTGAATACCAGTTCGCAGAAGACACCCTTTTTCACAGTTTATGGAAAACACCCTCAACTTCCTCTTCCTATGATCTGTTCTCCAGACATTCCAGCTTTGGCTTCGGTTCAGGAGTCTCTCAATTCCGTTTGGGGTCACGTTCATGATTCCCTCCGGGCAGCTGCTGAAAAATTCAAAGGCTTTGCCGACCGCCGCAGGCGTAAACCGCCTTCTCTTCAGCCAGGGGACAAAGTCTGGCTCTCTACCAGGAACATCAAGCTCCGAGTTCCTTCTCTGAAGTTTGCTCCACGATTCATCGGTCCATACACGGTAACTGCTAAACTGAATCCGGTTTGTTTCAAACTCCAGATTCCTAAGAGCCTTAAAATCACTAACTCCTTTCATGTTGCTCTTCTAAAGCCTTTAGTCCTCAATAAATTCTCTCGTCCTCTTCCTACCGTGGCGCCTGTCTCGGAGGATAATCAGGAGTACGAGATCAGTCAAATTCTGGACTCCCGACTCTGTAAAGGCGTTCTTCAGTACCTCGTTCATTGGAAAGGGTTTGGTCCTGAGGAGAGGTCTTGGATCACTGCATCTGAGGTCTTTGCACCTCGTCTGTTAAAGGAGTTTCATCTGAAGTTTCCCTCTAAACCTGGGCCCAGGCGGGGAAGGGGGAGGCCTCGTAAGAGGGAGGGTACTGTCATGGATATGCATTAATGTCTGTCTGCCATCTTACCTTCCTCCTCATGTGTTCATCTAGAGACCAGACCTCCTTCACCTGGCTTCCTTTATAATCTCCTCCCAGCCTGACTCCACCCCAGGCCCTATCACTGAACACTATATTAACCTGTGCACTGCAAGCCTGCTTTGCTGATCAACGTGTTTGTTAGGCATTGTGTGTTTGGGTTCCTGCCTGCCGTGTGCTACGTCTGTCTCTCTGTTACGTTATTGGCTTGTCCCCGACCATCCCTGTCTGCTCGTGACCCTTGACCTTCGGCTCGTTCTTCGTTATCCTTGTCTGCTTGTGGCCCCTGACCTTCGGCTTGTTATTCGGTTCTCTCTATCGTGTGCTGCTGCTTCCCCTTATCCTACGGGGCGTGAGCTAGGAAACTCCAGGGGCCGCGACCTGGTCCCAGCCTGCAGCGTAACATCCTCACCACTAGAGGCCCTGGAGAAGACCAGCTGGGTCTTAGACTCCGCGCCCTGGGGAATCTTGGCTCTCGCTTCCGTTGGGATCCCGGTTGTGCTCCTCTGGTCCCGCTTTCCACAACCACCCAGTTTCCTATCCACAGAAGCCAGCCATAGGGTTCACTACCTCGCGGTGCACTCCTGTCCCCCTACGGTGTGCATCTGTCACCTGGCCACAGGTGACCCTGACAGCTGGTTGAAAGATTCAACAAAACCCTAAAACAAATGTTGAAGAAAGTGGTGGATAGAGATGGAAAGGATTGGGACTGTCTACTTCCTTATTTGATGTTTGCTATTAGGGAGGTGCCCCAATCCTCTACGGGATTCTCCCCCTTTGAGTTACTGTATGGGAGACACCCAAGAGGGCTGTTGGATATTGCCAAGGAAACTTGGGAAAGTGAGAGTTCTCCCCACAGGAGTGTGATTGAGCATGTCGCCCTGATGCAAGATCGAATTGCACAGGTAATGCCCATCGTGAAGGAACATTTGGCCCAAGCGCAGTTGGCACAGCAGAGAGTGTACAACCGTGGAGCAAAGACCCGTACCTTTTCCCCGGGGGATAGGATATTGGTACTTGTCCCTACGGTTGAAAGTAAATTCCTTGCCAAATGGCAAGGCCCCTACGAGATAATGGAAAAAGTGAGCGAAGTGAATTACAAGGTCAGACAACCAGGAAGGCGAAAGCCCGAACAGATATATCACGTTAATCTGTTGAAAGCCTGGAGGGATAGAGAGTCCCTAGTCGCAGAAACTTGGTCACCAGCTCAAACTGGTTGCGTGATTCCGGAGGTTGGAATAGCAGCCACCTTGTCACAACCCCAACAACAGGAGGTTAAGGAGTTTGTGCTTCGCAACAAGGAGGTGTTCTCTGAGCTGCCGGGACAAACATCTGGGGTAGAGCATGATATTATTACCCCGCCCGGTGAAAGGGTGAAGTTAAAACCCTATCGGATCCCAGAGGCCCGACGGGAGGCAATACGGGAGGAAGTACAGAAAATGCTGAACTTAGGGGTGATAGAGGAGTCCCAAAGTGATTGGTCTAGTCCCATTGTGTTGGTGCCTAAACCGGATGGGAGCTGGCGATTTTGTAACGATTTTCGTCAGTTGAACAAAGTTACAAAATTTGACACCTACCCCATGCCACGTATAGATGAGTTGATCGACCGGCTGGGAACAGCCCGATACATGACGACTCTTGACCTCACAAAAGGGTATTGGCAAATTCCCCTGGCCAAGTCGGCCAAAGAGAAAACCGCATTTGTAACCCCAGACGGGGCGTTCCAATATAAGAGAATGCCGTTCGGGTTACAGAATGCGCCGGCCACATTCCAGCGGAAAATGGACCAGATACTGAGGCCCCATCGGAAGTATGCTGCGGCTTACCTGGATGACGTAATTGTCCATAGCACAGATTGGGCCTCACATCTGCCAAAAGTGCAAGCAGTCCTAGACTCTATCCGGGAAGCGGGGTTTATGGCTAACCCCAAGAAGTGTACCATTGGGCAGGAGGAGGCCAAATATCTTGGGTACACCATTGGCAGGGGAGTAATAAAACCCCAACTCAACAAAGTCGAGGCCATCCAGAGTTGGCCACGTCCCAACAGCAAGAAGCAGGTACGAGCCTTTCTGGGAATCGCGGGTTATTATCGGCGCTTCATTCCCCACTTTGCTTCTAAGGCTGTGCCCCTAACCAACCTGACGAAAGGGAAAGGGTCGGTCATGATTAAATGGACCCCCGAGGCTGAGGCAGCATTCCAATTCTTGAAACAAGCCTTATGTAGCCAGCCAGTGTTGTACTCACCCGACTTCTCTAAAGACTTTGTCGTACAAAGTGATGCGTCAGATGTGGGGTTAGGAGCAGCATTGTCCCAGGTCTGGAACGGGGAAGAGCACCCAGTCATTTACCTCAGCAGGAAGTTGAAGTCCCATGAGGTAAATTACGCCACGGTTGAAAAGGAGTGTTTAGCGGTGAAGTGGGCTCTAGATTCCCTTCGGTACTATCTGCTAGGTAGGCACTTTGACATGGTTACGGATCACGCTCCGTTAAAGTGGATGGCTCAAAACAAGGAGACAAATAGAAGAGTGAATAGGTGGTTCCTGGCCCTACAGGAATTCAACTTCACAGTAAAGCATCGCCCTGGCGTTCAAATGGGGAATGTGGATGCTTTGTCTCGAGTACATGAATGCCTGATTGCTGGTGTTCCAACCCCGAGGTTAAAACAAGAGGGGGGGGTATGTGACAGCAGGAAGGTAAAGTCACCTGGTTGCATCCAGGGGGGTAGATATATTTCTCCCAGATTCAGGCTTTATGCCGACTTATACAACTAGGGAGTTGATGAAGCCCAGCTGAGTCTAGTGGGCTCATGAATGACTCATACCTCTAGGGAGAGTGCTGGGCGTCGTGAGACAGGGAGTTGATGAGACCAGCTGAAGCTTGTCAGCTCATTTAGGCCTCTATAAGAACTCCCAGCTTCATTAGATGTTAGCTCATGCCTGGAACCAGACCTGTGTGGACTGTCTAGGGAGAGTGAACCCCTGTGCGGTGAGGCAAAGCCTGTGTGGCTATTTGTTTGGACTTTTACTAAACCAGGGACTTAGGGACTAGGACAGCACCAGGCTGATCCCAGTTGTTAGTTTAGGAAACCTGCATGTTTAGTCAGAGGTCAAACTGACCAGGATTTATTTTGTTTGTTTCTTTTTGGCTTTGCTGTGTTTTTGTCACTGTACATAGAGAAATAAACCGCACCTTTTGATTTTGAAAACCACAACCTCCGTCTGCTGGCCCTGTTTTTGTGTGGGGAGCCCAACCAGGGGGTCACACACACCCGCTACCGAGTTAACCCCCTCACAATATATATATATATATATATATATATATATACTGTGTGTGTATATGTATATATATATATATACTGTGTGTGTGTATATATATATATATATATATATATATATATGTGTTGCAGTTCCTAAAATTTGTACTTGATACAGAAAATGTATCAAATGTGATGGCATGGACATACATTCTTGAAATTGTTAGAAAAATTAACACATTTCTAATTTCTAATCGATAGGAGGATCGCGCAAGAAATATCAAAAAAAGAAATGTGCATGAGCTGTGATCTGGAAAGAAAAGAAGATTCCCAGCCACGAAAATTCTTTTATGTAGCAACATTAGGTGAAATTGAAGGCTCGATTGGTCAAATTTTTAAAACAATGGTGGCACCATTGGATCACAAAACGCACAAAATTTTCGAAAGGAAATTTGTTTGGAATTTGACCTATGTATTGACCTGCATTAGGAGCTGAGTGAATTTCTGGCAGATCAGGTATTTTTTTGTACTTGCAGTGTACAATACAAACATGGGAAGTGTATTGCAGAGATTCTGGGGGTTATTTACGAAAGGCAAATCCATTTTGCACTACAAGTGCAAAGTGCACTTGAAATTGCACTGAAAGTGCACTTGGAAGTGCAGTCGCTGTAAATTTGAGGGGTAGATCTGAAATGAGGGGAATCTCTGCTGATTTTATTATCCAATCATGTGCAAGCTAAAATGCTGTTTTTGATTTTCCTTGCATGTCCCCCTTGGATGTATAGCGACTGCACTTCCAAGTGCACTTTCAGTGCAATTTCAAGTGCACTTTGCACTTTTAGTTTGCACTTGTAGTGCAATGTGGATTTGCCTTTCCTAAATAACCCCCATACTGCCTATGCTTTGTTTTTCTTTTTTTTTGCCCTTATACACCTAACCTAACAATTTACTCCATACCATGTCAGTCCCAAACCACTGGAGTCCCTGAGCTGACCCCTGACCTTCTGTCTGGACAGTGCTGATTGGCCCTGTGCTGATCACATGCACTCCCCCAAGAAAAAAAAAACTCTCTAGCAATACACACCAAACTGAGCATGTGCAGCCTGACTCCAAAGGCTTTGTCTTATCCAGACATGTTCTGGAGTCAGTGGAATGCTTTACTATATATACAGACTGATTTTACTGTTGTGGGTTTAGTAACACTTTAAATTTGTATTTTTCCCAGACATAATCTACATGACTTTCACTGAACCGTTTACCTCTTGTCTCATCTGCTCACTGATTTTTTTTATTCAGCAGTGGTTTCCTGTCGTAATGTCCTATACCGGTATATGCAATATATATTGCAGGTATACAAATAGGGGAGTCAAGTATGCAAATAGGGGACAAATAAGTCTGTGATCATTTGGGCAGACACAATAAAAGTGACCTAGTTTTGCATATACCTTAAATTTGGCCTTGACAATACTGTCGTAAAGCCGTTGATAATATGCATTTGTACAAAAAGGCTTGTACTCCATTGGGAATGTTCAGAACTTGTGCATGCATAGCAACGCTTTACTTTGCCGTACCTTTACTGCACAAACAGAATGAACTGCCAAGGTCACTGCTGGAAAAAAGTATGTGAATATCAAGGATAATGACATCTTGAAAAAAGGGTAATTGCAGCCATGTGTTCTGGTGATTACAAGCACCTGGATGATCCGCAGCGCTGCTGGTGGTATAATCTATTTTTTGATGATCCCTTTTTCCCTTGAATTCCTACATAAAGGATTGATAAGATATTTTACGAGACAGTCTGAACATCTTTTGAATTTGACCTCTGTTGACTCCAGGCTATTTAACTTGTCCACAAATCCAAGTAATGTGCATGACAAAAAAGAAATAATATATATTTTTTTTCCAAAGCCCTTCTAACTCACCTTAGTTTGCCTTCAGAAACGCGACCCATTCAAGTGAATGGGGAAGCAATGCAAACGCCCCGCAACTGAGTGCAATGCATATTGTTGAGGCATATTGGTGCTGCAATTACAGGTTTAAAGCAGGCAGTGAGGAGGCATCACATATCTTCCTCACCGTCTGTCAGAGGCCTCTGAAAAGCGATCCAAATGCCAATCATTTAGGCTCGCCATACATGTTCAATCCTCTTGTACAATTTTCCTTTAGATTTACCAAAAACCATATAATATGAAGTCAAAGCTGAACAACTTTCAATTGTATCCAATTAGACAGACCCTTGCACTACAGAGTTTAAGGTTAAGGTAAATCTAAAGGAAAATTGTACAAGAAAATTGAACATGTATGGCCAGCCTAAATCACTTTTCAGAGGCACAGTGGTTTAGACATAAGTCTAAAGTCTAGAACACACTGCTAGTTTTTTTCGTTCAACCAAGCGGGCTGAACGAAATAAGAAACTGACAGCTCAGGAGGAGCCACTTTACTAACAATCTGTTGTTAGTACAGCGATCTCCCCTGCTGTGCTATTGTGTTCTGTGGGACGCCCCCCCCCCGCCAGAACACTCTGATCAGTGCTCTCAGCCATTGGTTGAGAGCGCTGATTGGGAGCCAGTCTGCAAACCTTTTTCAGTCATGTCCCTTTGATGGCCGTCTTCTGTCGGACTAGCTGTAGTACACATGAGCCAAATGTTGGGCAGTTTCTATTGAACCGGCTGATGCCCCCCGACATTCACCCCGTGTGTACCCCACAAACAAAAAGACACTATGCTCTTCCACTTCTCACAGGGATGCAGTCCTTTGTGAGGGCAAGTTGAGTCCATAAGACCCTTTACTTGTTCACTGCAGTGCATGTAGTCTAAAGCCTCGTACACACGATCAGATTTTCGGACAAACATTTGTCCGTTTTTTGTTGCATGCTAGTCTCATGTTGAAAGTGAAAAGGTTACTCAACATACGAAAATTCTCGTATGACAGACTACGTCAGAAATGACGTAATGTGTTAAATAGTTTTGTATGTGTTCTTTTGTTTCTGAGCATGTGTAGTCTTTATTACGATTTATTTCGTACGAAAACCATACTACCAGTAATTAAAAGAAAATCGGACATTGAGTTCACAGCCGACAAAATTTTATAGTCTGCACATTTAGCTTTTGTCAGACGGAAAACCCGAACCGTCTGTCAAAAGCACCATACTAACGATCCGAAAAATGGCAAATCGTTTGTCGGACAAAATTTAACTCCGATTTTAAACCCTCCTATCGTTTTCAGACAAGGAAGCTGCCATAATGGCCTCTGTTTACTCTACAACTGCCATGATGCTGCACATGTGATTACCAGCCATTGGATGGTTTGACAGTTTGGTTGAGAGCACAACCAATGGGAGTGTTACATTCCCGGCATGTGCCGGAAATGTAAAGTTTTTTTAAAACTGTTAAATGGATGGGTTTACTTCCGCTTTAAGGCTACTTTCACACTGCTCTATTGCTAAAACAACCACAGGTGCATTTTTGCCATGTTTTTAATGTGTTTTCAATTCATCTCAATGAATTTTACAGCACCAAACATGCACCATAAATGCAGCAAGCGGAACTTTGAGGCCCCATTTGCACCAGAGCATTTTGGAATTGTGGAAGGAATCATGCGATTCTGCCTGCGATTCCAGAATCACAGCAGAATGCGGTTGAGGTGCCATTATTTCTTAATGGCTTCCCAAACACGGTGTGATTTTGTCGCAATTGTAATGCGGAAAAAAGCATGAGAATCACGTCACAAAATGCAATGCCAAACAAGCCTGGCTTAGAGCCAAAATCTGGTACATGAACAGAGAGAAGCCCGTTCAAAATGAAATTGAAGAGGCACCCTCTTCAAAAATGCACCACAGAGTGCAAAAAAAACGTGATTCTGCAGCGTCACTCTGTTTTTGTTTCAACCAATGGGAGTGTTACATTCCCGGCATGTGCCGGAAATGTAAAGTTTTTTTAAAACTGTTAAATGGATGGGTTTACTTCCGCTTTAAGGCTACTTTCACACTGCTCTATTGCTAAAACAACCACAGGTGCATTTTTGCCATGTTTTTAATGTGTTCACCCTCTTCAAAAATGCACCACAGAGTGCAAAAAAAACGTGATTCTGCAGCGTCACTCTGTGTCGCTCAGGTGTGAATGAGGCCTGAAAAACGCAACGGACCTGCAAATGACCTGCAACTGACCAGTGTGAAGAGTTCCACATGAATATTGTTCATGCATTTTTCTTCTGCTTTCTTAAAGCAAAAATGGAAAAAAAAAAACTGATTAGTGTAAGGCAGCTTTAGGCTTATTAGGAGAATGTAGAGACATGTACAGCGTGCAAAAGGGCCATGTTTATGCACTCAGAGTGACAGATGTTCTGTACATCAGCCTGTTAAAAATAAATGACAGACTGACATGGCTGTGTGGAGTGTTTACATCTGTACAGTAACAAATGTACAATAAAAGAAAATAAAAAAAGTAAAAATATTTTTTTTGTCTTATCTGTCCTGCACTATGTCTTCTTTTTCAGCCACAAGTCATTCCATCTAGGGTTGAAGTACTAGTACAAAGCACCCAGGTGTCTTTCCTCCCATAGCAATGTTTTCTGCCAATAAATAAATTGCCCAATCGCAGCATGAAAACTTCTGGTGTCCCAAAATACCAACAGAGAATTTCTGACGAACATGGGAAATTTCATCTCCAAATTTCACAGCAGATGTTTTTTTTTTCTATACTGCAGAATAGGATAAAGTGCAGGAAAGAAAAAAATAGTAGACCAGAAAGATCACCTTTTCATTTTTTGTCACCGTACACCCTCTCCCCACTGACCCAGGTCCCCGCTGCACCTACCTCCATGGATGATTAGCTTTCACTGCCTACCATAGGCGTGCACGCAGGGGGAGGGGGGGTACCCTAATCACTGCGTGCAGTGGTGATTGCCCCTATTGCCTGAGCTTCCCCCCATGTTGCACTCCCAGAATGGAGAGTGGGGGAAGGGGCTAGTAAATATATCATTTACTGGCCCCTTTCTTTTCTAAATGAACACAGTAAAACACTCACTGTGTTCATTCATAACTGAAGCATAATAAACTGTGTTTACTATGCTTTGGTTTGTGAATGAACAGAAAACCGCTCAGCACAGAGCACTTCCCATTCATTCACTGTCCAGTGCAGCTGAGGCTGCAGAGAAAGGCATGCGTGTATGAGCTTTGGGGGGCACACCCTAATGCAATAGGCTGTGTACACCTATGCTGCCCACACAGCAGGTGCAGGGGTCCAGTAATTTGAAAGCCACAGTCTTCTTCCAGGATGGATCAGAGCAATTCTGCTGGCACATGACCGCTTTGACCAATCAGAATCACTTTGAATTGTCCTGGCATACCTAAGGAAAGAAGGGATAGAAGACTGCAGCTATCAAATCTCTGGACCACTGCATCTCCAAAGAAAGATAATCATCCACGGTGGTAAGTCCAATGGGGATTAGGGGGAATAAGAGTTTGAGGGTGTACAGCGATTAGTTCACCTATTTATTTTTTATGAAAAGGTGAACTTACACTTTAAGGACCTATTCACACTAGGGACTGCATGTGAATTGCACAGGAATGCTGTACGTTTCCTGTGCGATTTACATGCTGTTCTGTGCAGTGGGATTTCAGCCCCATTAATTTTGAATTGGCTAAATTCGTACCACACCGCACCGAAAGCAGTGCATGAACTACTTTTTGAAGCGCAAGGCAACCACATTGCATGGTTGCATGGTACTTTTGTGCGGGCCGGTGCGGGCAAATTCTCTGCGTTTGCGCCCTGCTTTTGGGGTGCCGTTTACTTTGAACTGACCCCCACAGTAGATAGCAAAGGCAGTTTGATTGGAATGCAGCGCGCAAAGCCATATGAGAATGCAGCTCTCCTGCACTGCATTCTAGTGTGAATGGGCACTTAATCTATATTCATTACTACAGTATCTCACAAAAGTGAGTACACCCCTCACATTTTTGTAAATACAGTGGAACCTGTAACAAAAGTGAGTACACCCCTAAGTGAAAATGTCTTAATTGTGCCTAAAGTGACAATATTTTGTGTGGCCACCATTATTTTCCAGCACTGCCTTAACCCTCTTGGGCATGGAGTTCACCAGAGCTTCACAGGTTACCACTGGAGCTCTCTTCCACTGCTTTATGATGACATCACGGAGCTGGTGGATGTTAGAGACCTTGCACTCCTCCACCTTCCGTTTGAGGATGCCCCACAGATGCGCAATAGGGTTTAGGTCTGGAAACATGCTTGGCAGTCCATCACCTTTACCCTCAGCTTCTTTAGCAAGGCAGTGGTCATCTTGGCGGTGTGTTTGGGGTTATCATGTTGGAATACTGCCCTGCGGCCCAGTCACTGAAGGGAGGGGATCATGCTCTGCTTCAGTATGTCACAGTATATGTTGGCATTCATGGTTCCCTCAATGAACTGTAGCTCCCCAGTGCCGGCAGCACTCATGCAGCCCCAGACCATGACACTCCCACCACCATGCTAGACTGTAGGCAAGACACACTTGTCTTTGTACTCCTCACCTGGTTGCTGCCACACACGCTTAACACCATCTGAACCAAATACGTTTATCTAGGTCTCAACAGACCACAGGACATGGTTCCAGTAATCCATGTCCCTAGTCTGCTTGTCTTCAGCAAACTGTCTGCGGGCTTTCTTGTGCATCATCTTTAGAAGAGGCTTCCTTCTGGGACGACAACCATGCAGACCAATTTGATGCAGCGTGCGGCGTATGATCTGAGCACTGACAGGCTGACCCCCCACCCCTTCAACCTCTGCAGCAATGCTGGCAGCACTCATACGTCTATTTCCCAAGGACAATCTCTGGATATGACGCTGAGCACGTGCACTCAACTTCTTTGGTCGACCATGGCGAGGCCTGTCTTGAGTGGAACCTGTCCTGTTAAACCACTGTATAGTCTGGACCACCGTGCTGCAGCTCAGTTTCAGGGTCTTGGCATACTTTTTATAGCCTAGGCCATCTTTATGTTGAGCAACAATTCTATTTTTCAGATCCTCAGAGAGTTCTTTGCCATGAGGTGTCATGTTGAACTTCCAGTGACCAGTATGAGAGAGTGAGAGCGATAACACCAAATTTAACACACCTGCTCCCCATTCACACCTGTGACCTTGTAACACTAGCGAGCCACATGACACCAGGGAGGGGAAATGGCTAAATGTGCCCAATTTGGAAATTTTCACTTAAGGGTGTACTCACTTTTGTTGCCAGCAGTTTAGACATTAATGGCTGTGTGTTGAGTTATTTTGAGGGGGCAGCAAATTCACACTGTTATACAAGCTGTACACACACTACTTTACATTGTAGCAAAGTGGCATTTCTTCAGTATTGCCACATGAAAAGATATAATAAAATATTTACAAAAATGTGAGAGGTGTACTCACTTTTGTGAGATACTGTATGTGCATGCTTTGGACACACATGTTGTGCATCTGTTTTGGGGGTGCACCTATTAATTTCTAATGGGCTGTAAAAAAAAAATACAAAGTGCAGCACAACTAGTGATTGCGATAGTGAAAAAAAATTCAAGTGAGCAATAGAGCAATAGATATACAGTACATATAACAAATAAATAAAGAAAGAAAAACAGTCCATGCAGAAAGTCCAATGAACCAATCCACGAGTAGTATCACCGTCTGACATATCCACCACCACTTGTGAATGAGAACAATAGCGCACTCACCAGTAGTGATGAGCCGAACACCCCCGGGTTCGGTTCGCACCAGAACCCGCGAACGGACCGAAAGTTCGTACGAACATTAGAACCCTATTAAATACAATGGATGCGAACGTTCGAATTCTAAAGTGCTAATTATAACAACTATTATGCATGTTATTGTCCTAAAAAAGGGTTTGGGAACCCGGGTTGTGCACCAGGGGACATGTATCAATGCATAAAGTGAAAAAAAAAAAGTCAAATATTCCTTTAAATATCGTACCTGGGGGGTGTCTAAAGTATGCCTGTGAAGTGCCACGTGTTTCCCGTGTTTAGAACTGTCCCTGCACAAAATTACATTTCTAAAGGAAAAAAAGCCATTTAAAACTGCTTGCGGCTTTAATGTAATGTCTGGTCCCGGTAATATGGATGAAAATCTTTAAGAAAAATGGCATAGCTACCCCATGACCCCCCCCCTACCCCAGCCCATTACCAGCCCCTTTGGGTCTTGTATGGATATTAAGGGGAACCCCGCACATAAAATAAAAAAGGCCCTATATTCTCTGAACAGCCGTATACAGGCGGTGCATACAAGACAGGGACTGTAGGTTTGTTCTTATGTAGAATCTGTTTGTAATTTTGAACAGGTACATTGTTGAAGTGTAGCTCCAGCCCAAAAATCTATTTTTAAACTTTTTGGAAAACATAGGTAAGGGTTATCACCCCTGTAACATTTGTTTTGCTGTCTGTGCCCCTGTTCAGAACATTTCACCTCACTTTCCGTCCCAATGACAACTGTTTTTGAAATGTGGTGTTTTTCTTGAAACAAGGATTGCTGATAAAGCATCAGTACAGAGGAGACACCTTTCTCCCATATTTATTCTTACAGGAGAGAATTTTCCTTCCTAGTGGTAGATTTCCTCTCACTTCCTGTTGTCTTCTTGCGTTTGCAAGTAGGAGTCGTTTGTAAGTTGGATGTTTGAAAGTAGGGACCTGCCGTATATACTCTGCAGAAATAGGCCCCTTAGTTGTTGGTGTTGGCACAACACTGTAAGCACTCACAGTTACTCTTGGTTGGTGCTGGAACGCCCTGCTGTCAACTATTATATCAGGAATTTTAATTACATATAATTGTTGAACAGTGGTAGTAAAAATTGGGCCTTTGATGGTGGTGCTGGTGCCACAACACTGTAAGCCCTGACAGTTACTCTTGGTGGGTGCAGCAATGGGCCCTGCTGTGAATTATTAGATCAAGAATTGTAATTACATGCCCCTTTTGAACAGGGGCTGAAAAATTGGGCCTTTCGTGGTGGTGGTGGTGGTGGCGTTGCCACAACACTGTAAGCCCTCAGAGTTACTCTTGGTGGGTGCAGCAATGGGCCCTGCTGTGAATTATTAGATCAAGAATTGTAATTGCATGCCCCTGTTGAACAGGGGCTGACAAATTGGGCCTTTCGTGGTGGTGGTGGTGGTGGTGGTGTTGCCACAACACTGTAAGCCCTCAGAGTTACTCTTGGTGGGTGCAGCAATGGGCCCTGCTGTGAATTATTAGATCAAGAATTGTAATTACATGCCCCTTTTGAACAGGGGCTGAAAAATTGGGCCTTTCGTGGTGGTGGTGGTGGTGGTGGCGTTGCCACAACACTGTAAGCCCTCAGAGTTACTCTTGGTGGGTGCAGCAATGGGCCCTGCTGTGAATTATTAGATCAAGAATTGTAATTGCATGCCCCTGTTGAACAGGGGCTGAAAAATTGGGCCTTTCGTGGTGGTGGTGGTGGTGGTGGTGTTGCCACAACACTGTAAGCCCTCAGAGTTACTCTTGGTGGGTGCAGCAATGGGCCCTGCTGTGAATTATTAGATCAAGAATTGTAATTGCATGCCCCTGTTGAACAGGGGCTGAAAAATTGGGCCTTAGGCACTGGTGGCACAACACTACAACCCCTCACAGATACTGTACTTGGAGCACAGCAATGAGCCCTGTTGCAAAGTATTGCTTCAAAAATTGTAATGACACGCCCCTGTTAAACAGGGGCTGAAAAATTGGGCCTTAGGCACTGGTGCCACAACACTCCAACCCCTCACAGATACTGTACTTGGAGCACAGCAATGAGCCCTATGGCAAATTATTGCTAAAAAAATTGTAATTACACGCCCCTGTAAAACAGGGGCTGAAAAATTGGGCCTTAGCCACTGGTGGCGGCACCCATAAACAAAAATGATCTTCCAAGCTATCATCATCAATCGTATCATTGAGGACTCGGAGGAGGAGGATAGCCAGTCAACATAACAGCACAGGCACTCAGCATCAGCATCAGTCTTGAAGGGATGTGACATGTTAAAATCAATTAGTCTGTTATATCAGCATCAGGTGTGTGGTAGCTGGTGGTGATCCAAGACTGGTTCATCTTGATGAAAGTCAGTCGATCAACCGAGTCGGTGGACAGGCGCACCCTGTGATCCGTGACAAATCCTCCAGCAGCACTGAATGTGCGTTCCGAAAGAACGCTGGATGCAGGACAGGCCAGTAGCTCAATTGCATACTGTGCAAGCTCTGGCCAGTGATCCATCCTCAAGACCCAGTAAGCCAGAGGATTTTCGGTGGGGAAGGTGTCCAAGTCTGACCTTGCCCCTAGATATTCCTGCACCATGTTTATCAGACGCTGGCGATGGTTGCTGGAACCGATCATACTTTGGGGCTGCGGACTAAAGAATTGTCTGAACGCATCGGTCAGACGGCCACCTTCCCCACCGCTCCTTCTTTGACTGGCCGAAGCCTCAGCAACTCGTTGTCCAGGACCAGGAGTTTGTAACCTCCCAGTCTCTGGGAACGCGTTGCACAGACCTTTCTGCAAGGCCTCCCGGAGTTGTCTCATCCTCTGCTCCCTCTGCGACGGTAACATAAGGTCCGCAACCTTACCCTTGTACCGTGGATCAAGGAGAGTGGCCAGCCAGTAATGGTCCCTCTCCTTGATCCGAAGAATACGAGGATCCTTCCGCAGACTTTGCAGGATCAGGGAGGCCATGCAGCGTAGGTTTGCTGAGGCATTCGCTCCGGAGTCCTCTGGGTCACTAAGGACGACATGATCCGCAGCCACCTCCTCCCAGCCACGTACAAGTCCACTGGTTTCTTTGGACTGTAAATCATCCCTAAAAGACTGCTGCTGATGATGCTGAGTGCCAGCCTCCACCTCCATGCTGACACAATCCTCCTCCTCCTCCTCCTCCTCCTCCTCGTCCTCTTCCTGTGCGATGGGTGGGACAGAAGGAACACTGTCTGGGTAAAGGGGGCCTTGAGAGGCAAGGAAGTCCTCCTCTTCCTGCCTCTGTTCTGCCTCAAGTGCCCTGTCCATTATTCCACGCAGCGTGTGCTCCAACAGGTGGACAAGAGGTACAGTGTCACTGATGCATGCACTGTCACTGCTCACCATCCTCGTGGCCTCCTCAAATGGTGCCAGGACAGTGCATGCATCCCTGATCATGCCCCACTGGCGTGGAGAAAAAAAACCAAGCTCCCCTGACCCTGTCCTGGTGCCGTAGTCGCACAGGTACTCATTGATGGCCCTCTGCTGCGTGTGCAGCCGCTGCAGCATGGCCAACGTTGAGTTCCACCTGGTGGGCATGTCACATATAAGGCGGTTCTTGGGCAGGTTCAACTCCTTTTGCAGCTCAGCCAGGCGAGCACTGGCATTATAAGATCTGCGGAAATGCACACAGACTTTCCTGGCCTGCCTCAGGACATCCTGTAAGCCCGGGTACCTGCCCAAGAACCGCTGCACCACCAGGTTAAGGACGTGAGCCACACAGGGCACATGGGTCAGTTGTCCCTGTCGGAGGGCGGAGAGGAGGTTGGTGCCATTGTCGCAAACCACCATTCCTGGCTTAAGCTGGCGTGGCGTCAACCACCTCTCGGCCTGGCCCTGCAGAGCAGACAGGACCTCTGCCCCAGTGTGGCTTCTGTCCCCCAAACACACCAGCGCAAGCACGGCATGGCATCTTTTTGCCTGCGTACTTGCGTAGCCCCTTGAACGCCTACGGAGCACCGCTGGTTCCGAGGACAAACCACAGGAAGAGGCCATGGAGGAAGAAGAAGAGGAGGGGGTGGAGGAGAGAGGTGTGTCACAACCAGTAGTAGCATTTTGGAGGCGTGGCGGTGGAACAACCTCCAACACTACTGCACCTTGTCCTGCATCCTTCCCAGCTGCCAAAAGAGTGACCCAATGGGCCGTGAAAGAAAGGTAACGTCCCTGTCCATGCCTGCTGGACCATGAGTCAGCGGTAATATGCACCTTACCGCTGACCGCCCTGTCCAGCGAGGCCAAGACATTGCCTTCCACATGCCGGTAGAGAGCCGGAATAGCCTTCCGTGAGAAAAAGTGGCGTTTGGGAACCTGCCACTGAGGAACCGCACATTGCACAAACTCACGGAAGGGGGCCGAGTCTACCAACTGAAAAGGCAGCAGTTGAAGCGCTAGCAATTTAGCCAAGCTAGCATTCAACCGCTGGGCATGTGGATGGCTGGGAGTGAACTTCTTTCGACGGTCCAGCAGCTGGGGCAGGGAAATTTGCCTGCTAGAATCGGACGTCGGTGTACTGCTAGCAGAGTGGCCGCAAGTACTTGGCTGTGACACACCTAATTCTACACCTTCATTCCTCTCAGTGCATGTTTCAGAGAGGACTGAAGTTATAGTGGGGTTGGAGATCCCAGCTGATGCGGTGCAAGGAGAGGTCCGCTTTGTTCTTTGGTGTGGGTCTTTGAGGTAGGCTTGCCAACGAGCTGCATGGCAGGTCAACATATGTCTGGTCAGGCATGTGGTACCCAAGCGGCTGATGTTTTGGCCACGCGATATACGCTTGAGACATATGTTGCAAACAGCAGCTGTGCGATCTGATGCACTAGCCTCAAAAAAGGCCCACACCAAAGAACTTTTTGAATGACGGGCAGAGGCAGCGCCCTGCACAGGCGGAGCTCTGCGGTGTGATTCCGTCGGTGTACTGCCCTTACGCTGGCCACCAAAGGGCATCCTGCCTCGTTGGAGATGTGCCTCCTCCTCATCCTCCTCCTCCTCCTCTCTCCTATTAGGCACCCACGTGGAGTCAGTGACCTCATCATCCCCTCCCTCCTCATCACTGGAGCCAATCTGGCAGTATGCTGCAGCTGCTGGAACATGACTGCCAGATTGGTGTCCTTCTTGAGCATCCCCTCTGTCTGCTCTCACGCTACTGCCTTCCTCTAGCTGGGTTTCATCATCAGACCCTTCGAAACGCTGGGCATCCTCCTGGAGCATGTACCCAACACTGTGCTCAAACAGTTCGGGGGACTCCTCAGGAGGAGGACATGGTGGGTCTAGGGAAGGAGTGACTGATGATGAGTCTGACATTGATACCAGGGAAGAGGACGCTTTGGCAGCTGCTTTTCCAGTACCCTGAGCCTGGGTGAGAGAGGATGAGGAGGAGGAGGAGGGCTTGGTCATCCACTCTACCAAGTCTTCGGCATGATGTGGCTCAACATGTCCAGCTGCCGAAAAGAAGGACAAGCGTGTCCCATGGCCATGTGCTGATGACAATGCACCGCGTCCACGACCAGCACTGTTGCCCCCAGACACAGAGCCTGCTTGCCCTCTTTTATTGCCTCCTGACTGTCTGCCTCTCCTTGTTTGCCTTCCAGACATTCTAATAGATGGCCTGCAGGGAGATGGGAAAAAAGCAATAAGGGCTACCTTCAGGTGTCCTTCTCTGTCCCTTTACTTAAGGATTTCTAAATATGGTTGAGGATGATTGCTTTTGCACAGAATAGCACAACGACAATTTCCCTGACTGTGCAAAAAAACAAGGATTTCAAAGATGGTTGATGAGGAATGCTTTAGCACACTATAGCACAAGGAGAATTCCCTCACTGTCCTTCCCTGTCCCTAGAAACAAGGATTCGCACAGTAAAAGACACTGACACTCTCCCTACCTATAGTTTTCTGTCCCTAGAAAAAAAATTTTTTTAAAGCACACTATAGCACAAGGAGAATTCCCTCACTGTCCTTCCCTGTCCCTAGAAACAAGGATTCGCACAGTAAAAGACACTGACACTCTCCCTACCTATAGTTTTCTGTCCCTAGAAAAAATGTTTTTTTAAAGCACACTATAGCACAAGGAGAATTCCCTCACTGTCCTTCCCTGTCCCTAGAAACAAGGATTCGCACAGTAAAAGACACTGACACTCTCCCTACCTATAGTTTTCTGTCCCTAGAAAAAATGTTTTTTTAAAGCACACTATAGCACAAGGAGAATTCCCTCACTGTCCTTCCCTGTCCCTAGAAACAAGGATTCGCACAGTAAAATACACTGACACTCTCCCTACCTATAGTTTTCTGTCCCTAGAAAAAATGTTTTTTTAAAGCACACTATAGCACAAGGAGAATTTCACTCACTTTCCTTCTTTGTCCCTAGAAACAAGGTTTATCACAGTGAAAGAAACTGACACTCTTCCTTCCTATAGTTTTCTGTCCCTAGAAAAAAATGTTTTTTTAAAGCACACTATAGCACAAGGAGAATTCCCTCACTGTCCTTCCCTGTCCCTAGAAACAAGGATTCGCACAGTAAAACACACTGACACTCTCCCTACTGTGAGGGGGTTAGCTCGGCAGCGGGTGTGGGTGACCCCCGAGATGGGCTCCCCACACAAAAACAGGCCCAGCAGACGGAGCTTGTGGTTTTCAAAATCAAAAAGGTGCGGTTTATTTTCTATTTACAGTGACAAAAACACAGCAAAGCAAAAGAAACAAACAAAATAAATCCTGGTCAAGTTGACCTCTGACTAAACATACAGGTTTCCGAACTAACAACTGGGATCAGCCTAGTGCTGTCCTAGTCCCTAAGTCCCTGGTTTAGTAAAAGTCCAAACAAATAGCCACACAGGCTTTGCCTCACCGCACAGGGGTTCACTCTCCCTAGACAGTCCACACAGGTCTGGTTCCAGGCATGAGCTAACATCTAATGAAGCTGGGAGTTCTTATAGAGGCCTAAATGAGCTGACAAGCTTCAGCTGGTCTCATCAACTCCCTGTCTGCACGACGCCCAGCCCTCTCCCTAGAGGTATGAGTCATCCATGAGCCCACTAGCCTTATACAACTCTCCACCTAGTTGTATAAGTCGGCGTAAAGCCTGAATCTGGGCGAAATATATCTACCCCCCTGGATGCAACCAGGTGACTTTACCTTCCTGCTGTCACACTACCTATAGTTTTCTGTCCCTAGAAAAAATGTTTTTTTAAAGCACACTATAGCACAAGGAGAATTCCCTCACTGTCCTTCCCTGTCCCTAGAAACAAGGATTCACACAGTAAAAGACACTGACACTCTCCCTACCTATAGTTTTCTGTCCCTAGAAATTTTTTTTTTTTAAAGCACACTATAGCACAAGGAGAATTCCCTCACTGTCCTTCCCTGTCCCTAGAAACAAGGATTCGCACAGTAAAAGACACTGACACTCTCCCTACCTATAGTTTTCTGTCCCTAGAAAAAATGTTTTTTTAAAGCACACTATAGCACAAGGAGAATTTCACTCACTTTCCTTCTTTGTCCCTAGAAACAAGGTTTATCACAGTGAAAGAAACTGACACTCTTCCTTCCTATAGTTTTCTGTCCCTAGAAAAAAATGTTTTTTTAAAGCACACTATAGCACAAGGAGAATTCCCTCACTGTCCTTCCCTGTCCCTAGAAACAAGGATTCGCACAGTAAAACACACTGACACTCTCCCTACCTATAGTTTTCTGTCCCTAGAAAAAATGTTTTTTTAAAGCACACTATAGCACAAGGAGAATTCCCTCACTGTCCTTCCCTGTCCCTAGAAACAAGGATTCGCACAGTAAAACACACTGACACTCTCCCTACCTATAGTTTTCTGTCCCTAGAAAAAATGTTTTTTTAAAGCACACTATAGCACAAGGAGAATTCCCTCACTGTCCTTCCCTGTCCCTAGAAACAAGGATTCGCACAGTAAAAGACACTGACACTCTCCCTACCTATAGTTTTCTGTCCCTAGAAAAAATGTTTTTTTAAAGCACACTATAGCACAAGGAGAATTTCACTCACTTTCCTTCTTTGTCCCTAGAAACAAGGTTTATCACAGTGAAAGAAACTGACACTCTTCCTTCCTATAGTTTTCTGTCCCTAGAAAAAAATGTTTTTTTAAAGCACACTATAGCACAAGGAGAATTCCCTCACTGTCCTTCCCTGTCCCTAGAAACAAGGATTCGCACAGTAAAACACACTGACACTCTCCCTACCTATAGTTTTCTGTCCCTAGAAAAAATGTTTTTTTAAAGCACACTATAGCACAAGGAGAATTTCACTCACTTTCCTTCTTTGTCCCTAGTGTGACAGCAGGAAGGTAAAGTCACCTGGTTGCATCCAGGGGGGTAGATATATTTCGCCCAGATTCAGGCTTTACGCTGACTTATACAACTAGGTGGAGAGTTGTATAGGCCCAGCTAAGGCTAGTGGGCTCATGGATGACTCATACCTCTAGGGAGAGTGTGGGGCGTCGTGCAGACAGAGATGAGGAGACCAGCTGAACCTTGTCAGCTCATTTAGGCCTCTATAAGAACTCCCAGCTTCATTAGATGTTAGCTCATGCCTGGAACCAGACCTGTGTGGACTGTCTAGGGAGAGTGAACCCCTGTGCGGTGAGGCAAAGCCTGTGTGGCTATTTGTTTGGACTTTTACTAAACCAGGGACTTAGGGACTAGGACAGCACTAGGCTGATCCCAGTTGTTAGTTAGGAAACCTGTATGTTTAGTCAGAGGTCAACTTGACCAGGATTTATTTTGGTTATGTTTCTTTTGCTTTGCTGTGTTTTGTCACTGTAAATAGAAAATAAACCGCACCTTTTTGATTTTGAAAACCACAACCTCCGTTTGCTGGGCCTGTTTTGTGTGGGGAGCCCATCCCGGGGGTCACACACACCCGCTGCCGAGCTAACCCCCTCACAGTTGGTGGAGAACCAGTGGCAGTTTTTTTTTAAGCCAGCATGGAGGAGATACTGAAGCAGCTGGCTCTAGCAAATGCCAATCAACAGCAGACAAATGCAGGTTTGCAAAAGAGCCTTGCAGCTCAACAACAGAGCCTTGCAGCCCAGCAGCAGACAAACGCAACTTTGCAACAGAGTCTGGAGGCTCAGCAACGAGCCCAGCAGCAATCTGAGGCCCGCTTCATAGACCTGTTGCAGAAGCAAGAGCAGAGACTACAACAACAGATGGAAGCAGTAATGCAGCAACGTCCGCAGACCAGTGAGGAAAGCCGTCCCACTAATACCGCGTCCTTTGGGGTGAGTCGTTTATTGACAAAAATGACTGGAGAGGATGATCCAGAGGTATTTTTGACCACATTTGAAAGGACCGCTGAAAGAGAAAAGTGGCCTGAGGAGCAGTGGGCTGGACTGGTGGCTCCTCTGTTAACTGGTGAATCGCAGAAAGCTTACTATGACCTAGAGCCTAACCAAGCAAAAGACTATGTGATGCTAAAAGCTGAAATATTGGCAAGGCTGGGTGTCACCCAGGCTGTCCGGGCTCAGCGTGTGCATAACTGGACTTTCCAGCTTGGAAAACCCCCCAGGTCTCAAATGTATGATCTCATTCACCTGAGCAGAAAGTGGCTACAGCCAGAGACTTTGTCCGCACCAAAGATTGTGGAACGTGTTGTAATGGATCGGTTTTTGAGAGCTCTTCCTACTGCCATCCAAAAGTGGGTAAGCCATGGAGACCCAGAGACGGCCGATGGTCTTGTGGATCGTGTGGAGAAATACTTGGCTACAGAGAACCTGACGGCCTCTTCCAGAGACACTCGGACTTTCCACCCTAAGACCAGACCATCCCCAGGGGCGGATAAGAGGATTCCAAGGGGTGAGGGTGGAGAGAGTGAGAGGGTGGGAGCTCTACCCCAAGTTTGGCGAGAACAGCCTGGGAAATCAGCGGCTCAAGAGGCGGCAAGAAGGATCGTTTGCTACCGCTGCCGGCAAGCGGGACATATTGCAGCCAATTGCCCGGTTGTGGAGGAACCCATGCAGTGTGACTTCCTGACGGGCAGACGTCAGTCGCTGTGTGCGACAGTCGCATGCACTGCCATTCGAGGAACTGAGAAACATTTATGCAAAATGTGTGTTAATGGTAGAAATATTGTGGTATTGCTGGATTCAGGTAGCCTTGTGACCCTGATAAAGGCTGAGTTAGTTAAAACAGAGGTCTCTGGGAATAGCAAGGTAGCTGTTATTTGTGTGCATGGGGACACCCGAGAGTATCCAGTGACTACAGTGTGTTTCGAGACCCCCAAAGGTACCCTCTCTCATCCAGTGGGCTTAGTATCTCAGTTACCGCATGACGCCATTGTAGGAAGGGATTTTCCGAAGTTCTGGGAACTGTGGGATGATCCTGAGCCCCTCACTGGTGCCCCTATGTACCAGGAATGTGATAGCCAGAACTCCCCTGAGAGTGGTGAGGACTCTCCGGAATTTCCCTTATCAGTATTGGCAGGGGAGACTCAAGAAACTGGAGAGGAGCCCACCTCCTCAGACGAAAACCTACCGTCTGTGGAGTTTTCTGATCTTGAGGTTCACAGGGAAAACTTTGCCACAGAACAGTTGAAAGACCCCGCCCTAATAAAGGCACGGGAAAACGTAGTGAAAATAGATGGCGAGTTAGTGAACCCAGATAATACCTGCACTTACCCATACTTCAGCGTAGAGAAGGACCTACTGTATCGGGTGGCAAAAAGGGCAGAAGAAACCGTTGAGCAGCTTGTGGTGCCCAAACCTTACAGGAAGTTGGTGTTGGAGTTGGCCCATGGGCACATTCTTGGAGGTCATCTGGGGACAGAGAAAACCCGAGAGAGGGTATTACAGAGATTCTATTGGCCGGGGGTGATGAAGGACGTAGAAAATTATTGTTCCTCCTGCCCTGTGTGTCAGAGGTTGGCCCCGATGCCACATTTCCGTAGCCCGCTGGTCCCTCTACCCATCATTGAGGTCCCGTTTGAGAGGATCGCCATGGATTTGGTAGGTCCTATAATCAAGTCCGCTAGGGGGCACCAGTACATATTAGTTATAATGGACTATGCCACCCGTTATCCAGAAGCGATCCCTCTCCGAAATACCTCGGCCAAAACCATAGCCAAAGAGCTATCTCTTGTTTTTAGCCGGGTGGGTATTTGTAAAGAACTGCTTACGGACCAAGGTACACCCTTTATGTCCCGGGTTATGAAAGAGCTGTGTAAATTGTTCAAAGTGACGCAATTGCGTACGTCTGTGTATCACCCCCAAACCGATGGGCTGGTTGAAAGATTCAACAAAACCCTAAAACAAATGTTGAAGAAAGTGGTGGATAGAGATGGAAAGGATTGGGACTGTTTACTTCCTTATCTGATGTTTGCTATTAGGGAGGTGCCCCAATCCTCTACGGGATTCTCCCCCTTTGAGTTACTGTATGGGAGACACCCAAGAGGGCTGTTGGATATTGCCAAGGATACTTGGGAAAGTGAGAGTTCTCCCCACAGGAGTGTGATTGAGCATGTCGCCCTGATGCAAGATCGAATTGCACAGGTAATGCCCATCGTGAAGGAACATTTGGCCCAAGCGCAGTTGGCACAGCAGAGAGTGTACAACCGTGGAGCCAAGACCCGTACCTTTTCCCCGGGGGATAGGATATTGGTACTTGTCCCTACGGTTGAAAGTAAATTCCTTGCCAAATGGCAAGGCCCCTACGAGATAATGGAAAAAGTGAGCGAAGTGAATTACAAGGTCAGACAACCAGGAAGGCGAAAGCCCGAACAGATCTATCACGTTAATCTGTTGAAAGCCTGGAGGGATAGAGAGTCCCTAGTCGCAGACACTTGGTCACCAGCTCAAACTGGTTGCGTGATTCCTGAGGTTGGAATAGCAGCCACCTTGTCACAACCCCAACAACAGGAGGTTAAGGAGTTTGTGCTTCGCAACAAGGAGGTATTCTCTGAGCTGCCGGGACAAACATCTGGGGTAGAGCATGACATCATTACCCCGCCCGGTGAAAGGGTGAAGTTAAAACCCTATCGGATCCCAGAGGCTCGACGGGAGGCAATACGGGAGGAAGTACAGAAAATGCTGAACTTAGGGGTGATAGAGGAGTCCCAAAGTAATTGGTCTAGTCCCATCGTGTTGGTGCCTAAACCGGATGGGAGCTGGCGATTTTGTAACGATTTTCGTCAGTTGAACAAAGTTACAAAATTTGACACCTACCCCATGCCACGTATAGATGAGTTGATCGACCGGCTGGGAACAGCCCGATACATGACGACTCTTGACCTCACAAAAGGGTATTGGCAAATCCCCCTGGCCAAGTCGGCCAAAGAGAAAACCGCATTTGTAACCCCAGACGGGGCGTTCCAATATAAAAGAATGCCGTTCGGGTTACAGAATGCGCCGGCCACATTCCAGCGGAAAATGGACCAGATGCTGAGGCCCCATCGGAAGTATGCTGCGGCTTACCTGGATGACGTAATTGTCCATAGCACAGATTGGGCCTCACATCTGCCAAAAGTGCAAGCAGTCCTGGACTCTGTTCGGGAAGCGGGGTTTACGGCTAACCCCAAGAAGTGTACCATTGGGCAGGAGGAGGCCAAATATCTTGGGTACACCATTGGGAGGGGAGTAATAAAACCCCAACTCAACAAAGTCGAGGCCATCCAGAGTTGGCCACGTCCCAACAGCAAGAAGCAGGTACGAGCCTTTCTGGGAATCGCTGGGTATTATCGGCGATTCATTCCCCACTTTGCTTCTAAGGCTGTGCCCCTAACCAACCTGACGAAGGGGAAAGGGTCGGTCATGATTAAATGGACCCCCGAGGCTGAGGCAGCATTCCAATTCTTGAAACAAGCCTTATGTAGCCAGCCAGTGTTGTACTCACCCGACTTCTCTAAAGACTTTGTCGTACAAAGTGATGCGTCAGATGTGGGGTTAGGAGCAGTATTGTCCCAGGTCTGGAACGGGGAAGAGCACCCAGTCATTTACCTCAGCAGGAAATTGAAGTCCCATGAGGTAAATTACGCCACCGTTGAAAAG
The DNA here is from genome assembly GCA_029206835.1 of Rana muscosa. NCBI lineage: Eukaryota > Metazoa > Chordata > Amphibia > Anura > Ranidae > Rana > Rana muscosa. The sequence continues at coordinate 737,237,676 of CM055116.1, forward strand.
GAGTGTTTAGCGGTGAAGTGGACTCTAGATTCCCTTCGGTACTACCTGCTAGGTAGGCACTTTTACATGGTTACGGATCACGCTCCGTTAAAGTGGATGGCTCAAAACAAGGAAACAAATAGAAGAGTGAATAGGTGGTTCCTGGCCCTCCAGGAATTCAACTTCACAGTAAAGCATCGCCCTGGCGTTCAAATGGGGAATGTGGATGCTTTGTCTCGAGTACATGAATGCCTGATTGCTGGTGTTCCAACCCCGAGGTTAAAACAAGAGGGGGGGGTATGTGACAGCAGGAAGGTAAAGTCACCTGGTTGCATCCAGGGGGGTAGATATATTTCGCCCAGATTCAGGCTTTACGCTGACTTATACAACTAGGTGGAGAGTTGTATAGGCCCAGCTAAGGCTAGTGGGCTCATGGATGACTCATACCTCTAGGGAGAGTGTGGGGCGTCGTGCAGACAGAGATGAGGAGACCAGCTGAACCTTGTCAGCTCATTTAGGCCTCTATAAGAACTCCCAGCTTCATTAGATGTTAGCTCATGCCTGGAACCAGACCTGTGTGGACTGTCTAGGGAGAGTGAACCCCTGTGCGGTGAGGCAAAGCCTGTGTGGCTATTTGTTTGGACTTTTACTAAACCAGGGACTTAGGGACTAGGACAGCACTAGGCTGATCCCAGTTGTTAGTTAGGAAACCTGTATGTTTAGTCAGAGGTCAACTTGACCAGGATTTATTTTGGTTATGTTTCTTTTGCTTTGCTGTGTTTTGTCACTGTAAATAGAAAATAAACCGCACCTTTTTGATTTTGAAAACCACAACCTCCGTTTGCTGGGCCTGTTTTGTGTGGGGAGCCCATCCCGGGGGTCACACACACCCGCTGCCGAGCTAACCCCCTCACACTAGAAACAAGGTTTATCACAGTGAAAGAAACTGACACTCTTCCTTCCTATAGTTTTCTGTCCCTAGAAAAAAATGTTTTTTTAAAGCACACTATAGCACAAGGAGAATTCCCTCACTGTCCTTCCCTGTCCCTAGAAACAAGGATTCGCACAGTAAAACACACTGACACTCTCCCTACCTATCCTTCTCTTTCCCTAAACTAAAGGAATCCAGGTTAAGCAAGAAAAAAATAAATGTCACTGTCCCTGCCTATGTTTCTCTTTCCCTGCTCCGGAACACACTACACTAGGCCGCCGTGCTGGCGGCCTTTTATAGTGTGGGGCGTGTACTAAACACCCTCAGCAATAATTGGCCACAGGCATCCTGCCTGTGGCCAATCATTGCTCTCCTCGCTGCCAGCGCTGTGATTGGCCAAGCATGCAGGGTCACAGTGCATGCTTGGCCAATCACAGCACCTGGATCACACTGCGATGGCGTAGTGCATTGTGGGCCGTTCGCGTCACTCGAATTTGGCGCGAACGGCCCAAATCGTTCGATCTTCGTCGAACGATCGAACAGCCGATGTTCGAGTCGAACGTATGTTCGACTCGAACACGAAGCTCATCCCTACTCACCAGATTCCTAGCTGCTAATGCAGCTTACAGCGCATTTTTAACAATCAATCAGTCATGGCCTTTCCTGTATGGACCTACAGCTCCATCCACATTCATGAGGTATCTTGATGGTAACACCACACTCCCCTTAAGGATGCTGAACCACATGCACCACCACTAAGTAGGAAAGAGCGCTCACCAAAAGGAGCCAGACGTCAAAGGGGCCATAAAGTGTAGTATTTTTTTTTTTTTTAATTATATGGACAGTGCACTTACAGAAATGGCCGCCATCTCCAGGATGGTGGCGGCATGTATGCGCGTATCCATGGCTGACGCATTTCGTGCAAATGCTAGGGTTACCACCTTATCCCTTTAAAACCGAACACATTTTAATTACACAGGTTCTGGGGCCAATTTAATGCAGGTAAGGCATTAACCACTTCAGCCCGGACCATTTTGCTGGTCAAAGACCAGGCCACTTTTTGTGATTCGCCACTGCGTCGCTTTAACTGACAATTGCTTGGTCGTGCGACGTGGCTCCCAAACAAAAATTGACGTCCTTTTTCTCCCACAAATACAGCTTTCTTTTGGTGGTATTTGATCACCTCTGCAGTGTTTATTTTTTGCGCTATAAAACAAAAATAGAGTGACAATTTTGAAAAAAAAAAAATATTTTTTACTTTTTGCTATAATAAATATCACCAAAAAATATATAACATTTTTATTTTTTCCTCAGTTTAGGCCGATACGTATTCTTCTACATATTTTTGGTAAAAAAAATCGCAATAAGCGTTTATTGATTGGTTTGCGCAAAAGTTATAGCGTCTACAAAATAGGGGGTAGTTTTATGGTATTTTTATTAATCTTTTTTTTTTAATAGTAATGGCGGCGATCAGCGATTTTTATCATGACTGCGACATTATGGCAGACACATCGGACACTTCTGACACAATTTTGGGACCATTGTCATTTTTACAGCGATCAGTGCTATAAAAATGCATTGATTACTGTGAAAATTACACTGGCAGTGAATGGGTTAACCACTAGGTGGCGCTGTAGGGGTTAAGTGTGCCCTGATGACTGCTTCTAACTGTAGGGGGGATGGGCTGTGTGTGACAAGACAGTGATCACCGCTTCCGATTACAGGAAGCGGTGATCACTGTCAGTGTCACTAGGCAGAGTGGGGAGATGCTTGTTTACATAAGCATCTCCCCGCTCTATCTCTCCGGCAGGGTTGCAAGCGCGCCGCTGGCGGCACGTGCGCGACCACACGGCGGCATCTTAAAGAGGACATACCTGTACGTGCTTGTGCCTGTCCGTGCCATTCTGCCGACGTATACTGTATATACAGGAGGCGATCCATAAGCGGTTAAATGGATTTAATTACCAACTTAATCAGCCACATAACCTGTGTAATTAATATGTTTTCGGTTTTAAAGGGATGAGGTGGAAACCCTAGCAAACGTATATCTTCAGGGGACACTAGTACTAATGCCCCCCCCCAATGTAAATATTTCTAATGGGCCCCCAACGTGCATCCCTGCAGTTTACAACAAATCTGACCATCAACAAAATGCATGCATCAGAAAACACGTGTGTGGTACGCTGGGGTAAGATGTGTGAACACAAATAGACCCATAGGAAACTAAGTGACACAGGTACTGCAAGTGAATCAACACAGAAATCCAAAAATGCCATACATATCTGATTTTTTTTTTTTTTTGCTATGACACTGTAGTGTGTTTTTTGGGCTAATTCCATTGTAGTTCCACTTTTACTGTGTGGATGCGCATTGGGAGTACAATAAAAATTTATTGGAACATCCCAAAACACATGAAAGATGAACATATCCAGTTAACATTACAACCTTTTTGTTTTTTCATTTTGGAGAGCGTAAAGGACGGTTATACTGTATGTTAGGGGTTTTTGTCATCTGTATCTCATTAGGGAGATTTTCATACATTTTCATACATTTCCTATCTCATAGCCAAAACCGGTGAGAAGAAATCCCTCTAGAGCAGCCATTAATAAATGGTGGACCGTGGTCTGGACACGGACTGGGCGACGCTCCTGTCCTGAGCCTCAGCCTGCCAGTCTGAAGTGCCAGATCCCCACCACTCAGCAGTCATTGGTTGCTGGGTCATGTGTGAGCCCCAACCCCTTTAACAAGGCACGCTGATGGCCACATATTATGTTAATATGTGCCCATCAGCATGCCCCTTAACATAATATGTGCCCATCAGAGTGCCCCTTAACATAATATGTGCCCATCAGATTGCCCCTTAACATAATATGTGCCCATCAGAGTGCTTCCTAACATAATATGTGCCCATCAGAGTGCCCCTTAACATAATATGTGGCCATCAGAGTGCTCCTTAACACAATATGTGTCCATTATGTTCATTATGTTAAGGGGCACGCTGATGGGCACATATTATGGTAAGGGACCTGCTGATTGACACATATTGTGGAAAGGGGCACTCTGATGGGCTCATGTGATGGAAACGGGCACTCTGGTGGGCATATGTGATGAAACGGGCAATCTGATGAGCAAATACAATGGAAAAGGGCACTCTGATGGGGAAATATGATGTAAAGGAGCACTTTGATGGGAAAATATGATAGAAAGGGGCACTTTGATGGGGTCACCTGATGAAACTTGACAATATATATATTGTTAAAATGCTATGAAAATTGTATAATTCTCATTTTTCTGATAGACATGCAGTGACTACTATCTTTCTGAGTCAAAGCACAAACTTGAGATTTGGACCTCGGCAGGAAGAAAAGTTTAGTGACCAGACCAGACCTCCTTGCATTTAAATTCAATACCCCTGCTCTAAAGGGAGGGAATCTCTGGTTATCATCAGGGTCACCAGAGCTGGTGTCCCAATTGGAAGATTTCCCTTCTATTACTGTTCTGGGACAACCCAAAAATTTGGGATTTTCTTTCACTATTTACTTACAGAAGAAATAGAGAGTAAAATCCCTACCAGGGGCAAAGACAGCAATAGAAACTCACACGTTTAATCCTCTACATTCTATCCAAAAAAAAGTTTTGCCTTATACTAAGTGGTACACATTGAAGGGGAACATTGTTTGATTGTAAAAAAATTTAATTGTTAATGACATTTGTTTTTTTACTTTATAGTAGTGAGTAATCAGAGGTGCTTTCTCTTATAGCAGGAAGGAGAATAGCAAAAAAAGACAAAAAAAATTCATATCCCACATCTCCTTGATGCAGAAAGGTCCTGTGTCATGACCAGGGCTGGGCTAGTGTTTTGGGAGTAGGACCATTTATTTTAAAGTTCAAGGAAATACTGTGTGGTGTCACCATAGCAGCTGACAGACTTACGGGTCTCTTGTTACAAGAATAGCAGGTCATATGCCTGATGTAATGGGCTAGTATCTTTTTTTTCTTGATTTCCATAAGCCACCTTCTTTTTTGGATTTTTTTTTTAAAATTCTATTGTAAATTAATTTGAGATGTTTGCAACTGTGATGCTTTCATACATGTAGAATATCATGACCTGAATATAGTCTAGGTGCACTGATTAATTAATGTGCATATTTAATAACAAAATGTCAAATTGACATTCTGTCCCAACTTGACATTTTAAGGCCTCATGCCCACGGACATTTTAAAGGGGTTGTAAAGGTTCGTTTTTTATTTTCTAAATAGGTTCCTTTAACCACTTAAGCCCCGGACCATTTCGGGCCATTAGGACCAGGCCTGTTTTTGGGATTCGGCACTGCGCTGCTTTAACTGTAAATTGTGCGGACATGCAATGTTGTACCCAAATGAAATTTGCGTCCTTTTCTTCCCACAAATAGAGCTTTCTTTTAATGGTATTTGATTGCCTCTGCGATTTTTATTTTTTGCGATATAAACAGAAAAAGACCGAAAATTTTGAAAAAAAATGATATTTTCTACTTTTTGTTATAAGAAAAATCGAATAAACTCAATTTTAGTCATACATTTAGGCCAAAATGTATTCAGCCACATGTCTTTAGTAAAAAAAATGTCAATAAGCGTATATTTATTGGTTTGCGCAAAAGTTATAGCGTTTACAAACTAGGGTACATTTTCTGAAATTTACACAGCTTTAAATTTATGACTGCCTATCTCATTTCTTGAGGTGCTAAAATGGCAGGGCAGTACAAAACCCCCCCAAATGACCCCATTTTGGAAAGTAGACACCCCAAGGAAATTGCTGAGAGGCATGTTGAGCCCATTGAATATTTTTTTTTGTCCCAAGTGATTGAATAATGACAAAAAAAAAAAAAAATTACAAAAAGTTGTCACTAAATGATATATTGCTCACACATGCCATGGTTATATGTGGAATTGCACCCCAAAATACATTCTGCTGCTTCTCCTGAGTACGGGGATACCACATGTGTGGGACTTTTTAGGAGCCTAGCCACGTACGGGACCCCGGAAACCAAGCACCGCCTTCAGGATTTCTAAGGGCGCAAATTTTTGATTTCACTCCTCACTACCTATCACAGTTTCGAAGGCCATAAAATGCCAAAATAGCACAAAACCCCCCCAAATGACCCCATTTTGGAAAGTAGACACCCCAAGCTATTTACTGAGAGGCATGTTCAGTCCATGGAATATTTTATATTTTGCCACAAGTTGCGGGAATATGACAAACTTTTTTTTTTTTGCACAAAGTTGTCACTAAATGATATATTGCTCACACATGCCATGGGCATATGTGAAATTACACCCCAAAATACATTCTGCTGCTTCTCCTGAGTACGGGGATACCACATGTGTGGGACTTTTTGGGAGCCTAGCCGCGTACGGGACCCCAAAAACCAAGCACCGCCTTCAAGGTTTCTAAGGGCATAAATTTTTGATTTCACTCCTCACTACCTATCACAGTTTTGAAGGCCATAAAATGCCAAGATGGCACAAAACCCCCCCAAATGACCCCATTTTGGAAAGTAGACACCCCAAGCTATTTGCTGAGAGGCATGTTGACCCCATTGAATATTTTTTTTTTTGTCCCAAATGATTGAATAATGACAAAAAGAAAAAAAAAATGTACAAAAAGTTGTCACTAAATGATATATTGCTCACACATGCCATGGTTATATGTGGAATTGCACCCCAAAATACATTCTGCTGCTTTTCCTGAGTACGGGGATACCACATGTGTGGGACTTTTTGGGAGCCTAGCCGCGTACAGGGCCCCAAAAACCAAGCACCGCCTTCAGGATTTCTAAGGGCGTAAATTTTTGATTTCACTCCTCACTACCTATCACAGTTTCGAAGGCCATAAAATGCCAAAATAGCACAAAACCCCCCCAAATGACCCCATTTTGGAAAGTAGACACCCCAAGCTATTTGCTGAGAGGCATGTTGAGTCCATGGAATATTTTATATTTTGCCACAGGTTGCGGGAATATGACAAACTTTTTTTTTTTTGCACAAAGTTGTCACTAAATGATATATTGCTCACACATGCCATGGGCATATGCGAAATTACACCCCAAAATACATTCTGCTGCTTCTCCTGAGTACGGGGATACCACATGTGTGGGACTTTTTGGGAGCCTAGCCGCGTACGGGACCCCAAAAACCAAGCACCGCCTTCAAGGTTTCTAAGGGCATAAATTTTTGATTTCGCTCCTCACTACCTATCACAGTTTTGAAGGCCATAAAATGCCAAGATGGCACAAACCCCCCCAAATGACCCCATTTTGGAAAGTAGACACCCCAAGCTATTTGCTGAGAGGCATGTTGAGCCCATTGAATATTTTTTTTTTGTCCCAAATGATTGAATAATGACAAAAAGAAAAAAAAAAATGTACAAAAAGTTGTCACTAAATGATATATTGCTCACACATGCCATGGTTATATGTGAAATTACACCCCAAAATACATTCTGCTGCTTCTCCTGAGTACGGGGATACCACATGTGTGGGACTTTTTGGGAGCCTAGCCGCGTACGGGACCCCAAAAACCAAGCACCGCCTTCAAGGTTTCTAAGGGCATAAATTTTTGATTTCACTCCTCACTACCTATCACAGTTTTGAAGGCCATAAAATGTCAAAATAGCCCAAAACCCCCACAAATGACCCCATTTTGGAAAGTAGACACCCCAAGCTATTTGCTGAGAGGCATGGTGAGTATTTTACAGCTCTCATTTGTTTTTGAAAATTAAGAAAGACATTTTTTTTTCTTTTTTTTTCTTTTTTTACATTTTCAAAACTTTGTGACAAAAAGCGAGATCTACAAAATACTCAACATACCTCTCAGCAAATAGCTTGGGGTGTCTACTTTCCAAAATGGGGTCATTTGGGGGGGTTTTGTGCCATCTGGGCATTCCATGGCCTCCGAAACTGTGATAGGCAGTGAGGAGTGAAATCAAAAATTTACACCCATAGAAATCCTGAAGGCGGTGCTTGGTTTTTGGGGTCCCGTACGCGACTAGGCTCCCAAAAAGTCCCACACATGTGGTATCCCCGTACTCAGGAGAAGCAACAGAATGTATTTTGGGGTGTAATTCCACATATGCCCATGGCATGTTTGAGCAATATATAATTTAGTGACAACTTTTTGTACATTTTTTTTTTTTTTTTTGGTCATTATTCAATCACTTGGGACAAAAAAAAAATATTCAATGGGCTCAACATGCCTCTCAGCAAATAGCTTGAGGTGTCTACTTTACAAAATGGGGTCATTTGGGGGGGGTTTTGAACTGTCCTGGCATTTTATGCACAACATTAGGAAGCTTATGTCACACATCATCCAGTCTTCTAACCACTTGAAGACAAAGCCCTTTCTGACACTTTTTGTTTACATGAAAAAAAAAATTTTTTTGCAAGAAAATTATGTTGAACCCCCAAACATTATATATTTTTTTAAAGCAAAGGCCCTACAGATTAAAATAGTGGGTGTTGCATTTTTTTTTCCACACAGTATTTGCGCAGCGATTTTTCAAACGCATTTTTTGGGGGAAAAACACACTTTTTTTATTTTTAATGCACTAAAAAACACTATATTGCCCAAATGTTTGATGAAATAAAAAAGATGATCATAGGCCGAGTACATGGATACCAAACACGACATGCTTTAAAATTGCGCACAAACGCGCAGCGGCGACAAACTACATTCATTTAAAAAGCATTTAAAAGCCTTTACAGGTTACCATGTTAGATTTACAGAGGAGGTCTACTGCTAAAATGACTGCCCTCGATCTGACCTTCGCGGTGATACCTCACATGCATGATGCAATTGCTGTTTACATATGACGCTAGACCGACGCTTGCGTTCGCCTTTGCGCAAGAGCAGGGGGGGACAGCGGTGCTTTTTTTTTTTTTTTTTTTATTTTTATTATTTATTTGGCTTTTTTATTTTATTTTTAAACTGTGCCTTCCATATTTTATTTTTTTACCGTTTTTATCGTTATCTCAGGGAATGTAAATATCCCCTATGATAGCAATAAGTAGTGACAGGTACTCTTTTTTTGAAAAAAATTGGGGGGTTAGACCCTAGATCTTTCCTCTGCCCTCAAAGCATCTGACCACACCAAGATCGGTGTGATAAAATGCTTTCCCAATTTCCCAATGGCGCTTTTTATATCCGGGGGGGGGGACATTCCCTCCCACTGCTTGTAAAAGCAGTCTAGAGGCTAATTATCTGCTAGAATTGCTTTTACATGAAAGCCGGCTGCTGGCTGAAAAGAATGATACCAAGATGATACCTAAACCCACAGGCATCATTCTGGTATAAACATTCAAAGTCCAGCAACATACCAGTACGTTGCTGGTCCTTGTTGGACATGTATTGTAATCTTTTTTTTCATACAGCCTATTGGCTGAACGAAAAAAAGAGATTGATTGGTGGGTATGCCCACCATTAGAATACCTCCCTTCATCCACCCACTTCTAATGATGGGCATATATGCCAAAGCATGGGGGCATCCTCCCGCAAAAAAGTTATGCCGCGTACACACGGTCAAGCCTCCGTCGGAATTTCGACCGTATGTACGCGGCATAAAAGGTTATGCCGCGTACACACGGTCGGACTTTTCCACGGGCAAGCCTCCGTTGGAATTTCGACCGTATATACGCGGCATTAGGAGCAAAATCGCTCCTCCGCCCCTGCTGCCCCCATGCTTCGGCATATATGCTCTTTTTTTTAACTGTGGTGGTGAAATCACCTCCTACAGCGTTGGAGTCACGGCTTTATGTATCGTGGGAGCAAACGCTGTTGCTGTCAAGATAAATAGATCCGCGCTGCAACTGAATGGCGTACCTGCTAAGCAAATGGTGGTTAACATTAAAACAAAGTAACATTACAGTACAACAGTAAGACCTTACCATGCCATACCTGCAAAGCAAATACCAAAACAAAACCTAGTAAAAAATAAAAAAATGTTTTAACGCAACCTGTGCCTAAAATATATATATGCCGAAGCATGGGGGCATCCTCCCGCAAAAAAGTTATGCCGCGTACACACGGTCGGAATTTTCCACGGGCAGGCCTCCGTCGGAATTTCGACCGTATGTACGCGGCATTAGGAGCAAAATCGCTCCTCCGCCCCTGCTGCCCCCATGCTTCGGCATATATGCTCTTTTTTTTAACTGTGGTGGTGAAATCACCTCCTACAGCACTGGAGTCACGGCTTTATGTATCGTGGGAGCAAACGCTGTTGCTGTCAAGATAAATAATTCCGCGCTGCAGTTGAATGGCGCACCTGAAAACAAAAAATTACATACCTGAAAAGCAAGCATGATAAAACATTGCAGAATAGAATACAGTAAAAAAGAGCAGAACAATAGAGAGAAAATAGAGAGAGAGAGAACAATAAAACGACAACTATTTTTGGTTTTTTTCTTTTATATTTTTTTTGTGTTTTGTTTTTTACGGGTTTTTTTTTCTTTTTTACACTTTTTTTTGTAACTTTACAACTGTAATGGTTCGGGTCTCTCAAAATGTAATGGCATCTTGGGAGACCCTGTGTAAGTGTGTCCTTGTCTGTGAAATGCTGTACCCTACGCTAAAACTTCACTTTTGAGTGGTAGCGTTCAAAACATTCACCTTGGCAAAGACCAGGCTTGTCAGGACAGAGTGGACAAAAACTACGGGTGTCACGCCTAAATCCGCGCTTGCTACAGACACGACATCTTTTTTGGGGGTGGCTTTGGGTAGGGGTACTCGGGAGGACATACGAATAATGCCTCTCATGCAGCCGGCTTACTGCATTTGGTAGGGGATGGTGAGGTGCAGAACCGCCTGGATACAGGAGTTCTGTGACTATCTCATTCTGGAATTTTAGAAGAGATAACGTCCCGCCTGAAGCTCTGTATAGCACATGAGCGTTCAGCAAAGCCAATTGGAATAATGATAGAGACACTTTTTTGTACCAGCGTCTCGCCTTACGGTCAATTAGATACGGCGCCATCAACTGGTCGTTGAGGTCCACCCCTCCCATATTTTGGTTATATTCGTGGACACAGAGGGGTTTCTCCACAACACCAGTCGCCGTACGAATTTGGACTGTCGTGTCTGCATGAAGGGAGGTAAGAAGGAAACATTCTTATTGTCCCTCCACTTCATAGCGAGCAAGTTATTACACTTCAAGCAGGCTCTCTCCCCCAGCCTAAGACGGGCATCTACAAGCCGCTGGGGAAAGCCCCGGCGATTAGGTCGCACGGTGCCACATGCTCCAATCTGATGATCAAACAAGTGACTAAACAGTGGCACGCTCGTGTAATAATTGTCCACATACAAGTGGTACCCCTTTCCGAATAAGGGTGACACCAAGTTCCACACTATCTTGCCAGCGCTCCCTATGTAATCCGGGCAGTTGACCGACTCAATCTGACTATCTTTTCCCTCATAAACCGTAAAGTTCACTACATAGCCTGTTGCCCTGTCACAGAACTTGTAGAGCTTGACCCCGTATCTGGCACGCTTGCTGGGAAGGTACTGCTTGAAAGACAAGCGGCCAGAAAATTTAATCAGGGACTCATCAACGCAGACAACTTGATCAGGAGTAAACAAGGCTGCAAAACGTTCGTTGAAGTGGTTTATGAGGGGCCGAATTTTATAGAGCCGGTCGTATTCAGGGTCCCCACGTGGACGACAAAGTTCATTGTCGTTGAAGTGCATGAACCGCAAAATCTGCTCGTATCGTGCCCTGGACATGGAGGCAGAGAACACGGGTGTCAGGGAAATAGCCGAAGAAGGACTGGCAATTCTGCCCAAGACAATCATGGCTGCCATGGTGCACAGCATGACTAAGGTGGGCGGTACTTCCTCCTTGTAACCTGAACAGATCACATGACTAACTTCCTGGTCTATTTAAGCCTGCTGCTGGAGCTGCTCATTGCTGGATTATCTCTTCAGTCTCCGGTGTACCTTGACCTTGTCTCCTGATCCGTGCTTATCCGTTGTGACCCGGCTTGCCTTAACCTCGCTTCCTGTTCTCCTGTGTTTGACCCTCGGCCTGCTTCTGGACTCTGCTTCTGCTTCCTGACCACCCGGCTTGACCCTCGGCTCGTACCTGGACCCTGCACGTGTATGACCCCGGCTCGCCCCTGTATATGCTCTGGACTGATCTCCTGTGTTTGACCCCCGGCCTGGCTTCCGATATCTCCGTTCATCTGAATATAACAAGCTCAGTTCTGCCTGCCTCCGCCATCCCTCAGTGGCTGAGCTCATCAGACTGCAAGCAAGCACCTGGCCAACCGTGCTTCTGTGGGCACCGCGCTCCCTGTTCCCAACTCCAGGGGCGCGCTGCACTCAGCCGCAAGGGGAGCCCTTTTAGCATCTCGATCTCCACACTCGTTCCTGACAGTATAATCCAGCCATGTCAGAGATCGACAGAGGCGCTTCCCCTATAGAGGCTATGTGCCAGCAGATCACCGCACTTACCCAAACAGTGCAAAGACTACAAGACGCCCATGAGCAATTAGAGGGTCACCTGCATCACTTGTCTTCCAATCCTATATCTCCTGATCCAAGACCTACCTCCAGTTGTACTCCCTCTGCTGCAATGTCTCAGGAGGTTCCTCTCACCGTGCCGATCCCGCTTCCTGAACCACGTGTGCCGACCCCTGAACGGTTCTCGGGGGACCGAAGAAAGTTTAGGACTTTTAAAAATTCCTGCCTACTATACCTGGCTCTTCAACCAAGAACTTTCTCCTTGGAGAATATTAAAGTTGGTTTCATTATCTCCTTACTCTTGGACGACCCCCAGGTGTGGGCCCACGGGCTACTGGAACAGAAGAGCCCCATTACTGACTCTGTTGACACTTTCTTCACAGCTATGGCCCAGTTGTACGATGATCCCCATCGTATGACTACGGCCGAGAATGCCCTGCACACCCTGCAGCAGGGGCAACTTCCCGCAGAGGATTACACTGTGGACTTCCGCACATGGGCCGCAGACACATGTTGGAATCAAGCTGCCCTGAAGTACCAATATCGTCTGGGCCTATCAGAGTCCCTCAAGGACGAGCTGGCCAGGGTAGCAATCCCGGATACCTTGGAGGGCCTCATCCAGTTAGCCATACAACTGGACAGACGCCTACGTGAACGTCTATTCGAGAAGTCTCAGACTCTCCAATCAGCTCAAGGACTGCCAGAATCCTCTTTTTCTCTCGCCTCCAATCCACCCATACCTGAAGTCAAGCCCAGACAGATGGGCCTGTTTCGGCCTGCTCTATCACCTGAGGAAAGACTCTACCGTCGAAAGGCGAACCTTTGCTTTTACTGTGGAGACAATGGCCATTTCTTACAAAATTGCCACCTCAGGGCGAAGAAACCATTCTTCAAACCCCCAGTACATTGTCAAGTGTCAGGACTTACCTCATCTCACCCTGTCCTCGCTATCTCCCTATCGGTGGCCAGGGAAGAGATCCGTCTTTCAGCCATCATCGACTCTGGGGCCTGCAGCTGCTTCCTAGACATCAACTTGGCCAAAGGACTTGGAATTCCCCTTGTTACCAAGAAGCAGCAGTTAACAGTTCATTTGGCTGATGGATCTCTACCCAGTTCTGGACTGATAACCCATGAGACCCTGCCAATCCCTATGACAACCAGCTCTGGCCACAAGGAACTGGTACGTTTCGATGTTTTGTGCTCTCCTCTGTTTCCGGTCATTCTGGGAGTCCCCTGGTTGCGAGCACACAACCCTCACATTGACTGGCTGAAGAATGAAGTGCTGTTTCCATCTGCTTACTGTCAGCAGAATTGTCTGCCCCCTGGCCCTAAGGACTTTACCAGCTGCCTGACCATACAACCTGTTTCTAGTTCCAATCCTCATGTACCCTCTGCCTACCTAGAATTTCTGGATGTATTCGACATGAAGGGAGCAGACTCCCTTCCACCTCATCGTCCCTATGACTGCCCTATTGACTTGCTCCCAGGCTCCGAAATTCCCTTTGGTCGTATCTTCCCTTTATCAGAGACTGAACTCGAAACATTACGACTCTATGTCGATGAAAACCTGGCAAAGGGATTCATTCGTCTCTCTTCTTCCCCTGCAGGTGCTGGCATATTTTTTGTCGAAAAAAAGGATAAAACGCTTAGGCCTTGTATAGACTACCGAGATCTGAATAAGATCACTATCAAAAATCGCTATCCACTCCCTCTCATCCCGGAACTCTTCCACCGATTCCGTTCTGCTCGAGTTTTCTCCAAACTGGACTTACGAGGTGCTTATAATCTGGTTCGCATTCGAGAGGGGGATGAGTGGAAAACAGCTTTCCGAACTCGTTTCGGACATTTCGAATATTTGGTGATGCCTTTTGGCCTCTGCAATGCTCCAGCCACGTTCCAGCACTTTGTGAACGACATTTTCCGAGACCATCTTGACAACTTCCTCATTGTATACCTGGATGACATCCTTGTCTTCTCGGCCACGCTGGAGATTCATCGAGTGCACATGAAAAAGGTACTAACTATTCTAAGAACGCATGGACTATATGTAAAAGCCGAAAAATGTGACTTTGAGAAAGAATCTATCCAGTTTTTGGGTCTTGTCATATCTACGAAAGGAGTGGCCATGGATCCCCAGAAAGTAAAAGCGATCCTGGAGTGGCCTGTCCCCTCCGACAAGAAGGGTGTTCAAAGGTTTATTGGCTTTTCAAACTTTTACAGACGATTTATTAAGAACTTTTCAGCCATTATATCACCCATTACCCAACTAACCCGTTTGCATTCCAGATTCCAGTGGTCCCCGGAGGCTCAGGCAGCTTTCGACAGACTTAAAACAGTGTTTGTTTCAGCGCCAGTTCTTCAGCATCCTGACCCTGCATTGCCCTACATTTTGGAAGTCGATGCCTCCGAAGTGGCCACAGGAGCTATCCTTTCTCAACGACAGGGCCCCAAATCATTGTTACATCCTGTAGCCTTTTCCTCTCGAAAAATGACACAACCGGAAAGAAATTACGACGTCGGAGATCGGGAGCTTTTGGCCATCAAAACAGCCCTGGAAGAGTGGAGATATTTACTTGAAGGTGCAGCACATCCCATTATGATCTTTACCGATCATAAAAATTTAGAATATCTGAGGACTGCAAAACGTTTGAGACCGCGTCAAGCTCGGTGGGCGTTATTCTTTTCGAGATTCAATTTTCACATCTCGTTTCGTCCCGGATCTAAAAATGGAAAGGCGGATGCTCTGTCTCGGATGTTCCCAGACACCCCTGAAGAAACCACTCCCGGTACAATCCTGTCCACACAAAATTTCCTTCTGATTCAGCCAGACCTAAAAGCATCCATTGTACAAGCCTCTCTTCACTGCCCAGAGTCGGAAATTTCTACCTTAAGGAGTCACGAGGGATTTCTGTGGCATCAGGACAAAATCTTTGTCCCCCAGGAAGTCAGACTGCAGGCCTTGAAAAGATTTCATGATCACCAGCTGGCCGGGCATTTCGGGATCCGGAAGACGATCGACCTTGTCCAACGTTACCTATGGTGGCCTTCCCTAAGATCAGACTGTAAAAAATATGTTGAGTCCTGTTTGGTTTGCCAGCGTAACAAGGGTCCCAAGACCAGGTCTTGGGGTCTATTAAGACCCTTACCAGTTCCGAAGCAGCCTTGGAAAAACATCTCTATGGACTTCATAGTCGATCTCCCTCCATCAGAGAACTTTACAACAATCTTGGTAGTAGTGGACCGACTATCAAAGATGGCCCACTTCCTGCCCATGCTTGGCACCCCCTCCGCCATGGACACTGCAAAAGTTTTCATTAAGGAGATAGTCAGACTTCATGGGTTACCCGACAATATAGTCTCCGATAGAGGGGTTCAATTCACCTCTGGTTTCTGGAAGAATCTTTGTAAGATCTTGTCAATTGACTTATGTCTTTCTTCTGCTTACCACCCTCAAAGTAATGGCCAAACAGAAAGAACGAACCAGACCTTAGAGCAATACCTGCGGTGCTTCTGCTCTTTCTCCCAAGATGACTGGGTCTCCTTGCTACCTTGTGCGGAATTTTCATACAATAATACCATACACACGGCCACCAATCAGTCGCCCTTTTGGGCAAACTATGGCTTTCACCCATCCTTTCTTCCCAACACCATTCCTGAATCTCCGGTACCAGCCATTCAGGATAGGATAAACTTCTTCCAAACCAATTACCGAATCCTTCAGGAGACCATGCGAAAGGCTCAGGAAGACTTCAAGAAACAACATGACAGGAGAAAGAGAGGGAATCCCATCTACAAGGTGGGTGACAAGGTATGGCTGTCCTCTATTAACCTCAGACTTTCTTGTCCTTCCAGGAAGCTTGGTCCAAGGTTTGTGGGTCCATTCGAGATCAAGAAGGAAGTGAACCCTGTGGCTTTTGAACTCGCTTTACCGGCCTCCTACAAGATCCATCCGGTGTTCCACGTCTCCCTTCTGAAACCAGCTGTGCCAAGTCCATTTCCAGGAAGAGAGGAGTTGCCACCTCCACCAGTTATCATAGGTAACGATACCGAATATGAAGTTGAAGCCATCCTAGATTGCCGGAAAAGAGGTAGGCAGACTCAATTTCTTGTTAAATGGAAGGGGTATTCTTCAGAGGAAAATTCTTGGGAACCAATGGATAATTTACATGCTCCAAGACTTTTGCAAAATTTCCGCAACAGGTACCCAGAAAGATGGTCTAGGTTGGGCATCCAGAGGCTGCCCCTCGGGGGGGGGCACTGTCAGGGAAATAGCCGAAGAAGGACTGGCAATTCTGCCCAAGACAATCATGGCTGCCATGGTGCACAGCATGACTAAGGTGGGCGGTACTTCCTCCTTGTAACCTGAACAGATCACATGACTAACTTCCTGGTCTATTTAAGCCTGCTGCTGGAGCTGCTCATTGCTGGATTATCTCTTCAGTCTCCGGTGTAACTTGACCTTGTCTCCTGATCCGTGCTTATCCGTTGTGACCCGGCTTGCCTTAACCTCGCTTCCTGTTCTCCTGTGTTTGACCCTCGGCCTGCTTCTGGACTCTGCTTCTGCTTCCTGACCACCCGGCTTGACCCTCGGCTCGTACCTGGACCCTGCACGTGTATGACCCCGGCTCGCCCCTGTATATGCTCTGGACTGATCTCCTGTGTTTGACCCCTGGCCTGGCTTCCGATATCTCCGTTCATCTGAATATAACAAGCTCAGTTCTGCCTGCCTCCGCCATCCCTCAGTGGCTGAGCTCATCAGACTGCAAGCAAGCACCTGGCCAACCGTGCTTCTGTGGGCACCGCGCTCCCTGTTCCCAACTCCAGGGGCGCGCTGCACTCAGCCGCAAGGGGAGCCCTTTTAGCATCTCGATCTCCACACTCGTTCCTGACAACGGGCATGTGGTCAATTGGGTGCGTGGACCAATAAGCACGCAATGATGGAAATTTATGTGTGCCCATGTTGAGGGAAAGGCCCAGAAAGGTCTTAAATTCGGAAACCGTAATTGGTTTCCAATTTCTGGCAATTTTAGGCAACTGGGGGTTAGCGGCGATAAATTGACCAGCATATAAATTACTCTGGTCCACAATAGATCTATAGAGATCTTCCGTGAAAAACAGCGAATAAAAATCAGTTGGAATAAAATCAGCTGTTTCCACCTGAATACCGGGTTGGGCAGTGAATGGGGGAAGTACGGGTTCTGCAGAAGTGGTGGGGACCCAATCAGGATAGGCGAATTCTGCAGGAAGGGCAGTATGGGCACGACGGGCCTGCCTTTGTCTTCTTGGTGGCAGCGGGACACTACTTGTGCTTGCCACCTCGCCAGCTTGAACTGCACTTATGGGACTCGCCACGTCACCAAGTGTTACTGCAGTGCTGGATGTACGTCCAGGCTGTACTAGGCCGCTGGTGCTTGCCAGTTCACCAGAAGGAATAGCGGCGCTAGTACTACTCTGCTCCATGATATGAGAGACCTGCGGTTCTTGCTCCTCAACAACCTCAGAAGATCGGGATCGGGTACACCTGACCTTAGCAGGGACCTTAACTT
Source organism: Rana muscosa (assembly GCA_029206835.1). Taxonomy (NCBI): domain Eukaryota; kingdom Metazoa; phylum Chordata; class Amphibia; order Anura; family Ranidae; genus Rana; species Rana muscosa. The sequence goes on from CM055116.1 coordinate 737,255,619, forward strand.
CGTCGTCAGAGCTATCTGACGTGGGGCCGCTGACGTCACTGTCTTCTACGGGAAGATATTCTGAGCCTGAATCTGACAGATACGTGACCTCCTCTTCACTATCTGTCATGCTCAGAATCTCGTAGGCCTCTTTACTAGTGTACCTTCGTCTTGCCATTTTGGGCTCTAAATTTAGGGGTACACTAGTAAGATTCACAGGAAAAAAAGCACCTGACTGTCGTCAGCAAATATATCAAACGCTACAAAAAAACTGTTAGCGATCGCAGGGATCAGGCCTGTCTCTGCGAACGCTGCAGTTATGTGTGTTGTGTTTGGTAAGTGACAGTGATCGATCGATACTGCACTTGGGTGGGCTGGGCTGGGCTGGGCTGGGCGGAGGGGCTAAACGCAGGCGCTAGCAGGTATCTGGGCTGATCCCGCTAACACTGCGTTTTTGGGAACCCTAAACCGCTGGGGATGCTAGTATAGATCTGATCAGATACTATACCACTAAGGGGGGTGTATGCTTTGCGCGTGGGTGTTAGCGTTACTGGCACTAACCTAACACTGCCTGGGGCGACGCAGACCCTCTCTGGCGCTAAAACCTAATTGATCTCACCCGCCGGGCGAACAGGGGGGTTAAACCTTTATTGGGTTATATACGGCGGGTGCCCTGATGCTATAAAAAGCAAACTAATCAACCAGCGTCACCCGTAACCTTTATATGGTGATCACTGGTGAAAGGGTTAACTAGGGGCAATCAGGGGGTTAAAACATTTATTAGGTTAAATATGGGGGTACCTGACACTATATAAAAACCTGACGGGTAACCTAAATAACTAAATAACTTACTGGCTAACCAGTGACACCAGTGAAGCTTATACGGCGATCACTGGTGAAAGGGTTAACTCTAGGGGCAATCAGGGGGTTAAAATAATATATGGGGGTACCTGACACTAATAAAAACCTGCGGCGAACCTAAAAAAAAATAACTGCCTATCTAAAACACCAGCGACACGAATACAGCGATCGGAAAAACAATCGCTTAGTGACGCTGAAGTTAGGGGGTGAAAGGGTTACCTGGGGGGTGATCAAGGGGTTAAACCTTTATAGGGGGGGTTAGGGGGCTACCCTGGACCTAAAGGGGCCTAATCCTAACTGCCCTGCAACTTTTTACAATCACAGATGACACTAAATGCAGTGATCAGTAAAATAAATGATCACTGCAATCAGTGACACTGTGATTGGGGGCTTTGGGGTGACCTGGGGGGTGATCTGGGGGTGACTGGGGTGTGATTTGTGTGCCTATGTGTACCTACGTGTCAGTGGACTGTTGGTGCACTAACCTGCTTCTTCTCTCCTCGGCGCCGGGAACGAAAAGACCGCGGCGAGGGAGATGACATCACTTCCTCCAGCCTGTGTTTACATTTCAGGCAGGAGGAAGCAATTTCATTCACCGGGAGCGATCGCGAGGGGGGGGGGCGGAATTGAGCGGCTGCCCCCTCATGCCTGATCGCTCCCGAACACTTAACGGCCGCTCACTGCAGTGAAGGGGGATCCGGATGGACCCCCCAACTGCACAAAGGCGATCACGTAGATCTACGTGATTCTGCCTGTCGGTGCCATTCTGCCGACGTAAATCGGCGGTGGGCGGTCGTTAAGTGGTTAAGCTAGTGCATTGTTGGTTCACTTACCTTTTCCTTAGATTTCCCTTCTAAATATTTTTTTTCTTTGTTTTCTTTGTCTGAATTTCTCACTTCCTGTTCCTCCTCAGTAAGCTGTTCAGTAAGCTGTTCTGGCTGACTAAACACCACTCGGATGATGGTGTGAAGTTTACTGAGGAGAAACAGGAAGTGAGAAATTCAGACAAAGAAAAAAAATATTTAGAAGGTAAATCAAAGGAAAAGGTAAGTGAACCAACAATGCACTAGCTTAAAGGAACCTATTTAGAAAATAAAAAACGAACCTTTACAACCCCTCTAAAAAATGGGCTGTAAAGCTAGTACAGACGCCAGGAAAAAAGCAGCGTTTTTAACGCGATTTTTACCGCGTTTTGCATTGAATTCAATGCACGTTTCCCCGCGCTAGCTTTCAGCCGCGTTTTTCTTTCTCTATTCCAAATCAATGGTTTCCTATGGGAGCCCATCAACATGGGGACGAGGTGCTTTGGGGTGGGGGGGCCGCAGGGCGCCCCCCTGCCCCAAAGCACCCACCCCCCCATGTTGATTTTTTTGGTGTGGGGGTTCCCCTCAAGATCCATACCAGACCGAAGGGTCTGGTATCGTCCTGAGGGGGAACCTCACGCAAATTTTGTTTTTAATTTTCGCGGGGTTCCCCTTCAAGATTCTCCGCACACGAGTCGCCGCGGAGCTTCAGAACGCACTGGTCCTGTTTTTTTTTTGGCAGCTTAAAAACGGCTATGCCATTTACAGCTCAAAAACTTCATGGTGGGCATGAGGCCATAGGCTAACATGGAGAGCCGTTTTTAAGCTGCAAAAAACGCTCATAAAAGTGGCTGTAAAAACGTCCGTGGGCATGAGGCCTAATGATATAGCAGCAATAAGGATCATGAACACAGGCTTATAAATACATGATGGACATGCAGACCTATAATTTATAATAATCCTTTTTATATCATCCTTTTTACCTAAAACAAAGTACTGGAATAAATGTTACCACTAAATAAAGCTCATGATACCAATTAGTGCAAAAAGTGTTACCAATTAAATGTATTTCAACTTTCAGGCCTCATGCCCACTGGCGTTTTTACAGCTGCGTTTTTTGCAGCTTAAAAACGCCTGTCCATGTTATTGTAAATATTTTTTTTTTATTTTTTTTTGAAAAAAAAAAAAAAAAAAAGGTCGGAGCTAAAAACGCGACCACGCGTTAGTGCGCGTTTTTTGCGCGTTAGTGCGCGTTTTTGCACGTTTTTTGACGCTCGCGTTTTTTTCTGCCTAATTCTGACGCTGAGGAACGCACTGGTCCTGGGTTTTTTTTACAGCTTAAAAACGTCTATGCTATTTGCAGATCAAAAACGTCTAGGTGGGCATGAAGCTATAGACTAACATGGACAGGCGTTTTTAAGCTGTAAAAAACACTCAAAAACGTGGCTGTAAAAACGTCCGTGGGCATGAGGCCTCATAATGAGCTTTGGAAAAGTTCTTCCTGTGCATTAGTATTAAAGAATATGTAAACCCAACATTTCGTATTCCTGATATGTGCTTGCTGTATCATGTACAGTACTTGTATGTAAAAGTATCCTGTTCTGTTTGTATTGCTTTTTTTTGTGTGAAATCTCTGGAGATCCTAGCAGTCCCTCTGGTTTCCTATCAAAAGCTGAACACACTAAGCATGAGAGCACAACGTGGTCAGTTCTCTAGCTCTACTGGGAACTCAGCCTGCTCTTCTCAAATGATCAAACTTGTCCTGACACCACCCCCCCTTTTCCCCGCACAGCCACTCACTCACTTTGAAGACCAGTGTGCTGCTGTTTATCCTCCATGAGTTCCTTATGCTGCAGAGAACAGAGATTATGTGATAACTTATAGAAAAGGGGCGTGGAGGTATTTGAAATGTTTTCTGTATTTGTACACAAATGTTTTGCCTTTTATTCCTATTTTAAATGGAATGGGTTATTTTTAAAAGGTGGGGGTTCGCATACTTTAAACCTATGTTGCTTTTCTTCCTGAATCAAGATTTAAACAAGCTCAGGCAGGTGTCATGGGTACCTAAATATTTAAAAAACTGCCTAGTCTTCCAGATGCATCAATTCACCCCATTCCTCCAATAAGGGAATTACTGACATTGCCCTTAGGGTCTTTTTCCAGTGTAAAGGATAAGTTCACTTTTCCCCCAAAAAATTATAAATACACATTTTTTTGCAGGTAAAAAAATATGTATTTTATTTTTTATTTTTTTGTTATGACCCTTTAAAGCACTGCACCCACGATCAGCAGATTGTGAGTGTAATGCCACAGTCCTGCAAATTGTCTGTATAGCTGCCTGTCTGTACCTCCGGTACGGGCAGGCAGTTAGGCCACTTTTACTCTGAGGCGCTGGCTGCATTGACTGTACAGTGCCGCTAGTTTTAGCGGTGCTTTACCATGATTTTAGTGGCGCTTTTCGGCCAATAGCGGGGCGCTTTTAACCACTGCTAGCGGCCGAAAAAGGGTTAAAGGCACCCACAAAGTGCTTTGCAGGTGCTTCGGCAGCGCTGGCCGTTGATTTCAATGGCAGGGGCAGTTTAGGAGCGGTGTAAACACCGCTCCCGCACCACCCTTAAAGATGCTGCTTGCAGGATTTTTTTCCCTGTCCTGCAAGCGCACCTCCCCAGTGTAAAAGCACTCGGGCTTTCACACTGGGGCTGCAGAAGAGGCAGTTTACAGGCGCTTTTCAGGCGCTATTTTTAGCGCAAAAACGCCTGTAAAACGCCTCAGTGGGAAACTCTGACAGGAAGCTAAATGAACTATAAAGAGCGATCAACGGCGCCCTGGTAGTTCATTGAGAAGTACAAGTCGCCAGCCACAAAGGCACATGTTTTGTTTACATTCTGATATCAAGCTCACTCAGAGATTCGGGGGGTGCGGGGGCACATGTAGCATGTTACAAAAGGTGAACTTATCCTTTAACGCCACATTCTAAAGCTGGCCATACATTATACTATTTTCTTGTTCAATTTCCTTAAGATTTACCTTCAACTATCTACTGCATGTAAAGAACCAAGTGCACTCTCTCAAGCGCTCACAAGTGGCTGCTAAACTTTAATATCCATATACTGTGGGTGACTCTTGAAGTAGCTGTTAAGAGGTGGCAGGAAATACACAACTGTCATTGAGTTTATGGAATAGGTAAAGCACAAGTTTCAATGGAAAGGGTAGGGGGACGTATTTGAATGTTGATGATCCACAGCTCTCAGTAATTAAAATCAGAGTGAGATCCACAGTACAATTGCAAACGAGCAACCAAGGCCCTGGATCATAATTTAACAAAGTTTAATAAAAGTAGCAATTTCTCAACTTACACTTGAGATCTTTGAACATAGCTGGAGAGGTGAGGACAAATACACAGGGAGCAACAGCATGCACCGGAGTAAAGTGGGGTACACAACTACACACACTATAAGAAAAACAGGCGAACAATCGTCCAATTTTCCTTGTTGTTTCACAGCAAATCGGAAACGGTGAACGAAAATCCATATGAAAATTCTCGTACGACAAAGGCTTTTTTTTTGGTTTTTTATTGTTTCTGATCATGCGCACTTTGTTTTCTGATTTTTCTTGTACAAAAATCTATGAAAATGGTACACATTAAAAGAAAATCTATCGTTCTGTCCCCGTACAAATTTATTTTGGGAGTTTGTCCCTCTGGGAATTTTCGTACGAAAAGTCGGAATTTGCTGTCAAAAGTTGTGTAAACACTACACAAAAATCTAACGAAAATTCTTTGGACGAAAATGTTGGCCCTAATTTCTAATAGTGTGTACCCCACTTTAAGCAAATAGCTGGATGATGGTGAGCCAGGCCGTGATGAGAAATGCAAGCGGCTTGTCAGCCTGTTTGGGGTGGTGTCTGCCTCCTGTGATGAAACCTGAGTCACAACAGTGGTGGACCTCATTCACCGACACAGTGGTAACAGGGAGCTCGAGAGAGCAAAGAACAGTACAGGACTTGCTGGGCAGCAACAATATGAGAGGAAGCCGTCCAACCGGGAGCCGGATTGTCAAACAGCAAAAAGACCAATCCTCAAACCGCATCTGCAGTAATTACTCAAGCACACCATGTGGACCCTGTTTAGGGAATTGTAGTGGGTTGGCGCACCGCCCCCCCATTTTCAACGTCATCCAACTACAGGTAAAAATCCGGATTTTAAGTTGACAGGAAGGGGAAAATGTGAAAAAAAATATATACATAAAAAATAAAAATGACAGCTGCATGGGGTGTGTAAAAGATAAAGCAAAATACTACTAATACCAGCATAAAGAAAAAACTGGGCAAAAAGTAAATAAAAAATAAAAATATAAAAAAGGCGCAAAAAAAAAAAAATCTGTTTAGAGAAAGATTGGGTTACAAACAAATGGGAAAAAACAGCCACCACCAACCAGCTCAGAATAGGAGGTCATACAAGAATGGTATACCACGGTCATACAAGAAAAAGTATATTATTACAAGGATGTCTATGTTTGTTACAACTAACACAGTAACATAATAAGAAAACTTTGTAACAATCTTAGCACTATTATCCAAACTATAAGACTATGATTTAGACCAGTGGTCTCCAAACTGTGGCCCTTTGCTTGCTTTTTCTTGGCCCTTGGGGCATTATTTTCCTCCATTGATATCAACAAAGAAGCATAATTTTCCCCACTGACACCAATGAAGAGACAGAATAACCACCAATGACACCAACAGTGGGTCACAATTCCTCCCAATAACAACAACAATGGGGCCCACTGACACCAATGATGAGGCACATTTTCTCCCACTAACACCAAGGATGGGGCACAATTCCTCCCTGACAACAAAGATGCAGTGCTATTCTTCTCACTGACACCAAAGATGGGGCACTATTCCTCCCACTCCCACTCAAGAAAAAAAATTGTGTAATAAGGCTATATCTGCAAGTAATGGTAAACGAGACTAAAAGAAGGGCAACTTATTATAAAATTGTGTGAATTTCGAGCTCTTAGGTGCCAAAGTACTAAGTGTGAAAATCCAGAATGTTTCACGTAGACAAAGTCTCAGCAACCTCTCAGCAAACGGGATACCACGTGGAATTTGTTTGATAAACCAGACTCGGAGGCCTTCAATTAACTGACGATGGTGGAGATTGAAGTGTCTGGGACACTGTAGTCCACATCTCCGTTCTCAATCAGTCCCCAAATCTGGCCCTCACTGTGCGAATCATGCGACTCACGTAAAGGAGGTCACAAGGGCACTTGAGACCATAAACAACAAATTTGGTGCTATATATATACAGTATATGATATACTTTCCCTCTAGAATCTGTAAATGTTTTTTTTGGCGGTGGTGCACGTGTAAACACATCTTGCAGGACTACTTTTTACACTTGTAAAGTGAGTTGACAAAATGTCACCAGGGGATGGGACATTTTGGCTTACTCAAACCACAGGGATGTACCAGTGTAAAATGTAAAAAGGAAGGGTTAGAATTTGTTACTAGTTCACTTATGCAGTCATTGGTCACATGTTCTCTGCTGTAGAAAAGTATCAGCATTCAGGCAGAGCTTCTGATTAACCAGCCTAGTCATATTAACATACAGCATAAACATAAAGCATAGGTTTCTGCATTTCACTGCTTAGACCATATTAGTCACATTTTCAATAGTCTATTGCCACCTAGCTGCAGACAATTCCTATACCTGTACTGAATTCCCTTAAATAATGTCGAACTCCCCCCATTCATCTTTCCTGTTATTTCTTACAGTACAAAAAACTCTTACTTACAAAAAATCCTATGCTTGAACTTGGATGTCTATAACACAATATTGTATTTGAGTCACCCACAAGCTTCTAATTTATTTTGGAGACTTCAGTGGATTTCCCAAAAGTCCTTTGTGTCTCTGTACCCTCCTAAAAGGCCATAACTCCTTTGCAACAGAACTATCCAATTATTTCTTCTTTCTGCAATATGCAGAACCCATCAAGTGAGAAAAAATACCAGCATTCACCTTAGTAATAGCCACAGCAGATGGGTGTAACTGGGAATATGTCACTGCTGGTGTCCCCAAGAGATGTAAAACAGTATGCAATTAAACTTTAAGTGCGTGTAAAGCTGGCCTTTAATAACTCAGAGCATTACATGTCTGATAACCCTGAATATCTTACATTAGTTAATTCTGATCTGCTTAGTCTTATTCACTTCAGCCCACACTTGAATATTGATGATGATGTATGACAACACAGTTTCTGCTTTCGTGCAGTAGTATGTAAAATGCATGCTAATCCTAAAATCTAAGCCGGCAAAGATCAAGAATCAATATATACAGTTAATGTGTATTTGTAGTAGTTTCTGTACACTAAGCAGACCTCCCAACAGTCCCGGATTGTGTGGGACTGTCCTGCATTTCCCCCTACTTCTGCTGTCATGTGTATAAGGAGCGTGTCCCTCAAATACTCTGCCCCTGTAAATTGTTCCCACAGCTCATCTACGTATATGCAAATTTGAATTTCATTTGCATATGTATATACTTATGCTTCATAGCTCATTCATATGCAAAGCTATAATAAGCTCTTACTGGAAAAAGGGAGTCATTTTTGGTTGTACTTTGTACACTGCCCTCTATGTTATGTTTTTAATTCTCTACTCTCTGCGTTACGTACTCCTGACCCCGAACTCTATGGGTTATGTATGCACTCTTGACCCCTGTGTGATAACCACTTCTGACCACTGCACCATGTGCATTATGCACTCCTGACCTCAGCACTCTGTACATTTTGCCCAACGCTTGCACTTTATGCATTACACATTTCTGACCCCTACACTATCTACGATCCCCACTCCTAACCCCTCTATTATGTGCATTATGCACTATTTACCCCTGCACTCTGTGTGATATGTACACCTGCACCCTATGCTTTACATACTCTTGAACCCTGTACAATAACCACTCCTGACCCCTGCACTATGTGCATTACACATTCCTGTACCCTGCACTCTATACATTATGCTCAACCCTTGCACTCTATACATTACACACTCCTGACTCCTACACTCTCTGCGATACCCAGTCCTGACATTTGTATTCTCTGCATTATGCACTACTGACACCTGTATTCTATGTGATACACACTCCTGCACGCTATGTTTATGCACGCTTGACCCCTGTACATTAACCACTCGTGACCCCTGCACTATGTGCATTATGCATTCCTGACCCCTGCACTCTATACGTTATGCCCAATCCCTGCACTCTAAGCATTATGCACTCCTGACCCCTGCACTATCTGTGATACTCACTCCTGACACCTGTATTCTGTGCAATATGCATTCCTGAACCTTGCAGTCTGTGTGATACACACCCCTACACCCTGTGCATTATGCACTCCTAAGGCCTACACTATAGACACTGTGCTGTATATTCCATACTCCTGACAACTGCACTCTTTATATGACATGTTCCAGACCACTGCACTCTATGTACATTTTAAACTCTTGAAGTCCTTTATAAAGTGATTGTAAAGTCTTATTTAATTTTTTTAAAATAACAAACATGTTATATTAACCTGCTTAGTGCAGTGGATTTGCACAGAGCAGAATGGATCCTCCTCTTCTCGGGTCCCTCTACTGTGCTCCTGACCCCTCCCTTCTGTTGAGTGCCCCCACAGCAAGCAGCTTGCTATGGGGGCACCCGAGCCGAGCTGCAGCTCCGTGTGTCCATTCAGGCACGGAGCTGCCGTTCGGCCCGCCCCTCTCTCTCCTGATTGGCGAACTGACTTTGATTGACAGCAGCAAGAGCCAATCCCATCATGCTCCGGGTGGTGACGACATAAGGGGCGGGCTCACATGGTGACATCACCCGGTGACCATGCCCCATGCCTATATAAGTAGTTGCGCTCCGCGCACACGGCATTATAGCGGCAGAGAGCGTCGAGTCAACATCGGAAGGAGAGAAGAGGGAAGAAGGCGACGACGATAAAGACCGGGCCACCACTAGCAAAAGAGCTGGCAGAAGATAGCGGAGGAGCCCAGCAGAAGGCAGAAAGCACCGGAGAGCGGGAGAAGAGGCCGGAGAGAGCGGAGAAGTCGGAAGAAGACCCCGAAGTCGGAAGAAGACCCCCAAAGTCGGTAGAAGACCCCTGGAGCTGCCTAATAAATTACTTTAAAAACCTGTCTAGTGTGTTTTTTTTTTATTGACACTTTTCCCCCAGGTGAATGGGTAGGGGTATGATGTACCCCATACTCATTTACATAGGTGGGGGGCCTGGATCTGGGGGCCCCCTTATTAAAAGGGGCTCCCAGATTCTGATAAGCCCCCCGCCCACAGACCCCGACAACCAACGGCCAGGGTTGTCGGGAAGAGGCCCTTGTCCTCATCAACATGGGGACAAGATGCTTTGGGGTGGGGGGGCCGCAGGGCGCCCCCCTGCCCCAAAGAACTCAACCCCCATGTTGAGGGCATGCAGCCTGGTATGGTTCAGGAGGGGGGGGGGCGCTCGCTCGTCCCCACCCCCCTTTCTGACCGGCCGGGCTGCGTGCTCGGATAAGGATCTGGTATGGATTTTGGGGGGACCCCCATGCCGTTTTTTCGGCGTAGGGGGTTCTCCTTGAAATCCATACCAGACTTAAGGGCCTGGTATGCTCTTGGAGGGGAACCAATGCCGGTTTTTTATTTAAAATTTGGCGTGGAGTTCCCCCTCATGATTCATACCAAACACAGGGGACAGCGAGCGCGAGGTGTACAGTACCCTATCGCTGAGAACCAGCGTGATGGGATCGCGCTGGAAACACATTCTCGCGGGCAGGTACTGGCAAAGAAGCCTGTCCTGGAGGCGACTTCAAGTCGCTCCAAGTCGCGCTGTGGTTCACGCTCAAGTCGTGTTCAAGTTGTCTCGCAAAGTCACGCACAAAGTCGTGTTGCCCCTGTGTGAACCGGCTCTTAAGGTAGGCTGTGTGCAGAAAACTATATGCAATGGAACAGTTTGAGTACATTCATTTTGCTTTTCAGACAGGGATTTTTGTTTTGTTTTTTGTATACAGACTTCTTTCTGCAGTGGCTTCTATCATTAGCTGGGTTAGATTGCCACCACAGTGTGCAGGCTCAAGTCCAGGACTACACACTGTGTGCTGTCACGCCTATTAGATTAATGAAATATGTGAAATGCCTACCACTTGCCTTTGATGGCCAGTTTAGCCTGTGATTTCTTTGTTTATGTGCATTAGCATAGTGGTCTTCATTACACATGCACTTTAGCGTAGTGGATGCAATGAATCATGGGACATATAGTCCAGCTGTGGGGAATGGAGGAGAGGTGGTTGTGTGCGCTGTTACCAACCATGGGGCACTATTTCTCCCATTAAAACTAATGATGGGGCACTATTTCTACAATTTATACCAAGAATGGAGCACTATTCCTCCCACTGACACCAAGGATGGGGCAGTATTCCTCCCACTGACACCAAGGATGAGACATTAGTCCTTCCACTAAAACCAACAAGGAAGCCCCATTTACTTCAACTGATGCCAATGTGTTTTCTATTCCCACTGGCCAGTCTAGCCCCCCTAAAGCCTGAAGGACAGTAACTGGCCCTTTGTTTAGAAAGTCTGGAAACCCGTGACATAGAGCAAAGAGCAAGGGAGCATGCAAAATGCCCATGCAATCTTACATAGAGAGATATCTGAGCACAAAACAGTGTTTATAATAATGTGTGTAACAAACTCACTATTCACAAGTTATCAGTAATTAAAATTAAAATACGTTAGAGACTTGATATCCTCAGGTTAGAGTTTTTTTTTGTCTGATTCTTTGTTGGCTGATGATACACAAGAGAGTATCTGGCAATGTACATCAACTCTAGGGATTACTGTAAGGAACTGCCCAAAATACAATGAATCGAACAATGAAAGTGCATTTCAGGTGAAGGAAGAATCTCAGAGGAGTTTCTCAATCTATTCATCTTGTGTTTAGCTGAATTTGAGTGAAACAAAATGTTAGGCCAGCCATGGACTTATCGACATTGAACTGGCTGAATTTCGATCCGTCTATGGCCAGGCTAGTTGTACTGAAGTTGATATATTAATCAACTGCAGTACAACCCGCCTGTTGTTGTTTTTTTTCCCACGCGATCACGGCCAGCGACTTTAGCTGCCGGCAGTGGTCATTGTATTCTGAAGGCTAGGAAACCTCCCTCTCTGTCAGAATACAATAGAGCAGCAGGAGGAATTCCCTCATCAACACTGACCATGTTGATAGGGGAATCTAGCAATATTCCTTCCTTCCACCACAGAAAATTGTATAATGTATGGCTTGCTTTAGTCTTAAATGTCTTATCCTAAAACTTTTACATATGAAAATATCACAACTTGGTCCACCAGATAGTATCCTGTGCATTGAAATAAAAGAGAATTATTTTAACAAATGCTTGTTGAAAGAAAACACTTTAAAACCAGATTCCTGTCCTCACTATGATTCAACAAGGTTCAATTATATACTTTAAGTTTTTGAGTGGCAGCATTACAAAAATGAGGTAAAAATAATAAAGAGCAATTTCTCCATTAGAGGAAGACATGACACAGAAATGGGCAAATGTCACAATCAGCTGTACAGCACTGCAAAGAAACTCCTAGTGTGCCAGTGTCAATACTGAACCCAAGCTATTTGTGAGTGAATCAAGAAAGTCAGTGTGTTCTCCAGCCATTAGGAAACAGCATGCTCTAATCCATCCATTAGAAACATTGTAATGTCAAATGTTCATTAACAACCTTCACACACAACACATGCACTTACATTTTTGCTTTGAGCACTAAACTACAGTTTATTGCTTTTTATCCCTGCTTTACAGAATAACCAAAAATGTAAAAGAAGAAAAAATGTAAGATATATGCACAAGGCCATAATTAAATTACTGATCACCTACGCAGGATTTTGCTGGTAGAAAAATCCTACATAAGACACACATAAAATAGTTTGTAAAGTAAAATCTAGATGCATAAGTTGCTATTTCCATTAAATTTAGTGCATGGGTCCAAAAAAAACAATAAAGCTGTGTTCAAATCCATAAAATAAAAATCAGTACTGATAAAAACGCATTTTTTTGTGGCTGTGTGCACGTGTCCCAAAAGTAGAATTCCTGGCAAAACCCCTAAAAATGCTCCGAAAAAGAAAAAGAAACCCTTAGGCCCGGTTCACATAGGGGCGACTCCTCAGGCGACTCGGTCGCCTGAGGAGTCGCGTCCCGGTCTGTGCTATGGAACCGTTCTAATAGGAGCGACCTGAGTCGCTCCGACTTAGAAAAAGGTTCCTGTACTACTTTTGAGGGCGACGCAGGGCGACTTGCATTGACTTCTATACAGAAATCATTATGCAAATCGCCTCGGCGGGCGTCTCAAGTCGTCTTAAGATCGCGCCGCCGAGGTCGCCCCCCAAGTCGTGCCGCCCCTGTGTGAACCAGGCCTCAAGGTCGGACTTTGGAAGCAGATTGGAACAAAATATTGTCTTTAAAAATTAAAGTTTATTAAACATACATATATAGACATAAGCAATATAAAATTATAAAACGGTATCGTCCAATGACGGCCACGAAATGGCCAGAAAAGGTGGACGTTACATATACCCAAAGAACGAGATGAAAATCCTCCTAAAACCTATTCTAATAGGTTAAATGTGAGATAAAAATGCTCCTAACACCTATTCGGGTCACATGATTCAGCTTGCCTCTGTCAGCCAGCGGCACTGCAGGGGAGAAGAGGGAGTGCCGACAACAGATGGGCCATAGCAGCTTATGGGTGACGTCACAGCTCCCAGTCACTAAAAGCCATTGCCAATAACTCTCTCCTCTCCCCTGCAGCCGGCGCTGGCTGACACAGGGAATCATGTGACTGAACTGAAGCAGGCTGAAAACAGATAAGTATATCCATCTTTCCTACAAGGTTAGTCAGAATAGGAGATATGAGGGAGCATTTAAAGAGTAGTAAGGTTACAGCAAACTGTAACAAAAACAGGGAGAAAGCTATCCGCTTCTCCTTTTTTTTTTTTGCTGAAACTTATTTGTTTATTTTACCAAAAATATATATTTGTCAACTTAATTCTGTAGTCCCATGATTGCCAACACTATTTAAAAAACGTTATGATATAATACTGTATAAAAGGCCCCATGCACACGAAACGTCGGTGCAAACTCTGCTGAACGCATGTTTTTAAAGACTGAAACCGGCGTTTAGAAACTACCATTTTGCCGCGATTGCAGCCGCGTTTAGCAGCGTTTTACCGCGTTTGCGTCTATAAGCGTTTAGTTAAGAAACATCTTAAGACCCTCCCTAAGCTCAAAAAACAGTATTATTTAACCATTTTAGCCATTTTGTGAGACCAGAGTGAGTAGCAGCAGCTGAGAGAGCAGCAGTGTACTTGTATTTAGCGTGTCACTTGCCAAATCACCTGTCATAAGCTGTTGATTGTCGACTTGCCACGTCACCGGCCACAAGTTGTGGATTGTCCACCTGGCCACGTCACCTGCCGCAAATTTTGAATTGTCCACTTGCCACGTCACCTCCCACATCACCTGGCCACGTCACCTGCCACAAGTTGTGAATTGTCCACTTGCCACGTCACCTGCCACTTCACCTGGCCACGTCATCTGCCACAAGTTGTGGATTGTCCACTTGCCACGTCACCTGCCACAAGTTGTGGATCGTCCACTGGCCACGTCACCTGGCCATGTCACCTGCCACGTCACCTGGCCACGCCATCTGCCACAAGCTGTGGATTGTCCACTTGCCACGTCACCAGCCACAAGTTGTGGATTGTCCACTGGCCACGTCACCTGGCCACGTCACCTGCCACAAGTTGTGGATTGTCCACTTGCCACGTCACCTGGCCACATCACCTGGCCAGTCACCTGCCACGTCACCTGGCCACGTCACCTGTCACAAGTTGTGGATTGTCCACTTGCCACGTCACCTGGTCACGTCACCTGCCACGTCACCTGGCCACGTCACCTGCCATAAGTTGTGGATTGTCCACTGGCCACGTCAACTGGCCATGTCACCTGGCCACGTCACCTGCCACAAGTTGTGGATTGTCCACTTGCCACGTCACCTGGCCACATCACCTGTCACGTCACCTTGCCACGTCACATGCCACAAGTTGTGGATTTTCCACTTGCCACCTCACCTGCCACAAGTTGTGGATTGTCCACTTGCCACGTCACCTGCCACAAGTTGTGGATTGTCCACAATGCAATGCAAGCAATTACAGTTTTTTTTATATTTTTTTAATGTTTTTTCATCATTTGCCATCATTTTTTAGATTTCTACTGTTAAAAAGAGGTCACCTTTAAAAACGCTTATAAACAAAATCGCGGCAAAACACTGGTACCGTGTTTAGCCACGTTTTGCCTCTGAAACGTGGAAATTTTTGCGTCTGAACCCATTTTTTTGCTTTCAGAGAAACGAGGTTAAACGCAACTGCATATAAGCGGCAATAAATGAGACAGTGTACATGGTCACATAGGATAACATTGAATGAGTTCAGGGGCAGTTGAAAAAAGTGTCCAACTGCCTCTGAATGCGAGTTTAACAGCGTCCCGTCTGTATGGGGCCTAATAGGTAGCCCATATTTCACCTAATACTTCAATACTCCAATGCTCATGTGCCCATTGTAGAATCCACTGTTCAGGTGCCAGCTTTGAATACAGGTTCATGTGCCCACCATATAAGACAGGGAACTATCCAATGCTTATCTACCCATTGCAGAATACAGGGAACTATCCAAAACTCATTTGTCTGTTGTAAAATGCAGTGCACTATCCAATACTCATCTGTCCATTTTAGAATACAAGGAATAATCCAATACTCATTAGTTCATAGTAGAATACAAGGGACTATTCAAAACGTACAGTATGCACCCATTGTAGGATACAGGGAACTATCCAATACTAATTTCCACATTGTGGAATACAGGGTAATATTTATTGCCCATGTGACCCTTGCAGAATTCAGGGCACTATCCAATATTCATGTGCCAATTGCAGAATACTGGGAACAATTCAATGCTCTCATGTGCCCATTGTACAATACAGGGAACTGTCCAATACTCATGTGCCTATTGCAGAATACAGGAAACAATCTAATGCTCATGTGCCCATTGTACAATACAGGGAACTGTCCAATACTCATGTGCCTATTGCCCAAAACAGGGAACTATTTAATGCTCATGTGCCCATTGTACAATACAGGGGACTATCCAGCACTCATTTGCCTATTGCAGAATACAGACAGTCTCCGGGTTACAAACAAGATTTTAGGTTCTGTAGGTTTGTTCTTAAGTTAAATTTGTATGTAAGTTGTAACAGGTAAATATTTTAAGTGTAACTCCAGCCAAATTATTATTTTTTTGGATAGCATAGGTAAGGGTTAACATCCCTTTAACATTTGTTTTGCTGTCTGTGCCCCTGGTCAGAAGATTTCACCTCACTTTCTGTCCCAGTGACAATTAGATTTTGAAAATTTTGGGTTGTTATGGAAACAAGGATTGGTGATAAAGCTTCAGTGGAGATACCTTTTTCCCATGATAACTCTTAAGCCCTGTACACACGATCGGATATCCTATGGATTTTCGTCCGATGGATTTGTCCATCGGATATCCGATGAAACTGTTTTCCATCAGTCTTGCCCACACACCATCAGTCAAAAAACCGACCGTTCCAAACGCGGTGACGTAAAACACTCCGATGAGCCGAGAAAGATGAAGTTCAATGCTCCTGAGCTTGCGTCGACTTGATTCTGAGCATGCGTGGGCTTTTTATCCGATGAACTTGCCCATAGACGATCTGAGTTTTCGATCGGTTTTTTATCCATCGGAAAAATTTAAAACATGTTCTATTTTTAAAAACCGATGGAAAAAAGACCGATGGGTCCCATACACGATCGGTTTGTCTGATGAAAAGAATCCATCGGACGAAAATCCATAGGATATCCGATCGTGTGTACAGGGCTACACAGGAGTGAATTTCCCTTCCTAGGGGTAGATTTCCTCTCACTTCCTGTTGTCTACCTCCGTTTGTAAGTAGGAGTCGTTTGTAAGTCGGATGTTTGTAACCTGTGGACTGTCTGTATAGGCTACTATGTGCCCATTGTAGAACACAAGGAACTATCCAATGCTTCTGTTCACATTGTAGAACAAAGGGAACTGTTCAATACTCATTTGCCTATTGTAGAATACAGGCTACTATTTAGCGTTGGGTGCCCATTGTGGAATACAGGGAACTAGCCATTGTTCGTGTGCCTATTGTAGAATACAGGAAACTATCCAACAAATCATGTGCTCAATGTAGAATACAGGGAACTAACTATTCAATGCTCATGTGCCTATTGTAGAATACAGAGAACTATTCAAAGCTCATGTGCCTGTTGTAGAATACAGGAAACTATCCAACACTCATGTGCCCATTGACCATTGTAGAATACAGGGAACTATCAAACACTCATATGCCCATTGTAGAATACAGGGAACTATTCAAAGCTCATGTGCCTGTTGTAGAATACAGGAAAATATCCAACACTCATGTGCCCATTGACCATTGTAGAATACAGGGAACTATCAAACACTCATGTGCCCATTGTAGAATACAGAGAACTATCCAACACTCACGTGCCTATTGTAGAATACAGGGAACTATTCAAAGCCCATGTGCCCGTTGTAGAATACAGGAAACTATCCAACATTCATGTGCCCATTGTAAAATGCAGAGAACTATCCAACACTCAAGTGCCCATTGTAGAATACAGGGAACTATCCAACATGCTTATGCTCATTGTAGAATACAGGGAACTATTCAATGCTCATTTGTACATTGCAGAATACAGAGCACTATTTAATGCTCATGTGCCCATTGTAGAATACAGGGAACTATCCAAGGCTCGTGGGCCTATTGCAGAATGTAGGAAACTATCTAATCCTCATGTGTCAATTGTAGCATACAAGGAACTCTCCAATGCTCATGTGACCATTGCAGAATTTGGGGCACTATTCAATACTGATGTGCCCATTGTAGAATACAGGGAACTACACAATGCCCATGTGCCCATTGTACGTTTTAGAATACAGGGAACTATTTTACACTCACATTTCCATTGTAGAATGCAAGAAACTATTCAATACTGATGTGCCCATTGTACTATTCAACACTGATGTGCTCATTATAGAATGCAGGGAACTATCCAATACTGATGTGCCCATTGTAGAATACAGGGATCTATCCAATACTAATGTGCCCACTGTAGAATACAGGGAACTATCCAATACTGATGTGCCAATTGTAGAATACCGATGTGTCCATTGTAGAATACAGGGAACTATCCAATACTGATGTGCCCATTGTAGAATACAGGGATCTATCCAATATTGATGTGCCCATTGTAGAATACAGGGAACTATCCAATACTGATGTGCCCATTGTAGAATACAGGTATCTATCCAATAGTGGTGTGCCCATTGTAGAATACAGGGATCTATCCAATACTGATGTGCCCATTGTAGAATACAGGGATCTATGCAATAGTGGTGTGCCCATTGTAGAATACAGGGATCTATCCAATACTGATGTGCCCATTGTAGAATACAGGAATCTATCCAATACTGATGTGCTCATTGTAGAATACAGGGATCTATCCAATAGTGGTGTGCCCATTGTAAAATGAAGGGATCTATCCAATACTGATGTGCCCATTGTAGAATACAGGGATCTATCCAATAGTGGTGTGCCCATTGTAGAATACAGGGATCTATCCAATACTGATGTGCCCATTGTAGAATACAGGGATCTATCCAATAGTGGTGTGCCCATTGTAGAATACAGGGATCTATCCAATACTGATGTGCCCATTGTAGAATACAGGGATCTATCCAATACTGATGTGCCCATTGTAGAATACAGGGATCTATCCAATACTGATGTGCCCATTTTAGAATACAGGGATCTATCCAATACTGATGTGCCCATTGTAGAATACAGGGATCTATCCAATACTGATGTGCCCATTGTAGAATACAGGGATCTATCCAATATTGATGTGCTCATTGTAGAATACAGGGATCTATCCAATACTGATGTGCCCATTGTAGAATACAGGGATCTATCCAATACTGATGTGCCCATTGTAGAATACAGGGATCTATCCAATACTGATGTGCCCATTGTAGAATACAGGGATCTATCCAATACTGATGTGCCCACTGTAGAATACAGGGATTTATCCAATACTGATGTGCCCATTGTAGAATACAGGGATCTATCCAATACTGATGTGCCCATTGTAGAATACAGGGATCTATCCAATACTGATGTGCCCATTGTAGAATACAGGGATCTATCCAATACTGATGTGCCCATTGTAGAATACAGGGATCTATCCAATATTGATGTGCTCATTGTAGAATACAGGGATCTATCCAATACTGATGTGCCCATTGTAGAATACAGGGATCTATCCAATACTGATGTGCCCATTGTAGAATACAGGGATCTATCCAATACTGATGTGCCCATTGTAGAATACAGGGATCTATCCAATACTGATGTGCCCACTGTAGAATACAGGGATTTATCCAATACTGATGTGCCCATTGTAGAATACAGGGATCTATCCAATACTGATGTGCCCATTGTAGAATACAGGGATCTATCCAATACTGATGTGCCCACTGTATAATACAGGGATCTATCCAATACTGATGTGCCCATTGTAGAATACAGGGATCTATCCAATACTGATGTGCCCACTGTAGAATACAGGGATCTATCCAATACTGATGTGCCCATTGTAGAATACAGGGATCTATCCAATACTGATGTGTCCATTGTAGAATACAGGGATCTATCCAATACTGATGTGCCCATTGTAGAATACAGGGATCTATCCAATACTGATGTGCCCATTGTAGAATACAGGGAACTATCCAATATTGATGTGCTCATTGCAGAATACAGGGATCTATCCAATACTGATGTGCCCATTGTAGAATACAGGGATCTATCCAATACTGATGTGCCCATTGTAGAATACAGGGAACTATCCAATATTGATGTGCTCATTGCAGAATACAGGGAACGATCTAAGCACACAACTAAACATGCCATCTCTCATGCATGTACCTCTTGTCACTCATCATAAAGCAGCCATACCTTCACTAGATATTGCTAGAATGAAATGGGAGAATAATGAGCTGAAACAATCTGCCAAGTTCACTGCCCCCTCCCTGAAAACTTCACTGGCAGCAAAATGCGTAGCTTGTTCTTCAGATGGCATTAACCTCGGGAGTGCAGGAGGCAATCTGCTGCCTGGGTAGTGCCGCCTGGCACAGTCTGTCCATGGATAATCACACAGCACACAACATACAACAAATGGCACAGCTGCTGAAATAAGCAAAGTTCACAAGAACGCACTATACATCTTCCTTCTGCCACCCACACCCCCTCCCAAAATGCATGTAAAGCCAAGCAGTTGGAGCTAGAGAAATAAATGAGTTAAGTTCAAAGCAATGCATCTTTGCAGCTCCCCCAACACCTAATGGAGAAAGATAACAGCGACGTGCTAGTCAATGGAAGGGTGCGGAGAAAAGGAGGAGGATGTTGGAAAGAAATAAAAAAGCAGAATGGTGGGAGGGAAGGAGGGTGATAGGTAAGGGACAATGCAACAAAAGGTGATGCAAGTCATGCCCCTGGGCACGCAGCATCCTTCTCCTTACCGGTGTGCACAGCCTGCAGCAGCCGCTCTCTCTCTCTCTCTCTCTCCTGTGTCCTTCCTCCCCTGGGCTCTGTCACCCTGACAGGAGGATGAGGAGGAGTGATGATCGGAGCGGAGGAGAGATGGTCGGATGCCGCTCCAGCCGCCGCTCCTCTTCTTACTGGTCAGCAGCACCTTTCCATTATCCGGTGTGAGCTGTCAGTGCTGCAGACACGCCGTCACTCACAGGGGCTGCAACTCTCGCCATGAGATCATTATCCGGATCATGGCCTCTTCCCCTCCCGTTCAATCCCTCTCACAACTCCTCCTCCTCCTCCCAATTCCTTCTTGTTTTTATTTTTAATCCTGCTGTCTTTAGTTTGCCTCTGCTCTGCCACTTCCCCCTTACACCGGGTGCCAATACCACACCTCCTCCATAGTTCAGAAAACAACTCAACACAGTGTACAGGTAACTCATGACACCCTAGGTCACTTTACTCGCTAATAACATCATTTCTACTTAGTAATGCCACCAACTTACCCACTTCAATACCAGGCACTTTCACCACCTTATAAAGAAAAAAGTCAGTGCTACTACCCATACATCACATAGAAAGCAGAGCTCCCAGGTGCTCGATCCACAGTCGCTGGCTGAGTAGAAGTGAATGAAGAAAAGATGATCCGCACTCCGGTCGTTGCTCTTAAAAAATTGCCGTATTTATTGACAAGCCACAGTAGACAAACGCAAATAGGAAAGGTTGACGCATTTCAGCCAATAAGGCCTTAGTCATAACTAAGGCCTTATAGGCTGAAACGCGCCAACCTTTCCTATTTGCATTTGTCTACTGTGGCTTGTCAATAAATACGTCAATTTTTTAAGAGCAACGACCGGAGTGCGGATCATCTTTTCTTCATTCACTTTCACCACCTTCCTGCCCAGGCCATTTTTCAGCTTTCAGCGCTGTTGCACTTTGAATTACTATTGCGCAGTCATGCAACACTGTACTTACAAAAAAAAGACCAATTTTTTTTGGAAAAAACGTTTTTTATTAGTTTCTGTCAGTAAATTTTGTAAATAAGTAATTTTTCTCCTTCACTGATGTGCACTGACAGTACGGGTTTAGAATGCTGTTCCCGGGTTTCCCTCTTCCTGAGAACCGGACACCAGTGCCACTGGCAGGGGGTACCATGGGGCCTCCCCAGCACACAGGGGGACCCGAACAGCAGGGGGATGGGGGGGGGGCAATTACAGAGAAGTCAAATTATTAGGGAGGGAGAGAGGCGCCAGGCAGTTTTCATTTTGGCAGCAAATTTCGATTAAGTTTTAGTCTTATGCCGCGTACACACGAACGGACACACGGTCACACCAAATTCCGACCGTTAAGAACGCGGTGACGTACAACACTACGACAAACCGAGAAAAATGAAGTTCAATGCTTCCGAGCATGCGTCGACTTGATTCTGAGCATGCATGGTTTTTAGTGCGTCGGAATTGCATACAGACGGATTTTCCGATAGAATTTTTTTTCCGTCGGAAAAATAGAGAACCTGCTCTCTATCTAAGTCCATCGGAAATTCAGACAGAAAAAGTCCTATGGGGCATACACACGGTCGCAATATCCGACGAAAAGCTCCCATCTGACTTTTTCCATCGGAAATTCCGACCGTGTGTACGCGGCATTAGGACTAAAATGGCATTTTAGTTTTAGTCCCATTTTAGTCTTCTGCAATTGTTTTAGTTTTAGTCGTATTTAGTCGACTAAATCTCCAGTACATTTTAGTCGACTAAAATCTCCAGTACATTTTAGTCGACTAAAATCTCCAGTACATTTTAGTCGACTTAAATCATTTTAGTCATCTCAAAGCGAATAGGTGTAGTCAAATTGTAATGCATTATTTAAGCATTTCTCTACCATTTCCAAACTCATTATATACTGCTGGAGTGAACAATCTAATATGTTATTATTTATGTTATTGAGGTATGAACACTACAGACCAGTGTTAATTTTGAAGTC
This sequence comes from Rana muscosa, assembly GCA_029206835.1. Taxonomy (NCBI): domain Eukaryota; kingdom Metazoa; phylum Chordata; class Amphibia; order Anura; family Ranidae; genus Rana; species Rana muscosa. Next base: position 737,278,010 of record CM055116.1, read on the forward strand.
AAATTTAAATTTAGTTTTAGTCTTAAGCCTCGTACACACGGCCGGTTTTCTTGGCAAGAAAACTGCTGGGAGAGCTTTTTGCCAAGAAAACCGGTCGTGTGTATGGTTTCTCGTCGGGAAAACTGCCGGGAATCTCGACGAGAAAAATAGAGAACCTGCTCTCTATTTTCTCGTCGGGATTCTGGTCGGCCTCTTTCCCGACGAGAAAACCGCGCGTGTGTACGCTTACCTGTCTCCAGGTAAACCCGCGCATGAGACTTCGACGCATGCACGGTAGCTTACAAGGGTAGTGTAGGGTGAAGCAAGATGGCGGCGACGGCATCGAATGTGACAAGCGCATGCTCGTCGTAGTCGATGACGTCACCGCGTTCTTGCCATTCAAAAGAACGGCGGTTCTTTTGAATGTGCCGTGTGTACACTCGGCGAGCAAGAAAAGCTTGCTGGGAATCTCGACGGGAAAACCGAAAGTTTTTTCCCCAACGAGATTCCCGCCCGTGTGTACAGGGCTTAAGTCTTTTGACTAAAATGGCATTTTAGTTTTATTCCTATTTTAGTCTTTTGACTAAAATGGCATTTTATTTTTTTATTTTTTTCAAAGTTTCTTTATTAATTTTTATCACAAAACATCACATACATTCAAATACATAAATACATAAGATCCTATAAATACATACATACAAATACAACAATTATTTGGTCTCAATTTAATCCCTTCATAAAATTATTATTTTGTATCTTAGGGGAGCCTCTTATCCATATAGGATATGTCCTGTCTTATACCCCCTATGCTCTTTCTCCGTTGGTTTGGAGAGTTAAAAAAACAGAATGGGAGCGGTATACAAGAGAGAGAAAAAAAAAGCCATTTTAGTTTTAGTCGTATTTTAGTCATCTCAATTGTTTTAGTTTTAGTCGTATTTTAGTAGACTAAAATGGTATTAAGTTAGTCGACTAAAATGTTTTAGTCGGTTTTAGTCGACTAAATTAACACTGGCGCCAGGTAGCTGCTGGTGCGGTAGTTTTTACTAAATTTTATGTTAAAAAACAATCCACTCACTCTCCATGTCAAAGCTGTAGGCATGTCAGTCTGTGAAGTCCTCATTCTTCCCTCCGATCCACGCTGCTGTTTCACTGAATCACTGGAAGAAGCCAAGGATACAGAGCCACGGGGAAACTGCAGTGAGCTGTCAGATAGCCTGGGATGCTATGACCAATCAGAGCATTATGGAGGCTTATCCACGCCTCCATCATCAGAGGCTGACAGTTCACACTGCGGCTCTCTGTTTCCTCCAGCAATTCATTGATAACAGCAGCGTGGATCGGAGGGGAGAATGAGGACTTCACAGACTGACATGCCTACAGCTTTGACACGGAGAGTGAGTGGATTGTTTTTAAACATTTAATTTTATTAAAAACTACCACACCAGCAGCTTCCTGGTGCCTCTCTCTCTCCCTTATGTTTTGACTCTGTCCAGGTCCCCCTGTGTACTTTGGCCCCTACAGGAGGCTTGGTGGTACCCCATGTTGGCTGCCATGTGGGTATTGGGGGGAGGAGTATTTGTGCTGGTAGGGAAAGAAGATTTGTAATAAGAGAGGATGGGTATAATGGCACCCCAATCGCAAAGTGAAACTTCTTTTGGATGACAGGCATCCCACGATTCTGTTTGCATGATTTTGCCGCGATTTATCGGGTGACAATTGCGGCTAAATCGTGCCGTGGTTGGGGTGCTATGCTGTGCGCTGCTAAAGTATTCGGGTTTGTCTTGAAGAAAAGGAGGCAACCCTAGGTGGCACTAATGGGCACTGATTAGGTGACACTGATGAGGAGGCACAAATATGCTGCACTGATGGGCACTGATAGGTGGCACTGATATGCGACACTGGTGAGCACTGATAGGCCGCACTTGTGGATAGTGATAGGCGACACTGGTGGACACTGATAGGTGGCACTGGTGGGCACTGATAGGCAGCAGTGGTAGGCACTGATGAACAACACTGGTGGGAACTGATGGGAGGCACTGATGGGCACTGAAAGGCTGCACTGACTGGCATCACTTATGGGCATTGATTGGTGGCACTGATAAGCACTGATTGGTGGCACTGCTGGGGCTTTCCTGTAATCAGGGCACTGATGATCAGTGCCCTGATTACCTTGCTCAAGTCTCCCCTGCGAGGAGATGCCGCTGATCGGCACTCCCTGCTACACACTCTGTCAGTGTGAGGCAATGAGAGCTGATTCAAGGCACATTCGTATTTACATGTGACCGGCTGTGATTAGACACAGCCGATCACATGGTTAAAGAGCCACAGCTCTTTACAGAGATGAGGGTCGCGCCGTGTCCTAGCAAAACGACGTGGCCACGATTGCCGCGTTGCATGCACCCGCGAGCGTGCGACAGTGCCCGTTCAGGTGCACCGCCATATGACATCCACCCAGAACGAGAGCCGCACTGTCCCTCCGTCATTTTACGGTGGGCGGGCGGCAAGTGGTAAAGCAGTAATAAACAAAAAGCAATCGGTTACTATAATGCAATCAGTTACTTTAATGCAGCTTACCTGTTCTTAGATGTGCTGGCTGCATTCGCTTTTCTTTTTTAGTCTAGGTTCACATCTACGTGCCTTTGCGAGCTGCGTTTGCGTGGGCAAGGAGTCAGGATTATATTGTACATAGAGTGCAGTGGTCAGGAGTACTTGCCAACTGTCACAAATTTCCCGGGACATTCCCAGGATTTAGACCTTTGTCCTGGTCTTACCATTTCCCAGCAAATATCCCGGGAAATCTGCGTCTTCCCCGCCACCGCTAGAGGTTCGCGGCCGGCACTAGTGAATTCTGTCTCCGTCGCCTTTTTACAGAAGACCAGCTCGTGAGGAAGAAACAAGAGGCGGAGCCCGGATGGCAATTAAAGCGGCTTCCAATAGAAAGCTCCATTTCTATTGGCAGCCACATTCATTGCCACCCAGGCTTCGCCACTTGTGGGTAACACCATCCTGAGCCGAGGGCGATGGAGAGTCCTGGGTCCCGGCGCCGCGCTATCCCTGAGTGAGACTCTGCTCTGTCTCACTTTCACTGCGGCTGTCACAAGTGCGCAGCCCGGAGAGTGACAGTCTGAGCAAGCAACTCTCTGGGCGGCTGCACGATGAATCCTTATCCGCTCACCGCCCAGGTGCGTGAGGGGAGGGGGGTGGGTTGTCCTGGGGGGGGTTGTCTGTACAGATGGGGGAGGTGGGTTGTCCTGGGGGTCTGTACTGATGGAGGAGGATGGTTTGTCCTGGGGGGTCTGTACTGATAAAGGGGGGTTGATTTTTCCTGGGGGGGCCTGTACTGATAGAGGAGGGGGGTGGGTTATCCTGGGGGGTGCCTGTACAGATGGAGGGGAGTGGGTTGTCCTGGGGGGGTCTGTACAGATGGAGGGGGGTGGGTTGTCCTGGGGGGTCTGTACAAATGGGGATGGGTTTGTCCTGGGGGGCTCTGTACTGATGGAGGGGGGTGGGTTGTCCCGGGGGGGTCTGTACAGATGGAGGGGGGTGGGTTTTCCTGGGGGATCTGTACTGATGGGGGGTGGTTTGTCCTGGAGGGGTCTGTACTGATGGGGGGGTTGTCCTGGTGGGTTTTTACTGATGGGGGTTGGTTTGTCCTGGGGGGTCTGTACTGATAAGGGGTGGTTTGTCCTGGGGGGTCGGTACTGATGGAGGAGGGGGGTGGTTTGTCCTGGGGGTCTGTACTGATGGGGGGTGGTTTGTCCTGAGGGGTCTGTACTGATGGAGGAGGGGGGTGGTTTATCCTGAGGGGGGTCTGTACTGATGGAGGGGGGTCTGCACCGGGGGGGTCTATACTGATGGAGGGGATCTATACTGATAAAGGGGGGTCTGCACTGAGGGGGGTCTATACTGATGGAGGAGGGTCTGCAGTAAAGGGGTCTATACTGATGGAGGGGGGTATGCACTGAGGGGGTCTATACTGAGGGAGGGGGGTCTGCACTGAGGGAGGGGGAACTATACTGTGGGAGGAGAGTCTGTACTTAGTGAGGGGGGTCTGTACTTAGTGAGGAGGGTCTATACTATGGGAGTGGGATCTGTTCTGCGGGTGGGGGGGTCTGTACTGAGGGAGGACTATAGTGGGTGGGGAGGTGACACCATGTTTTTCCGCATCGGGTGACACCAACCCTAGTGACACCAGTGGTAACTGGGGACACCTGGTGTAAGGAGGGACTCTACTGGGGACAGCTGATGTAAGGAGGGACTCCACTGGGGACACCTGATGTAAGGGGGGACTCTACTGGGGAATGCCTGATGTAAGAAGGGACTCTACTGGGGACACCTGATAGCATCTGGCAAGTGACACGCTCAGGGCTCCCACTGATTCTGCATTATGGTGAGTTGAACTATTTAATTTTATATTACAAAGTAATAATAGAAATAATGCACTTCAACCATGATTGAAGCGCTAACACCAGGTATTTGAAGTATCTGTATCAGCTGATTGTTAAAATTTATGGAATACACATATTTCTATTGTGGTGTAGGATCTGGGCCTGCTGTCCCTCCATCTCTCTTTCTTTCCTTCTTTCTCTCTCCTTCCCTCCCTATTTCTTTCTTTCTTTCTTCCTCCAACCCTCATTAATCTCAGACTCGAACCACACCCCTTTGAGCCACGCCCTTTAAGACACACCCGCTATTTAGATGAAACATGCCAATTTTCCGCAGTGACGTGCCTCCGGCGTCACTATTTTTGTACATTGCTATCATATCCCCTCTCAAGCGTCACTTCTCCAGAGAGAATAAGTTCAGTGGCAGTGCTTGTAGTTTTTCCCTATAGCTGAGATCATCTAGTCTCTTTATTAGGTTTGTTGCCCTTCTCTGGAATCTCTCCAGTTCCAGCACATCCTTCTTGAGGACTGGTGCCCAGAACTGGACGGCATACTCAAGGTGCAGCCGGACCTTGTAGAGTGGGAGAATTATCCTTTTATCTCTGGAGTGAATCCCCTTTTCAATACATGGCAATATTCTGTTGGCTTTGTTTTCAGTAGCATGGCATCTCATGCCATTTCTGAGCCTGTCATCTACTAGGACCCCCAGGTCCTTTTCCATCCTAGATTTCCTTAAAGGTTCTCCCCCTAGCGAGTAACTTGCTTTCGTATTTTTAGCACCCAAATGCATTACTTTTGCCATTTTGTTGCCCTCCCCATTATTTTATTTAGGTCTTCTTGTAGGCTTTCCACATCCTGCGCAGAAGTTATTGCCCTGCTTAACTTTGTATCATCCGCTAATATTGTGATTGAGCTGTATATCCCATCCTCTATATCGTTTATGAATAAATTAAACATAATTGGTCCTAGGACAGATCCTTGGGGGACCCCACTTACCACACCGGACCATTCAGAGTACTCCCTATTTATTATCTCCAGGCTGACTCAGTGGAACGATTACTGATCTCCAAAATTCTGGACAAACCTCTCTCCTCCCCCTACTTTTACCTCTTCTTGGCCCACATGACATCCCTGACAAAAGTGTATAACAAATGGAAGGCTGACATCCGGAATCGACTGAGGAGGAGTGGGAGGACTCGGTGAGTGACTATATTAATACAATGATTTCTGCAAAGGATCGCTTAACTTAACTTAACTTAAATTTCTCCACTGAGCATACTACACCCTGGTGAGACTAATCAGTATATACCCTGACGTGAGCCCCCTCTGCTCTAGATGCAAGTCCTCCCCGGGCACATTCTTCCACATTGTATGGACATGCCCTCTGATCCGTCCCTTTTGGGAGGGCGTTATTGAGGCCCTGGGGACCTTCGGAGACTGGTCTCTCGTCTTGGATCCGGCCATGGCGCTACTTGGCAATGTGGAGAATGTTGAGGCCTCTAGGCATGTGAAACTATTTCTTTCTTACGCTCTGTACTATGCTAGAAGAGAGATTCTCCTCAAGTGGAAGCAACCTACCCCGCCTACGCCTCATATGTGGGTAACAACGAAATTTGATAATGTCTGGTCGCAGTGGATCGATGCACATGGCTCAGAGCCTTAAGGCTTATTGTGATGTCATGTGTGATACCATTGCGCCTTACATTCTACTTTTGTGATGTTAAAGTTTGTCATGGATATGCATTAATGTCTGTCTGCCATCTTACCTTCCTCCTCATGTGTTCATCTAGAGACCAGACCTCCTTCACCTGGCTTCCTTTATAATCTCCTCCCAGCCTGACTCCAGCCCAGGCCCTATCACAGAACACTATATTAACCTGTGCACTGCAAGCCTGCCTTGCTGATCAACGTGTTTGTTAGGCATTGTGTGTTTGGGTTCCTGCCTGCCGTGTGCTACGTCTGTCTCTCTGTTACGTTATTGGCTTGTCCCCGACTATCCCTGTCTGCTCGTGACCCTTGACCTTCGGCTCGTTCTTCGTTATCCTTGTCTGCTTGTGGCCCCTGACCTTCAGCTTGTTATTCGGTTCTCTCTTATCGTGTGCTGCTGCTTCCCCTCTTTTCCCCTTATCCTACGGGGCGTGAGCTAGGAAACTCCAGGGGCCGCGACCTGGTCCCAGCCTGCAGCTAACATCCTCACCACTAGAGGCCCTGGAGAAGACCAGCTGGGTCTTAGACTCCGCGCCCTGGGGAATCTTGGCTCTAGCTTCCGTTTGGATCCCGGTTGTGCTCCTCTGGTCCCGCTTTCCACAACCACCCAGTTTCCTATCCGCAGAAGCCAGCCATAGGGTTCACTACCTTGCGGTGCACTCCTGTCCCCCTACGGTGTGCATCTGTCACCTGGCCACAGGTGACCCTGACAAAGTTGTTGCAAAGTACGATTGATAGGTGCAGCGGAGTCAATTCAGATCAGACACTGTGGAGTAACAGGAACTGGCTTCTTTATTGGAACATAACCACACTAGCAAAGATGTCACTTCACATGGTAAGAAGAACACAGACAGGAAAAATAAACCAACAAGTACAGCATTATGTACAGGAAATACAACACATCATAGAAAAATACATAGCATAGCATATCACTGAGCATTAGCGACTCCTCGTGTCCTTTTTCTGAACTGTAGTCAATAGGCTAAGCTGAAGGTTTGTTGTATCTCCAACACCCCTTCTCAACAACTAAGGCTTAGTCTGTTAACCCATCTTCTTTGTAAGCCTTGAATGTCTTTCAGCAGTCAGGGGCTTTGTAAGGATGTCCGCTGTCATATCCTCGGTTGGGCAATAAAGTAACTCAAGAAGACCTTGCTCTTGAAGATCCCTAAGAAAGTGGAACTTCACATCAATGTGCTTGGTTCTTGAGTTAACTCCTTCCATGTGTGCAAGTACAATGCATCCTTGATTGTCCTCATAGATTTCTGTTGGTCCCAACTGTGGTTGACCCAAGTCTGTTAATAGTTGTCTCAGCCATATAACTTCTTGGCTTGCCTGCGCTTCAGCAACATATTCTGCTTCAGTAGACGACAGTGTAACAGAGAGTTGCTTTTTGCTAGTCCAACTGATGGCACCTCCTGACAGAAAAAATAAGTAGCCACTAGTAGATTTTCTGTCACTGGTGTCTCCTGCCCAATCAGCATCCACATATCCTGTTAAGGTGCTTTCATCGCTTGCTGGTAACTTTAGCTTGTAGTGCGAAGTCCCTTTAAGATAGCGAATGATTCGCTTTACAGCATTCCAGTCCTTTTGACTTAGCATCGAAACCTTTCTGCATAGGATTCCAACAGTTGCTGCAATGTCCGGCCTTGTAGCAGTGGTAAGGTACAGCAATTTCCCTATTGCTTTCCTGTATTGAGTATTAGTACTGGTAGGTAATGGGTTATCTTGACAATTCATCTCCTTTAGGTAGTTGGTTTCCATTGGAGACTTTACTGGTTTGGCGTCTTCCATTCCAAATGTTTCAATTATTTCTTTTATTTTGTGTCTTTGGTTCAGAAGAAAGCTGCCATCTTCTTCTCTCTCGATCTGGATGCCGAGGTAATTCTTTATGTTGCCAAGATCTTTGGTGTCAAAGTGCTGATTTAGTTTTTTCAGTATTTCTGCTTCACCCCCTTCTTGCTCAAAGCATATCAGGATATCATCCACATGTAGCGGGGTCCTCAAATTGATGGGATACACCTGGGCAATAGTGTGACCCAGGTGTATAATTGTGTTAGGATTCAGACCCCTTTTTGTTTCGTGGAGGATTGGAGGATGTAATATTCTCCTTTGCCTGTGGGTGGCGGGGTACCCACAGGCTTCAGGTAGAATCATCTTCGCAGTGCTCCCTGTTTTGTCCCTTCCTGGAGATGGTATGGCTGGGGCGGGGAACCCGCCGGGCCGTTGATGGGAGGAGATAAAAGGGGGAGACGCGCTTACCACGAGGTCTTGCGGAGAAGGAGGTCCTCGGAGGAGGAGGGTTGCGGTCCACACCCAGGGCCCTTAGGCCTGGGTGCGGGAGATCCAGGAGTCTGGTCCAGGTGCCCATGGCCTGGTCCGGAGTCATGTTGGCGTCCATCCCAGGCACCTTTAGCCTGGGGTGAGGTACTATCGAGGCGGCCTGGGGCCCAGTACCTTCGACTGGGTCCCGCTAGGGTGGACTGTCCGAGGGTCCCTGAGCGGAGGGACTCGTACCTGAGGTGAGGAGGCCGGGGAGGTTACCCACTGGAGACCCGGAGCAGCACCAACCCGGTGACAGTGGGCCTCTGGGAACTCTCTTGGGAGGACACATCCCCCTGATAGGGGCCACAGCGTATCGAAGAGGGCTCCATTGCTGTTCATAGGGGTTGCTGGAAGAGACCCCATCTTCCTGTTCTGTAACAGCCGGATTGGCTTAGGCGCCGCTGGTCATAGTACAGTGGCATAGAACTTAAACTTTAGGAAGTGCCTCGATCTGCTCGCCCCACCGTTGGCAAGGTTATAGGTCCCAACCAGTTTGTTGCAAAAGAACTGTTTATTGTGCTTTGCGTATTGGAGTGTCAAATAAACAAGTGTTGGACCTTTCTTCGGTGTGCGAACTCCAGTTACTGGAAGCAAAGGGGAGGCTGGTGAGCTTGCAATTACAGACTCAGTGCATTCACAGAACACACCGGCCCGAGGAAACATCAGGAAGTGGCCTTCACCTCCCTACTACAATGGGGAGGACATGGGCCGTGGCGCATCTCACTCTCACAACCCAGGAACCCCTAGACATGAGCTGGAGTGTAACCGATAAAGTCGAAGAGGGAGTGAGGCCGCTACACGTGGGGGCTCGTGAGTCCGGGATAGAGTGTGTTCTAAAGATGGACTTGAGAATGTCTACATTTGAACTTTGCTGCCCAGAGGAGTTCCGAGCAGATCGGCCATATTACTGGCCAAAGTGCGTCCCTGCTCGGAGTTGTGGAAATGACCCTAACACGGGAAAGGCCCATGCGGAGGAGCGGAAAAAGGGAGAGGTCCAGCCGTGTGACGTGCTGCACGTGGGGACTGTTAACGCACTGCGCCACGAGGCACCCCATGGCGACATCGTTCGTGGGCGGAGTCAAGAGGAAGCCCGCGAAAATGTACAGCTCATGGGAGGAGTCTGGCCAAGTGTGGGGATACACGTGGAGACTCCGGCGCGGGGTCAGTGCATGATGGAGCAGCAGATAGTCGGGATGACCTCAAGTGCCCCGTGGATTATGGTTCCTCACCCCACGAGAATGACTTCCTTTGCTGCCCCCATCACAGACACGGGGACAAGACTTAGGCCCCGAGGGCGGTTGGCTCTGTACACTTGCAGAGACACGGAGGCCCTCGGTGTGATCTGTCCCGGCTGCTCGGGACTGGTGGTCACCCTGAAGCCATTCGGGCGATGTGAGGAGTGCAGAGAATTCCTTTTTGAGGTCGAGTCGTCCACAGCAAGGCCCCGGGCCCTTCGCCTCAACCACCTCACGGGTACTGCTACTCCGGAAGGGGAGGTCAAGGCCTCTGTCGAGGTTCCCGTGCGCGCTGACCAGGGCGATGGACTGCCCAACAGAGAAAAATCCGAGGATGCTGCCTCGGTCGCCACAAGTTCTCTGCTCCCACCACCGAAGAGGAAAGTTGGCCTAGTACAGGCATCCTATGGACGTGGTCGAGCTTCACCCCGCTGCTTGCCTGGCCTGGATGGCGCCGGTCGAGAAGGAAGTCCCGGACATCCCAGTCCTCTACAAGGGTCAGGTGAGCCAGGGGCTGGGACTGTGGTGGTGGTTGGAGGTGTCGAGGGCCCATTGGAGGTGGAGCCCCCCAGGGAGGTTGATTCTGTGTCCACCGGAAGATATCTGCCTGCGGAGATGTATGACACCTCCGACCTAGAGTCGCTGTCTGATTGCGGAGATGATGGCGAGATAGACGAACTGTTCAGCCGCAAGGGCTGGGATAGAGTGCCACTTCTTGCTTCCCGTGCGGTACGGGATTCACCTATGTACACAGGGGACAGCACGCCTCGGGTGGAAGACCCGCAGCTTACGAGGGAACTTACCCCTCCACCTGTGTCCTCATCTACTGTTACCTCACCTATTTTGGTTGTGGGGACACCCCGCGCTTCTCTGAGAGCGCCGAAAGTCATTTCCAGGGAGCTGGTAAAGGTACCTCGGCATCCGGAAGCTATTGTGCTGCCTGGAACTGGAGAGAAAGCCACTATGCCACCTTTGGCCCGCTTGCAGAGACTGTTTTGCCATAAAGTAGCTCGGGAATATGGGTGGGAGTACCCGTATCTACCCCGGGACTTGCTGTATGAGGTGGAAGTCTGGAGAACAAGATGGTATGACGAGTTTGTGTGGGACAAGTTGAAGGTGCCCCATGCTCGCAGGTACCTGGAATGTGTGTCGGCAGTGTCTAAGAGGTTTGAGGACTGCAAAGCTGAATGGAAATTGGGGCGCCATATCCATGCTGACAAGATAGTCATTTGCAGAAGAGAAGGAGAAGATGTCGAGTATTCGATAGAGGCATTTGACAAACACCTGAAACCCCTGTACCTGCCGGATCCAAAGTTTTACTTATAGGAGAAAAGAACTCCTGTTTATTTCTTTTGTGCACTTGAACTTTCTGGAAGAGCCATTCCCAGACACGCAGGACTGTGCCCTGCTTTTGTTTTTGTTTGGGCTTTTCTTTTTCTCGTTGGAGACTTGGGGACTGTTGTGTTTTCGTGTTTCCCCTTTTCTTCATGTGCCAAAGGCAAGGACATTTGGGAATAGTGGCAGAGTAGGGAAAAGCTGGAAGAACGAAGATTCGTTGAGTGTCATGACCGCGGCGTTGTCACCAGGTGGCAGTGTTGCGCAACAAATGTTTGAAAATATTTCACCCACACATCACCTTGCTTGTTGGAGTGAGTGGGTCTCTCGGCTGACGGGCCCACTCATCCCAAATGACACGAAATTATGTTAGGATGTTGTTTTTCTTTCCCCTGCAGGAAAATCGTCAGTCAAGATCATTGAGAGTGGGTGGCTCTTAGACAGTGTGGGAGAGGGGCTGTGACTATGCAGATGTTTAAAGTGTTTTATGACATAAGTTGTTTTATATGTTCCCCATTCCCTGAGCAGGTCTTGGCACTTGGGAAATTTAGAGGAACTGTCTCAGGGGTTTCACTCCATGTCACCACTTTATGGGAGGCATGGGTGTGCACCTGACGCTGGGGACCAGCGTCAAATTACAGGGGGGAGTGTGTAGCGGGGTCCTCAAATTGATGGGATACACCTGGGCAATAGTGTGACCCAGGTGTATAATTGTGTTAGGATTCAGACCCCTTTTTGTTTCGTGGAGGATTGGAGGATGTAATATTCTCCTTTGCCTGTGGGTGGCGGGGTACCCACAGGCTTCAGGTAGAATCATCTTCGCAGTGCTCCCTGTTTTGTCCCTTCCTGGAGATGGTATGGCTGGGGCGGGGAACCCGCCGGGCCGTTGATGGGAGGAGATAAAAGGGGGAGACGCGCTTACCACGAGGTCTTGCGGAGAAGGAGGTCCTCGGAGGAGGAGGGTTGCGGTCCGCACCCAGGGCCCTTAGGCCTGGGTGCGGGAGATCCAGGAGTCTGGTCCAGGTGCCCATGGCCTGGTCCGGAGTCATGTTGGCGTCCATCCCAGGCACCTTTAGCCTGGGGTGAGGTACTATCGAGGCGGCCTGGGGCCCAGTACCTTCGACTGGGTCCCGCTAGGGTGGACTGTCCGAGGGTCCCTGAGCGGAGGGACTCGTACCTGAGGTGAGGAGGCCGGGGAGGTTACCCACTGGAGACCCGGAGCAGCACCAACCCGGTGACAGTGGGCCTCTGGGAACTCTCTTGGGAGGACACATCCCCCTGATAGGGGCCACAGCGTATCGAAGAGGGCTCCATTGCTGTTCATAGGGGTTGCTGGAAGAGACCCCATCTTCCTGTTCTGTAACAGCCGGATTGGCTTAGGCGCCGCTGGTCATAGTACAGTGGCATAGAACTTAAACTTTAGGAAGTGCCTCGATCTGCTCGCCCCACCGTTGGCAAGGTTATAGGTCCCAACCAGTTTGTTGCAAAAGAACTGTTTATTGTGCTTTGCGTATTGGAGTGTCAAATAAACAAGTGTTGGACCTTTCTTCGGTGTGCGAACTCCAGTTACTGGAAGCAAAGGGGAGGCTGGTGAGCTTGCAATTACAGACTCAGTGCATTCACAGAACACACCGGCCCGAGGAAACATCAGGAAGTGGCCTTCACCTCCCTACTACAATGGGGAGGACATGGGCCGTGGCGCATCTCACTCTCACAACCCAGGAACCCCTAGACATGAGCTGGAGTGTAACCGATAAAGTCGAAGAGGGAGTGAGGCCGCTACACACATAAATAAGCATATAGACCCATCTGTTTGCCAATTTCTTTGTTTATAAGCAGGGGTCTCCTTTACTCCTTTGAAAGTTTTGATGTGTAAGCACTTCATTTATTTTTATATTCCACGCTCTGGCTGCTTGCTTTAGACCATATATACTCCTGCGAAGTTTGCATACTAGGTCTGACCTTTGTTCATCTTTGAATCCTGGCGGCTGTTCCATGTAAATTTCTTCTGTTAAATCGCCATGTAGAAACGCGGTTTTCACATCAAAATGTTTCACTTGCATTTTCCTTGTGACGGCTACTGTCAGTAAAGTCTGTATTCTAGTGTGCTTGACTACTGGTGCAAACGTCTCATCATAGTCCTCTCCGTATTTTTGAGAATAGCCCTTGGCTACTAGTCTTGCTTTGTACCGTTCAATTGTGCCATCTGCATTGTATTTCACTTTAAAAGTCCATTTACAGCCTATGGCTTTCCTTCCGGGTGGTAGTTCTGTAAGTTTCCATGTTTTAGTGTCATGCATGGATTTTATCTCTTCCTCAGCAGCCTTTATCCATTTACTTGCTTCTTGTTCTGAAAGTTGAGATATGTCTTCCCAGTTTGCAGGTTCGTTGATACTGGCAGTACTAGCTTTGTATGAGAGACATATAGGTGGTTTACCTTTGTTTTCTCTTGTTGAACGTCTCGTTTTGGGGCTGAGCCTTCTTGTGTCTGCTCTTCAGTACTGGTTGAGTTTACACTCACTTCAACTGTTTGTTCGGAAGTTACAGAGATGTCAGTTTTCTCTTCTATTCTTGCTTCTACTGTTGTCATTACATTGTCTCTTAAATCTTCAACAAAAGTTATGCTGTTGCTAATGGTCACCTTGTCTGTTTTGGGATTTAGGATTATGTAACCCTTGACATTGTCACTGTATCCAACAAAGATACCTTCAAACGCTCTGTTTTGGAGTTTGGTGCGTTTTTCTTCAGGTATGTAGATGAATGCTTTGCATCCAAAAACTCTTAGGTGGTTTACACTTGGCTTCTCATTGTGCCATAGTTCATATGGGGTTTTCTCCACTGTTCTGGAAAGAAGTCTTTTCTGAAAATATGTAGCTGTCATAGCTGCCTTACCCCAGTATTTTTGTGGTAGTCCAGAGTCTGTCAGCATACATCTGATCATTTCAGTCAGAGTTCTATTCTTGTTTTCAGCTACTCCATTTTGTTCTGGTGTATACAGGACTGTCTTTTGATGTTCTATTCCATTCTGTTTTAAGTACTCTTGTATATTACCTCCTGTGAATTCACCTCCATTATTGCTCCGAAGTATGAGAGGCTTTCTCTGAAATTTGTTACTTGTCTTTATTATATAGTCTTGTAATTTGTCGAAAACTTCACTCTTGTGTTCCATTAGGTAGGTGACTGTGTATCTTGAATAGCTGTCTATGAAGGACACTATGTACCTGTTGCCTCCAGGTGTTGGTGGGTTTAGGGGACCACACACGTCACTGTGAACTAAGTCAAGTGGTCTTGAAGCTCTCTTCTGACTGACTTTGGGAAGTGTTGCTCTTGTAGCTTTGGATTTAATGCAACATTCACATTTAACAGTAACTGGACAAGGGAATACTATCAGATCCCTTGTCAGATTTCTCCTCTGTAGTTCCTGTATGCATTCTGGGTGTCTGTGAACTAGACGTCTGTGCCATATATGTATACAGTCATTGTGCTTGTGTGTAGGGATGAGCTCGGTGTTCGAGTCGAACATACGTTCGACTCGAACATCGGCTGTTCGATCGTTCGACGAAGATCGAACGATTTGGGCCGTTCGCGCCAAATTCGAGTGACGCGAACGGCCCACAATGCACTACGCCATCGCAGTGTCATCCAGGCGCTGTGATTGGCCAAGCATGCACTGTGACCCCGCATGCTTGGCCAATCACAGCGCCGGCAGCGAGGAGAGCAATGATTGGCCACAGGCAGGATGCCTGTGGCCAATTATTGCTGAGGGTGTTTAGTACACGCCCCACACTATAAAAGGCCGCCAGCACGGCGGCCTAGTGTAGTGTGTTCCGGAGCAGGGAAAGAGAAACATAGGCAGGGACAGTGACATTTATTTTTTTCTTGCTTAACCTGGATTCCTTTAGTTTAGGGAAAGAGAAGGATAGGTAGGGAGAGTGTCAGTGTGTTTTACTGTGCGAATCCTTGTTTCTAGGGACAGGGAAGGACAGTGAGGGAATTCTCCTTGTGCTATAGTGTGCTTTAAAAAAACATTTTTTCTAGGGACAGAAAACTATAGGTAGGGAGAGTGTCAGTGTGTTTTACTGTGTGAATCCTTGTTTCTAGGGACAGGGAAGGACAGTGAGGGAATTCTCCTTGTGCTATAGTGTGCTTTAAAAAAACATTTTTTCTAGGGACAGAAAACTATAGGTAGGGAGAGTGTCAGTGTGTTTTACTGTGCGAATCCTCGTTTCTAGGGACAAAGAAGGAAAGTGAGTGAAATTCTCCTTGTGCTATAGTGTGCTTTAAAAAACATTTTTTCTAGGGACAGAAAACTATAGGTAGGGAGAGTGTCAGTGTGTTTTACTGTGTGAATCCTTGTTTCTAGGGACAGGGAAGGACAGTGAGGGAATTCTCCTTGTGCTATAGTGTGCTTTAAAAAAACATTTTTTCTAGGGACAGAAAACTATAGGTAGGGAGAGTGTCAGTGTGTTTTACTGTGCGAATCCTTGTTTCTAGGGACAGGGAAGGACAGTGAGGGAATTCTCCTTGTGCTATAGTGTGCTTTAAAAAAACATTTTTTCTAGGGACAGAAAACTATAGGAAGGAAGAGTGTCAGTTTCTTTCACTGTGATAATCCTTGTTTCTAGGGACAAAGAAGGAAAGTGAGTGAAATTCTCCTTGTGCTATAGTGTGCTTTAAAAAAACATTTTTTCTAGGGACAGAAAACTATAGGTAGGGAGAGTGTCAGTTTCTTTCACTGTGATAATCCTTGTTTCTAGGGACAAAGAAGGAAAGTGAGTGAAATTCTCCTTGTGCTATAGTGTGCTTTAAAAAAACATTTTTTCTAGGGACAGAAAACTATAGGTAGGGAGAGTGTCAGTGTCTTTTACTGTGCGAATCCTTGTTTCTAGGGACAGGGAAGGACAGTGAGGGAATTCTCCTTGTGCTATAGTGTGCTTTAAAAAAAAACATTTTTTCTAGGGACAGAAAACTATAGGTAGGGAGAGTGTCAGTTTCTTTCACTGTGATAATCCTTGTTTCTAGGGACAAAGAAGGAAAGTGAGTGAAATTCTCCTTGTGCTATAGTGTGCTTTAAAAAAACATTTTTTCTAGGGACAGAAAACTATAGGTAGGGAGAGTGTCAGTGTCTTTTACTGTGCGAATCCTTGTTTCTAGGGACAGGGAAGGACAGTGAGGGAATTCTCCTTGTGCTATAGTGTGCTAAAGCATTCCTCATCAACCATCTTTGAAATACTTGTTTTTTTGGACAGTCAGGGAAATTGTCGTTGTGCTATTCTGTGCAAAAGCAATCATCCTCAACCATATTTAGAAATCCTTAAGTAAAGGGACAGAGAAGGACACCTGAAGGTAGCCCTTATTGCTTTTTTCCCATCTCCCTGCAGGCCATCTATTAGAATGTCTGGAAGGCAAACAAGGAGAGGCAGACAGTCAGGAGGCAATAAAAGAGGGCAAGCAGGCTCTGTGTCTGGGGGCAACAGTGCTGGTCGTGGACGCGGTGCATTGTCATCAGCACATGGCCATGGGACACGCTTGTCCTTCTTTTCGGCAGCTGGACATGTTGAGCCACATCATGCCGAAGACTTGGTAGAGTGGATGACCAAGCCCTCCTCCTCCTCCTCATCCTCTCTCACCCAGGCTCAGGGTACTGGAAAAGCAGCTGCCAAAGCGTCCTCTTCCCTGGTATCAATGTCAGACTCATCATCAGTCACTCCTTCCCTAGACCCACCATGTCCTCCTCCTGAGGAGTCCCCCGAACTGTTTGAGCACAGTGTTGGGTACATGCTCCAGGAGGATGCCCAGCGTTTCGAAGGGTCTGATGATGAAACCCAGCTAGAGGAAGGCAGTAGCGTGAGAGCAGACAGAGGGGATGCTCAAGAAGGACACCAATCTGGCAGTTATGTTCCAGCAGCTGCAGCATACTGCCAGATTGGCTCCAGTGATAAGGAGGGAGGTGATGATGAGGTCACTGACTCCACGTGGGTGCCTAATAGGAGAGAGGAGGAGGAGGAGGATGAGGAGGAGGCACATCTCCAACGAGGCAGGATGCCCTTTGGTGGCCAGCGTAAGGGCAGTACACCGACGGAATCACACCGCAGAGCTCCGCCTGTGCAGGGCGCTGCCTCTGCCCGTCATTCAAAAAGTTCTTTGGTGTGGGCCTTTTTTGAGGCTAGTGCATCAGATCGCACAGCTGCTGTTTGCAACATATGTCTCAAGCGTATATCGCGTGGCCAAAACATCAGCCGCTTGGGTACCACATGCCTGACCAGACATATGTTGACCTGCCATGCAGCTCGTTGGCAAGCCTACCTCAAAGACCCACACCAAAGAACAAAGCGGACCTCTCCTTGCACCGCATCAGCTGGGATCTCCAACCCCACTATAACTTCAGTCCTCTCTGAAACATGCACTGAGAGGAATGAAGGTGTAGAATTAGGTGTGTCACAGCCAAGTACTTGCGGCCACTCTGCTAGCAGTACACCGACGTCCGATTCTAGCAGGCAAATTTCCCTGCCCCAGCTGCTGGACCGTCGGAAGAAGTTCACTCCCAGCCATCCACATGCCCAGCGGTTGAATGCTAGCTTGGCTAAATTGCTAGCGCTTCAACTGCTGCCTTTTCAGTTGGTAGACTCGGCCCCCTTCCGTGAGTTTGTGCAATGTGCGGTTCCTCAGTGGCAGGTTCCCAAACGCCACTTTTTCTCACGGAAGGCTATTCCGGCTCTCTACCGGCATGTGGAAGGCAATGTCTTGGCCTCGCTGGACAGGGCGGTCAGCGGTAAGGTGCATATTACCGCTGACTCATGGTCCAGCAGGCATGGACAGGGACGTTACCTTTCTTTCACGGCCCATTGGGTCACTCTTTTGGCAGCTGGGAAGGATGCAGGACAAGCTGCAGTAGTGTTGGAGGTTGTTCCACCGCCACGCCTCCAAAATGCTACTACTGGTTGTGACACACCTCTCTCCTCCACCCCCTCCTCTTCTTCTTCCTCCATGGCCTCTTCCTGTGGTTTGTCCTCGGAACCAGCGGTGCTCCGTAGGCGTTCAAGGGGCTACGTAAGTACGCAGCCAAAAAGATGCCATGCCGTGCTTGCGCTGGTGTGTTTGGGGGACAGAAGCCACACTGGGGCAGAGGTCCTGTCTGCTCTGCAGGGCCAGGCCGAGAGGTGGTTGACGCCACGCCAGCTTAAGCCAGGAATGGTGGTTTGCGACAATGGCACCAACCTCCTCTCCGCCCTCCGACAGGGACAACTGACCCATGTGCCCTGTGTGGCTCACGTCCTTAACCTGGTGGTGCAGCGGTTCTTGGGCAGGTACCCGGGCTTACAGGATGTCCTGAGGCAGGCCAGGAAAGTCTGTGTGCATTTCCGCAGATCTTATAATGCCAGTGCTCGCCTGGCTGAGCTGCAAAAGGAGTTGAACCTGCCCAAGAACCGCCTTATATGTGACATGCCCACCAGGTGGAACTCAACGTTGGCCATGCTGCAGCGGCTGCACACGCAGCAGAGGGCCATCAATGAGTACCTGTGCGACTACGGCACCAGGACAGGGTCAGGGGAGCTTGGTTTTTTTTCTCCACGCCAGTGGGGCATCATCAGGGATGCATGCACTGTCCTGGCACCATTTGAGGAGGCCACGAGGATGGTGAGCAGTGACAGTGCATGCATCAGTGACACTGTACCTCTTGTCCACCTGTTGGAGCACACGCTGCGTGGAATAATGGACAGGGCACTTGAGGCAGAACAGAGGCAGGAAGAGGAGGACTTCCTTGCCTCTCAAGGCCCCCTTTACCCAGACAGTGTTCCTTCTGTCCCACCCATCGCACAGGAAGAGGAGGAGGAGGAGGAGGAGGAGGAGGAGGAGGATTGTGTCAGCATGGAGGTGGAGGCTGGCACTCAGCATCATCAGCAGCAGTCTTTTAGGGATGATTTACAGTCCCAAGAAACCAGTGGACTTGTACGTGGCTGGGAGGAGGTGGCTGCGGATCATGTCGTCCTTAGTGACCCAGAGGACTCCGGAGCGAATGCCTCAGCAAACCTACGCTGCATGGCCTCCCTGATCCTGCAAAGTCTGCGGAAGGATCCTCGTATTCTTCGGATCAAGGAGAGGGACCATTACTGGCTGGCCACTCTCCTTGATCCACGGTACAAGGGTAAGGTTGCGGACCTTATGTTACCGTCGCAGAGGGAGCAGAGGATGAGACAACTCCGGGAGGCCTTGCAGAAAGGTCTGTGCAACGCGTTCCCAGAGACTGGGAGGTTACAAACTCCTGGTCCTGGACAACGAGTTGCTGAGGCTTCGGCCAGTCAAAGAAGGAGCGGTGGGGAAGGTGGCCGTCTGACCGATGCGTTCAGACAATTCTTTAGTCCGCAGCCCCAAAGTATGATCGGTTCCAGCAACCATCGCCAGCGTCTGATAAACATGGTGCAGGAATATCTAGGGGCAAGGTCAGACTTGGACACCTTCCCCACCGAAAATCCTCTGGCTTACTGGGTCTTGAGGATGGATCACTGGCCAGAGCTTGCACAGTATGCAATTGAGCTACTGGCCTGTCCTGCATCCAGCGTTCTTTCGGAACGCACATTCAGTGCTGCTGGAGGATTTGTCACGGATCACAGGGTGCGCCTGTCCACCGACTCGGTTGATCGACTGACTTTCATCAAGATGAACCAGTCTTGGATCACCACCAGCTACCACACACCTGATGCTGATATAACAGACTAATTGATTTTAACATGTCACATCCCTTCAAGACTGATGCTGATGCTGAGTGCCTGTGCTGTTATGTTGACTGGCTATCCTCCTCCTCCGAGTCCTCAATGATACGATTGATGATGATAGCTTGGAAGATCATTTTTGTTTATGGGTGCCGCCACCAGTGGCTAAGGCCCAATTTTTCAGCCTCTGTTTTACAGGGGCGTGTAATTACAATTTTTTTAGCAATAATTTGCCATAGGGCTCATTGCTGTGCTCCAAGTACAGTATCTGTGAGGGGTTGGAGTGTTGTGGCACCAGTGCCTAAGGCCCAATTTTTCAGCCCCTGTTTAACAGGGGCGTGTCATTACAATTTTTGAAGCAATACTTTGCAACAGGGCTCATTGCTGTGCTCCAAGTACAGTATCTGTGAGGGGTTGTAGTGTTGTGCCACCAGTGCCTAAGGCCCAATTTTTCAGCCCCTGTTCAACAGGGGCATGCAATTACAATTCTTGATCTAATAATTCACAGCAGGGCCCATTGCTGCACCCACCAAGAGTAACTCTGAGGGCTTACAGTGTTGTGGCAACGCCACCACCACCACCACCACGAAAGGCCCAATTTTTCAGCCCCTGTTCGACAGGGGCATGCAATTACAATTCTTGATCTAATAATTCACAGCAGGGCCCATTGCTGCACCCACCAAGAGTAACTGTCAGGGCTTACAGTGTTGTGGCACCAGCACCACCATCAAAGGCCCAATTTTTACTACCACTGTTCAACAATTATATGTAATTCAAATTCCTGATATAATAGTTGACAGCAGGGCGTTCCAGCACCAACCAAGAGTAACTGTGAGTGCTTACAGTGTTGTGCCAACACCAACAACTAAGGGGTCTATTTCTGCAGAGTATATACGGCAGGTCCCTACTTTCAAACATCCAACTTACAAACGACTCCTACTTGCAAACGCAAGAAGACAACAGGAAGTGAGAGGAAATCTACCACTAGGAAGGAAAATTCTCTCCTGTAAGAATAAATATGGGAGAAAGGTGTCTCCTCTGTACTGATGCTTTATCAGCAATCCTTGTTTCAAGAAAAACACCACATTTCAAAAACAGTTGTCATTGGGACGGAAAGTGAGGTGAAATGTTCTGAACAGGGGCACAGACAGCAAAACAAATGTTACAGGGGTGATAACCCTTACCTATGTTTTCCAAAAAGTTTAAAAATAGATTTTTGGGCTGGAGCTACACTTCAACAATGTACCTGTTCAAAATTACAAACAGATTCTACATAAGAACAAACCTACAGTCCCTGTCTTGTATGCACCGCCTGTATACGGCTGTTCAGAGTATATAGGGCCTTTTTTATTTTATGTGCGGGGTTCCCCTTAATATCCATACAAGACCCAAAGGGGCTGGTAATGGGCTGGGGTAGGGGGGGGGGGGGGTCATGGGGTAGCTATGCCATTTTTCTTAAAGATTTTCATCCATATTACCGGGACCAGACATTACATTAAAGCCGCAAGCAGTTTTAAATGGCTTTTTTTCCCTTTAGAAGTGTCATTTTGTGCAGGGACAGTTCTAAACACGGGAAACACGTGGCACTTCACAGGCATACTTTAGACACCCCCCAGGTACGATATTTAAAGGAATATTTGACTTTTTTTTTTTCACTTTATGCATCATTAAAATGACTGCTCCCGAAAAACGACCGTTTTTAAAACTTCTTTTTGCATTGATACATGTCCCCTGGTGCACAACCCGGGTTCCCAAACCCTTTTTAGGACAATAACATGCATAATAGTTGTTATAATTAGCACTTTAGAATTCGAACGTTCGCATCCATTGTATTTAATAGGGTTCTAATGTTCGTACGAACTTTCGGTCCGTTCGCGGTTTCTGGTGCGAACCGAACCCGGGGGTGTTCGGCTCATCACTACTTGTGTGTATATAGTCTCACCTTTTCCTTCACTGTGTCAAGGTGATATAGATGATCATCCAGCTTGGCACTTGCTATTGTCTGTTTGCCGTTTAGAATAGAACACTTGTCACTAGTGATGAGCCAAACACCCCCGGGTTCGGTTCGCACCAGAACCCGCGAACGGACCGAAAGTTCGTACGAACATTAGAACCCTATTAAATACAATGGATGCGAACGTTCGAATTCTAAAGTGCTAATTATAACAACTATTATGCATGTTATTGTCCTAAAAAGGGTTTGGGAACCCGGGTTCTGCACCAGGGGACATGTATCAATGCAAAAAGAAGTTTTAAAAACGGTCGTTTTTCGGGAGCAGTCATTTTAATGATGCATAAAGTGAAAAAAAAAAAGTCAAATATTCCTTTAAATATCGTACCTGGGGGGTGTCTAAAGTATGCCTGTGAAGTGCCACGTGTTTCCCGTGTTTAGAACTGTCCCTGCACAAAATGACACTTCTAAAGGAAAAAAAAGCCATTTAAAACTGCTTGCGGCTTTAATGTAATGTCTGGTCCCGGTAATATGGATGAAAATCTTTAAGAAAAATGGCATAGCTACCCCATGACCCCCCCCCCCCTACCCCAGCCCATTACCAGCCCCTTTGGGTCTTGTATGGATATTAAGGGGAACACCGCACATAAAATAAAAAAGGCCCTATATACTCTGAACAGCCGTATACAGGCGGTGCATACAAGACAGGGACTGTAGGTTTGTTCTTATGTAGAATCTGTTTGTAATTTTGAACAGGTACATTGTTGAAGTGTAGCTCCAGCCCAAAAATCTATTTTTAAACTTTTTGGAAAACATAGGTAAGGGTTATCACCCCTGTAACATTTGTTTTGCTGTCTGTGCCCCTGTTCAGAACATTTCACCTCACTTTCCGTCCCAATGACAACTGTTTTTGAAATGTGGTGTTTTTCTTGAAACAAGGATTGCTGATAAAGCATCAGTACAGAGGAGACACCTTTCTCCCATATTTATTCTTACAGGAGAGAATTTTCCTTCCTAGTGGTGGATTTCCTCTCACTTCCTGTTGTCTTCTTGCGTTTGCAAGTAGGAGTCGTTTGTAAGTTGGATGTTTGAAAGTAGGGACCTGCCGTATATACTCTGCAGAAATAGGCCCCTTAGTTGTTGGTGTTGGCACAACACTGTAAGCACTCACAGTTACTCTTGGTTGGTGCTGGAACGCCCTGCTGTCAACTATTATATCAGGAATTTGAATTACATATAATTGTTGAACAGTGGTAGTAAAAATTGGGCCTTTGATGGTGGTGCTGGTGCCACAACACTGTAAGCCCTGACAGTTACTCTTGGTGGGTGCAGCAATGGGCCCTGCTGTGAATTATTAGATCAAGAATTGTAATTGCATGCCCCTGTTGAACAGGGGCTGAAAAATTGGGCCTTTCGTGGTGGTGGTGGTGGTGGTGGTGTTGCCACAACACTGTAAGCCCTCAGAGTTACTCTTGGTGGGTGCAGGAATGGGCCCTGCTGTGAATTATTAGATCAAGAATTGTAATTACATGCCCCTTTTGAACAGGGGCTGAAAAATTGGGCCTTTCGTGGTGGTGGTGGTGGTGGCGTTGCCACAACACTGTAAGCCCTCAGAGTTACTCTTGGTGGGTGCAGCAATGGGCCCTGCTGTGAATTATTAGATCAAGAATTGTAATTGCATGCCCCTGTTGAACAGGGGCTGAAAAATTGGGCCTTAGGCACTGGTGGCACAACACTACAACCCCTCACAGATACTGTACTTGGAGCACAGCAATGAGCCCTGTTGCAAAGTATTGCTTCAAAAATTGTAATGACACGCCCCTGTTAAACAGGGGCTGAAAAATTGGTCCTTAGGCACTGGTGGCACAACACTACAACCCCTCACAGATACTGTACTTGGAGCACAGCAATGAGCCCTGTTGCAAAGTATTGCTTCAAAAATTGTAATGACACGCCCCTTTTAAACAGGGGCTGAAAAATTGGGCCTTAGGCACTGGTGCCACAACACTCCAACCCCTCACAGATACTGTACTTGGAGCACAGCAATGAGCCCTATGGCAAATTATTGCTAACAAAATTGTAATTACACGCCCCTGTAAAACAGGGGCTGAAAAATTGGGCCTTAGCCACTGGTGGCGGCACCCATAAACAAAAATGATCTTCCAAGCTATCATCATCAATCGTATCATTGAGGACTCGGAGGAGGAGGATAGCCAGTCAACATAACAGCACAGGCACTCAGCATCAGCATCAGTCTTGAAGGGATGTGACATGTTAAAATCAATTAGTCTGTTATATCAGCATCAGGTGTGTGGTAGCTGGTGGTGATCCAAGACTGGTTCATCTTGATGAAAGTCAGTCGATCAACCGAGTCGGTGGACAGGCGCACCCTGTGATCCGTGACAAATCCTCCAGCAGCACTGAATGTGCGTTCCGAAAGAACGCTGGATGCAGGACAGGCCAGTAGCTCAATTGCATACTGTGCAAGCTCTGGCCAGTGATCCATCCTCAAGACCCAGTAAGCCAGAGGATTTTCGGTGGGGAAGGTGTCCAAGTCTGACCTTGCCCCTAGATATTCCTGCACCATGTTTATCAGACGCTGGCGATGGTTGCTGGAACTGATCATACTTTGGGGCTGCGGACTAAAGAATTGTCTGAACGCATCGGTCAGACGGCCACCTTCCCCACCGCTCCTTCTTTGACTGGCCGAAGCCTCAGCAACTCGTTGTCCAGGACCAGGAGTTTGTAACCTCCCAGTCTCTGGGAACGCGTTGCACAGACCTTTCTGCAAGGCCTCCCGGAGTTGTCTCATCCTCTGCTCCCTCTGCGAAGGTAACATAAGGTCCGCAACCTTACCCTTGTACCGTGGATCAAGGAGAGTGGCCAGCCAGTAATGGTCCCTCTCCTTGATCCGAAGAATACGAGGATCCTTCCGCAGACTTTGCAGGATCAGGGAGGCCATGCAGCGTAGGTTTGCTGAGGCATTCGCTCCGGAGTCCTCTGGGTCACTAAGGACGACATGATCCGCAGCCACCTTCTCCCAGCCACGTACAAGTCCACTGGTTTCTTGGGACTGTAAATCATCCCTAAAAGACTGCTGCTGATGATGCTGAGTGCCAGCCTCCACCTCCATGCTGACACAATCCTCCTCCTCCTCCTCCTCCTCTTCCTGTGCGATGGGTGGGACAGAAGGAACACTGTCTGGGTAAAGGGGGCCTTGAGAGGCAAGGAAGTCCTCCTCTTCCTGCCTCAAGTGCCCTGTCCATTATTCCACGCAGCGTGTGCTCCAACAGGTGGACAAGAGGTACAGTGTCACTGATGCATGCACTGTCACTGCTCACCATCCTCGTGGCCTCCTCAAATGGTGCCAGGACAGTGCATGCATCCCTGATCATGCCCCACTGGCGTGGAGAAAAAAAAACAAGCTCCCCTGACCCTGTCCTGGTGCCGTAGTCGCACAGGTACTCATTGATGGCCCTCTGCTGCGTGTGCAGCCGCTGCAGCATGGCCAACGTTGAGTTCCACCTGGTGGGCATGTCACATATAAGGCGGTTCTTGGGCAGGTTCAACTCCTTTTGCAGCTCAGCCAGGCGAGCACTGGCATTATAAGATCTGCGGAAATGCACACAGACTTTCCTGGCCTGCCTCAGGACATCCTGTAAGCCCGGGTACCTGCCCAAGAACCGCTGCACCACCAGGTTAAGGACGTGAGCCACACAGGGCACATGGGTCAGTTGTCCCTGTCGGAGGGCGGAGAGGAGGTTGGTGCCATTGTCGCAAACCACCATTCCTGGCTTAAGCTGGCGTGGCGTCAACCACCTCTCGGCCTGGCCCTGCAGAGCAGACAGGACCTCTGCCCCAGTGTGGCTTCTGTCCCCCAAACACACCAGCGCAAGCACGGCATGGCATCTTTTTGCCTGCGTACTTGCGTAGCCCCGTGAACGGCTACGGAGCACCGCTGGTTCATAGGACAAACCACAGGAAGAGGCCATGGAGGAAGAAGAAGAGGAGGGGGTGGAGGAGAGAGGTGTGTCACAACCAGTAGTAGCATTTTGGAGGCGTGGCGGTGGAACAACCTCCAACACTACTGCACCTTGTCCTGCATTCTTCCCAGCTGCCAAAAGAGTGACCCAATGGGCCGTGAAAGAAAGGTAACGTCCCTGTCCATGCCTGCTGGACCATGAGTCAGCGGTAATATGCACCTTACCGCTGACCGCCCTGTCCAGCGAGGCCAAGACATTGCCTTCCACATGCCGGTAGAGAGCCGGAATAAAAGCGCTAGCAATTTAGCCAAGCTAGCATTCAACCGCTGGGCATGTGGATGGCTGGGAGTGAACTTCTTTCGACGGTCCAGCAGCTGGGGCAGGGAAATTTGCCTGCTAGAATCGGACGTCGGTGTACTGCTAGCAGAGTGGCCGCAAGTACTTGGCTGTGACACACCTAATTCTACACCTTCATTCCTCTCAGTGCATGTTTCAGAGAGGACTGAAGTTATAGTGGGGTTGGAGATCCCAGCTGATGCGGTGCAAGGAGAGGTCCGCTTTGTTCTTTGGTGTGGGTCTTTGAGGTAGGCTTGCCAACGAGCTGCATGGCAGGTCAACATATGTCTGGTCAGGCATGTGGTACCCAAGCGGCTGATGTTTTGGCCACGCGATATACGCTTGAGACATATGTTGCAAACAGCAGCTGTGCGATCTGATGCACTAGCCTCAAAAAAGGCCCACACCAAGGAACTTTTTGAATGACGGGCAGAGGCAGCGCCCTGCACAGGCGGAGCTCTGCGGTGTGATTCCGTCGGTGTACTGCCCTTACGCTGGCCACCAAAGGGCATCCTGCCTCGTTGGAGATGTGCCTCCTCCTCATCCTCCTCCTCCTCCTCTCTCCTATTAGGCACCCACGTGGAGTCAGTGACCTCATCATCCCCTCCCTCCTCATCACTGGAGCCAATCTGGCAGTATGCTGCAGCTGCTGGAACATGACTGCCAGATTGGTGTCCTTCTTGAGCATCCCCTCTGTCTGCTCTCACGCTACTGCCTTCCTGTAGCTGGGTTTCATCATCAGACCCTTCGAAACGCTGGGCATCCTCCTGGAGCATGTACCCAACACTGTGCTCAAACAGTTCGGGGGACTCCTCAGGAGGAGGACATGGTGGGTCTAGGGAAGGAGTGACTGATGATGAGTCTGACATTGATACCAGGGAAGAGGACGCTTTGGCAGCTGCTTTGCCAGTACCCTGAGCCTGGGTGAGAGAGGATGAGGAGGAGGAGGAGGGCTTGGTCATCCACTCTACCAAGTCTTCGGCATGATGTGGCTCAACATGTCCAGCTGCCGAAAAGAAGGACAAGCGTGTCCCATGGCCATGTGCTGATGACAATGCACCGCGTCCACGACCAGCACTGTTGCCCCCAGACACAGAGCCTGCTTGCCCTCTTTTATTGCCTCCTGACTGTCTGCCTCTCCTTGTTTGCCTTCCAGACATTCTAATAGATGGCCTGCAGGGAGATGGGAAAAAAGCAATAAGGGCTACCTTCAGGTGTCCTTCTCTGTCCCTTTACTTAAGGATTTCTAAATATGGTTGAGGATGATTGCTTTTGCACAGAATAGCACAACGACAATTTCCCTGACTGTCCAAAAAACAAGGATTTCAAAGATGGTTGATGAGGAATGCTTTAGCACACTATAGCACAAGGAGAATTCCCCTCACTTTCCTTCTTTGTCACTAGAAACAAGGATTCGCACAGTGAAAGAAACTGACACTCTCCCTACCTAGAGTTTTCTGTCCCTAGAAAAAATGTTTTTTTAAAGCACACTATAGCACAAGGAGAATTCCCCTCACTTTCCTTCTTTGTCCCTAGAAACAAGGACTCGCACAGTAAAAGACACTGACACTCTCCCTACCTAGAGTTTTCTGTCCCTAGAAAAAATGTTTTTTTAAAGCACACTATAGCACAAGGAGAATTCCCCTCACTTTCCTTCTTTGTCCCTAGAAACAAGGACTCGCACAGTGAAAGAAACTGACACTCTCCCTACCTAGAGTTTTCTGTCCCTAGAAAAAATGTTTTTTTAAAGCACACTATAGCACAAGGAGAATTCCCCTCACTTTCCTTCTTTGTCCCTAGAAACAAGGACTCGCACAGTGAAAGACACTGACACTCTCCCTACCTAGAGTTTTCTGTCCCTAGAAAAAATGTTTTTTTAAAGCACACTATAGCACAAGGAGAATTCCCCTCACTTTCCTTCTTTGTCCCTAGAAACAAGGACTCGCACAGTGAAAGAAACTGACACTCTCCCTACCTAGAGTTTTCTGTCCCTAGAAAAAATGTTTTTTTAAAGCACACTATAGCACAAGGAGAATTCCCCTCACTTTCCTTCTTTGTCCCTAGAAACAAGGACTCGCACAGTGAAAGAAACTGACACTCTCCCTACCTAGAGTTTTCTGTCCCTAGAAAAAATGTTTTTTTAAAGCACACTATAGCACAAGGAGAATTCCCCTCACTTTCCTTCTTTGTCCCTAGAAACAAGGACTCGCACAGTGAAAGAAACTGACACTCTCCCTACCTAGAGTTTTCTGTCCCTAGAAAAAATGTTTTTTTAAAGCACACTATAGCACAAGGAGAATTCCCCTCACTTTCCTTCTTTGTCCCTAGAAACAAGGACTCGCACAGTGAAATAAACTGACACTCTCCCTACCTAGAGTTTTCTGTCCCTAGAAAAAATGTTTTTTTAAAACACACTATAGCACAAGGAGAATTCCCCTCACTTTCCTTCTTTGTCCCTAGAAACAAGGACTCGCACAGTGAAAGAAACTGACACTCTCCCTACCTAGAGTTTTCTGTCCCTAGAAAAAATGTTTTTTTAAAGCACACTATAGCACAAGGAGAATTCCCCTCACTTTCCTTCTTTGTCCCTAGAAACAAGGACTCGCACAGTGAAAGAAACTGACACTCTCCCTACCTAGAGTTTTCTGTCCCTAGAAAAAATGTTTTTTTAAAGCACACTATAGCACAAGGAGAATTCCCCTCACTTTCCTTCTTTGTCCCTAGAAACAAGGACTCGCACAGTGAAAGAAACTGACACTCTCCCTACCTAGAGTTTTCTGTCCCTAGAAAAAATGTTTTTTTAAAGCACACTATAGCACAAGGAGAATTCCCCTCACTTTCCTTCTTTGTCCCTAGAAACAAGGACTCGCACAGTGAAAGAAACTGACACTCTCCCTACCTAGAGTTTTCTGTCCCTAGAAAAAATGTTTTTTTAAAGCACACTATAGCACAAGGAGAATTCCCCTCACTTTCCTTCTTTGTCCCTAGAAACAAGGACTCGCACAGTGAAAGAAACTGACACTCTCCCTACCTAGAGTTTTCTGTCCCTAGAAAAAATGTTTTTTTAAAGCACACTATAGCACAAGGAGAATTCCCCTCACTTTCCTTCTTTGTCCCTAGAAACAAGGACTCGCACAGTGAAAGAAACTGACACTCTCCCTACCTAGATTTTTCTGTCCCTAGAAAAAATGTTTTTTTAAAGCACACTATAGCACAAGGAGAATTCCCCTCACTTTCCTTCTTTGTCCCTAGAAACAAGGACTCGCACAGTGAAAGAAACTGACACTCTCCCTACCTAGAGTTTTCTGTCCCTAGAAAAAATGTTTTTTTAAAGCACACTATAGCACAAGGAGAATTCCCCTCACTTTCCTTCTTTGTCCCTAGAAACAAGGACTCGCACAGTGAAAGAAACTGACACTCTCCCTACCTAGAGTTTTCTGTCCCTAGAAAAAATGTTTTTTTAAAGCACACTATAGCACAAGGAGAATTCCCCTCACTTTCCTTCTTTGTCCCTAGAAACAAGGACTCGCACAGTGAAATAAACTGACACTCTCCCTACCTAGAGTTTTCTGTCCCTAGAAAAAATGTTTTTTTAAAACACACTATAGCACAAGGAGAATTCCCCTCACTTTCCTTCTTTGTCCCTAGAAACAAGGACTCGCACAGTGAAAGAAACTGACACTCTCCCTACCTAGAGTTTTCTGTCCCTAGAAAAAATGTTTTTTTAAAGCACACTATAGCACAAGGAGAATTCCCCTCACTTTCCTTCTTTGTCCCTAGAAACAAGGACTCGCACAGTGAAAGAAACTGACACTCTCCCTACCTAGAGTTTTCTGTCCCTAGAAAAAATGTTTTTTTAAAGCACACTATAGCACAAGGAGAATTCCCCTCACTTTCCTTCTTTGTCCCTAGAAACAAGGACTCGCACAGTGAAAGAAACTGACACTCTCCCTACCTAGAGTTTTCTGTCCCTAGAAAAAATGTTTTTTTAAAGCACACTATAGCACAAGGAGAATTCCCCTCACTTTCCTTCTTTGTCCCTAGAAACAAGGACTCGCACAGTGAAAGAAACTGACACTCTCCCTACCTAGAGTTTTCTGTCCCTAGAAAAATTTTTTTTTTAAAGCACACTATAGCACAAGGAGAATTCCCCTCACTTTCCTTCTTTGTCCCTAGAAACAAGGACTCGCACAGTGAAAGAAACTGACACTCTCCCTACCTAGAGTTTTCTGTCCCTAGAAAAATTTTTTTTTTAAAGCACACTATAGCACAAGGAGAATTCCCCTCACTTTCCTTCTTTGTCCCTAGAAACAAGGACTCGCACAGTGAAAGAAACTGACACTCTCCCTACCTAGAGTTTTCTGTCCCTAGAAAAAATGTTTTTTTAAAGCACACTATAGCACAAGGAGAATTCCCCTCACTTTCCTTCTTTGTCCCTAGAAACAAGGACTCGCACAGTGAAATAAACTGACACTCTCCCTACCTAGAGTTTTCTGTCCCTAGAAAAAATGTTTTTTTAAAACACACTATAGCACAAGGAGAATTCCCCTCACTTTCCTTCTTTGTCCCTAGAAACAAGGACTCGCACAGTGAAAGAAACTGACACTCTCCCTACCTAGAGTTTTCTGTCCCTAGAAAAAATGTTTTTTTAAAGCACACTATAGCACAAGGAGAATTCCCCTCACTTTCCTTCTTTGTCCCTAGAAACAAGGACTCGCACAGTGAAAGAAACTGACACTCTCCCTACCTAGAGTTTTCTGTCCCTAGAAAAAATGTTTTTTTAAAGCACACTATAGCACAAGGAGAATTCCCCTCACTTTCCTTCTTTGTCCCTAGAAACAAGGACTCGCACAGTGAAAGAAACTGACACTCTCCCTACCTAGAGTTTTCTGTCCCTAGAAAAAATGTTTTTTTAAAGCACACTATAGCACAAGGAGAATTCCCCTCACTTTCCTTCTTCGTCCCTAGAAACAAGGACTCGCACAGTGAAAGAAACTGACACTCTCCCTACCTAGAGTTTTCTGTCCCTAGAAAAAATGTTTTTTTAAAGCACACTATAGCACAAGGAGAATTCCCCTCACTTTCCTTCTTTGTCCCTAGAAACAAGGACTCGCACAGTGAAAGAAACTGACACTCTCCCTACCTAGAGTTTTCTGTCCCTAGAAAAAATGTTTTTTTAAAGCACACTATAGCACAAGGAGAATTCCCCTCACTTTCCTTCTTTGTCCCTAGAAACAAGGACTCGCACAGTGAAAGAAACTGACACTCTCCCTACCTAGAGTTTTCTGTCCCTAGAAAAAATGTTTTTTTAAAGCACACTATAGCACAAGGAGAATTCCCCTCACTTTCCTTCTTTGTCCCTAGAAACAAGGACTCGCACAGTGAAATAAACTGACACTCTCCCTACCTAGAGTTTTCTGTCCCTAGAAAAAATGTTTTTTTAAAACACACTATAGCACAAGGAGAATTCCCCTCACTTTCCTTCTTTGTCCCTAGAAACAAGGACTCGCACAGTGAAAGAAACTGACACTCTCCCTACCTAGAGTTTTCTGTCCCTAGAAAAAATGTTTTTTTAAAGCAAACTATAGCACAAGGAGAATTCCCCTCACTTTCCTACTTTGTCCCTAGAAACAAGGACTCGCACAGTGAAAGAAACTGACACTCTCCCTACCTAGAGTTTTCTGTCCCTAGAAAAAATGTTTTTTTAAAGCACACTATAGCACAAGGAGAATTCCCCTCACTTTCCTTCTTTGTCCCTAGAAACAAGGACTCGCACAGTGAAATAAACTGACACTCTCCCTACCTAGAGTTTTCTGTCCCTAGAAAAAATGTTTTTTTAAAGCACACTATAGCACAAGGAGAATTCCCCTCACTTTCCTTCTTCGTCCCTAGAAACAAGGACTCGCACAGTGAAATAAACTGACACTCTCCCTACCTAGAGTTTTCTGTCCCTAGAAAAAATGTTTTTTTAAAGCACACTATAGCACAAGGAGAATTCCCCTCACTTTCCTTCTTTGTCCCTAGAAACAAGGACTCGCACAGTGAAAGAAACTGACACTCTCCCTACCTAGAGTTTTCTGTCCCTAGAAAAAATGTTTTTTTAAAGCACACTATAGCACAAGGAGAATTCCCCTCACTTTCCTACTTTGTCCCTAGAAACAAGGACTCGCACAGTGAAAGAAACTGACACTCTCCCTACCTAGAGTTTTCTGTCCCTAGAAAAAATGTTTTTTTAAAGCACACTATAGCACAAGGAGAATTCCCCTCACTTTCCTTCTTTGTCCCTAGAAACAAGGACTCGCACAGTGAAAGAAACTGACACTCTCCCTACCTAGAGTTTTCTGTCCCTAGAAAAAATGTTTTTTTAAAGCACACTATAGCACAAGGAGAATTCCCCTCACTTTCCTTCTTTGTCCCTAGAAACAAGGACTCGCACAGTGAAAGAAACTGACACTCTCCCTACCTAGAGTTTTCTGTCCCTAGAAAAAATGTTTTTTTAAAGCACACTATAGCACAAGGAGAATTCCCCTCACTTTCCTTCTTTGTCCCTAGAAACAAGGACTCGCACAGTGAAAGAAACTGACACTCTCCCTACCTAGAGTTTTCTGTCCCTAGAAAAAATGTTTTTTTAAAGCACACTATAGCACAAGGAGAATTCCCCTCACTTTCCTTCTTTGTCCCTAGAAACAAGGACTCGCACAGTGAAAGAAACTGACACTCTCCCTACCTAGAGTTTTCTGTCCCTAGAAAAAATGTTTTTTTAAAGCACACTATAGCACAAGGAGAATTCCCCTCACTTTCCTTCTTTGTCCCTAGAAACAAGGACTCGCACAGTGAAAGAAACTGACACTCTCCCTACCTAGAGTTTTCTGTCCCTAGAAAAAATGTTTTTTTAAAGCACACTATAGCACAAGGAGAATTCCCCTCACTTTCCTTCTTTGTCCCTAGAAACAAGGACTCGCACAGTGAAAGAAACTGACACTCTCCCTACCTAGAGTTTTCTGTCCCTAGAAAAAATGTTTTTTTAAAGCACACTATAGCACAAGGAGAATTCCCCTCACTTTCCTTCTTTGTCCCTAGAAACAAGGACTCGCACAGTGAAAGAAACTGACACTCTCCCTACCTAGAGTTTTCTGTCCCTAGAAAAAATGTTTTTTTAAAGCACACTATAGCACAAGGAGAATTCCCCTCACTTTCCTTCTTTGTCCCTAGAAACAAGGACTCGCACAGTGAAAGAAACTGACACTCTCCCTACCTAGAGTTTTCTGTCCCTAGAAAAAATGTTTTTTTAAAGCACACTATAGCACAAGGAGAATTCCCCTCACTTTCCTTCTTTGTCCCTAGAAACAAGGACTCGCACAGTGAAAGAAACTGACACTCTCCCTACCTAGAGTTTTCTGTCCCTAGAAAAAATGTTTTTTTAAAGCACACTATAGCACAAGGAGAATTCCCCTCACTTTCCTTCTTTGTCCCTAGAAACAAGGACTCGCACAGTGAAAGAAACTGACACTCTCCCTACCTAGAGTTTTCTGTCCCTAGAAAAAATGTTTTTTTAAAGCACACTATAGCACAAGGAGAATTCCCCTCACTTTCCTTCTTTGTCCCTAGAAACAAGGACTCGCACAGTGAAAGAAACTGACACTCTCCCTACCTAGAGTTTTCTGTCCCTAGAAAAAATGTTTTTTTAAAGCACACTATAGCACAAGGAGAATTCCCCTCACTTTCCTTCTTCGTCCCTAGAAACAAGGACTCGCACAGTGAAAGAAACTGACACTCTCCCTACCTAGAGTTTTCTGTCCCTAGAAAAAATGTTTTTTTAAAGCACACTATAGCACAAGGAGAATTCCCCTCACTTTCCTTCTTTGTCCCTAGAAACAAGGACTCGCACAGTGAAAGAAACTGACACTCTCCCTACCTAGAGTTTTCTGTCCCTAGAAAAAATGTTTTTTTAAAGCACACTATAGCACAAGGAGAATTCCCCTCACTTTCCTACTTTGTCCCTAGAAACAAGGACTCGCACAGTGAAAGAAACTGACACTCTCCCTACCTAGAGTTTTCTGTCCCTAGAAAAAATGTTTTTTTAAAGCACACTATAGCACAAGGAGAATTCCCCTCACTTTCCTTCTTTGTCCCTAGAAACAAGGACTCGCACAGTGAAAGAAACTGACACTCTCCCTACCTAGAGTTTTCTGTCCCTAGAAAAAATGTTTTTTTAAAGCACACTATAGCACAAGGAGAATTCCCCTCACTTTCCTTCTTTGTCCCTAGAAACAAGGACTCGCACAGTGAAAGAAACTGACACTCTCCCTACCTAGAGTTTTCTGTCCCTAGAAAAAATGTTTTTTTAAAGCACACTATAGCACAAGGAGAATTCCCCTCACTTTCCTTCTTTGTCCCTAGAAACAAGGACTCGCACAGTGAAAGAAACTGACACTCTCCCTACCTAGAGTTTTCTGTCCCTAGAAAAAATGTTTTTTTAAAGCACACTATAGCACAAGGAGAATTCCCCTCACTTTCCTTCTTTGTCCCTAGAAACAAGGACTCGCACAGTGAAAGAAACTGACACTCTCCCTACCTAGAGTTTTCTGTCCCTAGAAAAAATGTTTTTTTAAAGCACACTATAGCACAAGGAGAATTCCCCTCACTTTCCTTCTTTGTCCCTAGAAACAAGGACTCGCACAGTGAAAGAAACTGACACTCTCCCTACCTAGAGTTTTCTGTCCCTAGAAAAAATGTTTTTTTAAAGCACACTATAGCACAAGGAGAATTCCCCTCACTTTCCTTCTTTGTCCCTAGAAACAAGGACTCGCACAGTGAAAGAAACTGACACTCTCCCTACCTAGAGTTTTCTGTCCCTAGAAAAAATGTTTTTTTAAAGCACACTATAGCACAAGGAGAATTCCCCTCACTTTCCTTCTTTGTCCCTAGAAACAAGGACTCGCACAGTGAAAGAAACTGACACTCTCCCTACCTAGAGTTTTCTGTCCCTAGAAAAAATGTTTTTTTAAAGCACACTATAGCACAAGGAGAATTCCCCTCACTTTCCTTCTTTGTCCCTAGAAACAAGGACTCGCACAGTGAAAGAAACTGACACTCTCCCTACCTAGAGTTTTCTGTCCCTAGAAAAAATGTTTTTTTAAAGCACACTATAGCACAAGGAGAATTCCCCTCACTTTCCTTCTTTGTCCCTAGAAACAAGGACTCGCACAGTGAAAGAAACTGACACTCTCCCTACCTAGAGTTTTCTGTCCCTAGAAAAAATGTTTTTTTAAAGCACACTATAGCACAAGGAGAATTCCCCTCACTTTCCTTCTTTGTCCCTAGAAACAAGGACTCGCACAGTGAAAGAAACTGACACTCTCCCTACCTAGAGTTTTCTGTCCCTAGAAAAAATGTTTTTTTAAAGCACACTATAGCACAAGGAGAATTCCCCTCACTTTCCTTCTTTGTCCCTAGAAACAAGGACTCGCACAGTGAAAGAAACTGACACTCTCCCTACCTAGAGTTTTCTGTCCCTAGAAAAAATGTTTTTTTAAAGCACACTATAGCACAAGGAGAATTCCCCTCACTTTCCTTCTTTGTCCCTAGAAACAAGGACTCGCACAGTGAAAGAAACTGACACTCTCCCTACCTAGAGTTTTCTGTCCCTAGAAAAAATGTTTTTTTAAAGCACACTATAGCACAAGGAGAATTCCCCTCACTTTCCTTCTTTGTCCCTAGAAACAAGGACTCGCACAGTGAAAGAAACTGACACTCTCCCTACCTAGAGTTTTCTGTCCCTAGAAAAAATGTTTTTTTAAAGCACACTATAGCACAAGGAGAATTCCCCTCACTTTCCTTCTTCGTCCCTAGAAACAAGGACTCGCACAGTGAAAGAAACTGACACTCTCCCTACCTAGAGTTTTCTGTCCCTAGAAAAAATGTTTTTTTAAAGCACACTATAGCACAAGGAGAATTCCCCTCACTTTCCTTCTTTGTCCCTAGAAACAAGGACTCGCACAGTGAAAGAAACTGACACTCTCCCTACCTAGAGTTTTCTGTCCCTAGAAAAAATGTTTTTTTAAAGCACACTATAGCACAAGGAGAATTCCCCTCACT
The DNA here is from genome assembly GCA_029206835.1 of Rana muscosa. Classification (NCBI taxonomy): domain Eukaryota; kingdom Metazoa; phylum Chordata; class Amphibia; order Anura; family Ranidae; genus Rana; species Rana muscosa. The sequence continues at coordinate 737,314,052 of CM055116.1, forward strand.
TTCCTACTTTGTCCCTAGAAACAAGGACTCGCACAGTGAAAGAAACTGACACTCTCCCTACCTAGAGTTTTCTGTCCCTAGAAAAAATGTTTTTTTAAAGCACACTATAGCACAAGGAGAATTCCCCTCACTTTCCTTCTTTGTCCCTAGAAACAAGGACTCGCACAGTGAAAGAAACTGACACTCTCCCTACCTAGAGTTTTCTGTCCCTAGAAAAAATGTTTTTTTAAAGCACACTATAGCACAAGGAGAATTCCCCTCACTTTCCTTCTTTGTCCCTAGAAACAAGGACTCGCACAGTGAAAGAAACTGACACTCTCCCTACCTAGAGTTTTCTGTCCCTAGAAAAAATGTTTTTTTAAAGCACACTATAGCACAAGGAGAATTCCCCTCACTTTCCTTCTTTGTCCCTAGAAACAAGGACTCGCACAGTGAAAGAAACTGACACTCTCCCTACCTAGAGTTTTCTGTCCCTAGAAAAAATGTTTTTTTAAAGCACACTATAGCACAAGGAGAATTCCCCTCACTTTCCTTCTTTGTCCCTAGAAACAAGGACTCGCACAGTGAAAGAAACTGACACTCTCCCTACCTAGAGTTTTCTGTCCCTAGAAAAAATGTTTTTTTAAAGCACACTATAGCACAAGGAGAATTCCCCTCACTTTCCTTCTTTGTCCCTAGAAACAAGGACTCGCACAGTGAAAGAAACTGACACTCTCCCTACCTAGAGTTTTCTGTCCCTAGAAAAAATGTTTTTTTAAAGCACACTATAGAACAAGGAGAATTCCCCTCACTTTCCTTCTTTGTCCCTAGAAACAAGGACTCGCACAGTGAAAGAAACTGACACTCTCCCTACCTAGAGTTTTCTGTCCCTAGAAAAAATGTTTTTTTAAAGCACACTATAGCACAAGGAGAATTCCCCTCACTTTCCTTCTTTGTCCCTAGAAACAAGGACTCGCACAGTGAAAGAAACTGACACTCTCCCTACCTAGACTTTTCTGTCCCTAGAAAAAATGTTTTTTTAAAGCACACTATAGCACAAGGAGAATTCCCCTCACTTTCCTTCTTTGTCCCTAGAAACAAGGATTCGCACAGTAAAACACACTGACACTCTCCCTACCTATACTTCTCTTTCCCTAAACTAATGGAATCCAGGTTAAGCAAGAAAGAAATAAATGTCACTGTCCCTGCCTATGCTTGTCTTTCCCTGCTCCGGAACACACTACACTAGGCCGCCGTGCTGGCGGCCTTTTATAGTGTGGGGCGTGTACTAAACACCCTCAGCAATAATTGGCCACAGGCATCCTGCCTGTGGCCAATCATTGCTCTCCTCGCTGCCGGCGCTGTGATTGGCCAAGCATGCGGGGTCACAGTGCATGCTTGGCCAATCACAGCGCCTGGATGACACTGCGATGGCGTAGTGCATTGTGGGCCGTTCGCGTCACTCGAATTTGGCGCAAACGGCCCAAATCGTTCGATCTTCGTCGAACGATCGAACAGCCGATGTTCGAGTCGAACGTATGTTCGACTCGAACACGAAGCTCATCCCTACTTGTCACCTTGGAATTTTACAGTGAGTCCTCTGGCTGTTT